>CP106714.1:55081499-57594373 GCA_025503065.1 Gossypium bickii | reverse complement strand
ATTTGCCACATTCATCAATTCAAAAGTCTCATATACACAAAGCTCTTTCATACTTACTATCACATTTCATATTGTTATTCAAATGTACATAATCATCATAGCAAGATACATAGGAACTTACCTTATATACACACTTAGTGTATGAATCAACGTACCTAAAACGAATTCACCATTTACAAAGTCATTTCGTATCACAGACTTGCCCGTTGAACCGTAAGGAATCTAATATGATACTCAGAAAGCTCGAAATAGTCGTACAATGCCAACGTCCTAGACGAGGTCTTATATGCACTCAAATATCGATGTCACTGTCCCAGACAGGGTCTTACACGAATCAAAACGATGCCGATGTCCCAGACATGGTCTTACACGTAAAGATCAAATCGATGCCAGCATCCCAGACGTGGTCCTACACGTAAAGCTCATTGTGATGTCTACGTCCCAGACGAGGTCTTACACGACATCTCAAATCAACGCCAACGTCCCAGACGAGGTCTTACGTGATAAAATAGAACAGATACCTATGTCATGACATAGCTAATCCTATATATTCCTAGGTTCGTACGGGACTTCTTGGATATTGTCACTAAGTAATCCTTATCTCAAAATTCATGAACAGAACATATCATAAGTATTCATCGATAACAATAGTCATAAGAATAGACATAATTCAATACGAATACATTTATTTGCATAATGACTTACCTCGAATTCAATTTAATAGAAACGGAAACGGCTACTCGGTTACTTTCGCTTTCCCACGATCTAAGTCCATTTTCCTCGGTTCTTGATCTATACATATTTAAAATTAACTCTTTTATTCACTAACTCATTCAATTCAATCCAAGGACACACATTTAGGGCTATTTGCAAATTAACCCTCATATTTGCACAATTTATCAATTTAGTCCATTTTTCTCAAAACATCAAATTCACAAAATCATTACACATCCAAGCTTAGCCGAATGCATATATATATATCATACAAGTCCAATCATTTCATCAAATTCACAATTTAGTCCTTCAAAATGCTATTTTCACAATTTAGCCCTAATTAGCTAAATTCATCAAAAATTCAAGAACAAAACATGTTCATTAAACACATATCTTTCATTTTTCACTATCATCCATCACAAAACACATGAGTTCATCAAAAGCTCATTTCAAAAACTTCATCAATTTTCAAAATTAATACATGGGTTTTGTAGCTCTCAAAGCAACGATTGCAAAAACGTAGAAATTATCAAAAATCGATTAAATAAATACCTTGAATTTGTGCCTCAAACTAGCTGAATGTAACAAGCTCTTCTTGCTTTCTTTCTTTTATGCATTTGGTGGAAGGATGAATGAATTAATGCCCATTTTTTCATATTTTATTTTTATTAAAAGACATTTTAATACAAAAATGACATATTTACCCTTTTACTAAACATAAAAACATATAAACATTATGGGCATTTATGTCCTTTATGCATCCACTGACTTAATAGTGGTCTAATTGCCTCTTAAGGCCTCCTCTTTTAAAAGAGACAACATATAAGCACTTTAGCAAATATCATGCAACTTTCACATTTTATGCAATTTAATCCTTTTGTCAAATTAAACACACATACAGACAAACTAGCATACGAAACTTTACCACATGCTTAACCACTTATCAAAGACACAGAAAGTAATATTAAAATATTATACAAACTCATATTTGTGGTCTCGAAACCACTATTCTGACTAGGGTGTAAACCGGACTATTACACAGGTAGAGACACGGGCATGTGTCTTAGCCGTGTGTGCTACACAGCCTAGCATATGTTATGAAATGGATTTAGCCCGAATGGGCACTACAGCAAAACAGACTTTTAGTGGCGTTTTTAGTGGCGTTTTAAAGAAAAACGTCTCAAATATTATACATTAGCGGCATTTGAAGGAAAACGCCGCAAAAAAAATGAGCAATAGCGGCGTCTATTTGCAAAACACCGCTAAAAAGGATATATAGCGGCTTTTATTCTTAAAACGCCGCTAAAAGTCGGAGCATTAGCGGCGCTTTTGTAAAAACGCCGCTAAAAGTCTGAGCATTAGCGGCGCTTTTGTAAAAAAGCCGCTAAAAGTCTGATCATTAGCGGCGCTTTTGGAAAAACGCAGCTAAAAGTCTGAGCATTAGCGGTGCTTTTGTAAAAACGCCGCTAAAAGTCTGAGCATTAGCGGCGCTTTTAGAAAAACGCCGCTAAAAGTCTGAGCATTAGCGGCGCCCTTAGAAAAACGCCGCTAAAAGTCTGATTAAATTATTTATTTCTTATATATATATATTAAAATTATAATTATAGTTTAAATTATTTTAGAGATAATAGATAAGCTTTATATATATTAAAATTAAAAAAATTGGTAACCCATGTATCTGTAGAGAAATAAAATTAATTAGTAAATTGAAAATGTTATTTAAATTTTCTAAAATATTGAAAGAAAATAAAATATTCAAAATTTATCTAAATAATTTAGGGTTTAAGGTTATAATTAAGGGTTTAGTGGTTTGTATAGGCTGACTAGGGTTTCGAGTTTAGTATTTCAAGATTTAGTGTTTAGAGTTTATGGTTTACGGTTAGTCTTAGGATTAGGGTTATGGCTTGCGTTTATGAAAAAATTAATAAATTAATATAATATTCAAAATTAAAAAATTAAAAAATTATTATTTAAAATAAATTTAACTTTAAGGTTAAAATGCGATGTAAGTTTAACTTTAAGGTTTCGGTGTTAGATTCTGTAGTTATGACAAGCGTTTAGGGTTTTAAGGTTTAATGATTTAAGGTTTAAGGTCTATGACTTTTAGGGGTTACGGGTTTGAGGTTAGGGTATGTGTTTAGGACATAGGATTTCACGTCTACAATTAGAATGTGTATGATTAAATCAAAATTAAAGTTTCAACTATACATTTAAACCACAATTAGAATTTCATGTCTACAATTACACATTAAACCAAAATTCATATATAATTTTGAGATGTATCGCTATCCAAATTTAGGTGTATACATATAATTAAATGCCATTTATATAAAAATCTAAACAACTAATGCGGACCATACTTAAAAGAATAATGTTGATGAAAAAAGAAAGAAAAAAGAAACCCTTTCAACAATATACTAGACCATGCCATACCCATCTATCAATTTAATTCCTAAAAGAATTGATCCTGGTAATTAAAATTTAACTTTCAATATTTATATTTTTTTATCAATTTGATTCTTATTTTTTGAACCAAAACCTTCCACTTTTTAAAAAAATATTAAATCGCATTTTTAATAGGAATGTAATTGTAAAATTAATTTTTTTAATGATATTGACGTGAAAACGTATAAGTATAAGGTAATTCACATGACATGATACTATTTTTTTATATGTTAATTTAAAAATTATAAAAATCGTCAAAAAAATTAAATTTAAAAATTTAAAAATTTAAAAACTTTAAATATTAAATTTTAATATTTTAGTCCATATTTCAGTTAAAAAGTTTAATATTCAAAATTTTAAAAAAATAAAAATTCTAAAAACTGATAATCTCATCACAAAAAATTTAAAAAGAAAATATAGAAAAAAATAAATTAAAAATGAAAAAAAATGAAAAAAAATATAGAAAAACCTATTATATCATATATGACTCGAGAGTGTGCTCTATGAATATGTGCCAAAAGGGCACTTTTGAATATGAATTGATGGATTGTTGACATGCATGCCTTGAGTATACTACCCGAGTATCCATTGAAATTACAATAGTTCAATGGGAATGATTATTGAAATATGGAAAGGTGAAATGAAATGAAAGTTTATAATGTGATAAGCTCATCCATGTTTTTTTGGCATTCATATGATGTTATGTGTCTAATTTGTTTGATTAAATGAATGTGATAAGTAAACTTACTCAAATTTATGGAATGTATGTTTAAGAACACTTGTTTGAATATAGATAATCGGAAAGTTCGTGTGACATAAATATGTATGTTAAACTAGCTTTAAGTGAATTATATGATTGTGAAGATATTATGTTGATGATGAATGCTACGTTATATGTGTGTATTTATAAGAGTCGAGTTAGAGGCTTTACGACCTCACCCTCTTACCAATGCGGTATTTTATAATGAAATTTCACGAGATTTAAGCTGAATGAGCTCACAAGTAAGAGACTAAAGAGTTCAATAGCGGAATGACTAATAATGTGGTTAAAATTAAGAATAGTTGGCAAGTGAATACAGTTTTGGAAAATATGTCAGGTTATTCTAAAGATCATTCAGATTTTGCGATGTCACGGTTAAAGAAAAAGTTAATCTCGGCTAATTGACTCATTCAGGTACGATGCCTAAAGTAGTATTTACTTGAATTTCTTCCAGATTGATTTTCGTTAGTGAATGGAATAATACGAGATAAGTGATGATAGAATTAGTCAGAGAAATGATATTTGAATCGTAAAGATGTCTAAGTGTGACAGTTGTAATTGAATAGATTATGATGATCACTCCTGGGTATTTTATATATTCATTTATCCTTAGAGATATATGTGATTGTTCGTTTTCTGATGAAATTCTTATCGTATTAGAATACTACCTGCTTATAATGTTAAATGAGAGTGCTGTTGATCTAGTTGGTTGATGAGCAGCATTTCTTATCTCTCTCTGTGGGATTCTATCTATTATGTTTGGAATTAAAATTGTTGGTGAAAATTTATGTGAGACTATTCTTCTGTTTCTACTAGATATTATTTTGTTTATTATATATATTTGGAAAATATATTACCTCTGTTATAATGGATTCCAGAGCGTATGAGCATTATTTTTCTTCTGGTTTTCTTTAAGGAATCATCAAGATCTTTATTATTCTCTTAAGAGTGATGTCCTCAGATTTCCAGTATGATATCGCATCTTGGATTTCTTTATCTCGGTTTTCTTATCATCTTTATTTCGTAAATTATCAATCATGACTCATCTTTAAAGTGTGTTCTTTAGCTTGTGATAACTATGTCTATTATGGTTGTATTTCTGGTTCGAACATAGGAACATGGTGATTTTGGTATCAAGATTTCTCTAATTTTTGTGAAAGGAATTGACATCAGCAAATGTGTAGATAGTGGAAGCTCAAGCTCAAATTGTACTATGGTTTTCTTTTCTCAGGTAAGTTTGATTAAGGTCAATGAGTTCAATCAGAATATTTTGTTTCCTTGAGCTAATACAGTTGTAAAGATCTTTGACTAGCATGTGAGGAAATTTTGAAATATTGTATGTTTGAGTTGTTTTAACAGCATGAAGAAGGAAGTATTTTGATATGATATTATTTGATAGTTGAGATCGACTCAGTTGTTTTTATTTGAGCAAACTAGTTAATTGAAAAGAAATTTGAGTTATATGCATTTATGTTTATCCTAAGGCAAGAAAATAAAATCTTGTACATTCATGAGTAAATTGATGAACAGTCTAAATGAAGAATTTATATTCAAAAAGGTGTGATACATGGATATACCTATTAGGTCGATTCTAATCGGATGATATTATTATGATTTAAAGTTGTTTTGATTGATAAAGTTATCACATTTGTGAAAGTTTGAATGGTTTGTTGAGTGTTAGCTATAATATGCCAAATTTGACTTGGGCCTAAATCAAAAATTAAACCCAAAATAACAGTCCAAAATTAAAAAAAATTAAAGCCCAAATCTCCTACCCAATACACAACCCAATTAAATCCTAGCCCATAACCTAAACAAAATCAGAAAGAAAACTCTAGGTCTTTCTTCAGCCGTCGCCGCCTCAACCTTGCAATGTTGGCACCCTCCGTACCTGCAAAAGAGGGACAGCAAGCAGAGAATAACAAAACAAAAAAAAACGCATTGTATTATTTTGATTTTTTTTATTCGGCTATAAAAATAGAAAATGAAAATCTTTGTAATCTCTCTTTTTTACTCACAAAAATATCAATACAAAAGAAATTGCAAAGCAGATCAAAAGAAAGGTTCTCTTTTTCTTTTTTTTTTTCTTTTTTTTTCATATTTTTTGAAACTGTTTGTAGAGATATAAAGATTTTTATTTTTCTTTTACTATTTATATAAGTATTAAAATATAGTATAAAAAAGGGGAAATTACCTTTTTTTGAGCTCCGGCCGCCATGCATGGCGGCGCCAACGGCGGCGAACGGCGGTGGCCGATGATCGGAACTCCCACCGGAAATTGGGGAGGGAGAGAAAGTTTTGAGGGTTTGAAAGTTTTTTTTTTTAAATGAAGGAGAGAATGATTTTTTTTAAAAAAAAAAAAATTTGTTTATAAAGACCATCCAAACGACGTCATTTTGATTTAAAACGCCAAGCGCAAAACGGTGCCATTTAGCCCTTTAACCCGCGCACGACCCAACCCGCCAACTAAAGGATCCGCGTGTTTTGTTAAATGGGCTATATACCGCTTCGGCCAATCCGCATTTTCTTTTTTTTAATTAATTTTTTCTTTTAATTTTTGCGTCTGCTTCATTTTAGTCCATATTGAAACTGGGCGTTTTGGAGGATTGGAAATATTTCCCATTTGATCCCCCTTGTTATTCGCGCGTTACAACTTGGTCCTTTACATTGTTTTCATTCCTGATTTTTACCAAGATTTCTGATTAAACTTCAATTTAGCCCTTTTGCATTTATTTCATTATATTTTAGCCCCCTTAAATTTATTCTATTCTGATTTAGACCCTTAACTTTATTTCAAATAGCAATTTAATCCTTTTTAGCTTTGTATAGGTTTTATTTTATATTTGTTGTGTTTCGTTTATTTTATTTATCATTTCCTTCTCTTTATTTTTTATTTATTTTCATATTCAATGAGTTTCTATTTTATCTTATTTATTTTATTTCACTCTATTTTATTCTTAGCCTCTATTATTATTATTGTTACTTTTTGTGCCTTGATATTATTAACTATTACTATTATTATTATTACTACTATTATTACTATTATTATTATTAAATTGATATTTTTAATTTTGAATATTTATTTTTATTTTTATTTTTATTTACTTTTTTATATAGACTCTACTTCTTATTTTATTATTATTATTTTCATTATGATTATTTATTATTTATTTATTATTTTATATCCTTTTATGTATGCTTTCAAATATTAGAATATTTATTTTATTATTTTCACTACTATTATCATTATTATTATGATTATTATTATTACTCTTATTTATTTTTTTTACTATTATTATTCGTTCATTAACTTATTTTCATTATAATCTATTATTATTATTGTATTATTGTTATTATTATTATTTTATTATCTTTACACTATTGTACATAGTATTTATTGATTTATTGATTTACTATTAGCTTTTATTTTTGTTATTATTTTCTTTTCTTTTATTTGTTTGTTTTTTTTTTACCTATTATTTTATATAGATTGTTTATTTTAGCTTTTATTTTATTGTATTTTATTTTTTCCTTTATTATTGTTATTTATATTATCGCCCTCATTTTTATTTTATTATGCATGTCGGCACTATAATTCATATTCCATTTTACTACGATCGTATTACATTTTATCCGATGCATTAAAATTTTTTGAAATAAGCAAATATTCCGCGTTCTAAGATTCGAAAGAAATCGTACCCTAACTTACTGGGTTTCGATTTTTCTCATCGAGTCTAAAGAACCAATTATTTTTTTAAAAAAATCAAAACATATTAGTTAAATAAAAACTTATTCTCAGGAATTCAAAAATGTTGTGTCCTAACTCACTGGATGTGACATTTTGTTATCTCGAGGTAAGGATTTCTAAAAACAAAGGCAATATTCTGTATTTGGAATTTTGAGAAATTGTGCCATAACTTACTGGGTTCCAATTTTTCATTTGACCCAAATGACTGAATATCCTTTTTGAATTTAAATGCCCTAGTTTTAAAAGTCAAAAGACAAGCTTAGTTTCGAGGATTCGAAACGCCATATCCTAACTCACTGGGCATGACAATTTACTTCTTCAAAATAAGCGGGTCTCAGCATCTAATTTAATTTATTCAAGTTTTTCCTTAAACAAAGAGGGTATATTTTAAAATCTTTTCAAATTATCGACATTAAGACGTTAATCAATCAATTCAGTACCAATTTTGGGCGTTACGAGGGTGCTAATCCTTCCTCGTACGTAACCGACTCCCAAACCTATTTTCTCAAATTTTGTAGGTCAAAATTATCATTTTAATAAATCAAAATATTTTAACGATCAATCTCAAGGTGACCCGATCATATCTCAAAAAAAAAAAGGATTGGTGGCGACTCCATTTTCATTTTTAAAGTCGACCCCATTTTTCAACAAAAAAATGGTTTCGACAGCTTGGCGACTCCACTAGGAAATGAGAGAGTCAAGCCGTAAAATTGATTATTTTTTGTCTTGTTGTCGAAAATTGAAAATATGATTTGAAAATTACGATCCTTTTATTGCATTTGTTTGTGTTATATGTTTGCCGTAGTTTGAGTCTCGTAGAATATTTTTGCATCATATTGCATAAAGACCGTCGGGTCTTACCTCTTTTTAAGTGGGAGTGAGAAGCTACTCCTTCGTGAGGTTTTCACCTCTGTGCAGGGTAGTGGATCGCTTTCGGGATACATTCATACCTATGTCTTCGTGAGATTTTCATCTCCGTGCAGCCACAGGGAAATGTATTCCCCCGAACTGAACTCGGTCTGTATGAGCCTATAATGGGTGAGGATTGAGGAATCTGCTGGTTCGGGTACCTCAACATTAGAACCAAACCACATGTAGAAGACCCTAGGAGCCCACCTTAGATAGTACTGTGAGAAACCCTAGCGGTTACCCAGATAGGTGTTTGATTCTCTTTTATTTGCTTTAAGTTTTGTTTTTCTATGTTGTACTGACTTATTGTGTTTTTGCTATGTTTGCATGTCATTTCATATTTGAAAAAGTGTCGATTTGAGTTCGATTACTAAATTAGAGAGCTTGTCATGGAAAACGAATTTCTTGATAAAGTGGAAGATAACGCGGCTGTCCGTATTTGGTTAGAGAAAACGTAATTAGAGAAAGGGGATAGTCTAGCCGAGGGGTACACGTCAAAATTATGGGATTACACCCGTATCAGTGTGACACAGACTAGCCTTCAAGAGTTAAAAGAAATATGGGATCAGTGGAATGACGAGACCAAGCAGTTGTTCTACTATAATTATGGGGACTTGCCGTATCTACTCGACATCAAGGTAGACGAGCATTTGTTGTAACACCCTGAAAATTCGAGTAATTTATTGTGTGCTTTGAGTAATTATTCTAGAAGGTGGAATTTCTTTATTTATTTTTGTGTTTAGTATAGTTCTGAAGAAGAATTAGAATTTATTGGGTTAGATTAATATTATTAAATTTTGAGAATTTATGGAAATGGACTAAGTGGCATTGACACATAAATTAATTTAAGTGTCAATATGTAGCATAAGATGAGTTATTGGACAAGTGGTGTTGGCGCATGAGCTAGTGCATGGGGGTGAAGGTTCAATCCCTAAAATAGCATCTAGGTGAATTTTATTTTTGATTTTTCTGCCCATGTATAGCAAGTGTCGGCCAAGAGCATATATGGAAGATGTTGACTTGTTATTTTTGGTTAGTATATCAAAGGAATAAGGAAAATTTGAACTTAAGGAAGGGTATCAAAAGAATAAGGAAAATGTGAAGATATGAGGCAAGAATCAAGGAAATATTTTTGGAAACAATATCTTGGCCTAAAGACCAAGCATATGGACGGCATTATGGCTAGGGGGGAGCCGAATTTTGGTGATAGTCTTGGCTAGGAATTTTAGTTTTTGTTTTGGTCATTTTTGTTAGTTTGTGCAAGTTTTGAAAATTCTCTCAAACTCTCTTTCTCCTTTGGCCGAAATTGTGCACTTGGTAAGCCTAGTTTCTTTTGTCAAATTGGTCATTTTTGTTTTACACTTTGGTGTCAATTTTGTGCCTTTCTCCTTGTGCCGATTTTACCAAAACCTAAAGAGAGCATTCTTTTCTTTTCTTCTCCCCATTGCCGAATATCCATCTCTCTCTCAAGCTCATCTTTTTCTTTTCTTTTCCTATTCACTTTGAAATCAAAGCAACATCATCACCATCTTTCTCCTATTTGATTTCTTTCAATTGAAATTCTCTCTACCTACACTCTCATGGCCGAATATTAAGGTGACTACAAGCCAAATTATTTTCTTCTCTCCTTAATCTCACATAGCCGAATCTTTCATCCATCAATACCATTCTCAAATCCTTTCTTTTCGACGTGGAGATTAGGTAAGAGATTCTTTTCGTTTCGATTAGCTAATAGTGGTTATGGCCGAATATTGATGTTGGTTTGTAGGCTTTATTAGAACAAAATAAACGTTCATTTTATTAACGTTTATTTTATTAAACTTTAGTGCGATAACGGAAGTTGGAATCAAGAAGTCGTGGGTGACATAAATCGTTGGAATCGATTTTTGTGGTAAGGAAATCACATCTTTAAACCTTAGAATTATTTCGATATCATTGGATTAATGTTCCTTTGTCTTGAAGACATTCAAAATAGGGAAGAAAAGGGGCGGTGTTTAGCCCTTCTAAGAAGGGAGGTTCTATTATTCCCCCTAAGTATAAGCAAAGGACTATTTCGGGAATCCGGGATTTTCCACCGGGTTGCGGACGTTCAACCGAGGAAAATCAAGTGTTCGAAGTCGTTCGTACTCCCGAACCATTATTTGTTCGTGGTTTCGATTCGGTTAGCGAACCATCGATCGGAGAGAAATCGCAAGTAGAAGTCTTACGGAAATCCGAGGGTAAATTTCTAGATCGTTATATTTAGATCGGTTTTATTATAGATTATAGTGTTTTAATTAACGCAATACGTATAGGTGTTGAAGAGCGGGAAAGTTTAGTTCTCTCCATAACCAGGTGTGTAATTTCACACTCATTTTCGGGTTAGATTTCTAATCGTAAGTATTGCGATAAAACCGTAAAAATGGTAAATTCGGAAATTATGTAGTAATTGATACTTTTGTGAAAATGCATGAAAACGGTTAAAACCGAGAAATATGCGAAAAACTGTTAAGTTGATAAATTGGGCCAAAATACTCTAGTTCGATAATTGGGCCGATAATACTCTAGTTCGATAATTGGGCCAAAATACTCTAGTTTGATAAATTGGGCCAAAATACTCTAGTTCGATAATTGGGCCGATAATACTCTAGTTCGATAATTGGGCCGATAATACTCTAGTTCGATAATTGGGCCAAAATACTCTAGTTTGATAAATTGGGCCAAAATACTCTAGTTCGATAAATGGGCCGAAGCCCACTAAATTGCTAAATGGGCAAATTGCTAAAATTAATATTTTTTATGGGCCAAATAAAATGTTTAATGATAAACCCACCGATGTTATGGAATAATTGAAAATCTGTTATATGATTATGTTTTGTTATACAAACATGATTGCATGGGGTGGGATATATGAAGAGAAGAATGGCCATTGCCACAAATTTGGCTCAATGCCTCTAGTTCGGTGGCTCTGCCACAAATTTTGGCTCAATGCCTCTAGTTCGGTGGCTCGCCACAAATTCGCTAAATGCCTCTAGTTCGGTGACAATGTCACAATCTAGTTCGGTAGTGCACTACAAAATTAATTAAAGGCTTAAAGCCTATAATTGGTGTGTTTGGCGGGGTGGGTTGACTTGATCCCCACAGGTGTGTTGGTTGGTACGGGGGTGTTAGCGGATGGACACTAGGTTGGTTTGGGAAATTCATTTTACATGCATTCATTTTTTTTTTAAATTGTATTATTTTATGATATATGGTTGAAATCTGTTAATGGGCTCAAGCCCAGCTTGATATCTTGACGATCTGGCCCAAAAATGGTGGTAAGTGAGTTGCACACTGAGTTCTTTGTAACTCACCCAATTTTATTAACCATTTCAGGTAATGGAAATTGACGTGGACTTGGGCCGGAGATGACTTGGTGGAGGCCATACTACAAACTTGGGTTTTTATCAAACTATGACTTTATTTAGATTATTATCTTAAATTTCTGTTATGGGTTTTATGTAATAAGGTCTCTTATATGTTGTTATGGATTTATTTGTGTGGATGGTTTAAATTTTTATTTCTAAACTTTTAATATGGTTTTATTTTAAATATGTTAAGTTTTCTTAAGAACATTGGTTTTATAACAAAATTTCTGACACTTTAATTATTTGAAATTCTTTCAAAGTCCTTTTAAACTATCTTAAGATTTTGACATTTTTATTTTGACGATAAGTTTTCAAACAATTATTATTTTTAAGCTACAATTTCAAATCCTTGTATTAACTTTTTAGTAAACTTGATTTTCAAAAAGTTTTTGTAGCACTATTCTATTTTAACCATTGAGAATAAACGAATGTATGATTGGTGTGACAAACCAAATCTCGTCTAAACGCATAGACCGGGTTTGGGGTGTTACATTTAGTGGTATCGAGCCCAGTTCAAATCTCGGCCGTGGTTTGGGGTTCGACAATGAAATCTGTTTGAAAAATAATTTAAATTTCTAGACTTTTGATTTAAAGGTAGTATGGCACCATGAGCATCCCGCGCCAAGTCAAGTAAGTATCTCAGATATCGATTGTGCATTCACGATTATGATATGATTATAAGAAACACTCTAGAACTTCTAGTTTTAGGTGTTAAACCGTAGAGACAGACAAATAGGATATTGTTGCGAAACAACTCTCTCTCTTTCATATCATAAAACATCGTTAATAAACAATCGAAAATATTATTACGATTCATAAAACTCTTAATCGAGTTAACTCGAATTAGTCGCTATGAGCACTAGAGGACGTGGTCGTGGACGCGGTAGACGTGGCTGTGGTAGAGGACGAGGTGTTAGAGGCGCAACTGATGTGCCGGGTCATATGCCAGAAATGGATGCACCTGCGTCACTCGAAAGTGAGACGGGATCGCACGACTATATGGAAGAGGATAATGCTGTGACACGAGCAATGCTGCGAGTACTTGAAAGGGTCGCCGGATCCGCACTGGGCCAACAGCTCGTAGGTCGATATCGGAGCGATTGAAATCCAGTGGAGCTGAGGTTTTCAGAGGTGTCTCTGGTGTAGCTCCCAATGTCGCTGAATATTGGCTTGAGGCGGTAGAACGAATTATGGACGATCTTGAGTGTACTGTGGAACAAAAGCTAAGAGGAGCGGTATCTTTGTTAAGGGACGAAGCATACCAATGGTGGCTTATCATCTCCGAGAAGGCACCGATGTCGCATTAGTTAATTGGGAATTCTTCAAGGCTTCTTTTCAAGGGAAATATGTGGGAACAAGCTATGTGGATGCTAGAAGGAAAGAATTCTTGAACCTGGTGCAAGGAAATAAGTCGGTGGCGATATGAGGTCGAGTTCTTACGTTTGAGTCGCTATGCTCGATCGATAGTGGCAACGGATCATGAGCGTTGTGTATGCGCCGAGGGACGGTTTGAAAGATGAGTTGCGGGTTTTGATAGCCCCACAAAGAAGTTAGAACTTTTGCCACGCTCGTGGAGAAGGCCAAGATAGCCAAAGAGGTTAAGAACTCAGAACGTCAAAATCGGGAGCAAGTTCGAAGCAAGAGAGATCTGAAGAATTCGGGTTCTTCAAAAAGGTTTCCGAAGAGGTTTCGGAATGAGGAGCCAGCTCAAGGTAGAACACCTGTAGCTGTTAATCAGAGTCGAGATTGTGCTGATTGTGGGAAAAGGCATTCCGGAGAATGTTGGAGGAAGACGGGTGCTTGCTATAAATGTGGATCGACGGATCATCAATATAGGAGTTGCCCTCGACGTATGGATACAACTTAAGAAGTTCGTGCTACTGATGCACCACCGGCAAGAGGAGCTCAGCAACCACCGAGAGGTCGTGGACCGAGTCGTGGTGGTAATGGAGCTGGACGTGGTCAAGGTGCGGCGGGTCGAGGCAATGGTCCTAGAGGCAACGCGGATGCAAGACAGCCAGGATTGGTATATGCGGTCAGACACCGGGAGGATGGCAATGCACCTAATGTGATAACTGGTACGTTCTTCATTTTTGATGTACCCGTTATTGCATTGATAGATATTGGTTCTACTCATTCGTACGTTGCTAGCACCATAACTGGAGACTTGAAATTAGACTCTGAAATTTTCGATAATGAGATGAGGGTGATTAGTCCCTTAGGACAGTCGGTGTTGGTTAATAAACTATTTAGAGACGTGCCCTTAGTAATTCAAGGAGAAACATTCTTGGCAAATTTGATGGAATTGCCATTTGGCGAATTCGATATCATTCTGGGCATGGATTGGTTGGTTAAGCACCGGGCGCAATTGGACTGTGCTGAAAAGCGTATGTCGATAAGAACTGTGGAGGATAAGGAGATAGTTATGATAGGCGAGCGGAGAAATTACTTAGCAAATGTAATTTCTGCGTTAAAGGCGGAGAAGTTGGTGCGAAAAGGGTACGGAGCATTTTTAGCATTTATTAGTGCTTTAGATGCCAAAGAGCTGTCAGTGGAAGATGTGAGAACTGTGAAGGAATTCCCTGATGTCTTTCCCGAAGAACTTCCTGGTGTACCTCCAGATCGGGAAGTGGAATTTGGTATTGAGCTTTTGCCCGGAACTGCCCTAGTGTCCATTGCTCCTTATAGAATGGCACCGAAGGAGTTGTCGGAGCTTAAAGCCCAAATTCAAGAACTGCTAGATCGAGGTTTTATTCGACCGAGTGTGTCTCCGTGGGGAGCACCGGTTTTGTTTGTTAAGAAAAAGGATGGGTCGATGCGTATGTGTATCGATTATAGGCAATTGAATAAGCTGACGATCAAGAATCGGTACCCTCTGCCAAGGATTGATGACCTATTTGATCAATTGAAGGGAGCTTCAGTTTTCTCCAAAATTGATTTAAGGTCGGGTTACCACCAGCTGAAGGTGAAAGAAGCGGATATTCACAAAACAAAGATTTCAACCCGCTACGGACACTATGAGTTTTTGGTGATGCCGCTTGGGTTGACCAATGCACCACCGCATTTATGGATATGATGAACCGGGTTTTTCAACCATTCTTAGACCGGTTTGTGGTGGTATTCATAGATGACATTCTGGTTTATTCGAGGAGCGAAGAAGAACATGACTCGCATCTGCGGATTGTATTGCAAGTGCTTCGGAATAATCAGTTGTATGCCAAATTCAGTAAATGTGAATTTTGGTTAAGAGAAGTGACTTTCTTGGGTCATGTGGTATCACCAAGAAGAATAAGGGTGGATCCTCGGAAGATTGAAGTATTGGATTGGAAACCACCAAAGTCGGTAGTGAGAGATTCGGAGTTTCTTGGGTTTGGCTGGTTACTATAGACGCTTTGTTGAGGGGTTCTCGTTGATTGCTGCACCCCTAACTAAGCTTTTGCGGAAGGGAGTGCCGTATGTATGGACCGACAAGCAGCAAGAAAGTTTCGAGAAATTGAAGAAGGTTTTAACTGAAGCGCCGGTATTGATTCAACTTTGGTCAGGGAGGAGTTTACGCTTTTTGTGATGCGTCACATACGGGTTTAGGTTGCGTATTGATGCAAAGTGGGAAAGTAGTAGCTTATGCTTCTCGCCGCTTGAGACCGCACGAAGTAAACTACCCTACTCATGATTTGGAGCTAGCGGCGGCGGTGTGTTTGCCTTAAAGATTTGGAGGCATTACCTATATGGTGAAAAGTCTATCATCTATACGGATCACAAGAGTCTTAAGTATCTTCTTACTCAAAAGGAGTTAAACTTGAGACAACGAAGATGGGTGGAGCTGCTTAAAGACTATGATTTCTCAATTGAGTATCATCCTGGAAAGGCTAATGTGGTGGCGAACGCATTAAGTCGTAAGGTGGTATCTGATTTGAGAGCCATGGTTGCCCATTTGAGTTTGTATGAGGATGGTAGTTTGATAGCGGAACTTCAGGTGAAGCCTCTATGGTTGGATCAAATCAAGGAAAAACAGAAATTAGATGAGAAGTTGGGACTTTTACTTTAGCAAGTTAAAAATGGTGAAATAGAGGATTTTGGAATAAACCCGGAAGGTGTGTTGTGTTTTCGTGGAAGGGTCTGTATGCCTAAGGACTCAGATCTGAGGCAAATGATTTTGAGGGAGGCGCATAGTAGCCCTTATGCTATGCACCCCGGAGGAAATAAGATGTATCGGGATCTTCGTGAGCGGTTTTGGTGGCCTGGGTTGAAACGTGAGATTTCAGAATTTGTGGGAAAATGTCTAACTTGTCAGCAAGTGAAAGCGGAGCATCAACTACCGTCAGGTCTTTTACAACCAGTTAAGATTCCTCTCTGGAAATGGGAGCGAATAACGATGGATTTTGTTAGTGGGTTACCTTTAACACCTACTAAGAAAAATTCTGTTTGGGTAATTGTTGATCGTTTGACGAAGACTGCTCATTTTCTACCAAAGTCGCATTTGGATTACTCGTTGCGAGTTAGCGAGCCGTCAGATGTATCCGAAATCGTGAGGTTGCATGGGGTACCCGTGTCGATTATATCGGATC
This sequence comes from Gossypium bickii, assembly GCA_025503065.1. Taxonomy (NCBI): domain Eukaryota; kingdom Viridiplantae; phylum Streptophyta; class Magnoliopsida; order Malvales; family Malvaceae; genus Gossypium; species Gossypium bickii. The sequence continues at coordinate 57,577,846 of CP106714.1, read as the reverse complement.
GGGATCCTAGGTTTACATCTCGATTTTGAAAGCTTTGCATGAAGCTCGGGTACAAAGCTTAACTTCAAGACGGCTTTTCATCCTCGCCGGATGGTCACTGGAGAGAGTGATTCGATTCGGAAGACATGTTAAGGGGATGTGTGATTGACTTCAAAGGTAGTTGGGAGGATTTTCTACCGTTGGCAGAATTTGCGTATAACAACAGCTACCAGTCTAGCATTCAGATGGCACCCTACGAGGCATTGTATGGTCGTAGGTGTCGTTCTCCTATTTGTTGGACTGAGTTGGGCGATCGGCAGTTGTTAGGACCTGAGATGATTTCCGAAACGGAAGAGAAAGTGAAAGTTATTCGAGCACGGTTAAAGGAAGCTTCGGATAGACAAAAGTCGTATGCGGATCTGAAACGTAAGGATATTGAGTATGCCGAGGGAGATCAAGTTTTCCTGAAGGTCTCACCTTGGAAGAAGATTTTCGATTCGGAAAGAAGGGCAAGTTGAGTCCTCGATACATTGGACCATATCGTGTGGTGAAACGAGTTGGTCCAATGGGCCTATCGGATCGAATTACCTCCACAATTGAGCCAAATTCATAATGTTTTTCATGTCTCCATGCTGAGGCGCTATAGATCGGATCCTTCGCACATAGTACCGGTAGAAGAAGTGGAGTTGAATTCGGACTTGTCTTTTGAGGAGGAACCAGTGGAAATCTTAGACCGAGACGTTAAGGTGCTAAGAAAGAAGACTGTGCCGTTGGTCAAAGTGTTATGGCATAACCACGGAATACAGGAAGCTACGTGGGAGCCTGAGGATGCAATTCGGCAACAATACCCTCACCTTTTTCAACCAGGTAAATTTCGAGGACGAAATTTTTTTTAGGGGGTAGAGTTGTAACACCCTGAAAATTCGAGTAATTTATTGTGTGCTTTGAGTAATTATTCTAGAAGGTGGAATTTCTTTATTTATTTTTGTGTTTAGTATAGTTCTGAAGAAGAATTAGAATTTATTGGGTTGGATTAATATTATTAAATTTTGAGAATTTATGGAAATGGACTAAGTGGCATTGACACATAAATTAATTTAAGTGTCAATATGTAGCATAAGATGAGTTATTGGACAAGTGGTGTTGGCGCATGAGCTAGTGCATGGGGGTGAAGGTTCGAATCCCCTAAATAGCATCTAGGTGAATTTTATTTTTGATTTTTCTGCTCATGTATAGCAAGTGTCGGCCAAGAGCATATATGGAAGGTGTTGACTTGTTATTTTTGGTTAGTATATCAAAGGAATAAGGAAAATTTGAACTTAAGGAAGGGTATCAAAAGAATAAGGAAAATGTGAAGATATGAGGCAAGAATCAAGGAAATATTTTTGGAAACAATATCTTGGCCTAAAGACCAAGCATATAGACGGCATTATGGCTAGGGGGGAGCCGAATTTTGGTGATAGTCTTGGCTAGGAATTTTAGTTTTTGTTTTGGTCATTTTTGTTAGTTTGTGCAAGTTTTGAAAATTCTCTCAAACTCTCTTTCTCCTTTGGCCGAAATTGTGCACTTGGTAAGCCTAGTTTCTTTTGTCAAATTGGTCATTTTTGTTTTACACTTTGGTGTCAATTTTGTGCCTTTCTCCTTGTGCCGATTTTACCAAAACCTAAAGAGAGCATTCTTTTCTTTTCTTCTCCCCATTGCCGAATATCCATCTCTCTCTCAAGCTCATCTTTTCTTTTCTTTTCCTATTCACTTTGAAATCAAAGCAACATCATCACCATCTTTCTCCTATTTGATTTCTTTCAATTGAAATTCTCTCTACCTACACTCTCATGGTCGAATATTAAGGTGACTACAAGCCAAATTATTTTCTTCTCTCCTTAATCTCACATAGCCAATCTTTCATCCATCAATACCATTCTCAAATCCTTTCTTTTCGACGTGGAGATTAGGTAAGAGATTCTTTTCGCTTCGATTAGCTAATAGTGGTTATGGCCGAATATTGATGTTGGTTTGTAGGCTTTATTAGAACAAAATAAACGTTCATTTTATTAACGCTTATTTTATTAAACTTTAGTGCGATAACGGAAGTTGGAATCAAGAAGTCGTGGGTGACATAAATCGTTGGAATCGATTTTTGTGGTAAGGAAATCACATCTTTAAACCTTAGAATTATTTCGATATCATTGGATTAATGTTCCTTTGTCTTGAAGACATTCAAAATAGGGAAGAAAAGGGCGGTGTTTAGCCTTCTAAGAAGGAGGTTCTATTATTCCCCCAAGTATAAGCAAAGGACTATTTCGAAATCCGGGATTTTCCACCGGTTGCGGACGTTCAACCGAGGAAAATCAAGTGTTCGAAGTCGCTCGTACGATCTCAACCATTATTTGTTCGTGGTTTCGATTCGGTTAGCGAACCATCGATCGGAGAGAAATCGCAAGTAGAAGTCTTACGGAATCCGAGGGTAAATTTCTAGATCGTTATATTTAGATCGGTTTTATTATAGATTATAGTGTTTTAATTAACGCAATACGTGATAGGTGTTGAAGAGCGGAAAGTTTAGTTCTCTCCATAACCAGTGTGTAATTTCACACTCATTTTCTGTTAGATTTCTAATCGTAAGTATTGCGATAAAACCGTAAAAATGGTAAATTCGGAAATTATGTAGTAATTGATACTTTTGTGAAAATGCATGAAAACGGTTAAAACCGAGAAATATGCGAAAAAGCATTAAGTTGATAAATTGGGCCAAAATACTCTAGTTCGATAATTGGGCGATAATACTCTAGTTCGATAATTGGGCCAAAATACTCTAGTTTGATAAATTGGGCCAAAATACTCTAGTTCGATAATTGGGCCGATAATACTCTAGTTCGATAATTGGGCCAAAATACTCTAGTTCGATAAATTGGGCCAAAATACTCTAGTTCGATAAATGGGCCAAGCCCACTAAATTGCTAAATGGGCAAATTGCTAAAATTAATATTTTTATGGGCCAAATAAAATGTTTAATGATAAACCCACCGATGTTATGGAATAATTGAAAATCATATATGATTATGTTTTTGTTATACAAACATGATTGCATGGGGGTGGGATATATGAAGAGAAGAATGGCCAGCTGCCACAAATTTGGCTCAATGCCTCTAGTTCGGTGGCTCACACAAATTTGGCTCAATGCCTCTAGTTCGGTGGCTCGCCACAAATTCGCTAAATGCCTCTAGTTCGGTGACAATGTCACAATCTAGTTCGATAGTGCACTACAAAATTAATTAAAGGCTTAAAGCCTATAATTGGTGTGTTTGGCGGGGTGGGTTGACTTGATCCCCACAGTGTGTTGGTTGGTACGGGGTGTTAGCGGATGGACACTAGGTTGGTTTGGGAAATTCATTTTACATGCATTCATTTTTTTTTAAATTGTATTATTTTATGATATATGGTTGAAATCATTAATGGGCTCAAGCCCGACTTTGATATCTTGACGATCCGCCCAAAAATGGTGGTAAGTGAGTTGCACACTGAGTTCTTTGTAACTCACCCAATTTTATTAACCATTTCAGGTAATGGAAATTGACGTGGACTTGGGCCGGAGATGACTTGGTGGAGGCCATACTACAAACTTGGGTTTTTATCAAACTATGACTTTATTTAGATTATTATCTTAAATTTCTGTTATGGGTTTTATGTAATAAGGTCTCTTATATGTTGTTATGGATTTATTTGTGTGGATGGTTTAAATTTTTATTTCTAAACTTTTAATATGGTTTTATTTTAAATATGTTAAGTTTTCTTAAGAACATTGGTTTTATAACAAAATTTCTGGACACTTTAATTATTTGAAATTCTTTCAAAGTCCTTTTAAACTATCTTAAGATTTTGACATTTTTATTTTGACGATAAGTTTTCAAACAATTATTATTTTTAAGCTACAATTTCAAATCCTTGTATTAACTTTTTAGTAAACTTGATTTTCAAAAAGTTTTTGTAGCACTATTCTATTTTAACCATTGAGAATAAACGAATGTATGATTGGTGTGACAAACCAAATCTCGTCTAAACGCATAGACCGGGTTTGGGGTGTTACATTTGTTCCAGGCCATCGCTCAGTATTGGAACTCTGCTTACAGTTGCTTCACCTTTAGAAAGGTCGATTTAGTGCCCACTATGAAGGAATATATAGCCCTACTGTGTTGTCCAAAGGTTCAAGTTGATAAAGCTTATTTTAGAGTTGCTTATGTCCCGACCTTTTGGAAGAAATTGATGAACATTACAAGAATAAGCGAACACTGGATTACAGCTAGGATCAAGGAAAAAGGCGAATGTAAGTGCATCTCATGGAAGAATTTGAGAGATATGATTCTAGCGCATCTTGATACGAAGAAGAGAGTCTATGTGTTTGCTTTGAGCATCTACGAATTAATGATCTTCCCTAGGGCATTAGGGTAAGTAGATGAGGCGATCTTGGATCTCTTTGATCGACTTGATAAAGGGGTCACACATATTCCTACAATCTTGGCCGAGACATTTAAATATTTGAATGCATGTAGGAGGTCCGGTTAAGGTAGATTTATAGGTTGCGCACAGTTGTTGTTGGCTTGGTTCCACAGTCGTTTCTGGAAAGTGGATAAGGTTTATTATCAGCTTTTCTCCTGGAATTACTCCCCACTAAATGAGATAGTGGCCACACCAAGAAGGGATGACATATCAGAGGAAAATTAGATAGCGCTCCTCCAAAATCCCCCGGAAGAAGACGTCGAGTGGAGAGCTCCTTGGTTGATTCCTGACGAAATTCTTTACCGATGTGGGAGTTTTGACTGGGTCCCTTTGCTTGGGATTTGGGGAGCCGTTGGGTATGCTCCTTTACTAGTATTGAAGCAATACAGACCAAGATAATTCATACCAGTAACACATAGGCTAGCTCAATATGAGTTTTCGTACAGGGGAGATAACTACAAAAAAAGGGTAAAAGAGATTTCTAACGCTTGGAATCAGACTCGTCGAATGAAAAGGCTGGCCATAGGTTCAATGACGACTCCCGAGTATAGTGGATGGTGGAGTAAAAGAATTAATGATAATATCCTTGGGCCAAATTTAGAAGGCGTTCGATCGATGGAAGAGTACTTACAAGTGATCCCGTTAGAACTAGAAATCATAAAGTAAGACTTCGAGAGGAGGAATTTGGAACCTGAAAGAAGATAGAACAATTGGAGGAAGAGAAGATGCATTTAAGGCTAGATGCTGATGTTCAAAAGCTAAAGGCCAAAAAATTAAGGAAAGGAAAGAATAAAGCCGAGGAAGACTTGGATAGTTTAAAGACGGATTACAAGAAATTGCGTCTATCGATGAGAACAGCCGGATTGGGAAAAACACCGGAGTAATGGCGACAAGAGATCCAAGAAGAAAGAAACAAAACCGATCGGTGGGAGAGAAAATTCCGAGGGGCTCAGGCACAGAAAGAGGTTCTAGAAAGGAGTTTGTTAGAAACGCAAAGTGATAAAAAAGAATTAAAGGCTAGAGTGGTAGATCTTGAAAAATCACTTCATCAGCATAGAAATCGTAATTCTGCGATTGAATTGAAGGCAAGTTTGAAAAAGATTGAAGAAATGAAAAGAAAGATAGAAGAACTAGAGTCTGCATTACAAAACTGTAAGCTCCAGGTAGAGCTTCTTGAGGTAAGTGAAGAGTGTTGCAAGGAACGGCTTCATCATTCTCAGAATCAAGTTAAGAGTAGAGATTACAATATGGGCAAGGCTGTGGCTCAGATTCGGGAGGTAGCCGATCATTTACAAACCTTGGCAATCCAGGCTGACATGTTAAGCGTGAAGTATAAGCTAGAATCAGATCGAGGTCAAGAGTTAGCTTTGTTGCTTAGGAAAGTTAAAACTTTGAGAATTAGGGCAAAACCATATTTGTAATCCATTTTATGTAAAGGATTTTATTTTCTAGTAAAGTTTTCTAAATGAAATTGAATCAGATTCGACGCTTTTTGCATTCATTTCATGCATTCGCATTACATCACATTATGTGCATTTAAATTTCATGGAAAGACCCTAATTGGTTAAAATCATTTCAAAGTTAAATTGGAAACCAACAAAAACTTATCAACCAAACATCATTACGGTACCTAAACAAAGACTAAAGAAATGGACTAAAGGTTGGAGAGATTAGAGCAAATGCAAATACAGATGCTAGAGCAATTAGCCAAAATTCAACAAGATATAAAGAATCAGATGCTAGAATTTCAAAGAAACATGATGAGCCAGTTAACCCAGATTCTAGCTGGAAGGTTAGAAAAAGAAAACGCCCTATAGTTAATTCCGAGGATGATAACGAGGACTCCACTTATCATTCAGGCTTTACCCCCAACAAACACCAAAGCACAACCAAATGCATATCCACGAAGGGTGTCTATTAACATCAGACCCCAATACCATGCCGGTACCTCGACAGGGGACGACCCAATCAACCCTGTTGTCCTTGATCTGGATGATCTAGTGGAAACAAAAAAGGCGAGAGTAGAGCTCCTAAAACAATTTGAATATCGTTACAAACGAAAAAGGCAAGAGAGGAGCTCTCAAATTAATACTTTAAAAGCCCTAAGGAAGAGGGAAAATGAGGCGAATAATGCAAGTATGTATGACAAGGGCTATTCAAAGCCGATTACCATAAGCCAACCAAGGACGGCAACTACTAGCCATCAGGTCCCTCCAAGGAAAAATTCCAATCTAAGACCAAACTTAGAAAAACTCCAGTTCACGCCCATCCTGATCAAGTACGGGGAGTTGTACCAAAGTTTGTTTGATGCACATATAGTATCCTTTTTCTACCTAAAACCTATACAGCCTCCCTTTCCCAAATGGTACGACACGAACGCCCAATGCGAGTACCACGCGAGAATCACGAGACACTCAATTGAGAACTGCACCACTTTCAATAAGATAATCGAAAGACTCATCAACATGAGTATTGTGAAATTCGATGCAGAAAATCTGTTACCCAACCATTCTGACAAAGGGGTAAATGCGATAATCGAGAGTGCAGGGAAGAGAATCAAGATAGATGTAGCAAAAGTGAAAACCTCGCTGTGGGAGATTTGGAAGAAAATGGTAGAAGGAGGATTAACCACCCAGGATTTAGGGGAGATTCCTGAAGAAGCAAGGAACTACTATGAGTTTCATGATGAAGAGGGTCACGAGATTCAAAAGTACAATGAATTCAGAGCCTTGGTGCAAGGCCTGATGGATAATAAGAAACTAGAATTCTATGAATATACTGAAGGCCCGAATGGAATGTTCAGAAATGGGAGCATCAATGCTATATCCGAAGAAGGAGTCGGAGGAGAAAACTTATCAGGCATTCGGCTTTATGAGCCTGGGAGTGTTTTGAACAATAGGACTGTGGAAGAGATCCCTGTATTTTTTAGAGCTAATTTAGAGTAATATTTAAAACACGCTTGTTGCTTTAAGCCTATAAGCAATAAGAATTCTTTTGTGAAATAGGCTCATGTCCAACATCTTTATTTCAATAAAAAATGCATTTTTGTATCTCACTTTAACCAAATATTCTTTCATTCCTTTATTTCATTCATGTTCATACCACATAAATAATTATTCTTAGATACATTTGTTCTTTGGATGTTCCTTCATACCTATAACAGGTCCCTAGATATCAACGACATGAGCGACGCTGCTACTGACTCATAATCTACTTTTGAGTAGGATATGCGTCTAGAGGGATCTTAGGACTTTGAAGACGACAAGATTGTAAGCTATCTTCTGATTTGTTAAGGATGGTAGAACAAGATGAAAAATAGATTCTACCTTACAAAAAGTCATTGTGAGCCTAGGAGAAGAGAAAGAGGTGAAGATCGGAGCTTATATCACCACAGAGACAACGCGAGACGTCATTGAAGTTATTCAAAAAAATTCAAAGATGTTTTCGCATGATCGTTTCAAGAGATGTCTGGGCTACTAGGACGTGTGGATGCTGTTAACACTAAAAAATCTTAGAGGAGGTCCATAAGGGTGTCTAAAGAACACATGCTAATGGTTTTACAATGGCCAGACCAATCATGAGGTTCGGGTACTGCTGGTCCACTATGGAAGGGGATTGCATCAGTTATACCAAGAAATGTCATAGGTGACAAATTTATGGAAACAAGATTCCTATGCCTCATGACATCTCCGTAGACTTTCTCTATGTGGGGCATGAATGTCAGTGGGCCAATCTCACCAAAGGCTTCTAGCGGGTATCGATTCATCTTTGTGGTAGTCCATTACTTCACCAAGTGTGCAGAAGTTACTTCATATGTTGATGTCACAAAGTCTATATTCAGCAAATTCTTGAAAACAAAAAGAGATCATACGTTAGTATAGAATGTCAAAAAGAATTATATCTGACAATGCACTAAAGTTAAACAACAGCATGATAGTAGAAGTTTACAGTCTGTTCAAGATGAACATCACATTGCCCCAAAATGAACAGTGCAGCGGAGGCAACCAAAAAAAGAGATTGTGGGGAAAATGATTGAGACTCATAAAGATTGGCATGAAAAGTTACCATTCACCCTCTATGCCTATTGGACATCTGTCAGGACCTCTACTAGGGCAACGCCTTTCTCATTAGTTTATGGATGGAGGCGGTTTTGGCCATCGAAAAAAGATTCCTTCTCTCCGAGTTTTATCAAAGTTGAAATTGGATGAGGCAGAATGAATCAAATCCCGATATGATTAGCTGAACTTGATCGAAGAAGAGAGGCTAAGGGCTATCCTCATGGTCAATTGTACTAAAAGCGAATAATGCGGGCATATAACAAGAAAGTTTTCCCTAGAGAATTCCATGAAGGAGACCTAGTTTTGAAAAGGATCATTCCCATACAAAAGGACCTCTGAAGAAAGTCAAATTGGGAAGGACCTTATGTGGTAAAGAAGGCCTTCTCTGGAGGAGCGTTAATGTCGACTGAAATGGATGGCAAGAGCCTGCCAAATCCTACAAATTCAAATTCAATCAAGAAATGCTTCACTTAAAAAAAAGAAAGAAAGAAAAGAAAAGAAAAGGAGAGGCTAAGGCGAAAGCCCGCAAAGGGCGCTTTGAGACCAAAGGGGTTTTAAATTGAAAACCCAGGAAAAGGCAATTCAAATTTTAATCAAAGGTGGGGCATGCGGTGGTCTTGCTATGCCTAAATTAACAAGAGGGAGAGATGCTACGTCTTGGGGCATCAACAGAGTACTTTGGATCTCCTAAGCACATATTGAGCTCAAAATGGTCCTCAAAAGTTCATACAGAGAAGCTCATGCTGCGATATCTGGGGCACCTACTTTTCTCTCACTTATTTTGTATTCCAGGAATGTTTGCTTTCTTTAATTAACCCATTCTTTTCAGATTTTGCTCCTGATAAATTTCAGTTTTGTCCATCATTATGATCATTTTCAAGCATTTTGCATTGAAATAACGATTAATGGACTAATAATACTTTCACAAAAGGAGTTTTGCATATTACTCTAGAAGTTTCTAAATAGTGCAAGAACCAGAAACAGGACTATTATTTAGAACTCACCAAACCTAAAGGTTGGAAATATTTGAGAAAGAAGAGTTTAAATTGTGACTATTTTTTTAAATTTTCTGTCAAGGATATCAGCTGAACAAGAAGACAGGATATTGAATTAGTGATACAACCTTGATGAATAGCGAGCAATGACAACCTAAGCATTAGAAAGGGATCCTTCTCGCAAAATGACATTCTGCATTCATACAAATATTATTCACACATATTCAATTAGGAGCATTTGATTCATCCTGATCATAACATCCTAATCATTTGGCATAAACATAGGCCTACGAAATTGATTCTACATGTCATGTCCCCCAAAGGACAGTGTAGCAAGATCGGTGAATCCACAAATCTCATCTCCCTAAAATAGCAATGGAGCAGATTGAAGTTTTAGATCTCATCTCCTTGAAGTTGTAGTGGAGTAGATCAAAGACGGTGAATCTTATCTTCCTGAAGTTGCAGTGGAGCAGATTGAAGCCACCAGCCTTATCTCCCTGAAGTTGTAGCGGAGCAAACTGAAGACAGCGAATCGTATTTCCCTGGCATTGCAGTGGAATAGATTAAAGCTACAAATTATGGCGGATCTTAACTTCCTGAAGTTGCAGTGGAGCAAATTGAAGTCACCAGCCTTATCTCTCTAAAGTTGCAGCGGAGCAGATTGAAGCCACCAGCTTTATCTCCCTGAAGTTACAGCGGGGCAGACTGAGAAGTTGAAGTGGAGTAGATTAAAGCCACGAGTTACAAGTCCTATACCTCTGAAGTTGCAGTAGGTCGGATCAAATCTATCATAGTGAATCTTAGCTCCCTGAAGTTATAGTGGAGAGGATCAAAGCACCAATTCCTATACCTCAGAAGATGCAATGAGATGGAATGTAGCTACTTGAATAAGAGAAGCACCAAAGAAAGTCAAGGCTCAGCAAGACAAGGCCAAATTGGCCCTTTTAAAGTCTTTGCTTCGTTCCCGTTACACGACAACGAGCAAAGAGGGGCAGCTGTAATAGGCCAAATTTGACCTGGGCCTAAATCAAAAATTAAACCCAAAATAACAGTCCAAAATTACTATTATTTCACTCTATTTTATCTTATTTATTTTATTTCACTCTATTTTATTCTTAGCCTTTATTATTATTATTGTTACTTTTTGTGCCTTGATATTATTAACTGTTACTATTATTATTATTATCATTACTATTGTTATTATTATTATATTATTAAATTGATATTTTTAATGTTGAATATTTATTTTTATTTTTATTTACTTTTTTAAATAGACTCTACTTCCTTCTTATTTTATTATTATTTTCATTATGATTATTTATTATTTATTATTTTATATCCTTTTATGTATGCTTTCAAATATTAGAATATTTATTTTATTATTTTCACTACTATTATCATTATTATTGTGATTAATATTATTACTCTTATTTATTTATTTTACTATTATTATTCGTTTATTAACGTATTTTTATTATAATCTATTATTATTGTATTATTGTTATTATTATTATTTTATTATCTTTACACTATTGTACATAGTATTTATTTATTTATTGATTTACTATTAGCTTTTATTTTTGTTATTATTTTCTTTTCTTTTATTTATTTTTACCTATTATTTTATATAGATTGTTTGTTTTAGCTATTATTTTATTGTATTTTATTTTTGCCTTTATTATTGTTATTTATATTATCGCCCTCATTTTTATTCTATTATGCAAGTCGACACTATAATTCATTTTCCATTTTGCTACGATCGTTTTACATTTTATCCGATGCATTAAAATTTTTTGAAATAAGCAAATACTCCGAATTCTAAGATTCGAAAGAAACCGTACCCTAACTTACTGGGTTTCGATTTTTCTCATCAAGTCTAAAGAACCAATTTTTTTTTTAAATCAAAGCATATAAGTTAAATAAAAACTTATTCTCAGGAATTCAAAAATGTTGTGTCCTAACTCACTGGATGTGACATTTTGTTATCTCGTGGTAAGGATTTCTAAAAACAAAGGCAATATTCTGTATTTGGAATTTTGATAAATTGTGCCCTAACTTACTGGGTTCCGATTTTTCATTTGACCCAAATGGCCGAATATCCTTTTTGAATTTAAATGCCTTAGTTTTAAAAGTCAAAAGACAAGCTTAGTTTCAAGGATTCGAAACGTCGTATCCCAGCTCACTGGGCATGACATTTTACTTCTTCAAAATAAGCGGGTCTCAGCATCCAATTTAATTTATTCAAGTTTTTCTTTAAACAAAGAGAATCGTATTTTAAAATCATTTCAAATTATCGACATTAAGACGTTAATCAATCAATTCGGTACCAATTTTGGGCGTTACGAGGGTGCTAATCCTTCCTCGTGCATAACCAACTCTTGAACCTATTTTCTCAAATTTTGTAGGCCAAAATCATCATTTTAATAAATCAAAATATTTTAACTATCAATCTTAAAGTGACCCGATCATACCTCAAAAAAAAGGATTGGTGGTGACTCCATTTTCATTTTTAAAGTTGACCTCGTTTTTCAACGAAAAAAATGGTTTCGACATTAGCAAAGTTGAAAATTGATGAAGGTTATTAACCGAAACACTGGTTCTGGGTCCAGTTCAAATTGAGTATAGAATTTTTTATTTTTCAGCGATGCACTATCGAACGGATTGGAATGTGTTTTAACACAATAATGTAAAATGATAGTTTATGCTTTCAGACGGTTAAAGTCATGAAAGGAACTGTCAGTTGGCCACTTTTTATGTCTGTGTTGAGAATTTGATGACATCGGTTGTCCAATGAAAAATGTCATATGTTTACTGATCCCAAGAGTTTAAAGTATTTAATGTCACAGGAAGATCTAAATTTAAAATAGCATAGATGGTTTGAACTATTGAAAGATTGTGGGTAGTTATCGATTAACATTTGGGAAAGCAGATATAGTTGCAAATGCTTGAATGGAAAACCTTTGATTATTTTGTGAGTAATGGATACATGATTAATCTTATTTGATGACGGTTTGACTATAGCTAAATTATAAGCTAAAGCGATGTTTTCTTTGCAAGATTGAGAACCTCAATAATGTAATAGTAAGTGGTAAACTACACGATTACAGTGTGAGACGACTTTTGATTCTGAATTTCAAGTCGGACCTGATGACTGTTATCATTATTCCAAGATAGAATTTGCGCACTGAGTAATTCAGAGCTTATGTAGAAAATTTTGTACGAAGCTCAGTAGTAGCTCGTTTGTTCATTCAGGGAGTAATAAATTGTACAGTTATTTAAAATAGATGTACTAATGATCGGGTATGTACCATGATAGATTAATTGAGTTATATGTTTTAGAGACTATCCGATCAGAAATCGTACAGAAAGTATGTAACACCCCAAACCCGGCCTAGAAGTTAGGCCCAAATCTGGCGTGTCACATTGAAGAGTTTTTCGAAAACCATGTTTCATTAGAAACCCTTCTTACAACGTAAAACTTTCTGTTATTCAAAACCTCAGATTTCGTTTGCTTATTTTCAAAACATGTTTTATTAGAAATCATTCATGGAAAAGATTATTATCTTTAAAACCTTGTTTATTGCGGAAAGCTTAATTTAAAACAGTTGCGGAACATGATATTTTGAAAAAAAGTAGTTATTTCTGATAAATCATGTTCTACTTCTAGCAATTATAAAACAATAAAATCTCAAAACTTAAAGTTCAGAAATCTTAAGGCCTTATTACAAAATTTATAACCCAACAAATTAAACTAAAATAAAAATAGGACTTGTACTTTAAAGCCAATCGGACGTGTGGTCACCTCCGAGTCCCTCGCAGCTCCGATCCGTCTAAGGCTGGGGATTACCTGCAGAGTTAAAAACGGAGTGAGTTTGCAAAAACTCGATTGTGTAATCCTCTACCAGTAATAACAATCGATTATACTGTATAGAAACCTAAATATGCGGGCCAAGCCCTTTCAACAGTAATAGTACAGTACAGATCAAAGCATACGTGGGTCAAAGCCCACTACAAAATCATTTGGGTCACAGCCAATAACAGTATCAATGTAACACCCCAAACCCGGCCCAAGACACCACGGCCGAATTCGGAATGATATTGGGAAAATGTTTGAAAAGAATTCTGTTTTAAGGATGAAAATACGTGTTAAGTATTAAAACAAATATTCAGCTTATAAGGGGTTTGTCGTTTGAAAATAATAGTTTGCCGGGGAAACAAACTTCCAAATTTGAGTACAGTTCAAGTCATTATTTGAAAGAAATTATGAGAAAACGAGTTGTTTGTGAGTAATCCAAGTTTGAAAACTTTAACTTGATTTTTAAGTTGCAAGTGTTTCAAAGTCCTTTTTAATTAATCATCTGCTAATAATTCTAACTTAAAACCATAATAGAAATCCCGAAACATTTAAAGCGGCCTTATTACAATAAAAATATCCCAAAAAGTAATTGAGAATTTAAAATGTATATAGAAATAAAAGCAGCTTCTGCATGGCCACCTCGAATCCACTCCAGCCCGGTCCAGAAAATCAAGTGTCACCTGCATTGTTTTTAGTAAAAATAGGGTGAGTCAAACCGACTCAGTGCGCAATTAATCCACATGTTTCCACAAATGGGCTTAGCCCCAAATCCACATCAACCACATACCACACATAATGATGCAATATGTTAACCCAACCCAACCTAGTATCCAACCGCTACACACCACCCGTATATCCATCCACCACACACCAGGGGATTACTAAATCGACCCTCCATCTGCTACACACCTCTTTGGTAGAACACTGCTCAAAGTCCACTTAGTGGTCTAGCCACTGATCCACGTGATTAAAATCACAATTATCCACGATGAGACTCGAGGTCTTCATCAATCCACGATGAGACTCGAGGTCTTCATCAATCCACAGTGAGGCTCGAGGCCATCACTAATCCACGTACATAAATGTACACACTTCCCCTTATTTAATATATCCCGAACCCCATGCACATGCAGCATACTATGATGGAATGACAACGTAATCATATGAACATAACAGATATCCATATTTAACATGCTTACAAAGATCCACATACATCCGTCCACATTTTGATATCGAAAGTGTACTAACCTAATTACCAGATTACCCAATAAGGGTAACAATACCACCACAGCCACTATTTCAGCTACCATACATATCACATGCATTTAATTAATTAACCAAGGAAACAGTGTATTAACTTCACACCTGAGAACCTGAAGCACTAGACTATCGATCTCCCTAACGTCCTCACTCGAAGAGACTACAGCGATCTACTTGTCTCTTTCCGACGCTGGCCCATACCCCAGTGGCCAATCTCGAACTGCTGAAACAGACTGCTTCTTGAATTTAGGGGTAGGGACTACGTGTCCAACCCCTTTCTCTCCTAGACTGATACTCGAACCCATCAAAAAAAAAGTCTTTTGGTCAGAAGACCCGGGTTAAAACGTTAAATCAGATCTATACAAAACTAAATAATCTCTTAATCGAAAAACCTTACCAAAGTCGATCGAAATCCAAAGGTCTCTCACTTGAACTTGAAAGCTGTCGAAATGCCTACATAAGTCATGCTAGATTCGGCTCTAACACTTATAGACAAAAGAAACGGCCTTTGGCCGAACCAAAAAGTACACCCTTCTTACATTGATTGACCAAATCCCAAAAAATCCCTTACTCCCTTAACGTTGGCCTACACAAAGAACCCAAAACCAACCTTCATAGATTTGGCCACACACATAAAGACAGAGTTAGGCTTCTAGATTTCGGCAACCAAAGAGAAGGAAGAAAGATCAAATAAAATAAAAAAGAACCCTTACCATGATTACCAGCAATCGATTGAGAGACTTGACAGAAAAAATAAACGATTTACACTTCCTCGAGATTATCAAACGAAGATGATCACCACACTCAAAGAGATTCGGCTTTGGAGAATAACAACCACGAAAGAAAAAGAGTGAATAGAGATAGCTTAGAAGATTCGATTACCAAAACACAAGAAAAAATGAGTTATTCGGCTTTTGAAGATAAAGAAATCGATGGAACGAAAATGAGAAGAGAGGGTTGAGGCTTATGAGATTTCGGCTATGGTGAAGGGTGACTTCGGCTTTTAGAGAGTGGGAGCCTAAGGTTATCAAAACGAGAAAGAAAAAGAGAACAAGAAGGAAATATGGTTCATCCAAGAGAAGGAAATATAGAGAAAAAAGATGAATGAAGTGCACCCAAAATGATCAACCTAACTTTCGGCTTTTGACTAAAGAAAAAGAAGACAATGGAAGCCTTTAGATTTACACTTTCGGCTAAGAAAACTAAGGAAGAAAAAATGCCCCAAAATGCATATAGTCAAACTACTAAACCCACACTTTCGGCACACCCCCCACAAAACCGAAAATGCCATTCCCCAACTCCCCATATTCGACCAACACTCTTCCCCTCTCCACATCCCTTATTTTTCTCCTAACTTTCCTCCACTCCACTCATTCAAACACATTTGAATGATTCAAACTTCTACCTCCCTTCATAGCCACACATTTAAATTGTTGACTCATTCAACTCCCACCATTCAAGTGCCATAGCCGAATCCACTACCTCCTCCCTGCTTGACGCAAAAAGCAACCCAAAATGCTATCTATGCTACTCGAACCTTCTCCCTCCTTGCAACTCCTTTGACGCAAACTCCCCTGCACCCAAAGTAGCGTCCCCTTACCACTCCACCACCCCACTTGTTGTGTCCATACTTACCACTTTAAATCCCTTAAGGCCTAGCTTTCTTAGCTCTCCCCCCTTATCAGCTTCAAACCAAAATTTCACTAAAGCTTAAACTTAACCCCAAGGTTTCCCGAAGCCCCCAAACACACTCACACAGCATACAGAGCATACTAACACATAAATATGAACTAAAATGCAAGACCCCTAAATCCCAGATGTTACAATTCCACCCCCTTAAAGAAATTTCGGCCTCGAAATTACCTGGTCAAAATAGGTGAGGGTATTGCTGTTGCATTGCCTCCTCTGGCACCCACGAAGCTTCTTCTAATCAATGGTTCCGCCATAACACCTTGACTAGAGGAACTGATTTCTTCCGTAACACATTCACATCCCGCTCCAAGATCTGAATCTGCTCTTCCTCATAGGACAAGTCTGGTCTCAACTCAACTTCCTCAACTGGCACTACGTGAGACGGATCCGATCGGTAACGACGTAGCATCGAAACATGGAACACATCATGCATCTGCTTCAATTCTGGAGGCAACTCTAACTGATACGCCACTGGTCCAACTCGCTTCAAAACCCGATAAGGCCCTATAAACCTAAGACTCCGCTTACCCTTACGTCCAAATCTCATCACCTTCTTCCACGGCGAAACTTTCAGAAACACCCGATCACCCACTGCAAATTCTATCTCCTTCCGCTTAAAATCCGCATACGACTTCTGTCTGTCAGATGCCTCCTTCAACATGTCTGAATTACCTTAACCTTTTCTTTCGATTCTGCCACTATCTCTGGACCCAAAACATAATGTTCACCCAGCTCTGTCCAACAAGTAGAAGTCCGACACTTCCGCCCATACAATGCTTCATACGGTGCCATCCGAGTACTAGCTTGATAACTGTTGCTATATGCGAATTCCGCTAAGGGCAAGAATTCTTCCCAGCTACCTCTGAAATTGATAACGCATCCTCTCAGCATATCTTCCAACACCTGAATTACCCTTTCAGACTGGCCGTCCGTCTGTGGATGAAATGCCGTGCTAAAGTTCCAACCTGGTGCCCAATGCCTGATGCAATGCCCTCCAAAATTGCGATGTAAATCTAGGGTCCCTATCTGATATGATCGATACTGGCACCCCGTGAAACCTCACAATTTTCGCCACATACAGCTTCGCTAACCTCTGTAGAGAATAATCAACACGAACAGGTATGAAATGAGCGAATTTTTTCAATCGGTCCACAATCACCCATACCGAGTCTTTCTTAGTAGGCGTAAGGGGAAGCCCACTAACGAAATCCATCGTGATTCTCTCCCACTTCCACTGTAGAATCTTCACTGGTTGCAGCAACCCCGCAAGTACCTGGTGTTCAGCTTTGACCTGCTAACACGTCAAGCACTTTCCCACAAATTTCGTAACTTCCCGCTTCAAACCAGGCCACCAAAACTGATCCCGTAGATCCCTATACAACTTACTCCCTCCAGGATGTATAGCATAAGGGCTACAATGCGCTTCCCGAAGAATACTCTGCCTCAACTCCACATCTTTCGGCATGCAAACCCTTCCACGGAAACACAAAACTCCGTTGCTACTCACACTGTGGTCTTCTAATCCCGCACTCTGAACTTGCAAAATTCTAGCACTTAGAACCTCATCCACCAACTGTTTCTCTTTTACCTGACTTAAGCATGTCGGCTTCACCTGCAGCTTCGCTAACAAACTCCCGTCATCATAAAGACTAAGATGAGCGAACATCGCCCTTAGATCCGACACTACTTTTCGACTTAGCGCATCCGCCACCACATTCACTTTACTCGGGCGGTACTCAATCGAGCAGTCATAATCCTTTAATAATTCCACCCACCTCTACTGTCTCAAGTTCAGCTCCTTCTGAGTCAGCAAATGCTTTAAACTCTTATGGTCCGTGTAGATCACCGACTTCTCCCCATACAAATAATGCCTCCACACTTTCAAAGCGAAAACCACTGCAGCCAACTCCAGATCATGCGTCGGATAGTTAACTTCATGAGGTCTTAACTGTCGAGATGCATAGGCAATAACCTTCCCTTCCTGCATCAATACACAACCTAAGCCCGTGCGAGAAGCATCACAATACACCACAAAATCTTTCCCCGTTTCAAGCTGAATTAAAACCGGAACCTCTGTCAAAACCTTCTTTAGCTTCTCGAAACTCTCCTGCTGCTTATCCGTCCACACAAAAGGTACTTCCTTCCTCAACAACTTAGTCAAAGTTGCTGCTATAGAGGGAAAACCTTCGACAAATCTTCTGTAGTAACCGGCTAACCCCAAGAAACTACGAACCTCTGCCACCGACTTGGGTGGTTTCCAATCCAGTACCACCTCAATCTTCCGAGGATCCACTCTTATCCCTTCTGCAGACACCACATGACCCAGAAAAGCAACTTCTCTCAACCAAAATTTGCACTTTTTAAATTTGGCGTATAACTTCTTTTCCCTTAAAACCTGCAGCACCACCCGAAGATGCGCATCATGCTCCTCCTCTGACTTGGAATATACTAGGATGTCATCTATGAACACTACGATGAACTGGTCTAAGTAGGGTTGGAAAACCTGGTTCATCATATCCATGAACGCAGTTGGGGCGTTCGTCAACCTGAACGACATTACTAGGAATTCATAATGCCCGTATCGAGTTCAAAAAGCCGTCTTTTGAATATCTGCTTCCTTCACCTTAAGCTGGTGATACCCCGACCTCAAATCTGTATTCGAGAAGACCGCAGCCCCTTTAAGCTGATCAAACGAGTCGTCTATCCTCGGCAGCAGGTACTTGTTCTTGATAGTCAGCTTATTCAACTAACGTTAATCTATGCACATACGTATAGATCCGTCCTTCTTCTTTACAGACAACACCGGTGCTCCCCATGGAGACACGCTAGGTCGAATGAACACGCGATCAAGCAGCTTCTGGATTTGGGCTTTCAGTTCAACCAACTCCTTCGGTGCTATCCTGTAAGGAGCGATAGACACCGGAGTCGTACCTGGCAGAAGCTCGATTCCAAACTCCACCTCTCGATCCGGAGGAAACCCTGGAAGTTCTTTCGGGAAAACATCTACAAATTCCTTCACTGTTCTAACATCCCCCACAGCTGTTTCCTTTGTATCCAAGGCACTAACAAACATCAAGAAAGCCAAACACCCTTTCTTCACCATTCTCTCTGCCTTAAGAGCAGACACTACATTGGACAAGTAGTCTCTCCTGCATCACCAAGACTCGAACTCAAGACCCCCAGCATATTGACACTCCACTTAACCACCAGACTAGCAGGCCCATTCTTAAATCTCACACAGCACTCGTAGTCAGTTGCAACAATTCCCCGAGCGTACCGGCTTAGCCGTAAAAATTCTGCCTCGTACTCCGCTACCATCTTACCCCCTTGCACTAAGTTCAAGAATGCCTTCCTCTGTGCGTCCACGTAACTAACTCCAACATATTTCCCCTCGAACTTAATCTTAAAGAAACCCCAATCCACTCGATCTGTCGGAGTACCCTCTTTGACCGTGAGCCACCACTGGTAGGCCTCATCCCGAAGTAAAGAGACAGTGCCCTTCAACTTCTCCTCAGTAGTGTAGTCCAAGTCATCCATAACCCTTTCGACTACCTCTAACCAATACTCCACCACATTCGGAGCTACCCCCGAGACACCCCTAAATATCTCAGCTCCATTCACTTGGAGTCTCTCAGACACGGACTTTCGGGCCCCAGTACCCATATTTGCTCTGGCAACTCTCTCCAAAACCCGCAGCATAGCCTAAGATACTGCGTCGTCTCCAACCGTCTAATCTTGAAACTCAGCTTCTGCAGCTGGCGGCGGCGTCTCATTCCCTGATCCATGACCAGATCCAACTAGTTCCGATACAGTCATTCTGCCTCTACCCGGCCACGCGTATTACATGCACGTCCCTTAGAACTCATGTCTATCGTTGCTTCTTAATCTGATTTAAGAAATTTTATGCGTTAGATTTCTTTCCACTTGTTGATTAAAGGGGTAGTTTTATGATATAGAATTTCAAGTTATTCTTTCGTAAAGAGCACACATTCCTAAAGGTTTCAGTCTCTAAAGAGAATATCCTAAATTCTAACATCCACAACAATGCATCATATATCCACTTCCACTCAATTCATTTAATAGTCAGAAGACTTACCTGGCAGACCTGGGCCGGAAGATTCGAGTGCCATGCCTTCAAAAGTCCATTCCACGAAAAATTTCTTTTAACTAACTTTGAATACCAATATTTTGAAAACATTGTGGGCCTCAAAACCCAAAGGTCGAGTTTAAAATCTGGGCTCTGATACCAAATTGTAACACCCCAAACCCAGCCCAAGATACCATGGCCGAATTCAGAATGATACTGGGAAAATGTTTGAAAAGAATTCTGTTTTAAGGGTGAAAATACGTGTTAAGTTTTAAAACAAATATTCAGCTTATAAGGGGTTTGTCGTTTGAAAATAATAGTTTACCGGGGAAACAAACTTCCAAATTTGAGTACAGTTCAAGTCATTATTTGAAAGAAATTACGAGAAAACAAGTTCTTTGTGAGTAATCCGAGTTTGAAAACTTTAACTTGATTTTTAAGTCACAAGTGTTTCAAAGTCCTTTTTAATTAATCATCCGCTAATAATTATAATTTAAAACCATAATAGAAATACAGAAACATTTAAAGCGGCCCTATTACAATAAAAATATCCCAAAAAGTAATTGAGAATTTAAAATGTATATAGAAATAAAAGCAGCTTCTACATGGCCAGGTCCAAAAAATCAGGTGTCACCTGCATTATTTTTAGTAAAAATAGGGTGAGTCAAACTGACTCAGTGTGCAATTAATCCACATGTTTCCACAAATGGGCTTAGCCCCAAATCCACATCAACCACATACCACACATAATGATGCAATATGTTAACCCAACCCAACCTAGTATCCAACCGCTACACACCACCCGTATATCCATCCACCACACACTAGGGGATTACTAAATCGACCCTCCATCCGCTACACACCTCTTTGGCAGAACACTGCTCAAAGTCCACTTAGTGGTCTAGCTACAGATCCATGTGATTAAAATCACAATTATCCACGATGAGACTCGAGGTCTTCATCAATCCACGATGTGGCTCAAGACCAACATCAATCCACAGTGAGGCTCGGGGCCATCACTAATCCACGTACATAAATGTACACACTTCCACTTATTCAATATATCCCGAACCCCATGCACATGTAGCACACTATGATGGAATGACAATGTAATCATATGAACATAACAGATATCCATATTTAACATGCTTACAAAGATCCACATACATCCGTCCATATTTTGATATCGAAAGTGTACTAACTTGATTACCGGATTACCCAATAAGGGTAACAATACCACCACAGACACTATTTCGGCTACCATACATATCACATACATTTAATTAATTAACCAAGAAAATAGTGTATTAACTACACACCTGAGAACCTGAAGCACTAGACTATCGATCTCCCTAACGTCCTCACTCGAAGAGACTACAGCGATCTGCTTGTCTCTTTTTGACGCTGGCCCATACCCCGGTGGCCAATCCTGAACTGCTGAAACAGACCGCTTCTTGAATTTAGGGGTAGGGACTACGTGTCCAACCCCTTTTTCTCCTAGGCTGATACTCGAATCCATCAAAAAAAAGTCTTTTGGTCAGAAGACCCGGGTTAAAACGTTAAATCAGATCTATACAAAACTAAATAATCTCTTAATCAAAAAACCTTACCAAAGTCGACCGAAATCCAAAGGTCTCTCACTTGAAGTTGAAAGTTGTCGAAATCCCTACATAAGTCATGTTAGATTCGGCTCTAACACTTATAGACAAAAGAAATGGCCTTTGGTCGAACCAAAAAGTACACCCTTCTTACCTTGATTGACCAAATCCTGAAAAATCCCTCACTCCTTTAACGTTAGCCTACACAAAGAACCCGAAACCAACCTTCATAGATTCGGCCACACACATAAATACAGAATTAGGCTTCTAGATTTCGGCAACCCAAGAGAAGGAAGAAAGATCAAATAAAATAAAAAAGAACCCTTACCACGATTACTAGCAATCGATTGAGAGACTTGACAGAAAAATAAACGACGGCACTTCCCTCAGAGATTATCAAACGAAGATGATAACCACACTCAAGGAGATTCAGCTTTGGAGAATAACAACCACGAAAGTAAAAGAGTGAATAGAGATGGGTTAGAAGATTCGATTACCAAAAACACAAGGAAAAATGAGTTATTCGGCTTTTGAAGATAAAGAAACCGATGGAACGAAAATGAGAAGAGAGGGTTGAGGCTTATGAGATTTCGGCTATGGTAAAGGGTAAATTCGGCTTTTAGAGAGTGAGAGTCTAAGGTTATCAAAACGAGAAAGAAAAAGAGAACAAGAAGGAAATATAGTTCGGCCAAAAGAAGGAAATAGAGAGAAAAAAGATGAATGAAGTGCACCGAAAATGACCACCCCAACTTTCAGCTTTTGACTGAAGAAAAAGAAGACAATGCAAGGCTTTAGATTTACACTTTCGGCTAAGAAAACTAAGGAAGAAAAAATGCCCCAAAATGCATATACTCAAATTACTAAACCCACACTTTCGGCACACCCCCCACAAAACCGAAAATGCCATTCCCCAACACCCCATATTCGGCCAACACTCTTCCCCTCTCAACATCCCTTATTTTTCTCCTAACTTTCCTCCACTCCACTCATTCAAACATATTTGAATGATTCAAACTTCTATCTCCCTTCATAGCCACGCATTTAAATTTTTGACTCATTCATCTCCCACCATTCAAGTGCCATAGCCGAATCCACTACCTCCTCCCTGCTTGACGCAAAAAGCAACCCAAAATGCTATCCATGCTACTCGAACCTTCTTCCCCCTTGCAACTCCTTTGACGCAAACTCCCCTGCACCCAAAGTAGCATCCCCTTGCCACTCCACCACCCCACTTGTTGTGTCCATACTTACCACTTTAAATCCCTTAAGGCTTAGCTCCCTTAGCTCTCCCCCCTTATCAACTTCAAACCTAAATTTCACTAAAGCTTAAATTTAACCCCAAGGTTTCCCGAAGCCCCCAAACACACTCACACAGCATACAGAGCATACTAACACATAAATATGAACTAAAATGTAAGATCCCTAAATCCCGGATGTTACAATCAGTTGGGCCTAGCCCAAACCAATAACAGAACAAGTGGCCTAAGCCCAGTACAGTGACAAATCTCATAAACAGATATGTAACAGTATGAGGATGCATCCCAACCTAGTCCAACCAGCACACCACTCGTACCAACCCTACACACCATGTTGGGACCAATTCAACCCACCCAGCCCTACACACCAAGAGCGCAAATAGAAGTCATAATATCAATGCAAAGAAAGTCGCCAAGAATGATATATGTGGCTGAGCCACTAAAATTAGTATATCATGGTAGAGCCAATGAATCAGTATAACGTGGCATAGCCACTAGTACAGTACTTCCTCCATAAACATAACCTAACCCAATGCAGTATATCGTGTATGTCATGCTCAATCATTACACGTGTATGCAAAAATGGCCATGCTTAGTAACAGTCATTTCAACACATATTAACAGCAAATCAGACACACACTAACAGTCAAGTCGGTTAAACCGCAATCATATAATCACAGTCAAATCATGGCACCAAAATCATTCTTTTACCCTCAAGGGCAAAATAGTCATTTTACCCTATAAGGATATTTCGGTAATCCTACCGTATAGGGGTAATTCGGTAATTTTACTCATAACTAATCCATGTATGCAATGCATCTCAAACATAATCAATCATACAATTAACACATACAACACTAGTACTACTACGGGGGTACAACGGTCATTTAATTGGTTAGGGGAAAACGGTCATTTCGCCCCGTAAGGGCATATCGGTAATTTTACTCGTCGAGGGTATTTCGGTAACTTTACCCATAGAGGGCATTTTGGTAACTTTACCCTTAGAGGGTATTTCGGTAACTTTACCCATATAGGGCATTTTAGTAATTTCGTAAACCAGGGTTATTTTGATAATTTTGTAAACTAGAGGTATTTCGGTAATTTCACAAATCAGAGGTATTTAGGTAATTTTTCAATCCGAGGGTATTTCAATGATTTGTAATCTGAGGGTACTTCGGTAATTTTACAAGTCGAGGGTATTTCAGTAATTTTGTAAACCAAGGGTATTTCAGTAATTTTGTAAACCAAGGTATTACGGTAATTTTGTAAACCAAGGGTATTACAATAATTTTGTAAACTAAGGGTATTTCAATAATTTTGTAAACCAAGGGTATTATGGTAATTTTGTAAACCAAGGGTATTTCAGTAATTTTGTCAACCAATGGTATTTCAGTAATTTCGTACATCAAGGTATTCTAACAAAGATAACAATGTGATTGGGCCTAGGGCCTATTCCCGGTCCAAATGGGCCCACACACTCGTGTGGCCCATTTAGCCCAAATCTAGCCACAGTTATGATATTCACATAGTTCAATACAATATCTACTACACAATAATACAATTTATTCATATGGGCTCACGGGCCCATTGGCCCCACATGGCCCATTTCAACCCATCGAGGCCCAAACAGCCTAACCCATAAGAACACTCTTATTGGCCTCAACTATCGCGTCGAAGCCCCCACATGTGCGCATGCACGCTCGTGTGGCTACCATTGCCGTATGACTGGCATTTCGACATTCGCTGCTCTGCAACTATAGTAGTGCGAAATACACACCTGATAGGAATCTAAAGCTGCTAATCCGCGCTCCGAGCACTCCTATGCCCAAATACCCACCAAGGTATCCTTACTCTCCTCATAGATTACTCTATTTAAAGCCAACTTCTCACCTTCCCTCATGCTAGCTTTCCAATGTGGGATCCTACCTTCAGTAGAGTTTAATTCCATCTCAAACACTTGCCGCCCCAACTTAGCAAAATAAAATATCCCCTTTTTGCTTGCAATGGGATTCGAACTCAGGCTCCCTTGTAACATAATCCACGCTGCTAGCCACTTTACCAACTAGCTCATTATTGTCTTAAAACATGCGCAACTAAATATAAGTCTATGGCCAAATTCTAAGTTCATTTAAAGAAAAAAGAAATCAAAATGAAATGCAAGTGCCAAGACTTGAACCTTGGACCCCTTGCTTCCTTGTGTGGCGTCATTCCCTTGTCTCCCATGTGGCATCATTTGCCACTAGACCACAACTCCTTTTTGTGTTATTTTTCTCCACATTTTATTCTTAAAGCCTACTTACTAACTCCAGGGTTTTACTCACCTAAAACCAAAATTTTCCTAAAGCTCAAGTTTGATCCTAGGACTTCATAGAAGCCCCCTAACCTTCCAAAATCACTCACCTAATAGGTCCAACTTGCATTAGTGTCGTTCTCTTGTTCATGCCAAGGCCCAATAGGCCCAATTCCACTAGGCCCAAAATCAGGTCGTTACAAATCTACCCCCTTAAAGAAATTTTGTCCTCAAAATTTCCAACTATATAATAGCTGCACAACATAGGTTACACCACTACGCTCTCGCTGCGCACTCTAATTCTAATATTCCTATCATATTTTAACTAGCACTTGGAACTCCCTTCACATACTCAAACACCTAACCATTGAAGCAGACAGATATTTTACACGCAACCAATTTCTATATCCAACATCACATCCAAGCAAAACACACACAGAATAAATACCAAAAATACAGTCCAGTATCTAAAGAAACCATCGTATTTCTAACTCACTATATTTACATTTCTAAACAGACAAAAGTATTCAAAAAACTTACGGATTCGGCGTCGGAGACTCGGTGTACCACACTTTCAAAAAACGGTCAATACAACATTTCAAATCTTCAATTCTTTTCAAGCCTTTTTGAAATAACACTTTCAGAAATTCAATTTTGAAAACCCAATCCACAGTCGAGTTTTACAACTCGGGCTCTGATACCATTAAATGTAACACCCCAAACCCGGCCTAGAAGTTAGCCCAAATCTGACGTGTCACGTTGAAGAGTTTTTCGAAAACTATGCTTTCATTAGAAACTCTTCTTACAACATAAAACTTTTTGCTATTCAAAACCTAAGATTTAGTTTGCTTATTTTCAAAATGTGGTTTATTAGAAATCATTCATGGAAAACATTATTATATTTAAAACCTTGTTTATTGCGGAAAGCTTAATTTAAAACAGTTGCGGAACGTGATATTTTGAAAAACAATAGTTATTTTTGATAAATCATGTTCTACTTCTAGCAATTATAAAACAATAAAATCCCAAAACTTAAAGTTCAGAAATCTTAAGGCCTTATTACAAAATTTATAACCCAACAAATTAAACTAAAATAAAAATAGGACTTGTACTTTAAAGCCAACCGGATGTGTGGTCACCTCCGAGTCCCTCGCAGCTCCGATCCGTCTAAGGTTGAGGATTCCCTGCAGAGTTAAAAACGGGGTGAGTTTGTGAAAACTCAGTGTGTAATCCCTTTACTAGAGTAACAATCGAAGATACGAAATAGAAACCTAAACGATGCAGGCCAAGCCCTTTCAACGATAACGATGCAGACAAAGATCGAGAGCATACGTGGGCCAAAGTCCATTACGAAATCATTTGGGTTACAGCCCATAACAGTGTCAATTGGGCCTAGACCAAACTAATAACAGAACAAGTGGCCTAAGCCCAGTACAGTGACAGATCTCATAAATAGATATGCAACAGTATGAGGATGCATCCTAACCCAGTCCAACCAACACACCACCCGTACCAACCCTACACACCATGTGGGGACCAAGTCAACCCACCCAGTCCTACACACCAAGAGTGCAGCCGAGCTACCAATATCAACGCAGCAAAACTGCCAGTAACAGTATACTTGGCTGAGCCATTAAAATCAGTATATAGTGGCAGAGCCACTGAATCAGTTTAACGTGGCATAGCCACCAGTACAGTACTTCCTCCATAAGCATTACCCAACCCAATGCAGTATGTCGTGTATGTCATGCTCAATCATTACACGTGTATGCAAAATAGCCATGCTTAGCAACAGTCATTTCAACACATATTAATAACAAATCAGACACACACTTACAGTCAAGTCAGTTAAACCACATTCATACAATCACAGTCAAATCATGGCACCAAAGTCAGTCTTTTACCCTCAAGGGTAAAATAATCATTTTACCCTATAAGGGTATTTCAGTAATCCTACCCTACAGGGGTAATTCGATAATTATACTCATAACTAATCCATGTACGCAGTGCATCTCAAACACAATCAATCATACAATTAACACTTACAACACTAGTACTACCACGAGGGTACAACGGACATTTAATCGGTTAGGAGTAAAACGGTCATTTCGCCCCGTAAGGGCATCTTGTTAATTTTACCTATCGAGGGTATTTCGATAATTTTACCATAGAGGGAATTTTTATAACTTTACCCTTAGAGAGTATTTCGGTAACTTTACCCATAGAGGGTATTTTAGTAATTTCGCAAACCAGGGTTATTTCGATAATTCTGTAAACCAAAAGTGTTTCGATAATTTCACAAATCAGGGGTATTTTGGTAATTGCAATCCAAGGGTATTTCAATAGTTTTACAATATAAGGGTACTTCGATAATTTTACAAGTCGAGGGTATTTCATTAATTTTGTAAACCAAGGGTATTTCAGTAATTTTGTAAACCAGGGGTATTACGGTAATTTTATAAACCAAGGGTATTTCATTAATTTTGTAAACCAGGGGTATTACGGTAATTTTGTAAAACAAGGGTATTTTAGTAATTTTGTAAACCAATGGTATTTCAGTAATTTTGTAAACCAAGGGTATTACAGTAATTTTGTAAACCAAGGGTATCAGTAATTTTGTCAACCAAGGGTATTTCAATAATTTCGTACATCAAGGTATTCTAACAAAGATAACGATGCAATTGGGCCTAGGTCCCATTCTCGACCCAAATGGGCCCATACGCTCGTGTGGCCCATTTAGCCCAAATCTAGCCACAATTATGAGATTCACATAGTTCAATACAATATCTACTACACAATAATAGAATTTATCCATATGGGCCCATTGGCCCCACATGGCCCATCGAGGCCCAAACAGTCTAACCCACAAGAACTCTCATGTTAGTCTCAACTATTGCATCGAAGCTCCCACACGTGTGCTCGCATGCTCGTGTGGCTACCATTGCTGTATGACTGGCATTTCGGCATTCGCTGCTCTAGAACTATAGTAGTGCGAATACACACCTGATAGGAATCTGAAGCTGCTAATCCGCGCTCCGAGAACCTTTATGCCCAAATGCCCACCAAGGTATCCTTACTCTCCTCATAGATTGCTCTATTTAAAGCCAGCTTCTCACCTTCCCTAATGCTAGCTTTTCGATGTGGGATCCTACCTTTAGCAGAGTTTAATTCCATCTCAAACACTTGTCGCCCAACTTAACAAAATAAATATCCCCTTTTTGCTTGCAATGAGATTCAAACTCAGGCTCCATTGTAACATAATCCACACCGCTAGCCACTTTACCAACTATCTCCTTGTTGTCTTAAAACATGCGCAACTAAATATAAGTCTATGGCCAAATTCTAAGTTCATTTAAAAAAAAATCAAAATGAAATGCAAGGGCCAAGACTTGAACCTTGGACCCCTCGCTTCCTTGTGTGGCGTCATTACCTTGTCTCCCATGTGGCGTCATTTGCCACTAGACCACAACTCCTTTTTGTGTCATTTTTCTCCACATTTTATTCTTAAAGCCTATTTACTAACTCCCAGGGTTTTACTCACCTAAAACCAAAATTTTCCTAAAGCACAAGTTTGATCCCGAGACTTCATAGAAGCCCTCTAACCTTCCAAAATCACTCAGCTAATAGGTCCAACTTGCATTAGAGTTGTTCTCTTCTTCTCAAAAATTTTAAACACTCCCATGCCTAAGGCCCAATAGGCCCAATTCTACTAGGCCCAAAATAGGGTCGTTACGAAGTAAAAGTGATTTGTGGCAGTTTAGAATCCACTTCAGATTGTTAGAAAATGCATGTGAATTTGAAACATGAGGATATGAAATTCCTGTTCAGCGATAGCATGCTTCCGAAAGTATTGCCTTGGAAAAAGATTCAAAATGTGTTTTGTGCATCTATGTTGCGATGGTATCGATTGGACTCTCTGAGTATGAATTCTCCGATAGGGATTATGATTCAGCCAATGTGTTGTATAACGGAGAATCGATCGGAATTTTCAAACGAGAGATTAAAAAGTTGGAAAATAAAAGCATAACCTTAGTGAGAGTTCTTTGGTAATGTCACGAGATAGAGGAGTCTACGTGGAAATCAAACTTATTTTCCGGTAAGATTTTCGGGGACGAAAATTCCTAAAGGGGGGAGAGTTGTAATAGCCTGAATTTGCGTCTAGTCGAATATAGTTTGAGACCACAAATTTGTGAAGAAGAAAAATTTATTTTTATATTATTATGTTCTACAGTTTTATGGAATGATTTCGTGAAAATTTCATTCGAAAATTTTGACGTTTGGGTACTCAATTTAGTCAAAAAGAATAAATTGCAAAAAGTGTAAAACTTGAATTCTATATGTTAGAGGTGTCCAATTACTATGAGATTTTAAATTAGAGGTCCTTAAATGGTAATTAGACCATTGGTTAAGTTGGTGGACAAAAATGGACATGGTTTGGTATGTTTTCAAAGTTTTTTATTAAGGGCATTTTAGTAGTTTGGTAATTAAATGAATTAAAATGCCAAATTAAAAGCCAATATTTGTCCATCTTCTTCCTCATGGCCGAAACTCACAAGGAGAAAGCCATAGTTAGGGTTTGGCCACTTCCAAGCTTGATTGTAAGTCCGTTCTTGCCCCGTTTTTAATGTTCTTTACATTTTTGAAGTTGTTGTAACTCGATCTATCTATTTCTACCATCAATTTGAAGAGATGTCAAGGTTTAAAATTTTACCCATAGTGGATATTTGTGTATTTTGATGTCTAATGGTAGAAAATGCATGTTTGGTGTATGATAAACAACCTTTGCTAAGTGATTTTTAGTAAAAATACCTAAAACGACTTGTTTGTAAAAGTTATAAAATATGGTGTAGAAATATGAATAAATGAAAATTGTGGGTTGTTATAAGCATGTATAAGGTTTGACTAGGCACAGGTAGTGAAGAAATTGAGTACATTTCATTTTCTGAGCCTAGGGACTAAATTGTAAAATTTTCAAATTTTAGGGGCAAAATGTAATTTTTGCCATAATGTGATTTTGGGCTGACTTAAATAGTATAATGATTGAATAAGTTAAATGATATATTATAGATCGATAAAAACGAGGTTCAAAGTTAGAACGGGGGAAAAACAAGTATTGACGATTTAGTCATTTTTGTCGTTTTTATGACGAGGTAAGTTCGTATGTTTAATAAGCATTAACTTATCTGTGTATAGATGCTTAATTGATATAATTATGGTAAATGTTATATTATTGAAACAAAATGTGAATGCTATTAAGTACGATACTACGAAAATGACTGATAGAGATTCGATGCAAATAAAGTCTAGGTTGAACCTTAGGAATGTGATAGTGTAACACCCCTTTACCCGTATTCTACTGCCAAAATCGTATGAGGCGTTCATCAGATTTAACTCTCACCGTCATACAACTTTGAGATATCTAATTTCATTTCAAATTAAAACTTTTCCGTTCATATGTAACATCCCCAAACCCGGCCCATTCACTACGACCGAATTTGGTTATGTTAGTGACAATATTTTTTTGACTTAGAATAAAATAGTAAAAATTTATTTTATTTCTGAAACCAAGTTCTTTTGAAATTATAGCCACATGTTTAATAATTCCATATTTGAATAAGTAAGTTATAAAGATATATCCATCGTCACATAGTGTTTCAATTTGAACAAACCATAATAGAGTTGATAATAAAATAATACCAAAAAATAATAAAATAAATCCTTATTACAACTATTATTGAAAAGAAATACTTAATATTTAATAAAACTAAAAACAACGCCTTGACACGGGCCACCATGTGTCCTCTCCGATCCCGTCCATCTCATGAATCACCCGAAATGTTTGGAAAATAATTGGGTGAGTCACGCACTCGATGCATAATCAAAACACAGATTTCCCGCGTATGGGCTTGGCCCCATACCAAACAATTCACATAGCAAGTCATGCACATATGCATCTCAGCCCAACCCACAAACCAACCGTACGCCAACCTTAGCAGACTCCCTGCCTAAGGCCGTGGATAAACCACCACTGATCACATCGTGATCCAAAACCTTACCTTGGCAACTCGCTGCACAAGGCCGTGGCTGAGCCACCGATCAACCAACATGATCCAACAACATACTCTGCCTACGGTGATGCACATAGCCATCAACCGCCGAGATGGGCACCGAGCCACACCTCCCTTGAGGTAGCACAAAGCTAACCATCAAGCGCTAATGTAGCCGGAGCTATCATTAGACCACGTACACCTTGTGTACACTTCCTCCTTCATCGAATCAAGCCCCACCTCATGCAAATATATAGATGCTACATGTTAAGTCATCATATCACATAAGTATATAAATATACACATATATAAATATACATCACAAATAATCTTACCATCACCAGTTACTCATCACTTAAGCCATTAAAAATGGCTACCACACATAACACACGGGTTTAAACACGTTAGCAATCAAACCCAGAAATAGTGCGATGATTACGCACCTAATTGCTGCAAATGACTCAAATCCCGGCGCTACTCTATGCCTCTGCAACCGTTGAATAATCGCCTCTCGAAAGATCTCCTGCGTTAGGCTCTTCTCCCCCTACAAGCGGTCTTAGCATCATATACTTAACAACCTTAAACTTAATCGAAATATCACATACATAGCTTACCAAAAAGCCTTACACCACTTACCAAACCCGATTGCTACAAAAACGAGCTTATCCTAACAATGGTTGAAATGAGACCCCAACAAGACCTATGCTAACATTCGGCCAAGGTGCTAATATATGAAAGAAAAAGGGACACGGCACAAGGGTGGGATTTAGGTTCGGCTATCAAGAAAATCAAGGGAAGGCAATAGGGGTTTCGGCCAAAGGCAAGTTTTGGAGGTGGTTTCGATTAAAACGAAGATTAAAAGAATAGGAGAAGGAAGAGTAGGAGGTTCGGCCACCTAGCAAACTTGGATGAAAAGAAATGTTTGGAAGAAAAAGCTTGGCTACCAAAGTGGTTGAGAGCAAAATACTAGCAATTCAAAGAAGAGAGCAAACTAGTGAAAGGAACCAAAAGTGAGCACCCCCATATATATAACATTCGGTACGCCACCTATCTGGCCCACTTAATTCAAATTAATTTGAATTAAGTAAATCCTAACTTACTCATCTCCATCCATTCAAAAATAGTTTGAATGGTTCAACATTTTTCCCACTTATCCCAATCAAAATAAATAATAATTATCCTACTATAATAAAAACAAACACTAGATAAAACTAATCCCACATTCGCCATGGTCACTCCACATCCAAAATTCTTTCCTAAAAACACTCAATACCAACCATTAAAAAACAATTCAAATTAAAAACAAAATCCCACCTTTATCCATTACCCCCCTTTAATTTAAAAATAAAAAAACAAACCAATTTCAAGTCATTATCCCACCGAATTCAACAGATAAAAAAAATAAAATACAAAACTCATCCTTATCCTCCAATTAAACTCCATGTGCCGTCCACTAGCCAAAAGCCAAAGAGAAAATAATAATAAAAACCAAATGCACAGCCTTGGGTTCGAACACAAGACCCTTGCTGCTGCATGCCTATCCCCAACGCCCAGGCCACTCGGCCACCTTGCATTTCTTGACATAAAGCCCCACTATTTAAACTTTAAACCCTTCCTGCTCCAGCCCACTACCGCCAAAAATAAATCACGCCCAAAAACTGCTACTGCCCCTACTCGAACCAGCGCCCACTCTCCCCCCAGCACCTAAGTGACGCACGCTAGCCACTACGCCAAGCTGCTTCTTGCGTCCTAAACTCCCTCAAATTAATTCTTAAAACCTTCTTTAACCCAAATTTCTATCTATGACGCCACAAAAAAACGCATCCCATGCCTCTACCATGACTCGAACCTTGTCCCCCCTTTGCTCCTTGAAGCGCCCCATGACAAGGCCCTAAGTGACGCCCTTAAGCCACTCCACCCAGCCTCTTTCTTGTGCTTTAAACGCCCAATTAATTCTCTTAAGTCCCCTTTTCCAAGCTCCCCCCCTTTAACACTAAAATTCAAAATTTCCCAAAACCTTCCCTTTTTTTTTTTTTTCCGAGCATTCTCAAAGCCTCAAAAACACCTTCAAACACACCCAAAAACCTACCAACACCTGAATTACACACAACCTGCATAGCCCCTAAACCAGGGTGTTACAATTCTACCCTCCTTAAAATAATTTCGTCCTCGAAATTACTTGTCCAAACTAACAATCCAATTCCTCCCACTACGCAATGGCTGCGCACTCTGATCTTAAAGAGCTAACATACCTTCTAGGCACTGTTTCCAAGTTCATTCTCAAGGTTCCAACTACTTTACGAGCAATAAATCAAACAATCACCAAAGCGAACAAAACAACAAAGAATATTCTAGACTTAAGGAACTTACCGGTTGACCCATCAGCACATCATTATCCTCTCTCCGACGAATCGCATAAACCGATCCCCGTTGCCTTGCCTCGGTGCCACCATTACGCGGTCTCTTCGCTCCACGACCTCGGCGAAACCATTTCCTCCATGGCTCGGACCACGACCTCTCGCCGCTTAACTGTCGACCAACTCTGCCTGGTTGCACATAACCTTGACCTTCTGTCCGAGTCCTACTCGGATTCTGGGGACAATCCTTAATTAGATGAGACTTGGACCTGCATCTGAAGCATTCCCGAACACGATTCCAGCACTCGCCAACATGGTACCTTCCGCATTGAGCACATGGACGATCTGAATTTCCGGCGGCTGGCTTAGCAGTATGAACAGGAGTCTCGACTCTTGGTCTTTTCTGAACCCTCTCAAACATTTCTGGCGATCCAACACTTCTCTTATCATGGTTTCTTTCTCTATTGTGCCTCTCAGCCTTCTTGACCTCCTCAGCTATTCGAGCTTTCTCCACTAAAACTGCGAAGTCTCTTTCCTGATGTGGAGCAATCAAAACTCGCAGCTCATCCCGTAGACCATCTTCAAATCTGACACATCTCTCATAATCCGTTGCCACGATGCCTCGAGCATACCGGCTTAAACGTAAAAACTCGACTTTCAGTACTCATTATCGACTTGCTACCTTGCACCAAATTGAGAACGCCTTCCTCTCGGCGTCCACATAACTTGCTCGAGACATATTTCCCTTCAAACTTGATCTTAAAGTAACCCCAATCCACTCGATCTGCGGGGTACTTTCCTTAACCGTGAGCCACCACCACTGGTAGGCCTCATCCCGTAGCAACGAAACAACTCCCTTAAGCTTTTCCTCAGCAGTTAAGTCTAAGTCATCCATAATCCTTTCAACAGCCTCAAGCCAGTACTCTGCCACGTTCGGAGCTACCCCAGACACTCCTCTGAAAACCTCGGCTCCATTCGCCCTAAGTCTCTCGGGTACCGACTTCCGATTCCTATTGCCCACATTGGCTCCTGCCACTCGTTCGAGTACTCGCAACACCGCTTGTGACACTACGTCGTCTCCTCCAGTCTGATCCTGTTGTTCAACCTCAACAGCTGGTGGCGGTGCATCGCTTTCTGACCCATGGCGTGACCCAACCGGTTCTGATACTGACATCCTGCCTCTACCACGTCCACGAGTATTGCGACCACGCCCCCTAGAACTCATAGCTAACGTCTCGATTTAGTCTGTTTAGAAAGTTTTATAGATTAGAAATTCTTGTTTCACTGTTTATCCACGAGCAATTTTATGCAATGAAGTTTCCGAGAGTAGTTCTTTCGATCAATCAAAGTTTCCTTCCTACCCAGGGGTAATTCCGTCATTTTTCCTAAAGAGGGGTATTTCGGTAATAACTCAGGGTCAATTTTTGAAAATAGTTTTTTTTTTTCCGACTTAAAGATATTTCAAAATTTACAAAATCTCAGGGTCATCTTGAAAATTTTGTTCAAACCGGAGGTATCGCAAAAATTTCAGAAATCAGGGTTATTCTTGTAATTTTTTTTTTAAATCATGGGCATTTTCGTAAATTCTCAAAATCGAGATATCACAATATTTCACAAAAAGATTCAAAATGTGTTTTGTGCATCTATGTTGCGATGGTATCGATTGGACTCTCTGAGTATGAATTCTCCGATAGGGATTATGATTCAGCCAATGTGTTGTATAACGGAGAATCGATCGGAATTTTCAAATGAGAGATTAAAAAGTTGGAAAATAAAAGCATAACCTTAGTGAGAGTTCTTTGGTAATGTCACGAGATAGAGGAGTCTACGTGGAAATCAAACTTATTTTCCGGTAAGATTTTCGGGGACGAAAATTCCTAAAAGGGGGAGAGTTGTAATAGCCTGAATTTGCGTCTAGTCAGAATATAGTTTCGAGACCACAAATTTGACAAAGAAAAATTTATTTTTTATATTATTATGTTCTACAGTTTTATGGAATGATTTCGTGAAAATTTCATTCGAAAATTTTGACGTTTGGGTACTCAATTTAGTCAAAAAGAATAAATTGCAAAAAGTGTAAAACTTGAATTCTATATGTTAGAGGTGTCCAATTACTATGAGATTTTAAATTAGAAGTCCTTAAATGGTAATTAGACCATTGGTTAAGTTGGTGGACAAAAATGGACATGGTTTGGTATGTTTTCAAAGTTTTTTATTAAGGGCATTTTAGTAGTTTGGTAATTAAATGAATTAAAATGCCAAATTAAAAGCCAATATTTGTCCATCTTCTTCCTCATGGCCGAAACTCACAAGGAGAAAGCCATAGTTAGGGTTTGGCCACTTCAAAGCTTGATTGTAAGTCCGTTTCTTGCCCAGCTTTTAATGCTCTTTACATTTTTGAAGTTGTTGTAACTTTCGATCTATCTATTTCTACCATCAATTTGAAGAGATGTCAAGGTTTAAAATTTTACCCATAGTGGATATTTGTGTATTTTGATGTCTAATGGTAGAAAATGCATGTTTGGTGTATGATAAACAACCTTTGCTAAGTGATTTTTAGTAAAAATACCTAAAACGACTTGTTTGTAAAAGTTATAAAATATGGTGTAGAAATATGAATAAATGAAAATTGTGGGTTGTTATAAGCATGTATAAGGTTTGACTAGGCACAGGTAGTGAAGAAATTGAGTACATTTCATTTTCTGAGCCTAGGGACTAAATTGTAAAATTTTCAAATTTTAGGGGCAAAATGTAATTTTTGCCATAATGTGATTTTGGGCTGACTTAAATAGTATAATGATTGAATAAGTTAAATGATATATTATAGATCGATAAAAACAAGGTTCAAAGTTAGAACGGGGGAAAAACAAGTATTGACGATTTAGTCATTTTTGTCGTTTTTATGACGAGGTAAGTTCGTATGTTTAATAAGCATTAACTTATCTGTGTATAGATGCTTAATTGATATAATTATGGTAAATGTTATATTATTGAAACAAAATGTGAATGCTATTAAGTACGATACTACGGAAATGACTGATAGAGATTCGGTACAGCGAAAGTCTAGGTTGAACCTTAGGAACAGATAGTGTAACACCCCTTACCCGTATTCTACGCTGAAATCAGGTATGAGGCGTTACTGTACTTAACTCTCACCGTCATACAACTTTGAGATATCTAATTTCATTTCAAATTAAAACTTTTCCGTTCATATGTAACATCCCCAAACCCGGCCCATTCACTACGACCGAATTTGGTTATGTTAGTGACAATATTTTTTTGACTTAGAATAAAATAGTAAAAATTTATTTTATTTCGGAAACCAAGTTCTTTTGAAATTATAGCCACATGTTTAATAATTCCATATTTGAATAAGTAAGTTATAAAGATATATCCATCGTCACATAGTGTTTCAATTTGAACAAACCATAATAGAGTTGATAATAAAATAATACCAAAAATAATAAAATAAATCCTTATTACAACTATTATTGAAAAGAAATACTTAATATTTAATAAAACTAAAAACAACGCCTTCGGCACGGGCCACCATGTGTCCTCTCCGATCCCGGTCCATCTCATGAATCACCTGAAATGTTTGGAAAATAATTAGGTGAGTCACAGACTCAGTGCATAATCAAAACACAGATTTCCCGCGTATCGGCTTGGCCCCATACCAAACAATTCACATAGCAAGTCATGCACATATGCATCTCAGCCCAACCCACAAACCAACCGTACGCCAACCTTAGCAGACTCCCTGCCTAAGGCCGTGGATAAACCACCACTGATCACATCGTGATCCAAAACCTTACCTTGGCAACTCGCTGCACAAGGCCGTGGCTGAGCCACCGATCAACCAACATGATCCAACAACATACTCTGCCTACGGTGATGCACATAGCCATCAACCGCCGAGATGGGCACCGAGCCACACCTCCCTTGAGGTAGCACAAAGCTAACCATCAAGCGCTAATGTAGCCGGAGCTATCATTAGACCACGTACACCTTGTGTACACTTCCTCCTTCATCGAATCAAGCCCCACCTCATGCAAATATATAGATGCTACATGTTAAGTCATCATATCACATAAGTATATAAATATACACATATATAAATATACATCACAAATAATCTTACCATCACCAGTTACTCATCACTTAAGCCATTAAAAATGGCTACCACACATAACACACGGGTTTAAACACGTTAGCAATCAAACCGAGAAATAGTGCGATGATTACGCACCTAATTGCTACAAATGACTCAAATCCCGAAACGCTACTCTATGCCTCTGCAACCGTGGAATAATCGCTTCTCGAAAGATCTCCTGCGTTAGGCTCTTCTCCCCCTACAAGCGGTCTTAGCATCATATACTTAACAACCTTAAACTTAATCGAAATATCACATACATAGCTTACCAAAAAGCCTTACACCACTTACCAAACTGACTGCTACAAACAGAGGCTTATCCTAACAATGGTTGAAATGAGACCCCAACGAGACCTATGCTAACATTCGGCCAAGGTGCTAATATATGAAAGAAAAAGGGACACGGCACAAGGGTGGGATTTAGGTTCGGCTATCAAGAAAATCAAGGGAAGGCAATAGGGGGTTTCGGCCAAAGGCAAGTTTTGGAGGTGGTTTCGATTAAAACGAAGATTAAAAGAATAGGAGAAGGAAGAGTAGGAGGTTCGGCCACCTAGCAAACTTCAGATGAAAAAGAAATGTTTCGGAAGAAAAAGCTTCATTACCAAAGTGGTTGAGAGCA
Organism: Gossypium bickii; assembly: GCA_025503065.1. Taxonomy (NCBI): domain Eukaryota; kingdom Viridiplantae; phylum Streptophyta; class Magnoliopsida; order Malvales; family Malvaceae; genus Gossypium; species Gossypium bickii. The sequence goes on along the minus strand of CP106714.1, from coordinate 57,539,105 downwards.
AAATACTAGCAATTCGGCAAAGAGAGCAAACGGTGAAAGGAACCAAAAGTGAGCACCCCCATATATATAACATTCTTTGCCACCTATCTCGCCACTTAATTCAAATTAATTTGAATTAAGTAAATCCTAACTTACTCATCTCCATCCATTCAAAAATAGTTTGAATGGTTCAACATTTTTCCCACTTATCCCAATCAAAATAAATAATAATTATCCTACCATAATAAAAACAAACACTAGATAAAACTAATCCCACATTCGGCCATGGCTGCTCCACATCCAAAATTCTTTCCTAAAAACACTCAATACCAACCATTAAAAAACAATTCAAATTAAAAACAAAATCCCACCTTTATCCATTACCCCCCTTTAATTTAAAAATAAAAAAACAAACCAATTTCAAGTCATTATCCCACCGAATTCAACAGATAAAAAAAATAAAATACAAAACTCATCTTTATCCTCCAATTAAACTCCATGTGCCGTCCACTAGCCAAAAGCCAAAGAGAAAATAATAATAAAAACCAAATGCACAGCCTTGGGTTCGAACACAAGACCCTTGCTGCTGCATGCCTATCCCCAACGCCCAGGCCACTCGGCCACCTTGCATTTCTTGACATAAAGCCCCACTATTTAAACTTTAAACCCTTCCTGCTCCAGCCCACTACCGCCAAAAATAAATCACGCCCAAAAACTGCTACTGCCCCTACTCGAACCAGCGCCCACTCTCCCCCCAGCACCTAAGTGACGCACGCTAGCCACTACGCCAAGCTGCTTCTTGCGTCCTAAACTCCCTCAAATTAATTCTTAAAACCTTCTTTAACCCAGCCCCCTTATCTATGACGCCACAAAAAAAAACGCATCCCATGCCTCTACCATGACTCGAACCTTGTCCCCCCTTTGCTCCTTGAAGCGTCCCATGACAAGGCCCTAAGTGACGCCCTTAAGCCACTCCACCCAGCCTCTTTCTTGTGCTTTAAACGCCCAATTAATTCTTTTAAGTCCCCTTTTCCAAGCTCCCCCCCTTTTAACACTAAAATTCAAAATTTCCCAAAACCTTCCCTTTTTTTTTTTTTCCGAGCATTCTCAAAGCCTCAAAAACACCTTCAAACACACCCAAAAACCTACCAACACCTGAATTACACACAACCTGCATAGCCCCTAAACCAGGGTGTTACATCATATGTCTAACATCCTTAAATTGGACCTACAAGGCCCTAAACATGCTTCCGAAAAGTTTCGGGGTTAATTCTGAAACTTTTACGCACTTAGGAAAATTTTACCTAGACAGGGGCCACAAGCCTGTGTGCAGGTAATGACACGCCCGTGTGTCATCTCACACGCCCGTGTTCGACACCCATGGTCAACACTGACTTGTATCACACGGCCTAGCACACGCCCACATGGCTGGCCAGTGGTCGCCTCTAACTTAATCCACATAGCCTGTCGCACGCCCTTGTGCTTCAACTGTGTGGCAATTTAAATTCCAAATTCAAGGTGCAGACTTCACACGTCCTGGGCACATGCCCATGTCTGTGGCCATGCCTTCCACATGGCCGTGTCTCTGCCTGTGTGCTTACTACAAAGCTTACTGACTTGTAAAACTAACATGCAGGGGACGCACGGCCTAGTCGCATGTTCATGGGACTGACCGTGTGTCACACACGGCCTAGACACATGCTCATGTGCCTACCCGTGTGGACAAGAATAAGGCTATTTGCCAAGCTCTTTCATCACCCAATTTCATTCAAACATATTTCATAACCAAAAAACTTAATCATTTACCCTACACAAACATGAATAACCTCATCCTTTCATTGATTAATAGTATTGAGCCATTAACTATAGCCATGTACAAAAGAATTCATCTATAAGAAACCAATACACACTTGGCAAAAAAAAAAACAAACACTTCACCTAGTCTAGCCCCTATACATGCCATACTCAAAATACTAATTCAAAATATACTAAGATGAGCTGATAGTATGGGCGATCTTCCGATTATCTTTGTATCCCGACCTGGCTCTTTGACTCTATAAAACAAGGGAAAAAGAAAGGGAGTAAGCTTTTACGTATAAACAAATGACATCATAACATATGATATTTAATATTTAGCATACAAACTAAGCAAGAGTAATTTACACATCATAGTCATGCTTACTCGTTTCACCTCTTACCACATTCCAACCATGTCACAAGCATAATGCTCGCATTCATTATCATACAACCCTACACTTATCACCACACATAACCACATGAAGCAACACATCATAATAATACCAATCACTCGGTGGTTTCATACTTAGCCCACCATCAATGTTTAACAGGGTGATATCGCACATAGCCCACCAATAGGGATAATTACGGTGGTATCGCACATAGCCCACCAAATGATATTATAGACAATGGTATCGCACACAGCCCATCGTAATTAAGTAACAAGGTGGTATTGCGCACAGCCCACCGACAAGTATAATGAAGGTTGTATCGCACACAGCCCACTAATAATTACTACGAACATTATTCTACATTTACATGTCTATTTCAACGTTCATACAAGAATTATTCAATATCTAACGAATTCAATCCACTTGAATCATAATTTTTCTCAATCATACCAATAAGCAACAACATATATATTTAATATGCATTATTTACACATAAACTCACCTCGGCGCAAAAGGTATTGATCAACGATCTATTCTGTAACCTTGCCTTTTCCTCGATCAAGGTGAACTCCGCGATCTTCTTGGTTTGTGTGAGAATAAGTTGCTGAAATTTCAAAGCTTTCAAAATCCCCCTCTATGTTGGTATTTTTGGTGGTGAAGGTGATGAAGAAAAATGGACGATATCATCTTTTATTATTTTATTTATTTCCTTCAAATTAGTCCACCTAACCCACCCCATTTTGACTAAATTTTGAGTCTATTGTCCCCTATGGCCGGCTATCAACATTAGGAAGGTCTAATTTCACATTCAAGACCTTCAATTTAAAGTTCCTCATCTATTTAATACTTCTAGCTTGTGAAATGGAACTTTTGCACTTTATGCGATTTAGTCCTTTTTTCACAATTAAACACAAAATCGTTAAAATTAAAGCACCAAAATTTTCATATAGTCATGTTCTAATGCCATAACACATAAAATAACTCCAAAATAATTTTCTTCAACCTCGGATTAGTGATCTCGAGACCATTGTTTCGACTAGCCCCAAAATCAGGCTGTTATAGATAGGATATAAATGTCATGACATTAAGGTTACTAAAATTATGTGTAAGACCATATCTAGGATATGGCATCAATATGAGACTTCGTGTAAGACCATATCTGGGATATGGCATCGATATGAGACTTCGTGTAAGACCACAGCTGGGCTATTGGCATCGATACGAGATTACATGTAAGACCATATCTGGGGTATGGCATTCGTATGGTACTGTGTGTACGAGATCCCAGAGTATTCTTTTGTATTCCAAATGGTTCAATGGGAAATTCAACGGGTATGTCAAAGAAGAGAAAGAGTATGTATGTATTACGAAATGATACAGATATGTACGTAAATTTTGTAAGTATTGACTTCATGAAATTGTGAGTTCATGATTTCCACGAGAATGATTTGTGAGAACCTTTTGATTATTGGTCAATACTTGTGATGTATGAAATTCATGATAAATCTGGTTGACGATTGTGTGATTGGCTTTCAGGCCAAATTGATTATGATATAGCATGTTTTATTCATGCAAGTTGTGATTTATCGGATATGAGAAAAAGGAAAGTTTGACATAATTGCCTATTAAAATGATTATGGAAGTATGAAAAGATATGAGCTTTAAACAATTGAAAGATGTTAAAGTATATGATTGAGAGGTGAATACTAGTAATTAATGTGCATGTTTATTATGATGTATGAAATGATTAGTTGATTGTGGTAATTTGTTATAATTGAGAGATTACGGTTATTAGGCTAATGTCAAAACATGTTAAAATATGCTTGTAAATTGATAAAAGAAACAATGTGACTAAATAAATTATAACTATGAGTTTTATAGCAATTTATATTATCTTGTATTTATATTATCGGACTTACTTAGCTATATATATAGCTTACCCCCTTCCTTTCCAATGTCTTATAGGGTTATTGAGCTAGCTCGGTTGGAGATCGCCGAAGATCCTATCACACTATCAAGATATCATTTTGGGTATAAATGAATTCAAGTATTTTAAGTTTATGGCATGTATAGGGACTTAGTCATTTTATTAAATGTGTCATTATGATTGTAGCCAATATGTTGGCTTGTGATTGTCAAATGCTTGTTTTGATAATTGGCCATGTAGGTTGGTTTATTTGGGCTATCATGGTTGTAAACCTAAGTATATATATGTTTGCTAATGACTTTGGTGATATGGTCATGGTATGCTTGGTGAATGATAGAAATGTTATTTATGACATGAATGTGAGATGTTTGGAAATGTGGTCTATTGATGAAATGATAAAGTGGTGTACAATTAGGTATCTTGAAAGCAGTCAATTGTAACTTAATAATGTTGTGAGCATGATAGATGTGGATACTGTGTTGGTCCTAATTGTGGATGATTTGGTTACCTAAGTATATTATGTATGTGCCTTGAATTGGTGTAAGCGTTTGTGTGTACAAGGGTCGCAAATGGCTTGGTAAATAGCCTTTAATTTGTCCACATGGATAGACACACGGGCGTGTGTCTAGGCGTGCGTGACACACGGTCTGCCCCATGGGCATGTGTTCCTGCCGTGTGTCCCTTACACCTTAATTGTTGCAAAATAGAATGTCTAGAATTGAGCACATAGGCAAAGACATGGGCGTGTGTCTCGGCTGTGTGTGGTACACGGCCTAGCATGTAACACCCCTTACCCCTATCCATCATTGGATCAGGGTACGAGGCATTACAGTAATCTTATACACTTCTCCGATACATACATTTCAATTATACATTAAAACCATTCATAGTCACACTCTATGTCACTATTATGGGCTTACGAGGTCCAAAACAATCATTAAAGTTGGTTCGAGACCAAACCGGAACTTTAATCATTGTTTTGGGCGTCGTAAGCCCATAATAGGGACATAGAGTGTGACTATGAATGGTTTTAATGTATAATTGAAATGTATGTATCGGAGAAGTGTATAAGATTTTTGTAATGCCTCGTATCTTGATCCGACGACAGATAGGGGTAAGGGCTGTTACATTTTAGTGGTATCAGAGCTATAGTTTAGTCGGTTTTTGGATTAACATAGCAAGTGTGAGAGTCTAGTTATACATGCCACCAATATGTGATAGCGTGATGCCTTCCGACGCAATTGAGGACAATCTTATTAAAAGAGAAGTACTCTCCAACCGAGCTATATCCGACCATTTGATAGTGATACTGAAGCATTTGAATCAATTGTAGCTATGATGAGTTAAACTCGGAAAAGTATGAATAAGAATTCGTAATGTGTATATGTGATAATGTGTGAAATGAAAGTTTATACAGTAATATGCTTATTCATATTTTTCTGACCTTCACATACTGTAGCATGCTTGACTATAATTGATTAGTGAATGTGATAAGTAAGTTATTCAAATTTCGTAGAATGTATAAATGAGTGCACTTGTTTGAATGAGATAATTGGAAATTTTATGTAAGGCAAATATGAATGATAAATTGTTCGAAGTGGGTAGTATAGTTATAATGACATATGTTGATAATGAAAGATGTGTCATATGTATATATATGTGTGAGAATCGAGTTAGAGGCTGTACGACCTCACCCCCTTACCGATGATGTGTTTATAACGAAAATTCATGAGAATCATGTTGATTAAGTTCTTAAGTGTGGAATCAAAGAGTTCAGTTATAGAATAGCTATAGATATGATTAGAGACTGAGGATGGTTGACAAGTGAAGGACAGAGTTAGAGAAATATCAGATTGACTCAAGAATTATTTGGTTTATACAATATCATAATTAGTGAAAAATTTAACTTTGATAAATCTACTTATTCAGAAAAGATACTGAAAGGAAGTATTAACTGAAATTTTTCTGAACTGATTTTCTTTAGTGAAAGGAATAATGTGGAAATTAGTGAGGGCAGAATTAGTCAGAAGAATGATGTTTGACATATGAAGATGTTTAAGTATGACAGTCATAGTTGAGCAATTTACGACTATCTCTTCTGGGCATTCCATGTGTTCGTATCTTTTCAGAGACAATTATGATTGCTTGTTTTCTGAGTAAAGAATCGTCAATTTGATTGATCTATGATTGGTATTCCACTATCTTTTATTGGAATTCAATTCCGTTACATCTGAGATAAGAGTTGACAGTGAACTTATATGAAATGATTCTACTATTTCTTCTGGCTATTGTTCTGTTTATATATATATAGAATATGTTTTATCTCTGTTATAATCGATTTTAGAACATATGAACTGGTTTTCTTTACGGAATCGTCAGGATTTCTATTATTTAGTATGAATAGTATTCCAGGATATTCAGTGTGGTCTTGTATCTCGGATTTCAATATCTTGGTTTTCTTTTCCATCCTTATTGTTTACTTATCAAGTGTGACTTATCATTGAATCGGTATCGAAAAAAGTGTGAATTGTGACAATCAAATTCCAATGATATAATGATTTTGTTTCCTCGGGTAATTATGATATTTTTCAGTAAGCTCAAATAAGATGTTACATTTCGTTTCAATTAAAACCTAATGGATTTATTTTAAATAGGTGATGTTATTTTGAAATAAAGTGGTTCTGTTTATAAGGTTATTCCAATTGTGAAAGTTTGAACAATTTAGGCATGCTAACAAAGTTGAAGCAGTTGAAGGTATGATTAACTAAAGCTTTAGTTTTGAATTTAGTTTGCATTAAGCAATGGAATTATGATTTTTCAGTGACGCACTAGCGAACGGATTTGAATGTGTATATTCTGTAGAATGTAAAGTAATGGTTCATGTTTTCAGACGATTATATATTACATTAAAAAGAGCCGTTTGTTTAGTAATTTAGAGATGGTTATTATTATGTCTGTATTGAAAATTTGATAACAATGTTTGTTTAACGAGGATTGTCATATGTTTCCTGGTTTTGAGAGTTCAATATATCTGATGGCACAACAAAATTTGAGTTTAAGATAGTGGTGATGAATTAAGCTATTGAAAGATTGTGAGTGACTATCGATTGATCTGTGGGGAGCCAAGTGTAATTATAGATGCTTATATGAAAAGTCCTCGTTTATTTTGTGTGAGTTGGTTACCTGATAGATCATATTAAATGATAGTTTGATTTTGATTAAGTAAAAAAGCTAAAGTGATGTATACTTGTGAATTTGAGAAACTCAGGATGTGTTAGTGGGTGATCAACTAAATAAGTATAGTGAGGATCGACTATTGATTCTGAATTTCAAGTTGGATTTGATTATTATTATTATTCTGAGGTGGACTTCATGTACTATGGAACTCTGGATTTATGCAGAAAATTTTGTTTAGAGTTTTTAGTAGTAATATTTGGTTTATCCATTCAAGGAGTAACCAATAAGTACAGTGATTTGAAGTAAATGTTTTGGGCATACGAATATGAACCTGGTACTTCTGACTCTATATTTAGATGTTGATATGTCAACAGAATTAAGTTGAATGTTAAGTGTATTCAAGATTAATGATATCAGTGATAATATTAAAATGATAATAAGGCAGGACTATTGTGAATTTAGTATCAGGTTTCCCTCAATCTTCAAATCAAGAGAAATGATAATGGGTTGTTTTCGAACGTTTGACGGAATTAGCATAATAATTTCAATATGTATCGATTCTTTGTTTGACAGGGTTCATTGAGTTCTATTGGGATTCAAATCGACGATAGAGTGTTTCTAAAAGTATCGTCTTGAAAAAGATTATTTAGTGATGTTGGAAATTATAAGAAAGATACTAAACCTCATTCTGGTAAGATTTTAGGGGACGAAAATCCCTAAAGGGGGGAGAATTGTAATATCCCAATTTTGGGCTTAATCAGAATGATGGTTTCGAGACCACAAATCCAAAGTAGAAGCAATGATTTTATGATTATTTGATGGTCTATGATATGATTGTATGTTTGTGTGAAACTTTCGTGAAGAATTTCTATGTCTAAAATGTCCAATTGAAAGTTAAGGACTAAATTGAATAAGTTGCAAAATGCATGTTCTAGAAGCTTTTTGTATGAAATTGCTTTGGATTATGAATTAGGAGCCCTTAAATACCAATTTTACCAAATTCTAAAATTTTGGACAAAAATGGGCTTGTGTGGTAAAATATCTAAGAAAGGCATTAAGGGTATTTTAGTAATTTGGCATATAAAGCCAAAATAGCCTAATAAAAAGATGTCATCTTCTTCACTTTTTCATGTTGCTGCCAAAAATACCATGGAAGCCATGGTTGAGGTTTTGTCCAAGCTTTCCAAGCTCAATAATAAGTTCGTTCTAGTCTCGTTTTTCATGTTCTTTACATTTTTGGAATCCTGGTAACTCGATTAAGCTAATTCTACCATTAATTCGAGCTAGGGTTTATATTTGGAAAATTACCCATAGGTGAAAAGTGTGTATTTTGATGTTTTATGACAGAATATGAAGCTTAGAATTATATTAAACGACTTTTGCTAAGCGATTTTCAGTAAAAACGAGTGAAACGGCATAATCGATAAAAATTATTATTGTTTATAAGTGCATGTTAGAGCAAGAATTTGATGTTGCTATAGAAGGGGAAAATGTTCAGCATGTCATAAAACATAAGAAAAAGGAATAAAGTTTAATTTATGAGCCTAGGGGTAAAAGTGTAATTTTTGAAAAGTTAGGGGGCAAAATTATAAATTTGCCACAATTTGATATGTGAATTGAATTTATTAGTGTGTTGATAAAATGTGTTAAATGAGTGTTATTTGACATGTTAGATCAAGAAAATATGAGATTTGGACTAAGATCGGGGAAGAACAAAGTTGTGGGCTAAGTCGGGAAAACTAGCTGTTTCGGCATTCGAGGTAAGTTGGTGTGTTAATAATAATGCAATAATGTTGTAATTTATATTTTAAAGCTAAATTAGTGAATTAATTGAATTATTTTGAATTAAATGTTTAATGTCCCAAGTTTATAAATTGATTTAAAATATGTCTATGGTACACGGAAGTGCATTGAAATATTGTACTTAAATATGACTTCTATGATTGTGAATGTTATGAGTAATTGTGAATTAGTGTTATCATGAGACAAGTGATTAAGTGAATATTGACTAAGTGTTAACAAGTGTGAAAAAGTCCCGATTGAACCTTAGGAAACGATTAGGATACAAGTGACATGTCACTAGGAATTTCAGTGTTTTCAGTGTGAAAGTGTTCCCCTGGTGCTGGTTCATTGTGTTATATCAGTGGCTGGGTGATCTTGCATGTGTTGCAGACACCTGACAGCTTGTGTAAGCAGGCCCGAGAGTAACCCCAATGTTACAGTGGTAGCTTTGGCTACATTACAATGGTAGCTTCGGCTACATTACAGTGGTAGCTTCGGCTACATTACAGTGATAGCTTCGGCTATATTACAGTGTGGCACTCTATGCCTTATTCTGCGTATCCTTTAGTATTCCATATGGTTCAACGGGTATTGAATTGATATAATGAAAAGTGATTGAATGTGAAAAGGATTTAATCATGTGATAATAATGTGAAAGTGAACATTGTGTTTGATGCATTTATATGAGTAAGTGTGAATATGAAATTGTTTGTATAAGTGAAGTGCAGGTATGAAACTAAGTAGAGAATCGAATGAATAAGTAGTACAGGTATGTGTACAAAATTGTTATTGTATGATTTATATGTTGTTTTAGTGCATATGTGTAAAAAAGTGAAAGTGAATACATGGAAATCATGAAAAAGTGAAATTTGCATTAAAATAGTACTGGACAACTGCAATTATGTACTTTTGAAAAATCACTGAAAATAATGGAAATTGAATTAGAAAGTTAAAGAGATATGAATTGAAATCTCATTGAGTCTATTTTTATATAAAAGGAATAGAGTAAGCAAAAGAAGTGGAAATTATGAGATATTTAAATTTTAGTGAGACTGGTTCTGAATGACTTTGTGATCCCCTATTCTGTTTTGGAAAAATTGTTAAAAATTGTACAAAAATAATCATGGAGCACAGTTTATATTCTTAAAATCCTTAATGAGTCTATTTTTTATTGGAATAAACAAGAACATTATTTTCATTCTGTACAATGAGATAATTGAGTTTTTGTAAAGATAGGTCAGAACCATCAAATAGTGAAGTAAGGGAAACTTTAAGAATAATCTGGTAATGATTGGCCAAACCAAAAATTATGGAAATTTTATGGCAAGAAGGTATATGGGTATAATTTCAGGGAAAATTCACGGAACTTAATTTTGAGTTCTGTGGCTTATGAAATAATTAAATTAGTGACTATGACTCAGAAAAATAGCTTAAGCTGAACATAAGAAAAAGGTGAAATTATGTGAATATTGATTCTATTTCCTTGAGCATATTTATTGAGAAATGGGTTAATATTGTTAATTAAATTGCTTATTTTTATTAATATGCCAACTTACTAAGCTATAAAGCTTACACCATTTTCCCATTTCTCTTAGTGTTGTCAGGTTGGCTCGGGGTTGGAGATCGTTGGAGGTATTATCACACTATCAATTTGTTAAGTTGGAATCACGATAATTCCTAATTATTTTCAAGTGAATGGCATGTATAGAGATTCAGTTATTGGTTGTATGTATTATTATGAATTAGCCAAATGTTTATGCTTATTTTGCTTCGTTGAATAGAGCCATGAGATGTGGCTCATAATGCCTATAGGTATGTAAACCTCTTTTATGCATGCATGGAGAAATGTCTTGATGTGGCTAAGTTAGAATTAGCTAAAGGTATAACAAAGATCGATATATTTTATATTAGTACAAGGAGTTAAGAAAAACAAAAGGTTTGAAAAATAGCCTAATGTATGCCACACAGGCTAGAGATACGGTCGTGTGTCTCAGCCGTGGGATAGGGCACGGCCACCGCACGGGCGTGTGGTTTGGCCGTGGTGTATAAACAGAATGCTAGTGAATTATTCACGGGGTCCAGACATGGGCATGTGAGAACCTCACAGTCTACTCACACGGCCGTGTCATATGTCACACGGGCGTATGACCTTGTTTTGGTAAAAATTTTCTAAATGCCCGAAAAGTTTCGGTTTGGTCCCGAACCAACTTTAATGATTGTTTTGGGCCTCGTAAGCCCATAATAGGGACATAGAGTGTGACTATGAATGATTTTAATGTATAATTGAAATGTATGTATAGGAGAACTGTATAAGATTGTTGTAATGCCTCGTACCCTGATCCGGCGACGGATAGGGGTAAGGGTGTTACATAGCACACGGGCGTGTGGCACGGTCGTGTGGCACAAGTTAGAAAGCTCCCTAATTTGAACACGGTTTGAAGCACGGGCGTGTCCCGAGGTCGCACGGGCGTGTCCCTTGGACCACAAGGGCTTGTGAGCCCTATTTCTAGCAAAAAATTTCTAAGTTTTGTAAAAATTTCTAAAGTTCTCGATTTAGTCCCGAACCACCTCCAAAGCATGTTTTGGGCCTCGTAGGCTCGTATAAGGGACTTTATGATTGAAATGAATGATTTTAATTTGGACGCAAATTTATGACTCGAAATTGTATGAATGCTTGTGTTATAAGTTTGGTAATGCCTCGAGCCCTATTCCGGCGTTGAATACGGGTATGGGGTGTTACACATCGTCGTCATCATTGGATTCCTTCTTCTTAAATAAGATACAAATGTTGATGATGCCACCATTGAAATTTTCATGTTACAATTAAACAAAAAAGTATTTTGGACTAATTATAGAGAGATCTCTAGTTTTACTCAAAAGTAAAAAAAAAAAAAAAAAAGTCATGTCAATCCATCAGTGGATTAACATGATTTTTAACAGTATTGACCAATTTGAGCCATTATTTTAATCAGAGTGATTAAATTGACAAAAAAAATTATAAAATAACCAGAATAGAAACTATACTATTTTAAGGTGATATGCAATGCAGTTTACCTTAGCAATAGTGGATGGCTAGAACAACCAAATTAATTAAGCAAGCGGTTATGGTTTGAAGGGGCTTGTATGGACCGTTGTAAGGCTTACAAGACAGCGTGGACGTTTAGACAACCAATGTTATCTACGATTTTGGAGGCAATTGGTGCAGAAATTTAAGGAACTGTATCCAATATTTGAAGGTAAATGGCGATAAATTGAGGTAGCAAAACTAGAATCATATAACCGTAGATGGATGCAATAAGGAGTGAAATATGGGACGGTAAAGGCAGACGCAAATTGGTGGTCGATTTTCTTTTAGAAGAAAAACAAACAAAAATATAGAAGGCGGGCAACAAGGGCGAGGCGGTGGGAGGAAGAGAGAAGAAAAATAGAAGGTAAAATTTACGGGTTAAGGACTTGTTGTAAGTGGCATCGAATTAGCATAGTAATATAACACAAAAAAATAAATTCTATTAAAACTTTAGTTAAAATTCTAATTTAATTAATCTAATAAGTAATAATAATATTAATAAAAAAACACAACACACAGTACTTAAATACCAATAAACATTTTCAGTTGAAAATTCAATTTAAACTCTAAAATCCTAAATTCTATTAAACTAAAAAAAAAAATAAGTTAACTACCCATTAAAAATTCTAAAAAAGTTACTCAAAATTTGTAGGGGTATTACATTTTTTTATAAGTTTGATAACTACACTAAATGACTATATTACATATCATACAAGTTCTTTAAAGGTGAATGTACTTGAGAAGCCTCTCTATTATAGAGACTTAATCGAATTAATTTATCTGTTATTAAATATATATATTTATTTCCTGCACTATTAACAAAAAAAATCTAATAAGGCAAAACTAAAAGTTAAGATTTACTTTTAAAAAACATCATTTGTTAATACTTTTTAAGTTTTTATCATTCCTTAAATAAAACATTTTGCTTAGAATTGAAATATAATAAATGTTTATTTTATTATAATTTGAATTTATTTAAAATTTTAAAATAGTATAGAGGCTAATTTGACGTGATACCTATACTACCGCAAGCTACTCCCATGTACTTTAAACAGTTTTTTATGTGTTCCCTTGTAATCACATTTTTTTTATCGACAGATTAATAATTTAAGAAAACAAAAACAATGGACAAACATCCAATCAGTTGGATCTTGAAAGAAAAGATTCGGGCCAACAGCATAATATAGTGCCGATTTATGTATCAAACATTCGGATTATTCAATTCAGCAATACAATTCCCCAATATTTAATTTCTCTTCTCCGGTTGTCTGATCAGCCTTTGAGATACTTGCTAGGATCCCCAGATGTGTATAACATTATCTCTTTCATCTAAACCTTGCGTCGGAGTCTGCAATGGAAGCTTACAGTTGCCGAAATCCATGGTCACAACGGCACGAACTGAAGTGATCACTGCTCCAAAGAGATCAAACACCTTCTCCGGATTGACAAAGCAAGGCATTTCTGACATCGATTTACGAGTCCAAGAAGTTGTCCGAAGGCAATCTTGGACTAACAGCTTAGTTAGCGAAGTCAACTGTAGAAAATCGCGGTTCGAACCTATGTTCATCGATGACGCTTATGACAAGTGTAGGAACATTTGTGCGGAATATGCAAAGACTTTCTATCTAGGTCTGGCCTCATTTCTATACCGTCTTACAAGTCAAATCCCAATCGATCAGTTTTGCTTTTTTAATGGGAAATTCTTTTGAATATGTATATTTGCATTTGTTTCCAACATGATGCAGGCACCTTGTTGATGACAAAGGAGCGACAGAAGGCCATATGGGCAATTTATGGTAATAATGAAACTCTGTAGATTATTTAGTGAGCTCAAATCCGATTTATAACCAGAGTACAGGGTTGATCTTCTTTAGTTCCCAATTGTTTGGCCTTAATTTGAGGGAACAACTGAACCATGTTTGCTGCAGTTTGGTGCAGGAGGACTGATGAACTGGTCGACGGCCCGAATGCGGAGTACATGAGTCCGGCAGTACTCGAAAGGTGGGAGGAGAGACTGCAAGACATCTTCGAGGGACGCCCATATGACATGCTCGATGCTGCACTATCCAACACTGTTTTCAACTTTTCCTTGGACATGAAGGTATAATTAGAGTGTAGAGAGTTATGTACGCGATCCAGTTACGGTCGCAGAATGAATCCCATATGGTTACGAAATACTACAACTTGAAGCATACAACAATGGAAAAGAAATCAATCTAATTATGGAGTTTTATCATGCAGCCTTTCAGGGACATGATTGAGGGCATGAGAATGGATACAAGAAAATCTCGGTATGAGAGTTTCCAAGAGCTTTACCTTTACTGCTATTATGTGGCAGGCACTGTTGGCTTAATGAGTGTTCCAGTAATGGGAATCGCACCAGAATCCTCTGTTTCGGCTTATACTATATATAACGCAGCACTCTACTTGGGCATTGGAAATCAGTTAACAAACATTCTTCGAGATGTAGGGGAAGAGTAAGTCTTTTTGTCTTGGTGGTCAACTCTTTTGTCTTGTTCAAATCCCAAACTTATCCGGATGTCTTTGGTTTTTAGTGCTTTGAGGGGAAGAGTTTATCTTCCACAAGATGAGCTTGCACAGTTCGGGTTAACCGACAAGGATGTCTTCTCCAGAAAGGTAACCGATGCCTGGAGAGATTTCATGAAAGGGCAAATTATTAGGGCAAGATCCTTTTTCAATCTAGCTGAGGAAGGAGCTTCCCAACTTGACAAGGACAGCCGCTGGCCGGTGAATTTGACACATCCATTCTTTTGCTCCAATGTATTTGACAATGTTTAGATGAATTCTAACATTGTGAACTTTTTTGCAGGTTTGGTCGTCCTTGATGTTGTATCGCAAGATTTTGGATGCAATTGAGGATAACGATTATGATAACTTGACCAAACGAGCCTATGTTGGAAGGACTAAGAAACTTCTCACATTACCCTTAGCATACACTCGAGCTTTGTCCAAACCTAGTTTGTACCTTCGTTAGAATATAAAAAAGTAATTTTCTTTTTTGTGGTGGATATATTAGATATCGTTAAACATGATATTAAAGAAAATAAATATGATATAAAAAAATAGAGAAGGAACTAATTGGAACATAATTGTAACCTATGATGATTTAAAAACAGGAAATAATGTTTTATTTACTTGTTAAATAAATTGGGAAATATTTTGGGTGGGTTTGGATGGACGATTGAGTGCGGTGCGATGCGTTTAGCTTACATTTTTGTCTCACGTTACAGTATCTAATCTCACTGCTACTGTTGTTTTTACACTAACCGTAGGTAAACACACCACCCATCCAAACTCATCCTTTGTATCAAACTTAAACTATTATCCCTATAACGTAATGCATTTATCATTAGACCACGAAGTTGTTAACACAAATTATTCCATACCGTGTCTTTGATATATATGGCAAAAGAAAAACATATATTTATTTTAAAAAAATCTCCAACTTTTTGAAAAAGAATAAATTTCAGCTTAAAATCAAAATCTTTAATGTCAAAATATAAAATAATTAAGGGAGAGATCTACTTATATCAGTGTAAAACTAATACTATTTCGTATATTTTTTGTACGATTAATGTTTTGATCATTAAACCATAGAATTTATCGATATAATTGTAGTTGTTATATATGAAAATTTTTGAACTAATCTAATATCTCTATCAAATTGAACCACAAAAAGCTTTTTACATAATATAAATAATATGAAAACTATAATTTATGTAAAATTTAATATGTGTGAATTATATGTATCCAATATAAAATATGGCAGTTGAATCATTAAAATATTAGGGTAAATATCCAATATATACCAAAAAATTAGAATATTTACGGAAATGGGCCAGTTTGAAGAATATTTACGGAAATGTGTCGTTCCCCCCAAAAACGCGTCCACGTCAGCGCGTTTTTAGAGGATGCAGGGGTAAAGCGCGCCCCCGAGGACGTGCTTTGTGCCACCCCAGCAAAAGCGCGCCCACGTAAGCGCGCTTTGCTGAGGTGGCCCAACAGTCAAATCCCAACGGCCAAATTTGCTTTAGCCCTGCAACGGTCAAATCCCAACGGTCAAAAAAAAAAAAACTATAAAAGGCCCCCAACCCTTCATTTTTTTCACACTTCAATCTTTTCTCAATATTCTCTCAATTTTCTCTCAAAGTCCTTGAAATTTACGCTCAAATTTCAAACGAAAAAGCCCTTTATAATTTTTTTAATATATTTTTTTTTGAAAATTTTAAAATTTTTTATCGGATTACAATGGCCGGGGAATTACTTCGCCTAGACAACAAGTACATCTCCGTCGAGCAAATGAAAATGGTAAGTTTTAATTTTAATTTTTCAATATTATTTTTTTTCAATTATGCAATTTTAATTAATTTTTAATTTTATAATTTTTTAAACAGTCTGTAGATCGGGTGTTGGAATGTTATATTAGCAACATGCATGGTCCCCCATTGCCGTTGATCGAGAATTACCTGCGGGAAGCGGGTTTTTGGCACGTGGCCACGACAGGCCGGGGGTTCAAGTTGGAGCCGCCTTTGATCAGCGCGTTGATAGAGAGGTGGAGACCTGAGACGCACACTTTCCATCTGCCATGCGGAGAGTGTACCATCACTCTAGAAGATGTGCAGTTGCAGTTGGGATTATCGGTGGACGGGTCGGTAGTCACCGGGTCCGCAACATCTATCGATTGGATGGTCGTATGCTACGAGCTTCTAGGTGCCATTCCGGATAGAATTCAAGGAGCTCAGATCGATATGGCCTGGTTACTAGACATATTCCCGGAGCCGAACGAGGGTTCGACCAAAGTAGAAAGAATACGGTATGCTCGGGCATACATTCTTCAGATAATTGGAGGCTATCTGATGCCGGACCTCTCTAGAAACCTCGTCCACCTAAGATGGCTCCTGAAACTTGTTGATTTCAGAGCAGCCGGTGAATTGAGTTGGGGGTCTGCCGTACTATTGAGGTTGTACCGGGAGATGTGCGGGGCGACGCGACCGAGTAAAGCAAAAATTGGAGGTTGCCTATCACTACTGCAGCCATGTGCATGGTTTCGATTTCCATTTTTACTTCCTTGACTCGACCAGCCATATTCATTCCCACTGATAACGAGGTAAATTTAATATTATATTTTACAATTATTTCATAGACTTATAGTATAATTGCATGCTAAAAGTTTATTTAATTAGGTGGAACCATTCAGCGAGTCATGTTGGAATACCTAACTCGCTTGAGGATATACGACTCCTATTGGACCAAAGGTCGGAATCACAAGTAAGTTTCGAATTTCGTTATTATAATTTAGTATTTCGTATGTAGTGTCTAGTATTATGTATATAACTAATATTTTGGTAGTGTTAATATAGTTTCAATGGACACCGTACGAGGATCCAGAAATTCGGGCAGTAATTTCGGAGGAGTTCTTCCAAAATCCAAACAGTTGGCACGTTAAGGTCCCAATGATCACCTACGCGACCGTGGAGATGCACCAGTCAGATCGGGTTCTGCGGCAATTTGGATTCTGGGAACCGATTCCCGTGCCACCTGAGGTGCTCGATGATGAGCACAAAGTTGACTTACGGCTGGTGTAATATCCCGGAATGAGGGTTGCGAGTTTGGTAAATAACCCGAGTGTTAGTGGGCCTCGAGAGTGTTTTGATGTGTTTTTAGAGTTCCTAAAACTCTCGGATTAAAATGGGAGCATTTTGGAAATTTTGAAAATTAGGGGTTAAAAATGGGAATTTGGTTAAGGGAGGCCTTAAGTGAAAATTTTGTAAGATTGAGGCATATAAAATGCCTTGGCCGAGTGGCTTCTATGCGCCACTTAAGGATCAGCGCCAGAATAGGTTAGGGGTTCGAGTGGCATGGGGCGCATAACATTTTATTTTGCAAGTATGCGCTACATCAAGGAAGGCTTTAAAGAAAATCGAGATGGTTCGTATCACAAAACGCGCCAGGCGAGATGGCAAGAACGCTAGTAGCGAAAGAGGGACCTTCGCCAGGACTCGTGTTCGAGTCCCAGGGATCGCGCGTGATGCGCTTTATTTTCATTTTAGCGTTCAGATCTGGGAAACTGGCAAGGTAAGGGTTAAAAGGATTTCCGATGCATTTGTTAGCATGAATTGAACCTTGGCCGAATGGTTAAGGACCTTGCTGGGAACTGCGTCTAGGCGGACTCGCGTTCGAGTCCTGGATTCTGCGCTTGAAGCATTTTATTTTTTTTTAGCGCTAAAGTGCGGGGAGCCAAGGCAAGGATAGTTTATAAGAAACTCGCGACGATTTATGGCATGAAAGTCACCTCGTGAGAAATGGCGAGGAAGCTTGAGAGCTTTCTCCGTGTTTCGGTTCGAGACACAGGGGATTGCACATGGGGTTTTATTTTGGCCTTTTTCTTCGGACGTCGAGATAGGGGACTGCATGGGCATTAAATGCCTGCAGCAAGCATGCATGTGGGAACAAAGTTCATGAGGTGCCCATTATTTTTATTTTGCTTGCAAAAGCTGCATGAATTTGGGAGTTTATTTTTATATTTTTATATTTTTAGTATGAAACATAGTGTTAGTTACTTATTTTTATGCATGGGAATTTGTTAAGTTTCATTTTATATTATTAAAGGTGTTGAGCATGCTATTAAACAAAGAATTTTAAAGCATGCTTGGGGAGTTTTATTATTATTATTAGTATGGATTAAACAATAATAAGAATTGATTTTTGGAACTTAGCAAAAAAGGAGAGAAAACATGCTTTGGAAGGAGTTGGCCGGCGTGGGAATAATTTAGCATGCCAAAAAAAAATTCAATTCCTTCTCCCCTATTTGGAAAGTATGGTTGGTTCTGTGCCTTGTTCTTGGCAAAGAAATTCTTTGAATTTTTGACTTGCATTTCCCCCCCCCCATTGTTGAACATGATCGAATATGAAGTTTTCCCTTAGGAACATCCACAATCGGCTTTGTGGTAGCTAGGGAAGTGGCCTTTGAATTGTTTTGTTCTTCTTTTTGTGTTCTTGACCGAGAGAGAGAGAGAGAGAGAGAGCTTCATTCCTCTTATTTTGTTACAAGTATGAGAGACTAGGGAGTATTTCGGCTAACCAAAGTTCTATTCATGTAATTAGCCGCATGATACATTACCAATTGAACCATAGCCTCTTCCTTCACTCTTTTTCTCTCTATTAGTACAGTGCCGAAACACCTTAGCCGAATCCTTGTTTTGGAAGGGCTATTTAATACATGTTCTTTTGCATGTGACATTATGAAGGTGCATTAAGGAAACTTCCTGGATTTTGAACACCAAGGTAAGCAAGAAGGTAGTTTCGGCCAAAGGGCTATGTTTTTAGTAGTCTTGTGTTGACCAACCCTAATAAGTTATTAACAGAGTTTTTGTCAACACCAAAAGCAAATGATAATTTCGGATCTTTTAGCAAAGTCAAGTGGTTATTGATTTTCGGCCATAGGCCATACTTTGGGTTTAGTGATAACCGAATGTTGAGCTTGGCTTTAGAGATGGCTGAATATGTATAAGACCATAATGAGGTGTTCTTTTTCTGTGTAGCTAGTGTTGAGGAGCACAAAGGAGTCTTTCAGGAATTGAAGTGCTCAAGGTAAGTGGCTATGCTATTCGGCCTAAGGCCATGATATTGGTACTAAGTGTGACCGATTTCGGTTATGTGTTCTAGGGGCTAATCGATAAAAGAAACAGAAGCTTTCGGGACTTTAGTTGATATTAGATTGATAGATCAGAATCTCGCTAAAGTCAAAAGTGAGTTATTATTACCCGCACTCTTGTTTGTTATTCATGATATGTGTTGCTTTATGTAAACGAATATGTTATGCATGTTAGCAAAATAAAGGCTAAGAGTAAGGATACCAAGGTAAGTGATCGATAAATCAAGTTAATGGTTATGGTATTAACTTTTTGGTGATGTGCAATTATAAATGATTATCGATGAGTGTAAAATAAAGTGATGACATATGATGTAAATTGTTCCGAGTAAAATGTGACCACGATATATAAATATACATATTTGTTTCGTACAAAATGTTACTATGGTACATACACGTACGCATGAGACTTGTGATGTGAATATTGGAGAAAAGAATGTACACTATGTGAGTGTTCTAATGCTAGCCTCGTGCTACATTCGTGATTGTTGATTTGTGAACCGATTGATATGTGAGATTTCTATGGGATCGGTGGCTTAGCCACGACCTTAAGAAATAATGTGCAAAAAGAAAGATATGTGGATCACTTTGTGGATCGGACTTAAATAATTGTATATTCGTAATCATATTTATAATATTGTGTATTCATAATTGCATATTTATAATTATATGATATATGTATATGGATTGTGTGGATATGGGCCAAGCCCATATGTGAGGACATGTGTATTAACTATGCACTGAGTCTTGATGACTCACTCTATTTTTATTAAACCTTTCAGGTGGCGCGTAAAGCTTGGACCGGGTCGGAGAGGATACAAAGGTGGCCATGCAAAAGTGGATTTTCATGCAAAGGAATCTCTTGGTTAATGAATAAAATTTTTATATTTTTCGTATTTTGATTAAGTGTGTATTGTAATAAGGCCCACTAAAGTATTTCAGTTCATTTGTTAAGTATCGTTACTATTATGCCCTATATTGGAAAGATAGTTTAAAAGTCGATTACAAATGGTTTTATTTTCTCAAGTAAAGTCTAAATCTGATATTTTTATAATGAACTCCGATTTTACTTAGAATATTACAAGTCACGAAAATGTTTTATTAAAGGAACAAATTTTCAACGGTTTATCTCTTAAGTAAGAATGTTTTTCGAAAGTGTTCCGCAGTGGCATTCCAAATTCGGTCGAAGTAAATGGGCCGAGTTTGGGGTGTTACAGCAGGCGCACATGGATTGGCCAAGATTTTGGTCAGGTCATATCGAGACGTGAGGGAACTGGTATGACTTTTTACCTATCCGGGAACTGATCATCTTTCCTGAGTTAGCGTGCATGCCGGAGTACATGCCATGGTTTAGGATCCATGGCAAGCCGTATCTGTTGTCGGATGAAGAGAGGCAACGGTAACTTCGCGAGCGAAGGGAACGTCGGGCCCTTTTGAATCCAAGGAGAATGAGTGATGAAACGGGGCCATCAACAGCGCCTACACATCCATCGGGCCTAGCAACAAATACCTACACACCATCGGGGCCCATCGGGCCAAATTAGACAATACCGACATCACAAATCTCTTACGCTTATGCCAAAAAGTGCCTCTACCCCTTATATGTATCCTCCTAACCCATATATGTTTCCTTTTCCCAGTCCCACCCCAGGTTGGAATGCATGGCTGGGTTCGAGTCCGTTCCCGACTACTCCAGCTGGCTAGTCGATCGTGAGGCCGATGTCGCGTGCGGAATCAGAGGAGGCACCGTTGGGGAGCACTTCTTTCTACCAGAGTCCTTCACTGTACGGGATGCAGTCACCCCCATCGTGGTTTATGCAAACACCTCCGGGGTCATTATTTTATCAATGTGGGTCATCATCGAAACATCCAGAACCAGACCCACTGCCAGAGGAACCCGATTCCCCGTCCGAGGTTCCACGACCCCCGCCGGAAGCTAGAAGAAGGAGGAATCCAGCGCGTAATCGCCGACTGCCCCCGTGTGGCACTGGTTCCCACCGGCATCAGCCCTAAACCCTAAACCCCCGAATTTTATTTTGTCATTGAAATTTAATTTTGATTTGTTATTGTAATTTAATTTTTATCTCTTTGATAAAATAGAAATGGTTTAATTTTTTTTTTTTGTAATTTAGTTCTAATATATTTAATAAAATTTCAGTTTATTTTTTTTGTAATTTAATTTTTGTTAATTTAATTTTAATATTTTTGATAAAATAGAAACGGTTTAAATTTTTTTTTTGTAATTAAGTTTTAATATATTTAACAAAATTTGAGTTTAATTTTATTTTTTTGTAATTTAATTTTTTTAATTTAATTTTAATATCTTTGATAAAATATAAACGGTTTAATTTTTTTTGTAATTAAGTTTTAATATATTTAATAAAATATAAGTTTAATTTTTTTTTGTAATTTAATTTTTGTTAATTTAATTTTAATATCTTTGATAAAATAGAAACGGTTTAATTTTTTTTGTAATTAAGTTTTAATATATTTAACAAAATTTGAGTTTAATTTTATTTTTTAATTTAATTTTAATATCTTTGATAAAATATAAACGGTTTAATTTTTTTTTTTGTAATTAAGTTTTAATATATTTAATAAAATTTGAGTTTAATTTTTTTTGTAATTTAATTTTTGTTAATTTAATTTTAATATCTTTGATAAAATAAAAACGGTTTAATTTTTTTTTGTAATTAAGTTTTAATATATTTAACAAAATTTGAGTTTAATTTTATTTTTTTAATTTAATTTTAATCTCTTTGATAAAATAGAAATGGTTTAATTTTTTTTTGTAATTTTATTTTTTTTATATTTAATAAAATTTGAAATAGAAATGGTTTAAATTTTTTTTTGTAAGTTTGTAATTTAATTTTAATAACTTGAATAAAATAAAAGTTCTTGTACAAAAGTTCACCGTTTTCCTCCAAAAAATAGAAATTACATAGCCAAAGAGACAAAAAAGCTAAGAACACGGTCAACTATTCCGATTTGGACACGAGCGAGATGTATGGCCCAGTTCCTACACCATCCGTCAAAATGACTTTGGTTGCTCGTTTCTGGATATCCATATTATTGCGTATTCTAGTCGAGCAAAGGTCGACCTTTTGGTTTGCGCCTCAATTGTCTATCCGGCAACAAATTATACGGCAAGTGAGTGATACCGACGCCACTTACGTTCATCCGGGACTGGTGGGAATACGTGTCTCCACACGTTGTACATGTTTTCTAATTTAAACACTTCGTCGACATAGCTCATGGGATTAAGACGGAGATTCTGACAAGCCGCAAGTACATGAGCACGTAGGTAACGAAGTGCATCAAATATCCCACAGTCGCAGGTCCTATTTGTCAAGTGTACACGATAATGCCCACCAACAATACCTTGGTTCGGTCTGTCAGATTCCGTGACACGAAACCATAGGCTGTCGCGATCGTGACACACTGTGTGCGTGGTGTTGGCCCGTGCCTTCCCACGGTTTATTTCTTGCAAGACCTTCGGGCTCCATACATGGCCTCCTTGCATCTGCCCTCTATAACTCGCTGCTCTCTTCGAAAATAGTGCCGCTAAACAAAAATATGTCTCTCGCACAACCGATGTAATCGACAGATGACGGGTTCCTTTCAGAACAGAATTTATGCATTCGGCCAAGTTTGTGGTCATATGACCATATCGTAGGCCGCCGTCATATGCTTGTGTCCACTGTTCGAAAGGAATATTGCATAGGTAGTTTACGCCTTCGGCGTTATCTGAGCACAAACTGGCCAATATCTCGTGAAAACGGTCTTTATTGATCTCGTACCCTGCCAATATACGTTGATAGCGAATATTATATACCACTCTTCAATTGAGAATAAATTGAATATTACCAACGAAATTATATTAATAGATATTTCATACCCATATCGGTCACCTGCTGTTTCTGTCTTTTAGATCGATGTTGCCCATAGTAGTTGGATAAAACATGCCTCAGGCAATATCGATGGTGTGTGCGATGCCACATGCTTCCCTGGCGTTCTATTCCCGCAAGCATTCCAGGGCACCGATCCGATATAACGCATATATCAGGTTGGGGGCAGACATGCCTCCTTAACCTAGATAGGAAGAAGTCCAAGTCATCAGCTGACTCCCCCGATGTTATTGCTAACGCAATCGGAAGGATTCTCCCATAACCGTCTTGTGCCACGGCTAGCAATAGCCGATGCGTATATCTACCATACTTAAAGGTACCGTCAATTTGTACCAATGGCTTGCAGTATATAAAGGCATCTCGGCATTGCTTAAATGTCCAGAACAGACGCTTGAACACTGCGCATCCACGGAGCAGACGATCGTTGTAGTACGTCGGTTTCGTTTCAAGGTCTGTTGTGCTGCCTGGGACATATCTCTCCAGCACCTGACACCACTACCACACTTCATTATATGAAGTGTCCCACCGATCGTACAACTTTTCTAACGCCTTCTACTTGGCTATCCAAACCTTTCTGTAAGAGGGCGTGTACCCCATTTGGCTACGAATATTGCCAATTAAGGCCGGCACCATAGTCTTGGGATCGGCCTTCACCGTCAGGATTATTAAGTCAGCCAACATGTCTGAATTCATCCTCAGATGATCTTGTGTTACACATGTCAACGAAGTACGTTAAATAATGCAACATTACATAATATTAGTGTTATTCGAAATCATTGAACATATAGTGGTACTGTACCGGCAGACATGTATGTGGACCTTTGTACTTTTTGATCTCCCACAACCCTGTTTTTTTCCTCAACGACGCCATGATTTTCCATGAACATGTGTTGTCTTGCACTGCATACTTCGCCTCGTACTTATCGACCCTGGATTTAACCACATTGTAGTTAACCCCGTTCCTGATGCTGTATTGTTTCAATGCAGCAAGAAAAGTATTCTTGTTGGAAAACTGGTTACCAACTTCTAATTGGTCCGAATCCAACGAAGAATTTGTATGGTCATGCGTCTGGTGTGGTAGTTCAAGAAACTCCAATGCATCATCTTGAGACAGATCGACATTATGCATGTGGGCTGGAGGCGAGTACGCCCTGAATAGCGGATCTTCTTCTTCTTCATCTGAACCGCCTTCAACGTCTTTAGGTACAATTGGAATGGGCTCCGATTCAAAAAATAATCCAACTTCTGTACCGTCGGGTCCTGGCTCCCGAGGTGGATCCACATCGGATTCATCGTCTGACCCTCCATAACCTGCAATAAATGAGGGCCCCTCGCCGGTGGATGTCGTCGGGAGTACATCATCCCTCCTTAAACATCTTTCGTAAAGATCCCAATCATATGTGGATTGCCAACCACTAGAAGCTGATGACGTCCCCCAATACGTATTTCTATCATCGGACGTCTAATGATGGATACGCATGTCCCATCCACCAACCGAGTGTTGTACAGGGGTTATGCTTTCCATACTACCACCGCACACGGGCACTTCTGTGTTTTGCCTCCCACTTACAGAGTGTCGGCTTGGGGTCGTGTATTCCCCTCGAATGGCAGTAGATGTTGAGGTCGTAGAAAGATCACTTGGAGATGAAAATTCTACATATACCTCGATATAGGGTGATCCACTAGCAAGATGAGTCTCCACCATTGCCTCAAAGCTCCGAGGACCTTTGATGTCGAATGAGTCATATCTCACCGGATCAACCGAAGCGCAAAATCTATACTTAATTGACTGAACTTTCATTGGCATTGTTTCGAATATTTTACGCCTAATTTTTTTGCGAAGTTCTACCAAATCGACGTTCCGATTAAAACTCAGTCGCGCTGTGTTCTCTGATAAGAAAACAACACCATTTTCGATGCACAAACTTCACTATCGTAGTAAATAACAGCATTAATACGTTCACTCATTTTCAGTTTTTTTTCTTTTGCCTCAATTTCCCTTATGCAACCTGAGAATGATATTTGGTGATTTATAGTCTAATTTTGCCCAGACCATCAGAGCAAAAAGAGCGTCCCACGTGGGAGCTCTTTTCATTACTCCTGCCGACGATGCACACCTGGAAGCGCGTTTTTATGCATTGTTTGTTCAGAAACGTCTCCTCAAATTAATTTTGCCGAAGACCACTGTAGCAAAAGAGCGTCCACGTGGGAGCTCTTTTCAGTACTCCTGCTGACAGTGCACCCTGCTGGAAGCGTTTTTGGCCACTGTTTGTTTAGAAACGTCTCCTCAAAATTATTTTGCCGGAGGCTACTGTAGCAAAAGAGCGTCCACGTGGGAGCTCTTTTCAGTACTTCTGCTAACAGTGCACCCTACTGGAAGCGTTTTTGGCCACTGTTTGTTCAGAAACGTCTCCTCAAAATTATTTTGCCGGAGGCTACAGTCAAAAAAATTCAATTATTTTTTCCCTAGCCTAAAAATTCAATTAATTTTTCATACTGTAAGTGAACGGGAAAGGGACGGCAAAAACGCGTCCACGTCAGCGCGTTTTTGAGGGAAACGGCACATTTCCGTAAATATTCTTCAAACTGGCCCATTTCCGTAAATATTCTAATTTTTTGGTATATATTGGATATTTACCTAAAATATTATTAGTAAAAAAATATTTGAAAGGAAAAATTCCTGTTTCAATACTTATATTTGCTTTTAATAATTTTAATAAAAACTTTTATTTATATTCACCTCATGTAACAGTAATAACATTCTCGCTCAATCAAATAAAAAAAATCAAATTAAATTCGGTTGGCAATTGTAAGAGCATGAGCCTTGAGCACTAAATTCCACATGACTAAGTACATAAACATCAAAATCGAATTGAAAGGTCTAACAAGGCATCAATTAGAACAAGATTCCCATCTAGTTTCCCAAACAAGACGGGTTGCCCCCAATGTTGACTAGATTAGTCTAGACAAATCCAGCATCCTTTTTAAAACTCAGTGTTTCCAACGAAAGATTATACCCACGTTGTCATATATAATACAACTGATATGCTATTTGAGAAAAAAAAATTATCGGTAGAACAAAAGAAAACAAAAATGTAAATCCAAGGGGATTATGTTTTCCTTATTCACCTCGACTAGACAATTGGTATTCGTATTTTTTTTCGTATTAAGATTTTAATGAAATATATTTATTTTTAAAAAAATTGATTATTAAGCAAGTAATTAAGATTTTAATGAATTTTTTTTAGAAATTTTATTGTTATAATGGGAGTAATATTATAAGGCATGTAATATATGAAAAAATACATGCACCCCGATAGTGAAATTTAAAAATTTCATAGGGTGATGACAAGTGTACATCAAATATGATAAGATATTCCTTTTTAAATAAATACATAAAAAAATGAACAAATGACAAGTTTGTAACTTTGCTTGTAAAATTAAAAAAATATCTTACTCACAAATTGTATATTACTAAGTTTATATTAAAATCATGAGAATGTTTTTCAAAGTATAATTGCAATTTGTAATTATAAGTAATACATTCGAATAACTATAATTAGAATTAAAGCACAAATAAATAAATCGATAATTAAAATATATTTAAGTAAGATTATTTAAATCTAAATTAAAAACCTACAAATACGCTAATACGCATAATAAAACCCAAATCTCGACACAAAAAATTCCAAAACCTTAACCTTTGTTAATATTACCAGTCTCATTCGCAATTCCTAAAATATTATATTGATATATTTGGTTTAGCAAACAATTTACTAGTAATGCCATACTAATAATTTTCGAAATTATTATCATTAATAAAAAATCCAATTTTTATTAGTTTTAACATTTTCATAATATCTATTATTATTCACAAACCCTTAAACACATAATTTAATCTATTTTTAAATAACTTTAATTTATTTTAAATAAATAAATTTAAAAATTATCTCAAAATTAATAAATAGTTAAATTTCAAATAAGTTTTAAATATTGGCTAAAGTAGTAAAAAAGATTCTCAAAAACAATTCGAAAAATAAATTGAGTCCCTACTTGAAAGTGAGATTAATTAGACATTTAATCTAAAAATAACAATTGATTAGACCTCCATTAAGGCAAGTGGATTAAAAAATCCACATGGCAAAACACCATAGGTCCACGCACTTTTTTATTTGTTTCATAAAAATGATATGGAAAATGTAATAATTTTTATTTTATTTATTTTTCTAAAATTGAAATAAAAAAATTAAACCCTTCTCTTCTGATTTTTCTATGCATTCTCTCTAAAGCAAATCGGAATCTAGATAAATAGGCGCCAGATCGACGTGCCTACCGCTATCATACACAGCCTCTTTTAAGACATCTTGAACTCGAATTCAATGCCAAACTCTCTAAAAACTGCCCCAAACCACACGAATCTAATCTTGAACATTCTTACTTCTCCTTGCCCGATATCGAAACCCAACTATCGGATGGACCTTGTTCCAAACTATGTTCTACTCCTCTATCCAAGATGACTCTTCACCATCCGGAATAGGAAGAAAATGCTCCATGATTAAATTAAATAGTCAATAAGGTATCTAATATCTAACGAAAATTAAATAAAAATAATTAAAAATTAGCAAACTATCTAACTCGTCTATCTTTCTACTAGTATTATTTACAAAGCAATTTAATTAATAACAATTTTCGCCGTCATAATCCCTGGCAACGGCACCAACAACTTGATCACTGCAAACGTGTGAACGTTTAGAGTAAAAATCATGCAAATAATATATATATATATATATATATATATATATATATATATATATATAGTTAACTGTGATATCTGCAAGCGAACAGATCAAATTTCGAATATAGTTTAGTGTTACAACGACACACCAGTAAGTATTCTAAGGATCATACCCAAGAGATTGCAGATTGGAGAATATTATTGTTAAATTAATTACCAAAAATAATTACTAATATAATCAAGTCACGAATTAGTAGCGTGAATCTAAATTAAAATATGAATTAAATTAATTAACCTAGATTAACCTAATGAAATTTCCTATTCCTAGTGTCAACGATGCGAGCTCTCGACCTATGATCGATTAAATCCCTAATTATCTAATTAAGCCATTAATTAATCTTAATTGAGTCTTTATCACCCTTAGTGAGAATCGTTAGGTCTTATCTTTACTAAGGATTACAACATAAGTCACATTTTCGGTCTCTTCCTAGGCATACGGTTCTCCGTCAAGTCTCTCTGCTTTGCACAAGTTATACATGACAGGATACCCTTTTGGTCTCACATGTCAAGATATTCTATTAGGGGTGTCACTTCCTAATATACTAAGTACACTTGAATAAACACTCAATATCAGATAAATAATTACTTAATCAATAAATCAGCTTTATAACCAAAACATGTCAGATATAAGTAAAGCATAATAATTTATTCTAATATTCATACAAACGCTAATTGATCAGGTTAACGAAAATATAAAAAAAAAGAATAAGAGATAAGAGAAAGCTTATAAATAAATATAAGCGAGGTTTCGGAACAATCTCTGCTCGCAATCATCTTCACATTGGAATAAAAAAGATTTTGATAACAGAAACATAAAAATAAAACTAAGCGAAGACAAAGAAAATAAAATTTTCTCTCCAAGTCTAACCCCACTAATGAGGTTATAAAGCTATTTATATAGGCATACATTTGGGTGCTAGGTGCCTAAAATGCCCTTAGAGTGATTAGGGTTTGATTAAAGAACATAACCTTAAGTGGCCATCCAAATTCAGTTGAATATCCCCAATTTTTTTCGTGTCTTCATGACATCGAGAAACTCCTCGCCGCAACATCGTCATGACGATATTCTTTCCAAGTTCGTCGTGTCGTCATGACGTGGGGAAAATTCCTATACTACGACACAACCTCCTTATGTTGTGACACAGCCATCGTCCCTTGTGCTCCTTAACTTGAAATGACATCCCACACACTCAAATAGCCTATTAGTTGGTCCTGAGGCCTGAATTGGCCTAATGGATCGTTGAAACAGTTAAAACATGTGTAAAAAAACTTATTTTGCTAATATTTAGATCTAAGCTACTAATATTGAAAATGAAATAAATAAACTTAAAATGGCTAGAAAAAAAAAGTCGTTAAATGTCGAAAAGTACCTAAACTGCCATTAGAATTTGTGGGATGTCACTTGTCCAACCAGAACCTCAAGCGACATTGAGCTGAGGAAGCCCGAGGAAAGAATACCCTAGAATATAGTTTGGGGTTGGATCGGATTCGGCATCAAATGGCTTGTAATTTGGATGTTGTGTCTGTCGAAAATAAGGCATTATCAGTGGAGTCGATCAAAGGTGTTGATTCATGTACATCGACGGAAGAACAACGACAAATCAAAATGTTGAGGACCAGTTGGAAGTTCTTTTATTATGGTAATACAGATATGGTAATACAGATTGTCCTAGTTTTTAAAGGGCCTCTATGTTTTCTTTTAATTTTTTTTACTTTTTTGTTTTCATTTTTTTTATTATTAATTTTATTTTAAATTTTAAATTTAGTGTTTTCTTTGTTTTCTACAATAGGTGTTAAGATAGTAGAGTGACGAAATCGAAAAATTTGAAGAAATCAGAAATCGGTCTCAATGTCGTAACATGGATGCATCAAAGTCACAACAAAATCAAAATGTTCTGTCGTGACGAGGTAAGATTAGGTATAGCAACAATCTACCTCGAGGCCACGACTAGATAACTTGGTGTCATGACATATACTAAAGGGTCATGTTCCATTAGAAATTCTTTATTTCAACGTTTTGTTATCCCTTGTTTGTAACAACTTATTCTCAGTGGTGTCGAAAATAGTGGTTTTGGGACCATGATTCTGATAAGTGAGTTAGTATTTTATTATTATTTTAATGTTTATAGGGTTATATTAGGGTCGTATCAAAATTTAGTTAAGAAATTATAGTGTTTAAATGATTAATTAGGAAAAAAAGGACTAAATTGAAAAAAGGTGCAAAAGCTTATTTCTATTAGCTAAAAGGATAAATGGCTATGGAATCTTAAATTAATGGACTTAGTGGGTGAATAAACCATAGATTATGTTAGTGGATAGTTATGGACAAGGTTTATTTGAAATTGTTAATTTATAATAACAGTAAGTTGGTAAATTAGTAAATAAACATAAAATTTAATAAGTAAAAATCATCATCTTCTTCATTTTGATGTTTCAAAATTGATTCCCCATTTCTATCCATCTAAAGCTTTTGGCTAAGCTCAATCTTTGTGCATGGTATGTGTTTGATGCCCCTTTTTAGTTATTTTTATGTTTTTGAGTCGTATTAGCTTAATCTAGCTAGCCCAGGGGTCAATTTGTAAAGTTTTTAAAATTATAGGGACTTTCCATGAATTATTTTGTATTTTTTGTGAATTTAATTGATAGATTATTAAGCTTGGTTGTTAAATAGACATATTTTGTTAAGTGATTTTTGATGATTTTAAAGTAAGGGCCTATTTGAGAAAATAGTAAAAATCAATAGTAAAATTGTGAAATGGTGAAAATCTTGGGTTGTTATGAACCCCTAGGAAATTCTGCTAATAGGGTTTTATTTAAAAATGGTGAAATTGCAAGTTTTGGATTTAGGGACTAAGTTGTGTAAAAGTTAAATTGTTAGGGGTAAATTTGTAAATTCTCATTAAAATGGGTTAGAAGCTTGAATTAGTTTTTTTAAACTATTTTAAATATTTAATTTAATGAAATTATTATTTAGATCAAGAAAAGAGTCAACTGGACTTGAATCGAGAACATGCTAAAGTGTCAGATTATTCATTGGCTTTACTTATACAACTATTTTTGTCGAGGTAAGTTCGTATAAGTATTAAACTTGTTAATTGTTGCTTTGATTGTATGTTAATTAATGTTATGCTAGGTATAATTTAAATTGATACTAATAATACGATGTTTTGGATATTGGATAGTGTAATAGTCTCGTTTGAACCTTGTGAATACTTAGGATACAAATGACATGTCATTAGGGATTATACGGTTTCAGGTGCTGGTCCTAGATGTCCTACTAATGGCTGAGGTTTTCCATTTGTTGCGGATTCTCTACAGCTCGTATGAGCAGCATCGTGTAGCTAACATCCCGACCCACAACTTGTGTGATCAGGCCCATTTCATAGCTCGTGTAAGCATTATAGTGATGGTTACGGTTACATGTAAAGACACACTTTGTGTGAGCATTTCCTGAGTATTCGATGTTATTCTAATTGGTTCAAAGGACAATTAAGATTTAAAATGTAAAGGTATGTATATGAAATGAGCTATGTTATTGAGAATACGGAATGGGAAATGTAATGTATGTAATTGGATTGAAAAGGTAACAATTGAATAATGTGATGGATGATTTATATATTGAAATTTTTTCACATTATGTGTCATGTTTCACTAGTTCATATGTTCGCAAATGTATCTACTAACCTTGTGGTGTTGTTCATAGGAAAGGAAAGTATGCTTAAGTATATGAGAAATGCTTTAGTGATTTAATCATTTATGTTCGGTAAGTTAAGTTCCATTATACGAGCTTACTAAGCATTAGTTGCTTATTTAGTTGTTTTCTTTGTTTTGTAGATCACCGGAAGCTCGATCGGTTGGAATCTTGTCGGAGCTCTATCGGACTATCCGTCAATTTTTTGGTAGTTTTGGTTATTTTCGCTAATGGTTATACAGGGCATGTATAGGGCTTATATGTAATACGAGTTTTTAACTATGTTATTTGGCCAATGTGATGTGGTTATGTTTCTTGTGTATATGTTTTGCTTTTGACTTGTAAATGCATAGGTAAATACATGTCTTTTGGTCACTTTTAAATGCAATGTGAAAATATAGCTTATGTCTTGTTGATATGTGAATGAGGTAGTTCAATAATGTGTGGATGAATGTGATGTATGTTTAAGGTATGAAATGTAGCTTTGAATGAGTTAAATTGGTGTGTGAATTGAAGTGCCTTTTGATGGCATATTGGTTAGGCATAGGATGGATTAATATTTGACATGTTTTTGGTGTTTTGAATGTGCTTTTAACCACGTGAAATAGGCTAGGTATGGTGTGCCTTGGTGAGCAAGAATTTAGGTTTGATTTGGCTTGTTTTAGGGGCAACTTATGCTGCACACAGCCTGGGACACAGGCTGTCACACGGCTGTGTGCACACATGATCACCCTACATGGCCGTGTGTTTCAAGTTGGTATGTAACACGGCTTGCAACAAGATTGTGTGGCCATATTTTTAATATACACTTGGTTTGGCACACGACCTTGTTACCCTAGTTCGAATACCCACACGAGCGAACACACAAGCTGGGACATAGCCATGTGACCCTTGTTTCCAAAATTTTCAAGTTTTTCCAAAATTTTCAAGTTTTTCCAAAATTTTATGTTTTGTTTCGAATTGATGCCTGGATGTCCCAAACTATTTTTAGGGCCCTGTAGGCTTGGTTTAAAGCCTGTAAGTGTATTTTTACCATAATTAGATTGAGTTATTAAATGATAATATTTAAATTGCATAGTTGTTCTATATTGAATTTGAATGTTTTGTTTTGTACGGTAATACTCTGTAACCCTAATTAGGAGACAAAAACGGGTTAGGGGTGTTACATTGTCAACACTTCTTTTTCCTATTTTTATTTTACTTTGATAGTATTATGTTTCATGTTATTTGATCGTAGTGTTTTCTTTTCCGTTAGGTATCTTTCCGTTCACTTAGAGCACACGGGATCTTAATGATAGTTGACGACAAATATGCGAACTTTTTCAGGGAAGTTTCCTTGTTTACACTTTATGTTTTTATATTGAGGATAATTATGGTTTAAAGTGTGGGGAGAAGTACATAGTATTAATTTGTGTGTTTTTTGTGTTTTGTTTGTTTTTTATTTCATTTTATAAAATCAAAAAAAATTCTATTTTTTTTTTTGTTTGAATTGCATGGTGCTTTGATTATGTTTTTATTGTGACTAATTGATTGAAAATGATGAAGTATGTGTTTATTTTTTTTCAAACATGCAATTTGTAACACCCCAATTCAACAAGTCAACCGACAAATGAAAATGTTACCGAAAAATAGAAATCATTATGTAAAATAAAAAATAAAGGTTTCGGTAGTTACGCCATTCAATACGAATCAGTAAACCAATTTTTAAATACTGCTTGACAGATTATAGTTAATTTAGCACATTTCCATGGAAGATAAAAGTACGTCGAAAACGTCCATGACATAAAAGTTAAAAATTTGGTGAAGTGCCATCATTCGATTTATACAAAAAGCTATATGAAGAAAATACCAAATTCCTTTCATGCATCGTTCAAACAAAAGAAAATGAGACTACAGACCACCCCAATTGATATACATGTTACAAACTAAACAATGAATGGATCACAAATGAGTTCGCAGTCTTGCTGAGCCCCTTATAAGAGTCCGCAATGCTTTACAAAACTTGAAATGGTAGAGAAAACTAACTAAGTTCAAAATAAACTTAGTGAGTTCCAAGTATAAATGGATAACCTTTTTTTATCAAGGTTTCAAGGAAACAAAATCAATTTAAATAATTAAAATATTTGATATCACCAACAACTCACACGCGAATGCATAATTATAATTGTGTACAATCCATTGGCGGATACATATCACAAATCAGTTATTGTTCATTGGTGGATAATGTTCAGTTCTAAGTACAAGTCACCATTAACTTCAGTTTTTATGCAAATATTAACTATATCTAGTTACAAATCATGGGTAATTTCAAAGCATAACTAGAGATAGTTCACATGCGGATATTTATTATCCCTAAGTACATTTCAAGTGGATACTCATCCCAACTAAGCACTATTCACGTGTAGAACCTTTATGTAATACATGCATGCTTGCATGGAATAGTTTATGGGCCCTTTCCTTGTGGTAGCTTCTAATCCATTCAATGCTCCGAAGAGCTATAGTTTCATATTCACGATATTGCTCCATAGTTCCAATATTCATTTATCCAACAGAACCTCTGCAAATCTTCCTTCTTAATTCAAACACTTATGTGTTACCCTACAAGGCCCGGACATTCACCAAACACGATTTCCATTTACATGCCTTATCAGAGTCAAATCACATATCATTTCATTTTCACCATACATTTCTCCCATCACATTCACATCTCAATAGTTTCCTCCATTTCCTCCCTTCCACCTTTCTGGATACGGAGCTTGTGCAAAAAATTTGGACAGGAAAGCCCTTGTGACGAGTATTGCATGTAAAAGACAACCTTTATGGAAAAACTTTAGATGGGAAGCCTTTGTAGCGAGTACTAAATATAAAGGAAAGCCTTTGTGGTAGAACTTTGAAAATGTAAGCCTTTTGTGGCAATCTCTGTTTAATAACGCCTTTGTGGCAAATCTCTACAAGGAAACGCCTTTGTGGCAATCTCTGTCAAAGGAAAGCCTCTGTGGCAATCTCTCTAAAGAAAGCCTTTGTGGCACGACCTAAGGATAGGATGCCTTAGTGGAAACTCTGTAAAGGAAAACCCTTGTAGCAAATACAAAGGAAGCGATTGTTTAAATAAGGAAATGCCTTCATGGCAAATTCTGAATGAATGACATGTAAGGAATTAGGAAAGAATGGCATGAACAGTCCTCTGGAGGCAAAGTAAAGATAGGACTCTAAGGGTAAGGCAAGTGTAAGAGATAATAATATATGGACAAGTAGAAGAAACTAAGTATCCAATGAACTCTAAAAGAAAGGTATCGTATGTAAATGAAATGACAAACCTCGCATAATAACAAGAAAAAAATAATGAAGCTAGAACGCATTAGAATAGGTGGCAAATCGAGGATATGTATTATAGGCATATATAGATAGCACCCTAAAGTAAGGAATATATGGGCGAACTCTCTGTTAAGTAATGGGCATAGTCAACCTTGCCCAAAAGTGGTAATAAAATCATTAAGTAAAAAATAAAATTTTACGTTTGTTAGCAAGGTAAACGAAGTGATTAATGACTATGTGAAGATAAGATTTAAGAAGGGACATAAAAAGTGAAGAGATATTAAATATACTACGCTTAAAGGAAAGAAATGACCATTTGAGTTTGGAATTTGTTCTTTTGTAATCTATTATTTTGTGTGAGCTATCTGTGTGTGCGAGTCCGTATATGAAATATATGATAGTCCATAAAGACTATCTTCCAAGTATGATTTCACAAATAAGGGATTCGCTCTTAAGAATCCACCTACATGTTATCTGATTCAAACAAAAGACTACCAAGAATGGGTTATTTGTTATTGCAAAATAAAGGCAGGATGAGATGGGCCGTCAAATTTGTCTACTTGATTGAGGTGAGTAGACTTGTATTATTAAGTTGTAATGGGGCCTTCTTTATGAATTCAATGCAAGTTGTAATGGGGCCTTCTTTATGAATTTTCTTGTACGTTTTAAAAAGCATGAATCTGCATACTTGGATCTAAAATAAAAAGCTATGAGGATTGTAATATGAATCTTAGTCCGTTACAACATGCCACTAACAGTAGTTCGCAATAGGGACTATTCACCAAGATCGGTTTTATGGGATTATTTGTAATTATTGGTGCAAGGCAAGATATGGAAATTATTTATAAGTTAAATTTCAGAAGTTTGCAAGTAAGTAACCACAAGGATATCCTCTCAAGGAAATAGATGTCTAAGGAGCAACAAATGCAACTAGCAAAGATAGAATCCGCAGAGATAATTTGTCAAGAGATCAATTGCTATTAAGTCGGTATCCTGGTCTTGCATTTATGGGATCTCATTAGTAGGATTTGTATGTGTTCTAGACTTTGTATAGCCGTACATGGCATCCTTTGTTTTTAAGTTATTAGAAATAAATCTACTGCAATCAAATGATATGAATTATTTCTCTAGAATGTGTGAGTAAGCAAGCGATGGTATCGTTGAGGATGATGTGCCAAGTACAAGTAAGCTAGTTCATGTGACGTAAATACCACACTAATGAAATTGGCGTACTATCATAATGCAAACAAATGAAACATGAATTTTAGGCCATGAAATGCAAGCAAGCATTGCATCAATAAGGTATGAACTCACTAAGTTCTTTAGAACTTAACCATGTCTTATAATGTATTGCAGGTAAAAAGGGAAATTTGAGAGTTCATGAGGGACCTAGCCAGAATCTGCTGTGTTCAGACGGACATGATCCATGATGTAATTTGTATATAGCAGGATGACCTAAAGGCGGAGCCTCATGGTCTCGGTCATATTTTTAGTTAAGTGGTTAGTATATAATTCTAATGTTAAGAAATTAATCAATAGATCGAAGTTACTTTGTGAAATCATTGTACCTTAAATTATCATTGAAATTTATTCTAGAAATTTATGAAGTCAATTACTAAAGGTGTTATAAATGTTATTTCTTCTGCACTGTTTTAAATATGTGAACTGTATTAATAATTGTGCTAGTTAATTTAGGATGTGAAGAGTAGCGCTCTATAATCCAGATTTGGCGACCAGGTCGGGTGTAGTGTGTTACATAAGATATGACAATCCGTTAGGACTATCTTACATGTATGATTCCGCAAATAGAGGATTCGCTCTTAAGAATTCACCTATAGGTTATCTGTTTCTTAGGGTGGACAATTTTGAATGGGTTATCTATTGTTGCGAATAGAGGAAGGAAACAATAGTCTGCTAGATTGGTCATCTGATTGTGATGAATATATCTTTATTAATCTGTAATGGTATTTTCCTTATGAATTTGTCGACATGTTTCAAAAAGTGTGAATTTGCAGGTGTGGGTTTGAACATGAATCTAGAAGTATCGTAATACGAATTTGAGTCCATGGGACAAGCTACTAATGATATTTTGCAACAGGAATTATTCGCTAGGTCTGTCTTATTTGGTTATTTGGATTCATTGGTGCACGATGTGTTGGAAAATATCTATGGGTTTTCTTTCATAAATCTGCAAGTGAGAATTTGTAAGGAATCCCTCCCAAGGAAGTAAACGTATATGAATCAGCATTTCGATATTACATCTATGAAGTCTTATCAGTGGAATCCTTATGTGTGCGAGGCTTTGAATAGCCAATTGTGTAAACTTTTGCCCTTGTGACGTTAGTAGTAAGACAACTACAATCGATTAAGATGAATTGTTCTCCAGCAGGAGTAAGTAAATAAGTGATGGTGACATTAAAGACAATGTGCCAAGTACAAGTGAGCTAGTTCGGGTGATGTGAATACTACGCCAATAAGATCGACGAACCATCCTAATTCAGACAAGTCTAACCTAAATTCTAAGCTATGAAATACTAGTGTGCTAGCGCAATGTTGATAAGGTATGAAAACTCACTAAGTTCATTAGAACTTGCATATGTGCTATTATGTGTTGCAGGTAAATAGAGAAAATTTGGGGGTTTGAAGAGGGACCAGGCTAGAATTTGTCGGGCTAAGGAAATTTTGTTTCTTAGTCATATTATGCATACAATAGGGCAGCCTAGAGGTGGAGCCTTAGGTTTATAGTCGTAGTTCTAGTTACCTATGATCAAAATGTTATTTTCAAACCTAAGCAAATAAACAACATGTTAAAGTCTAGACTACTTTGTAAAATATTATGTATATTAGATTAAAGTATACAATTGGAAGTAAATTCATATACATTGTGAGGTTAATTAGATGATTATATTTCTATACTACTTATACTATGTAATTATGAATTTCGAATGTATGGAGTGAGATCGATTAGATAGTCGTGTTCTAATATTAACTGCATTAAGTATGAATGGCGGAATATATATACATATATTTATTAAAGAATGTGTCGGTAATTTCGGATCTTGACTGTAGCACCATGTAGTCCAGATTCGGCAATCGGATTGGGTTGTGTATGGGTTGTTATATAGTACCTAGAAACTATACATAGAAACAAAACTAGAAAAATCCTAATTTCCATGCTATAATCATATTGGAATCAGATTTACATGCTAGAATTAGATTTGCATTAATAAAACAAATTTACATTAACAGTGTTGATATCAAAGGAGTTTGTATTAATTCAATACCTTTTTGGATTTTCTATTAAGGCTTTAACTTTAAAAGTATCAATACCCCAAGCTAAATATGAACACCCAAATGTAGAGCCATCTAAAAATCATCTTCAAACATTCCAAAATGCCTAAGTATCATTAACACACACCATAATAATGTCACTCCTTGTGCCTTTAGTGTACCTAGTCAATATTATATTTTACCTTAATTTATCTAGTATTTATTTTTTCTTTTTACCTTTCTAATTCAATACATATCAAATTTTATAAAATCAAGTACAAGTTATCAGTTTTCAGTTATTAGGCCATTCTTGAATATGCTTTTAAGTACATTTTCAATTCTTACCTTAATATAACAATGTGATGCTTAAACTCTTCCGTTTTACAACTATTAGCAATGTGCTTAATTTATAACCTTTCTATACCATTTTCAATAAAAATCATATAAATAAAATTGACCTTATAACTTATCTTAGCCAATATAACATTTTTCATTCCTTCACTAAAATTATAATTTATTTTGTATACAGATAATTCGTTAGTGTTATTGTAAATGGAGATTTTTTTTCCAGATAAACTAGAAAGCATTATGTGTCGAGCCATAATTATAATGGCTGGAGTCAAAATTATCATGGGTGAAAATAATAACATCATATATATGTCATAATTATTTTTCTTTAATTAATTAAGTGATAAATAATAAAATTTAATATTCTCACTAATTAAAATAAAATATTTTTTTTTTTGAAAATAACAGATTGGGCTTTTATTTCTCGGCCTAAATTTACAAGAGAATAAATAGAATGCAATAAATAAACAACCGGGCCTTTATTGGCCTGACACTTAAAAAATCTAAACTAACTGGTCCTAAAAAAACAAAAGAATAATCTAGAGAAAGCTGGAAAAAATGAAAGAATTAAAAAAAACCCGAAAACTAAAAACTGCCACCGATTTGATTACCCAATCAGATCATCATCACGCCTTCCAGTGAAAGATCACATCAATCTATTCCTCCATTAATGGCGCTTTCGGTTACCGATAGGAGTAAAGACCCTGTTGGCTTGCTTTGCATTTTATTTTTGAAAAAACTCCCTTTGACGTTTCAGTTCATCTGCTCCTCTAATCTGGTTCTCTGATGCTTTCAACTCTCACTCTTTCTCTCGCATATATGGGTACATCATCGACTAGGTAAAACTTATCCCTCCTTCTTAATGACTCCTTTGCAAGAACATGGGCGAGATGATTCCTTGATCTTGGGATGAATTTGAACCGTAGCTTCTTAACTTTTATGCTGATTTTTTTTATATCTTGTATATACAGTCCTATCAAAGATTTATCAGACTTCACAGTATTGCATTTCTTTATTATAGTCAATGAATCACCTTCAATAATGGTTGCTTCTCTGTTCATTTTGAGGGCGATTTGGGCTGCTCGTCTACATGCGATCGCTTCTGCCTCAAACGCAGATGTCACCCCCTCGTGAAGGTCTACATCTGAAAAGAGAACACAGCCCAACTTGTTTCTGACCATAACCCCTGATGCTGCCTGTTTTCCCCCTTCATCAAACGCCCCATCAAAATTAATCTTTATTGACTACCCAGGAGGAGGATTCCACACCTTCTCTATTGTAGGTAATCTTCTGTCAACCTTTTTAACCCCATCAAGTTCTTTGAGATATCCATTCACAAAGTGTATGATTTCCTGACTTGATCTGCCTTTCTTTTCATGTATGTGAGAATTTTTGTCCCCCCAAACAGCCCAAAGTACTCCACAGAAAAGCCTACATCTTTCCAGTGATACGAAAGCGAAAACCCCTGTAAGCCACTCTATCAAATCTTCATTGAGAACAAAAGAAAAGCTGGATCTAACAAATCATTCCATACTGTTTGTGTTGCAGGGCACTCACGAAAAATATGATTCAGTGTTTCACTGTTTCCATTACACCGAGGGCAAACTGTGCTGTTTGACAGGTTCCTAGTTGATAGGTTTACCCTAGTCGGAAGATAGTTCCAGGAAATCTTCCATATCAATATCTTAATATTTGATGGTAGATCTAGCTGCCACAGTTTTCTGTAAAAATCATTGTAGTTGTTTTGTAAAGCATAAGCTGTAGGATCTCTATTTTGTAATAGTTTATAAGCACTACGAACTGAGAACTCACCCGATAATTCACCACTCCATGAAAGAAGGTCCTCGTGAGGTTCCAGCGCCAAGGGGATCCGAAAAATCAGTTCTGCTATCTCTTCAGGGAAGGTATTCATTATCAGCTCTCTGTTCCATTCTCTGTTATCGCTGCGAATTAACTCTGACACTTTATCAAATTGTGAATAATCACCTTTAGAACTTAATCTAAAATTGGCATAATTTGGAATCCACACATCCTCATTAACTGAGATTTTTGTGCCTGAACCCACTTGCCAAACCTGACCCTTCGCTAGAACATCTTTACTCGCCCATATACTTCGCCAAACAAAAGAACAAGAATTCCCCAAATTTGAATTAAGGAAATCACAATTGGGAAAATATTTTGCTTTAAACACTTTTGCTACTAATGAATCTGGAAAATTAGATAATCTCCACCCCTGTTTTGCCAGCAATGCAATGTTAAACTGAGCCATACTTCTAAAACCCAACCCGCCTTCTTCTTTTGACTGACAAAGAAATTTCCATTGACACCAATGTATCCCACGTCTTCCTACTCCTTTTTGCCACCAGTACCGAGCCAGCTTACTTTCAATCATTTCGCATAACACTTTCGGAATAAGAAAACAAGACATAGCGTAAGTTTGAATTGCCTGTAACACTGCTTTAATGAAAACTTCTTTTCCCCCTTGAGATAGAATCCTAGTACTCCATGCATCAATCCGCTGATCTATCTTATCTACAATGCTGTGAAAGGCTTCTTTTTTCCGTCTTCCCACTATGTTTGGGAGCCCTAAATAGTTTTCTGGGCTTGAAGAACTCCTTACGCCAAGCATGTTCGACACTACTTCTCTATTCTCTCTGCTTGTGTTTCAACTGTAGAAAATCGTGGACTTGTTAAAATTAACGCATTATCCTGAACAACTCTCGTATTCTTTTAAGATGTCCTTCATTATCCTAGCTCCCTTTTCAGTTGCTTCATTAAACAAGATACAGTCATCTGCAAAAAGTAAATGTGATATCTTAGGTCCTTTTCTACTCGCATTTGCTCCTCTAATTTGACCCTTTTTTTGTGCTGTTCTCATTAAAGATGAAAGACTTCACTGCATATAAGAAAAAGAAACGGGCTTAAGGGGTCTCCTTGTCGTAGGCCTCTTGTGGGTTGAAAGAAATTACCCCTCCTTCCATTTGTGATAACCACATAAGAAGCTGTGGTAATACACCCCATAATTAACTCTACCCATTTTTTGGCAAACCCCATCTTAAGCATAACTTCCTTAACAAAATCCCATTCCACCCTATCATACGCCTTACT
The DNA here is from genome assembly GCA_025503065.1 of Gossypium bickii. Classification (NCBI taxonomy): domain Eukaryota; kingdom Viridiplantae; phylum Streptophyta; class Magnoliopsida; order Malvales; family Malvaceae; genus Gossypium; species Gossypium bickii. The sequence goes on along the minus strand of CP106714.1, from coordinate 57,496,877 downwards.
CATGTCGAGTTTTACGGCCATATACCCTTTCTTCCCTATTCTCTTCTGTCTAAAAGTATGCAGAATTTCATATGCTAAGAGAACGTTATCTGAAATCAATCTGCCTGGGACAAAAGCACTTTGCACCTCATCTATACAATGACCAATTACTTCTTGCAATCTGTTAGCAATAGATTTTGCAATGACTTTGTAAATGACTGAACATAAACTAATTGGCCTAAAATTGACCAGCGTTGAAGGATTTGAAACTTTTGGAATGAGGACTATATCTTACTGTTTATAGCTTCTGCCCCCTTATTTCCATTCAAGACTTCTAAACAAAACTCTGAAACCTCCTTACCAACAATAGACCAGTACTTCTGAAAAAACATTGTCAGAAAACCATCAGGTCCTCGTGCTTTTGTGGGCCCCATCCTATTTAGTGCGTTCCAAATTTCTTCCTCTCTGAACGGCGATAGTAACTTCGAGTTTACCTCTTCAGTAATGCATTCATCGATACCTGCCAGCACATTACGTAGATTTGCTGTACCTTTTGTTTTGAAAATCTCTTGGAAAAATTCTGTTGCAATCTCATTTATTCTATCTCCTTCAGTGATTTCTTGCCCATCATCCATAACAAATTTGGAAATTGAATTCATTCGCTTTCGCACTGTTGCACATCTATGAAAGAAGGCTGGATTTTTATCACCAAGTTAAAGCCAATTTGCTCTTGCTCTCTACTCCCAATACATTTCGTCTTTATCGATCTCCATGTTTAACTGAATTTTGTTGTCAATTATTCTTGCCATTGTCTCATCATCTCTTTCCTGATTCAACAAGATCTCAAGTTCCCTTATTAACGTCTTCTTTTTTCCCACCTTCTTACCCTTGTTTTGACGAGCCCACACCCTCAATTTCTCTTGTAGCTTCTCTAATTTCACCATCAACGATTCTGCATTTAACTCCCAAAAATCCTTGATGATGTTTTCCTTCGTTTCCTCTAATGTCCACCAGGCTTCAAAATGAGAACACTAGTTTCCTAAGTGTTCAGTTGCTTTATCTGTACATAGAAGAAGGGGACAATGATCTGACGTTGAATATGGAAGATGTTGAATTTTACCCATAGGAAACAAGTTTAACCATTTTTCATTCGCGACTCCTCTATCAAGCCTTTCTCTAATGTTTGTCTCTGGGAGATTTCCTCTTTCCCACGTAAACCAGGTCCCTGTGTACCCTATATCCTGTAATTGACAGTCCTCGAGAGTCTCTGAATGCCTCTATTTTCTTATGATCCCTTTGTGCTCCGCCCTTCTTCTCGAAACCATACATTATTTCGTTGAAGTCTCCTGCAACAAGCCATGGATAATTACTCTCTTGACTGAGTCTCCGAAGCAAATCCCATGCTAAGTTTTTTTCTTTCAAATATGGTAATCCGTAGAATCCCGTAAACCGCCATTTCTCGTGAACACCCTCTTATTCAATAAATGCATCAATGTGCCATTTGGAGAAGCTCTTCAAGGAAACATCAATTTCACCTTTCCCTGCCAAACAAAGTCCTCCCCTAGTCCCTTCAGCTTCTAAATCAATTCCATTAGAAAAACCACAACTCTTTCGAACTCTTTCCATCCTCTTCTGATCTAGTTTAGTCTCTATTAAGAAGACCGGTTGGGGATTCTGGTGCTTAAAAAAAAACGCAGCCTGCATAGAGCCCGTGAGCTCCCCAACCCACGAATGTTACAACATATGCTTTTCATTGCGTCCGGTCGGCTTGCCCTCTGGCAGCCGTCGATCCTATTTTATTTGTAGCAGTAGATTGTCCCTCACCCCCGATTGTGACCTCTATACTATCCTCATCATGACCCTCTATCACTCCATATTTTAATCTTTTTCCTTCCTTATTTATCATATCCAGACTGGCTGTATTGTCGCTTTCATCAGATAATTTCCCCTTCCCCGTCCCACTTATATGCTTTCGATGCTCTTTTTGACCTTCTGTAGCTAACCATTTCCAGGTTGACTTTTTGGAGTAATCTGTAGCTTTCTTTAAATTCTCCTCTTCTCCAATTGATTCCCTTAACTCCATCGATTTCAAACTTCCTCCCAACTCTTTGAATCCTTCCTCCCAGTGCTCCAGAATCTTTCCCCCTGGGAAAATTCCTTTTGCCACCACACCATTATGCTCCATATTCAGCCCAGATTGCTGCTTAGAATTCCCAGCGTAGAATTTCTGCTTACTCATCTGTTTTGCAAAAACATTAAATTTCATACTCTCTTTCCCCATTGCTTTTGATTCTGCTCTTAATGCAATAGAAAAAGGAGGATCCTCCCTATTTTTTCCTTTTTCTCCAGGATCTATATGCAAACAATCATCAAGACTATGATCCATTCTACCACACCCAAAGTAAAATATTGGTAGTTTTTCGTATTTGAATGAAATCCAGGATTTAACACAATTTTCACTAGATACAAAAATACCTCGTCTGAGTGGATTTTGTATATCTAGATGTACCCTAAGTCTGCACATATCATCTCCTATTTCTGATCTGATTAGACCACCGAATGTACACCCAATTGCATGCAAAAGAGCTTTCTTATCAAATTCTGGTAAAATCGGCCCCAGTTTAATCCAATACGGCGAAGAAGTAAGTTTGATTTGATCTCTTTCAATTGGACTACTTAATCTTTCAAACAAAATTAAGTGTTTTCGAAATAACCAAGGACGCCCCTCCATAATCAAATCCAAATCTTCCTCCAAATCAAAAACAATTAAAAAAAAGTTCTGACCTGCTATTTGAATATCGAATTTCCTTTTTGTTTTCCAGATGCTCCTCAATTGTGCCTTCAAGCTATCTGGATTAAAATACTTTTTAGTCCAAACAGAACAAATCAAGGTTGGTTTTGCAGACGACACCACCGTAGATCTTTTGATGGAAAGTTGAATAAGCTCTTCTGCTAACAAGGAGATCTCCTCCCTGCTGTCCCCCTCATCGCCACCACTCTCCTCCATCCTAAGCTGCGGCAGATACCATTCTCTCTAGGACTCGATGGAGAGCACTCTTGGTTCTTCAAGGGACTCTTTTATGTTTGTTTATCTTTTAATTAAAATAAAATAATTAAGTGATAATATTAAATGATCTTTAATTAATTAATTAATAAGAGATAAATAATAAATAAAACAATTTAAATTCTTGTAAAACAATAAAATGAAACAGTTAAGTTCTACAATAACTCTCTTTTATTCATGTGATTGGCACTATAAAAAGAGTCATCCCAAACTATTCAACACATATACAAGTTCAAAAAACCCAAATACATCCATCTAAAATCAAGTTTAGACCATTATTGGATCAAAGCTAAATTGAATTTTCAAACATTGTAACTTTTTATTAATAAAATTTGAATCTCAATTTACGTGTTAATCACGATTCCATTTGTGTTTTCCTTTAAGCCTTCAATACACTACTATTTCTTCTAAGATATTTCGGGTTATTGTGATTTGTTTAGATTCTAACCTTATGATGTATGTGTTAAAACCTAATATTATGTTTTCTTTTGTGAACGTAAGAAACTAATAGATTAGAAAGTTTGTGGTAATGGTAATATTTTGTTGAGTATTATTATCTTAAAACTTGATTTTGAAATGTTTGTATTCTTAATTTTCACCTAAATTTTTTACACTATACTTAATCCAAATAACTGGATGTCAGCTATTTAATAAGTATTCATACTTACTCTTTTTTATTTCTTTTTTGGGTTTTTTTAAAAAAACATTTAAGATATTTTTTATTTATAAATAGGGTAAATTATAAAAAAATAGCCACTTTTGTTTACCTCAAATTACATTTTAGTCACTTATGTTTGAAATGTTATGAAGTGGTCACTCTACCGTTAAGCTCCATTACCTCCCTAATGGTAGTCCTACGTGGCAGTCCAAAGGGGTTTTAAATGCCAACTTCGATGTCCAATTGGTGGGATGAAAATAGGTTTTTAATTAAATAAATTTAATTTAGACTGCCACATAGGGCATCCAAGTAGGCATTTAAAACTCATTTGGACTCTCACATAGGATCGCCATTAGGGAGGTAACGGAGCTTAATGGTAGAGTGACCACTTCGTAATAAAACGATAACGTAAGTGACTTAATGATGCAATTCTCAAGGCCTAAAATAAGGCTCATGAACGTGATGGGCTCAAATTTCCTCAAGGCCCAATAACAGGGTCGAAGGGTAAGCAAATCCGAGTAAGATTGAATGGGACAATCCAAGACTTTGTTACCAAAGCCCTAGATGCGCACATGATCGAAAAAGAAAATCAAGATTCAATTTCTTGTTTTCAATAAAATCATGAAATTGAATCTTGGTCCAATTTTGCTGTTTCGGGCAATTTCAAGAATCAAGAAAATCAATGTTTCAAATCTTGGTCCATGAAAGAAATACTGGAAAAAGGTAAAGAATACAGAGAAGAAACGAATATGAAAATAGATGAGAAACTAATTCTTTGAAATACAGTCAAAATGAAATTTTACATGATCTTCATTTTCTGCTGAGCTACATACTTATACTAATACATTTTATTTTAACCGCTGTTAACAGAAAAGCTAACAACCAAAACAAATTAATTGCAGCTACTTACATTATACTTTAACATTCACCGAACTTCCTGAACCTCCAGAACACGAGGAAGATTTCTAAAACGAGTAAACAAGGAGGCAGACAATGGCTTTGTGAGAATACCAACAACTTGATCACACGCCGGAACCTCCCCAACAAGAGTGAACCAACAACCACTTTTTCATGGACAAAAAATAGATCAAGTTCAACATGCTTAAACTTAGAGTGTAAAATTAGATTAGCAGCTACAGCAACAGCACCAGAGTTATCACACCAAATAGTAAGATATCAACGGAACAAAAATTTAGTTCTTGTAACAACGAAATAATCCACGTGACATCGGATGCAGCAGCAACCAATCCTCGATATTCAGCCTCAGTAGTGGAACGAGACACAACTTGCTAGTTCTTCAAGCACCGGGAAATAGGGTTCTCTCCAAAGTAAATACAATAACCGGTGGTGGACTGTTGATCATCAAAATCCAATCCCTAGTTCGCATCAGCATAGCCGACCAATGATAATCGGGTAGAAGGGCGAAATATCAGCCCATGATCAATAGTACCATATAGATAATGTAAAACCCATTTTAAAGCAACCATATGAATGTTTGTAGGGGCATGCATGAACTAACAAAGAAGGTTACAAAACATATGCAATCTCAGGCCGAGTTAGAACAACATACTGTAATGCACCAGCAAGACTCCTATATTCTATAGGATAATCAAGGAGCCGACCATCATGTTTAGACAAAGTGAAAGAACTAACCATAGGGGTATGAACTGCTTTGGCATTAGTCAGAGAGCACCGGCAAGAAGGTCAATTACATACTTACACTGACACAGATGAAGGTTCCTAGTGGCAGAACAAGTAACCTCAACCCCCGAAAAATAATGCAGTTATTCCATGTCTTTAAGAGAGAACTCAGTGTGAAGTTGTCGAACAAATGTATTAATATCCTTAGACAAATTTCTCGTAACAATAATATCATCCACATAGATGAGGACATACATAGTGGTCTTGCTGGTAACACGAATAAGTAGAGAGGCATCAAACTTCGAAAGAACAAATCCTAATGAGACAAGATAGTTTTTTAGCTTATCAAACAAGGCACGTGGAGCTTGTCGTAACCCATATAAAGCTTTTGTTAACCGACACAAGTGGTTTGCCATCATCACCATATTTTACATATCCTAGAGGTTGTTGCATATAAACCTCTTCAGTAAGATCGCCATTAAGAAATGCATTTTTGACATCAACTTGTTAAAGTTGCCGGTGTTTGGAGATTGCAATAGACAGAATAGTTCGAATAGTAGCTGGCTTAGCAACTAGACTAAACGTTTCTCTAAAATCACATCTTGGTACCAGAGAACATCCTTTAGCAACTAAACGACCCTTACAGCAAGCTACATTACCATCAAGATTTCTTTTTGTAACACCCCTTACTTAAAACCGTCGCCGGAATAGGGTTAAGAGGCATTACCAGACAATAGGATTATTTTACAACCTAATTACGACACAAAGTCAATCATTATCATTATACATCAAACATAAACAATCAGTCCCTTATTAAGGAGTATAAGACCTTAAACACATGCTAGAGAAGGGTAGGGACTGTAACACCCCAAACCCTTACCCGTCGCCAGATTAGGGTTACGGGTATTACTAAACCAAACACAAGTCATTGCACTTTATAAATGTTATTACATAGATAATTGTGTGCCAATTTAGACCATCACGAAAAATCATGTATATCCTATCAATATAAAATCATTATTTAAAGACTAATTATAATCAACTTGTAATTCACTATTCACTGGGTCATTTACAAGTAAAGATCGAATGGATATAATGTACTTATTCATTCTATTGCTATTAATATCAATACATTCGAACATATATCATTCCTGAACATATACATTACTATCGATCATTTCAATATATCATTGTCCTATCTACTTATCTCACAATCGAATATACAATAAATAAATAAAAATATTAAACCAACTCATTTATCACAAAAATGTCCTATCATATTTGGCTATATTCATTACATATACATATATATATAAATATTCCTTAATAAGCACATCTTAACAAGATATTTCATCTATGATTTAACCACTTATAACACATGGTCGAATATAATACATATATCACAAAGGGAAAAATCTAAGCTTCAAACTAAAACAAATCATGGTTGAATATCTACAAATTAGTACACATTAAAATTCTCATTAATATATCACCTTTGATAATTACATACATAAATATGTGACCTATTCCATTCATATCTAGTCATATTGGCACATTCAAATAATTATACCACAAACATTTTTATCAACTCAATGTCTTATACCATATTCAGCCAAACTGAAGAACTCAAAAAAATTCACATATAATATATTATGAAATAACTTTCAACTAGGCTTTTAAATAAATATACTAATGTACTCAAATAATAATTCCATACTTAAACCATGATCAAACCAACTCAAATATAAAAGCATCGCCATTTTCGCATGGCATATACATATATATAAATATCATTCAAACACAACCCAATAAATATTGCCTATACATGCCATATGTTTCAAAAGGGGTACAACTTATAGAATACCGAAGATAAATGATAGTGCAAATTGACTTTGACAAAGATCTCCGAGTACGAGCTAGCTTCCAAGATCTATACAATAGTCAAACAAACACACACACGGTAAGCTAATATAGCTTAGTAAGTTTTAAGCAATGGTAAGAATTATGCAGCTAATCAATAAACAAATAAATTGATCCAATATAATCAACATCGAATTCATAAGTACAAAATGCAATTTAAGTCACTATACATCATCCACCGTATCTAACATATAGCTCAATTATCGAATATTTAAATACCTTATGCCCCTCTTTGAAACAAGCTCAAAGTTTAATAATCACATCTCAGTTCTATATTTACTTAACCAATATAACTTACCTCACTAATACCTGACTATTAAGCTACCTTGCATCACATACTCATGCATCGTTTCTCATTATTCTCCTTTCAACAGTTTATGACTCCAAATTCTCTGTAACTCCGCACACACAATGCAAATTTCGTAACGTATCGTACACATAGTGCCGTTACTTAAGAAAGAGTACACATAGTACCATTCGACAGTAATATATCGTACACGTAGTGCCATTACTATTAAATCCGCACACATAGTGCCTTTTTGCAGTAATGTATCGCACACATAGTGTCATTACTATTTAATCCGCACACATAGTGCCTTTTTACAGTAATGTATCGCACACATAGTGCCATTACTATTTAATCCGCACATATAGTGCCTTTTACGAGACCTTTTCTTTGATCTTCAATGCAATTGTAATTCCATTACCATTCATACATTCTCAATTTATCTCATTCAAGTACTAACACATTCGGCATTTACTCAATTTACATAGTTCTATTCATAATATACATATATATATATCAACAACTCAATTGCATCTTCCATTACCATTACATTCGGCAAGTTCAAACCTATTCATTCACAAATATACAATTTTTCAATTACCATCTCTTCTCATTCTCCACTTCCATATATATGCATATCTTTTCCTTAATACAAACACATATATTTAACCAATTCACATATTCAATAATTTCACATATTTACTCATATGAGCCAACTCATATTCGGTATTATATACACATCCCATTTAGTTCATGATGCATTCGGCAATTAGGAAAAATAAAATGTTTACATTATATAATCATATGTACAATAGTATACAATTGAATTCAATTCATCCACTACTTAAAACTTACCTCAGAAATTGTCGAATCAAGGTTTCCCGGCTATTCGTTTAGTTTCGCTTCTCCCAGATTCAATCTCGTTTCTTTTTGTTCTTGATCTAAATAATTCCCAATTGAGCTCATTCAATTACATTTTCATTCAATTTAATCCAAAAATACATAATTGTGTAAATTTACTAATTTACCCCCAACAATTACAATGTTTACAATATAGTCCTTATAACTCAAAACACAAAATATCAAGAATTCAACCACACCTATCAAGGGCCGAATATCCATAGTCCCTATACCAACTCATTTCTTTCATTTTTCTTGCTATTTAGTCCTTTCAAGAATTTTCTTTTTATGAATTCATCCTTATACTAGACTTTATCAAAAATTCTAAAGAAAATCTTGTTAATCTAACATGCTTATATCATATTCTATCATTAACCACACAAACACTAAATTTTCATCCATGGCAACACTCAATTTATACTACCAATTCAAAAATTTGGGTATGGGCTAGATAGATTTCATGGCAACCACCTCAAAAATGCTAAAATTAACAAAAACCAAGTTCAATCACTTACCTTATTAGAACATGCAATGGCCGAATGTTTGAGAGCTCAATCCCCTCTCTTCTTTTTTTTGTTTCGGTGATGAGAGAAGAAGATGATGATAATTCCCTTTTTGTTTTTCTTATTTTAATGTTACGTATTATAATATTATTACAAATCATTTTATTTATCTTATAATATTATTAAACACTCCCCCACTAATTTTACAAGTCAATGCCGTCCACTAACTCTCCAATAAGGTAAATTTGCCACTTAAATCCTCATGCAAAAAGAAGATCATTTAATTTGGCCACTTAATTCCATAATGGTTATTTTTCCCACTTACTCAATTTAGTCATTTCACTTAAATTAATCACCCAAACAAGCATATTAATCTAAAATATTTTAGCACATGCTCAAACACATAAGATAGATACCAAATTAATAATAATAAAAAATTTCTAACCCAGATTAGTGGTCCCGAAACCACCGTTCTGATTAGGGTCATAATTGGGCTGTTACAGGGACTAAACCAAAACACATACAGAAACTTCTCGAAAATTTAAAACTTTTTCTAGGTTTCAGGGGATACACGCCCGTGTGGGTAGGCCGTGTGTTCTCCCCGTGGTCAAAACTGACTTAGTTCCCACGGCCACCAAGCACGCCCGTATACTTTGGCCGTGGTCGATCCTGTTGAAAACAACACGGCTACCAGGCACGTTCGTGTGCCATGGCCGTGTACTCTTAGGCCATATACTGACTTACTTCACGGTTATCAGGCACGCCCTTGTGCCACCACCGTGTGACAAAATAGGCTATTTGCAAGGCCAAATTACCATCCACACAAGGTCAATCCTATAAGCACAATTGAGCATATTAAAACACACAATTTGGCAACCAATTTTATGTCAAGTAATCATCATATCATCACATGTAACCTCATTTCTAATCATGCCAATTTACATAACCAAATTACATGTAAGTCTAGGTATAAATTATCCATAACTTTAATAAACCACTAAGGCATTAATTCATCATTGAACTCACCATTCATATGCTAATTCATTACCATCATGCCATATCAAAATATACACCAAATACCATATTCACTCATGCACATTACCAACATTTAGCTAGCCATATCACATGGCTATTTACACATCTCAAATTTGATTCAAAACAACTAGCCTATACATGCCATATTTCAACTATGTACATCTTTCCAAAGGTACCAAAATAGAATACCGATAGTGTGATTGAGATGCTGACAATCCCCAAATCCGAGCTAGCTTTACTGACACTGTAAACAGAGAAACAATCACACAGTAAGCTTTCAAAAGCTTAGTAAGTTCGTAACAAAATACATTAAATCAAAACATATCATCACGTAGATTATTTCACAATCTAATATCTCATATCATCCAAAGCTAATAATTTCAATTAACCTTCCATAAACTCATTCGTAATTTCATCAACCACATAGGTTCCAAACGTACCTTAGCCAACACTTAGTTGTCAAATATTTATACTACTCAGTACTCATGAATCACTTCGATCAACATTCGTCTCTTTTTCAATTTATTCGCACATTTAGTGCCTAAATAGTTAACCGAAGCTTAATTAGCATCACACACTTAGTACATCCATATCAAACCGATCTTGAATCGGTATCGCACACATAGTGCCAACCACAAAGCCGAAGCTTATATTACTCCGCACACACAGTGCTATTTATCTTGGTCACATTTCCAAATACGCACACTTAGTGTCATTTAACTCAATCTATCACATAGCATTCACATTTCAACAATAGCATACCATTCATTTCATAATATTGAACATAACTAAATACACGTATTATGTCCGAACTTACCTTGGACGTCGAACTATCAAAGTGGTCGATTAATCAAGCACTTTATCTTTACCTCGATCTCGATCCAAACCTCTCCTTTCTTAGTCTATACACATTCAAATTCAATCCATTCAATCACTAATTCATTCAATTTAGTCCTCACACACTTATTTAGGGCATTTTACAAAATAACCCTCACATTTTTATTTTTCAACACTTTAGTCCCTAGTTCACAAAATCATCAAATTCACATAATTTCTTTCCACACAAGCTTAGCCGAATTTCTTTTATGATTATACAAGCCCACACATTTCATTTATTTCACAATTTAATCCTTCAATTACTCATTTTCTCAATTAAGCCTAAAATGCCCAATTTCAATAAAAATCCCAATACAAACTATGTTAACCCAACACCAAGTTTTCATATTTCACTATCAACTAACACATAGCTCAAGCATTCATCAATGGCTCATCACAAAAACATCATCAATTAACAAAGTTTCAACATGGGTTAGCTAGAGCACGAAGCAATGATTACAAAAACGTAGAAATTAACAAAAATCGAGCTCAAACATACCTTAAATCAAGATAAACAATAGCCGAAATTTTCAAAGCTTAAAACCCTTCTTTCACTCTAAATTTTCGGTGGAGCAAAGATGGTAACGATGACCATTTTCCATGTTTTATTATAACATATTAAACATAATTATTAATTTACCAAACTAACCTTTTAATAAACATATAAGACAAATATACATTAAGGTTATCTTGTCATTTCACCATCCACTATCTTAAAAATGGATTATTAATAACATAAGGCCTCCACCTTAAAAACCCAACAACAATTTAGCACATATAAATCAGCACACAGCATTTTGCACCTTATGCAATTAAGTCCTTTCTCTTAATTCGACACACAAACAATCAAATTATCACACAGAATTTTCACACAGACTATATCACATAATATTCACATAGAAAATAACATTAAATTAACATTCTAACCTTAAATTTATGGTCTCGAAACCACTGTTCCGACTAGGGTCTAAACTGGGCTGTTACACTTTTAACCTTAAATAACCTCTTACAACCAATTGCCTTTTTTCCAATTGGTGAAGATACTATTTCCCAAGTATGATTACGAATCAATGTGTCATAATCAGCCTGAGCTGCTGCTTTCCATTCCTCATGAGCAAAAGCTTCATCAATTGTGCACGGTTCACACTCAGAACTTTCGACAGCTAAGACTTTAGGTTTAAAAATGCCTACTTTGGAGCGCGTAACCATCTGATAAGTATTACCAAGTGGCGGAGGTGTAGAGGCAACAGTACGAGTGACCGAACTAGATTCTAAGGTATCTGAGAAGGATAGGCCACGATACGAAAGTAAATCTTCAATCGAATGAGCTAAGTTTGTAGCATCACCAGCTGATGTATCACGGGAGAAAATGACATCATAGGAAACATTCATAGAACGACCATCAGAGAGAGCAAGAGAGGAAGAGACATGCTGCACAATAGGAATATACGTAGAAGCATGCTCACTCGTCGGACTAGTAGATAGAGGTTGATCAGGATGCAAAAACCGATGTTCATCAAAAACAATGTCACGAGAAATGACAACTTTACCGTCCGGTGTAAGACACTAATACCTTTTGTGCTGAGAATTATACCCCAAAAATGTGCATAGTTGAGATTGAAATTCCAATTTATGATTGTAAAAGGGTTAAAGATAAGGAAAACAACAACATTCAAACACGCGTAGATGGTCATAAGAAGGATCTTTACCATAAAGAACCATATATGGAGAGTTACCCTTCAAGACAGGGGTGGGGAGTCTGTTTATTAAATGCACCACACATGTGAAGGCGTACCCCCAAAATCGCAAAGGTAGATTGGCTTGAGCGAGCATTGTAAGACCAACCTCAACAATATGACAATGCTTTCGCTCCATGACTCCATTCTACTCAAATATATAAGGACATGAGACTTGATGAGTAATGTCATGTTGAGCAAGGACAAATGTGAAAGCGCGATACTCGCCACCCCAATCACTCTGAAATTGTTTAATTTCCTTCCCAAATTGAGTTTTTACCATCTTTTGAAACTGAAGAAAGTATTCAAGGGCTTGGGATTTTTTTGAATAAGATAAAGCCAAGTGAAACGATTAAACATGTCAACAAATGAGATATAATACCAGTTGTTACCACATTAAACAAAAGAAGGCCCCCACAAATCTGACACAACTAACTCAAAAGAACAAGTATACTAAGTAGTAGATACAGGAAATGGTAATTTATGAGATTTGCCTTTTTGACAGGCAGTACATATAGACCCAAGAACATCCTTATTAGAAACAACATGACATTTATGTAACACAGACTGAACAATATGGTCAGACGGATGACACAATCGCTGATGCCAAAGCTCAAAAAATTTATTGTCCACAAAATCTGAATTAACACTAGTGTGATGCACAGAAGGATGCCCACAGCTACCATCAGAAGACACCTGGGAAAATTGATACAACCCATCACGAGTGTGGCCCCACAGCAAGATATCTTGAGTATGTATGTCCTTTATTACAGAATGAAAAGGATGGAATTCAAAAAAACACATCATTTTCACGAGCAAACTGAGAAAGGGATAATAAATTCTTGCGGATGGTCGGTACAAGTAAAGCATTAGATAGATGAAGTAACATATTTTTTTGCAGCCAAAGTAGAAGATCCAATGCTCTTAATTGGAACACGAGTCCCATCGCCCATTAAAATAGGAGCAGTACCTGAATAATGTGTGTAATCGTTCAGAGAAGAATCCTCCTTACACATATGGTACGTAGCCCCCGAGTCAGGATGCCACATCGAAGTACCCATGTTTTGAATTGGAGAACCTATTAGGCCAAGTGCATTTGAAACTTAGTACCAGTGGAAAATTCAGGGCCTGGCACATCAGGAATGCGAGGAAGCTCAACATTAGGACGTGGTTTTGAAGAAAAATATTGACATACTGCCGTAAATTCAGGTGGTTGATCATGAGAAATATGGGCCCTAAGTTTAGTAGACCAAGGCACTTGTGGCCCAATTGAGGCCCATTTATCATGGCCTCTTGGAGTTGATATTTGATTGTCTAAGTGAGACAGGAGCAGCCCACCATTGTCATAACCCACATGGCTAGAGTTTTGAGGCCCAAATCCATGTAGAAGAGTCAACCCATTATAACCAAAGTGGACATGACGAACCGCTGACCTAAATGAAGAAATATTAATGTTAGTATCACTATTAGGAAAATGAGAGGGAGAGAACAACCATTTTCGTTTCTGCCAAAATCTGATGACGGCACTTGAGGCGCCAATTGCGGCTGGTAACCACCGCCACTGCCAAAATCCGATGATGGCACTTGAGGTACAAACTGCAGCTGGTAACCACCACCACGCGCTATACCAAAATTTTGATTAAAAGACGGACGAACCAATGTCGGTGCCGGACCTTTATAGCTTCAATTAAACCGATAAAAGCACCATTGTGTAAAGGCGACCAAAGCAGCTACAGATCTAGCATTGCACATGGCCCTTAAAACTGCGACCATGACTGCCAAGCGAGGACCGAAAGGACCTAGAGGAGTCAGCCATCATCGGTGTTGAGGGAGGGATTGACTCAACGAGATTCACATGATAATGAGTCTCCACAACCAAGTGTTGTTGTTTCGTTTCAAATTGAAGAAGAATATCAATCAATCGATGCAGTGGTATAGGTTCAAAGGAGAAGGACGCAAGGGTAACCACTGCATTGTACTTCGACGACAACCTCGCGAGAACAGTCTTTACCTTCTCAGAGTCTGAAACCTGGTGGCCAGAGGCCGCAAGGAGAGCACAGGTATTTTGAATCTTTGCAATGTATTATTTGATCGCCATTGTACCTTTTCTTGATCGAATGCAGATCTTCTTTGTTCTGAGATAACCGAGCACCAGTCGCGGCGGAAAACATACAATTAGCAGTGGTCCAGACATTATTAGATGTTCGCACATTAGTAAAGCACGACAGTAATGAACCACTGATTGTGGAGAGTAACCATGACGCAAGAAGTTTATCATGATGATGAAAAATGAAAGCCTCTGAATTCAAAACCATCTGGCCATTTGGACCCAGTACAAATTGTGGTGGAGACGAATGAGATTCGTCAACAAATCCAGTGAGATTATATCCTTCTAAAATTAGTTTAACATGTTGCTGCCACTGGATGAAGTTGCCATCATCCAATTTAATCGTATCATGTTTAGAAAAACTTTGAATCAAATGAATCGTACCATAGTCAGAGTGCAACAAAGGTGTCGCAGCACGGACAGGTGGAGGATGACCACCACTAGAAACAGAATTTGTAGACTGAGCCATGAGAGCACAACAAAAAGCAAACCAGAACCTCAGGCAACTAATACCATGAAAGAAATATTGGAAAAAGGTAAAGAATACAAAGAAGAAATGGATCTAAAAATAGATGAGAAACTAATTCTTTGAAATACTGTCAAAATGAAATTTTACATGATCTTCATTTTCTGCTGAGCTACATACTTATACTAATACATTGTATGTTAACCGCTATTAACAAAAAAGCTAACAACCAAAACAAACTAAATGCAGCTACTTACAGTATACTCTAACAGTCTAAGAAACCAAATCTTGCAGACAAGGCGTATTGGATTTCATGTACGAGCTTGAACGAGCCGATTTCGAAAGCAAACGAATCATAAGACCAAGTTATTGAAAAAATGGCCCATTAAGATGTCTACAAGCCCATCCTGAAGTTTGGAAAGTAATTTAATTGAATATTAGGCCAAATTGTAAAATATTTAAACTATAGGTCCAATTTTATTTTAATAGGTGGATCATCAGGTAAGAATTCAACCCAAAGAGCTCATTTAATTCCTTTGGTTGAATTTCCATTAAAAGTCCACATTTAGAATTATTTTGTTTTTTTTTATTGATGAGTTGTCATGTTAGGCATTCTATTAGGGTTAGGAAAACTTATTTTGGGGGGCCTATAAGTAGCATGGACGTTCACCCTTGTACACATACAATTGATTTATGTTTTCTTGAGTTAATAATAATTCTCTTTGAATTTTTCTTCAAGAATTGCTCTTGAGCTTCTTTTAGAAGTTGTTTTAACAATTTTTTAGGTTGTAGGAATCATCTTCAAGCTTTTTCTTGCCAAGATCTCTTTCTTGGAAGGGGAATTAGAGCCACTGAAAGGAGTTCTGGATTCTTAATGTTTCCAAGGCTTCTTAGCAAATCATCTTCTCTTTTCTATCATTAATTTATTGTTTCTTGCTTATTTAAGTTAGATCTTGTTGTTTTGGCTTGTTGATTTTATTGATTTTCGTTCTAAGTTAAAGTTGCTTCAAGAAAGACGTTCTCCTATCTCGTTCCATCAATAAACACATCAAAATTAGGAGTTTTAACATATTCTTATTGTTTCAAAAATT
The DNA here is from genome assembly GCA_025503065.1 of Gossypium bickii. Taxonomy (NCBI): domain Eukaryota; kingdom Viridiplantae; phylum Streptophyta; class Magnoliopsida; order Malvales; family Malvaceae; genus Gossypium; species Gossypium bickii. The sequence goes on along the minus strand of CP106714.1, from coordinate 57,480,615 downwards.
CTTGCACAAAACAGTTTGTTTTCGCCTTTAAAACCACTTCTAACAAATTTGTTTGTGTTTTGTTTTTCCAGATCTTGTTGGGGGCTTTTTTTAAGGTCCAAGGACAATTTCTTTCCATCCAAGAAACCCTAATTCATTCTGTATTGGACCCTTTACCAGCCGGTTCATCTTTCTTTTTGTTTTAATTTCGTTTGTCTCTCCTTTGTGACAACTAATATGTTTTTGTTGTTTCTTGTTTCAGTTTACATTCATCTAGAGATCTAGGATAAATCCGCGACTTTAACAAACTTTAAATCCATTTCCGCATTCATCCACATCATTCTTTATCACTAAAATGTAAAATTTCAAAAATAAGTGACTAAAATATAATCTGAAGCAAAAGTGACTATTTTTATAGTTTACCCTTATGAATAATATTTGAAATTTGGAGACTTGAAGTTGTGTAATTTGTAATTTTGAGGATTTTAATAATTTTAGTTTCAGTTTAAAATGATAGTTGCTTCTTTGCATGCTTATGAAATTCTTCTCCAAAATATATGATGTTATTAGTCCTAAATCTTCTAGTTTGAGATGGGACAAGAAGACCCTCTCATAAATAATTCCTTTTTCTAGGATGGATGACGATTCTTATTTTGGGATCTTACATTTCTTTTGAGTAGCGGCATAATTTAATTTCTATTGAAACTTAACATTGTGTTGAGTTGAGGGGAAAAAAGTCTAGAAAAAAGTTTTCGGAAGACAGAAACTGGAAACAACAACTTTGCAAACAACACCATATTATACTATATATATGGATCTTCTTTAGGTCCATGGAATATGTTACATGGAAAGTTCTTCTGCTATCTGTGTTTCAGTTGAGTTGTTTTCTTGACTATTTTGTATACACTTCGCATTGGAGGAATAGATGGACTAGTTTGAAGAACACCTTTAGAGGACACATTTTACAATCTCAAAGACAAGTAAAAAAACCTATAAATCATTGGCATAAATTTAACAGAAGAATAAACAGGACGATGCATTTGTCCGTTTTTTTGAGATATTTTACATATTATCGTCGTATTGCTGAAGATGAACCAAATTCATGCAAATAGAATCTGCCGACGATATTCTCCAAGCGCCCATATGGGAAAGATGTTTCGGAATGAGGAGTAATGCAGTGAGCAATTTCTCATAAATACTCCTGTAATTTCCTATTGAAAACAATCATTAAGATCCTTAAGACTTTTGCTGCTTAGAATAAAATGTGACTCTAAAAAATGGGTATATATTTAGAATGGTGTGGTGAATTTTTTCCATGTATATGGAGAAATTTTACAGATCATTTCTTCATATTCATGTTCAAACATGAGTCTCGAACACAGATAAGAAAATGATGATTCATATTTTTACCTGTTGAGGGAAGTCGCCATCTTCCATCTGTGAATTAATCAGGACCTTTATTCCACGATGAATTGGTGTAGGATCCACATCAGCCTACAACACGATGGAATATTACTTAAGAGCTGGCTTTATAGATGGATATCCAGTTATAGTAAGGCAATTCAGAAAGAAAAGCTCTATTATTCTTTGATGATTTCAAGTTGGAATAGCAACAGTTGAATTAGTTAAAGCGTATAAAGGGTGAACAAACTTCATGATTTAGTTAGATTTTCTAAATTTTACACTGAATCATGAATGTTTGAATGGTTAAAATCTATGTTATACGAATCCAGATGTGTTGGATACAGGTAAGTGCTTTACATGGGTATGGTCAGATTTTCAACTTTTTTATGTATTTGGAAGATCCTTAGGGGTCATAGACCCATACTCATGTGTCAGATATAAGTAACTTTAGAAAAATGTAAAGTCAAAGTGACATAGAATAAAACTTTTAGACTTCAGACTCACCTGTCCGGCGTCAATGAGGGATAACAATGCCCATGCTGTTTGGACTAAATTTGCACGATTTCCCTCCAAGTTGGTATATACCTATAAATGGAATTGAGAACTGAAGTATTTGCTGTTTATAACATTCAATTATGCATCCATTTTGTTCTATTTTAGATTATTTGCTACCGAGTATGAGTATCAAATAAGGGATTAACATGTAAGATCAGATTTTTTAAATTTTTTCTTTAAAGGGTTTTTGCAAGTTACATCCATATTGATTATAGGTACTTTAAGAAAAATGAAGACTCAAAGCAACATAGATTGTATGTATATAGAAAAGGTAGGCTGATTGTTCATACCTTGTTTTGGCTAGAGAGGTAGCTCTCCCCCCATCCACCGTTCTGCAACTGCTTTGACAATAAAAACTCACAAGCTTTGCGCATTGAAGGACTGTTGTGGTAGTTTTTACCGCAGGCTGCCAACCCTTCCACTGCAAACCATGTTCCATAAGTATAGCAAATTCCCCAACAACCATACCTGTTTCATCATACTATCATATATATATATGATTGTTCTTTTCGAATCATAGACATCATCATTGATTATATTGAGAATATAAGGTATAGTCTACCATGAACCATCTGGATTTTGTGTATCTTCAATGTATTGAGTCCCCCTTGCTATGCAACGATCGATGTCGACCCTTCGATGCTTGGGATGTAGTTTTCGAAAGAGTGAAAGAGCTTGAATTGCTGAAGAAGTACATTCTACATACCTAGAGTGGAGAAAGTATGAATGTTGGAGTAAATACTAATATTATTGGCTAAAAGCAATTGCGCTGAAGAATGCTTACTCTCTTTCTATGAGAGTGTCTTCAAAGAACTCGGTAGGATTGAATTTCTATGAAAAGGAAAAAAAGTAGTTGTTAGAAATATGGTATGATTTTAAAAGCAGTAAAAAAAATGAAGTGGGCAAATAATGCCAGCTGAATTACCTCTAGCCAAACATAAGCTCTTTGAGGCTCCCAGGCCGGGAAACCGCCATTGTTGCTCTACATTAAAGGTTAAAAAATGCTCATTATTAGGACTTGATTCTAACAAAAATTGGATGGCTACTCATTATTTGCATCTTAAGTGAAATGCCCTTAACATTGGGTTCTTACTTGTAGGGAAAGTATGACATTAACAGCATCGTAGAATCGCCCAGTTTCCAGTTTTTCTCCAACAAGGTTAGTTGGCATTTGTGAAAACAAAAGTGAACACTGTAGTAGATAACACATTTCCAATACTTGTATATTCATCTTTACCAAAAATCAAGAAAAACATGGCATTACTTGTATAACTGATGGGGTTTGATTATTACCTTTAACCCTTCTGCAGTACAATCAGAGACTTGCCAGCCATGATCTTGTGTAGAGAAAGTCCATGAACCTTTTGATATATGTCGGTACATAGCTGAGAAGTTCCCAGAAGGGTTTTCTCGTACCTTTGAAGATAATATCATTTAGTTGATTAAGCCACATTTCAAGGTTCAGATGGCCACTGCTAATGCAAAACAATATTGGAAACTAAAGAGTTAACCTGTGAAGCTTTTACAAAGTCATGTGCCTTGCGAAGAGTTGGACCATATTCCTCACTTAGATCACTCGACATGATAGCCTGAATAGCAAAAGCTGCATCCCACATTTGACAGCCGAAAGTCTGCATAATATAAAGTAAAGGGAACTGGTATATCAATATTGTTTATCGTAAGTACCGTTGGAATCAACAAAAGATTATATACAAACTTCTCAATTACTAAAACATGGGATTGTTCGTTAACCTGCATTTTCAATCCATCTTCTGCAATCCAGTAGTAATCTGGCAATCTTGCTAAGTGACGCTTATATGCTTCTGAGTTTGGGTTTTCAACCCAACAGGCTATTAGACATAATACCTTTTCTACACATCCAATACAGAGGTATCTGCTGTTCTCATCTTCATAACGTACATGTTGGATCGCAACTTTCATTGCCTTATCTCTCAACATAGAGAATGGCCATCGTGTTAATAATGGTTCGCCGACATGGTAGAGAAGACCCCATGTTAGATCTTGAATAGGAGGATGTGGATAGTAAAGATCCTCCTGAAAAGTTTAGCATTTTTTGGCTTACATATATACATCAAACTAAAAATCATTTTAACCATGTTTAACTTTTAAACTAGTACGATTTAAACCTAGGTCACACCTAGGAGTTATAAACACCCTAACTATAAAGTAAACACAAGTTTTCTCTTTTAATATTTAAATTTGTACTATTTGTTAAATCATCTCAAAATAGATCAATTAATTAAAAATTATTAAAATGAATAAAAATATAAAAAAATATTTTTGTTTTGTTTCTTTTTAATTTTTTAATAATTAATTAATTACTAACTTAGAATACAATACAGGTGGACTGCCACGTAAGCAAAGTTAACTGATGTTAAATTCCATCAAATTTGGAGTAATCTGGCAAACAATACAAATCTAACGGTTAAAAAACGAAAAATTAAATAAAAGGTTAAAATAATTTTTTTTTATAAAATTGAAGTGACAAATAAATTATTGTGCCAATAAAAAATAATTAAGATTAAACATTCCCTAAAGAAAAGCACCTTGGCGACAGTGTTTCGAGCTGCATTCCAATTTATTTCATGGTAAGGTTGATTGTATAGCTCTTGCCTTATTTGTTTAATCAAACTAGTGATTGGACCAACAAATCTCTTCCCATATAAGTATGACATTGGCATGTAGACTAATCGACAGTAACATAACATTTTGCCTGCATTTCATCAATATAGAATCACTTGGTCGGGTCCGAAACATACTCATGCTCTATTAAGTCAAGAATTAAAATATATTAGGAAAACCTGGATGGATTGGAAAGAGGTTAGGTAGAAGCCAAAATTCTGGAGGCATAGGATTGCAACCGGCCCATTCATACACTCCAAGTACCTGTATTCAACATAGATAACACTACTTTGGAATTGCATGTTTTGACTTTGCATTTAAGTTATAAAAGCTGGCCTTATAATATGTACCGTGACCCAGAACTTTCCCCAAGACGGAATCGCCACTAGACCACCATGGTCAAGTATCCATTTTCGACCTTTAGAAACAGCCATTTCCTCACCATTTTCAAGCCCCTCTCCCAGCAACCTTAAGGTAATATAGCTTAATGCTGTTCCAAACATTGTACTATGACCCTCAATGTGTAGTCCCCAACCTCCATCTTCATTCTGCAATTCGAAATAAACTCTACATGAAGTTCATGATATGCAATTTTGTTACTTATTTTGTTCAAGAGGAAAATGGAAAGAATAAGGATTTTGTGCTTTTAATATTCCGCATTATAGAAACAGTTGGTTTATAAGTTTCTTTATTTGAATCTCAATACTCTACCTGATGATTATAGATGTAACGAATGATTTCTTTCTGATGTTCAAGAGATAATACTGCATTGAGGTTCCCAATAACATACAGCGCCATTACCTGTGTATTTTCAATAGCAATATTGTAAGATAAAATAATAATTGTAATTTTTTCATTGATAATTAGAGAATAAATAAAAATAAAAACGAAAAACTGGCTAGCAGAAGTGTTCATCGCATGGTAGTTAGTATCGTACGTACGGTATTAGTCAATATGTACCGCTTTGGTTCTAAATTGGTACTAAAGTCCTTAATATTCTGTTTTATGTGTGTTTCTCATGTGTTAGTGTGTTTTGATCCATTTCAGCCTATAGTGACTTATATCGGTACATACTAGGCGGTTTTAGTTAATGTAAAATTTTGATATTTTAAATTAACTTTTAATTTTTTATCATAACTATTTTTAATTTTTCTATAATTACATTTAAAATTAATATACAGTTATTAAATTAATTTATTGAACAGAACTAATAATTTTAAAACTTATATTTACTATAAATACATTTGCATGCATGTATAATATATAATTTTTAAAGAAATTAAAAATTAGACTATAATTTTTTTAAAAGATTTTTTTTTAATTTTAATCTTACTAATATAACATTTTATATTATTTTAGATAATTGTTGATGAAAGAAAATTTATTTTAATTTTTAATAAAAAATCATTTAATATATTTTACCTAGCTACCTACCGATTTATCTTATTTTTTTTGAACATTTTATATTAAGTAAAAAATCAAAATAGTTATTAAACACACCTAAATCATTAAATGATGAAAAATTTCATTTCCAATGAAATGGAAATGATCAAACACACCCTAATTTAAGTATAGTTAAATTAAGTTAGAAAAGATATCATATATGGATGGGTCATGAGTGTATAATAATAATAATAATATATCTTTAAAAGGTAATAATGTGATATTATTTTATTAGTGTCTAAAGATGATCCTAATATAAGTTATTCCCTTTTAAAATGTATATTTTTCTTTATTTAAAAAATATATATCTTTTTTATTTTTTATTTGTTGCTTAACAAACATTTTTGCCAAATTAATAGAAATATTAAACGAAGAATTGGGTTTGGAGGCGGCCCTTGTCTTAGTAGTGGTGGTAATTTACCAAAGGGGGGAGGAAGAACAAAGGACCAGCGTTTTCAGCAGGCCAGTGACCATCATGAGCTTGAAGAGAAGAATAGAAGCTGATAGCCCTTCTCAGTGTAATTGTTATGCCTTCCTCCATCACCTCCTCATCCTCCTCCATTTTCACCGCCGGTGGAATCGGCCCGCATGGATTTTCTTTCCTAAGCTGCAAACTTTCCAAGTCATCAATAAATTAAACAAACTAATGTATAAATTAATTTAAAACAACGTTCGCTTTGAGATATTCTTCATTTTTTGGAGGCCTATGTAGCTTATGTTTTGAATCTAGGGAAATCCAAGATTCGAGTAACATGTTAATTGCCTAGTAGGACAAATATAAAATAAAATATAATGATTTTTGTGGACTTTTTGTTTACTTTATCTTATATAAGAAATAAAAGGGATTTATGAAAGTTACGTAGGTGAATTTTGATTCCTAGATCCCCAACTTGCCGATATTGGAGGTGACTGAAGATGCCCTTTGTTTTTGTTCACTTTTTTTTAAAACAAAAAATCAAAGAAACAAAAAAAATTATATTTATGGGTGGACCGAGCTTAACCTTGTTGGTGCTTGTCGAGAACTGGGGATCAACTGCCGACTCTTATTCCTAATTTGCTTACCAACTGCATGTATCTATTATATCTTTCATTAAATAAAAAGCAGCTTTAATTTTTTTTTTTTTAAATCGTAGAGTACTCTCCAAAAGATAAATTGTTACTATAAAAATCTTAGAAATAAGGATTGAACCCTAATCTCATGACTCAAAATGAGGTACACAACCACCACACTACATCACATAATTAAATGTAATTCTAAATTTAATATGCTACTTTTAATTCCTAAAGCGCTATAAAATATATACAGTAATCTTAAAAAAACTAAGTTGGACATGTTATACTCTACAAACATCACTTTTCAAATCATAAATAAGTTGTTTGCTTTATATTTTCAGTCAATTGGTTACTTAAATTATTAAAATGAATTAAAAGATTTTTTTAATTGTTAACTTTAACAGTTGATTAAAGTTAATGATTCTTAATTTTTTTTCTTTTCTCAATTAAAATTGTTATGTGTCATGCTGTGGTTATGACACGTGGTAAAAAAATTAATAAAAAATATATTAAAATTTTATTAAAAATTAGAAAATAAACAACAAAGTATAAATTTTTAATAACTTTTTATAACTTTTATTGATTTTTTCACTGTGCGTCGCAATCACAGCATGACACGTTACAACTTTAATTGAAAAAAAAAATCGAGGGCTGTTAAATTTAACAGTCAACTATTAAAATTAACGATTAAAAATTTTTTTTTGATGTATTTTGATCGTTTAAGTATTCAATTAAGGGCATAAAAAACAGAACTTAACTATTTTATTTTTTTGAAGTTGAAGGGCATTTCACCCTTTTTTAAGTCTAAAAGAAATAGGAAATAGAAAGAATTCTTAGGAAGTAACAACAATAGTATTGTATGTTTTGTACTCATCAATCAAATTTTTATTTAGTTGAAAAATTATTAAATATTTTCTTTTATTCTATAAAATAATAAATATTATTTTTATATTTTTATATTTTGATAAATCTATAAAATTATAATACTTGAACCTAAGATATTATTATCTTGATTAAAACTGTACTATTTTAGCTAAAGTTATATTTGACATTTATATTATTTTTTAATAAATTTATTACATAATTATGTTCTAGGTGAATCATATTATATATATTTGGTAAAATTTTGTGATTTTACACTATTCTGTAATTTTTTATATGATTAATATTTTAACAATTCAACTGTTGCATTTTATGAAGATATTTGTACTTGTCATACATGTAAATTTTTTAATTGATCTGATATCTCTATCATATCGATTTAAAATAGTCTATATTAATATATAATTAATAAACTTAATATGCATGATATATATAAATGAAACATAAAATGTGTGACAACTAAATTATTAAAATATTAATAATATAAAAAAACTACAAAAAGATGTAAAATCATTTCATTTATAATATACATATATGCAGCCTCACTAGATCCTGCGTTGCAAATAATGCTACGTCACTTGTGGACGGTTAGCTCGTTTAACCGTAACTGATTTCTTATATGTTTCTCTATCATTATGTTCCTCAAATTGGACAAACCAGAAAGGAACAATTGCAAGTTTTATGCTTACAATACATAGGAGATTCCGCTTGCTTTCTACGAAGATTCATTCAAATTTCAGAGATAAGATTTCATAAAATAAAATTTTGTAACTCTTCCAACTAAAATTATTGTTTAAATACGTTTTATCAATAAATCAGGCTGCCTATAGATTTATCTATTTTGATCAGGGCATATCTAGGAAGGCTAATAAGGTCCAAGTTCCAGTCCCTCTTAAAATGAAAATTTTCATTTAGGCCTTTTAAAATTTTAAATTAATAAAAATAAAATTACATTTCAACCCTCCTAAAAATAATAAATTTTTTATTTAATCCTTTAAAAATTATAAAAAAATAATCTATTCAAATAATAAAATTATATTTTATTATCCTAAAAATTATAATTTAATTTCACCACCTAAAATTTTTTTCTAACTTTCACCCTAATTTTGATCACCAAATAACTTGGGGTCCATAACAGCAAAGTTGTATTTAATTTGTCCTTTCATCTAAAACTCAACTTTGACTTTTCCCACTTCTTAATTAAAAGTTGGCCCCGTCTCCTAAAAATTCAAATTTGATATATTCACTAATCTTGAAATTTGAAAATTTTTCTTAATTTGATCTTTTTGAATTTATATATCAGAAAAAATAATTATGACGTGATGATGTGGCATATAAATTTTTAAATTTTTATATATAATTTAAAATATACAAAAAAAATAGACGATGATATGACACAATTTCATAATACCACATCATTATATTTTAATAGAATCCAAGTGGAACGGCAAAATTGAAAAAAAAAATTATCAAACTCAAAGACAAAACATTAGTATATTTTTAAAAAATGTTATTTTAAAATGAAATATGAGTAGATTTTTATAGTAAATTTTATTTAGAAAAAAAAAAAACAAGCAATTGTCTTTTGTATAACTAATGTAAATTATTTTCTTTTATATTAATTACAATAATTATTTTTCCGATATCAAGTCAGTTGAAAGATGATATAATAAGATAAGTTTATAGTAAGATAGATATGGCAGAACTTCAATAGAAACCTGTGGTAAAAGAAGGGAACCGACGAAGGAGCTTTTAATTGAAAATTGATGTACTCAAAGGTGAATTGCGATTGCTTTAATCCTTCTTGCCTATTTTTATTCATATCATCTAGTTGTTGCATAATTTTGTGTAAAATAAAAATATTGAGGGACTTAAAAAATTATTTAAATATTAATTATAATTATTATTTTTTTCAAATTTTTGGGTTTGATGTTTAATAATTTTAATTATAATTATTTTTAAAAATAGAATTAGTTATATTTATTTTAAACTCTTCATTATTTATTTATTTTATATTAATAATATATTATTTTATTATTAATTAATGGTGTTATTAGAAATGAAAGCGATTTTTATAACCCAACAGAAATGTCACAATCAAAATTGCCAATCAGCTTTAATTTGTTAACTCAAATTCATGGAATTCTTCAAATTTAGATTATCTTATGATTAAATATCACATAAATCATGGATGAAAAATAAAAACCTTATAGTATATAAAAAAATTATAAATGAAATATGTGTCACTGTATTTACTCTTTAGAGTTATTCATCTTTTCCCATTATATATAAAAATATATATTGAAAATGGAAATCAGGCTGACCCGAAAACGAGTCTGTAACCAAGCCTTGGTCCAATTTTCATGAACACCTATTTTCAGAAAAAAACATTGATTGTCTATTACCATAATTATAAAACTTATATATATGATGAAAGTTAATTATGTTTTCTACATCAGCAGTTGATTTGCTTTTTGAGATAAAATGACTATTTTATGAAAATTGGAAAAAGTCTTTTAAACACTGATGGAGGAAAACGCCACGGTTGCCGTCAAAGAAGAAGAAGAATATAAATGAGTGAGAAATGATAAAATTAAGATTATTCAAAAAAAAAAAAAAAAACAAAACTCTAAACAAGAAGCTTCTTACTTTGTTGATAAGGTTAATCCAAAGATGAAAGATTGGAGGCTAAATAAATAAATAAATTACCTGCATTCTCATTAAGAGATCAGAACTTTGTTTGAGTCGAAATCGATTGTTGGTGAATTGAAGACGAAGGTTCTCCACATGGGCTCGTTCTTCGGGGCTTCCTGCATCTGGGTCGAACTCCCAATGCTGTCTTCCAATGTGATTGTTCACTGTGCTTAGCCATGGACCATCTTCTGCTATCTTCAGCTTCCACATTTTCTTTTACTTTGCTTCTTCACCTACCAATACACAAACCAAACATCACTCTATCAACTATATATGTTTTCCCCAATTTAAATAACTTCATCTCAAGACTGCAAAATTACCAACTGCAATACGCTCAGGGTACAAAAACATCAAATGAAATAGTAGGTATGACAAGAAATGATTATTCCGTTGAATATATTTATTATATGTTTCAACGAAAAAAGGAGGACAAGTACCAATAGCAAATGCTGAAGGAATTCCTTTCTTCTTTTAGGATGAAATTGGATTCACTTACTCAAGAAAAAGAGAAATACTGAAAGGGCGAACCGAGGGAGTGAATGCAAGTCTGTGAGAAAGGGTTGCCTTTTATAAATGCGAGGGAGGAAGGGAGTAAGGCGCGTGGTTTTACTTACATGTTCAACTTTCTCTTTCACATTATTATTATTATTATTATTTATTTTAAATATTATAGTTTATATTTAACCTATTTACATTTTTTAATTTCAATTTATGGGAAATTATTTGATACCAAATTTTTACGCTCCACAAGCCCGAGTTTAAAAATTGACAAGTGTCAAAAAAGAAACAAATGATACTTTTTTTAAGATTGATTGTGAAAAAAAAAATTAAAATATCAATATATCAAATATTAACCCATCAATTTACTAGTAAAGTTAAGCTTTATTTGTAATTTCGCCTTAATAATTGTTTTTCGCTTTTTGCATGAATTATCCTAAGAAAATTCATGATTTTGTTATTTTTGATAGGATTAATGGAGATTATACCTGTGATGGTCTTTTTTTGATTAAAAAAAATATTAACTCAACCATCCATTTTATTATAAGTATAGATTAACTCTTTCACAATTACCCTACATTGGTAAAAGTACCATATAGTCCTTGTACTATATGCCTTAATTTGCATTATGGTCCATCCACATAAAAAATAAGTAAACTGATCCTTGTACGTTTAATGGAGCAAAATAGTCCCTCCATTAAAATTAGGCCGTTAATGTTAAATGTTGATTTTGGTGTTTTATATATATATGTTATAAGGTTCCCAACTTGAAATGGAACTATTTTATCTTATATGTCATGTCAAGAAATATTTTAAAAAATCTTAAAAATTTTAAAAAAATCATAAGTAAAAATTAAAAATTATGAAAAAAACTCTTCAAGTTTTAATTATATAGGGATTAGATTGTCATTTTTCTTTGGTAGAAGGACTAAAATGTAATCATGGGTATAGTAAAGGAACTGCTATGGTACTTTTACACACATTTTCTTATCATCTCAACAATAATTTATACTATTGTCATACATAGGCCCTCTGCCATATCAATCTTCTCCAGCATAGGCTCGCCTACAAGGAAGCTCACGTAATAACCCAAAGACTTTCAAAACCATAGGTTCAACAAAAAGTGAAACACAACCTCTAAAATGTACAAAGGTATTTCAAAACCATACTCAAAGTGAGGCAGACGAATAGCCCTAACCTCTCTGGCATTTTTTCATTTTCTATGTTGTTAACATAAAGTGTGAGCGTTTGATCGAATCGAATAAAATTTTTTTGAATTAATTGAGTTGATGAATCCTATTTTATCATTCTAACTCGATTTAAAATTTTCTCAAATCGAGTCGAGTGAGATGAAATTCGAATAGAATATATTTGTTTGAGTTAAATTTTAAAAAAATAATAACTTTGGGTCCTTGTAACCACTGTCACCAACTGTAATCAAATTTATTATTAACTTTCATCATCTTATAATTTATTTATTAATCTTTTCTATGCGGGTTAGCTTCTTTGCTTGCTAGTTGCTTCAATTATCTTCTGATTCTTATCACTATATATTTTGAAATTTAAAAATTTATTAAATGTAAAGACGTTATTTTTTAATAAAAGTTATTTTCAAGATAAAATGTGAATTGATATCAACATAAAATTTTAACACGAACATTTTATGGCATCATTAATAATTCAATTTTAATATAAAAGATTCAATATGATTAAACAATTCAATAATATAAATAGTACAATATGTGAAAATTAATTTAATAATATAAATAGTAGATATAAATAAAATTATTTTTTGACAAAAGGATAATAAAATTATTGCTATTTAGGTTTAGAGATATTTTTGGATGATTTTGATTTTTGATTTGGGGTAAAGGGTGAGAAGTAAAAGTTTAGGGTGGAAAATAAAAAGTTTTGAGGGTTCTGGGAGAGTAAATTTTTTGGGGAAAGTAAATGGGGGGAGTAAAATTTTGGAGGAAAAATATTAAAGAAAAATTAGGGGATGGGTTTTGGGTAGATGGGGGTGGGATGAGAGTAAAAGTTTTGGGGGGAAAGTGGAAAGGAGTAAAAGTTTTGGAGAAAAAGTAAAAATATTCGGGGGTTTAGGATAAAAATGTAAAATATTATAGTTTGATATTTGGTTTATTCAAATTATTTGAGTTATTCAAATTCGAAAACTCAACTCGATTTAAACTTGAAATTCGAAAAAAAAAGTTCGAGTTGATTTGAATAACTCAATTCATTTAACTTAAAATTCAAAAAAGATTTCGATTTTTTTGAGTCGAATTGAGTTTTGCTCATCCCTAGTCAACGTACATTCAAAACTATGACGTTTACTTCTTTACATTATCCTACCAACCATTATACCACCCAAAATTTAGAAAGCCTACATGCAATTACAACAATGTTAATAAAGCATGATAAAACTAAAAAAAGAAACCATGAACACAATAATCAACAAACACAATCAATAATGGGAAGCTGAGCGCCTACGGACGTACCAATGTCCAGAGTATGAATACTGCAACTAAAAGATATAAAATCGAGGCGATGTCCATAAGAATACGAGTCGGGTTGTAATATAGTTACAACGAAGTAGATAAGTACTCCGAGGAACGTACCCAATGGAGGCAAGTACTAAATTAATTCTAACCTAAACACAAATAGATTTAATTAGTAATTTAAATAAATTATAGTACGATAAAACATAAAAGCAAGTATTTTTGGGTTTTTATAAATAATGAAATAGAAATAACAAAAACCTAAATATAAAGAACTTCAAGAAAACTTAATTTATAAACTTTAATCAATTCTAGGCATGAATGATTAGCTTGCTTTGGTGGTCATAACTAATTTCTATTTCGGGTTTCTATTCAATCAGCTAGTAATTAACCTAGCAGGATCTCTTGATCTTCCACTAAACTAATGAGTCGGCAAGAACTACTTATCTCTCGACCTTACAGTCCAGACCGGTTTAGGACTAAAGTGTTTACGAATAGGCCATATCAAATTTGGGTTAATTCCCACCTAAAGGACATTCTAGGGTCTTCAAGCCTAGGGTTTAAGTTCTTCCTTTCCCAAACAACTGATCTGCTAAGAAAGCCCTGCATAAGAATCAATTAATCTCACATCCACTCGCTAATCCCCTGTAAGAGGATTAGTTTATCATGGATCTCATGAACATAATAAACTTGAATATAAAGATAAACATAAATAACAAATCTGTAACAACCCGAATTTGGGCCTAGTAGAATTGGGCCCATTGGGCCTTTGCCATGGGAGCGTTTAAAATTTTTGAGAATAAGAGAACGGCACTAATGCAAGTTGGATCTATTAGGTGAGTGATTTTGGAAGGTTAGGGGGCTTCCATGAAGTCCCAGGATCAAACTTGGGCTTTAGGAAAATTTTGGTTTTAGGTGAATAAAACCCTGGGAGTTAGTAAGTAGGCTTTAAGAATAAAATGTGAAGAAAAATGACATAAAAAAGGGGTTGTGGTCTAGTGGCAAATAACGTCATATAAGAGATAAGGGAATGACGCCACAAGGAAGCAAGGGGTGCAAGGTTCAAGTCTTGGTGCTTGCATTTCATTTTGATTTATTTTTAAGTGAACTTAGGCTTTGGCCCATAGACTTATATTTAGTTGCGCATGATTTTAGACACAAGAGGAGCTTGTGGCCTAGTGGCTAGCGGCGTGGATTAAGCTACAGGGGAGCCTGGGTTCGAATCTCATGACAAGCAAGGGAGTGTTTATTTTGCAGATTGGACGGCCAGAGTTTATGTTGGATTTAAACTCTACTAAAGGAGCTTTCCTACATCGGAAAGCTATCAAGAGGGAAGGTGAGAAGCTGGCTTTAAATAGAGCAATCTACGAGGAGAGTAAGCATACCTGGTTGGTGTTGGGCATAGGAGCATTCGGAGTGCGGATTAGCTTCAGACTCCTATCAGGTGTGTATTTCGCCCTACGCTAGCTGTAGAGCGGCAAATGCCAAAATGTCGGTCACACGACAATGGTAGCCACACGAGCATGCGAGCACACGTGTGGGGGCTTCAACGTGATAGTTGAGGCCACCATGAGTGTTCTTGTGGGTTTAGGCTATTTGGGCCAAGTGGGCCCATATAAATAAGTTGTATGATTGTGTAGTAGATATTGAACTGGTCTATGTGAATCTCATATCTGAGCCTAGATTTGGGTTAAATGGGCCACACGAACGTGTGGGTCCATTTGGGCCAAGAATGGGCCCTAGACCCATTTGCATCGTTATCTCTGTTTAAAATACCTTGATTTATGAAATTACTGAAATACCCTTGGTTTTCAAATTACCGAAATACCCCCGGATTACAAAATTATTGAAATACCACTAATTTGTAAAATTACCAAAATACCCTCGATTCGTAAAATTACCAAAATACTCATGATTTGCAAAATTACCGAAATACCCTTAGTTTCCAACATTATCGAAATACCCCTGATTTCTAAAATTACTGAAATACCTTCGAATTGTAAAATTACTGAAATACCTTTAATTTATGAAATTACTAAAATACCCATGGTTTCTAAAATTACCGAAATACCCCCAATTTATGAAATTATCGAAATGCCCTTGATTTGTAAAATTACCAAAATAACCTTAGTTTGCGAAATTACCGAAATACCCCTGGGTTGCAAAATTACCGAAATATCCTTGGTTTGTAAAATTACGGAAATATCCCTGGTTTGCGAAATTACCAAAATATCTCTGGTTTGCGAAATTACCAAAATACCCTGGTTTGCAAAATTACTAAAATACCCTCTATGGGTAAAGTTACCGAAATACCCTCAATGGGTAAAATTACCGAGATGCCCTTACGGGGCTAAATGACTGTTTTACCCCTAACCGACTAAATGACCGTTGTACCCTCGTGGTAGTACTAATGTTGTATGTGTTAATTGTATGATTGATTATGTTTGAGATGCACTGCATACATGGATTAGTTATTAGTAGAATTATCGAATTACCCTTGTAGGGTAAGATTATTGGAATACCTTTATAGGGTAAAATGACTGATTTACCCTTGTGGCTAAATGATTGACTTGTGCTATGATTTGACCGATTTGACTGTGATTGTATGGTATGTGTTTTAAGCGACTTGGCGTGGGCGTGTATGCGATTTGCATTAATATGTGTTGAAATGACTGTTACTAAGCATGGCCATTTTGCATACACGTGCAATGATTGATCATGACATACACGACATGTTGCATGGGTTGGGTTTGATGATTGGAGGAAGTGATTGATCTGTTAGGGTCACACAGGTTGCCTAAGACGACTGTAGACCCACCGATTTGATTGTTAGGGTCACACGGGACGCCCCGAGACGACTGCGAACCCACTAATTTGATTGTTAGGGTCACCCGAGATGACTGTGGACCCACCGATTTGATTGTTAGGGTCACACGGGTCGTTCAAGACAATTGCAGACCCATCGATTTGATTGTTAGGGTCACACGGGTCGCTCGAGACGACTGTGGACCCACCGATTTGATTGTTAGGGTTGCATGGGTCGCCCGAGACGATTGTGGACCTACCGAAGGCTTTGAGCAGCTTATATTCTGGCAGCTCGGCTGCGTTCTTGGTGTGTAGGGCTGGGTGGGCTGACTTGGTCCCCACAGGAGAGTAGGGTTGGTACGGGTGGTGTGTTGGTTGGATTGGGTTGGGCTGCATTTTTGTTTTTTTTACATTATCATGTTTGTAGGGCTTAGGCCCAGATTGATACCATAAAGGCTCAGGCCCAGATAGTGACCGTTTAGGGGATTACACACTGAGTTCTCGTAACTCACCCCCTTTCCCTTAACCTTGCAAGTAATCCCCAGCGTTTGAGGATTTGGAGCTACGGAGGACTCGGTGGTGGCCATACATCGAGAATATTTCTCGTGAACTTAGTAAATTTTCGTTTTTGCCTTATTTTGGTTTTATCTCATTTTGGGTTAATATTTTTGTAATAAGGCCGTTGGTTTATTTTCTTTTAAGTTTTCATTAATAACTGTTAAATCTATAAATACGGGGTTTTCTTAAAATGACACTAACTGTTTTCAAAATACAACATCTTCGCAAGTCACTGAATTTGATTTCGTTTATACACAAAGTTTTCCGGAATCACAATAATAATAACAACAATAATGTTTTTACAAGAAAACCATAAAAAAAATGTAATTTTGCACAAATAACAAAGTCCGAAGAAGCCAAAAAGAATACAAATTTTTTTAACGAACGCGTAAGTTTTTAAACAACCCTTTTTTGTGACACGCCAGATCCGGGCCTAACGTCTAGGCTGGGTTTGGGGTGTTACATTTTATGGTATCAGAGCCCGGGTTGCAAAACTTGGCTATGAGATGGGTTTGAAAATTTTTTCAAATCTGTTTAAAACGTGGTTTAGTAAAAGTGATAGTGTTACTAGAAGTATGACACACTGAGTCTCTGGCACCAAATCCGTAAGTTTCCTAATCTTAAACTTTGTTATATGCTAAAATGACTGTATATTTTGTATTTATTTTGTGTGCGTTTTGTTTGGATGTGATGTTTGAATATAGAAATTGTATGCATGTGTGATAAATATCTGTTTGTTTAAGTGGTTAGATGGTTGATTGTGTGTTAACCTGTGTTGTGCGGCTAATATATAGTTGGAAATTTTGAGGACGAAATTTTTTAAGGGGGTAGATTTGTAACTACCCGAATTTGGGCCTAGTAGAATTGGGCCCATTGGGCCTTGGCCATGGGAGCGTTTAAAATTTTTGAGAACAAGAGAATGACATAATGCAAGTTGGACTTATTAGGTGAGTGATTTTGAAAGGTTAGGGGGCTTCCATGAAGTCCCGGGATCAAACTTGGGCTTTAGGAAAATTTTGGTTTCAGGTGAATAAAATCCTGGGAGTTAGTAAGTAGGCTTTAAGAATAAAATGTGGAGCAAAATGACACAAAAAGGGGTTGTGGTCTAGTGGCAAATGACGCCACATAAAAGATATGGGAATGATGCCACAAGGAAGCAAGGGGTCCAAGGTTCAAGTCTTGGTGCTTGCATTTCATTTTGATTTATTTTTTAAGTGAACTTAGACTTTGGCCCATAGACTTATATTTAGTTGCGCATGATTTTAGACACAAGAGGAGCTTGTGGCCTAGTGGCTAACGGCGTGGATTAAGCTACAGGGGAGCTTGGGTTCGAATCTCATGACAAGCAAGGGAGTGTTTATTTTGCGGATTAGACGACCAGAGTTTGTATTGGATTTAAACTTTAATGAAGGAGGGATCCCATATCAGAAAGCTATCAAGAGGGAAGGTGAGAAGCTGGCTTTAAATAGAGCAATCTATGAGGATAGTAAGCATACCTGGTTGGCGTTGGGCATAGAAGCATTCGAAGCGCAGATTAGCTTCAGACTCCTATCAGGTGTGTATTTTGCCCTACTCTAGCTGTAGAGCGGCAAATGCCGAAATACCGGTCACACGACAATGGTAGCAACAGAGCATGCGAGCACACGTGTGGGGGCTTCAACGCGATAGTTGAGGCCATCATGAGTGTTCTTGTAGGTTTAGGCTGTTTGGGCCACGATGGCCGAAAGGGGCCAAGTGGGCCCAATGGGCCCGTAAGCCCATATGAATAAGTTGTATAATTGTGTAGTAGATATTGAATTGGTCTATGTGAATCTTATATCTGAGCCTAAATTTGGGCTAAATGGGCCACACGAACGTGTGGGTCCATTTGGGCCGAGAATGGGCATACCTTTGGTTTTTAAATTACCGAAATACCCCCGAATTTCAAAATTACTGAAATACCCCTGATTTGTAAAATTATCGAAATACCCCCGATTCGCAAAATTACCAAAATACCCATAATTTACAAAATTACCAAAATACCCCTGGTTTCTAAAATTACCGAAATACCCCTAATTTCTAAAATTATTAAAATACCATCAGATTGCAAAAGTTCTGAAATATCTCTGATTTATGAAATTACCGAAATACCCTGGTTTCCAAAGTCACCAAAATACCCTCGATTTATGAAATTACCAAAATACCCTCGATTTGCGAAATTACCAAAATACACTCAGTTTGTAAAATTACCGAAATACCCCTAGGTTGTAAAATTACCAAAATATCCCTAGTTTGCAAAATTACCGAAATATTCCTGGTTTGTGAAATTACCAAAATATCCCTTGTTTGCGAAATTACCAAAATACCCATGGTTTGCGAAATTAATAAAATACCCTCTATGGGTAAAGTTATCGAAATACCCTCGACGGGTAAAATTACTGAGATGCCCTTATGGGACGAAATGACCATTTTACCCCTAACCGATTAAATGACCGTTGTACCCTCGTGGTAGTACTAATGTTGTATGTGTTAATTGTATGATTGATTATGTTTGAGATGCACTGAATACATGGATTAGTTATGAGTAGAATTATCGATTTACCCTTGTAGGGTAGAATTATCGGAATACCTTTATAGGGTAAAATGATCGATTTGCCCTTGTGGGTAAATGATTGACTTGTGCTATGATTTGACCGATTTGACTGTAATTGTATGACTGTGTTTTAACCGACTTGATTGTGGGCGTGTGTCTGATTTACTGTTAATATGTGTTGAAATGACTGTTACTAAGCATGGCCATTTTGCATACACGTGCAATGATTGAGCATGACATACACGACATGTTGCATGGGTTGGGTTTGATGATTGGACGAAGTGATTGATCTGTAGGGTCACATGGGTCGCCCGAGACGACTGTGGACCCACCGATTTGATTGTTAGTGTCACATTAGTCACCTGAGACGCCTGCAGACCCATCGATTTGATTGTTACGGTCACATGGGTCACCTGAGATGAATGTAGACCCACCGATTTGATTGTTAAGGTCAGACGGGTCGCCCGAGACGACTGTAGACCCATCGATTTGATTGTTAGGGTCACACGGGTCGCCCGAGATGACTTTGGACCCACCGATTTGATTGTTAGGGTCACACGTGTCACCTGAGACGATTGTGGACCCACCGAGTTGATTGTTAGGGTCACACGGGTCACCCGAGACGACTGTGGACCTACCGACGGCTTTAAGCTGCTTATATTCTGGCAGCTCAACTGCGTTCTTCGTGTGTAGGGCTAGGTGGGTTGACTTGGTCCCCACAGGAGTGTAGGGTTTGTACTGGTGGTGTGTTGGTTGGATTGGGTTGGGCTGCATTTTTGTTCTGTTTGCATTATCATGTTTATAGGGCTTAGGCCCAGATTGATAAAGTAAGGGCTCTGGCCTAGATAGTGACCGTTTAGGGGATTACACACTGAGTTCTCGTAACTCACCCGCTTTTCCTTAACCTTGCAGGTAATCCTCAACGTTAGAGGATTTGGAGCTGCGGAGGACTCGGTGGTGGCTATACATCGAGAATATTTCTCATGAACTTAGTAAATTTTCGTTTTTGCTTTAATTTGGTTTTATCTCATTCTAGGTTAATATTTTTGTAATAAGGCCGTTGGTTTATTTTCTTTTAATTTTCATTAATAACTGTTAAATCTATAAATACGAGGTTTTCTTTAAACAACACTAACTATTTTCAAAATGCCACATCTTCGCAAGTCACTGAATTTGATTTCGGTTATACACAAAGTTTTCGGGAATCACAATAATAATAACAAAAATAATGTTTTTAAAAGAAAACAATAAAAACAAATTTGATTTTGCATAACTAACAAAGCCCGAAGAAGCCAAAAAGAATATGAATTTTTTTTAACGAACGCGCAAGTTTTTAAACAAACCTTTTATGTGACACACCATATCCGGGCCTAACGTCTAGGCCGGGTTTGGGGTGTTACAAAATCAAAAGTAGAATTTAGAAAATCCTATTTGTATTTGATAGATGAAGTGCAGAAAATCCACTAGCATTTGATCACGTTTACAAACCATGTAATCCGAATAATACAAATAGAAAAGAACTAAAAATAAACCTAAAGCCTAAAACTAAAAACTGAAATTACATAAAAAAAATTAAAGTATAAAAA
Source organism: Gossypium bickii (assembly GCA_025503065.1). Classification (NCBI taxonomy): domain Eukaryota; kingdom Viridiplantae; phylum Streptophyta; class Magnoliopsida; order Malvales; family Malvaceae; genus Gossypium; species Gossypium bickii. The sequence goes on along the minus strand of CP106714.1, from coordinate 57,459,445 downwards.
ATTATCCACAACAAGTGCTAAATGGGCCTATTTATAAAGTTAGGGTTGTCGTCGTCTTCAACCCTAGGTTAGCTGACGCTCTTGTGTTAAATATTTTATTGTGAAGACCAAAAATCCCTGGCTCATAAATATCTCCCGTACATCACCGATGTTGCAACACCCTAGTGCTTATGTCGTGACATCGAATGTAGTATATTTAGGTCCAGGGTTGCTTCAGAGATGTGTCGCGACATCCCATGGCTGTGTCGCGACACTGAAGGCAGTCTCTATATTCTTGTATTCTACTCTCTATGATACGGCATCAAACTTATCATGTTGCAACACAACAACTAGTATTAAGTTTATGCGCCCCTTGATGGTGATACAGTCCCGTATTCGAGTTGAATTCGAGATGTATTCAAGATTGCCCGATCGTAAACGAAGAAGTTGAACCTTGAGTTTGAAAGAAAGTAAACGATACTTGATTCGACTATATATGAAGTTAAACAAGAAATGAAATGGAGTCGAAAAAAGTTGAGTATGAGATGAGTTCGGTTTTGATTTAGGTTCAATGGGTTTAGAAGAGGGTTACAGGTTATGGTAGGATTAGGGTAATTGGTTATGTTGGGTTCGAGTGGTTAAATTGAAAGGTATGAGTCTAATGTGGTATAAGAATTGTTCGGCTATTAAGGAATGGGTTTTGATAAGTGAAAGTTCGATGGAAGCAAGAAGTGTTCGTTTTAGAATTGGATATGAATCGTACGAAATGGCCTTAAGAATCAAGCAAGAACCAATACCAAATTGGTATCGACCCAAATTGCTTATAGGTTCTTAAGGTTCAGTTTTGGATGGAAGTTGGACTTCGACCCACTATCGAATTAAATAGGAACCTCAATATAGGTGGATAGCAAAGGAAAACGGGTTGACGCCACTATCTCACTAGATAAGCCAACGAGTCTTTAAACGAAATTGGAGAAAAGTGTTCTCACAAATTCGACAGAGTTTCATTAACAAACTGGCAAAAAGTCCCCTACCATTCAAAATGGCAGCTATTTATAGACCCATTTTAGCTAGCCGAATAGTCAAGCTTAGTGTCTAAGAAATTTCATCCTTAAATGGCTTAGATTAATCTAGAATAAACTCATTTAATTGACTGACTATGTTCAGCCAAGGAACTCCAAAAATAAGATTCTAGAACAACCTAGGTGCAGCCGAAATTTAATGGAAATAAAGGGAGCTGAATTGCACTTTAATATTCAGCCTTGGGAACTTGAAGGAGGTGCCTTGAAAATCCGAATAAGTATGCAGCTCTCTAGGCAGCCTTAGGGATGTGAATAGCCAGCCCAAACCATCCATGCAAGCTTCTTAAATAGCTATCCACACATGGAGAAACAAACACCCAACAACGCCTTTAATATTGCTCATTTAATGCTGCTCTTTTACCATTCATGAAGCAGCTTTGTCTTTAAATGTCGTCCATGCACCAGCAGCATCATTCAAGGCCTTGTTGTTCACGAAAAGATGCTTTGAAGAGCTGAACAAATAATCATTTATTGTGCCACCCAAGCTTGCTTAATGGCCTTAAATGCCATCCAATAATGTACCTGCACATTAATAAATTCGGCTCATTAATTTCCAGCAGCTTAAGACAACATTTAAACCTTGTTTTGAGCTAGGAAACATGAATTAAATGGGGATTAAATTTGTCTAAAATTTGGCTGGAGCATAGGACAGCATTTATGATCTAATTTGGCTAGACCAATTAAATGGACAACAAGCTTTAAATTTGTCCTAAGCTTTACATATTAAATCTTAATCATTAAATATGTAATAATTAAAGCATAATCGAGCTTATTTAAAATGTCCAGATTTAAACCAACTAATTGTTCAAAATTAATATGTCTAAATTTATTTAAAGTTTCAAATTTATTTAATACTAAGGCCGAATAAACTTATTAAGCTCAATGTGGACGCATGAGCTAGAATTGAGTTGGGGTAAGCTCGTTAGCTAGCTTGGAGTTGAAGTTGAGCTCGGGAGCTTGAAGTTGAGCTTGTAAAAGAGTACGAAATGGACTCTTGGAGTTGCCACCAGCTTGTTCGAAAGGTCTAGCTTTGACATCATTCCACACTTGCTGAACTAAAGCTATAATAGCTTCCTTAAATTGCTTTGCACTAGCCCTTGTAATCGGACCTTGAGGTAGTACCATTGGATCTCGGCTCGGGCTTGACTTATGGTGGTGAGTGCCTATATCAAACTTCTCATGTTGCAACACAACAACCAGTATTAAGTTTATGCGCCCCATGATGGTCCCTTGCACACTCACTAAGTATAGGCTTCTTTTGGTCCCTAAGGTCAATAAAAGACTTATAATACACTTTTTATTGCATTTAGACTAAATTATGAAAACTTAATTAAAACATAATGAAAATGCTTGTATTCAAGCTCCTTAAGTGTGAAAACTAGTTTAATTGCTACACCAAATGACGATAGATCAAAAGCATATATTGTTAGGGTTGGTGCCTTTAATGCAGTGATTTCGTCATTTTACTTACAATTTTTGAACTGATTAAGTAAATTTCCACATAATTAATTATATCTTTTGTACATTTGTCTTCAAAGGTTTTTGCATGAAAAGCAAAATGTACAAGCAAATATTAGCTCTTTGATTACCTAAGATTTACACAATATTAAGTTGCATTAAAAGAACAAATTATAATGCAAGAAGAAAACTTGTATTAGTAGATGATCTAAATAGTCAATCGGTCGCAAGAATCAAATTGAGCAATTGGTTCGAAATAAATAAAATGATACAATTTAGACCGATTGAGAAGATAGCTTGTCTTGTCTATCGAAGTTTTGATTCCCAAAAATAGAGACATAGGTGTGATTGTCTGGATTGACCATACATTGGACTAGACCCAAGTTGAACTTATCCTAGATTCGTTTATGAGATTTATTCATTTTTTGTATTCATGGTATAACTTACCTTAGTCCTAAGTAAGTGACTGACATTATGTACACAACTCATGTTAATATATAGAAAACCTAAGCACTCATGGTAGTGAGCCGAAAGTTGGTATATTGAGTGCATGACTTATGTATGGCATGAATGCACTCACAATAGTGGAACTCATAACTCGAATAAAGAGTAATTGATATCCTCTCAATGGAATTGTATGAATTATAAATAAAAAGTAAACCATATTTAAATTGACATAGACATGTCGGGGATTCACCTATCTTTAGCACTCCTTAGGAGTAGATCCTAGTGCTTGACTAGAGAAGTAAAAGAAAAGAAAATTCTTCGATGAGAAGGTTACTATAACAGTCGTTTTTCAATGGTGGTTTCGAAACCCCATTTTCGATATTGAGTCCATAATGTTTGTATTAATGTTAATTTAAGTTTGGTCCCTTAATTTTCTTAATTGGATAGTTAATTAAGGTACAATGGCTAAATTGTAAAAATGGTAAAAGTTAATTGTTATAATTTTTTTTATTTAGTTTTGGGACCAATTAAGCAATTGGACGCATGTTTATTATTTAATAGTGGACAATGATGCCATCTCCCACTTATTTTGGCTTAATGATGTTTAAGTTAAGTTAATTAAGGTTTATAATATATTAAGATTAATTACACTTAATTTTAATATAAAAGCTAAAATTTAAAAGGTGACATCTTTATTTTCTTTCTTCTCCACCGTTGAAACCAAAGAAAACATAAAAGAAGCCATTTTTAGACCTTAAGTAATCGACCTTCAAATTAGTAAGTGATTGTGTAATGCCCTAAATAATTTAAGTATATTTTTGTGAAATTTAACACAAATGTGTATCTACTTCAGTGGTTAAGTACTCTGGGTGTGTGTATGAGGTTTTGGGTTCAAGTATCACATTTGGAATTTTTTTATTTTTGATCCAAGTCTTATCCTTGTTAAGTGGGCTTATATAAAATTGTTTGTAAATCCATATCGGAATGAGCCTGCTAGTTTGAGTGGTAATGAATTAGCTTGCTGGAGGTCTTGTGTTTGAACTCTTGCGTGAGTGAAGGTGATAATTTTTGTTTCGATTGTCTGCTAGAGGTTCAGTGGAGTTGGGAGACTGAAGTGGTTGGATGTGGTTAGTGGGGATGATATTATAGGATGTGGTTGTTAGTGGGAAGTTTGGATAGTATCAATTTAATTATTTTTATTTTTTTGCAATGTTTCTCTCTCCTCCAAATTTCTGACGTTAGTTTCTGCCTTTCCTCCTTAGTTATATCATTTTCATCTTTTTTGTCCCTCATATGCTTCTTTGTTTTCTTTTTCTTTCATTCCCCTTCAAATCTGTTCACACTTTTTGTATTTTTTGCACAGTTTCGATAAGTTTTTTGATTCATTCTCGTCGTAGTGGCGTAACGATGATTAGGGAATCTAATTTCTATGAACTGTTGTGTAGGAGAAGACAGTGAAGTAGTGATTTTTGCTCCAACGGTTTAATTTATTGTGTGTGGTCATTTTTGCGGTGGTAAGTTTGTGAGCGTTGCTTTGTTTAGTTTTGTTGAAATCGTAAATTAGTTGCTAATAGGTCATTGGAATGTTGTCTTTAGGTTCTGGTGGGCTCGAGATTATAATAGCATCAAAATCATACTAGATGTGTACCCCTAACGTGAGAAAATGAGGTTCGACGAAAGTTGAAAATTTTGTCTATCGATGCCACACAGGTGTGTGGCTAGCCATGTGCAAGACACGGTTGTGTGACGATGTGAGTGTGGCTGTGTGGGCCCACATGGGCAAGCCACACGGGCATATGGGCCCAAAATTCTAAAAATTTCCCTATGGTCGCACGGGTCGATCTGATCGACTGTGGGCCTACTATAAGGTTGGTATGGGTTAACCAAACTCTATTTCATGCGATCTAATACTCCAATAGTCTTATCTGAGTAGGAAATTGATATGTATGCCTGACTGTGCTGTTAAGTATGCATTGATCTATATACGAGCATGTTAAGCATGTTTATTCTGTTACTTTTGCATCTGTATTCTGTATCTGTGTTTGGGGTGGGATTGGTACATGCAGAGGAAGTGGTATGTACGGCGACCTTTCGCCTATATTCTGGCAGCTTGACTACCTATTATCTGTTATGTGTCGCATCGGCAATATATGGTGTGTAGGGATAGGTGGGTGTTTTTAACCCTACATGGTGTGATTGGATGGACGGAAATGGTGTGTAGAGGATGGGGGTAGGATTATGTATGTTTGATATTTATCTGATTCTGATAACTGTTTCTATTATGAGCTTAGGACCGAAACTGTAATTGACTGTATATGAAATTCTGTATATGTTGTATCACTATCTTTGTTGGGTTACAAACTGATTTTACAAAAACTCACATTTGTTTGTCTGTTCTGTTAAGGTGATCCACAAACATAGGTGGGTCGGTGCGACGGAGGCTCAGCGGTGACCAGTTGATGGAAACTATTTTCATTATTATTGTTATTTAACAGTTTTACTGAAATTTCTGATTTTCATGAGAGTTTTGTAATTTTTAGACTCTCTAGACTTTTTGGACTGTTTGGTTTATATTTTTGGGTTTGATTGCGTTATGATTTCTAAACTGCGATGATTCGACAAAATACCTATTTTACACGAACAAATGTTATTTTTGAAAAAATGAGTGTGGTTTTGTTTTAAATGATTTTCAATCTTCTCTGCGAAATAATTGGTTAACTTTAAAGAACAACTTGTAACGGTTTCAATAATATATATAAATGAATATTTTTTTAAGACTTGGACATTTTACCAAACAACTAAACATTATTTTTTTCGAATGATCATCAGGTTCAAAACCCTTCTTCGTAACACTCCCAAATTCGGCCATAATGTTTAGGCCGGGTTTGGGGTGTTACATTTAGGGTAACAAAGCTAGGTTGCAAAATTCGGGCTATAAATTTTGGGTTCCAAAATTGTGTTTTGAAAAAGGATTGGTTTTCAAATAATTTGGATCATTTTGAGTAAGTATGTGGTACACCGAATCTCTGGTGCCAATCTTGTAAGTTTTTTTGAATTTAGATAAAACTTTCTAAAAACACTGTAGGTAGTACTTTCTAAAACTGTACTGAGTTAGTTAGAGACTAAAACCTTTGAAATACTTCTGGACTTCTGATAACTTGAGCAAAATATATCTGCTAATAAACACTAGAACTGATGCATAAAATTTTATAATGTGCATAAAATTTTATAATGTAGATAAGACTAAAAATACGATGAGCGCTCATGAAACTCGCGGTCATGGTATTAGTGGGCAAGGCGGGCGCTGTAGAGGGCTCGAGCTGAGTCTTCCTCTCTAGGTAGTATTCCGAATTTGGATACGAGTGAGACACCAGCTTCACATGCTATTGAGACTAGGTCTCAAAGTCACTCGGTCGGGGACGACACACTGTCCCAAGCCATTTTGAGAGTGTTGGAGAAGGTCGCTGGACCCCATTCTGGATTTGGTGGCCGTGGGTCAGTAACTGAATGACTTCGGTCCAATAGAGCTGAGTTGTTTAGAGGCGTCATTGGAGTCGCCCTTATTGTGGCTGAGTGTTGGTTTGAGGCATGATGGCATCCGAGTATGAGAAATGTGTCCGTTTTGTGGACGATTTGAGGGATAGTCTGATGGTATTGATTGCTCCGCAGAGGGGGATAGAGTTTGCTATTTTGGTAGATAAGGTAAAGATAGCCTAAAAGGTTAAGCGCGTAGAGCACCAGGACAGAGATCGAGAGAGAGGTAAGAATATAAGGGATTCAGAGCCCTCTAGTTCTGTTCAGATGCCTAAGAAACGGGCCAGATCAAATGGGCCTGCTAGAGTAGGAGTTCCTGTTACTCCTACCAAGATTCAGCCTTGTGGTAATTGTGGCAGGCGCCATCCGAGTGAGTGTTGGAGGACATTAGGAGCCTGATTGTGGTTTGGGTCTTTGGAGCACTGGATTAAAGAGTGTCTGAATTATTCTGATCAGATGCAAGCTTCGTGACTAGGTTTTGTTCAGCCTTAGAGGGTAGTACAGCAGCCACCTAGGGTCGTGGACTAACTAGGAGTGGTAATGGTATGGGCTAAGGACAGAGAGCACTGGGTAAAAGTGCTAATCAGATTGAGGCGAGACAACCTGTATTGGTTTATGCTGCTTGACACTGAGAGGACAGAGATGCCCCTGATGTGATCATGGGTACGTTCTTTATTTTTGATGCTCTATATACTACTTTGATAGACATAGGTTCTACACACTCCTATGTAGTTAGTTTTGTTTTCGAGAACTTGGGGATTTCTGTTGAGTGTACTTCTGGTGAGATTACTGTATTGAGTCCGTTGGGGCAATCTATTTGGGTCAGTAGACGTTATAGGAATGTTCCATTAGAGGTGCAAGGGCTTGTGTTTTCGACAAATCTGATGGAGCTACCATTTGGGGAGTTTGATATAATTATGAGCATGGACTGGTTAGTAGAGCACCGAGTTAGTCTGGACTGCACGATCAAGAGGTTCTTTTTGAGAACTGAAGATGATAAGGATGTGGTTGTTACCGACGAGCGTCGAGATTACTTGTCTAATGTAATTTCTGCTCTAGTGGCTGAGAAATTGGTACACAAAGCGTGTGAGGCTTTTTGGCATATGTCAGTGTGTTTGTTTTTAAGGACACTTCTATCAGGGATATCAGACTAGTGAGGGAATTTCTATATATTTTTCTTGAGGAGTTATTGGGTTTACCTTCAAATCGAGAAGTTGAGTTTGTCATTGAGCTTCTACCGGGTACAGCTCTGGTGTTCATCACTCCTTACCGTATAGAACCGAAGTAGCTTATAGAGTTTAAAGCTTAACTTCAGGAGCTTCTGGATTGTGGTTTCATCCATTCTAGTGTGTCTCCATGGGAGGCACCGGTTCTGTTTGTAAAGAAAAATATGGTACCATGATGATGTGCATCAATTATCGATAGTTGAATAAACTGACTGTGAAGAATAAGTACCAACTTTCGAGGATCGACGACCTATTTGATCAGTTCTGTAGGGCTGCGGTATTCTTGAAAATAAATCTTCATTCTGGATATCATAATCTTAGGGTTAAGGAAACTGATATTCATAAGACGACTTTTAGGACTCATTATGGGCACTGTGATTTCTTAGTTATGCCCTTTGGTTTGACGAATGCTCCGGCTATATTCATGGATCTAATGAACCGTGTTTTTTAGCCGTATCTGGATCAGTTTGTCGTTGCCTTCATTGATGATATTCTAGTGTACTCTAAGACTGAGGATGAGCATGATGAGTATCTTAGAGTAGTGCTTCAAATAGTTCGAGAGAAACAGCTCTATGCTAAGTTGAGAAAATGTGAATTCTGGTTACGAAAGGTAACATTTCTAGGGCACGTGGTTTTTGCTGAGGGGATTTGAGTTAATCCTAGAAAGATTGAGGCTGTGCTTGATTGGAAACAACCTATGTACGTATCTGAGATCCATAGTTTTCTAGGATTTGCAGGTTATTATTGGAGGTTTGTTGAGGGGTTTTCGCTGATTGCAGCTTCTCTAAGCTTCTACACAAGAGCGTTCCATTCGTCTAGATTGACGTGCAACAATTGAGCTTCGAGAAGCTCAAGTCTGTTCTGACTCAAGCTCCTATTCTGATACAGCTTGAATCTGATAAGGAGTTTGTGGTGTATAGTGATGCACGCAGGTCGGTTTGGGATGTGTTCTGATGCAATATGGGAAAGTTGTGGCTTATGCATCCCAATAGCTTAAGTCACACGAGGGAAATTATCCGATGCATGATCTCGAGTTAGTTGCTGTGGTTTTTGCATTAAGATCTGGAGGCATTATCTGTATGGTGAGAGGTGTATCATCTACACCGATCACAAGATCCTCAAGTACCTCCTCACTCAAAAGGAGTTGAATCTTAGGCAGTGTTGATGGATTAAGCTACTCAAAGATTATGACTGCACGATAGAGTATCATCCTAATAAGGCCAATGTAGTGGCCAATACTCTCAGTTGTAGAGCAACGACTGATTTGAGGGTGATGTTTGCTCATCTCAATTTGCTTGATGATTGGGGTCTATTAGCTGAGTTGTAGGTTAAGCCGACTTGGATCAAGCAGATTCGGGAAAAACAGCTAAGGGATGAGTCTTTGGTTCAATTGTTTTGTCAAGTTGAAAGTGGCAGTACTTCTAATTTTAGACTGAATAAGGATGGAATTCTATGTTTCTGAGGACGGGTTTGTGTATTGAATGATTCTGATCTGAGACAGTCGATTATGAAGGAAGCACATAGTAGTCTTTATGCTATGCCTCCCAGTAGTAATAAAATGTATCGGGATCTTCGTGAGCTGTACTAGTGGTCGGGTTTGAAGTGTGAGGTAACTGATTTTGTTTTTTTATTATCTGATGTGTCAACAAGTTAAGGCTGAGCACCAATTACCTTTTGATTTGCTCCAACTCATTAAAATTTCTTTATGGAAATGGGAGCGTGTGATGATGGACTTCGTTAGTGGGTTGCCTTTAACACCCATTTTATTCCAGTTCGAACAGTCTACTCTCTGCAAAAGTTAGCGAAGCTCTACATTTTTGAGATTGTGAGACTACATGGGGTTCTGATTTCGATAATTTCTAATAGGGATCCTCGCCTCGCCTCTCGATTTTAGAAGAAACTTTACGAAGCTCTAGCTTAAAGATTGGACTTCAGTATTGCGTTCCATCCTTAGACCGATGGTTAATCTGAGAGGGTGATTCACATACTAGAGGATATGCTTCAGAGTTGTGTGATTGATTTACGAGGTAGTTGGGAGGATTTTCTACTATTAGCTGAGTGGTCTAGCATCCAGATGGCACCTTACGAGGCTCTGTATGGTCGTATGTGTTGTCCTCCGTTACGTTGGGCTTAGTTGGGTGAGCGTCGAGTTTTGGGTCCTGAGTTGGTTTTCGAGACTAAAGATAAGGCTAGACTGATTCGGGATCGTCTTAAGGTAGCTTTTGATAGACAGAAATCTTATGTGGATCTGAAAAGGAGGGATATCGAGTACGCTGTGTGTTACTTCGTCTTCCCTAAGGTATCTCCATGGAAGAAAGTTTTGTGGTTTGGTCGTAAAAGCAAGTTAACCCTTAAGTTCATTGGACCGTATCGGATTCTGAAGCATGTGGGACTGATTGCTTATCAGTTAGAGCTACCTCCAGAGTTGGACCATATCGATGATGTGTTTCATGCCTCGATGTTGAGAGGGTATCGATCTAATCCATCTCACATTGTCTCTGATGAGGAGATTAAGGTTAGATCAGATTTGACGTTTGAGGAGGAGCCGGTTCAGATTTTGGTTCAAGATATTAAGGTTTTGAGGAGAAGGTCCATTCTATTGGTAAAGGTTCTGTAGCAGAATCATGGCACTGAGGAAGCCACGTGGGAACCTTAGTACTTGATGCGTCAACAGTATTCTTATCTGTTCAGATCAGGTAAATTTTGAGGCCAAAATTTCTTTTAGGTGGTAGAGTTGTAACGCCTTGAATAACTTAAGTCTATTTTTGTGAAATCTGACACAAATGTGTATCTTCTTCAGCGGTTAAGTGTTCTGGGCATGTATATAAGGTCTTTAGTTCAAGTCCCACATTTGGAAATTTTGTTATTTTTGATCCAAGACTTATATAAAAGCCATATCAGAATGAGCCTGCTGGTTTGAGTGGTAAGGAGTTAGCTTGCTAGAGATCTTGTGTTTGAACCCTTGCGTGAGCGAATGTGATAATTTTTGTTCCGGTTGTCTGTTAGAGGTTTGGTGGAGTTGGGAGACTGAAGTGGTTGGATGTAGTTAGTGAGGAGGATATTATGGGATGTGGTTGTTAGTGGGAAGTTTGGATAGTATCAATTAAATTATTTTTATTTTTTTCAATGTTTCTCTCTCCACCAAATTTCTGATGTTAGTTTTTGTCTTTTTTCCTTGATTCTATTGTTTTCATCTTTTTTGTCCTTCCTCTACTTCTTTGTTTCTTTTTCTTTCGTTTCCCTTCAAACCTATTCACACTTTTTCTGTTCTTCGCGTGGTTTTGGTAAGCTTTTCGATTCATTCTCGTCGTAGTGGCGTAATTATGATTGTAGGGAATCTGATTTTTGCGAACTATTGTACAGGAGAAGACGGTGAAGCGATGATTTTTGCTCCAACGTTTTAATTTATTACGTATGGTCGTTTTTACGGTGGCAAGTTTATGAGCGTTGCTCGGTTTAGTTTTGTTAAAATTGTAAATTGATTGCTAATAGGTCGTTGGAATACTGTATTTACGTTCTAGTGGGCTCGGGACTGTAGTTGCATCAAAATCGTTCAAGGTGTGTACACCTAACGTGAGGAAATGAGGCTCGATGAAAGCCAAAAATTTGTTTTGTTGACGCCACACGGACGTGTGGGTGGGTCATCTTGGCGGGCGATGTGAGAGAAGGCCGTGTGGATCGATGAAGGTGTGACCGTGTGCTTGACATGGCCTTGTAACGGTGTGAGTGTGGCCGTGTGATTGAAAAAGGTATGGCTATGCACTTGACATGGCCATGTGATGGTGTGAGTGTGGCCGTGTGGGCTACACAGGATAGGCCAATCTTAGCGTGTAGGCTACACGGGCGTATAGGCCCACACGAGTAAGCCACACAGGCATGTGGTCCCAAAATTCTGAAAATTTTCCTACGGTCGCACGGGTCTATCCGATTGACTGTGGGCCTATAGTAAGGTCGGTAAGGGCTAATCAAACCCTATTTGATGTGATCTAATACTCTGATAGTCTGATCTAAGTAGGAAACTGATATGTATGTCTGACTGTGGTGTTAAGTATGTATTTATTAGTATACGAGCATGTTAAGCATGTTTAGTCTGTTATTTTTTCTTCTGTATTTTGTATCTATGTTTAGGGTGGGATTAGTATATGCGGAGGAAGTGATCTGTACGGCAACCTTTCGCCTATATTCTGGCAACTTGACTGCATATTAGCTATTATGTGTCGCATTGACACTATATAGTGTGTAGGGATGGGTAAGTGTTTTTAACCCTACATGGTGTGATGGGATGGACAGAGTGGGGGTAGAATTCTGTACGTTTGATATGTTATATAATTCTGATAACTATTTTTATTATGGATTTAGGTCTGAATCTGCAACTAACTATATATGATATTCTTTATATGTTGATGACTATCATTGTTAGGTTACACTGAGTTTACGAAAACTCACATTTGTTTGTCTGTTCTGTTCAGGTGATCTACAGACATAGGCGAGTCAGTGCAACAAGGCTCAACGGTGATCACTTGACAGAAACTGTTTTCATTATTATTGTTATTTAACGGTTTTACTAAATTTTTTGGTTTTCATGAGAGTTTTGTAATTTTTAGACTCTCCAGACTTTTTGGACTATTTGGTTTGAATTTTCGGGTTTGATTGGGTTATGATTTCTAAACTGCGATGATCAAAATACCAATTTCACACGAACAAATGTTATTTTTGAAAACATAAGTGTGGTTTTGTTTTAAATGATTTTCAAACTTTCACTACGAAATAATTGATTAACTTTAAAGAACAATTTGTAACGATTTTGGTAATATATATAAATGAATATGTTTTATAAGACTTGGATGTTTTACCAAACAACTAAACATTGTTTTTTCGAAGGATCATTGGGTTCAAAACCCTTCTTCGTAACACAACTGGATTCGGCCATAACATCTAGCCCGGGTTTGGGGTGTTATAGATTTCAAGCCTATTTCTTGTAATTTTTATATTTTTGAGGTTCCAAGACCTTGATTTAGCTAGCCTATGTACCATTTTGTAAAACTGTTAAATTTTTTGAAAGTTGTCATTGTTGATCTCTTGAAGCTTTTGGTACTAAATTATTAGATTTTAAGATTAGAAGTGAAAAATGACAAGTTTGTAATGTTTAATTGCTAGTTTTTGAACATAGAACTAAAGTGCATGATTATGAAATTGGTGTAATATTTCTATAATTATTGTTAATAAAGGGTTATAAAAGGATGTAATTAAGATCATTTTCAAAATCGAGGCTCAAATTTGGAAGTTATGGTAATTTTGGTCTTAAAGAACTTCTGAAAAATGAAATTGAACTATTATATGCATATCATAGGATGTTATAAGATATTTGGAATTGATAATTTGAAATGAATTATCATATAGATTATAAATTGAGTCAAACGGAGAAAAATTGAGGAAAAAGGCAAAATTATGAATTAGTCCTCAACGTTTTGTTTGTTGTTATTGTTTCCAAGTAAGTTCATATGATATGGTCATATGTAATTTTAATATATACTTGAATTATGAATTTGGGTTGTGTGAATGTAATTTGAAATATTTACAATTTCGTACAAAAAGGTGATATATGAACTAATTTGTAAAGAAATGATTTTATGTGCAGAGGCGAATCTAACGGGGCTGGCATGGGCCCCGGCCCCCTCTAAAATGAAAAATTGCTATTTAGGCCCTCTAAATTTTTTAAAAATTTTAAATTAATAAAGATAAAATATTACTTTGCCCCTTAAAGTTATAAAAATTCGATTTAATCCTTTAAAAAATATAAAGATATAAATTATAAAAAAGTAAAATTTAATTCGACCCCTTAAAAAATTGTTCTGGCTTTGCCCCTATTTATGTGCTAAATGTGCCGAGTGAACGAAATAAATGATAGGATATGATTGACATGCCAATAGGGGTACAAGATATATGTCATGGTACATAGTATGTGATTGAACGAAGTGATTATTGATTATATCAAAATCCAACATTTGTTGCGAATTACCGGGTTTTATATGTCTCTTCGGAGACTCCAATGTGGTGGAGGGAGATATTGTTGTACGATTATATATGATAGCCTACAAGTTTTGCATTTTGGTGCCCTAGTGTGGTGTAGTTACTGCTTTAGCAAGCAATCTGGATTGGTGTAGTTACCAGTATATTTGAATCTGTTCATTAAAGTTCTTCGGGCTAAATGGTTAAAGAAAAGTGAAAAATGATGGTGAAATGGTATGAATTGATATACAAAAGATTATATGTTGATTGAACTATACAATTGGTATTAAATTGTTGATCCTATATGAATGGAATTGAATTGAATGTTAAATAATTGAATTGTTATTGAAATGGTTATACGAGGAACTCACCTTGTTGAAATGTGATTGCCATGTCTAGGCAAACTTGCCAAGTTGAATTTCTTATTGCATTAAATTGTAAAAATAAGGTAAGTTATTTTTTTATTCCTATGAACTTACTAAGCATTCGATTTTCTTATACCTTTATTTCTTTTTCTTTATAGTTATTAGCTTACGAAATGTGTCGATCGAATCATCGCAAAGCTCACATTATCCTGCTATCGACTCAATAAACTTTTGATCATTTTAAAGTCCAATTATGTGGCATGTACATATGTGTTAATACATGTATTAACTTTGGATTGATAGTTTGGCTTGAATCTTAATTAATGCTTGAATTAAAGAGAGCTAATGTTCATGTATATAAATATGCATGTATGGTAATGTGATTAGCTTTAAATGTGGCACTTGAATGCCAAAACATTTCTTAATGAATTGATATGTTTGGTGCCAAATGATGACATATTGGTTTGAATGATGTGAATTGGTTAAAATGAAATGTTCAAATATGATTTTGGTTTGGTTTTATATAGGTATAAGTGTGCATTTAAGCACCATTTGGGTAAGTTGATAAGTTGGCTTGAAATAGGTATCAAAATGTAGATTTTTGATATTTTTTCTTTGAGGTATCAATACCTTAGAAAAGGGCATCGGTAGTTAATCATTTTTTTTAATTTTCAAAACATCAAACATTAAAATGGTATCAATACAGAGGTAAAGTATTGATACCATGAAAAAGGTATCTGTAACACCTTATACCCAGCCCAATCGTTGAGCCCGAGTTCTAGAATGCTACACCACCGTCTCACATTGATTTCATCATAATCAACACATTAAGTATACAAGCATCTTTACTTTGTTTTGTTACTATAGCAATCATGCGATTATTAAACCATGCAAACTCAAATTAATGTTTAACTGTGCTAATACACGATAATGAAACATAATATCAAGCATTGGGACCACTTAGCCAATTTTCCCAAAAATGTTACGTATGTATCGATAATGTCTCGAGGATATCGATATTTTCTTTAAGTGGTATCAATACCACGTGGCAAATCAAGACTAAAACTTGCATTCTATTTCTCGCCAAATTTTAAAACATAAAAAATTATCGGTACCTTTCGTAAGGTATTGATAAACATACCCCGAGTATTGATACTGGGGCCGAGGTATCGATACCAATTCTCTATTCTATCTTCCTGCACTTTCGAAAAATACAGAGGTATCATTTTTAAAGCCCTAAATCAATATTTCATCTCCAGGTTACAAAATTTTAGCATATGCAAGCATTAAAACCATTCAACTTAATCCCTAAACATCATGCTTCATTCACCTAGTCAAATAAGCATAAAAATTTCAAAGACAATAGCCTAAATACTATGTTCAAGTCCACATGCTTCCAAACATAAACAACAAGCAAATAGCCCCATAATTGACTTAACAACATCGATATAAAGTCTACCACATTTCTTTAAAGTCCCATATAATAAGTAAACCAATTACACCTACTATAACAACTAAGAGAATGGCTTGGATCACTTCCTCGAAGGCCACACCGCTCACACCGGAAACGCAACTACTTTGTAAAGGTTAAAATGGAGTGGGTGAGCTTAACAAGCTCAGTGAATGCTCAAAGCAACCTTTACACAAACAAGTCATTATGAAATAATTAAACAATCTTATATCATATTCATGGCATCTCTAATTCTATATCAAAGTTCGCATGTTTCATTATTCTTCAAGCATTCCTTTACTTAATGATTACAAGACAATTCAGGCATCTATCATATCACACATTTTAGATACATTTAATGATAGTTTGGCTCTTGGGATCATGAAACATGTAGTGGATTCTATCACCACTCATTGGGTACACGAATCTCCAACACACCACATAGTCTCGTAGAGTCAAACATATCCCATAAGTGAAGCATATATTTAACACTTTCCAACACACCAAACACACATATCCTGTTGAATGGAGCTTGGCTCACATTCTCTTATCTCCAAAAACTATCTTGGGCCTTAACGCCCCAAATGTCACAACACAAAGGTGAGTACTCACAATCCTATGGCATGCCAACTATATCCAATGGTCTCAAGGTTCACAAGGCCAAAATATCCACATTATTAACACGTATTTACTTATAGATTTCAACACATGTTCACTGTATATACATATCATCAACACATTATAACCAATGACACGCATTATGAAAACGTACCCACCTATTTACTGTCTCATGGCATGAATTACATACTCATATATTGACTTTCATAACAGTCTTTACCAACTTACAACACATATCATAATTTATCATACATGCTCATATTTTTATAATTGCGCAACGCACATTTACCACATTATAACATAGGTGTGAGAACACTTACACTCAAAATTTTGAATAGGGTTTTAGGCTACCTCTAAATTCCCAATTACACATTGAATCATCTACGAGCAGCTATTTCAAAATACTCACCAAAAATACGCTTTCGTTAGAAAGCCGAAAGCTCAAACAAGCTTTTCTTTGCCTTTGTCTCTACTCGTTGAAGATCCTATTGGCTCTGATACTTCAACAAGACAAACCATACAAATATTCAATCAATAATCCATCAAGAAGTCACCTTAAAAAGTCACAAACATAAGTCTAAGCTACATTCTCTTCTAAACCGAAACCTTTAACATGAAAAACTTAAAATTCGAATAACTCGGTCTACATTTAATCTTTTTGTATGAAACAAGTTTCGTTCATCTATGACTAATTCCCAACCTTTAAATTACACAAAACTACATGTTTCAAGGTATCAAAATTTTTCGACAAGTTTTGGCTATTATAACGAAAATTCATTAAAATTTGAGAAATCCTTAACAAAACTCTGAAATAATTTTATAAACCTTCTAACCAAGTTAAAATGAGTTGAAAAACACTTTAAATCCAAGTTTCAATCCACAAACATGAAATCCACCATTAATGACCAAAATTTTGGCTTTTATCTAAAACATGCATTTTAATGGCTAGAAATCTGATTTAAAAGTCTAGTTAACGTTTAAAACTAATAGGAAGATGATTGGTTACCTTGAATGCAAGAAAAACAAAGATTCGTCGAAAACCTAAAAAACTCACATGCGAAGAAGAAGATGGATTCTATGGAGTTTTGAGATGTTTTCTTGAGGATTTATGAAGGTAATTGACTTGAGGGTGATGGAAATCAAAAGAATATGGTTTGAGAATAAAAAAAATGAAGAGTTAATACTTTAGGAGAGTGAGGGACGACAACGTTATGGGGAAAGAGAAAAGCTATCATGAAAATAAGCTGGGAATGGGGGTTTGTATGTTTATTTTAAACTTTGGTCTATTTGCCTCTTATAAGCTCACAATTTTGACTCTTTTACAAGTCAGTCCCATTTTCACAATTGAAGGTATTTAAAACTCATTTTCAGAAGTTGACTTAATTTCCTAATAGCCACTGTTGAAAACATTATTGAATACCAACCTTACGAAATTTTGAGCACATATAGGCTAAAATTCCTAAAATACCCTCGAAACTCCTAGGCCCTATTTTGGGATGTTACAGTATTGATACTTTATGACAAGTATTGATGCATTTTTTTAAACTTAATTTTTTTTCTAAACATCGAAGCTTAAAATGGTATCGATACCTAGCAAGGGTATCGATTCCTAATCTAAAATTTTGAAAACTTTGCAATTTGGTCCTGTTTTATGTTTGAAATAGCAAATGAACTTTCGTAATCTCGATTGAGTCTTAGAAAAGTATGTATAGCATGTGATAATTGTGATTATGGAATGTTTGAATGTTTAAATGATTTATTTTTATTTTTTTGACAGTAGTTGCTTTGGCAATAAATGTGACATACTATAGCTTGGACTCGACAATCAAGTCGGGCGAGGGGTGTTACAGCCTCGACTACTAGGGAAGAAGTAAAGAAGCTACTAGTTGTAGGTTTCATCCGAGAAGCTACCTATCCAGATTAAGTCCCCAACGTAGTCATGGTACCCAAGTCCAGAAACAGATGGCAAACGTGTGTAAACTTCACCAATAAAACAAGACATGCCTAAAAGATAGCTTCCCACTCATATCTATAGAATGATTGGTAGACACTTCGCAGGCCACTAGTATATGAGCTTCATATATGTTTTTTCAGCCTATAATTGTAACACCCCTTACCCGTATTCTATGGCAGAATCGGGCAAGAGGCATTACCGGACTTAATCTTCTTAATCATACAACTTCAGTCCCAACTTGATATTTTTCTTTCATCATTACAACACACCTCATTAAGGACCTACGAGGCCTTAAACATACCTACGAGGGTTTTCGGAACCCAAACGTAAACTTTTGTGATCTTAACAATTTTCACCTAAACAGGGGCCACACGCCCGTGTGGCAGACTGTGTGGTCACACACGCCCATGTCCCTACCCCGTGTGGGATTTATATTCATTTCAAACCTACAGGAGTTTTCACATGGTTGGACACATGCCCGTGTGCTCAGCCCGTGTGCTCCACATGGCCTAGACACGTCTGTGTCCTGCCTGTGTGTAAAAACTTGGGTATTCTTTTATATGGGTCACACGGCCTAGGCACACGCCCGTGTGGCTAGCCTGTGGTCAACACTGACTTACAACACCAACATGCAGGGGACACACGACCAAGTCACATGCCCATGGGGCTAATCGTGTGTCACATACGGCCTAGACACACGCCCGTGTGCCTACCCATGTGGACAATAACAAGGCTATTTTCCAAGCTCCTTTTACCCCTCTAGATCACACAACATGGATTCATTCAGCATATCATCAAACAACTCATATTTTGCAATCTAAACTTCCATGAATGACTATATCTTTCATAAATGACAAGGTGAGCCATCAACCATGGCAATATACAAAATAGTTTGTCTTAAAAAGGAGTCAACACACTTTTGGCCAAAATAACAAAATAATCTAACTAGTCTAGCCCCTATACATGCCATACACAAAATCACTAAGTCTAGATATACCGAGGTGAGCTGATAGTGTGGGTGATCTTCTGGTTATCTGCGTATCTCGGCTTGGCTCTTAAACTCTATAAAATAAGGGAAAAGAAAGGGGAGTTAGCTTTAAGCTTAGTAAGTTTACATGTAAAAAATAAGCATCATAACATATATATATTAATCAATGCTTTTCATAACAAGTAAGAACAATCCACATTTCATTTTCATGCTTACTCATTTCATCTCTTACCACATTTCAACCATATAACAAATATAATGCTCTAATTTATTTGCATACATTCCTTGCACTCATCACCACAACATCATATGAAACATATACTTAAATGATTTCTCAATGAATCATTCAGAATAATACCAAACACTCGGTGGTTTCGCACACAACCCACCCTTACTTTATAATAGGGTGGTATCGCATATAGCCTAACAACAAGAATATTTACGGTGGTATCGCGCGTAGCCCACCAAATGATAATATAAACGATGGTATCACACACAGCCCATCGTGAATAAGTAATAAGGTGGTATCGCACACAGCCCACCAACAAGAATAATTACAGTGGTATCGCACATTGCCCACCAATAATTATTACGAGTAATATTCCACACTTACCTAACCATTTCAAGGTTCATACGAGAATACCTCATTTTCTATCAAATTCAATCCATCTCAATCATAAATGATTTCACTCATACAATACACCAATAAGTAACAATGTAAGTATTCAAGATGTACCGTTTACACATAAACTTACATCGGTGCAAAATGTGTTAATTTGCGGTTTAATCTGAAACCTTGCCTTTTCCCCAGTCAAGGTTAATTTCGTGCTCTTCTTGATCTATAACAATAAAATTCACTCATTTAAATCATTCTATGATCATAATGCATCAATTTCTACACTTAGGCAAAAATGACCATTTTGCCCTTGCACTATGAAAAAATTACAATTTTGCCCCTAGGCTCGTAAATCATTTTTCAACACACTTTACCAATAAAAAAGCCTAGCTGAACATTTATTTCTCTTACAACTATTCACAATTCCATCTATTTCATGTATTTATGACACAAACTTAATCTTTGCATTCAAGTCCTATTTAGGTGTTTTCATGCTAACACCTTTCACAAAAGTTGTTTTTCATCTCCCTAACATTCACTTTCTTCCGTAAAAACTCATCTAACAACATAAATACTCTCATGGCAAGTCCCTAGACTTTCAACCATATTGCAAATTGGTCCCCTCATTAGCTAGCTTAAGCTTCGGGGACCACAAAAACACAAAAATTATCAATTAACACCACCAAAAATCACTTACTTGGGTGAGGACAAGTTGCTGAAATTTCAAAGCTTTCAAAACCCTTCTTTGAATGTAAAAATCAGTGGAAGAAGAAGAGAAGAGAAAAAGATGAGAGCCTTTTCTTATTTTATCATATTTTAGTCAATTAGTCACCAATTATCACCTACTTTGACTAAAATTAATGCTCTTGTCCCTTATGCATCCTATGGCCGGCCATTACATTACAAAATGGCCTAATTGCACTTTAGAAAACTCCAAATTACATTCTATAGATATTAGGCACCCCTACCTTATAAAATAAAACTTTCGCACCTTATGCGATTTAGTCCTTTTTCACAATTAAGCATGCTATTGCTAAAATTAAAGCACCAAAATTTCCACATAGCCATATATTAATACCATAACACATAAAATAACATCAAAATAATTTTCCCTATCCTTGGTTTGGTGGTCTCGAAACCACTGTTCCGACTAGCCCCAAAATCGGGCTGTTACAATAATCGGATATTCATGATAGAGGAAGACCAAAATAAGACAACATTCATCACTAAAGACAAATTGTTTTGTTACAAGATGATGCCTTTTAGTCTCAAGAACACGAGAGCTACATACCAACAGTTGGTGAACAAGAAATTTTAGAATCAGATAGGGAGATGTATGGAGATGTATGTTAATATATGTTGGTAAAAAGTACTATCATGGAGCAACAAATAAATGACCTTCGAGAGGTATTCACAGTATCGCGCAGTTATAGTGTGAAGCTCAATTGAGTAAGTGCACTTTTGGAGCCTGCGCCAAGAAGTTCTTGGGTTTTATGATATCCAACAGAGGAATTAAGGCTAACCTAGAGAAAATCAAGGTAATTTTGGAAATGATTCCTCCCAGAAGCCCAAGGAAATTCAACGACAAACTGGGCTGATAATGGCACTGAATAAGTTTGACTTAAAGATGGTTGACTGGTGCCTTCCGTTCATCAAATCTTTAAAGGGTTTCTTTAAATGGATAGAAAAATGTCAGTAATATTTTGAGGAGTTAAAATAGTAGTTGAGCACCCCTCTGCTCTTAGAACCTCCATTGCCTAGAAATTTATTATATATGTACCTCGTCGCTTCTAATGAAACAGTTGTAGCATTATTGGTCAAAGAAGTTGAAAGACAACAACATTTGATCTACTATGTCAAAAGGGTTCTACAAGATGGAGAATTTAATTACTTACAAGTTGAGAAAATTTCTTTTTCTTTGATCGTGACTACAAGAAAGATCTATCATTTCTAAGCTCACCCTATTATGATGTTGTCAGATCAATCACTTAAAGATATCTTGGGAAAAGTAAACATCTTTAAAAGAATGAGTAAATGGAATGTCGATTTGAGTGAATTTGGGTTGGAATATTCATCATGGAAAGCAGTCAAAGCTCAAGCTTTAGCAGAATTTGTAGTTGAATGCTCATTTTCCCAACCATCCAAAGTTTCTTAAGAAAACAATCTCATCAGCAGTCTAACAGAAACATTGGAAAGAGGTCCTTTAACAACCTTCTGATCGCCTATAAATGTGTTATCATTTATAGTATAAATAGCCCACCAAAAATATATAAAATTAAACCAACGGTGTCTGCAAGCGTACAGGTCAAATTGTAATATAATATGAGTTACAACGAAACACCGATAAGTATTCATAGGTTCTTACCCAAGGGATTGTAGATTAGAGAAATTAATATTAAATTAATTACAAAAAATAATTAATAATCTAGTCGAGTCACAATTTAGTAATGTCAATCCAAATTAATATTTTAATTAAACAAATTAAATTAACTATCTTAAATTAATCTAATGGACTTTTCTATTTCTAGTGTCGACAACTTGAGCCTATGATTGATTAAATCCCTAATTATCTAATTAAATAATTAATTATCCTAAATTAAGTTATTTATCACCCTTAGCTAAGACTACCCTCCCGATTCATCTTCACTAAAGATTACCACCTAAGTCACCCTTTCGGTCTCTTCTTAGGCATACGGATACCCTTTCGGTCTCACTGCTTGGCACAAGTTATACACCATAGGATACCCTTCTGGTCTCACTTGTCTCAATATTGTATCTCTTGAATAAACGTGTTATCATTTATAGTATAAATAGCACACCAAAAATATATAAAATTAAATCGGCTGTGTCCGCAAGTGTACAGGTAAAATTGTAATATAATATTTTGTTACAATGGAACACCGATAAGTATTTTGAGGATTGTACCTCAAGGGATGGCAGATTAGAGAAATTAATATTAAATTAATTAGAGAAAATGATTACTAATCTAGTCGGGTCACAAATTAGTGGTGTGAATCCAAATTAAATTTCAATTAAACTAATTAAATTAACTATCCTAAATTAACCTAATGGACTTTCCTATTCCTTGTGTCAACAACGCGAGCCTCTAGCCTATGATCGATTAAATCCCTAATTAAATAATTAAATAATTAATTATCCTAAATTGAGTTATTTATCATCCTTAGCTAAGACTGCCCTCTCAGATCATATTTACTAAGGATTACCACCAAAGTCACCATTTCAATCTCTTCCTAGGCATACGAATACCCTTTCGGTCTCACCACTGGGCACAAGTTATACATGACAGGATAACTTTCTGATCTCACCTGTCTCGATATTCTCTTAAGGGCATCACTACCTAATATACTAAGTACTATTGAATAAACAACCAGTTTCAGATAAATAATCACTTAACAAATTAATTAGGTTATTAATCAAAACATGACGATATGAAATAAGCATAATAAGTTATTTAATTAGTCATACAAATGTTAATTAATAAAGTTAACGAAAATATAAATAAAGGAATGAGAGATAGGAGAAAGCTCATGAATATATTGAAGTACAGTGCAGGAGCAATCTTCGCTCACAATTATCTTCACATCGGAATAGAAATGTTTCGACTACACGAACATGAAAAGAAAACTAAAAACTGAATACTAAAATTGTCTGTCTAGAATTGCTTATAATTCCAGTGACCTTGAGGTCTCCTGTATAGGCAACGAGCTACTTGGTGACCCCTCAATTCCTAGATACACTTAGATACTAATAAATGCAATATTTTGATAAATGTTAGGGTCCAAATAAAGAAATTTCCCCAAAAATACCGTTCAATGAAATCAACTTCATTTTGTCTTGCCATCGTCGCGTCATCGTGATGTGGGAAGACTCATCGTCACAACGTCACCATCATGAATTCACTCATTTATTTATCATGTCATTGTGATGATGACGAGTCATCGAAATGGCAAACAAATACATAAAAATGCTTATTTTATTAATATTTTATTCCCAACCTACTAATACTAAAAATGTAATACTTAACTATAAAATATCAATAAAACAAGCTCGTTAAGTGTGGATATGACCTAAAATAACTACTACATTTGACATCAAATCAAATAACCCCACACTTAATTCTTTATTTATCTTAAAGCAAACAAAATAAAATAAGTCAAATCTATAGCAAAACAATGTACTTGAGTTGGCTTGATACACGACATTAGTTTGGAGCATCGACATTAGGAAAATTTGCTTAAATATATAACTCTAGCTAGACATTTAAACAATTTACAATTATTTACACCTAAACAAATTAGTTCAATAAATTATAAATTAAATAAGTTAAAGAAATTTAATTATATAGCCCCATAAAAATGTATATACGAATGTAGTATTTATTTTTGCAAAATATAGTCACTTCAAATATCTTTTTCCTACTTAGTCTTTGTTTTTTGTTTCCATGCTTTGAACTCTAATGCAGTAATATTTTTTTCGTATAATCCTTTATGATTTTTTTTATTTGTGTCAAAACAATTGAGATTTTTTTTAGGAATTTTTTTTTTGTAAGGGGTATACTAGCCATACTGCACTGTTTCAATAACCATGAATTTTACTAAGTATTTTCTTTTTAATCCAAACATCCTACACTTCTACAAATATAATTACCCTTTCGTATCTATCTTTATCACTTGGTATATTTAATCTTTTTTTTCCGATTTACATTTTAATAAATTGAACTAATTAGTCTACATATAAACAACCTAAATTATTTAATTTCAAGCTAAATTTACAATTTAAACAAATAACCTAGGTATATGCTCATAACCAATCACTTGTATTTCTACAAGTTCAAGTGCAAACAAAACACGAAATAAAAATTTAAAAACGACTAAAAACAAAACAAGATAATAGGAAATTTTTTAAATTTTCCTATGTCACCCCTATACTTTATTTGGCACATTGTCCCTAATGTGCTAGAAAAAAAATGAAAAAGAAAGAGGTTACCCGATTAGCATTAAAGGTCTATTGCAAATGGTGGGACTGACTCTTCCTTGTTGTTTTAGCTCGAATTTGTAGTGCCTCATTACTTGTGGGGTGTAACAGCCCAATTTAGGGGCTAGTCAAAATAGTGGTTTCCGAGCCACTAATCTGAAGTCAGATAAAATTATTTTTAATATTATTTTATGAGTTATGATATGATTATACGAGTGCATGAAAACTTTGGTGCAATAATTTTAGCGATTTCATGCTCAATTTTGGAAAAGGACTAAATCGCATAAAGTGCAAAAGTTTTATTTTACAAGCTAGAGATGTTAAATAGCTATATAACCTTAACTGGAGGTCCTTAATGTGCAATTACACCCTCAAAAATAGGGCTGGCCAGCCATAGGGGACAAAGAAATGAAAATAGGTCAAAGTTGGTGGAAATTATGCGATTAATTGATGTAATATAATAAAATAAATAGAAGAAAAGATATCATCTTTTCTCATCCTTCTCTCCATCGATTTTTCCCAAGAAAAACAGCCATGGAAGTTTGATAATTTTCAGCAACTCCTCACCTTTACAAGTAAGTCATCTTGATGATTATTTTTTATGATTCTTATACTTTAGATACCCTTGTAGCTTGAGCTAGCTAATGATGGGGCTATTTTGCAAAATGGTTGAAAGTCTAGGGCTTTTCTATGAGAGCATTAGTTTTGATTTCTAAAATTTTATGGAAGAAAATGAGTTTTGGTTGTTAAATAAACAACTTTTTTGAAAGGAGTTTAAATGAAAACACCTAAAAGGGACCTTTTTGTAAATGTTGTAAAATAGGTGGTAAATGTGCAAAATAATGGGTATTGAGAGTTGCCATAACAGTAATAAATGTTCAGCTAGACTTGTTAAAAGAGGAAATTTGATTAGAATCGGTTTACGAGCCTAAGGATAAATTCGTAATTTTGAGAAAGTCTAAGGGCAAAATGGTAATTTTGCCAAAGTATGATTTTTGAGATGTATTGATTAATGTGGTAATTAAATGAGTGAGTTTGTTTTTATAGATCAAGAAGAACGCGGAATTAACCTTGACCGAGGAAAAGGCAATGTTTCGGACTAGATTGCAAATTGGCATATTTTGGTACCGAGGTAAGTTTGTGTGTAATAATTCAACATCAGGTTATTTTGTATTGATATGCTTGAGATTACATGAAATGTATATTATTTCTATAAAAATAGATCAATGATGTCTAAGGAGAGTATGATGAAAATTTATGATGTGAAAGCCCTGGTTAACCTTCGGAATAGAAAGGATACCATTGTCAAGACATGAGATTCATATGGTCCCGTATAAGACCATGTCTAGGACATGACCTCGGCCTTGAATCAAGATCCCGTGTAAGACCATATCGGGGATATGGCATCAGCATCGAAGAGAGACCTCATATAAGACCATGTCTGGGACATGGCATCGATATACGATCTTGTATAAGACCATATCTGGGATATGGCATCGACATCGATATGAGATCCTGTATAATACCATATTTGGGATATGGCATCGGCATTGACATGTGATTCCATGTAAGACCATATCTAGGATATAGCATTGGCCTCTTATTATATGTATGATGAGTTTGGGTATCCTTCGTTATTCCAAGTGGTTCAATGGGGTAAAGAGCTAAAATTTATGTTCAAGATGGTAAAAGTGCTAAAGTTACGTGAAGAAGTGATACAGGTACATATGAGTATGTTACGAGAAATGTGTCTGATATGTGATTGGTAAGAGTAAGCATGAGTAAGTTATGGCAATGTGCTTGAGAACTTGTGTTGTTACTCAATGAAATGTATGGATGTTATCATAAGCCTTTATGTTGTTGTTTATTTCATGCAAACTTACTAAGCACAGTTGTTTATTTCATGCAAACTTACTAAGCCTTATGCTTACTCCCTCTCTTTTTCCTTTCTTTGTAGTATCTCCAAACAAGCTCAGGGGTCATAGGAAGTCAGAGCTCGGTTCACACTATCAAGCTATTCTTTTGGGTATAGTGAAGTTTAATTATTTTGAGTATGGCATGTATAGGATTTGGTCATTTTTTGATATGTCATATTTGCTAGCCAATGTGTTGGCTATTAATGTCATTCAATTCATTTTGTAAATGGCCATTGGAATTGGTCAATACTTGTTAAGTTTTTATATATTCAATGATGATGAAATTCATGAAGTGCAAGATTGTGCAAATGATTGAGTAATGAGTAAAGTATGTACACTATGAATGTAGTGTGGGACTAAGATGTGGATGTCTTGATTTTGAATATTAGAAGTTCCTTATTGTCATGTTGGGTGTTAAGATGAAATGGTATAAGTGTGGTTACTTTTCAGGGTGGCAATTGGCTTAGTAGTTTGGCTTACAATTATCCACATGGGTAGATACACGGGCGTGTTTCTAGGCCGTGTGCGACACATGGTTAGCCCCACAGGGCGTGTTGATAGGCCGTGTATCCCACTGCATGCTAAGTTGGCAAGTTAGAATGCTCACGGTCATAGGACATGGGCGTGTGCCCAGGCCGTGTGAAGTCTTCACCTGAATTTAGGAATTTAATTCGCCACACGATCTAAGGACACGGGCATATGCCTTGTTCATGTGACCCTATGGGGATGATGACGTCAGAAATAGAATGTCAGGGTTTTTGCACACGAGCTAAGACGCGGGTGTGTCTAGGCCGTGTGAAGGACATGGGCCATGGACACGGGCGTGTGTCTGGCCGTATGAAAACCCTTGTAGATTCAAAATGAAAAATAAAATCCACACGGACTAGGGACATGGGCGTGTGTGACCACACGGCCTGCCCATACGGGCGTGTCCCTCCCCACACAAGCGTGTGGCCCTGTTTTAAGCAAAAAAAATTTAAGTGTTCAAAAGTTTTCGATTTTGTCCCGATCTATTTTGTCTGTATGTTTAAGGTCTCGGGGACCCATAATAGGGACGTTGTGAATATGAATGAAATGTTTTAAGTTTGAACGAAAATTTATAACTTGATATTGTATGAAGATGCACGTTAAGTTAGGTAACGCCTCCTACCTAGTTCCGTCGTCGGATATGGGTAAGAGGTGTTACATGGGGTTCCTACACAGAAAAATAAAGCATACAATAATACAATAATTTTTTTTGAAAATAAAATAACAAGAATAGGAAAGTAAAAGGAAACTCTCTCATAAATCGATGAAGATGTCGTGATCAAACTCGTCCATGCCATTATCGTGCTCTTCTGGGACGACCCTTGCCACATCCCCTCTCGATATGGATGGACCTGCTGGCGTAGGTCGAGAGACGTCAAAGGGTGGAACGGGTCGAGCAACACCTGTTGGGGAGACCCAGTACTAGGGCCATCCAAAGTCAGGTCTACTCGCTTCCGTGTCACGTTGGGTCATCCATTGGGTTTGGCACTCAACTTGGACAGCTATGTAACAGAACCACTCCTTACTCATCAGATCCTTTGGAACCTTCTAAGTTTGGCATATCTGTGGCGGCACAGGTTAGGATGCCTCTATCGATTCTGAGAGCCCATGGTCTCTCAAGTACTCCTGGTGTGTGGCCACCTGCTCATTTCGCCTCTCCACTCGACTAGCTTGGGTGTTGCAGAACTGCTCATAGATAAGGTTGTTTAGTACCCCTTTGGTGGACAAGTCGATTCTTTGAGATCAATTGACAAACCGACCCTCTAGCACATCTCCATGATCAAGTGTGGGTATGGGAGTCCTCATGGATGCCCTAAGGCACATTTTCGCATGTTTGTAAGGATCCGGTCTCCTACGTTAATCTTCTAACCCTGCAAAATAGCATATAGGAAAATAGCATGATCACGGGTAACTTTCATGACGTGCTAAGCTGGCAGTAATTTTGCTCATATAAAGTACATCCACATCTTGGCCTTTGAGGTCATAATTAATTGTTGGAACCATAATGGCTCTCGGGTCACTTGTTTTCAGACCCAATGGCCTCGACCCTTAGTTAAGAAATTAATAATTTCATTATAGTCCACCTCGCCATCATATAAGTTTTCGTAAAAATATGGGCCATAGCGAGGTGTCCTATGAATGGCCTCGATCGCGATTGAAGAGATGTCTACGTACATGCCTCTCTCAAAGATTTAGTTGTCTTGCGCTTTAGGAAAATTAGCGTAAAATTCCTGAACAATCGATATTATAGTCGATTTAAGCGATTTTCGGCAGTATGTGTTCCACCGTAACCGGTCGATCCTTGTAATTATTGGATAGTGAAATGATTGAGTGGCGAAATCGAAGCCATGTTTCAGGATCATCAGTTTATCAAGATTGGCCATCGGGCTGTGGCATTGTCAGAGACAAATCGTCTCCTTGGTTCAACGGGAACATCGTTCCTTGATTCACTATGATGTCGTTCATTTTTGCGAAGCCATTTTGATTAGTAATCAATCAAACAATTTCAAAATTCCAAAGTTCTCTTAATCTATAGTTCTAAATTCAATAAAATATAAAGATTAGAGAAGAGATGTCACTAAGCTTTTGTCGCTATTAAAATATCTGTTCACTATGTCTCGTCGTCGGCCGCCGTAGGTTTTCATCGGAGACTTGATTTTCACCTTTGGAAAGGAGATTTCAAGAGAGATAGTACTTAAAATTGAGAAGTTAACCACTAAATCTAAAACTTATGGTGGATTGAAGCTTTGAAAGGGAGGAGAACTATAGAGAAGGGGAATCGGAACAGTGGAGGAGTTGGTGGTTTTTGGCACATTGTGACAAGGACTATTTAGAATCGTCCCCTCGTCACGATGACATGTTTTGGCTTATCAAGACGAGGACTCTTTGGTTCAACTTCCTATGCCGTTATGTCATGGCTTGTTGCGATGTCACTTTCCTCTTGTCACGAGGAAGGGACTCACATTACGACGAAGCGATGTTTCTCATCACAATGTCACCATCTATTTGTTTGTTCGTTGTGAAGGCTCATTGCAACGTCACAAGGCCTCATTGGGACGTGACTTACTTGTCAAGACGATGCAATGTCTCTCGTTAGGATGAGGTAAGCTTGTCATGAAGACATGAAAATGCTCATCACTGCGTTAATACTGCTTTGGCCTCCCCTTTACACGATACCCTGACTCCTCGGCTCGTATGATTCCCCCCCGGTTCTGAGCTAAGCAACCATTTTAAAAATAAATAAAAATACCCTAATTAAACATGAAACTAAATAATTAAAATAATTAACTAGAATTTAAACTTAAAATAATTTTAAACAAAAAGTCCCTTTTCGGGATCGAGACGATCCATATCACCTATGTAAAAAACTTCCAGTTGGTCCTCGAAACTTTGATCTGCCGTTTGTTCTTCTGTTGAGAGATATAAACCAGTATCCTCAGTCGATTCCAATGATATTGTCTTATCTTCAACCGACGCGACATCCAAATCACGAGCCACTTGGTGCCAAATTTGAGCCAACCCCAAATCATTTTTCAATGTATTATTGGATCAACCTTCCTTTCTTCCGTGCCGCGAGATGCTTTGGTTGCCCAAGCTTTTTCTTCTCTATTAAATGAGATTGAAGAAAACTCGTCGTTTTCTTCGGCTGACACCTCATTGGTTATGGCTGGAAAGTGTATCGGCTCATCGACACTTTCATTCAAAATCGATTAAAGCTCCTCTACCTCTAATTTTACCTTTACATTTACTAGTGCATCCACGTCTATGTCAATTAGATTAGTGACATATTTGGTTGTATTCAATTCATCCCCGTTTTCAAATCCAAACTCTTGTTGACTTTCAAGATTTTTATTTCAAATGGTCGTCAGTATTTAATTGGTCTTTTGGATCAAATTTGAAGTCATCATGTACGACCTCTTCCAATGGAGTACTTGCTCGGGATTTTTGCCGAAAAAGTTCCTTTAATTGATCCAACTGTTGTTGGATTCTCTTTGATTTCACTTGGAATTCTTGCTCACAGCTTTCTTGTTTCGACGTATAGTCATATGAATCATAAGGAGTTTCATCTAAATATTCGGATGTCCCTAATTATTGCTTATATATCTATTCTAATGAAGTAATTGTTTCATATTTTTTGGTAAAGCTCTAACATAATCGACCTTTGGTTCTCCATAATCTCCCATTGTTCATATACTCTCTCATTGTATTCGTCATTTTTAACCCATAAGTTTGTCGAATCTCCATCCCTTTCATTAGTATATTTGCTCGACTTAGGTGGGAGTTCGTTCAAACACTTAGGCTGCTTGTCCTTGTAATTCCAACTCCATTGGTTTGTCGAAGCTCCGTACAACCAACTCAATTTGGATTGTTCTTATACTGACATAGAAAAATTAATGTTCATAATTAAATTTGATAATCGACAAGGTAACTAAAAATATTTAATTAACTACAACAAATTCAAAATAAAAATATTTAATTATGTTAAAAAAATTAAAACATTATCTAGCTCGTTCGTATTTCGATTAGAATTATTTTACAGTAATCAATCAAATAAAACATTTCACCGTCACAATCCCTCGTAGCGGTGCCAACAACTTGACCACCTATAAATGTGTTATCGTTTATAGTATAAATGCACACAAAAAATATATAAAATTAAATCGCTGGTGTCCACAAGCGAATAGATCAAATTGTATTATAGTATTGTGTTACAACAGAACACCAGTAAGTATTCTGAGGATCGTACCCAAGGGATTGTAGATTAGAGAAATTAATATTAAATTAATTACAGAAAATAATTACTAATCTAGTCGAGTCACAAATTAGAAGTGTGAATCGAAATTAATATTTTAATTAAAATAATTAATTTAACTATCCTAAATTAACCTAATGGACTTCCTAGGCATACTAATACCCTTTCGATCTCTTCCTAGGCAAACTGATACCCTTCTGGTCTCATCGCTCGACACAAGTTATACAGGATAGGATACCCTTTCGGTCTCACTTGTCTCAATATTCTATCAGGGGCATCACTAACAAATATACTAAGTACTCTTGAATAAACAACCAGTTTCGGATAAATAATCACTTAACAAATTAATTAGGTTATTAATTGAAACATGCAAGATATGAAATAAGCATAATAAGGTATTCAATTATTCATACAAATGCTAATTAATAAAGTTAATGAAAATATAAATAATGGAATGAGAGATAGGAGAAAGCTCATGAACATATTGAAGTGCGTTGTCGGAGCAATCCTGCTCGTGATTGTCTTCACATCAGAATAGAAATGTTCCAACTACACGAACATGAAAAGAAAAGAAAACTAAAATATGAATAGTAAAACTATCTGTCTAGAATTGCTTACGATTCCGGTGACCCTAAGGTCGCTTTTATAGACAACGGGCTACTTGGTGACCACTCAATTCCTAGATACACTTAGATACCAATAAATGCAAATTGCGATAATGATAGGGTCCAAATAAGGAAATTTCCCCAAAAGTACCATTCAGGGAAATCAACTTCGTTTTGGCTTGCCATCATCACGTTGTCGTGACGTAGGAAGACTCCTTGTCACAATGTCACCACTATGAATTCACTCCTTTACTTATCATGTCATCATGACGACGTGACGATAACGAGAGGAAGCTCCTCGCCACGAAGTCAAGTGTAATTTTAACCTTGGCATCTTCGTTGTGCTATCGAGCTCTCTTATCTTGCCGTCTGATCATCATCCCTTGTATTCTTGGACCTGAATTGGCATCCTATATGCTTAAATAACCCATTAATCACTCACGAGGCCCGAGTTAGCCTTACAGTCATCAAAATTGTAGAAAATGTGTAAAAATGCTTATTTTATTAATAGTTTATTCCTAACCTACTAATACTGGAAATGCAATACTTAATTATAAAATGCCAAGAAAACAAGCTCGTTAAGTGCAAAAATGACCTAAAATAACTACTACATTTGACGTCAGGTCACCTTTTACCTACCACAAGAAAGACCTTGGGTGCTTCATGTTAACAGTTCTACAGAAAATGGAGGAACCAGGGCTGGAGTCTTATTGTTTGGCCACGAAGAAGAAGAATGGAAATATAGTTTCTCTTTTGTTTTCCCCACCTCCAACAGTATCGCTGACCGCTGCCACACTTGCAAATGTCTAGACTGAAAATAATACAACAAAATAGATAATTAACTAAACAACTCTGCTTGCAAGTATTAGGTCAGATTGATATATAGAAGAATATTACAACGAAACATTCCGTGAAGTATTCCGACAATCATGCCCACGAAAGGTTGAATGAAATTGAAATTAATTCTCAACACTAATAAGTCTAAATAGTATCGATCTAAAAATGTATGATAAAAAATCAAATTAACATCAATTAATATAATTAACCTAAAAATCAATTAAACTAAAAAGCAACCAATTAAATAATCAAAAATAATCCAACAAAACAGGTAGGAGCTTAACTCACTTCAATGATCATAATTAACTTCAGAACTCGAGTTTTATAGAATTACCTATTAATTAACTAGTTATTACCTCTCGGCCTCTAACAATTAACTAATTGACTAATACACACTTACCTCTCGGCCTCACTTTCTTGACCAGGATAAATTATGAAGTACTCGATAAAATTATCTCTCAATCTCATTTATCCTAAACTAATTCCTAGAGGCATCACTTCCTAGGGTTTAATCACACATAATTTAAACCAACTAACCCGGATTTCAACCCTCTTTCATTCGTTAATTATTCACACATCCATTCATTAAACTCCCTAAGGAAATTAGTTAATCATGGATCTAAATATAATAACCCCTGAACATATATTTAACATGAAAAATAACAAATTAAATAAAAATAAAGAGTAGAGAAATAAATAGGTAGCTGAGACGCGTCGATGCAAATTAGGTTGTGCAAAGAATAAATGATACAAACTCGTTTCGGTGATGATTCGAGTCGTTTAGATTGTCCGATCGTGAATTTGAGTAAGATTTGGTTCATTTCAAAAAGGAATGAAAAAGATAGGCAATAGGTTTCAAACAAAAGATAGATGATGAAATAGTTAAGCAAATAATGGATAATTTGGCTAAGGCCGAGAAAGAACCAACAATATTGGATTATTGACCCGAATCTTAAATGACTCTAAGGTGATTTACAGTTTAGGGAAAATAGCAAAGGATAAACCTTGACCCACTATCAATTAGTGATAGGAACCAAAGGTATACGAATGCCACACTCGAAAGTGATAAGTTCGACAAACAATGGAAAGGATAGACGCCACAAGCTATGCTTGATAAGTCAAATCAGTTCCAAAAGAACAAAGAGAACTGGATAACTCACAAAACTCAAATTTAGCATAAATTCAGCAAAAGTCCTCTAAACAAACTAATTAAAATGTATTTAAGTGCTTACATGAGGTTAGCTGAAAAGTCACATGAACTCAGCTTTAATGTGTTGTTTAATGGCTGAAATAAAGCTTAATCACTAAGTACAAACTCTTGAAATTCTAGGCCTAAGTAACAGCAACTTTTAACATGATTTAATGTTCCAATTCAGCTGAATAAATGAGCTAATTACTTAGGCTGGAAGAGTTCAACGTTTTGAACAGCCAAATGACTTCAATTCCTTCATTAAATCAACCTTGGGCAGCTGAATAGGCACCAGCAACTTGGTTAATGCTCTCCTTTAAATGTTGTCTATTGCTATTCTTGAATAACTCCTTGAAGAAAAGGAATAGGCTGCTGAAATTTATTGGTGCATAATGCTCTTCCTTAAATGTTGTAACAGCCCCTTCTTTAAGCATTTATTCTGACAACTCAATTACCTAAGTTGAGTATTTATTCCAGCAACTTAATTTAGTAACTAAGATGAGTTCAATTAAAAATAAAGTTTAGCAATTCAATTATTAACAAATGAAATTAAAAGCCTCATTTTGCACTTGGACCCCTTGAGTTTAAGCCAATTCTGATGTCGTCGAGTTGTGTCGAAACATGATGTGGCCGAGATCGCATGATACCCTCCCTCTTGAAGACAAGTTGTCCTCAAATCGGGCTACTTGCTCACGAAAAATCTTTCATCGTCACGAACCCCGTTGGTCATAAACCCGACAAAGTCACTTTCAAGAATGTGAGATTCATATACGGCTCAACAAGAAAGAAGGTTATTTGCATACCCTCACTCTTTAGAAGGGTACCACTTCAGATTGTCACCTACACAAAAAAAAAAAAAATAGTGACACTAAGAATTTTAAGCACAAAAGAAATTACCGAAATTTCTGTCAAAAGTTGACCACATAATCCAATGTCGGGATCAAACACAGAAGTTGGTTTTACCTTTCCATAATGAATCCATAAGTTCGTCAATGGAAACAAACCAAATCCCAAAAGTATTCAAAAATTACGATTTTGGAAAATAAGATTCCATGGCTCAAATCCCTTAAACATTAATATAGAACAATAAGCACTGGGGTCAAAAACCAAGTTCTCCCTTACCACTTCAATCTGAATTGAAATTTTGTGGCTGGCAACATGGGAGGAACACGAAGCAAACTAAATTTATACGAATGCAAAACATGTTTGAGTCCTTTAAACCATACTATAAAGCAATTTCCAGGATCAAAGATTTGATTTTGCATTTGCATATTATCATGGTACAACAACTTTGTTTTCAGATTTAGAAACAAATCATCAAGCAAGCAAAAGTTGTTCACACATTTATTCAAACAAAAATTATGATGCATAATTTCTCTCAGCAATGTTCCTGAATAACAAACTCCAGGTTTGGACACAGAATTTTGATTACTTGTTCCAAAGTGTAGCAAGAGTTTCTTTATCACCCATAAATCGCACATGCTAGGCAAGAAGGATTTAATCATACTTACATTCAAACAATCAAACCCCATGAAATTCATCCGAATAGACTTGCACAAATATGAGGCTTTCACACAAAAAATTAGAGAATTCACGTTACCATCACAAACAAACAGATTAGGCTTTTTATGTGACAACTCTTTATCACACATGATCAAATTTTGCTTATGCCGATTTAAGCTAACTTTATCAACAAACTTGCCAACATAACATTTATCATAAGAAAATCACTTCATGGCACTAGCTCAAATGAAATTATCAATAATATTCATAGAATGACAATTAATCAAATCAAAGTGAGGAGATCTTTCAATCACTAAGTCACCAGCAATTACCTCGTCAACATTCAAATTTTGTTGTTGTGATTCAATGGCTAAAGAATCCTTACTTTGCTTGCATTTAAGCACTCATGAATTAATTTCACCTTCAACCTTACCTTTTTTTGATCAAATGAAATCGTCTCTTATTGGAAAAGTATTGAATTTGAAATTTGTCACTCGAGTCTTTAGAAACCTGAAAAGAAGAAACAATACGAGGACAACTCGTATGTAGGTTAGTAAAAAAATTCCTCGCTTTTTCTTGGTCACGTTCTTCTTTTTCGTTTGCTCCTTTTTCAATCTCTCGTTCTTTTTTCATGGTCTCTTTGATTATTGAAGACTTACTCTCACTTATAATTTCACTTTCATTTTCAACAACACTCATTTCTTGCACACTTTCTTTTGCAATCTCACTCTCTTTTTCTTTCTCAATTTCTTTTTCTTTTTCAATTTCTTTTTCTCTCGTCTTTCTTTTTCTTCTCTCAACTTAATTACAAGATGGAGATAAAACAAAAGAATCAGAACAATAGGCTTGTCATTGGAAAGAAGTGGAAAAATCTTCATATAAGTCACGATCATCTTTTCGTGAATAAATCTCCATGGAAGAGTACAGAACATGTTCATTTTTCTGTAAGGACTTCTCTGTAGATGAATACTTTGAGGCACTTGAAGAGAAATTCTTATCTTCTCGTTGGTAGCCTCGAAAGGTTTCAAACTCGTGATTTGCTTCATACCTACTCGACTTCCTTGATGAATAAGAATCTCGATATTAGTCTCTTTCCACATAATCATTGGATGCTTGTCTCCGTGATGATCTTGACTCCGTCTTTTGACTCAAAAAAATTTACTCCCGTTGGGCTCTTGCTCGCTGGCCCCACTCTTTAGCACGAACCAATCGTTCTTGTAGGGGTTTTAGTTTCCTATTGAATAGTCGATCCATTTCTTTCATCAAATCTTGAATTTCAAATTTTGAAAACTCTTCTTGAAACATGATTTATTGATAGAAAAGAGCAATAGAAAATGAATGTCTCACCAATACAAACCTCACGTTTCACTCACAAAGAAAAAATAAGATGACACTCCACTCGTGTCTACACTCTCTATTTGGCTTTTGCTTCACTCGATTGGTCTCACCTCACTCTTGCCTTTTTCCGCTCACTCCTCCTCTCTAAGTTCTTAAGGAACTATTTAAACTTAGAAAGCAGTTGTTGTGGGTCGGCTTGCAAGTCTGATGTTCGAGTTTGGTAAGGAATATTGTAGGACAAAGGTGGGCTTGTAACAAGAAATGAAGAAGATTGAGTGTGGCCGAATGATAGGATGTTGATTGGGTGTTTCCGGACGACAAGCAGAATTTTCAGAAAACTCGACAATGAAAAAAACTTGAACAATTTTGACTTCTTCTTTTTTTTTATGAATTTTTTTCTACTTGTAGAACTTGATATTCTCTCCTTGAATTTGAATGGAGGCTGAAACTTTTTTTTTCAATTTTTTTTCAAATGATGCCGAGGACGTCGACTCTTACTCCAAATTTGCTAGCTCTGATACCAAATGATACGAACTCGTTTCGGTGATGATTCAAGTCGTTTAGATTGCTTGATCGTGAATTTGAGTAAGACTTGGTTCATTTCAAAAAGGAATGAAAAGATAGGCAATAGGTTTCAAACAAAAGATAAAAGATAAAATGGTTAAGTAAATAATGGATAATTTGACTAAGGCCGAAAAAAAACCAATAATATTGGATTGTTGACCCAAATCTCAAATGGCTCTTAGGTGATTTACGGTTTAGGGAAAACAACAAAGGATAAATCTTAACCCAGTACCAATTAGTGATAGGAACCAAAGGTATACAAACGCCACACTCGAAAGTGATAAGTTCAGCAAACAATGGTAATGATAGATGACACAAGCTATGCTTGATAAGTCAAATCAGTTCCAAAAGAACAAAGAGAATTGGATAACTCACAAAACTCAAATTTAGCATAAATTCAACAAAAGTCCTCTAAACAAGCTAATTACAAAGTATTTATAGTGCTTACATGAGGTTAGCTGAAAAGTCACATGAATTCAGCTTTAATGTGTTGTATAATGGTTGAAATAAGGCTTTATCACTAAGCACAAACTCTTGAAATTCTAGGCCTAAGTAACAACAACTTTTAACATGATTTAATGTTCCAATTCAGCTGAATAAATGAGTTGATTACTTAGGCTGGAACAGTTAACATTTTGAACAGCCAAATGACTTCAATTCCTTCACTAAATTAACCTTGGGCAGCCGAATAGACACTAGCAACTTGGTTAATGCTCTCCTTTAATTGTTGTCTATTGCTATTCTTGAATAACTCCTTGAAGAAGAGGAATAGGCTACTAAAATTTATTGGTGCATAATGCTCTTCTTTAAATGTTGTAACAGCCCCTTGTATGTAAACGATTCCAACTAAAGAGTTGTATTTAATACTTTTTAACCGCCCCTTGTTTGTAACCAATTCTAGCTGAATAGTCACCTACAAGCATTAACAAACACATTTAAACAAATTAAACACATTAAACATATTAAATACTTTAAACACATGAAACTATAAATTATTCCAACAATTAAATTAACTAAGATAAGCCTTTATTCTAACAACTCAATTAACTAAGTTGAGTATTGATTCCACCAACTTAATTTAATAACTAAGAAAAGCATTTATTCTAACAACTCAATTAACTAAGTTGAGTATTTATTCCAGTAACTTAATTTAATAACTAAGATGAGTTCAATTAAAAATAAAGTTTAGTAACTCAATTATTAACAAATGAAATTAAAAGCCTCATTTTGCACTTGGGCCCCTCGAGTTTTAGCCAATTCTGATGTCGTCGAGTTGTGTCGAAACATGATGCGGCCGGGATCACATCAATAAAGGGTAGAGAAATAAATAAATTAGTTATTTAGGGTTATGCATCAAACTTTGAGGGAGAAGTGGTGATGCAAATTGTGTAGCTGTGAGGTACATATCAAACACTTTGGTAGTATTTTTAATTCTAACTTGTTGGCTTGGCAAGGACATAAAGGCCTTTTTAGAGCTGTGGAACGGGTCAGCCAAGGAGATTACAAACTTGAGTTAGCAAGAATACTCAAGGTTAACCCAATGTTCAACATGGGTGCGCCAAAGCCTATTTGTGTGGATCAAGGGGATTCAGACCAAGACAAGTCACAATGTGGACCAATGAAAGTGGTGGGCTTTTGCAAGCAAGATATACCAAAAAAGAGCGAAACAGTTTGAGTTAGGAGACGATGAAAGTCAAGGCAATGATTCCAAGAGGAGGGACTACCTGACAAAAAGGCTGGTCAAGGATCAACTAAGGCATAGAGAGAGTTCTGAAATGATTCCAACCAGTGTCATTCCAAAGACTCAACAAGGGCATTGTGAGAATGAGTAGGGGAAAATGTCACAGGTCATGAATCAAAACCCATGACCATTGCACACAGAACACCCCATAAAGTTCAACTTATTAAATGAGGCTCATTTGACCCACATGAACTGACTCGATTCGTGGAACTCGTGGAGAGCCCCATCTACTTGAAGCCTTAGTGGCCTAGTGAAACACTCCAGTAAAACTTGAGTTACCAAGGTAAATAGTGTAAATCCTAAAGGGATAATATTTTATAGAGTTTAAATCCCTTAGGACTCTCAATTGTAGATAGGCTTTAATCTTAAATCCCCACTCAACTGACTACCACTATTGATATGCTTCACTATGAAGCAAAAATATCGCACTCTTCAGTTTTTGCTCTGAGGTGCAATCCAGTACTTAGCCATCGTCGTGTTAATCCCAACAACACCTCTAAATAGTTCCGCCCTATTAGATCGAAATCATTCAATTACCGATCCACAGCTTTTAGATCCAGTTTATGTCCTAGCGACCCTCTGCAATACCCTCAACATAGCTTTAGACAATGCATCATCCTCTCCATTCTAATTCTGGGTCTTAGTCTCTACAATAGGTGTCGGTAGGTGCCTCTACCATCTCACTTGTCTCTAATTGGGTATGCTGCCTGTAAAAGATGGCTAAGCTTGAGCCCCTCTATAGTGTCTGCCATGCCCTTAGGTACCACGTCCACGAGTTCCTCACGTGCTCATTATGATTAATTATCTACAATTTAAACCAGAGTATTTTATATCTATTATAGATCCTTTGATAGAAGAATGTTTATGTCTTAGAATTCAGACAAAAAATTCTGGAATTAATGATTTAGCTGAAGATCTAGCAATCAAT
Source organism: Gossypium bickii (assembly GCA_025503065.1). Classification (NCBI taxonomy): domain Eukaryota; kingdom Viridiplantae; phylum Streptophyta; class Magnoliopsida; order Malvales; family Malvaceae; genus Gossypium; species Gossypium bickii. Next base: position 57,419,323 of record CP106714.1, on the reverse strand, counting down.
TGGATTTCTATTAAAGAATATACTAATACAGCAGAGAAATCAAAGAAATTAATAAAAAATTATTGAATTCTTTGAACCTAATAAAATTATTACTGAAATACAACCAAAATTGTTACATCTAAGATATCTATCAATTCCAAGAGATTGGATGATAGAAAAAATTAATAGTCCAAGTACATCTAAACCAGTTAGTACAATAGAATATGTGTCGTTTAGAGATAAATTATATTTTAAAAATATGACAATAACAAATATTAATAATAATATAGTTTTACTCTCTAATAGTCAAATAGATGAAGAACAGGAAACTCCAAATGCTTTGACACCAATAGGAATGAAAAAAGTTCATATTCCTACTTTTCCAATATAGCCAAGTAGAAGTTCTATATCTTCTAGAAACACTAGAATGGAAGACATGCAAACTTCAATAATACTCCAACAAATGAAACTTGGAACAAGAGATGTAATTACATTTTCAAATTTCCAATCTAGGAAATATTACACATATATTGAAATTACATTTCAATTCAGATAATATAAATCATATTCTTTACATGTTTTACTAGATATTGGAGCCACCACAAGTTGTAACACCCCAAACCCGGCCCAAACGCTACGACCAGATCTGGCATGCTACGGGGTTTAACGTTAAAAACTCCACTTGGATAATTTTGGAAATTCAGTTTGCTTATTTAGGTATTCGCTAAAATAAGTGATATTTGAAGAAAACCTTTGCTTTTTCTTTGAACGTTTTTGAAAATCCCATATTATTACTTCTTGTAGATAAGTCTTTGAACATAAAATTTAAATTTTTAAAAAAATAGAATAAAGACATTAACAATTATAATTTAAACCTAAGCTATGGAGCCTTATTACATAAATAATCCAAAAATTAAAACTTAAAGAAAACCGAAAATAGTTTATGAAAGTAAAAAAACTTGATTGCCTCTCGAGTCTGCCTCAGCTCCCATGTCCACGATCTACTGCTCATCTGAAAAGTGAGGGAAAATAAGGGGTGAGTCACTAAGACCCAGTGTGTAAATCTCGAAAACACATAAAAAGGCTTGAGGCCCATAAACACATTATGGGCCTTGGCCCGTACACAATGGCAACAGAATATTTACATGCAACATGGCCCAACCCAACCTAAAAGTCCATCCTCTACATACCAGCCCGTACCAGACATCACACCTCGGGGATTTCTACAATCAGCCCGCCAACCGCTACACACCATATCGACAGTCATGCTGTCAGTTAAAATGCTGATCACCATGTGACCTTATAATCCACTGTGGCAGAGCCACCGATCACTGTGTGACCTTATAATCAAGTGTGGCAGAGCCACCGATCACTATTGTGACCTAAATCAATTGTGGCAGAGCCACCGATCACTATTGTGACCTAGATGTACATATCGTGGTTTAACCACCGATCACTAAGTGACCTTTTAACATGCTCTTCCCCTTCATCATATCAACCCCATCCCATGCATACATCCATGTAGAGCCAAAACAGAATAATACCTAAAAGATCATAGGTTGTTACATACATCGATACACATAGAGAAGTTTCTATGATTACGTACCTGGCATCCCTTGCCTACCCTTTTCGGGTAATACGACTGTTCATACAGCATTTTTCCGGCTTTTAGCCCATAACATATAACATATATAATAGAGATTAATTAGTGTGATGGAGATCTACACACCTGATTACAGACAAGACGAGACTTTCTACATCGACACTATCAGAAGTCGATACGACTGTTAACTGTCTAAGGTTTTGTTCTAAAGCCGGTCCACAATCCAGTGGCCAATCCCATACTGCTGACACTGCTCGCTTCTTAAACTTACGGGTTGGTTTAACAGATCCAATCCCCTCCTTCACCTGATCGATATTTGATTCCATCAAAAGACCTTATCAGTTGCTACCATCATAACATATGGTTAATATTACAATTATGATAGTGAATCTAATGAGAATCTAAAGAGAACCCCTTACCTTGAAATCTCGAAAGAGATGGAGTTTAGAGACTAGCAGTTCCGGCTTTTAGATCTAAGCGATCTACTTCAATTCCCGAATGTCGCCCATCACGTAAACACAAGAAACAAACAATCCATTAGCCTTTCGGCTTTGTCTTCTAAAAACCAAAAGAGGAAAAGTATAGATCATAAGAAATCAACACCTACCTTTACAGAGAATTCGGCAACTCCTAGAAGATTTCGTCTCTTTGCGAAAATCAAAAAGAAAAGATGATCTCAAGAGATCTATAAAGTTTCGGCTTTTGAGAAGATCAAAAAGAAAAGATGATCTCAAGAGATCTATAAAGTTTCAGCTTTTGAGAAGATCAAAAAGAAAAGATGATCTCAAGAGATCTATAAAATTTCGGCTTTTGAGAAGATCAAAAAGAAAAGATGATCTCAAGAGATCTATGAAGTTTCAGCTTTTGAGAAGATCAAAAGGAAAAGATGATCTCAAGAGATCTATAAAGTTTCAGCTTTTGAGAAGGAGATGATTGAGAGAAAAGAGTAATATCAAACGTAAAGAAGTGATAGGAACGGTATAGGAAAAAGAAGAATTTCGGCAAGGCTAAGGCAGATTCGGCTATGGCAGACAAATTTGAAAAGAAAGAATGCTTAAGGGAGTTTTCAGCTCTTATTCAGAAAAGAAGGAAAAGAGAGAATATGAAAACCCTAAATGCTGAAGAGAATGGGAGAATAAAACCCTAATGCAAAAATTTAATTAAAATAATTGGGCTTCATGCAACTTTGGGCCTCCTCAGTTGACGCCACTTCCCTGCTCTTTAAGTGGCGCCACTTTACCACAGGGCCACAAGCCCATTTGTATCTTAAACCATGCACAACTAATTTTAAATCTATGTCCAAATTCTAAAGTCCATTTAAAAAGAAAACCAAAATTTCCTTAAAGCTGAAGTTTGATCCCGGGACTTCATAGAAGCCCTCTAACATTCCAAAATCACTTATCCAATCGGTCTAACTTGCATTAAAGCCGACCTCTTGTTCTCCAAAAATTTTAAACGCTACTACGCTTAAGGCCCATTGGGCTCAATCCTACTAAGCCCAAATTCGGGATGTTACACAAGTAGTTGCAGCGAAAATGTTATTTCTTTAGAGAAATGGAAATCTATGAAGCATCCAATAAGAGCCATAGGAATAGATGGTAATGAAACTATTATTCAATATAAAGCTAGAAATGTACCAATTTACATAAATAATGTAAGGTTTGTAATACCTAAATTATTATGCTTTCCAGAAATGCATGGAGACATATTATTAAGTAATAATTTTATATATCAGCACTTGTCATTTTCTATTGATAAAATTTTAATTATGTTATATGTAGAAAAAGCTTTTATAGAAATACCATTAGTAGAAAACCATAAATTTATATGTGACAAAAAAATTACACCACCAAGAAAGGAACAAATTAAACAACTAGAAACAAGTCATTGGTTGTTTAATATATTATATAATAATTTTAGTGAAGAACCATTAAAATTATGGAAAAATATCCTAAATATTGTAGTATTAAATTGGAAAATCCCAATAAAATTATTAGAGTAAAACTTATGATCTGCACTAAACAAGATATACTAAAAAATATTATTTTTTATGGTTATTTCATTCCAAGAAAATATGTTTTAATTAATCATGCTAAACAAGCAAAACACTTTAGTAAGTTTGACTTTAAATCGGGATTTTGACAAATCATTCTAACAGAAGAATCTAAACCTTTGACAACTTTTAGTGCATCCAATGAACATTACCAATGGAAAGTGATGTCATTTTGATTATGTAATGCACCACAAATATTCCAAAGATGGATGGATTCTATTTTTAATAAATATAAGAAATTTTGTGTAGTTTATATAGATGATATTTTGATATTTTCAGATACTCTAGAGTTACATAGAAAACGTTTAAATATTATTTCTCAAGAGGTCATAAAACATAAAATCATATTAAGCCCTAAGAAAATAGAGTTAGAAAAAAAAAGAAATAAAATTCTTAGGATTAAAATTATCTGCAGAGGGTCTTAAACTACAATATCATATTATAATAAAAATAAAAAATTTCCTGAAAAGATTGAAGATAAAAAAGTAGCTTCAACAATTTCTAGGAATTATAAATTATGGAAGAAATTTATTTCCAAACCTATTAAAAAAATAGGTATGTTATATGAAGAAATTTTTTTTTAAAAAAAGAGAGGATAAACTATTTACCTGATCTAAAAAAGACAGAAATTATAAAAAATTTAAAATCTGAAATAATTCATATTCCAAAATTTTATTTACCTAAATAAGGAGATAAATTAATTTTAGAACTAGATGTCTTACAAAATTATTGGGGATGTATTTTAAAAGCAAGAACAATATTATTTTCATATTTGAAAAATAATTATAAGCTATAAAAAAAGTATTAAAACAACTTCTTATATATTTAGCACATAAAAAATTTATCATAAAAACTTATAATCAGGCAGTTAAACATTTCCTTACTAGTAAAAGTTTGGAATTTATACCAAGAAGAATTAGATGATATAATGAATTATGAACTTTTATTTTTGAGGTTCTATATGTCAAAGGCACTGACAATATTATTACTAATTATCTTGGCAGGCCTTATGGATAGAGGTAACCAACCTCTAGAAAAAGTTGGTGAATGGACTATAGTTAATAAAAAGCCCAACAAAGGGAACACCTTCAAATCAAAATATCCTAATCAAAGATTTGTGTCAATACCTTCTCAAGTACCATTTTATCCTAATCAAGGATATTATGTTCTATATCCAATGGTAAGACAACCAGTTGGAATTTCAACTCAATTATCAATTACACCATAATCTGTAATTCAACTACCTTGGTCTCAAGATCCAAATTCAATATACCAAGCTAGTTATTCTAACGCCCTGAATTATTAAACTTTGTCTCTACGAATTTTGTCATAAATGAGTATCTGATTCAGTGGTTAAGTGTTGTAGGTGTGTGTAGGAGGTCTTGGGTTCAAGTCCCATTTTTGGAAATTTTGCTATCTTTTTTGTTCGTAGCCTTATCCCTAGTGGTTGGTCTTATGTTATATTTTTGGTCAACTCATATTAGAATGAGCCTGTTGGTTCAAATGGTATGGTGTTAACTTGTCATAGGGTCTTGTGTTTGAACCCCCGTGTGAGCAAAGGATGTTAATTTTTGCTTCTATGAGTGTGTGTCAGTTGTGTAGTAGAAGTTGGATGGAACTGATATTCTGTGGTAGTGGATGAGTGTTAGTGGGTCAGTTTTGGGGGATTTGTTAGTTGATGGGGAGTGAGAGTTGGGATATTATTTTATTTTTATTTTTGTTTCCTTAAAATTCTCTTCCCCTTTTGGCGTTCTTCTCTCTTCGCTTCTCTACCTTTTCTTTTTCTGCTTTCATCAATTTTTGGGTACAAATTTTTGTTCTTTGCTGCGTTTCGAATCTTTGGTTTCTTCGTGCGGCTTCATAGGTAAGGGTTCGCTATGGTTTTGGAAAAAAATCTTTGTTGATGTCTTAGTATTCGGTTTGATGTATAAGTTAAATCTGTGTATCGTTTTGCTAGGTGATATTCAAGAAATCTGAGGCTCTCTGGTTGAATAGTAAAGTTTACGGGCTGTTGTGGACGTGGGTAAGCATTTGAAATGTTTAAGACCACAATCTTTTAGTTGAAATTGTTTATGGTTGCATTGTAGTCAAGTGGTGACTCAATTGAAATTGAGGAATTAATATTGATTTTGGGCGTTTTATTAACGAACTTTAGGTTCTGATTATCTTGTGGGAGCTTTCGCAACAAATTCGAGCCAGGTGTGTAATGAGAAATTCGAAAAACAGCGATCAGTGAAAGCCAAAATTGGGCCTGTCGACATCACACGGTCGTGTGCCTGACTGTGTGGTAGGCCATGTGATGGGTCGTGTGTGACACACGACCTAGGCCATTTTGGGCATGTGGGCCCACACGGGCATATGAGCCCAAATTTTAATTTTTTTCCCTAGGGTCATACATATCGTCTCGATCGACTGTGGGCCTTCCGTAGGGTTGATATGTGTGGTATAAGCCTTAAAGCATGAAATCTGCTACTCTATTAGATTGAAATAGAAGTAATTAAAACTAATATGAGTATTATGAAATACACTATGTATGATCTGTTATGTTATGTATAAGCATGTGTAAAATCTGTTAGACGAGCATGCATGTTAAGTTAATTCTGATATCTGCTAGTCTGTTTTATCTAATAATCTGTTTGTATTTGGCTATGGGGCGGGATTTGTATTATGATGAGGAAGGGTTTTGTGTGAGGCGATATCTCGCCATTATATTGGCAACATTGCTGCGATTATTCTGAAAAGTGTGGTATAGACACTATGCGGTGTGTAAGGTTGGGTGGATGTTTTATACTCCACATGATGTGATGGGATGGCCGGAGTTGGTATGTAGAAGGTGGGGGTAGGATTCTGCATATTTGTATCTGTATAATTCTGATTTTGTAAAAGGTTTACATCAATATCTGTTCTACATGAGATTGAATCTGAATTTTTGTTTATATATGCTTAACACACTAAGTTTCAAAACTCACTCTCTGTTTGTTTGTTCTGTTCAGGTAACCCTCAGATTTAGACGGGTTGGTGCTATGGAAGCTCAGTGGTGACCACATTTCCGTAAAAATTACATTATTTTAAAATAAGTTTAAACTATTCTGTTTTTAAGAGTTTTGTAATTTTGGGACTCTCTAGACTTTTTGGAACTTTTTTGGTTTTGGATTTTATTTTGGTTCTCTAAGCGTAACAACTGGTAAAACGGTTTTCTAAATCTAACAACTTTTCTGAAATAACGATTTTCAAGAAGTAATTTGATTTGCCAAAATATGACATTTTAAAGAAACTCCGCTGCAAACATTCAGTTTAATAGAAAGGCGTAAACGAGCAACGATTTTAAATCGAATAAGTATATCAGTAAGTTTTCCAAACAAATCGGACTTACTATGTAACATCCTAAAATCTAGAATTTTATGTTTTGTATTATACCATGCGATAGGCTAGTAAAAAATGTTAATTGTGCATGTTTAGAGGTTCAAAGAAGGCTTGGGGTTGAGTTGGGCCTTAGCAAAATTTTTGTGTTTAAGCACTTAAACGAGAGAAGGTAAATGGCATCAAGGCTTAAGGAAATAAGTGTGTATTTTGCTAGCATAAGTGGAGCACATGGTGGAGTGGTGTAGCGTCAAGTGGAGAGCATGAAGAGAAAGGGTTCGAATCCCATCTATTGCAAAATTTTGGATTTATTTTTGTGCTCCTATTCCAAAGTGTTGGCCATGGTTCTAAATATGGTAAGGGAGACTTTTTATTGATGGAAATATGACTAAGGAATAAGGTAAGGAGGAAAAGAAGGGAAAAAGAAGGAAAGAAATCAAAGAAAGGGATAAGGGGGGGACATGTTGGCCGAATATTAGGAGTTGCCTAAGGAAAGAATTTTGGTCAACACTCATCTTTTTGGTAAAGATGATACACGGTTTTGGTAAGGGGATTTTGGGAAGCCAATTTGCTATAGCCTTTTTGCAAATTTGTGCATGAGAGGTAGTTTCTTTTTGAACATTTTTATGTCTCTTTTCCAACCTTTTTCCCTTGGCTAAAACACTCAAATTATTTCGGTTCTTTTTCCTTTGTTTTACCGAATTACTCAAGACATTTTGGTCATCTTCTCCCTGGTATTAGCCGAAACCCCCTAACACTACTTTTCCATTTTTCTTTCTTTTTCTCACCATTTCTTCAACCTCTCTTTTCTTCTTCTTAGTTGACAACTTTGATTGGCCGAATCTTCCTTGCCCTTTTCTCTTCATTAGCTGAATCTTTAACATCTTCTCTCTTCTCCATTCTTGCATGTTGGACATTTTCCCTTTGTTGAATCGGGTAAGGGTTTCATTTCTACTCCTTTCATTTTCTTTTCTTCTTAGCCGAATGAGTGTCCATCACTATTCGGTTGTTCTACTTTGTTTCTAAATCGAAACATCACTCTCTCCTACACTCTCATATTGTGATCAATTCTTTTTTGTAGTGTTATAGTGTGTGGCCGAATACCACATCATTGTCGATTCATCTCTAGTCATAAGCCCAATCGGTGGGAATCGGGTTCATCATCGATTAAGGTAAGGAGTCTCTTCATAGTCCATTCGATTTCGCTACTTGGTTATTGTGTTAATCGGATTGAAATTTTGACTAATCGATTATTATAGGGACTAGATCGTTCGTTCTTATCTACTCGTTGATCCTTCAGAAGTAGTGGTAAGCCGAAACCCTCTCTTTAAGACTTTCTCTCATAGTAGTATTATACTAACGGAGACTCTTTCAATGGAGGCAAGTGGTAGCGTTATTAAAAGAAAATCGATATGAGAGCAAAAAGGGAGTGGATTTATGATTCCTACTCCCAAATTTAAATGTAGGGTAGTATCGGCAGTTCGAGATTTTCCACTGGGTTGTGGACCATCATCCGGTGAGAATAGGCAAACCGTGGTCGTTCACGATACTAAGGACAAGCATTTTTAGATCGTTGATTTAGATTTGGATTAAGAAAATCTCTCTTGTTAGTTAATTGAACGTTATGGTTTTAGTCTTTACCATAATCAGGTGTGTAATCTCACACCAAAATCCCGTTGAATTATGATTCACCATTATGTTGGACAAATAGATCGTTGTTGTTTACAAGTCTAATAATCGTAATATAGCATGAATCGAGCAATTGGCTTAAACAACATTATTTCTAAAATTTGTTAAAATAGGTATAAATTTGTTAATTACAAAAATGCCCCTATGGGCTGGGCAGATTTACCAAAATGCCCCTATGGGCTGATTTGCTAGAATTCCTTAGTGAGTCGATCTATCAAAGTGTTATAATAAGTAGATTCACTGTAATAACTTACTAGATAAATGGTTGTTATTTACATGTGAATATTTTATTATGTATGTGGAATTGTTACAAATTGCATGAGATGGGAAAAATTGTATGGAGAGCAGTGTAGCCTGGTGGCATAGCCACAAATTGTACATTATTATGTTTACTTATGATTTCAGTGGCATGGCCACAATAATAATATATTATAGCAAAATCATTGCAATTTGTGTGTGGCGGGGGGTGGGTTGACTTGATCCCCACAGGTGTGATTGGCTGGTTGGGGGTGTGATGGATAGATGGGTTGGATTGTATACATTTGCTTCATTTAAATATTGCTATGTAAATGGGCTTCGGTCCAAGACGATGCTATATGGGTTCAGGGCCAGTGGATGAATGTAAAGGGATTATGCACTGAGTTCATGTAACTCACCCCCTTCTTTCTTAATCCTTGCAGGTAATACTCAGTAATGAGGACTTGGGCTCATGGATGACTCGGTGGAGGTTATACTTCAGAAATAATGTTTTCGAACATTAGTAAACTTCTTTTTCGCTTTATTTCATTACTTTTACTATTTTGGGTTTAATGTTGTAATAAGGCCTCTGGGATTTTTATTTTGTTTTATGTTTGACGTACTTATTACCTTCCATGATTTGATTTAAATGGCGATTTTTCTAAAATCATAAATAACGATTTTTCTTAAAAATTTATCAACAAACGAATTTCATAACAAATATGTACGAATAGTTTAACTTGGATTTTCCTTCAAATTATCAACAATATTTTCAAAAGTCACAGTTTATTAAAAGGGCACTAGTTCAAATTTCGATTCATCAATCAACATATTGAAATTTGTAGTATTTTATCAAATATCTATAAACCAAACTTGTTTTTCTTATCTATAACCAATTAATGCCAACTTTTGAAAGAATCACAAGTTCTTTACACGTTTTCTTCATGTGACATACCAGATCCGGTCATACCGCATGGGCCGGGTTTGGGGTGTTAGATTTTATTGTATCAGAGTCCAGTTGCAAAACTCGGCTGTGGTTTGGGTTCAAAAATATTTTCCAAAACTGTTTGAATTTTAATTTATAAATGCATGATTTAAAGGAAATATGGCACCACGGGTATCCGGCACCAAGTCAGTAAGTTTTTTTATTTCATTTTATGATTATTGTGGTATGATTGTAGTAAGAAAACTTCTCATGACAGAAATACTCTAAAACTTTTGGCTTTAGGAGTAGAAACTATAGAGATTGAGACTTTAGGATTCGTTTTGCGAAAACGACTTTACTTCCTATACTCTATAAAATATTGTTTAATAAACACTGAAATAGCATACTAATTCATAAGACTCTTAATCAAATTAAATCGACTTAGCAAACATGAGCGCTAGAAGACGTGGACGTGGTAGAGGTCGAGGTGCTAGAGTTGTATCTGAGGCATCGGGACATATGCTTGAAATGGATGCACCTGCGTCACCTGTGACTAAAGCTTGGTCACATGATCGAATGAGAGAAGACGACGCTCTGTCCCAAGAAATGTTGTGAGTTCTAGAAAGGGTTGTTGGGGCAAGAACTCGGTCAGCAGCTCGTGGGTCAATATCCAAACGACTTAGATCGAATGGGGCCAAAGTTTTTAAGGGTATTTCGGGTGTAGCCCCAAGTGTAGCGGAGTACTGGCTTGAGGCGGTGGAGCAGATTATGGACGATCTGGATTGCAACACTGAGCAGAAACTGAAAGGGGTGATGTCATTGCTGAGAGACGAGGCGTATCAGTGGTGGCTCACTGTTTGGGAAGGCACTCAGGCTGATCGTATTACCTGGGAATTCTTTAAGAGCGCATTGGAAGGAAAATATGTCGGGGGTAGCTATGTAGATGCCTGAAGGAAGGAATTTCTGAATCTGGTCCAGGGAGGTAAATCTGTGGTAGCATATGAGGCGAAGTTTCTGCGTTTGAGTTGGTATGCTCGGGGAATAGTGCCGACTGATTATGAATGCTGTGTGTGTTTTGAGGATGGATTGCGTGATGAATTATGGGTACTGATAGCCCCACAGAAGGAGAGAAATTTTGCTACACTTGTGGAAAAAGCTAAAATAGCTGAGGAGGTTAAACACTCGGAGCGGCAAAATCGAGACAATGATAGGGGCAGGAACAAAAGAGACTCTGGGTACTCAAGTCCTGCTAGAGGGTTTCAGAAAAGGCCCAGGAATGAGGAGCTACTACTAACCAGTTACAGCCTTGTATGGATTGTGAGAAACTTCACTCGGGAGAATGCTGGAAGAGAACTGGTGGTTGTTTCAGATATGGATCCAAGGACCATCGGTTTAAGGATTGTCCTCGTGAGCCTATTCAGACTCAGGTAGTTCGTAATAGATTTGCGTAGCCAGCAGGAGGCGCTCAGCAGCCGCAGAGAGGCCGTGGGCCAGGTCGAGGTGGTAATGGCGTAGGACGAGGTTAGGGTGCACCGGGTAGAGTACCGTGCGAGGGGGTATCTGACGCGAGACAACTAGGGTTAGTCTATGTAGTCAGACGTCAAGAGGATGGCGATGCACCTGACGTCATAACCAGTACGTTTTTCATAGCTGATGTACCTGTTACTACTTTGATAGATATTGGATCCATCCATTCATATGTTGCTTGTGCTGTATCTGAAACTTTGAATATTAGATCTGATATTACTGCTAGAGAAACAACTGTAATTAGCCTTTTAGGACAGTCGGTGGTAGTAAATAAGTTGTTTAGGGATGTGCCCTTAGAAATTCAAGGGAAAATATTTCTGGCGGATTTGATGGAACTGCCATTTGGCGAGTTCGATCTTATTTTGGGCATGGACTAGCTGGTTAAACACCGTGCGAACTTGGACTGTGCTGCAAAGTAGATGGTACTAAAAACTTCGGAGGATAAGGAAGTGAAGATGATAGGTGAAAGAAGAAACTATCTGTCTAATGTGGTATCTACTTTAAAGGCAGAGAAGTTGGTACGAAAAGGGTGTGGAGCGTTCTTAGCCTTTATCAGTGCGTTGGATGCCAAAGAATTGTCAGTTGAGAGTGTTAGAACAGTGAAAGAGTTTTCAGACGTCTTTCCCGAGGAGCTCCCAGGATTGCCTCCGGATTGAGAGGTGGAGTTTGGCATTGAGCTATTTTTAGGAACGGCTCCGGTGTCCATTGCTCCTTACAGAATGGCGCCAAAGAAGCTAGCGAAGCTTAAAGCTCAAATTCAGGAGTTGTTGAATCGCGGATTTATTCGACCAAGTGTATCACCGTGGGGAGCGCCAATTTTATTCGTTAAGAAAAAAGATGGGTCGATGCGTATGTGCATCGATTATAGGCGGTTGAATAAGTTGACGATCAAGAACAAGTACCCGTTACCAAGGATCAATGATCTTTTCGGTCAGCTGCGAGGAGCTTCGGTTTTCTCGAAGATAGACTTGAGATCAGGGTATCACCAGTTAAAAGTCAAGGAGGCAGATATTCATAAGACTACGTTCCGAACTCGTTATGGACATTACGAGTTCTTAGTGATGCCGTTCGGGTTGACAAATGCACCAGCTGCATTTATAGACATGATGAACCGAGTCTTCCAACCCTATCTAGATGGTTTGTGGTTGTGTTCATAGATGACATCCTGCTGTACTCAAAGACTGAAGTAGAGCATGATTCGCATCTACTGGTAGTATTGCAGATATTAAGGGAGAAGCAACTATATGCCAAATTCAGTAAGTGTGAATTTTGGCTGAGGGAAGTGACCTTTTTGGGGCATGTTGTGTCTGTCGAAGGAATTAGAGTTGATCCCCGAAAGATAGAGGCTGTATTGGATTGAAAGCCACTGAAGTCAGTGGCTAAAATTCGGAGTTTTCTAGGTTTGGCTGGGTATTACAGGAGTTTTGTTGAGGGGTTTTCGTTGATTACTGCACCCCTAACTAAGCTGTTGTGTAAGGGAGTACCGTTTGTATGGTCAGATAAGCAACAAAAGAGCTTTGAGAAATTGAAGAAGATTCTGACAGAAGCGCCAGTATTGATTCAACCTGAGGCTGGTAATGAGTTTATTATTTACTGTGATGCATCACACACGGGCTTGGGTTGTGTGCTGATGCAAAGGGGAAAAGTGGTGGTTTATGCATCCCGTCAATTAAGGCCGCATGAGATAAACTATCCCACTCATGATTTGGAGTTAGCTGCAGTGGTGTTTGCTCTGAAGATTTGGAGACACTATCTATACGGGGAGAAGTCGATTATCTACACGGACCATAAGAGTCTGAAGTACCTCTTTACCCAGAAGGAGTTGAACTTAAGATAGCGGAGGTGGATAGAATTGTTGAAAGATTATGACTTCTCAATTGAGTATCACCTAGGTAAAGCTAACGTAGTGGCAGATGCATTGAGTCGTAAGGTGATATCGGATTTGATAGCAATGTTTGCTCATCTCAGCCTTTATGAAGATGGTAGCCTGTTAGCTGAACTTTAAGTGAAGCCTGCATGGGTAAATCAGATTAAGAAAAAGCAGTTGTTAGATGAAAGGTTGGGTTCTCGGCTTCAGCATGTGGAAAGTGGTGAGATAGGGGACTTTGGATTGAATAGTGATAGAGTACTGTGTTTCTGCGAAAGATTTGTATGCCCAGGGATTCAGAATTGAGGCAAATGATTCTGCGTGAGGCGCATAATAGCCCATATGCTATGCACCCCGGGGGAAACAAAATGTACCAAGACCTCCATGAGCAGTATTGGTGGCTAGGGTTGAAATGGGAGGTTACTGACTTCGTGAGCAAGTGCTTGACATGTCAGCAGGTGAAGGTGGAACATCAACTGCCTTCAGGGTTGCTACAACCAGTGAAAATTTGACTATGGAAATGGGAAAGGATAACAATGGACTTTGTTAGTGGGTTACCCTTCATGCCTACTAAGAAAGATTCAGTATGGGTGATAGTGGATCGGTTAACGAAGACTGCTCATTTCCTACCTGTTCGTACGGATTATTCGTTGCAGAAGTTGGCCAAGTTGTATGTAGCAGAGATTGTGAGGTTGCATGGGGTACCGATGTCTATCATATCAGACAGGGATCCTAGGTTTACATCACGATTTTGGAAAGCTTTACATGAAGCTTTGGGAACAAGGCTCAATTTCAGCACGACGTTTCATCCGCAGACTGATGGTCAGTCAGAGAGAGTAATCTAGATTCTAGAAGATATCCTAAGAGGCTGTGTGATCGATTTCAGGGGTAGTTGGGAAGATTTTCTACCATTGGCAGAGTTTGCATACAACAACAGCTATCAATCCAGCATCGAGATGGCACCCTACGAGGCGTTGTATGGTCGTAGGTGCCGTACTCCTACTTGTTGGACTGAGCTGGGAGAGCCACAGTTATTGGATCCTGAGTTAATCTCGGAGATGGAGGAAAAAGCTAATGTAATTTGGGCACGGTTAAAAGAAGCTTCGAACGGATATAAATCATAAGCGGATCTGAAATGTAAGGATATAGAATTTACGGTAGGAGTTTGAAGGTCTCACCTTGGAAGAAGATCTTAAGATTTGGGCGGAAAGGCAAGTTAAGCCCTAGATTGATCAAACCTTATCGTGTACTGAAGCGTGTTGGGCCAGTGGCTTATCAACTTGAGTTACCTCCAGAGTTAAGTCAGATACATAGCGTATTTAATGTCTCGATGTTAAGGCGTTATTGTTCGGATCTGTCTCATGTTGTACCAGTGAAGGAAGTTGGAAGAAAACCTGACTTGTCTTTTGAAGAGGAGCCAGTACAGATTTTAGATCGGGATGTTAAGGTACTAAGAAGGAAGTCGGTTCTGTTGGTCAAAGTGTTTTGGCGTAATCAGGGTCAGAGGAAGCTACATGGGAGCCAGAGGACACGATCTGACAATAATATCCTTATCTCTTCTAATCAGGTAAATTTCGAGGCCGAAATTTCTTTAAGGGGGTAGAATTGTAACATCCTGAAATCCAGAATTTTATGTTTTGTATTATACCATGCGATAGCTTAGTTAAAAATGTTAATTGTATGTGTTTAGAGGTTCAAAGAAGGCTTGGGGTTGAGTTGGGCCTTAGCAAAATTTTTGTTTTTAAGCACTTAAAGGAGAGAAAGTAAATGGCATCAAGGCTTAAGGAAATAAGTGTGTATTTTGCTAGCATAAGTGGAGCACATGGTGGAGTGGTGTGGCAGCAAGTGGAGAGCATGAAGGGAAAGAGTTAGAATCCCATCTATTGCAAAATTTTGGATTTATTTTTGTGCTCCTACTCCAAAGTGTCGGCCATGGTTCTATATATGGTAAGGGAGACTTTTTATTGATGGAAAGATGACTAAGGAATATAGTAAGGAGGAAGACAAGGGAAAAAGAAGGACAGAAATCAAAGAAAGGGATAAGGGAGGGGGACATGTTGGCCGAATATTAGGAGTTGCCTAAGGAAAGAGTTTTGGTCAACACTCATCTTTTTGGTAAAGATGATACACGGTTTTGGTAGGGGGATTTTGGGGAGCCAATTTGCTATAGCCTTTTTGCAAATTTGTGCATGAGAGGTAGTTTCTTTTTGAACATTTTTGTGTCTCTTTTCCAACCTTTTTCCCTTGGCCGAAACACACAAATTATTTTGGTTCTTTTTTCTTTGTTTTGCCGAATTACTCAAGACATTTTGGTCATCTTCTCCTTAGTATTAGCCGAAACCCCCTAACACTACTTTTCCATTTTTCTTTCTTTTTCTCACCATTTCTTCAACCTCTCTTTTCTTCTTCTTAGTTGACAACTTTGATTGGCCGAATCTTCCTTGCCCTTTTCTCTTCATTAGCCGAATCTTTAACATCTTCTCTCTTCTCCATTCTTGCGTGTTGGACATTTCCCCTTGGTTGAATCAGGTAAGGGTTTCATTTCTACTCCTTTCATTTTCTTTTCTTCTTAGTGGAATGTGTGTCTATCACTATTCAGTTGTTCTACTTTGTTCCTAAATCGAAACATCACTCTCTCCTACACTATCATATTGTGATCAATTCTTTTTCGTAGTGTTATAGTGGGTGGCCGAATACCACATCATTGTCGATTCATCTCTAGTCATAAGCCCAATCGATGGGAATCGAGTTCATCATCGATTAATTCAAGGAGTCTCTTCATAGTACATTCGATTTTGCTACTCGATTATTGTGTTAATCGGATTGAAATTTTGACTAATCGATTATTATAGAGACTAGATCGTTTGTTCTTATCTACTCGTTGATCCTTCGGAAGTAGTAGTAAGCCGAAACCCTCTCCTTAAGACTTTCTCTCATAGTAGTATTATACTAACCAAGACTCTTTCAATAGAGGCAAGTGGTAGCGTTATTAAAAGAAAATCGATAGGAGAGAAAAAAGGGAGTGATTTACGATTCCTACTCCCAAGTTCAAACGTAGGGCGGTATCGGCAGTTCGGGATTTTCCACTGGGTTGTGGACCATCATCCAGTGAGAATAGGCTAATCGTGGTCGTTCACGATACTAAGGGTAAGCATTTTTAGATCGTTGATTTAGATTTGGATTAAGAAAATCTCTCTTGTTAGTTAATCGAATGTTATGGTGTCATAGGGGCCAACGATCAAGAAGGTTTAGTCCTTACCACAATCAGGAGTGTAATCTAACACCAAAATCCTGTTGATTTATGATTCACCATTATGTTGGACGAATAGGTCGTTGTTGTTTACAAGTCTAATAATCGTAATATAGTGTGAATCGAGCAATTGGCTTAAACAACATTATTTCTAAAATTTGTTAAAATTGGTATAAATTTGTAAATTACGAAAATGCCCCCTATGGGCCGATTTACCAAAATGGCCCTATGGGCCGATTTGCTAGAGTGCCTTAGTGGGCCAATCTATCAAAGTGTTATAATGAACCGATTCACTGTAATAACTTACTAGATAAATGGTTGTTATTTACATGTGAATATTTTATTATGTATGTGGTATTGTTACATATTGCATGGGATGGGAAAAATTGTATGGAGAGCAGTGTAGCCTGGTGGCATAGCCACAAATTGTACATTATTATGTTTACTTATGATTTCAGTGGCATGGCCACAATAATAATATATTATAGCAGCTTGACTGCAATTTGGTGTGAGCGGCGGGGTGGGTTGACTTGATCCCCACAGGTGTGATTGGCTAGTTGGGCGTGTGATGGATGGATGGGTTGGGTTGCATACATTTGCTTCATTTAAATATTGCTATGTAAATGGGCTTCGGTCCAAGACGATGCTATACGGGTTCAGGCCCAATGGATGACGGTAAGGGGATTATGCACTGAGTTCATGTAACTCACCCCCCTTCTTTCTTAATCCTTGCAGGTAATGCTCAATAATGAGGACTTGGGCTTATGGATGACTCGGTGGAGGCCATACTTCGGAAATAATTTTTTCAAACATTAGTAAACTTCTTTTTCGCTTTATTTCATTACTTTTACTATTTTGGGTTTAATGTTGTAATAAGGGTTCTAGGATTTTTATTTTGTTTTATGTTTGACGTACTTATTACCTTCCATGATTTGATTTAAATGGGGATTTTTCTAAAATCATAAATAACGATTTTTCTTAAAAATTTATCAACAAACGAATTTCATAACAAATATGTACGAATAATTTAACTTGGATTTTCCTTCAAATTATCAACAATATTTTCAAAAGTCACAGTTTATTAAAAGGGCACTAGTTCAAATTTCGATTCATCAATCAACATATTGAAATTTGTAGTATTTTATCAAATATCTATAAACCAAACTTGTTTTTCTTATCTATAACCAATTAACGCTAACTTTTGAAAGAATCACCAGTTCTTTACACGTTTTCTTCATATGACATATCAGATCCGATCATACCGCATGGGCCGAGTTTGGGGTGTTACATACTAAGTAACAACGGCTACGATGATTTGTGAATAATGAAGAAGTTGTTTTCAAAATTTTCTTCGTACCACTTTCAGATTCGGCCATTACGTCTAGGCGGGGTTTGGGGTGTTACAGTTATGTTAAAATTATTCAAGGTGTAGAAAAATTTTGTGCAATAGAAAATTTGTTGAAACCACAAAAAACACAAGAAATAAAATATTTTTATAATCCAGGTTTACCCTTAGAATTATATAATTTTATTAATGAAATATGGAAAACTCATATTACTAAGCAAAGAGCAAACTTTAAAAGAGCTCTTACTAAGCTTTCACAATTCTTAGTTGAAAAAAAAAAACTAAAGAAGAAGCTCATGATTTATTGTTAAAATCTATTTTATATCGTGATTGGGAAAAACTAGAAATTAGTGTATTAGATATTAAGGAGATAAACAATCTTCTTGATATATCCTAGTATTTTATTAACAAGGGAACAATTAATCCTGTTATAAATAAAATATTTAGATTATGCTTATATAATAAGGTTTAGAATTATCCTACCTACAAAAATATTTTCTAAAATTGGTAGAGCTATTTGCAACCAGCAAGCTCAGATTCAAAAAGCCTTTTCTGAATATTTTTTACAATCTTATGTTTATTTTTTCAAATTATTTAGATGAAAATTTTCCTATTATAAAATTTAGACTTGATCATGAACTATTTAATATAAGTATATTCAATGGGGTTTTGTTAAAGAAATAACAGTTCAAAATTTTCTTTTCATTTATTAAAAGATATTTTAGCATTTATTAAGTCTATGTTATTATGTATGGTATATGAAGATGACTTCTTTTACTATTTTCATCTTGAAATTTGTAGTCTTATTGGTATAGCTGAACGCAAAATTTTTTTTCAGCCATATCAAATTTGGATTATTTAAAAAATGATTACAGGAAGAAACCTATTTTAAACTTTAGAAGAGAAAGAGCACTTGACAAAATATGTTGACAAGTGCTATAATAATCCTGTTTATTATTAAATCCAAGCAGTAATAGATCTAATCGCCAAAGCCTAGAATCTACTTCAACAAAAAACTTATAGATTTTGGACTGATGGTCGAAGAATAATGGCATATGATACTGGAAATAACCAGGATGATATGAATGAAGAATCCATTAAACTACTAAAAAAGATAGCTAAAATGGAGATTGGTGATTTTTTATCCCATATAATTGAAGACGTCAAAAATACATGAGAAAGTTGGGGCTCACCAGAATTATCAATTGGTTCATTAAATTTAAATGAATCCAAAAAAGATGACATAAAATACAGAGGAAGCTACGTGGAAAAAAACGCTACCAAGAAACAAAAAAAAAAAAAAAAAAAAGCAACATGAAAGCAACCATAACCAAGAAACAACAAAAAAGAAAGCAGTGTGAAAACAACCACAACTGGACAAAAGATGTCATCATTATCAATAAACTATGAGGAATTGTAATAGAAATCAAATTGAGCTATGAATCTCTCCTATAAAAAGGAAGGGTAAGAACCTATAAAAGGTATTCAAGTTTCATTCAAGTTACTTCTCAAGTTTTTTTTTTTTTTTTAAAGTTCTTTCTTTCTCTCTTTTGTAAATATTTCCTTTACTATTAGTTTCCTTCTGTAACCTTTCAACTGTCCTTCCTCTTGTCATCTTGTAATTGGTATCAAAGCTATAGTGTAATAGTTTCTATAGAAATAATATCGTAGTATTCATTGTAAGTTCTATCATTTATTCTCATTCTTGTTTATTTCATTGTTATTTATCTTAAAACCCATATATATGTTATTTTGTCTTAATGTTGCATGTTTTTGTCCTGGTTTAAACATTTTTTATAGTAAGAGAATTTTAATAGATAACAGACGATTTTAGGTACCTATTATAAATTTCATGGAAGAAACATATTGTCTATATAGGGATAAAAGTTACAATCATATTATGCATATTGACTCTAAAAACGAATATAATATTTCATCAATTAGTAAATGTTTTAATAGTTTAATAGATATTACTTCTATATATTTTCATAAGCTATATAATAAATTTAATAAAATAGAAAAATAAATAAATAAATATTTTAGGAGAAGTTACTGAATTAGATTTGAATAACGAGTCTAAAACTATCTTATCTGAAGTTAATAATAACTTAGAACAAGTTCTTATTAATAAAAAATATAGAACAAGAAATAGATATAGGATCTTTTTATTATGATAATATCAATATAATATTAGCTAGGATCTTTTTATTATGATAATATCAATATAATATTAGCTTTGTCGGAAGAAGAAGATACTTCCTCTGAAGAATCGTGTACAAAAGATGAAAAACATAAAAGAAAGTTTACATATAAAAAAATGTCTTTCAATCTTATAAATAACTCATAGAACATTGGAAAAATAAATTTACTCAGACATCTGATAAAATGAAAAAGTAGAATATTTAAAAATTATAGAACGACTCTGTGAAAAACATAAAGAGTTATTTGTGTTATTTAATTATCATTATATGCTAAACTATGATTCTACATATAGTAGTAGTTCTAATAATTCTATAAACCTAGAAGATATAAAGGTTACAAGTTATAATTCTGATGGAGAAAATTTTTCAACAGATGAAGATGAAAATATAGATATACTCAAACCAATAGAAACTGATCAAACATATTAAGATCTTAATGGAAAAAGAAAATCAAATTATGACATATTAGAAGATGATTATTTAAGATTCTTTAATAGAAATTGCGAACAAGTTGAAAATACAACTAGAATGTTTGGTAATTAAACTGAAAATATAACTACTAATGAAATAAAATCTGAAAATTTAGGAGAGTCGTCTACCCAACTTGTCCCATATAGGATAGATGATCCAAATATTTAGATCTTACAAATATTCCTATAACAGACTATGAAAAAACCATAAATGATTGGGCATAGTCTATGACTATAGTTGTAAAAAACAACAATTGGTCAAAAGAAAATTTTTTAAATTATTTTGTTGGAACATTTCAAGGAGAAAATTTTTTAAATTATTTTGTTGGAACATTTCAAGGAGGATGTTTTACAATTTTTAAGAAGATGGGAAGAATCAAAAAAAAGGAAATGAACAAAAAGGGCAGTTAATCAATCATATTCAAACTTCCAAAAATGTATTAAAAACAAATTTTAATGTTATATAGTTTAGGAAATTTTAAATATTCTACTTTTTCATTTTTATCAGATTTCTCAGTAAATTTATTTTTCTAATGTTCTATAAGTTCTTTATAAAAATATTTTATTTATTGCATTTGTTGTGGTTTCAAGAAATTTTTTATCGCACAAAATTTTTCTATCATTGAATAATTTCAACATAACTAGCTTAGTATACTGAATTTGGATCTTGGGACTATGGTAGTTGACTTACCGATTGTGGAGTAATAAATAATTGAGTTAAAATTCCAAGTGGTTGTCTTACCATTGATTTGGATAAAATAGACTTGAGAAGGTATTGAGACAAATACTTAATTAGGATATTTTGATTTGAAGGTGAACTCTTTGTTGGGCTTTTTATTAACGATAGCTCATTCACCAGCTCTTTCTACAAATTTTTTACCTCTATCCATAAAGCATGCTAAAATAATTAGCAATTATATTATTAATACCTTTAATATATAAAACTTCAAAATTAACTATGCATGTGATGTCACAAATACTTATGGGGGCTTGTACTAGGGCTTGTACTACAGAAACTGAGCAAATAGTCAAGATTAAAACGGTGTTGAAACACATGCTTGACATCTTGATTCAAACCTTGTCATTTTCTTTTCACTTTTTTAATAATAATAATAATAATAATAATAATAAACAAATACAAATAATTGCCGATAATCTGAAAATCTAACTAAAAATATGATGTTAACCAAAATTTCATTGCAACACAAATATTTTGCTATTACATCACGAGTTTAGTTAACCAACGTTTATTATTTCTATTAATAAAAATTGATTTGATTTAGAAAATCAACTGGGAAATTATATGATGTAGAATTTGACGTCTTATTCCAATTCATTATCCCCACGCAATTGGACTCTAACTCTGTTTTCTGCCCCATTGTGCATGGCATGCTTCCTG
The DNA here is from genome assembly GCA_025503065.1 of Gossypium bickii. Lineage (NCBI taxonomy): Eukaryota > Viridiplantae > Streptophyta > Magnoliopsida > Malvales > Malvaceae > Gossypium > Gossypium bickii. Next base: position 57,397,418 of record CP106714.1, on the reverse strand, counting down.
TGCCGTTTCACGGGTGATCAGTTAACAAATAAATAATTTCTTTTAGAAGAAAAAAAGTAAACCATCCCACTGAATACTCAAGTATTAAACTATATATATTAAAAAATTAACCATTGTTGTTAGATGTGACTTTTTTTAATTAATATAATAATAAATTGACTTTAATATTTACATTTTTTTCTCAATCTAGATTTCTATTTAACTTTTTTTTTTAAAAAACTGTAAAAAGTTAAGAAAATATTTTAAAAAGCACTTAAAAATCAGAAAGTACATTGTTTGTGTTTATAAAAATACATTAAAAATTATATAAAATCCTTTTTTTATTCAACTTTGTTGGATTTTTTTTTTTTAAATTTCTTACGGGTTGGTGCCAGATCATTTCCTATGTTTTTTTGGGTACATTCCTCGTTGACTAGGACTTCTTGGACAAAAGTTCTTCGATCCTTGCATTCTTCGTGAATATGCAATAGGTTAATTTTTCATATATACTGAAAAGAAATTATTTAAGTATATATATTTTTAAATTTATCTATTTATATTGTTTTTGAAAAAAGAAATAAAAACGTGTTATGGACTTAAATATTTTTTTCAGCATATATTGAAAAATTAACCATGCAACAACAGTAATGAGACGCTAATTCACGCTTTGAAAGATTGCCCAAATGTTCGTGATATTCTTGTTATTGGGGGCTTAAATAATAGGCTCCTTGATGGGAACTACGACCGTTGTATAAAATGGCTGGAAGATGTCCTCCGTGAGCTCGATAACAAGGCTGCAGCAGATTTTTTCACTCTGCTTTGGAATTGCTGGAACGACAGAAACAAGATGGTGTTTCAGGGCAAGATGGATGCTGCTTTAGTGGTGTGGGAAAGGGCGCAAACGCTTAGCAAAGACTTCAGAATTTTTAATCTAACTGCCCCCCGGTTCTTCCCCCCAACCCGATGCGCAAGGGCTGGAAAAAACATCCAGATGGTTACGTAAAATTTAATGTTGACGCTTCTGTTTCGTTTGGATGTATTGGGTTCGGTGCTATAGCAAGAGATCATGATGACTTTGTACTTGGAGGCTGTTATGGTCATTCAAAAAAATCTGTTATCTTCAAAATAACAATATTATCTTCAACAAAAACAAAAACAAGATACATAAGATATAAGATTAGGTATCCAACAATGTTAAGATTAGGTATCCAACAATGTTATCTTAAAAATTTAAATTCGAATTCTCTTTGAGAGTTTAATACACTATATCATTGTACTAAATATTTGTTAATTGAATTTAAAATTTCTAAGTATTTGTAACAAGGTGTTATGAAAAATATTAAATATTAAAAAATATGTAAAAGTTTATACGAAGATTATAAAAAGAACATCTATACTCTTATTTAAAAGTTTGATTAGGTTAGTGTCATCCATCAACTAAATTTCAACTTAATTGTAAAATTACTAAATTCTTTTTTTACAAATAAACAAATAATATTTGTTTTAAGGATATTTTTCTTTTTATATTTTTGAACCGAAAATTTTTAATCTATACTATCTTAATTTTATCATTCAATCAAAATCAATTTTAAATTTTTATTAATTTATTACATGGTTTTTCATACAAACAATGGGCAAAATAAGGCCAATAGGTCATTTTTTTTAATTAATTAGGCCTTTAGGCTGGTTTTAAATTTAATCAGGAAAATAGGTCGTTTTTAGGAGAGAGAAACAAAAAGCACGTCCAGCTGGGCGCGCTTTTCATTTCTCTCTCTAGGGTTAGGGCTTTTTATTTTTTAGGGTTAGAGTTTAATGTTTTTTCAGGTTTAGAGTATTTTGAAAGTGTTAATAGTTTTCGACTAAAACGACGAAAGTTCTTAGGTAGTTTTAAAGGATCGGGGATGTGATAACGTGGCTCAGCACACATACATTTCATATGTCATGGCGGGATAGGACTATCACCTTAGAGAAACTCATACTGGGGAAATCAGGTTGTGGGGGCGACAGTGGTTGATACGATTAAGGGTTGAAGTCTAGGTGGAGGTCCTAGTCAGCGGCCATGATGCAGACACGGGTTCGAGTATAACCGAGGCCCGAGTGACTGTCATTACACGGTCAGGAGTTCAAGCTTTTTGGATATCTGCAAACAATGTCCTATATATACCATACATAATATTGATGACATAGTCATACAAAAAAACTCTGTGAACTTCCATTGTAATCAATGTGATTTTTTTTTTCCTATTTCCAAGCAGTCGGTATCTTGAACCTTTCACTCTTGTTCGAAGGTTGACATCAAGGTGGACATAAGAGGACTCTCAAGAGAAGAGCGGATGTTTCGACACAATAGAGGTCAAAGTCAGGTTGGCGTGACAGTGGTTGTAATTATTAATTGATTGTGTAATAACGAAAACTGTCATCGCCCAAAAGGAGCATCACCTTTACTGCACCGCAACAGCCGCTCCTCACTTGAGAGTTCTCTTGCATCTACAACGGTGCCAGCCTTCGAATAAGAAGGAAGGTTAAAGGTATCGGGAAGCCCTAGAGTTTTTTCGTATGAATATGCCATTAAACTTCTGTATGGTATTTATAGGGCATCAATTTCGGGTATTTAAAAAGATTGAGCTCGTGGTCGCATAACGATCTTCACCTAGATCCCTCGTTATACCCTGACCCATTACCACGTAACAGCCGTGGATTGAGACCTCCACGTCGATTCCAGCCTTGACCATAGAAAGCAAAATCACCCCATAACCGACTTCTCTAGGAGAGAGTAATGATCTCATCTCGGCATAATATATGAAATGTGTACGGTTTGGAGCGATATTGCATCACCAATGACTTAAGAATACCTCGAGTGTAAACAAAATATTTTTAGTGACCGAAATTTTTAAGACTGGGAAATGGTTTATAATGGAGAAATGGAGAGGACTGAAGAGAAATTATATGACTGAGGGATAATGAAGCTTGGTGTGTGTGAGCCATTTTAAAGCGGTAGGGAAGGGTTTATTTGCAAAGAAAAACCTTGAAAATGTGGTGGAACATGTTCTAAATGTGTTTAAAGCGTTCAAATTATTTGAAGCTTTAGGCTTCTATCCCTAGTTAATAGGAAATTTGTTAGAGAAAGCTTGTAACAGTCTGGTTTAGACCCTAGTCGAAATAGTGGTTTCGGGACCACAAATCCGAGTCAAGAAGCCACATAGCTGGACACACGGGCGTGTCTTGTGGCCGTGTGGACAAGTCAATATGTATGCCCTATTTCGCCACAGCTTAGTTACACAAGCATGTCTAATGTCGTGTGAGGCACACGGCCTGCCCACACGGGTGTGTGACCTCTGTAACTTTGAAAAATGTTCAATTTTCGAAAAAAAATTGTATTTGCTCAGTTTAGTCCCAGCCCCTTCCCAATGCATGTTTAAGGTCTCGTAGACCTTCTAAAAGGGACTCTATGTGTATGTTTTTCTATAAAATGCTTGTGAATGCTTGTGTTATGATCCGATATGTCCGGTAATGCCTCTTAACCTTAGTCCGATGACGGATACAGGTTAGGGGGTGTTACAATGCTCGCCTAGTTGGGGGGTTTCTCTAACAAATTTTTATCTTCTAATGGTGAAAGTACCTTTTTAAATGTCTGTTAAGCACGTTATGTAGTGCAAAATCTCGATAAAATTATATGACTTTTGAACGTGTGATGAAAATTATTCGCACCATACAGTATACGACGAATGTGTTCATTCGTAAACGAAATTCATAGCACGTATTCTCTTTCTCCCTACACAATTCTCTTATAAAAGGGGTGCAATTTTCATAACATAGACACGCATCAAGTTAATATCAAATAGAATAACCTTGCATCACGGGTGAGAGTTGTGTGTATTCCTTCAGATAACTCTCTACTCTTTTTTTTTTTTTTTGCGTTTATTCATCCAAATCATGATCGATATTGAAATGAGTCGAAATACATTCTGTGGTAACATGATGAAAGCGATTCAGTGAAGTATAGTGAGAGCAAACACCATGTATGTAGTGTGCCAATCCCGTCGAAACCTCAATTTTTGAGTCACAGAGCACGCTAGGCCTGACTAGGAAATGTCAAGTACATCCTATCATATAAACCTAACGGAAGGGACCTGCGATTGTAGGAGATCCCAAGCACTTCGGTTCCCATGCACATATACAATTATCGTATGTGGGAACATATAGATTGAGTACACGCCTTGCATTAATAACGTCTATCGACTATAACACATTCACGGTGTGTGGAGTCTTGAATTCTCACCTGTCCTAGATGAGATTATGTGGCCGCCTGTGTCTAGTGCCCTGTTTGAGTTGGTGCCAAAAAAAGACCTACATCGCATCCTGAAAGGTTGCCTGGATTCTTTCCGGATAAAGAAAAATATGGATATTTGAGAGAGACACAATCAATAGAAATTATGCTGATATTATAGAAACCCAGGGCATACGAAGCCAACTTGTTCTCTGTACAGGGATACGCTGGAGCTTCAGCGTTGATAACATTACTTTTTACCAAATTTTGTATACATTAGCGTGCTTCAAATATTTTCATTACTTCAATTTGTTATTTATTATTAACTTAAGCATAACTCATGGTAGATAGTAATAAAGACAAATGTATTGTTTGAACGAATAACCTAATATTTTTTTATTTATGACATATCCATATTTACATCATAATATTTTTAAGAAAAATTACACTCAATTGTGTTACCGAGAAGAATATGTGCCGCAAGGCAATGGATGATCATTTCGTGGAGGATTTTTGCGTACAACCGGTCGTACAACCAGAGGTGCAATCGAAAGTGAATCCAGAGGTGTGGGCCTGTAGACTCCATCCTCCTTGTCATCATCGAATGAATATGTAGCTAGCACGACCCCCTAGGCAATCGTTTCTTTGAGATCGACAGCGTCATCATCTTCCTCCATGGTTAATTATTGTGTCCTCTTCATTTGCTATCATGTATCTGCCACTCCTACGTCTAATGGTTGCAATAATGACCCACCCCTGTAAAAAAATTATGTACACGGTGTTTGGGCCACTATAGACGTGTAACCATAAGGTGCCTTAAATCCTGGGTATGTCAAAAAGGTACCAGGCATTAACTGCTGCACAGGCATCTACATTGGTATCATCATCGGTGACAATGCATACGTTGGTGTTTGTTCCAACACGGGGTTGGACATCGACATCTGCATGGGTGTGAAGTATACGAGGGACGTTGGTGCCACGAAATATGTACCTGTAGGAACAGAAGAATCGGCCACGTGCGGTGGTGGTCTGTAGTGTGGTGGAACGAACTGGCTCGAATATTGCATAACCATAGCAATACATCTTATGCTGGAGTAAATGAAAAACCCATTATGCGATTGCGTCCCCTCTACACTATTGTGGCGATCGATGTTTCCTTTTCAACGAATTTGCCGACTCCTCTCCTCTGGTGGTAGCAAATATAGCTTGTTGATAGCTCTAAACAATGCCAAGTAACCATCAGCTGCCAACATGTTCACCGAGAAGCATGGTTCACGAACAAGTAAGGATACCCTACGATCCTACGCATCGATGTGCTTCCTGTGCCATACCGTCTAGTCATTGTTGTCCTTCCTTTGCATGTCCACCTTGTAACACTCCTTCAAGTCTCGCGGTGGTGGTGGAATTTGTTGCCTCCACCCGGGCTACCATAATACCCAGTCTGATTCGTGCATTTCTACCATCGTGTACACTACCAACGACACCTTGGTGTCCCATATCTGTTGATTGTCTAACACTTCCGGCAGGATGCAAGATATGACATTGGTGTTGGCGTACAACGTCCATTCAAACTGAAAAGAAAAATTTTAAATATCATTATGCATTTATTTTTTACGAATCAAACCGTAATTAATATAGGTTTGAAAGAATAAGTAACTAACCTCGGCTTCCGAGTGTTGTCTAACAATAGTCTAATATCTTTTAACACCTTAGGTAGTCCCACGTAACTATCTTATTGTTCCACTTGTACATGTGGTATGTTAGTCAAAACGTATAATAAAAAAAAAGATTACTATACAGACTACGTATTTGTTAATAAATGGTGTTTACCTCGTCACCGACGGGAACATGTATGGGTCAGTCACATTGGGATGTAAAAATGGTAATCGCCACCAGACCCACAATTGTAGCAAGAGTAGGCAACCACCAATTGACGTTGCACTCAGTACTGTGGCCCGACACATCTCCCGGTATAATGTGGACAAAATGGCAGATCCTCAACTTAGTTTTTCGCACTCATTAAAGTCCACTAGATGTAGTAGCCACTTTACATGCACCAAAATTCGAGATTTGTCTGACATTAAAATGCCTTCGATTAACCTCATGATGTATGCTCGGGCATATTGTTCTATGATCTCCTCTATTCAATTTTTATGGAGCTCGTCAAAATTATCCTTCAAACTAGTTCATCGATATCCGACCACCTTTGAACTTATTTGGGACCTTCCCCAATAGTAATTCGCAGAGGCCCACTTTACCCGGAACGGCCGCTGATCCCGTGATGGCTGGCTCATCCATCGACAGACTAATTTGTAGCACTACATCATCAAGTGTGACTGTACACTCGTTGCATGGAAGGTGTAAAGTGTGTGTTTCGGGCCTCCATCTTTTCACCAACGCGCTGATTAGTGCCAAATCGAGTTTGCAGCCCTTGGACATGCGAGACACATGTAAGAATCTAGTCGTTTGCAAGTGGCCATGAATTTCTAGGATCGCAAGCTTTCCCATATTATGAATGAAGCCCTCTAAAACAAGATTATTTGTAACACTCCAAACCCGGCCTAAACGTTACGACCGAATCTGGCATGTTACGGAGTGAAAACATCTTAAAATCATAAGTTTGTCGGAAATGTTTAAAGAAGACTTGTTTTGTTTTAGGGTTTAGAAAACTTAGTAATAATTGATGCTGAGTTTGTTTTAGAAGTTGTCGTAGTACTTGGAAAACTCGTGAGTAAAAACCCATTTGTGATTGCCGATTTTAGAAAACACTGGACACTTGTTAAAACTGAACGCGATAAGAAAAATCAAGTTTAGAACCATTTGCCTTTAAAGTGATTTGAAAATGAGAGTTTATAAAAACATCCAAGTTACATTTATTATCTTGTAACGTTGGGAAAACCCGAAGAGGTATAGTTTTGAAAACGCTGTATTTACCGGTTAATTAAGCAATCAAGTTCTAATCACATACATAACAAAATCAGAAGTAAATCAAATAACCAAAACCCAAAATAATAACCAGCGGCCTTATTACAAAATCGTACCAAATTTAAAGAAAATATATAAAACTGAGAAGGTATTTTATAGTCAAAACCCGAAACCAACATGCATGGCCACCTCGACTCCTCCCCGGCTCTATATCCGCGATCTATACCTCATCTGCAAAATATAAGGGAAGGGGTGAGTCACCAGGACTCAGTGTATAAATCCCAACCCGATAATTCAAGCACTTACACAGATCATTAATAAAACAAGCAAATCTTGCAAACCCCATAACCTAACCATTCGAACTCCTTTCTCTACCCCGTGTGGTCAAAACCACTGGTGGTCAAAACCACTGGTGACCGAAGTTACAATATCATATCGGTGTGGTCAAAACCACTGGTGACCGTAGTCACAAATCAAGTGATAGGGCCAACCCATCTTGTAGTCAAAACCACTGATGACAATCCCGTAATATATCATGTGTGGCCAACCCACTGTGGTACCAAACCACTGGGACGAGTCACAATATTCATTTGTGGTCAAAACCACTGGTGACCATAGTCACAAATATCAATAGTGTGGTCAAAACCACTGGGACTTAGTCACAAATCATAACAGTAATATGGTCAAAACCACTGGTGACCGTAGTCACAAATCAAATGATGGGGCCAACCCATCTTGTGGTCAAAACCACTGGTGACAGTCCAAATAAATCATCCCCCTCCTCTCAACAATCCCACCATCATGTCCAAAATTAATCGTGTCATAATAACATATGATGATGTAAAATAACATATGGCATAGCATTTAATAACGACATGATAGCGTATATCAAGATCCACAATCAGAGGACTTACCCGGAGTCCACGCTCATGCCCACAAGGCACACACAGAGGTTTCAATGGCTAATCGGCTAATAACAGTTAACACAATAACATGTAATACTAATAAAGTGTGTAAGGTTACACACCTGGTTACTAACGCGACTATCCAATCCCATAGATCAAGATCTAACGCACTAGATCCCCCTTCCTTAACGTTTTTCGAGCACTAGCCACAACCCGAGATATGCGAGATCAAGCCTTCCCCTACAATCGGCCAAAACTAAACAACATAATCATGCTAATCAACCTCTAAGGTATAACCGTAATTTTACCTACCAAGGGCATTTTCGTAATTTACCCACCAAGGGTATTTTCATAAATTCACACCTGCAATGGCCTTTCCGAAGGCCTAATGTCGCCACTAGCGACTCAGCTACTATTCTCGATTGTACCGGACGATTGGGCCTAAAACCCAATTTCGGCCCATCCGGGCCCACACGCTCGTGTGGCCCACCTAGCACGAATCTAGCCATGTATATAAGTTCCACCTAGTCTAGTTCAACAAATACTAACCAATCATACAATTTACTCATTTGGGCCCATGGGCCCATTGGGCCCACTTCGGCCCATCGTGGCCCAAGCAGCCCAACCCACAATAATACTACTGATGGCCTCAACTATCGCGTCGAAGCCCCACACGTGTGCTTGAATGCTCGTGTGGCTACTAATGCCGTGTGACCGGTATTTTTGCCGCTCTACAGCTAGAGTAGAGAAGTACACACCCGATAGGATTCTGGAGCTAATCTGCGCTCCGACCACTCTTGTGCCCAAACGCCCTCCAAGATGTGTTTACTCTTCTCCTAGGATGCTCCTTATATAGCTAGCTCTTCACCTTCATTCTTTGTGTCTTTTCAATGTGGGATCCCTTCGTCAGTAGAGTTTAAATTCAACTGAAACTCTTACCGTCTAGACCGCAAAATAAATACTCCCTTGCTTCTCATGAGATTCGAACCCAGGCTCCCTTGCAACATAATCTATGCCGCTAACCACTTGGCCACAAGCTCTTCTTGTGTCTTAAACCATGCGCAACTAAATATAAACTATGGCCCAAATTCTAAGATCCAAGTAAAAAGAAACCAAAATGTAAAAGCCAAGACTTGAACCTTGGACCTCCTTCCTTCCTTGTGGTGTCACTCCCTTGTCCCCTAAGTGGCGTCACTTTGCCACTACACCACATACTCCACTTGTGTCATTTTCCTCCATATTTTATTCTTAAGGCCTATCTGCCAACTTCCAGGTTTTGTTTTTTTCACCTAAAACCAAAATTTCCCCAAAGCCAATATTTGATCCCGGGACTTCATAGAAGCCCTCTAACCTTCCAAAATCACTTATCCAATAGGTCTAACTTGCATTTAAGCCGATCTCTTGTTCTCCAAAAATTTAAACGCTACTACGCCTAAGGCCCATTGGGCTCAATTCTCCTAGGCCCAATTTCGGGATGTTACATCATTCGCCTATTTACACAATAAAAACAATTTCAAATTAAAAAAATTAAATTTAACATTATTAGAATTAACAAATTTTAAATTTCTATCTTACCATTATTGCTTGGGCGACGGAAATATGCTTGTCGTTGAAGCGGATTATAGAGGCAGCCATTCATGAAAAATCGATTTTGAACAAATACAATGTAACACCCCTTACACATATTCTATGCCGGAACCAGGTACGAGGCGTTACCATACTTAACTCACTCGGTCATACAACTTTAAGCCATAAAACTTCATCTCAACTTAGCATTTCTCATTAAGGGCCTACGTGGCCTTCATCAAGCTTACGGAGGGTCTGAAAACCCAACTGGAAATTTTTGTGCATTTAAATTTTTTTGTTTAAATAGGGGCCACACGCCCGTGTAAAATGGGACACGCCCTTGTGGGCAGGCCGTACGGTCACACACACTCTTGTCCCTAACCTGTGTGGGATTTATTTTCATTTCAAACCTACAGGGGTTTTAACACGGCTAGACACATGCCCGTGTTATTAGCCCGTGTGCTCCACACGGCCTGGACACGCCCTTGTGTAAAAACTTGGGTATTCTGTTTGTGACGTCAGCAACCTCATAAGGGGCACACGGCCTAGGCACACGCCCGTGTGGCTAGCCCGTGGTTGACACTGACTTGAAACACAAACATGCAGGGGACACACGGCCTCGTCACACACCCATAGGACTACTCGTGTGTTCACACGGCCTAGAGACACGCTAATGTGCCTACCTGTGTGGACAAGAACAAGGCTATTCGCCAAGCTCTTTTCATCACCCTAGCTCACACAACGTAATCCCATTTAACAAATCACTAAGCAACCCAAATTTGCCACATACACTTCTATGAATAACTTCATATTTTCATAAATTAGTAATAATGAGCCATCAACTATGGTAATATACAAAAGAGTTCATTTTTAAAGGAGTCGATACATACTTGGCCAAAATAACAAAACAATTCACCTAGTCTAGCCCCTGTACATGCCATACTCAAAATACTAAGTCTAGATATACCGATATGAGTTGATAGTGTGGGTGATCTTCCAATTATCTTCGTATCTCGACTTGGCTCTTTGACACTATAAAACAAGGGAAAAGAAAGGGAGTAAGCTTTAAGCTTAGTAAGTTTACATGTAAACAATAAATATCATAATATGTGCTAATCAATAAATAGCATTTCATAATAAGTAAGAACATTCCACATTCCAAGATCATGCTTACTCATTCCATCTCTTACCATATTCCAACCATATCACAAGCCAAATGTTCATATTGTTTAACATACATCCCTGCACTTATCACCACATGATCATATGAAACAACACATCACAATTTCATAATAAGCGGTTCACAGTAATACTAAGCACTCGGTGGTTTCACACTTAGCCTACCATTAATCTTTAATAGGATGGTATCGCACATAGCCCACCAACAAGAATATTTACGGTGGTATCGTACATAGCCCATCAAATGTTAATATAAACGATGGTATTGTACACAGCCCATCGTGAATAAGTAGTAAGGTGGTATCGCACATAGCCTATCAACAAGAATAATTAAGGTGGTATCGCACACAGCCCACCATTAATTACTACGGATAATATTCCACATTTACATATCTATTTCAACGTTCATACGAAAATTATTCATTATCTATCAAATTCTATCCATTTAAATTGTAAATGTTCTCAATCATACAGTGCACCAATAAGTAACAACGTGCGTATTTAACATGCATCGTTTACACATAAACTTACCTCGGTGCAAAATGTGTTAATTTGCGATTTAATCTGGAACCTTGCCTTTTCCCTGGTCAAGGTTAATTCCGTGCTCTTCTTGATCTATAACAACAAAATTCACTCATTCAATCATTTTATAATCATAATACATCATAATCTCTACTTAGGCAAAAATGACCATTTTGCCCTTAAACTATGGCAAAGTTATGATTTTTCCCCTCGATTCGTAAATCATTTTTATTCATATTTTCTCATTAAACAAGCCTAGCTAAACCTTTATTTCTCTTACAACTACCCATAATTCCAACTATTTCATGAATCTATTACACAATTTCAACTTTTACAACTTAGTCTCATTTAGGTGTTTTCATGGTAACACCTTTCACAAAAGTTGTTCCTTAACTCACTAGCATTCATTTTCTTCTATAAAAACTCAGCAAAAAGCATAAACTCTCTCATGGAAAATCCCTAGACTTTCAAACATATTGCAAATTAGTCCCCTCATTAGCTAGCTTAAGCTTTAGGGGTTCCAAAAGTACAAAAAATATCAACTAAAACCATCAAAATCACTTACTTGTGTGAGGATAAGTTGCTGAAATTTCAAAGCTTTCAAAACCCCCCTCTGTGCTGGTATTTTCGGTGGTGAAGGTGATGAAGAAAAATGGATGATATCATCTTTTCTTATTTTATTTATTTCCTTCAAATTAGTCCACCTAACCCACTCAATTTTGACCAATTTTGAGTCTATTATCCCCTATGGTCGACTATCAACATTAGGAAGGTCTAATTTCACATTCAAGACCTTCAATTTAAAGTTCCTTATCTATTTAATACTTCTAGCTTGTAAAATGGAACTTTTTCACTTTATGTGATTTAGTCCTTTTTTGTAATTAAGCCTTAAGTCACTAAAATTAATGCACCAAAATTTTCATGCATCCTAATAATCATACTATAACACATAAAATAATGTCAAAATAATTTTCTTCATCCTCAGATTAGCGGTCCCAAAACCACTGTTCCGACTAGCCCCAAAATCATGCTGTAACATACAATACGAGATAATTAATAAAAATATTATTTTTAATTGAAAGTATCGAACACAATCAAAATGAGAGAGTTGAGAGAGTTGAGAGAATAATGTGAATGAAAAAATAATAAAATTTGGGAGGTATTTATAGGGTACAAAAACTTACCTTTGGAAGTTTAATTCTTTTTACCGTTGGCACGACAATGTTCAAAAAGCTGTTGCGTTTTTACCATTGAGGGAAAGTGTGCCTAGTTGGACGAGCTTTCCAGGAAGCACGTCTAGCTAGGCGCACTTTCCTGACACCTGTGCAGCAAGCTCGCCTAGCTGGACGCACTTTCCATTTAAATTGGCCTATTTCTCTAATTAACTTTAAAATCAGCCTAAAGGCCTCATTAATTAAAAAACAGCTTATAGGCCTTATTTTTCCCAAACAATAAGTCTATTATAATTTAATTTTATTAAAGTAAGATGTGAAATCCTACAATTTTTCATTTTAATTTAACTTGGTAAAAATTTAATGGGTGGAAGTAATAAATTTAGAAGTAAATGCAATAGAAGTTGACCACCAAGGAAAAATTCGAGAACTTTTTGCGTTAGAAGCTCAATTTGTTGAGGATTAACAACATTTTATATATAATTTTTCACACACTAATAAGACTAATTTATGAATAAATGCCAAAAAATAATTATGTGAATGGACCAATTTTAGGAAAAATTACGGGAATAGGCCATTTTTTGGATAACGCTTCTAGCTGGAAGCGTTTTTCCCTAATTTTTCAATGTTAGTTTTTTTTTTTAAATTAGGGCTTTTAGGGTTAGGGTTTTGGGTATTTAAAATATGGTTTAGGGTTTTCTTTTTTTAAAATTTTTAATTATTTATTTGTAATAATTTTTCAAGATGTTAAATAATAATTTATTTCTAAATTTAAGAACATTGTATTTACACCAATCATATATTCAAATTGGAAAATTGAATTGGATTCTTTATCGAAACTCTGCTTACTCGACGGGGATGAAATATTTTATTAATTTTTTCACCTTCTTAATATTAGTTTGATTCAAGTTTTCAGTAAATTATTTATTCCCTTATCTATTTTTTTTTTCGAATAGTTAGGTTCAGAAAATATATCCCAAGAATTCCGGGATATATGATGGGTTTTTTGGAATAAGGCTGGGGTTGAAATTTTAGAGGGAAATTGCTCCAAGTAGGACGCATTGTTATCAGAAGCACTGAAAGTGCATCCACCTGGAAGTGTTTTAAGCTGACATGGTACTGATAATGCTTTTAGCTGGATGCTCTTTCAGTGCTTTTGCTGACAGTGCGTCCTACTTGGAGCATTTTGTTTCTATAATTTTCAACTCCCCACTAGGCCTTGGGAATTTTCTAAACCAACTACGAGTCACTTCTAGTCTATAAAACCAACTTAATTCAACATCAAGTGGCATAATCCATTTATGAGCAAAGAAAAATGGTAAGAAGATCAGAAAAGGAAAAGTTCGCACATAAGGCATAAGTTGGAGCAACCTATTTGCGTAAAGTAAGCATTGATTTTTGTTGTTCATATTTAATTATAATGCTATTTCTCTGCATGATATTTTTGTTTCAAACATGTAGAACAAATTATCTGGATCCGAAAATGAGTGGACGAATTAATGTTTTTCTTTACTATGACGATAAAATGCATGTCACCGAGAATGGTGTCATTTTTTTATTAGAGAACACAGTGCAGTTGGCTTTTAACCAGAACATAGAATTTCCATAACTTCGAAAAAGAACTAGGTAGAAAATTATCGGATCCAACAAGATGAGAGTGTTGTCTCTTAAAGATCGATTTTGCGCTGTTGTTCGACCTCGTCAAATATGTCGCTTTTGAAATCAGAAGTGCGAAGGGGTTGGAGGCAATGGTGCAGACATATATTGGCAGTGTATCACCATATCTCAAGTTATATATGGAGGTTGCAAGAATAGATGAAGGCCCTCGGAGGTCGACATATGTTCCTGTCTAATAGGCCAGAACGGAAGAACAAGCCGAGAGTCCAACGACACATTTATGTGGTGGGTTCACCACTCTATTAGAAAGTTCTTATTATGATATCCTAAAATCATCAATTGAAAGACACTAATCTGTTTCGGCCCTAGACTTTAACCATGGTAGCAAAACACTGAACAATCGAGGTTTGGTGGTAAGACCCTTGCACAACACTTAGTGGTTTTGATTTGAACTTTGGTTAGCCGTTGTTTAACACTGGGAACACTTAGAGAGGAATGACGTCAACTTCTAGTAGTTGACAATCAACAGGTGATTTTGGACGTTTCAACAACTATATAAGAAGGGATGATATACTCCCTATGATGCCAACCAGCAAGGGAAAATCCAACACTGCAGATGTTGGTGGAGCCGAGAACGAAGAGGGGACTGAATCTGATGCTGATCCAATCTGAGAGCTCGGTGCTGATGGTTTAGAAATTGCATTATTTCTGAACCAGAGCCAGTTTTGACTGAACTAGAAGATGAAGGTTCAGATGGTAAAGGTCCTGGTGATGATGCTGAAGAAGATCCACGGTTCACGGCGTACTCACCTCTAGCCCACATGTATAATGTAAACCTATCAGCAGATGATGGGTTGGAGTTTGTAAAACTACTACACAAAAGGTCGGGCCACGTAAGTTCTTTGTTTGATTCAGGTGATTTAGAAGTGGGGAAAGAGTTCTTAACTAAAGATGGTTTTGTTGTCACAATAAAACGATATAACATTAAGAATGGGGTAAACTTCCTTGTGGTTAAATCCTGATCTGACAAGTTTGAGGCAAAGTGCATAATGCGAGACAATAAATGTGCTTGGAAAATCATGGAATCTGTTATGAAGAAGACGGGGATATGGATGATAAAGAAATACACTGCTCCATATATGTGTGTTGTCGTGGGTAATGCACTAATACTAGTTTAGTGTATGACATAGCTGAATTACTAATCTTAACGTACTCATGTTGTTGCAGGTATTTCAAGGGATCATCCAAAATTGGATTCAGAAATGATTACGTATATAATACTACCTATGGTCAAAGCGAGTCCCAGAATTGATGTGCCGGTTCTAATTGTAAATATTCATAGCCTGTATGAAGGCATGGATCGCAAAATGCAAGGCATTGGAGAAGATGCATAGTGGGTGGGATGTGTCATGCAATGAGATATGACAATTATGTCAGGTCTTAGAGACGTATGTCTCATGTTGCATAATCAATCTGGAAACAAGGCCTGCGTACTACAACGATTAGTTTCTCCATGGATGCCAAGTGTTCAAATATTTGTTTTGGAATTTCAAGCAATGTCGAGAGGCATTCCAATATTGCAAGCCACATGTACAAATCGTCGGTATTTTTATGTATGAGAGATGTATCTATCGATTGTTGTTGGTTGTGGCACAATACGACAATCGAAAAATTCTGTTGATTGCCTTTGCAATCACGCCTGAAGAGTCAACAGACGATTGGAATTTCTTCCTATCTAGGTTAAGGCATGTTTGCCCCTAACCCGATATTTGCATCATCTTTGACCGAAGAACTGGAGCACTAGTTGTAATTGAACGACAAGGAAGGCTTTAGGACTACACACATCATAGGTATTGTTTAAGGCATGTTGCGTTGAGTTACCACCGCTGATACGGCTCTGCTGCTCAGCGAGCATAAGTGATCAACATGGGTATGTAATCGCCACTATTAATTATTCTTTGATATTTAATCGATGAGAAAATGTTGGGCATTATGGATAAACTATTCTTCACTTCTCTCAACAGGGTACGGGCTCTTCAAAGACCACCTCCGTAAAATGTTAGGAAACTTATAGGCCATTAACGATGACAGGGCGGACTATTTCTACAACATACCCTTCAAACAGTAGAAAATATTCTACGACAGGAGTCTACGGTATAGGCACATGACTACAAACTTGGCAGAATGCATTAGTTTGGTTTTGAAGGGAACGCATCATTTCCAGTAACCTCAGTTGTCAAAGAGACATACTTTCATTTGGGTAAACTTTTTCCGAATTGAGCTGCAAATTATGTTGGGCAAATGTAAGGCGGGCATGTTTGGAGCGATGACGTGCTAAAAGAAATTAGAAAGGCAATAAGATGAGTGAACTATATGCGTCTAGTGTGCCACTCACGTGAAGACCTATGGTTTTGGGTAACGGAGTTCGACAAACTTGACCAATATATTGTCGGGGGAGCGTACCATGTACACCTCAGAAACTAGAGCTGTGACTGTGGGAGATTTGATGCACTTCAATTTCCATGCGCTCATGCAATTGCAATATGTGGCAGTGTACATTTGGATCCCATGAGCTTTGTAAAAGAAGCCTACAAACTGATAAACATGCACAACGTGTGGAGAAATGCATTCCCACCGGTCCTAGATAAATGTAGCTGACCATCTATATCGAGCACTCCATTCAAGTTGTTACCCGATAGATCATTGCGTCACAAACCAAAAGGTTGACCGGCATCCACTCGGATACGCGAAAACATGGATATCTGGGAGAAGTCAAACCAACCAAGGTTATGCTGGTGGTGTAAAAACCCGAGGCATACAATACCATCATGTTCACACCGAAAGGATGATACAAGTACAACACCTCATTAATAGATCTATTAAATTGTTCACTTGTTGTACTCTGCAAAAGCATGTTTTTTCCATATAATACAAATCAATAAATTATAACAAAGGCCAACTTTAATGAAAAACAATTTTTCTTTTAAAAAATAATGTTTTTCATCGATGCAATAAACACGTTTGATATTTATTGAAATGTTAACATCATAAGTACAATAATAAAGTAAATGAACTATTATCCCGTGTCAGAATGTATGCCACATTGGGGTCACCGATGGTTGCGAGCCGAGTTCCTTCTTTGTTTAACCTTCGCTACAGGTTGTGGTACAAGTCTCTCTCCTGCTTCGCCTCCATCTATAATTGATTGCGATCGATTGCTTCTCGGTTGCCATCGTGCATCCTCTGGTCTAGGAGTAGGTGGTTGGAAAGATGATCCATTTTGATAGGATAGTGATCTCGGGGGTGTTTGTGTCATCATTGATGTAAGGGTATAACTATACTGTGTTCCGTGCACTAGTGGCATAACTTCTGGACTCTCAGTTAATGACCAAAATATGGACGACTTATACATCATTGTCAGAAATGTCGATAGCATTTACGTGTAATATATCGGGGATGGAGGTCCAAAAAAAAAACCTGATATAAAAGTAGAAGCAGAAAAATATGGTGGAATATATTGTGCTTGTGTGAAAATAACAGGGTTCACATACGCACTAGAATAACACGACACATATTGAGCAGGGGGTGGTGTAGGTATCGGTGTCGGCTCTTGCGTAGGTGCAAACGACAGACCCGTTCACCAGACCTTGGATGTGTTGGAAACTGTCGTGGCCTCATCACATGCGGTTTCCCGCTCTTATCTTTCTTTGCTCAACAAGTATGGTTTGCCAAGAAGCTTAAACCAAGGCATGTACTCCGAATCATAAGTTAACTCTAGAGTAATAATGGCCTAGTGATAAAGTAAAAGCTCGCATCGATTGTTCCATATGTTGATATATTCGACGTGGAATCTAATCCAATTCTCATTCGACCTCCCCCACAAGTTGATAGGATGCAAATCATCGAGGTCCTGAGGTGCCACTGAAATCAATTGCCTGAACCCGAATTACCGCAACACCCTATTTGACTCATGCATCTTAACAGTAGCATACACTGACAATGACACCTTCACGTGCCAGATGTTGGGATTCACCAATAATTTGGATGGGATGCATTCTGGAATTGTTGGATCCTCATATGACTTCCACTCAAACTATATTAAAATAATAAAAATTAGTTATATATATACTATTAAATCTCTAATCAAATATGTTAATACTATATAATTCAAATTTAAAAAAAAAACTTACCTACGCTTCAAATTGTTGGTCTAATAGAAGCTGTATATCTTACAGCTCCTTCGTTAGTTTCGCATAACTCGGCCCATGATTCCACTTATTGAAATAATTTATTAATAGAATAATTTAAACCATAAATTATTTTATTACGGTAAATAAATTATTTAATAAATTTTACCTCATTACGAGTGGGAAAGTGTAAGGGTAGTTTGCTTCAGGACATAAAAATGGCTGCCAATATCGCGCCCATGACTGTAATAGTAGCATGCAACCACCAATTTTAATGTTTCGTGGTTGCGTCGCCTGACACATCTCCTAGTATAAGGTCACCAAACGGTGGGCCCCCAACTAAGTTTGTCGGTTTTTCTAAAGATGACTAGTTTCAGCAGCCACCTTAAATGGATGAGATTTCATGACTTATTCGGCATTCGGAAACCCCTGATTATCATAAGGATGTAAGCCCGATCGTGTTCTTCTCTTTCGACTTTTGTTGAATCCTTATCAAGCTCACCAAAATTTCTTCTTAACCAAGCCATTTCTATTTGGCCTCCAAAAAATTGTCTACAGAACCAGCCGTAAAAGTTCATCGCATACTGCTTTCCAATCGGCGTGAACAATCCTAGTCACTACAAACCCATCCACTGGTAACCCGAGTTGTAACTACACGTCCTCCAAAGTGATAGTATACTCACAGCATGGAAGATGGAAAGTGTACGTCTCGGGTCTCCACCTTTCCACCAACGCGTTTACGAGTGTCGGGTCCAACTTACACCCCCTACCTATAAGAGCCATGTGCGAAAACTAGCTTCTCTCAAGTACAATTCGATCAGGGGTGATGAAGGAGTAGGTAAATTACGAATATTGGATTGCAAAATTCGATATTCCGCCCATTAAAGAAAAAAAATACAAAATATTAAATTCAAATATAATAAAAAATATAAAAACTATACAGCATCAAAATACAATAAGAAATATTCTCACCATTTGCAATTGATCAATGGAAATGTGGTTCTTATAATGACGGATTAGAGAATTTGCCATTGATAATTTCGAAAAAACCCTAATAATTTGTATTAGAAAAAATAATTTACGAAAATGTTAAGATAATTTAATTTTAAACAATTTAGTGAATTTAAGTAGGTATTGAGAGAAATTTGAGAGAGTTGAGATTGAATTGGAAAAAAAATGAAATAGGGGAGGGTTTATAGTGAAATAAATTTGACTCTTAAGGGGGCCAACAGTTAATTAAATAGTAATTGGAAAAGTAACTATTAATTTTGACTTTTGAGAGGAAAGCGCTTTTAAGTGGAAGCATTTTCAAGGTGACTTGGTAGAAAGCACTTTCAGTTGGAAGTGTTTTCCTACAAATAACTTGAAAACACTTCCAACTGGAAGTGTTTTTTTTTTTGGAAGTGTTTTTTTTTAAAAACGGAAATATTCCCATAATTTTTTCTAAAATCGGCCCATTCACATAATATTTTTGGCATTTAATCGTATATTAGTCTATTAATGATGTAGTTTTATGATTTTTCCAAAATGATAATGCATTTTTATGTATTTTATGATAATGCATTTTTATGTATTTTATACCATTTTTTTCTATTTTATGTAATTTTTTTAATGTTTATACTCTTATCTATTTTTGGCATTCTTTTATAACTTTTTGAAACTTAATGTAATTTTGTATATGTTTCGAGTTTTCTAGACTTTTTATCTTTTAAAATTTTAAAATAAAATATTTTTTTAATATTAATAATTAAATTTATTATATACTAATTAATAAATCACCATATCATTGTTCCATTAATATTTAGGCTAAAATGGTCAAAATATTTAAAAATTCTAACGTGATGATTAAATTAAGAAATTTTTTAGGTGAATAAATATAAACACATTAATACCTGAGTGTGCAATGAAATAATTTAATAAGAAATTCTGGGGGAATTTTGTATGGCGATGCAAGAAATCTCTCTAGATCATGGCGCTGCTGTTTCTCATCCAGAAGTCGATAACGAAAATAGTTCTTAGGCAGTTGTGGATCGTAACACTAAGAAAGTTCATTTTAAAGAAGGAATAGGTGAGGAAGGTATGGATATGGTGGTTGAAACAGAATCGAGTCCAAAAATTTCCTGGAAAGATAAACTTCTGGGATTCAAATCTGGTTCCTCTGATGAGGGTAAAATGGATTTCTTAGAGGAGATAGTGTTGAAGATCTTGAATTTCTGGAGGGTGATATCCGTAGATCTATGGTTAATGGTACTCCTGCCATCGACTTCTCGGAGAGGATCCAACAAATCTTGCTCAAAGAAATGGAATTAACAGTTGTTATTAAACTGTTCAGAAGAAATATTGGTTATGTGGCTCTCTCTAATAGGATCAGTAACTTATGGACCCCTTCCCAACCCTTCCATCTCATGGATATCGAGAATGTATATTTCTTGGCCAAGTTCTATTCCATTCAAGATTACACAAAAGTGCTATCTCAGGGACCATGGTTGGTTTATGGCCAGTATCTGACTGTTCAATCGTGGACAAAAGATTTTAGTCCATCTCAACCCTTTCCAAGCACTGTTCTGGCTTGGATAAGATTACTAGGGCTTCCAGGGTACCTGTATAAAAAGAAAATCCTTGAGGAAATCGGAGGACTTACTGGGAAAGTTGTTCGGCTTGATCTTAATACCGATAGTAGAACTCGAGGTCATTTTGCTAGGATGGTCGTTTACATTAATTTGGATAAGCCTTTAACGGCTCATGTCTTGGTTAATGGCATGAAACAAAGGGTGGAGTATGAAGCACTTCCGACGATATGCTTCTCTTGTGGGAAATATGGTCACACTAAAGAACTATGCCCTTTACCACGAACGGAGGTTTCACCGGAAAAAGCCCAGACGAATGGCATTCTGACGGAGGTGGTGAAAGAAGGAAATGAGGAGACATACGGGCCTTGGATGGTGGTGGACAGGAAATCAATGACTTATTTTCGGAAAAATAATCTTTCCAAAAAAGATGTCAATGAAAAAGCTCCTTCGAGTTCCTGATTTCAAGCCTTGTCTCAGTCTGAAAGGAAAGAGGATACTAAAAATGTACATAATCAAAGGGAAAATAGAAAGATAGCATCTCCTCAAAATTCAAAGAATGGTGGCATTAATGGAGAAGAACAGGAGCATTTATCTCGAGAAATGACTAGGAACTTTAAAGATTTACAGCTGGAAAGGAGCAACAAGGCTCTTGGACCGTCTATCTACCCTATTAATAAAACAATTAATATGGGTGCAGATAAATTAAATAGCATTGATGGGAATGGAACAGTCACCGAAGGTCATTCATTATTGGGTTCTATGCAAGGAACAGTTGAATGTCAGGCCAATAAGGAGGTGGGCCCAGCTCTTATTAATAAAGTCCTCCCTTCCACCGAAGTAGGGAGCCCAAATAATCTTGAAATAATGGGCCGTTCGCTAATCCTTACAGACTTAATGGCAGCTTCAGGCGATCCTCTACCCTTCAAGGCTATAACTGACACATTTAATGAAGATTCGGTGAAGTCTACTGGTGGGTCGAATTACCATAGTGCTAATAAAAACTCATTAATCACTGAAACAGAGAGTGCACCTTCGCAAATTACTTCTAATGCTTTTAAAGAAAAATTATTTATTGATTATTCTTCAATGTGCAGTAATAATAATGTTACACAAAGCCTAAACACATCATGTCTAAACCCAATGTTTGATGTTCAGGGGACAAATGATGTTGAGGAAGCTACAAAGTCTTTCAATCCCACTCCAATAGCGGACAATATGGATGTAGCATAGGTGATTGATGTTCCTGGAGGTTCTAATGTTACCAGACATATGGCTATTTCTTTCAAAGAGAAAGAACCAACTGAAGGATGATTAAAAATTGTGTTGCTGGAAAATTAGCGGAGGTAAGGAAGGTGGCTTTCGAGCAACTAAGAAAATTAATAAAATTAATCATGGAAAAGGGGGTAATTTCAAAAAAAAAATGCTTCCAAAATTCCTCTGAGTGATACTATATCTAGGCTTACCAAGTCTATCTCCTCGGCTCAAAAAGTGGATTCTAATACACTTATATTGGACACGGGTAAAAGTGCTTAACTTTTATTTTGCTTTTTTTAGCTCCATTATCCTTGAATTATAGGTAGTGTTGGTATTAATTTTTATTTTATTTTATTATGAATTTTAATCTCTCAATCTCTTCCTGGAACTGTCAAGGATGTGCTAGCACTAAATTTCTTCGTGCATTCCGTGAGTATAATCTTGAATATAAACCTGATATTGTATGTCTCTTGGAACCAAGAGTCAGTGGCAATAAAGCTAACACTATTATTGAGAAGTTGGGTTTTGATCGTTCTCACCGCATTGAGTCTTTTGGTTTTTTAGGCGGCATCTGGGTTGGTTGGAAGGATTATATTTCCATCAATATTATACATAATCACCCTCAATTTATGCTCCTTTGTATTCAAGGCGCTAATCCTACTAATGTTTTCTTTGGTTTTGTTGTTTATGGTAGCCCGGATAGAACTAGGAGGAAATCTTTATGGGCAGACTTGATGAATGTCCTGCCTCAGGCCTCCTTGCCATGGATGATTTTGGGAGATTTTAATGCCATTCTATCTCCTCAGGATAAGAAAAGTGATCGATCGATAGGTAAGAGATGTAACTTGTTTGGAAATTTTGTTGATATTTGTAATTTGCAGGATCTTGGATACATAGGTCCTTCTTATACCTGGCAAAGAGGAAACACGTCAGAAAGATTGGATAGAGCTCTGGCTAATGATGTATGGATATCTGCTTTTCCACACGCTTTGTTGTACCATTTACCTCGCATTAAGTCAGATCATAGACCCATTTTCCTTATAACCAAGCCTCTACTCAATGTCCCGAGAGGGAGACTGTTTCGATTTCTTGCTGGATGGACAAAACATGCAAACTTTAAGGACTTGGTCTCTGAAAAATGGAGTTTTTTAGGTAACATGGCTATTTCATTATCTGATTTACATCTCATGTTAAAGAATGGAACAGGTCCACCTATGGCTTCATAGGAACTCGTAAAAGATAGATGTTGAAATCACTTGGATCTATTCAACAAGCCATGAAACATTCGGACTCTAGCAGATTAGCTAACTTGGAGATGGAGGTTCGAGATGAGTTGGAAAATGTTCTTAAACATGAAGAGCTCTTATGGAGACAGAAAGCTAAATGTGATTGGCTTCAATTTGGAGACAGAAACACCAAGTATTTTCATAGTCGTACGATGCAAAGAAGGAAATACAATTGCATTTTGGCCTTACGAACCAGTAGTGGGGAGTGGTGTTCTGAGTAGGATATTCTTAGAGAGGAAGCCGTCAAGTTTTTTAAAGATTTATATGGTGAAAATCCAAGGCCCACGCCTGTAGTTCCTTCGGATATCTTCACCAGTCTTAAGGAACAAGACATTGATTTCCTTAATAAACCAATGTTGAATGAAGAGATCAAGAAAGCCCTTTTTGATATGGCCCCTCTGAAAGCTCCGGGAAGCGACGTATTGCATGCACTTTTTTCCAAAGTCAGTGGGACATTATTGGAGGAGCAGTTTATGAGTGGGTTCAAGGAATTTTTAATGGCAACAGAATTGAGGAGGAGCTTAATAACACCTTTATTTTCCTTACCCCGAAGAAGAAGAGCCCAGAAGACTTTAGTCAATTTCAACCAATCAGTCTCTGCTCTATTCTGTACAAATTAGTGATGAAGGTTATCACTAACAGATTCAAAGTAGTGTTTCCAAACTACATATCTCCAGAGCAAGCGGTATTTATTGCAGGGAGGAACATTTCGGACAATATTATTATTGCTCAGGAGGTTATACACTCAATGCGTAGTACGAAACGTGGCAAAGACTGGATAAACTTAGAAAAATCATATGACAGGGTCAGCTGGAAATTCATTGAAGTGTCCTTGGTCGCTATTGGGATCTCTGAAAAACTTCGCAAGGTCATTATGGACGCCATCTCCTCTTCCTCTATGCAAATCTTTTGGAATGGAGTCCTGTCTAGATCTTTCAAGCCTGTCAGAAGGATTCGACAGGGCTGCCCGTTATCACCTTATCTGTTCGTCCTTTGTATGGAATGGTTAGGATGTCTTATCAAGTCAGAGATGAAAGCTGGTAAGTGGAAACCTATTAGACTATCTAGATCGGGACTGGCTCTATCTCATCTATTTTTTGTAGATGATCTGGTTATTTTCAGCAAGGCGTATATGAGTCAAGCTCTCTTGCTTAAGGAGATCCTAAGACGGTTTTGTGATCTTTCCGGTCACAAAATAAGTGCAAGAAAGAGCAACATGTTTTTCTCAAAAGGTGTGGATATCAGCTTAAGTGATCAGATTAGTCAACTTTTTGGCTATCAGAAGGTGCTTCATCTAGGAAGTTATTTGGGGGTCCCTCTTCTACATGATTGAATCATTAAAAGTACACTGAATTTTGTGGTTGAAAAAGTTAGAAGTAAGCTCCAAAACTGGGATGCTCAGAAGCTCTCCTTTGCTGGGCACGTTACTCTTGCACAATCGGTTCTTTTGGCCATTCCTAGCTACTTCATGCAGTCCTTAGCTATTCCAAAAGGGGTGTGTGAGGAGATAGAAAAGATAGCCAGATAGTTCATGTAACACCCCTAACCTGTATCTGTTATCGGATTAGGGTTACGGGTATTACTAAAACAATCACAAGTTAATACACCTTATACTACTGCTTCATACATTAATATGAACTGCTCCATAACGTCACAATTAATCATATTCATTCATTCAAAAATCAAAATATCAACGAACATATCACCCATATTGACGATAGCATCAAATAAACTAAATACCATCAATTAACATAACACTATACATTTGTGATTTTATGTCCTATAGTCGAATAGGTATATTAGTCTTAATCATTTTATAATAATCAAATAACTTTACTTATTATAGTCAATCATATGCACACCATATCTAATTTCTCACAACAATACTTACCCATTTTAAAACCTCTGATGAATAATATGACCTTCAATCCAACACTACTATGGCCATATACTTATAAAGTTACATATTTCAACTTAATCCATAATATAATACATTTATTAGTCACCTATACAATTATGACCTAATTCTTTCATTACAAGTATTGCACATACATACAAGTTACTCTGATCGTACATGCAGACTCTAATCGTACTATCACGTTACTCTGATGTCTCAACTCAATAGTCTTTTGTCTGCAATTCACTACCGCATCATGAACGGTCAACCAATCCATACCAAGAATAATGTCAAACTCATCGAAAGGTAATAGCATCAGATCGGCCGGGAAACACAGGTCTCGAATCATCAAAGGACAATTCTTGCACACTTTATCAACTAATACACATCGACCCAGAGGGTTTGAAACCCGAATCACAAACTCAGTAGACTCAACCGGTAGAGCCTTACTGGATACTAATGTTTCACACACATATGAATGAGTTGAGCCGGGATCAATCAAAGCAGTTACATTAGTATCAAAGAGAGTGAAAATACTGGTAATAACATCGGGTGACGAGGCCTCCTCTCTAGCACGGATGGCATAAGCTCTCGCCGGTACACGAGCATTTGATCGAATAACCGCATTTGTAGTCCCTCTCTGTGCACCACTCCTACCTCCTCCAATCCGAGATGGTCTACCTCTAGCTGTAGTACTGTTAGGTCTCGCACTCTGAGCAGTACCCTTTTCAGCGGTCTCCGGCCAATCCCGAATGAAATGATTCTGCGAGCCACACTTATAACAAGTGCGAGAAATAGATTTACCCCAGCTCTCTCCAAAGTATCATCTGCCACACTGCTGACACTCAGGTTTGTTTGATCGAGCATTGCCAACACTAGCAACTGATGTAGCATGGGAATTCGCTGGTGGTCGTTCTCGGATAGAAATCCCGGTATTAGTTTGGATTGACTACCATCATTCTTGAACTTCTTCGTCGCCATCTATGAGAATTTACTAGTAGATCTCTTCTGAACATCTCTAGAATCAAGCTCAGCTTTTCGCTTTTCTTTTCTTAGCTCTTCTGCTTTACAAGCCCGTTCAACTAGAACAACAAACTCATTGATTTCAAGAATTCCAACTAGAAGCTTTATATCTTCATTTAGGCTGTCTTCAAATCTACGGCACATAATAGCTTCTGATGAAATGCACTCACGAACATAGCGACTAAGTCACACAAATTTACGCTCATATTTTGATAGGTCATGCGACCCTGTTTAAGCTCAAGAAATTCTTTACGCTTAGAGTCTATAAAGCGCTGGCTTATATACTTTTTACGAAATTCGGTCTGGAAGAAATCCCAAGTCACCCTCTCTTTTGGAACAACCGACACGAGTGTATTCCACCAATAATAGGCAGAATCCCGTAATAATGATATGGCACACTTCAGACATTCATCAGGTGTGCAAGACAGCTTGTCGAAAACACAGATAATATTGTCGAGCCAAAATTCAGCTCTCTCAGCATCGTCATCATCCTCAGCTCTGAATTCTTGAGCTCCGTGTTTTCTAATGCGATGAACAGGCAGCTTATTTCCTCTTTCAGATTGAACAACCAGAGGTACTACCAGTGCTAAAGGGGGAGCATTTTGATTTAAGGATGGTTGGGCAGCCAAATTAGTTTGTAAGTATTGTCTGAACCAATCATTCATTACCGAATAGAAGGCTTGTCGAGCCCCTCATCCGGATTACTCGTAGCTGGTCGAGATTCTTCTGGCGCAGTCCCTTGCGCGGGAACATGTGCCACACTCTCAACGTCATCAGCTACTATATATAAAACAAAAGAGAACACATTTCGTTGTCAGAAGTCATCACATTATCTTATTACAAAATATGGCATGTATAGCTAGACTCTCACGTGCTACGTAAGTCCAAGAACTGACTAAACCGTAGCTCTAATACCAATCAAATGTAACACCCCTAACCCGTATCTGTTATCGGATTAGGGTTACGGGTATTACTAAAACAATCACAAGTTAATGTACCTTATACTACTGCTTCATACATTAATACGAACTACTCTATAATGTCACAATTAATCATATTCATTCATTCAAAAATCAAAATATCAACGAACATATAACCCATATTGACGATAACATCAAATAAACTAAATAACATCAATTAACATAACACTATACATTTGTGATTTTGTGTCCTATAGCCGAATAGGTATATTAGTCTTAATCATTTTATTATAATCAAATAACTTTACTTATTATAGTCAATCATATGCACACCATATCTAATTTCTCACAACAATACTTAGCCATTTTAAAACCTCCGATGAATAATATGACCTTCATGGCCAAATACTTATAAAGTTACATATTTCAACTTAATGCATAATATAATACATTCATTAGTCACCTATACAATTATGACCTAATTTTTTCATGACAAGTATTGCACATACATACAAGTTTAAGTAAAAGATATTCATTAACCATTTGGTACTATTTACATTATTCGAAACAAGCTTATGATCTCACTTATCACATACATATCAAATTTAAAATGCCTTCAAGCTAAGGTTTTAAGGTATTCGAACACATCAATAATAGACCAAAATCATGTGTAACTAAACCATAGATAATTAAATAAATTAACATCAACTTGTATCTACTATATTCATGAAACATCCATTCGAATTGCCTAAAATAAATACCCTTTTTTTTCTTTTAAGCTTCAAGTAGTATACAGACCAAAACATATATATATAAAGATCAAAAATGCACAAGCATACACATTAACTCAAGCATAACAACTCAACCCAAGTATAGAAATAAAGCCATCTTCGCACGACATTTATATACATTTCTAAACAAAAGAATTCCATAACTATTCAAGCTTATACATGCCATATTTCCAAAGTCTTATACTAAGTAAAAGAAACAAAATACCAAAAGTGTTTGATAATGTGATAGACTTCGACTTAGATTCCCAATTTCGAGCTTCAACCTTTAGATCTAAAACAAATAAACAACACACATCCGGTAAGCTATAATAGCTTAGTAAGTTCTAAGTAAAGGAAAATAAGCATAACCAAATATTATACAAGTTTTATTCAACTCAACTTAATCATGAATTTAACTTATAGCTTCCACTCACATACCTATTTACCAATCATTCAATCACCATGATATCCCAAATATCCACATTTAAATCCTCATATCTCAAAGTATTACCTAACTTACCAATTTAACAATCTAACATACATTACATACATACCTGGCACTCCCATGTACCACCTTTAGAGATTTCATTATTTATAGAACATGTCCATCCATATACTTAAAGTAATTCCCGTAACGTATCGCTCACATAGAGTCGCTACATAACATTTCCGCACACATGATGCCAATTTCCCGTAACGTATCGCTCACATAGAGCCGTTACATATTTTCTGTACATACAATGCCAATTTCCCGTAACGTATCGCTCACATAGAGCCATTACATAATTTCCGCACACACAGTGCCAATTACCCGTAATGTTTCGCTTACATAGAGCTGTTACATAACCTTTCTTCACACACAATGTCTTACAACCGATTTCATAATACTCATATGCTAAGGTTCATGTTCAGTACTCCAATCATACGCATATATCTATATTCAAATCAACTCTCCTTACTATATCTATCATTCCATTCAAACTCTTCCATATAATTATAAACATCACCTATTTAATGACTCATACTTAGCTATTAGTCCATCCATAGTTTATATAAACAATCCAAATATATATATTTATATATAATTCCATTCATGATTTGCACACAATCGACTTGTACATACATTGAGTTTCATACCATAATAGATTCGGCAATTTATATACCAATATTCCCAATTCAACAAATCGAAAGATATAAATAACCAACTACATGTATACACATGATAAACTTACATTCAACCAATACTTTTAAATATTTCACCTCTCATTCGGAAATTAAGAACTCTATAAGCACGAAAATTCGGTTGAGAGTATGTATTTCATTGTAGTAAATAATTTGTTTAAATTCAATTACTTATAAACTTACTTCTTGATTGATGAGCTCAGATTTTCCGGCTAATTGTCCAATTTAGCTTTCCCCCTATCCTTTTCTGTTTCTTTACGTTCTTGATCTATAATGGTTTCACAAAATAGCTCATTTCAATAAGATTTCATTCTTTCTAGCTAAAAATGAAAAATTGGATAATTTTCCAATTTCTCAATCACTCGAAAATATAACACATTGCACTCTTATAGGTTATGGCCGAATGCTTCTCTTCTTATTCAATCCCCCATATAACATTAAATTCTGTAATACTTAAAATTTCTAAATTACCGACATGCCCTACAATTTTAACCTTTTTATAAATTATTCCCCAAAGCAAAGAACACTCAATAACATAACCCATTCACGAGACTATACAAGCCAAATGTTTAACATTTTGGCCTTCACTCATAAAATTTCTTTCAAAAAAATTCAAGCTACCATACATCCATTTCATCTAAATTTTCTACTCAATCATGTTAATGCCTAACTCATGCTTAACCTACTTCCATCAAACCAAATAAATCCAACACATTTACTCATGGCCGAACCTAAAACATGATTTAAATCCCAAATCCTTGACATGAGTTTAATAGTACTCAAGATGACTAACTTAAAAGTGCTAAGATTCATTAAAAAAATTAAGCTTAATTTCTTACCTCATGAACATGAAATGGCCGAATGTAGCAAAGGTTTTAGCTTTTCCCCTTTTTTTTTTTTGTGTGTTCTATGGTGATGGAAGAAGGAAGATTATGATACTCTCTTTCATCTCTTAATTAAATTATTATTAAAGTCATATCACCCTTTTTATTATTAGTTTAACATAAAAGTCAATTAACAATAAAAAAATCAATTTCCCCCTCATGATTACCGTCCACTACTAGATCTTTTGGGCAATTTGACTTGCAAAACCATTCATTTAAGAAGTAATTCAATTAAACCCTTCCACTAAATACTTACAACTTCTACCACCTAACAATTTAATCCTTTACTAAAATTAGTCGACCAAAAGCACAAATTATTGAATAATATTTTAACACATGCTTATCCACATAACATAAATATCAAATAATAAATAAAAATACTTTTCTGATTCGGATTCGTGGTCCCGAAATCGCCGTTCCGACTAGGGTCGTAGTTGGGCTGTTACAGTTCATTTGGGGAGGCTCACCTGAAAACTCAAAGTTAGCTTTGATTGGATGGGAAAATATTTGTTAGCCCAAAACTTGTGGGGGACTTGGTTTTAGGCACCTTCAAGATCAAAATAAGTCTTTCCTTATGAAGATTGGTTTTAATCTGGTTTCTAGAAATGATGCATTATGGGTCCAAGTTCTTCGATCAAAATATAATTGGAAGACTCAGCTTCCTGAGGCCATACATAAAAATCAATCTTCGCATCTCTGGAAATCTTTATCTAAAGTGTGGTCCCTTCTTCATGAGAACCTCATATGGTCGATTGGGAATGGCTTTACAATTCGAGGATGGAAAGATAATTGGATACCTGAAGTTGGGCCTCTAGTTTCTTATGTTCTCGCTCATGATCGGCTCAACTTAGATAGCACCTTGAAGGATTGGATTCTGCAGGATGGATCATGGAACTTGGACATGCTTCATATTTGGTTAAATGAGGACATGTTGAAGTGTATTGTCAGTATTCCTCCACCTCATCTGGATGGTGGCGAAGATAGAATCATATAGGCTCATTCGGATCCAGTTCTTTTTCTATCCGAAGTGCTTACTGGACGTTAAAGGAGTCCTTGTGGAGACCTAAAGATGATTTTTGGAAGATTATCTGGAACTATCAAGAACCTCAGAGAGTCAGAACTTTTCTTTGGCTTGTGGCGAACCAAAGACTCTTAACTAATTCAGAAAGATTCAAAAGAGGAATTGCACAAAGCAGTGTCTGTCCGCGATGTGGTCATAATCTTGAAGACATCATGCATGTTCTTCGTGATTGTTCGACGGCCAAGGAAGCTTGGAAGCTTGTAGTCCCTCCGGAGAAGCAATCCAGGTTCTTTTCTGATCCTTTAGAAACTTTGTTAAATACTAATCTTTGTTGTCATACTAAATTGTAGGATAAAGGAACCACTTGGTCATGTTTTTTTGGGATTATTGCGTGGAGAATTTGGAAGAACAGGAACCTTTTCATCTTCCAAAACATTGATTGGACGTCACTCCAGCTTATCAAATCTTCAGTCAGTTGGGCACAAAACTTTGAGTCTATCATCAACAAACCCAAGGTTGCCGTAACACAGTCTGAGACTCAACAGCATGACTCTTACAATTGGGTGCATCTTTCTACTGATGGAGCAGTGGCTAGAATTTCTGGGGATGATTTAGCGGGTGGCGTGGTACGTGATCACGATGGTAATTGGGTTTTAGGATACTCGCATTATTTGGGCAATTGCTCTCCATTGGAAGCATAACTTTGGGGTATTCTTGATGGAGTGTTTATTCTAAAGAATAATGGCTATAAGAAGATCAAGATCCAAACCGATAATCTTGAAGTGGTAAGGATTTTATCCATGGAAGATAGTTTCGACACTGGTAATACGCTAATAAGAAGAATTAAGAGACTCTTGAACGCTGAAGGCCAATGGATCATTAAACATGTTCATAGGGAGCACAATTTAGTTGCAGATCAAGTGGCGAAGATTGGACTTTCATGGCAGACTTCCCTCCGGACCTTCGAAGTACCACCAGATAGTGTGGTAGCGGCTTTTCTTCACGAAAAAGTTTTTAATGTAACTTAGAGCGTTTGAGATTATTAGATGAAAAATTAAAGGTAATTTCAAAAAATTAATGTATTAGGAAAAAGATATTCTTGCAAAAGTTATAAAAATTAATATATATATATATATTCACCAATAAGAATAGATATAAAATTATGATACCAATAATTTTCAATCACGCATTTATTATATACCAATACAATCACATTTTTCAAAGAAAAATGGCACTTGTCTGTCATTTTTGTCAGAAAATATTAATTAATTTCTCCCACAGTCGGTGCAATCAGAAGCGCTGCAGTAGCGCCTAAGCCTTATGCGCTAGATGCTGAGCCAAGGATGCTTCGTCTTATCTATAGATTCATAGAACCACTCATACAGTCGTGACTCAGCTATGCCAATCCTGCACCGCAAAGTAATTCAATAAAAATATAAGGTAAATTATAAAAATAATTATTTGTGTTGGCTGTTATTATATTTTAGTTATTTATTTTTAAAATGTTATATTTTTGTTACTTATGTTATTATTTTATTATGAATTAATTATTCTACCGTTAAGTTCTATTATTTCCTTAACTGTAATCCTATATTGCAGTCCAATTAAAATTTAATGACAACTTGAATTTTTAAATGGGATAAGAATAAATTTTTAATTAAATAAATTTAATTAATTAAAATTTTTAAACCTTAAAACTTAGACGGAAAAACCGTTCATCTCCTTTGTTTTTTAATTTTCTTTTTCGTCATTTCTTTTTTTTTTCTTTTAGTTTTCTTTTTTATTGGACTGAAAAAACTATTATAATCTTTATTGAAATAAAATAGTAAAGTTAAATTGAGTGCTTCATCAATTGATTGAACTTTTTATTCAACATGAAAAACAAAAGATTAGATTTTTATTATTTAATGAAATAATTTCTTCACAAAAGAACAACCCTTAAAAAGAACCTCAAAAGATCTAATATTTAGTAAGTATCCATGTGGTCTGAATATTGCAAAGTTTAGAAGGATGTGTAGCACTTTGTTTCTTATCGTGAAAGTGTGGAAAGGAAATGTTAATATTGATAGAAAGTGTCATTAATGAGTAATCCAATCTTTTCTTTTTTTTTTTTTTTTTAATCATGAAAGTGTTGATTGCTAAGCAATCTGTAAATGGTTCTTATAGTGGAGTACAAATATAGTGGAGTACAAATGTAGTTGTCTGACATTTTCTTGATATACATGTATTCAAGTCATAGTTTTTGCCATAGTTATGGTTATAATTATGCAAGTCCTCTAATTAAGTTATGGTTATAATTATGCAAGTCCTCTAATTTTGTTGCTCTTTACTTCATTTTCATTTATTTATATTGCTATATTTTATTAGTAAATTATTATTGATGTTATAAGCAATGTTCAATTATTTGAAAGAAAAAAGATATGTTTGGTTATCTCAGACTTTATCTTTTGTGTTATTCAGTTTCTTATTGTTTGTTTTGCTAATGTCTTTATTTCACGTTTTTTGAAGCGGTTGTATCTTGGACGTTTGTCTGTCACAACCCAATTTATTTTTTTATGGATTTAATTTAGGTGATATTGAACTAATTAGGATCTTTAATTTTTTAATTATTTACGAATGATTTTAAAAACTTATCTTCTAGTAATATTCGATTAATTAAGTTAGTAAAGATATCAGTAGAATCCATAAAGACTAACTAAATAAGTAAAGCTACATGAAAATAAGTCATGAAGGTTAATTATATTATATTCATATAACATTCTTATGAGGGAATTTTGTAAGTTCTCATGGACTTCTTTTGAATAGCTGAATGAATAAAATGGGATGCATGGTTCGGCAATCTATAGTGTAACCAAATTTATGTTCAAAGACTATTATTTAGATGTTGTTTAAGTAAGGTAAGGTTGGTAAGCATCAATTGTTCTCGGAGAAAATAAATGGTGAAAATTTCGGTTAAATGTTCTTAGTTGTATCATTTTTTATGCTGCTTGTATATCTTTTATACTTGAAATTTTTCAGCTTGATTGTGTGTAATTATGTTAACTACTGCCAATGTTTGCTACATTATTTCTACATCTATGTTGTCTTAATGTAATTTATAGTTGGTGTCAAAATGTTTCTTAATGTGTATATTTATGTTGTTGAAATGTAATTTACAACAGTTGCCACAATGTCCAAATGTAATTTGATGAAGAAAATAGGAAATATAAAGAAACAAAATCAATCATATGCCGCTGTTGTGCTTTTCTTTGATTATTGTTATTAATAAAAATAATTTGATGCCTGAGATATAAAATATAAACTTGTTGCTCAAAAGTTAGGTAAAGTCTTATCACTTCCTTCTTGTAAAATGCCTTATCAAGCATTTGGCTCTCTTCGTTGATGTGATGTAGGTTACATCATGTGTTTCAACTAGAAAGACTCGAGTTTAGCCTAAGTGCGAGGGGACCAAAGTTAAAATAAAATTAATCATTAAAGTGCTGACTTAATATTTACATGTTTGCGTCTTAACGAGTCATGAGTCAAGTTATTATTTCGTTTCGTCCATAACTTAATCTTATCCATGTGCTTAAATATTTGTGTGTTACTTATCTTTATGTTTAAGTCGTGTGTCTAAGTTTTATTTTTAGGTTTGGTTTTAATTATCATGAATTATTCGTATGTGTCATCTTGCTTATTTTGTAAGTCTAGTTTTATGTCATATGTTTGATTTCTTTGTGTCATGAGTGTTATGTTGAAATGCGCTTGTTTGAATTTATCTAATCTCTATTTATATTTTGCTTTGTAGGAACATTCGGCTGGCCCCATAAAGTCTATCATGAATCTCCATTCAAGACCGAATGCATGCATAGTTTCCATTCATGGAACATTCTAATTCATGCCATTATGATGATTCATATGACCGCTCACATGTAGAGGCCACATGCATTGATTCATGCACTTGAACTTTGGCCGAATATAATTATTTTTGTAGTTTACTTCAAATATAATTATTATAGTAGTGATTATAATAATTAATATCTTTTTAGAATTTGAAATTATGCATTTATTAATTACAATTTAAATTATTAAACGAAACATATAATTATATAATTACATATTATTAAACAAATGCTTTTAAAAAATTAAAAAAATTAATTATAAAAAAATATAATTACTTAATAATAATTAAGTATTTATCCAATTAATTATATTGTTTAAATATATCCTAAAATTGTATGGAATTAAAAAATATAATCACTATCGAAACCATTTTTATATTTTGAAAAACGGGGCAGACTTTTAAAGCGAAGATGGAGTCACCACCAATCTCTTTTAAGGTGTGATTGGATCACCTTGAAATTGATCATTTTAATAAAAAAAAACATTTGGATTTATTAAAACAATGATTTTGGTATACGAAATTTGAGAGAACGGGCTCGGGAGTCGGTTACGCACGAGGAAGGATTAGTACCCTCGAAACGCCCAGAAATTGGTACCTAATTGATTATTTAATGTCCTAATATCGAAAATTTGAAAAGGTTTTAAAATATGACCCTTTTGATTTTTCAAAATTTATAACCTTTAAAAGGACATTCAATTATTTGGATAAAAGAAAAATCGAATCTCAGTAATTTAGAGCATGACCTTTCGAATTTCCCAAACACCAAATATCCTTTTTTTTGTTTTCCTTTTTTTTTTTTTTAAATCCCTATCTCAAAATAGCAAAACGTCACATCCAATAAGTTAGGACGCAACATCTTAAATTCACAAAGATATGTTTTTTTTATTTGAAAATTATATATTTTAATTTCAAAAAGGGTACTTGATCATTTAGACTTAATGAGAAAAATCGAAACCCAGTAAGTTAGGGCACAATTTCCTCAAAACCCCAAATGTCAAATATTGTCTTATTTTAAGAAATAAAGTTTTGGATAAAAAGTGGCAATTAAATGAGATATATTTTAAAACAATGATTTGAGTAAAATGTATCATTAATACATTACAAAACATAAAAACCAAAGTAATATACTACAATTACATGATATAATAACATTTAATACTAATATAGGCAGTTAAGAAAAAGAATAACATAAAATAGCGAATGATACAAGTAATAAAATGACTATGCTAAAGCAAATATAGGAATAATAAACAAATAAAAGAACATGAATAACAAATAAATGATATAAAGTAAGCAATAATAATTCAAAAGATCTATGCGAAAGATAAAAAACTAAGAAATGAATACGAAACTTTACATATGAGATCAAATATAAAAGTAAAATAACAATATAAGATAAATGATATATGCAAAACAATAAAGGGATATTATAATAATTTTTTTTAAAAAAATACAAAAACGATATGGCAAAATCTAAAATAGTTAATATATACATAATAAAATAAATATATATTTTAAATAAATAATATAAAAAAACTTTGAATAAAAAATGTATAAGGCATAACTTATAATAGGTATATAATATACCATTTAAAAATAGATAATATACATATTTTAAATAAACAATATATGGAAAACTTTGCTTTAATAATAAAACAATTTAAACGATGTACGACATACAAATTTTCAAATAATACATTATATGATTAAAGTTAAATAATATATAATAATAGAAAATATATAACAAATAAAAATAATAATATATATGATAAAACAATTTAACGTAAATAAGGAAAAGCAAAAAAAAAAAAGTTTAAAATAATTAAAATAAATGAATAAATAATAAAAGAAGGTTAAAAAAGAACTAAACTAGAATAAAATCAAAATCAAGAGTAAAAAAGGAAAAAAAAAGTTAAAACTAAATTTAAATAAAAGTTTAGGGGCGAATTTAAAAAAAATGAAAACAAGGGACCTAATTGAAGCACGTGCCATAAAGGAGGGACTCGCTGGGCAAATACGCCCTATTTCCCAAAACTGCACCGTTCCAATATTTATGTATAAATGGCCCCAGGTTTAAATAGAAATAAAAGCAAATCTTCAGGGCTGATTTAAAAAAAAAATAAAAGAAACACTTAAATTGGACGAAATTACAAAAAATAAAATTTCGGAAGGACTTAAGAGGCAAATTGCCCCGTTTATAAAAACACGAGGATACTCCCCAGGTCGGGTCAACGCGCGGATCTTGGCCCTTAAGCGTCGCCGTTTTGGTCATTAATTGACCACACCAAAACGACATCGTTTCACTGGCCTATATAAACAAAAATTTAAAACAAAAAAACATTTTAAAGCCAATTCAGAAAAAAAAAAAATAAACAGAGCTTCAAAAAAAACTCTTTCTCTTTCAGTCTCCGGCCATGGCTCTGGTGACAGACTGCCGCAC
Organism: Gossypium bickii; assembly: GCA_025503065.1. Lineage (NCBI taxonomy): Eukaryota > Viridiplantae > Streptophyta > Magnoliopsida > Malvales > Malvaceae > Gossypium > Gossypium bickii. The sequence continues at coordinate 57,359,969 of CP106714.1, read as the reverse complement.
GCGCCACCACACACGGCAGCCAGAAAGTCAAATCTTTCCCTCTTCAGGCCGAATTAAAGGTAATATTTTTTTGCTTTTTATTTTTTATAATATTTGCATAAAAAAAGTTTCAAAAGTAACAAAAAGGGAAAAAAACGGACTGTTTTATTTCTATTTTTTCAAATCTGTTTTTTGATTATCTACTATATTTTGCATGTATAGAAAGAAAGAGAAGAAATAAACAAAAACAAAAGTAATGATTTAATGAAATATTAAATCGAAAATCACCTCTTCTGTTTCTTTGATTTTCTTTTTTGTGTATATTCGTAAAAATCGTCCTGTTTTACAAAGTACATTAGGGTTTTTTATTGCCCAAAACAAATCAAAAACACCATAAATACATATATTCTTTCTTGCTATGCTTGCTATTTCTGCTGTGTTTTCTTTCCTTTTGTAGGTGAAAGGCGAAAATCACAGTGGCAACAATGGCGTGATGCTCGGCAGTGAAAGGGGCTACAACGAGCAGTGATGCAAGGCCCTTGCTATGGTTTCCAGATGCTGAAAACATTTTGGGCTAATTGGGCTCATTTAAGTTTTAGGCCATTGGGCATAGGTGTAACTGGGTTATGGGTATTGGATTGGGTTAGGATTAGACCGGTTAGGTTAGGATTGGGCCAATTAGGTTTAGGTTAATATTTGGATATGGGTACTATTTTTATTTCAGTTTGGGCTTGTAAAACACTTTGGGCCTCATTCTGAAACCTGTACTGTAAAGGGACATTTTATTTGGTTTACTATTTTTGATTTTTTTTTGTTTAATATGGGCCAGGGCTAAAATTGGGCTCTACAGCTGCCCCTCTTTTCTCATTGTTGTGTAACGAGAATGGAGCAAAGAATATAAAAAGACTAATTTTGCCCGGCCGTGCCGAGTCTTGACTTCTTGGTCCTTATCTTCTTCAAGTAACTTCCAACCCAACTGCAACTTTAAGGGTATTGGAACTTCAACTTAAATTTACTTCTCTGCAACTTTAGGGAGATTGATTTTTTTAGCTGTAATATTATTCCATTGTAACTCCAAGGAAAGAAGATTTGCTTTCTTCATTCTTCTATACTTCAGAGAGGCAAGGCTAGTATCTTCTATCTGTTTCGCTGTAACTTCAGAAAGACCAGATCTGCTATCTTTAGTCTGCTCTGCTGTAAACTTAGGGAGGCAGGCTGACATCTTCGATCTGCTTCCTACAACTTCAAGAAGATAAAATATGCTGTCTTTAGTCTGCTCTGCTGCAAAATCTGGGAGGCAAGGCTAATATCTTCGATCTGCTTCCTACAACTTCAGGAAGACCAGACCTGCTGTCTTCAATCTGCTCCGCTACACCTTCAGGGAGTCAAGGCTGACATCTTCGATTTGCTTCCTACAACTTCAAGAAGATAAGATCTGCTGTCTTCAGTCTGTTCTGCTGCGACGTCAGGGAGGCAAGCCTGACATATTCTATCTGCTGCCTGCAACTTCAGGAAGATAAAATCTATTGTCTTCAGTCTGCTTCGCTACAATTTTAGGGAGACAAGGCTGACATCTTCGATCTGCTTCCTGCAACTTCAGAAAGATAAGATCTGTTGTCTTCAGTCTGCTCTGCTGCAACTTCAGGGAGGCAAGGCTGGAAGCATCAATCTACCCTACTACATTGTCCTATAGAGGACATAACCTGTAGAATGGGTATATGCTTATGCCGAATGATTAGGATGCCTTGATCGAAATGAGTCAAATGCTCCTAATTAGACGTGCTATGATATATGAATGCAGAAATGTTATGAGCATGATTCCTACTCAAGGTGTCATCACTCATTTGTTCTTCATCCTCGTTCCTCTCGAAGTATCAATCATATTTGCTCAAATAATTTGCCTCATGGTAATTTCAGAGTCCGCTCCACTTGAACCTTGGGGACACAAGGCTTGTACCGCCTTCAAACCATCCCACCACGATTTATAGGAATCGAAACTTTTTCAGTCCGTCCCTACTGCAATTTAAGGGTACAAGATTTGTTTCAACTCCAATCCATTCCACCGCAATTCAAGGGTTTTGAATTTTTCCCCATCAATTTGGTTTGTCACACCATTCCCCGAATGTTATGAACCTATGAATATGCCTGTAAAATAACATTGCTTATTTTCGTCATAACAACTAGTTATTTTGTCCAATTACCATTTGGACAGAGAATTCAGAGAAATAATCTCTATCTAGACTCTTCTTTCTCAAATATTTCCAATCCTTATACATGGAAATTCTAAACAATTGTTCTGTTTCAGTTTCTTATATTATCTAGAAATTTCCAAAGTAATATGTAGAACTCCTTCTGTGAAAATATTATTAGTTCATCAATCATTATTTCAATGCAACATGCTTATGAATGATAACAAATAAATTGATCTTGAGGATAGTTCGAATTGAATAAATTATCAATAAAAAGAAAATTAACTAGGAAAACATCTTTGAGAAGAAAAAGAATCCAAAGATAGTAAATTGATATGAATAGGACAAAGACCAGATGCCCTAGATATCGTAGATTGAGCTTCAATATACAAACTCCATGAAGACTACTTTGAGCTTAACATGCGTTTAGAAGATCCAAAGTACTTTGTTGATTCCCCGATGTGTAACATATTTCATTTCTTCTTGATTAAGGTATAGCAAGATCACTGCATGCCCTTCAAAATTTGAGCCGCCCTTTTCAGGTTTTCAACTCAGAACCCCTTTGGTCTCAAGGAGCCCTTTACGGGTTTTGGCCTAGGCCTCTCTTCTCTCTTTTTTTTTTTGAAGTCTCAAAGTGCCCTTTGTGGGTTTTCACCTTGGCCTCTTCTCCTTTTTAAGCAAAATATTTTTTGATTGAATCTGAGTTCACAGGATTGGGTAAGCTTTTCCCATCCATTTCGGTCAAAATCAGTGCACCTCCAAAGAAAGCCTTCTTCACCACATATGGTCCTTCCCAATTCGGCATCCATTTTCCCCTGAAATCCCTTTGTATAGGGAAGGATCTTTTTCAGTACAAGGTCCCCCTCGTGAAATTCTCTTGGGTGAACTTTTTTATCATAAGCTCGCATCATTTGTTTTTGGTACATCTTCCCGTAACGAATAGCCCTTAGCCTCTTTCTCTCAATCAAGCTCAACTGATCATATCGAGACTGGATCCATTCTGCTTTATCCAGATTTATCTCTGACAAAACTCGAAGAGAAGGTATCTTTACTTCAATAGGTAGGACTACCTCCATCTCGTAAACCCATGAGAAAGGAGTTACCCCAGTAGAAGTTCTGACGGACGTTCGATAAGTATAGAGTGCAAATGGTAATTTCTCATGCCAATCCTTATAAGTCTCAGTCATTTTCCCTACTATCTTCTTAATGTTTTTATTGGCCGCTTCCATTGCCTGTAACACCCCTAATCCGTATCCATCGCCGGACTAGGGTTAAAGGCGTTACTGGACAATCGAAAACTTTTACAGTTATTTCATACATACATTCATCATTCACAATCAAAGAGTCCCTTATATTGGTCAATGAGACCTAAATCATGCTATAAGCTGGGTCGAGACTTAATCAGAACACATACAGAATTCTCAAAAAATTTAAAACTTTTCTAAGTTTCAGGGGTTACACACCCGTGTGGGCAGGCCGTGTGCCTTCCACGGCTGCTAGACGCACTCGTGTGTCCTCCCCGTGGTCGAAACTGGCCTTTCTTCCATGGCCACTAAGCACGCCTGTGTACTCTGGCCGTGGTCAATCCTATCAAAAATCACACGGCTACTAGGCACGTCCGTGTGCCAAGCCCGTGTACTCTTATGCTAGCTACCGACTTAGCCCCACGGTCACTAGGCACGCCCGTGTGCCACAACCGTGTGACATTATAGGCCATTTTTTAAGGCCAAAATGCCACCCACTTGGGTCTTACCTACAAGCAATATTTACCAACACATTTCATGCATACTAGACAACCAAAATAACCATTCAATCAAAACATTCAATATCCATTTCAACCATGCCAACTTCCAAGACCAAAACATATGTATATCAAGTATAATTCATCCAAATGCTTACCTAAAAAATTGACCAATTCAAGTGCTTCAACCATACCAAAGTATACTTTATATATCACATTCATTTAAACATAATACCAACATATAACTAGCCAAATCACCTGGCTAAATTCACTTCATTTACAAATACAAAAGACTAGCCTATACATGCCATATCTAGCAAAATATATATCCAAAATGTACCATAAACAAGTTGAATAGTGTAATGATGATCCTTGGCGGTCTCGAGCCTTCAGTAGCTTTGATGACCTATAAGACAGAGAAAATGCACACACAGAGTAAGCTTTCCAAAGGCTTAGTAAGTCATAATACAAACAAACTTAGCATAGAAGGCATATATACTCATAGATACATCACTTAGCAAATTATCACATATATATACTTTGGTCCATGTACTTGGCTATATTTGCCACATTCATCAATTCAAAAGTCTCATATATACAAAGTTCTTTCATGCTTACTATCACATCTCATATTGTTATCCAAATATACATAATCATCATAGTAAGATCACTTAGGAACTTACCTTATATACATACTTAGTGTATGAATCAACGTAGCTGAAACGGATTCACTATTTACATGGCCATTTCGTATCACAGACTTGCCCGTTGAATCGTAAGGAATCTAGTTGGATACTCAGAAAGCTCGAAATAGTTGTACAATGCCAACGTCCCAGAGGAGGTCTTATATGCACTCAGATATCGATGCCACTGTCCCAGACAGGGTCTTATACGAATCAATAGATGTCGATGTCCCAGACATGGTCTTACACGTAAAAATAATATCGATGCCAACATCCCAGACATGGTCTTACACGTAACGCTCATATCGATGCCTATGTCCCAAACGAGGTCTTACACGAAATCTCAAATCAACGCCAACGTCCCAGACGTGGTCTTTACACGAAATCTCAAATCAACGCCAACGTCCCAGACGTGGTCTTACATGATACAAATAGAACAAATACCTATGTCATGACATAGCTAATCCTATCTATTCCTAGGTTCATTTGAGACTTTTCGGATATTGTCACTAAGTAATCCTTATCTCGGAATTCATGAACAGATCATATCATGAGTTTTCATTGATAACAATAATCATAAGAACATACATAATTCAAAACGACTACGTTTATTTGCATAATGACTTACCTCGGATTCGATTTAACAGAAACGGAAACTGCTACTCGGTTACTTTCGCTTTCCCGTGATCTATACATATTTAGAATTAACCCTTTTATTTACTAACTCATTCAGACACACATTTAGGGCTATTTACAAATTAACCCTCACATTTGCAGAATTTGTCAATTTAGTCCATTTTCTCAAAACATCAAATTCACAAAATCATTACATACTCATGCTTAGCCGAATGTTCATACATCACATACAAGCCCATACTTTCCATCAAATTTTCAATTTAGTCCCTCAAATTGCTATTTTCTCAATTTAGCCCTAATTAGCTAAATTCAACAAAAATTCAAGAACAAAGTATGTTCATCTAGCTCAAAACTTTCATTTAACAACTAAATTCATTACAAAGCTCAACATAACATCTATGGCATATCACACAAACATCATCAATACACAAAGTTGAGACATGGGCTTGATAGTAGACTAAGCAACAATCTCAAAAACATAAAAATCATCAAAATCCAAAGCTAAAACTTACCTTAATTTTTGCTTAATGAATGCCGAATGTTAGAAAGCTTCAAAACATTTCTTTCCTTTGTATTTTCAGTGGAGAATACATGAATGAATGTTCCATTTTCATGCTTTATTTTATTAACAATTATATTATTAACCTTATTACCAAATTATCCTTATAAATAAAACATATATAACATATAAATCAAGGTCTTTTTTGACCTTAACCGTCCACTTACAAACTAATGGCTTAATTGCCACATAAAATCCTTATACTTATAAAGACATGACAATTAAGTACCTTTTTATGTAGCATGCTAATTTGTATATCAATGCAATTCAGTCCTCTGCTCAAATTAAACACACAGATGGACAAATTAACTCACGAAACTTTAGCACATGCATATTCACACATCATAGTCATAGAAAATAATATTAAAATATTATACAGGCTTAGATTTGTGGTCTCGAAACCACTGTTTCGACTAGGGTATAAACCGGACTGTTACACTGCCCCATTCATTTTTGGGCGATACGAAGATGAGTTGTGGTGTTTGATCCTGAATTGACTACAGACTTCTGCTATCGTGCTGTTGTTCAAGTTCAGTGCATTATCTGATATGATCCCCTCGGGTATTCCATATCGACATATGATTTCCTTCTTCAAGAACCGGTTAACTGCTGACTTAGTAACGTTAGCGTATGAAGCAGCCTCCACCTATTTCGTGAAGTAATCAATAACCACAAAGATGAATCGATGCCCATTCGAAGCTTTTGGTGAGATCGGCCCAATGACATCCATGCCCCACATGGAAAAAGGCCATGGAGAAGTCATAACATGCAAAGGTGAAGGCGGTACGTGAATTTTGTCTTAATAAATCTGGAATTTATGACATCTTTTGGCATAATTGATACAATCTCCTTCCATGGTGGACCAATAGTATTCGAATCTCATTATTTATCTAGCCATTGTGAATCCATTAGCATGTGTTCCACAAACGCCCTCATGAACTTCTTCCAAAATTTTCTTAACTTCAACAGCATCAACACATCTCAATAGTACCTGATCTTTCCTACTTTTGTACATGATATCCCCATCTAAAACATAGTCACAGGCTAATCTTCTTAACGTTCTTTTGTCATTCTCAGTTGCATGATCAGGGTACTCACAATCTCTTACGTATCGCAATATATCATGATACCAAGGGTAGTCATCCTTTTCCTCCTCTTCCATGTTACAACAATGAGCTGGAACTTCAAAAATACCCATTTGAATAGGTCTCATATCCTCTAGTTTGTTTACTTTTATCATAGAAGCCAGAGTTGCCAAAGCATTTGCCATCTGGTTTTCATTATGTGGGAGATAATTAAAAGTGATATCATCAAACCCTCAATCAATCCCAAAACTATTTTTCAGTAATCAATCAGTTTGGGGTCTCTTGTCTCCCATTTACCTTTAAGTTGGTAAATTACTAATGCAGAATCTCCATATACTTCTAGCACTCTAATTTTTCGCTCTACAGCTGCTCGAATTCCCATTATGCAAGCTTCATACTCTGCCATATTGTTTGTGCAATCAAAATCCAATTTGCATGTGAATGGATAATGATCTCCACTTAGGGATACCAAGACTACCTCAATTTTATTTCTTACAGCATTTGATACTCCATCAAAGTTTAGCTTCCACGGATACTCTTCATTAGTTGCCACATACATTAGCTCTTCATTGGGGAAATCAAAGCTCAAAGGTTCATAATCTTTTAAAGCCCTGCTAGCCAAAAATTCTGCAATTGCGCTCCCTTTTATAGCCTTTTGGTTCACATAGACTATATCAAATTCAGAAAGAAAAATCTGCCACTTAGCCATCCTTCCATTCAGAGCAGTTGACTCTGTCATATACTTTAATGGGTCAAGTTTCGAAATTAGCCAGGTTTATGATATAGCATATTTTGCTTCAACCTCCGAGTTGTCTAAATCAAGGTACAAAACAATTTCTCAATTGACGAATATCTCATTTCACACTCAGTGAACTTTTTACTGAGATTATATATCACCTTTTCTCTTCTTCCTGACTCATCATGTTGACCAAGCACACATCCTATGGAGTTACTGAACACTATCAAATACAATATTAATGGTCTACCTGGATTAGGCGGAGATAGTACTGGGGCATTTGACAGATATTGTTTGACTTTGTCAAAAGCTTTCTGGCACTCATTGTCCCATACACCTTGGTTGTGTTTCTTAAGAAGACGAAATATGAGATCACATTTCTCAGTTAATTGTGAAATAAACCGAGCAATGTAATTTAACCTTCCAAGAAACCTTGAACTTCTTTTTGAGTGCATGGTGGAGGCAATTCTTGTATAGCTTTGACCTTATTTGAGTTAACCTCGATTCCTTTCTCACTGACTACGAAGCCCAGTAATTTCCCTGACCGAGCTCTAAAGGTACACTTTGCCAGGTTGAGCTTTAATTGAAAATTTCTTAATCTCAAGAACAACTTCTTCAAAACTTCAATGTGTTCTTTTTCTGTTCGAGATTTGGCGATCATGTCATCAACATATACTTCAATCTCTTTGTGCATCATGTCATGGAATAAGGTTACCATGGCCCTTTGATATGTTGCTCCTGCATTCTTTAGCCCGAATGGCATCACCTTAAAAAATTCGGAGGCAAGTAACAATCTCTATCACCTTCAAAATCTTGAGATTCCTCTAAACGCATGCCTCGCTCAAAAGGGAACTCTGAATCTGTAATATCGTTGCTCATGTCATTGATATCTAGGGACCTGTGGTAGGCACAAAGGAATGTACAAAGAAAAAATGAATTCAAGAACAACTATTCACATGATATGAATGAGAATAACAAAAATTTTGGAAGGACATTAGAAGATCAAAAGAATATAAAAAATGAAAGAATATTTGCTCGAATTGATCATCAAAGATGTATTTTATTGAAACAAAGATGTCTGAACATGAGCCTATTTCACAAATTAAATCTTATTGCTTCTAGGCTTTAAAACAACAAGTGTGCTCTGAATATTACTCTGTGTAATCTCTAAAAACTACAGGAAGTTCCTCTGCAGTCCAGTTGTTCAAAACACTTTCAGGTTCATAAGGACGAATGCCTAACAAGTTTCTTCATTCAGTTCCTTCCTCGTGTATGGCATTGATATGGAGGTTTTCATTTCTTAGCAATCCTGTCTCGGAGTGAATTATCCCTCCTGGTACAAAAGTTTGGGATATGTGAGGGAATACCATTAATTCCCACTTGACTTCTTCCCCACTCAATCGTGCTCTCCTTCTCTCCTGCTTCTTTTCCATCTCTTTCTTCCTTTGTTTAGTATCTGGTCTGAAACCCAAGCCAAAATGATCTTTTTTTCTCTTTCAGCATCAGAACTTGAATCCCACCTTGGAGATGTCTACCCAATCCTTTTCCCGGTAAGGCTCCTTTCCCCACTATCATTTGCAAGCCCATTCTTGTAGTCCTGGATATTTTAGGTACAGAAACCTTATTCCCTTCCATAACGAATGTCGCGTTTACGAACTCTAAATATTGAAAGGAGCATTCAACAGCCTCCTCATTCGCCTCTAAATAGGGTGCATCATTGGTAACAATTACTATGATGTCCTCCTCTGCATTTATAGTAACCAGCCGGCCTTCTGTTACTAGTTTCAATTTTTGGTGCAGCGATGAGGGCACTGCCCCTGCCGAAAGAATCCAAGGCCTTCCTGACAAGCAATTGTAGGAGGGCTTGATATCCATCACCAAAAAATCCACTTCATATGTGTTTGGCTCAATCAACAACGATAGGTCAATCCTTCCCATCACTCTTCTCTTAGTGCCATCGAATGCTCTCACTATATTCTGGCATGTTTTCATGTGAGAACTGTCTATAGGCAATCTATTCAACGTAGACAATGGTAAGACATTCAAGGCTGATCCATTATCTATTAACACACTTGGCAGAGTGTATCCCTTGCAACGAGTAGTGATGTGCAGAGCCTTGGTTGGTCCCATACCTCCAGGTGGAATTTCATTATCACTAAAATAAATAAAGTTGTCGGCACTTATATTACTAACCAGACAGTCAAGTTTGCTGAAAGATATATCTTTAGTAACATAGGTTTTATTCAACACTTTCATCAATGCCTCGCGATGTACTTCTGAGCTTAAAAGCAATGCTAGCATTGATATGCGAGCCGATTGTTTGCTCAGTTGCTCTACCACACTGTATTCACCATGCTTCAAGAATTTCAGAAATTCTTGAGCCTCTTCTTCCTTTACTGGTTCATTGATAAGTGCATCAGGTCCTTTCTCGTTCAACTGCCAAGGTCTTTAATTTCACTGGTTCTATTTTGACGTTTACCGAGTCGTAACGCCTTCCACTACGTGTGTAAGATCCTTCATTTTGGTCCTCCTTGGAATTGCTAGCTAGGATTTCCCCTCCTGGTATTGTCACATTACAGTCGTAATTCCAAGGTATCATTTTGTTATCCGTATAAGGAAAGGAAACAGGTTTCTAGATTACGACCTTTGACACCATTTGTGTTCCGCATTCTGTGTTTCTTGGTCGGAAGATGATGATCCTCGGATAATTGACTTTTTGGTTTGTCGACTCTTCTTCTATCGCGCATATGTTTTCTCCCCCTAAGCCTTCTTCCTAAAATTCCAATTCCTTATTCTCCATAAGGCTTTGCACCAATACCCTGAACTCAATACATTCTTGGATCTCGTGCCCTTCTGCTTTGTGGAACTCATAATAGTCCCTTACTCCTTCACATCCTTCTACAGAATCTGATACTATCAATCCTCTTCCTACCACTTCTCTCCAGACAATTCTCGACGGGGTTTTTACCTCCGCAATATCCTTCTTGATCCTTCTCACGATGTAGAAGTTAGGCCCGAATCTGGAATGTCACATTAAAGGCGCACTTCAAAACAATTTACTATTTAACCATTTAAGACCCAAAAGCCCAAAACAGGAGTTTATTTCAAAAACTATATTAACACTTTAATAATTTTATGAAATTTCTTAAGTGGGTAGTTGAAACAATAATAATAACCCAAAATATAAATTCGATTAGGAGTTACATGCCCTTATCGCAATCCACTGAAAAAAAAGTATTTAAAACAAAATCATTTGAATAAATTAAAACATTTGAACAACTTGTAGTGTGGCCATCTCCGAGTCCTCTCCCACGTTGAGCCGTCTATTCAAGATTACCTAAAACATTAAATTAAAGGGTGTGAGTTTCGAAACTCAATGTGTACAACCCTTGGCAATCAAATCACATACAATTATTCACATTGGGCCTAAGCCCTATCAATATCGGTGGTCTTGGGCCTTACCCCACAATGACCTCATATCAAATCATATCGCATCGTATACAAACAAGATAATGCAAAACCCACCCCAAAAGTTCATCCACTACACACACCATTTCCCTTCCAACCTTTTAACTTCTGTGGGGAATTCTAGCTCGACCCACCCCTCCGCTACACACCAAAGGTAGCCCGTTTGCGATACTACCGAACGTTGCAGTAAAGCTGCTAAGCATATATTGGGCTTAAAGCCTCCGGTGGATCCATACCATACGACCATGCGATATTGGATCCATACCATACGGCTATGTGATCCTCAAGTCTTCCTCCGTACCATAATTCCCACCCATATGCATCCTAAGCAGAATACATATGAATGCATCAAACACACAAGTAACATCTATAAGCTTATGTTCGTCACGTAGGGGTATTTTTGTCGTTTCGCTACCCAGGGGTATTTTCGTAATTCTACCCTACAGGAGTATTTTGGTAATTTGGCAAAATAGGGGTATTTTGGTAATATTACAAAATAAGGGTATTTTGGTACTTTTGCAAAATAGGGGTATTTTGGGTAATTTTGCAAAACATGGGTATTTTGATAATTTACAAATCTAGGGGTATTTTAGTAATTTTTAAAATATAAGGGTAATTGGTCCCTCTCGGGTTTTAGTTATGAACTTTGGCCCATCAACAAGTCCTCCCGGCTATAGTGAACAGACACTACGCACCAGGTAGGATTCCAGAGAAGAGGAGGTAGGCCACTAGGACCGCTTAAGCACCAAGCTCTCCCTAGATCCAATCCTAGACATGCGTATGCCCATTGCCACACCCTAACCCAGCAACTTGTTCACGGACATGTTTAATTAGATTAAGTCTTATGAAATTTAAGAGTTGTTTAAACTAGGCCTAAAGTCCATTAACCCTAACTTACTTGTCTACGTCCCCATAAGCCCATCAAGCCCATTTCATGTCCTTACGGCCCATTAGGCCCAAATCTCATCATATGGCCTATTAGGCCCAAAAAAATCTAGATCATGTATCATATATGGCTAATTCAATTCGTATTACCAACCAAACCATTTCATCAAACTTAGCCTCAGGGCCCACCGGGCCTATTTAGCCACTTTCGGCTTTTCGGCATTGTCGATATTGTGTGTGTAGTGTTTGCACACACCTGGTAACCTCGCATGTTGCAAACCCCTTAGTCACAAACCTACAATTGAAATTACTAACGATTAACCAAAGCTTTAACATACACTAACTAATAACCGAAACCTCACCATACCCTTACCGTGTACCTCACGTTCCAGTAGCCCTTCCTTTGCTACTATTGGCGATTATCCTCTAGATCTGCACCCAAACACCTATATCGTCAAAACCAAGTGATCCATATTGATCATAAATCACCCCTATGAGCCACAATAGAATCGACCATTTACTAAACCCTAACCGAGTCGAGAATACTTACTGCCTTGATAGCAATCCTTAACTACCGCGCTTGCGATTACTGAGCCTCACTCTTGTTAATACATGGTAACGACAAAGAAGGGTTAGATAGCCCTTCGGATTTTAAAAAAACACACTAAAAATTCAACTAAGCACTTACTGAAATTCTCCTCTGACCCTGCGGCTTAGATATCTACTGAACAAGATTTGGCTTCCACGTGACTAGGAGTAGATAACAAAAGATTGAGGTGGAGAAACAACAACAAGGGTTCGGCAAGGAAGGATGGTGGTAATTTCAGCAATGAAGAAATATTATGGGAGGGAAGGAGAATTCAGTTTAGGCACTTTTGTTTGGAAAAGGAAAGAAATTGTGATTATTCGGGTATCTGCCAAAGGGGAAAAAAACTAAAAAAAAATTGAGAGATTGGAAGGAATTTTCCCCTAATTATTCAACTAAAGCACACAAAAGCAGCAAATGCCCTACTTACCTATATGACACGCATATATATACTAAATAAATAAATAGATAAATAAAATAAACCTACACTCCCCAATTGACTCAAACTTATCACTAATTAAATTTCTTTATTTTCTCCAAATTTTATCTTTATCCCCATCCAAAAATTCCTTTATTTAGCCAAAAATCCAATTTGAATTACATTTAAATTGCTTTCTTCGAATTGCAGCCATCCTTTGGTGTTTCGGTCCACTCCAAACACCTTCCCCACGCCAGCAGCAAAATAGCAAGTTATTGTGCACAAGGCAACTCGAACCCGAGACCTTCAGTAACCGCCACACGCTTCTCGCCATTGCACCACAACTCTTCTTGTGACATGTTCCATTCTCAACTTCTTTGAAAGCCTATTTCCCAGCGACCGAATCATCCAAAGAAATCTAAAAATATTCGTCAACACCCGGCTTCGAACCTCCAACCTCTTCACTATGATACATGCTCCTTGCCACTGCGCCGCATACTTTATTTGAGTCATATTTCCTCCCTAATTACTTATAAACCTTTCTGCCGCGCTCCAAGTTTACTAAAAAAATCCAACATTTAGCGCACACTGCTACTAGAACCCTGCTCCCCCTCCTGCTTCTAACGCCTTTACCACTGGGCCAGACGTTTCTTTGTGTCGTGAATTAGCCCCAACTAATTATCAGGCCTAATGCCTAAGACTAGGGTCCACTAAAGCAAGAAAATAAATTTCTCCCTATGGTCTTCCCTATCTCTAAGGCCTCAAATAAACCCGATGAGACCTTAATATTATTATTCTAAGTGCTACTCACACATACCAACCTCAGTGCACAAAAGAAATTTAAAGTTAAGGGATTTTTGGGGTGTTACAACCCAATAGGCCCAAATCTACTAGGCCTAAATTTGGGGCATTACACACGATACTTTTACCAATCGCATTTACCCTATTATCTCCATGGTTAGGTAATGGATTTTCTGCACTTGGTGTATCATCAAACTTTACGATCCCCATCTTAATAAGTCTCTCAACTGCCTTTTTGAAAGCAATATAGTTTTCTATTGAATACCTCGGTATTCTCGCATGATAGCCACATTGAGCGTTTGAATCATACCATTTGGGATATGGGTGCTGTAACGATTTTAAATAAAATGGGGATACCATGTGTGCGTCATATAAACTTTGATACAAGTCCCTATACGTCATTGGGATTAGCGTAAATTAGAGCTTTACAGAGTTTTGCTCTGTACCTGATTACTGCCTTATCGAACCTTGTTGCCCAGCGGTGATTACTTTTGGTTAACTAACAGTAATTGCCTTCGAGTACCCTTTATTATATGTGCTTGTATTTTTCACCTCATTCTCCTTTTTCCTTGGAGCTGACCTTTTGGTGTTTTCCCCTGCTTCTATCCTGCCACCCCTTATGGCATTTTCAATCATTTCTCCCGCCATTACTATATTGCAAAGCTCTTTGTGGTACTTCCTATCATGTAAGTAATGAATGGGGCCTTTAAAGTATTGATAAAAAGCATTGTAGTTTCCTTTTCTAGGAGCAGTGGCTGAACTTGCATGGCAACTTCCCTCCATCTTTGTGCATACTGCCTGAAGCTTTCATTTGATTTCTTCTCCATGTTTTGCAAGGTGATTCTGTCAGGCATCATGTCTGTCACATGATTGTATTGTTTCATAAATGCTTATGCTAGGTGTCTCCAGGAATTAATCATTGCACGGCTCAATTGATTATACCACCTGGATGCTGCCCCCACCAAGCTATCTTGGAAACAATGGATCAATAGTTGATTGTTATTAATATACCCTGTCATCCGTCTACAGAACATGGTAATATGGGCTTTAGGGCAGCTAGTCCCATTATATTTCTCAAATTCTGGCATTTTGAACTTATGAGGAAGCACCAAATCTGGAACCAAGCTCAAGTCTTTAGCATTATTTCCATAGTGATTATCAGCGTTTTCCAAGGCCTTGACATTTTCTTCTAACCATCTACAACGATCCTCTAACTACTTTGGTAATTCAATTCTCGTCCCTTCCCTCTCCGCTATATGTAAATCAGGAATAACAGGATTAGTAGGGTTATCTCCTGGGTTAGATCCTGAACTAACTTAGAAATTCATGGGCACCCCAGTATCAACTTGACCTTGTTGAGGCCTAATTGTAACAGATGGCCTTCGAGGATATGTTTAAGGTTGTGTTTGTGCATGCGGTGGGATAAAACCCGGAGGATAATCCTCATTATCTTCTCCAGTATTAGTCATGAGACCTTTTCCCTTGTCCATTGCCCCATTCAGTAGCTGAGTCATTTGAGCCATCATATTTCTTTGGGCTTCCATCATTTGTTCCCTCATATCTTGTTGGATCTTTGCCAACTGCTCTTGCAGTTGGTCTTGCATGTCTCTTTGGAACTGTTCGAGTCTTTGATCCATATTTATTGTCTTAGCATGTGTAACATAACGATGTTTAGTTTCCAGATTAACTTTTCCTTCTCTCTCTCTCTCTCTCTCTGTGTAATAACTTCAACTAACTAGGGTCTTTCTATGGATTTAAATGCATATGATGCGAATGCATGAATGCAAAAAGGCATCGATTCAGACTCAATTTCATTTAGAAAACTTTATTAGAAAACAAAATCCTTAACATAAAATGGACTACAAATATGCTTTCGCCCTAATGCCCAAAGTCTTAACTTTCCTAAACAACAAGGCTAGCTCTTGACCACGATCTAACTGTAGCTCATATTTCATGCTCAACTTATCAGCCTGTACTGCTAAAGCCTGTAAATGATCAGCTACCTCTCGAATCTGAGCTATGGCTTCACCCATGAGATAGTCCCTATTTCTAACGTGATCATGAGAATGGTGAAGCTCTTCCTTCCAACGCCATTCTCTTGCTTCAAGAAGCTTGATCGGGAGTTCATAGTTTTGTAATGCTGATTTTAACTCTTCAATCTTACCCTTCATTTCCTCAATCTTGTTCCGACTTGACTTTAGATCGATCGCAGAATTACGACTTCGATGGTGATGAAGAGACCGTCCAAGTTCAGCCAGTCTAGCTTTTAATTCTCCTTTTTCATTTCGGCTTTCTACCATACTCTTCTCTAAGGCCTCGTTTCGCTCTTGCATTTCTTGAAACTTCCTCTCCCATCGGTCAGCTTTGGTCTTTTCCTCTTGAACCTCCTGTTGCCATTGTTCTGAAGTCTTCCCCAATTCAACATTTTTCATCGATTGATGTAGCTTCTTATATTCTGTCTTTAAACTATCCAAATCTTCCTCGGCCTTTTTCTTCCCTTTTCTTAATTTTTTGGCCTCTAGTTTCTGAACATCCACGTCTAATCTTAGATGCATTTTTTCTTCTTCCAACTTCTCTATCTTCTTTTTGAGCTCTAAACTTCTCCTTTCAAAATCTTGTTTTATAATCTCTAATTCTGATGGACCACTCGTAAGTACTCTTCGATCGATCGAACGCCTTCTAAACTTGGCACAGGGATACTTTCATTGACTCTTCTACTCCACCATCCACTATATTCTGGGGTCGTCATTGGACATACGTCCATTCTTTTCATGCGACGGGTCTGGTTCCAAGTATTAGAAATCTCCTTAACCCTTTTCTTGTAGCTATCTCCCTTATACGAAAACTCACATTGAGCCAACCCATGTGTAGCCAGTATGAACTGCCCTGATCTGTATTGCCTTAGTACGAGCAACGTGCATATCCAATGGCTCCCCAAATTCCAAGTAGAGGGACCCAATCAAAACTCCCACACCGGTACAGAACTTTATCGGAAACCATCCAGGGAGCTCTCCACTCAACGTCTTCTTCTTGGAGATTACGGAGAAGCGCTATCCAATTTTTTTCTGATGTATCATCTTTTCTTGGGGTGGCCACTATCTCTTTTAATGGGGAGTAATTTTCTAAAATAACCCGATAAGAAACCTTATCCACCTTCTAGAAATGACAGTGGAACCAAGCCAACAACAACTGCGCACATCCTATAAATCTTCCTTCGCCAGCTCTCCTACATGCATTCAATGATCGAAATGTCTCAGCCAAGATTGCAGGGATAGGTGTGGCCCGTTTGTCAAGTCGATTAAAAAGATCTGAGACTGTTTCATCCCCATATCCCAGTACCCTAAGGAAGATCACTAATCCATATATACTTAAAGAAAATACATCGACTCTCTCTTTCATATCAGGATGTACTAGAATCAAATCCTTCAAAACATTTCATGGGATGCACTTACACTCACCTTTTTGCTTGATTCTGGCTGTGACCCACTGTTCACTCATCCCCGTAATATTCATCAATTTCGTCCAAAAGGTTGGAGCACTAGAAGCCCTTGAGTAAGCTTTATCAACTTGAATCTTGGGACAATGTAATAAAACTGTATACTCTTCCACCGTGGGTACCAAATCAACCCTTCCAAAAGTAAAGCAACTATACGCAGGGTTCCAATATTGGGTGATGGCCCGAAACAAATGTTCATCCACCTTAATGTCCAACAAGTACAAAAAATCCCATAGCTGCAGTAAAACAACTACTTGGTCTCGTCACTCCACCGATCCCATATTTCTCTTAATTCTTGGAGATTATTTTGCGTTTCACTGATGCGAGTGTAGTCCCATAATTTTGATGTGTACCCTTTGGCTAGGCTATCCCCTTTCTCTAATTGCGTTTGCTCTAACCACATGCGGACAATTGCATTGTCTTCCACTTTGTCAAGAAATTTGTTCTCCATAACCCGCTTTCTAACTTAGAAACTAGCCGTGAATCGATACCTCTTAAAATATAAAATGACATGCACCAAAATAAAGCACAACAAGTTAGTACCATGAAATAAAACATAAAGCAAATAAAATAAACAAATACCTATCTGGGTGACCACTAAGGTTTAGCATAGTTCTACTTAGGGTGATTCCTTACGTTTTCTACGTGTGGTTTAGCTCTAAATTTGAGGTACCTGAACCAATAGATTCCTCGATCCTCACCCATTATAGGATCATATGGACCGAGTTCGGTTCAGGGGAATACATTTCCCTATGGCTGCATGGAGATGAAAATCTCACGAAGACATAGCTACGAATGTATCCCGAAAGCGATCCACTATCTTGCACGAAGGTGAAAACCTCACGAAGTATTAGCTTCTCACTCTCACTTAAAAGGGTGTAACCAAAGCGGTCATGCAATGCAATGCAGAGATACTTTAAAAGATTAGAACAACCTGCAATAAAAAGGATCATAATTTTCCACATCCGATGTAACAGCTCGATTTTGACCCTAATCAGAAAAGTGGTTTCAAGACCACAAATCCAGGTCCAAAAAAATATTTTAAAAATATTTTCTATGTTTATTATGTGTGAATTTATTTGTGTGAAAATTTCGCGTTTTAATTTTGTCGTTTGAGTGTCTGATTAAATAAAAGGATTAAATCGCGTAAAATGAAAATTAGGTGGTTATTTCTAAAAGGGCCGAATAGTGGTTGTCTTTATAATTAGGAGGTTTAAAGATGCAAATAACCCACTATGTAAGTTACTGGGAAACCAAGGACTAACGTAACCTTATTATATAAGTTATATTAATTAATTATTAAAGGTTAAAATAGTAAACTAATAATAATGTTAATAATGTTATATTATATGAAATTAAAAACCATTTTTTAATTCTTTCTTCATCTTTCATTGCCAAAAGTTACAAAATAAAAAGGGTTTAAAAGCTTTGAAACATTCGGTCCTCATCTAGCTTAATCTAAGGTATGTTTTACTTTGATTTTTGATAATTTTTACGTTTTTGAGATCGTTGCTTTGAGTACTATCCGACCCACGCTTCAATTTTTAATTTTGATGAATATTTTGAGTTGAGCCACTGATGATAGCTTGTTGTTTTTGTTTTTTAATGATGAAATATGAAATATATGTGTTAGATTAACAAATTTTGTCTTTGAATTTTTGATGAATTTGAGTAATTTGGACTAAATTGAAAAAATAAATTTTTGAGGGACTGAAATGTGAAATAAATGAAATGTATGGATTTGTATGAGGACTAGGAATATTGGCCCTAAAGGTGTATAGTCAAATTTTGTGTATTTTGTGTTTTGTGCAAAAAAGAACTAAATTGTAAAAAGTGTGAAATGTTAGAGGCAAAATTGTAATTTGCCCATTTATTTGTTTTTAGGCTAAATTGAATAGAATGGTGTTTATATAGGCTTAATTTGAATATGTTTAGATCAAGAATTAAAGAAATCAGATTTGAATCAGGAAAAGACAAAAGTAGTCGAGTAGCCGATTTAACAGTCGACGACGTCCGAGGTAAGTCAATAAGCATTTAAATGTTGTTATATCTATGAATATAAATTTGTTATGTAATTACTTGAATTATTTGAACTATTATTTGCTATGGCCGAATGTGTACTTTGATAATTGGCTATCTTCCGAGCTTGATTCGATCGAGATTCGACGTTCGTAAGCCCCGTACGAACCTTAAGAATAGATAGGATACATATGTCATGACATAGGATATCTGTTATGTGTTACCGAGTAAGACCACGTCTGGGACGTTGACATCGAATTGTGTTTATGTGTAAGACCCTGTCTGGGACAGTGGCATTGATATGTGATTACATGTAAGACCACGTCTGGGACGTTGGCATTGTACGAGCTTCCGACTATCCGTGTATCCTTTTTAATTCCGAATGGTACAATGGGCATGTGTAAGTGAAGGTCTATGTGATATTTAAATTAAAAGAACTCAGGTACGTATATATATATCTTTGTTGTGAAGTGAAAGGTAAGTTATATGTTTATTACATTGTTTGGAAGTTAATGTGTAAAGATGTGAATGGTGTATAAGCTTCCACTATGTGTATTCGGCCAAAGAGTAAATTATGTGACTTTGGTTTGAGATTTGAGTAATTATTTGTTATTATGTATAAAGTGCTACTTGATATAAATTTTGTATTTGTGATTTTGCTAAGTTGATTGACTTTACTTTGCTATTGACTTACTAAGTTTAAATAGCTTACTTTGCGTTTCTTTGTCGGTTTCTATTTTGTAGATTTTGGATTCGTTACGAGCTTGGGGATCGTCAGCAAAACTATCACGGTATCGACAGCTTATTTTGGTATTTCGACTATGTTAATTACGAATATATGGCATGTATAGCATAGAAAAAGGGTGAATATGAATTGAGTATTTGTAACATCCCGGTTTAGACCCTAGTCGGAACAGTGGTTCGAAACCACAAATCCGAGGTCGTAAAAATATTTTAATGATATTTTTTGTGTGAATGATATGTGACATAGTCTGTGTGAAAATTCTATATGATAATTTGATCGTTTGTGTGTCGAATTAAGAGAAAGGACTGAATCGCGTATAGAGTAAAAGCTATGTGTTGAATTATAAGTACTTAAGTGATGTGGCTTTTGAAGGTTGTGTCCTTAATAGGCAAATATGCCAATAGATGATTAGTGGTTGAACAAAGGGCGATTATACCCTTGATATATATATATATATGTGTATACTTTATTTTTATGAAGGATATTTTGGTAAGATACATGTTATTATGCTAGTAATAAACAAAAGAAAAAGATGAACATTATCATCTTATTTTGGGGTGCCGAAATTTAAAAGAAAAAGAAAAGGTTAAGCTTGTTCATTCGACCATGGTTCAAGCATAAATCGGGTATGTGTTTTCGATCGATTTTTGATAATTTCTACGTTTTTGCAATGGTTGCTTTGAGAGCTACAAAACCCATGTTTTGATTTTGTGAAATGATGATGTTTTTGTGAGATGCCATTGATGATATGTCAAGCTTTTTGATGATTTTGGGTGTTAAATGAAAGATATGAGCTAGATGAACATACTTTGTTCTTGAATTTTTTGATGAATTTAGCTAAATAGGGCTAAATTGAGAAAATGGTAGATTGAGAGACTAAATTGCAAATTTGATGAAAAATGTGGGTTTGTATGTGATGTATAAGTATTCGGCTAAGCACATGTGTATTGAAATTTTGTGTATTTGATGATTTTGTGAAATAGGGACTAAAGTGTCGAAATGTAAAAATATGAGAGTTATTATGCAAATTACCCTAAATGTGTGTATGTGGACTAAATTGAATGAAATGGTGATTGAATGGATTTAATTTGAATGTGTATAGACCAAGAAAGAAGAAATTCAGATCGAGATCGAGGAAAAGATAAAGTGCTCGATTAATCGACCGTATCGATAGTTCAAATTTTGAGGTAAGTTCGGGCATAATACCTGTATTTAGCTATGTTTAATGCTATGAAATAAATGGTATGATATTATTACAAAGTGAATGCTATGTGATAGATTTAGTTAAATGGCACTAAGTGTGCGTATTCGAAAACATGATGGGGATAAACAACACTGTGTGTGCGGAGTAATATAAGCTTCGGCTTTGTGGTTGGCACTGTGTGTGCGATGCCGATTTAAGATCAGTTTGAGATGTATGTACTAAGTGTACGATGCTAATTAAGCTTCGGTTAACTAATTATGCACTAAGTGTGCAAACGAATCGAGGAAGAAATGAATGTGGACTGAAATGAATCGTGATTATTGATTAGCAAAAGTATTTGACAACTAAGTGTTGGCTAAGGTACGCTCGGAATCTATGTGGTTGGTGAAACTATGAATATGGTTGTGGATGAGTTAATTGAACATATTGGTTGTGGATGGTATTATATTTGTGATAGTAAAATTAATCTAAGTGATGACATGTTGATAATATGTATTATGTTGTGAACTTACTAAGCTTTATAAAGCTTACTGCGTGATTCGTTTCTCTGCTTTGTAGTGTCAATAAAGCTAGCTCAGATCGGGGAATCGTCAGCATCTCAGTCACACTATCGGCAATCTATTTTGGGGTATTTTGGAAAGATGTACATAGTTAAATATGGCATGTATAGGCTGGTCATTTGAATCATGTTTGATATTTTGTAGGTAGCCATGATATGTGGCTAGATATGTGCTAGTTTTAGCAAGAATGGTTTTGGTTTATGTGATGCATCTTTTGGTATGGTTTGTGGGTTGAGAAGTTGACTTATGAATGGTAACTTTGTGTTGGTAAATTGCTAGTATGAATTAGTGAAATTGAAAAGGAATGATGTTTGGTAATGAATGAATTATGCTTGTGATGATATGAGTTTTAGTCTCTGAAAATTGTCATGGTTGGAATTGATATTTAATGTATGGTTTGAATGACTATTTTGGTATGTTTTTGGTGGTTATATATGCATGAAATGACTTGGTAAATATGGCTTGTAGGGTGAATTGGCAGAATGTAGCTTAACAGCACACGGCCTTGACACGGGGGTGTCAGCTAGCCGTGGTGTACAAGTCAGTAGCTAGCTAATAGTACACGGCCATGGCACATGGGCATACTTGGTGGCTGTGGTGGGGAAGTCAGTATATGGCCTAGCAGCACACGACCATGGTACACAGGTGTGCCTAGGGACCGTGTTAATATAGTCAGTATATGACCACGGGGAGGACACACGGGGTGTCCAGCATTCGTGGAGGGAACACGGTCTCCTTCGACGGCCGTGTCTCCCCTGAATTTTAGAAAAGTGTTAAATTTTCATAAAATTTTGTATGTGTTTCGGTTTAGTCCCAACCCCTCTTTAGTATGTGAAATAGGTCTCGTAGACCTTGATAAGGGACAACATGATTGTAAATGAATGTGATTGAATACAATTGACTTTGTGTCGTAAAATTTTGGATGATAAATGTTTTGATTGATCGGTAATGCCTCTAAACCTTATTTCGGCGACGGTCTCGAGTTAGGGGTGTTACAGTATTTATGTATATAATTAATAGCCATGCGAAAATGGCTTATCCTTTTTTGACTATATTTGCTATCTGTGTCGACGATTTGTTGTGGTTGATATGAATGAGTTGTGACATAAGTATATTTGGTTGAGTATATGTTCATATTAGTATGTTTTGTGTGATGCTCTGAAATTAGGCATAATAAACTTGATTATGAGATTGATACATATATTTTGGTTATGTCTGAATTGATGGAATGGTTTAGTTGATATGTAAATTTAAACTAAATGTATATGTTGTCATTTTCTCTATGTTAAGTGATAAAGTCCTATTTAAGTTGAATATAATTAGATGATATGTAATGGTTTGTTGATATATATTCTAACATCCCGAAATTGGGCTAGTAGGATTGGGCCCAATGGGCCTTAGGCGTAGTAGCGTTTAAAATTTTTGAGAACGGCATTAATGCAAGTTAGACTTATTAGGTAAGTGATTTTGGAAGGTTAGAGGGCTTCTATGAAGTCCCGAGATCGAACTTTGGTTTTGGGGAAATTTTGGTTTTAGGTGAAAAAAACCTTGGAAGTTGGCAGGTAGGCCTTAAGAATAAAATGTGGAGGAAAATGACACAAGTGGAATGTGTGGTGTAGTGGCAAAGTGACGCCACATAAGAGGCAATGGAGTGACGCCACAAGGAAGGAAGGAGGTCCAAGGTTGAAGTTTTGGCTTTTGCATTTTGGTTTTCTTTTTACTTGGACCTTAGAATTTAGCTACAGATTTATATTTAGCTGCGCATGGTTTAAGACACAAGAGGAGCTTGTGGCCAAGTGGTTAGCGGCGTGGATTATGTTGCAAGGGAGCCTGGGTACGAATCTCATGACAAGCAATGGAGTATTTATTTTGTGGATTGGACGGCAAGAGTTTTAGTTGAATTTAAACTCTACTGACGAAGGGATCCCACATCGGAAAGATACAAAGAAGGAAGGTAAAGAGCTAGCTATATAAAGAGCATTCCAGGAGGAGAGTTAACATACCTTGGTGGGCGTTTGGGCACAGGAGTGGTCGCAGCGCGGTTTAACACCAGACTCCTACCAGGTGTGTAACTCTCTCTACTCTAGCTGTAGAGCGGTAAACGCCGAAGTGCTGATCAAGGCAATAGTAGCCACACGAGCGTGCGAGCGCACGTGTGGGGCTTCGACGCGATAGTTGAGGCCATTAATAGTATTCTTGTGGGTTGAGACTGCTTAGGCCACGATGGGCCGAAGTGGGCCCAATGGGCCCGTGGGCCCACTTGATTAAAATTGTATGATGGTGTAGTATATAGTGAACTAGACTAAGTGAATCTCATATACGTGGCTAGATTTATGTTAGATGGGCCACACGAGCGTGTGGGCCCAAATGGGCCAAAATTGGGTTTTAGGCCCAGTAGTCCGGTACGAATGGAAATGGTAACCGAGTCGCTCGGGGCGACATTTGGGCCTTTGGGAAAGGCCATTGTAGGTGCAAAATTACTGATATACCCTTGGAAAGGTAAATTACTAGAATACCCTTAGAAAATAAATTACGAAAATGCCCTTGGCGGGTAAATTACGAAAATGCCCTTGGTAGGAAAAATTAAGGTTATACCCTAGAGGGTTGATTAGCGTGATTATGTTGTTTTATGTCTATCTGATTATGATGGTAATTCATGTTATACTTATATTTGATATATGTCTAGCATACATGACATACTGCATACACGAATTATTATGTCATATTGCATGGGTATAAAGAGAGGAGGGGGAAGATATGTTATTTGTGACTTTGGGTCACCAATGGTTTGGCACCATCAGTGGTTTGGTACCACATATGTTTAATTATGACTTTGGGTCACCAGTGGGTTGGCACCACATATGATATCTTTGTGACTCGTCCCAGTGGCTTAGTACCACAGTGGTTGGCCCCACATATTACATTGAAAAGGGATTGTGAAACACCCCAAACCCGGCCCACGAGCTTTGACCAGATTTGGTATGTTCCTCAAGTAAACCGGTTCAAAGTTCTTTTGTTACTTTGGGAAAATAGTGTGTTTTGAAAGAAATACTGTTTTGGGTTGGGCTCGAGTAGAAAACAAAATCGTTTTATAATGAAAACCTTTTTAAATTTTACGTGATAAAACATATAGAATACATTTAAAGTAAATTACTTAATCTTTAACTTAATAAAAATTTCGTAACATAGTAAATAAAAATAGAAATAAAATAGTGCACTATGGCCTTATGGCCTTATTACATCAAGTAAATCCAAATAATTCGGAGTACTTAAAAATTAATAGTCCATAAAAATAAAAACTTCATGTTGAGCATGGCCACCACAAGTTCTCGCCGTCTGGTCCATTCTTCGCTCATCACCAAACATGGTCCCACAACGGGTGAGTCAACAGACTCAATGTGTACACAACACTAAATCATAATAGAATCAGGCATAACAAATATTACACATTCATATCATAGCATACAAATTATGATGCATTCCCAAACCCAAACCTAATAAGCCATCCGCTACACTCTCCCGTACCAACCTGTACACCGTGGGGACTACTAAGTCTACCCTCCGTCCGCTACACTCCATATCGCGGTCTTAGGTCACCGCATTTGTGATCTTAGGTCACCACATTCAGATATCGCGGTCTTAGGTCACCGCATTCAGATTACTGTGGTCTTAGGTCACCACATTCAGATACCATGGTCTTAGGTCACCGTGTTCGTGGTCTTAGGTCACCACATTCACTTCCCCTTTCAATAACCCATATGCCCTATTTTGTAATATGCATTAATATGCCAAAGTTCACATTCTTATTCTCATGTTACAAATAACATATTTCATATTCCTAGTAGGAGTAGGAAACGTACCTGAGTACTTAGTACCATAACATGGTACCTTAGCCACTTTCTTATTCTTAATATCACATATTTTAATTAGACATAGCCATAAAACTTATTAAAAATTAGTGTGGGGTACACACCTGATTAGCTTAACGAATTCCTTGAAATCCCGAAAAATCGATCTATCGCTTTAGATCCTAAATCCCTACATTTGGCCACATTTAGTATTTTAGGAAAAAGCCTATTCGGCTAATTTAATCAAATCCCGAAGGATTATCGTATCCACTTTCTTACCTTCTTTGCCGATTTGATAATTAATCAAATCCAGAAAACTTGTATTCTTCCCTTTGAAATCGGCTAATCACTAGATCCCTTGAATCGGTTAGTTTTTGGCTTAAAACACATAAAAATAGATCTAACTACTAAAATAGGCCTTGGTCGAATATTCATAGTCACTTACCTTAAGGATCTTAAATCCCGAAATTATCCCTTGGTTATAGCTTACATCGAAATCCCTAAAACCACATGTTAGATCAACTTCTAACCTTTAATCACAATCAATGGCCCTTGGCGAATGTCGATATGACTTACCTTGATGGTCAAATCCGAAGATCTTTTCCTTTATAGTCGACTATGGCAAAAATCCCAAAGAATCCTTACAAATTTCGGCAAATAAGAATATTGATGGGATTAGTCCCAGATTTCGACAAATCTAAAAGAAAAGAATAGAAATCAAAACTTGTTCTTACTCTTTCTTGAAGAAATCGACAAAGACCTATGCTTGAAGCCCTCAAAGATTCGGCTTTTGATGGATTGGAAAGAAAAGAAATTGGCTAATGGTGATATCTTGAATTTTTGGCTTTGGCTAACAAAAGAAGAAGAACAAATGCTCTAGGAAATTCGGTAGAGAGAAGGGTTGAGAGAAAGAATGATGAATGGCCCTCTTTTCCTCATATAGCCGAATTTACTAACTTAGAATCCCTTACTTGGCCATCACTCTTCTATTTTGATAGCTTTATCTCTTTAATTATCTCCTAAAATAAAAGATAATTCAAAGAACTATCCTTACTTAGCCGAAATTATTAAACTCAAAGTCCCTTACTTGGCCATCACTTCTCCCTTATTTTCCTAATTAAAGAATAATTCCTCATTTATCTCTTGAAAATAATCTAAAATAAATCCATTATTTATCCCTTATTTATCCACTATTTATCTCTTAAAAATAAAAGAATAAAGGCTCCTAAATTATAGCCTTGTGCCATCCCTTGCTGCTACTCTCTGCTGCAAAATAAAACTTTTTATTTTGCTTCCCTGCAGACTCAACCTTGGCCCAATACCCCAAAGATGTGGCGCCATTTCCTGAGGCCCTAAGTGGCATCTTCAAGCCACTTTTCCAAGCCCGTTTGTGTGTCATATTTCACATACATTTTCTCTTAAGGCCACCTCGCCTTAGTTCCCTCTTTTAGACTTTAAAACTCAACATTTTCTAAGTCATTTCCTTACATTTCCAAGTTTCCAAAAATTTTTGTTTCCCTCTTTAAACTTGACATTTCCTTACATTTCCAAGTTTCCAAAAATGTTCGCTTTCCTCTTTTGAATCATTTGTAAATCATTTCCTTGCATTTCCTAGTTTCCAAAAATGTCCACTTTAAACTTAACATTTCCATACATTTCCAGGTTTCCAAAAATATTCAAAATCCATTCATAACACATAAGACATGTCATTTCGTACAATTAAACTGAAAATGCTTAGGCCTTTTTCAGGATGTTACAAATTGTCACCAGTGGTTTGGTACCACAAAGCGGGTTGGCCCCACATGTGTTTAATTGTGACTTTGGATCACCAGTGGTTTGGCACCACCAGTGGTTTGGTACCACATTGATATGATTATTTGTGACTTTGGGTCACCAGTGGTTTGGTACCACATATGTTATTTGTGACTTTGGGTCACCACTGGTTTGGCACCACCAGTGGTTTGGTACCACACGGGGTAGAATCTGGAGTTTCGGATGGTTAGGTTTTGGGTTGCATGACATGCATATTTTCATATGAAATTGTGTAAGGGACACCCGTTGGATAGGGATTTACACACTGAGTCTCGATGACTCACCCCTTAGTTAAATTTTGCAGGTAATCATTAGATTGCGGATTTGAGAGCTGAGGTGGACTCGTGAAGGCCATACATATGTTTACTTGTAAATTTGTTTCTTTTATTTGGACTTATTTTTATTTGGGTTTTTGTTATGTAATAAGGCCTTGGGTATTTTATTTGGTTTCAGCTTTCAATTTGGTTACTGCTTATTATTAAATGATCAATATGGGATTTTCCTAAAATGATAATAAACCATTTCTTATTCAAAATTACTTAAACTCGATTTTTCACAACAACTATAAAGAATACGAGCTTTTTAACAAACGCACAGTTTTTAGACATTCCTTTCATGTGACGTGCCAGATCCGGTCGTAACGTTTAGGCCGGGTTTGGGGTGTTACATATATTGTAAGGATGATTTATTTATTAAGTGAGTTATGGCAGAACCAATCTGTGTATATGTATATAGGTAATAATTGAATGGTGTTTAATAAATTATATATGTATTTAGGTATTGGCAAGTATGAGAGTTAATAAGACGGAGTTGATTTCAGTGATGAATAATTATGTTTATATGTTTGTTATAACAAATGGGAAGTGATCATATTGCTCGGAAAGTATTGATAAACTGAATTGGAAAGATAAGATTTAATGAATATATATGTGCATTCAGCAATATGGTGGTAATATTATGAATGAGTACATGCATAATGTATAAAATTGGTTTTATAATTTGTTATGAAAATGTGAAATTATATGTATTTGTGATTATGAAAAGATAGGCATGTCAAAGATTAAATTGATTTCATAGGTATTGAACATACGAATAGTAGAAACGTGCAAGTATGTATTTACGCTTTTGAATTAGCAATTTAATTAAGAGATTGTAAATATATAATTGCATATGTAATTGGATGTGTTTTAATGTCATATTGGTAGATTCATTTAATGATTTGTAATGATTTGTCATGGCCTTAAATTTTAGGTTAAAGATGTATATAATTAAAGTAGTTCGTATGGAAAATAATGTGATTAGCCGAATGTGTATTTGTAATTATTTGATGAGTAGATATGAATATATATATATATATTAGCTTATTAGTTAGTAAATGATTTGATTGGATTCTTGATAGCCATCCGCCTTTTAAAATGATTTAAATGATATGTTTACATGTCCATATAATTTTAATAAAAGGGAGAGTATATTGGTTTTGAAATGGTGCAGGACTATGAATAATGTTTAATTATTTAAATGTTAGTGTACTATATGGATAATTAAGCATGAATGGGTCCTTAATGGTTTAAAAAAAATTATATGCCTGTTTTGAGTTGTGTCTTCTTCGGTAATGCCTTGTAACCCTAGCCTGGCGATGGATATAGGTTAGGGATATTACATTTGATTGGTATCAGAGCTACGATTTAGTCGATTCTAGGACTAACGTAGCGCGTATGAGTCTAGCTATACATGCCATATTTTATATTGCGATAGTGTGATGACTTCTGACATCTAAAAATGTGTTTTATATAGTAATGGATCCCGATCGAGCCGTAGCTGATGATGTCGAGAGTGTAGCATCTGCTCCCACGCAAGGGACAGAGCTGATAGATTCTCGACCTACTTCGAGTAATCCAGATGGAGAGGCTAGACAAGCCTTCTACCAAATGATGAATGATTGGTTTACACAGTATATTCGGACTAATCCTACTGTACAACAAACTCCACCCCCGGTTAATCCATCTACAGTGCCTATTATACCTTCGGTGAGTGATCCGATGAAATTATCAAAGCCACCTGTTGATAAAATCAAAAAACATGGAGCCGAAGAATTCAAAGCCACTGGTGATGATGATGCTGAGCGAGCTGAGTTCTGGCTCGATAATACCATCCGAGTATTTGATGAATTATCCTGCATCCTTGATGAGTGTTTGAAATGTGCTATATCTCTGTTACGGGACACTGCATATCACTGGTGGAATACACTTGTGTCGGTGGTTTCAAAGGAACGAGTGACCTGGGAATTCTTTTAGACAGAGTTCCGTAAGAAATATATCAACCAGAGGTTTATTGATCAGAAGCGTAAAGAATTTCTTGAGCTGAAATAGGGGCAAATGATAGTGATAGAATCCGAGCGAAAATTTGTTAGACTCAGCAGATATGCCAAATAGTGTGTTTCATCTGAAGCCATTATGTGTATGAGATTTGAAGATGGGCTGAATGAAGACATTAAACTATTAATTGGCATACTAGAGATAAAAGAGTTTGTGGTACTTGTTGAGCGAACCTGCAAAGCTGAGGAGCTCGGGAAAGAGAAAAGAAAAGCTGAGCTCGGGAAAGAGAAAAGAAAAGCTGACTCTAAAGCTAGAGATTCACGCAAAAGATCATTCAGTAAGCCATTTCAATCGACCTAAAAGAAATTTCGAGATGATACTAGCTGTTCAAAGAATACTGCAGGTCATTTTAGACTAGATCGAGATAAACCACCTATGAGCTCGAGAGCTACCTCTGTAGCTAGTGTGGGTAATGTCAGATCAAATCAACCTGAGTGTGAACATTGTGGTAAATGACATCCCAGCAGTTGTAGATTGCATGATAGAGCCTGTTTTAAATATAGATCCAGAGATCATTTTTTTTGGGAGTGTCCAGAAATAGTTGATCAAAATCCAGCTAAGAATACTAGGTCGGGTAACACTGCAGCTCGAGGTAGATGACCCAGAAATACAAGTAATGTGAGTGGTAGCCAGAGAGGGACTAAAGATTTTGTTGTTAGGTCTGTGGCTCGCGCACCAGCTAGAGCTTATGCCATACGTGCATGCGAGGAGGC
This sequence comes from Gossypium bickii, assembly GCA_025503065.1. Lineage (NCBI taxonomy): Eukaryota > Viridiplantae > Streptophyta > Magnoliopsida > Malvales > Malvaceae > Gossypium > Gossypium bickii. Next base: position 57,329,431 of record CP106714.1, on the reverse strand, counting down.
TTCATCCCCAAATGTCATTACTGGTACTTTTACTCTTTATGATACTACCGTTATTGCTTTGATTGACCCTGGTTCAACTCATTCCTATGTATGTGAGACTTTGGTGTTCAGTAAGACTTTACCTGTTGAGTCTACTGAGTTTGTAATTAAAGTATCGAACCCCTTAGGCCAGTGTGTCTTGGTTGATAAAATATGCAACAATTTTTCGTTGATGATTCGAGATTCATGCTTCCCAGTTGATTTTATGTTGTTGCCATTTGATGAGATTGATATAATTCTGGGTATGGACTGGTTGACTCTGTATGATGCTATCGTGAATTGCAAATGGAAGATTATTAAATTGTAATGCTAGAATAATGAGATTATTCAGATAGAATCTAATGATTTGAATGGTTTACCAGCAGTGATGTCTTCTATGACAGCTCAGAAATATGTGAGAAAGGGTTGTGAAGCTTATTTTGTTTATGTGCTTGATTTTAAAGTGACAGAACAGAATATTGAATCAGTACTTGTTGTATGTGAGTATCAGGATGTGTTTCCTGAAGAATTACCTGGATTACCACTGATTCGAGAGGTAGAATTTGTTATTGAGTTAATGCTGGGGACGACTCCGATTTCGATAGCTCCGTATAGGATGGCACCTACAAAATTAAAAGAATTGAAAGCACATTTGCAAGAGTTGACAGATAAGGGATTTGCACGACTGAGTTTCTCTCCTTGGGGCTCACTAGTTCTGTTTGTGAAAAAGAAAGACGGAACCATGAGAATGTGTATTGACTACAGGCAGCTTAATAAAGTGACCATAAAGAACAAGTATCCGTTACCAAGAATTGATGACCTTTTTGATCAGCTGAAAGGGGCTACAGTATTTTCAAAGAGAGATTTGAGATCGGGATACTATCAATTGCGAGTTAAAGACTCTGATGTGCCAAAGACTGCTTTCTGGACGAGGTACGGACACTACGAGTTTTGGGTTATGCTTTCCAGACTTACTAATGCACCTACCATTTTTATGGGTCTGATGAATCAGATTTTCAGACAGTATTTGGATCAGTTTGTGGTAGTGTTTATAGATGATATTCTGATCTACTCCCGAGATAAAACCGAGCATGCCGAGCATCTAAGACTTGTGCTATAGACTTTGCAAGATAAATAGTTGTATGCAAAGTTTAGTAAGTGTGATTTCTGCTTACGTGAAGTCATTTTTCTGGGCCATGTTGTATCAGCATCAGGTATCAGGGTTGATCCGAGAAAAATTTCAGCTATACTTGACTGGAAACCACCGAAAAATGTTTCTGAAGTTCGAAGCTTTCTGGGACTTGTTGGTTATTATAGACGGTTCGTAAAGGGTTTCTCTATGATTACTACACTGTTGATAAAGCTGTTACAAAAAGATGTTAAGTTCAAGTGGTCAGAGAAGTGTCAAAAAAGTTTCGATTAGTTGAAAGTTCTTTTGACCAAAGCTCTAGTGTTAGTTCAGCCTAAATCGGGTAAAGAATTTGTCATTTATAGTGATGGATCTTTGAATGGTCTGGGTTGTGTTTTAATGCAGGAAGGCAAAGTCATAGCATATGCCTCGAGACAACTGAAACCACATGAAAAGAACTACCTGACACATGATTTGGAATTAGCAGCCATTGTGTTTGCCTTGAAGATTTGGCATCACTATCTGTTCGGTGAGAAATGTCATGTTTATTCTGATCACAAAAGCCTGAAGTATTTGATGACTCAAAAAGATTTGAATTTGAGACAACGCCGATGGTCAAAGCTGTTGAAAGATTACGAGCTAGTGATTGACTACCATCCGAGAAAGGCTAATGTTGTTGCTGATACTTTAAGCCGAAAATCATTATTTGCTTTTAGTGCAATAAATGCGCATATGGTTATATCTGATTATGGTTCGATAATAGCCGAATTAAAAGCAAGACCGTTGTTTTTTCAACAAATTTGTGATGCTCAAAAAGTTGATAACGATTTGATAGTAAAGCGAGCTCAGTGTGAAACTAATGTTGAATTTGAATTCTGAATTGATGAAAATGGTTGTTTGAGGTTCAAAAACCGAATATGTGTTTCGAGAAACTCAGAGTTGATTCGGATGATTTTAAACAAAGGCCACAGTAGTCGGTTATCTGTTCATCCGGGTAGCACGAAAATGTATAACGATTTGAAACAGTTCTATTGGTGGCCTGGTATGAAACGAGACATATCTAACTTTGTTTCGAAATGCTTAGTCTATCAACAAGTAAAAGCCGAGCATCAGGTACCTTCTGGGTTACTTCAGCCGATTATGATACCCGAGTGGAAATGGGACAGAGTTACGATGGATTTTGTATCCAGTCTACCGTTGACACCGACCAAGAAAGGTGCAATCTAGGTTCTTGTGGATAGATTGACTAAATCTTCTCATTTTGTTGCAGTTCGCACGATTATTCACTTGATAAACTAGCTGAATTATATGTATCACAGATTGTGAGACTACATGGTGTGCCTATTTCTATTGTTGCGATTTTGGAAGAAATTGCAAGATGCTTTAAGTACAAAACTACACTTTAGCACGGCTTTTCATTTGCAAATAGATGGTCAGTCTGAATGAATCATTCAGGTACTTGAGGGTATGTTGAGATGTTGCATTCTCGAGTTCGAAGGTACGTGGGAACGATATTTACCTTTGATTGAATTTGCTTAAAATAATAGCTTTCAATCTAGTATCAAGATGGCACCCTACGAGGCTTTGTACGATCGTAAATGTCGTACACCATTGTGTTGGACCGAGCTCAGTGAAAATAAGATACACGGGGTTTACTTGATTAAAGAAATTGAACAGAAAGTGGTAATGATCCGTGATAGTTTGAAAGCTACATCAGATCATCAAAAGTCATATGCAGATTTGAAACGTAAAGATATTGAGTTTCAGATCGGAGATCAAGTGTTTTTGAAAGTCTCACAGTGGAAGAAAGTACTCAGATTCGGTTGTAAAGGCAAGTTGAGTATGAGATTTATTGGGCCGTATGAGATTATAGAGCGTATCGGGCCTGTTGCTTATAGATTGCAGTTGCCATCTGAGCTACTGTATTTCATGTTTCGATGCTCCGTAGATACCGATCTGATCCTTCACATGTAATTAGTCCGACAGGGTTTGAGATTCAGTCTGGCATGACATATGAAGAAGAATCGATTCGGATTTTGGCTCGTGAAATTAAAGAATTGAGAAATAAGAAAATTTCGTTAGTTAAAGGACTGTGGCAAAAGCACGGTGTTGAGGAGGCAACTTGGGAGTCAGAGGACACAATGAATGAATGTTATCCAAACCTATTCACCGGTAAGATTTTCGGGGACGAAAATCCTTAAAGGCGGAGAGTTGTAACAGCCCGATTTTGATCCTAATCGGAAAAGTGGTTTCAGGACCACAAATCCAAGTCCAAAAAAATATTTTAAAATTATTTTCTATGTTTATTATGTGTGAATTTATTTGTGTGAAAAATTCGTGCTTTAATTTCGTCGTTTGGGTGTCTGATTAAATAAAAGAATTAAATCGCATAAAATGAAAATTAGGTGGTTATTTCTAAAAGGGCCAAATAGTGGTTGTCTTTATCATTAGGAGGTTTAAAGATGCAAATGACCCACTATGTAAGTTAGTGGGAGACAAAGGACTAACGTAACCTTATTATATAAGTTATATTAATTAATTATTAAAGGTTAAAATAGTAAACTAATAATAATGTTAATAATGTTATATTATATGAAATTAAAAACCATTTTTTAATTCTTTCTTCATCTTTCATTACAGAAAGTTAGAAAACAAAAAGGGTTTAAAAGCTTTGAAACATTCGGTCCTCATCTAGCTTAATTCAAGTATGTTTTACTTCGATTTTTGATAATTTTTACGTTTTTGAGATCGTTACTTTGAGTACTATCCGACCCATGCTTCAATTTTTAATTTTGATGAATATTTTGAGTTGAGCCATTGATGGTAGCTTGTTGTTTTTTTTATTTAATGATGAAATATGAAATATATGTGTTAGATTAACAAATTTTGTCTTTGAATTTTTGATGAATTTGAGTAATTTGGACTAAATTGAAAAAATAAATTTTTGAGGGTCTGAAATGTGAAATAAATGAAATGTATGGATTTGTATGAGGACTAGGAATATTCAGCCCTTAAGGTGTATAGTCAAATTTTGTGTATTTTGTGTTTTGTGCAAAAAGGACTAAATTGTAAAAAGTGTGAAATGTTAGGGGCAAAATTGTAATTTACCCATTTATGTGTTTTTAGGCTAAATTGAATAGAATGGTGTTCAAATAAGCTTAATTTGAATATGTTTAGATCAAGAATTAAAGAAATCAGATTTGGATCGGGGAAAGACAAAAGTAGTCGAGTAGCCGATTTAACAGTCGACGACGTTTGAGGTAAGTCAATAAGAATTTAAATGTTGTTATATCTATGAATATAAATTTGTTATGTAGTTACTTGAATTATTTGAACTATTATTTTCTATGGCCGAATGTGCACTTTTATAATTGGCTATCTTCTGAGCTTGATTCGATTGAGATTTGACGTCCGTAAGCCCCGTATAAACCTTAGGAATAGATAGGATACCTATGTCATGACATAGGATATCCGTTATGTGTTACCGAGTAAGACCACGTCTGGGACATTGGCATCGAATTGTGTTTACGTGTAAGACCCTGTCTGGGACAGTGGCATCGATATGTGATTACATGTGTAACATCCCGAAATTGGGCCTAATAGGATTGGGCCTAATGGGCCTTGAGCGTAGTAGCATTTAAAATTTTTGAGAACAAGAGATCAGCTTAAATGCAAGTTGGACCTATTAGATAAGTGATTTTGGAAGGTTAGAGGGCTTCTATGAAGTCCCGGGATCAAACTTTGGATTTATGGAAATTTTTGTTTTAGGCGAAAAAAACCTTGGGAGTTAGTATGTAGGCTTTAAGAATAAAATATGGAGAAAAATGACACAAAAGGAGTGTGTGGTGTAGTGGCAAAGTGACGCCACATAAGATGCCAAGGTGTGACGCCACAAGGAAGGAGGTCCAATGTTCAAGTATTAGCTCTTGCATTTTGGATTTCTTTTTACATGGACCTTAGTATTTGGCTATAGATTTATATTTAGTTGCGCATGGTTTAAGACACAAGAGGAGCTTGTGGCTAAAAGGTTAGCGGCATGGATTATGTTGCAAGGGAGCTTGGGTTCGAATCTCATGAAAAGCAAGGGAGTATTTATTTTGTGAATTGGACGGGAAGAGTTTGAGTTGGATTTCTGTTGACGGAAGGATCCCACATTGGAAAGATATAAAGAAGGAAGGTGAGAAGCTAGCTATATATATAGCATTCTAGGAGGAGGATGAATACACCTTGGAGGGCGTTTGGGCACAGGAGTGGTCGGAGCGCGGATTAGCACCAGATTCCTATCAGGTGTGTAACTCTCTCTACTCTAGTTGTAGAGCGGCAAATGCCAAAGTGCCGATCACGGCAATAGTAGCCACATGAGCGTGCGAGTGCATGTGTGGTACTTCGATGCGATAGTTGAGGCCATCAGTAGTATCCTTGTGGGTTGAGGCTACTTGGGTGACGATGGGCCAAAGTGGGTCCAATGGGCCCGTGGGCCCAATTGAATAAAATTGTATGATGGTGTAGTATATAGTGAGCTAGACTAGGTGGATCTCATGTACGTGGCTAGATTTGTGTTAGGTTGGCCACACAAGCGTGTGGGCCCGAATGGGCCGATATCGGGTTTTAGGCCCAATAGTCCGGTACGACCAGAAATGGTAGCTGAGTCGCTCGGGGCAACATTAGGCCTTCGAAAAGGCCATTGCAGGTGTAAAATTACTAAAATACCCTCGATAAGTAAATTACGAAAATACCCTTGCTAGGTAAAATTACGGTTATACCCTTAGAGGTTGATTAGCTTGATTATGTTGTATTATGTCTATCTGATTATGATGGTAATTCATGTTATACTTATATTTGATATATGTTTTGCATACATGACATACTGCATACACGAATTATTATGTCATATGGCATGGGATATTGGGATGTTATGATAAAGGGGAAGTGTTGATTATAAGGTCACATAGTGATCAGTGGCTCTGCCACATTTGATTATAAGGTCACATAGTGATCGGTGGCTTTACCACATTTGATTATAAGGTCACATAGTGATCGGTGGCTCTGCCACATTTGATTATAAGGTCATACAGTGATCGGTGGCTCTGCCACAGTGGATTATAAGGTCACATGGTGATCGGCATTATAACTGACAGCATGACTGTCGAGGTGGCGTGTAGCGGATAGAGGGTTGATTGTAGAAATCCCCACGGTGTGATTGGCTGGTACGGGTTGGCGTGTAGAGGATGGGAAAACTAGGCTTGGGTTGGGACATGATGCATTCATTTATCTTTACGTCATCTTGAGTGGGCTAAGGCCCAATATGCGATTGTGGGCCTCGAGCCGTTTATGTGTTATAGGGGATTTACACAACCAGTCTTGGTGACTCACCCCTTTGCTTGACCTTTCAGATAATCAGTAGATCGTGGATATGGGAGTCGAGGTGGAGTCGTGGAGGCCATAAAGACTTTACTTTTCGTAAACTTTTTCTGCTTTACTTTAATTCTAATTGGGGATTTTATTTGTGCGATAAGGCCTTTCTAAATTAACATTTGGGTTTTATTTTATTTACTTATTGTTTATTTAAAAGTTAACATTACGTAAACTTAATCACGAAATTAGAAATGGAGTTTTCAAAATACGAGTAACTCAAGACACACGTTTTCTTCCAAATATCACCAAGTTTAACGAATATTTGATTAACTAAAAAATTGAAATTCTCCTAAACTAATAAATCATGGTTTTCAAGACATCGCCTTAATCAAAAAGTTTTCAAATCTACGGTTTTCCCCAACTTCAACAAAATTTCACTTTTACTTCACCCTGTAACATACTAGATCCGATCGTAACGTTTAGGTCGGGTTTGGGGAGTTACAACATGTAAGACCACGTCTGGGACGTTGGCATTGTACGAGCTTCCAACTATCCGTGTATCCTTTTTAATTTCGAATGGTTCAACGGGCATGTGTAAGTGAAGGCCAATGTGATATTTAAATTAAAAGAACTCAGGTATGTATATATATATCTTTGTTGTCAAGTGAAAGGTAAGTTATATGTTCATTACATTGTTCGGAAGTTAATGTGTGAAGATGTGAATGGTGTATAAGCTTCCACTATGTGTATTCGGCCAAAGAGTATATTATGTGACTTTGATTTAAGATTTGAGTAATTATTTGTTATTATGTATAAAGTGCTACTTGATATAAATTTTGTATATGTGATTTTGCTAAGTTAATTGACTTTACTTTGCTATTGACTTACTAAGTTTAAATAGCTTACTTTGCGTTTCTTTGTCAGTTTCTATTTTATAGATTTTGGATTCGTTACGAGCTCGAGGATCGTCACCAAGACTATCACACTATCGACAGCTTATTTTGGTATTTCGACTATGTTAATTACGAATATATGGCATGTATAGCATAGAAAAAGGGTGACTATGAATTGAGCATCTATATATATAATTAATAGCCATGTGAAAATGGCTTATCCTCTTTTGATTAAATTTGCTATCTGTGTTGACGGTTTGCTGTGGTTGATATGAATGAGTTGTGACATAAGTATATTTGGTTAAGTATATGTTCATAGTAGTATGTTTTGTGTGATGCTTTGAAATTAGGCATAATAAACTTGATTATGAGATTGATACATATATTTTGGTTATGTCTATATTGATGGAATGGTTTAGTTGATATGTAAATTTAAATTAAATGTATATGTTGTCATTTTGTCTATGTTAAGTGATGAAGTCTTATATATGTTGAATATAATTAGATGATATTAATGGTTTGTTGATATATATTGTAAGGATGATTTATTTATTAAGTGAGTTATGGCAGAACGAATTTGTGTATATGTATATAGGTAATAATTGAATGGTGTTTAATAAATTATATATGTATTTAGGTATTGGCATGTATGAGAGTTAATAAGATGGAGTTGATTTCAGTGATGAATAATTATGTTTATATGTTTGTTTATAACAGATGGGAAGTGATCATATTGCTCAGAAAGTATTGATAAACGGAATTGGAAAGATGAGATTTAATGAATATATATGTGCATTGTAACATCCGGGAATTAGGGGCTTTGCATTTATTATGTTTCTGTGTGTTTGGTATGCTCTATCTGTTAATTTGTTATGTTTGGGGTTCCCGGGAAGGCTCGGGGTTGAGCTTGAGCCTTGTTGAAAATTTCAATTTTGGGCATTTTAGGGGAGAGCTGGCTGGGGCAGGCTTGAAGGATCTTTGCTTGTGTTTGTTAACACAAGAAGTGAAGGGGTGGAGTGGCAAGGTGACACCTAGGAAGCAAGGGAAAATGACGCCACAGGGGAGCAGTGAGGGAGCAGGTTCAAGTCGCATAGCTTGCTTTTTGGGAATTCTTTTTGGCGTCAGGATAGGAGGTGGTGGATTTCGGCATGGACACTTCAGGGAGGAGTGTTGAAGGGGTCAAATATTTTAAATGGGTGGCCATGAGAGAGAGGTGGAGGTTAAATCATTCAAACCGATTCAAATGATGGGAGGAGAGTGAATGTAGGAGGCAATCAAGGGATTTGGTGGCTTGTTGGGGGGTCGTTGACCGAATGTGACTTGGTTGAAGGGGGGTTTTCAATTTTGGGGCTAGGTGGGGTGAGTGTGCCGAAAGGGGTCTAAGGCATTACTTTCATCTTTTTGGTGCACTTTCAGTCTTTAGGTGTAAGTGTTTGTGTGTGTGCCGATTCTACCAAGGGTCATTTTGAGTATTGTGTTAACAAATCAAGCTTAGAAACCCTTTTATTCTCTTTTTCTTTTGTGAGCATTTGTTTCTTCTCTCAATACCAAAACCAAAACTTCAACCCTTCATGGTATTCTCTTTTTCTTTCGTTATCTTCCCTCTCATCTTTTCTCTCTTCAACCGAACCTTGTGCCTCATTTTTCTTTCCACCATTGGTGACTTACACTTTCTTCTTAACCGAAACATCTTTTGTTTCTTCTCCTTCTTGTTCTTTTGGTCATAGCCGAATCCCCTTAGCCATTTGCTTCTTGTTCTTCCTAGCCAAAAATTGTAAGTGTCTCAGTCGAAACTCATTTCCTTTCTTCTAGTATATTCCTTCTTTGCCTTATTTCATATATTTGCAGAAGCTGAATCCTCTTGTTACATCAAGTGTGGGCACCCTTCCTATCGGTTCTGCTAGTAGCCGATTGTGGACTCTTCTCTTGTCAATCTTTTGGTTCGGTAAGGAGTTGTCTCTTCTTTTTCTTCTCGTTCATCTTCCTTCTTCTATTGGTTTAATTTAACTGAAGCTTTGACTCACTTCTTTGGGCATGGGCCGATTGTAAAAGGTGGTGATTCTAACATCTCGTTGTCGTGTGGCTTGTTTTCAAAGGGATCTTGGTAAGTAGGGGTTGGCCGAATGGGTGGTAAGGGATTCTTGTCAGCTCGTTTGGTCGAAAGGCCATTCTTTTTAATTCATGTGGAGAGTCGGTTCTAACATAGTGATGTTTTAGGGACTCAATCGATTTCTTAGGCCAATCAATTGGCGTTCGGCTTCTGTTAATCTAGGTAAGGGACTTCTTCGGTATGAGTATCTATTCTTTCGCTCTTTTTCATTGCTTTAACCTGGTTCTCTGATCAAGATCTGTCATGGATTCGAATGCCAGTCAAGGGAAGGAGGGGGTTGGACTCGTAGTCCCTACCCCTAAGTTCAAAAAGACGCGCGGTATCGGCAGTACGAGATTTTCCACCAGGTTGTGGACTGGCTTCGAATCTGAATCGACAGATTGCGGTTGTTCCCTCTTCTAAGAGTGTCGACACCATTGAGAGTGTAGTCCTCCGTGTTTACAGGTGTGTAATTCCCACACCTTCTTTTGTATGTATTATACAGATATGTGGTTTGGAAAGCACAAAACGTAGTAACAGCTATTGTGTTACCCATAGAGGGTAAAAATCGTAACACCAGGTGAGTTATTCTTCGATTATGCTTGATAGTATTGTCGTTGGCATGAGTATGCGTATGCTTTGAATATATTAAGTATGCTGATATATGTTGCATTATATGTTGCATTCATACCACTATAATCGTATGTTGCATAGCCATGGGGATATAAAAATGATGAAAGGGGCAGTGTTTTCGATGGCTATGCCACATATTTTGGTAACATTGTCACATTATATATTGGTGGATATGCCACATATTTTGGCGATGAGCAACTGACTGCAGCATAACTGCCATCGATGGTGTGTAGCGGTGAGGGTCGATTGTAGAAATCCCTACTGGTGTGATTGGCAGGAACGGGTGGTGTGTAGCGGATGGAAACTTATGTTGGGTTGGGTTTTGCATCATTTTGCATATGATATCTGCTATATTGTACGGTAGGGCTAAGGCCCAATCCGATTTCGAGTGGGCATCGCCTCATGTGATTATGAAAAGGGGCTAAGGCCAGATGGTAAATGAATGGGCTCGGGCCCAGTATTGGTGCTTGGCAATTGCACACTGAGTCTTTTGACTCACTTTTTTTGCTTAACATTTTTGCAGGTAATACATAGTGCAGAGGATTGGGCCGAAGAGGACTACAAGGTGGCCATGCACGGTTTTTATTTAGATAGAACTTTACTTTTCCTTAATTTTCGGGATTCTGTTATGTAATAAGGCCACTATTAATTTGGTTTAATTTCGATTTAAACTTTAGACGATAGAGTACAAAATAAATGATAAGATGTTTTTACAAAATTCTAATGAAAGTTTTTCCCATACCTTAACTAACGGGTTTATAAATAGATTTTACGACAAACTTGTAGTTTAATCAAATGTAACAAACATGTGTTTTCAAATGTCACCTAAACACAAGGATTGGGCTAATTAGAACTTTCCTTAAATGATTATTGAGTTTTCAAACAAACTACTAAACTTGGAGTTTTCAAAGAAAAATGGGCCTAAGAATTTTTCTGAAGTTTGCAAGGTTTTATAAATTCGTCCCAAGTGACACACCAGATCCGATCGTGGTGTTTGGGCCGGGTTTGGGGTGTTACATGCATTCGGCAATATGGCGGTAATAATATGAATGAATACATGCATAATGTATAAAATTGGTTTTATAATTTGTTATGAAAATGTGAAATTATATGTATTTGTGATTATGAAAAGATAGGCATGTCAAAGATTAAATTGATTTTATAGGTATTGAGCATACGAATGGTAGAAACATGCAAGTATGTGTTTACGCTTTTGACTTAGCAATTTAATTAAGGGATTGTAAATATATAATTGCATATGTAATTGGATGTGTTTTAATGTCACATTGGTAGGTTCATTTAAAGATTTGTAATGATTTGTCATGGCCTTAAATTATAAGTTAAAGATGTATATAATTAAAGTAGTTCGTATGGAAGATAATGTGATTAGCCGAATGTGTATTTGTAATTATTTGATGAGTAGATATGAATATATATATTAGCTTATTAGTTAGTAAATGATTTGATTGAATTCTTGATAGCCATCCGTTTTTTAAAATGATTTAAACGATATGTTTACATGTGCATATAATTTTAATAAGAGGGAGAGTATATTGGTTTTGAAATGGTGTAGGACTATGAATAATGTTTAATTATTTAAATGTTAGTGTACTATATGGATAATTAAGCATGAATGGGTCCTTAATGGTTAAAAAAAATTTATATGCCTGTTTTGAGTTGTGTCTTCTTCGGTAATACCTCATAACCCTAGCCTGGCGACGGATACGGGTTAGGGGTGTTACATCGGATTTTCAAATTTAGACAAAAGGACTGGAAATAATCAATTTCAAGGCTTCAATCTCTTATTATGCTCCCTAGCGGAGTTGCTAAGCTGTCGAAACCATTTTTGTATTTTGAAAAATGGGGCCGACTTTTAAAATGAAGATGGAGTCGCCACCACTCTCTTTTAAGGTGTGATTGGATCACCTTGAAATTGATCATTTTAACAAAAAAACATTTGGATTTATTAAAATAATGATTTTGGTCTACGAAATTCGAGAGAACGGGCTCGGGAGTCGGTTACGCATAAGGAAGGATTAGCACCCTCGTAACGCCCAATAATTGGTACCTAATTGATTATTTAATGTCCTAATATTGAACATTTGAAAAGGTTTTAAAATATGACCCTTTTGATTTTTCAAAACTCATAACCTTTAAAAAGACATTCAATTATTTGGATAAAAGAAAAATCGGATCTTAGTAATTTAGAGCACGACCTTTCAAATTTCCCAAACACCAAATGTCCTTTGTTTTGTTTTCCTTTTGTTTTTTTAAATCCCTATCTCAAAATATCAAAACGTTACATCCAATAAGTTAGGACGCAACATCTTAAATTCACAAAGATATGTTTTTTTTATTTGAAAATCATATATTTTAATTTAAAAAAAAAGGTACCTGATCATTTAGACTTAATGAGAAAAATCGAAGCCCAGTAAGTTAGGGCACGATTCCCTTAAAACCCCAAATGTCAAATATTGCCTTGTTTTAAGAAATAAAGTTTTGGATAAAAAGTGACAATTAAATGAGATATATTTTAAAACAATGATTTCAGTAAAATGTATCATTAATACATTACAAAACACAAAAACCAAAACAATATACTACAATTACATGATATAATAACATTTAATACTAACACAGGCAGTTAAGAGAAAGAATAACATAAAATAGTGAATGATACAAGTAATAAAATGACCATGCTAAAGCAAACATAAGAATAATAAAAAAATAAAAGAACATGAATAACAAATAAAATATATAAAGTAAGCAATAGTAATTCAAAAGATCTATGCGAAAGATAAAAAACTAAGAAATGAATATGAAACTTTACATATGAGATCAAATATAAAAGTAAAATAACAATATAAGATAAATGATATATGCAAAACAATAAAGGGATATTATAATAATTTTTTAAAAAAAATACAAAAACGATATGGCAAAATCTAAAATAGTTAATGTATACATAATAAAATAAATAAATATTTTAAATAAATAATATAAAAAAACTTTGAATAAAAAATGTATAAGGGATAACTTATAATAAGTATATAATATAGCATTTAAAAATAGATAATATACATATTTTAAATAAACAATATATGGAAAACTTTGCCTTAATAATAAAACAATTTACATGATGTACGACATACAAATTTTCAAATAATACATAATTTGATTAAAGTTAAATAATATATAATAATAGATAATATATAACAAATAAAAATAATAATATATATGATAAAACAATTTAACGTAAATAGGGAAAATCAAAAAAACAGTTTAAAATAATTAAAATAAATGAAAAAATAATAAAAGAAGGTTAAAAAAGAACTAAACTAGAATAAAATCAAAATCAAGAGTAAAAAAGGAAAAAAAGTTAAAACTAAATTTAAATAAAAGTTTAGGGGCGAATTTAAAAAAAAATGAAAACAAGGGACCTAATTGAAGCACGCGCCATAAAGGAGGGACTCGCTGGGCAAATACGCCCTATTCCCCAAAACTGCACCGTTCCAATATTTATGTATAAATGGCCTGTAACATCCCGAAATTGGGCTTAATAGGATTGGGCCGATTGGGCCATGGGTTTTAGGAAAATTTGTGTGTTATCTAGTTACTTGTGTTAGCTCGGGTAGGATTGTTTGTGTGTTTAGCATAGTCTTGTGAAGGCTTGATTTTATTTATGAAGTTAGAATAATTATTAGTATTAAAAATTTAGTGAAGTGGATTAGATGAGCTTGACACTTAAGTTAATTTAAGTGTTAAATTTTAGCACATGAGGAGCTAGTGGCAAGATGGTTAGGACGTAGGAAGAGTTGCTTGAGGGAAGTGGTTCGAGTTGCTTGGAGAGCATTTTGAAGACTTTATTTTATGTATCCTAGCATTAAGTGTCGGTCAACTCTAATTAAGGTAAGTTGGACTTTCAATTTTTATGGCAAGTTGAATAGTAATTTAGGAAAGCTTGAACTTTGGGAAAGGAATCATATGGATTAAGGAAGGATAGGGGACATAAGGCTTGGTTTAAGGTGAGGTTTTTGGAAGCTTTTTAATGGCTATTTGTCCATGAATGTGGACGGTTTCATGGACTAAGGGGGTTGGCTTAAGTTTTGTGAGTGAATAGGAGGAAATAGAGAGAAAATTAGGAGTGTGTTTAATTCAAAATTACTTTGAATTGTTGGCAAAAGTATGGTTGCCGAATTTTTGATTTGTGTAGGGGAAAAGGGTGCCAAAAACTTCTTTGTAGTTAGGTGACATTTTCTACTAGTTTTGTAGGTGTTAGTCTTTGTTTTTGTGTCAAGCCGAAATCTCCCTTTGCTTTGTCATTTTCTTCCTAATGCTTTTGGTTGAAACAAACCAGATAACCCAAGTAGAATTGATGATTTACTCACTTGGTCTTTAAGCCAAATTACATTTGTTTCTTTTCTCTTTTTCTTCTTGGAAACCGAAACCATACTCTCCCATATCTTTCTTTTTCTTTACTATTTCTTTGCTCAAAGCCGAAAGTATCTATCTCCTCTCTTTTATCTCTTTCTTTTCTTCTTTCAAACTCTTGAGCCGAAATCCTCTTCACTTTTCTTTGCCGAATTTCTCTCTTCCATTTTACTTTTCCTTTTCTTCTTCTTTTTCACTCTAGTCGAATCCTCTCTCTCATTTTGATTTTCTTTGCCACTCACGTACTTTACTTCTTTTCATCCACATATCAATTGCTTTCTTCTTTCAAAACCGTAGCCGAAACTTTACATTTTCTTCTTGAATTGTTTTGGCCGAATATCAACAAGAGTAGGTTTTCATTTGGTTTTTGTAATCGGTTTTGGAAGATAAGGTCTTCGGGACTTTGGAAGCAATCGATTTTGGGGACTCTATCGCTCGACTATTATTATTATTTTTCTGTGAACGTTAGATTTTGGGGCAATCAAGAATGGGTTCGAAAAGAGTGGTAAATAGTGTTTGGAAGAAGGGTGGTTCTGCTATACCCTCAAATTTCAAACGAAGGGCTGTGTCGGGAGTCCGAGACTTTCCACCGGGATGTGGACCCTTTGCCAGCGAAGATCGATTATTTAAAGTCGTACGTACTCCCGAGCCATTGTTTGTTCGTGGTTCTTCATCAGGTTATGAACCATCAATTGGAGTGAAATCGCATATAGTTGTTGTTCGGGATTCCGAGGGTAAGGATTTAGATTACTTATCATTTGTATAGTTTTATGAATGTTAGTGTTCTAATCAAGAGTGATAAATATTTAGGCATCAACGAGCGGGAAAGTATAGTTCTCACTGTTATCAGGTGCGTAGTTATCGCACTGTCTCTTGATTGTGTGTATGTGTTATATTTATGTATATGTGATATGATGTTAATGGTAGCCGAATTAAGGGCTAAGATTGTGAATACCCGTGGTGGGTGATCGAATACTCAGGTCAGTAAATTACGATATTAAATGATTATTGATGAATATATGAAATGTGATGGCATGTGATGCATTATTGTTCAAGTGATATGTTGCCATGATACACATATTTTTATGCATGGGACTTGGGATGTGACTATCGAAGGAAAGGGTGTACTTTATGTACGTGGTCTAATGTTAGCCTTGTGCTACATTGGCGCTTGATGTTAGCTATGTGCTTCATCAAGGGAGGTGTTAGCTAGGTGCCACATCTCGGCGGATGATAGCTGTGTGCATCACCGTAGATTGAGGATGACCTCGAGTCACCTCGTGGATACAGATATGTGGATCACTATGTGATCGGTGGCTTAGCCACGGCCTTGGGCAGCAAGTCTGCCAAGGTAAGATATGTGGATCATTATGTGATCAGTGGATTAGCCACGGCCTTGGGCAGGGAGTCTGCTAAGGTAGGTGTAACGGATGGACACTAGGTTGGGTTGGGCTTCATTTTGCATATTTATGTATGTGGACTGTGTGGAATTGGGCCAAGCCCATATGTGGGGACATGTGTAATAACTATGCACTGAGTCTGTGTGACTCACCCAAATTTTTCTCAAACATTACAGGTGATGCATAAAGCTTGGACCGGGTTGGAGTGGATACGAGGTGGCCCATGCAGAAGATAAATTTATTTGTTTTACACATTTTTTTTATGAAAGGTTATTTATTGTAATAAGGGCCATTTAAAGTTTTTATGGACTTTTATTATGTTTTAAGTTGGATTGTCGATTATATTATTATTTGAAAATGTTTTATTTTAAACAACTTAATTTTATTTGGAACTTTAATTACACAATGTTTTAGTAAAGACAACAAAATTATATGTTTTTAATCTCTAAGTCAAAAGTTTTTCAAACGATTTCCGCAGTGGCATTTCAAATTCGGTCATAGCGAATGGGCCGGGTTTGGGGTGTTACATGGCCCCAGGACTAAATAGAAATAAAAGCAAATCTTCAGGGCTGATTTAAAAAAAATAAAAGAAACACTTAAATTGGACGAAATTACAAAAAATAAAATTTTGGAAGGACTTAAGAGGCAAATTGCCCCTTTTATAAAAACACGAGGATACTCCCCAGGTCGGGTCAACGCGCGGATCTTGGCCCTTAAGCGTCACCGTTTTGGTCATTAATTGACCACACCAAAACGACGTCGTTTCACTGGCCTATATAAACAAAAATTTAAAACAAAAAACATTTTAAAGCCAATTCAGAAAAAAAAAATAAACAGAGCTTCAAAAAAACTCTTTCTCTTTCAGTCTCCTGCCATGGCTTCGGTGACAGACTACTGCACGCACCACCGCACGCGCCACCACACACGGCAATCAGAAAGTCAAATCTTTACCTCTTCAGGCCGAATTAAAGGTAATATTTTTTTGCTTTTTATTTTTTATAATATTTGCATAAAAAAGTTTCAAAAGTAACAAAAAGAGAAAAAAAAGACAGTTTTATTTCATTTTTTTTCAAATATGTTTTTTGATTATCTACTGTATTTTGCATGTATAGAAAGAAAAAAAAGAAATAAACGAAAACAAAAGTAATGATTAAAAGAAATATTAAATCGAAAATCACCTCTTATGTTTCTTTGATTTTTTTTTTTGTGTATATTCGTAAAAATCGTCCTATTTTACAGAGTACATTAGGGTTTTTTATAGCCCAAAACAAATAAAAAACACCATAAATAAATAGATTCTTTCTTGCTATGCTTGCTGTTTCTGCTGTGTTTTCTTTCCTTTTGCAGGTGAAAGGCAAAAATCACGGTGGCAACAACGGCGTGATGCTCGGCAGTGAGAAGGGCTACGCCCTTGCTAGGGTTTCCAGAGGCTGAAAACATTTTGGGCTAATTGGGCTCATTTAAGTTTTGGGCCACTGGGCCTAGGTGTAACTGGATTATGGGTATTGGATTGGGTTAGGATTGGACCGGTTAGGTTAGGATTGGACCAATTAGGTTTAGGTTAATATTGGGCTATGGGTACTATTTTAATTTCAGTTTGGGCTTGTAAAACACGTTGGGCCCCATTTTGAAATCTGGACTGTAAAGGGACATTTTATTTGGTTTATTATTTTTGAATTTTTTGTTTAATATGGGCAGGGCTAAAATTGGGCTCTACAATCACTACTATAATAATTATATTTAAAAATATATCCTAAAATGTAATTTGAAGTAAACAAAAGTGACTATTTTTATAGTTTACCCAAAATATAATTATTATAGTAGTGATTATATTTTTAAATTCCATAAAATTTTAGGATATATTTAAACAATATAGATTAATTGGATAAATACTTAATTATTTTTAAGTAATTATAATTTTTTATAATTATAAAAATTTTAATTTTTTAGAGGTATTTAATTAATAAAATGTAATTATATAATTGTATGTCTCATTTGATAATATAAAATTGTAATTAACAAATGCATGGTTTCAAATTCTAAAAATATATTAATTATTATAAAAATTGTTGGTAATGTAAAATGACATATCCCACATTAGTTGATGAAAGATTTATAAGAGAATTTAAATATAGCATTGCCTCTTATTCTCATAGGCGTAGCCACTTGCCCAGTTTGTGTTGGCATGTGTCTATGACATGTACTATGCTTGTTTCTTTTTGAATAAATTTTTTGCTTTTTTTCTTTTAAAAAATATATTTTTTGTTTTTTCTTTTAACAATTTTTTAGTTTTTAAGCTGTTAAAATTTTAAAAAAGTCAATTTCTGGCCATTATCTTATGATCATTTCTAGTTTTTGGATTGACCCTACAAATTACCTTTTTGACCTTTCAGAATGTCCTATAAATTACTCAGATATTTTTCTCATTTCATATAACAATACATAACAACAACCTATCTTTTCTCCCGTACCTCACTTGTCAATATATTTTCTGATCAGTTTATTTTAGCTCTATTTTCCGGTTATTTTTCTATTTCTTTGAGAAAAGAAACACCAATTTTGTTCCATATTCTTTATTTGGGTGTACGAATATTGAGGTACTGTGTTAACATTGGGGGGGGCGATGTAATAGCCCAATTTTGGGGCTAATCGGAACAGTGGTTTTGAGACTGCTAATCCGAGGTTGAGGAAAATTATTTTGATATTACTTTATGTGTTATGGCATTAATATATAGCTATATGAAAATTTTGGTGCTTTAATTTTAGCAATTGTATGAGAAATTGTGAAAAAAGGACTAAATCACATAAAATGCGAAAGTTCCATTATAAGTTGTAGAGGTGTCTAATAGCCAAAGAATATTAAATTGGAGGTCCTTAAAGTAAAATTAAGCCATTGGATGTGTGATGGCTTGCCATATAGAGGCTAGGGAGACAAGAAATTAAATTTTAGTCAAATTTGGTGGAAATCAGGTGATAAAAATGAGTAAAATAAGATGAATAAAAGATGTTGTCATCTTTTACTATTCCTTCTTCTTCTACCACCGAAAATTGAGAGGAATAAGGGTTCTTAGAGTTCAAAATTTTCAGCAAAACAAATCTCTTGCAAGTAAGTGATTTTGGTGGTTTTATTTCAAAATTTTTGTACTCTTGGAGTCTCCAAAGCTTAAGCTAGCTAATGAGAGGACTAATTTGTGGTATGGTTGAAAGTCTAGGGGATTACCATGAGAGTGTTTATGTTGCTAGCTGAGTTTTTATGGAAGAAAATGAATGTTAGGGAGAAGAGAAACAACTTTTGTGAAAGGTGTTAACATGAAAACACCTAAATAAGACTTGAATGCAAAGATATAAAAATGTGTAATAAATGCATGAAAAAGTTAGATTTGTGAGTAGTTGTAAGAGGAATAAATGTTCAGCTAGGCTTTTTTGATGAGAAAATATGTTGAAAAATGATTTACGAGCCTAGGGGCAGAATCGTAATTTTGCCAAAGTGTAAGGGTAAAATGGTCATTTTTTCCTAAGTATAGATTTTGATGCATTATGATCATAAAATGTTTTAAATGAGTGAATTATTTTGTTATAGACGAAGAAGAGCGTGGAATCAACCTTGACCGAGGTAAAGGCAAGATTACGGAATAGACCGTTGATTAACACATTTTGCACCGAGGCAAGTTTATGTGTAAATGATGCATCTTATATACACATGTTGTTACTTATTGGTGTGTTGTATGATTGGGAACATGTATGATTCAAGTGGATTGAATTTGGTAGATATTGAATAATTTTCGTATGAATGACGAAATAGATATGTAAATGTGAAATAACATTCGTAGTAATAAATGGTGGCTGTGTGCAATACCACCTTAATAATTCTTGATGGTGGGCTAAATACGATACCAGCTTATTACTTATTCACGATGGGCTATGTGCGATACTGTCATTTATATTATTTGGTGGGCTAAGTGCGTTACCACCGTAAATATTCTTGTTTGTGGGCTATGTGCGATACCACCCTGTTAAAGATTGATGGTGTGCTAAGTGCGAAACCACTGAGTGATTGATAGTATTATGAATGGTTTATTAGGAAAATTATGATGTGTTGTTTCATGTGGTGATAAGTGCAGGGATGTATGTTAAATAATGTGGGCATTTGGCTTGTGATATGGTTGAATGTTGTAAGAAATGAAATGAGTAAGCATGATCATGGAATGTGGATTATTCTTGCTTAGTATGTAATGCTATTTATTGTTTAGGACATTCTATGATGTTATTTGTTTACATGTAAACTTACTAAGCTTAAAGCTTACTCCCCTTTTTTCCCTTGTTTTATAGAATCAAAGAGCCAGGTCGGTATACGAAGATAATTGGAAGATCACACACACTATCAGCTCCTCTCGGTATATCTAGACTTAGAGTTTTGAGTATGGCATGTATAGGGGCTAGACTGGGTAAATTGTTTTGTTATTTTGGCCAAGAGGGTGTTGACCCCCTTTAAAGGTAAACTATTTTGTATATAGCCATAGTTGATGGCTCATTATTATATATATGAAAAAATGAAGTTATTCATGGAAGTGTATATTGCAAATCTAAGTTGTTTAGTGATTTGTTGAATGGATTTATGTTGTGTGAGTTAGGGTGGTGAAAAGAGCTTAGCAAATAGCCTTGTTCTTATTCAGACGGGTAGGCACACAAGCGTGTGCCTAGGTCATGTGTGACACACGGTCAATCCTATGGGTGTGTGACCAGGCCATGTGTCCCCTACGAGTTAGTTTTACAAGTCAGGAAGGTTTGTAGTAAACACACGGCCAGGGACACGGCCGTGTGTCTCAGTCATGTGATAGGCATGGCCACTAACATGGGTGCGTGCTCAGGCTGTATGAAGTCTACACCTTGAAATTAAAATTTAATTCGACACATGGTTTAAGGACACGGGCGTGTGCCTTGGCCGTGTGACCTTAGTGAGATGATGATGTCATAAACAGAATGCCAATGTTTTGGCACACGAGCTAAGACACGAGTGTGTCGAGGCCGTGTGAGGGGCACGGGCCAAGGACACGGGCGTGTGTCCGGTCGTGTGAAAACCCTGTAGGTTCAAAATGCTAATAAATCCCACACATGGTAGGGACATGGGCGTGTGTGACCACACGGCCTGCTCACACGGGCGTGTCCGATTTCACACGGACGTGTGGCCCCTTTTTAGGTTAAAATTTTTAAATGCATACAAGTTTTCGGTTGGGTTTCGAAACCCTTTGTATGTGTTTTTTTGATCTTATAGGTCCTTAATGAGAATGATTTGATGGTGAAAGAGATATTTTAAGTTGTATGACCAAGTGAGCTAAGTCCGATAATGCCTCGTGCCCAGTTCCGGCGTAGGATAAGGGTAAGAGGTGTCAGAGCTATGGTTTAGTCAATTCTCGGACTACCGTAGCATGTGTAAAAGTCTAGCGATACATGCCATAAGTGTATATTGATATTGTGGTGACTTCTAATAATTTTAAACTTTGTTTTTATATAGTAAATGGATTGTAACATCCTGAAATTCGAGATTTTATGTTTTTACATTATGCCATGCGATAGGCTAGTTATGAATATTAATTGTGTATGTTTAAGGGTCTTAAGAAGGCTTGGGGTTGAGTTCGGCCTTAGCAAAATTTTTGTGTTTAAGCACTTTAAGGAGAGAAGGTAAGTGGCATCATGACTTAAGGAAATAAGTGTGTATTTTGCTAGCATAAATGGAGCATATGGTGGAGTGGTGTGGCGTCAAGTGGAGAGCATGGAGGGAAGGGGTTCGAATCCCACCAAGTGCAAATTATTTGATTAATTTTTGTGCTTCTTTCCTAAGTGTCGGCCATGGCTATAATTATGGAAAGTAAGACTTTTCTAATGTTGGAAAGATGGGTAAGAAAATAAGGTAAGGCGGAGTGTAAGGAAATGAGTAAAAGAAAGGAGTAAGAAGAGGGATATGTTGGCCGATTTTAGGGAAGATGTTTTGGAAAGAATTTTTGGTCAATTTTGATCCTTTTGGTAAAAAGGATACAGGTTTTGGGAGGGGGTCTTGGGAGCCGAATTTTCCTAGTCATTTTGCTAGTTTTAGTGCTTGAGAGACTTATTTTCTTTTAGCATTTTCTTTGGTGCTTTCTTTTCCAATTTTTTTTCTTTTGCTTGCTGAAACTCTAAAGCCAAATTGTGCACTTCCTTTTTCTCTTGTTGTAGTTGAAACACTAGCCATTTATTCATCTTTCTTTTCCTTTGTTTTGCCGTAACCTTCAACTCATTTTTGGTTCATCTTCTTTTGTTGTTAGCCGAAACTACCTAGCATTCTTTTTCTCCATCCCTTCTTTTTCTTTTGACCATTTCATCAACCTTTCTCCCTTTTTCTTAAAACGACACTACTCTGTGGCCGAACCTTCTTTGTTCTTTTCTCATCAATAACCGAAACCTTATCATCTTCTCTCTTCTCCATCTTGAGTGTTGGGCATTTCTTCTTTGGTTGAATCGGGTAAGTGGCTTTGTTCTTTTCCTTTCATTTTCTTTTTCTTCCTAGCCGAATATGTGTGTCCATCACTATTCGATTATTTCACCTTATTTCTTTATTGAAACATATCTCTCCTACTCTTTCACATCATGTTCTTCTCCTAGTGTAGTGTTAAAGTGGGAAAGTCAAACCTTACATCCTTGTCGATTCATCCGTAGCCATAAGTCAATCGGTGGAAATCAGAATCATCATTGTTAATGTAAGGAGTTTCGTCACAGTTTATTTGGATCTATTTTATTGCTCGGTTATGTTGCTATTCGGATCAAAAGTTTGACTAATCGATTATGTTAGGGGCTAAATTACTCGTTTTCTCTACTCGTTTGCTCTTCGAAAATAGTGGTAAGCCGAAACCTCTCATTAGATAAATACGTTCACGCATCATAGTATTTTTCTAACCGAGACTTTTTTAATGGAGGCAAGAGGTAACGATTTGAAAGGAAAAGCGATAGGAGAACACAAAAGGAGTGGATTTGCAATTCCTACTCCTAAGTTCAAACGAAGGGCGGTATCGGCAGTTTGGGATTTCCCACCGGGTTGTGGACTGTAATATCCCGGGTTAGGGGCTATTTTGTTGTTGCATGTTTTGCATGTGTTGGGTATGCTGTGTTGTTGTTTGTGTTGTATCGGGGTTTAATTGTAGGCTAGAAGTAAACCTGAGTAGGTAGAAAATTTTTAGTTTTTGAGCTAAGGTATAAGGAGCTGAGGAAGCTGGGGCTTTTAAATTTATTTTGGGTATTTGTTAGCACAAGAAACAAGTTGGTGGAGTGGCAATGTAGGCGCCACTAAGGCTTGGAGTGGGTAACGCCTAAAGCAAGGTGGAGGCCTTGTGTTCGAGCTGCGGAGTGGCCACTTTTTGGCACTCATTTTGACGGCATGGAGGGAGGAGTTTGTAGGCAGTTCAAACTCTGCCATTGACTTGGTCTTCACATTCGAATGGTGGGTGGAGAGGAATTTTAGGATGTTGACTTGTTCAAATAATTTGAACTTGTGGCTTGGAGTGTTTTGAGGGACATGGCCGAATTTTGGGGCTTAGAGTGGGGGGAAGTGACGGCATAGTGTGGGTGAGGGGAAGGCCGAATGTACCTTGCATATTGGTGCATTTTTCGGTCACTTTTGTTAGTAAGCATAATTTTCTCAGTTTTTGTCAAAGAAGCCGATTTTCTCAAAGAGTATGCTCACATTCTTTTGCTTTTGAAAACCGAAATACCACACTCCTAACCTAGCCGAAATATCTTTGATCTTTGGTGTTCATTGGGTAGCCGAATATTCTCTTCTTCATCTCCTTTTCTTTTGTTTATTGTGAAGCCAGAATCCTCCATTTCCCTTCCTTTCTTTTTGTGCCAAAACTCTGTTCCCATTTCACATTGTTTTCCTCAAAGCCGAAAAATAGAAGAGTGGAACACCTAGTGCCGATTTCTTCTTTCTATTGTCTCCAACATAGCCGAATATTCTCTCCTTCTCCTAGTAGTCTCTTTTGGCCGAATATCGGTGGTGTGTATTGGAGGCCTTGCTTCAATCGGTTGGTGTTGGTAAGCTCTTGGCCGAATGGCCATTTCTCCTTTCTTTTTTTGTTCTTGATTGCTGGATTGGTTA
Organism: Gossypium bickii; assembly: GCA_025503065.1. Lineage (NCBI taxonomy): Eukaryota > Viridiplantae > Streptophyta > Magnoliopsida > Malvales > Malvaceae > Gossypium > Gossypium bickii. The sequence continues at coordinate 57,305,358 of CP106714.1, read as the reverse complement.
AGAGCCGAATGTGGCCTTGTTGGTGAGAGTTAACCCTTGGTATTGAAACCGATTGCATTATAGGCCATTTGGATTTTTGGATACGATCAAGTGGAGCATTCATTCTCGATCGACCAAGTGGGGTAAAGTATTGGTAAGGGTAGTACTATTGGTTGATTCCTTTATCTCATTAAGCCTAGTTAATTAGGGATTAATGGTCCTATTTCTAGGTGGAGGCCGATTGTCAAAGAGAATCACTTTTGGCTCGGGGTTGGTTGGGAACCAAATCATTCGCAAGTGTAAGGTAATGGCTTAATGTTGATCCCTTGGTTAATGGTTGTTGGCCGAATGTTAGTAGTACCTAACCCCTAATGTTGGCCGATTGTAGGAGCTAGTCGTCGGAGGGACTTAGATCGCTTTTGCCAGGATTTCTAGACTCGTATTATAAGGTGTGTAACTAACACACCCATATTTAGTGATATTATTATTGAACCTGTTGCCTATTAAAATCATGGCAGTTTGATGGATTGATGTGATGCCCTTTTTGGGTATGATCTTGGACTCGGGTAAGTCAGTATTGTTACAATGTTACTGATGATCTGCATGATACCATGATTATGGATGTGTGATATGGGATATGATGTTAAACATTTTAGCATGATACGCACGATTTGTATGATATGCATGGTTACATGAGTTTGGCATGTTAATGGGTGATACGAGTGGAGGGAGCAGTGATACTTTGTGCTGACGAGCACCAGTGCTTTGGTAGCACACTTTGTGACTTTGGGTCACCAGAGGTTTGGCACCTCCAGAGGTTTGGTACCTCAGCGTCTCGTCCCAGTGGCTCAAGCACCACGATGGGTTGGCCCCACGATGATTATACGATTGACGCCAAGATGTTTTGGTAACACACGATGGGTTGGCCCCATCACCCGATTTGTGACTACGGTCACCAGTGCTTTGGTAGCACATTGTGTCTTTGGGACACCAGAGGTTTGGCACCTCATTGCGACTTGTCCCTGTGGTTTGACCACCGTGGGTTGGCCCCACTTGAGATATGGGATCGTCTGCTAGTGTTTTGGTAACACACGATGGGTTGGCCCCATCATTGGATTTGTGACTTCGTCACCAGGTGCTTTGGTAGCACAATTGTGTCTTTGGGACACCAAAGTGGTTTGGGACCACATTGATGGATAATGTGTCTTTGGGACACGGTGTTTTGGTAACACATTGTGACTATACGTCACCAGTGGTTTGGCACCACCAGTGGTTTGGTACCACACGGGGTAGAAAAGGTGTATGGATGGCTAGGATCGGGTTGCATTAATTATGTTGCTATGTATGATGTGGGTTAGCATGTTGTTTTATCGGGAGCGGGATTTACACACTGAGTCATTCGACTCACCCTCTCCTTTGACATTTCAGGTGACACTTAGACGCGGACATGGAGCCTGGATGGACTCGGGTGCTCATGCCATGCGGAATAAAAGTTTTACTCAGACGTTATGTTTGGGGTACTTTAGTAATTTACTTTCAGTTGGGTTTATTTCGGATTTGTAAAAAAGCCTTTAAATTATGCCTTTTGATATTATGTTTTGAGTTTGATTTTAATATGCCTTAACAGAATAATTGGGTTAATTTGCTAAAGCTTGACATAACAACGATTTCAAAACTTAAACGATATGTTTCCAACTATACCATCGGGTATCACACTGATTTTGTAAGCATATGAAAATCAATTGTCTCCAAACTTGAAAGCAAATTTTTACTAAGTCTTTTAGTAACGAAATTAAAACAACTTGTTTTCTAAACGGAACAAAGTTTTATCAATTCTATTTAGTACAAATTCGAAATTTTCGATCACGGTTTCCGTAGTAACATACCGTCGATCGTGGTGTTTGGACCGGGTTTGGGGTGTTACAATTGTGGTATCGAGCTAAGTTCAAAAGCTCATTTTGTGGGCTGAGAGCCCAAACTGCTTTCAAAAGTCTGCTTTAAATGTTTTGGGTTAAAGACATGGCATGGTTTACAAGGCATGGCACCGAGTCTCCGCACCGGTTCGCCTGTAAGTAGTTCTAACTCTTCTGTGAATTACTATTTGTAGAAGGGTAGGTGATATGGAACGTAGATAGATTTATAGGACATGAACCCTAGGATTAGATCACTCAAACACTTGAACTAAAGCATAAGACTTAAAGCACTAAACCAATCTATGACTCAGCCACGGGGCTAGGGTGTGGTAACTCCATGCGCATGTCTAGGAGAGGATCCTAAGAGCTTGGTATTTAAGCGGTCCTCGTGACTCACCTCCTCTTCGCAGTATCCCACCCGTGCGTAGCTCGAGTTCACCCTGACCAAGAAGGCTCAGTCATAGACTTAACCTAACGACTAAAACCCGAAAAGGGAATTAGCCATGTTTTCGAAAATACAACAACAACCCTAATGTTTTCAAACTTTTTGCAATAAACTCTTTCAAAACTGAGAATGTCACTTTTACAACGGATTTCTCGATTTGAAAAATTACAAAAATGCCCTCAGGGGTAAATTTACTAAAATGCCCTCGGTTCATAAAATATCAACCCAATGATTTTGCTCAAATTTCAATGATGTTTCAAACTTCAAAAAAAAAAACCTCTTTGCAAAATACCAATCGAAAATTTTGATTTTGGAAATTTACGAAAACGCCCTCAGTTTGTGAAAATTACTAAAATACCCCTAGTTTCCAAAACGAAGTATTTTACAAAATTTTCAAAGAACACTCTCAAATTTTGGAATTTCAAATTGACCGGTTTTACGAAAGTTTGAAATATCTTTTATTACGAAAATACCCTGTAAGGAAAATGACGAAAATACCCTTGGGCTAGAATGGGCAGCAATGTCCGAAGAGTGAATAGGTATGGAAAGGGTTAAGGAATGAATGTATAATCTCTTTTGGGTGAATAGGATAGAAGATTGAAACCTTGGTTGCTCGAAAGAACCCCTGATTAAACTCCATCCATAAAATTTCTTTGCGGTTAAGAAAGTGGAACGATACTAATGCATAAAAATCTTTTTAATCAGAAACGTAGATCGTTTAGTCATGAGTACTCGAGGTGGACGTGGCCGTAATACTCGTGGTCGAGGTCGAGGTAGGATGACGCTTTACGAACCCGTAGGATCCGTCAAGTCGAAAAATGAGATGCTGGTTTCCCGCCACCACCGAGGTGGTGAGTTCCAAGATCGGGCGAGAGACGATGCGATGTCACACGAGCGATCTTTGCGGGTGTTGGAAAGAGTAGGCGGTGTAGGTGGTGGTGCGGGGAGTTAGGAAATGCTTCTCGAGAGACTCGGGCTAACGGGGCCGAATTTTTCCTGTGTATCGGGTGATGCTCCTAGCAGCACTGCGGAATATTGGTGGAGGCAACCGAGCGGATCATGGACGATCTGGACTTGATTTGGTGAAGAGAAGTCAAGGGTATCGTATCGCTTCTTCGGGATGAGTCATATCGGTGGTGGCTCACGGTTCGGGACAAATGTGGCAAACCGAGAGATCCGACATGGGATTATTTCGAGAGCGCATATCAAAAGAAATACATCGGGGCTAGTTACATTGACTCCCAAATGAAGGCATTTCGAGGCTTTTTCGGGGAGTAAATCATGGTTTTGAGTCACGGTGAGTTCCTGGTGAGTAGGTATGCCGCAGGTATTGTAGCCACCGAGCATGAGAGGTGTGTTCGTTTGAGGATGGTCTCATGAGAAGAGTTGAGGCTGCTGATTGCTCCACAGCAGGAGCGCGAGTTTGCTGTCTTAGTTGAGAAGGCTAAGGTAGCCGAGGGTGTTAAGGAGTCGGTAAGACAGAGCATGGACAGGAGTAGGTTTAAGAGGAGCTTTGGGTCTTCTGGATCATCTGGTAATCCGCAGAAGAGGGCTAGACCGAGTGGGCAGAATCAGTCTGCTAGGGTTGTTGCTGCTAGGCAGGGACCGCCGCAGTGTAATCAGTGTGGGAAATCTCATTGGGGTGGTTGTTGGACTGGTGGAAAAGGTTGCTTCGAGTGTGGTTCTCTGGATCATCGCATTAGGGACTGTCCGCGTAGGATGGCCAGGATTCAGTCGGAGAGTCAGGGTCGTAATCAATTTAGAGGTAATGGACCGCCACCACGGAGGGGCCGGGTAATGGCAGAGGTGGTAATGGATTTGGTCGAGGTCGGTGGAGCACCGCGGAGGTGCGGTAGTTACGAGGCACGATGGCTGGTGCGTGTATGCGGCTAGGCGCCGCGAGGAGGGCGACGCACGGGCGTAATCACCGTGCGTTTACGATTTTTGGTTCTCCCTATACTGCTTTAATTGATTTGGGTTCCACGCATTCGTATGTTGCTAGTAGTATAGTTGAGACCATGGACTTAGACTCAGAAACTGCTTCTAGACAAATGACTGTACTTAGCCCTCTAGGTCACTCTGTAGTCGTAGATAAGTTGTATAAGGATGTACCCCTAGAACTCCAAGGGTAGTTTTTTTCTTGATCCGATGGAACCGCTGCTTTGGGAGTTCGATCCGATTCTTGGAATGGATCGGTTGGTTAAGTATCGAAGCTAAGGTGGATTGCGCGGCTAAGCGCATGGTTCTAGCAACGGATAAGGAGAGATGAGGTGATTATGATAGGTAATAGGAGAGATTACTTATCCAATGTGGTGTCGGCATTAAAAGTCAGAAAGATGGTCGGGAAGAGGTCGTGAAGCGTCACGTGGTTCATGTGTATGCCTTAGAGGCTAAAGAATCTGCTTTGTTGAGAAGGTTCGTGCATCATTAAGGAATTTGTGGATGTGTTTCGGAGGAGCTTAGGGTTTGCCACCGGATCATGAGGTAGAGTTTGGGATAGATCTGCTACCGGGGGATCGCGCTGTGTCTATTGCTCCATATAGGATGGCACCAAAGGAATTGGTGGAGCTTAAGGCTCGGTTCGTGGAGCCGTTGGATCGAGGCTTCATTAGGCCAAGCGTTTCACCGTGGGGAGCGCCAGGTATATTCGTCAAGAAGAAGGACGGTTCGATGCGGATGTGTATAGACTACATGCCAACCGAATAAGTGGCGATTAAAAACAAGTATCCGTTACCACGGATAGATGACTTGTTTGATCACCAAAGGTGCATCGGTGTTTTCAAAGATCGATTTGAGGCTCGGGTACCATCGGTTGAAAGTTAAGGAAGCGGATATCCATAAGACAAACGTTTGGACTCGATGCGGGCACTACGAATTCTCGTAATGCCGTTCGGGTTGACTAACGCTCCGGCACTTTTATGGACATGATGAATAGGGTGTTTCAAAGATGATCTGGACCGCTTAAATCGTGGTTTTTATTGGCGACATCTTGGTTTACTCAAGGTCGGAAGAAGAGCATGATGCACACTTAAGAGTGGTGTTGCAAATTTTGAGGAGAAGCAACTCTATGCTAAGTTCGGTGAAGTGCGAGTTCGCTTAGGAAGTGACGTTTTTGGGTCATGTAGTATCACCGAGGGGATTAGAGTAGATCCTCGGAAGGTTGAGGCGGTTTTAGATTGGAAGCCTCCTAAGTCGATCATTGAAATTCGGAGTTTCTGGGTTTGGCGAGGATACTACCAAGATTTGTTGAGGTTTCTCGTTAATTGCGACCGATGACTAACTTTGTTAAGGAAGGGAGTTCCGTTCGTTTGACCGAGAAAGCAATGGGAGAGTTTTGATAAGTCAAGAAGATCTTGACCGAGGCTCTGCTTTTAATTCAACTTTGGTCCGGTAAGGAATTCACGATTGTCATCGCGACGCATCACATACGGGATTGGGTTGTGTGTTGATGCAGGAAGGTAAGGTTGTGGCTTACGCTTCTCGGCAGCTGAGGCCACACGAGGTCAATTATCCGACGCACGATTTAGAGCTGGCAGCTGTAGTCTTCGCTCTAAAAATCTGGAGGCATTACTTGTACGGTGAGAGGTCAGTAGTTTATACAAATCATAAGAGTCTGAAGTATCTATTGACTCAGAAGGATCTGAATTTGAGGCAGCGTAGATGGGTTGAGCTGCTCAAGGACTACGACTGTTCGATTGAATATCATCCGGGCAAGGCTAACGTGGTGGCAGACGCGTTGAGCCGTAGGGTTGTTTCGGACTTAAGAGCGATGTTTGCCCATTTAAGTTTGTACGACGACTGGAGTATTCTGGCAGAGCTGCAAGTTAAGCCTACTTGGGTGGAGCAGATCAAAGAGAAACGGTTAGAGGATGAGGTTCTGAGTGCGCGAAGGTTGCAGGTGCAAGATGGTGGTTTGGAGGGTTACAGCTTATCTAGTGATGAGGTTCTGTGTTTTCAAGGTAAGGCTTGTATGCCTAAAGATGTTGAGCTGAGGCAGAGGATTCTTCAGGACGCACATAGCAGTCCTTATGCTATGCATCCTGGAGGTAGTAAAATGTATAGGGATCTCAGAGAGCAGTTTTGGTGGCCTGGCTTGAAGAAAGAGGTGACAGAGGTTGTGGGAAAGTGTCTGACTTGTCAGCAGGTCAAAGCTGAGCATCAGCTACCGTCGGGTTTGCTTCAGCCTGTGAAAATTCCTCAGTGGAAGTGGGAAAGGATAACCATGGATTTCGTCAGTGGTTTACCGCTTACGCCAAGCAAGAAAGATTCAGTTTGGGTTATTGTGGACCGTCTGACGAAGTCGGCCCATTTCATTCCGGTGAGAGTGGACTATTCACTTCAGAGGTTAGCAAAGCTTTATGTGTCAGAGATAGTAAGGCTACACGGTGTACCGTTTGATAATCTCGGATAGGGATCCCGTGTTTACGTCAAGGTTCCGAGAGCGTTGCATCGAGCTCTGGTACTCGTTTGGATTTCAAAGACTTTTCACCCGCAATGATCGACGGCGATGAAAGAGTTATTCGAGATCTTGGAAGACATGCCGAGGGTTGTGTTCAGACTTGAGGCGGTTGGGAAGAGTTTCTGCCGTTAGCCGAATTCACCTACAATAATAGTTACCAAGCGAGCATCAAGATGGCACCATACGAGGCATTGTATGGTAGGAAATGTCGCTCACCTACTTGTTGGACGGAGTTGGGTGAATGCCAGTTGTTAGGACCCGAGTTGGTTGCTGAGACTGAAGACAAGGTTAAGTTGATTCAGTCTCGTTTGAAGGAAGCTTCGGACCGGCAAAAGTCTTATGCCGATCTTAAGCGAAGAGATATAGAGTTCGCCGTGGGAGATCGTGTCTTCTTAAAGGTTTCGCCTTGGAAGAAGGTGCTGAGGTTTGGCAGGAAAGGCAAGCTAAGTCCGAGGTTTATTGGGCCGTATAAGGTATTGAGACGAGTTGGACCAGTGGCGTATCAGCTTGAGTTGCCAGCGGAGCTTAGTCAGATTCACGATGTTTTTCACGTGTCGATGCTTCGACGGTATCGTTCAGATCCATCACATGTAGTAGCGGTGGAGGAGATCGAGGTAAATCCAGATGTGACTATGGAAGAGGAACCTGTGCAGATTCTTGATCGGGATGTGAAGGTTCTGCGTAGGAAGTCTGTGCCTCTGGTTAAGGTTCTTTGGCGGAATCATGGCGTGGAGGAAGCTACGTGGGAACCCGAGGATACGATGAGACAGCAATACCCGCAACTCTTTTGACCAGGTAATTTCGAGGCCGAAATTATTTTTAAGGGGGGTAGAACTGTAATATCCCGGGTTAGGGGCTATTTTGTTGTTGCATGTTTTGCATGTGTTGGGTATGCTGTGTTGTTGTTTGTGTTGTATCGGGGTTTAATTGTAGGCTAGAAGTAAGCCTGAGTAGGTAGAAAATTTTTAGTTTTTGAGCTAAGGTATAAGGAGCTGAGGAAGCTGGGGCTTTTAAATTTATTTTGGGTATTTGTTAGCACAAGAAACAAGTTGGTGGAGTGGCAATGTAGGCGCCACTAAGGCTTGGAGTGGGTAACGCCTAAAGCAAGGTGGAGGCCTTGTGTTCGAGCCATGAGTGGCCACTTTTGGCACTCATTTTGACGGCATGGAGGAGGAGTTTGTAGGCGCTTCAAACTCGCCATTGACTTGGTCTTCACATTCGAATGGTGGGTGGAGAGGAATTTTAGGATGTTGACTTGTTCAAATAATTTGAACTTGTGGCTTGGAGTGTTTTGAGGGATATGGCCGAATTTTGGGGCTTAGAGTGGGGGGAAGTGACGGCATAGTGTGAGTGAGGGGAAGGCCGAATGTACCTTGCATATTGGTGCATTTTTCGGTCACTTTTGTTAGTAAGCATAATTTTCTCAGTTTTTGTCAAAGAAGCCGATTTTCTCAAAGAGTATGCTCACATTCTTTTGCTTTTGAAAACCGAAATACCACACTCCTAACCTAGCCGAAATATCTTTGATCTTTGGTGTTCATTGGGTAGCCGAATATTCTCTTCTTCATCTCCTTTTCTTTTGTTTATTGTGAAGCCGAATCCTCCATTTCCCTTCCCTTTCTTTTTGTGCCGAAACTCTGTTCCCATTTCACATTGTTTTCCCTCAAAGCCGAAAATAGAAGAGTGGAACACCTAGTGCCGATTTCTTCTTTCTATTGTCTCCAACATAGCCGAATATTCTCTCCTTCTCCTAGTAGTCTCTTTTGGCCGAATATCAGTGGTGTATTGGAGGCCTTGCTTCAATCGGTTGGTGTTGGTAAGCTCTTGGCCGAATGGCCATTTCTCCTTTCTTTTTCTGTTCTTGATTGCTGGATTGGTTAAGAGCCGAATGTGGCCTTGTTGGTGAGAGTTAACCCCTTGGTATTGAAACCGATTGCATTATAGGCCATTTGGATTTTTGGATACGATCAAGTGGAGCATTCATTCTCTGATCAGCCAAGTGGGGGTAAGTATTGGTAAGGGTAGTACTATTGGTTGATTCCTTTATCTCATTAAGCCTAGTTAATTAGGGATTAATGGTCCTATTTCTAGGTGGAGGCCGATTGTCAAAGAGAATCACTTTTGGCTCGGGGTTGGTTGGGAACCAAATCATTCGCAAGTGTAAGGTAATGGCTTAATGTTGATCCCTTGGTTAATGGTTGTTGGCCGAATGTTAGTAGTACCTAACCCCTAATGTTGGCCGATTGTAGGAGCTAGTCGTCGGAGGGACTTAGATCGCTTTTGCCAGGATTTCTAGACTCGTATTATAAGGTGTGTAACTAACACACCCATATTTAGTGATATTATTATTGAACTCATTGCCTATTAAAATCATGGCGCTTTGATGGATTGATGTGATGCCCTTTTTGGGTATGATCTTGACTCGGGTAAGTCAAGATTGTTACAATGTTACCGATGATCTGCATGATACCATGATTATGGATGTGTGATATGGGATATGATGTTAAACATTTTAGCATGATACGCACGATTTGTATGATATGCATGGTTACATGAGTTTGGCATGTTAATGGGTGATACGAGTGGAGGAGCAAAGTGATACTTTGTCTTGACGAGCACCGTGCTTTGGTAGCACACTTTGTGACTTTGGGTCACGGAGGTTTGGCACCTCCAGAGGTTTGGTACCTCAGCGTCTCGTCCCCAGTGGCTCGAGTACCACGATGGGTTGGCCCCACGAGATGATTATACGGGATTGACGCCGATGTTTTGGTAACACACGATGGGTTGGCCCCATCACCCGATTTGTGACTACGGTCACCAGGTGCTTTGGTAGCACATTGTGTCTTTGGGACACCGAGAGGTTTGGCACCTCATTGCGACTTGTCCTCGTGGTTTGACCACCGTGGGTTGGCCCCACTTGAGATATGGGATCGTCTCGCTAGTGTTTTGGTAACACACGATGGGTTGGCCCCATCATTGGATTTGTGACTTCGGTCACGGTGCTTTTTGTAGCACAATTGTGTCTTTGGGACACCAAAGGGTTTGGGACCACATTGATGGATAATGTGTCTTTGGGACACCAGTGTTTTGGTAACACATTGTGACTATACGTCACCAGTGGTTTGGCACCACCAGTGGTTTGGTACCACACGGGGTAGAAAAGGTGTATGGATGGCTAGGATCGGGTTGCATTAATTATGTTGCTATGTATGATGTGGGTTAGCATGTTGTTTTATCGGGAGCGGGATTTACACACTGAGTTATTCGACTCACCCTCTCCTTTGACATTTCAGGTGACACTTAGACGCGGACATGGAGCCTGGATGGACTCGGGGTGCTCATGCCATGCGGAATAAAAGTTTTACTCAGACGTTATGTTTGGGGTACTTTAGTAATTTACTTTCAGTTGGGTTTATTTCGGATTTGTAAAAAAGCCTTTAAATTATGCCTTTTGATATTATGTTTTGAGTTTGATTTTAATATGCCTTAACAGAATAATTGGGTTAATTTGCTAAAGCTTGACATAACAACGATTTCAAAACTTAAACGATATGTTTCCAACTATACCATCGGGTATCACACTGATTTTGTAAGCATATGAAAATCAATTGTCTCCAAACTTGAAAGCAAATTTTTACTAAGTCTTTTAGTAACGAAATTAAAACAACTTGTTTTCTAAACGGAACAAAGTTTTATCAATTCTATTTAGTACAAATTCGAAATTTTCGATCACGGTTTCCCCGTAACATACCAGATTCGGTCGTGGTGTTTGGACCGGGTTTGGGGTGTTACATGGACCATCATCCGGTGAGAATAGACAAATCGTGGTCGTTCACAATTCTAAGCGTAAGTATTTTTGATCGTCTGATTTAGATTTAAATTAATAAAATCTCATTTGTTGATTAATCGAGTGTAATGGTGATTTAGGTGCCGACGATCAAGAAAGCTTAGTCCTTACCGTAATCAAGTGTGTAATCTCACACCGAAATCTCGTAAATTTGTGATTTATCATCATGTTAGAAAAATCGATCGATGTTTCTTAAGAACTTAATAATGGTAATATGGTATGAATCGAGCGATTTGCTTAAACATCGATAATACTAAGATTTGTCAAAATCGGTGTCTATTTGTAAACTTACAAAAATGCCCCTATGGGCTGATTTATGAAAATGCCCTTACGGGCCGAATTACGATTATACCCTTAATGGGCCGTTTTTATCAAAATGCCTTCACGGGCCTAATTGTTCAAATTTCCTTTAAAGTGTTGATTTACCAAAATGCCCCTAAAGGGCCGAATTGCTTGAATACCTTAGTGGGACAAACTACCAAAGTGCTTAAATAGGTCGAATCTCCGTGATAAATTACAAGACTAATGGTGGTTAACTATATATGTGGATATTTTTTTATGTATGTTGCATTTGTACATATTGCATGGGATGGGAAATTGTATGGAGAGCAGTGTAGCCTGGTGGCATTGCCACAATTTATTGGTATTTGAGCTTAATTATAATTTCGGTGGCTTGACCACAAAAATACGATATAATAGCAGCTTAACTGCAAATTTTGTTGTGAGCGGCGGGGTCGGTTGACTTGATCCCCACAGGTGTGATTGGCTGGTCGGGGGTGTGATGGATGGATGGATGGGTTGGGTTGCGTACATTTATTTCATTTTAATTTGTTATGTTAATGAGCTTCGGCCCAAGATGATGCTATGCGGGTTCAGGCCCAGTGGATGACGGTAAGGGGATTATACACTGAGTTCTAGTAACTCACCCCTTTTTCTTAATCCTTGCAGGTAATGCTCAGTGATGTGGACTTGGGCCATGGATGACTCGGTGGAGGCCATACTTTAGAAATGGTGCTTTCGAACTTTAGTAAACTTCATTTTTCGCTTTATTTCATTACTTTTACTATTTGGGTTTAAAGTTGTAATAAGGCCTCTGGGATAAGCTTTAGTTTGCTTTATGTTTGGGATGTGTTTATTATTTTTCTTAAATTGTTTTAAATGGGGATTTTCTAAAATCATAAATAACGATTTCCAAATTGATTAACAAATGGATTTCCTAACAAACTTGTACAAATAATTTAACTTGGAATTTTTTTAAATCATCAACAATCTTTTCAAATGTCACGGTTTTAAAGTTCAATAGTTCGATTTTCGATTAATCAATCAACTTCTCAAAATTTGTAGTATTTTATCGAATATTTATAAACCAAACTTGCTTTCTTATTTATAACAAATTAACGTCAATCTTTAGTCCATACACAAGTTCTTTAAACACTTTCCTCATGTGACATACCAGATCCGGTCGTAACGCATGGGCCGGGTTTGGGGTGTTACATTTTATGGTATCAGAGCTCGGTTGCAAAACTCGACTATGGTTTGGGTTTAAAAGTGTTTTCCAAAGTTGTTTGAATTTTTTATTATTATAAATGCATGTTTTAAAGGAAGTATAGCACCATGGGTATCCTACACATTCATCAAATTAGAATCGACTTTCCAATAAAAGATGGATCCAAAGAAGTGGCCTTCCGGCCAATCAAGCGAATAGATAACCCCTTATATCCTATTCAGCTAAGGACACTTACCAATGCCCTCTCGAAAGCAGACCATACAAAGAAAAGTCGATGGAAACACGTCCCTCTAACACTGACCCACACCCATAGAAACGAAACAGAAACTTCGATTAGCTGAAACAAGGAGAAATAAGAAGAGAAAACGATAAGGAAAGCGAAGAAGATCTTTTACTGAAACCAGAGTATGTCGAATGGAAGACCTATGCTCGGTAATCAGCAAAGTCGACAGAAAGGTGCAGATTTGGTTCGACTAGGTAGAAACGGAATAACAGATAGAAAAGAAACACAGAAGATATAAGTCGCCACCTTGACAATCGGTTAACACCAAAGGAGCAGAATGAGAAGAAAAAAAAAGAAAGTGTTTTGGTTGTGAAGAAACGAGAAGAAATGGGTTAGAGAGATTTGGCTAAAGCAAAAAGAAATCAAAGAGATGAATGGTAGTAGATGATGATTTGGTCAATAAGAGAAATAAGGGATGAGGTTCGGCTTTTAGAAAAAATAGAGAACTATGAAGCAAATGGCAGAAAACAATGAAAATGGAGAAGGTGATAAGAGGGTTCGGCTCTCAAGAAAGAAAAGATGCAAATTGAAGGGAAAGGGTGCCTAAGAGGTTTCGGCTTTTACCAAAGAGGAGATGAACAACAATAGTCTTTAGGAGTTTCGGCCAACAGAGAAAAGAATACAAACTGACAAAATGGAAAACACCAAATACCGAAAAGAGAAGCTCTTAGCACCAAATTTTCCTATACACACCTCAGAGTTTCGGCACCTAAACCTCTTCACGAAAACCGAATGCCTATCCTACCAAAGAATTCAACCTTGACCGAATTTCCCCTAACATTCACCCAAAATTCGGCAAGTCCCCTTCTCTTCTCCTACATTCACTCTTGATCACCTGTTTGAATCAGTTTGAATGATTCAAACTCCGCTTTTCTCTCTTAGCAATCCATTTGAAAAAATTTGAATGAGTCCACTCCCACTATTCAAGGTCCCTAGCCGAATCCATCACCTCTCATCCAGACACATAAAGAATTCCCAAAAAGCACATTATGTGACTCGAACCTGCTCCCTCACTGCTCCCCTGTGGCCTCACTTACCTGCACCTTATGTGGCGTCTCCTTGCCACTTTACCACTGCACTTCTTGTGTCAACAAACACAAGCATTAATCTTTAAAGCCTGCCCCAGCCAGCTCTACTCTAAAGATGCCTAAGAATGAAATTTTTGACAAAGCTCAGCTTAATCCCGAGCCTTTTCGGAGTGCCCCAAACATAACAAATTAATAGACAAAGGATACCAACACACAGAAACATACTAAATGCAAAGCCCCTAATCCCCAGATGTTACAGTTCTACCCCCTTAAAGAGATTTTGGGCTCAAAATTACTTGGTCAAAAGAGATGGGGGTGCTGCTGACGCATAACATCCCTGGCTCCCACGTGGCCCCCTCTGAACCATGGTTCCGCCATAAAACTTTGACCAAAGGGACTGATTTCCTTCTTAGCACCTTAACGTCCCTATTCAAGATCTGCACTGGTTCCTCTTCAAAAGATAGGTCTGGCCTTACCTTAATTTCCTCTACCAGCACAATGTGCGACAGATCCGAATGATAGTGCCTCAACATCAAGACATGGAACACATCATGTATCTGCTTCAATTCTGAAGGCAACTCAAGCTGGTACGCTACTGGTCCCACACGCTTCAAAACCCGATAAGGCCCAATGAATCTGGGACTTAGCTTGCCCTTCCGTCCAAACCTCATCACCTTCTTTTACGGTGAAACCTTCAGGAAGACTTGATCACCCACTTCAAACTCTATCTCCTTTCGCTTCAGATCTGCATAAGATTTCTGCCTATCAGACGCTTCCTTCAACTGAGTTTGAATCAGTATAACTTTCTCCTCTGTCTCTGAAACCAATTCTGGACCCAAGATCTGACGCTCACCCAATTCTGTCCAGCAAGTAGGAGTACGACATCTCCGTCCATACAACGCTTCATAGGGCACCATCTGAATGCTAGACTGGTAGTTGTTGTTGTATGCAAATTCTGCCAAAGGTAGAAACTCCTCCCAACTACCCCTGAAGTCTATGACACAACCTCTCAGCATATCTTCCAAGATCTGAATTACCCTCTCAGACTAACCATCGGTTTGTTGATGAAATGCTATGCTGAAGTCCAGTCTTGTACCCAATACTTGATGCAGCGCCTTCCAAAAACGTGACATGAACCTAGGGTCTTTATCCGATATGATCGACACTGGTACCCCATGCAACCTCACAATCTCTGTGACATACAACTTAGCCAACTTCTGCAGAGAATAGTCGACACGAACAGGTATGAAATAAGTGGACTTCATCAACTGATCTACAATCACCCATACCGAATCTTTCTTAGTAGGCGTAAGAGGTAGCCCACTAACAAAGTCCATCGTTATCCTCTCCCACTTCCACTGTGGAATCTTCACTGGCTGTAATAACCCCAAAGGCAACTGATGCTCTGCTTTCACCTGCTAGTACGTTAAACACTTTCCCACAAACTCGGTAATTTCTTGCTTCAATCCGGGCCACCAAAACTGTTCACGCAGATCCCGGTACATCTTATTCCCTCCAGGATGCATAGCGTAAGGGCTACTATGCGACTCCTGAAGAATCATCTGTCTCAACTCAACATCCTTTGGCACGCAGACCCTTTTTCGGAAACACAAAACCCCATCACTGTTCAAACTATAATCCTCTACTCCACCATTCTCTACCTGCAGAAGTCGAGCACTCAAGATATCATCCAATACCTACTTCTCTTTAATCTGACTAACCCATGTTGGCTTTACTTGAAGTTCAGCTAGCACACTACCATTATCATACAAGCTGAGATAAGCAAACATCGCCCTCAAATCAGATATCATTTTTTGACTTAACGTATCTGCCACCACGTTAGCTTTTCTCGGATGATACTCGATCGAGCAGTCGTAATCCTTTAATATCTTAATCCACCTCCACTGTCTTAAATTCAACTCCTTCTGAGTAAGGAGATATTTCAGGCTCTTATGGTCGGTATAGATGATAGATTCTCCCCATACAGGTAATGTCTCCAGATCTTCAGGGCGAATATTACCGCAGCCAACTCCAGATTATGCGTGGGATAGTTTATCTCATGCGGTCTTAACTGCTGAGACACGTACGCAACTACCTTCCCATCTTGCATTAACACACACCCTAACCCCATGTGTGAAGCATCACAATAGACAACAAACTCTTTCCCCGCTCTAGGCTGAATCAAAACTAGAGCCTCTGTTAAGATATTTTTCAGCTGCTCAAAACTTTCCTCCTGCTTGTCAGTCCAAACAAATGGTATCCTTTTCCGCAATAACTTAGTTAAGGGTGCCGCAATTAATGAGAATCCCTCAACAAATCTTCTATAGTATCCTGCCAATCCCAGGAAACTTCGAATCTCTGCCACCGACTTAGGCGGTTTCCAGTCCAACGCAGCTTCAATTTTTCGGGGATCAACCTTAATCCCCTCAGTAGATACAACATGACCCAAAAAGGTAACTTCTTTCAACCAAAATTCACACTTACTGAATTTGGCTGCTTCTCCCTCAAAATATGCAGAACCACCCAAAGATGTGAATCGTGCTCTTCTTCCGTCTTGGAGTATATCAGGATGTCATCTATGAACTCCACAACAAACAGGTCCAGATAGGGTTGGAATACCCAGTTCATCATATCCATAAACGCAGCTGGTGCATTCGTCAACCCAAATGGCATCACTAAAAAATCATAGTGACCATAGTGGGTTCGAAACGCCGTCTTATGAATATCCGCTTCCTTGACCTTAAGCTGATGATATCCTAACCTCAAATCTATCTTCGAGAAGACTGAAGCCCTTTTAAGCTGATCGAGCAAATCGTCAATCCTTGGCAGCGGGTACTTGTTCTTAATCGTCAACTTATTCAACTGGCAGTAGTCAATGCACATACGCATGGACCCGTCCTTCTTCTTCACAAACAGCACCGGCGCTCCCCACAGAGATACACTTGATCGAATAAAACCATGATCCAACAGCTTTTGGATCTGAGCTTTAAGTTCCACCAGCTCCTTCGGCACCATCCTATAGGGGCGATGGACATTGGAGCTGTACCCGGAAATAATTCAATTCCAAATTCTACCTCACAATCCGGTGGCAATCTCGTCAGCTCTTCAGGAAAGACGTCTACAAATTCTTTTACTGTTCTCACTCTTTCTACAGATACTTCCTTTGCATCCAAAGCACTGATTAAAGCTAGGAATGCCTTGCCCCATTTTCGAACCATCTTAACTGCCCTTAATGCGGAAACCACGTTAGACAAATAATTCCTTCTTGCTCCTATCACAACCACCTCTTCATCCTCTGGAGTTCTCAACACCATCCGCTTAGTTGCACAATCCAAATTAGCACGATGTTTAACCAGCCAATCAATGCCTAAGATAAGGTCGAATTCTCTGAATGGTAATTCCATCAAGTCAGCTGGAAACAACACTCCTTGAATTTCTAAAGGCAAATCCCTAAATAATTTGTTCACTACCATGGATTTTCCTAAAGGGCTAACCACAGTCATCTCTCTAGCAGATATTTTAGATTCTATGCTTAGAGACTCAGATACAGTGCTAGCAACAAAAGAGTGGGTCAGTCCAATATCAAT
Organism: Gossypium bickii; assembly: GCA_025503065.1. NCBI lineage: Eukaryota > Viridiplantae > Streptophyta > Magnoliopsida > Malvales > Malvaceae > Gossypium > Gossypium bickii. The sequence continues at coordinate 57,288,310 of CP106714.1, read as the reverse complement.
CAAAGCAAGAAATGGCTTATCTGCTATAAGAAACATACCGGTTATGATCTTTGGTACGTTGCCATCCTCTCGCCGCCGTGCTGCATAGACTAAACCCTGCTGTCTTGCATCTGTACCACTGACACCCCTGCCCGGTGCTACATGACCCCGACCAGAACCATTCCCCCCTCTGATCGGACCATGACCTCTCGGCCTGCTGTCCACCCCTTTCTGGCTACACATACCCCAGACCTACCATCCGTGCCCTGTTTATTTCTAGCGGACAATTCCTTATTAGATGATCCTTTGACCCACACTTGAAACATCCCCTATCTCTTCCCCAGCACTCTCCTGCATGTGACCTCCCACACTGAGCGTACTATCGAAACTGTCCATCAGCAACTAGCATTGCAACATGACGTGACCCATCAACCCTTGGCCTCTTCTAGAAACCCCCAGATGACCCTGACGATCCATAACTCCTCTTATTTCTACCTCTATCCTTGTCCCTATTTTGCCTCTCAGTACGTTTCACCTCCTCGGCTATTTTAGCCTTTTTAACTAGGATTGCAAAATCCCTCTCCCGCTATGGAGCTATCAGCACTCTCAACTCGTCTCGCAGCCTATCTTCAAACCGTACGCAATGCTCGTAATTAGTCGCGACTATCCCTCAGCCGTAACAGCTCAACCGCAGAAATTCCACCTCGTACCCAGCCACAGATTTACCCCCTTGTACCAGATTCAGAAATGCTTTCCTCTGGGCATCCACATAACTTGCCCCAACATATTTCTTTTGAAATGCAGTTTTGAAGAAATCCCAGTCAAAGCGATCCGCTGAAGTACCTTCTCTTACTGTGAGCCACCATTGATATGCCTCATCCCAAAGAAGAGACACCGCTCTTTTTAATTTTTCCTCTGTCGTGCAGTCTAAATCATCCATAATCCGCTCGACTGCCTCCAGCCAGTACTTAGCAACATTTGAGGCCACACCAGAAATACCCCTAAACATTTCAGACCCATTTGATCGAAGTCGCTCAGGAATAGGCTTCCGAGATACTGTCCCATTGCTTGCCCCAGCAACTCACTCCAACACATGCAGCATTGCTTGAGACAAGGCATCATCCCCACCAGTTCTATCTTGCGATCCCGCTTCTGCAACATGCGATGCTGGTGCTTCACCTTCAGGCTCATGCCTTACTTCTGAAAACTGAACCTCAGCACCCCGGCCTCTACCACGGTCGAGTGCAACACGTCCAAGTCCTCTAGCACTCATGTCTACCATTTCGTCTTAATCTGATTTACATGTTTTATGAATTAGCATTTCTTTTCACTGTTTATTAACGAGTAGTTTTATAAGAATAGTGTTATAAGTAGTTTTTTCGTAAAAACACATGCATACTTAAAGGTTTCTGTTCCTAAAGTAGAGTTTCTTAATTCTATTGTCCATAACAATATATTCACATAACACATTCACTTCATGCAAATCACCCAACAGTCAGAAGACTTACCTTGCAGACTTGGACCGGAGACTCGGGTGCCATACCTCTAAAAACATGCATATTTCTTTCCAAACCATTCTTAAACCAAATTTGGAAAATGTTTTGGACCCAAAAACCCATAGCTGAGTTTTGCAACCGAGCTCTGATACCACAATTGTAACACCCCAAACCCGGTCCAAACACCACAACTGGATCTGGTATGTCACATGGGAAAATATCTATGTAACTTCGTGTATTGTAGAAAATTTTAAAGTTCCTTTTTATGAAAAATTCCAGTTTAGTAGTCCTTTTGAAAACTTAGTAATTGTTTAAGAAGATTTATTTGGCCCACTCTTGTGTTTAGGTGACGTGGAAAATAATTAACATTACGTTAGAGAAATCATGAGATTTGCAATTAAACCGCAATTAAACCCAAAATAATAGTGGTTTTATTACAAGTCAAAAATCCCTAAAAACAGAAAATGATAAATAAAGCAAAGTTTTGGTTGGATTAAACCTATGCATGGCCACCTCGAATCCACTCCGCCCCAATTCGCTGAATTAAGAATCACCTGCAAATGTTTAAGCAAAAAGAGTGAGTTATAAAGACTCAGTGTGCAATTAGTCCACATAATCCACAAACACCCATATCACAATCGGCCCAGCCCAATAAATGTAACATACCAAAATAGTCAATATGATGACCCAACCCATCCTAATATTCCATCCTCTATACTCCACTCCATATATCCATCCTCAACACACCTGTGGGGATTTCTACAATCAACCCTCCATCCTCTACACTCCTCTTTGGCAGCCATGCTGATAGTTACGCTGCTCAAAGTCGATATAATGTGGTCTAGCCACCGATAAATATGTGACCAAGTCACCAATATACAATAAGGCACCGAGCCATCGAAATAGTGTGACAGAGTCACCGATATACACTTCCCCTTCATATCGTGATCATTTCCTAATTCCCATGCACATGCAAGCATAGTGTAATAAGCATATCATATAATATCATACAATTATTATTTAAAGCACATGCACCATCATACTAACAACATTATTTATAAGACTTAATCGAAGAACAACTAACCTGGTGTTATGATTTTATCCTTTAGGGGTAACGCAATAGCCATTGCCGAGTTTTCGGCTTTCAAACAGTTCACATAAACATTTTATACAAACAAGGAAAAGTGTGGTAATTACACACCTGTAAACACGAAGAACTAAACTATCAAATTCGCTAACACCTTCACTCACAGGAATCACAGTAATCTGTTTATCCCTCTTTGAAGCCGGTCCATAACCCTATGGAAAGTCTCGTACGGTTGACACCGCAAGTTTTTTGAACTTAGAGGTAGGGACTACGGGTCCAACCCTCCCTTTGCTTGGCTGGTATTTGATTCCATGAAAGAAATCTTGGTCAGAAGACCGGGTTAAGGCATTAAAGCAGATGAAATAAGAATATACGCTCAAACGAAAAGGTTTCTTACCTAGAACGACAGAAACTGAAAACTTCAAGCTTGGATTAAGGAAACGCTAAAGTCCATATACATTCATCAAATTATAATCGACTTCCCAATAAAATATGGATCCAAAGAAGTGGCCTTCTGGCTAATCAAGCGAATAGAGAACCCTTTATAGCCTATTCGACCAAGGACACTTACCAATGCCCTCTTGAAAGTAGGCCACACAAAGAAAAGTCGATGGAAACACGTCCCTCTAACACTGACCCACGCCCAGAGAAATGAATCAGAAACTTTGATTAGCCGAAATAAGGAGAAATAAGAAGAGAAAATGATAAGGAAAGCGAAGAAGATCTTTTACCGAAACCAGAGTATGTCGAATGGAAGATCTACGCTCGGCAATCAGCAAAGTCGACAGAAAGGTACAGATTTGGCTTTGGTTCGACTAGGCAGAAACAGAATAACAGATGGAAAAGAAACACAGAAGATATAAGTCACCACCCTGACAATCGGTTAACACCAAAGGAGCAGAATGAGAAGAAAAAAAGAAAGTGTTTCGGTTGTGAAGAAACGAGAAGAAATGGGTTAGGGAGATTCGGCTAAAGCAAAAAAAAAATCAAAGAGATGAATGGTAGTAGATGATGATTCGGTTAAGAAGAGAAATGAGGGATGAGGTTCAACTTTTAGAAGAAATAGAGAAGTATGAAGCAAATGGGAGAAAATAATGAAAATGGAGAAGGTGATAGGAGGGTTTGGCTCTTAAGAAAGAATAAATGCAAATTGAAGAGAAAGGGTGCCTAAGAGGTTTTGGCTTTTACCAAAGAGGAGATGAACAAAAATAGTCTTTAGGAGTTTCAGCCAATAGAGAAAAGAATGCAAATTGACAAAATAGAAAACACCAAATATCGAAAAGGGAAGCTCTCAGCACCAAATTTTCCCATACACACCTAACAGTTTCGGCACCTAAACCCCTTCACCAAAACCGAATGCCTATCCCACCAAAGAATTCAACCTTGACTGAATTTCCCCTAACATTCACCCAAAATTCGGCTAGTCCCCTTCTCTTCTCCTACATTCACTCTTGATCACCCATTTGAATCAGTTTGAATGATTTAAACTCCCCTTTTCTCTCTTAGCCATCCATTTGAAAAAAATTAAATGAGTCCACTCCCACTCTTCAAGGCCCCTAGCCGAATCCATCACCTCCCATCCAGACGCCAAAAAGAATTCCCAAAAAGTACATTATGCGACTCGAACCTGCTCCCTCACTGCTCCCCTGTGGCGTCACTTACCTGTACCTTATGTGGCGTCTCTTTACCACTTTACCGCTACACTTATTGTGTCAACAAACACAAGCATTAATCTTTATAGCCTGCCCCAGCTAGCTCTCCCCTAAAGATGCCCAAGAATGAAATTTTTGCCAAAGCTTCAGCTTAATCCCGAGCTTTCCCGGAGCCCCCCAAACATAACAAATTAATAGACAAAGCATACCAACACACAAAAACATACTAAATGAAAAGCCTCTAATCCCCGGATGTTACAAAGTCAGTAAGTATTTGTTTTCATTTTATGATTATTGTGTTATTACTGTGGTAAGAAAATTTCACAAAATAGAAATACTCTAGAACTTTTAGCTTTAAGAGCTGAAACTATAGAGATTGAGACTTTAGGATACGTTTTGCGAAAATGACTTTACTTCCTATACTCTATAAAACATTGTTTAATGAACATTGAATAGCATAACTGATTCATAAGACTGTGTTCCGAACTCGTTATGGGCATTACGAGTTCTTAGTGATGTCGTTCGAGTTGACTAATACACCAGCTGCATTTATGGACATGATAAACCGGGTCTTCCAACCCTATCTAGACCGGTTTGTGGTAGTGTTCATAAATGACATCTTGGTGTACTCAAAGACTGAAGAGGAGCATGATTAGCATCTACGGGTAGTATTGCAAATACTAAGGGAGAAGCAGCTATATGCAAAATTCAGTAAGTGTGAATTTTGGCCTAGGGAAGTGACCTTTTTGGGGCATGTTGTGTCTACCGAAGGAATTAGAGTTGATTCCCGGAAGGTCGAGGCCGTGTTGGACTGGAAGCCACCAAAGTCAGTGGCAGAAATTCAGAGTTTTCTAGGTTTGGCTAGGTATTACAGGCGTTTTGTTGAGGGGTTTTCGTTGATTGCTGCACCCCTAACTAAGTTGTTGCATAATGGAGTACCGTTAGTGTGGTCAGATAAGAAGCAAGAGAGCTTTGAGAAATTGAAGAAGAATTTGACAGAAGCGCCTGTATTGATGCAGCATGAGGCTAGTAAGAAGTTTATTGTTTATTGTGATGTGTTAGACACGGGCTTGGGATGTGTGTTGATGCAAGAGGGGAAAGTTATGGCTTATGCATCTCGTTAATTAAGGCCGCATGAGATAAACTATCCCACGCATGATTTGGAGTTAGCTACAATAGTATTTGCTCTGAAGATATGGAGACACTATCTGTACGGTGAGAAGTCGATCATCTATACAGACCATAAGAGTCTGAAGTATCTCTTTACCTAGAAGGAGTTTAACTTAAGACTGCGGAGGTGGATAAAACCGTTGAAAGATTATGACTTCTCAATCGAGTATCATCCACGAAAAGGTAACGTAGTGGTAGATGTGTTGAGTCGTAAGGTGATATCGGATTTGAGAGCAATGTTTGCTCATCTCAACCTTTATGAAGATGATAGCTTGTTCACTGAACTTCAGGTGAATCCTGCATGGGTAAGTCAGATTAAGGAAAAGCAGTTGATAGATGAAGTGTTGGGTTCTTGACTTCAGCAAGTGAAAGGTGGTGAGATAGGGGATTTTGGATTAAAAAGTGATGGAGTGTTGTGTTTCTGCGGAAGAGTTTGTATGCCCAGGGATTCGGAATTGAGGCAAATGATTCTGCGTGAGGCGCATAGTAGCCCATATATTATGCACCCCGGGGGAAATAAGATGTACTGAGATCTCCGTGAGCAGTATTGGTGGCGAAGGTTGAAAAGGGAGGTTACTAATTTCGTGAGTAAGTGCTTGACATGTCAACAGGTGAAGGCGGAATATCAACTACCGTTAGGGTTGCTGCAACCGGTGCAAATTCCACTATGGAAATGGGAAAGGATAAAAATGGACTTTGTTAGTGGGTTACCCTTACCGCCTATTAAGAAAGATTCCGTATGGGTGGTAATGGATAGGTTAACGAAGACTGCTCATTTCTTACCTGTTCGTACGGATTATTCGTTGCAGAAGTTGGCCAAATTGTGTGTAACAGAGATCGTGAGGTTGCATGGGGTACCGATGTCTATCATATTAGACAGGGATCCTAGGTTTACATCAAGGTTTTGGAAGGCTTTACATGAAGCTTTGGGTACAAGGTTAAATTTCAGCACGGCGTTTCATCCGTAATCAGATGGTCAGTCGGAGAGAGTAATCCAGATTCTGGAAGATATGTTAAGAGGCTGTGTGATCGACTTCAGGGGTAGTTGGAAAGATTTTCTACCATCGGCTACCAATCCAGTATCCAGATGGCACCCTACGAGGCGTTGTATGGTTGTAGGTGTCATACTTCTACTTGCTAGACTGAGCTGGGGGAGCGACAGTTATTGGGTCCTGAGTTGATCTCGGAGACGGAGGAAAAAGTTAAGGTAATTCAAGCTCAGTTAAAGGAACTTTGGACAGACAGAAATCATATGCGGATCTGAAGCATAAGGATATAGAGTTTTCTGTGGGTGATCGGGTCTTTTTGAAAGTTTCATCTTGGAAAAAGATCTTAAGATTTGGGAGGAAAGGCAAGTTGAGTCCTAGATTTATCGGACCTTACCGTGTACTGAAGCGTGTTGGGCAAGTGGCTTATCAGCTTGAGTTACCTCCGGAGTTAAGTCAGATACATAGTGTATTTCATGTCCCCATGTTAAGGCGTTACTGATCAGACCCGTCTCATGTTATGACAGTGGAAGAAGTTGATATGAGACCTGACTTATCTTTTGAGGAAGAACCAGTGCATATTTTAGATCGGGATATTAAGGTGCTGAGAAGGAAGTCGGTTCCATTAGTCAAAGTATTATGGCGTAATCACGGGATAGAGGAAGCTACATGGGAGCCAGAGGACGCTATCCATCAGCAATATCCTCATCTCTTTTAGTCAGGTAAATTTCAAGCCGAAATTTCTTTAAGGGGGTAGAATTGTAACATCCTGAAATTCGGGATTTTATGTTTTTACATTATACCATGCGATAGGCTAGTTATGAAAATTAATTGTGTATGTTTAGGGGTCCTAAGAAGGCTTAGGGTTGATTTGGGCCTTAGCAAAATTTTTGTGTTTAAGTACTTTAAGGAGAGCAGGTAAGTAGCGTCATGACTTAAGGTAATAAGTGTGTATTTTGCTAGCATAAATGGAGCATATGGTGGAGTGATGTGGCATCAAGTGGAAAGCATGGAGGGAAGAGGTTCAAATCCCACCAAGTGTAAATTATTTAATTAATTTTTGTGCTTCTTTCCTAAGTGTCGGCCATGGCTATAATTATGGAAAGGAAGACTTTTCTAATGTTGGAAAGATGGGTAAGAAAATAAGGTTAGGAGGAGTGTAAGGAAAAGAGTAAAAGAAAGGAGTAAGAAGTGGGGATATGTTGGCCAATTTTGGGGAAGATGTTTTGGAAAGAATTTTTGGTCAATTTTGATCCTTTTGGTAAAAAGGATACACGGTTTTGGGAGGGGGTCTTGGGAGCCGAATTTTCCTAGTCATTTGCTAGTTTTAGTCCTTGAGAGACTTATTTTCTTTTAACATTTTCTTTGGTGCTTTCTTTTCCAATTTTTTTTTTCTTTTGCTTGCTGAAACTCTGAAGCCAAATTGTGCACTTCCTTTTTCTCTTGTTGTAGCCGAAACACACTAGCCATTTGTTCATCTTTCTTTTCCTTTGTTTTGCCGTAACCCTCAACTCATTTTTGGTTCATCTTCTTTTGTTGTTAGCCGAAACTACCTAGCATCCTTTTTCTTCATCCCTTCTTTTTCTTTTCACCATTTCATCAACCTTTCTCACTTTTTCTTAAATCGACACTACTTTGTGGCCGAACCTTCTTTGTTCCTTTCTCATTAATAATCGAAACTTTATCATCTTCTCTCTTCTTCATCTTGAGTGTTAGGCATTTATTCTTTGGCTGAATCGGGTAAGTGGCTTTGTTCTTTTCCTTCCATTTTCTTTTTCTTCCTAGCCGAATATGTGTGTCCATCACTATTCGGTTATTTCACCTTGTTTCTTTATCGAAACATATCTCTCCTACTCTTTCACATCATGTTCTTCTCCTAGTGTAGTGTTAAAGTGGGAAAGCCGAACCTCACATCCTTATCAATTCATCCGTAGCCATAAGTCAATCGGTGGAAATCATAATCATCATTGTTAAGGTAAGGAGTTTCGTCACAGTTTATTTGGATCTATTTCATTGCTCGGTTGTGTTGCTATTCAGATCGAAAGTTTGACTAATTGATTATGCTAGGGGCTAAATTACTCGTTTTCTCTACTCGTTGGCTCTTCAGAAATAGTGGTAAGCCGAAACCTCTCCTTGGATAAATACGTTCACACATCATAGTATTTTTCTAACCGAGACTTTTTCAATGGAGGCAAGTGGTAACGATTTGAAAGGAAAAGCGATAGGAGAACACAAAAGGAATGGATTTGCAATTCCTACTCCTAAGTTCAAACGAAGGGCGGTATCGACAGTTCAAGATTTCCCACCGGGTTGTGGACCATTATCCGGTGAGAATAGACAAATCGTGGTCGTTCACGATTCTAAGGGCAAGTATTTTAGATCGTCTGATTTAGATTTAGATTAATAAAATCTTGTTTGTTGATTAATCGAGTGTAATGGTGATTTAGGTGCCAACGATCAAGAAAGCTTAGTCCTTACCGTAATTAGGGGTGTAATCTCACACCGAAATCCCGTAAATCTGTAATTTATCATCATGTTAGAAAAATCAATCGATGTTGCTTAAGAACTTAATAATGGTAATATGGTATGAATTGAGTGATTTGCTTAAACATCGATATACTAGGATTTGTCAAAATCGGTGTCTATTTGTAAATTACCAAAATGCCCCTATAGGCCGATTTACGAAAATACCCTTACGGGCCGAATTATGATTATACCCTCAATGAGCCGTTTTTATCAAAATGCCTTAACGGGCCTAATTGTTCAAATTGCCTTTAAAGTGTTGATTTACCAAAATGCCCTTATGGGCCGAATAACGAAAGTGCCCCTAAAGGGCTGAATTGCTAGAATGCCTTAGTGGGTCGAATTAGCAAAGTGCTTAAATAGGCCGAATCTCCGTGATAAATTACTAGACTAATGGTGGTTAACTATATATGTGGATATTTGTTTTTATGTATGTTGCATTTGTACATATTGCATGGGATGGGAAATTGTATGGAGAGCGGTGTAGCTTGGTGGCATTGCCACAATTTATTGGTATTTGTGCTTAGTTATAATTTCGGTGGCTTGACTACAAAAATACGATATGATAGCAACTTGACTGCAAATTTTGGTGTTAGTGACGGGGTGGTTTGACTTGATCCCCACAAGTGTGATTGGCTGGTCGGGGGTGTGATCGATGGATGGGTTGGGTTGCATATATTTATTTCATTTTAATATTGTTATGTTAATGGGCTTCGGCCTAAGATGATGCTATGCGGGTTCAGGCCCAGTGGATGACGATAAGGTGATTATACATTGAGTTCTAGTAACTCACCCCGTTTTTTTAATCCTTGCAGGTAATGCTCAGTGATGTGGACTTGGGCAATGGATGACTCGGTGAAGGCCATAATTTAGAAATGGTGTTTTCAAACTTTAGTAAATTTCACTTTCTGCTTGTTTAAAGTTGTAATAAGGCCTCTGGGATAAGCTTTAGTTTGCTTTATGTTTGGGATGTGTTTATTATTTTTCCTAAATTGTTTTAAATGGGGATTTTCTAAAATCATAAATAACGGTTTCCAAATTGATTAACAAATGGATTTCCAGACAAACTTGTACAAATAATTTAACTTGGATTTTTTTTAAAATCATCAACAATATTTTCAAATGTCACGATTTTAAAGTTCAATAGTTTGATTTTCGATTAATCAATCTACTTCTCAAAATTTTTAGTATTTTATCGAATATTTATAAACCAAACTTGCTTTCTTATCTATAACAAATCAAAGTCAATCTTTAGTACATTCACAGTTTCTTTAAACACTTTCCTTATGTGACATACCAGATCTGGTTGTAATGCATAGGCCGGGATTGGGGTGTTACATGAATCCCGATCAAGCGGATGCTAATGACACAGCTAGTAAAGCGCTGGCTCTCGCGCAAAGGACCGCGCCTATAGAGAGTGGACTTGAGATTAGGGGTCAAGGAGATGAGGCCAGGTAAGCCTTTCCCCAAATGATGAGCAACTGGTACACGGAGTATGTGCGAGCAAACCCTAATGCTCAACCTCCTCCACCCCCTCCTATACCTCAGCCAGTTCCAGTGGCTTCTCAAGGTATAGATTTAGTGAGGATAGCGAAGCCCCTAGTAGATAAGATTCAGAAGCAAGGGGCTGAGGAGTTTAGAGCTAATATAGATGATGACCCCAAGAGGGTGGGGTTCTGGCTTGAGAACTCAATAAGAGTATTTGATGAACTCTCTTGTACACCTGAGGAGAGCTTAAAATGCACCGTGTCTTTGCCGAGGAACTCGACATACCATTGGTGGAAAACGTTGACATCAGTGGTTCCAAAGGAGAGAGTGACGTGGGACTTCTTTTTAGAAGAGTTCTGAAAGAAGTATATAAGTCAACGATTTGTTGATCAGAAACAGAAGGAAGTCCTTGAGTTAAAGCAAGGAAAAATGATTGTGGAAGAATATGAGCGCGAGTTTGTTAGGCTCAGGAAGTATGAATAAGAGTGTGTGTCTATAGAAGCTATCTTGTGCAAGAGGTTTGAAGATGGGCTGAATGAGGATATTAGACTTTTAGTTGGGATCTTGGAGTTAAAAGAGTTTGTAGTGTTGGTTGATAGGGCATGTAAGGCCGAAGAACTGAATAAGGAAAATAGGAAGGCTGTGAGTGAGGCCTGAGATGCAAGAAATAGGCCGATGTGTTAATCATACCAAGCTCAATCGAAGAGGTCCAAGGAAGTAAACCCTCGGACGACTACGTTAGTTGGATATTCACAAAGAGACCAAGGTATCACATACTCGGGCTCGAAAGTTCAAACCACTTCGATGGCAAGTGTGGGCAATTCGAAGTCCAAACCAGAGTGTCTAAATTGTGGAAGACAATATATGGGGGAGTGTTGGGGGAATAGCAGAAATTGTTACAAGTGTGGTTTACCCAATCATTTCATCCGAAATTACCCTGAGAGGGATGACAAGGAAAGGAAGCAATAAATAAGATCAAGTAATGTATCTTCAACGGGTAGACCGCAAAAGAACCCGGGAGGTGGGACTAGTGGTATAGGTGCACCTCGAGAGTCTACTATGAGACCGGAGGGTCGAGCACCTGCAAGGACTTATACCATTTGCGCTCGCGAAGAGGCATCATCTCTAGATGTGATAACGGGTACTTTTTCTCTCCATGAAACCTCTATTATTCCTTTGATTGATCCGAGGTCTACCCATTCTTACATTTGGATGAGATTGGAATCTAGTATGAGCATGATTGTTGAGTCTACAGAATTTGTAGCACAGGTGTCAAACCCGTTAAAATGTGCTAGTTGACAAAGTGTGTAGAAATTGTCCTTTGACAATTAGAGGTCATTGTTTTCTGGCAACCTTATGTTGTTGCCGTTTGATGAATTTGATTTGATTCTTGGTATGGATTGGTTGACTACTCATAGCATTTTAGTAAATTATGGTACTAAATTTATTGAATTGAAAAGTGAAAATAGAGATGTCATTCGGGTTGAATCAGGTGGGTCAGATAGTTTAATGGTGATAATTTCTTCCATGGTGGCTGAGAAATATTTGAGAAAATGATACGAGTCCTATCTCACTTTTGTACTAAATACTCAAGAGTCTGAGGTAAAGATTGAGTCAGTGCCAGTGGTATGCGAGTATTCGGATGTATTCCCGGAAGAGTTACCCGGATTGCTCCCTATTAGAGAGGTTGAGTTTGGGATTGAGATAGTTTCGGGAATGACACCTATTTCCGTTGCTCCGTATAGGATGGCACCATTAGAGTTGAAAGATCTGAAAGCTCAGTTGTAAGAGTTAACGGACAAGGGTTTTGCAAGACCAAGCTATTCACCGTGGGGTGCACCGGTGCTTTTTGTGAAGAAGAAAGATGGGTCGATGAGATTGTGCATAGACTACAGATAGCTCAACAAAGTGACTGTGAAGAATAAGTATCCTTTGCCAAGGATAGATGATTTATTTGACCAACTGAAGGGAGCTTCGGTGTTCTCTAAAATAGACCTAAGGTCTGGCTATTACTAGTTGAGGGTTAAGGAGCAAGATGTATCAGAAGCTACATTTCGGACGAGGTATGGCCATTATGAGTTTCTTGTCATGCCATTCGGTCTAACGAATGCTCTTGCGATTTTTATGGGTCTAATGAACCGTGTCTTCCGATCGTATTTGGACAAGTTTGTAGTTGTCTTTATCGACGACATACTAATTTATTCTCAAGATGAGGGTGATCATGCAGAGCATCTGAGAATCATTTTGTGGACTTTAAGAGACAAACAGCTGTATGCTAAATTTAGCAAGAGTGAGTTTTGGCTTCGAGAGGTCAGATTTCTAGGACATATTGTGTCGGGTGATAGTATTAGATTGATCCGAGTAAGATCTCGGCTATTGTGGAGTGGAAACCGCCAAGAAATGTGTCGAAAGTCGGAAGCTTTTTGGGTTTAGCAGGGTACTACAGATGGTTCATAAAGGGGTTTTCCATGATTGCTACCCTGATGACAAAACTGTTGCATAAGGATGTCAAGTTTGAATGGACTAAGAAATGTCAACAGAGTTTTGAGAGATTGAAAACATTGTTGACTGAGGCGCCAGTTTTGGTACAACCTGAGTCGGGGAAAGAGTTTGTGGTCTACAGTGATGCATCATTAAATGGTCTCGGTTGTGTGTGCCACCACGCTGTACAAGTTTAAAATTTTCTCAAATACGAATTTTCTTTATCAAGAGAGGGAGACAGCGGATGGAATTGGACTACCATTGGGGCTAGTCAGTCTATCTACAGCTTCTGATTGAGAGATTCGAGGTTGTTTTCGCATTAAAGATCTAACGTCATTATTTATATAGTGAGAAGTGCCGAATCTTTATCGATCATAAAAGTTTGAAGTACTTAATTGACCAAAAGGATTTGAATTTGCGACAACGACGGTGGCTCAAATTATTGAAGGACTATGAGCTAGTAATTTATTATCATCCGGGGAAAGCGAATGTAGTTGTAGATGCCTTGAGCAGGAAATCTTTGTATGCTTTGAGAGCTAGCTTAGCGTTGTCTAATAATGGTGCTATAGTGGTCGAGTTGAGGGCTAGACCACTATTTATTCAACAAATATATGAGGCTCAAATAATGATAATGAGATGCACGCTAAGAGAGCTAAGTGTGAATCGGGTAATGATTCTGATTTTCGGGTGAATTCAGATGGTTGTTTAATGTTTCACGACAGAATTTGTGTACCAAAAGGTGATAAGTTGATCCGGAAAATTTTACATGAAGCACATAGCACGAAAATGTACAATAATTTGAAGAGATTTTATTGGTGGCCGGGTATGGAAAGAGACATCTCTGAGTTTGTGACAAGATGTTTGATCTGTAAACAAGTGAAAGCCGAGCACCAAGTACCCTCGAGATTGCTCAATCAGTGATGGCTCCCGAGTGGAAGTGGGATCAGATCACCATGGATTTTGTGACGGGGTTGCCTATGACTCCGAAAAAGAAAGATGCTGTATGGGTTATTGTTGATAGACTAACGAAGCCGGCTCACTTTATACTGGTGCGTATTGATTATGCTCTTGATAAGTTGGCCGAGTTATATATTGTTGAAGAAGTGAGACTTTCTGGAGTGCCTATATCTATTATCTCGGATAGGGATCTGAGGTTTACTTCGAGGTTCTGGAGAAGTTGCAGGAAGCCTTGGGTATAAGACTAAATTTTAGTACTGCGTTCCATCATCAAACTGACGGTCAATCTGAAAGAGTGATTCAAGTTCTGGAGGATATGCTCTGATGCTGTGTGTTAGGGTTCGAAGGTAGTTGGGAAAGATATCTACCTTTGGTTGAGTTTACCTATAATAACAGTTATTAGCCGAGTATAAAGATGGCGCCGTACGAAGCTTTATACAATTGCAAGTGCCAGACTCCCTTGTATTGGACTGAGTTGAGTGAGAAGCAAATTCATGGGGTCGATCTAGTTGAAGAGACCGAGGAAAAAGTGAAAGTGATCTAAAATAGTCTAAAAGCTACTTCGGACCGAAAAAAGTCATGCGCGGATTTGAAAAGAAAAGAAATCGAGTTTTAGGGGGGCGACAAGGTATTTCTAAAAGTATATCTGCGGAAGAAAACATTGAGATTTGGTCGTAAGGGCAATTTGAGTCCATGATTCATAGGACCATATGAGGTTACCAAAAGAATTGGGCCAATGGCATATCGGTTTTGTTGGTAGAGTTAGAGAAAATACACAACGTGTTTCATTTGTCGATGTTGTGACGATTTCATTCCGATCCTTTGCATGTGATCCCTCCATCGAAAATTGAGATACGATCAGACATGACGTATGAAGACCCAATTAAAATTATGGCTCGAGAAGTGAAACAGTTGAGGAATAAGAGTATAACTTTAGTAAAAGTGTTATGGAAAAAACACGGTGTGGAAGAGGCTACGTGGGAACTGGAAGAAGCCATAAGGGAACAATATCAAGACCTTTTTATCGGTAAGATTTTCGAGGGCAAAAATCTCTAAAGGGGGGAGAGTTGTAATAGCCCGATTTTGGGGCTAGTCGGAACAGTTGTTTCGAGACCGCTAATCTGATGTTGAGGAAAATTATTTTGATATTACTTTAAGAGTTATGGCATTAATATATGGTTATATGAAAATTTTGGTTCTTTAATTTTAGCAATTGTATGAGAAATTATGAAAAAGGACTAAATCGCATAAAGTGCGAAAGTTCTATTATAAGTGGGAGAGGAGTCAATAGCCAAAGAATATCAAATTGGAGGTCTTTAAAGTGAAATTAAGCCATTGGATGTGTGATGGCCGCCCATATAGAGGCTAGGGAGACAAGACATTAAATTTTGGTCAAATTTGGTGGAAATCAAGTGATAAAAATGAGTAAAATAAGATGAATAAAAGATGTTGTCTTCTTTTACTATTCCTTCTTCTTCTACCACCGAAAATTGAGAGGAATAAGGGTTCTTGGAGTTCAAAATTTTCAGCAAAATAAATCTCTTGCAAGTAAGTGATTTTGGTGGTTTTATTTGACAATTTTTGTCCTTTTGGAGTCTCCAAAGCTTAAGCTAGCTAAAGAGGGGTGTAACACCCCAAACCCGGCCTAGAAGTTAGGCCCGAATCCAGCATGTCACATCAAAAGCATAATTCAAACGATTTTGCTAAGTTAAAGTTTAAGGCCCAAAAGCCCAAAATCCTTGAGTCTTGTTAAGTAATGAAAAAAAAAACCCATTTTATAAATAAAGCCCATAGGTTATAGCTATTTTGAAAACCTTGTTAAACTTTAGAAATTTATTTAAGTTAAAATAAAAATTAAGTAGCGGAGATAATAATAAAACCCATAAGTAACGTCAAATCGGAGTACAAGACCTTATTACATCCAAGGAAAATAAGCAATTAAAACTATGTCTTTTGAAACAAATAAATAAAAATTTAAACATCATCTTGTAGTGTGGCCATCTCTGAGTCCTCTCCCACGTCGAGCCATTTACTAAGGATCACCTGAAACATTAAATAAAGGGTGTGAGTTTCGAAACTCAGTATGTACAACCCTTTGCAAACAAATCACATACAAACATTCACATTGGGCCTAAGCCCTATCAAAATCGATGGCCTTAGGCCTTAGCCCACAATGACCTTATAACATATCATATCGTATCGTATACAAACAAGATAATGCAAAACCCTTCCCAAAAATCGATCCACTGCACACACCATTTCCCTTCCAACCATTACACACCTGTGGGGATTTCTAAATCAACCCACCCATCATCTACACACCAAAGGTAGCCCGGTTGCGGTACTACCTAACGTTGCAGCAAAGCTGCTAATCAAATTATAGGATTAAATCCTTTGGTGGATCCATGGCCATACGACTATGCGATCCTCAAATCTTTCTCCGTACCATAATTCCCAGCCATATGCATCCTAAGCAGAATATCATACGAATGCATCAAACACGCGAGTAACATCCACAAACTCATATTCGTCACATAGGGGTATTTTCGCCGTTTCCCTACCCAGGGGTATTTTCATAATTCTACCCTATAGGGGTATTTTGGTAATTTGGCAGGATAAGGGCATTTTGGTAATTTTTGCAAAATAGGGGTGTTTTGGTAATTTTGTAAAATAGGGGTATTCTTGTAATTTACAAAATAGGGATATTTTAGTAATTTTACAAGTCTAAGGGTATTTTAGCAATTTACAAATCTAAGGGTATTTTAGTAAATTACAAATTTAGGGGTATTTTAGTAATTTACAAATCTAAGGGTATTTTAGTCCCTTTCGGGTTTTAGTTATGAACTTTGGCCCATCAACAAGTCCTCGCGGCTAAAGTGAACAGACACTACGCACCAAGTAGGATTCCAGAGAAGAGGAGGTGGGCCACTAAGACCGCTTAAGTACCAAGCTCTCCCTAGATCCAATCCTAGACATGCGTATGTCCGTTGCCACACTCCAACCCAGCGACTTGTTCACAGACATGTTTATTTAGATTAAGTCTTATGAAATTTAAGAGTTGTTCAAACTAGGCCTAAAGTCTATTAACCCTAGCATACTTGTCTACGTCTCCATAAAACCCGTCAAACCCAAATTACATCCTTACGGCCCATTAGGCCCAAATCACATTCTTATGGCCTGTTAGGCCCAAAACAATTCCAGATCATGTGTTATGCTTGACTGACTCAATTCATATACCAAACCAAACAAACTCATCAAACCTAGCCTTAGGGCCCATCGGGCCCATTTAGCCACTTTCGGCTTTTTGGCATTGCCGATATCGTGTGTGTAGTGTTTGTACACACCTGGTAACCTCGCGTGCTGCAAACCCCTTAGTCACGAACCTACAATTGACATTACTAGCGATTAACTAAACCTTTAACACATACTTATCAAAAATCGAAACCTCACTGTACCCTTACCGTGTGCCTCACATTCTAGTAACCCTTTCTTTGCTACTATTTGTGATTATCCTCTATATCTGCACCCAAACACCTATATCATCAAAACCAAGTGACCCATACTGTATATAAGTTACCCTTATAAGCCACATTAGATTTGGCCATTTATTAAACCATGACTGAGTCGAGAACACTTACCACCTTGTTAGCAATCCTTACCTACCACGGTTGTGATTGTTGAGCCTTACCCTTGTTAATACAAGTTAATGGCTAGAAGGGGTTAGAAGCCCTTCGACTTTTAACAAAACACACTAAGGAAGTTGACTGAGTACTTATCGAAACCCTCCTTTGATCCTGCAGCCTAGATAGCTAATGAACAAGATCCGGCCTTTAAACTTGACTAAGAGTATATAACAATCGATTTGTGATGGAGGATTTCAACAAGGAAGGATGATGGTAATTCGACAAAGAAGAGAATTTGGCTATAGAGGAATTTGGCTTTCAGAGAAAGAAGAAGAACACAACTCTAATAGGAATTTTGTCAAAATGAATGATGGGTTTTCTTTTCGGTAAATGAAAGAATTCGGCTGAGGGGGAGAAAAGGAAGAAATAATAGAACCTAAGGAACCCTTCAATGAATTCGGTAAAAAAAAGAAAGAATGACTTATTTGCAAAACTCTCCAGATGCCGAAAGCCACAATGAAAATTCATAATACCCACTAAAAGACCCAAAAACGGCACTCATCTACCCTCCTAAGCTGAATTTATACACTCTTCACTTCCCAAAACGGCACCAACTCTTCACACTTCTCAGCCCTAAATGATTTACGAGTCTAGGGGCAAAATTGTAATTTTGCCAAAGTGTAAGGGCAAAATGGTCATTTTTGCCTAAGTATAGATTTTGATGCATTATGATCATAAAATGTTTTAAATGAGTGAATTTTGTTGTTATAGACCAAGAAGAGCGTGGAATCAACCTTGTCTGAGGTAAATGCAAGGTTACAGAATAGACCGTTGATAAACACATTTTGCACCGAGGCAAGTTTTTGTGTAAACGATGCATCTTATATACACATGTTGTTGCTTATTGGTGCGTTGTATGATTGCGAACATGTATGATTCAAGTGGATTGAATTTGGTAAATATTGAATAATTTTCGTATGAATGACGAAATAGATATGTAAATGTGAAACAACTTCCGTAGTAATAAATGGTGGACTGTGTGCGATACCACCTTAATAATTCTTGATGGTGGGCTAAGTGCGATACCAGCTTATTACTTATTCACGATGGGCTATGTGCGATACCATCGTTTATATTATTTGGTGGGCTAAGTGCGTTACCATCGTAAATATTCTTGTTGGTGGGCTATGTGCGATACCACCCTGTTAAAGATTGATGGTGGGCTATGTACAAACCACCCTATTAAAGATTGATGGTGGGCTAAGTGCGAAACCACTGAGTGATTGGTAGTATTATGAATGGTTTATTGGGGAAATTATGATGTGTTGTTTCATGTGGTGATAAGTGCAGGGATGTATGTTAAATAATGTGGGCATTTGGCTTGTGATATGGTTGGGATGTGGTAAAAGATGAAATGAGTAACATGATCATGGAATGTGGATTGTTCTTACTTAGTATGTAATGCTATTTATTGTTTAGCACATTCTATGATGTTATTTGTTTACATGTAAACTTACTATGCTTAAAGCTTACTCCCCTTTTTTTCCTTTGTTTTATAGAATCAAAGAGCCAGGTCGAGATACGAAGATAATTGGAAGATCACCCACACTATCAGCTCCTCTTAGTATATCTAGACTTAGAGTTTTGAGTATGGCTGATGAACCATAAAAGTAACATATTTTAGGCCCACATTTAGCACGCTTTTGGATAATTTAAGCCTCGATTTATGTAAAAAGGTGCTCTTTATCCTTTCTTTTCATGTCTTATACTCAGGAAAGCACCCAAGGATGAAAAGAACGTAAAATGGGCCAAATGGGCCAATTCACGAAATCGACACGGCCTAGACTTCAAGCCACACGATCGTGCCTCATTAAATTACAAGAACACGGCCTGGACCCGGATAAACACGATCGTGCCTCATTAAAAGTCCAAAATACGGCCTGGCCACGAGTTACACGGGTGTGTGCCATGGCCGTGCCCCTGTCGCTGGAAAGAGCAATTTCATTCGGGAAAGGACACTTGGAGGCAAAGAAACACATTCCAAAGACTATTCAAACACCCAAATAGGAATCCTATTCGGATTAGGATACTTGGAAGCCAAGTAAGGCATCTCAAAGTCTATATAAACACCCAAGGAGGCAACTTGAAAGGGGAGTTTGGCAGAAGCTGAATCCGACGTCAAAACGAGGCCAAGGAGCCAAGCCGAGAAGGTCAGAGTTAGGAAATAACGTGAGGATAGCCAGTTGATCCATCCCAATAAGCCAGAATTATACTCAAGACGGTGGATTTCTCCTTCAATTCCTTAAGGTGGTTTTAGGGTTTTCTTATGTTTTGTTTTATCTTTTCTCTTGTGATGTTCTTTTTATCCATTATGAACTAAACCCTTCAGATACTTGAAGGGGATGAAACCTAGATGAATTTTGTTATTTGATTTCTAAGTTATATGATAATTGCTTAGTTTGTTCTTAATTATGTTGCTTAATCCAAATCTAATGTGCTTAGGTGGAGGAGGAATAGACCCTGCCTAAAAGTAGATCTAACATAATTAAGCGGAGTTGATCGAACGCCTAGAGATAGGGTTACGAGATTTTGTCGGATTAGGGTGAAACCTAATATAGGAGTCCATTGATCGATTTACTGCTATCCTAGGGGGTTATTATAAGCGAACGAGAGTTCCATTAATTAACCTAGGGTTAGACATTATTCGCCTCGAGAGATGGTTTAATATAGGTTAGGGAGTCTTACGAATCAAGCTAAGTAAAAGAAATCATATAATTTAGGGTTAGATAACAATTGAAGTCTAGGTGGATTCTTCCTAAGGGTATCGTCGTAATTAACTGAGTTTTCCTTCAAAGTTATTTTCCTATTCGTCCTTTTTGTCTTTGTGTCCTTAGTTTAGTCTTCGTCAATATAGTTTGAAGCAACTTCATTCTTTTTTTAAGGCTAAATAATAAAAAGAAAGTTAGTACTAGTACTCTTAGTTCCTTTGGATTCAATATCCGGTCTTGCCTAAGCTATACTATTGTTCGATAGGTACACTTGCCTTTAATCGTTGTCAGAGTTAGTTTCTAGGTTCGATCACATTTTTTATAAATTTTAAAACTCTGATTTACAGCAATCAATGGCATGTATAGGGGCTAGACTGGGTAAATTGTTTTGTTATTTTGGCCAAGAGTGTGTTGACCTCTTTTAAAGGTGAACTCTTTTGTATATAGCCATAGTTGATGGCTCATTATTTATATATGAAAAGATGAAGTTATTCATGGACGTGTATACTGCAAATCTGAGTTGTTCAGTGATTTGTTGAATGGATTTATGTTGTGTGAGTTAGGGTGGTGAAAAGAGCTCAGCAAATAGCCTTGTTCTTGTCCAGGCAGGTAGTCACACAGGCGTGTCTCTAGGCCGTGTGTGACACACAGTCAGTTCAATCGATGTGTGACCAGGCCGTGTGTCCCCTGTGAGTTAGTTTTACAAGTCAGTAAGCTTTGTAGTAAACACACGGGTAGGGACAAGACTGTGTGTCTCAGCCGTGTGGTAGGAACGACCACGAACATGGGTGTGTGCCCAGGCCGTGTGAAGTCTGCACCTTGAAATTAGAATTTAATTCGACACATGGTCTAAGGACACGGGTGTATGCCTTGGCCATGTGACCTTAGCGAGACTATGACGTGATAAACAGAATGCCAAGGTTTTGGCACACGGGCTAAGACACGGGTGTGTCGAGGCCGTGTGAAGGACACGGGCCAAGGACACGGGCGTGTGTTCGGCCATGTGAAAACCCCTGTAGGTTCGAAATGAAAATAAATCCCACACGGGGTAGGTACATGGGTGTGTTTGACCACACGGCCTGCTCACATGGGCGTGCCCCATTTCACACGGGCATGTGGCCCCTGTTTAGGTGAAAATTTTTAAATACACAAAAGTTTCTGGTTGGGTTTCGAAACCCTCCGTATGTGTGTTATTGATCCCGTAGGTCCTTAATGAGAATGATTTGAGGGTGAAAGAGATATTTTAAGTTGTATGACCAAGTGAGTTAAGTCCGGTAATGCCTCGTGCCCAGTTCCGACGTAGGATACGGGTAAGAGGTGTTACAGGCGACATCCACTATACGATTACATTGATTAAGGCGAATTTGCTTCTAAGGTAGTGGTTCTTTGACAATACAATTATTATTTCCTTTATTTACACACAATTTATTTATTCAGTTAGTGCTAATGATTTTGTTTTGCCGTAGTATATTTCCTACAAAAATTAATAATACTTGAGAAAACTTTTTTTAATCAAATAACAAAACCTAATATCAAACCATCGTGTAGTCAACCCTCTCTATAATAATTTCATTTGTTTACCAAGATTTTGCCTATTATAGGGAGATGATTCTCATACACATATAACAACATTTGAATGTTACAAAGAGATAATTGTTGTAAACCTATTTTTTTCGTTTTATAGAAAATAAAACTATATTTAAATTAAAACTTTCAATTATATTTATGTTTTGTTAATAAATTATATGGAACTATTTAAACACCAACATAAAAATAAAAAAATATTTAAAGAAGGGGTAAACTACCAAAATAGTCACTTTTGTTTGTCTCAGGTTACATTTTAGTCACTTATGTTTGAAATGTTACGTTATAGTCACTTACACTATCATGTTGTAACATTTTAGTCACTGAGCCATTAATTATCGTTAATGGTGTAACGGTAAGCTAACATAGCATGTTAAATCATCATTTCAAACGAAAATTTTAGCTTAAATTCTACATTTGGACCCTATTTTTTTATTTTAAGCAATTTCATTATTTTCTTTTATGTTCTTTTAGCTTTCCTTTTTTTTATTTTCTATTCTCTTTTACTTCTCCCTTTGTTTTCCTCCATTCTCCATTTCTTTTATCATAGTTTTTCTATGTTTTCCATTTGTTAAAACTAGTCCACAAGCTCGCCTCACTCAAAAAAAAAAATTGTTCAAAAAAATAAAAGTATAGGGACTAGTTTTATCAAATGGAAAACATAGAAAAACTACGTTAAAACAAATGAAGAAGGTAGGAAAACAGAGGGAGAAGCAGAAGAGAATGGAAAATAAAGAAAAAAAAAAGCAATGCTAAAAGAACATAAAAGACAAAAATTAAATTGCTCAAAATGAAAAAATATGGGGATCGATTGTATAAATTAACCTAAATTTTTTATTTGAAATGATGATTTAATGTGCCACATTTGCTTACCGTTACACCGTTAACGGCAATTACTGACTCAATGACTAAAATGTTACAATGTGATAATGTAAGTGACTAAAACGTAAAATTTCAAATATAAGTGACTAAAATGTAACCTGAGGTAAACAAAAGTGACTATTTTAATAGTTTACTCTTAAAGAGATTTTGATACAATGTTTACTTTTACCTATAACCCTTTGCAACCCATAATTTGAAGGAAAAACATGTTTAAGCACATTTGGACATATGTTCTACTAATTGTTATAAAAGCAATAATGCCAACTAAGTTAAGGCTTAATCTACATTTAAAAATGTTTTTAATGGCAACATATTTACAAGATTTTGTTCTCTTGGTGCCAATATAATGCTTATATTGACAAAGAATCCAACCCATGTATTGAGTAAGAGGGAACTCAACATCTTTCTCTTATACGCAGTCGAAGAGTTTAATAGTTGAATTTTTAATTAATATATTTAATTCCATTTTTAAAAAGTATTTTTATTTAATAAAATATAATTAATATTTTTTTATGTGAAATTAAAATATTTTATAAAAATAATATCTTAACTAAGATAATTTTTATTTAATAAAATAAAACTAATAGACTTGCTTATATGAAATAGTTATGACTTAAAATTTGAGACAATAAATTGTTATAAAGAACAAATTTAATAAAGGTGTACTTCATAAGTATTGCTGTTGTTGTTATACGTGAAAAGCCATTATAAAGGTGTAAAAGAAAACTTTAAAAATCAATTTTACTAAAAGCATTGTTATTATAACGAAATGTTATTATAGGGAATGGTTGTTATAGTGAGTATTGACTATATATAATATGATACTTCAAAAAAGTATTCAATAATATGATTACTAATAAAATTAACAAGAAAAAATAATCATTCTAATTAATTCTACCTAATTACTCTAACATTCTATATTTGTTGAGTTATTCTCTCCGCAACATTAAACATCTATATATTGTTATAATCATGTGATCATTGATCAAGTATAAATAACTAATAATAAATCATATGCAATTTTTTAAAATTAGTATCAATAATTTATAATGAATACTATGTAATTTAGTTAATTATTTAGCAGGTCAAAATGTAACAACCCATTTTTAGTGCAATCGGAACAGTAGTTTTGGGACCACAAATCCGAGCCGGAAAGAAAATTTATTTTAATATTATAGAATGGTTTGCATTATGATAGGAATGTCATATGAAAATTTTGATAAGAAAATTTCACATATTATCTATTTAATTACGGAAAGGACCAAATGATACGATCTTGCCTCGGTGAAGTGATTTGAGTCTCTTAGATGCCCGATCGTTAAAAAGAGAAGTTCCGTTCTATTTAGAGTTTATATGAAATTTGACTAAGTGATGGTTTAAACAAATTGGTTTCAAAGAGTGTTTAAGATAGGTTAATGGTATATTAGCTAAACAAAGAAATTAAGGTAAAGTTAAGATGGATTGTATGGATGGAAAATGGGAATAATGCCAAGGAAGAACCAATACAATAGAAAGTACTGACCCGAACCTTATATGATGCTTAAGATGGATGGAAGAAGGAAGATAGGATCTTGACCTGCTATCTAGGAAGATAGGAACCAAAGATATCAATGGGGTGAATGCCACACTCGGTTTAGGAGTGATAAGTTCAAAGAAACAAAATGACGCCACTAGCAAGCTAGATAAGTCAAGTTGAGTCTAAAACGAATTAAGAGAATTGAAAAACTCACAAATTTTATAAACATTCAACAATGAGAAAAAATTCTTAACAACATAAAATTGGCTAAGTATTTATAGCTAAACATCTAGCTAGTCGAATAGGCACTTAGGGAGCTGCATGGCCATTTGTTTTCAACTTAAATGAGCTAACATTTCTTGGAATCTTCCTAGCAGCTTCCATGAATCTTCCCCAACCTTTCTGATGCCAATGGACAGCTTCTAGAGGGCTTCATTTAGCTGAAATTAATTTAGGTTGATTAGGATCTGAAATGGTGTGGGCAGGTTCGGCCAAAAGGATTGAATGCTATTTAATTGTGTTGCTTTTATCAGCTGA
Organism: Gossypium bickii; assembly: GCA_025503065.1. NCBI lineage: Eukaryota > Viridiplantae > Streptophyta > Magnoliopsida > Malvales > Malvaceae > Gossypium > Gossypium bickii. The sequence continues at coordinate 57,263,581 of CP106714.1, read as the reverse complement.
ATGGTCTTGAGTTCAATTAAGTCAGCTTGGAATCTTCAATGGTTTTAGGTATGAACATATGAAGTTGAATAGCTCTTAGGTGTGAATGCACATAACCAAATAGTCTCTCCATGTGAAAGGGGATTTCCAGCAATGTGAACACTTTCAAAGCTGTCTGGGAGACATAGATGGTTAATTTGGGAGGAATAAAACAACAACTATTCATTTGTCTTTTGCTGTACACGAAAAGGTATTTTGAAGAGCTAAACCATCATCCCCTTGCATTAAAGCCATCCCAAGCATGTACCTATACCGAATTAATTCAACAAATTAAATTGAATTTGAACACATTAAATCGGCAGCACCTAGGACATAATAAAAACATTTTTTATTCTAGGACAAATTAATAACATGTATTAGGCTATGAAATATTAAAAACTTGTATTAAGATAAGTCACATTAAATATTTAATAATAAAATCAGATTTGGACACATTTATGACTTGTATGACACATTAAATTCGCCTGAAATAAAAATATTAATAGCATGTAATGGCTAAAACATAATTATAAGCTGAAGCTAATTAACTAATTCAACGAAAACATTTATTTTATTCCAGCAAATAAAAACGCAAGAATTAAAAAGATAAGAATGAGCTCTATTGAGCTAAGTTGAGCTAGATCAAACTCAATGAGCTAAAATTCGAGCTGAATGAAGCTTAATAGGCTAGGATCGAGCTGATCAGCTTGCAAAAGATTGCTAGCCTTGCTTGGTGAGCTGGACCAAGGGCATTCCTAAGGCGTGGCCGTACCATCCCCTCCCTCTTTAAAGTAAATTTTCCTCAAATTAGGCCACTTGCTCGTGAAAAATCATTTTTCGTCATGAAACCCTTGGTTAGTGAACTTGACAAATTTGCTCCTAAGAATCTAAAAATCACACATAACTCGAAAAGAGAAAAGGTTAGGTGCATGCCCTCCCTCTTTAGGAGGAAACCATTTCGAAATGTCTCCTACACAAAAATAGAATAGTTTAGTGATACTATAAATTTGAATCTGAAGAGAACTTTTCAGAATCTTATTCAAAAATTGAGCAAATAAACCAATGCCAGGATCAAACACAGAAGTTGATTTTACCCTTCTGCAATGAATCAAATATTGATCACGTAATCCAATCCCGGGATCAAAATTAGAAGTTGGTCTCATCTTATCATAACGAAACAAGAAATCCATTGATGGCAACCAACTAGAATCACAAGTCATTCAAAAATTATAACCTCAGAAAACAACATTGTAGGACTCAAATCCTTTGTACAATGATATGGAATAATATTCACTGGATCAAAAACAAGGTTTTCTCTTACCATTTCTTGTTGACTTAAATATTTCTTGACTGGCAACATGGTAGGAAAGTAAAGCAAACTAAAGTTATAAGCATGCACATCATGTTCGAATCCCTTAAGGCATAACATCGAACAACCCCTAGAATTAAGAATTTGATTTTGACCTTGCAAATCCATAGAATTTACATCTTTCGTTTTCAGAAATAAAGATAAAATTCGGAGCACACAGAAATTTATTCAAAGTACAATTACGATGCTCACCTTTACTTGGAAATAACTCAAGAAAACATGCTCCAGGTTTGAATACATGGTTTTGATCACCCGTTCCATAATGCAACAAAAGTTTCATTTTCACCAAGAAGACACATATGCCAAATAAAGAAGATGTAGGCAAAAAAATAAATTCAAACAATCAAACCTCTTAAATCTCTTCCGAACTGACATGGAAATGCATTAGTATTTCGCACAAGGGTTTAGAGATTTCTCATGAACATCACTGATCGTGTGTCAGAGTCTTAAAAATTTATATAAAGAATGATCGAGCCTAGAAACTAGCTATGACAATGATTGAGGCAAGTGCACCTCTCGAACAGTAGTATAGTTTAGTGGCAAGACTGAATTGTCGAACCCAAAGGAACCAATAGTACTAATACTAACTTTCTTTATATTATTTAGCCGAAGAATTAAGGGAATTATTAATTCATCTAAAATGAACTAACTATTAAGCTAAAGATGCTAAGACAAAGAGAATGAATTTGAGAAAATACTTGTGGGAAAAACCAGTTGATTAAGACAATACCCGAGGAAGAATCTGCCTAGACTTCACTTGTTATTTAACTCTGAACCAGACGATTTATTCACTTGACTTGATCCGTCGGATTCCCTAATTTATATTAATACCTCTTTTGAGGATACTAAAGTTTAACCCTAGGTTGATTAATTGAAATCTCTTTCTACTTAAAACCCCTAGAATTGCATTAACTCGATCTATGGACTCCTATATTAGGTTTGACCCTAATCCGGTAGATTTTTGTCATCCTATTTCTAGGGTTGCGATCAACTTCGCTTAATTATGCTAGATCTACTCTTAAACAGGGACTTTTGCTCCACTACCTAAGCACATCAATACTTGAATCAATATCCTAAAAGATCAAAGCAAGAATTAAGAACACATAATTAAGAACAAATCAAGTATTTATCATATAGTTCAGAAAACAATAACAAGATCCGTCTTAGGTTTCATCCCCCTCAGGTATTTGTGGGGTTTAGTTCATAATAAGAAAAGAGTATATCTCAGAAGAAAATATAAAAAAAACATAAGAAAAACCCTAAAACCCCTGAAGGAATTGAAAAGAAGATCCTCCGTCTTGAGTATAACTCTGGCTTCTTGAGATGAATCAACTGGCTTTCTTCGAGCATGTAACATCCCGAAATTGGGCCTAGTAGGATTGGGCCCAATGGGCCTTGGGCCTAGTAGTGCTTCAAATTTTTGGAGAACAAGAGAATGGCTTTAGTGCAAGTTGGACTTATTAGGTGAGTGTTTTTGGAAGGTTAGAGGGCTTCTATGAAGTCCCGGGATCAAACTTTGGCTTTAGGGAAATTTTGGTTTTAGGTGAATAAAACCCTGGGAGTTAGTAGGTAGGCCTTAAGAATAAAATGTGGAGGAAAATGACACAAGTGGAGTGTGTGGTGTAGTGGCAAAGTGACGCCACATAAGAGGCAAGGGGATGACACCAGAAGGAAAGAAGGAGGTCCAAGGTTGAAATCTTGGCTCTTGCATTTTGGTTTTCTTTTTACATGGACTTTAGAATTTGACTATAGATTTATATTTAGTTGTGCATGGTTTAAGACACTAGAGAAGCTTGTGGCCAAGTGGCTAGCGGCCTGGGTTATGCTACAGGGGAGAATGGGTTCGAATCTCATGAAAAGCAAGGAAGTATTTATTTTGCGAATTGGACGGCAAGAGTTTGAGTTGGATTTAAACTCTACTGACGAAGAGATCCCACATCGGAAAGATACAAAGAAGGAAGGTGAGAAGCTAGCTATATATAAAACATTCTAGGAGGAGAGTGAATACACCTTGCAAGGGATTTGGGCACAGGAGTGGTCGGAGCGCGGATTAGCACCAGATTCCTATCAGGTGTGTAACTCTCTCTACTCTAGTTGTAGAGCGGCAAATGCCGAAGTGCCGGTCACAGCAATAGTAGCCACACGAACGTGCGAGCACACGTGTGGGGCTTCAACGCGATAGTTGAGGCCATCAGTAGTATACTTGTGGGTTGATGCTGCTTGGGCCACGATGGGCCAAAGTGGGCCCAATGTGCCCGTGGGCCCAATTGAATAAAATGTATGATGGTGTAGTATATAGTGAACTAGACTAGTTGAATCTCATATACGTGGCGAGATTTGTGTTAAGTGGGCCACACGAGCGTGTGGGCCCGAATGGGCGAATGAGTCGTTCGAGGCAACATTAGGCCTTCGAAAAGGCCATTGTAGGAATGAAATTACTGAAATACCCTCGATAGGTAAATTACGAAAATACCCTTGGTGGGTAAAATTACTGTTATACCATTTGGAGTTGATTAGCATAATATTGTGTTACGTTATTGACTGTGATGGCTGAAAGCCGAAATGGCTAATGTGTTAGGCAAAATACCCGTATGGGTAAGGTTGGAGACGCCGGGCAAGTTCTTCGATATTGATATTCTTGATGGTATGCATGTATGTAATTTCGATGTTATGCATGTATGAATTATTATCTGTTACACATTGTGATATTGGTTGCATACATAATGTGCACGAATTAAAAGGCATGGGCTCCGGATTGAGTGAAAGGAGGAGGGAGAGTCAGTGACTACTGTCACGAGTGACTACGGTCACGAGTGGTCTAAGTACCACGGTGGTTAAAACCACGAATATTCTAATCAGTGACTTGTCTCGGTGGTCATGTACCACAGTGGGTTGGCCCCACGTATGTGTAATTTATCAGAGATTGTCACGGTGGTCTACGACCACAGTGGGTGGGCCCCACGGTTATATGTTTTAGTGACTATTGTCACAAGTGACTACTATCACGAGTAGTCTAAGTACCACAGTGGTTGAAACCATGAATGCTTTAATCAGTGACTTGTCTCGGTGGTCAAGTACAACAGTGGGTTGGCCCTGCGTATGCGTAATTTATCAGAGATCGTCACAGTGGTCTAAGACCACAGTGGGTTGGCCCCACGATTATATATTTTAGTGGCTTTGTCACGAGTGACTATTCTTATGAGTGGTCTGGGACTATGGTGGTCAAGAACCACAGTGGCATAATGCCATGGGTGTTTGGATGGAGAGCGAGACTGGGTTGGGCTGCATTACATACATGTTTCATATGCTGCGTTCTGTGGGCTTAAGGCCCAGATTGCGTTGTATTGGGATTTACACACTGAGTCTCGGTGACTCACCCATTTGCTAATTTTGCAAGTAATCAGTAGATGGCGGGTTTTGGAGCCGGGACAAACTCGAGGTGGCCATGCGTTATGATTTCTTTAGTAAACTCGAACTTTATTTTTAATCTATTACTATTTCGGGATTTTAATTTGTAATAAGGCCGTTATAACTTTAAATTTGGTATTTTATTTGGTTTAGCTTTTAATTTGATTACTGCCTATTATTATGAAATGTTCAATACGGGATTTTCCTAAACCTTTAATAGCCATTTTCCAAAATGTTAACAAAAGGATAACAAGCAAATAAATAATTTAACTCGAAATTTTTAACAAACGCGCAGTTTTTAAACAACCCTTTTATGTGACATGCCAGATCCGGTCATAACTTCTAGATCGGGTTTGTGGTGTTACAATTATGGTATCAGAGCCTAGGTTGCAAAACTCGGCTGTGGAATGGGTTCGACAATGTTTTCAAAAAGTTAGTTTGAAATATTGTTTAAGAAATACATGTTTTATTTTTGAGGTATGGCACCCGAGTCTGCGACACCAAATCTGTAAGTTCCCTTTTCACTATATTCTATTATGTGCTGAAATGAATGTATTTTCTGGTATTTATTCAATGATGTATGGATGTGATGTTTGAATACAGAAATTGTATGTATGTGTGATAAATCGATTTGCTTCTGTGGGTGTAAGAGGTTTCAAGGTTAAGTTAAAAGCGAATTAGGGTATTGAAATCAGAGTGCACAACGTGAGCGTAGTGTTGTAGGTTAGGTTGTATGACTATTCCTGTAGTTGGAAATTTGAGGACGAAATTTCTTTAAGGAGGGTAGATTTGTAACATCCCGAAATTGGGCCTAATAGGATTAGGCCCAATGGGCCTTGGGCGTAGTAGCGTTGACTTATTAGGTGAGTGTTTTTGAAAGGTTAGAGAGCTTCTATGAAGTCCCGGGATCAAACTTTGGCTTTAGGGAAATTTTGGTTTTAGGTGAATAAAACCCTGAAAGTTAGTAGGTAGGCCTTAAAAATAAATTGTGGAGGAAAATGACACAAGTCGAGTGTGTGGTGTAGCGGCAAAGTGACGCCATATAAGAGGCAATGGGATAACGCCACAAGGAAAGAAGGCGGTCCAAGGTTCAAGTCTTGGGTCATGCATTTTGGTTTTCTTTTTACATGGACCTTAGAATTTGACTATAGATTTGTATTTAGTTGCGCATGGTTTAAGACACAAGAGGAGCTTGTAGCCAAGTGGCTAGCTGTGTGGATTATGCTACAGGGGAGACTGGGTTCGAATCTTATGAAAAGCAAGGAAATATTTATTTTGTGAATTGGAAGGCAAGAGTTTGAGTTGGATTTAAACTCTACTTACGAAGGGATCCCACATCGGAAAGATACAAAGAAGGAAGGTGAGAAGCTAGCTATATATAAAGGATTCTAGGAGGAGAGTGAATACACCTTGGAGGGCGTTTGGGCACAGGAGTGGTCGGAGCGCGGATTAGCACCAGATTCCTATCAGGTGTGTAACTCTCTCTACTCTAGTTGTAGAGCGGCAAATGCCGAAGTGCTGGTCACGACAATAGTAGCCACATGAGCGTGCGAGGGCATGTGTGAGGCTTCGACGCGATAGTTAAGGCCATCAATAGTATACTTGTGGGTTGAGGCTGCTTGGGCCACGATGTGCCAAAGTGGGCCTAATGGGCCCATGGGCCCAATTGAATAAAATGTATGATGGTGTAGTATATAGTGAACTAGACTAGGTGAATCTCAAATACGTGGCTAGATTTGTGTTAGGTGGGCCACACGAGCGTTGGGCCCAAATGGGCTGAAATCGAGTTTTCGGCCCAATAGTTCGGTACGACCAGAAACGGTAGTTGAGTCACTTGAGGCGACATTAGGCTTTCGAAAAGGCCATTGTAGGTACGAAATTACTGAAATACCCTCGATAGGTAAATTATGAAAATACCCTTTGTGGGTAAAATTACTATTATACCTTTAGGAGTTGATTAGCATGATAGTGTGTATTACTTACATGCCGCTTTGTTGTTGCGTTATTGACTGTAATGGCTGAAAGCCGAAATGACTGATGTGTTAGGCAAAATACCTGTATGGGTAAGGTTGGAGACGCCGGGCAAGTTCTTCGATATTGATATTCTTGATGGTATGCATGTATGTAATTTTGATGTTATGCATGTATGAATTATTATCTGTTACACATTGTGATATTGGTTGCATACATAATGTGCACGAATTAAAGAGAATGGGCTCGGGATTGAATGAAAGGAGGAGGGAGAATCAATGACTCATCACACGGTGACTACGATCCACGCAGTGGTCTAAGTACCACGGTGGTTGAAACCACGAATATTCTAATCAGTGATTTGTCTCGGTGGTCATGTACCACAGTGGGTTGGCCGCACGTATGCATAATTTATCAGAGATTGTCACGGTGGTCTACGACCACAGTGAGTTGGCCCCACGATTATATGTTTTAGTGACTACTGTCACGAGTGACTACTGTCACGAGTGGTCTAAGTACCACGGTGGTAGAAACCACGAATGCTTTAATCAGTGACTTGTCTCGGTGGTCAAGTACAACAGTGGGTTGGCCCAACATATGCGTAATTTATCAGAGATCGTCATGGTGGTCTAAGACCACAGTGGGTTGGCCCCACGATTATATATTTTAGTGACTTTGTCACGAGTGACTATTGTCATGAGTGGTCTGGGACTACGGTGGTCAAGAACCACAGTGGCATAATGCCACGGGTGTTTCGATAGAGAGCGAGACTGGGTTGGGCTGCATTGCATACATGTTTAATATGCTGCGTTCTATGGGCTTAAGGCCCAGATTGCGTTGTATGAGGATTTACACACTAAGTCTCGGTGACTCACCCCTTTGCTAATTTTGTAGGTAATAAGTAGATGGCGGGTTTTGGAGCCGGTACAGACTCGAGGTGGCCATACGTTACGATTTCTTTAGTAAACTCAAACTTTATTTTTAGTCTATTACTATTTCGGGATTTTAATTTGTAATAAGGCCATTATAACTTTAAATTTGGTATTTTATTTGGTTTAACTTTTAATTTGATTACTGCCTATTATTATGAAATGTTCAATACGGGATTTTCCTAAATCCTTAATAGTCGTTTTCCAAAATGTTAACAAAAGGATAACAAGCAAATAAATATTTAACTCGAAATTTTTAACAAACGCGCAGTTTTTAAACAACCCTTTTATGTGACATCCCAGATCCGGTCATAACTTCTAGGCTGGGTTTAGGGTGTTACAATTATGGTATCAGAGCCTAGGTTGCAAAACTCGGCTGCAGAATGGGTTCGACAACGTTTTCCAAAAATTAGTTTGAAATATTGTTTGAGAAATATATGTTTTATTTTTGAGGTATGGCACCCAAGTCTGCGGCACCAAATCCGTAGGTTCCCTTTTCACTATATTCTATTATGTGCTGAAATGAATGTATTTTCTGGTATTTATTCTACGATGTGTGGATGTGATGTTTTAATATAGAAATTGTATGTATGTGTGATAAATTGATTTGAATCTGTGGGTGTCAAGGTCAACCTAAAAGCGAATTAGGGTTATTGAAATCAGAGTGTGCAGCGTGAGCGTAGTGTTGTAGGTTAGGTTGTACGACTGTTCCTGTAGTTGGAAATTTTGAGGACGAAATTTCTTTAAGAAGGGTAGATTTGTAACATCTCGAAGTTGGGCCTAGTAGGATTAGGCCCAATGGGCCTTGGGCGTAGTAGCGTTTAAAATTTTTGGAGAACAAGAGAATGGCTTTAATGCAAGTTGGACTTATTAGGTGAGTGTTTTTGGAAGGTTAGTGGGCTTCTATAAAGTCTTGGGATCAAACTTTTGCTTTAGGTAAATTTATGTTTTAGGTGAATAAAACCCTGGGAGTTAGTAGGTAGGACTTAAGAATAAAATGTTGAGGAAAATGACACAAGTGGAGTGTGTGGTGTAGTGGCAAAGTGACGCCACATAAGAGGCAAGGGGATGACGCCACAAGGAAGGAAGGAGGTCCAAGGTTCAAGTCTTGGCTCTTGCATTTTGGTTTTCTTTTTACATGGACCTTAGAATTTGACTATAGATTTATATTTAGTTGCGCATGCTTTAAGACACAAGAGGAGCTTATGGCCAAGTGGCTAGCGGCGTAGATTATGCTACAGGGGAGACTGGGTTCGAATCTCATGACAAGCAAGGAAGTATTTATTTTGGGAATTGGACTGCAAGAGTTTGAATTAGATTTAAACTCTACTGACGAAAGGATCCCACATCGGAAAGATACAAAGATGGAAGGTGAGAAGCTAGCTATATATAAAGCATTCTAGGAGGAGAGTGAATACACCTTGGAGGGCGTTTGGGCACAAGAGTGGTCGGAGCGCGGATTAGCACCAGATTCCTATCAGGTGTGTAACTCTCTCTACTCTAGTTGTAGAGCAGTAAATGCCGAAGTGCTGGTCACTGCAATAGTAGCCACACGAGCGTACGAGCGCACGTGTGGGGCTTCGACACGATAGTTGAGGCCATCAGTAGTATACTTGTGGGTTGAGGCTGCTTGGGCCACGATGGGCCAAAGTGGTCCCGATGGGCCCGTGGGCCTAATTGAATAAAATGTATAATGGTGTAGTAAATAGTGAACTAGACTAGGTGAATCTCATATACGTGGCTAGATTTGTGTTAGGTGGGCCAACGAGCGTGTGGGCCCGAATGGGCTGAAATCGAGTTTTGGGCCCAATAGTCTGGTACGACCAGAAACAGTAGTTGAGCCGCTCCAGGTGACATTTGGCCTTCGAAAAGACCATTGTAGGTACGAAATTACTGAAATACCCTCGATAGGTAAATTACGAAAACACCCTTTGTGGGTAAAATTACTGTTATACCCTTAGGAGTTGATTAGCATGATAGTGTGTATTACTCACACGCTTCTTTGTTGTTGCGTTATTGACTGTAATGGCTGAAAGCCGAAATGACTGATGTATTACGTAAAATATCCGTATGGGTAAGGTTGGAGACGTCGGGCAAGTTCTCCGATATTGATATTCTTGATGGTATGCATGTATGTAATTTCAATGTTATGCATGTATGAAATATTATCTGTTACACATTGTGATATTCGTTGCATACATAATGTGCATGAATTAAAAGGCATGGGCTCGGGATTGAGTGAAAGGAGGAGGGAGAGTCAGTGACTACTGTCACGAGTGACTACGGTCACGAGTGGTTTAAGTACCACGGTGGTTAAAACCACGAATATTCTAATCAGTGACTTGTCTCGATGGTCATGTACCACAGTGGGTTGGCCCCACGTATGCGTAATTTATCAGAGATTGTCACGGTGGTCTACGACTACAGTGGGTTGGCCCTATGATTATATGTTTTAGTGACTATTGCCAGAGTGACTACTGTCCCGAGTAGTCTAAGTACTACGGTGGATGAAACCACGAATGCTTTAATCAGTGACTTGTCTCGGTGGTCAAGTACAACAGTGGGTTGGCCCCACGTATGCGTAATTTATCAGAGATCGTCACAGTGGTCTAAGACCACAGTGGGTTGGCCCCTCGATTATATATTTTAATGACTTTGTCACGAGTGACTACTGGGACCACGGTGGTCAAGAACCACAGTGGCATAATGCCACGGGTGTTTGGATAGAGAGCGAGACTAGGTTGGGCTGCATTGCATACATGTTTAATATGCTGCGTTCTGTGGGCTTAAGGTCCAGATTGCGTTGTATAGGGATTTACATACTGAGTCTCGGTGACTCACCCCTTTGCTAATTTTGCAGGTAATCAGTAGATGGCGGGTTTTGGAGCCGGGACGAACTCGAGGTGGCCATGCGTTATGATTTCTTTAGTAAACTCAAACTTTATTTTTAGTCTATTACTATTTCGGGATTTTAATTTGTAATAAGGCCGCTATAACTTTTAATTTGGTATTTTATTTGGTTTAGCTTTTAATTTGATTACTGCCTATTATTATGAAATGTTCAATACGGGATTTTCCTAAACCCTTAATAGCCATTTTCTAAAATGTTAACAAAAGGATAACAAGCAAATAAATAATTTAACTCGAAATTTTTAACAAATGCACAGTTTTTAAACAACACTTTTAGGCCGGGTTTGGAGTGTTACATAGCAAATTTCTCAATTCTGGCCTCTCTGGCTCGGCTCTTCGGCCTAACAGGATGGCACTTCAAGGTTGGCCTCTAGGGTGTTTATATAGGCTTTTGTAATGGCTTTCTTTTCCTCTAAGTACCCTAATCCGAATGAAACACTTCTTTGTCACGTCAGAGGCACGCCCTTGGGACACGCCCATGTAAATCGTGGCCAGGCCATGTTCGGGTCTGTTAATGAGGCATGGCCATGTGGTCTTTGGCCTAGGCCATGTCCATTTCATGATATGGCCTATTTGCTCCGTTTTAGGCCCATTTCTCATTCTTTTCGTTCTCTGATGCTCTTATGAGTATAAAGCATGAAAACAAAGGGTCAGAAGCACCTATTTCCACAATTCAAGGCTTAACTCATCCAAAAGTATGCTAAATGTAGGATTAAAATATGTTCATATTACGGCTGATCAAATACCCCCACACTTAAGCTTTTGCTCGTTCTCAAGCAAAATTCTCAACTCACAATTAAAACAAACTTCCTCAATTTATAATATTCATCAATAGTGTTTCATCATAATTCATAGATAATTTACACATTGATAATTTAAGTAGAAGGATCCTAAAGATTCAAACAATCAAAGTCATAGTTTTTGTAGCATTAAAATATAGGTGTTTCCCCTTACCTAAATAATTACCTCTGATTCGAAATCAACAAGAGTTGACATCCTCACTAAAGATTCACTCAAATCACTCGAAGTGTTTAAGGTTCAAAATTAAGCACTCAAAAGTCGAACATGAGAAGTTAATCGCATAAGCTTGCCTGAAAATCAAATCTCCACCACTGTAAAATAAGATGATACCCAAATCAAAAGGTCTTTAAAAAGGGTTGTAATGGGGCTTGGGTTAAAGGTGTGGATAAAGGCTGAATTAGAAGGTTAGAATCGAGATTGAATTGTCAATTTACCTAACTAGAAAAATGAACTAATCCTAAATAATTACATCAACTAATAATACTAATAATACGAGCTTTTTTTCTTCAAGATGTGGAATTTAAACGTATAAGCTCACTTAATTATGGAACTAATAATGAATATACTTCATTTTTTCTTTTTTTTTTAGGAACAAATCAATGCAATAATAAGAAAAAACTTTAACAACTGAAATATAGAACATAGTTAGGAAACTATTCAAAATCAAATCTCGACAAAAAGGAAGTCAATGAATGGTGATAACAAATACAAGATGGGTTTTAGGGTAATACTAGTGGGTAAGTCAATAAAAAGGGTTGTTAGGATCAAAGGGGTTCACTAGGGGTTAATTGTGAAGGTGGGTTTTTTTTAGTGGAGTGAGTTGGTTAGATCCTAAGTACCTTTATCATCTCTATATATCAAATCAATGATGTGGTCTTGACATGTATAACCGAAGCAAGTTCTAGAATAACAAATCAATGTTGACACACTCATAATCAAAAAGTGAGCACGGAAGAATGTATGCTCTAAAAGGCTCAAAATCTCACAAAATTATGGGTTTTTGATATCAACTTTGTAAATTTCAAATTTCAAGGTAATAATTAGATTTAGGTAGACAACCTAATCAAAATTTTAATTTTAAAATAGACTCATCATGCTTGATTATCTAGTCTCCTGAAGTTTAAATCATCACTGCACAATTATCAATGACTTAATCCAAAACATATCAATAAAAATCATGGTTCACAGGAAATTTCATTCTAATTAGTAATATGAGAAAACTACTTAAGAACAAGGTATAATTCAAGGCATAATTCAGGGATTCGAGAATAATGTAGAAAGTTAGGCACTTTGTCGAAATAAATATTCACCCCCCACACTTAAGATGTACATTGCCCTCAATGTACAAAGATATATATGAAATTTAAGAGAAAGGGAGAGGTGGAACTTCCTGAATTTGGATGGCTTCCTTGAGTTGTGAGTGTCGTGGTGTGGTGGCTGCCGGCAATCTCTGCGCTAGATGAGGAAATTGAGAAGCTCGTGAAGAATTAGCCAGGAAATAATAATAATAATTCAAAATATACTAAATATATATTTAAAGAAAAAAAAGATAAAAGAAAGAAAATAGAAAGTAAAATAAAATTAAAAGAAAAGATTAATGGACTGTAAAGTCCTTATCGTTAGATGGTTAGCGAGGTGGGCGTGATTTCTAAGGCTATGGTGTCGTGGCTATGATCGTGGTGTGGTGATTCCCAAGCAAACTTTAGAACCTAAATCAAAGAAAACAAAATAAAATATATTAAACTAAGTAAAAGAAAAATAAAGAAAAGGGAAATAAAGGAGAAGGGAAAATAAAAAAGAAAAGTTAAATGGACTCAAAGGTCCTTCTCTTGTCGAGTTAATGAAGCGGTCGGCATGAACTTATGTATATCAGTCTCGTAGAGGGAGACTATGCTAGTATCCTTCCTCTTCTTCGACATGGATATGGTTGATCTAAAGTTGGGGGGAATGAAAAAAATGAGAATGAAAAAGAAGGGGAATGTAAGGGGTGTGGAAGAGAAAGGAATTGGGAGTAGATGAGGAAGGGGGAGGGGTGTTTTAAATAGAAATTTTAGGTCTAGTACATCCCCATGCCCGTGTACCATGGGCGTGTCGATTCACACGGTCGTGTCGCACGGCCATGTTATGCTTCGTTCGTTTCTCCCATGCCCATGTGCAGGTCGCCACGCCCGTGTTGGTAAAATAGTGTCGGCCACGGCTGCATCGCATGGCAGTGGTGTTGAGTCGAGCTCGTGGCTTGAAGATATTTTTCGTTCTGTTTTGTACGATCTCTGCCATGTCATTACGGTAATCCATAGTATCCACACGGCCACAGCCACGGCCGTGCGCAAGGCCGTGTGGTATAGAAATCTACACTTAGTTAGTTTATAGTTAGGTGCTAAAAAGGAAAAAATAAAAGTAAAAGTAAAAAAAATGTAAAAATCAATGGGGTTAGTGCTCGGGTTGCCTCCCAAGAAGCACTCATTTATAGTCTTAAGCTAGACTTACTTTTAATTCACACATTTATGGTGGTTTGAGGAGTTGAAAGCCTTTCCTCATGCTATCAATCTTATTATCAATATGTAAATCGAGTCGTGTAGCGTTTACTTTAAAAGTACCGAATATAGGATTACTTACCTCGACTACTCCGTATGGGAAAACCTTGAGTACCCTAAAAGATATTTCTTTGTTTGTATTAGGGTCAGGAGGAGATATTCGAGGGTCTGTCTTATCTAACAATACCTGATCTTCGATTTTGAATTTGTTTGTCCCATGGAATGGCGTTGGTTCTGCTTTGTGTATTCCTAATTTCTCCTTGAAGTGTGTCTTTCACTCATTTAGTTCATCGATCTGAAGCCTTCATTCCTCATGAGTTTTTTCCTTGTTGGCATGAAGTCTAGGATCTGGCTCAATTGTGTAGTTTCGTGGTGCTTCCTAAAAAGAAGGTTTACCCAAATGGTTATTAATAGAATTTATGTTCTCACCTTGACTACTCGACGTCCTAGCTGAGTCAAGAGCTTGTAGACTGGTTGATTCGTCACCTATACAAAGTATGAGTTCACCTACGCTAACATCAATTTTAGTCCTAGCAGTTGCTAAAAAGGGTCTTCCTAAATTAAGGGGATACTATTGTCCTCATCCATGTCTAAAACGACAAAGTCTACTGGGAATACGAATTTATCAATTTTTACGAGAACATCTTCAATTATACCCCTAGGCATTCTAATAGTTTTATCAGCTAATTGAATGCTCATCCTAGTTTGTTTGGGTTTCCCTAGACCTAGTTGTTTAAACATTTTATAAGGCATAACATTGATGCTAGCCCTAAATCTGCTAAAGCATTATCAACAGATGAACTACCAATTAAACATGGAATTGTAAAACTCCTTGGATCTTTTTAATTTTCGTTGTAGTTTATTTTGCAACATTGTTGAGCATAGTACATTTAGTTCCACATGCAATTCCTCGTTTAACTTCCGCTTGTTTGTCAACAGATCTTCTAAAAATTTTCTTGAATCTGGAATCTGCGAAAAAGCTTCAAGAAACAGTAAGTTAATATGTAATTTCTTTAAAAGTTTAAGAAACTTACCAAACTGTTCATCTGAATTGTCTTTCTTCATCGCATCGGGATATGGTATACGAGGTTGGTATTTTTTAATTATCGGTTTTGGTTTGTCATAGTTTACTTCAACCTTACCTTTTCTTACCACACGTTTTTGCCCTGGCTTAGGTTCAGATTCTACTAACCCTTCACTATTTTGAGCTGTTATGGCTTGAAGTTGCTCCTTTGGGTTAGTCTCAGTGTTACTTGGCAAGCTACCTTGTGGTCGTTCAAATATCAGCTTAGTGAGTTGCCCTAACTGGTTCTCGATCCCTTTAATCGATGCTTGTTGATTTTTAAGTGTTGTTATGGTGTTTTGGAAACGTATTTTTGACACCGCTATGAATTTTGTCAGCATCTCCTCAAGGTCCGGCTTCCTTTCTTGTGGATAGGGCTGTTGTTGGAAGTTTGGAAAGGGTTGTTGTCTCTGGTTTCCTTGACCACCCCATGAAAAATTGGGGTGGTTCCTCCAACCTAGATTTTAAGTATTACTATAAGGGTTATTTTGAGATTTAAAATTGTTACCCATATAGTGAACTTGCTCGTTCTCAACGCTCGGGTTGTAAGGTGGATAGTCTGTGTCGTTCATCCCTCCTCTATTCGTATCACACTGCATGACTGGATGTACCTGTAAAGAATCACATATGCCATCAATCTTTTTATTTATTAGTTCTACCTGGTTGGATAGCATGGTTACGGGTCGAGGTTGAAAACACTGGCTACTTTTGTTGGCTTTGTCCTTGTGACTTGCCACTGATAGTTATTCAGTGACATCTCTTCAATGAATTCGTAAGCAGCCTCAGGTGTTTTATTATTCAAAGTTCCGCTGGTGGCTGAATCAATCAACTGCCAGGTTGAGGGGTTCACACCGTTGTAAAAAGTTTGGACCTGTAGCCACAAGGGTAATCCATGGTGTGGACACCTTCTCAATAGATCTTTGTATCTCTACCATACATCGTAAAGTGTTTCTAAATCCATCTGCACAAAAGAAGAGATATCATTCCTTAACTTGGCCGTTTTAGCCGGTGGAAAATATTTTAATAAAAATTTTTCAATCATTTGTTCCCATGTAGTGATTGATCCTCGTGGAAGAGAATGCAACCACTATTTGGCTTTATTCCTTAAAGAAAAGGGAAATAACCGAAGACGGATGGCATCATCAGAAATGCCATTTATTTTGAAAGTATTGCAAAATTCTAGGAAATTTGCCAAGTGATAATTTGTATCTTCATCCTACAAACCGTCAAACTGAACAAATTGCTGTATCATCTGAATTGTGTTAGGTTTCAGTTCAAAATTATTTGCAGCAATAACAGGTCTAACAATACTTGACCCAGTTCCTGTTAAATTAGGTTTAACATAATCATACATAGTTCAAAGAGCGTGATGTTCGGCTGCCTCTGGAGGAAGCAGATTATTCTCAACCATCTCTTCGGTGGTATTAATTTCGACTTCTTGCTCTTCTTCTATGTAATTTAAGCTTCGCCTTATTTCTCTATGATTTCTGTGAACAGTACCTTCAATATCACTGTCGTAAATTAGGGGTCCTGTCGAGTTCCTTCTAGTCATAAACTAGAGGTACCTGCCAGAAGAAAAGAAGAAAATTAGAGAAATAAAAATAAAATTTAATTGCAAAAATAAAATATAATATGGCTAAAGTAATAAAAATTAAGCGTTCTTAATATTTAGGTCCCCGGCAACAGCGCCAAAAACTTGATCGTGTGTTAGAGTCTTAAAAATTTATATAAAGAATGATCGAGCCTAGAAACTAACTATGACAACGATTGAGGCAAGTGCACCTATCGAATAGTAGTATAGTTTAGTGGCAAGACCGGATTGTCGAACCCAAAGGAACCAAAAGTACTAATACTAAATTTCTTTTTAATATTTAGCCTAAGAATTAAGGGAATTATTAATTAATCTAAAATTAACTAACTATTAAGCTAAAGATGCTAAAACAAAGAGAATGAATTTGAGAAAATACTTGTGGGAATAACCAATTGATTAAGGCAATACCCGAGGAAGAATCCACCTAGACTTCACTTATTTTTTAACTCTGAACCAGACGATTTATTCACTTGACTTGATCCGTAGGATTCCCTAATTTATTTTAATACCTCTTTCGAGGCTACTAACGTCTAACCCTAGGTTGATTAATTGAAATCTCTTTCTAATTAAAACCCCTAGAATTGCATTAACTCGATCTGTGGACTCCTATATTAGGTTTGACCCTAATCCGGTAGATTTTCGTCATCCTATTTTTAGGGTTGCGATCAACTTCGCTTAATTATGTTAGATCTACTCTTAAACAGGAACTTTTGCTGCACTGCCTAAGCACATCAATACTTGAATCAATATCCTGAAATATCAAAGCAAGAATTAAGAACACATAATTAAGAACAAATCAAGTATTTATCATATAGTTCAGAAAACAATAACAAGATCTGTCTTAGGTTTCATCCCCCTCAGGTATTTAAGGAGTTTGGCTCATAATAATAAAAGAGTAAATCTTAGAAGAAAATATAAAACAAAACATAAGAAAAACCCTAAAACCCCTTGAAGGAATTGAAGAGAAGATCCTCCATCTTGAGTATAGGTCCGGCTTCTTGAGATGAATCAACTGGCTTTCTTTGAGTAAATTCCACAATTCTGGCCTTTCTGGCTCTGCTCTTCGGCTTAACTGGATGCCCCCTCGAGGTTGGCCTCTCGGGTGTTTATATAGGCTTTTGGAATGGCTTTCTTTGCCTCTAAGTACCCTAATCCGAATGAAACTCTTCTTTGTCATGTTAGGGACACACCCTTGTCACACGCCCGTGTGAATCGTGGCCAGGCCGTGTTTGGGTCTGTTAATGAGGCACGACCGTGTGGTCTTGGGCCCAGGCCATGTCGATTTCGTGATCTAGCCCTTTTACTCCATTTTAGGCCTGTTTCTCGTTCTTTTCATCCTTCAGTGCTCTCCTAAGTATAAAGCATGAAAACAAAGGATCAGAAGCACTTATTTTCACAATTCAAGGTTTAAATCATCCAAAAGTATGTTAAATGTGGGATTAAAATATGTTCATATTACGTTTTATCAATCACAATCAGGCAAATTAGACGTCCTTCACAGAAACTCTTTACCACATATGCTGAACAAAGAAGATGTGAGCATACATACATTCAAACAGTTAATCCTTTCACATTTCATCCAAAAAGGCATGCTTATACAAGAGGATTTAGCACAAAAATTCAAAGATTTAATGTATCCATCACAATCAAATAGATCAAACTTTCTATGTGAATAATCTTTATCACACACGTCCAAAGTTTGCATATACTGAATCAATCCAATGTCATCAACAGAATTGCCAATGTAAGACTTATCATAAGAAAAACTTTTCATGGCACTAGCTGGAACGAAATCATCAACATTAGTTATAAAATGACAATTAATCAAATCAAAATGAGATCTTTCAAAGATTAAGTCATCGAAAATTTTATTAACAACTTTTAAATCAGATTGCCGTGACTTGATTGCCAAAGATTCCTTACCTTGCTTATCTTTAAGCACTTGTGGATTAATGTCAACTTCAATCTTACCTTTCTCGATTAATTTGAATCGTTACTCGTTGGGAAGGTAATGAAGTTGGAACTTGTCATATGAACCTTTAGAAGCCTGAAAAGAAGAAACAATACGAGAACAACTCGCATGTTGGTTAGTAGAGACATTACTCACATTTTCTTGCTCACTTTCATCTTTTGCATTCGTTTCTTTTTCTAACTCATTTTCAAACTCTTTCTCTCTTTTACCACAATCTCTTTTATTTTTGAAAACTCAATGTCACTTGTTTCTTTCATATTCTCACTCTCGTTTTCAATTTGCTTTTCTTGCTCGCACTCTTTTTCTTTTTCAATC
Source organism: Gossypium bickii (assembly GCA_025503065.1). Taxonomy (NCBI): domain Eukaryota; kingdom Viridiplantae; phylum Streptophyta; class Magnoliopsida; order Malvales; family Malvaceae; genus Gossypium; species Gossypium bickii. Next base: position 57,244,700 of record CP106714.1, on the reverse strand, counting down.
TTGTTTTATTTTTTTCTCACTCTTTTGTTTTCAAATTCTTTCTCACATACTTTTTTGATTTCATTGCAAGAGGGAGATAACATAAAATAATAAAAATGAGAGACCTTTCCTTAGGAAAGATATGAAGGATCCACATATGAAATACAATCACCTTTTCGAAATTGAATCTTTGTGGATGAATAATTTTGCGCATACGAAGAATTACTTGGACCTTCTCATTTGTCACCGTATTAGGCTTCAAACTCAAAGTTTGAGTTATTTCTAATCGAAGTCCTTGTTGAATAGAGATCTCGATAGGGATCTCTTCATAAACAATTGTTGGACGCTAAACTCCTTGACAATCTCGTTTTCGTCCTTTGGCTTGAAGAAATTCACTCCCGATGGTAGAAAGATAGAAGGAATCACTTGCGTATCATGACTTTCATTTCGGACCAAGTTGATGTTGGTTGCTCTTCGTTTTGTCTTTGAGTTGTTGTGAATTGATCCCACCAAATCAGGGCATAATCGAAGAACTCGTTTGCTACAAGCTTCACTTGCCCTCCAAGTAGCCGTGGCACTCGAAAATCAATTCTACTTTCTTTTCCCACTCAAGGTATGCCTCCGGGTCGAATCAACCTTGAAACGGTGGAATGGCTATCTTATTACTTTTCAAATCGCCATCAACACGTTCATACTCTCTAAAGCCTCGGTTTCTATGAATGCGTCGCCTTCCACTTTGGTTAGATGCTTGGTATAATGGATCACACTAACCACCAACAACAGCAACTTTTCTTTCGAAAATTAGAGACATATTGTTTGAACCTCACCACAAAGCCTCACTAGTAAGATGGCACTCCACTCATGTTTGCACTCGATATATTGGCTTTTTCTACACTCTAATAAGCTCACAACTCTCATGCCTTTTACCACTTGATTCTCCTCTCAAAATTCACAGAAGACTCGTTTAGACTTAGAAGCAAGCTTAGGGGTCGGTGTCAAAAGGTTAACAAGGGTAGATGATGTTTGGATATTGGAAAGGCTGAAAGAAAAAAAAAAAGAGGGGCTGAAACTGTGGCGCAAGGGGTTGACTATGGGAAGAAATGGATTTGGAAGATCGGAAACAAATTGAGCACTTTCAAAACAACCTTTTTTCTCTTTTTTTTTTTAAAAAAAATTCAATTCTCTTCCTTTTTTTCTCTTTTTTTTTTCACACAATTTTTTTTTTCAAATTTCTTTTTTTTTTTCAATACAAGTATTCTAAAAGTATATATTCCATTGCAAACGAAATAATTTTTTTTTGATTTTTTTGAAACATACCCCAGAACGTCATGAACATTCGTGCTCATTGATTTTAAGTAGCTCTAATGCCAAATGATATGATCTCGCCTCCGTGAAGTGATTTGAATCGTTTAGATGCCCGATTGTTAAAGTGAGAAGTTCTGTTCTATTTGGAGTTTATATGAAATTTAGCTAAGTGATGGTTTAAACGAAGGGGTTTCAAAGAGTGTTTAGGATAGGTTAATGGTGTATTGGCTAAACAAAGAAATTAAGGTAAAGTTAAGATGGATAGTATGGATGGAAAAGGAGATTAATCCCAAGGAAGAACCAATACTATAGAAAGTATTGACCTGAACCTTATACGATGCTTAAGATGGATCGAAGATGGAAGATAGGATCTTGACCCGCTATCTAGGAAAATAAGAACCAAAGATATCAATGGGGTGAACGCCACGCTCAGTTTAGGCGTGATAAGTTTAAAGAAATAGAATGACGCCACTAGTAAGCTAGATAAGTCAAGTTGAGTCTAAAATGAATTAAGAGAGCTGAAAAACTCACAAATGTTATAAACATTCAACAATGAGCAAAAATCCTTAACAACATAAAATTGGCTAAGTATTTATAGCTAAACATCTAGCTAGCCAAATAGGCACTTAGGGAGCTGAATGGCCATTTCTTTTCAACTTAAATGAGCTGAAATTTCTTGGAATCTTCCTAGGAGCTTCCATGGAGCTTCCCAACCTTTATGACGCCAATGGACAGCTTCTAGAGGGCTTTATTCAGCTGAAATTAATTTAGGTTGATTAGGAGCTAAAATGATGTGGGCAGATTTGGCCAAAGGAATTGAATGCTCTTTAATTGTGTTGCTTTGATTAACTGAATGGTCTTGAGTTCAATTAAGTTAGATTGGAATCTTCAATGGCTTTTAGGTATGAACAAATGAAGTTGAATAGCTCTTAGATGTGAATGCACATAACCGAATAGTCTCTCTATGTGAAAGGGGATTTCCAGCAATGTGAACACTTTCAAAGCTATTTGGGAGACATAGACGGTTAGCTTGGGAGAAATAAAATAGCAGCTATTCATTCGAAAAGGTATTTTAAAGAGCTAAACCATCAGCACATTGCATTAAAGCCGTCCCAAGCATGTACCTGTACCAAATTAATTCAACAAATTAAATTGAATTTGAACACATTAAATCGGTAGCACCTAGGACATAATAAAAACATGTTTTAGTCTAGGAAAAATTAATAACATGTATTAGGCTATGACATATTAAAAACTTGTATTAAAATAAGACACATTAAACATATAATAATAAAATCAAATTTGAACACATTTATGACTTGTATGACACATTAAATTCGGCTGAAATAAACATATTAAAAGCATGTAATGGCTAAAACATAATTACAAGTTGAAGCTAATTAACTAATTTAACTAAAACATTTACTTTATTCCAACAAATAAAAACACAAGAATTAAAAAGATAGGAATGAGCTCAATTGAGCTAAGTTGAGCTAGATCAAGCTCAATGAGCTAAAATTCGAGCTGAATCAAGCTCAATAGGCTAGGATCGAGCTGATAAGCTTGCAAAAGATTGCTATCCTTGCTTGGTGAGCTGGACCAAGGGTGTTCCCGAGGTGTGGCCGTATCACCAAATTGCATAAATTGTAAAAGTTGAATTCTAGTAGTTAGAAGGATGAAATAGCTATGGAATTCAAAACTTGAGGTCCTTATATGGTAATTAGAACATTAAAGAAAAGTTAGTAGATATTTTTGGTGATTCATCCATGGAAAGATTAGAAAAGACTGAGGACTAAATTGAAAACTAAAATTATTAAAAGATGATAATAGAAATATCATCTTATTTTGTACCATCTTCCTCAAAATTTGCATTGAAACCCTAGGAGAGAGAGAGAAGAAATTAATCAAGCTTAATTGTGTAAATATTCAAATACTGTTTTTAGTAATTTTATATTTTTGAAATAGGAATAGTCTAGTCTATCTATTTTGGGGATTAATTTGAAAAGTTATCAAAGTATAAAATTTTTTCCATGGATGAATATGCTAAAGATTTGAAATATATGGTAGAAAATGAAAGGTTGTTAATAGATAAACAACTTTTACAAAGTGAATTTTGATGAAAATGTTATTTAGGGATTAAATTGTAAAGTTGTGAATATTGAAGAAAAATTTTGAATTTTATGAAATGCATGTACTGTAAATGTTATATTAAAATTTTGGTTAGGCTTGGAATAAGATTAAATTGCATGAATTTCATTTTCCGAGCCTAGGGACGAAATTGGAATTTATAAAAAGTTTAGGGGAAAAATGGTAATTTTGCCTAGGATGTCAAATGAATCCAATTGAATATGAAATGTGATAAATTGATGATTAAATTCATTTATATAGATCCATACAACTCAAATTCGAAGCTAGATCAAGGAAAAGAAAAAGTTTCAGATTAGTAGAATTTCTTGTATGAATGACTATTAAGGTAAGTTCGTATAACTTACTTATACATGTTATTATGTTTGATTGAATGTAGTATGTTAATTGAATATGATATGTGCTTGTGTGAATTATAAGAATGTTATAAATGCATGAAATATACATATGCCTGAAATAAGTCCCGAAATGTTACATTCCGTTTCAATATTGAATTTCGATGGATTTATGTGATTTTCCCACATTGAAAGTGATCCTGCATATGTTGCAGACATGATTTAGTTGGGACGAGTATTCCTGATATAGCCCTATCGAGCATCCTGTTATATAGTTCCTGCGAGCATTCTGATCGGTAGTGATTTAGCATGTGTTGCAAACTACCGCAGCTCTTTGTAAGCGTCCTGATATGCGATCGGTTGTGATCCTGCATATAATGTGGACACAAACGTAGCTCATGAGTGTCTTGTTAAGCTCACTTGAACTCCCTGTTACCTTATCCGGTGTTTCCTGGTAGTATCTCTTCAAAGATATCTGATAAGCTCTATGAGCTTCCTGAGTAAAACTCTTATGAGTTTCCTGATTTGTCCAGATAAGTGTCCTTTTACATGACTCTTCTGAGTAACCTGTTATGTAGCTTGAGAGTGTGCTTCCTAGTTAAATACCTTAGTTGGTACCCCTGATTAAGAATTGACGGTTTACAGAATTGTAGACCTTGAGTGTACTATTTGAATATCCATCAATATTTCAATAATTCGACGGATAAAACTCTCGACATGAGAAAATGATGAGATAAATAGAAATATGTTCTGAATGCTTCTGAATTATTTGATGAAGGATTATACAATGAGCTCATCTATGCTTATTTGATGTGTAAATGTATTATATGACTAATTGCTTGATTGAGTATATGTGTTTAGGTAAACTTGCCAAATTGAAGAAAATCATGTTAATTGTATGCTTAAATATTAATAAATGTGATTGGTAAGTTTTAATTCCTATTATATGAACTTACTAAGCATTATATGCTTACTAGGTTTTATTTTTTCTGTTTCATAGTGCACAAAAGCTCGCGAAGGTTAGAGATCAATCGAAGCGTCAACACACTATCCGCTAGCTTATTTTGGTATAAATCGTAAACTTATTTTGGTATAATGACATGTATAAGCTAACTTTGCCATTGTTGGCTTGTAAATTTTGTTTCTAATCTAGCCATTAGAATGGCTAGTAATAATTTGTTTTGGTATATTTATAAGGTTATATCATGATAAGTATCTATATAGTAAGTATATTAAGTATGTTTGATCAAATTATGTTTAATATATAAATTAAACAAAGGTAAGAATATAAACATGAATGCATATGATAATATATCACATTAGATGTTAGAATTGGCTTAGATTTAATGCTTGAATTGGCTAGTATATACTTGTAAGTGTTGGTGTAGGTTATTAGTAAATTTGTGTAACACCCCAAACCCGGCCCAAACGCTACAACCGGATCTGGTATGCTACGGTTTAACAGTTGAAAACTTCTCTTTGAAGGGATTTGAACTCTCGGTTTGTTTAAGTGGGTATTTAATAAATAAGTGCTATTTGTAGTAAACCTTTTTTCCAAAAACATATCTCTGCGTTAAGCATGTTGGAAATTCCCATTTCATTATTTATAAGAATTAAGTCTTTAAAACAAATTCCAAATATAAACATTAACGCATATAAATTGATAGCATAAGCTATGGAGCCTTATTACATAAATGGTCCAAAAATTAAAACTTAAAGAAAAACCAGAAATAGTTTATGAAAGTTAAAGACATGATGGCCCCTCGAGTCCGCCTCGGCTCCCATGTCCACGATCTACTGTTCATCTGAAAAGTCAGGGAAAATAAAGGGGTGAGTCACCAAGACTCAGTGTGCAAATCCAAAAAATACATAAAAGGCTTGAGCCCACAAACACATTATGGGCCTTAGCCCATACACAATGGCAACAAAATATTTACATGCAACATGGCCCAACCCAACCTAAAAATCCATCCTCTACACACCAGCCCGTACCAACCAACACACCTCGGGGATTGCTACAATCAACCCACCAACCGCTACACACCATATCGACAATCATGCTATCAGTTAAAATGCCGATCACCATGTGGCCTTATAATCCACTGTGGCAGAGCCACTGATCACTGTGTGACCTTATAATCAAGTGTGGCAGAGCCACCGATCACTATTGTGACCTAAATGTACATATCATGGTTTAACCATCGACCACTAAGTGACCTTTTATCATGCTCTTCCCCTTCATCATATCAATCCCATCCCATGCATACATCCATGCAAAAGCAAAACATTATACTACCTAAAAGATCACAGTTTATCACATACATCGATACACATAGAGAAGTTTCTATCATTACGTACCTGGCATCCCTTGCCTACCCTTTTCGGGTAATACGACTGTCCATACAGCCTTTTTCCGGCTTTTAGCCCATAACATATAACATATATAGTACAGATTAATTAGTGTGTTAGAGATCTACACACCTGATTATAGACAAGACGAGAATTTCTATGTCGACACTATCAGAAGCCGATACGACTGCTAACTGTCTAAGGTTTTGTTCGAAACCCGGTCCACAACCCGGTGGCCAATCCTGTACTGCTAACACTACTCGCTTCTTAAACTTAGGGATTGGTTTAGCAGATCCAATCCCCTCCTTCGCTTGATTGATATTTGATTCCATCAAAAGACCTTATCAGTAACTACCATCATATCATATGGTTAATATCACAATTACGATAGCGAATCTAACGATAATCTAAAGAAAACCCCTTACCTGTAATCCCGAAAAGAGAGATATGAGATTCAGAGACTAGCAGTTCCGGCTTTTAGATCTGAGCGATCTACTTCAATTCTCGATTATCGCCCAACACGTAAACTTAATAAACCAAAAATCCATTAGCCTTTCGGCTTTATCTTCTAAAAACTAAAAGAGAAATAGAATAGATCAGAGGAAATCAGCCCCTTCCTTTACAGAGATTTCGGCAACTCCTAGAAGATTTCGGCTTTTGAGAGGATCAGAAAGAGAAGATGATAGGAAGAAATCTTTATAGATTCGGCTTTTAGTGCAGAGATCGGCAAAAGAGAATAGAAGGTATTCGGCTATGGAGATGAGAAGAAAGTTCAGAGTTTCTGCTTTTGAAGGGAAAAATGTTGAGAAGAATTAGGTGGTTTCGGCTTTGTAGAAGAAAATAGAAAAAGAATAATAGACTTTCGGCTTTTGCATGAAAGTGAAGATGAGAAAATAGGCTTAGGGATTTCGGCTTTTGCAGAGAATGGGAGAAAAGAATGAGAGGAAAAACCCTAATGCCGAAATAGAAGAAGAGAATAGGAAAATATAACTCTAATGCCGAAAATAAAAAGATATCCCCCTTTCTGAACCTAAATTTCGGCACCTACCCCCCTAAAAACTGAAAATGCCCCTTTTTAAAACTAAAATAAGCTACTATTCCAGGGAATTTTGACACCCCTTGCCCATACCAAAACTGATTCCCCCTCCCCATTGGAATTTGAAATTCGGCCACCACTGTGTAACAGATAAATCCTAAATTTTCTCCCTTATCTTCATCTGATTACTCATCCTTAAGTGACATGGATAACACCACCTCTTCCTTCCTTTATCTGCCACATTATCAGCCATATTATTCTCATTATCCAAACAAATAAATCCTATTTTAAAGCATCCTAGCCGACTCTAACTCTGCTCATTTAAATGTCGAAAATTAACTAACTTTAATTAAAATAATTGGGCTTCATGCGACTCGAACTTGAGCCTCCTCAATTGACGCCAACTTCCTACTCTCTAAGTGTCGCCACATTGCCACTAGGCCACAAGCCCATTTGTGTCTTAAAACACAGATAACATCTTTTAAGCCCTATCCTAACTGGCTTTCCACTAGAGTGTCCAAACAGAGAATTTTAACTAGGGCCTCGGCCTAATCCTGAGCCCAATCTGACCCCTTAACACTCTAATTAACACATTAAACGTAACACACATCAAATGCAAAGGCCCATTAATTCAGGATGTTACAGTTCTACCCCCTTAAAGAAATTTCGTCCTCGAAATTACCTGATCAATATAGATGCGGGTACTGTTGTCGCATCGCCTCCCTCGGGGGTTTTTAACACCATACTTTTGGCTGCACAATCTACTTTAGCTTGATACTTCCCCAACCAATCGATGCCTAAAATTAAATCAAACTCCCCGAACGGTAATTCCATTAGGTCCGTCCGGAAAACTATCCATTGAACTTCTAAAGGTACTTCTCGGTATAGCCTGTTTACCACCACAGAGTGTCATAATGGACTAACTACAGTCATCTCCCTAGAGGAGATCTCAGAATCTACGCTTAAAGTTTCAGACACCCTACTAGTAACATATGAATACGTCGACCCAATGTCAATCAATGCAGTGTAAGGCAAGCCAACAATTAAAAATGTACCGGTTATGACATCCGGTGTGTCAGCCTCCTCCCGACGTCTGACAGCATAGACTAACTCCGGCTGTCTCACCTCTGGCTAGACCACGACCTCTCTGTAGCTGCTGACCTCCTCTTTCCGGCTGTGCATTCCCTTGACCTGTGGGCCCTTCACTGTCCTGTTGCTGCGGACAGTTTTTAACTTGGTGGTCCGTAAATCCACACCTAAAGCACTTCCCACTACCCGCCCAACACTCACCTTCATGGAATTTACCACATCGAGCACACTTCTGTGTCTAACTAGCAGCAGCAGGCCTCTCATCCCATTTCGGCCCGTCTGACCTAGGTCTTTTTTGAGTTTGCCCGGCTGCCCCTGACGATTCAAAATTCCTCTTACTTCCACCCCTATCTCTATCCCGATTCAGTTTCTCCGTCCGCTTTACCTCCTCAGCTATCTTAGCTTTTTCCACAAGCACAGCAAATTCCCTCTCCCGCTGTGGTACTATCAATACACGCAGTTCGTCTCTCAGACCATCTTCAAATCGAACACAATGTTCATGGTCTGTAGCCACCATCCCTCGAGCATAACGGCTAAGGAGTAAGAATTCCGCTTCATACGCAGCCACCGACCTACTTCCCTGAACCAGGTTCAGAAACACTCTACGCTGCGCATCCACATAACTTGTCCCAATGTATTTACTTTAGAATGTCGTTTTAAAGAAATCCCAGGTGATATGGTCAACCACCGAACCATCCTTAACCGTAAGCCACCATTGATAAGCTTCGTCCCGCAAGAGAGATACAACCCCTTTTAGTTTTTCTTCTTCCGTAAAATCCAGATCATCCATTATACGCTCAATCGCCTCCAACCAATACTCAGCTGTACTCGGGGCTATACCAGAAATTCCTCTAAACACTTCTGCCCCATTAGCTCTAAGTCGCTCCGACACAGATTTCCAGGCTCCTATGCCCATGCCTGCCCCAGCAACCCTCTCTAAAACCCTTAACATCGCCTGAGATACCGCATCATCTCCAGCGTCTGATCCTGAAATTTTGCCTCCGCAGCTAGCATCTCATTTCCTGATCCATGGCCAGATCCTACTGGTTCTGACACGGTCATCCTACCCCTACCACGACCCCGCAGCGGACGTCCTCGACCCATTGAACTCATTCTACCGATTCACGTTTATCTGATTATAAATTTTATGAATTATTAATTTCTTTCACTAATTAACCACGAACAATCTTATGATCAGTAGTTTTAAGAGTAGTTCTTCCGAATTCGAAATTATATCTACAAGTTCCAGTCTCAAGTTTGTCTCCTAGTTCCAGGAACCACATACATTCAACCATCATACATCAACATACACGTAGCATCCATGAATTCACATTCATCACAAAAGGGTATTTTCGTCATTTCACTACCCAGGGGTATTTCCGTAAATCTAGAGGATTTCGGGTATGTTTGCAAAACATGGGTATTTTGGTAATTTTTTCCAACCGGGGGTGTTTCAGTAATTTCACAAATTTTGGTAACTTTACAAATCCAGGGTATTCTGGGAAATTTTTACAAATCAAGGGTTTTTCAGAAATTTCACAAAACTTGGGGGTACTTTGGAAATTTTACGAAATAAGGTGGCTGGTTCCTTTCGAGTTTTAATTATAAATTCTGGCCCGTCAACAAGTCCTCATGGCTAAGGTGAATAGTCACTACGCACCAGGTAGGACTCCAGCGAAGAGGAAGTGAGTCATTAGGACTGTTTAAGTACCAAGCTCTTCCTAAGTCCAATCCTAGACATGCATATGCCTGTTACCAAACCCTAACCCAGCGACTTGGTTATGGACATGTTTAATTAGATTAAGTCTTATGGATTTAAAGAGTTGTTTAAACTAAGAATAAAGTCCATTAATGCCTAACATACTAGTCTACATCCGTCAAGCCCATCAAACCCAACATGCATATCACATCAAGAGTTGGAATACTTACCTGCGTGGATCGGGTGCCGGTAGACTCGAAGGCCATATCTCAACCCAAAACATTTTTCTCAGATTTCATAAACTACTACTGGACCCATTTCACATCCCGAGCTTTGCAACCAGGCTCTGATACCAAAATGTAACACCCCAAACCCGGCCCAAACGCTACGACCGGATCTGGTATGCTACGATTTAATAGTTAAAAACTTCTCTTTGAAGGGATTTCAAATCTCGATTTGTTTAAGTGGGTATTTAATAAATAAGTGCTATTTGTAGTAAACCTTTTTTCCAAAAACATATCTTTACGTTAAGCGTGTTGGAAATTCCCATTTCATTATTTATAAGAATAAAGTCTTTAAAACAAATTCTAAATATAAACATTAACGCATATAAATTGATAACCTAAGCTATGGAGCCTTATTACATAAATGGTCCCAAAATTAAAACTTAAAGAAAAACCGGAAATAGTTTATGAAAGTAAAAGACTTGATAGCCCCTCGAGTCCGCCTCGGCTCCCATGTCCACGATCTACTGCTCATCTGAAAAGCCAGGGAAAATAAAGGGGTGAGTCACCAAGACTCAGTGTGCAAATCTCGAAAACACATAAAAGGCTTGAGCCCACAAACACATTATGGGCCTTAGCCCATACATAATGGCAACAAAATATTTACATGCAACATGGCCCAACCCAACCTAAAAATCCATCCTCTACACACCAGCCCGTACCAACCAACACACCTCGAGAATTGCTACAATCAACCCACCAATCGCTACACACCATATCGACAGTCATGCTGTCAGTTAAAATGCCGATCACCATGTGACCTTGTAATCCACTATGGCAGAGCCACCGATCGCTGTGTGACCTTATAATCAAGTGTGGCAGAGCCACCAATCACTATTGTGACCTAAATGTACATATCATGGTTTAACCACCGATCACTAAGTGACCTTTTATCATGCTCTTCCCCTTCATCATATCAATCTCATCCAATGCATACACCCATGCAAAAGCAAAACATTATACTACCTAAAAGATCACAGTTTATCACATACATTGATACACATAGAGAAGTTTCTATCATTACGTACCTGGCATCCCTTGCCTACCCTTTTCAGGTAATACGACTGTCCATACAACCTTTTTTTGGCTTTTAGCCCATAACATATAACATATATAGTATAGATTAATTAGTGTGTTAGAGATCTACACGCCTGATTACAGACAAGACGAGACTTTCTATGTCGACACTATCGTGGCCGATCGATCGCTAATCGCTATAAGGTTTTATTCTGAACCTGGTTCACAACCCGGTGGCCAATCCCGTACTACTGACATTGCTCGCTTCTTAAACTTAGGGATTGGTTTAATAGATCCAATCCCCTCCTTCGCCTGATCGATATTTGATTCCATCAAAAGACCTTATCAGTTGCTACCATCATATCATATGGTTAAGATCACAATTACGATAGCTAATCTAACAATAATCGAAAGAAAACCCCTTACCTTGTAATCCCAAAAAGAGAGATATGAGATTCAGAGACTAGCAGTTTCCACTTTTAGATCTGAGTGATCAACTTCAATTCTCGAATATCCCCCAACACGTAAACATAAGAAACCAACAATCCATTAGCCTTTTGGCTTTATCTTTTAAAAACCAAAAGAGAAATAGAATAGATTAGAGGAAATCGGCACCTTCCTTTATAGAGATTCGGCAACTCCTAGAAGATTTTGGCTTTTGAGTGGACCAAAAAGAGAAGATGATAGGAAGAAATATTTATAGATTCGGCTTTTAGTGAATAGATCGACAAAAGAGAATAAAAGGTATTTGGCTATGGAGATGAGAAGAAAGTTTAGAGTTTCAACTTTTGAACGGAAAGATGTTGAGAAGAATTGGGTGGTTTCGACTTTGTAGAAAAAAACAGAAAAAGAATAATAGACTTTCAGCTTTTGTATGGAAGTGAAGATGAGAGAATAGGCTTAGGGATTTCGGGTTTTGCAGAGAATGGGAGAAAAGAATGAGAGGAAAAACCCTAATGCCGAAATAGAAGAAGAGAATAGGAAAATATAACTCTAATGCCAAAAATAAAAAGATATCCCCCCTTTCTTAACCTAAATTTCGGCACCTACCCCCCTAAAAACTGAAAATGCCCCTTTTTAAAACTAAAACTAAGCTACTAATCCAAGGGAATTTCGGCACCTCTTGCCCATACCAAAATTGATTCCCCCTCCTCCTTGGAATTTGAAATTCGGCCACCACTGTGACCAACAAATAAATCCTAAATTTTCTCCCTTATCTTCATCTGATCACTCATCCTTAAGTGACATGGATAACACCACCTCTTCCTTCCTTTATCTGCCACATTATCAGCCATATTATCCTCATTATCCAAACAAATAAATCCTATTTTAAAGCATCCTAGCCGACTCCAATTCTGCTCATTTAAATGACGAAAATTAACTAACTTTAATTAAAATAATTGGGCTTCATGCGACTCGAACCTGAGCCTCCTCAGTTGACGCCACCTCCCTGCTCTCTAAGTGGCGCCATATTGCCACTGGGCCACAAGCCCATTTGTGTCTTAAAACACAGATAACATCTTTTAAGCCCTATCCTAACTCGTTTTCCACTAGAGTGTCCAAACAGAGAATTTTAACTAGGGCCTCAGACCAATCCTGAGCCCAATCTGAACCCCTTAACACTCTAATTAACACATTAAACGTAACACACATCAAACGCAAAGGCCCATTATTTCAGGATGTTACAGTTTGGGTGAGAAATAAAGCTAGGAAATGACTTTATTTTGTCCACTTGGGTAGACACACGGGCATGTGTCTTGACCGTATGTGACACACGGCCTGGTACATGGGCATGTGGTTTGCCTGTGTGTCCCCTGCATCTCAAAATTGAGAAACAAAATGCTCAAAATTGGGCACACAGGCAGAGACACAAGCGTGTGTCTCAGTCGTGTGTGCTATATGGCCTAGAATGCGGGTGTGTCATGGTCGTGTTAACCGTGCACCTAATTTTTGAAAATTAAATTGATCGCACGGCCTATTCAAACGGGTGTGTGGCTGATCGTGTGACACAAGTCAAAGAGTTACACAGGGTCGGACACGATCTGCAGTATAGGCGTGTCCTATAGTCACACGGGCGTGTCCCTTGACCACACGGGCGTGTGAGCCTTATTTTTAGGAAAAAAATTGAAATTTCGTGAAAAAAGAATTTCTCTGAGATTCCGATTAGTCCCGACTCGATTCTAACGTTTATATTGGGCCTCGATGGTCTACTCAGGGGACAATAAGACCACTTACAGAAATTGAATAGTAATTAACATGAATTATCTGTAATTGTTCTGTAAACTCCGGTAATACTCTGTAACCCTATTCCGGCGACGGATACGGGTTAGGGGTGTTACGCAAAATGTATAGGAAATTATCTCTCATTAATAAAAAAATTTAAATGATTTAAACGAGATTAGTAAAACAACATATAATTATATTGTAAAATATATATCCTAAAATCAAAATACTATTATTATTGTATAAAAATGACTTTTTAAACTTAAATTATGCAGGGACATGTTTGGCAAGCTATAGGCTAATTGGATTTGAGTGTAATCTATTTTAATTATTGGTGTAATTATTTCAATTCCCCCTCTTCCCCTAAGAATTGGAGATTGTAATCCAAGTACTCTTATTAGACCCAATTCAGTGTTAAAATGGTTACATAAATATGCTACATGTGTGAAATTACAAGCAATTTTACTCAAATCTAATTACTCGGTGGCTTTTCATATGCGCATGTATCGTAAATTTCTATGTCATGTTCGGTAATATAAATTGTAACTACATAATCAAATAACATTAAATTTTAAAAATATTAATTATTATAAAAATTATCAATAATACTTGAGAAAAAAATTCTCTAAACAAATAACAAATTTTACAATAAAAAATTGTATGTAATATGTTAGTCCAAGAATATATTTGATGATGCAATTACTACTAAAAAGAAAAATAAACACCTTAATTTTATCTAATTGCTCTAATATTACATATTTGTTGGGTTGTTTCTTCTCTTACCTTAAATACATACTCATTGTCATCACCGATTGGTTATTGGCTAAGTATAAATAATTAATAATAAATACTATGTAATTTAGTTAAAATTAGTATAATTAATTTATAAAAATACTATTTAATTTAGTTAATTATTTGGTAGGTTAAATGTATGGAAAATTATTTGAGTAGTTGGATTTAAGTGTATTGGATGTTTGGAAATCTATAGGATAATTTGATTTTAGCGTAATTATTTGTAATGATCTACGTAATTACTCCAATTCTCACTCTCCCTTTAAGAATTGGCCTAATTACATTTCATTAAGTGGGACCCATTAATTACAATGATTACCAAAATATGCCACCTACGTTGTAACATCCTAAAATATGGGGAGTTAATTGTAAAAAATAACTAAGTGAATGATTAGGTTTTATAGAGGTCTTAGGGTCAAGCCACACTTCTCCTAAATCTTTTTTTTATTGTTTCAACAACCTATGATCAAAACCATACTTAAATATATATTAAATGGAGTAGAAAATGCCCAAGTGTGGGCAACAACTCAATTGGTTAAGCATCCTCTACCCCTTTGCTTGCCCAAGTTCAAGTATACCATTCCCTTACATATTCTTTTAATTTTGAAAAAAAGGGAAAATTATCATGCATCCCCCTAGAACTTTCAAATTCTAAGTATTTAATCCAATCTCAACTAATTAGACATAGATTTTAATTTCTTTCCAAGCCTAAATAGGAATTTTCCTTTCATCTCTTTATATTCTTCTTTTTCTCTTATTTTCCCTTTTATTTTATCAAAATTTTACATCTTTTCGACTAATAGTTATTTTACAATCCTGAATCAAAATTAAAGTTCGTTAACCCTTTTTTTTTTATCGATTGATGAATTATCATCGATAATCTCTGAATTTTCTTCGAAAGTTTGATAAATGTTTTTGATTCAACTAGTAAAACTTGTAAATTCTGAAACAATGTCAGATCTCGTTAATCTTTCGATTTAAATTTGATCTATCACAATTTTTGCCAAAATCTTCCATTAACCCTGATTAATCTTGAAATTCGTCATTGATTCATGTGTAAATACTATTTGAAGGACCTGTTGTTGGTCAACCAGACTAGAATTAAGCATAAATATCATCCATCGGACCTTCGGTGAAAAAGGTGTGTTCCTTTACAAGTGAATAGGGAAAATATTGCCTCGGAATAGGGATACATGGCAGCTTACATGGCCATGTTCCTAGAAAACTTAGGTTTTTCAATTCTTACACGACCTAGGACCTTCCACACTGCTTGCCACATAGTCATGTCTCCCCTGTAGGTTGATTTTAAGATTTTCACACGACCTCAGTCTGTTACACGACCTAGCCACATGGTTGTATACCCCCTCCATGTAACACCCCAGTTCCAGTGAGTTTAAAATTTTGGCGTATAGCAATAAAAATCATGTTCGGCATAGTGTAATTCACCAAAATGATTATTTGACGTATACGTGTGGATGTATATTAACCACCACGAGAGCAAGTAAGAATTTGATTTCTTGATCTTCTGCCATATATTAAAGAGAAGTCTGTGTTAAGTGGTTAGGAGTATGTAACAGCTTGCCCAGTGAAGTCCTAGTATCCGGTTACTGTTTAATGAGATAAAAGTCTAGTGGAGATATGATTTCGAAAGGAGTGCTCGCCAAAGGTGTAGTACGCCATGTTATTAGAGTAACAATGTTAGTTGCCTTGTGAGTATAGTAATTAGGAGCCTTCTGGTTAGGGTAACCAGATATTGTCTATATTGGATTCTTATTTATATTTGCATTTACAGTTGTATACCATTAATGAAGATATTTTGAAAGGGTGTGACATGTGTCAAGTTTTTATGGGAACATGAGTCTTATCTATAAATAAATATTAATTAAATGGGCTAGAGAGAGAGATGTTTTATCTTATTCTTTCCTTTGAAAATGCTATTGTGGCTTCCTTTGGAAGCCATCTTAGGTTTGTTGCCCTTGAACCAAAACTAAAAGATCAGATCTAAAGTAGAAGATTACTTCGTATTTCCGGTGAGTATTTCGATTTTGTAGGTGGAATTATGAAGAGTAAGTTTTTTAATTTTGGTTGAACAATAAGATTAAAAAAAACAAAAAAAAAGAGGTTTTGTACGAGGTTGTTAATGTTTGAGTAAAATGATCAAATGTACGTGAATGGGTTTTGATGATTTTTATATGTTCCTTTGGTAGTGATTACAAGTCAAATGGTTGGATCTGTTGTACCAGCTGCTTTAGGTGAGGATTGAGTGAGTTATTACATTGACCCTTGTATATATATTCTGTTCATATTAAAATATATCTATATGAGATTCATCAGATTTTGAATAAAAATTATGGATAGTATAGAAACAACACTTGTGCGACTATTGAGATAAAGTTATGTTAGAATTGATAACGTACTTGAGTGATTGAACTTGATGGGATATGTGTTGGATATGAGACCTGGTGACTCTAAATTTTTGAGGGAATGAGTATTGAGTTAAGGAATAAGTAGCTTGGTCAAATTTGAGTTCTCTTATATAGGTTCCTATGAATCTTTCAAATAAGTTATTTATGATCTAAGTTCCAGAAATAATGAATGAATGCATGAATGATTTTTGACTATAGTAATAACATTTGATAAGGAATTTGATGAGTCTAAGTATGTGACGAATTGTGCATGTGTGCTGTGAAATTTAATCATGACTATTTGTTCATTTGGAATGTATACTATGACATGTGACATTGTTGATATGGTTTGAAACACCCCAAACCCGGCTCACGAGCCTTGACCGGATCTGGTATGTTCCTCGAGTAAAACGGTTCAAAATTCTTTTGTTACTTTAGAAAAACTATGTGATTTTGAAAGAAAATTTATTTTTGGGTTGGGCTTGAGTTGGAAACAAGTTTATCTTATATTGTAAACCATTTGTTTTAGGGTGTCCAAAACAATTAGAGGTTATCTTTTTTAAAATTAATTTACTCAATCTTTAATTTAATAACCATTCGTAACATAAGAAAAAAATAAAATAGTTCAACTATGGCCTTATTACATCAAAATTTAAAACCCAAAATGAATTCAAAGTATTTAAAATATAAACATGTCCAAAATCAAATAAATCCCCGAACTGAGCATGGCCACCATCAAGTTCCTGCCGACCCGGTCCATCACTGATCATCACCTGAAAAATATTCCCACAACGGGGTGAGTCAAACAGACTCAATGTGTACAACCATAACACTAAGTCCCAAAAGATTCAGGCATGTCATATCGTACCATACAAATATATAACAAATAAAAAGTAATGATGGAACCCGAACCCAAACCTAGGTACCATTCGCTACACATCACCCGTACCAACCTGCACACCGTGGGGACTACTAAGTCAACCCTTTATCCGTTACACACCATCGAAGGCAGTCGTTGCAGTCGACGTGCTCATCGCCCTTATAAATATTGTGGCATAGCCACCAGATAACATTTTGTGTCATGAGACACCACATTCAGATAATGTGACCGAAGTCACCACATTCAGATATTGTGGTATAAAACCACCACATTCACTTCCCCTTTCATAATATCCCATATGCCCCGTGTCATGCATAAACCAAGTCATATTTCTTATTCACATTCTTAAAGATTCACATATGTACCATAACAGATCTTATTATAATCCTAGTAGGAGTAGGAAAACGTACCTGAGTACTTTTGTACCATAACATGGTACATTAGCCATAGCTTTCACATCATTATAACACTTATATTAAATTTAATGCCTTAAATCTAATAAGCCTTAGGGAAGTGTAACACTCCAAACCCGGCCTAAATGTTACGACCGAATCTGGCATGTTACGGAGTGAAAACATCTTAAAATCATAAGTTTGTCGGAAATGTTTAAAGAAGACTCTTGTTTTGTTTTAGGGTTTAGAAAACTTAGTAATAATTGATGCTGAGTTTGTTTTAGAAGTTGTTGTAATACTTGGAAAACTCGTGAGTAAAAACCCATTTGTGATTGCCGATTTTAGAAAACATTAGACACTTGTTAAAACCGAACGCGATAAGAAAAATCAAGTTTAGAACCATTTGCCCTTAAAGTGATTTGAAAATGGGAGTTTATAAAAACATCCAAGTTACCTTTATTATCTTGTAACGTTTGGAAAACCCGAATAGGTATAGTTTTGAAAACGCCGTATTTACCGGTTAATTAAGCAATCAAGTTCTAATCACATGCATAACAACATCAGAAGTAAATCAAATAACCAAAACCCAAAATAACAACCAGCGGCCTTATTACAAAATCATACCAAATTTAAAGAAAATAAATAAAACTGAGAAGGTATTTTATAGTCAAAACTCGAAACCAACATGCATGGCCACCTCGACTCCTCCCCGGCTCCATATCCACGATCTATGCCTCATCTGCAAAATATAAGGGAAGGGGTGAGTCACCAAGACTCAGTGTATAAATCCCCAACCCGATAATTCAAGCACTTACATAGATCATTGATAAAACATGCAAATCATGCAAACCCCATAACCTAACCATCTGAACTCCTTTCTCTACCCCGTGTGGTCAAAACCACTGGTGACCGAAGTCACAATATCATATCGATATGGTCAAAACCACTGGTGACCGTAGTCACAAATCAAGTGATGGGGCCAACCCATCTTGTGGTCAAAACCACTGATGATAATCCCGTAATATATCATGTGGGGCCAACCCACTGTGCTACCAAACCACTGGGACGAGTCACAATATTCATTTGTGGTCAAAACCACTGGTGACCGTAGTCACAAATATCAATAGTGTGGTCTAAACCACTGGTGGTCAAAACCACTGGGACTTAGTCACAAATCATAATAGTAATGTGGTCAAAACCACTGGTAACCGTAGTCACAAATCAAATGATGGGGCCAACCCGTCTTGTGGTCAAAACCACTGGTGACAGTCCAAATAAATCATCCCCTCCTCTCCACAATCCCACCATCATGTCCAAAATTAATCGTGGCACAATAACATATGATGATGCAAAATAACATATGGCATAGCATTCAATAACGAAATGATAGCATATATCAAGATCCACAATCAAAGGACTTACCCGGAGTCCACGCTCATGCCCACAAGGCACACACAGGGGCTTCAATGGCTAATCGGCTAATAACAGTTAACACAATAACATGTAATACTAATGAAGTGTGTAAGGTTACACACCTGGTTATTAACGCGACTATCAAATCCCGTAGATCAAGATCTAACACACTAGATCCCCCTTCCTTAACGCTTTCCGAGCACTAGTCACAACCCGAGATATGCGAGATCAAGCCTTCCCCTACAATCGGCCAAAACTAAACAATGTAATCATGCTAATCAACCTCTAAGGGTATAACCGTAATTTTACCTACCAAGGGCATTTTCGTAATTTACCCACCAAGGCTATTTTCGTAAATTCACACCTGCAATGGCCTTTCTGAAGGCCTAATGTGGCCACTAGCGACTCAGCTACCATTTTCGGTCGTACCGGACAATTAGGCCTAAAACCCGATTTCGGCCCATCCGGACCCACACGCTCGTGTGGCCCACCTAGCACGAATCTAGCCACGTATATAAGTTCCACCTAGTCTAGTTCAACAAATACTAACCAATCATACAATTTACTCATATGGGCTCACGGGCCCATTGGGCCCACTTCGGCCCATCGTGGCCCAAGCAGCCCAACCCACAAGAATACTACCGATGGCCTCAACTATCGCGTCGAAGCCCCACACGCGCGCCGCACGCGCTCGTGTACTACTATTGCCGTGATCAACACTTCGGCATTTGCCGCTCTACCGCTAGAGTAGAAAGAGTTACACACCTGATAGGACTCTGGGGCTAATCCGCGCTCCGACCACTCTTGTGCCCAAACACCCTCCAGGATGTGTTTACTCTCCTCCTAGGATGCTCCTTATATAGCTAGCTCTTCACCTCTATTCTTTGTGTCGTTCCGATGTGGGATCCTTTCGTCGAGAGAGTTTAAATTCAATCAAACTCTTACACCGTCCGCATCGCAAAATAAATACTCCTTGCTTCTCATGAGATTCGAACCTGTGCTCCTTGCAACATAATCCACGCCGCTAACCACTTGGCCACAAGCTCCTCTTATGTCTTAAACCTTGCGCAACTAAATATAAACTATGGCCCAAATTCTAAGATCCAAGTAAAACGAAACCAAAATGCAAAAGCCAAGACTTGAACGTTGGACCTCCTTCCTTCCTTGTGGCGTCATCCCTTGTCCCCTAAGTGGCGTCACTTTGCCACTACACCACACACTCCACTTGTGTCATTTTCCTTCATATTTTATTCTTAAAGCCTATCTGCCAACTTCCAAGGTTTTTTTCACCTAAAACCAAAATTCCCCCAAAGCCAATATTTGATCCCGGGACTTCATAGAAGCCCTCTAACCTTCCAAAATCACTTATCCAATAGGTCTAACTAGCATTTAAGCCGATCTCTTGTTCTCTAAAAATTTAAATGCTACTACGCCTAAGGCCCATTGGGCTCAATTCTCCTAGGCCTAATTTCGGGATGTTACAAACCTACCTTCCTTAAAGAAATTTCGTCCTCGAAATTTCCAACTAACTAACAGTCGTACATCCTAACCTACCATACTACGCTCTTGCTGCACACTCTGATCTTAATAAAACTAATATACTTTTAACTAGAATTTAAAACTCCTACCCATACTCAAAAACACCTAGCAATTAAAACAGACAAATATTTCATACGCTCCCAACTCTATGTCTAATGTCTCGACTTATCTGATTTAAAAGTTTTATGCGTCAGTCTTTATTCCACCGTGTATTAAGGCACAATCTTATGAATAGTTCTTATTACAGAGTTTTGTTTTCGTGAGTTCACAAAGTCCTATATGTTTCAGTCTCTAGGGTAGCCTATTATCACTATTCATTCATATCATATATCATCAGGATCATATGCAAACATCAGTTAGGGGTACTTACCTGGGCGGATTGGTGCCGGAGACTCGGTGCCATGCTTTTCCAACTTCTCCTTTCCATAAAAACTTTTATAACCCATTTGAAAACATTTTTGGGCCTCGGTCCCATAGTCGAGCTATTGAAATTGGCTCTGATACCATAATTGTAACACTTCAAACCCGGCATAAACGTTACGATCGAATCTGGCATGTTACGGAGTGAAAACATCTTAAAATCATAAGTTTGTCGAAAATGTTTAAAGAAGACTCTTGTTTTGTTTTAGGGTTTAGAAAACTTAGTAATAATTGATGCTGAGTTTGTTTTAGAAGTTGTTGTAATACTTGGAAAACTTGTGAGTAAAAACCCATTTGTGATTGCCGATTTTAGAAAACATTGGACACTTGTTAAAACTGAACGCGATAAGAAAAATCAAGTTTAGAACCATTTACCTTTAAAGTGATTTGAAAATGGGAGTTTAGAAAAACATCCAAGTTACCTTTATTATCTTGTAACGTTTGGAAAACCCAAAGAGGTATAGTTTTGAAAACGCTGTATTTACCGGTTAATTAAGCAATCAAGTTCTAATCACATGCATAACAACATCAGAAGTAAATCAAATAACCAAAACCCAAAATAACAATCAGCGGCCTTATTACAAAATCATACCAAATTTAAAGAAAATAAATAAAAGCGAGAAAGGTATTTTATAGTCAAAACCGAAACCAACATGCATGGCCACCTCGACTCCTCTCTCCGCTCCATATCCGCGATCTATGCCTCATCTGCAAAATATAAGGGAAGGGGTGAGTCACCAAGACTCAGTGTATAAATCCCCAACCCGATAATTCAAGCACTTACACAGATCATTGATAAATCATGCAAATCATGCAAACCCCATAACCTAACCATCCGAACTCCTTTCTCTACCCCGTGTGGTCAAAACCACTGGTGGTCAAAACCACTGGTGACCGAAGTCACAATATCATATCGGTATGGTCAAAACCACTGATGACAATCCCGTAATATATCATGTGGGGCCAACCCACTGTGGTACCAAACCACTGGGGCGAGTCACAATATTTATTTATGGTCAAAACCACTGGTGACCGTAGTCACAAATATCAATAGTATGGTCAAAACCACTGGTGGTCAAAACCACTGGGACTTAGTCACAAATCATAATAGTAATGTGGCCAAAACCACTGGTGACCGTAGTCACAAATCAAATGATGGGGCCAACCCATCTTGTGGTCAAAACCACTGGTGACAATCCAAATAAATCATCCCCCTCCTCTCAACAATCGCACCATCATGTCCAAAATTAATCGTGGCATAATAACATATGATGATGCAAAATAACATATGGCATAGCATTCAATAACGACATGATAGCATATATCAAGATCCACAATCAGAGGACTTACCCGGAGTCCACGCTCATGCCCACAAGGCACACACAGGGGTTTCAATGGCTTATCGGCTAATACCAGTTAACACAATAACATGTAATACTAATGAAGTGTGTAAGGTTACACACCTGGTTACTAACGCGACTATCAAATCCCGTAGATCAAGATCTAACGCACTAGATCCCCCTTCCTTATCACTTTTCGAGCACTAGTTACAACCCAAGATATGCGAGATCAAGCCTTCCCCTACAATCGGCCAAAACTAAACAACATAATCATGCTAATCGACCTCTAAGGGTATAACCGTAATTTTTCCTACCAAGGGCATTTTTGTAATTTACCCACCAAGGGTATTTTCATAAATTCACACCTGCAATGGCCTTTCCGAAGGCCTAATGTGGCCACTAGCGACTCAACTACCATTTTCGGTCGTACTGGACGATTGGGCCTAAAACCCGATTTTGGCCCATCTGGACCCACACGCTCGTGTGGCCCACCTAGCACGAATCTAGCCACGTATATAAGTTCCACCTAGTCTAGTTCAACAAATACTAACCAATCATACAATTTACTCATATGGGCCCACGGGCCTATTGGGCCCACTTCGACCCATCGTGGCCCAAGCAGCCCAACCCACAAGAATACTACCGATGGCCTCAACTATCGCATCAAAGCCCCACACGTGTGCTCGCACGCTTGTGTGGCTACTATTGCCATGATCGGCACTTCGACATTTGCCGCTCTACCGCTAGAGTAGAAAGAGTTACACACCTGATAGGACTCTGGGGCTAATCCGCGCTCCGACCACTCCTGTGCCCAAACGCCCTCCAAGATGTGTTTACTCTCCTCCTAGGATGCTCCTTATATAGCTAGCTCTTCACCTTCATTCTTTGTGTCTTTCCGATGTGGGATCCTTCGTCGAGAGAGTTTAAATTCAATCAAACTCTTACCGTCCCGCATCGCAAAATAAATACTTCCTTGCTTCTCATAAGATTCGAACCCAGGCTCCCTTGCAACATAATCCACGCCGCTAACCACTTGGCCACAAGCTCCTCTTATGTCTTAAACCATGCGCAACTAAATATAAACTATGGCCCAAATTCTAAGATCCAAGTAAAAAGAAACCAAAATGCAAAAGCCAAGACTTGAACCTTGGACCTCCTTCCTTCCTTGTGGTATCACTCTCTTGTCCCCTAAGTGGCGTCACTTTGCCACTACACCACACACTCCACTTGTGTCATTTTCCTTCATATTTTATTCTTAAGGCCTATCTGCCAACTTCCAAGGTTTTTTTCACCTAAAACCAAAATTTCCCCAAAGCTAATATTTGATCCCGGGACTTCATAGAAGCCCTCTAACCTTCCAAAATCACTTATCCAATAGGTCTAACTAGCATTTAAGCCGATCTCTTGTTCTCCAAAAATTTAAATGCTACTACGCCTAAGGCCCATTGGGCTCAATTCTCCTAGGCCCAATTTCGGGATGTTGCAGGAAGGGTACACACCTGATTTACTTAGCAAGTTTACTCCAAATCCCAAAAACCCGATCTACTGATTTAGATCTTTAATCCCTATATTCGGCCAACCCTGAACATGTCAGTGAAAAGCCATTCGGCTATGAAACCAAATCCCGAAGGATTAACGTAACCACTTTTTTACCTTGCTGCCGATTTTTCTACTGATCAAATCCTGAAAACTTGTAGTCTTCCCTCCTTGCAATCGGCTAACATTTAACACCTGACTTGGTTAATTTTTGGCTTTTGAATAAGTAGGAAATAGATCTAAGTTGCTAAATAGGCCTTGGCCGAATGGGTAGATACACTTACCTTTGCGAATCTAAAATCCGAAAACACCACTTGACTATGGAGATGTCGACAATAGCAGAAATCCCGGAGAACCCTTCAAGTTTCGGCCAAAGATCACTAATAGGATTAATACCTTGATTTTGACAAGTCTAAAAGTAAAAGAATGGAAACCGAATTTTAATCTTACCCTTACTTGAAGAAATCGACAACACCCTTGTCTAACACCACAGAAGATTCGACTTTGTGATTCAATGAACAATCGGCTAGGGTCTAGCAAGTATTTAGTTTCGGCTTTTATGAACTTGCGAGAAGAAGGAGAAAAGAATTAAGATGGAAACTCAGCTAGAACACAAGTTATTTCGGCTTGGCAAAAATAAAAGAGAAAAGAAAATATGGCTAGAGAATTCGGCAGAGGGAAAAGAAGAAAGAAAGAATGAAGAATAGCCACCCTTTTCCCCTTTCTGTCGAAATTAGTCTACCTAGAGACCCTTATTCGGCCAACTCTCCTATTCTGATAGCTTTATCTCTTCAATTATCACCTATTCAAATTAATAGAAATTTAATCCAATAATTATCCCTTGCTAGCCGAAATTTACAAGAGAATTTAAGCCTATCTAAAACTCCTCCCTCAGACTCCCATTGCCGTCCATTACCCTTCCTTATTGCCGAAAAAATAAAACTTTCATTTGGCTCCCCACGTGACTCGAACCTTGGCCCATTTACCCCTGCATGTGGCGTCATTTCCAGAGGCCCTAAGTGGCGCCTCCAAGCCACTTTTCCAAGCCCGTTTGTGTGTCATATTCTCCTTACTAATTCTCTTAAGGCCACCTTGCTTTAGTTCCCTCTTTTAAACTTTAAACTTAATATATTCTAAGGCATTTCTCTACATTCCAAGGTTCCAAAAATTCACATAACACATTCAACACACATAGGACATGCTATCTCATATAGTTTAAGCAAAAATGCATAAGCCCAATCTCAGGATATTACATGGTTGAAATATGTATTGAAGTATAGTTTGGCTGAAGAGATGAGATAGTCACCTTGGATGTGAATTTCTACTCTGATTCTTACATGTGAATTATGGGTATAGATGATTAAATAATGATAAAACTTAAGTATCGATTAAACAAGTAAAACATAAAGGAATTGTACAAGAGTAAAGTTATTATATGTAGAATTTGATGCATGAAAAATAGAATGATTAGTATGCAAGTAAGGTCTAATAAAAAAGGTATAAATTAGACTTGTAGTTTGATGAAAGGTTAGATGAGCCTGAGTATATGGAATGACGGAAATGTGCAAGTGTACACAATTGCAACAATTAATAAAGTGACAAGTAAATGTTGAGTTATCGTACCCACAGGGACTGTGAAAAGAATTATTTACGAATGCTATTTAAAATGCTTTGGTGAAGAAAAATATTTTGTTTGAAGAGGGTGATTGAAAACTAAGATTTTAAACTAAGTAAACTAAATAAATAAATCTCAAATGCACGATTTCAAAATACGATTTTAATCAAAATGACATAATTGTGTTAGATTAATTACATTTCTTAACTTAGAATTATTAAACTCATGTTTATATTGTTACGAATAAATTCATGGCAACTCAGTAATTTGCTCACTTATAAATTCACGGCAACTCAGTAATTTGCTAACTTATGAACATACTCACCTACCAAAATTAGTTCATCTCTTGACTATATCCCTATGTCAATTCAACCGATTAAACAAATCTTAATAGGCAAATATGTTATTGCACATACATACTTATTAAATCGAAATAATCTCTTATACATATCCCTATGTCAATTCAATGATTAATTAAATCTAATAAGCACATAAAAGACTACCGAGGTAACAAAGTATCCCTACCTTGAAACAGTTTAATCACAATAATCTTTCAAGTTATGCAAGACAAATGTATCGTCAGATACCGTTGCTAATTTAACCCCCAGCTACCTTATATGATTAAACATGCACTGATTAAATACTGTGTCCATTAATTACAATTTCAATCCATTTAAATAATTAATTCATTAGCTACCTCATAATTGTAATGCAAGAATAACTTACTCATGATTTTACTTAATCAAGTATCTTACCGAGGCCTATAACAACATAAACACAATTTTAATAATTTTAGCAAATGAAATGCAATCAACCTAACACGAATTAAATTCAAGCTAAATTGATTAAATTAACCATTCCAACAACATAATATTCATAGATATGTTCATCATAACAAAAGAAAAATTAAAGAGATAGGGAACAAGAATCAAATTCGGTGTTTTTTCTTGGCTTGACTAGTTTGTTCCATTCTTCCTTCTCCGTTGTCCTCATCGACCAAGGCTGCTATGAACACTTAATTGCTGCTCCTAATGGCTGATGAATGCCCCTTTTACAAGATGAGAAATCAACAAGAGAGCAAAGGATTTCGGAATGGAAAAGAAGATAAAAAGTGGAGAGAAGAGAGAAAAGATGTGAATGCTTGAGATGTGTTACAAATTACCAGCCTAAGGCGGTTTTTATAACTGAAGAGGGATGCTAAAAATAGCTAAAATTATCCGCCAAAGAACCCTCCCTTGGCTGGCCACACATGTGGCAAGGTTGATAGTTTCAACTTTGCTAATTTAGGCTGGGGAAAATCTATAAAGCTGTAACACCGCAAACCCGACCCATACGTTTCGACCGGATATGGTATGCTACGGGTTGTACATTGAAAACTTTTGCCTTGTTGGTTTTGGAAACCGTAAGTTAATTTAAACATTATTTGAATAAATGAGTGACATTTAAAAAGAAACTTTGTAATATTAAATATAGTAAAACCTTTGACACAAATTCACAAGTTGCAGAACTTTTATAAAGAAAAACTACTTAGATGAATAAAAACTATGGGGGCCTTATTACATATAATTTCCCAAAACTAAAATCTTAAGAAAAACCGAAATAATCTAAAGAAATATAAATCAAAAATTGGATAGCCCCTCAAGTCCGTCTCGGCTCCCATGTTCACGATCTACTGCTCATCTGAAAGAGTAGAGAAAAAGGAAGGCGGTGAGTTACCAAGACTCAGTGTATAAATCTCAAAACACACAACGACCTGAGCCCACAAACACATTATGGGCCCTGGCCCATACATAAAGGCAACAATCATGAATATAAATCAAATGTTAACGATGAATAGCCCAACCCATCCTAGGTTTCCATCCTCTGCACACCAACTCGTACCAACCATCACACCTTGGGGATTTCTACAATCAACCCTCCATCCGCTACACACCATAACGATACATTGCCGTCGCTATTCTGTTGTATTCGGAATCATTAAACGTAGCATAGCCACAGATCACTGTGTGACCTAACATTCATATTTGTGGGATTTCTACCACCGATCACTATGTGACTTATCATGCACTTCCCCTTCAATAACATAATCCCACCCGATGCATACACATAAAAGAAACATCATGCAGACTTATACATATTTCGATACACATAGAGAGTTCTATGTTTACGTACATGGCATCTTAGCATAACCCCTTTTTGGGTTCCATTCGACTGTCCATACAGCCTCTTTTCAGCTTTTTAGCCCATAACATAAACATATAGACATACATACAGGATTAATAGTGTGTTAGAGATCTACACACCTGATTACTGATAGAATGATACTTTCTATGTCGATGCTATCCGTAGTCGACACAACTGCTATCTGCCTAAGATGTTGTTCAGAAGCCGGTCCACAACCAAGTGGCCAATCTCGAACGGCAGATACCGCTCATTTCTTAAACTTAGGGATTCTCTCCTTTGCCTGATCCATATTTAATACCATCACAAGTTCTTGTCAGAACTACTATCACAGTTTATGATCGTTAATCCTCATCATAAAGTTAAGATCTTGCATGTAATAAGCGAATATAGTATAAATCTAGGGAAAATCTTCTTAACTTAAAATCCCAAAATTGGAGACTAATGTTTTTCAGCTTTTAGATCTAGACGACCAACTTTCCTTCAAATCCCGGAATGCCGCCCAACATAGAACCATTAAACTATTAGCTTTTTAGATTTTTCCTTTCAAAAACCGAAATAGAACGTGAGAGCTTAACAGAAGTCGACGCTTACCTTAACACAGGGGATTCAGCTAGCACTAGATAGAAGATTCAGCAATGCCAAAGGAAAAGATTAAATGCTGGAAGAATAGGACTATCTCACAAATGGGATGAATAGAGAAAAACTATGGAGATTTTGGCTTTTTAAAGAAATCGGCTTAAGAGAAAAAGAATGGAGAAGAGAGTGAAAGGAGAGGTTTCGGCTTTTGAAGAAATTGAAGAAAAGAAATTGTAGAGGGAGAGGCTAAGAATTTCGGCGCAAAGAGTGAAGAGGAAATTAGGGTTTAAATGCCAGAATAAATGAGATATCCCCCCCTATTTATAGAAATTTCGGCATCTACTGCTTAAAACTGAAAATGCCCTTCCTGATAACTAAAAGTCAAGCTAATAAAAAGGGAAAATTCGGCACCCCTTATCCATGAAGTAGACAAATTCTTTACTCCTCTAGGTGGTGGATTTTCGGCTATCACCTTGCCTTGCAAATAGCTCCTATCCTTTCTCCTTTTTATCATCTATATTATCAATTATAAAATCCACATAAATCCTCCTATTTTTGAGCCTTGTTGCCGTCCACTTCACCTAACCCTAATGCCGAATTTAGCTAACTTAAATTAAAGGATTTGGGCTCTATGAAACTTAAATTTTGGGCCCCTAACTCCTTGTGTATGGTGTCACCCCTTGTTCCCTTTATTGTGCCGAAAATAGCCCATAAACATGGGCTCCTTGGGTCAAAACTTGGGCCCCTTTAATTGTTAATGACGCCACCTTCAAATTCCCTTGCAGTGCCACCTATTGTTGGGCCACAAGCCCACGTTGGTATTTTAAACACAATTACCTCCTTTTAACTCTATAATGCCCAATCAGATAATTTAACCAAGGCCTTTGCCTAGTCCTGAGCCCAATTTGGACCCCTAACAGTTAAATTAACACATTACACATGTTCTCCCATTAAACGCATAGGCCCAAAAATTCAGGATGTTACAAAAGCCACCAATTGTGGAGGGGTTTGTCTGCAACTTGAACAAGTCTTCAAGGGCCTCTTTTCAAGCTAAATAATCAGCCAATAAGCTGATTTGGGTCAGCATATGGACGGTTTTGGGCTGTCCACTTCTTGGTTGGTTCAGTTCATTGAACCACTTTTTCATAATTAATTAATAATACTTTATTTAATCCAAATTAAATTGGATATAAATTAAAATTAATTGTATCATGAATTTGTACACATAATTGGACTGACTTAGGCTGAAAATTAATTCGCCTTGATACTTCAAATTGCTTCTCGGTTTTGAACTTCTAGCAGTGTCTGCCGAGTCGTTTTTTGCCCTTTGTGCAAATCTGTCGAAAAATGATCAAAATCAATCATAAAATTAATTAAAATTAAACATGTTCATAATTTAAGTTCAATTTAATTATTTTATAAAAATTAATTATTTTTTGATAAGAATTTTATCAAAACTGCATGAATTTAAGTTAAAAAGGGCATGAAAAAGTGTGTATATTTTTGTGTTTCCACTACGTAGGTATTTGTGATTATGAATTATATCTATGTTTGTATGAATGTTTGTCAAGTATAAAATATGTTTCTGACAGAGAATCTAATAAGTTTAGGTATGCACCTATTGTTGTTTTAGTATTAAAACATTGAAGTATGATAGTAACAGTATGTCTGGAATGTATGATGTGAGATGTTTGCTATGTTGATTGTTTGTTAGTAACCTAAGATGATTGTGCTAGTTTATCCAGTGCATGAAGTGAATCTGGTTAGACACTAAGCTTCAACATTTGTTGCAGACTCAAAGATACATGTGACATAGATTTAGTTGGACTGGTAATCTGTTGTTGTTTTAAAGGTTTAGTCTAGATTGGTAACCTTACATGTATGGTACCCTCTAAAAAGGAATTATGAATGAATATTACCTAATGGGGTTCTCTGCGTGTCCCAGAGCGATGGTGGGAAAACCTAACAAACTATGAGTTTAGACAAATCCATATCGTAAACACATTTGAGAGGAATACCTTTGTGGCAATATATGAAAAGAAATGCCTTTGTGGAAATATATGAAAAGAAATGCCTTTGTGGCAATATGTGGAAAGAATGCCTTTGTGACAAACTTTAAAATGAATGACTTTCTCACAGAATCTAAAGTGAATGCCTTCATGGAAAACTCTGAAAGGAATGCCTTGATGGCATACTCTTTATGATGGATCATGTGGCAGGTTTTGTGTGGCTCTTATGACATGTTTTACCAAGACTTTCTGGTAAAATGTACTTATCCACCTTTATGGTATGTTCTGGGCAAATCGTGATAATTCTATATTAATTAATGATAAAAGAAGGTTATGATATGTCCAAGGTCATGACTTAAACAAGATCCAAGATATAATTTGAATAAGCTCTAAAATGAGACTTCTTGGAAGAAATGTGTATCTATATGCTAAGAAAGGTACCCGATATGGTAATCTGTCAATGTTGGATATGAATGTGTTCATCTGTGATACGTAATAGTTTAATAGATTTAGCAAGAATCTCCCGATATGGGTTGTATAAAGACTTCTACTGAACTTGTATGAAATCTGGGTTTTGGTTATCCTAAGTATATGGGGTTTTGAAATAAAATGATGTGAAATTTATCTGAATGATTTATGTAGTACATTATCAGTATGGGTTGTATGGTATTGAACCAAGATATGATTTGAATCAATAGTTTGATAGTATCATTTCTACGGAAGTATTCGCCAACATGTATGAGTATCCGCTCACAGTAAATGTTAGTGATCAACTGTTTGAAATAGGAATATGAGGTAAGACATGGATAGCTAGAAATGTTTTCTGAGGGTATGTTCCATTAAGAAAGTATTAAGTGACAAGAGGTCTATGAACTGATATAAGGGATTCCTCAGTTTATTAAATACGAAAGACTAAGTATGAAAAGGGTATGATGATTCTTATATATATAAGATTGATAAACTGTAATGGTATCAACTTAAGTAAATGTTGCAAAGTAATAGGGGACTCATAATAATTCATAAGATTTGCAAAGTATTTATCAAAGGTACGGTTATAGAGATCACTAAGTACTCTTGTACTTACAAGGTTTGTTATTTTATTTCGGGTTTGAGGAAAGTCTATGCTTGGAGGGATAACACTAGGAGTTTGCCAAGCTAGTGGTGAAGTGGGCTATTATGCATACAATGGAATTTTGGCGTAGTTTTGGAATACACCCTTTTTAAGTCTATTTTGTTAAATTTTTTATTGAAATAATTTATATCTAAATTCATAGGGTAAACTATTGCAAGGTATTAAATGATTTATATCTAAATTCATAGGGTAAACTATTGTAAGGTATTAATCTTCATTCTTATTTGTTAAGTATTCAGACGGGAAGATCACGGAAATTTTTTAAAGAAATAAGAAATTGTAAATTGATTTTGCTTTATGGTTAAGTTTTATGTGGTAGCACTTGAAATCCAAATTTTGTAATTCTGGTCAGGTTTAAGGCGTTACACTCCACACGGTCGAGGGCTTCCCGCATGGTTCGATCACACGACTGTGTGTCCCTTATTTTTTAAATTTTATAAATTTGCCCCTATTTTTCAGATTTCTAGTTTATCTCTAATTTTTAGATTTTATGGTTTTTCCCCTATTTTTCAGATTTTACAATTTTCTCCCCTGCTTCACAAATTTTATAGTTTTGACCCATAATTTTATGTTTTGACCAGTATAGTCCCTAATTGGTTCCCAAACTATTTTTAGTGTTTTATTTTATTCAATTAAGTCCCTAACAAAATAAATAATGTTAGAATCCATGATCCGATTGATTGAACTGTCAATATTTTGTATATGTATGATATATATTCACTTTAGTCCTTGTATATGTCAGGAATTATCCTTAAAGTGTTTATTTGCTTAATTTAGTCCTTGGTATTGTGTTATTTTGGAAGTTATGATATAATGACTGAGGTGTTATGGGTATATCTTTTATGAAATGTATAATTCATGCTACCGACATTGTGAAACAAATAATCTACTAGTATAAATATTGACACCACCCTATTAAAATACCTATTAGAGCATGTTAATTGCTAGTGATGAATCAAATACATGTTAAGCATAAGTACTACTAGTGTTGATTTATTCCATTACAAAACGTGTCATATTGTATTGCATGAGATGGGATGATATGTACAAAGGAAGAGTGACAGTTTAATATGCCAATAGTGTGGTTCGATTATGAACCAAGTGGCAGTTTGTTTAATCTGTAGATATATTTTGCACTCACAACAAGTGGTAGTAATTGCACATATGTGGTTCAACCGTGAACCAAGTGGTAGTTTGTTTAATCTGTAAATATATTGTGCACTCACAATAGTAACTGCAAATATGTGATTCGATCATGAATCAAGTGGCAATTTGTTTAATCTAAAAATATGTTGTGCACCCACAACAAGTGGCAGTAATTGAAACTCAGTGGTGGTTTATCTACAACCCGGAGATATAAGGTTGGATCAGTTCTGGGGAACTCATAGTATGGTGTGTAGTAGAGGGGTAGGATTTTTTTCTATTAAATAGAAACTGTATGACATTTATAAAGCATGTGCATACAAACTGGATTTTCTATGATGACATATTGATAATAGTGCATGAATTGTTGAGTGAACTGAAATACCGATATTCTGAAATTGTTATTATGAATTTTGAGATACTATTGATGGTTAAACTGAAAAATGATACTCTAATTTGCTAGTTATCCGGAATGATTCTATGCGTCATTATTTAGTATGACTTATCGACTGTTTGCACTAGTTTTGCCTGTGATGGAACTCACACTGAGCTTCATAGCTCACTCCCTTTTTAATTTCTATCTTTTTAGATAAACCACCAAGTTAGCACGCGAACACAACATTTGGAGGGGCTCGGCTCAGATCTATATTTTTATATAAATATTTTATAATTATTATTTGATAATTTATTATTCAGAGATTGTATGGATTTATTTTTGAACTATGACATGGGACTTAGGTTTTGGTTTGATTTAGCATGCATGAAATTTAACTTAACTTAAATATGGTTTTTAATTTATAAAACATGAAATATAGTTTTAATAAAACTAAGTTAAAAATCACTTTCCCACTGGTAGATTGAAATTAAGAATTATGAGTAATAAATAAATGAAAATTAACTAAGTTTTCAAAAATAGTTACCGTCATAAGAATAAGGTTAAATTAATTGGATTTTGTTAAATCGCTAGTTTTTCTAAAAGTAGGCTAAGTTTTCTTCTAAGATAAACAAATGTTTTAAAATAATTGATTTATAAACTCTGATTGTACTAGGCCATCTCGGTGGCCGATGTAATCTCTCGAATTCAAGTCTAACATCTAGTTTGAGTTGGGGAGCTTACATTTGGTGGTGTTAGAGCCAGGTTCATAAAACTCAAACTGTAGAAAAATTTGAATGAGTCTACATGCATGCATGCACTGGAAAAGGGTATTTTGGGAAAAAATAATGCTACAAACTTTTGAAAAATATATTTTTTGCAGGAAATTAAATAATAGACCCTGATGCCAGTCCTACTTTAATTGCTTATACTTTTGGAAACTTTAGATAAATTGTGTATATTAAATTGGAAAATCCCCAGGAAATAGCTGATGCTTGAACCCCCTTTGTTTGAAACATGTAGATATCCTTTAGATATTAATTTTTGTGAGGTCATTATGAATACCTAAGGTAGACATGGTAGGGGTAGATTGCATAGGGCTACACTCGTTGAGCTGCCCACTATTCAGGGAGAAAACCCAATTCTTGAGGAGGAGTATGTGGAGAATTCTATTGCCAATGGTGTCAGAGGTTACAAGAATGGAGACGACATAGTATCACATGCAATGCTGAGGGTTTTACAAAGGGTTGCGGGAACCCAAATTAGATTAGGAAGTTGTGGATCTGTTATGGAAAAGCTCTAATTGAATGAGGTTGAAACATTCAAAGGTATTGTTGGAACAACTCCTACTGTGGCGGAATACTGGATAGAGTTTATAGAAAGGATTTTGAAGGACCTATATTGTACCTCGGAGCAAATGTTGAATGGCATTGTGTCCTTGTTAAAGGAAGAAGCTTAACATTGGCAGCAATCTATTGTAAGGGCTATGAAGGGTGAACGAATAAACTGAGAATATTTCCAAGAGGCCTTTCAAAAGAAATATGTGGGCACTAAGTATGTGGAGGCCCGGAAACTTGAATTCATTGAATTAAAGCAAGGAGACAAGACGGTGTTAAAATATGAGGCTAAATTTTTTAGGCTCAACCGCTATGCCCTAATAATGGTTGCCATAGAACAAGATAAGTGTTTAAGGTTCAAAAATAGGCAGCGATATGACTTGAAAATACAGGTTGCTCCACATCAGGAATGGGTGCTTGAGACCCTAGTGGAGAAAACCAAAATTGTGGAAGAGGTCAAATAGTTAGAATGAGAAAATTGGGGAAAGTGTAAGACCCTGTTAAGAGAGATATTGGTTCTACTGACTCAAAACCTCGTCCTATAAAACAAACTAGAAAGGATAGACCACAACAAGAGTATGTTGTAACTAATTCGAGGGGTAAGACTCCTAGTTATGCGTATTTTGAAAAATACCACATAGGTGAGTGTTGGAAGAAATTGAGTGCCTGTTTAAAGTGTGGTTTAAAAGAGCATATGATTAAGGATTGCTCGCATAGGATAGAGTTGACGTAAGTACCACCCAAAACCAAAATCAGAGAACAAGAGAATTACCTTTGAGGGGTCGAGGTCAAAATAAGACCACAAATAATGTTGCAACAAGTGTGAACTGAATTAAGGCTAGATAGCTTACCCTTGTTTATGTTGTTAGAGGTTGAGAGAATAGAGATGCGTCTAACGACATCACACGTATTTTACCCCAGCAAACATAAGAGCCACCTATCCATATGTACATGTAATGTATCTATTAAAATGGGAATTTGGGGTAGTTGAAACTGTTAGTGAAGTTATCGAAAGACAATTCGTGATAGTGAATAGGATTTTCAAGAAAAGCTGTAGGAAGTTTAGGGAGAAGAATTATACATAGAAATTGGAGTAGCGCAACGAAAGCGTGGTGGCGAATTGCATACCAGTAAGGGAAATTTCGGGGATGAAAACTTTTTAAGGACGGGAGAACTGTAACACCCCAACATATGGGGAGTGAATTGTAAAAAATGACCAAGTAAATGATTAAGCTTGATGGTTAAGTATTTAGTATATTCTCTAGAAGTCCTCAGATCAACCCACACTTTTCCCAAATCTTTTCTTTATTGTTTCAACAACTTATGATCAAAACCATACTTGAATATATATTAAATGAAGTAGAAAATAACTAAGTGTGGGCAGCAGCCGAATTGGTTAAGCATTTTCTGCCCTTTTGTTTGCCCAAGTTCAAGTCATGCCATTCCCCTCCATATTTTTTAATTTCAGAGAAAAAGGGGAAATTACCATGCAACCCACTAGGATTTCCAAACTCTAAGTAATTACTCCAATCTCTCCTAATAAGAAATGGATTTTAATTTCTTCGCAACCTTAAATAAGGTTTTTCCTCTCTTCTCTTTATATTATTCTTTTCCTCTTATTTTCTCATTTCTTTTATCAAAATTTTATATCTTTTCGTCTGAGAGCTATTTTACAATCCCGAATAAAAATTAAAGTTCGTTAACATATTTTTCTACTGGTTGCCAAATTATTGTCAATAATCTCCTTATTTTCATTGAAAGTTCCGTAAGTGTTTTCGTTTCAGCTAGTAGAACTTGTAAATTATAAACAGTGTCAAATTTCATTAACCTTTCGATTTAAACTTGATCTATCGTGATTTTTGCCAAAATTATCCATTAACCCTGATTAATCTTGAAATTCGTCATTGATACATGTGTAAATCCTGTTTGAAGGACCTGTTGTAGGTGAATCATATCAGAATTGAGCATAAGGATCATTTATCAGACCTCCAGTAAAAGGTGTGTGTTAATTTACAAGCGAATCAGGGTAAAATGTGCCTTGGAATAGAGCCACATGGTAAGCCACACAGGGGTGTGGGCCACATGGCCACTCACACGACCTTGTTCTCCTAAAAACCTTGGTTTTTCGACTCTCACATGGCTTAGGACCCTCGACATGGCCTACCACAAGGTCGTGTCTCCCCCTGTAGGTTGCTTTGTGATTTGCATATGTGTTTCTTCTTGAGTTGTGATGAGGTGATGGCTCAAAGATAAAACATATAAGTGTTGTATCAGAGGCAATTGGTTAAGAAAAAGAAATGTTTTGAGGTAAATATAGTAACAGACGAGTGGAAAGGAATAGAACTTGAGATAGTATTCGCCAGAGACAAAGTTGAAGGTTAAAGAAGATAAGACTATTTATATAGACTATCAGTTGCATTGTGAAAATATGACTCAGGTAAATAATGCTTTTTTCATTAAGTTCTTATGAACTTATCTACGTGTTATGTTGCAGGTGAGATGATTTGGGTTTGCGACAGGAGGGACGATGCCAAGACTATGCCAAGAAGTGGCATACCAGGTTATTATGCATTCAGAGTGTAACACCTCAAACCTGGCCCAAACATTACGACCGAATTTGGTTTGTTACAGAGGAAAATATTTTGAAAACCCTGGTTAACTGATTCCATTTAAGGTAAAAGATATTGTATTGTTTTAAAACTGTTGTATTGTATGAAGAAAACCATACTTAGTTCCGTCTGAAAATTTATTAAGTCAGGTTGTTACAAATTTCAAATGTACCCGATGGCACAATAAAACATTTTTAAGTTTGATTTTGAGAAAACATGTGTACCCATGTAAATATCATTTAATAGTTTAAACCAATTATCCAAAACAGATAAAATAATAAAAGTAGTCTTAGGAGGCCTTATTACAACTTAAACAAAATAAAACCAACAATAAAATAAAAATGGTTCAAAATTCATTTAGTCTACATTCTCACTGCATGGCCACCTCGAGTCCATCCGGCTCCTCTTTCGCGATCTACGTGTCACCTGAAAAAGGTTAAAGGAGAAGTTGAGTCACCAAGACTTAATGTGTAACCCTTCCCCCGATTTAGTGCAACATCATACACAAATCATAACTAATTTAACATGCACCAGTTTAATATGCACCCAGCCTAGCCATCCAAACACCTTTCTCTACCCCGTGTGGTACCAAACCACTGGTGGTGCCAAACCACTGGTGACTTAAAGTCACGATATCCATCAATGTTGTGGTGCCAAACCACTGGTGGGGCCAACCCACGTGTGATACCAAATCACTGGCGTCAATCACTAAGCCACTGGGACGAGACGCTATGAGGTGCCAAACCTCTGGTGACCGAAGTCACGAAATGTGGTACCAAACCACTGGTGTCCGTCGACACGAATATCACTTCCCCCTCCACTCATATATCCCACATCAATCCATGATATTTAACAGAAATCATGCCAACATGCTTATTTAGCAACATACACTGGATTTATCATTAACCAAATATTTAAGTCACATATACCAAATATGTCATGCTTCCCAAAAGCATCATAAAGAACTCATAACGACAAGGACTTACCTGAATCCTTGCTTATACCATTATGGTATTAAATCCGAATCTACACAATCCGATTAAGCATACACATAACACTTAGCACATTAAATAGTTATAAAGTGTGTATGTACACAACTGTCACCAACGATAGTCCTAAATCCTGAAAAGACAAATCTGCCACACAAGCTTTCCTTGCCCCTATATTCGGCCAAACATGGAAGTTAGTGACATGGCCTATTCGGCTAACCCAAATAAATCTAAAGGGTTATCACTTGAACCCGAATCCTTACCTACACGTCCCTTGAATACTAGCCACCACACACCAAGTGTTTCTGCTTCCCTATAATCGGCAATCACATGTTAATAGCCTTCGGCTTTTTAATCACTAAATAAATAAAATAGGTCCTTACCACCACTTACCAAGACCGATTGACAGAGAATGGAGGCTTGGATCGAATACCTCAAAATCCCGGGCACCTAAACAGAATCGGTTTCAAAACAGGTGATTAGCACCCTTGCTAACAGGTGCCGGAATCGGCTCTTACCATCATCAAAGTCGACAAAGAAAGCGGAGGGGAAAGGATAGGTATTCGGCCTAGAGCATTTACCTTCTTCAATCAATTGACGAAGAAAACCCGAAGAGATCTATCCCACTTTACTATTCGGCCAACGAGAGTTTAACAGGAAGAAAAGAAATTTCGGCAAAGAGGTAGGGTGTAGCTTCGGCTATGGTTGATGACAATCAAGGCTTGGCTTTGAGTGAAAAGAGGAAGAAAAAGAGAGGGAAAGAGGGTAGGTGATTCGGCCTCAAAAAGAAGAAAAGAGGTAGATGGCAATGGTGTTTCGGCTTTGAGAGAGAATGAAAAAAGAAAGAAGAAAAGAGATGAAATGCTAGCCGAATTTGTGAAGTAATTCACTAGGAAAATTCGGCCTTCCCCCCTACATAGCTCCCTTGCCATCCACTCCTCTCCAAGGAGTTCAAATTTCGGTCAACCCCTTGAATTACTCTTGGCCAATTGTTTGAAAATATTCAAAATAATTTGAATAAATCAAATGCCTATATTTTCTCCTTAGAATTAATCAAATAAAATCCAATTAAAAACATTATTATCCTTATTATCCTGAAA
The DNA here is from genome assembly GCA_025503065.1 of Gossypium bickii. Lineage (NCBI taxonomy): Eukaryota > Viridiplantae > Streptophyta > Magnoliopsida > Malvales > Malvaceae > Gossypium > Gossypium bickii. The sequence continues at coordinate 57,205,455 of CP106714.1, read as the reverse complement.
TCAAAATTGAGCCTTTTTCTCTCTCCCTTTGCCGTCCAAAATAAAGAGCAAAAAGGGGAATTTCGCGACTCGAACACAGGCTCCCCTTGCACCTCTTGTGGCGTCAACTCCAGTCCTTAAGTGGCCTCCCTTTTGCCACCTTTCCAAGGCCCTATTAGTGTCAAATGTTCCCTCTTTTAACCTTGTAACCCTTACTTACTAAAGCTCCCTATCTTTAAAGCTTACAATTAAAATTTTCTTCTATTCCGAGCCTACTCAAGACCCTTAATTAGGTCTTATTACACCACAAATAATACCACCGCAATTCAAACACAAGAAAAAAAATAATTCAATCACAAATAACCCCTATTTTAGGATGTTACAGTTCTACCCCCTTAAAATAATTTCGGCCTCGAAATTACCTGATCAGAAGAGATGGGGGCATTGCTGCCGCATCACATCCTCGGGTTCCCACGTAGCTTCCTCCGCACCATGGTTTCGCCATAGTACTTTCCCCAACGGTACTGACTTCCTACGCAGAACTTTGACATCTCGATCTAAGATCTGAACTGGTTTTCCTCGAAAGATAAGTCTGAGTTTACCTCAATCTCTGCCACAGGCACAACGTGTGATGGATCCGACCGATATCGCCTAAGCATTGACACATGGAAGACGTCATGAATCTGACTCAACTCTACCGGCAACTCAAGCTGATAAGCTACAGGTCCCACTCGCTTTAACACTGTATATGGCCCGATGAACCTTGGGTTTAGCTTCCCTTTCCTCCCAAATCTTAATACCTTCTTCCAAGGCGACACCTTCAGAAAAACTTTATCTCCTACTGCATACTCCATTTCCTTACAGTTAAGATCAGCATAAGACTTACGTCTATCTCGACGCTTTCTTCGATTTGAGCCCGAATCACCTTAACTTTATTTCGTTTCATACTAACTCGGACCCAAAACTTGTCGTTCACCCAACTCCGTCCAACACGTAGGAGTACGACATTTTCATCCATACAGGGCTTCATATGGTGCCATCTGGATACTCGCTTGATAACTATTATTATCAGCGAATTATGCCAACGGTAGATACTCTTCCCAACTACCGCTGAAATCCAAAACACAACCTCTCAGCATATCTTCTAAAATCTATATGAACCTTTCCGACTGTCCGTCCGACTGTGGGTGGAATGCTGTACTGAAATCCAATCGTGTACCCAAAGCCCGATGCAACGCTTTCCAGAACCTTGACGTGAACCTCGGATCCCTATCCGAGATAATTGATACTGGCACACCATGCAACCTTACTATCTCAGCCACATACAATTTTGCTAGCCTCTGAAGAGAATAATCCACTCTCATCGGTATGAAGTGAACTGATTTAGTCAGACGGTCCACAATCACCCAAACTGTGTCCTTCTTACTGGGCGTGAGGGGTAGTCCACTGACAAAATCCATAGTGATCCTCTCCCATTTCCACTGAGGGATCTTCACTGGTTGAAGTAACCCTGATGGCAACTGGTGTTCAGCCTTCACCTGCTGACACGTCAGACACCTTCCCACAAATTCAGTTACCTCACGCTTCAACCCTGGCCACTAGAACTGCTTCCGCAAATCTCCATACATCTTGCTTCCTCCAGGATGCATAGCGTATGGGCTACTATGTGCATCTTGGAGAATTCTTTGTCTCAACTCCATATCCTTCGACATACAAGCTCGTCCTTGAAAACATAGTACACCATCACCAGTCAAACTATACCCTTCCAAACCACCATCTTGTACTATCATCCACCAATTGCTTTTCCTTAATCTCCTCGATCCAAGTTGGCTTAACCTGCAGTTCTGCCAAAAGACTTCCATCATCGTATAGACTGAGGTGAGCAAACATCGCCCTTAAGTCCGTCACGACCTTCTGGCTCAAAGCGTCAGCTACCACGTTAGCCTTGCCCGGATGATACTCAATTGAACAGTCGTAGTCCTTCAATAGTTCAATCCATCGGCGCTGCCTCAAATTCAAATCCTTCTGAGTCAAGAGATACCTCAGACTTTTGTGATCCGTGTAGACTATTGACTTCTCCCCATACAAGTAATGCCTCCATATTTTCAAAGCGAAGACTACTGCCGCTAACTCCAAGTCGTGCGTTGGATAGTTAACCTCATGCGGTCTTAGCTGACGGGATGCATAGGCCACTACCTTTCCTTCCTGCATCAACACACATCCCAACCCAGTATGGGATGCATCGCAGTAAACTGTGAACAACTTCCCTGCCTCAGGCTGTACCAGAACTGGAGCTTCCGTCAAAATCTTCCTTAGCTTATCAAAACTTTCCTGTTGTTTCTTCGACCATACAAATGGAACTCCTTTTCCTTAATAACTTAGTTAACGGTGCTGCGATTAAAGAGAATCCTTCCACAAATCTTCGATAGTATCCTGCCAGACCCAGAAAACTTCAAATTTCTGCCACCGACCTAAGCGGTTTCCAATCCAACACCGCTTCAACCTTGCGAGGGTCCACTCTAATCCCTTCAGCTGATACTACGTGACCTAAGAAAGCCACCTCCCTAAGCCAAAATTCATACATACTGAAGTTGGCATATAACTGCTTCTCACTCAGTACTTGTAGAACTATACGCAAATGCACATCATGCTCCTCCTCCGTCTTTGAGTAAACCAATATGTTGTCTATAAACACCATGACAAATTGATCCAAGTACTGCTGAAACACCCTATTCATTAAATCCAATGAATGCTGCCGATGCGTTGGTCAACCCAAACGGCATCACCAGAAACTCGTAATGCCCATACTGAGTACGGAATGCCGTCTTATGAACATCAACCTCCTTAACCTTAAGTTGATGATAACCTGACCTAAGGTCTATCTTTGAGAAGGCTGATGCCCCCTTTAGTTGGTCAAACAAGTCATCAATCTGGGGCAATGGATACTTGTTTTTGATCGTTAACTTGTTTAGCTGGCGGTAGTCGATACACATCCGCATTGATCCGTCCTTCTTCTTGACAAACAATACAGGTGCTCCCCACGGAGATATACTTGGTCGAATAAACCCTCTATCCAAGAGCTCCTGAATTTGAGCCTTCAGCTCCACCAATTCCTTTGGTGCCATTCGGTACGGTGCTATAGACATAGGTGCCGTTCCGAGTAACAAGTCTATACCGAATTCAACTTCCCGATCTGGAGGCAGACCCGGAAGTTCCTCTAGAAACACATCAGCAAATTCCCCTACCGTTCGGACCTTCTCAACTGCTGACTCCTTAGCCTCCAAGGCACATATATGAACCACATATGCTTCACAGCCCTTCCTGACCATCTTCTCTGCCTTCAACGCGGACACCACATTGGATAGGTAATCTCTTCTATTACCTATCATGACCACTTCATCACCTTCAGCCATCTTAAGAACCATGCGCTTAGCAGCGCAATCCAACTTTGCCTGATACTTAACCAACCAGTCCATTCCAAGGATCAAATCAAACTCCCTAAACGGCAGTTCCATCAGATCAGCCACAAACACTACCCCTTGGAGTTCTAGGGGTACATCTCTATATAGCTTGTTTATAACTACAGAGTGACCTAGAGGGCTAATTACTGTCATCTCCGTAGAAGCAGTCTCAAAGTCTAAGTTCATAGTCTCTACCACGCTACTAGCAACGTATGATTGTGTCGAACCCACATCAATTAATGCAACATATGGAAGACCAAAAATTAGCAACGTATCGATTATGACGTCCGGTGCGTTGCCCTCCTCTCGACGTCTCGCTGCATAGACTAAACCAGGCTGCCTTGCCTGCAGTCTTTGCACCTCTCGCCTCTAATCCTCGTGACCTCGACTAGCACCATTACCTCCTCTACCATTACCACGACCCCTCTGTGGTAGTCCTACATTTCTAACCTGAGCACGGTTCTGACCCTCTGGCTGACTCTTTGCTAACTTCCGAGGACAATCTCTCACACGGTGATCCAAAGATCCATATTCAAAGCATCCCCTTTCACCGGTCCAACAACCTCCCCAATGTGACTTCCCACAACGATTACACTGAGCCGGTCTCTGATTAGTAGCCATGGGCCTCTCCGTCTGATTCAGCCCACTCTGCCTAGCCCTCTTTTGTGCATTACTACCCGATCCAGACGACCCAAAGCCTCTTTTCTGCTTGTTCCTATCATAATTCTATCTCACGGACTCCTTGACCCCTTCGGCTACCTTAGCCTTTTCAACCAGGACAGCAAACTCACGCTCCTATTGTGGAGCAATCAGCAACCTTAAATCGTCCCTAAGTTCGTCTTCAAAGCGGACACAACGATCATGCTCAGTTGACACAATTCCCCTAGCATAGCGGCTCAGCCTCAAGAATTCCGCTTCATACTCCGACACAGACTTATTCCCTTATACTAACCCCAGAAAAGCTTTCCTCTGTGCATCCATGTACTTGGTGCCCACATCCTTCTTCTGATAAGCACCTTTGAAGTATTCCTAAGTAAGATCATCTGCTGTGGCACCATCCCGAACCGTGAGCCACCACTGATATGACTCATCCTTTAGAAGCGACACCACTCCTTTCAGCTTCCCCTCATTCGCTAGATTGAGATCATCCATGATTCTCTCAGTCGATTCTAACCAATATTCCGCTGCACTGGGTGCCACTCCCGATACTCCCCGGAATACCTCAGTTCCGTTGGATCAGAGTCGCTCGGGAACAGATTTTCGAGCTCCCATTCCCCCACTAGCCCCAGCCACAATCTCAACGACTCGCAACACAGCTTGCGATACTGCCTCACCTCCAGTCTGATCTTGCTCCTCAGCTCCAAAAGTTGGAGGTGGTGGTGGCGGTGGTACTTCATTCTCCGACCCCTGACCCGACCTAACGGGTTCTGACACGGTCATCCTGCCCATACCGCGTCCACGACGGCCATGTCCTCTAGAGCTCATTCTAACTATCGCGCTTTAATCTGATTAAGAAATTTTTATGGATTAGTACTTGTTTCACTTGGTTATCCGCGAAGAAATTTTATGAAAGAGTTTAATAGGGATTCTTTCGAGCAATCAAAGTTTTAAGTCCTCTATCCTAGTTTACACAAAAGAGCACATCCATTCCCTAATACTTTTCATACTTATTCACTCATCAGGCATTTCTGTCCGTTTCTATCCCAGGGGTATTTTCGTCATTTTCCTACAGGGGTATTTTCGTAACAAGTCCAAGAAATTTTAAAAACTTTAATAAATCAGGACATTTTGAAATTTCCAAACCTGGAGGTTATTTTCGAAAATTTTCCAAATGAAAGGTATAGCAAAATTTCGGGAACCAGGGTATTTTGGTAATTTTGTCAATCAGGGGGAATTTTGTAAATTTCAAGAGTCAGGGTATTATTTTGAAATATATAATTTTGGATACTTTTAAAAAAATATAAGAGAATTTTATTAAAATCGGGTAATACGATAATTTTAGAAATCAAGGGCATTTTCGTAATTTTGCCACTAGGGGCATTTTCGTAATTTTGGTAAGTCAAAAATATTTTGAAAATTTCCAAAAATAAATTTTTGCTACTATTTAAAGGAGTATTGCAATGATTTTGTTAAAACTTAGAGCTTTCATAAAACATGGCTAATCCCTTTCGGGTTTTATTCAGTATGTTTAGCCTATGACCGAGTCCTCTTGGTTAGGGTGAACCAAAGCTACGCACCAGGTAGGATTCCTGCGAAGAGGAGGTGAGTCACGAGGACTGCTTAAGTACCAAGCTCTTCCGGATCCAATCCTAGACATGCACACCAAGGTTACCACCCCATAACTCGGCGACTTGGTCGTAGGTTTGTTTAATTAGGCTTTTAAAGTCTTATGTATTTTGTTGGGGTAAACTAGTCCTAAAGTTCAAAGCACCTATCATACTATCTACGTTCCATACCTACCCTTCTACAATTAATAATTCACAAAGAAGTCAGAAGTACTTACCTGGGCGGATTGGTGCCGGAGACTCGCTGCCATGCTGTCTAAAATCAAAATAATTTTTCAAAAAGGCCTACCAAAACATTTTGGGCCTTGGGCCCCCACAGCCGAGCTTTGAACTGGGCTCTGATACAAATTTTGTAACACCCTAAACCCGGCCCAAACATTTTGAAAACCCTGGTTAACTGATTCCATTTAAGGTAAAAGATATTGTATTGTTTTAAAACCATTGTATTGTATGAAGAAAACCATACTTAGTTCCGTCTGAAAATTTATTAAGTCAGGTTGTTACAAATTTCAAATGTACCCGATGCACAATAAAACATTTTTAAGCTTGATTTTGAGAAAACATGTGTACCCATGTAAATATCATTTAATAGTTTAAACAAATTATCCAAAACAGATAAAATAATAAAAGTAGTCTTAGGAGGCCTTATTACAACTTAAACAAAATAAAACCAACAATAAAATAAAGGAGAAGGTGAGTCACCAAGACTCAATGTGTAACCCTTCCCTCGATTTAGTGCAACATCATACACAAATCATAACTAATTTAACATGCACCAGTTTAAGATGCACCCAACCTAGCCATCCAAACACCTTTCTCTACCCCGTGTGGTACCAAACCACTGGTGGTGCCAAACCACTGGTGACTTAAAGTCACGATATCCATCAATGTTGTGGTGCCAAACCACTGGTGGGGCCAACCCACGTGTGATACCAAATCACTGGCGTCAATCCCATAATATAAACCGTGGGGCCAACCCACTGTGGTGCTAAGCCACTGGGACGAGACGCTATGAGGTGCCAAACTCTGGAGGTGCCAAACGTCTGGTGACCGAAGTCACGAAATGTGGTACCAAACCACTGGTGTCCGTCGACACGAATATCACTTCCCCCTCCACTCATATATCCCACATCAATCCATGATATTTAACAGAAATCATGCCAACATGCTTATTTAGCAACATACACTGGATTTATCATTAACCAAATATTTAAGTCACATATACCAAATATGTCATGCTTCCCAAAAGCATCATAAAGAACTCATAACGACAAGGACTTACCTGAAACCTTGCTTATACCATTATGGTATTAAATCCGAATCTACACAATCCGATTAAGCATACACATAACACTTAGCACATTAAATAGTTATAAAGTGTGTATGTACACACCTGTCACCAACGATAGTCTTAAATCCCGAAAAGACAAATCGGCCACAAAAGCTTTCCTTGCCCCTATATTCGGCCAAACATAGAAGTTAGTGACATGGCCTATTCGGCCAAACCAAATAAATCTAAAGGGTTATCACTTGAACCCGAATCCTTACCTACACGTCCCTTGAATACTAGCCACCACACACCAAGTGTTTCTGCTTCCCTATAATCGGCAATCACATGTTAATAGCCTTCGACTTTTTAATCACTAAATAAATAAAATAGGTCCTTACCACCACTGACCAAGACCGATTGACAGAGAATGGAGGCTTGGATTGAATACCTCAAAATCCCGGGCACCTAAACAGAATCAGTTTCAAAATAGGTGATTAGCATCCTTGCTAACAAGTGCCGAAATCGGCTCTTACCATCATCAAAGTCGACAAAGAAAGGGGAGGGGAAAGAATAGGTATTCGGCCTAGAGCATTTACCTTCTTCAATCGATTGACGAAGAAAACCCGAAGAGATCTATCCCACTTTACTATTCGGCCAACAAGAGTTTAACAGGAAGAGAAATTTCGGCAAAGAGGTAGGGTGTAGGTTTGGCTATGGTTGATGACAATCAAGGCTTGGCTTTGAGTGAAAAGAGGAAGAAAAAGAGAGGGAAAGAGGGTAGGTGATTCGGCCAAGGATCAAAAATAAGAAAAGAGGTAGATGGCAATGGTGTTTCAGCTTTGAGAGAGAATGAAAAAAGAAAGAACAAAAGAGATGAAATGCTAGCCGAATATGTGAAGTAATTCACTAGGAAAATTCGGCCTTCCCCCCTACATAGCTCCCTTGCCGTCCACTCCTCTCCAAGGAGTTCAAATTTCGGTCAACCCCTTGAATTACTCTTGGCCAATTGTTTGAAAATATTCAAAATAATTTGAATAAATCAAATGCCTATATTTTCTCCTTAGAATTAATCAAATAAAATCCAATTAAAAACATTATTATCCTTATTATCCTGAAATCAAAATTGAGCCTTTTTCTCTCTCCCTTTGCCGTCCAAAATAAAGAGCAAAAAGGGGAATTACGCGACTCGAACACAGGCTCCCCTTGCACCTCTTGTGGCGTCAACTCCAGTCCTTAAGTGGCCTCCCTTTTGCCACCTTTCCAAGGCCCTATTAGTGTCAAATGTTCCCTCTTTTAACCTTGTAACCCTTACTTACTAAAGCTCCCTATCTTTAAAGCTTACAATTAAAATTTTCTTGTATTCCGAGCCTACTCAAGACCCCTAATTAGGTCTTATTACACCACAAATAATATCACCGCAATTCAAACACAAGAAAAAAATAATTCAATCACAAATAACCCCTATTTTAGGATGTTACACAGAGCGAGTTTAGTGGCGTGTCTAAAGACTTAGATGTTACTTAGAGATCTATTCTTTGGAATATCTACAATTGATTAGGATTTCAATTTCGATATTTTGGTAATTTAATTACCACGTGTTGTTGTATATACTTATGTATTTTAGTTTCAAATTTTATAATTAAGTAAGATGCAATTACCTATAAATTTTATAAGTAGATTAAGCTCTTGTCTGTATTCGTGTGGTAAAACTCAAGATCCGGATCTGGTTAATTGGATCGGGTTGAGGGTGTGACACCTCTCAGCCTTACTACCTAACTAACCAACTGGTATATGCTTACCTCTCGGCCTCACTTTCTTGAGTTGGATAAACACACGATTTACTTGGCATCCTCGTCTCTTGATCTATTTACCTATCTTACTTCATAGGTCCATCAATACTAGGGTTTAAGAACACATGTATTTACACTATGTATTTACACCAATTAATCTTAATGAACAAACCTTAACTCTTTTTATAATCACTCCCACATCAGATCATTAATCTCCTTAAACTATCATCCCAAAAAAATATTTCTATGATTAGATTAATAATTTAAAAAAAGAAAATAATATAAAAGAGAAATGATAGAAATATTCCATATTATATCTTGGAGTGCTCAAAATAGAGAAATCCTTTGACTGTAACACCCCTTACCCGAGTCTAACACTGAGACCGGATACGAGGCATTACCATGCTTAATCTTACTTAGCGCTTTGAAACGGGCTATAAAATTTCATTTAAGCAAATCTCTTACTCAAACTCGGCCTACGAGGCCTTAAACATGCTTCCAAGAAATATCGAATCTTTCCGGGAACTTCCACAAGTTTGAGAAACCTTTTTAACAAAGCAGGGGCCATACGCCCATGTAGGTCTAGGGACACACCCGTGTACCCCTAAGGCATGCCACCCGTGGTCGACACTGACTAATTTCACACGGCCTCGACACGTCCGTGCCTTCTGATCGTGGTCGAATCTAGCTAGAATCACACGGCCTTGACACGCTCGTGTCACTAGCCCATGTGCCAAACCTTGGCAATCTGACTTATCCACACAGCCTATACACACGCCCGTGTACTTCAGCCGTGTTGGGATTCAAATCCCAAGTGCAAATTGCAGACTTTACACAGCCTGGACACAAGCCCATGTGCTAGCCGTGCCTCCCACATGGTCTAGACACACGCCCGTGTGTCTACCCATGTGGACAATTATCAGGCTATCTACCAAGCCCTTTTTCACCCTACATTGCATACATTCATATGCTATTTCAAAACATTGTCAAATCATTAATTGAAACACATGAATTAACACATTTGTTTCATAAAAATGAAGTCTTCCCCCCCATACATGGGGTAGAACTATTTTTAGTACAATTTCAATCGACTTTTATCTTCATCTATATCTATATACAATCGTCCCATAACTTATTTAGGCCAACACATTTGGCACATTAACAATGACTTAATCAACCTTAAGTACTAGCCCTATACATGCCATAACTCAAAGGGACTTGATACCTCATACCAAATGTCTGCTTGATAGTGTGAAAATATCTACGACGATCTCCAACCCGAGCTAGCTAAATTAGCTTATACGAGATGAGAAAGGGAGAGGAGTAAGCAATATTGCTTAGTAAGTTCATCTGCATAAACTGACAAATATTGATATTCATTGAATATAGATAACCACAAAGTATTATACTGAGTTTTTCCCCTTAACTCATGGTTACTTACTCAACCACTCTTGAAGCTTACTCATTCAATCTCTTACCACATTCTTACCATGCCACAAGCCAATTACTCGTTTAATTAGTACACATTCCTACACTGATCACCACAAGATCATATAAAACAACACATCAAGCATTTTCAATAAGCCACTCAGACTACTAATCTCTCGGTGGTTACGCACTTAGCCCACCATTGATCTCTAAAAGGGTGGTATCGCACACAGCCTACCAATCATTTATACTTATGGTGATTTTGCATTTAGCTCACCAGTCCTTTATAAGCGATGGTATCGCACACAGCCCATCGGTTACTAATTAATCAGGTGGTAACGCACATGGCCCACCGATCATTTATACATATGGTGATTTCGCACTTAGCTCACCAAATGATTATTATAAGCGATGGTATCGCGCACAGCCCATCGATTAACAATTAATCGGGTGGTAACGCACATAGCCCACTGATAATAATATAGTTGATGGTATCGCACACAGCCCATCGATTACTAATTAATCAGGTGGTAACGCACATAGCCCACCGATAATAATATCATTGATGGTATCGCACACAGCCCATCATTACCATCAATAAGGTGATGTCGCACATAGCTCACCGTTATTTTTACATTCATGGATAATAATCCACATGTACATCTCTATTTCAAATGTTCATCCGAAAACCCCCCTCACGCACTTCTATTCTTACTTAACTTTCTACAATACTCATTCGTATTCACACAATGCATTAATAAATCTATCTCATACAACTAAGGTGTATTGATTACACATAACCCACTAGAGGTTCATCATATACTAAATTCAACTCAATTCAATTCTATTCACATACTTGTACTTCTCGTGGTACAACCACGTACTTTCTCTCTTTCAACATACCCGTTGAATCACTCAAATTGTTAAATAACTCTCTTGAGTCTCATACACATAGTGTCACAATGACATTGTACCCCAATAGGGTCTTACTCAAGACCTTAACTATTATCATATCATGCTATATACATTTCCCATTACTCTTAGATTCAATTCTCTTGTCATTTCATCAAGAGATATTTCATACATTCATAAAGTAAATATGCCTTTCATACAACATTGGAACATTAACTTGTACGTAATTGCAATGTTTGCATATGAACTTACTGTAGCACCCCTAACCCGTGTCTGTCGTCGAACTAAGGTTACGAGGCCTTACCGGACAATACACATTTCAGTATGGTCATATATTGCTATTCATGCACAATGCTATATCAACTTCTATAATTTACTTTATAATCAAATAGCAATTATCTACTCTATCAAATCAGCCAAATTTGCACATTTATAATGCATAGCCAAATAAGATCATACACGCTATATTTCCTACATTACACGTACAGAGAAATATCAACTTCTTTACCATACGGTCATTCGATTCAATTATGCACAAAGTGTTATTAACTCCTTTACAAACAATTTTAAACTTGAATAGTAACCACCTACTCAATCATATAAATCACATTCAGTCATATGAACCACATGACCAACAAAATCATATCATGCTTATTTAACTCTTTCACATATACAGAACATTTTGATTAATTTACCTTATTAGTATCATTTATCAATTCACAAATGCAAAATGTAGCATGTAGCAACCTTACAGAAATGAGCCAATTATAAGCCATACATATCACTACTCAATGCTGAATTTATATAACCAAACACCAGATGTTTAAAGACCGTAAGGACATACTTCCAAAATAGACTTATAGCAAAACCGAAAATATACCAACATTAACATTACAATCAAGCCATTTTCGCATGGCTATACATACGCAAATCAGAATAAACCATATTAAAACTAGCCTATACATGCCACATAACCAAAACTCAAAGATTTTATTTACCGAAATAATAACCGGATAGTGTGATAAGGCCTCCTGCGACTTCCAACCCGAGCAAATATCTGAAAATCTATAAACATAGGACAAATGCACAGAGTAAGCTTTGAAAGCTTAGTAAGTTGGAATATTAATAATAAGCAATTTAAATAAAAATATTAACCCATTTTCTCAATAAATATGCTCAAGGAAATAGAATCAATATTCACATGATTTCACCTTTTTCTTTAAGTTCAGCTTAGGCTATTTTTCTGAGTCACGGTCACTGATTTAATTATTTCATAAGCTACAGAACTCAAAATTAGGTTCCGTGAATTTTCCATGAAATTAGACCCATATACCTTCCTGTCATAAAATTTCCAAAATTTTTGGTCTAGAAAATCAATACCATATTATTCTTAAAGTTTCCCTTATTTCACTATTTGACAGTTCTGACCTATCTTTACAAAAACCTAGTTATCTCATTGTGCATAATTCAAATAATATTATCGTTTACTTCAATAAAAAATAGACTCATCAAGGATTCTAAACATATAAATGTGCTCCATTATTATTTGTTTACAATTTTTAATAAATTTCCCAAGATAGAACAGGGGATCACGAAGTCAACTCAAAACCAGTCTCACTAAAATTTAAATATCTCATAATTTCCACTTCTTTTCCTTACTCAATTTCTTTTATATGAAAATAGACTCAATGATCTCTTAATTCATATCTCCCTCACTTTCTAATTCAAGTTCCACTATTTTTCGTGATTTTTCAAAAGTACACAATTGTAGTTGTCCAGTACTATTTTAATGCAAATTTCACCTTTTCATGATTTCTACGTATTCACTTTCATTATTTATACTCAAATTCACATTTCTTTTTTTCGTTTACAACACATAACATTCTTTGTACATATACTTACCTTTCATTTTCAAACATATTATATTTTCAAAGTGTAACACCCTAAATTAGGGGTTGTTTGTAATTTAGTTAATTTTCCATGTCCGTGCTGGAAGAATAAATATTACGATTTACTTGGCGTGTTCTAGGGTCTAGAATTAAACCCGAGTTAGGCCTGACCCAGTGTTAATTTTTTTTTTAGTACCTAAAAGGAGGGAGCTAGGTGAGATAGGGCTTTAATAAAATTTTGGGCGAAATATGACAAACAATGGGCTTGGGACAATTGGCTTGGTGCGCCTAAGGGTGAGGCAAAGAAGGATTGGGTTCGAGCTGCAAAGGCAACACTTTGATTTTATTTTTGCGTCAACTAGGGAACTGGGCTAGGTATGCCTTAAAAATAAATGGCAGGGGTAAGGGACATGAAAGTCCAGGTGGTAAAGTGGCTCCCATGAGCCACTTAGGAGTTGGAGGGGAGGAAGGGCACAGGTTCGAATGGATGGGGGAGCATTTTGCTTTTTTTTTTTTTTTTAGCATAGGCGGTGATGGGCTTAGGAAGGCCTTAAAAGTAATTGGTGAAGGTTTATGGCATGAAAGTCAGGGTGGTGGAGCGGCTTGGAGCGCCACTAGGAGTCTGGAGGTGGCGTTGAGCAGGGAGCTTGGGTTCGAGCTACCCAGTATGCGTTCTGGAAGTTTTATTTTCTTTTGTATTAAAGAGGGATCGGCCTAGGATAGCCTTATAAATAAATGGTGGGAATATTTAACATGAAAGTCCAAAGGGAAGAGTTGGTTTAGGGCGCTTAAAGGTGGCGGCTGCTGCTGCTGCTTGGGGTCGCTGGTTCGAGTCCAAGAAGCAGCATTTGGGTTTTTATTTTTCCTTTTTGCTGCTGGCGTGACAAGGTGCATTGGCCTGCACATGGTTCTTTGTTTTTTTTTTCCTACATTCGGCTGGAGGGAAAATGGATGAGCACATGGTTTCCTTTATTTTATTATTTATTTGATAAGATAAAAAGGGATAATATTAGCATTATTATTAGATTATTATTGGATTATTATTTGATTATTATTTGAGTATTCAAATTCTTTTTGAATTAATTCAAGCTAGTGGCCAAGAGGAATTTCAGGTGATTGATTAAATTTTGAACTCTCCTTAGGAAGAGTGGACGGCAAGGTGTTGGGGGTGTGCCGAATTCTTTTAAATGCACTTATACCTCATTCATTCTTTTCTTTTTCCTTGTTGTTCTTAGCCGAATTTCATCTTCCTCATCTTCTATTTTTTTCCCTTTCCTTTCTTTTCTCATTCTCTTAAATCGAAAACCATTCTCCTTTTTCTTAGTCTTTGGCCGAATTCTCCACACCTCCATATCTCATCTATTTCTTTTCTTCTTAAATCGAAATCCCTATATTTTTCCTATCTCTAATAGCCGAATAACCTCCACCCTTGTTGCCGAAATCTCTTCCCTCCTATTAAGATTCCTTGTGGCCGAATAACAGGAAGACAGAGGTGTTTTCGGGATTTCTTGTGGCAATCGATTGGTGAAGGTGCTCAGGGATTTTTTTCAATCAAGCCTTCATTTGTTAATAGTCGACGTTGGGAAGTGAAGCTGATTCGCATATAGTGTGTGGTGATTGATAATCACAAGGCATTTGGGAGCAAGGATACTGAGGGTGCCGATTTGATTCTTCGGGATTTAGGGCTGTCGACTGACATCAGGTGTGTACATACACACTTTATAACAGATTAAAATGCTAAGTGTTTGTATATGCTAAATCTGGTTGTGTAGATTTAGATTTGATACCGACATGGTATGAGCAAGGATTCAGGTAAGTCCTTGTGTTACGATGCTTTTGGGAAGCATGATATATTTGATATATGTGACTTATGATACGTGCCTGATAAGCATGACTTATGTATATGTATGTTATTAATTGATGTGGGTTGTTGAGAGGAGCGGGAAATGATATTCGTGTCGACGGACACTAGTGGTTTGGTACCACATTGTGACTATGGTCACCAGAGGTTTGGCACCTCCAGAGGTTTGGCACCTCATAGCGTCCCGTCCCAGTGGCTTAGCACCACAAAGGGGTTGGCCCCACGCAGCGATATTAAGGGATTGACGCCAAAGTGATTTGGTATCACACGATGGGCTTGGCCCCATCATTCGATTTGTGTCTTCTGACACCGGAGGTTTGGCACCTCCAGGTGATTTGGTATCACAATTGTGACTTTAAGTCACCAGTGGTTTGGCACCACCAGTGGTTTGGTACCACACGGGGTAGAGAAAGGCGGATGGATGGCTAGGTTGGGTGCATGATCTAATGCATGTTAATTTGTTATAAATTGTGTATGATATGGCATTAAACCGGGGAAGGGTTACATCTCGAGTCTTGGTGACTCACCTTCTCCTTTTACATTTTTCAGTGACATGTAGATCGCGGATGTGGAGCCGGATGGACTCGAGGTGGCCATGCAGTGGAACTGTTTAGATGAACTTGGATTTTGTTTATTTTGTTTTAAATGTTGGTTTCATTTTATTTAAGTTGTAATAAGGCCTCCTAGATATTTTTATTATTTTATGTTTTGGATTAATTTGTTTAAACTATTTCTTAACATGAAGTTAAGTACACATGTTTTTCTAAAATCCAATCGCAAAATGTTTTATCGTGCCATCGGGCACATTTGCAATCTATCAACAGCCTGACTTAATAAATATTCTTTTTAAACAACACAAAATATGGTTTTGAACAAGAGACTTGAAGATGCAAGATTTTCGACAAAATGTAAATCGTGTTTTTTTAAAGATTTCAAAATGTTTTCTCGGTAGCAAACCAAATTCGATCGTAATGTTTGGGCCGGGTTTGGGTGCTACAAATTGGTATCAGGGCCCAGTTCAAAGCTCGGCTGTGGGGGTCCAAGGCCCAAAATGTTTTGGTAGGCCTTTTTGAAATATTTTTGGGTTTTTGAACAGCATGGCACCGAGTCTTCGGCACCGATTCGCCCAGGTAAGTACTTCTAAATTTCTTTGTGAATTATTACTTGTAGAATGGGTAGGAATGGAACGTAGAATAGACTTATAGGAACTTGAACCCTAGGATTAGATTACTCAAACACAAAGACAAAACATAAGCTTTAATGAACTAAACCAACCTATGACTAAGTCACTGAGCTAGGGTGTGGTAACCCCTGTACGCATGTCTAGGATTGGATCCGGAAGAGCTTGGTATTTAAGCAGTCTTAGTGACTCACCTCCTCTTCGCAGGTATCCTACCTGGTGCGTAGCTTTGGTTCACCCTAACTCAGAGGGCTCAGTGGTGTGGCAACCTCTGTGCGCATGTCTAGGAAGGTCTCCGTGGGAGCTTGGTATTTAAGCAGTCCGCGTGACTCACCTCCTCTCCACTCGAATCCTGCCTGGTGCGTAGCTTTGGTTCACCCTGACCAAGAGGGCTCGGTCATAGGCTAAGCATAATGACTAAAACCCGAAAGGGAACTAGCTATGTTTTTGAAAAAGAAGAAAACAACAAAACCCTAGTTTTTCAAAACTTTTAAAATCACTCTTTCAAATTTGAGAACAACCATCTTTACAACTTTTTCCCGAAAAATTTGATTTGTGAAAAAATTACAGAAATGCCCTTAGGGGTAAAATTACCAAAATGCCCTTGGTTCATAAAATATCAACTCAATGGTTTTGCCCAAAAATTTTATTATTTTATAAATATCCAAAAACCCGACCTTGCAAATTGTCAAAAATACTTTGGTTTTGGAAAAATTACGAAAATGCCCTCAACTTGCAAAATTACCGAAATGACCTTGAGTTCTAAAATTTTTGCAACATCATCGTTTTAAAAAGGGAAACTCTCAAAAAGGAACCCTCAAAGTTTTACAACTGTTAAAATATCCCTGATTTACTAAATTTACAAAATTACCCCTGATTGATAAAATTACCAAAATACCCCTGGTTTCCAAAAAAAAATTTGCTATACCTTTAAATTGCGAAATTCTTCGAAAATACTCTCTAGTTTTGGGAAATTTCGAATGTTTTGATTTATTAAAGTTTTAAAATCTCTTTTATTACAAAAATACCCCTGTAGGAAATGATGAAAATACCCCTAGGATAGAAACAGGACAAAAATGTCCGAAGAGTGAATAAGTATGGAAGGTATTAGGGAATGGATGTTCTTCTCTGTGTGAACTAGGATAGAGAACTTAAAACCTTGATTGATCGAAAGAATCCCTATTGAGCTTTCCATAAAACTTCTTCGCGAATTACCAAGTGAAATAAATTACTAATCCATAAAATTTTTCTAATCAGATTAAAAGCGCGTTAGTTAGAATGAGCTCTAGAGGACGTGGCCGTCGTGGACGCGGAAGGGGAAGGATGACCGTGTCTGAACCCGTTAGGTCGGGTCAAGGTTCTGAAAATGAAGTACCACCGCCACCATCACCTCCAACTTTTGGAGCTGAGGAGCAGGATCAGACGGGAGGTGAGGCAGTGTCGCAAGCTGTGTTGCGAGTTCTGGAGTTGGTGGCTGGGGCTAGTGGAAATTTGGGAGCTCGGATATCTGTTCTCGAGCGACTTCGATCTAACGGAGCTAAAGTATTCCGGGGTGTGTCGGGAGTGGCACCCAGTGCAGCAGAATATTGGTTGGAATCAACGGAAAGGATCATGGACGATCTCGACCTGACAAATGAGGAGAAGAAAAGGAGCGGTGTAAAGGCTCGCTCAAGGATGAAGCATATCAGTTGTGGCTCATGGTTCGAGATGGTGCCACGGCAGATGATCTCACGTGGGATTACTTTAAAGCTGCTTTTCAGAAGAAATATGTGGGCACCAGCTACACTGATGCTCAGAGGAAAGCTTTTCTGGGGTTAGTGCAAGGAACTAAGTCAGTGTCGGAATATAAGGCGGAATTCTTAAGGCTAAGTAGATATGCTAGAGGCATCATGGCTACTGAACATGAGCGCTGTGTCCGCTATGAGGATGGGCTTAGAGATGAGTTAAGTTGCTGATTGCCCCACAGCAGGTTCGTGAGTTCTCGTCCCTAGTGGAGAAGGCTAAGGTAGCCGAAGGGATCAAGGAGACCGTAAGGCAGAAGCATGAAAAGAACAAGCAGAAGAGAGGATTCGGATCGCCTGGATCGGGCAATAATATGCAAAAGAAGGCTAGATTTGGGGAACCAGAAAGAGCCACAAAGCCTGCTCAGTGGCCACCTCAGTGTGCTAGATGTGGGAAATCCCACACGGGAGAATGTTTGGCGGGAAGTAGAGGGTGCTTTGATTGTGGATCGTTGGATCACCGTGTAAGGGACTGTCCTCAGAAGTTCGCTAAGAATCAACCAGAGGGTCAGAACCGTGCTCAGGTTAGAAATGAAGGACCACCACGCGAGGGGGTCGAGGTGCGCGCTAGAGGTAATGATAATGGTAACGGGCGTGGCCGAGGTGCTGAAGGTGCACAGGTGAGGCAACCAAGGTTGGTTTATGCAGTTGGCCGTCGCGAGGAGGAAGATGTGCCAGATATGACAACGGGTAAGTTTCTTATTTCCGTAATACTCTTAATTGCCTTGGTTGTGGTTACGTTAGTTCGTTTTTATGTTGCTAGTGAAGTGTATGGAACTTGGATTATGGACTTAGGGAATGTGTAGAAAGTATGATAGTTCTTTAAGATCAGAGTGCGCAGTAGTAACGTAGGATGACGAGTTAAGGATGCACGATTGAACGATAGTAAGTAATTTCGAGGACGAAATTATTTTAAGGGGGTAGAATTGTAACACCCTAAGTTAGGGGTTGTTTGTAATTTAGTTAATTTCCCATGTGCGTGCTGGAAAAATAAATATTACGATTTATTTGGCGTGTTCTAGGGTCTAGAATTAAACCCGAGTTAGGCCTGACCTAGTGTTAAAATTATTTTTTTTAAGTACCTAAAAGGAGGGAGCTAGGTGAGATAGGGCTTTAATAAAATTTTGGGTGAAATATGACAAATAATGGGCTTGGGACAATTGGCTTGGTGCGCCTAACGGTGAGGCAAAGGAGAATTGGGTTCCAGCTGCAAAGGCAGCACTTTGATTTTATTTTTGCGTCAACTAGGGAACTGGGCTAGGTATGCCTTAATAATAAATGGCAGGGGTAAGGGATATGAAAGTCCAGGTGGTAAAGTGGCTCCCATGCGCCACTTAGGAGTTGGATGGGAGGAAGGGCACAGGTTCGAATGGATGGGGGAGCATTTTACGTTTTTTTTTTTTTTAGCATAGGCGGTGATGGGCTTAGGAAGGCCTTAAAAGTAATTGGTGAAGGTTTATGGCATGAAAGTCAGGGTGGTGGAGCGGCTTGGAGCGCCACTAGGAGTCTGGAGGTAGCGTTGAGCAGGGAGCTTGGGTTCGAGCTACCCAGTATGCGTTCTGGGAGTTTTATTTTCTTTTGCATTAAAGAGGGATCGGCCTAGGATGGCCTTATAAATAAATGGTGGGAATATTTAACATGAAAGTCTAAAGGGAAGAGTTGGTTTGGGGCGCTTAAAGGTGGCTGCTGCTGCTGCTGCTTAGGGTCGCTGGTTCGAGTCCAAGAAGCAGCATTTGGGTTTTTATTTTTCCTTTTTGCTGCTGGCGTGACAAGGTCCATTGGCCTGCACATGGTTCTTTGTTTTTTTTCCTACATTCAGCTGGAGGGAAAATGGATGAGCACATGGTTTCCTTTATTTTATTATTTATTTGATAAAATAAAAAAGGATAATATTAGCATTATTATTGGATTATTATTTGAGTATTCAAATTCTTTTTGAATTAATTCAAGCTAGTGGCCAAGAGGAATTTTAAGTGATTGATTAAATTTTGAACTCTCCTTAGGAAGAGTGGACGGCAAGGTGTTAGGGGTGTGTTCTTTTAAATGCACTTATACCTCATTCATTCTTTTCTTTTTCCTTGTTGTTCTTAGCCGAATTTCATCTTCCTCATCTTCTATTTTTTTTTCTTTTCCTTTCTTTTTTCATTCTCTTAAACCGAAAACCATTCTCCTTTTTCTTAGTCTTTGGCCGAATTCTCCACTCTTCCATATCTCATCTATTTCTTTTCTTCTTAAACCAAAATCCCTATATTTTTCCTATCTCTAATAGCCGAATAACCTCCACCCTTGTTGCCGAAATCTCTTCCCTCCTATTAAGATTCCTTGTGGCCGAATATCAGGAAGACAGAGGTGTTTTCGGGATTTCTTGTGGCAATCGATTGGTGAAGGTGCTCAGGGATTTTTTTTCAATCAACCCTTCATTTGTTAATAGTCGACGTTGGGAAGTGAAGCTGATTCGCACATAGTGTGTGGTGATTGATAATCACAAGGCATTTGGGAGCAAGGATACTGAGTGTGCCGATTTGATTCTTCGGGATTTAGGACTGTCGACTGACATCAGGTGTGTACATACACACTTTCTAACTGATTAAAATGCTAAGTGTTTGTATATGCTAAATCTGGTTGTGTAGATTTAGATTTGATACCGACATGGTATGAGCAAGGATTCAGGTAAGTCCTTGTGTTACGATGCTTTTGGGAAGCATGATATATTTGATATATGTGACTTATGATACGTGCCTGATAAGCATGACTTATGTATATGTATGTTATTAATTGATGTGGGTTGTTGAGAGGAGGGGGAAATGATATTCGTGTCGACGGACACCAGTGGTTTGGTACCACATTGTGACTACGGTCACCAGAGGTTTGGCACCTCCAGAGGTTTGGCACCTCATAGCGTCCCGTCCCAGTGGCTTAGCACCACAGTGGGTTGGCCCCATAGACGATATTAAGGGATTGACGCCAGTGATTTGGTATCACACGATGGGTTGGCCCCATCATTCGATTTGTGTCTTCGGACACCAGAGGTTTGGCACCTCCAGTGATTTGGTATCACAATTGTGACTTTAAGTCACCAGTGGTTTGGCACCACCAGTGGTTTGGTACCACACGGGGTAGAGAAAGGCGGATGGATGGCTAGGTTGGGTGCATGATCTAATGCATGTTAATTTGTTATAAATTGTGTATGATATGGCATTAAACCGGGGGAAGGGTTACATACTGAGTCTTGGTGACTCACCTTCTCCTTTTACATTTTTCAGGTGACATGTAGATCGCGGATGTGGAGCCGGATGGACTCGAGGTGGCCATGCAGTGGAAATTCTGTTTAGATGAACTTGGATTTTGTTTATTTTGTTTTAAATGTTGGTTTCATTTTATTTAAGTTGTAATAAGGCCTCCTAGATATTTTTATTATTTTATGTTTTGGATTAATTTGTTTAAACTATTTCTTAACATGAAGTTAAGTACACATGTTTTTCTAAAATCCAATCGCAAAATGTTTTATCGTGCCATCGGGCACATTTGCAATCAATCAACAACCTGACTTAATAAATATTCTTTTTAAACAACACAAAATATGGTTTTTAACAAGAGACTTGAAGATGCAAGATTTTCGACAAAGCGTAAATCGTTTTTTTTTTAAAGATTTCAAAATGTTTTCTCGGTAACAAACCAAATTCGGTCGTAATGTTTGGGCCGGGTTTGGGGTGTTACACAAAGTACCTGAATCGGAATGTCATTCACTTAACCATTTATTTCTCGGAATGCCCGTTGAACCGTTCGGAATAAATACTCGAATAGCTCAGAAAGCTCATACAATGCCAACGTCCCTGGCGTGGTCTTACATGTAATTAAATATCAATGCCACTGTCCCAGACAGGGTCTTACACGAAATCATATACGATGCCGATATACCAGACATGGTCTTACACGTAATCTCTAATCGATGCCAGTGTCCCAGACACAGTCTTACACGATATCACAAATCGTTGCCAACGTCTCAAACGTGGTCTTACACGAAATCATATCTTGGAATCCTATGTCATGGCACATGTATCCTCTACTCTTCCTAGGGTTCAAATGGGGCTTTTCGGACGTCGTTACATTATCGGAACTTTCTCGTATTCATATATCCTGCTTCTCGAATAATTCAATATCATAATGACATATATATATAACTTATTTAAAATACATGCATTTGCATTACCATTCGGCATTGAATTCAATCATACAGGTAATATGCATTTATAACATAATTTTATAATGTTTATTAAAATACGAACTTACCTTACCTCTTATAATCATTAGGCTTATATGTACCTAAACATTTAGCTTATTTGCTGTATTTAAATTCCACATCGTTAATGATCCTTTGAAGCATATATTTATAACAAATCACCGGCAATAAGCTCACTAGGCAATAAAGCACTGAACACACACCTGCAAGACTAGGCTTGCTAGACTGAGAGTCCGATATTAAATCACCAAAGATTAAGCTGCGAGCACAGAGAGCCCGATTAAATTCACCAGCCCAAGGCTTGCTAGGCTCATAGCCTGAATAATAACACTTTTAAGCTGTCTCACACATATATTTCATATATCGAATTTCTCGTATAGTTCATATACTTTGTACTAGCACTTAAATATCATATCACAATCGAATAACTTAAACATTTTAAAATCTTAGCTTTAATCACATTCGGCTCTTTAAAAATATTCATACAAAATTTCCAAATCAACACGTACTATGTTACGTACATAATTTATAATGTTTTATTGCTTAAATACTTACCTAGTATTCGGTTTATCGAAATGAAAATAGCTGCTCGGTTACTTTCGCTTTCCCGCGATCTAAATCCGTTTTCCTCGGTTCTTGATCTAAACATATTCAGAATTAACCCTTTTATTCACTATTTCATTCAATTCAATCCATACACACATATTTTGGGCTATTTACAATTTATCCCTCACATTTGCACATTTTATCAATTTAGTCCATTTTTCACAAAACATCAAATTCACAAAATCTACACATACCCATGCTTGGCCGAACCTCTCTAGGGACTATATAAGTCCAAATATTTCATAAAATTCACAAATTAGTCCTCCAAAATAATATTTTCACAATTTAGCCCTATTTAGCTAATTTCAGTAAAACTTCAAGAACAAAACATGTTCATCTAATTCATATCTTTCATTTAACACCAAAAATCATCAAAAAGCTTAACATATCATCAATGGCATGTCACGCAAACATCATCATTTCACAAAATTAAAATATGGGTTTTGTAGCTCTCAAAGTAACAATTGGAAAAATGTAGAAATTATCGAAAATCGACCGAAAACATACCTTGATTAAAGCTTACAAGAGCCGAATACACAAAGCTTCAAACTTTTCTTTCTTTCTTTGGTTTTCGGCAAGAAGATAATGAAATAAAGCCACTTACTAATGTTTCTTTTATTATAATATATTATATAAATATAAAATGCATGTATATTAACATAATATATAAATAAACACATGTAAACATAATATGTTTACACATAGCCGTCCACTATCTATAATTTTGCCAAATTGCCACATAAGGCCCTCACTTTTACAAAGCCACAACACTTTCATACCTTAATAAATAGCATACAACTTTCACATTTAATGCAATTTCATCCTTTGTCAAATTAAACACACAAACATACAAATTAGCTCACGGAAATTTACCCCATGCTTAGTCACATAATAACGGCACAAAAAATAATATTAATATATTATTCAGACTCAGATTCATGGTCCCAAAACCACTGTTCTGACTAGGGTACAAACCGAACTGTTACACTTACCTCGATGTCGAAAGGGCCAAAAAGGACTTTTTTGCCCACATTTCTCTTTTCATCAGTTCTAGGACCAAAACTCGTTTTCTTTGATCTAAAACAATAAAGTTTACTGATTTAATCACTTATAAATCATAATGCACTATAACCTACACTTTAGGCAAAAATGACCCCTATGCACACTATGGCCAACCAACTCAATTAACAATGCCAAATTGCACACTTGGGACCTCCAATTTATAATCCATAGCTATATGACACCTTTAGCAAACAAAATAGAACTTTCACACTCTATGCGATTTAGTCTTTTTTTCACGATTAAGCAAGAAATCGCTAAAATTAAAACACCAAAATTTCCATACATCCTTATAAACATGTTATAACACATAACATAACATGAAAATAATTTTCTCTAACCTCAAATTAGTGATTTCAAGATCACTGTTTCGACTAGCCCTTAAATCGGGCTGTTACAATTCTCCCCCCTTAGGGATTTTCGTCCTCGAAAATCTTATCAAGAGGAGTTGCTACCAACATTCTTAAAACGTTTCCATCTACTCTTCAAAATTGCGAATCCACTTATCCTCAAGTTTCTCTTGCCAATAACTCTTAAGCTGTGATACATACGGTCGAAACATAACTTGAGACCTAGGTTATTCTTCCTCTGGGGCATATACTATATCCAGTGATCCACTAATTTGGAACTCCGTACATTTCCAAACAATCGTTTGAATCTTTACTGGCTGATTCACTACAATTCGAATGACATTCCCCTCCTTGGGAATTTTGTCAAACCAAATTTGAAATCTATAAGGTTTTATCTCACTTTCTCATTAAAGCATTTACCGACTGTAGTAGTCTTGACTTGTGTGCTTTGGAAACTCAGCTTTTAGTGGTTAACTACTTCTGACCATAAACTCTATCATTTCGTGAAATATACTCTACTGTCAAAACATTTATGCACCTAACTGTACTTCCTTATTCTTGCATTAGTAGATATGCTACTACTAAATCTCATACCATAACTTTTGTATAAGTTCTGGATTCACCACCATTCAAATTCTATCTCAATTAGGAAATATCAATAACAGAAATCTTATCCAACCTGGATTTTACTACCTTAAATAAACTCATTCAGAGCTTATTTAAAATACCATTTACTATATCACTTCTGAACTCCATTGTTTTGAAATGAAGACTCACTATAGTCATTAACCTCGCTGAAACTAGGATATTACCAACTAGATTCAACCGAGTAACTAACTCGTGTTACTTAACATGGATCTTTCATCCAGACATCTATACTATGTCTAATGTCTGAGTAGTATTACAATAACTATAAACACTATTGTAATAGCTTAAGCCGTTTCCACCATTTCATCATTAAAATGTTCTGTAGCATATGATCTCTCACTCATTAAAGATTCAGAAAATACACATCGGTTTTTCCCATGGATCATTACAACACATCTAACTCTTAACACAAATACAAAAGTGATCGTCTCTGGATCACTAACCTGTCAACTCTTTTTCTCAATTCAGACTGAACTCAATACTATAACTTTCAATTAATAGTTCCTTCTATAGCTTTCAACTCAATCATCACGGTTTGAATATTTCGATGAGCATATCTTTGTATCATGCTCCCTATTCACGTACATACAAAATTTTATTCTTTTTACTGACTCATGCGTGAATATACACAGAACTCGAATCATATCTCAATACATTAATCTACTCTCTTCTCCATACTGAGAACATATTTTAAGCACACTTTCATCTGAGTTTCTATTGCTATGCCAATCTAAAACCTTCACTATCATCATATCTCACGATAGCAGGGACATCTCGATCGAATTTGTAACAGTCTGGTTTACACCCTAGTCGGAACAATGATTTCGAGACCACAAATCTGAGTCTAAATAATATTTTAATATTATTTTCTGTGCCTATGATATGTGAATAACTGTGTGTGAAAATTCTGTGAATGAATTTGTCCGTCTATGTGCTTAATCGACAAAAAAGACTAAATCGCATAAAGTTTAAAAGTGGCTTTCTAATTAATTAGTGCTTTATTGATGTGGCTTTTGAATTTGAGGGATTTATGTACCAATTTAACCACTATTATTGTTAGTGGATGATATTAAATGTAGTTATATACATATTATATATGTGTATAAGTTTATAATATATGTTATAATAGATATATATTTTATAAAGAAAACAAAAACAAGCCATATTTATTTATTCTTCCACCGAATACACAAAAGAAAAGAAAAGAGAAAGAAGCTTGGTATTCGGCCTTTGTAAGCTCTAATTAAGGTATGATTTGGTTTCGATTTTTGATAATTTTTACGTTTTTGTAATCGTTGCTTTGAGAGCTTTAAAACCCATGTTTCAATGTGATGAATTGATGATGTTTGTGTAAAATGCCATTGTTGATATGTTGAGTTTGGTGATGTTTTATGTTGTTAAATGAAAGATTTAAGCTTGATGAACATGTTTTGTTCTTGATTTTCTGATGAATTTAGCTAAATAGGGCTAAATTGATAAAATGGAAAATTGAGGGACTAATTTGCAAATTTGATGGAAAATGTGGGCCTATATGTGATGTGTATATATTCGGCTAAGCATGTGTATAAATGGATTTTGTGAATTTGATGTTTTGAGAAAAATGGACTAAATTGATAAAATGTGCAACTATGAGGGCTAAATTGTAAATAGCCCAAAATATATGTGTATGGATTGAATTGAATGAATTAGTGAATAAAGGGGTTAATTCTGAATATCTTTAGATCAAGAACCGAGGAAAATAGACTTAGATCACGGGAAAGAGAAAGTAAACGAGTAGCTGTTTCCATTCCGATAAACCGAATCTAAGGTAAGTCATTATGCAAATAAATGTGTTTGTACTGAAATATGTATGTTCATGTGATTAATGATAACAATGAATGTTTATGAGATGATGTGTATATGAAGTTCGAAATAAGGTCGACATAATGACAATGTCTGAAAAGTTTCGTACGAATCTAGGGATAGATATGATTAACTATGTTTTGACATGGGTATCTGTTCTGATTACGTGTAAGACCCTGTCTAAGATAGTGGCATCAATATCTGATTACGTGTAATACCCTGTCTAGGACAGTGGCATCAATATCTGATTACGTGTAAGACCCTGTCTAGGACAATGGCATCAATATCCGATTACGTGTAAGACCCTGTCTAGGACAGTGGCATCAATATCTAATTACATGTAAGACCCTGTCTAGGACAGTGGCATCAATATCCTATTACGTGTAAAACCCTATCTGGGACAGTGGCATCGACATCTGACTACATGTAAGACCACGTCTGGGACGTTGGCATTGTACGACTATTCTGAGCTTTCTGAGTATTCTATTAGATTTCAAATAGTTCAACAGGTAAATCCCAGAAATAAACGATTATGTGAATTGTATTTGTTTCAGGTGCGTTTAAAAGATACACTATGTATAAATGAAAGGTAAGTATCTATATGGTCTTACTACGATAAATATGTGCATTGAAATGATGAGATAATATGTGAAAATATGTATGAATGAGCCATATGTAAATGTGATACAAGAATGGATAAGCTATGATCTAACAAGTATATAATGATAGGCAAGTTTGTATGATGAATGGTTAAATAAAAGTGCCAGGAAAAATTATGGTTATGCAATTGAGCTATTAGTGATTTCATATTGATTATATGTCTTAAATGCTTAAATATTAAGTTTGTTTGTATATTGACTTACTAAGCTTTTGGAAAGCTTACTCTGTGTGTGTTTAATCTGTTTTATAGGTTGTCAAAGCTACTAAAGGCTCGGGACCGTCACGGATCGTCATCACTCTAGTAAACTTATTTTGGTACACTTTGAAAATGTATAAAGATAGATATGGCATGTATAGGCTAGTATTTTGGTGTAAGTTGTTATGTGATCTTAGCCATGTGATTTGGCTATTTATGAGTTGAGACTTTGCTTAAATGAATGTGATATATGATGCATAGCTTGGTATGGTTGAAGCATGTGAAATGGCCAAGTTTTGAGTGAGCAATTGAATGAATTATGTTTGTAATGATATGAGTTTTAGTCTTTGAAATTGTCATGGTTGGAATTGGTATTGAATGCATAGTTTGGATGATTATTTTGGTATGTTTTTTTATCGTTATATGTGTATGAGATATCTTGGTAACAATGGCTTGTAGGGATGACCCTTTTGGGTGGCATTTTGGCCTTGTAAATGGCCTATAATTTCATACGCTTGTGGCACACGGGCGTGCCTAAAGACCGTGGGCTATTAGCAGGACGTAGCTTAGTAGTACATGGCCTCGACATGGGCGTGTCAGTTGGCCGTGGTGTGCAAGTCAGTAGCTAGCTAAGAGCACACGGCCATGGCACACGGACGTGATTGGTGGCCGTGGTGGGGAAGTCAGTATATGGACTAGTAGTACACGGCCATGGAACACGGGCGTGCCTAGTGACCGCGTTGATATAGTCAGTATATAGACACGGATGGACACACAGGGGTGTCTAGAAGCCGTGGAGGGCACACGGTCTCCTCCCACGGGCGTGTCTCCCCTGTATTTTAGAAAAGTTTAAATTTTTCCATGAGATTCTATATGTGTTTCAGTTTAGTCCTGACTTGACTTCTAAACATGATTAAGGTCTCGAGGACCCGTTTAAGGACATTATGTCTGAGAATGATGATTGAATGTATGATTTTGTCTGTGAATGTTTTCAATCTGTCTGGTAACACTCCTAACCTTAATCCGGCGACGGACACGGGATAGGGGTGTTACAGAATTCATTAACTCTATTCAGCTTACTTGAAAACTCATCATACAACGTGAAACTTGTGATTTCACTTCTTATACTAGAATCAGCACCAACTTCCTCCTCAATGTACCCGAATAGGGTTACGAGGAAATAAAGAAATGTCGATTTCAATTAACTAAATCGACAACCATTTTGTCTGATTTTTTACTATCAGCAGCATTCTCACACAATCACAGTTTATGGAAAGAACAACTACATCAGCCTTGAAAGGCAACAGATGTTTATACATAATACCCAAGGAGATCATTATAATTCATTCATGGCATTAATTAACCATACACAAACCACAGGCTTCGAGTCAACTTACTCATACATGCCCTTATATAACACGTTCCATGTCACATATCGTAATCATCACTTCGTGATTCATTCATGAATACTTATATTCACTCCTTCGTATGACTTTAGTACTAATGTCATTTCTACTTCTAACTCATCTACTTATCCCATTGATTAATAGGGATAGTCAAAGATGTATATTCATCGTCATTCATGTAGGTACAAAGTCAATGCCATATCCCTGAAGTGGTCTTACATGGAGTCACTTCTAAATGCCAATGCCATATCCAGGATATGGTCTTAGATGGAAACTCATGTTGATGCCGATACCATATCCTAGATATGGTCTTACACGAGATCACGTACCGTCACCAATGCCATGTCCCAGACATGGTCTTATATGGGATCACATGTATCGCCATGGTCCAACCATGGTCTTATTCATCATTTTATCATTGAACGACCGTACTCATCTCCTGCATTCTACTTAGTCAAGCTTCCCAGTTTAACTCTCACACCATAATATGCGTGGTTTCATACAGAGTCACGAAATAAAATATTATACATCATCTACTTTAACAGTCACACATGAGATTCAACTATGTGGGCATATTAATCATACATCATTCAACCAACCATACATACATATATACCCCATTCTCTGGGTAAATTTACTCACTATATGCACCTAACCCAATAGGTTGAGTATATAACACCTTATGCACATCAAGCTAATACAGATAAGCTTGTCACCTTACAACTCTCATTTCATGCATTATCACACACATGTCATATACTTCTATTCATACCTCTTTGAATCTCATCAATGCATAAGAGCATTTCAATTACCTTATTATCACTTACAACTTTATTGGATTTAGCTCAGTTGGGAACCATCTTTGTCTTAACAAAACAATTTCGTTAGAGCCGGGAGATATCACACTATCACGGTCCACATATGGCATGTATAGCTAGACTCTTACTTATAATAGGTTAGTCTGAGAACCGAGTAAACCATGCTCTAAAACCACTAAACATAACACCCCTTACATGAGTCTAACACCGAGATCGTATACGAGGCATTACCACGCTTAATCTTACTTAACACTTTGAAACGGGCTATAAAATTTCATTTAAGCATATCTCTTACTCAAACTCGGCCTACGAGGCATTAAACGTGCTTTTGAGAAATATCGAAATCTTTTCGGGAACTTTCACAAGTTCGAGAAACCTTTTTAACAAAGCAGGGGCCACACGCTCGTGTAGGCCTAGGGACATGCCCGTGTACCCCTAAGGCATGCCCGTGTCTTCCACCCGTGGTTGACACTGACTAATTTCACACGGCCTCGACACGTCCGTGCCTTCTGACCATGGTCGAATCTAGCTAGAATCACACGACCTTGACGCGCTCGTGTCACTAGCCCATGTGCCAAACCTTGGCATTCTGACTTATCCACATGGCCTATACACACGCCCGTGTACTTCAGCCGTGTTGGGATTCAAATCCCAATTGCAAAGTGCAGACTTTACACAGCCTGGACACACACTCATGTGCTAGCCGTGCCTCCCACATGGCGTAGACACACTCCCGTGTGTCTACCCATGTGGATAATTATCAGGCTATCTACCAAGCCCTTTTTCACCCTACATTGCATACATTCATATGCTATTTCAAAACATTGTCAAATCATTAATTAAAACACATGAATTATCACATTTGATTCATAAAAATGAAGTCTGCCCCCCATACATTGGGTAGAACTATTTTTACCACAATTTCAATCGATTATCTTCATCTATGTCTATATACAATCGTCCCATAACTTATTTAGGCCAACACATTTGGCACATTAACAATGACTTAATCAACTTTAAGTACTAGCCCTATACATGCCATAATTCAAAGGGACTTGATACTTCATACCAAATGTCTGCTCGATAGTGTGAAAATATCTTCGGCGATCTCCAACCCGAGCTAGCTAAATTAACCTATAAGAGATGAGAAAGGGAGAGGAGTAAGCAATATTTCTTAGTAAGTTCATCTGTATAAACTGACAAATATTGATATTCATTGAATATAGATAACCACAAAGTATTATACTGAGTTTTTCCCCTTAACTCATGGTTACTTACTCAACCACTCTTGAAGCTTACTCATTCAATCTCTTACCACATTCTTACCATGCCGTAAGCCAATTGCTCGTTCAATTAGTACACATTCCTGCATTGATCACCACAAGATCATATAAAATAACACATCAAGCATTTTCAATAAGCCACTCATACTACTAATCTCTTGGTGGTTACGCACCTAGCCCACCATTGATCTCTAATAGGGTGGTATCACACACAGCCCACCAATCATTTATACTTATGGTGATTTCGCACTTAGCTCGCCAGTCCTTTATAAGCGATGGTATCGTACACAGCCCATCGATTACAAATTAATCAGGTGGTAACGCACATGGCCCACCGATCATTTATACATATGGTGATTTCGCACTTAGCTCACCCAATGATTATTATAAGCGATGGTATCGCGCACAGCCCATCGATTAATAATTACTCAGGTGGTAACGCATATAGCCCACCGATAATAATAAAATTGATGGTATCGCACACAGCCCATCGATTACTAATTAATCAGGTGGCAACGTACATAGCCCATCGATAGTAATATAATTGATGGTATCACACACAGCCCATCATTACCATCAATAAGGTGATGTCTCACATAGCTCACCGTTATTTTTACATTCATGGATAATAATCCACATGTACATCTCTATTTCAAATGTTCATCCGAGAACCCCCCCTCATGCACTTCTATTCTTACTTAACTTTCTACAATACTCATTCGCATTCACACAATGCATTAATAAATCTATCCCATACAACTAAGGTGTATTGATTACACATAACCCACTAGAGGTTTATCATATACTGAATTCATCTCAATTCAATTCTATTCATATACATGTACTTCTCGTGGTACAACCACGTACTTTTTCTCTTTCAACATACCCGTTGAATCACTCAAATTGTTAAATAACTCTCTTGAGTCTCATACACATAGTGGCACAATGACATTGTACCACAATAGGGTCTTACTCGAGACCTTAACTATTATCATATCATTCTATTTACATTTCCCATTACTCTTAGATTCAATTCTCTTGTCATTTCATCAAGTGATATTTCATACATTCATAAAGTAAATATTCCTTTCATACAACATTGGAACATTAACTCGTACGTAATTGCAACGTTTGCACATGAACTTACCTCGATGTCGAAAGGGCCGAAAGGGACCTTTTTGCCCACATTTCTCTTTTCACCAGTTCTAGGTCCAAAACTCGTTTTCTTTGATCTAGAACAATGGAATTTACTGATTTAATCACTTATAAATCATAATACACTATAACCTACACTTTAGGCAAAAATGACTATTTTGCCCCTACACTTTGGCAAAATTATGATTTTGCCCCTAGGCTCGTAAATAAATTTTCATCACATTTTTTTATTAAACAAGCCTAGATGAACATTTAATTATCTTACAACTATCCACAATGCCAACTATTTCATGCCTTAATGAACAATTTACAACTTTTGCATTTTAGCCCCAAATAGGTGTTTTCATAACAACACCTTTCACAAAAGTTGTTTATCATCATCCTATCATTCATTTTCTTCCATAAAAACTCACCAAACAACATAAACTCTATCATGTTAAGTCCTTAGACTTTCAACCATATTGCAAACTAGTCCTCTCATTAGCTAGCTTAAGCTTTGAGGACTCCAAAAATACAAAAATCATCAAAAACAACCATTAATTTGACTTACTTGAAGAGAAAATGAGCTGCTGAAATTTCAAGCTTCCAAAGCTTTCCTATGGCTGACATTTTTGGTTGGAGAAGAAGACCAAATAAAAAGATGATAACTTTTGCTTATATCATCTTATTTTATTCATTTTCTCCAACTAATATCACCAACTTTTGACTACAATAAATGCACCTGTCCCCTATGCACGCTATGGCCGGCCAACTCAATTAACAAGGCCAAATTGCACATTTGGGACCTCCAATTTATAATCCATAGCTATATGACACCTCTAGCAAACAAAATAGAACTTTCGCACTCTATGCAATTTAGTCCTTTTTTCGCGATTAAGGAAGAAATCGCTAAAATTAAAGCACAAAATTTCCATACATCCTTATAAACATGTTATAACACATAACATAACATGAAAATAATTTTCTCTAACCTCGAATTAGTGATTCAGAGATCACTGTTCCGACTAGCCCCTAAATCGGGCTGTTACATTAACAGTACTTGAGATCTTTGTGTTTGTAAACAAATAGTAAAAGAAAAATATTGAAATATTAAGATTGCAAAGACTTGGATTCAAATCGAATTCAACTAGAAGAACAACAGATTAAAATGTTTTACAAAATAAACTAAAACCTAAACTAACTTAAATCTATTAAAATAAACGTTTCAACTAATGTGGTAAAAAGCTCCCAAAGCTTTCCATAACTTAACTATCTATAGGAGAGTTTAGCAGCCCTAATTAGGGTAAACACCATTCTTAATTAGATAAAATGATGCACTATTAAGACGGAAACACCCTTGCCTATTTTTGGCCTCACATCACACCTGTGTCGCGACATGATCGCCTTTCGATGTACTAACGTTGGAAGTGGGAATAGTGCAACTAAAGATAGAAATTAAGGTGGTGACCGCAAGTATACGAGTTAGGTTGTAATATAGTTTTTGTACAACGATGTACAGGAAGTACTTCAATAATGTAACACCCCAAACCCAGCCTAGACGTTATGGCTGGATCTAGCATGTCACATTGCAAGGTTATTTGAAAACTACGCGTCTGATGAAAACCCTTCCTCAATTTTAAAACTTCCACTGTTTATGAATCCCGACTTTCATTGCTTACAAAACAAGATTTGCTTATACATATTCTCCTTGCAAACATTATATTATTTTCCAAAAACGTTGTTTGTTGCAGAAGACTGACTTTAAAAGTTGCGAAAACGTGATATTTTGAAAACAGTGGTTATTGTTTTAAAAACCCGTGCTTACTTGTTTAGCAGTTTATAACTAAAACAATTACCAAATGAAAGTTAAAAAGAGAAAAAAAGAAAAGAAAATCCCAATGGCCTTATTACATAAAATATTAACCCAAAAAATTAGTATAAAATAAATTTAACCCATAGTTGTTAAGTTTTGATCATTAACAAATCCAACGTATGGCCACCTCCGAGTCCTCCATAACTCCAAATCCTCTAACGCTGGGGATTACTTGCACGGTTAAAAGAAATGGGTGAGTTACGAGAACTTAGTGTGTAATTCCCTATAACTGTCATAATCTGGGCCCGAGCCCATATGGTGTTGGTCTGGGCTTAAGCCCTATTCGGTAACCAGCTGGGCCAAAGCCCCAAATCAAATCAATGCAATGAACATGTACCAACCCCAATCCAACCAATCTCTCCACCCGAACCAACCAATCTCTCCGTGGGGACCAAGTCGACCCACCCAGCCAAAACTCTCTAATAATGCAGCCAAGTTGCTAATAACGGTACATGTGGCTGAGCCACTGAATAAAGCATATGTGGCGAAGCCACTACAACAGCATGTGGCGATGCCACTAGAACGATATGTAGCAATGCCACTAAACGGTACCTCCTCCGATCAGCAAACCTAACCCCATACAATATGTTATGAATGCAGTGTATTACGATTATAAACAGATATACAAAATCACATAAATGATATTTAACTATCACCAAGGGTATAACGGTCATTTTGTCACTTAAGGGTAAAACGGTAATTTCACCCCTTGGGGGTATTTCAGTAATTTACCCTCTAAGGGTATTTCGGTAATCTACCCTCTAAGGGTATTTTGGTAATTTACCCTCTAAGGGTATTTCGGTACTTTACCCTCTAGCGGCCTTTTCGGAAGCCCACTATTGCCTCCAACGACACAGGTTCCCTTTTTGGTCATTACGGTGTAATTGGGCCTAAAATCTAATTTTGGCCCAAACGAGCCCACACGCTCGTGTGGCCCATTCAACTCGTTTTCGGCCTCAGTTCTGCAGACAATGCATTTGCATCACTCATTCAACAATTTCCATCGATTTCGCTTATGTGGGCCCGTTAACCCATTGGGCCCACTTAGCCCGTTTTGTCTTAACAAGGCCCATTACAGCCTCAATTCTGCGAGAGAGTTCGTGACACTCTCAACGGTCTATCACCATCACTAGTGGCTCGATTTGTCTTTATGAACGCTCGTACGCTCGAGTGATCTTAGTTGCCAATATTTCAGCTTGTCGGTATTTCGACTTTTAGCCGATTCACAGCACATTGTTCTATTAAAATAAACGAAGGTGGGAGATTACACACCTTGATTACGAGTTGTATTTTCCATCGCTTCCAAGACACCTATAATGATAGTTGACAAATGGTTAGTCTCAACCTTTGATAACCTTAACTTTGAAACACTTTACTAGACTAACTTCACTTACCACATATGCGATCTCCTTCAGTGTACCAAGTAATCTGCCCTATCCCCTGGCTACGGAAATCAAGACCCTAACAATATTTGATGAACAAAAGAGTGTTAGTAATCCTCCAATATTTGACCCCCACAAAGGAGTGACCGAATTCTGTTCGAATAACCACGAGTGATCCAACTATAACCGAATTACAAGAACTACTAACCTTACTTCCCCCTTACCAAAACACTACAAAATTGGCAGTTGTCCAACAAGAAGTTTCGGCCCTCACAATAGAGAACAAAAGGGATTCGAGATGGAAAGGGGTAAGTAGATTCGGCCTAGACAATTATGCGTCAGGGTTAAATGTTTCGGCTTTAGCTGAGCAAAGAGAGGGAAGAAAAAGAAACTAAGAAGAAAAGAAAATGTTACCTTCATCCAGAGAAGAATCGAATGGGAAAGGGAGGTTCAGCAGCAAAGAGTAGCAACCACGAAATAATGATGGAATGAAGAAAAGAAAGTGGAAGAAAAGAGGCTATAACGGTTCAATGAACGGCCACAAAAAAGGAATGTAAAAAAGTTGAGGAAATAGAATTGAATTCGACAGAGGTCATGAAAAAGAAAAGAAGCAATTGCACGAACCTAAAATGTTACTCCCGAAAAGAAACGCCAAAGGAACACTCAATAACAAAGAAAAGTTTTTGTTTCTACATGTACGCAAAATGACCGAAAATGCTATCCATGACCCCTCTTCTGTCGAAATTCCCCCTTAGCTAGCTTCCCACTTTCGGCCAACACTTCTCACACATATCTACACCTTGATTTTCTCCCTTTTTTCCTCCTACAATTCCTCTCCTCCACCCATTTGAATTATTTGACCAAGCCTCCACTCCCCTTGAAGAGTTTGATCCGATCTCTGCTTTCTCCCCTCTCAAGCCACAAAATAAAATCCTTCATTTGCCACCTGAGGGATTCGAACCCCTCTCCTCATTGCTTACCACTTGACGCCACACCACCAGACCACATGCTTCACTTGTGTTAATAAAACACACTCAAATATACTTAAGTCCAACCTCAACCAGCCCTCTCCTCTTAAGGGCCAAAAACTAAAATTTTTCCAAGGCTCAGACTCGATCCCAGGCCTCCCTAGAAACCCCAAATGCACTTAAATAATCAGTTGAGCAAGCACAACATGCAATTATGCAAAAATTTACAACCCCTAACTTTTGGGATGTTACAATTCTACCCCCTTAAAGAAATTTCGGCCTTGAAATTTACCTGATTAGAAGAGGTGAGGGTATTGCTGACGTATTGCCTCTTCAGGTTCCCACGTGGCTTTCTCCAAACTGTGATTACGCCACAGCACTTTGACAAATGGAATGGATTTCCATCTTAGCACCTTAACATCCCTATCTAGAATTCGCACCTATTCTTCCTCAAAAGTCAAATCAGTTCTTACCTCGATTTCCTCCACCGGCACTATATGAGAAGGATCAGAACGGTATCGCCTCAGCATAGAGACGTGGAATACATTATGTATACGATTTAACTCAGGAGGCAATTCTAGCTGATAGGCAACCGGTAAGGTCTAATAAATCTAGGGCTCCGCTTGCCCATTCGCCCAAATCTCAAAATCTTCTTCCAAGGTGAGACTTTCAAAAAGACAAAATCTTCCACCGAGTACTCGATCTCTCTGCGCTTTAAATCAGCGTATGACTTCTGCCTGTCAGATGCCTTTTTTAACCGACCCCGGATCAATTTTTCTTTCTCCTCAGTTTCAGAAACCAGCTCTGGACCCAACAATCGCCGTTCACCCAATTTTGTCCAACAAGTAGGGGTATGGTACCTACGACCATATAATGCCTCGTATGGTGCCACCTGAATACTGGATTGGTAGCTGTTGTTATAAGCAAATTTCGCTAAAGGTGGATAGTCTTCCGAACTGCCCTTGAAATCAATCACACAACTTCTTAACATGTCTTCTAAAATCTGAATTACCCTTTCTGACTGACCATCAGTCTGCGGATGAAATGCTGTGCTGGAATCCAACCTCGTACCCAAATCTTTGTGTAATACTCTCCAGAATCGAAATGTGAACCTAGGGTCTCTGTCCGAAATGATAGACACTGGTACCCCATGGAACTTTACAATCTCTGCCACATACAACTTTGATAACTTCTGCAACGAGTAATCAGTGTGAACCGGTATGAAGTGGGCTAATTTAGTCAATCGATCAACAATTACCCATATCTAATCTTTCTTAGTAGGCTTCAGGGGTAGCCCACTAACAAAATCCATAGTTATCCTCTCCCACTTCCAGAGTGGGATTTTAATAGGTTGTAGTAATCCAGAAGGCAGTTGATGCTCAGCCTTCACTTGTTGGCATGTCAAACACTTACTTACAAGGTCGGTAATCTCCCGCTTAAGCCCTGGCCACTAGTACAGTTCACGTAGATCTCGATATAACTTGCTTTCCCCAGGATACATAGCGTATGTGCTACTATGCGCCTCATGCAAAATCAACTGCTTTAACTCAGAATCCCTCGGTACACAAAATCTTCCACGGAAGCATAATACTCCCTCACTATTCAGCTCAAAATCCATAGTCTCTCCTTTCTTCACCTGTTGGAAACGAGATACCAACGACTCATCCAACATCTGCTTCTCTTTAATTTGATTAATCCAAGTTGGTTTTACTTGTAGTTCAGCTAACAAAGTACCATCCTAAAATAGGCTAAGACGAGCAAACATTGCTCTTAGATCTGATACAACCTTATGGCTCAAAGCATCCGCTACTATGTTAGCTTTTCCCAGATGATACTCGATCGAGCAATCATAATCCTTCAACAACTCTATCCATCTTCGTTGCCTAAGATTCAACTCTTTCTGAGTAAGGAGGTACTTGAGACTCTTATGGTCGGTATAGATGATCGACTTCTCCCCGTACAAGTAATGTCTCCAAATCTTTAGTGTGAACACCACCGCTGCTAATTCCAAGTCATGAGTAGGGTAGTTCACCTCGTGCGGCCTAAGCTGACGTGACGCATATGCCACCTCCTTCCCTTATTGCATTAGCACCCAACCCAAACCCGTGTGTGACGCATCACAGTAGACAACGAATTCTTTTCCAGCCTCAGGTTGTATCAATACCGGGGCTTCAGTCAAAATTCTTTTCAATTTCTCAAAACTCTCCTACTATTTATCAGTCCAAACAAACGATACTCCTTTACGCAATAGCTTAGTTAGGGGTGTAGCAATCAGTGAAAACCCCTTAACGAACCGTCTGTAATACCCGGCCAGACCCAGAAAACTTCGAATCTCAGATACTGACTTCGGTGGTTTCCAATCTAGTACGACCTCAACTTTTCGAGGATCAACCCTAATCCCCCTGGCAGACACGACATGTCACAAAAATGTCACCTCTCGCAACCAAAACTCACACTTGTTGAATTTGGCATAGAGTTGTTTTTCTCTCAATATCTGCAAAACAACCCGGAGATGTGAATCATGCTCTTCCTCAATTCTTGAGTACACCAGAATACCATCTATAATTACCACCACTAACCGGTCTAAGTAGGGTTGGAAGACCCAGTTCATCATATCCATGAAAGCAGCTGGTGCATTTGTTAGCCCAAACGGCATGACCAGAAACTCATAGTGTCCATAACGAGTCTTGAATACAATCTTGGACACATCTGCCTGCTTAACCCTTAACTGATGATATCCCGATATAAGATATATTTGGAGAAAACTGCGGCTCCTCGCAGCTGATCAAACAGATCATCTATTCTTGGTAAAAAGGTATTTTTTCTTGATCATCAGTTTATTCAACTGACGATAGTCAATACACATACGCATTGACCCATCCTTCTTCTTCACAAACAGTACCAGTGCTACCCATGGAGACACACTCAGTCGGATAAATCCTCGATCCAGTAGCTCTTTGATTTGAGCCTTTAGTTCAACTAGCTCCTTCAGTGCCATCCTGTAAGGGGTGATGGATACCGGAGCCGTTCCCGTTAAAAGCTCAATGCCGAATTCAACTTCGCGATTTGGCGGCAACCCCAGGAGCTCTTTAGGAAATACATCCAGGAACTCCTTCATGGTCCTGACATCCTTAACAGACAAACTCTTCACCTCAGATGTGCTGACATATGCTAGGAACATCTCGCTACCTTTGCGAACCAACTTCTCGGCCCTTAATGCTGAGATTACATTGGATAAATAATCTCTTCACTCCCCTACCACAATCACTTCCTCCTCCTCAAAAGACTTTAATACCATACGTTTAGCAGCGAAATCCAAATTTGCACGGTGTTTCACTAACCAATCCATGCCCAAAATAAGATCGAACTCGCCAAACGGCAGTTCCATCAAATCCACCGGAAAGACAACCCCTTGGACCTCTAGGGGCACATCTCTAAACAGCTTATTCCCTATAACCAACTGTCCTAAAGAGCTAATCACCGACATTTCTCTATCAGCAAATTCAAACTGTATACCCAAAGTTCCAGACACAGTACATGCAACATACGAGTGTGTCGACCCAATATCAATTAAAGCAACACATGGTACATTATAAATGAGGAACGTACTGGTTATGACGTTAGGTGCATTGCCATCCTCTCGACGTCGAGCAGCATATACCAACCCTGGCTGTCTCGCCTCTATATTACCAGCACCTCTGTCCGGTGCTCTACGACCTTGTTCCAGTCCATTTCCCCCTCTGGGTGGACCACGGCCTCTCGGTGGCTGCTGACCACCTCTCTATAGCTGCACAAAGCCCTGACCTGCTCCCTGCCTCCAGACAGGATCTCGAGGATAGTTTCTGTACTGGTATTCCTTTGACCCACATCTGAAGCACCCCCAGTCCTTTTCCAGCACTCTCTCGAATGAGGTCTCCCACACTCAACACAAGGTTGCGTTCGATTAACAACAACTGGAATCCCAACTCGGGCTGGCCCATCAAACCTAGGCCTCTTATTAAACCCACCTGAAGAACTTGAAGCCCAACATCCCTATTATTTTTGCCCCTTTCCTTCTCCCGATTTTGATGATCAGAGCATTTCACATCCTTGGCAATCTTTGCCTTCTCAATCTGAGCAACAAAATCCCTTTCCCTCTACGGGGCTATCAGTACCTGCAACTCATCCCGAAGCCCATCCTCAAACCGTACGCAGCGCTCGTACTCAGTCGTGACCATGACCCGAGCATACTGACTCAAACGCAGAAATTCTGCCTCGTATTCCGCTACAGAGTTATTCCCCTGTACTGGATTCAGAAATTCCTTTCTCTGGGCATCCACATAACTTGCCCCAACATATTTTCCTTGGAAGGCCGACTTAAAGAAATCCCATGTCAATCGGTCGGCCTGCGTACCTTCCCTTATGGTAAGCCACCATTGATATGCCTCATCTCGTAGTAAAGACATTGCTCCCTTTAGCTTTTGCTCCACCGTGCAGTCAAGGTCATCCATGATCTGCTCAACTGCCTCCAACAAATATTCTGCTACATTCGGGGCTACACCAGATATGCCGCTGAAAATTTCTGCCCCGTTTGATTGTAGTCGCTTTGAAATTGACCCTCAGCCCACTGACCCAGTACTCGCTCCAGCAACCCTTTCCAACACCCGTAGCATCGCTTGGGACAGAGCATCATCCCCACTGGCTCGGTCATGAGACCCTGTTTCAGTCAGTGGTAATGCCAGCGCTTCCCTTTCAGGCATATGTCCCTATGCTAATGACCTAGCCCTAGCACCCCGGCCTCTACCACGGCCTCGTCTACCCCTTCCACGACCTCTTGTACTCATATCGATGTAATGTATTAATCTGTTTAAGAGTTTTATGAATCAGCTTATAGTTTTCATGATTATTAACAAATGTTTTATGAAAAACAGTAATAATAGTTGTTTTCGCAAATCGAGTTTACTATAGTTCCAGTCTTCTATAGTCTCAGTTTCCCTAACTAAAGAGTTCGGAATGCTACTACTATCCCTAGTAGTTTCTCAATCCAGTCATTACAGCATATAACAAAGTATAATGTCAGGAAACTTACGAATTTGGTGCCGGAGACTCGATGTGCCATACTTTTAGTAACACTATCACTTTCCAAGTTAAAAATTTAAGCAAATTAGAAAATTTTTTGAAACCCATCCCACAGCCGAGTTTTGCAACCTATTCTGATACCATTAAATGTAACACCCCAAACCCGGCGTAGACGTTATGGTCGGATCTAGCATGTCATATCGCAAGGTTATTTGAAAACTACGCATTTGATGAAAACCCTTCCTCAATTTTAAAACTTCCACCGTTTATAAATCCCGACTTTCATTTCTTACAAAATAAGATTTGCTTATAGATATTCTCCTTGCAAACACTATATTATTTTCCAAAAACGTTGTTTGTTGCAAAGACTGACTTTAAAAGTTTCGAAAACGTTAGTAGTTCATAACTAAAAGAATTACCAAATGA
This sequence comes from Gossypium bickii, assembly GCA_025503065.1. NCBI lineage: Eukaryota > Viridiplantae > Streptophyta > Magnoliopsida > Malvales > Malvaceae > Gossypium > Gossypium bickii. The sequence continues at coordinate 57,163,670 of CP106714.1, read as the reverse complement.
AAGTTAAAAAGAGAAAAAAAATTCCAATGGCCTTATTACATAAAATATTAACCCAAAAAAATAATATAAAATAAATTTAACCCATAATTGCTAAGTTTTATTCATTAACAAATCAGATGTATGGCCACCTCCGAGTCCTCCGTAGCTCCAAATCCTCTAGCACTGGGGATTTCCTGCATGATTAAAAGAAATGGGTGAGTTACGGGAACTCAGTGTGTAATCCCCTATAATAGTCATAATCTAGGCCTGAGGCTATACGGTGTCGGTCTGGGCCTAAGCCCTATTCGGTAACCAGCTGGGCCTAAGCCCTAAAACAAATCAATGCAATGAACATGTACCCACCCCAATCCAACCAAACTCTCCACCCGTACTAACCAATCTCTCCGTGGGGACCAAGTCGACCCACCCAGCCAAAACTCTCCAATAATGCAGCCAAGCTGCTAATAACATTATATGTGGCATCGCCACTGAATAAAGCATATGTGGCGAAGCCACTAGAACGGTATGTGGTAATGCCACTAAACGATACTTCGTCCGATGAGCAAACCCAACCCTATGCAATATGTTATGAATGCAGTGTATTACGATTATAAATAGATATACAAAATCACATAAATACTGTTTAACTACCACCAAGGGTATAACGGTCATTTTATCACTTAGGGGTAAAACGGTAATTTCACCCCTTAGGGGTATTTCGATAATTTACCCTCTAATGGTACCTCTAGTGGCCTTTTCAGAAGCCGATTGTCGCCTCAAACGACACAGGTTCCTTTTTTGGTCATTACTGTGTAATTTGGCCTAAAATCCAATTTCGGCCCAAACAGGCCCACACGCTCGTGTGGCCCATTTAGCTCGTTTTCGGTCTCAATTCTGCGAACATCGCAGTCGCATCACTCATTCGACAATTTCCATTAATTTTGCTCATGTGGGTCCGTTAACCCATTGGGCCCATTTAGCCCGTTTCGATTCAACAAGGCCCATTACGGCCTCAATTCCGCGAGAGGGTTCCTAACACTCTCAACGGTCTATCGCCATCACTAGTGGCTCGGTTCGCCTTTACGAATGCTCGCACACTTGAGTGATCTCAGTTGCCAATATTTTGGCTTGTCAGTATTTCGGCTTTTAGCCGATTCACAGCACATTGTACTATCAGAATAAACGAAGGTGGGAGACTACACACCTTGATTACGAGTTGTGTTCTCCACCGCTTCTAAGACACCTATAGTGATAGTTGACAAATGGTTAGTCTCAACCTTTGATAACCATAACTTTGAAACACTTTACTAGACTAACTTCACTTACCACGAATGTGATCTCCTTCAGTGCACCAAGTAATCTGCCCTATCCCTTGGCTACGGAAATCAAGACCCTAACAATATTTAATGAATAAAAGAGTGTTAGTAATCCTCTAATATTTGGCCCCTACAGTGGAAAGACCGAAGTCTGTTCGAATAACCACGAGTGATCCAACTATAACCGAATTACAAGAACTACTAGCCTTACTTCCCCCTTACCAAAACACCACAAAATCGGCAGTTGTCCAACAAGAAGTTTCGACCCTCATAATAGAGAACAAAAGGGATTCGAGATGGAGAGGGGTAAGTAGATTCGGCCTATACAATAAGGAGTCAAGGTTAAATGTTTCAGCTTTAGCAGAGGAAAGAGAGGGAAGAAAAAGAAAATAAGAAGAAAAGAAAATGTTACCTTCGACCAGAGAAGAACCGAATAAGAAAGGGAGGTTCGGCAGCAAAGTGTAACAACCACGAAATAATGGTGGAATGGAGAAAAGAAAGTGGAAGAAAAGAGGCTTTAACGGTTCAATGAACGGCCACAACAAAGGAATGTAGAAAAGTTGAGGAAATAGAATTGAATTCAACAGAGGTCATGAAAAAGAAAAGAAGCAATTGCACGAACCTGAAATGTTACTCCCGAAAAGAAACCCCAAAGGAACACTCAATAACAAAGAAAAGTTTTTGTTTCTACATGTACGCAAAATGACCGAAAATGCTATCCATGACCCCTCTTCTGTCGAAATTCCCCCATAGCTAGCTTCCCACTTTCGGCTAACACTTCTCACACATATCTACACCTTGATTTTCTCCCTTTTTTCCTCCTACAATTCCTCTCCTCCACCCATTTGAATTATTTGACCAAGTCTCCACTCCCCTTGAAGAGTTTGATCCGATCTCTACTTCCTCCCCTCTCAAGCCACAAAATAAAATCCTTCATTTGCCACCTGAGGGATTCGAACCCCTCCCCTCATTGCTTACCACTTGATGCCACACCACCAGACCACATACTTCACTTGTGTTAATAAAAGACACTCAAATATACTTAAGTCCAACCTCAACCAGCCCTCTCCTCTTAAGGGCCAAAAACTAAAATTTTTCCAAGGTTTAGACTCGATCCCAGGCCTCCCTAGAACCCCCAAATACACTCAAATAACCAGCTGAGCAAGCACAACATGCAATTATGCAAAAATTTACAACCCCTAACTTTTGGGATGTTACAAATGATCATACCCAAAGGAGGCTTGATTAAACTAATATTAACTCTTATGTGAATAGGTCTAAGTAGTACTTTAACCGAATTATATTATGACTAATCATAAAAGATAGGAAAATAAGAATAGCATAAATAAAATAAAGTATTGGGAAGACAAATTATGGATTCCTTAGATTCTAAGGGCAGAAGACTAATTTGCTTCAATTTTCATAGTTAACTCTTATCTCAAGTTCTATTCAATTTGCTAGTCATTAACCTAGTATGGCCTCTTAGCCTTCCACTAACCTAATGAGTTGACAAGCACTACTTATCTCTCAATGTCACAGGTTGGACGGGGATAGGTAAAGGTTTTCACGGTAGACTATACCGATTTCAGGTTCATATCTACCTGAATGACTTCCTAGGGTTATTAAGCCTAGGGTTTAAGTTCTTCCTTTTCTGACCAGCTAATCTACTAAGAAACCCTAAATAGTTATAAACTAATTGCACATCCACTCTTTAATCTTTCTAAGGTTTTAGTTGCTCATGGATCTAACAATCACCATCATTAAATTAAATTGACACATGAATGTTGCAAAATAAAATAGAGAGAAATAAAAAGATCCTGGATATTACAATTGAAGTGCTATCCTTAACAGTGTCTAAGTGATTCACAATTCAAATCCACCAAAAAAAAAAAAAAAACAAGAACGAAAATTAAAAACTAAAGTAAAACCTAAAACTAAGGATATAAATTGAAATTGAATGGAAAGAAGTCCGCTAACCAGTTCTAAGTAATGGTATTTATAGCCTCTAGGTTAGCATCCTTCTTTTCACCTAACTTGGCTGACTAAACATCATTAAGTTGTGTTTTACGGATGAAAACACTTGCTTCATTAAGTGGACATGTCATGCCAGTATCGCGACACCCTTAAGCCTATGTCATGACACTCATGGCAGATTGCTTCTTTGGGTGTGTCTTCAAGGCTGTGTCGCGACACCCTATGGTTTGTGTCACGACATCCTCGATAGATTGTTCCTTGTGTATTTTACTTGCTATGTTGCAAATATTGCAACACCGGGAGCCCACTATCTTTTGCCCTAAAGTGATGTCCTGCACACTCACCTAACATGTCAGTCTACCTTTAGGCCTAATTTGGCCCAATAGGTCATATAAACACCTAAATTACTCATTTTATTCCCTAAGTACTAAAAATAGGAACTAAGTAAAAACACAACTAAATTTCTCTCTAGCAAGCTTATTAAGTACATAAAGAGGTTTAGGGCTTGTTTAGTAGTGCTTAAAAAAGCACTTTTGGAAGAAAAATTTGTGATAAATAAGTTGCTTTTGGCTAGAATTTTTGGCATCTGAAAAGCACTTTTGAAAAGGAGAAGCTAAAATTTTTAGCTTTTCCTCTCCCAAAAGTACTTTTGGTGCTTAATTACTTTTTCACCCCTCCAACAACATAGTACTTTCCCTTTTTTTTCTTGGTGCTTAATTACAAATGTGTTAAAATCATTAATTAAATATTTAATACAAATGTGTTAATATTTAATTACAAATATTTAATGGTTATATTTAAATATTTAAAATATAGTTTATATATTCTAATTAAATTTTATAAATAATTAAAATTTATTACTTAAAAATATTTAAAATTTATATTTCATATATTAAAATATTAACAACAAGTTATAATAAATTATTTTGTATATTCTTACTAAAATATAATAGCATTAACTAATTTGAATATTATTTAAATGCATATTTGTTACTTGATAATACCATGTCTAAAATGAACATTTTAATTCTCAAAAGCACTCTTTGATAACAATGCTACACACTCAAATCTTAAACCAAAATTTTCAAAAGTACTTTTCACAGCACTTTTTAAAATCACTTTTCAAAAGCATTGCTAAACTAGCCATTAATCTGCTACAATGAATTGCGACAGATCATGACACACGACTTCAAATATGATTTTTCTTATCAGCTCAGCTGTGTTGCGACTCCGAAAGCTTGTGTTACGATTTGAATTCCATTCCTTATGCTCTTGGGCCTAAAATTATGTGTCCTGCAAACTCAAGCAACACATTAAAACCACCTTAAGGATGATGTTGCCCCAATTAGGTCAGCTAACTCGAAATAATACATAAAAAATGCTTATTTTTCAATATTTTAATACTAAATAAGACATCTGAAAATGTAATAAAACATATTAAAATTCTTAGAAAACAAGGTCATTAAATGTTGAAAAGTACCGAATCTGCCACAATGATTTGTGGCAGATAAAATACCCCTACACTTAAGTCGTTGCTTGTCCTCAAGCAAACGCAAAAGAAAAATAGAAACTAAGAGAAATGAAAAGAAAATGTACTTGAGCATGGTTCGTACAATAGACTGGATCGGAGACAAAAAGTTATGTATAATCATGTAACTCTATTGCGATATGTAATTAACTCTTAGTTTTTAATGTTAGACGGATTAGTTCAATAAATTACAACGTAAACAAACTAAAGAGTGCTAGGTATATGATTCCATCAAAACCTATACACAAATATACAATTATGCTAAAGGTATTCTAAGTGGTAAAAATTTTCAAAACATATTCTAATTTTCATCCATGCAGTGTATACCTAGGTCACATAGGAATTTTCAGTTTGTAACAATATACGACTTAGGTCGGTTAGAAATTCAAGAATAGGTACAATAAATAGGTTTAAGCACGAAAGTAGTTTGGCATATTATATAGTTTCCAATATTGCCCAGTGTCCCAATTAAGCTTACCACCTTATATCAACTTCTCTTTCCTTCCTTTTCTCCCCGATTCCCGAGACATAATGAAGTGTTTCTGAATACAATCATCTTACTGAGCTTTTTGAGCAAACATTAGTAATTTTATTTTTATATTTTCTTTCTTTTTCTTTTCACTCATTTTTCTTTTATACATTCGATATTTTCTAGGTTGGCTTTTTACCCTCCACAAATTTTTCTTTTGATGGATCTTTCTATTCAAGCATAAGTTGGCAAGAATCTTATACTCACTATACCACCTCTTTCTTTAGGGTCACTCTAATTTTTCTTTATTTTGAAACCTTCATTTTGTATCTACCTAACCCTTAATATTTGTAACACCCCAAACCCGGTCTAACCACTACAACCGAGTCTGGCATGCTACAGGAAAGAAAATGTTTGAAAATCGACTTGTCAATTTTGTTTAAGGAGAAAATTGTTGAATAATTTTAGAGAAAATGAATTTGAATCTTGTGGTGTTCAAAATGTGTTAAACCTTGTTTTAGAAAAACTTAGTTGCTTAATTGTTAATCCATACTTATTACTTAAACAGTGAACAACCAATTCATATTTACCAAGTATGCTTATCGAAAGTTATAAAAAAACAACCAAATAAAACATCACAAAAATAAAAGTTAGGCGGCCTTATTACAACGATGAAAACCCAAATTTTAGATAAAATAGCTAAGTCCAAACAGAAAACTTTGATATAAAATAAATGCTGAGCATGGCCACCTCGAGTCCACTCCGGCTCCATATCCACGATCTAAGTCTGATCTGCAAAATGTAAAGGAAGGGGTGAGTCACCGAGACTCAGTGTATAAATCCCCATCCCAAGAGAAGTCATGCTCTTACAAAAATTCATTTACACATATGCATGTCATGCAACCCGTCAACCTAAGTATCCATCCATGTCTCCTAAATCTACCCCTTGTGGCACCAAGCCACTGGTGGTACCAAACCACTGGTAACCGGAGTTACAAAATTAATATATGTGGTACCAAACCACTGGTGGTCCCAAACCATTGAGACTTAGCCACAATTTTTATAATATGTGGGGCCAACCCACTGTTGTGATGCCAAATCACTGGTGACAGTTTGATAAATCATACTTCCCCCTCCTCTCATCATCCATAACACAGAGTTATGCTAACAATATCGGTATGATCATGCTTAACATACATAATTATGTATACAGAATATCATGCTCTCATAGATCAAAATCAACGCGAGAAACATAACAACTTACCCGGCATCCTCGCCTTTTACCCACAAGGGTAACTTGATAACCATTGCCGTCATTCCCTCTTTTAACAACACATAACATTTAACATAATAAGTAAAGAAAGTCTGTAAGAGTTACACACCTGGTTCTTGTACTAACGCTTTTACTGTTTCTACGCTACTGTCACTTGAGACTACGACTATCGGCCTATGATTTACTTCCGATGTTGGCCCGCACCCAGATGGCCAATCTCGCACTCCTGACACAGACCGTTTCTTGTATTTTTGGCGTTGGGTTTACAGATCCAACCTCTACTGCTTGACTGTTAGTAGTGTCCATAACAACTCCTTGGTCACTAAACCAATAAAACGATGAGATCCAAATAACTAAATAATTATAACACTTAAAACGAACCCTTACCTAATTTGTCGAATCCCAAAAGTCTTTAAGAAAGCTTCACCACCCTACCTACATTCGGCCAACACCCATATATTAAACAAACCCCTTAATCGCAACCCATTAAACACATTAAGATATTCGGCCAAAAGAATAACGAACAAGAAAGGCCATTCGGCCGAACCTACATCAACCCACCTTCGGCTTTTCCACAACTCGACACTTCAGATCTCAGCAAGACAGGATTCGGCTTCTAGGAATAGAGAGGGGAAATCGACAGGCCTTAGAACAAATGGTTCGGGTTAGAAACTTAATGAAAAAGAAAGAGAGAAACTGCTGGGGAAAAACCTTGAAAACTTACCAAACTTAAAGAGGAGTACTCGGCTTATGGTGCACCTTCGGGAAAAATCCCCCTTGTAGATTCGACTATGGGAAGAAGATGATATGCACAAGGAGTATTCGGCTTTTAGAGAGTTTTCGAGGAGAGGAGAAACAACTAGGGAGTTTCGATTTTCACAAAAGAAGAAGAAAAAGAGAGAAGCCTAAAGGGGTTTCGGCTATGGGAGGAAAAAGAGAAAAGAGGAGAAAAGCTTAGGTGATTTTCGACAAAAGAGAGATTGAGAGAATAACAAAGTTTCAAGAAGTAGAAATCCACCCAAAATGCCGAAAATACTATCACCTTAGCACTAAATTTTGGCACACACACGAACACACACAGAGTTGGAGTTTCGGCCAACTCTCTCCCTCCTGATAGCCTTTATCTCACCTGATAACCCAATCATTATCTTACCTTTAGAAGAGCCCACCTTAAAACCAACTCTTCCCTTTTAATTATCAGCATTTTATCATTAAAATAAAAGAAAATAAACTCCTAAATTGTAGACACTATGCCGTCCACCCCTTCCCCCTTGAAGTGCTGAATTTTTGCCCCAACCATTTGGGCCTCAAGCGGCCACACATGGCCCAATAACACTCCTAAGTTACGCCACCTCTATGCATACATATAGCACCTCTAATTTTTGGGCCACAAGCCCAACTTGCTACTAACATACTTACTTAACTTAATTTATAAACTAACACTATTTATAAGAAATTTTAACCCAGGTTTTAAGCCCGAGCCTGAGCCCACTACACACCTCAAAACCTCAATTACCAACTTAGCCATGCAACCTACCAAATGCACAGACCCACAAAATCAGGATATTACAATATTAATGTTGTGAGGTCTAAGTTTCTATAGAGACCAAAAGAAAAGGGATCAAGAAATTATATTTTGAACTGAAGGTTTCATTTATGAGTCATCAAGAAAATAGATTTAGGCTCAAAATAAGGTACTAAAGAATTCATGTATCAAGTCATCTTTTTAGCTCTAATTGTCTACCAAACAATGCCTTAGGTCATCCCTAGGTATTTTAATACATGGATTTAATTAACTGAATTTATCAATTTTTACAACCTAAAATTCAATTAACATGTATGCTATTTGTGTACTCATTTATCACATGGTATACTTATCATATTTTATCCTATTCACAATGTAATAACTTGAACTGATTAGTCTAAAATTAAATAATCTAGAAATAATTATTATCAAACCACATTTATCGGTTATTCACACAATCCTATTTAGATGCTCCTTACCAATCACTTTTATTTCTACAAGTTCGAGCACAAACAAAACAACATAAAGAATTTTATTCTAAAAAATTTCCTAAAAATGAGCAAGAAAATCAAAGACGAAGTTAAAAATTCTTAAAAATTTCTGTCACGCCATACTTTATTAAGCACATTGTATGTGCACAAAGAAAATAGAGGAACGAAGTTACTTGATTAGCTTGATTGTTCTTCTCCTAATGTTGTGTAGCTCATCCTTCCTAGTTTAGCTCAAAAAATGTTGTGCTTAGAAAATATGGGGTTCCTACACATAAATTAGCAAATAGAATAATAATGTAAAAATATATAAAGTCTAAGAAAACCATCCCAAAAATAAAAACTGCAAGTCCTGAATAAAAATTAAAAATTAAAATAGTCCAATTTTAGTTGGATTCAGGATTCAGCTCATCAACCATCATTATCTTTATTGTGATCTTTGTAACGCCCCAAAATCTTGAAACTCTAAATTTCTATGCACTGAAGTTGGAATCTACAAGTAGCACTTAGGATATTAATTTTAAGGTATTACCAGGGTTATTTGAAGTCTTAGGGATAGGGAAGACCATAGGGAAAAATTTAATTTTTGCCTTAGTGCACCCTAGTCTCAGGTATTAGGCCTCTTAAACAGATTAAGGGGAAAATAGGACACAATTGGGCCTATGGTCTAGTGGAAAAGTGGCGTCACTTGGGGAGCTACAAGGTGGCGTTACTATCAGGTAAAGAGGTCCAAGGTTCGAGGCTTAAGAGTGGTGAATTGAGGGGTTTTATTTTTGCACATGGAAGAAAGGTAGTGGCGCTAGAGTGGACTCTAGAAGAGAGTGTTCAGGAGAGAAATTTAAGGTAAAGATAAGAGAGAAAAGATAGGGGATTGAGGTGTGGATGTGTTGGTGTTGAATTGGACTTTGGGGGAAGGTAGTTTCGGCTTTGGCTATAAAAGGGGGGTGTCGAATTCCTTTGAAAGGTTCCTTAGGTTTCCATTATTTTTTTCTTTTCTTCCCCTCATTCTTTTTCTTCCATTGCTGAATTACCATCATCCCTTTTTGCTGAAATCCCTATTTGTGCTGATTCTTTGTTGTTTTTCCTCCATCAAAAATCTGTTGAGCAAGTGTTAAAAGCCGGATCTCGTTCAGTAGCTATGTAGGCCGCAGGATCAAAGGTGGGATTCGGTAAGTACTCAGTCAACCTCCTTAGTGTGTTTTGTTAAAATCCTAAGGGCTATCTAACTTCTCCTTGTCGTTAACCTTGTATTAACAAGGGTAGGGTTCAAAAATTGCAAGCGTGGTAAGGATCGTTAACAAGTGGTAAGTGTACTCGTTTTAGTTGTGGATTAGTGGGTGGCCGAATGTAAGTATGGCTTATAGAGGTGACTTGTATGGAATATGAGACACTCGATTGTTGATAGTATATGTGTGGGTGCAGATCTACGTGAATAGTAGCGAAGGAAGGGCTACTAGAACTGGTGGCACACAGTAAGGTTATGGTAAGGCTTCAATTTTTGGGTAAATACTATGGTTAAGTGTGTATTGATTGAAGATTGGTATTGGTTGTAGGTTCAGGGCTGAGGATAGTATAGCACATCGCATTAACTAGGTGTGTACATACACTTCACACACGACAAATCGGCAAAAGCTGAAATCCCAAAAAAAGACAAAATACCAAAAAACCCAAAACGCCGAAAAGCTGAAAAGCCAAAAGGTTGGCGTCGGCAACCACATGAGGGTGCGAACATTCGTGTGGGAAAACCGATATGTTTACCGATGCCAAGAGAGCAATCTCATGGTCTCGGGTCATTATTTGACCAACCAGGCCAGACGAAGCTAAATGGGTCTGCCGAGTTTGTGGGCCCAAATCGACAAGAGTTGAGATGTGAAATTGAATGATGGGATGATATGGATGGCTGTATGATTTGATTATGATTGGGCTTAATGGGCTATATGGACATGACTAGTCTTAGTGGGCGTTATGGGTTTTAGAAATGCATGCTAGGGTTTTAACAGACTCTAGGCCTAGTTCCGATAAATTCTTAAATGGCATAAAACTTAATTTAATAATTAAACATGTCTGTGGAAAAGTCGCTAGGTTAAAGTGTGGCAATGAACATATGCATGTCTAGTATTGGATCTAGGGAGAGCTTGGTACTTAAGCGGTTCTAGTGACCCACCTCCTCTTCTCTGGGATCCTACCTGTTGCATAGTGTCTGTTCACTTTAGGCGCAAGGACTTGTTGATGAGCCAAAGTTCATAACTAAAACCCGAGATGAAAGGGATTACGAAAATACCCCTGTAGGGTAGAATTACGAAAATACCCCTGTAGGGTAGATTTACAAAAATACCCATGGGTAGTGAAATGACTAAAATACCTCTAGGTGCTTAATGTGTGAAAATGTGTATGTTGCATTCATGAGATATATGTTGCACTTGGGTGGGTTTGATGATACAGAAGAAGATATGTGAGGATCGCATAGTCGCTGACGAACGATCGTGTGATCCACCTGGTGGTTTTAAGCCCATTATATGCTTAGCGACCTTCTGCCGCAACGCTTGAGTAGTCTTCTTTGTTGGTGCTACTTTTTGGAGTGTAGGGATGGGTGGGTTGATATTTATATCCCCACAGGAGTGTAGGGTTGGAAGGGAAATGGAGTGCAGGGTTGGATTTGGGATGGGAGCATTGCATTCATGTGATACTGATGTGATATGAGGTCATTGTGGGCTAAGGCCCAAGGTGTAACAACCCGATTTTGGGCTTCGTCGGAATAGTGGTTTCAAGACCAAAAATTTAATGTTGAGAAATTTATTTTATTTATATTTTTATGGTCTACAATTTCACGGAATGATTTCGTGAAAATCTCATTCGAAAATTTTGACGTTTGGGTACTCAATTTAGTCAAAAGGACTAAATTGTAAAAAGCACAAAAGTTGAGTTCTACATGTTAGAGGTGTCCAATTGTTATGAAATTTTAAATTGGAGGTCCTTAAATGAAAATTAGACCATTGGTTAAGTTGGTGGACAAAAATGGACATGAATGGGTATGTTTCAAAAGATTTTTTAGGGGCATTTTGGTAATTTAGTGAATTAAATGAATTAAAAACAAAATTTGAATGCCAAATTTGTCCATCTTCAAGATTAGGCCGAATTTAACATGTGGGAAGCCATGGATAGGGTTTTCAAGCTTTCCAAGCTTCATGGTAAGTCTATTCTAGCCTTATTTTTCATGTTCTTTACGTTTTTGGAGTCCTGGTAACTTGATTTATCTTGTTCTAGCAATAATTTAAGCTAGGGTTCATATTTGGAAAAATACCCATAGGTGAAATGTGTTTATTTTGATGTTTTATGTCAGAATCTGAAGCTTAGAATTATGTTAAACAACTTTTACTAAGTGATTGTAACATCCTGGAAAGGGCCTATGCATTTTCAGTTTAATTGTATGAAGTGACATGTTTTATGTACTAAGAATAAATTTTGAATATTTTTGGAAACCCGGAAGTGAATGAAAATGATTTGGAAATGAACATTTTTGGAAACCTGAAAATGTATGCAAATGATCTGGAAATGAACATTTTTGGAAACCTGAAAATGTATGGACATGATTTAGAAATGATTCAAAAGAGGAAAGTGAACATTTCTGGAAACTTGGAAATGTAAGGAAATGATTCAAAAGAGGAAAGTGAGCATTTCTGGAAACTTGGAAATGTAAGGAAATGTCAAGTTTACAGAGCCGAACGAAAATTTTTGGAAACTTAGAAATGACTTAGAAATGTCGAGTTTTAAAGTTTAAAAGAGGAAATTAAGGCAAGGTGGCCTTAAAAGAAAAAGTTGGTGAAATTTGACACACAAACAGGCTTGGAAAAGTGGCCTGAAGATGTCACTTAGGGCCTATGGAAATGGCGCCACATGCAAGGTGATGGGCCTGAGTTCGAGTCACTTGGGAAGCAAATAAAGGAAGTTTTATTTTTTGCTTCCGTAAGCTTTGGTGGATGGCACAAGCCTTCTAGAAAGGAGGAGTTTTATTCTCTTTAATATTCGATTAATAAGGTGATAAATAAGGGATTTAATTTGGATTATTTTTGAAGAGATAATAAAGGATTATTCTCTAATTATTTTAAATTAAGGAGATAAAGCTATCAAATAAAGAAGAATAGTGGCCAAGTAAGGGATTCTGAGTAGTAGTTTCGGCTATAAAAGGAAGAGAATAGGGCTACTCATCAATTTTTCTTCCTCCTCTTCTCTCTACCGAATTTCTGAGTGCTCTCTTCTCTTCTCTTCTCTTTTTCTTTTGTCAAGCCGAATCTATAGTCCACCATTGTCAAAATTCTTAAGTTTTCTTTTCTTCCTATTTCTTCTTACCAATCCATTCAAAAGCCGAATCTTGGAAGGGCTTCAAGCATAGATGCTGTTGATTTCTTCAAAGGTAAGAACAAGTTTGATTTCCATTTTTTTCTTTTAGATTAGCCGAGAGATAATCTAACCCCATACATATTATGGTTGCCGAATATGGAAGGATCTTTCGTGATTATCAGAGTAGTCAACTAAAAGGAGGAGTATTCGAGATTTCTAAGATTAAGGTAAGACATGTGAATATTCGGTCAAAGGCCTTGATTTATGTTTCGATGATTAAGATTAAGTCTAACGTAAGGTTTTAGGGATTTCGACATTCCTAGGGAAATAAGGAACAGTTTCGGGATTTGTTGGTGTTCCAATCGGCAACAAGGTAAGAATACTAATCCTACTAGGATTTGGAATTTTGGCCGAATGGCTTTTTATTAAGGTAATAAGTGATAAATCAATGTAGGGATTAAGGATCTAAGCATTAGATCAAGCTTTTCGGGAACTCAAGGAAATTTTAAGCTAATCAGGCGTGTACCCCACACTAATTCTTAATAAGTTTTATGGCTATGTTAATTAAAATATGTGATATTAAAATATGAAAGTGGCTAAAGTACCATGTTATGGTACAAAGTACCTAGGTACGTTTCCTACTCCTACTAGGAATATGAAAAATGTTATTAGTAACATGAGAATATGATAAGAATGTGAACTCTGGCATATTTATGCATATTATTATTATATGGCGCATATGGGTTTGTTTGAAAGGGGAAGTGAATGTGGTGACCTAAGACCACGAATACAGTGACCTAAGACCGTGATATCTGAAAAGTGGTGACCTAAGACCACAGTAATCTGAATGTGGTGACTTAAGACCATGAATGCGGTGACCTAAGACAGTAATTTGGTGTGTAGCGGAAGGAGGGTCGACTTAGTAGTCCCCACGGTGTGACTGGCAGGTACGGGGGTGTGTAGCGGATGGACAATTAGGTTTGGGTTTGGGAATGCATCATAACTTGTATTCATTGTTCTGAATGTGTAACTCTTGTATGCCTGATTCTATTATGATTTAGTGTCGTGTACACATTGAGTCTGTTTGACTCACCCCGTTGTGGGACCATGTTTCAGGTGATGAACAGGGATAGACTGGGACGACAGAACTTGTGGTGGCCATGCTCAACATGAAGTCTTTATTTTCATGGAACTATTAGTCTTTTTTTAAGTACTTGAATTATTTGGAAATTATTTGTTGTAATAAGGCCATAAGGCCATAGTTGAATCATTTTACATTTATTATTATTTATTATGTTTAGGAACGTTATTTATTAAAGTTTAAGTAAAAAATTTTCTTTAAACTAAATCCTAATTGTTTTATCACTTAATATTAAAAAGGGGTTTCCAAAAATAAAATCGAGTCTGTTTCAACACAAGCCCAACCCAAACAATATTTTTTTTAATCGCACAAGTTTTCTCTAAGTAACAAAAGAATTTGAAACCGGTTTTCTTGAGGAACATACCAAATCTGGTCAAAGCTCGTGGGCCGGGTTTGGGGTGTTTCAGTGATTTTAAGTGAAAATGAGTAAAACGACATAATCGACAAAAATACCTAATGTACATAAGTGCATGTTAGAGCAAGAATTTGATGTTTCTATAGAAGGGAAAAATGATCAGCATGTTATAAAACATAAGAGTAAAGGATGAAGTTTAATTTTCGAGCCTATGGGAAAAATCATAATTATGCAAAAGTTTAGGGGCAAAATTGTAATTTTGCCAAAGTTTGAGTTAGGGACTTTTTTGAGTAGTACATTAATTAAATAAGTGAAATATGATGTCTTAGACCCCGAAAAACAAGATTTGGACCTAGAACGGGAGGAAAATCAAAAACTGAAAAAGTTGGTAAAATGGCCGTTTTGTTATCGAGGTAAGTTCATATGTTTAATAAGCATTTAATGATGCAAGTTTTAATGTTAAATTGAAATTTTAGTTATGAATACTTTAGTATTAATTTTCCAATATAATTATAATGTTCGATAATGACTCGACATTTTAATAAGAATTGGTATAAGTTTACATGTAAGACCAAATTAGGAAGATGGCTTTGTGTAATATCAAGAAAGTATTGAATAGAATAATTTGGGGAGGATAAGTTAAATTGATGATGTGATGAGATTGCGAATGTAATTATGTAAGTTGTATGTAAATAATTCATTATTTTTATTGACGTTTTTATATTTCAGCATATTTTATGCATTGTAGCTGATTCTTGAATCATAATTGACTATT
Source organism: Gossypium bickii (assembly GCA_025503065.1). Classification (NCBI taxonomy): domain Eukaryota; kingdom Viridiplantae; phylum Streptophyta; class Magnoliopsida; order Malvales; family Malvaceae; genus Gossypium; species Gossypium bickii. The sequence goes on along the minus strand of CP106714.1, from coordinate 57,148,509 downwards.
GAAGGAATGTAATAAAGTATTAGAAAGTGAGATACTTCCCATTTGAACCTTCGGAATTGAAAGATATAAATGGTATGTAGCTAGGTCACATGAGTTGTACTAAGTGCAGGCCACTATGTGCACAAGAGAGCTACAAGATACATATATATACGTAGCTAGGTCGCATGTGTGGTATGTAGTGTGAGCCACAATGTGTACAAGAGAGCTACGAGATGGCTAGGTCATATGAGTGGTGCTAAGTGAAGGCCACTATGTGTACAAGAGAGCCAAAATTATTTGTAAAATCGAGCTAGGTCACATCAATGGTACTAAGTGAAGGCCACTATGTGTACAAGAGAGCTTCAACTTCAATGGTGGGCTGTGTGCGAAACCACCGCGTATCCGTTATTATTCTGAAGCGTTCAACGGGAAAATCGATTAAGTGAAATTATGTGTGACTTTGTAGTGATAAGTGTAGGTATATGAATGTGTAACGTTTGAGCAATATGCTCGATATGTAATCGGAAATTGGAAAGATTGTTATAGGTAAGTAATGAATACAAATAAAGTGAAAGAGAGCAAAAAGTTACAATAAAACTATTTTGGACAGCAGTAGTGACGTGAATTTGAAAAGTCACCAAAAATAGTAGAAATTAAATTATAAGTTGGATGAGATATTGATTTAAAGCCTATTGAGTCTATTTTCATATAAAAGAAACAGAGTAAACAAAAGATGTGTATATTTTGAGATATTTAAATTGTTGTGAGACTGGTTCAGAATGATTACGTGAGCCCCTATTCTGACTTAGAAAAAATCATTAAAAATTTTTAAAAAATTGATTATGGGATATAATTTATATTCTTGAAATCTTGAATGAGTCTAGTTTCAAATGAACTAAACAAGAAGTTCATCTGAATTTTGTACTAGGAGAAAATTGATTCGTAGTGAAGAGAGGTCAGAATAGTCAAACAGTGAAACAGGGGAAATTTTAATGAGTAAACTGTACTAATTGGCAAGACCAAAAATTCTATAAATTTTATGGTATGAATATATGTGAGTCTAGTTTTAGAGAAAATTAGCGGTTTGTAATTTGGAGCTCTGTAGCTCAAGAAATAAATAATTTAGTGACAGCAATTCAAGTAGACATATTAATGTGAACAAGAGTAATAAGGTATAAGCATGTGATTTAATGATTGTATCAATTTGAGAACTTGTTGTGAGGATTTGTCTCGTTGAGGCTTTGGTAAGGCTAGAAATGAGTAAGTCGAGAAAGTAAGAACTTAGCATTATTTATGCAAGTTATGACAGCTTAGTAGTAAGCTAAATTCATTGCTAATGCTTATTACTTTTACATGTGAACTTACTAAGCCTTATAAGCTTACCCCCTTTTCTTTCCCATGTTTCAGAGTCCTATTAAACAAGCTCGGGCTGGAGGTCGTCAGAGATCGCTTCACACTATCAAGCTATCTATGGGTATCTTTATTTATAAATGATTTAAGTTATGGCATGTATAGGGGCTTGGCTAAGTCATTTCGTATATGTGTTAATTAATTTGACCAAATGTATTACTTCATAACGGTAATAAGGATTATTCTGTATTTGGCCACGAGTTGAGGCTCATATTGGTCATGGAGTAATAATGCTTGTGTATGCATGTGTTTGTTAAAGTTTAAATTATAAGTGAAATTTTATGGCTCGGGATTTGGTAGAATGTATTGTTAAGTCTGGTAATGCCTCGTACCCAGTTCCTGCGTAGGATACAGCTAAGGGGTGTTACACAGGACCACCGATTTGATAGGGCTTAGGTCCAATGTGGTGATCGCATGTTTTACTAAAGGTCGTACACACTGAGTTTCGAAACTCACACCCTTTTATTTAATGTTTCAGGTGACTCTCAGTAGACGGCTCGACGTGGCAGAGGACTCGAAAATGGCCACACTGCAAGATACTTAGAAGTTTTTGTTTATTTGTTTTGAATGACTTTATTTTATTTACATTGGGATGTAATAAGGCCTAGTATCTCCAACTTGACTTTACGTTTGGGTTATTATTGTTTCAAGTGCTTAATTATTAAACTTAAATAAATTTCTAAAGTTTAACATGGTTTTCGAAATAACTATAACATATGGACGTTTTCTTAAAACATAGGCTTTCATTGTGACTTAACAAAATGTTTAGATTTTGGGTTTCTAAATCTTAAACTTAAGTTTTTAACTAAACAAAGTCGTTTTAGAATTATCCCTTTGATGTGACATCACCAGATTCAGCCATAACGTTTGGGCCGGGTCTGGGGGTGTTACAATCTTCTTCCTCTTTTAGGTCCTCTTCAGGGTCTTATTCCTTCTATGTACCACTTGGGCTTGGTCTTACACCATATTTGATTGATAGGAACTGTGGCATCTTTAAATCATATCTTTGGGCATAGTCCTTGAAAATCGGTCCTGCTTCTTGCATCCAGTAGATAATCAATTCAGATTCAGGGAGCCTGTCATCTCCTTGATTTTGTTTTAAATCTGACTTTCTTTTTCATTTTTGAATTTCTAGCAATTTTCTTGCACCAAAATCCTATATTGGATTCTTTGTTCTCTTTAACAGTAATTTCGATCTACCCATGGGTACTTTCGCTTGTTTCCATAAAGCTGTCACCAGATGTGGGAGAAACAACCCTACTTTCTTTTTTTCAATGCTGTGAATTGTAACAGCCCAGTTTAGACGCTAGTCGAAACAATAGTTTCGGGACCACAAATCTGAGGTTGGAAAATTATTTTAATATTATTTTTGGTATTTCTATTATGTGATTGAGCATGTGTGAAATTTCTGTGTGAAAATTTTATCGATTGAGTGCTTAGTTAGCAAAATGGACTAAATAGCATAAAATGTAAAAGCTGTGTGTTGATTGTTAAAATGTCTATTTGGCATGACTTATTAAATGAGAAGTCCTTATGTGGTAATTAGCCCTTGAAATGGACATAAATGGCCATTAAATGAATGAAATTATAATGTTTTAACTAAGGCTAAAATTGTAAAAAAAAAGTAATTAATTATAATAAAATAAAACAAATAAGAAAAAGGAAGCCATTATCATCTTCCTTGCTGAAAATCACAAGAAAAAGAAAAGAAAAAGACTAAGCTAGGGTTCGACCATTGTTGTCTTTGATTGAGGTATGTTTCAAGCTCGGTTTTTGATAATTTCTAGTTTTTGTAATCGTTGCTTAGTGTTTTTTCAAACCCATGCTTTAATTTTAGAATTTGAATAATTTGGGCTAAATTGTGAAAATAAGAAATTGGATGACTAAAATGTGAAATAAATGAAATGTGGGCTTGTATGGATATAAGGAGAATTCGAATAGGCATGGGTGAAATGAAATTATGTGTATTTAATGATTTTATGAAATAAGGACTAAAGTGTCGAAATGTGAAAATGTGAGAGCTATTTTGTAAAATACCCTAGATATTTGTGTTTGGACTAAATTGAATGAATTAATGATTGAATGAGCTAAATTTGAATATGTATAGACCAAGAAAGGAGATATTTAGATCGAGATTGAAGCAAAGACAAAGTGCTTGATTGATCGATTAGTCTCGGTATTTCTACGTCTGAGGTAAGTCTGGATATAATACGATCCGTTCAATTTATATCTAAGAGTTATGAATTGAATGAATATGTGGTTATTGAATTAGAATTTCTATATGTATGAGATTGAGAAGTGTGGCACTAAGTGTGCGTAATTGAAATCGAGATAGAGATGAATAGCACTGTGTGTGCGAAGTAATGGAAGCTTCGGCTTGATTGGCTGGCATTGTGTGTGCGTTACCGACTCAAGTTCGGTTTGATATCAAGGCACTAAGTGTGCGATGTTATTTAAGTTTCGGCTATGAATTGGGCACTAAGTGTGCGATTGAATTGAAGAGATAATGAGTAGTGAATGAAATATGGTTTTCGAGCATCGAATAGCAAGAACGTTTGTTAACTAAGTGTTGGTAAAGGTATGTTTCGAACTTATGTGGTTGATGATATTATTTAAGGATTGAATAGGTAGATGTATGAGCATATGTTTGAGGATGATATCATGTTTAATTGTGTATCTATCTAAGTGATGGTTTATTTATGTATTGATATTGCATTATTGAGAAATATGTATTATATTACGAACTTACTAAGCTTTAAAGCTTACTGTGTGGAGTGTTTCTCTGTTTTATAGTGTTAATAAAGCTAGCTTGGATCCGGGGATCGTCAGTGACTCAATCACACTATCGGCTATCTATTTTGGTACTTTCGAAAGATGTATATGGTTGGTATATGGCATGTATAGGCTAGTAGATATGGTACATTTTGAGATGTTGGTCTTTTCTATGTGATATGGCTTGAAATTTGAATGATGTTGGTGTATAAATGAGTGGTTATGTGAATGTTGATAATAGTATGTTTCATGCTTAAATTGGTTTATAAGAATGGTGGTTTAAGTGTGAATTTGTGGTATGAACTATATGATGCTTAACTTAAATGATTTGGGTTGTGAAAATGGTATTTTAGATGGACTTATTTGAGTAGAAATTGAGTTTGGAAATAAATGGTGTAGTTGATGATTAATTGGTGCTTATATTGGTATGTTTTGGTTGCATTTGAGGCATGAATTGGTATTGGTTTGATGCTTGTAGGTGATTCCAAAGTGTGGATGGTAAATTGGCCTTGAAAATGGCCTATAATTGCGCACACAGTTGAGAACACGGGCGTATGGCTCGACCGTGTCTTTCAAGTTTGCAAATTGAAATAAGTCAGGCTCGACCACGAGTTAAACACACGGGTGTGTGACTGGCCGTGTGGTGCAAGTCAGTAGCGACCACGGGTGAGGCACATGGGCGTGTCCACGGTCGTGTGAACAAGTCAATAAGTATGCCCTGTTTTGACACGACTCAGACACACAGGCATGTCTGAGGCCGTGAGAGGCACACGGCCTGCCTACACGGGCGTGTGACCTCTGCAGTTATGAAAAATCTTTAAATTTTTGAATTTTTGTATGTGTTCTATTTAGTCCCGACCCCTTTCTAAAGCATGTTTAGGGTCTCGTAGACCTAATTAAGGGACCATATGAATATGAATTGCTTTGATTAGATGTGAAATGAATTTAAATGTTCTGAAATGATAGGTTGTAATAGCCCGATTTAGGGGCTAGTCAAAACAGTGGTTTCGGGACCACTAAACTGAATTTAAGGAAAATTATTTTTGATGTTATTTTATGTGTTGTAGCATAATTATATGGATACATGAAAATTTTGGTGCATTAATTTTAAGGATTTCATGCTTAATTGTGAAAAAGGACTAAATCGCATTAAGTGCGAAAGTTCTATTTTATAAGGTAGAGGTACCTAATAGCTATATAATGTAAATTTGATGTCTTTAAAGTGCAAATAGGCCATTTGGAGTGTGATGGCCGGCCATGTAGACAAGGGGGACAAGAGCATTAAATTTTTAGTCAAATTTGGTGGAAATTAGGTGATAAAATGAATAAAATAAGATGGGTAAAAGATTTTATCATCTTTCACTATTCACCTATCTTCTCTCCACCAAAAACTGAAGAAGAAATAGAGCTTTGGCGGTTTAAACTTTCAGCCAAGCTATCTACCTTGCTAGTAAGTGATTTAGATGATTTTTATTTGATAATTTTTGTACTTTTGGAGTACCCAAAGCTTAAGCTAGCTAATGAAGGGACTAGTTTGTGATATGGTTGAAAGTTTAGGGACTTTCCATTAGAGCGTTCATGTTGTTAGTTGAGTTTTTATGGAAGAAAATGATTGTTAAGGAGATGAGGAACAACTTTTGTGAAAGGTATTAGCATGAAAACACCTAAATAGAACTTAAATGCAAAGAATGAAATTGTGTCATAAATGCATGAAATATTTGAAATAGTGAGTAATTGTAAGAGGAATAAATGTTCAGTTAGGCTTATATCGATAAAATGTGTTGAAAAATGATTTACGAGCCTAAGGGCAAAATTGTAATTTTTCCATAGTGCAAGGGGCAAAATGGTCATTTTTTCCTAAGGTACAAATTGATGCATTATGATCATAGAATGATCTAAATGAGTGAATCTTATTGTTATAGATCAAGAAGAGCGCAGAATTAACCTTGACTGGGGAAAAGGCAAGGTCACGGATTAAACTGTTAGTTGACGCGTTTTGCACCGAGGTAAGTTTATGTGTAAACAATGCATTTATATGTATATATATGGTTGTTGATAATTTAATGCATAGCTTGATTGAGAATCTGAATGGCTCAAGTGGTTTGAATGTAGTAGTTATTGAATAATTGTCATATGAATTACGAAATAGATATGCAAATGTATACTAGTAATGCTTGACGATGGGCTGAGTGCGATACCACCATATTGCTTAATTACGATGGACTATGTGCGATACCATCGTCTATTTATTATTTGGTGGGCTATGTGCGATACCACCGTAATTAATCTTCTGGGTGGGCTATGTGCGATACCACCCTGAATAAATCTGATAGTGGGCTAAGTGTGAGACCACCGAGAAATTTGATCTTGAGCAGTTGATCAATAGATTGTGATGTGTTGTATTATGTGATATTGTGATGCTAAATGGATGGAGTTATACTAATGAATGTGTACATTGATCCTGTAACATGGTGGGGCTGTAGAAATGGGAGGAATGAGTAAGCGTGATTATGAATATGGAAGGTTTCTTGATTAGTATGTATTTCTATATATTTGTTAGCATACTCTAAAATGTTATATTGTTTACATGTAAACTTACTAAGCTTAAAGCTTACCTATACCAGCCTGATTTAGGGCCTAGTCGGAACAGTGGTACGATATCACAAATCCAAAGTAGTAATATGAGTTTTTAAGGTATTTGAGATGGTTGCATGATATTATGAAAGTTTCATGAAGAAATTTTATGAAAATTTCTAGTAAAGGGTCCATTAGGACTAAATTGTAAAAGTTGCAAAATTTGAGTTTCTAGAATCTTTTTGTATTAAATAACTTTAGAATATTAATTAGAAGTCCTTAAATAGAAATTTTCCAAATTTATAATTTTTGGACAAAAATGGACATGAGTTAGTAGATGGGGAATTTTTAAAGAGAAGGGCATTTTGGTCATTTATCAATTAAATGATTAAAAAGGGAAAAAGATAAAAATTCTTATTCATCTTCTTCCTTGTGCCGAAAATTGGAGAGACTCCATAGCTAGGGTTCTTCAATTTTTCAAGCTTGCTAGTAAGTTTATTTTAGCCCCGTTTTTAATATTCTTCGTATTTTTGGAATCCTCGTATTATGAATTAGCTATTTTTAGCTATAAGATGAGCTAAGATTCCGGTTCATAAATCTACCCATGTATGAGATGCTTGTAAAATGATATTTTATGGAAGTTTATGAGAGTTTGATGTTAGATAAATAGCTTTTTCTAAGTGAATTTCATGAAAAATGCTAATAAGGACTAGTTTGTTAATATTATGAAATTTGTCATACATGGTAGAAATAGTGAGAATTTGTTGTTGCTATAGCTGAGATAATGAATCAGCTAACCATAAAGTTTAAGAAAGTGGTACGAAAATTATTTTACTGTAAATATGAGAAAGTTTAGGGGTAAAATAGTAAATTTGCCAAAGTAAGTGTTAAGAGTCAATTTAGTTAATATGAGTATTAAATGATCTAAATTATTAGTATAGATCAAGAAAAACGAAGCCCGGATCAAAACTGAGGCAAGACCAAAGTCGAGGACTAAATTGCATATCTATGTACTTTGTTGTATATCGAGGTAAGTTTGTATGATTTCCAAGCTTCATGAATATTTTCATTGAATTGCTTGTTATGTTGTTAAATATACATTACTTTCATGAGAATGTTTGATGGTATGCTATACAAAGAAATAAATGAGATTAAGCATGAGAAAGTCCTGATTGAAGTTGAATTACTTAGGATACTCACTCTACCACATGAGATAAGAAAGTCTGTATAAGACCAAGCCAAGGCATGGCATCGATAATCAAGCAAAGTTATCGTGTAAGTCCAAGACAAGTCTTGGCATTGAAGAGTTATTATGAGATGAAGACCCATGTAAGCCCAAGCCAAGGCATGGCTTTGGTGAGCCTCCAAGTAAAGATGTCATGTAAGTCCAAGACAAGTCTTGGCATTGAAAAGCTATCATGAGATAGAGATCCCATGCAAGTCCAAGCCAAGGCATGGCATTGGTGAGTAACAAGAAAGATTTCATGTAAGTACAAGCCAAGGCTTGGCATTGACCAGTTCATGAGTAAAGATACCAACTAAGACCATGTTAAGACATGGCAATGGTAAGTTCCCAACGGAACACACAAGGAAGACTTTGAGTAAGTCGATGTCAAGACATGGCATCAATACCAAGATGAGAGATCCTAAGTAAGACCGTATCGAGGATACGGCTTTGGCATCGAGTTATATATGGGATGAGATTCAGTATCCTTGGTTATTCATAGAAATTCATCAGGCAAATGAGTAAAGGTTAAATGAGATAGCAAGAAAATTAAGTAAGCAAAGTTATTATCAAGTAGAAAATGAGTATTATTTATGTTATGAATGATGAGTTAGAGCTTATGATTATTATAGTAAAGTATGTTGATCTATGTGATCAAGTGATATAGGTATCTTGTCTACCTCACGAGCATGAGACTACTAAGTGTCATGAGATATGTAAGAATCAGTAAGAGTAAGTAAGCTTAAACAGCTGAAATTATGATGCCATTGTTTATGCCAAAGGGTTTATGTTAAACAAACATATTGCTATGTGTATTCTATGCAAACTTACTAAGCTAAATGCTTACTTCTTTTGTCCTTTCTTTTCATGTAGTCCACCCAAGCTAATCTCGTGGATCATCGTTATCGGAGCTCGAAGCACACTATCAATCACTATTTTGGTATAGCCAAGTTGTTTTTATTAAGTATGGCATGTATAGGAAACACTTCATTTTGAGTATATGCTTTAAGAAGAGCTAAGGTATAGGCTATCAAGCTTATTATTATTCTCTTGTATATGGCTAAGTGATTGGCCAAGATTGACTAAGTATGTATGTTTATTGCTATCAATGAAGCATGTAGTATTGTTTATGAAAGATATAGTAATTTGAGTTGTTGAATCGAATATGAGATTGATCTTGATTTCAGGGTGGCAATTGGCTTGGTAAATAGCCTTCGAGTGCCCACACGGATAGACACACGGGCGTGTGTCTAGGCCGTGCGTCCCCTGCACCTTTGTACCTTAAGTCAGAATAGACTATGGGTTAATCCCACGGCCGTTTGTTTAGGCCATGTGTGACACTTGGTCAGAACATGGCCGTGAAACACCCCAAACACGGCCCACGAGCCTGGACCGAATCTGGTATGTTCCTCAAACAAACCGATTCAAAGTTCGTCTGTTTCTTGGGAAAAACTTGTGCGATTTTAAGTAAAATATTGTTTTGGGTTGGGCTTGTGTTGAAAACCAAGTTATCTTATATTGAATTCCATTTAATTAAGGTGACAAAACAATTAGGGTTTGTTTTAAAAATAAATTTACCCAAACTTTGATTGATAATAATTCGTAAACATAATAATTGGAAATAAAAATAAGGAAAATTCAACTATGGCCTTATTACATCAAGTAAAAACCCAAAATAGAATTCTTAAGTACTTAGATAAAATAAATTGTCCATAATGAATAAAACTTCTAGTGAGCATGGCCACCACAAGTTCTGCCAGTCCGGTCCATAATCGCTCATCACAAACATGTTCCCACAACGGGTGAGTCAATGACTCAATGTGTACACAACACTAATATTTAATAGATCAGGCATACCATAACGTATCACATGCACATTCATATACAGATAAAATAATGATGCAACCCATACCCAAAACCTAGATGCCATCCGCTACACATCCCCGTACCAACCTGCACACCGTTGGGACTACTAAGTCGACCCTCCATCCGCTACACACCATCGAAGGCAGTCGCTACAGTCGACGTGCTCATCGCCCATATAAAATTCGTGGCATAGCCACCAGATTAAATAATTGTGTCATGCGATACCACATTCAGATAATGTAACTGAAGTTACCACATTCAGATATTGTGACCGAAGTCACCACATTCAGATAGTGAGACCGAAGTCACCACATTCACTTCCCCTTTCTCATATAACCCGAATGCCCATATATCATGCATATCATACTTAGAATCACATTCATGTCACTTTTCACATGTTAAGTATAACATATTTCGTAATCCTAGTAAGAGTAGGAAACGTACCTGAGTACCTTTGTACCACATTAGGGTACCTTAGCCATATTCGCATTCTTATGCATACAAACATTAGATATTGCCATATAACGTATTAAAAGATAGTGTGGGGTACACACCTGATTTGCTTAACGAATTCCTTGAAATCCCGAAAACCAATCTATTGCTTTAGATCCGTTATCCCCTATATTCGGCCAATCATTTAAACATATTAATAAACCTATTCGGCCACAATCCAAATCCTAGTAGGATTTACACACTTAAAACTTACCTTTGATGCCGATTTGATGACTTTTCAAAGCCCGAAATTCCAAAATCTCTCTTCCTTGGATTCGGCTAGCACTAAATTTCTGAGTTGGTTAGTTTCGGTTTTTGAATGAATCTTAATTATAAAATAGACCTTTGGCCGAATGTACATATATGTACTTACCTTGCTTTTTAAATCCCGAAAACAAACTCTTGGCTATGGAGATGTCGACAATGACAGAGATCCCGGAGAACCCTTTAATTTCGGCCCAAAATTCATTAATGGGATTAATACCTTGATTTCGACAAGCCCAAAAATAAGAGAATAAAAATCGATAACCACTTACCTTACCCTTGACCTTGTAATCGACGGTTCTCTTGCTTGAGTCCTTAAGAATTCGGTCTTGAGGCTTAGAAAGAATCGATACTAACTAAATTTTTGGAAAAAGTTTCGGCTAGAACATGGAGTATTTTGGCTTGTCAAAAAGAGAAGAGAAGAGAAGAGAGGAGAGCATTAAGAATTTTGGCAGAGAAGAGGAGGAAGAAAAATTGATGAGTAGCCCTATTTTCTTACTTTTATAGCCGAAATTACTACTCAACATCCCTTACTTGGCCACCACTCTTCTTTATTTGATAACTTTATCCTTTGAATTATCACTCTGTTTAATAATGATAATCCTTCTATTATCTCTTCTTTTATCCATTAAAATAAAAGAAATTAATCCACAATTATCTCTTGAAAATAATCCAAATTAACTCCTTTATTTATCCCCTAATTAGCTGAACTTTAAAGAGGATAAAACTCCTCTTTTGCAAGCCTTGTGCCGTCCACCTCTGGCTTCTAGAAGAAAAAATAAAACTTCTTTTATTTGCTTCCCATGTGACTCGAACTCAGGCCTAAACCCCTTGCATGTGGCGCCATTTCCATAGGCCCTAAGTGGCATCTTCAGGCCACTTTTCCAAGCCCGTTTGTGTGTCAAATTTCACATACTTTTTCTTTTAAGGCCACCTTGCCTCAGTTTCCTCTTTTAAACTTTAAAACTCGACATTTCCAAGTCATTTCTAAGTTTCCAAAAATTTTCGTTTGGCTCTTTAAACTTGACATTTCCTTACATTTCCAAGTTTCCAGAAATGTTCACTTTCCTCTTTTGAATCATTTCCAAATCATTTCCATACATTTTCTGGTTTCCAAAAATGTTCATTTCTAAATCATTTTCATGCATTTTCAAGTTTCCAAAAATGTTCAAAATTTATTCACAACACATAAGACATGTCATTTCGTACAATTAAACCAAAAATGCATTGGCCCTTTTCAGGATGTTACAGTTCTACCCCCTTAAAATAATTTCGTCCTCGAAATTTCCTATCTAAAACAATTGAGGGTATTGCTGTCGCATCATCTCTTCTGGTTCCCACGAAGCTTCCTCCGATCCATGGTTGTGCCATAACACTTTGACTAGAGGAACTGACTTCCTCCGTAGCACTTTCACATCACGTTCCAATATCTGAATCGGCTCTTCCTCGTACAATAAGTCTGGCCTTAGCTCCACTTCTTCAACTGGTACCACATGAGATGGATCCGATCGGTAACGACGTAGCATGGATACATGGAATACGTCGTGCATCTGCTGCAATTCTGGTAGCAACTCCAATTGTTATGCCACTGGCCCAACTCGCTTCAGTACTCGATAGGGCCCTATAAACCTTGGGCTTAACTTCCCTTTGCGACCAAACCTCATCACCTTCTTCCAAGGTGAGACCTTCAGAAACACTTGGTCTCCCACTTCAAACTCTATTTCCTTCCTCTTAAGGTCTGCGTACGACTTCTGCCTATCAGAGGCTTCCTTTAACCGTGCTCAGATTGTCTTAACCTTCTCTTGGCCGCCGCTAACTCCGACCCAAAACTTGACGTTCTCCTAACTCAGTCCAACAAGTAGGAGTTCTACACTTCCGACCATACAATGTTTCATATGGTGCCATCCGAATGCTAGCCTGATAGCTGTTGTTGTAGGCAAACTCAGCTAAAGGCAAATAGTCTTCCCAACTTCCTCGAAAATCCATCACACAGCCTCTCAACATATCCTCCAATACTTGTATAACCTGTTCAGACTGCCCGTCTGATTGTGGATGAAAAGCCGTAGTGAAGTCCAACTTAGTGCCTAAAGCTTGATGAAGTGCCTTCCAAAACTGAGACGTAAACCTTGGGTCTCTATCGGAGATGACCGATACTGGAACCCCATGTAATCTCACGATTTCCGCCACATATATCTTGGCCAACTTCTGAAGAGAATAGTCAACTCTCACTGGAATAAAGTGTGCGGACTTGGTCAAACGGTCCACTATCACCCGTACCGAGTCCTTCTTAGTAGGCGTAAGGGGAAGCCCACTAACGAAGTCCATGGTAATTCTCTCCCATTTCCACTGCGGAATCTCGATTGGTTGAAGCAATCCCGATGGAACCTGGTGTTCAGCCTTAACTTGCTGACACGTCAAACATTTCCCCACGAATTCAGTCACTTTCCGCTTAAGATCAGACCACCAAAATTGTTCCCTTAGATCTCTATACAGCTTAATGCCTCCGGGATGCATAGCATAAGGCTACTATGCACCTCCCGAAGAATCCTTTGTCTTATCTCCTCGTCTCTCGGCATACAGACTTTTCCCTTGTAGCACAATACTCCTTCATCATTAATGCCATAGTCCTTTAATTCTCCGTGCTGTACTTGCTGTAACTTAGCACTTAGGTCCTTATCAGCCAACTGTCCCCTTTTCACCTCATTCACCACCATGTGGGCTTGACTTGTAATTCTCGCCAACAAAGCCTGTCATCATATAAACTTAAGTGAGCGAACATAGCCCTTAGATCCTACACAACCTTCCGACTTAGGGCATCAGCCACTACATTTGCCTTGCCCGGGTGGTACTCTATCGAGCAATCATAATCCTTCAATAACTCCACCACCTTCGCTGCCAAAAGTTCAACTCCTTCTGAGTCAATAGATACTTAAGGCTCTTGTGGTCTGTGTAGATCACTGACCTTTCTCCATAGAGATAGTGCCTCCACACCTTAAGGACGAAAACCACCGCTGCCAGTTCCAAGTCATAAGTTGGGTAGTTAACCTCATGAGGCCTTAGTTGCCGAGACGCATACGCGACCACTTTTCCTTCTTGCATTAGTACACAGCCTAATCCCGTGTGCGAAGCGTCACAGTATACCACAAAATCCTTTCCTACCTCCGGTTGAATTAACACTGGAGCCTCCGTCAACACCTTCTTAAGCTTTTTAAAGCTCTTCTGTTGCTTATCAGTCCACTCAAAGGGTACTTCCTTCCTTAGCAACTTTGTCAAAGGTGCGGCTATTGACGAGAACCCTTCCACGAACCTTCTGTAATAGCCTGCCAAACCTAAGAAACTTCGATCTCAACCATGGATCTAGGTGGTTTCCAATCCAACACTGCTTCGATCTTTCTAGGATCCACCCTTATACCTTCTGCGGATACTACATGTCCTAAGAATGCCACCTCCTTAAGCCAAAATTCACACTTGCTGAATTTGGCATAGAGCTTCTTCCCCCTTAATACTTCCAACACAACCCGTAGGTGTTCATCATGCTCCTCTTCAGACTTGGAGTACACCAAGATATCATCGATGAATACAACGACGAACCTATCCAAGTAGGGTTGGAAAACTTAGTTCATCATATCCATGAACGCGGCTGGAGCGTTCGTCAACCCAAACGACATTACTACAAACTCATAATGACCGTATTTTGTCCTAAAAGCGGTCTTGTGGATATCTACCTCCTTCACCTTTAACTAATGATATCCTGACCTCAAGTCTATTTTTGAAAACACCGCAGCCCCCTTCAGCTGATCGAACAAGTCATCGATCCTTGGCAAAGGATACTTGTTCTTAATGGTCAGCTTATTCAACTAACGATAATCTATGCACAACCGCATAGTTTCGTCCTTCTTCTTTACAAACAGGACCGATGCTCCCCATGGAGACACACTGGGTCGAATGAACCCACGATCCAGTAATTCTTGGATTTGAGCCTTGAGCTCAACCAACTCCTTTGGTGCCATTCGATATGGAGCGATTGACATAGGAGCTGTTCCCGGTAGCAAGTCTATTCCAAATTCCACCTCCCTATCTGCGGGTATTCCTGGTAATTCCTCTGGAAACACATCTTCAAAGTCCCTTACCGTTCTAACTCCACTAACACCTTCTTCCTTTCCACCCAACGCACTCAGGAAGGCTAAGAACGCCTTGCACCCTTTCCTAACCATTTTCTCAGCCATCAACACCGAAACTACGTGGGACAGGTAGTTTCTTCTTTCTCCGATCATTACTACTACTTCATCCTTCGGAGTCCTTAGTTCCATTCATTTAGCCACAAAATCCAATACGGCTCGGTGCTTTACTAGCCAGTCCATTCCAAGTATAAGTTCAAACTCCCCAAAGGGTAGTTCCATTAAGCCAGCCCGAAAGTTCACTCCCTGAATCTCTAGGGGTACATTCTGAAAGATCTTATCCACCACTACAGTTTGGCCTAATGGGCTTACTACAGTCATCTGCCTATCAGAAAGTTCAGAGTTTAGGCCTAGTGTTTCCACTACACTACATGCAACATAAGAATGGGTCGAGCCCACATCAGTAAGAGCAAAATAGGGCTTGCCATAAATAAAGAACGTACCGGTTATAACACCCGGCACGTCTCCATCCTCCCTCCAGCGAACCGCATAAACCAAACCCGGTTGCCTCGCCTCAGCATTAGCAGCACCTCTGCCCTGAGTTCCACGTCTTCTGCCAGCACCATTACCTCTGTTATTCGAACCACAACCTCATTGAGGCTGTTGTCCTCCTCTACCAGCCTGACAAACATTCTGAGCTGCTGGTCGACTTTCATCTGGTTTCTTAGGACAATCCTTGAGCATATGGTCCTTTGACCTACACCTAAAACATCCTCCCATCTTTTTCCAGCACTCCCCTAAGTGCTTCTTCCCACAATGCTCACAAGGGCGATCGCCATCCTGTACGGTACCGGCTTGCGACGACCTCGCGCCCATCAACTCTAGGCCTCTTTTGAACCTTCCTGCACGATCCAAAACCTCTTTTAGGCCTATTCTGATCCATAGTCTGCTTTGTAGCATCCTTAATTCCCTCGGCCACCTTGGCCTTTTCTACTGAAGCAGAAAACTCCCGCTCCTGATGCGGTGCTATCAACAATATCAAATCATCCCTTAGTCCGTCCTCAAAATGGACACGGCGCTCATCATGCTCGATTGCCACTACTCCTCGAGCATACCGGCTCAACCTCGAAATTCAAATTTAATATTCCGCAACGGACTTGTTTCCTTGAACCACCCGAAATACTTTCCTTTGTTCATCGGTGTACTGGTTCCAACATACTTCTTTTGATAAGCTTCCTTAACATAGTCCCAGGTCAGATCCTCAGCTGTGGCACCATCCCGAACAGTTAACCACCATTGGTACGCTTCATCGCGTAATAGTGCCACCATTCCTTTTAACTTCTCCTCAGGGGTCAGATCAAGCTCATCCATGATGCGCTCCGTTGCTTCAACCAAGATTTCACCTTGGGGTGCCACTCCCGATACTCCACGAAACATTTCGGCTCCATTAGCTCGGAGCCGTTCAGGCACAGACTTACGATTTCCCGAATTTCCTCCTGCACCAGCCACCAATTCCAAAACTCGCAGCACAGCCTGCGATACAGCATCTTCTCCTGTTTGAGCCTACTGCTCAACACCCACAGCTGGGGGTGGTATCTTATTGTCAGACCCTTGACCCGACACGGTCATCCTTCCTCTACCTTGTCCACGACGACCACGTCCTCTAGAGCTCATTTCTAACGTCAAGATCTGATTAAGAAGTTTCATGAATTAGTCTTTGTTTCACTTGTTTACCCGCGAAGGAGTTTTATGAAAGAAGTTTTAGGAGTGGTTCTTTCGTATTCCTACATGCACACAGTCTTTTCATTCATTCATACATCCATCAACCAATTATGAACTTTCGTTCATTCAGAGAAACATTGTAGTTTTCATTGTTGTTGTTTCTCCACTACCCAGGGGTATTTTTGTAATTTTGTCCTACAGGGGTATTTTCG
Organism: Gossypium bickii; assembly: GCA_025503065.1. Lineage (NCBI taxonomy): Eukaryota > Viridiplantae > Streptophyta > Magnoliopsida > Malvales > Malvaceae > Gossypium > Gossypium bickii. The sequence continues at coordinate 57,131,875 of CP106714.1, read as the reverse complement.
TAATTTTTCAAAAGAAAGAGTTCCTTGGTGATTTCGTCACAAGTACTTTGGAATTTTTAAATTCCCGGGGTATTTTAGAAAAATTTTGAATTTCGGGGCCTTTCGGTAATTTTGAAATTCCAAGGGTATTTCAGTAATTTTTCACAAACTAGGGTAAATTTGTAAAGTTTAATAATTCAAGGGTATTTCAAAAGTTGCAAAACTTGGGGGTTGTTTTTGATAATTTGTTTCCAATTCGGTAATATTGCAAAAATTTTGAAAGTCAGGGTCATTTTGGTAATTTTGTGAGTTAAGGGTAATTTCGTAATTTTCCAAAATCAAGGTATTTTTGATATTTTACAAATTAGGTTTTTGAGTGTTTATAAAATAATGAAATTTTGGGTAAAATTGTTGGGTAGTTGGACATTTTATAAACCAAGGGTATTTTGGTAATTTTACCACTAGGGGCATTTTTGTAACTTCATAAATCGAAAATCTTTCGGAAAATTTTGTAAAGATGGTTTTCACAAATTTAAAAGAAAATTTTAAGAGTTTTGAAACTAGGGTTTTGTTATTTTTATAAAAACACGGCTAGTTCCCTTTCGGGTTTTAGTTATTGTGTTTAGCCTATGACCGAGTCTTCTTGTCAGGGTGAACCAAAGCTACGCACCAGGCAGGATTCGAGTGGAGAGGAGGTGAGTCACGCGGACTGCTTAAATACCAAGCTCCCATCGAAACCATTCCTAGACATGCGCACAGAGGTTGCCACACCTACTGAGCCCTTTGGGTTAGGGTGAACCGAAGCTACGCACCAGGTAGGATTCCTGCAAAGAGGAGGTGAGTCACTAGGACTGCTTAAATACCAGGCTCTTCCAGATCCAATCCTAGACATGCGTACAGGGGTTAACACACCCTAACTCAGTGACATAGCCAGAGGTTTGTTAAGTGCATTAAGTCTTATGCGTTTGTGTTTGAGTAGACTAGTCCTAGGGTTCAAGTTCCTATCATACCATTCTACGTTCCATGCCTTTTCTACCCTTCCATAATTCATAAATCACATAATCATACAAATGGTTAGGGCTACTTACCTGGTGGGCTGCGGGTCGGAGACTTAGGTACCATGCCAAAAAACCTGCCTATTTCATAAAATACTTTTAAAAAAAACTTTCTTGGCTCGATTTGAAAATGTTTTAGGCCTCAGCCCACAGGCCGAGAGTTTAAAACTGGGCTTTGATAAAAAACTAAAACACCCCAAACCCAGCCCACGAGCCGGGACCAAATCTGGTATGTTTCTCAAACAAACCGATACAAAGTTCGTCTGTTTCTTGGGAAAAACTTGTGCGATTTTAAGTAAAATATCGTTTTGGGTTGGGCTTATGTTGAAAACCAAGTTATCTTATATTGAATTCCATTTAATTAAGGTGACAAAACAATTAGGGTTTGTTTTAAAAATAAATTTACCCAAACTTTGATTGATAATAATTCGTAAACATAATAATTGGAAATAAAAATAAGGAAAATTCAACTATGGCCTTATTACATCAAGTAAAAACCCAAAATAGAATTCTTAAGTACTTAGATAAAATAAATTGTCCATAATGAATAAAACTTCTAGCTGAGCATGGCCACCACAAGTTCTACCGTCCCGGTCCATCACTGCTCATCACCTGAAACATGTTCCCACAACGGGGTGAGTCAACAGACTCAATGTGTACACAACACTAAAATTTAATAGATCAGGCATACCATAACGTATCACATGCACATTCATATACAGATAAAATAATGATGCAACCCATACCCAAAACCTAGATGCCATCCGCTACACATCCCCGTACCAACCTGCACAACGTGGGGACTACTAAGTTGACCCTACATCTGCTGCACCCCATCGAAGGCAGTCGCTGCAGTCAACGTGCTCATCGCCCATATAAAATTCGTGGCATAGCCACCAGATTAAATAATTGTGTCATGCGACACCACATTCAAATAATGTAACCGAAGTTACCACATTCAGATATTGTGACCGAAGTCACCACATTTAGGTAGTGAGACCGAAGTCACCACATTCACTTCCCCTTTCTCATATAACCCGAATACCCATATATCATGCAAATCACACTTAGAATCACATTCATGTCACTTTTCACATGTTAAGTATAACATATTTCGTAATCCTAGTAAGAGTAGGAAACGTACCTGAGTACCTTTGTACCATATTAGGGTACCTTAGCCATATCCGCATTCTTATGCATACATACATTAGATATTGCCATATAACGTATTAAAAGATAGTGTGGGGTACACACCTGATTTGCTTAACGAATTCCTTGAAATCCCGAAAACCAATCTATTGCTTTAGATCCGTTATCCCCTATATTCGGCCAATCATTTAAACATATTAATAAACCTATTCGGCCACAATCCAAATCCTAGTAGGATTTACACACTTAAAACTTACCTTTGATGCCGATTTGATGACTTTTCAAAGCCCGAAATTCCAAAATCTCTCTTCCTTGAATTCGGCTAGCACTAAATTTCTGAGTAGGTTAGTTTCGATTTTTGAATGAATCTTAATTATAAAATAGACCTTTGGCCGAATGTACATATATGTACTTACCTTGCTTTTTAAATCCCGAAAACAAACTCTTGGCTATGGAGATGTCGACAATGACAGAGATCCCGGAGAACTCTTCAATTTCAAGCCAAAATTCATTAATGGGATTAATACCTTGATTTCGATAAGCCCAAAAATAAGAGAATAAAAATCGATAACCACTTACCTTACCCTTGACCTTGTAATCGACGGCTCCCTTGCTTGAGTCCTTAAGAATTCGGTCTTGAGGCTTAGAAAGAATCGATACTAACTAAATTTTTGGAAAAAGTTTCGGCTAGAACATGGAGTATTTTGGCTTGGCAAAAAGAGAAGAGAAGAGAAGAGAGGAGAGCACTAAGAATTTCGGCAGAGAAGATGAGGAAGAAAAATTGATGAGTAGCCCTACTCAGAATCCCTTACTTGGCCACCACTCTTCTTTATTTGATAACTTTATCCTTTGAATTATCACTCTGTTTAATAATAATAATCCTTCTATTATCTCTTCTTTTATCCATTAAAATAAAAGAAATTAATCCACAATTATCTCTTGAAAATAATCCAAATTAACTCCTTTATTTATCCCCTAATTAGCCGAATTTTAAAGAGGATAAAACTCCTCTTTTGCAAGCCTTGTGCTGTCCACCTCTGGGCTTCTAGAAGAAAAAATAAAACTTCTTTTATTTGCTTCCCATGTGACTCGAACTCAGGCCTAAACCCCTTGCATGTGGCGCCATTTCCATAGGCCCTAAGTGGCATCTTTAGGCCACTTTTCCAAGCCCGTTTGTGTGTCAAATTTCACATATTTTTTTCTTTTAAGGCCACCTTGCCTTAGTTTCCTCTTTTAAACTTTAAAACTCGACATTTCCAAGTCATTTCTATGTTTCCAAAAATTTTCGTTTGGCTTTTTAAACTTGACATTTCCTTACATTTCCAAGTTTTCATAAATGTTCACTTTCCTCTTTTGAATCATTTCCAAATCATTTCCATACATTTTCATGTTTCCAAAAATGTTCATTTCTAAATCATTTTCATGCATTTTCAAGTTTCCAAAAATGTTCAAAATTTATTCATAACACGTAAGACATGTCATTTCGTACAATTAAACCAAAAATGCATAGGCCCTTTTCAGGATGTTAGAGGGCGTGTGCCCCAAGCCATGTGAATATAGTCAGTGTCGACCACGGTTGGAAGACACGGGCGTGTCAAGGCTGTGTAAATATAGTTAGGGTCGACCATGGTTGGAAGACGTGGGCATGTCTTAGGGGTACATGGGCGTGTCTCAGGCCTCATGGGCGCGTGACCCCTGCTTTAAAGAGAAGTTTTCGATTAAGTTTCGAAAGTTTTCAGATACGTGTTTAAGGCCTCGTAGGTCCATAAAATGTATGATTAGACTAAGAAAGAGAATTTTTAATTTGGAACAAAATTTTTCAACCCATAAGTGCATGTTTAAGAAAGTTCAAGCATAGTGATGTCTCATATCCAGTCTCAGCCTTGGACTCGGATATGGTGTGGTCCATTTAGTGGTATCAAAGCAATGTTTAGTCGGTTCTAGGACTAATATAGCTTGAGCACTAGTCTAGCTGTACATGCCATACGTAAAATTGCTTTTATAATGATAGTGTAACGACTCCTGACGACTTAAATTTTGTTTATACATATAGTAAATGGATCCCGAAAGAGCTGTGGCGGATGACGTAGAAAGTAATACGCCGGCTGCCGCTGAAGGGACTGTGCCGCACGAGAATAAGAATAGACCCACTATGGTGAGTGAAGGAGGAGGAGAAGAGGCTAGAGAGGCCTTCCTCCATATGATGAACACATGGTATACGGAGTTCGTTCGTACGAACCCGAATACACAACCCCCTCCACCCCTGCCTGTTCCGCAACCTATCCCTGCAGCCCCTCAAGTAGTAGAGGTGGTAAGAGAAGACAAACCTCCAGTTGATAGGATCAGGAAACATGGAGCAGAAGAATTCCGAGCTAAAAGCGATGATGACCCGAAAAAGGTCGAGTTCTGGTTAGAAAATACCATCAGGGTATTTAATGTGTTGTGATGCATACCTGAGGAATGCATGAAGTGTGTAGTCTCTCTTTTAAGAGATTCTGCCTATCAATGGTGGAACACTTTGGTATCGATAGTACCAAGAGAGAAGATCACTTGGGAATTCTTTCAAGAAGAGTTCAAGAAAAAGTATATCAGTCAATGGTTTGTGGACCAAACAAAGGAAGGAATTCCTAGAACTGAAGCAAGGCAAGATGTCGATGACTGATTATGAGCGTGAGTTTGTACGACTCAGCAAATACGCTTAATAATGCATGTCCACTGAGGCCATCATGAGTAAAAGATTTGAAGACGGGTTAAATGAGGACATCAAATTATTTGTTGCTATCTTAGAACTGAAGGAATTTGTTGTGCTAGTAAAGAGGGCTTATAAAGCCGAAGAACTAGTAAAGGAGAAGAGGAAATCTGAAATGGAGTCTCGTGACTCTAGAAAGAGAAAGTGGAGTAAGTCATTCCAATCCTCATCCAAGAAGTCAAGAGATTTGTCCATCCCATCGGCTACTTCCACTGGGCTTTCAAGGAAGGACAAGAGTGGGAAGTATTCGGGAAATAAAGCATAGATGACTTCAGTTGCTAGTGTGGGGAACATCCGATCGGATAGACCTGAGTGCCCAAAGTATGGCAGACATCATCTTGGAGAATGTCGAGCGCATGAAAATGCATGTTTCAGATGTAGTTCTCAGGACCACTACATAAAAGATTGTTCTGTGACGACAAAAGAAGAAAGAATTCAAAACTCGAGATCCGGGAGTATGGTCAGAGGAAGACCACAGAGGAACCCAGGAAGTGGGGCAAGTGGGAGAGGTAATCCTAGTGAACAGGCTGCGAGACCCGAGGGTAGGGCGCCTGCAAGAATTTATGCCATTCGCGCTCGTGAAGAGGCATCTTCCCTTGATGTTATTACGGGTACCTTTTCTCTTTATGATATTAAAGTTATTGCTTTAATAGATCCCGGATCCACACACTCTTATATTTGCATGAAACTGGTATCCAGTATGAGTATGCCTATAGAGTCTACAAAATTTGTGATTAAAGTGTCTAATCCCTTAGGCAAAAGTGTTTTAGTTGATAAAGTATGTAAAGACTGTCCATTGATGATTAGAGGTGATTATTTTAAAGCAAATCTTATGTTATTACCATTTGATGAGTTTGACCTCATTCTTGGTATGGACTGGTTGACTGCCCATGATGTAATAGTTAATTGTGGGAAGAAGTACATTGAGATGAGATGTGAGAATGGGGACACTCTCCATGTAGAATCAAATGAACAAGGTAGATCGCCGGTGATGATTTTGTCATATGATGGCACAGATATACATAAGAAAAGGGTATGAGGCATATCTGGCCTTTGTGACGAATGATAGATAGAGTTAAAGATTGAGTCAGTGCCTATAGTATGCGAGTACTTGGATGTTTTTCCTGAGGAATTACCAGGACTACCTCAGGTTAGAGAGGTCAAGTTTAGCATTGAGCTAGCTCCTGGTACTGTATCGATATCTATTACTTCTTACAGAATGGCGCCAACGAAGTTGAAAGAGTTGAAGTTACAGTTGCAAGAATTAACAGATAAAGGCTTTGCAAGATCAAGTTGTTCACCATGGGGTGCTCCGGTTTTATTTGTGAAAAGGAAAGATGGCACTATGAGGTTGTGCATAGATTACCGTCACCTTAATAAAGTGACTATGAAAAACAAGTACCCATTTCCTAGGATCGATGATTTGTTCGATCAATTGAAAGGAGCCACAGTGTTTTCCAAAATAGACTTGAGATCAGCGTACTACCAGTTGAGAGTAAAGGATTAGATGTTTCTAAGACCGCTTTTAGAACAAGGTATGAGCATTATGAATTTTTAGTCATGCCCTTTGGATTGACCAATGCTCCTGCGATATTTATGGACTAATGAACCGCATCTTTAGGCCATACCTAGACAAGTTTGTAGTCATTTTTATTGACAACATACTGATTTATTCTCGAGATGAGATCAAGCATACTGAACACCTACGAACAGTTTTATAGATTTCACGAGAAAATCAGTTGTATGCCAAGTTCAGTAAAAGTGAATTTTGGCTCAAGGAAGTAGGATTTCTGGGACATATTGTCTCGAGAGATGGAGTCCGAGTAGATCCAAGTAAGATTTCAGCCATAATGGATTGGAAGCCACCGAAGAATATCTCTGAGATTAGAAGTTTCCTAGGCTTAGCTGGCTATTACAGATGATTCGTCAAGGTGTTTTCCATGATTGCAACCACGATGACGAAGTTGTTGCAGAAAAATGTGAAGTTTGAGTGGACAGAAAGATGCCAACAAAGTTTTGAGAAACTGAAAGCATTGTTGACAGAAGCTCTGGTTTTAGTACAACCCGAGACGGGGAAAGAATTCGTATTTACAGCGATGCATCCTTAAATGGGTTAGGCTGTGTGCTTATGCAAGAGGGTAAAGTGATTGCTTATGCCTCAAGATAGTTGAAGCCTCATGAGAAGAACTATTCGACACACGATCTAGAGTTGGCTGCCATAGTCTTCGCATTGAAAATACGGAGACACCATCTATATGGTGAAAGATGCCGAATTTTCACTTATCACAAAAGTTTGAAGTACTTAATGACGCAAAAAGAGTTGAACTTAAGGCAACGGAGATGGTTAGAGTTAATAAAAGATTATGAGTTGATCATTGACTACCATCCAGGAAAGGCGAATATGGTCGCCGATGCTTTAAGCAGAAAGTTCCTATTTGCATTAAAGGCAATGAATTCGCGAATGACTTCATTCGATTATGGATCTATTCTAGCTGAGTTAAGAGCTAGACCAGTATTCCTCCAAGAGATCTTAGAAGCTTAGAAAGAAGATAACGAATTGCAAGCCAAGAGAGCTCAGTGCGAGTCAGATATTGAATCCGACTTTCAGATTAATTCCGATGGATGTTTGATTTTTTAAGATAGAGTTTGTGTACCAAGAAAGGAAGAGCTTATTCAGAGAATTTTGCGTGAGGCACATAATGGATGTTTATCTGTACATCCGGGCAGTACTAAGATGTATAATGATTTGAAACAACAGTGGTGGCTGAAAATGAAGAAAGATATTTCAGAGTTTGTTTCCAAGTGCATGATTTGTCAGCAAGTAAAGGCTGAACACCAAGTACCTTCGGGTTTACTTCAACCCATTTTGGTTCCTGAGTGGAAATAGGACCGTATCACTACGGATTTTGTAACGGGTTTACCATTGTCACCGAGCAAGAAAGATGCTATATAGGTTGTAGTTGATAGACTCACGAAGTCAGCACATTTTATACCTGTACGAGTGAATTACTCACTCGACAAGCTGGCAAGCTTGTACGTTTCAGAAATAGTAAGGCTTTATGGAGTTCGTTTGTCAATCATATTGGATAAAGATCCGGGATTCACATCCAGATTTTGGAAGAAGCTACAAGAGGCCCTGGGTACAAAGTTGAGCTTAAGTACATCATTTCATCCTCAAACCGACGGTCAGTCGGAGAGGTTAATTCAAGTACTCGAGGATATGCTCAGATGTGTGTTCTAGAATTCCAAGGCAGTTGGGAAAAGTTTCTCCCATTGGTAGAATTTGCCTATAATAATAGCTTCCAATCGAGCTTAAAGATGGCGCCTTGTAAGGCTCTATATGGGCGTAAATGCAAAACGCCTTTATTTTGGACTGAACTCAAAGAAAACCGAATTCACAGGGTTGATTTGGTCAGAGAAGCTGAAGAGAATGTGAAAGCGATACAAGAATGTTTAAAAGCTGCAGCAGACAGACAAAAATCCTACTCAGATTTAAGAAGAAAAGAGATAGAGTATCAAGTCGGGGATAAAGTTTTCTTAAATGTGTCACCATGGAGAAAAGTTCTAAGATTTGGCTGGAAAGGCAAGTTGAGCCCACGTTACATCGGACCATATGAGATTATCGAGAATGTTGGGCCGGTAGCTTACCGATTGGCTTTGCCGTCAGAGTTAGAAAAGATACATGATGTGTTTCACGTGTCAATGTTGATACACTACCGATCAGATCCTTCATATGTAATTACCCCGTCAGAGATAGAGATTCATTCCGACATGACTTATGGTAATGAACCAGTGAAGATTTTAGCTCGAGAAGTCAAGTAGCTAAGAAATAAAAGTATTTCCCTAGTGAAAGTATTGTGGCAAAGACATGCGATAGAAGAGGCTACATGGGAACCAGAAGAAAGCATGAGAAATCAGTACCCAAACCTATTTGCTGGTAAGATTTTCGAGGACGAAAATCCCTAAGGGGGGAGAATTGTAATAACCTGATTTAGGGCCTAGTCGGAACAGTGGTGCAATATCACAAATCTGAAGTAGTAATATGAGTTTTTAAGGTATTTGAGATAGTTGCATGATATTATGAAAGTTTCATGAAGAAATTTTATGAAAATTTCTAGTAAATGGTCTATTAGGACTAAATTGCAAAAGTTGTAAAATATGAGTTTCTAGAAGCTTTTTGTATTAAATAGCTTTAGAATATTAATTAGAAGTCCTTAAATAGCAATTTGCCTAAATTATAATTTTTGGAAAAAAAATGGACATGAGTTAGCAAATGGGGAATTTTTAAAGAGAAGGACATTTTGGTCATTTATCAATTAAATGATTAAAAAGGGAAAAAGATGATAAAAATTCTTATTCCTTGTGCCGAAAATTGGAGAGACTCCATAGCTAGGGTTCTTCAATTTTTCAAGCTTGCTAGTAAGTTCATTTTAGCCCCGTTTTTAATATTCTTCGTATTTTTGGAATCCTCGTATTATGAATTAGCTACTTTAAGCTATAAGATGAGCTAAGATTCATGTTCATAAATCTACCCATGTATGAAATGCTTGTAAAATTATATTTTATGGAAGATTATGAGAGTTTGATGTTAGATAAACATCTTTTTCTAAGTGAATTTCATGAAAAATGCTAGTAAGGACTAGTTTGTTAATATTATGAAATTTGTCATACATTGTAGAAATAGTGAGAATTTGTTATTGCTATAGTTGAGATAATGAATCAACTAATCATAAAGTTTAAGAAAGACGTACGAAAACTATTTTACAAGCCTAGGAGCAAAAGTGTAAATATGAGAAAGTTTAGGGGCAAAATAGTAATATTGCTAAAGTATGAGTTAAGAGTCAATTTAGTCAATATGAGTATTAAATGATCTAAATTATTATTATAGATCAAGAAAAATGAAAATTGGATCAAAACTGAGGCAAGAACAAAGTCGATGACTGAATTGCATATCTACATACATTTTTGTATATCGAGGTCAGTTTGTATGATTTCTAAGCTTCATGAATCTTTTCATTAAATTGTTTGTTATGTTGTTAAATATGCATTACTTTCATGAGAATGTTTGATGGTATGCTATACAAAGAAATTAATGAGATTAAGCATGAGAAAGTCCCATTTGAAGTTGAATTGCTTAGGATACTCGATCTATCACGTGAGATAAGAAAGTCCGTATAAGCTCAAGCCAAGGCATGGCATCGACAATCAAGAAAAGTTATCATGTAAGTCCAAGACAAGTCTTGGCATTGAATAGTTATTATGAGATGAAGACCCATGTAAGCTCAAGCCAAGGCATGGCATTGGTGAGTCTCCAAGCAAAGATGTCATGTAAGTCTAGGCCAAGGCATGGCATTGGTGAGTAACATGAAAGATTTCATGTAAGTGCAAGCCAAGCCTCGGCATTGACCAGTTCATGAGTAAAGATACCAAATAAAACCATGTCAAGACATGGCAATGGCAAGTTCCCAAGGGAACACGCAAGGAAGACTTTGAGTAAGTCCATGTCAAGACATGGCATCAATACCAAGATGAGAGATCCCATGTAAGACCATATTGATGATATGGCTTTGGCATCGAGTTATATGAGGGATGAGATTCAGTATCCTCGGTTATTCATAGAAATTCATCGGGCATATGAGTAAAGCTTAAATGAGATAGCAAGAAAATTAAGTAAGCAAAATTATTATCAAGTTGAAAATGAGTATTATTCATGTTATGAATGATGAGTTAGAGCTTATGATTATTATAGTAAAGTATGCTGATCTATGTAATCAAGTGATACAGGTATCTTGTCTGCCTCACGAGCATGAGACTAGTAAGTGTCATGAGATATGTAAGAATCAGTAAGAGTAAGTAAGCTTAAACAGCTGAAATTATGACGCCATTGTTTATGCCAAAAGGTTTATGTTAAACAAACATATTGCTATGTGCATTCTATGCAAACCTACTAAGCTAAATGCTTACTTCTTTTACCATTTCTTTTCATGTAGTCCAGCCAAGCTAATCTCGTGGATCATCGTTATCGGAGCTCGAAGCACACTATCAATCACTATTTTGGTATAGCCAAGTTGTTTTATTAAGTATGGCATGTATAGGAAACACTTCATTTTGAGTATATGTTTTAAGAAGAGCTAAAATATAGGCTATCAAGCTTATTATTATTCTTTTGTATATGTCTAAGTGATTGGCCAAGATTGACTAAGTATGTATGTTTATTGCTATCAATGAAGCATGTAGTATTGTTCATGAAAGATGTAGTAATTTGAGTTGTTGAATCGAATATGAGATTGATCTTGATTTCAGGGTGGCAATTGGCTTGGTAAATAGCCTTCGAGTGCCCACACGGATAGACACACGGGCGTGTGTCTAGGCCGTGCGTCCCCCGCACCTTAGTACCTTAAGTCAGAATAGGCTATGGGTTAATCCCACGGCCGTTTGTTTAGGTCGTGTGTGACACACGGTCAGAACATGGGCGTGTGCCCCAGGCCATCTGAATATAGTCAGTGTCGACCACGGTTGGAAGACACGGGCGTGTCAAGGCCGTTGAAATATAGTCAGGGTCGACCGCGGTTGGAAGACATGGGCGTGTCTTAGGGATACACGGGCGTGTCCCAGGCCACATGGGCGTGTGGCCCCATCTTTATAGAAAAGTTTTCGATTAAGTTCCGAAAGTTTTCAGATACGTGTTTAAGGCCTCGTAGGTCCATAAAATGTATGATTAGACTAAGAAAGAGAAGTTTTTATTTCGGAACAAAATTTTACAACTCGTAAGTGCCTGTTTAAGAAAGTTCAAGCATAGTGATGTCTCATATCCGGTCTCAGCCTTGGACTCAGATATGGGGTGTTACATTACCCCTTCTCTTTTCCCTGTTTTATAGAGTTTAAGAGCCGATCTGGGATACGTGGATAACCAGAAGATTGCTCACACTATCAGCTCACTTCAGTATATTTAGACTTAGTGATGTTGTATATGGCATGTATAGGGGCTAGGCTAGTTAGATCATTTTGTTAGTTTGGCCAAAGGTGTGTTGGCCCCTTATTAAGATAAATATTTTGTATATTGCCATGATTGATGGTTTCCTTTGTCATTTATGAGAATATGAAATTATTAATGGAAGTTTATATTGTAATTATAAGTTGTTTATTGATATGTTGAATGGGTTCATGAGATGTGAGCTAGAGGGGTGCAAAAAGCTTGGCAAATAGCCTTGTTCTTGCCCACATGGGTAGGCACACGGGCGTGTGCCTAGGCCGTGTGTGACTGTAACGACCCGAAGTTGGGCCTAGTAGGATTGGGCCCATTGGGCCTTGGGCATGGAGGCGTTTAAAATTTTTGACAATAAGAGAACGACACTAATGCAAGTTGGACCTATTAGGTGAGTGATTTTGTAAGGTTAGGGGGACTTCTATGAAGCCCCAGGTTCCAACTTGGGCTTTAGTAAAATTTTTGTTTTAGGTGAATAAAACCCTGGGAGTTGGTAGGTAGGCTTTAAGAATAAAATGTGGAGGAAAATGACACAAAAGGAGTTGTGGTCTAGTGGCAAATGGCGCCACACGAGAGATAAGGGAATGACGCCACAAGAAAGCAAGGGGTCCAAGGTTCAAGTCTTGGTGCTTGCATTTTGATTTTCTTTTTAAATGGACTTTAGACTTTGGCCAGAGACTTATATTTAGTTGCGCATGTTTTAAGACAACAATGAGCTAGTTAGTAAAGTGGCTAGCGGCGTGGATTATGCTACAGGGTAGCCTGGGTTTGAATCTCATGATAAGCAAGGGAGTATTTATTTTGCGGATTGGATGACCAGAGTTGTGTTGGATTTAAACTCTACTGAATGAGGGATCCCACATCGTAAAGCTAGTAAGAGGGAAGGTGAGAAGTTGGCTATAAATGGAGCTGTCTATGAGGAGAGGAAGCATACCTCGGTGGGTGTTTGGGCATAGGAGCATTCAGAGCGCAGATTAGCTTCAGACTCCTATCATGTGTGTATTTCGCCCTACTCTAGCTGTAGAGTGACAAGTGCCGAAATGCCGGTCACACGGCAATGGTAGCCACACGAGCGTGCAAGCGCACGTGTAGGAGCTTCGACGCGATAGTTGAGGCCACCATGAGTATTATTGTGGGTTGATGTTGTTTGCGCCACGATGGGCCGAAAGGGGCTAAGCGAGCCCAATGGGCCCGTGGGCCCATATGATTAGGTTGTACGATTGTATAGTGGATGTTGGATTAGACTATGGAATCTCGTATCTGTGGCTAGATTTGGGCTAAGTGGGCCACACGAGCGTGTGGGCCCATTTGGGCTGAGAATGGGCCCTAGGTTCGCTCGCATCGTTATCTCTGTTTAGAATTCCTTGGTTTACAAAATTACTAAAATACCCTTAGTTTACAAAATTACTAAAATACCCTTGGTTTACAAAATTACTGAAATACCCTTAGTTTACAAAATTACTAAAATACCCTCCGAAATACCCTGGTTTACGAAATTACCGAAATACCCCTGGTATACGAAATTACCGAAATACCCTTGGTTTGTAAAATTACTGAAACACCCCTAGTTTACGAAATTACCGAAATACCCCTGGTTTGCAAAATTATTAAAATACCCCTGATTTGTAAAATTACCGAAATACCCCTAGGTTGCGAAATTATCGAAACACCCCTAATTTTCAAAATTACTGAAATACCCTTGATTTGTAAAATTACCGAAATACCCCTGATTGTAAAATTATTAAAATACCCTCATATTGCGAAATTACCGAAATAACCTTAATTTGTGAAATTACCAAAATACCCTTGAATTGCAAAATTATCGAAATACCCTTAGTGCGTAATTACCGTTTTACCCCTAAACAACAAATGACTGTTGTACCCTCGTGGTAGTACTAGTGTGGAATGTGTTAATTGTGTGTTATGTTTTGTATAGGTGAAGGCGCTTGTGATTATTTAGTACTCTATGTAATCAGGTGTGTAATCTCACACCACTCCGATGATTGCATGTGGTATACTGTGAAACGACCAAAAGCCGAAAAGCTAAAAAGTTGGTAATTGTGATCACTCGAGTGTGCGAGCGCTCGTAGTGGTAAATGGAGATACGATTCGTGACGTTGAGTCGTGGAGAGTGTCACGAACACTCTAGCGATATGAGACTGTAACAGGCTTAATCGGGCTAAAACGAGCCAAATGGGCCCAACCGGCTATTCGACCCACTTGGGCAAAATTGCTAGAAAAACTGTCAAATGATTACTCCAAATGTCAAACCTGTAAATCTGAGATTCAAATTGTGCGAAATGGGCCAGACAAGCGTGTGGGCCCGTTTGGGCCTGAAATGGACTTTAGGCCCAATAATTCTGTAAAGACCCAAAAAGAGGTCCCGAGTCACTTGAAGCGAAAGAAGGCCTTTAGAAAGGCCATTTAAGGTGAAATTACTAAAATACCCTTGGAGGGTAACTTACTGAAATACCCTTGGGTTGTGAAATTACTAAAATACCCTCGGTGGGTTGAATGACCATTTTACCCTCAGTGTTGTCAAGTAACATGTGTATGTTTATATTACACTTTTATATGTTGATCTATATACTGCATTTTATCATGTTGCATGGGGCGGGTTAATGATTGAAGATAGTGTAGCCTGGTGGCATAACCACAATATATATATCTACATAATTATGACTCTGGTGGCTCAACCACAAATATTCTGTGATTAGCAGCTCGTCTGCAATATTGGTGTGTTTGGCGGGGTGGGTTGACTTGATCCCTACAGGTGTGATTCGCTGGTATGGGGGTGTGTTGGCTGGACTGGGTTGGGTTGCATTATATTTTTTGCATCCCATCATTGTATTACCATTATTTTAGGGCTTAGGCCCAGGTTGATGTCTTTTGGGCTTGGGCCTAGTTAATGTCGGTTTAGGGGATTACACACTGAGTTCTTGTAACTCACCCCTTTTCCCTTAACCTTGCAGGTAATTCCCAGCGGTAGCCGTGGATGACTCAGTGGGGGCTATACATCGGAGACATTGCTCACAAGCTTTAGTAAATTTCCATTTTGCTTCATTTTTAAGATTATTTTTTTATTTGGGTTTAATATTTTGTAATAAGGCCTCTGGGATTTATATTTCTTTAAACTTTCATTTCATTATTTTTAAACTATAAACGATTAAACCTATGAACATGAGGTTTTCTTAAAACATTAATAATCATTTTCTTAAATATCACGTTTCCGCAACTATTCAAGTTCGATCTTCACAACAAAAACTATTTTTCAAAATAATAACAACTTTATAAAAATGGACATTAAGAAAATCATGTTTTTACAAACAAACAACGAAACTTGGAGTTTCTCAAAGAGATGCAACATTTTATCAGTCGCTTAGATTTTCAACTACCTTTTGATGTGACATGCTAGATCCGACCATAACGTCTAGGCTGGATTTGGGGTGTTACAGTGACATACGGCCAGTTTATGGGTGTGTACCCAGGTCGTGTGAAGTCTTCATCTTGAAATTGGAGTTTGAATTGTCACACGATTGAAGCACACAGGCGTGCCCAGCCCGTGTGGATTATTCAGAGGTGACCACGGGCCAACCATTTGGGCGTGTGTCCAGGTCATGTAATTCAAGCAGGCATCGAACACGGGCACGTGAGGTGGTACACGGGCGTGTCATCTCCCCCACGGGCGTGTAGCCCCTATTTAGGAAAAATTTTCCTAAGAGTATAAAAGTTTCCAAGTTATCCCGAAACCCTCTCGGAAGCATGTCTAGGGCCTCGTAGGTCCATTATGAAGGCGATAGACATATGGATGGGAAAGTTATAAATTTTGAAATGAATTTTATAGCCCATCATTGTATAATTTTACTAGTTAAGTATGGTAACGTCTTGTGCTCGGTTCTGGTATAGAATAAGGGTAATGGGTGTTACATTGGTAATGCCTCTTAGCCCTAATCTGGCGATGGTTACAGGTTAGGGGTGTTACATGAA
The DNA here is from genome assembly GCA_025503065.1 of Gossypium bickii. NCBI lineage: Eukaryota > Viridiplantae > Streptophyta > Magnoliopsida > Malvales > Malvaceae > Gossypium > Gossypium bickii. The sequence goes on along the minus strand of CP106714.1, from coordinate 57,115,971 downwards.
TCATGCTTTGATTGATCCATGTACCAATTCAGATTCTTTCTTTCTGCAAAATAACATAAAGCATTGTTGCTAGAAAAACATTAATGTGAGTGATATTTAGTTTAGGAAAAATTTGAGTACTAATAAATTGTAACCGCATTTTAGTTTAGTGATATTTCCTTATCACTTTGATGTTGCTGTCAAGTATGGCTACATGATTCGTCTAGTGTCTAGCTCTAATCTCATTTCGATTTTTTTATTCACCCTGGATATATTTACCATTCTACACTCCAGGTCTTGTTTCTCAACCAATGCTTCAAAAGAGCCTCCAAAATAATGTTTTATTCTTTGACCATTCACGAGAAATATTTCCCTGTCTTGGTTTGTTAACTTTACGACACCATACGATAACAGCCGAATGATTATATATGGTCATGTACATCTTGAATGCAATTTTCCTGGGAATAATTTTAGCCTGGAATTAAGAAAAATACTTGTTGTCCTGGTAGGAAAGTTCTCTTTTTAATCATGGCATCATGTCTTTGTTTGCTCCTTTCTTTGTAAAGTTTTGCATTCTCGTATGCAAGGAACCTAAACTCCTCCAACTCATTTAATTGGAAGAATCATGCTTCTTTTTCCAAGTAAGGATCAAGGTTTAGTTCTTTAATTACCTAATATTCTTTCTTTTCTAGCTCGGATGGTAAATGGAATTCTTTTTCCGTAGATTAACTTGTAGGGTGACATTCCTAATGGCATTTTATATGCAGTTTGGTACGCCTACAATGCATCATCTAGTCGTGTACTCCAATCTCTTCTGGTAGGGTTCAGAGTCTTCAAATATCTTCTTGACTTCTCAATTTGAGACCTCTACTTGACCGTTAGCTTGTGGGTGTTAAACCGTGGTGATCCTTATTGGAAAAAATCTAGTTTGAAAACGATTTTCTTGCACAGCAAAAAATTAAAATTTTGAAAATTAACCCAGTTTGTGATATTTATAGCAATAAACCCTGAACAACAATCATGCCTGTGTTTTCGAATAAATGGATCCTTGCCGTTTTCCAGCTTAAAACAAAACTATCTTCTCTGCTATTCTTGTACCACGAACTACTTTGAGTGTGGACTCGAACCAATTGAACCGAAACATAGAACTAGAAAAAGTTTTCTTTTATCTTTTGGGTAAAAATGAAATTCTCTCCTGTTTAATAGAAACCAGTTGAATTGTTATTCTTGAAAAATATATTTAATAGTTTGGAATAAATTCTCTCTATTTTTCGACATTGTAACAATTTCCCCAATTTATGTAAATAGCTCTACTAGTGCTATATATTTATAGGGAGATAATGTAGAACCCTTGTTGAATTGTAGATGTTTATTTCAATTAGAAAAACAACTTCCTAGTCCAACTAGGAGAGGGAGAGGGACTAATAGGGTGTGCTTCCCCTCATATGTATTATGATGGGGATTTGGGTCTCTCATTGTATTATGCCCAATTATATGTGCTTTCTGGACTTTTCACTCAGCACTTTATAATTTAATCAAACCTAATAAATATTTTTATAGTTTTCAAAATAAAATTAGTTTTCCAATTAAATAATTTTCTCATTCCAGTTTTACCCTCGATAAAATTATGACAATTTTACCTTTGGTAAAATTTCTAAGAAAATACAATATTTCACAACTCAACCTTTTCACTATGACCGAATGATTTATTTTAATTTTCGGGCATTAAAATTACTTAAAAACACAAACTCGTTCTTCCGATCATTTCTGAGCACTCCACATATATTTGCAAATGAATCATCTCACATTTTCATTTCCATTTCCATTTCTATAGCACCTCATACCCGGCCCGATTGTTGAACCCGAGTTATGGAACGCCACATTAGCCACTTAAGTGACTCTCCTTTAACACCCAACCTAACCTCCATCACACCACAATGCTCAAACATAAAATATGCTTAAGACATTAATTGTGCAGCGGAATATCATGTAAGTACTTACACAGAACTTTTTAAACTATCTTCCATTCAATACAGGTTACATGCAATACAGGGTTTGCATTCTAATTAGGGTTCACATACATAAAATGTAAGGCTTCACATGCAAAATAAGAAGGAATTCACATACATAAATTACTAAGGCTTCGTATAAAGGGCTTGTCTACCAATCACAAAAGGGTTCGTATAACTATTCTTCTAAAGTTCTCTTAAGAGATCTCATGAGGATCACATAATTATTTCATTAAGAGTTTGGATTACATAAAGGATCCAAGTTTACCTAGACAAAGTTGGCCTTGCGAACAGGGTTCACAAGAATAACAATTTCTTTTAACTGGGTAGGGTGCACAAACTACCCATACACATCCAGATTCCATGAATTCGGTCTATAGGGTTTTCTCCTATTCTGCAATATCAAAATTCTTTAAGGGTTCACCTGAAACAGTTCACTAATTGTAGGGGTTCACACCTTATCACTTCACAGTAACTTTGACAAATTATTTATAAGTTAGTAAATTTGATTCTTTTTTTGGTGGACACTGTGTTTAGCAATTAAATTACTTAAATATGAACTTATAAATTAAGAAACATAAAATCATACTTATTTTATATTCATGAACTTGAAATTCAGAGGATTATAAAGTATATAGGTTCACAAATAATAACACAAGGGAAGAGATAAGAAAACATAAAATATCTAAGTCCTAGGCTTATTAGCGAAGTCATCAGAAAGATATCTCTAAGCCCAAGTAAAATGTAACACCCCTAACCAGTATCCGTCGCCGGAACAAGGTCGCAGAGCATTACTAGAGTTTTCAAATCAAATGAACATAATTTCAAATGAATACTAATCATATCAATAATCATGTTAAAACCAATCTAATTCATACATATTGTCCCTTATACGAGCCCTCGAGGCCCTAAAAACACGTTAGAAACAAGTCGGGACTAAATCAAAAGCTTAGAGAATTATTCAGAAAATAGTAAAAATTATCTACATTGCAGCAGTCATACGATCGTATGACTCACACGGCCAAAAGACATGCCTATATCTTACGCTGTGTGGGAATTCAAAATAGGGACACACGGTCGTGTCTCAGCCCCTGTCCGTGCTCGTGTAACTCACTGACTTGGGTCACACGGCCAAGCCACACGCTCATGTGCCAAGCCGTGTACCCTTCGAAGTAACCTCACAAGCTCGTGTGCTAGGCTGTGTAACAGCCTAACTTGAACCCTTTAAAAACTACAGGGGACACACGACCGTGTCACCTGGCCGTGTGTCACATATGACTGACACACTCGCCCATGTCTCTGCCTGTGTGGATGAAAATAGACTATTTTACTAGCCATTTTTCTCACCCATTTTGGCATGTACCTACACCCAAAATTTCATATATATACAAGCTATAACAAGGCACGTGAATCATGAAAAATCAAGCTATATACATATGGTATATTAACATACAACCAATATGCCCATAGACAACTCAAATTTCAACATATAAACATGTAACCATGTATTCAATTTGGCCAAATAATATTCACTATCTTTTAAACTAAATTTACTTCAACATATGCCATTTAATTACCTAGCAACCAAACACCAGAAAGGTACCATTTGTATCATTCCACTACTATCATCAATAGACTTATATGCAATTGAAAACAAAGATACCAAATCCACATTTAAAACATATCACATAACCTTTATAACATGCATTTTCAAACTAGTTTTTCATCTTTATTTATTCAAACACCTAACTAAATACAAATGATAGCATAACAACTTAAATTCATCAACAGTAAACCATTCATAAGTGATTGTGTAAAAGCCCGATTTAGGGCTTAGTCGGAATAGTGGCGTGAGGCTATAAGTTCGAGGTGAACTTATGAGTTTCTAAGGTTTATGCCATGTTTGCATGCTAGTGTGAAAGTTCCATGAAGCAATTTTGTTAAACTGAGGTTGAATGGTCCAAAAGGACTAAATTGCAAAAAGTTGCAAAATATGAGTTTCTAGAAGCTTTTTGTATGAAATAGCTTTATATTATTAATTAGAAGCCCTTAAATAGCAATTTTCCCAAATTATAATTTTTGGACAAAATTGGGCATGAGTTAGTAAAATGGAAAATTTTAAAGAGAATGGCATTTTGGTCATTTATTTATTAAATGATTAAAATGGGAAAAAGATGACAAAAATCCATTCATCTTCTTCCCCATTGTGTCGAAAATTTGGAGACTCCATAGCTAGGGTTCTTCATTTTTTTCAAGCTTGCTAGTAAGTTTATCTTAGCCCCGTTTTTAATATTCTTCATATTTTTGAAGTTCTCGTACTATGAATTAGCTATTTTTAGCTATAAAATGAGCTAAGATGCATGTTCAAAAATTTATTCATGAATGATATGCTTGTTAAATGATGTTTTATGGAAGTTTATGAGAGTTTGATGTTAGATAAACATCTTTCTCTAAGTGAATTTCATGAAAAATGAGTATAGGGACTAGTTTGTTAAAGTTATGAGATTGATCATACATGGTAGAAATAGAGGAATTTTGATATTGCTATAGTTGAGATTATTAACCATCTAATCATTAAGTTTAAGAAAGTTGAATGAGAATCATTTGACGAGCCTTGGGGAAAAAGTGCAAAAATGAGAAAGTTTAGGGGCAAAATAGTAATTTTTCCAAAGTATGAGTAAAGAGTCAATTTAGTCAATGTGATTTTAAATGATCTAAATTATTATTATAGATCAAGAAAAAGGAATCCCGGATCAAAACTGAGGCAAGAACAAAGTTAAGGACTAAATTGCATATCTACATACATTTTGTATATCGAGGTAAGTTTGTATGATTTCTAAGCTTTATTGTTTTTTATCATTGAATTGCTTAGTATAATGTACACTATTACCACGGAATGTTTAATGCTATGTTAAATTAAGAAATCAATGAGATTAAGCATGAGAAAGTCCCGATTGAAGATGATTTACCCAGGATACTTGATCTACCACATGAAATGAGAAAGTCGGTATAAGACCAAGCCAAGGCATGGCATCGGCAATCAAGCAAGTTATCATGTAAGTCCAAGACAAGTCTTGGCTTTGAAGAGTTATTATGAGATGAATACCCATATAAGCCCAAGCCAAGGCATGGCATTGATGAGTCTCCAAGAAAAGATGTCATGTAAGTACAAGACAAGTCTTGGCATTGAAAAGCTAGCAAGAGATAAAGATCCCATGTAAGCCCAAGCCAAGGCATGGCATTGGTGAGAACAAGAAAGATTTCATGTAAGTCCAAGCCAAGGCTCGGCATTGACCAGTTCATGAGAAAAGATACCAAGTAAGACCATGTCAAGACATGGCAATGGTAAGTTTCCAAGGGAACACACGAGAAAGACTTCGTATAAGTCCATGTCAAGACATGGACTCGAACCTAAGATGAGATATTCCATGTAAGACCGTATCTAGGATATGGCTTTGGCATCAAGTTATATGTGGAGTGAGATTTAGTATCCTCGGTTATTCGCAGAAATTCATCGATCAAATGAGTAAAGTTAAAATGAGATAATAAGAAAGATAAGTAAGCAAAGCTATTATCAAGTTGGAAATGAATATTATTCATATTATGAATGATGAACTAGAGATTATGATTATTATTGTAGAGTATGATGATCTATGTGATCAAGTGATATAGGTACCTTGTTTACCTCACGGGTATGAGACTAGTAAGTATCATGAAATATGTAAGAATCAGTATGAGTAAGTAAGCTTTATAGCCGAAATTTATGATACCATTGTTTATGTGAAATGGTTTATATTAATCAAGTAGGATGCTATATGCGTAATATGCAAACTTACTAAGCTAAATGCTTACGTCCTTTATTCTTTCTTTTCATGTAGTCCCGCCAAGCTCATCTCGTGGATCATTGTCATCGGAGCTCGGAGCACGCTATCAGTATCTATTTTGGTATAGCTAAGTTGAATTTATATTAAGTATGGAATGTATAGGAAACATTTCATTTTGAGAATATATTTTAAGAAGAGCCAAAGTATTGGTTATTAAGTTTATTATTCTTTTGTATATGGCTAAGTGATTGGCCTAAATTTGATTAAGTATGTATGTTTATTGAGATCAATGAAGCATGTAGTATTGTTCATGAAATGTATTGAATTGAGTATGACCTTGATTTTTATCTCAGGGTGGCAAATGGCTTGGTAAATAGCCTCTAAGTGCCCATACGGTTAAACACACGGGCGTGTGTCTAGGCCGTGTGTACCCTGCAACGTTATATCTAAAGTCAGGAAAGGCCACAGGCAAATCCCACGGCTGTTTGTGTAAATTGTGTATGACACACGATGAGAGCATGGGCGCGTGCCCCAGACCGTGTGGTTAAGTTAGTATATCAAGGATTAGCAGACGGTTTAAGCCCACTGGCGTGTTAAGGTCGTGTGAATATAGTCAGTGTAGCCCACGGTTGGAAGACATGGGCGTGTCTAAGGGTACACGGGCGTGTTCCAAGTTACACGGGCGTGTGAACCCTGCTTTAAAGAAAAATTTTTGATTAAGTTCTGAAAGTTTTCGGATACGTGTTTAAGGCCTTGTAGGCCCAAGAAATGTATGATTAGACTATGAAAGAGAAGTTTTTAAGTCGGGACAAAATTTTACAGCCCGTAAGTGCATGTTTAAGTGAGTTTAAGTATGGTAATGTATCGTATCTAGTCCCAGCATCGGACTCGAGTATGGGGTGTTACATTTAGTGGTATCAGAGCTACAGTTTAGTCGATCTTAGGACTGACATAGCATGAGCACGAGTCTAGCTATACATCCCATATGTAAGAATGTTTTTATAATGATAGTGTGACGACTCCTAACGACTTAAATTATGTTTATACATATAGTAAATGGATCCCGAAAGAGCTGTGGTGGATGATGTAGAAAGTAACACGCCAGCTCCTGCAGAAGGGACGGTGCCGAATGAGAATGAGAATAGACCCACTACGGTGAGTCAAGGAGGAGGAGAAGAGGCTAGAGAAGCCTTCCTCCATATGATGAATACATAATATACGGAGTTCGTTCGTACGAACCCAAATGCACAACCCCCTCCACCCTCGCCTGTTCCACGACCTATCCCTACAGCCCCTCAAGTAGTAGAGGTGGTAAGAGGAGACAAACCTCGTGTTCATAGGATCAGGAAACATGGGGCAGAAGAATTTCGGGCTAAAAGAGATGACGATCTAGAGAAGGCCGAATTCTGGTCAGAAAATACCATCAGGGTATTTAATGAGCTGTCATGCACACTTGAAGAATGCATGAAGTTTGTAGTCTCTCTTTTAAGAGATTTTGCTTACCAATGGTGGAACACCCTTATGCCGGTGGTACCGAGGGAAAATGTCACATGGGAGTTTTTCCAAGAAGAGTTCAAGAAAAAGTATATTAGTCAAAGATTTGTGGATCAGAAAAAAATAGAATTTCTAGAATTAAAGCAAGGCAAGATGTCAGTGACTGATTATGAGCGTGAGTTTGTATGACTCAGCAAATACGCTGGAGAATGTGTGTCCACTGAGGCCATCATGAGTAAAAGATTTGAAGACAGGTTAAATGAGGACATCAAATTGTTTTTTGCTATCCTAGAACTGAAGGAATTCGTTGTACTAGTAGAGAGGGCTTGTAAAGCCGAAGAACTAGTAAAGGAGAAGAAGAAGTCAGAAATGGAGTCTCGTGGCTCTAGAAAGAAATAGTGGAATAAGTCATTCCAATCTTCATCCAAGAAGTCAAGAGATTTCCCTACACGATCGGCTACTTCCACTGGGTTTTCAATGAAGGACAAGAGTAAACAGTATTCGGGGAATAAAGCACAGACTAATTCAGTTGCAAGTGTAGGGAATATTTGATCTGATAGACCCGAATGTCCCCAGTATGACAGACGTCACTTTGGAGAATGCCAAGCGCATGAAAACATATGTTTTAGATGTGGTTCCCAAGACCACTATATAAAAGATTGTCTAGAGATGATGAAAGAAGAGAGAACTCAAAACCCGAGATCTAGGAGTATGGTCCGAGGAAGACCTCAATGAAACCCGAGAAGTGGGGCAAGTGGAAGAGGTAACCCTAGAGAGCAGGCCGTAAGACCCGAGGGTAGAACGCCTGCAATATTTATGCCATTCGCGCTAGCGAAGAGGCATCTTCTTCTGATGTCATTATGGGTACCTTTTCTCCTTATGATATCAAAGTTATTGCTTTAATAGATCCCGGATCCAAACACTCTTACATTTGCATGAAATTAGTACCCGGTTTGAGTATGCCTATAGACTCTATAGAATTTATGATTAAGGTGTCTAATCGTTTAGGCAAGAGTGTAATAGTTGATAAAGTATGTAAAGATTGTCCATTAATGATTAGAGGTCATTGATTTAAAGTAAATATTATGTTGTTACCATTTGATGAGTTTGACCTCATTCTTGTATGGAGTGGTTGACTGCCCATGATGTAATAGTTAATTGTGGAAGGAAGTACATTGAGATGAGATGTGAGAATAGGGACATTCTCCATGTAGAATCAGATGAACAAGATAGATCGCCAGTAATGATTTCTCATATGATTGCACAAAAATACATAAGAAAACGGTATGAGGCATATTTGGCCTTTGTGATGAATGATAAAGAAATAGAGTTAAAGATTGAGTCAGTACCAATAGTAAGTGAATACGTGGATTTTTTCCTAAGGAATTACCAGGACTACCACCAGTTAGAAAGGTTGAGTTCAGCATTAAGCTAGCTCCCGATACTTTACTGATATCTATTACTCCTTACAAAATGGCTCCAATAGAGTTGAAAGAATTGAAGTCACAGTTGCAAGAGTTGACTGATAAAGGCTTTGTAAGATCAAGCTGTTCACCATAGGGTGCTCTGGTTTTATTTGTGAAAAAGAAAGATGGCACCATGAGATCGTGCATAGATTATCGTCAGCTTAATAAAGTGACAGTAAAGAACAAGTACCCATTGCCTAGGATCGATGATTTGTTCGATCAGTTAAAAAGAGCCACTGTGTTTTCCAAAATAGACTTGAGATCAGGGTAGTACCAGTTGAGGGTAAAGGATTCAGATGTATCCAATGCCGCTTTTCGAACAAGGTACGGGCATTATGAATTTTTAGTCATGCCCTTTAGGTTGACTAATGCTCCTGCAGTATTCATGGATTTAATGAACCACATTTTTAGGTTGTACCTCGACAAATTTGTAGTTGTTTTCATTGACGACATATTGATTTATTCCTAAGGTGAAAATGAGCATGCTGAGCATATTCGGACAGTTTTACAGACTCTTTGAGAAAATCATTTGTATGCCAAGTTCAATAAAAGTGAGTTTTGGCTCAAAGAAGTAGGATTTCTGGGACATATTGTCTCGAGAGATGGAGTCCAAGTAGATCAAAGTAAGATTTCGGCCATAATGGACTGGAAACCATCGAGGAACATCTCTAAGATTAGAAGTTTCCTAGGCCTAGCTGGCTATTACAGACGATTCGTCAAGGGGTTTTCCATGATTACAACCCCGATGACTAAATTGTTACAGAAAAATGTAAAGTTTGAGTGGTCAGAACGATGCCAACAAAGTTTTGAGGAATTGAAAACAATGTTGACAGAAGCTCTAGTTTTAGTACAACCCGAGACAGGGAAAGAATTTATAATTTACAGTGATGCATCTTTAAATGGATTAGGCTGTGTACTTATACAAGAAGGCAAGGTGATTGCTTATGCCTCCAGACAGTTGAAGCCTCATGAGAAGAATTATCCGACGCATGATTTAGAGTTGGCTGCTATAGTCTTGGCCTTGAAGATTTAGAGACACCATTTATATGGTGAAAGATGTCAGATTTTTACTGATCGCAAAAGTCTGAAGTACTTGATGACGTAGAAAAAGTTGAACTTAAGGCAATGGAGATGGTTAGAGTCGATAAAAGACTATGAATTGGTAATTGACTACCATCAAAGAAAGGCAAATGTGGTCGCCGATGCTTTAAGCAGAAAGTCCCTATTTGCTTTAAGACCATTGAATTCAAGGATAACTTTTTCCGACAATGGTTCTATTCTAGCTGTGTTAAGAGCTAGACCAATGTTTCTTCAAGAGATCTTTGAGGCTCAGAAAGAAGATAGCGAATTGTAAGTCAAGAGAGCTCAATGCGAGCCAGATGCTAAATCCAACTCTCAGATTAATTCTGATGGAAACTTGATGTTTAGAGATAGAGTTTGTGTACCGAGAAAATAGGAGCTTATTCATAGAATTTTGCACGAGGCACATAATGGGTGTTTATCTGTGCATCCGGGTAGTACTAAGATGTATAATGATTTGAAGCAACAGTATTAGTGGCCGAAAATGAAGAAAGATATTTCAGAGTTTGTTTCCAAGTGCATGATTTGTCAACAAGTAAAGGCTGAACACCAAGTACCTTCGGGTTTACTTCAGCCCATTTTAGTTCCTGAGTGGAAATGGGACCGTATCACTATGGATTTTGTAACCAATTTACCGTTATCACCGAGTAAGAAAGATGCTGTATGGGTTGTAGTTGATAGACTCACAAAGTCAGCCCATTTTATACCTGTACGAGTGGATTTCTCACTCAACATGTTGGCAAACTTGTATGTTTCAGAAATAGTAAGACTACACAGAGTTCCTTTGTCAATTATATCGGATAGAGATCCGAGGCCCTGAGTACAAAATTGAACTTTAGTACAGCTTTTCATCCTCAAACCGATGGTCAATCGGAGAGGTTAATTTAAGTACTCGAAGACATACTCCGGTGTTGTATTCTTGAATTTCGAGGCAATTGGGAAAAGTTTCTCCCATTGGTAGAATTTGCCTACAATAATAGTTTTTAGTCGAGCATAAAGATGGCACCTTATGAGGCTCTATATGGGCGTAAGTGTAGAATGCCTTTATTTTGGACTGAACTCAAAGAGAGCCAAATTCACGGGGTTGATTTGGTTAGAGAAGCTGAAGAGAAAGTGAAAGTGATACGAGAGTGCTTAAAAGTTGCATCAGACAGACAGAAATCCTATTCAGACTTAAAGAGAAAAGAGATAGAGTATCAAGTCGGAGATAAAGTTTTCTTGAGAGTGTCACCATGGAGAAAAGTTCTCAGATTTGGCCGGAAAGGCAAGTTAAGTCCGCGTTTCATTGGACCTTACGAGATTACTGAGAAAGTTGGGCTGGTAGCTTACCGGTTGGCTCTGCCATCTGAATTAGAAAAGATACATGATGTGTTCCACGTGTCAATGTTGAGATGTTACCGATCAGATCCTTCACATATAATTACCCCGTCAGAGATAGAGATTCATCCCGACATGACTTATGGTGAAGAACCAGTTAAGATTTTAGCTCGGGAAATCAAGCAGCTAAGAAATAAAAGTATTGTCCTAGTGAAAGTACTGTGGCAAAGACATGGGATAGAAGAAGCTACATGGGAACCAAAAGAGAGTATGAGAAACCAGTATCCAAACCTTTTTGCTGGTATGATTTTCGAGGACAAAAACCCCTAAGGGGGAGAATTGTAACAGTCCGATTTAGGGCTTAGTCGAAATAGTGGCACGAGGCTATGAATCCGAGGTGAATTTATGAGTTTCTAAGGTTTATGCCATATTTGCATGCTAGTGTGAAAGTTTCATGAAGTAATTTTGTTAAATTGAGGTTGAATGGTCCAAAAAGACTAGATTGCAAAAAGTTGCAAAATATGAGTTTCTAGAAGCTTTTTGTATGAAATAGCTTTAGATTATTAATTATAAGCCCTTAAATAGCAATTTTTCCAAATTATAATTTTTGGACAAAATTGGGCATGAGTTAGTGAAATGAAAAATTTTAAAGAGAAGGGCATTTTGGTCATTTAATCTATTAAATGATTAAAATGGGAAAAAGATGACAAAAATCTATTCATCTTCTTCCCCCTTGTGCCGAACATTTGGAGACTCCATAGCTAGGGTTCTTAATTTTTTTTGAGCTTGCTAGTAAGTTTATCTTAGCCCTGTTTTTAATATTCTTCGTATTTTTGAAGTTCTCGTATTATGAATTAGCTATTTTTAGCTATAAAATGAGCTAAGATACATGTTTAAAAATCTATTCATGAATGATATGCTTGTTAAATGATGTTTTATGGAAGTTTATGAGAGTTTGGTGTTAGATAAACATCTTTTTCTAAGTGAATTTCATGAAAAATGAGTATAGGGACTAGTTTGTAAAAGTTATGAGATTGATCATACATGGTAGAAATAGAGGGATTTTGATATTGCTATAATTGAGATTATTAATCATCTAATCATTAAGTTTAAGAAAGTTGAATGAGAATCATTTTACAAGCCTTGGGGCAAAAGCGTAAAAATGAGAAAGTTTAGGGGCAAAATAGTAATTTTGCCAAAGTATGAGTAAAGAGTCAACTTAGTCAATGTGAGTTTTAAATGATCTAAATTATTATTATAGATCAAGAAAAATGAATCCCAGATCGAAACTGAGGCAAGAACAAAGTCAAGGACTAAATTGCATATCTACATACATTTTGTATATCGAGGTAAGTTTGTATAATTTCTAAGCTTTATTGATTTTTATCATTGAATTGCTTAGTATAATGTACACTATTACTACGGAATGTTTAATGCTATGTTAAATAAAGAAATCAATGAGATTAAGCATGAGAAAGTCCCGATTGAAGATGATTTACCTAGGATACTCGATCTACCACATGAAATGAGAAAGTCCGTATAAGACCAAGCCAAGGCATGGCATCGGCAATCAAGCAAGTTATCATGTAAGTCCAAGACAAGTCTTGGTTTTGAAGAGTTATTATGAGATGAAGACCCATATAAGCCCAAGCCAAGGCATGGCATTAAGCAAAGATGTCATGTAAGTCCAAGACAAGTCTTGGCATTAAAAAGTTATCATGTAAGTCCAAGACAAGTCTTGGTACTGAAAAGCTAGCAAGAGATAAAGATCCCATGTAAGCCCAAGCCAAGGCATGGCATTGGTGAGAGCAAGAAAGATTTCATGTAAATCCAAGCCAAGGCTCGGCATTGACCAGTTCATGAGAAAGATACCAAGTAAGACCATGTCAAGACATGACAATGGTAAGTTTCCAAGGGAACACACGAGAAAGACTTCGTATAAGTCCATGTCAAGACATGGCCTCGAACCTAAGATGAGATATTCCATGTAAGACCGTATCTAGGATATGGCTTTGGCATCAAGTTATATGTGGAGTGAGATTTAGTATCCTCGGTTATTCGTAGAAATTCATCGGGCAAATGAGGAAAGTTAAAATGAGATAACAAGAAAGATATGTGATCGCTGAAATCAAAGCTTTAAAATTTATAAAAGAATGATCAAACCTAAAAACTAACTCTGACAATGATTAAAGGCAAGTGTACCTATCGAACAGTAGTATAGCTAAGGTAAGACCGGATTTGTCGAACCCAATGGAACTAAAAGTACTAATACTAACTTTATTTTTATTATTTAGCCTAAATATTAAGTGAAGTTGTTTTAATCTAATCTACTACTAAGTTAAAGACACAAAGACAAAAAGAACTAATTGGGAAAATAACTTTAGGAAAAACTCAGTTGATCAAGATGATACCCTCAAGAACAATCCACCTAGACTTCATTTGTTATTAAACCCTGAACCATATGATTTATTTACTTTGTTTGATCCGTAAGACTCCCTAACGTATATTAAACCCTCTCTCGAGGCAAATAACGTCTAACCCTAGGTTAATTATTGGAACTCTCGTTCTCTTATAATAACCCCCTAGAATAGCAGTAAATCGATCTATGGGCTCCCATATTAGGTTTCACCCTAATCCGGCAAAATCTCGTCACCCTATCTCTAGGCGTACAATCAACTCTGCTTAATTATGCTAGATCTATTCTTAGGTAGGATCTATTCCTCCTCCACCTAAGCACATCAAATATAGATTAAGCATGCATAATTAAGAACAAACTAAGTATTTGCCATATAATTCAGAAAATAATAACAAGATCCATTATAGGTTTCATCCCCTTCAGGTATCTAAAGGGTTTAGTTCATAACAAAATAAGAAAACATCTCAAGAGAAAAGATAAAACAAAAAATAAGAAATCCCTAAAACTCCCTAAAGGAATTGAAGGAGAAATCTGTCGTCTTGAGTATCATTCTGGCTTTTTGGGATGGATTAACTGGCTAACTTCGAGCTATTCCCACAATTCTGATCTTTCCGGCTTGGCTCCTTGGCCTAGCTCGACTCCCTCTCAAAGGTGGTACTTAAGGGGTATATATAGGCTCTTGAAATACGTTTCTTTCTCCCTAAGTATGCAAATCCAAGTGAAATTGCTTTTTCCTGCGTCAGGGACACGGCCATGGCATACGCCGTGTGGATCGTGGTCAGGCCGTGCTCGGACTTCTTTAATGAGGCACAGCTGTGTGAATCGGGAGAAGGCCATGTTCTAGATGATTGGCATGGCACGACTGTGTAGTCTCTGGCCCAGGCCGTTTCGATTTCTTGATATGGCCCATTTACTCCGTTTTGGGCCCTTTTGTGTTCTTTTCATCCTCGGGTGCTTTCCTGGGTATAAGACATGAAAAGAAAGGATTAAGAGCACCTTTTTACATAAATCGAGGGATAAATTATCCAAAAGCATACTAAATGTAGGTTTAAAATATGGTACTTTTCCGGCTTATCAAATACCCCCACACTTAAGCTTTTGCTTGTCCTCAAGCAAAATTCTCAACTTACAATTAAAACATACTTTCCATAATTCATAATTCCTACTGACAATGTCTCATCATAATTCATAGATAATTTATACATGGATAATTCAACTCAAATAGTCCTGAAGATTCAAACAAGATAAGTCATGCATTTGTAGCACGGAAACATAGGCGCTTCCCTTTATCTAAATAATTACCTTTAATTCAAAACCTACAAGGATTGACATCCTCACAAAAGATTCACTCAAATCACTCAAAAAGTGTTTAAGGTTCAAAATTAAAAGATCACTCATAAGTCGAACCTGAAAAGTTAATCCCATAGGTTTGCCTTGAAATCAAATCTCCACCACTGTAAAATGAAATGATAAACAAATCAAAAGGTCTTTAACAGGGTTGTAATGGGGCTAGGGTTAAAGGTGTGGATAAAGGCTAAATTATAAGGTTAGAATCGAGATTGAATTGACAAGTTACCTATTCTAGAAATAAATAATTACATCAACTGAAAGTAATAACCCTAATAATACGAGCTTTTTCTTTTGATAATTTGACGTTAATTGTATAAGCTCACTTTTTCATACTATTAATACTGAATATACTTCGTTTTTTTTAAAGAACAAACTACCATAATAATAAGAAAGAACTTTTACAGCTGAAATAAAGAACATAGTTAGACAACTGCTCAAAATCAATTCTCGACAAAAAGGGTAGTAAAAAAAAATAGTGATAACAAATACAAAGGGTTTTAGGTTAAAATTAGTAGGTAAGTCAATAAGAGGGTTGTTAGGCTCAATGAGGTTCACTAAGAGTTAATTGTGAAGGTAGGCTTTTTAGTGGAGTAAGTGGGTTAAATCCTAGGTGCCTTTATCATCTATGTGTATCTAATTATAACTGTGGTCTTGACATGTATAATCAAGGCAAGTTCTAGAATAATACCTCATAGTTGACACACTCATAATCTCAAAGCTCAAAGTCTCACAAAAATTATGGGTGTTTTTGACATCAACTTTGTAAATTTCAAACTTCAAGATAACATTCAAAACCAAGTTAACAACCTAAAATTTTAAATTTTTTGAAAATTAGACTTATCATGCTTGGTTCCCTAGTATTCTTCAAATTTAATCATCACTGCACAATTAACTATGACTTATTCAAAAATCATAAACCATCAGAAATTTCATCTTTAATTAGTAATATGAGAAAATTACTTAAGAATAAGATTAAATTCAGGGATTTGAGAATCATGCAAAAAGTTAGGCACTTTTATCCTCAGGGTTTGAGAATAATGAAGAAAGTTAGGCATTTTCTCAAAATAATTATTCACCCCCCACACTTAAGATTTACATTGCCCTCAATGTACAGAGATAGATAATAACATTTAAGGGATAAATCAAAAGACAAGGGGAAAGAATACTCCCTGAATTACAGATGAGATCTTTGGAGGATGTGGAAAATATGTGGTGTCAGGTGACTGTATTGAATTTCTCCTAGTTATGTGTTTGTGTACGTGGAGTGTGTAATTTTTTCTGCAAAGTCACTAGTTAAAAATCTTGGTGGTGTAATAAATATGTGTTGGGAATACTCGAATAGTTAGATAGCCAATGATAAAATTTTGCAATAAAATAGATAAAAGTTCAAATTAAAAACTAAAAAATAAAAATTGAAAATAAAGAAAAAAAAGGTAAAAATAACAAATTAATAGGATTCAGAAGATTTCATCATTAGCTGGGTCCTGTGGTGGTGCTGGTGATGAGATATGGAGGTGCTGGCATATCTGTTGAAGGGTGGCCTCTATCCCATCAAAGCGTCGAGTATTTTCAGTGAAATACAGCTCAAACTGGTCAAGTCGTACAGAGATATCTGCTAATGAGGTTGCTGTATAGAATGGCCGCTGGCTCGGAATCGGTGCCTCCTGTGATGGTTGTGAGACATCATCAGTAATGTCCTCGGGCTCCCTCTCGTCTGTGGCGGTCACTAATCAGTATTGAGGTGGGTCGGTTCCTCGACGGTGTTTAATCATCTTCATGTGTAGCATCGTTTGGATGCCTTGAGGTACCATGTTGCCTATCAGTGTGAGGGAGGTGATCTGAGCCTCAGTGTGGAGGAGGCCAAAGTATCGAGCCAACCTTGTGATGTACGGACCCATCAACAAAGTTCCCTTCCTGTGTGCCTCTGTTTGATGCTGAATCGCACATGCGATAAAATATACCGGGTCGAAAACATGCCCTTCTAATATGCACAACAAGTAGTAGACATCGTGCTTGTGTACCACGCCTATGCTCTCACGTCGTCCTGTGATGGTATGAGCGAGGATGGCATGGAGATACCATGGAGATGGCAAAAGGGCTGTTGCCTTCGAGCAACTGGGGTCGTAGACATTTGTGATGGGTGTTAAGCTACGCCAGCAGTTGAGAGGGGTACAGTGGAGCTCACGGTTCAACTCGGAGAGTGGGTTAGCTTCTGTGAATTCTGGTGTATAAAGTCCTAGTGCCGAACCGAATTGCGGTACGCTGAATCGATGCACCGTTCCCCCTAGGCAGAATTGGATGGTACCCGGATCGTCAAACTGTGTCATCACTGACTGCAATGTGAAAGTGGTGCAGAATTCTAGTGTGAGCTCCAAGTATGTAGGCTCAATGATTGAGAAGAACTGCTCCCAGGGGTCAGTCGAGATGAGGGCTCGAATATCGGGTGTGAGCCTTACTTGTTCTACTGCGTTCCAACCGATGCACCTACCGGTGCTGAGGTGTCTGCCTCGAATTGTTTTGTAACGCTCTTCCTAGGCTACTTGAGAAAATCTGAGGAATGGGTGTCGAAGCTCGGAAGAAGCACTTGAGGAGGATGATCCGGGCCCCTTTCTTTTCTTGCTTGGGGCGGCTGTGGATCGCTTTGGTCTTGATGACGACACTGTATCTGCAATTTGTAATCAAATATAAAGCAAGTTCTTTCTCAACATTAATGTAGCTAGAATATGCTATACTAAATCAAGCAGAGTTTTGAAAAGTTAGAATCTTAAGCATGTTAATCAGCAGAAATTATTTGACAGTAGTGAGCATAGGAATGTCTCAATCTTATTAGTTCTAAAATGCAAGAATTTTTTTTTCCTAAAAATGAACCTGAAATCTAGCAAATAACAACCAATAAATATTCATGGGGATTGAGTTTTTGAGACAAGATTCCTAAAAAAAATTAATGCTTTTTAATACTAAAACTAAACAAAAGATGAAAATAAAGAGAAATACCATAATGTTTGTCACGTTTTTAAGTCAAGAAAAAAGAACCAGGGATGGTGTAAAAGGATCGAGCACGGTTGGAGCACGGCGGTGGCACGAGTTGTAGCACAAACACGACGTTGGCAAGGGCGTGGCGTTCAGTAGCACGGCTGTGGTGCGGGCGTGCGGGCGATTTTTTTGGATGATTTTTGGAGAGAAAGGCAAGGAGAAGAGTTTTGGGGTGGAGGAGAATGTGGGTGTGGCTGGATTTGGGAGGAAGGCTGCTGAAATTTGATTTTAGGAAAGTGAAAGTTAGATTTTTGTTATATAGGGAAGAGGGCACGGTCCATCGCCACGCCCGTGCTCTATTTTGGATGCTCGTGTTTTTCACGATTTTGAATTTTAGGCGCGTTCAGGTGGATTTGCCACGACCGTGTTGTAAATGACACGCCCGTGTTTTTTTTCACACGGTTAGTTTGAACGGGCATGTGTAACCCATGCTCGACAAGTCAGTAGCCTCACACGGTCATAGGGCACGGCCGTGTTTGGCCCATGCACGGGAGATTGGCACTGGTGTGGTCTGGTATCGCAGCCCGTCTGGGAAAAATCATTTCGTCCCTGGTTGTGCACGGCTAGTGACACGCCCGTGGTTAGTCCCCTGTCTTCCACACGGCCATGGGCACGCCCATGTCGAAAGCCATGTGGTTTTAAAACCTGCGCTTTTATTAGTCTGAATTAATATGGAGTTAGATGCTAAATAAAAGTAAAATTTGAAAATAAAATGTTAGTGAATTAGTGCTCGGGTTGCCTCCCGAGAAGCGCTTGTTTATAGTCTTAAGCTAGACTTTCCCTATTTTCAGTCTTAAAAGAAGGTTCATGGAGCAGAAGCTCTTCTCTCATATCTCCAGAATCTGCACCATTATAAATTTGAAGTCGGTGATCGTTTACCTTGAATGTGCCCTTAGTGGGGTGAGTTACCTCAATTGTGCCGTATGGAAAAATTGTTTTGATCATGAATGGGCCTGACCATCTTGATTTCAGCTTCCTAGGAAATAATTTAAGCCTTGAGTTGTATAGTAGGACCAAGTCCCCTACTTCAAATTGTTTTGATCTCTTGAGACGAGCATCATGGCGTCGCTTCGTTGCCTCCTTGTATAATTTTGAATTCTCGTAGGCTTCAGTTCTCCATTCGTCTAGCTCGTTCATTTGCATCCTTCTTTTCTTTCCTGTTTTTTGGCATTTATCACACGAAGTAACATACCTGTTGGCATCTTTGAATAGAGTGGGCCAGTAAAAACCTGATTCGAGTATTTTATGTGCTGTCTTAATGCCACTGTAATGTCCTCCTGAAGGTCCTGAATGGGAATGTTCTAGAATTTTGCTTGCTTCTGCTTTTGTAATGCATCTTCGAATTACCTGATCTACACATATACGAAAAAGAAAAAGATCTTCCCAAAAATAGTTTTTCACATCAGCAAAGAATCGCTTCTGTTTGTGATGTGTTAGTCTTTTTGGCAAGATGTTAACTGCTAAATAATTCGCAATATTTGCAAACCTCAGAATGTGTTATAGAAAAGAGTTGTTCTTCGGGAAATGAATCATTTATCTCATTTTCATCGAGCTCTTTGATATGTGGATTCTCAAGTATGGAGAGGTGATCTACCACAAGATTCTCAGCTCCCTTCTTATCTTGTATTTCCAAGTCAAATTCCTGTAAGAGTAAAATCCATCGTATGAGTCTAGGTTTTGCATCAGGTTTGTTTAAAAGATAACGAAGAGCTGAATTGTCAGTGTAAACGACAACTTTAGACAATATTAGATACTGCCTAAATTTATCGAAAGCAAAAACTACAGCTAGAAGTTTTCTTGTGCGGGTGTTAATGTTCTGCTAGCATAATAAATTGGCTGAAAATGCTTGTCTCTTCGTTGTCCCAAAACTGCACCTACTGCAAAATCACTTGCATCACACATTAGTTCAAAGGGTAAGTTCCAATCAGGTGCAATTATAATCAGGGCATTTATTAATTTATCCTTAAGGACATTAAATGCATCTAAACATTTCTGATTGAAATTGAAAGGGACATCTTTTTCTAGTAATTTTGTCAAAGGCTTAGCTATTTTAGAAAAATCTTTAATAAATCTTCTATAAAACCCTGCATGTCCTAAAAAGCTTTTAATAGCCTTACCTGAACTAGGGGGAGGTAATTTTTATATGGTTTCGACTTTTTCTTTATCTACCTCAATCCCTTTGCTAGAAATCTTATGTCCTAATACAATCCCTTCTTTAACCATAAAGTGACATTTTTCCCAATTCAAAACAAGTTTGTTTCCTCATATCTCATTAGAACTCGTTTTAAATTTTTAAGGCAAAGATGGAAAGAATTACCGAATACCGAGAAATCATCCATAAATACCTCCATGATGTCTTCCACAAGTTTGTCAAAGATTGCCAACATGCAACGCTGAAAAGTAGCAGGAGCATTACATAATCCAAAAGGCATTCTAATAAGCAAACGTACCATATGGGCATGTAAATGTTGTCTTCTCTTGGTCTTCAGGAGCTATGGGGATTTGGAAATAGCCGGAGAGTCCGTCCAAGATGCAGTAGTACATATGCCCTGATAGTCTTTCGAACATTTGATCTATGAAGGGTAGAGGGAAGTGATCTTTTCTGGTGGCATCGTTCAGCTTTTTGTAGTCTATACAGACTCTCCAACTTGTAACTGTTCTTGTGGGGATTAACTCATTCTTTTCATTGGGTACCACCGTTATACCTCCTTTCTTTGGAACTACCTGCACAGGACTTACCCAAGTGCTGTCAGAAATAGGATAAATTATTCCTGCATCTAGAAGTTTAATTATCTCAAATTTAACCACTTCTTTCATGTTGGGGTTTAGCCGTCTCTAGGGCTACACACACGACTTGTATTCTTCTTCCATTAGAAATTTTGTGGGTGCAGGACGATAGGTTTATACCCTTCATGTCAACGATTTTCCAGGCTATGGCCTTTTTATGTTCTCTTAGTACCTTTATCAACTCATCTTTTTCCTTGGGTTCTAGTTCTGAAGAGATAATTACTGGAAGCGTAGAATTGTCCCCGAAGAATGCATATTCTAAGTGTTTTGGCAACTGTTTCAATTCTAGACTGGGTGGCTCATCAATGGAGGATTTCTTTTTTTTTTTTTTTGTCATTGTTTTTAATGCTTTCTTCTTTCATTTGTCTCAATGATGATGTATTCAAATTCATCTCATCACTTTCATCTTCTTCCCCCTCTTCTTAAGTCAGGCACAGTTCTATCATGTCGTTATTTATGATTTCCTGTAATGAATTTTGAATGATATAATCAGTAGTATCGACAAAATAACAAGAATCATCTTGCTCCTTAGAATAACGCATGGCATCATAAATTTGAAAGATAATTTCTTCATCGCCTATCCTTAATGCAAGTTTACCGTCACCTACATCAATAACGGCTCTAGCAGTAGCTAAAAAGGGACGCCCTAAAATTAAGAGAACATTAATGTCTTCCTCCATCTCTAACACAACAAAATCAACAGGGAAAATAAATTTATCAATTTTCACCAAGACATCTTCGATAACCCCTCTAGGATATTTAAGGATCTATCGGCTAATTGAATACTCATCCTAGTGGGTTTTGCTTCTCCAAGATCTAGTTATTCAAACATTTTGTAAGGCATCAAATTAATACTGGCACCTATATTAGCTAATGCTTTCTTAATATTTAAGCTACCAATTAAACAAGGGATAGTAAAACTTCCTGGATCTTTTAATTTGGTTGGTAACTTTTTTTTGAAGATGGCTGAGCATTCTTCATTAGGTTCAACCGTCGACACTTCTTCAAGTTTCTTTTTATTCGTCAGGAGTTCCTTTAAGAATTTTGCGTACTTCGGCATCTGTGAAATGGCTTCAACAAAAGGTAAGTTAATATGTATTTGTTTAAAAAGTTCAAGAAACTTACCATATTGGGCATCTAATCGTTCCTTCCTTAACTTTGCAGGATATGAGATTTGTGGTTTACTTTCTTTGCGAACTGGATTTACATCCTTAACTCCCTCATCTCTTGTTTTGTTAT
This sequence comes from Gossypium bickii, assembly GCA_025503065.1. Lineage (NCBI taxonomy): Eukaryota > Viridiplantae > Streptophyta > Magnoliopsida > Malvales > Malvaceae > Gossypium > Gossypium bickii. The sequence continues at coordinate 57,093,977 of CP106714.1, read as the reverse complement.
CTTCGTGTGGGATTTGTCTCTTTGGTTCGACTAATTCCTTTCCACTTCTTAATGTAACTGCTTTTACCTGTTATGTTCCTTTAGAAAAAATTTCTGCCTGTATCTCACAAATCATTTCAGTAAGTAGTCCAACCGACTTAGTGAGCTCCCCGAATAACTCAGTAATTTTTTCAACTGACACTTGTTGATCTTTAAGGCTTCCCTCAGTATTTTGAAAAAGGTCTTCTGTGTCTGTCATGAATTTTTTCAGCATCTGTTTGAGGTTTGGCTTCTTCTCTTGTGGATATGGCTTATTTTGGAAGTTTTGAGAAGGTTGTTGTCTTTGATTTCCTTGATTTCCTTGGCCTCCCTATGAAACATTTGGGTAGTTCCTCCAACCTGGATTGAAAGTATTACTATAAGGATTATTATTGGATCTGAAATTGTTACCTATATAGTTCATCTGTTCATTCTCTACTTCTGGTTGGTAGGGTGGGTACTCAGGATTCGCCACGGTTCCACTTGCGTTGCATTGCATGACTGGATGTGCCTGTGAAGAACACAAACTGTCAATCTTTTTATTCATCATCTCCATCTGTGTTGATAGCATGGTTATTGTGTCTATGTTGAAAGCTTCGGCTTATTTTATCGGTTTCGTCCTTGTAACTTGCCACTGGTAGTTATTCAGCGACATCTCTTCTATAAATTCGTAGGCTGCTTCAGGAGTTTTGTTGTTCAGAGTTCCACCTGCGGCTGAATCAATTAGTTACCTTGTTGAGGGCTTTACACCGTTCTAGAATGTTTGGACTTGCAGCCACAAGGGTAAACCATGGTATGGCACCTTCTCAAGAGATCCTTGTATCTCTCCCATGCATCGTATAACGTCTCTAAATCCATCTGCACAAAAGAAGAGATATCATTCCATAATTTGACCATCTTGGCTGGTGGGAAATATTTTAATTAAAAAATTTCGGTCATTTGTTCCCATTTAGTGATTGACCCTCGTGGTAACGAGTTTAACCACTGTTTGGCTTTATTCTTTAATGAAAAGGGAAATAACCGAAGACGTATGGCATCATCAGAAACACCATTTATTTTGAAGGTATCATAGAACTCTAAAAAATTAGCTATATAAGTGTTTGGATCTTCGTCTTGCGAACCATCAAGTTGAAAAAATTGTTGAATCATTTGTATAGTGTTAGGCTTTAATTCAAAATTATTAGCAGCTATAGTGGGCCTAACAATACTCGATTCTTCTCCTGTTAAATGCGGTTTCGTATAATTAAACATGGTACGTGGAGCATTGCAGTCTCCCACATCATGTGGTTGTGGGTTGTTCTCATCCATTCCTTCAGTAGGATTGGATCTGTCTTCTTCCTCTCTTTCTGTGTAGTGTAGGGCTCGCCTAATTTCTCGGTGATTCCTACAAGCGGTAGCTTCAATATCACTGTCTATACTAAAGGTCCTCTCGCGTTCCTCCTAGTCATAAACAAGAGGTACCTGAAAAGAAAAGAAAGAAAGAAAGAAAAATTAGCAAAATTAAAATTTAACCTAAAAATAATTTTCGAAAAATAAAAATACTGGCTAAAGTAATAAAAATAGAGTTTTCGTAATATTTTAGTTCCCCGGCAACGGTGCCAAAAACTTGATCGCTGAAATCAGAGCTTTAAAATTTATAAAAGAATGATCGAACCTAGAAACTAACTCTGACAACGATTAAAGGCAAGTGTACCTATTAAATAGTAGTATAGCTAAGGAAAGATCAGATTTGTCGAACTTAAAGGAACTAAAAGTACTAATACTGACTTTCTTTTTATTATTTAGCCTAAATATTAAGTGAAGTTGTTTTAATCTAATCTACTACTAAGCTAAAGACACAAAGACAAAAAGAACGAATTGGGAAAATAACTTTAGGAAAAACTAAGTTGATCAAGATGATACCCACAGGAAGAATTCACCTATACTTCACTTGTTATTAAACCCAAACCATATGATTTATTTACTTAGTTTGATCCATAAGACTCCCTAACGTATACTAAACCCTCTCTCGAGGCGAATAACATCTAACCCTAGGTTAATTAGTGGAACTCTCATTCTTTTATAATAACCCCCTAGATAGCAGTAAATCGATCTATGGACTCCCATATTAGGTTTCACCCTAATCCGGCAAAATCTCATCACCCTATCTCTAGGCGTGCGATCAACTCTGCTCAATTATGCTAGATCTACTCTTAGGTAGGGTCTATTCCTCCCCCGCCTAAGCACATCAAATCTAGATTAAGCATGCATAATTAAGAACAAACTAAGTATTTATCATATAATTCAGAAAATAATAACATGATCTATCATAGGTTTCATCCCCTTCAGGTATCTGAAGGGTTTAGTTCATAACAAAATAAGAAAACATCTCAAGAGAAAAGATAAAACAAAACATAAGAAGTCCATAGAACTCACTGAAGGAATTGAAGGAGAAATCCGCCGTCTTGAGTATAATTACGGCTTCTTGGGATGGATCAACTGGCTAACTTCGAGTGATTCCCACAATTCTGACCTTTTCGACTTGGCTCCTTGGCCTAGCTCGACCCTCTCTCAAAGGTGGTACTTAGGGGTATATATAGGCTCTTGAAATACGTTTCTTTCTTCCTAAGTATCCAAATCCGAGTGAAATTGCTTTTTCCTGCGTCAGGGACACGGCCATGGCCCACGTCCGTGTGGACCGTGGTCAGGCCATGCTCGAACTTCTTTAATGAGGCAGGGCCGTGTGAATCGGAAGAAGGTCGTGTTCTAGATTATTGGCGTGGCACGGCCGTGTGGTCTCTGGCCCAGGCCGTGTCGATTTCGTGATATGGCCCATTTACACCGTTTTGGGCCCTTTTTGTATTGTTTTCATCCTCGGGTGCTTTCCTGGGTATAAGACATGAAAAGAAAGGATTAAGAGTACCTTTTTACATAAATCGAGGGATAAATCATCCAAAAGCATAAAATGTGGGTTTAAAATATGTTACTTTTACGGTTTATCAATAAGTAAGCAAAGTTATTATCAAGTTGGAAATGAATATTATTCATATTATGAATGATGAACTAGAAATTATGATTATTATTGTAGAGTATGCTGATCTATGTGATCAAGTGATACAGGTACCTTGTTTACCTCACGGGTATGAGACTAGTAAGTATCATGAAATATGTAAGAATCAGTATGAGTAAGTAAGCTTTATAGCTGAAATTTATGATACCATTGTCTATGTCAAATGGTTTATATTAATCAAGTATGATGCTATATGCGTAATATGCAAACTTACTAAGCTAAATGCTTACGTCCTTTATTCTTTCTTTTCATGTAGTACCGCAAGCTAATCTCGAGGATCATTGTCATCGGAGCTCGGAGCACGCTATCAGTATCTATTTTGGTATAGCTAAGTATAATTTATATTAAGTATGGAATGTATAGGAAACATTTCATTTTGAGAATATATTTTAAGAAGAGCCAAAGTATTGGTAATTAAGTTTATTATTCTTTTGTATATGGCTAAGTGATTGGCCTAAATTTGATTAAGTATGTATGTTTATTGAGATCAATGAAGCATGTAGTATTGTTCATGAAATGTATTGAATTGAGTATGAGCTTGATTTTTATTTCAGGGTGGCAAATGGATTTGTAAATAGCCTCTAAGTGCCCACACAGTTAGACACACGGGCATGTGTCTAGGCCGTGCGTACCCTACACCCTTATATCTGAAGTCAGGATAGGCCACGGGCAAATCCCACGGCTGTTTGTGTAAACTGTGTATGACACACGGTGAGAGCATGGGTGTGTGCCCCAGACCGTGTGGTTAAGTCAGTATATCAAGGATTAGCACACGGTTTAAGCCCACGGGCGTGTCAAGGCCGTGTGAATATAGTCAGTGTCGCCCATAGTTGGAAGACATGGGCGTGTCTAAGGGTACACGGGCGTGTTCCAAGTCACACGGGCGTGTGAACCCTGCTTTAAATAAATTTTTTGATTAAGTTCCGAAAGTTTTTGGATACGTGTTTAAGGCCTCGTAGGCCCAAGAAATGTATGATTAGAATATGAAAGAGAAGTTTTTAAGTCAGAACGAAATTTTACAGCCCGTAAGTGCATGTTTAAGTGAGTTTAAGTATGGTAATGTCTCGTATCTAGTCCTAGCATCGGTCTCGGGTATGGGGTGTTACAGATTGCATTCATAAGTGATTGCATTCATACCAATTTAAAAAGTTAAAAGATACATATGTACAACCTAGAGAACAAAGTGTCCAAACACACAACTTAGTAATTCACTTTTATACCAAAATGAACTAGACACATATACATATATACTTATTGCCACATATACACGCCACAATCACAAAAGAGTTCAAAAGCTACTAACGATGATGGATAGTGTGAGCTGAAGTTTCGATCTGTCCCAGTCAGCAAAAGTAATCTACAAAATGACACAAAAACACATATAAGCTTACAAAGCTGAGTAAGTACATAGAGAATTAATTAACTTAACATTAAATGCAAGAACTTTTATTTTATTTAATTAATGTTACTGAAATGTAACCACGACACAAAAGTGCGATCAGGCGTATTGAAGTACAGTAGAGGCACGTAAGTGCGATCAAGGGTACCGAAGTACAAAAAAGGAACGTAAGTGCGATCGGGAGTATTATTATATAATAATTAACTACTTGATTATAAAATTACAAATACATAAGTAAATCAAATGATATAATTTTATTACTATGAACTTACATCGACACTATCGCGAAGGAGTACGATTGGCTAATCCATGACTTTCACCTTCCCTTGATTTAAATCCGGTTGAGGTTTATCTTGATCTAATTAAATAAATTCAACCAATTTAACAACTATTCTATTCAATTCAATCCAAATTCACATTTTTGCAAAATTACAATTTTGCCCCAAATATTTTGATTTTTTTTACAATTTAGTCCTTAAGCTCATAAAATGAAATTCATGCAATTTCATCCTTACCCAAGCCTAGCCGAATTTCATACAAGCTCCTAGCAACCCACACATTTCATTATTTCACAAGTTACACTATGATTATTTTACATTTTACAATTCAATCCCTAATTAACAAATTCATCAAAATCACTAATCAAAAATTGTTTATCCAACAACAAGGATTCATTTTCTACCATCAAATTTCATAAACAACATGAATTCCTTCATGACAAAACTTTAATCTTTTAACAATTTTGCAAATTAGTCCTTGACCTAGCTAGATTAAGCTACAAAGACTTCAAAAACATAGAAATCATTAAAAATGGGACGAAAACAAACTTACATGCACAAGGTAACCTAGCCCAACCTTCCAAGCGCCAAGAATGGTGTTTTTCTTTCAATAATTCAATGAGAGAACAAAACATAGAAGATGATACTATCTTTTCCTATATTTTATTTTAAGTTATTTATTAAATTACAAGTTTAACCTTACTAATTAATAATTTAAAACACATATAAAATGTCCATAAAAGTCCACTATCTTTAATGATGGTCTATTTACCATTTAAGTCATCTTACTTTTTAATTCTATAGCTACTTAATACTTTTAGCTATTAGAACTCTATTTTTGCACCTTTTTTGATTCAGTCCTTTTTATCAAATTAAGCATGCAAACGGTAAAATTTTTTAATAAAATTATATACAACACCACTAATGTGCTATAGATAATAAAATAATAAAATAAATATTTCCACATCGAATTTGTGGTCTTGAAACCACTATTCTAATTTCACTAAAAATAGGATGTTACACAGAATGTCCCACATGCCTTTAAACTAGTGTTTGCTTGTATCACCTTAATAGTAATTATGCTTCCTAGATCATTTGCCTTGTTGTTGCTCACAATGCGATCTAGTTATCTGTAGTGAATAAAATTGAGTATGTGAGTTCTTGCAAACTCAATGAATATACAGGATAGAATAACCATAAAGCACACACAAAACATAAGTTAAACAAAACTTTAGCAAAGTCATAGAACTTTGGAACAGAGTTCGCCATACTTACACGAAGTCTGGTTTGAAAATTCTTACTATCAGATAGCATAAAACAGTAAAGCATATTATTTTAGAAAACGTGAACTTAACTTCCTGTTGGATAAGCAGATCTCCTTATAATGCCTCAGAATGACTCAATGAGTCTAACATGTCCCATAAGTGTAGCATAAAGCTAAACTCTCCTACACATCAACATGTCCTAGTGAATGGAGTTTAGCTTGACATTGCCTTATGTCTCCAACCTATCCCAAGGCCTCTCACCCAAATCACAAAACATAGAGGTGAGTACTCACAATCCTATGGCATGTGATTATATCCAATGGTTTTAGAAAAACATATTTTTCAAAACATGTACTTTAAATGTAGAGCTCACACAGTATGATAAGCTCATGGAGCACTTGTTCGTATTGAGCTCGCATTTTAGAGTTCCTATATCACTGTTCATAAAAACATATGCTTAATCTTAAAAAAATATATATATAGTTTTAAAGAGGGCTTACTCTCGAAATTTAGGTTAAAACCCTAAGCTCCTGGTTAACATTATAGTTCGCACATACAAGTGGCGATCCTTGAACACTCACCAATTTGCTGGAAATTTAGACAAGTTGTCTTTTCTTTGTCATTGGTTTTAGATGGTTCTGTCAATTTTGCAGTTTCACAAACATATAAAAGTCACTAACAGTCAAGCACATGAAAACTCATACATGATCCTAGGTTCACACATGTCAATCTTTTGGCGAACCTAATTTCCTTTATTTTCTAACCTTTCATAATTACTTCTAAACATAATAGAGAAACATAGTCTTCCCTTATATCCTAAGAGCTAAGTGTTGAGTTCTTAAAACTTGATAACAGAGTGATAAATGATGATTTTGAGAGAAATTTGTTGCATAATAGAATATGATATTTCTAATGGAAAGGGCTTAATTTATAGGCACTAAGTGTTCTAATGTTTTTAGAATACCATAGTCGCAGTAGAAGTAGGAAATAAGTTACGCGCATGGATGGTGTTGTAATATAAGTTGACTTCCTAACTTTGGTATAATTACCCTTCAGTTACTCCTACTTTTGACTCTCGACCCAAAACCACTATCGTAGTTCCTCAGGCCCACTGGCAATCCTAATGTAGTAAACCTACTGACGAACACCAACTCGCCAGTCTTGTTGGCGGATACCATCTCGTTAGACCTGCTGGCGTATACTAGCTAGCCAAGCATTGTGGCAAACACCAGCTCGCCAAGTCTTCTGGTGAACACTAGCTCGCCAATCCTAGTGGCGTTCTCCTGCTCGTCAGGCTCAAATTTCTAAGCCCTATCTCGGATGTCACAATTTCCATTTTTTAAGAAACCCATTTTTATTTCCTAACAATTCCATTTCTCTATTTTGGAGAAAACCATAATAATTTTTGAATATTTTCCATTTCTCTATTTCTATTCATTCTGTTCATTTTGATTCAAATACATAATTCATTTACGGTTTCACTGAGCTAGTGGAAGGACAGATTGGACATTTGCAATTAGGGTTCAATTGATTTATAATTAAGTTTGTGGTTTTCACCTATTAATTATAAACTTATTTAGTCATGAAATCTTTCCAATATAGTATTGTGACTAAGCTCTCCCTAACAACATACCATTACGAAAGCATCTACTCAGTGCTCGTCCAATGACGTTATCACAAGTGTGTTACCCTCATAGGATATCCTTGATCTCTTGAGGATAATATGCACCTTCCCAATATGATCCTATTTTATCTCATGGTAACCATTACATATTCCTTCATGAAAAGTTAATTGCTATCAAATAGCAATCAAGTCATTCATCACAAATATGGACAACCTATGGCTACGTTTACTTTTCATTAACCATGTAATGCCTATGAAAGGATATCATTTACCCATGTCTTGAGTTATGAATTCCACTTTTATGAATGACCCTACATACTATAGAAGTCATACACCCAATGCACTAGCTTTCAGTACCATATCTATTCGAACTAAAGCTTTTACTTATATCAAAGTGTACAACTCACGTATACATAGTTTGCCATCTACTCAGGATTAGGTATGCCATACTATGAACATTACAAGAAAATACAACCATAAATGCATTCAGGATCTATTCTACTTAGGTCCAATTCGATTACTATTAGTCTAGTCAGTCACATCTATGTCTCTATCTTCTGGGAGTCATCCACTCTGATTTCCAAGACAAGGTATCTCCCCAATTAGACTTAAGAGATGACATATTAGATTAAGGACATGTTTAGGTTCGTCTACTTCATCGTGTCTGAGAGTCTTAATATTAATATAATGAATGATCGAGCCTAGAAACTAATTATCACCACGATTGAGGTAAGTGCACCTATCAAACAGTAGTATAGCTTAGTGGCAAGACCAGAATGTCGAGCCCAAGGGAACCAAATGTATTAGTACTAACTTTCTTTTTATTATCTAGCCTAAAATAAATGGGATTGATGTTTATCTAACTAATTCCTAAACTAAGGATGCCAAGAAACAGAGAATGGATTGGGAAAATACTTTTGAGAAACTCAAATGATTAAGACAATACCCGAGGAAGAATCCACCTAAACTTCACTTGTTATTTAACTCAGAACCAGACGATTTATTTGCTTGACTTGATTCGTAGGATTCCCTAATTTATATTAATACCTCTCTCAAGGCTATTAACGTCTAACCCTAGGTTGATTAATTGAAATCTCTTTCTAATTAAAACCCCTAGTGTTGCATTAAGTCGATTTATGGACTCCTATATTAGGTTTGACCCTAATCCGACAGATTTTTGTCGTCCTATCTCTAAGAGTGTGATCAACTCCGCTGAATTATGCTAGATCTACTCTTAAACAGGGACTTTTTCTCCTCCGAATAAGCACATCAATACTTGAACCAATATCCTGAAATATTAAAGTAAGAATTAAGAACACATAATTAAGAACAAATCAAGTATTTATCATACAGTTCAGAAAACAATAACAAAATCCATCTTAGGCTTCATCCCCCTCAGGTATTTGAGAGGTTTAGTTCATGTTTATAAAAGAATACATCTAAGAAGAAATTAAATAACAAAACATAAATAAAAACCCTAAAACCCCCTGAAGGAAATTGAAGGGAAAATCGTCAGTCTTGAGCGTGATTCCGGCTTCTGGGATGGATCAATTGGCTTTCTTCGAACAATTCCCTATATTCAGCCCTCTCTGGCTTCGCTCCTCGTCAAAAGCCCTAACAGAGGCCTTCTGTCGAACATTCCTTTTAGGTTGCCCTCTAGGGTGTTTATATAGGCTTTTGGGATGCCTTACTTAGACCACAAGTATTCTATTCTGAGTGGAATCAAAATGGGTCACGGCAGGGACACGCCCGTGTGAATCGAGCCCAGGGCCGTGTTCGAGTCTGCTAAAGTGGCACGGCCGTGTGGTGAACTCCAGGATGTGTTGATTTCTTACTTTGGCCCATTTTCTCCATTTTTGGCCCGTTTCTCGTTCTTTTCATCCTTCTATGCTCTCCTAAGTATAAAAGATGAAATTAAAGGATTAGAAGCATCAAATTCCACAATTCAAGGGATAAATCATCCAAAAGTATGCCAAATGTGAGATTAAAATATGTATAAGTTACGGTTTATCAAATACCCCCACACTTAAGCATTTGCTTGTCCTCAAGCAAAATCCTCAACTCACAATTAAAATTCATTCTTCTCAACTGATAACTTCTATCAATAATGTTTCAAAATAATCTATAGGTAATCATACATTGAGAATTCAACTAAAAGAACATCAAAGTTTCAAACAATCCAAGTTGAGCATTTTATTCATGGAAAAACATAGGTATTCCCCCGTATCTAAGTAATCACCTTTGATTCAAAATATCACAGAGTTAACATCCTCACTAAGGATTCACTTAAATCACTCGAAGTGTTTAAGGGACAATAAATTAAGCACTCAATAGTCAACATAAAAAGTTATTACCATAGGCTTGCATGAGAATCAAATCTCCACCACTATAAAATGAGATGATACATCAATCAAAAGGTCTTTAAAAAGGGTTGTAACGTGGCTTGGTTAGGGGGTATGGTCATAGGTGATTACTGTAAAATCAGAGTTTTAAATATTTATAAAAGAATGATCAAACCTGGAGGCTAACTCTGACAACGATTAAAGGCAAGTGTACCTATCGAACAGTAGTATAGCTTAGGCAAGATCGGATATCGAACCCAAAGGAACTAAAAGTATTAATACTCACTTTCTTTTTATTATTTAACCTAACTAAGATAAAGGTTGCTTTTAAACTAAATTGACGACAACTAAACTAAGGAAACAAAGACAAAAGGATGAATTTGGGGATAACTTGAAAAAGACTCAGTTGATCTTTATGATACCTTCGGGAAGAATCCACCTAGACTTCTCTTATTATCTAACCTCAGATTATATGATTTCTTTTACTTAGCTTGATCTGTGAAACTCCCTAACCTATGCTAAACCTTCTCTCGAAGTGAATAACGTCTAATCCTAGGTTAATTAGTGGAACTCTCGTTCGCTTATAATAACCCCCTAGGAAAGCAGTAAAACGATCAATGGATTCCCATATTAGATTTCACCCTAATCCGGCAAAATCTAATAACCCTATATCTAGGCACCGGATCAACTCTGCTTAATTATGATAGATCTACTATTAGGCAGGGTCTATTCCTCCTCTACCAAAGCACATTGGATTTGGATTAAACAGCATAATTAAGAACAAACTAAGTAATTTTTCATATAACTTAAAAATAAAATAATAAAATCTGTCTAGGTTTCATTCCCCTTCAGGTATCTGAAGGGTTTAGTTCATAATGTAAAAAGAAAACATCACAAGAGAAAAGATAAAACAAAACATAAGAAAAATCCTAAAACTCCCTGAGGGGATTGAAGGAGAATTCCGCCGTCTTGAGTATAATTCTGGCTTCTTGGGATGAATCAACTGGCTATCCTCGCGTTATTCCCTAACTCTGACCTTCTCGGCTTGGCTCCTTGGCCTAGCTTTCGATTCGATTTCGGCTCCTGCCGAACTCCCCTTTCAAGTTGCCCCATTGGGTGTTTATATAGCCTTTGGGATGCCTTACTCGGCCCCTAACTATCCTAATTTATGTAGAATTCCTAATTTGGTGTTTGAATAGGCTTTGGAATGTGTTTCTTTGCCTCCAAGTATCCTTTCCCAAATGAGATTTCTCCTTCCAGCAACATGGACACGGCCATGGCACACGCCCGTGTGAATCGTGGCTAGGCCGTGCTCGGACTTCTTGAATGATGCACGACCGTGTAAATCAGGAGAAGGCTGTGTTCTAGATGATTTGCGTGGCATGGCCGTGTGGGCTTAAATCCAGGTCGTGTCGATTTCTTCCTTGGCCCAATTTGGTCTGTTTTAAGCCCGTTTCTCGTTCTTTTCATCGTCGGGTGCTTTCCTGAGTATAAGACATGAAAAGAAAGGATTAAACACACTTTTACATAAATCGAGGATAAATCATCCAAAAGCATACTAAATGTGGGATTAAAATATGTTACTTTTACGGTTTATCAAATACCCCCACACTTAAGCTTTTGCTTGTCCTCAAGCAAAATTCTCAACTTACAATTAAAACGAACCTTGCATGATTCATAATTCCTATCAACAATGCCTTATCCTAATTCAGAGATAATTTATACATGGATAATTCAACTCAAAGATTCCTAAAGATTCAAACAAAATAAGTTATACATTTGTAGCACGAAAACATAGGTGTTTCCCTTCATCTAAATAATTACCTTTAATTCAAAACCTACAAGGATTGACATCCTCACAAAAGATTCACTCAAATTACTCGAAAAGTGTTTTAAGGGTCAAAATTAAGCACTCATAAGTCGAACCTGAAAAGTTAATCCCATAGGCTTGCCTGAAAATCAAATCTCCACCACTGTAAAATGAAAAGATAAACAGATTAAAAGGTCTTTGTTAGGGTTGTAATTGGGCTAGGGTTCATTGTGTGGATAAAGGCTGAAATTAGAAGGTTAGAATTGAGATTGAATTGATAAGTTACCTACCTAAAAATTTCTAAGATAGCAATTACATAAACTGAAAACAATCCTACTAATATGAGCTTTTCTTTTGATAATTAGACTTTAACTTGTATAAGCTCACTCTTCATAATACTAATACTGAATATACTTTTTTTCTTTTTTTTTAAGAACAAACTAATAAAGACAAGTTCAACTCATAATAAAAACTTAGGTAACTAGACAAATCATATCTCGATTAAAGGGTAGTCAAAAAGAAGGGTAATAACAAATACAAAGGGTTTTGGGTTAATATTAGTGGGTGAGTCAATAAAAGGGTTGTTAGGCTCAACGGGGTTCACTATGGGTTAATTATGAGGGTAGGCTTTTTAGTGGAGTAAGTGGGTTAAAACCTAAGTGCCTTTATCATCTCGATATATCAAATCATAACTGTGGTCTTGACATGTATAATTGAGGCAAGTTCTAGAATAATAGTTCATAGTTGACACACTTATAATCAAGAAGTGAGCATGGAAAAGAATATATGCTCTATAAGGCTCAAATTCTCACAAAAATTATGGGTGTTTTTGATATCAACCTTGTAAATCTCAAATTTCAAGATAACATTCAAATTCCGGTTGACAACCTAACATTTTAATTTTTAGAAAATTAGACTTATCATGCTTGATTCCCTAGTATTCTTCAAATTTAATCATCAATGCACAATTAACTATAACTTATTCCAAAACACATCAATAAAAATCATAAATCAAAGGAAATTTCATTCTAATCATAATATGAGAAACTTACTTTAGAACGAGGCATAATTCAGGGATTTTCAGATAATACTATAATTAACCCCCCACACTTAAGATGTACATTGCCCTTAATGTACAAAGATGGATAATATCAAAATAATCATAAAATAATAAGATAGGGAGAGAAGTGAAACTTCCTGAATTTTGGATGAAGTTAATGAAAAGAAACCGGATAGGATTGGAGGTGAACGTGGGGAAGCGTCTTGAACCATTTGAAATTGAATCCTCGAAGCAACCAATCTGATTTTATTGTATCCTAAGCTAAATCTAAATATCATAAAGAAGAAGAAGAAGAAAATAAAACAAAATAAAGTAAAAAATGAAATTAAAATAAAATAAAAATGAAAATAAATAATGGAAAATGAAAGGCAATTAGAAAAAGGGAGAATGAGGTTTAAATAGAGATGTAGCCTGTGTTTTGGGATTTGAGTTTTTGGGTGCGTTCAAGTGAGGTAGCTACGGTCGTGTTATAGCTGGCACGCCCGTGCTCGACAAATCAGTAATTTTGCTCGGGTAGGTAGCACAGGCGTGTTTAGCCCGTGGTATCCAAGTCGGTGAAGTTACACGGTCGTGGGGCACGGGCTTGTGTACCCCGTGTTCCACAAGTTAGTAACTTTGCACGGATAGTTACCATGGGCGTGGCCTAGTATCGCAGCCCGTGTTGGGAAAAGAAATTCTTCTCTGGTTGTGCACGGCTACTGGCACGCCCATGGTTCATCCCCTGGCTTCCACACGGCCACGGGCATGCCCGTGTGTAAGGCCGTGTGTCCTAGAAATCTGCTCTTTGGTTAGTTTATGGTTAGGTTCTTTAAAAGGAGAAATAAAAGGAAAATAATATAAAAAATAAAAAATAAAAAATAAAAAATGTAAAAATAGGGTTAGTGCTCGGGTTGCTTCCCGAGAAGCGCTCGATTATAGTCTTAAGCTAGACTTTACCTCTCATTCGTATGGTCGAGGTGGTTTGAGGAGGTGAAAATCCTTTTCCATACGCTCACTTCGGTTATGGATATATAGTTTAAGTCGAGTAGTGTTTACCTCAAAAGTGTTGAATTTAGGATTGCTTACCTCGACTTTGCTGTATAGGATGACATTAAGTACCTCAAAAGTGATTTCTTCATTTGCCTTGTGGTCTGAATTGGTGATTCGAGGGTCTTGCTTATTCAACAATACCTGATCCCCTATTTTGAAGTGATTTTTTGTTCCTATCAGCTCGTTTAGGGTCTCCTTCAGTTTCACTTCATGCGGCTCCTGTTCCTCTTTGATTTGTGTTTCCTCCTCTTTTAGTTTGTCAACCCTAAGGCTTTATTCCTTAGGTATTTCTTCTTTGTCAGCACTAGGTCTAAGATCTAGCTCAGCTAAGTGATTTCGTGATGCTTCCTGTAAAGAAGGTTGAACCAAATGATTATCAATAAAATTAACGTTCGTACTTTTATTACTTGATGTCCTAGCTGAGTCAAGAGCTTGAAGAGTGATTGTTTCATTGTCTACACGAAGTGTGAGTTCACCGAATTCTTCCTCTGTGTAGTCTGTCTTTATTGCATCAGGATATGGCATACGAGGTTGGTACTCTGTAATTACCGGTTTTGGTAAATCATGGCACACCTCAACCTTACCTTCACTTACCACAAGTTTTTCCCTTGGTTTTGGTTCGTCTAACCCTTCACTATCGTAAATGGCATGATTTTGTTCTCTCGGGTTAGTTTCAGTATAGTTTGCCAAGCTTCCTTGTGGTAGTTCTGAGATTAGCTTAGCAAGTTTTCCAACTGACTTAGTGAGTTCCCCGACTGACTTAGTGAGTTTATCAATCGATGTTTGTTGACCTTTAAGTGTTTTCTCAGTATCTTGGAAACGGCTATCATTTGGTTGCCATGAATTTTATCAGCATCTCTTCAATGTCCGACTCCTCTTCCTGTTGGTGAGATGGTTGTTGAAAATTTAGAGGAAGTTCCGGTCTTTGGCTACCTTGATCATCCCACGAGAAATTGGGATGGTACCTCAAACCTGCATTATAGGTGTCACTATAAAAATTGTTTTGAGGTCTAGAATAGTTATCAGTATAGTGAGCTTGCTCGTTTTTCATGCCATATCCGTAGGGTAAGTACTCAGGATTTGCCACGCCTCTTAAATTTGAGTCATTTTGCCTTACGGGGTGTACGTCGAGGTTGAAGACACTAGCGGCTTTTGTTCGTGTTGTCCTCATAACTTGCCATTGATAGTTATTTAGTACCATCTTCTCTATAGACTAAAATTATCTGCCAAAAGCAAAATAGACGAAAAATTAACAAAGTAAAATAAATAAATAAATAATAATAATAATAAATAAATAAATTGCAGAAAATAAAAAATGGCTAAAGTAATAGAAATAGATCATTCTTAATATTTTAGTTCCCCGGCAACGGCGCCAAAAACTTGATCGCTGTAAAATTAGAGTTTTAAATATTTATAAAAGAATGATCAAACCTGGAGGCTAACTCTGACAACGATTAAAGGCAAGTGTACCTATCGAACAGTAGTATAGCTTAGGCAAGACCGGATATCGAACCCAAAGGAACTAAAAGTATTAATACTCACTTTCTTTTTATTATTTAACCTAACTAAGATAAAGGTTGCTTTTAAATTAAATTGACGACAACTCAACTAAGGAAACAAAGACAAAAGGATGAATTTGAGGATAACTTGAAAAAGACTCAGTTGATTTTTATGATACCTTCGGGAAGAATCCACCTAGACTTCTCTTATTATCTAACCTTAAATTATATGATTTCTTTTACTTAGCTTGATCCGTGAGACTCCCTAACCTATGCTAAACCTTCTCTCGAAGTGAATAACGTCTAATCCTAGGTTAATTAGTGGAACTCTCGTTCACTTATAATAACCCCCTAGGAAAGCAGTAAATCGATCAATGGATTCCCATATTATGTTTCACCCTAATCTGGAAAAATCTCGTAACCTTATCTCTAGGCGCCCGATCAACTACGCTTAATTATGATAGATCTACTCTTAGGCAGGGTCTATTCCTCCTCTACCTAAGCACATTGGATTTGGATTAAACAACATAATTAAGAACAAACTAAGTAATTTTTCATATAATTTAACAATCAAATAATAAAATCTGTCTAGGTTTCATCCCCCTTTAGGTATCTGAGGGGTTTAGTTTATAATGTAAAAAGAAAACATCACAAGAGAAAAGATAAAACAAAACATAAGAAAAATCCTAAAACTCCCTAAGGCGATTGAAGGAGAATTTCGCCGTCTTGAGTATAATTTCGGCTTCTTGGGATGAATCAACTGGCTATTCTCACGTTATTCCCTAAATTTGACCTTCTCGGCTTGGCTCCTTGGCCTAGCTTTCGATCCGATTTCGGCTTCTGCCGAACTCTCCTTTCAAGTTGCCCCCTTGGGTGTTTATATAGCCTTTGAGACGCCTTACTTGGCCCCTAAGTATCCTAATTCAAGTAGAATTCCTAATAGGGTGTTTGAATAGGCTTTGGAATGTGTTTCTTTGCCTCCAAGTATCCTTTCCCAAATGAGATTTCTCCTTCCAGCGACAGGGACACGGCCATGGCACACGCCCGTGTGGATCTTGGCCAGGCCGTGCTCGGACTTCTTAAATGATGCACGGTCGTGTAAATTAGGAGAAGGCCGTGTTCTAGATGATTGGCGTGGCACGGCCGTGTGGGCTTAAATCCAGGCCGTGTCGATTTCTTCCTTGGCCCAATTTGGTTCATTTTAAGCCCGTTTCTCATTCTTTTCATCCTTGGGTGCTTTCCTGAGTATAAGACATGAAAAGAAAGGATTAAGAGCACCTTTTTACATAAATCAAGGGATAAATCATCCAAAAGCATACTAAATGTGGGATTAAAATATGTTACATTTACAGTTTATCAACAGGCTAAAAGAGGAGGTTAGAATCGAGATCGAATTGACAAATTGCCTAACTAGAAAAATAGACCAATAATGAATAATTACATGAATAATACGAGCTTCTTCTAAAGATGTGAAATTTACTATTTAAGTTCATAGAACTAATAATGGATATATTCTCAACTTTTTTTATATAAGTATTTACAATTATAAGAATTTAACAACTGAAATGGAAAACATAGTTAGACAACTTCTCAAATCAAATCTCGACAAAAAGGAGTTAATTCAATAGGGAAAATTTCTTTATGAATCAAAAAGAATGAGTTTTAGGTTAACGTTAAGGGTAAATCAATGAATGGGTTGTTAGGTTTAATGGGGTTCACTAAGGGTTAAACATAAAGGTAGGCCTTTTGGGAAGTAAGTGGGTTAAACCCTAGGTGCCTTTATCATCTCAGTATATCAAATCAAAAGTGTGGTCTTGACATGCATAATCGAAGCAAGTTCTAGAATAACAAATCAATATTGACTCACTCAAAGCAGCAATAAAAGTGAGCAAGAAAATAAAATGCTCTCAAAGGCTTAAGATCTCACAGAAATTGTGGTTTTTGATGTCAACCTTGTGAACTTCAAACTTCAAGATAATACCTAAACTTGGGAAAACAACCTAGCAATTTTTTTTTAGTTTTCAAAAATCAACTTATCATGCTTGATTCTCTAAATCCTTCAAGTTTAAACAATCAATGCACAACTACCTATATTTTAATTCAAGACATATCAATAAAAATCATAAATCAATCAGAATTTGTTCTAATAGTGATATGAGAAAAAGACAAAATTCAGGGATTTGAGAATAACGCAAAAAGTTAGGAACTTTTAAAATTAACCCCCTACACTTAAGATGTACATTTCCCTTAATGTACAAAGATAGATATCTACAATATATAAAATCATAAGAGAAGAAGAGAAGTGAACTTCCTGAATTTTGGATGAAGCCAAGGAAAAGAAACGATAAGTTGGGCATAGATGAATGTGGCCGTGGTGTCTATGGTCGTGGTGTGGTGATTCCCAAGCAGCCTTTAGAACCTAAATCAAAGAAATCAAAATGTAATAATAAAAATTAAAGACAAGAAAGAAAAAGGGAAGGAAAATATAGGAGAAGAGAAAAAAAAAGAAAAATTCAATGGACTAAAATGTCCTTGGCTTATCGGATAAATGAAGCGGCCGGCATGAAATCGTGTAGATTGGTCTCGCACGGGGAGACTGTGCTAGGGTCCTTTCGCTTCTTTGACATGGGAATGGTGGTGTAAAGAAAGAATGAGTGAAAGGGGGAAAGGAAAATGAGGGAGAAGAGATAATAGTCAAAGAAAGGGTGTGGTGGCTAGGGTTTGATTGAGGAAGAAATTAGGCAGAAAGTGAGAAAAAAAGGGGGTTTAAATAGGAAATAGGGGCACACGGGCATGGCGTACGCCCGTGTGTATTGTAAATTATGGTTTTGGCGCACCTGGTTTGCGACCCACGCTCGTATGCTGTGGGCATGTTGTCCCACACGGTCGTGTCGCACGGTGGTGCTGAGCTTCGTTCACCCCTACCACGCCCGTGTACAGGTCGCCACGCCCATGTTCAGAAATCAGTGTCGACCACGACCGTATCTCACATCCATGGCATTTTATCACCACTCGTGGTTTGGAGATTTTTCGTCCTTGGTTTGTACGATCTCTGCTACACCGGTGTGTAAATCCATAGTGTCCACACGGCCATGACCACGCCCGTGTGTAAGGCCGTGTGGTAGGGAAACCTATGTTTCATTAATTTGGTTAGTTTGTAGTTAGATGCTAAAAGTAAAAATAAAATAAAAATAAAAATATGAAAATTAATGGGGTTAGTATTCAGGTTTCCTCCCAAGAAGCGCTCGTTTAAAGTCTTAAGCTAGACTTACCTCTCATTCGCACATTCATGGTGGTTTGAGGAGTTGAAACTCCTCTCCCCTGCTATCGATTTTATGATTCTTACATAGTTCGAGTCGAGTAGTGTTTACCTTAAAAGGGCCGAATTTAGGATTAGTTATCTCGACTATTACGTGTGGGAAGACATTGAGTACCTTAAAAGGGAATTCTTCATTTGTATTAAGGTTTGAAGTGGAGATTCGAGGGTCTATCTTACCCAACAATACCTGATCTCCTATCTTAAATTGAGTTGTCCCATCTTTAAGTTTGACATGGTTTTGCTTTGGTTCTGCTTCGTGTGCTCTTGGTTTCTCCTTGAAATGTGTCTTCCACTCGTTTAGTTCATCGATCTGAAGCCTTTGTTCCTCATGAGTTATTTCCTTGTCGACACGAGGTCTAGGATCTGGCTCAATTGTGTAGTTTCGTGGTGTTTCCTGTAAAGAAGATTGAACCAAATAGTCATTAGTAGAGTTTATGTTTTCACCTTATTACTTGATGTTCTAGTAAAGTCAAGAGCTTGAATAGTGATCGTCTCATCACCTACACGAAGTATAAGTTCTCCTGTACCAACATCAATTTTAGTTCTAGCAGTTGCTAAAAAGGGTCTTCCTAAAATTAAAGGAATATTATTGTCCTCATCCATGTCTAACACGACAAAGTCTAATGGGAATATAAATTTATCAATTTTCACGAGTACATCTTCAATTATACCCCTAGGAATTATAATAGTTTTATCAGCTAATTGAATGCTCATACCAGTTTGTTTGGGTTTCCCCAGACCTAGCTGTTTAAACATTTCATAAGGCATAATATTTATGCTTGCCCCTAGATCAGCTAAAGCATTAGTAACAGTTAAGCAACAATTAAGCACGGAATTGTAAAACTCCCTGGATCTTTTAACTTTCATGGTAGTTTATTTTGTAAAATTGCTGAGCACACTGCATTTAGCTCCACATACGACGTATCGTCTAACCTCCGTTTGTTTGTCAAAAGCTCTTTTAAAAATTTCCTTCAATCTGGAACCTACGGAAGAGCTTCAAGAAACGATAAGTTAATATGTAATTCCTTTAGAAGTTTAAGAAATTTACCGAATTGTTAATCTGTGTGGTCTTTCTTCATCGCATTGAGGTATGACATACGAGGTTGGTACTCTGTAATTATCGGTTTTGGTTTATCATATCGTACCTCAACCTTACCTTCCTCCACCACATTCTCTTGCCTAAATTTTGGTTCATCTAACCCTTTACTATCTTGAGTAGTTATGGATTGAAGTTGCTCCTTTGGGTTAGTTTCAATGTTGCTTAGTAAGCTACTTTGTGATCGTTCTGAGATCAACTTAGCAGGCTGACCTAATTGGCTCTCGAACCCTTGAATAGATGCTTTTTTATTTTTAAGTGTTGTTTCAGTGTTTTGGAAACGAGTTTCTGATACCGCGATGAATTTTGTTAGCATCTCCTCAAGGTTCGGCTTCTTTTATTGTGGCTAAGTGTAACACCCCAAGCCCGACCTAGATGTAACACCCTAACCCGAGACCGTCTCCAAAATAAGGTTAAGAGGCATTACCGATCAAACAGAACATTTAACATCTAGAATTTATGACACAAAGTCAATCATCATCAATCACCTTCATTTACAAACATGCTGTCCCTTATCAAGGTCTACGAGACGTATTTCACATACTAAAGAGGGGTCGGGACTAAACCGAAGCACATACAAAATTTCATGAAAATTTAAAACTTTTCTAAAATTTAGGGGAGACACGGTCGTGGGAGGAGACCGTGTTCCCTCCACGTCTGCTGGACAACCCCGTGTGTCCTCCCCGTGGCTATATACTGACTTTTCTACCACGGCCACCAAGCACACACGTGTGCCATGGCCGTGTGCTCTTAGCTAGCTACTGACTTGTACACCATGGTAAGCTGACACCCCTGTCAAGGTCGTGTACGACTAAGATGCATCCTGCCAAGCTACACATGGTCTTTAGGCACGCCCGTGTGCCATGATCGTGTGACATTATAGGCCATTTTTCAAGGCCAAAATGCCACCCACTTAGGGTCAACCCTACAAGCAACACATACCAAAACATATCATGCACATAAGGCAACCAAAAACTTAATAATATGACTATTCAATCTATCCATTCAATTTCCATTCCAATCATGACAATTTCATTACCAAATCTAATCTCATCACAAGCAATATACATTCAATACCAAACATCATTCCTTCCCAATTTCACTAATTCCTACTAGCATTTTACCAACACATAGTTACTATTCATAAGTCAATTTCTCAACTCACAATCCATACCAGAAGATGCATCACATATATATACCAAAAACATTCATGCCAAAACTAGCACACATTTAGCCACATCTCATGGCTACTTACAAACATCAAACATGATTCAAATGACCAGCCTATACATGACATATTTTAACTATGTACATCTTTCCAAAATACCCTAAAATAGATTGCCGATAGTGTGACTGAGATGCTGACGATCCCCTGATCCTAGCTAGCTTTACTGACACTACAAAGCAGAGAAAAAATCACACAGTAAGCTTTATAAAGCTTAGTAAGTTCGAAATAAAATACAACCATATCATCAAATCAAACCAATTCATATAATAATTATCACATAGATCATTCTTCTTATACATATACCATACTTTCTATAGCTAAAATACTCATTCGTCCGTCCATAACATCATCTATAAACTCATCAACCACAAAGGTTCGATACATACCTCGGCAAACACATAGTTATTCAATTTCCAAGCTATTCAATGCTCAATTCTACTTGTTGATCATCCTTTAATATTCATTAAATTGGATCGCACACTCATGCTATATACATAATCGTAATATATTTGTCCTCTCACACTTAGTGCCTATTCTTTTAACCGACTAGTCTCGGTATCGCACACACAGTGCCAAGTCAATAAGCCATAGCTTTCATATCATCACACACTCAGTGCCATTCATTTTTGTTTCGATTTTACATTTCGCACAGTTAGTGCCATCAGCTTATTCTTGCACATAGCATCTCGATTTCATCCACATATACACATTTAGTTCATAATACTAGGCATATCTTAATAAGATGTATTATATCCGAACTTACCTCAGATGTCGACTATCGATACAGTCGCCTAATCGAGCACTTTATCTTTGCCTCGATCTCGATCCGAACCTCTTCTCTCTTGGTCTATACACATTTAAAATCAATCCATTCAATCACCATTTCATTCAATTCAATCCACATACACAAATTTAGGGTATTTTACAAATTAACCCTCTTATTTTTACCTTTCGACACTTTAGTCCCTGATTCACAAAATCATCAAATTCACAAAATTCCACCTAGCACAAGCTTAGCTGAATTTTTCTAGTATCTATACAAACCCATACATTTCATTTATTTCACATTTTAACCTTTAATTTGCTATTTTCACAATTTAGTCCTAATAAGCTATTTTCACAAAAAATTCAAAAACAACACATGTTAATCAAACACCAAGTTCTCATATTTTACTACCAACTAGCACATAGCTCAAATGTTCATCAATGGCTCATCACAAAACATCATCAATTCATGAAATTTCAACATGGGTTAGCGAGAGCACAAAGCAACGATTAAAAAACATAGAAATTATAAAAAACCGACTCCAAACATACCTTAATTTTGGCTTGATAGTAGCCGAATGTATGAGAACTTTTGACCTTTCTTTTTTTTTTCCTTTGAATTTTGGTCAAATGGGGAGAAACAAAAGATGAACACTCATCTTTTATTTCTTTAATCTAATACTAATAATTAAATTACCAAACCAAAATTGCCTTCATTAATATAATTACAACAATTATACAATATGGACATTTAAGACTTTTATCCATCCGCTATATATAAGTTGGTATAATAGCAACATAAGGCCCCCACCTTTAAAAACCATCAACATTTAAGCACTTATAAATCAGCACATAGCTTATACTCATTACGTGATTAAGTCATTTTTCTAAATTCGACACAAACAATTAAATTATCACACAGAATTTTCACACAGTCTATATCACATACTATTCACACAGAAAATAATATTAAAATATTTTTACGACCTCGAATTTGTGGTCTCGAACCACTATTCCAACTAGGGTCTAAACAGGGATGTTACAACTCTCCCCCCTTAGGGATTTTCATCCCCGAAAATCTTACCAGTGAATAGATTTGGATATTGTTCTCTCATAACATTCTCAGATTCCCACGTAGCCTCTTCAATCCCGTGTTTGTGCCATAACACTTTCACTAAGGAAATTCTTTCTCGTGCCAAAATTCGGATTGGTTCTTCAGTATACGACAAGTCTGACTGGATCTCAATTTTAGTAGGAACAATCACATGAGACGAATCTGATCTGTACCGTCGAAACATTGACACATGAAACACATTATGTATCCTTTCTAACTCAGATGGCAATTTCAATCTATAAGCAATTGGCCCAACTCGTTCAATAATCTCGTACGGTCCGATGAACCTCGGACTCAGCTTGCCCTTTCGGCCAAATCAAAGTATTTTCTTCCATGGAGACACTTTCAAAAATAATTTATCACCAACTTCAAACTCAATATCTTTTTGTTTCAAATCTGCATAAGATTTCTGACGATCTGAGACTGCTTTTAAACTGTCACGAATTATCTTCACTTTTTATTTGGTCTCTTTTATCAAATCAACCCCGTGAATCTCATTCTCACTCAACTCAGTCCAATACAATGGAGTTCGACACTTCCGACTGTAAAGAGCCTCATATGGTGCCATTTTAATACTAGATTGGAAACTGTTGTTATACGCAAACTCAATCAAGGATAAGTGATTTTCCCACGTATTGTCAAATTCAAGTATGCAACATCTCAACATATCTTCGAGAACCTGAATGATTCGCTCGGATTGACCATCCGTTTGCGGATGAAAAGCAGTACTGAAATGTAATTTCGTGCCTAAAACATCTTGCAATATCTTCCAAAATCGCGAAGTAAATCTCAGATCTCTGTCAAACACTATAGATAACGGTACTCCATGTAATCTCACAATTTCATCGATATGCAATTTAGCTAATTTATCTAAAGAATAATCGGTTCTCACCGGAACGAAATGAGCTGATTTTATCAATCTGTCCACTATTACCCAGATTGCATCTTTCTTTCTCGGAGATAAGGGTAATCCTGACACAAAGTCCATCGTGATTCTTTCCAATTTCCACTCAGGAATCATAATCGGTTGTAATAAACCAGACGGAACTTGATGTTCAGCTTTGACTTGTTGACAAACTAGGCATTTCGACAAAAAGTCAGAGATATCTCTTTTCATGCCATGCCACGAATAGAACTGTTTCAAATCATTATACATCTTCGTACTCCCCGGATGTACAGTCAAATTACTATTGTGAGCTTCAGTCAAAATCTTTGAAATCAACCCTGAATTTCTCAGAACACAAATCTGATCTCTAAATCTCAGACAATTATCATTATCAACGCGAAATTCCGATACAGCATCTGAATCACACTGAATTCTTTTTGCTAACAACTCATTATCACTCTTCTGAGCCTCACAAATCTGCTGTAAGAACAATGGTTTTACTTTCAATTTAGCTACCACTGCGTTATCATCACACAGATCTATCTGATTACTTAAAGCTTGCAAAGCATATGATGATTTACGACTCAAGGCATCAGCCACAACGTTTGCCTTACCCGGGTGGTAATCTATCACAAGTTTGTAGTCTTTCAACAATTCTAACCATCTTCTCTAATGCAAGTTCAAATCTTTCTAAGTCATCAAATACTTTAAACTCTTATGATCAGTATAAATATGACATTTCTCACCAAATAAGTAATGACACCATATTTTTAATGCAAATACAATTGCAGCTAACTCAAGGTCATGCGTCGGATAATTCTTTTCGTGTGGCTTTAACTGTCTCGAAGCATAAGCAATGACTTTCCCCTCTTGCATCAGCACACAGCCCAAACCATTCAACGATGCATCACTGTAAACTACGAACTCTTTCCCCGATTCGGGTTGAATCAACACTGGTGCTTCTGTTAACAGCACTTTCAACTGCTCAAAACTCTACTGGCACTTTTCTGACCACTCGAATCTAACATCTTTCTATACGGAGTCGCAATCGTCGAGAAACCTTTTACAAATCGTCTATAATATCCTGCTAGTCCCAGAAAACTACAGACTTCAGACACACTTCTCAGAGGTTTCCATTCCAAAATGGCAGAGATTTTATTAGGATAAACTCGTATCCCGGCAGCTGATACAACATGTCCTAAAAAACCAACCTCACGCAACCAAAATTCACATTTGCTAAACTTTGCATACAACTATTTCTCACATAGTTTTTTGTGGCACGATTCTCAAATGTTCGGCATGCTATGTTTCATCACACGAATAAATTAGAATATCATCAATGAACACCACCACAAAGCGATCCAATATATGGTCTGAAAATCCTATTCATCAGATCCATAAACACTGCAGGAGCATTTATTAGTCCGAAAGGCATCACTAAGAATTCATAATGTTCGTACCTCGTTCCGAAAGCAGTTTTTGGCACATCAGCTTCCTTAACCCTTAACTAATAGTAACCAGATCTCAAATCTATCTTAGAAAACACTGTAACTCCCTTTAGTTGGTCAAACAAATCATCAATACCGGGCAACAGATATTTGTTCTTTATTGTTACTTTATTTAGTTGTCAGTAATCAATACACATTCTCATAGTTTCGTCTTTCTTTTTCACAAATAACACAGGAGCTCCCCAGGGTGAGAAACTCAGTCGTGCAAATCCTCTGTCTGTTAATTCTTGCAACTGTGATTTTAACTCTTTCAATTCTGTTGGTGCCATTTTATACAGAGCAATCAAAATGGGAGTAGTCCCCGGCACTAATTCGATACCAAATTCCACTTCTCGAATTGGAGGTAACCCTGGCAGCTCTTCAGGAAACACATCTAGAAACTCACATACCACAGGAACTGATTCAACTTTCTCTTCCAACACTTTGGTATCAATCACGTATGCCAGATAAGCTTCATAACCCTTTCTCACATAGTTCATGGCTTCCATCGCAGATACGACAACTGGTAGTCCTTTCATATCACTGGATTCAATTCGAACTAGCTCACTATTCTGACTTCTCAATTCAATACTCTTTCTTTTACAATTCACGATGGCATTATGTAGAGTAAGCCAATCCATACCCAGAATTATGTCGAATTCATCAAAGGGAAGTAACATCAAATTAACCGGAAAACATATATCACAAAACATCAAATTCACTTTATCCACCAAGTCACATTTGCCTAAAGGGTTCGACACTCTAATCACGAATTCAGTAGACTCAACAGGTAGAGTCTTATTCAATACTAAATTCATACACACATAGGAATGAGTTGACCCCGGATCTATCAATGCAATAACATCAATATCAAATAAAGTGAAAGTACCGGTGATGACGTCTGGAGATGATGCTTCCTCTCGTGCACGTATAGCATAGGCTCGGGCAGGAGCTCTCGTCTTCCACACTGTCTACACTCAGGCTTGTTACTCTGAACACTGCCAACACTTGATCCATTCGGAGCTTGAATTCGTGGACCAGTACTCTGTCTCAAACGATCTCTACTTGGATGTCCAAACGAAGCATTGGAACGGTTACTTGCATCTCTGTATCTCTTAGTAGAAGGTTGAGAAAATTTATTCATTGATCTCTTTCTCTCATCACGAGCTTCTAAATCAGCTTTCTTCTTTTCCTAACTGAGCTCTTCAGCTTTGCACGCTCTTTCTACTAACACAACAAATTCATTTATATCGAGTATCCCAACCAATAACTTGATGTCTTTATTCAATCCCTCTATGAAACGTTTGCACATAGTAGCTTCGGTCGAGACATATTCTCTCGTATATTGACTCAATCTTACAAATTCTCGCTCGTACTCATTAACAGACAACCGACCCTATTTCAATTCTAGAAACTCTTTACGTTTCTGATCAATGAAACGTTGACTGATATACTTCTTTTTGAACTCAGCTTGAAAGAAGTCCCAGGTAATTCTCTTTATTGAAACCACAGATATCAACGTTTTCCACCAGTTGTAAGCCGTGTCTCTCAACAAGGAAACTGCACACTTAATAGACTTATCAGGGTCCAACGACATCTCATCAAATACTCTGATTGTATTCTCAAGCCAAAACTCAGCCCGTTCAGCATCATCATCTAATGTGGCCCTAAACTCTTCGGCCCCGTACTTATGAATTTTATTCACAGGAGGCTTATTCAATCTGATCGGATCTACAACTTGAGGCAAAATAGGTACTTGCGGGGGTGGAGGTTGTGGAGCGGCCGGATTCGTTCGAACGAACTCCATAAACCACTTACTCATCATTCGAAAGAAGGTTTGCTTAGCCTCTCCTCCCTCACCACTATCATTCGGCCTTGAAGTGGCCGGTGCTGTCCTTTGAGCGGGAGCTGGCGCATTACTTTCTACATCGTCAGCAACTGCTCAATCGGGATCTATTACTATATAAAAACACATTTTTAGCTGTTAGTATTCATCACACTATCGTAACTTCAAATATGGCATGTATAGCTAGACTCATACATGCTACGTTAGTCTGAGAATCGACTAAACTGTAGCTCTGATACCAATAAATGTAACACCTTAACCCGAGACTATCGTCGGAATAGGGTCAAGAGGCATTACTGATCAAACAGAACATTTAGCATCTAACAATTACGACACAAAGTCAATCATCATTAATCACCTTCATTTACAAACATGTTGTCCCTTATCAAGGTCTACGAGAGCTGTTTCACATACTAAAAAGGGGTCGGGACTAAGCCGAAGCACATACAAAATTTCATGAAAATTTAAAAATTTTCAAAAATTCAGGGGAGACACGACCGTGGGAGGAGACCGTTTTCCCTCCACATCTGCTGGATAACCCCGTGTGTCCTCCCCGTGGCTATATATTGACTTCTCTACCACGGCCACCAAGCACGCCCGTGTGTCATGGCCGTGTGCTCTTAGCTAGCTACTAACTTGTACACCACGGTCAGCTGACACCCCCGTGTCAAGGCCATGTACTACTAAGCTGCATCCTGCCAAATTACACACGGTCTTTAGGCACGCCCGTGTGCCATGATCGTGTGACATTATAGGCCATTTTTCAAGGCCAAAATGCCACCCACTTAGGGTCAACCCTACAAGCAACACATACCAAAACATATCATGCACATAAGGCAACCAAAAACTTACTAATATGACTATTCAATCTATCCATTCAATTTCCATTCCAATCATGACAATTTCACTACCAAAACTAATCTCATCACAAGCAATATACATTCAATTCCAAACATCATTCCTTCCCAATTTCACCAATTCCTACTAGCATTTTACCAACACATAGTTACTATTCATAAGTCAATTTCTCAACTCACAATCTATACCAAAAGATGCATCACATATATATACCAAAACCATTCATGCCAAAACTAGCACATATCTAGCAGCATCTCATGCCTACTTACAAACATCAAACATGATTCAAATGACCAGCCTATACATGCCATATTTTAACTATGTACATCTTTCCAAAATACCTCAAAATAGATTGCCAGTAGTGTGACTGAGATGCTGACGATCCCCTGATCCGAGCTAGCTTTACTGACGTTGCAAAGCAGAGAAACAAATCACACAGTAAGCTTTATAAAGCTTAGTAAGTTTGAAATAAAATGCAACCATATCATCAAATCAAACCAATTCATATAATAATTATCACATAGATCATTCTTCTTATACATATACCATACTATCTATAGCTAAAATACTCATTCGTCCGTCCATAACATCATCTATAAACTCATCAACCATAAAGGTTCGATACATACCTCGGCAAACACATAGGTATTCAATTTCCAAGCTATTCAATGCTCAATTATACTTGTTGATCATCCTTTAATATTCATTAAATTGGATCGCACACTCAGTGCTATAAACATAATCGTAACATATTTGTCCTCGCACACTTAGTGCCTATTCTTTTAACCGACTAGTCTCGGTATCGCACACACAATGCCAAGTCAATAAGCCGTAGCTTTCATATCATCACACACTCAGTGCCATTCATTTCTGTTTCGATTTTACATTTCGCACACTTAGTGCCATCAGCTTATTCTTGCACATAGCATCTCGATTTCATCCACATATACACATTTATTTCATAATACTAAGCATATCTTAATAAGATGTATTATATCCGAACTTATCTCGGACGTCGACTATCGATATGGTCGACTAATCGAGCACTTTATCTTTGCCTCGATCTCGATCCGAACCTCTTCTCTCTTGGTCTATACACATTTAAAATCAATCCATTCAATCACCATTTCATTCAATTCAATCCACATACACAAATTTAGGGCATTTTGCAAATTAACCCTCTTATTTTTACATTTTGACACTTTAGTCCCTAATTCAAAAAATCATCAAATTCACAAAATTCCACCGACCACAAGCTTAGCCGAATTTTACTAGTTTTTATAAAAACCCATACATTTCATTTATTTCACATTTTAACCCTTCAATGTGCTATTTTCACAATTTAGCCCTAACTAGCTAATTTCACCAAAAATTCAAAAACAACACATGTTAATCAAACACCAAGTTCTCATATTTTACTACCAACTAGCACATAGCTCAAATGTTCATCAATGGCTCATCATAAAACATCATCAATTCATGAAATTTCAACATGGGTTAGCTAGAGAATAAAGCAACGATTATAAAAACGTAGAAATTATCAAAAATTGACTCCAAACATACCTTAATTTTGGCCTGATAGTAGCCGAATGTATGAGAACTTTTAACCTTTCTTTTTTTCCTTTGAATTTCGGTCAAATAGGGAGAAAAAAAAAGATGAATACTCATCTTTTGTTTCTTTAATCTAATATTAATAATTAAATTACCAAAATGGCCTTCATTAATATAATTACAACAATTATACAATATGGACATTTAAGACTTTTATCCATCCACTATATATAAGTTGGTATAATAGCAACATAAGGCCTCCACCTTTAAAAACCATCAACATTTAAGCACTTATAAATCAACGCATAGCTTTTACTCTTTACGCGATTAAGTCCTTTTTCTAAATTCGACACATAAACGATTAAACTATCACACAGAATTTTCACACAATCTATATCACATACTATTCACACAGAAAATAATATTAAAATATTTTTACGACCTCGAATTTGTGGTCTCGAACCATTGTTCCAACTAGGGTCTAAACAGGGATGTTACACTAGAAGTTAGGCCCAAATCTGGCGTGTCACATTGAAGAGTTTTTCGAAAACCATGCTTTCATTGGAAAGCCTTCATAGAACTTAAAACTTTCTTCTATTCAAAACCTCAGATTTCGTTTACTTATTTTCAAAAACGTGGTTTATTAGAAATCATTCTTTCAAAAACAGTAATATATTTTAAACCTTGTTTGTTGCGAAGCTTAATTTAAAATAGTTGCGGAACGTGATATTTTGAAAAACAGTAGTTATTTCTAATAAATCGTGTTCTACTTCTAGCAATTATAAAACAATCAATAAAATCCCAAAACTTAAAGTTCAGAAATCTTAATGCCTTATTACAAAATTTTTAACCCAACAAATTAAACTAAAATAAAAATAGGACGAGTACTTTAAAGCCAATCTGACGTGTGGTCACGTCCGAGTCCCTCGCACCTCAAATCTGTCTAAGACTAAAGATTACCTGCACAGCTAAAAACAGGGTGAGTTTATGAAAACTCAGTGTGTAGTCCCCTTACCAGAGTAATAGTCGATATCTACGTAAGTAGAAACCTAAATATGCAGGCGAAGCCCTTTCAACAAGAATAAAGATGCGATCAGATCAGAGCTAACGTGGGTCAAAGCCCACTACGAAATTATTTGGGTCATAGCCCATAACAGTATTAATTAGTCCTAGCCCAAACCAATAATAGAACAAGTGGCCTAAGCCCAGTACAGTGACAGATCTCATAAACAGACATGCCACAGTATGAGGATGAATCCCAACCCAGTCTAACCAATACACCACCCGTACCAACCCTACACACCATGTGGGGACCAAGTCAACCCACCTAGCCCTACACACCAAGAGCGCAACTGAGCTACCAATATCAACGCAGTAAAGCTGCTAGTAACAGTATACGTGGCTGAGCCACTAAAATCAGTATATCGTGGCAGAGCCACTGAATCAGTATAACATGGCATAGCCACCAGTACAATACTTCCTCCATAAGCATAACCCAACCTAATGTAATATGTCGTGTATGTCATGCTCAATCATTACACGTGAATGCAAAATGGCCATGCTTAGTAACCGTCATTTCAACACATATTAGCAGCAAATCAGACACAGGCCTACAGTCAAGTCGGTTAAACCACAGTCAAATCATGGCACCAAAATCAGTCTTTTACCCTCAAGGGAAAAATAGTCGTTTTACCCTATAAAGGTATTTCGGTAATCCTACCCTATAGGGGTAATTCGGTAATTCTACTCATAACTAATCCATGTATGCAGTGCATCTCAAACATAATCAATCATACAATTAACACATACAACACTAATACTACTATGAGGGTACAACGGTCATTTAATCGGTTAGGGGTAAAATGGTCATTTCGCCTCGTAAGGGCATCTCAGTAATTTTACCCGTCGAGGGTATTTCGGTAACTTTACCCATAGAGGGTATTTTAATAATTTCACAAACTAGGGGAATTTTGGTAATTTCGCAAATCAGGGTATTTTGATAATTCTATAAACCAGAGGTATTTCGGTAATTTCACAAATCAGGGG
This sequence comes from Gossypium bickii, assembly GCA_025503065.1. Classification (NCBI taxonomy): domain Eukaryota; kingdom Viridiplantae; phylum Streptophyta; class Magnoliopsida; order Malvales; family Malvaceae; genus Gossypium; species Gossypium bickii. The sequence goes on along the minus strand of CP106714.1, from coordinate 57,062,408 downwards.
TATTTCAATAGTTTTACAATCCGATGGTATTTCAATAACTTCACAAATCAAGGGTATTTTGGTAATTTTACAAACTGGGGTATTTCGGTAATTTTGCAAACTGAGGGTATTTCGATAATTTCATAAACCGAAGGTATTTCAGTAATTTTGCAAACCAAGGGTATTTCGATAATTTCGCAAACTGAGGGTATTTCAATAATTTCACAAATCAAGGGTTTTTCAGTAACTTTACAAACCGAGGGTATTCCAGTAATTTGAAAACCAAGGGTATTTCAGTAATTTGTAAACCAAGGTATTTCAGTAATTTTAAACCAAGTGTATTCTAAACAGAGATAACGATGCGAATGGGCCTAGGGCCCATTCTCGGCCCAAATGGACCCACACACTCGTGTGGCCCATTTAGCCCAAATCTAGCCATAGATATGAGATTCACATAGACTAGTTCAATATCTACTACACAATCATACAGTTTATTCATATGGGCCTACAGGCCCATTGGCCCCACATGGCCCATTTTGGCCCATGAGGCCCAAATAGCCTAACCCACAAGAACACTCATGATGGCCTCAGCTATCGCGTCAAAACCCTCACACGTGCACTCACACGCTCGTGTGGCTACCATTGCCGTGTGACCGGCATCTCGGCATTTGCCGCTCTACAGCTAGAGTAGTGCGAAATACACACTTGATAGGAATCTGAAGCTGCTAATCCGCGTTCCGAGCACTCCTATGGCCAAACGCCCACCAAAGTATCCTTACTCTCCTCATAGATTGCTCTATTTAAAGCCAGCTTCTCACCTTCCCTCATCCTATCTTTCGGATGTGGGATCCTACCTTTAGCAAAGTTGAATTCCATCTCAAACACTTGTCGCCCCAACTTAGCAAAATAAATATCCCCTTTTTGCTTGCAATGGGATTCGAACTTAGGCTCCCTTGTAACATAATCTACGCTGCTAGCCACATTACCAACCAGCTCCTTGTTGTCTTAAAACATGCGCAACTAAATATAAGTCTATGGCCAAAGTCTAGGTTCTTTTAAAACAAGAAATCAAAATGAAATGCAAGTGACAAGACTTGAACCTTGGACCCCTTGCTTCCTTGTGTAGCGTTATTCCTTATCTCCTATGTGGCGTCATTTGCCACTAGACCACTCATTTCCTTGTGTCATTTTTTTCCACATTTTATTCTTAAAGCCTACTTACTTACTCCCAGGGTTTTTTATTCACCTAAAACCAAAATTTTTCCTAAAGCCTAGGTTTGATCTCGGGACTTCATGGAAGCCCCCTAACCTTCCAAAATCACTCACCTAATACGTCCAACTTGCATTAGTGCCGCTCTCTTGTTCTCAACAATTTTAAACGCTCCCGTGCCCAAGGCCCAATGGGCCCAATTCTACTAGGCCCAAATTTGGGGTGTTACAGTAGGGTTGCTGTTGAAAGCCTGGGAGGGGTTGTTGTCTCTGATTTCCTTGGCCACCCTATGAAAAGTTTGGGTGGTTTCTCCGACCTGGTTTATAAGTGTTACTATAAGGGTTATTTTGAGGTCTAGAATTATTACCCACATAGTTTATTTTTTCGCTTTTCTATGCCAGGGTTGTAGGGCAGATATTCTGTGTTGTTCGTCCCTTCTCCACTTGTATCACAGTGCATAACCGGATGTACCTGCGAAGAACCACACAAGCTATCAATTTTTTATTTAATAGCATGGTTACTGCGTCGAGGTTGAAAACACTGGTAGCTTTTGTCGGCTTTGTCCTCGTGACTTGCCACTGATAGTTATTTAGTGACATCTCCTCTATAAACTCATAAGTCTCTTCAGGAGTCTTGTTATTCAGGGTTCCACCGGCAGCTAAATCAATTAACTGCCTAGTTGAGGGTTTCACATCATTGTAAAAGGTTTGAACATGTAGCCACAAGGGTAACCCATGGTGAGAGCACCTCCGTAGTAGATCATTATATCTCTCCCATGCATCATAAAGTGTCTCTAAATCAATCTGCACAAAATAAGAGATATCATTCCTCAACTTGGCTATTTTAGCCAGTGGAAAATATTTTAACAAAAAATTTTCGGTCATTTGTTCCCATGTAGTGATTGATCCTCGTGGTAACGAGTTCAACCACTGTTTAGCTTTGTTCCTCAATGAGAAAGGAAACAACCGAAGGCGAATGGCATTGTAACACCCTAAACCCGGCCCATTCACTACGACCGAATTTGAAATGCCACTGCAGAACACGTTCGAAAATATTCTTACTTAAAAGTAAAAACCGTTAAAAATTGTTTCCTTTAATAAAACATTTTCGTAATTTAAAACATTCTAGGAAAATAAAATTCAAATTATTATAAAAGTACCAGATTCAAAACTTTAATATGACTTTTGAGATATACATAGCTTTTAAAAATTTAACTTACAAAATATTAGCTTAAGTATAAATCTAACTTAAACATAACAAAATTCAAATACTTTAACTGGGCCTTATTACAATAAATAATTAAACCAAAGTACTTAATAAGAAACTGATTGAAATATTCAAAATGTCTTCTGCATGGGCCACCTCGTAACCACTCCAACCCGGTCCGATCATCATATCACCTGCGATGTTTGATAAATAATTGGGTGAGTCATACAGACTTAGTGTGTAATTAAACCACTGAATTCCACCCACATGTTAACCACATATTATCCCATATATCAGATACAAATTAACATACTCACATATTATCACATTCTGGGCTTGGCCCATATTCATAGCACATTCATATAATAGGGTAGTTAACCACATAATTTCCACATACTGGGCTTAGCCCATTTCCACACTGATCCACATTCATACACTGGGCTTGGCCCTTTTCACATTAATCCACATATCACTGGGCTTGGCCCATTTTCACATTAAATACTCATATCACATTAATCCACATATCATATTGGGCTTGGCCCATTTACACATATGTTCATATACGAAATCATGCAATTATGAAGCCCAACCCAAACCTAGGGTCCATCCGCTACACACCCCCTTATCCAGCCTACCACACACCAGGGGATTATCAAATCACCCTCTCCTTTTCACTCCAAAGGCAATCACTACCGTCCACGTGCAATTAAGCACAATAATCCACAACGCGACCTCAGTCAGCGCCAATCCACGATGTAGCCGTAGCTAACACCAAAACCACGATGGGACACGTAGTCACTCATCAACCACAATATGGCACATAGCTTATATCAACCACGATGAGGCACAGAGCTACTATCAAACCAAGCGAACTTAATCGCAAATAATCCACAACGTGACCTAAGTCAACGTCAATCCACGATGTAGCTCAAGGCTAACATCAAACCACGTACTCCAAGTACACCCTGTCCTTCTTTCATAACCTACCCATGCACATGCAGCATAAAATAATGCCATGATAATGCATGTATATGTTATTTAACATATTATCATATATTCATAACAATAGTCACATTCATCAGATTTGATACTTACCGGATTATTGACATACCCCTTGAGGGCATCCATATCACAATTTCCATTGCACTAGTTAGCACATTCATAACACACATATATCCCATACATATAAACATATAACCTGAAAAACGGTAGGCTAACTACACACCTGACTATTTAGCGAAATCCTGAACTATTTGATTCTAACACGATGAACGGAGAGTTTCCTCCTCCCTTAATGCCGATTTGGTCTCCTACCAAATCCTGAAGGCTTTGATTATCTCTGCCGATTTACCCCTAAGAATCACAGTACGTAATCTGTCAACACTTAATAACCAAAATGGCCTATGGCCGAATATTAGCACTTACTTACCTAGCTTACTTAAATCCCGAAACGCCACTTGTTCCTGTCGATTTGCTCCTATGAACCATAGCACACAATCGATCACATTCGATAACCAAAATATAGCCTTAGGCCGAATACCATGAATCACCTACCTTACTTACCGAAATCCCGAATCATCACTTAACTATGAAGCTGTCGAAATCCCTGAGTGAAACCACATTAGCATCGGCTTTAAGCATATATCCATAAGAATGGCCTTTGGCTGAATTATCCCCTTAACTTACCTTGATGAATCGAATCCCAGAAAAACCCTTTAGTGCTTCCTTCCTTCGGCTATTCACAAAAGAACACGATATTATGGTTTTATAGAGCATTCGGCCAACCTTAGATCAAGGCCTAGACATTTGATTCCGTCACACAAATAAAAAGAAATAAACCGAATACTTAAATACTTACCACTTATGATACTTCGGTCTTGCGACAGAAGAACAGAGAATAGAGCACCTTGTTATTTGGCTATGGCTTAACAATTGAAGTTGGGATATTCGGCCTCCAAACAATAATGTAGAGTTGACGTTTGAGAGAAAGAAAAAGAGTATGGAAGAGGGTTGTATGAAATCGGCAATGGTGAAAGAATGGTGGAGTTTCGGCCTTAGCAAAAATAAGTGAGGAAAAGAGAGGATTTTCTTGATTTCAAAATTCGGCAAGAGAGACTAAAAGATGAACACTAATTTTCGGCACTTAATCCCCCCTACATGACTGAATTTTACCACCCCTAAGAAATCCATAATCGGCCACTACCTCAACCCCTCACTAATCTCCACTTAATTCTCTTATCCTATCACCTTATAATATTTCTTAATCACCTCTTCATAAAACAATTATTTATCACCTCACTTATCCCATATCAAATTCCTATATATTCTCTTATCTCTTTAACAAATAAAATAAATTAATCCCATGCATTATCTCTTATCACCTTTTTAATCCAAATAAACCTACCATTATCTAAAAAAAATAAATCCAACAATTATCCTTACTCCAGCCGAATTTTAAAAGAATAAGTAAGCTTAATCCTCCTTCAATAAAAAGTCCAATTGCCGTCCAATGCTTCCTTCTCTCTTGACGCAAAAAACCAAAATTAAAACACCCATTGCTGCCCACACGCCTTGAACCCGAGACCTGCTGAAACCCTTAACTGCAGGTAATGCCCCAGTCCACTGTGCCAAGGTGCCTCTTTGTGACATAATTCACCCAAAACTTCTTTTAAGACCTCTTTCCCTAGCTCCTTAATGCCAAAGCAAAAATAAAAACACGCCCATGCCGCCAACAGGATTCGAACCAAGGCCCTTGTCCAGGTGTCATTCCAGGCCCTTAAGTGGCGCATGGAAGCCACTTTACCATGGCCTGTTTTATGCCAAACACGCCTAGGATTTTTCCCTTAAGGCCTCCCTGGCCTTGCTTCCCTTCCAGACGCAAAAATAAAAGTCTCTGATGCGCCCCGCGTTACTCAAACCTCTTCCCTCCTGCACTCCCTTGCACCTTAGCGCCCAAGCCACTTTGCCAATTAATTTCTTGTGTCCTAAACATCCACAAAATTCTTTTAAGGCCTTCTTGCCTAGTTTCCCCTTTTCACTTAAAATTCCAAAAATTTTCAATGCATTCCCTTTTAATCCTAGAGTTTTAAAAACCCTTAAAACATCACCAACCACTCTTAAAGCTTACTAACACTTAAGTTATGCTCCAAACGCACAACCCCTAATCTAGGATATTACAGTTCTACACTCCTTAAAAATAATTTCGTCCTCGAAATTACTTACTATCAAACAATTGTGCATTCTTAACTCATCACCCTACTCTACCGCTGCGCACTCTGATCTTAACAAAACTAACACATTCCTTAGATACTATTCCAAGATTCGCATTCAAGGTTCCATACACTTTGCTAGCATAGAAACACGAACTATCTCATAACAATCAAGTCAAAAGAGATTCCAGGGTTAGGGAACATACCTTGGTTGCCTAAGCCAACCTTGGTTGCCTCACATCCAAACCTTCAGCACCACCGTTTGGTGTTCCATGACCTTGACCTCGAGCCCTATCCATCACTTGAGGACATTTCTTAACCAAATGAGCCTTAGACCCACACCGGTAACATTCCTTACTATTTCCCCAACATTCTCCTAAATGAGCTCTTCCACACTGGGCACATAAACGACTCTCAGATTCTCAAAGAATCGCATGCAGTGCACGCATGCAATTCTCGATCCTTGGTCTTTTCTGAACATCTCCAAACGATGCTGACGGTCCAAAACTTCTCTTATTCCCGTTCCTATTCTTATCTCGGTTCTCTCTTATAGTCCTCTTAACTTCTTTAGCAATCCGAGCTTTCTCCACCAGAATGGCGAAGTCTCTTTCTCTGTGCGGAGCAATCAACTGTCGCAACTCATCTCGTAGCCCATCTTCAAACCGAACACACCTTTCGTAATCAGTAGCCATGATCCCTTTGGTGTACTAACTTAATCGTACAAATTCAGCTTCATACTCTGCTACCGACTTGCTTCCTTGAACAAAGTTTAGGAACGCCTTTCTCTGCGAGTCTAAGTAGCTAGATCCAACGTACTTCCCTTCAAACTTAAGCTTAAAATATACCCAATCCAGTCGATCTGCTGGAACACCTTGCCTGACAGTGAGCCACCATCGATAAACTTCATCTCGGAGCAACGAGACAGCACCTTTCAGCTTTTCCTCAGGAGTACAGTCCAAATCGTCCATGATTCTTTCAACTGCCTCCAACCAATACTCCGCTACATTCGGAGCTACTCCTGATACTCCTCTAAAAATCTCGGCTCCGTTCGACCTAAGTCGTTTCGACACTGACTTTCGAGCTTCGTTTCCTACACTAGCTCCTGCCACTCGCTCGAGCACTCGCAACATAGCCCGCGATATTGCATCATCGCCTCCTAGCTGATCCTGATCCTCCGCACCCACTGCTGGCGGCGGCACATCATTTTCTGACCCATTGCCAGATCCTACTGGTTTCGATACTGCCATTCTACCTCTACCGCGTCCACGACGACCACGTCCCCTAGAACTCATTTCTAACTTCGCGATTTATCTGATTAAAAAGTTTTATGTATCAGACTTTTGTTCCACTTATTAACCGCGAACAATTTTATGAAATAAAGATATTTAGAAGTAGTTCTTTCGATCACACAAAGGTTCAGTTCAACTACTCTAGTTCAGAGAGTCACATTCACTTTCACATTCATAATAGAGATATCTTCATTTCTCAACAAAGCCACATTCATTCAGTGGTATCCACCACCCACATTCACTATTCGAACGTTTTTGTCCGTTTCTATCCCCGGGGTATTTTCGTCATTTGTCCTATAGGGGTATTTTGGTAATAAATCGGGGTCAATGTGAAAATCTTTATAAATCATAGGCATTTCAAAATTTTCGAAACTTGTGGGTATTTTGAAAATTTCTACAAATCGAAGGTAATACAAAAAAAAATTTGAAATTGGGGTTATTTTGGTAATTTTGTAAGTTAGGGGTAATTCAATAATTTTCCAAATCAGAGTATTTCAATATTTGTAAAACAGAAGTTTTTGATATTTTTGTAAAGCAGAAATATTTTAGCAAACATCAAGGGTATTTTTTTTCTTTTTTTTTTTAAAAAAATCTTAAAAACTAAGGGTATTTTAGTAATTTACAATACAGGGGCATTTTTGTAATTTTGTAAATCAGAGATATTTTGGAAAAATTTTCACAATAATCTTTTACTACAATTAAAAGGGTAATTTAGGGATTTTAAAACTAGGAATTTTATAAAACTGCATGGCTAGTCCCTTTCGGGTTTTAATCATTGGTTTAGCCGATGACTAAGTCCTTTTGGTTAGGGTGAACGGTTACTACGCACCCGGTAGGATTCGAGTAAAGAGGAGGTGAGTCGCTAGGACTGCTTAAGTACCAAGCTCTTACTGAATCCACTCCTAGACATGCGCACAACGGTTAGCACACCCTGACTCGGTGACTTAATCATAGGTTTGTTTAATGGTCCTTAAGTCTTATGCACTTGTGATTGAGTAGACTAGTCCTAGGGTTCAATAGCCCTATTCTTCTATCTACGTTCCATAAAAGCCCATACAATTCACATGTTCAAATCACTTCAGAAGTCAGATGTACTTACCTGGTGGACTTCGGGCTGGAGACACAGGTGCCATGCCAGAATAACCTAAAAAATTTCTTTAAAAGTCCATATTTTTGTAAAGCCCATCTTTCAAAACATTTTAGGCCCCATAACCCTTAAAGTCGAGTTTTGAACCTGGCTCTGATACCAAACTGTAACACTCCTAACCCGGCCCATTCACTGCGACCGAATTTGAAATGCCACTGCGGAACACGTTCGAAAATATTCTTACTTAAAAGTAAAAACCGTTAAAAATTGTTTCCTTTAATAAAACATTTTCGTAATTTAAAACATTCTAGGAAAATAAAATTTAAATTATTATAAAAGTACCGGATTCAAAACTTTAATATGACTTTTGAGATATACATAGCTTTTAAAAATTTAACTTACAAAATATTAACTTAATTATAAATCTAACTTAAACATAACAAAATTCAAATACTTTAACTGGGCCTTATTACAATAAATAATTAAACCAAAGTACTTAATAAGAAACTGATTGAAATAATCAAAACGTCTTCTGCATGGGCCACCTCGTATCCACTCCAACCCGGTCCGATCATCATATCACCTGCGATGTTTGATAAATAATTGGGTGAGTCATACAAACTCAGTGTGTAATTAAACCACTGAATTCCACCCACATGTTAACCACATATTATCCCATATATCAGATACAAATTAACATACTCACATATTATCACATTCTGGGCTTGGCCCATATTCATAGCACATTCATATAATAGGGTAGTTAACCACATACTGGGCTTAGCCCATTTCCACATACTGGGCTTAGCCCATTTCCACACTGATCCACATTCATATACTGGGCTTGGCCCTTTTCACATTAATCCACATATCACTGGGCTTGGCCCATTTTCACATTAAATACTCATATCACATTAATCCACATATCATATTGGGGTTGACCCATTTCCACATATGTTCACATACGAAATCATGCAATTATGAAGCCCAACACACCCCCTTATCCAGCCTACCACACACCAAGGGATTATCAAATCACCCTCTCCTTTTCACTCCAAAGGCAATCACTGCCGTCCACGTGCAATTAAGCACAATAATCCACAACGCGACCTCAGTCAGCGCCAATCCACGATGTAGCCGTAGCTAACACCAAAACCACGATGGGACACGTAGTCACTCATCAACCACGATATGGCACATAGCTCATATCAACCACGATGAGGCACAGAGCTACTCATCAAACCACGCGAACTTAATCGGAAATAATCCACAACGTGACCTCAGTCAACGTCAATCCACGATGTAGCTCAAGGCTAACATCAAACCACGTACTCGAAGTACACCCTGTCCTTCTTTCATAACCCACCCATGCACATGCAACATAAAATAATGCCATGATAATGCATGTACATGTTATTTAACATATTATCATATATTCATAACAATAGTCACATTCATCAGATTTGACACTTACCGGATTATTGACATACCCCTTGAGGGCATCCATATCACAATTTCCACTGCACTAGTTAGCACATTCATAACACACATATATCCCATACATAAAAACATATAACCTGGAAAACGGTAGGCTAACTACACACCTGACTATTTAGCGAAATCCTGAACTATTTGATTCTAACACGATGAACGGAGTTTTTCCTCCTCCCTTAATGCCGATTTGGTCTCCTACCAAATCCCGAAGGCTTTGATTATCTCTGCAAATTTACCCCTAAGAATCATAGTACGTAATCTATCAACACTTAATAACCAAAATGGCCTATGGCCGAATATTAGCACTTACTTACCTGGCTTACTTAAATCCCGAAACGCCACTTATTGCTGTCGATTTGCTCCTATGAACCATAGCATACAATCGATCACATTCGATAACCAAAATATAGCCTTAGGCCGAATACCATGAATCACCTACCTTACTTACCGAAATCCCGAATCATCACTTAACTATGAAACTGTCGAAATCCCTGAGTGAAACCACATTAGCATCGGCTTTAAGCATGTATCCATAAGAATGGCCTTTGGCCGAATTATCACCTTGACTTACCTTGATGAATCGAATCCCGGAAAAACCCTTTAGTGCTTCCTTCCTTCAGCTATTCACAAAAGAACACGATATTATGGTTTTATAGAGCATTCGGCCAACCTTAGATCAAGGCCTAGACATTTGATTCTGCCACACAAATAAAAAGAAATAAACCGAATACTTAAATACTTACCACTTAAGATACATCGGTCTTGCGACAGAAGAACAGAGAATAGAGCACCTTGTTATTCGGTTATGGCTTAACAATTGAAGTTGGGATATTCGGCCTCTAAACAATAATGTAGAGTTGACATTTGAGAGAAAGAAAAAGTGTATGGAAGAGGGTTGTATGAAATCGACAATGGTGAAAGAATGGTGGAGTTTCGGCCTTAGCAAAAATAAGTGAGGAAAAGAGAGGATTTTCTTGATTTCAAAATTCGGCAAGAGAGACTAAAAGATGAACACTAATTTTCGGCACTTAATCCCCCCTACATGACCGAATTTTACCACCTCTAAGAAATCCATAATCGGCCACTACCTCAACCCCTCACTAATCCCCACTTAATTCTCTTATCCTATCACCTTATAATATTTCTTAATCACCTCTTCATAAAACAATTATTTATCACCTCACTTATTCCATATCAAATTCCTATATATTCTCTTATCTCTTTAACAAATAAAATAAATTAATCCCATGCATTATCTCTTATCACCTTTTTAATCCAAATAAACCTACGATTATCTAAAAAAATAAATCCAACAATTATCCTTACTCCAGCCGAATTTTAAAAGAATAAATAAGCTTAATCCTCCATCAATAAAAAGTCCAATTGTCGTCCAATGCTTCCTTCTCTCTTGGTGCCAAAACCAAAATTAAAACACCCATTGCTGCTCACACGCCTTGAACCCGAGACCTGCTGAAACCCTTAACTGCAGGTAACGCCCCAGGCCACTGTGCAAGGCGCCTCTTTGTGACATAATTCACCCAAAACTTCTTTTAAGACCTATTTCCCTAGCTCCTTAACACCAAAGCAAAAATAAAAACACGCCCATGCCACCAACGGGATTCGAACCAAGGCCCTTGTCCAGGCGTCATTCCAGGCCCTTAAGTGGCGCATGGAAGCCACTTTACCATGGCCTGTTTTATGCCAAACACGCCTAGGATTTTTCCCTTAAGGCCTCCCTGGCCTTGCTCCCCTTCCAAACGCAAAAATAAAAGTCTCTGATGCGCCCCGCGTTACTCGAACCTCTTCCCTCCTGCACTCCCTTGCACCTTAGCGCCCAAGCCACTTTGCCAAATAATTTCTTGTGTCCTAAACATCCACAAAATTCTTTTAAGGCCTTCTTGCCTAGTTTCCCCTTTTCACTTAAAATTCCAAAAATTTCCAATGCATTCCCTTTTAATCCTAGAGTTTTAAAAACCCTTAAAACATCACCAACCACTCTTAAAACTTACTAACACTTGAGTTATGCTCCAAACGCACAACCCCTAATCTAGGATATTACATGCATAATTAGAAACGCCATTTATTTTGAAGGTATCGCATACTTCTAAAAAATTTGCTAAGTGATTGTTTGGATCCTCATTTTGCAAACCATCAAACTGAACAAACTATTGAATCATTTGTATAGTGTTAGGTTTCAGTTTAAAATTATTTGCAGCAATAGTAGGTCTAACAATACTTGATTCAGTACCGGCTAAACTAGAGTTAGCATAATCATACATAATACGAGGGGCAGGATTTTGATTCACTGGATTTTCTATAGCCACCGAAGGTAATGGATTATTCTAATTTTCAGCCATCTCTTCAGGAGGATTGGTGATGTTTTCTTGCTCTTCCTCTATGTATTGTAAACTTTTCCTAATTTCTCTTCAGTTTCGGCGAACGGTTCCCTCGATCTCACTGTCAAAAAGCAATGGTCCTGACGGGTTCCTCCTAGTCATGAACTAGAAAAACCTATCAGAACAAATAATAGAGATATTAGAAAACTAAAAAAAAAATTAGAAAAGAAATAAATAAATAAATAAAAGAAAAATGACTAGAGTAATAAAAATTGAGCGTTCCTCATATTTTAGTCCCCCAGCAACGGCGCCAGAAACTTGATTGTGTCTGAGAGTCTTAATATTTATATAATGAATGATCGAGCCTAGAAACTAACTATCACCACGATTGAGGCAAGCGTACCTATCGAACAGTAGTATAGCTTAGTGGTAAGACCAGAATGTCGAACCCAAGGGAACCAAAAGTACTAGTATTGACTTTATTTTTATTATCTAGCCTAAAATAAAAGGGATTGATGTTTACCTAACTAATTCCTAAACTAAGGATGCCAAGACACAAAGAATGAATTGGGAAAATACTTTTTGAGAAAATAAATTGAATAAGACAATACCCCAGGAAGAATCCACCTAGACTTCAGTTGTTATTTAACTCTGAACCAGACAATTTGTTCACTTGACTTCATTCGTAAGATTACCTAATTTATATTAATACCTCTTTTGAGGCTACTAACGTCTAACCCTAGGTTGATTAATTGAAATCTCTTTCTAATTAAATCCCCTAGTGTTGCATTTACTCGATTTATGGACTCCCATATTAGGTTTGACCCTAATCCGATAGATTTTCATCGTCCTATCTTTAGGAGTGCTATCAACTCCACTTCATTATGCTATATCTACTCTTAATCAAGGACTTTTGCTCCTCTGAATAAGCACATCAATACTTGAATCAATATCCTGAAACATTAAAGCAAGAATTAAAAACACATAATTAAGAACAAATCAAGTATTTATCATACAGTTCAGAAAACAATAACAAAATCGGTCTTAGGCTTCATCCCCCTTAGGTATTTCAGGGGTTTAGTTCATGTTTATAAAAGAATACATCTAAGAAGAAATTAAATAACAAAACATAAAGAAAAACCCTAAAATCACCAGAAGGAAATTAAAGGGAAAATCCTCAGTCTTGAGCATGATTCTGGCTTCTGGGATGGATCAACTGGCTTTTTCAAGTAATTAACTATATTCAGCCCTCTCTGGCTTCGCTCCTCGTCAAAAGCCCTGATAGAGGCCTTCTGTCGAACTCTCCTTTTAGGTTGCCCTCTAGGATGTTTATATAGGCTTTCGAGATGCCTTACTTGGCCCACAAGTATCCTATTCTGAGTGGAATTAAAACGGGTCAAGGCAGGGACAAACCCGTGTGACACATCCGTGTGAATCGAGCCCAGGACCGTGTTCGAGTCTGCTAAATTGGCATGACCGTGTGGTAAACTCCAGGCCGTGTTGATTTCTTACTTTGGCCCATTTTCTCTGTTTTTGGCTCGTTTCTCGTTCTTTTCATCCTCCCATGCTCTCCTAAGTATAAAACATGAAATTAAAAGATTAGAAGCATCAAATTCCACAATTCAAGGGATAAATCATACAAAAGTATGCCAAATGTGAGATTAAAATATGTATATATTACAGTTTATAACTACTAATACAAGTTGTCTTTCCATATTACGATCTGACCATGTAATACCAGATTGCATTAGTTAAACATTAAAAAACAATGAGCAACATTCGCTTCATTTTATTTTGTGGGCAAAAACCATTTGAGGATAATATACGAAGTATTAATGTAACTTGTGAATAATTTTATTAACCAATCTGTTCGAAAAAGTTACTAGTGTACTTAGACGAAAATACTACACTTAGGGCATCATATCCAATAGTTTCCCACTTGCACTAGCGAAGTAGATGAGTCATGTTTCAAATTCTTGTACCATCCATATGTTTCCCAAAGAGCTCTCTAGCTATTAAAGTCTTGTCTAAACAAATCCCTAGGGCTTGTCCTCAGATGAGATTTTTTCCTACATCCACTATTCCGTCAAACATTCCCGTCTCCCTTAATGTGTTTTGTCCTTATGTGGTATATTTTAGGTTTAGCTGTATCCACACTTCTATAATGTCATAGCTTTTCCATATCTCATATTTGTCCATCCATAGTGAAGTTAGCAGTGTAACCTTGGTAGACAGTTATTCACATTATAGACCCACTATTTAGGATAGAACCATAGCTCGTTGTTGATTTCCTTGAATCTCGAGACGTTTGGAAATTAAAATCAGTATATACGATAGAAGTAAAACCTCCTTTGAAATACACAAGCATATAATCTATTATTCTTTATAAATACTTGAGTATATGCTTAAATTCATGCCAGTGTCTTGGTCTTAGATTCGTCTGATATCGATTACCAACCCTACTGCAAAATAGATATCTGGACGTGTGTGTAACATAGCATACATGAGGCTTCCTACTGCCAAAGCATAAGAAACCTTTCTCATGTTCTTTCTTTCTTCCTCTATTTTAGGACAGTCCTTTAAATCGAGATGAAATCCCAATATGCATAGGGTTGATTTCTCTTCTTTGAATCAATCATTGCATAACGCTCCAATATCTTCTCTATGTACAAAGCTTGAGATAGTTCTATCAATTTTTTTCTTTCGATCCCTGAAGATTCAACTACCTATAAATAAATTAGCTTCTCCCAAGTCCTCTATACTAAATTGTTTAGTTAGCCACAGTTTAACTGATGACAATGTCCTTACATTGTTTCTAATTAGTGGAATTTCATCAGCATATAGAACGATAAATACCACGTTTTCATCCACTAAATGTATATAAACACAAGGTTCATCTACGTTTTCCTAAAATCCGAAAGTCTTCATCACTAGATCAAATATTTGTTTCCAGAAGTGGGATGCTTGCTTAAGTCCATATATGGATCTAACCAGTTGGTAAACTTTAAGCTCATTTCCTTTAGCTATATATCCGGTGGGTTGCATCATGTAGATGCTGTCTTCAAGATAGTCGTTCAACAATGCTGCCTTGACAACCATTTTCCAGATCTCGTATACACCAATTATCATATCCCTATTATATTTAATTTTTCATATTTAATTAACTGGAGGACATTTCTAATTATTATAATGATTCTCTTGCCCCATAATACTTTTGTAATAGAATATACCCTTAGAATCCACCTTCAACAATCCATAACTTAACTCATGCTCTTCTTTCAAATAATTTATTGCTGACATTGTCTTGGGTGGACACATACATATGGTGGATACCTACACATTTTTTCATACCATTGGTTCTCACATAGACATACCCTGATTCATTTATGTTCACATACCCATACTGATAATTCACTGTGAATAATCTCTAGATGGACTCCATATTTGCTATAACAAAATCTCATAACTCAATTTAGCATGACTCAGATTCAGAATAAATTTTGAAGAAGATATGATACCCTTTACTTTTCATCCTTACAGATCATCATAATAACACCCTTCTTGTCATACAGATAAGCATCTCTTTTTCATGGAAAACCCTTAAGACTTTATTCAACTCTTATTCCAGAGTATATTAATACCTTGTCTCAGTTATACTTGTTATAGAACTACTAGAACTTACTCATATTTTACCATCGAGACAGACATTCAGATTCACGGCTTACCAGATATTCCTGATAGTTCAAGCCACATAGACTTAGCAGAATACATCATATCGATTATTAGATAGAGTATACCACTAAGGCTATTCTTTCATAATTCACCACAAAAGATTTTCTTTTATGGCGTGTTTACGATATGGATTTGCCTAAACTTACGTTACGTAAGGTTTGCCCATCATCGTCTTGGGACACACAGGGAACACCATTGGGTAATAACCATCATTTAGTTCTTTTCAAAGAGAGTCAGGGCTATGGAATTTCCATTTCAGAGTTCGTGTTTAAAGTCCCGACGAACCCCTTTTGACAATTTCAGAGAGAACAGACACAGACCCTTCGGGTACTAGCGCTTTAGACTCACTTTGAAAACCCTTCACGCACTTACTATATACATTCCAAGCATACATACATAACCATACTTCAACATCACATTATTTATACACCATTTATCACATTATTTTAAGACAATACCCGAGGAAGAATCCACCTAGACTTCACTTGTTATTTAACTTTGAACCAGACGATTTATTCATATGACTTGATCCGTAGGATTACCTAATTTATATTAATACCTCTTTCGAGGCTACTAACGTCTAACCCTAGGTTGATAAATTGAAATCTCTTTCTAATTAAAACCCCTAGTGTTGTATTAACTCGATTTATGGACTCTCATATTAGGTTTGACCCTAATCTGGCAGATTTTCATCGTCCTATCTCTAGGAGTGCGATCAACTCCGCTTAATTATGCTAGATCTACTCTTAAATAGGGACTTTTGCTCTTCTGAATAAGCACATCAATACTTGATTCAATATCCCAAAATATTAAAGCAAGAATTAAGAACACATAATTAAGAACAAATCAAGTATTTATCATACAGTTCAAAAAACAATAACAAGATCCGTCTTAGGCTTCATCCCCCTCAAGTATTTGAGGGGTTTAGTTCATGTTTATAAAAGAATACATCTCAGAAGAAATTAAATAACAAAACATAAAGAAAAACACTAAAACCCCCTGAAGGAAATTGAAGGGAAAATCCTTAGTCCTGAGTGTGATTCCGACTTCTGGGATGGATCAACTGGCTTTCTTCGAGTAATTCCCTATATTCAGCCCTCACTGGCTTCGCTCCTTGTTAAAAGCCCTGACAGAGGCCTTCTGTCGAACTCTTCTTTTAGGTTGCCCTCTAGGGTGTTTATATATGCTTTCGGGATGCCTTACTTGGCCCACAAGTATCCTATTCTGAGTGGAATTAAAACGGGTCATGACAGGGACACGCCTGTGTGGCACGCCCGTGTGAATCGAGCCCAGGGCCGTGTTCAAGTGTGCTAAAGTGGCACGGCCGTGTGGTGAACTCCAGGCCGTGTTGATTTCTTACTTTGGCCCATTTTCTCTGTTTTTGGCCCATTTCTCGTTCTTTTCATCCTCATATGCTCTCCTAAGTATAAAACATGAAATTAATGGATTAGGAGCATCAAATTCCACAATTCAAGGGATAAATCATCCAAAGGTGTGCCAAATGTGGGATTAAATATGTATATATTACGGTTTATCATCTGTTAATTCTTGCAATTGAGTTTTAAACTCTTTCAACTCTACTGGAGCCATTCTGTATGGAGCTATTGATATTGGTGAAGTTCCCGGTACTAACTTAATAGCAAATTCAACATCTCTGATTAGTGGCAACCCCGATAATTCTTCAGGAAACACATTCGGATATTCACAAACAACTGGCACTGATTCGATCTTCGATTCAGACACTTTTGTATCTAAAACATAAGCAAGATAAATGTAACACCCCAAATCCGATCAATACGCCATGACCGAACCTGGCATGCCACTAAGGAAAACGTTTCATAGAGTTAACGATTAAATTTTTGTGAAAAAGCTTTTTGTCGTTCTACGTTCGTAGAAAATCGAGTGTATATTAAATTAAAATCCGATAATTTACTTTGAAATCACGAAAATAAATCTTTAAAGCTTAGTTACAATTCCTTATATTAGAAAACTTTAAAAGAAACCCAAGCGATTATTTTGAAAACCGTATATAATAGAAATTTGGAAACTTGAGTTTTGGAAAATAGTATGAGTTATCAAAAATACTTAAGTATGTAAAATACTATCAATTGATTTATGTTACCCGATGGTAACATTTTAAAAACCATCGCGTTTTGTAGTTTAGAAAACTTGGTGCTCAAATTATTATATCAACCATGTAGTTTATAAGCCATATTTAAAACAAATCCAAAGCATATAAATAATCCAAAAACATAATTAAAGAGGCCTTATTACAAATCCATAAAAAAAATGGAAACCAAATTAAAATAAAGTACCCAAATGAAAGTTCATGTAAAACTAAATTTTATTGCATGGCCTTCTCGAGTTCATCTGGCTCCTCATCCGCGAATTTACGAATCACCTGAAAAGGTAAGGGAGAAGGTGAGTCACCAAGACTCAGTGCATAATCCCTCTCCCGGGTAAATGCCACATTCTTACACAAATCATAACCAAGCAATGCATACATATGATGCACCCAACCTAGCCATCCATAACTCCTTTTTCTACCCCGTGTGGTAACAAACCACTGGTGGTGCCAAACCACTGGTGACCAAAGTCACGAATAATAAAGTTGTGGGGCCAACCCACGTGTGATACCAAATCACTGGCGACAATCCCAAATCATCAAAAGTGGGGCCAACCCACGGTGGTGCGAAACCACTAGGATGAGTCGCTATGAGGTGCCAAACCTCTGGTGTCCCAAAGACACAAATATGTGGTACCAAACCACTGGTGACCCGAAGTCACGAATAATTAAGTTGTGGGGCCAACCCACGTGTGATATCAAATCACTGGCGACGATCCCAATACATCAAATGTGGGGCCAACCCACGGTGGTGCGAAACCACTGGGACGAGTCGCTATGAGGTGCCAAACCTCTGGTGTCCCAAAGACACAAATATCTGGTACCAAACCACTGGAGGTGCCAAACCTCTGGTGTCACAAGGACACGGATATCAAATCTTCCCCCTCCTCTCATATCGCCCATACCAATGCAACAAATGAACAAATCATGTCATTATACTTTGATATGAATATATAACCAATATATATATCGTAGATCGTGATAATCAACATATAGCAACATCATATCGAAACGGACTTACCCGTATCCATGCTCATACCCATCAAGGTATCATATTAAGATTTCATAGTTTTCGGCTTTAACAACATAAATGGTTATTAACACACATATACATATTACCGAGTTATAAAGTGTGTAAGGTACACACTTTTCACCAACGCAAATACTAAAATTCGAAGATTCGATCTACCGCACTAGATCACCTTGCCCCTACATTCGGCCAATACTTAGATCATTACCATAGACCATTCGGTCAACAACAATCCTTATCCACCATAGCCTTTGGCTTTACATCCATTTAAAGAATTAAAGAACCAACACAAACCTTGCCACTTGACTTACCGAAATTTGATTGCTTCCAAAATCCGAAGAGCCTAAAAGAAATAAGTCCCTATGATTAGAATCTTACTATCATATACCCAAAATTTTGCTTTTGCCCTCATGAGAATCGTCATAAAAAAAAAGGAAAAGAAACAAAGGAAAATACGGCCATGATCACATACCTATCTTCCAAAACCGATTATAGAAAACCAAATGAAGTCCTACCCTTGATGATATTCGGCCAAGACAAATCAAAAAGAGAATGATAAGTTTCGGCAATATGATTAAATGGTCAAGGGAATTTTGGCTATGGATGATTTGTAATAACAAAAAGAATTCGGCTAGAGTGGAGAAAGAGAAAGGAAAAAGGAAGAAAAAGAAAGAATTTGAAATGGGGAAGGGATGTTTTTAGTTTTGAGCAAAAGTGGAAGAAAAGAAAAGAGGAATGGGGAGAAGGAAAATTCGGTCAAGAAAAATAAAAAGAAATGTGGTTTTGAACAATACCAAAAGAAATAAAGAGAGAAATGGAAGAAAGAGGTTCGGCCAACACCTAGTTTACCAAAGAAGAAAAGTGCACAAAGTTCAAATGTAGTTTCGGTTTCAAGAGGAAAAATGAAAGAGAGAAAAATAGGATTTGGTTCCAACAAAAAAACAATGAGAGCTAGAACAAACAAAATTGCACCTAATGATCAAGGTACATTCGGCTAAGGAGGAAAGCTTTGGAGAGGAAAAGAAAATGCAAAATGGTGCACAAGATGCAAAAATACGAACCAATTCCCCCCAAACTTCCTATCAACATTCGGCCACCCCCCTTGCCACACATGCCGTCCACATTCATGCACTAATGGCCATAGGAGAGTTTCCAAAACAACTCCCTTAAGCCAAGCCTTATGTTCCCCCATCCTTCCATAAACCTTAAGATTCCTTTCCCAAAGTACAAACTTTCCAAATTTTCTATTCAACTTTCCATAAAATTGAAAGTCCAACCTATCATAATTAGAGCTTGACCGACATTTAATGCTAGGATACATAAAAATAAAGTCTTCAAAATGCTATTCATACAACTCGAACCTCTTCCCTCAAGCAACCCTTCATGCATCTTAACCACCTTGCCACTAACTCCTCATGTGCTAAATTTAACACTTAAATTAACTTAAGTGTCAAGTTCACTTAATCCACTTCACTAAATTTTTAATACTAAGAATTATTCTAGCTTCATAAATAAAATCAAGCCTTTACAAGACTATGCTAAACACACAAAATTCATACCCGAGCCAACACAAATAACAAGATGATACTCTAATTTTTAGGATGTTACAACAAACTTCGCAACCTTTTCTCACACATTTCTGAGCTGACATAGACGAAATCATAACAGGAAATTCACTCGATTCATCTGATTCAATTTGAATGATTTCATTGTTCTGACATTTCAATTCAATAGTCTTTCGTTTACAATTCACTATAGCATCATGCAACATCAACCAGTCCATACCCATAATTACATCAAACTCATCAAAAGGAAAAAGCATCAAATCAGTCGAAAAATAGTAACTTCGAGTCATTAAAGGACAGTTCTTGCAAACTTTATCAGCTAACATATACTTGCCTAAGGGGTTCGATACTTTAATTACAAACTCAGTAGATTTAACAGGCAAACTCTTATTAGACACCAAATTCATACATATATATGAATGAGTCGGTCCAGGATCAATCAATGCAATGACATTAGTGTCTTAAAGAGAAAATGTACCGGTGATAACATCCGGTGATGGCGCATCTTTGCGAGCTCAAATAGCGTAAGTTCTAATAGGCGCTCTAGCCTCAGATTCCTTAGCCGAATCTTTTGTCACACCTCTACTACTGGTCACATTTCCTGCATTTCTCGGTGGCCTCCCTCTATTAGCTGTGTTACTCGGTCTTGCTTTCTGAATCTTTTCTTTCTCAACTAACTTTAGGAAATCACGTATGAAATGATATTGTAAACCACATTTGAAACAAGCCCAATTATTCATTCTACATTCACCAGGATGTCGTCTTCCACATTGCTGACATTTAGGTCTATAATTTCTCACACTGCCAACACTCGATACTGATGTAGCTTGAGTTTTAGAACTTAAGTATTGTTTTCCACGATCTATGTTCGAATACCCGATTGAAGCATTTGGGCGAGTGTATGAATCTCTAGATTTCTTTGATGAAGATCGATATGGCTTACTCATCGATCTTTTACGAGTCTCTAGCCTCTAAATCTACTTTATCTTTTCTTGGCTAAGCTCCTCAGCTTTGCAAGCTCTATCAACCAGAACAACAAATTCATTCAATTCTAGGATTCTGACTAGAAGTTTAATATCTTCGTTCAACCCATCAACGAATAGTTTACACATTATTTCTTCAGTAAAAACATATTCCCAAGCATACTTGCTCAATCTCACGAATTCTCTTTCGTTCTCAGTCACTGTCATATGCCTCTGTTTCAATTCTAGAAATTCTTTGTGCTCTTGATCGAGGAATCTCTGACTTATATATTTCTTCAGGAACTCCGTCTGAAAGAATTCCCAGGTAACTCTCTCTCAGTACTACAGACACCAAAGTATTCCACCATTGATACTCAGTGTCCCTCAGAAGTGATACAACACATTTTAAACACTCACCTGGTGTGCAAGAAAGTTCATCAAATACTCAAATAGTGTTTTCAAGCCAAAATTTAGCTCTCTCAGGATCACCATCAACGGTAGCTCTAAACTATTCGGTCCTGTACTTTAGAATCTTATCAACTAGAGGCTTATTCAGTCATTGAAGTTCCACAACTTGAGGAGCTACGGGAACCAGTTGAGGATTAAGTGGGGGTGGAGGTTGTTGAGCAGTCGGATTCGTTCGGACAAATTGCGTGAACCATTCATTCATTATTTAGAAAAAGGCTTCTTTAGCCTCTCCTCCATGACTACTTGATACATTTCTAGATTCGAAAGGCGCTGCCCCTTGAGCAGGAGTTGGCGCATTACTTTCAACATCATCAGCTATAACTCGATTGGGATCCATTTACTATATGAAAACACAGTTTAAAATTGTCAAGAGTCATCACACTATCACAAGTTATATATGGCATGTATAGCTAGACTCTCACATACGCTACGTTAGTCCTAGAATCGACTAAATCGTATCTCTGATACCAATAAATATAACACCCCTCACCCGTCTTCAAAGCCAAAATAGGGTTTCAGAGCATTACCAAACTTATAACACAGTTACACATACATTTCCGAATTTCATTCAAATATCAATCATCACATTCATATTGTCTCTAATACTAGCTTATAAGGCATTAAACTTGCATTGGAAGTGGTTCGAGACTAAATCGATAACTTGGAACTTTTTGAACATTTATAAAAATTTTCTCAAAAACAAAGGACACACGCCTGTGTGGCCCGACCGTGTGGACATTCGAAATGGGAACACATGCCGTGTCTGACCCCGTGTAACTCTCTAACTTGGGTCACACGGCCAACATACAAGCCCATGTGGCTAGCCCGTGTGCCCTAAAAATGACCATACACGCCCGTGTGCCAGGCCATGTGCTAGGCGGTACCAAACCTGTAGGGTCTACTGACTTATGCCACACGGCCAAGCCACACGCCCATGTGTGAGGCCGTGTGGAGCATACTGAATTGATTTTAAATTCAACACCAGGAGACAACAGTCGTGTTCATAACCGTGTGTGACACACGACTGAGACACATGCCCGTGTGGATAAAAATATGCTATTTACCAAGCCAATTTGCCACCTAAACTTGTGCACACTTACATCAAATTCAAAGGTGCAAATACATAGCATATATGATCATTTAAACCAGCCATTTCAAACATAATTCGTGCACATTCTATACTTCCATTCTCCATACACACAAATCACAAAACATGCCATCCATTTATACGAAATTGACATACATAATTTAACTTGCTAGACACTTCCAAACATATGTCATTAAGCATCAAACTCACAAGCATATAACTATTATAATATCAACCAATTGGCCTCCACAATCTTTATAATTCACAAGCATCATATACCTATCCATGAACTCAAAACACAAGCCATATTTTTACATATATATACATGATTCAAACATACTGAAACAAGCCAACTTATATGGCAATATAAAAAACTAAACTTAGAACATTTACAAATAATTAATTTGAACATGAGAACATGTAATTCATTAAACTAACAAACCTTTCACATTTTCTATCATAATCTTATTTATGAACATCATAACTTCTTCGATTTAAGCTTATACAGTTCATGTACATACCTTTATCATCTCGTATTACTCAACCACATATATAGCCAAAGCTATCTCAATCACATATCACATATATGCTCACTCTCGAGCTATCAACAGGCCCGCTCACACAAGTTGTGGGTCAAGATGTAGCTAGACGGTGCTGCTCACACAAGCTGTCAAGTAACCACAACACATGCCGGTATACTCAGCCACTAGTAGGACATACAAGACCAGCACCCGGATCACATAATCACATAAATCCCCTAATGACATGCCACTAGTATCCAAACCTCTTCCTAAGGTTCAACCGGAATTTCAATGCTGAATCATCTTCAAATCATTGTCGAACATGTCCATAGTCACGTATTCACAGTTCATATAACATCAAATCATTTAAAACATAATTATAACAATGCTTATTACATACGAACTTACCTCGGATGTAATAACGATGAAATAGGTCAATTAGTCAATAACTTTGTTTTCCCCTCGATCTAAGTATGTATTTCGATTTTCTTGATAATTAAGCTTGCATGTGGCCAAAACCTAAAATGAACAATAATGGTTTCTTCTTCTTCAATATTCGGTTGAAGATAAAAGAAAAATGAAAGGTTTTTCTCTTGTTTTACTTTTTTATCTTAATTATAAATTAAATTTCTATATTAACCTTTTAATTAATAAATAAAAATCACTTAAACAATACCCATAATTGTCCACTTACTGATATAATGGCCTAATTACAACATAAGGACCTCTAATTTAAGATTCCATAGCTATTAGATACCTTTAGTTAATAGAACTTCACTTTTACACTTTACGAAATTTAGTCCTTTTTATCAAATTGACTAATCAAACGATAAAATTTTTAAACGAACCTTTCACACAATTATCCAATCATGCTGTAGATATTAAGATAATAAAAAATAAATATTTTTATTTCAGATTTGTGGTCCCGAAACCACTGTTCCGATTTGACTAAAAACGGCCAGTTACAATAAGTCTCTTGATCATTCTTTCCATGAAATTCTAGAATTGAGAACTTTGATTTAGCTAAAACAATGTTGCCCACATTCATTATTAACCAAATTCTCATCATTTGCACGAGAGACACGTCGAGCATTATTTGCAGAAAGACGAGGCCGATAAACCTTATCTCCCCAATTACGATTCTGATGCTCAATTTTAGTACTTGTAAGTTCCAAATTTTTACTGGTTGTGTCTAGAATAGTGTCACATTTCTTATCTTAAGCATCTCGAACCTCTGGATCCCTTTGCAACTTTCTGATCATAGTATTGCAAATCCTTATGAAAGTCTGAAAAGAACACAACACTCAAGAAAAGAAAACTTAAGGAAACCTCATTGCTATGCACTTAGAAATAAAAATAAAATTTTCAATGAGGTAAGAATTAATCTTGTGAGTCTTTTAAAAGTGTTTATATCAATTAATTAGAATGTATTAGAATCAAACTAACAAAGCAAACCTAGTAGCACTAGGAATCCAAAATCGCCTAGACACCAAAGAATCGTGTTGCATGAAAGAATGAATGTGCAACATGATTTAACCTACTAAAACAAGAAATAATAAAGTGTTAGAATGTGTAAAGGAAAAATAAAAAGAAAAAAAATGAAAACCTAAGGCTAAAAGTCAATGAAAATCCTTGAAACCCGAAAACTTGAAAATTGCGAAGCAACTTGAAAAACTTCATTCGAGGTGTTCTCAATTTCCAAAAATAACAAATTTAAACTAGAGCCTCCTTAAATAATGTAGATCTGATCTGGAAAGTTTCAGTAAAAAATTCAACCCACAAATTATTTTTAATTAAAATCCTTTTTTCGTATTTTTATATTTTTTTCACTTTTTTTGATCACTTTTTTGTGGGGAAATATTTTTTAATATTCTAAAATAGTTCCAAGAAACATTATGTAAAATTTTGAATTGTTTGAAAATGTTTAACCCCTAAAAGAGATTTCCCAAAATTTTTCTAGGTAAAAAAATTTGTTTTCAGGTTGTTTGCTGAAAATTAGTTATATAAGAACACAAAGAAAACCTAAAACACCCAAATATGATACCAAATGATATGAATAAGTTTGAAAGAATGTTAAAGAGGATCGTAAAGTTTTTTCAAGTCGCAGATTTAATTTAAGGCTCTAGACGTTTGGAAAGAAACTTGGATTTTGACACAACCTAAAACGCAATCGAATCCAAGTCAGATAAAACAATTAAAATAAATGACTAAGATAAATAAAATAGAATAATAAATCAAATATTAGAATAATAAAGAAGATAGATGGAAAAGATAGAATATGGTGTGTAAAAGTCCTAAGGAGCCTTGGAAACAAGATGAATCCACAACCCCCTTTAAGCGGCTCTAATTTCCCCTCCATGAAAGAAAACTTAGCAAGAAAAAAGTTTGAACTACAATCTGAAAAGATTGTTAAAACTCTTCTAAAAGAAAACTCAAAAAGATTTCTTGAAAAAAGAAAAACTCAAATAGAATTTATTAACTCAAAAGAGAAGATGAATAATAATGAATTGATTATTAGGTGTACAATGCAAAGGCCCTTATATAGGCTAAATAAATAAATCTAAATAAAACTTTTAAGTATACCGTAACTCTAATTAACCTAAATAAGAAATAGTTTTAAACTAAACTTTCTCGTTGACATAAAACTCCTAAATAACTTAAAATACTTCATAATTATAAAAAATTTAGAATAAAATAATAATAGCTGATAAATATAATATTGGGCTCATATATAATGAAAATTAAGCCGAAAAATTGAACCTAATATGATTTAAACTCGAAATTAAAAGCCCAAAACTCGTCATTCCCATCATAATCTCATCCAGAAATTTTGGTCGCGTAGTCTTCACTAAAACGATAGTAACTTGGGTTCCTAAACTTGAAATTGAGTGATTCAAAGTGTCTTTTGAAGCTAAGAGATAGATATTTGAACATTATGAAGACATCTTAATTTATATATGTCTGGATCCCGTACAAATATTTGTTGCAAGTTCAATAATCTTTTGAGCTTGAAAATTGACAGCTTGAACAAACTTTATGATCCCCTTCCACACTCTTCCGCACTCATTTTTATCATTTGATATCAGATTTTTGGACATTTTAGGTGTTCTTTGTGTTCTTATAAACTGATTTCCAGCAAATAGCCTTAAAACAGTTTTTTTACCTAGAAAGTTTTCGATAAAAAATATTTTTCAATGGATAAACGTTTTTCAAACAATATGAAAATTTACATATTGATTATTGGCACTATTTTAGAATATTAAAAAATATTTTTCATAAAAAAGTGATCGAAAAAGTGAAAAAATAGAAAAATAAAGAAACATTAAAAAATATTCTGTGGGTTAAATTTTGTGCCAAAATTTTTCAAATCAAATCTACATTATTTTAGTAGGCTCCAGTTTAAATTTCATGATTTCTGAAAATTGGGAACATCTCGAACAAAGTTTTTCAAGTTGCTACGCAATTTTTCGGGTTTTAAGGATTTTCATTGACTCTTAGCCTTAGATTTTCATTTTTTTATTGTTCCTTTACACATTCTAACATTTTATTGTTTCTTGTGTTAGTAGGTTAAAGCATGCTGCACATTCCTTCCCCCGTGCAACATAATTTTTTGGTGTCTAGCTGATTTTGGACTCCTAGTGCTACTAGGTTTACTTTGCTAGTTTGATTCTAATACATTCTGATTAATTGATATAAACACTTTTAAAAGACTCACAAGATTAATTTTTACCTCATTGAGAATTTTATTTTTATCTCTGAGTGCATAACAATGATGTTTGCTTAATTTTTCTTTTCTTGAGTGTTGTGTTCTTTTCAGATTTTCATAATGATTTGCAATACTATGATCAGAAAGTTGCAAAGGGATCCAGGGGTTCAAAATGCTCAATATCAATAATGGGATACTATTCTAGACAAGATCAACAAAAATTTGGAATGTCTAAGTACCAAAATTAAGCATTGGAATCGTAATTGGGGAGATAAGGTTGACCAATCTTGTCTTCATACAAGTAATGTTAGACGTGCACCTCACACGAATGATGAGACTTTTGTCAATAATGATCATGGAAAGCTTTATTTCGCTAAACCAAAGTTCTCAATTCCAAAATTTTGTGGAAATAATGATCCTAAAGCATATTGTGAGTGGGAATAAAAAAATGAACTTATGTTCTATCACTATAAATGCTCGGGAGAGGAAAAAAGTCTCATTGGTGACCCTTGAATTTTTGGATTATGCATTGAGGCGGATTCAAATTGGAATTAATTTTCAAAGAAACTATGAAAGAGAAATTGAAACATGGACGAGTTGAAGCAAGTGATGTAAAAGTGTTTCATTCCTTCTCATTACTGCAGAGAGCTCAAAACGAAACGTCGACGTCATGTTCAAGTTAACCGATCAGTTGATGAATACTACAAGAAGAGATGGCCAAATGAAAGGAGGAGTATAACTGATCTCTCACCTATTGTGAAATATTATTGGTGTATTTCAAAAGATCATGAGGGTTTCCGATGTCCAATTAAATATCCAAATAGAGAAGAAAGTAAGTATGACTTTCTACCTTTTGTTGGATCTTACTCTAGTGGAAAAAATATTTGTGATGACAAACTTTGTGAACCAAAAAAACATGATAGTGAGAATTTTTTCCTCAAATCTATGGAGTTAGATGAGGTAGAAACATCATGTTCTCCTACTGAGATGTATTGTACTGAATTGAATAGTAATAATGCTTGTGAGGGAGATATCGAAAGTGAGGAAGAATCATGTGAAAAGACTAGAGAAAAGAGACCTTTAGTGATAAAATTTTACTTGATGGTTCAAATTTGATAAGTTAAAATCCATATGAAGTAACATTGGAGAGTTCTCAAGTGGAAAAACAAAAGAAAAAGCAAGAAAATACCCATACAAAAGTGAAGAATGATAATGTTTTAACTAACTCTAACTCAAATTTGTGTAGTGGTATTTCTTTGTTACATGATTTCAAGGATTCATTGACAGACTCCCAATTATATTACTCTACCATCAATAATAATTTTACTTGTGGGAAAGAGCTAAATATTCGAGGATGAATCTTCTTGAGGAATGGGGGAATGGTACGAGTCTCAAGGCCTAATTTTAGGCCCATGGATGTAATGGTCTTACACTACCTCTAGGCCCAACAACAAGGTCAAAGGTCAAGCAAATCAAATAAAGATTTTATCAAAGCCAGTATATGAGGATGAATCTTTTTGAGAAAATTAGGAATGATACATGCATGGAATGGGTGAAATGTATTAAGTTCAATTCAACCAAGTTGTCAATTTTTAAGCTAAAAATATTAGTCAACTTGCAACAAATTTTTGGATAAGATCCAAAAATTTTTGGATTAAAATCTCTTAATTGAGTTCTAAGATTTATCTCTTAGCTACAAAATGAACTTTGAATCACTCGATTTCGATTTCGAAAACTAAAGTTATGGTCGTTTTAGTAAAGATTGCACTGGTAGAATTTTCGCATGGGATTATTACGAGAATTACGAGTTATGGGCATTTAATTCGAGTTTAAATCATATTTGGTTCGAGTTTTAGGCTTAATTTTTATTATATATGATCCCAATATTTTATTTATCAACTTTTTTTAATTTTATTACTTTTTATTCCAAATTTTTTATAATTATTAAGTATTTTAAGTTATTTAGGAGTTTTATGTCAATAAGAAAGTTTAGTTTAAAACTACTTCTTTCAGGTTGATTAAAGTTCTAGTATAATTACAGGTTCTATTTAGATTTATTTAGATAGCCTATATAAAGGCTTTTACATTGTACACAAAGGGACCAATTGATTATTATTTAACTTCTCTTTTGAGTTAATAAATTTACTTTGAGTTTTTATTTTCAAGAATTTTTCTTGAGTTTTCTTTTAGAAGAGTTTTAACAATCTTTTCAGATTGTGGGGATCATCTTTAAACTTTTTCTTGCCAAGTTTCTTTCTTGGAGGGGAAATTAGAGCCACTTGAAGGGGGTTATGGATTCTTCTTGTTTCAAAGGCTCCTTAGGACTTCTACACGCCACATTATATCTTTTTCATCTATCTTTTTTATTATTCTATTTTATTTATCTTAGTTATTTATTTTAATTGTTTCCTTTTTTTTATTTGACTTGGATTCTTTTGCAATACAGGTTGTGTCAAAATACAAGTTTCTTTCCAAACGTCTAGAGTCCTAAGTCAAATCTGCGACTTGGACAAACTTTACAATCATTTTCCGCTATCACCATAACTCAAAAGGAGATTTTGAAATTGTTTTACTGAAAACCTTATTTAATACATATACAACGGTTTTGAATGCATGCATCCACAATGATATAGGTAATAAGGAGTTAGTTATCATACTCTTAACCATATCCAATAAAGTATGATTACGCCTTTTTGCAATATCATTTTTTGAGGTGTGTCTGGTATGGTATATTGTGCACATATGCCACAACTTTTAAAGAATTTAGCAAATGGACCTGGACATTGTCCTGGTTTAGCAATTTTTTTGTAAAATTCACCACCTCTATCAGATCTTACTATTTTCACTTTTCTATCTAATTGCCTTTTAACCTCATTAATGTATATCTTAAGTGAATTTACTAATTGAGATTTTTCATCAAGCAAATAGATATAACAATACCATAAACAATCATCAATAAAGATGATTAAATACTTGTCACCTATAAAAGATGAGACATAAAAAAATTTCACATATATCAGTGTGTAGTATCTCAAAATGTTGGGTACTTCTTGTGGAGTCTGTCTTAGTCTATTTGGTTTTCTTTCCTTTAACACAATCCACACATACACCAAGATCAATAAAAACTAGATTTGATAGAATCTCATTCTTCATTAATCTTTTTAAGCATTTTTTAGATACACGACCCAAACGTTTATTCCACAAGTAAGAAAATTTTTCATTTAGCATACCACGCTTAATTGCAACATTGATATGATCAATAAGTAAGGATTTTGAAAAGACATTATTAAGTTTCAGTTTATATAAACCATCAATAAGGTTTCCTGAACCTAAAACAATATTGTTCTTAAATAAACTGAAACAACTATGCCAAACTTAACATTAAAGTAAAAAAAAAATAAAGTTTTGAGATAGGTAAAAGGTTATTAGAAACTGAAGGTGCAGAAAAAGTTTGAAATAGTATCCAAGACCTAACGATATGTCTCTATGCCTTCAATCAGAGCCTTCATAAGGTTTCTCATATATAGGAAATATTGAGTTGAGTTTGTGATTTGGACTGAAAGGAATCCTTGCATCATGTTGGATACATATATAGTAGCACCAGAATCAAACCAGTATTATTAGGAACTTCAGTTAAGTTTGATTCAAAACATACAATGTAACATTCCCAAACCCGGCCCATTCATTACGACTGAATTTGGAATGTCACTGCGAAAAGACGGTTGAAAAAACTTTTTGACTTTAAAATAACTTATGAAAATTTGTTTACTTTTGAAAAACCATGTCCATTTAAAAATAATATGAAAAACCTTAATGTTATAAAATGTCTGAATTAAAACTTTATTATGCATATACATACAATTTGAATAAATAGGTTGCTGAGAATAAAATCATTTTAATAAAGTAATTTAGGTTAATCAAGCCATAATTAAAATAATACCGAAATAATAGTAAGGCCCTTATTACAACCCAATATTTAAACAAAATACTTAATGTCAAAAGTGCATAAAATAACAACAATATCTTCTTCTGCATGGGCCACCTTGTGTCCTCTCCGAACCCGGTCCAACTTTACACTATACCTGAAAATGTTAAAGGAAAAAGGTGAGTCACCAAGACTCAGTGTGTACCCCTTTTTCCCAGTTTAGCAAAACATCATACACAAACCATAATCAAGTTTAACATACACAAGTTCAATATGCACCCAACCTAGCCATCCAAACTCCTTTTCTACCTTGTGTGGTATCAAACCACTGGGGGTGCCAAACCACTGGTGACTTAAAGTCACAATATCCGTCAATACTTGTGGTGCCAAACCACTGGTGTCCCAAAGACACAAATGTGATACCAAATCACTGGTGACCGAAGTCACTAATCAAATGATGGGGCCAACCCATCGCGTGATACCAAATCACTGGCGACGATCCCGTATCTCAAAAGTGGGGCCAACCCACGGTGGTGTTAAACCACAGGGACAAGACGCTATGAGGTGCCAAACCTCTGGAGGTACCAAACCTCTGGTGACCGTAGTCACAATGTGATACCAAATCACTGGTGTCCGTCGACATGAATATCACTTCCTCATCTCATATCACCCATTATCATACCAACTCATGTAAAGTATGCAAATCATGCCAATCATGCAAATCATGCTAACATGTTTAGTGTAGCATCTCATAGCACATACTTCATAAATCATGACATCATGCATCAACAACAGAACTCATAATAAAACGGACTTACCAGAATCCGTGCACATACCCCCATAGGGTATCATATCAATCCACCATACTATTTCGGTTTTATTAATCAATCAAGTTATTAAGCATATTACAAAGTAAAGAGTGTGTTAGCTTCTCCAATGATTTGAAATAGACAACCCAAGGAGATCAACACTACTCTAAAGTTCGGCCAAAGTGACACTAATAGGAGAAAGTGGATTTCGGCAACAAGGTTTTGAGAAAAGAGAGGAAATAAAAGATGAATGAGGTTCACAAATGAAGATTCGGCCAACAAGTCTAAGGGAGAAATCGGCAAGGTCTATGATGTTAATGGCTTTTGATTTCAAAGAAGGAAAAGAGGTAAGCTTTACTTGAAGGCTCGGCCAAATGACAAAAGGGAAAAGAAGAAAGCAAAAAGGAGTAAGGCTTTTGAAGAATTAAAATTCGGCAAAGGGAACCTCACCACCCTTTAAATAGCATTCGGCCACTCTCCTCCCCCTTGAAGACTCCAACATTCGGCCATTTCCTAGAATCTCTCCTAGTCACTAATTCAAACATATTTGAATTAATCAAATCCTTTAATTTCCTCCCAGCCAACCATTTAAAACCAATTCAAATTAAACTAAAATAAAACCCACCTTTATCCTTTATCACCTCTTCAATTTAAAATACAAAGTAAAAAAAATAAACTAATATTAAACCATTATCCCACCGAATTCAAAAAAAATAAATACTAAGCTCATCTTTATCTTCCAAATGCCCATGTGCCGTCCACTGCCTTCCAATTTGCTGCAAAATCAAATTAAAAGTAAAACACCCAAACTGCTGCCCATAGGTCTCGAACATGGGACCTGCCAGAACCCATGCTGTAAGTAGTGCCCCAGGCCATTCGGCCAAAGCACTTTTTGTGATATAAACGCGCCATCTTTTCTTTTAAGCCCTCCTTCCTTAGTTCCCTTCTCTTTAACGCCAAAACAAAAATAAAATCCCCATTTGCTGCTCACGCCACTCGAACCTAGGACTAGCTGGAATCATCACACGCTGCCAGCCGCTTTGCCAAGGCGCCGTTTGTGTCATAGACTCGCCCCAACTTCTTTTAAGGCCTCCTTCGATAGCTCCCTTGCCTAAAAAACAAAAATAAAACGCCACTTGCTGCGCCGTGCCTTTGAACCTGTGCCCTTGTCGGCGTTATTTCCAAATTTCTTAAGTGGCGCATGGGAGCCACTTACCAAGGCGCTCTTTTGTGTCCAAACATGCCAAAAATTATTCTTAAGGCCTCCTTAGCCCAATTTCCCCTTTTAACCCAAAAATTTCAAAAATTTCCAATGCACTCCCTTTTAATCCTAGAGCTTTTAAAAACCCTTAAAACATCACCAACCACACTTAAAGCCTACCAACACTTGAGTTATGCTCCAAACGCATAACCCCTAATTTAGGATGTTACATACAAAAACATAAAATTTATCTTTCTTTTTGAACCAAGCTTTACATTTTTGGCAGTCTTTTTTATAATGTCCTACTTTGTTACAGAAGTGACACTTATATGCCATTCATTCGTTTTTCTCACCATTAGAAACATTGATTGGTGAGTTTTTCTTCTTTTTAAACAACTTGTTTTTTGCCTTTAATCTTTTACTAGCTCCTTGACCCACAAGGTTGATGGAATTATTTTCTTAACTCTTTAATCTTGCTTCCTCTTAAATGATCTTACTAGCCAATTCATTAGCATCTCACTTTTCTTTTATAGTGTTTTAGTTAATATGAAATGACCTATAATGTGAAGGTAATAATTTCAATATGAACTTCACTAAAAAGGAATTATTCACCATCATCCCCAAGGTCTTTAGCCTTGCAACAATGATCTGATCCGCCTCGGTTTGGTCGAGTTGATTCACTTGTTTGCCCGATCGTTGACGAGAAAAATGTTTGTTATGTATAAAAGGTTGATTCTGGTTAAGGGTAGTGGAAGTCTAACAAAGTGGTTTGGATAAGTTAAGGATGAATGGGATGGGATAAGTTCGGTTTAACAAAGAAAATAAAGCTAAGTTATATTCGGGATAGTGAAGGAAATGGAAAATGAACTTAGCAGTGTATATAACAGTGTCACCCCATTTCTTATGTCGTTAAGGTGGATTGATGGTTGATTGAGGGATAGGTGTAACACCCCAAACCCGACCTAGACGTTATGGCCGATTTTGGCGGTATCACATTGATGTGTTTTTCAAAAACATAGTTTCTTTGCAAAATCCATTCTATTTTTAAATCTCGTTTATAATCTTAACGAAAACCTTTAGGGTACTTTGTTCTTTTTAAAACTCGAGTTGTTTTTAGTAGAACGTTGATCATATTAGTTTGTTACTATACTTTAAAACCATGTTTGATGCGGAATCATTTACAGTAAGTTACGAAAACGTGGTGTTTTGAAAAACAATTATCGTTTGAAAAATCGCGACCTACTACTATACATATATAAATTAAAATAAGTAAAATCCCCAAATTAAAAGTTAAAATTTAAAAAGGCCTTATTACATAACAAATACCCAAATTAAATTTTATTGGAAATAAAACTCAAATATAAAAGCAAGTGTGGTTGTGTGGCCACCTCCGAATCCCTCGCACCACCAATCCGCCTAAGATTGAGGATTACCTGCATAGATAAATAGAGGGGTAAGTTTACGAAACTCAGTGTGTAACCCCATATAAGCAAGTAACCCATTATGCCATAGGCAAGTACAGACTGGACCTAAGCCCAAATCAACAACAGTTCAAATCAGTTGGGCCTTAGCCCATTACAATGAGCGATGTCGATGTCGATGTCGGCGTGGGCCTTAGCCCACTTCAATGGATGAAGATAACGCTTTAGGCATGCAATCAGAAATCCTACCCATCCAGCCTCTACAGTCCACTCCGTCCAGCCCAACACTTCATATAGGGATAAAATCACCCACCCATCCCTACGCTTCAAAAATTAGCACCGGTTGCGGCACTAAACAATATTTGCAACAGGGTTGCCAGTACAGTACACTTCCTCCAATCATAATAATCCCATCCCCATGCAACATATCATACATGGATGGAACATATATATATTGTGGTATACTAATATACAGTCATACATAAGATAAGGCATACAGTTAATTAATATCATAGGGGCATAATAATCATTTTACAATAAGGCATAGCAGTCATTTTATCAGTTTAGGGTCTAGGTACACTTACCGACCCATCAATGGGGTCCACAGTTGTCCCAGGTGACCCGTGCAACCTTAACAGTCAAACAGTGCAAATGGACCCAAGGTCTATAATAAGGGCCCACACGCTCTGTGGCCCACATATCCCAGAAATGCTCTCGGCCATGTAATTTACACAGCTTGGCCCAATATTCTCCACATGTTCGTGTGGTTTACCTGTGTGGGGCTCACAAGCCCGTTGGGCCCACACGGTCCATTCAGGCCCCACGCGGCCCAAAACGGCCTAAGACCACAAAATCGATCATGGTGGCCTCAACAATCAAACGCTCATATTTTATGCGTTCGGTTTACCACACGAGCGAACGCTCGCTCGTGTAGCGTCAATGGTCATACTTTTTTTAGCTTTTTTCGATTTACGATTTGGGCAGTGTTTGCACACATGGATTCAATTCGTCACTAACAGTCGCTCAAGCACTCACCAACCTACATTTGGTCAATCAAACACCACCATCAGTCCTACTTTACGGTTAACAAGAAAGCCGAAATCAACGGTCAATTCATAGAATAGAGTAACGCATCGAACTACTCTGATTCCCACGAATCTTAGTCTCTAGCGATTGGTTAGGAGTTCCCTAAATCCTTCCTTAACTGCCATACAATCGCTATCAGTTATCACTTAAGGTAGAAGAAGAAAGGGAATAATGATTTGTTTATAATACTTACCGAAAAAGAGTAAGAGAACCAAATAGTGAAAGGATTCGGCACTAGCACTGCCCCTCACCCTCAATTTAAAGCTGTTAAACAAACCCCACTTTAGTAACTCAGAAGCTAAAACTTCAAGTACCATACTCACTTACAGAAAATGAAGGAGCAAAGTTAATCGGCAGAGGAAGAGGAGTGGTTTCGGCAGTGATCAGAACTGGAAATTGGCAGCACAACACTTGAGGGAGAGAAAGAAGAGAATCGATTTAGGGAGAAGAGGTTTTGGCAGAGTCAAATGATAAATGAAAAAGGAAATGAGGTATATTAGGCCACTAGAAGAATTACATGAGAAAAGTAACAAGAAGAGGCAAAGAGAGGAAGAGGAGATGACAATAAGAGAAAAGGTATATTCGGCCAAAGAAAAGGTTGTCAAAACACCCCTACCACATTTGAGTTCAAGCAAAAGAGAGAAAAACACCAATACGAAAAACCCGAAATGATGAATATACCAACTGAGGGGTATACCACTCTGGCTGAAATTGTTAAGTGCCCACAGTCCCAATTCGGCACAACACTCCCTCTCCCCTCATCCCTTGATTTTCTCCTAAACTCCCTCTTCAAACTTCTCCATCTGATCACACCTCCCCTCAACCACTCAATTTGAATTCTTCTCAACCACTTCAGTGTTCAGTCAAACCACAACACTTCCCACAGCACTGTAGCAAAATAAAAACTCCCTTGCCTCCACCAAGATTCGAACCTCAGTCCTCTGGCATAGCTAACTCGCCACTTACCCTCTAGACCAGCAGGCTTTTTATGTCTTGCTTTACCCATAATTATTTAAAAGCCTACTAACAATAGGCAAGGGTTTGTTCCTTAAAAATAAAACTTTTTGCACAAGCCTAGGCTTGAACCCAGGACTTCTCATACACTCCCAAATACACCCAAATCACTTTAACCACTGAAGAAAACAAGTAGTTGTGCTAAAAACATACAAAGATAAATACTTAGATTTTTGAGGCTAACAACTCTACCCCCCTAAAAGAAAATTTTGGCCTCGAAATTTACCTGATCAAAACAGATGAGGGTATTGTTGACGCATCGCCTCTTCGGGTTCCCACGTGGCCTCATCTAAGCTGTGATTGCGCTAAAGTACCTTAACCAGTGGGATAGACTTCTTCCTCAAAACTTTTACATTACGGTCTAAAATCTGAGCTGGTTCCTCCTCAAAAGTCAGGTCCAGCCTAACCTCAATCTCCTCAGTCGAAATCACGTGTCTGGAATTAGAGCGATAACGCCTTAGCATAGAGACGTGGAACACATCATGAATCTGGTCCAACTCTGGAGGTAACTCAAGTTGATAGGCAACCGGTCCCACACATTTCAATATGCGATAAGAGCCAATGAATCTAGGGCTCAACTTGCCCTTCCGTCCAAATCTCAGTACCTTTTTCCATGGCAAGACCTTAAGAAACACAAAGTCCCCCACAGAATACTCAATCTCCTTGCGCTTTAAATCCATATACGACTTTTGTCTGTCTGATGCTTCCTTCAATTGAACCTGAATTAATCTAACTTTGTCCTCAGTATTAGAAACCAATTTAGGGCCCAGAACACGCTGCTCGCCCAACTCAGTCCAACACGGAGGAGTACGACACCTACGGCCATATATTGCCTCGTAAGGTGCCATCTGTATGCTAGACTGGTAGCTATTGTTATATGCAAACTCTGCCAGTGGAAAATAGTCTTTCCAACAGCCTAAAAAATAATCTATTACACATCACCTTAACATATCTTCCAGTATTTGAATCACCCTTTCTGATTGACCATCTGTCTGGGGGTGAAACGCAGTACTGAAGTCCAGTCTTGTACCCAAAGCCTCGTGTAGTTTCTTTCAGAACCGAGATGTGAAGCGAGGATCTCTATCTGATATTATGGAAACCGGTACCCCATGTAGTCTAACTATCTCGACCATATATAGTTTAGCCAGCTTCTGCAAAGATTAATCAGTACGAACTGGTATGAAATAGGCTGATGGTCAACCGATCTACTATGACCCATACTGCATCCTTCTTAGTAGGCGTTAGGGGCAACCCACTAACAAAGCCCATAGTTACTCTCTCCCACTTTCAAAGTGGAATTTTAACTGGCTGAAGCAACCTTGAAGGTAACTGATATTCAGCCTTAACCTTCTGGCAAGTTAAACACTTACTCACAAAGTCAGTAACTTCACGCTTAAGACCTAGCCACCAATATAACTCGCGAAGGTCTCGGTACATTTTATTCCCACTGGGATGCATAGCATAGGGACTACTATGCGCCTCTCACAGTATAGACTGCCTCAAATCAGTATCCCTTGGTACACAGACTATCCCACGGAAACACAGTACCCATTCGCTATTCAATCCAAAATCTAAAGTTTTCCTACTCTCAATCCGTTGGAATCGAGGACCCAAAGACCCATCCTCCAACTATTTACCCTTAATCTGTTCAATCCACGACGGTTTAACTTGGAGTTCGACCAACAAACTACCATAGTCAAATAAGCTGAGGCGAGCAAACATCTCTCTCAGATCCGTCATAGCCTTACGGCTCAGTGTGTCATCCACCACATTGGCCTTCCTAGGATGATATTCAATTGAACAGTCATAATCTTTAAGTAGCTCAATCCATCTACGCTGCCTAAGATTTAGCTCATTCAGAGTGAGGAGGTATTTGAGGCTCTTATGATCTGTGTAAATGATACACTTTTCACCGTATAGGTAATGCCTCCAGATTTTTAGTGCGAATACCACAGCGGCCAACTCCAAGTCATGTGTCGAATAATCTACCTCATGAGACTTAAGCTGGCGAGACGTATATGCCACTACCTTACCCTCTTGCATCAATACACATCCAAAACCGACATGTGATGCATCACTGTAGATAGTGAATTCTTTCCCAGACTCTAGCTGTATTAAGATAGAGGCCTCCATCAGAACCCTCTTAAGTTTCTCAAAACTCTCTTACTGCCTATCAGTCCAGTCAAACGATACCCCTTTACGCAACAACTTAATCAGTGGTGCAGCAATCAACGAAAATCCCCCAACAAAACGTTTATAATACCCTGCCAGACCCAGAAAACTTCGAATCTTAGATACCATCTTAAGTGGCTTCCAATCTAAAATAGCTTCAATTTTCTGAGGATCAACTCTAATCCCTTCAATAGATACCACATGGCCTAGAAATGTTACCTCTCGTAGCCAAAATTCACACTTGCTGAACTTAGTGTATGATTATTTCTCCCTCAGAATTTGAAAAACAACTCGGAGATGTGCGTCATGTTCATCCTCAATTCTCGAATACATCAATATGTCATCTATAAAAACTACTACAAACCGATCCAAATAAGTTTAGAATACCCGGTTTATCAAATCCATAAACACTGCTGGTGTATTTGTCAGTCCAAACGACATCATAAGGAACTCGTAATGACCATAATGACTCCTAAACTCTGTCTTGTGAACATCAATCTCTTTGAGTCTCAATTTATGGTACCCGACCGAAGATCAATCTTAGAGAAGACCGAAGCTCCTCGAAATTGGTCGAATAGGTCATCAATCCTCGGCAGGGGGTATTTATTATTAATAGTCAACTTATTTAGTTGCTGATAGTCGATGCACATACGCATGGATCTATCCTTCTTTTTCACAAATAACACCGGTGCTCCTCACGGAGACACACTAGGGCGGATGAACCCTCAATCTAGTAACTCTTGAATCTGAGTCTTAAGCTCCACTAGCTCCTTCGGTGCCATTCTATAGGGAGTGATGGACACTAGAGCTGTACCCAGTAGGAGCTTAATCCCAAATTCAACTTCACGGTTTAGAGTAGTCTAGGCAGTTCATCGGGAAAAACATCCGAAAAATCTTTGACTGTTCTGATATCTTTAACAAATGAAACCTCAGAATCAACACCACTGATGTAGGCTATTTACGCCTCACAACCCTTACTAACCAACATCTCGACCCTCAAGGTAGAAATCACATTTGACAGGTTATTCCGACGCTTCCCTATTAGTACCACCTGATCACCCTCCACCGTTTTTAGTACCACCCGTTTAGTAGCACAGTCCAAATTCACTTGATGCTTAACCAGCCAATCCATGCCCAGTATCAAGTCGAATTCTCCAAAAGGAAGTTTCATTAAGTCCGCCAAAAAGATGGTTCCTTGCATCTCCAAAGGTACATCTCTGAAAA
This sequence comes from Gossypium bickii, assembly GCA_025503065.1. NCBI lineage: Eukaryota > Viridiplantae > Streptophyta > Magnoliopsida > Malvales > Malvaceae > Gossypium > Gossypium bickii. Next base: position 57,022,550 of record CP106714.1, on the reverse strand, counting down.
ATTTGTTTACTTTAACTGACTGTCCTAAAGGACTCAACACAATAACCTCACTCGCAGTGGTCTCAACCATTATAACCAAAGTCTCAGACACCAAGCATGCTATATATGAGTGCGTACACCCAACATCAATTAGTGCAGTCTAAGGCACATTATGGGTAAAGAACGTACCAGTAATAACATTTAGGGTGTCTCTGTCCTCTCGACGACGTGCAGCATAAACCAGAGCTGACTACCTCGCCTCAGCATGACCCCTACCTTTGCCCAGTGCTCCACGACCGTGGCCCATACCATTTCCATCTCTGGCCTGACCACGACCTCTCGATGACTATTGAACACCTCTCTGCAGCTGAACAGTACCCCGGCCAGTAACTTGCATCTGATCGGGCCTCCGAGGACAATCTCTGATATGGTGTTCTAATGATCCGCATCTTAAACATGCCCCAATCCTTTTCCAGCACTCTCCTTGATAGTGTCTACCACAGTTAAGACATGCTGCGGTCCAGTAGCAGCAATAGGGGCCCTAACTCTGACCGGCCCATCCACTCTCACCTTTTTATTCGGCCTCTAAACGAAACTTGAGGGCTCCGAATACTTCGTATTCCTACCCTTTTCTCTGTTCAGACGCTCAGTATGCTTCACCTCTTCGGCGATCTTCACCTTATCTACCAATGTGGCAAAATCTCGCTCCCTCTATGGAGCTATCAAAACTCTCAGACTATCCCTGAGGTCGTCCTTGAAACAAACACACTGCTCATAATCAGTTGCCACCATTCTATGTGCTTAACAGCTTAATCATAAAAGTTCAGCTTCATATTCAGCCATTGATTTATCCCCCTGAGTCAGATTTAGAAATTCCCTCCTCCGGGCATCCACATAACTAGCGCCCACATACTTCCTTTGGAAAGCAATCTTGAAGAATTCCCACTTCAGTCGGTCAGCCTGAGTACCCTCTTTAACTGTAAACCACCACTGATAAGCTTCATCTCACAGCAATGACATTACACCTTTTAGTTTCTGTTCGGGGGTGCAGTCGAGCTCATCCATGATCCTTTCTGTGGCCTCAATCCAATATTCAACAACGTTAAGGGCAACTCCAGCAATACCCCTAAAAATCTCAGCCCCATTAGACCGAAGTCGTTCTGTGACCGACCCACATCCCACGATACCAGTGTTCGGCACAGCGACCCTCTCCAGAATTTGCAACATAGCTTGGGACAATGCGTCGTCCCCATCCGCTCGATCGTGAGACCCAGTCTCAGTCACAGGTGAAGCCGTTGCCTCTCTAGCTTCAGCGTTACGCATGTGGCCCGATGACGAAGACCCAGCCTTAGCACCTCTACGGCCTCTGCCACGGCCTCTAGTACCCCTTCCACGAGTACCTCTGGTGCTCATTATCTATTTGCATATTATCTATTTTTAAAAATTTTATGCATCGCCATCTGATTCGAGCTTTTGGTTAATGAGATATCTTACAGTAAAGCGATGATCGAAATTTAAAGGTTTTATTTTCGCAGAACACAGTCTTACTACAGTTTTAGTTTTCCTTAATCTGAATATTTCAGTACAGTCTAATATTTATAACAGTCTCCATATTTCACTTTAAACAAACAAAGATTTCAAAGGACTTACAATATCAGCGCCAAAGATTCGGTGTACCACACATTAGAAAAAATATTTCAAAATACTTCTAAACTGCTTGGAACAGTTCTTTTTGAAAATTCCTAGTTTTTAGAAGAAACCCAAAGACCACAGCTGAGTTTTGAAACTTGGCTCTCATACCACTAAATGTAACACCCTAAACCCGGCCTAGATGTTATGGCTGATTCTGGCGGTATCACATGGAAGTGTTTTTCGAAAACATAGTTTCTTTGGAAAATCCATTCTATTATTAAATCTCGTTTATGATCTTAACGAAAAATTTTAGGGTATTTTGTTCTTTTTAAAACTCAAGTTGTTTTTAGTAAAACGTTGATCATATTAGTTTGCTAATATACTTTAAAACCATGTCTGATGCGGAATCGTTTATAGTAAGTTATGAAAAAATGGTGTTTTGAAAAACAATTATCTTTTGAAAAACCATGACCAACTACTATTCAGATATGAATTAAAATAAGTAAAATCCCCAAATTAAAAGTTAAAATTTAAAAAGGCCTTATTACATAACAAATTCCCAAATTAAATTTTATTGGAAATAAAACTCAAATATAAAAGCAAGTGCGGTTGTGTGGCCACCTCCGAATCCCTCACAGCACCAACCTACCTAAGATTGAGGATTACCTGCATAGATAAATAGGTGGTGAGTTTACGAAACTCAGTGTGCAACCCCATATAAGCAAATAGCCTATTATGCCATAGGTAAGTACAGACTAGGCCTAAGCCCAAATCAACAACAGTTCAGATCAGTTGGGCCTTAGCCCATTACAGTATCAATATCAGTATAAGTGTGGGCCTTAGCCTATAACGGTATCAGTATCAGTGTGGCCCTTAGCCCATTTCAGTGATAGTAACAGTTTAGGCATGCAATCAGAAATCTACCCATCTAGCCTCTACACTCCACTCCGTCTTGTAACACCCTATACCCAAGACTGATGCCAGGAATGGTGTAACAGCCCGATTTTGACCCTAATCAGAACGGTGGTTTCGAGACCACGAATTCGAGTCAGAAAAATATTTTGATATTATTTTCTATGCTTGTTATGTGTGACTTGATGTGAGTGAAAGTTTCGTATTAAAATTTGGTCGTTTTGGTGCTTAATTATAGAAAAAGGACTTGATCGCATAAAAAGAAAATTTGGTGGTTAAATGTGTGGGTGCCGAATTGTTGATGTCTTTATAAATTGGGGGGTTAAATAGCAATTAGACCTTAAAAAGATGGATAGTGACCGGCCATCATTATGCATGTAATAGTGTTAATATGTTTTATTTTATTTTATTATATTTTATTATAACATTTGTTAAATGAATGGGTGTTTATATTATTAATTAATGATAAAAAAGAGAGAAAAAAGAAGAAAACATTGCATGCTCTTTATTTCATCCTATTTGACCGAAACTAGAAGAGAAATAGAGGAATAAATATCAAAGGGGGTTTTCGGCACTTTAAAGGCTCAATTAAGGTACAATTAGTCTTAATGGTTGATAAATTTTATGAAATTTTGATTGTTATTAACATTACTCTTAAACCCATGTGATAATTTTTGGTATGGAGCATGTATGCGTGTGGTGTCATTGAGAATAATTTGAATGTTGAGATGATTTTTAGCATTTAAAATGAAAGACTTATGTTAGATGAAAAAATTGTTGTTCTTGAGTTGTTGATGAATGTGAGTAATTTAGATTTATTTGAGGAAGAAAGGAATTTAGAGTTTAAAATGTCAAAGGAATAAACTAGATAGATTTGTAATGGAGGAATGAACATCCGGTCCTTAGTAAATGTAGTTAAATTTTATATGTTTTGTATTTTAAGCTTTAGGGGCTAACTTGATGAGTTGCGAATACTAGGGTTGATTTTTATGAACAAACCGTAGAAGGATTAAACTTATAAAATATGATGGTGTATGAACTTAGATAGTTCTTGGGTTGATTCGGCTATAGGGATGTATGTGCAATTAGGTGTAATTCGGTAAAAATCATAAAATGGACTAAATGGAATACATGGTTTCAATAAGGGGTGAATTTGATAATTTAACAAATGTTGTGTTTGGATTTAAAATTTGTAGCATATATGGATTGTAATGTGCCTAAAGATCAATCGACTTTATGCTCATTAAGGTAGAAAGGGGCATGTTTCGAATGAGTAAATTATGTATTAAATTGTTAATGTATGAAACATCAGGCACGAATTGATAAATTGTCCATTTGTTGTCCATGGTTAAATCGAATAGAAATGTATTGAAATGGGTTCAAATTGAAATTTTATTTAGATCAAGTTTCTAAGGAAAAAGGGTTGGACAAAGGAAAGGCTAGGTTGAATGAGTGATTGAGAAGTTATTCTATTCCATCCGAGGTAACATTTCAGAAACCGAGTTGAATGGAATTTCATTCTTACAATGCAACTCCTTATATTAAAAAAAATTAGGTATGTTACATATATATATATAAAATATTTGAATGTGCTATGGTGTTGGTCAACTTTTGGCCGAATAAAATAGTAAATAGCTAAATTGAGTTTGTGGATTTTAAGTTCGAAATGTGATGATGTAAATTGAAGGGGTGTGATGCTCGATAAATAAGATGGCCGAATGTAATGTATCTTGGGATAGAGAACATTGTAGCTATATCTTGTCGTAGGTAATTACACTTGATACAAAGTGGTGATATTTAAATTATTTGTGAATAATATGCTAAGAGAAATGTTACTGACGGCTCTTAGTGAGAGATACATTACGAGGGATGGTAGTAACGGCTCTTAGTGAGCGATACGTTATAGAAAATGTAAGTAACGGCTCTTAGTGAGCGATACGTTACGAGAGATGCAAAGTAATGGCTCAATGTGAGCGGTACGTTACTAAAAGGTACGGGTGTAACATCAGTAGTTGTGCGTTAATGGTTAAACAAAAAGGGGTAAGTAAACTTGAGGTATGTACTATGCTTATCACCTTGGAAATTTGATAACTTGGAATTGAGTATAAACTTTGATAAGTAGATGATTATATGTCCACTATACTGTATAAAAGTGTCGTATATTGAAATGAGTATAAGTATATAGATATATATATTGCATTGAAGCTTACTATGGAAATTGGGTAATTGGGTGAGGTTATGATGAAGGCGAATAGTTGATTAGCTTAGATATATGTATGAGTTGTTTAAATCTTACTAAGCTGTACAAGCTTACTTGTCTCTCGATTGTTTTGCATTGTAGATCTCTTTTTGGATGCGTGGCTTGTACTTGGGATTGTTTTGGAAGCTCATCACATTATCATTGATCTTAGTATCTCTTTGGCATGTATAGGCTACGTCACTTTCGAGATGTTCTCAATGTTGTGTGTACGTATAAAGCCATGCAAAAATGGCTATGCTTTTGTGTTTAAGTATGGTTTGGTCATGTTCAAATTTATTTTCATTATTACGTATGCTTGAATTTAATATAAGCTTTCATTGAAAGTTATTCAATACTATCCTATGTGCGATGGTTGAGTACACCAACCAAATTTTAAATATGGTTATAATGAAATTTGGTTGACAGTTGTCTATATGCTATTCGTACGTGTATGTCATGAAATGTTAGTCATGGTGTTAAAAATGTGGATGTTATAAATTGAATTTGTGTAGGTATATATATATTATAGATGTTATATGAGAGAGTAAAAATTGAGGTGTATTAATGGTAGACATTCGGTAATGTCTTAGTTTTGTTTTACTCTTAAATTACCTCATCGGATAAGGTTAGATGTTTGGCTATGTTTTATAAATGGCTTAATTAGTGATTAAATAATTAGTTAAGGTGTATTCATGAATTATATATATATTTATAAGTATATGGAAAATGCCGAATTGGATAAGAAATTATGAAATGAATTGAATTGGTTTGGTTCTTATGATTGTAGTTGGAAAGTTTATAGAATGAGTATATTGGTTAATGGTTTTATTTGCATTAGGTAAATAAATGAATTTATATATAAAAAAAATATATGTCTAATAATGATTTGAAGATGAATGTTGGATTGGGTGCCATATAATTATTCGGCTATTGCATTGTACAGGGCTACTCGAGTAGTGACTTGTTTAATGAATGTAAGTAGGCATTAGGTAGGTGAATAAATATTTTGCATGATATGCATGTTGATGAGTTGGGATTAGATGGAATATACATTTTGATTATGATAGTAAGAAATGGAATGCATTTTATCAAGCATTAATGCTGATGGTAATAAATTGATTTGTGTTTGGATTAGTAATGCCATAACCCTAATTCAGCGACGGATACAGGTTAGGGCTGTTACATTTTATTGGTATCAGAGCCAAGTTTAGTCGATTCTCGGACTAACGTAGCGCGTGTAAGTCTAATTATACATGCCAAAATTTATAATGTGATAATGTGATGACTTCTGATGGTGAAATGTGTTTATTTCTTATTAGTAATGGATCCCGATCCCGAGTGAGCTATAGCCAGTGATGTCGAGAGTGTGGCGCCTGTTCCTGCACAGGGGACCATGCCAGAGGAATATCGACTGGCTACGAGTAATCCTAATGAGGGGGCTAGGAATGCCTTCTATAGTATGATGAATGATTGGTTTAGTCATTACATACGAACCAATTCGGCTGTTCAACCACCCCAAAATCCGAATCTGCTCCCTGTAGTACAGGTGGTACCTTCAGTTGTTAACCCTGAAAGAATAATCAAACTTCCTATTGATCGCATTAGGAAGCATGGAGCTCAGGAATTTAGAGCTAAGGATGACGATGATGCTGAGAGAGCTGAATTTTGGCTCGATAACACTGTTCGTATTTTTGACGAACTATCCTGCACACCCGATGAGTGTTTGAAGTGTGCCATATCATTGTTACGGGATTCTGCCTATTACTGGTGGAATAGGGTAGTGTAAGTTATCCCGAAAGAAAAGGTTACTTGGGACTTCTTCCAAACAGAATTCCTTAAGAAGTTTATAAGCCAGCGCTTTATTGACTCTAAGCGTAAAGAATTTCTCGAGCTCAAACAGGGTCGTATGATCGTATCCGAATATGAACGCAAGTTTGTGCGACTCAGTCGCTACGCTCGTGAGTGTGTTTTGTCAGATGCTGTTATGTGCCGGAGATTTGAAGATGGTTTAAATGAAGATATAAAGCTTCTGGTTGGTATTCTTGAAATTAACGAATTCGTCGTGCTAGTTGAAAGAGCTTGTAAAGTAGAAGAATTGGGGAAAGAAAAACGAAAGGTTGAGCTTGAATCTAGAGATTTTTGGAAGAGATTCGCAGGTAAACATTCACAAATGGTAACAAAGAAGTTTAAAAATGATGGCAGTCAATCCAAACCCAACACCAGGATTTCTATACGAGAGCGACCCCCAGTGAGCTCTTGGGCTACATCTGTTGCTAGTATTGATAATGAGAGATCAAGTAAACCCGAGTGTCAGCAGTGTAGCAGATAGCATTTCGGAGAGTGTTGGGGTAAATCCATTTCTCGCACTTGTTACAAGTGTGGCTCACAGGACCATTTCATATGGGATTGCCCGGAGACTACTGGAAAGGGTACTACTCAGAGTGTGAGGCCTAGCGGCACTTCAGCTAGAAGCAGATCGTCCCATTATGGGGGAGGTAGGAGTGTTGCACAGAGAGGGATTACAGATACAGTTGTTCAATCAGATACTCGTGTACCGGCTAGGGCGTATGCCATCCGTGCTAGAGAGGAGGCCTCATCTCCAGATGTCATAACCGGTATTTTCACCCTCTTTGATTCTAATGTAACTGCTTTGATTGACCCCGGTTCAACTCACTCATATGTGTGCGAGACATTAGTATCCAGTAAGACTTTATTTGTTGAGTCTACTGAGTTTGTGATTCGAGTTTCAAACCCTCTGGGTCAGTGGGTATTAGTTGATAAAGTGTATAAGAATTGCCTCTTAATGATTCAAGAGATGTGTTTTCCGGCCGATCTAATGCTATTACCTTTTGATGAGTTTGACATTATTCTCGGTATGGATTGGTTAACAATTCACGATGCAGTAGTCAATTGCAGACGGAAGACTATTGATCTCAGATGCCAGAATAATGAGATAATTCGAATCGAATTAGCAGATTTGAATGGATTACCGGCTGTAATATCTTCGACGTTAGCTTGGCAGTATTTGAGACAGGGTTGTGAAGCTTATCTTGCATATGTGATTGACAGCAAGGTAACCGAAAAGAATATTGAATTAGTATCGGTTGTTTGTGAATAACCAGATGTATTTCCTAAAGAATTACCAGGATTGCCACCTGCTCGTGAGGTAGAATTTGTTATTGAATTAGTGCCAGGGACCACTCCGATTTCGATAGCTCCGTACAGAATGGCACCGACTGAATTAAAGGAATTGAAGGCTTAGTTGCAAGAATTATCAGATAAAGGTTTCGCTCGACCTAGTTTTTCTCCATGGGGTGCGCCTGTTCTATTTGTAAAAAGGGACAGAACTTTGAGAATGTGTATTGACTATCGACAGCTCAATAAAGTTACTGTAAAGAATAAATAACCGTTGCCACGTATCAACGATTTATTCGATCAACTTAAGGGAGCTTTAGTGTTCTCAAAAATTGATTTGAGGTCGGGATATTACCAGCTGCGAGTTCGGGAATCGGATATACCAAAGACTACTTTTCGGACAAGATACGGTCACTATGAATTCTTAGTGATGCCGTTTGGGCTCACTAACACCCCGGAAATTTTTATGGACTTGATGAATCGGGTATTCAGGTAGTATCTAGATCGGTTTGTGGTTGTTTTTATAGATGATATACTGATCTATTCGCGAGATGGAATCGAGCATGCTGAGCATTTGAGGTTGGTGTTGCAGATTTTGCGTGATAAGCAATTGTACGCGAAATTTAGCAAGTGTGTGTTCTAGTTGAGTGAAGTTAGTTTTCTCGGACATGTTGTTTCAGCGTCAGGTATTCGGGTTGACCCGGGTAATGTTTCAGCAATATTTGATTGGAAACCTCCGCGGAATGTTTCTGAGGTTCGTAGCTTTTTGGGGCTAGCCGGATATTATAGACGCTTCGTGAAAAGGTTTTCTATGATAGCATCTCTGATGACAAAGTTACTTTAGAAAGATGTAAAATTTGAGTGGTCGGAAAAGTGTCAGAAGAGTTTTGATCAACTGAAGACCTTGTTAACGGAGGCTCCAGTACTTGTTTAGCCAGAATCGGGTAAGGAGTTTGTTGTTTTCAACGATGCATCTTTAAATGGGCTGGGTTGTGTATTGATGCAAGAAGGTAAAGTCGTAGCCTATGCCTCGAGACAGTTGAAACCGCACAAGGGAAATTACCCGACACATGATCTTGAATTGGCCGCTATAATCTTTGCTCTGAAGATATGGCATCACTATTTATTCGGTGAGAAATGTCACATCTATTCAGATCATAAGAGTCTAAAGTATTTAATGACTCAAAGGGACTTGAATTTGAGACAGCAACGATGGTTAGAGTTGTTGAAAGATTATGAACTCGTAGTTGATTACCACCCGGGAAAGGCTAACGTTGTTGCAGATGCTTTAAGTCAGAAATCATTATTTACTCTTCGTGTGTTGAACGCACATATGGCTATGTCGGGTGATGGTTTGATAGTAGCCGAATTAAAAGCAAGACCGTTGTTTATTCAACAAGTTAGCGATGCCCAGAAAGTTGACAAGGATTCGTTGGCAAGACGAGTTTAGTGTGAAAGTAACATTGAATCAGAGTTTCGAATTGATGAGAATGACTGTCTGAAATTCAAAGATCGATTATGTGTTCCGAGGAATGTAGATTTGATTCAGATGATATTGAATGAGGCTCATAATAGTCGATTATCTGTACATTCGAGGAGCACGAAAATGTATAATGATTTGAAACAGTTCTATTGGTGGCCTGGTATGAAACGGGACATATCTGAATTTGTCTCGAAGTGCTTAGTTTGTCAGCAAGTGAAAGCCAAGCATCAAGTTCCATCAGGACTACTTAAGCCGATTATGATATCAGAATGGAAGTGGGATCGTGTTACGATGAATTTTGTGTCGGGTTTGCCTTTGACATCAAGCAAGAAAGATTCAACATGGGTTATAGATCATAGACTAACAAAATCGGCCCATTTCATCCCAGTAAGTGCAGATTTCTCACTCGATAAATTAGCTGAGTTGTACTTATCGCAGATTGTACGATTGCACGGAGTACCTATTTCTATTGTGTCGAATAGAGATCCGAGATTCACATCGCAGTTTTGGAAAAAACTACAAGATGCTTTAGGTACTAAGTTGCACTTCAGTACGGCTTTTCACCCTCATTCGGATGGTCAGTCTGAGCGTGTTATCCAAATACTCGAGGATATGTTAAGATGTTGCGTTCTTGAGTTTAAGGGTTCGTGGGAACGATACTTGCCTTTGATTGAATTTGCGTATAATAATAGCTTTCAATCTAGTATCAAAATGGCCCCCTACGAAGCTTTGTACAGTCGTAAATGTCATACACCTTTGTATTGGACCGAACTCAGTGAAAACAAGATACTCGGGGTTGATTTGATTAAAGAAACTGAGCAGAAAGTGGCGGTAATTCGTGATAGTTTAAAAGTGGCATCGGATCGTCAAAAGTCTTACGCAGATTTGAAACGTAAGGATATTGAGTTCCAGATTGGAGATCGAGTGTTTTTGAAAGTTTCCCCGTGGAAGAAGATATTTGGATTTGGTCGTAAATGAAAGTTGAGTCCGAGATTTATTGGGCCGTATGAGGTTATTGAGCGTATCGAGCCGGTGGCGTACAGATTGAGGTTACCATCTGAGTTAGACAAGATCCATAATGTTTTCCACGTGTCGATGCTTAGAATATATAGATCCGACCATTCTCACGTGATTAGTCCATCAGAAATCGAGATTCAGCCCTATTTGACTTATGAAGAAGAACCGATTCGCATCTTAGCTCATGAAGTGAAAGAATTGCGAAACAAGAAAATATCACTGGTTAAAGTGATGTGGTATAAGCACGAGGTTGAGGAGGAAACTTGGGAAACCAAAGAATCAATGAAAGAGCATTACCCACATCTATTCACTGGTAAGATTTTCGGGGACGAAAATTCATTAAGGGGGGAAGAGTTGTAACAGCCCGATTTTGACCCTAATCGGAATGGTGGTTTCGAGACCATGAATTCGAGTCAGAAAAATATTTTGATATTATTTTCTATGCTTGTATGTGTGACTTGATGTGAGTGAAAGTTTCGTATTAAAATTTGGTCGTTTTGGTGCTTAATTATGGAAAAAAGACTTGATCGCATAAAAAGAAAATTTGGTGGTTAAATGTGTGGGTGCCGAATTGTTGATGTCTTTATAAATTGGGGGGTTAAATAGCAATTAGACCATAAAAAGATGGATAGTGACCGGCCATCATTATGCATGTAATAGTGTTAATATGTTTTATTTTATTTTATTATATTTTATTATAACATTTGTTAAATGAACGGGTTTTTATATAATTAATTAATGATAAGAAAAGAGAGAAAAAGAAGAAAACATTGCATGCCCTCTATTTCATCCTATTTGACCGAAACTAGAAGAGAAATAGAGGAAGAAATATCAAAGGGGGGTTTCGGCACTTTAAAGGCTCAATTAAGGTACAATTTAGTCTTAATGGTTGATAAATTTTATGAAATTTTGATTGTTATTAACATTACTCATAAACCCATGTGATAATTTTTGGTATGGAGCATGTATGCGTGTGGTGTCATTGAGGATAATTTGAATGTTGAGATGATTTTTAGCATTTAAAATGAAAGACTTATGTTAGATGAAAAAATTGTTGTTCTTGAGTTGTTGATGAATGTGAGTAATTTAGATTTATTTGAGGAAGAAAGGAGTTTAGAGTTTAAAATGTCAAAGGAATAAACTAAATAGATTTGTAATGGAGGAATGAACATCTGGTCCTTAGTAAATGTAGTTAAATTTTATATGTTTTGTATTTTAAGCTTTAGGGGCTAACTTGATGAGTTGCGAATGCTAGGGTTGATTTTTATGAACAAATCGTAGAAGGATTAAACTTATAAAATATGATGGTGTATGAACTTAGATAGTTCTTGGGTTGATTCGGCTATAGGGATTTATGTGCAATTAGGTGTAATTCGGTAAAAATCATAAAATGGACTAAATGGAATACATGGTTTCAATAAGGGGTGAATTTGGTAATTTAACAAATGTTCTGTTTGGATTTAAAATTTGTAGCATATATGGATTGTAATGTGCCTAAAGATCAATCGGCTTTATGCTCATTAAGGTAGAAAGGGGCATGTTTCGAATGAGTAAATTATGTATTAAATTGTTAATGTATGAAATATTAGGGACGAATTGATAAATTGTCCATTTGTTGTCCATGGTTAAATCGAATAGAAATGTATTGAAATGGGTTCAAATTTAAATTTTGTTTAGATCAAGTTTCTAAAGAATAAGGGTTGGACAAAGGAAAGGCTAGGTTGAACGAGTGATCGAGAAGTTATTCCATTCCATCCGAGGTAAGATTTAAGAAACCGAGTTGAATGAAACTTTATTCTTACAATGCAACTCCTTATATTAAAAAAAAAATAGGTATGTTACATATATATCTAAAATATTTGAATGTGCTATGGTGTTGGTCAACTTTTGGCCGAATAAAATAGTTAATAGCTAAATTGAGTTTGTGGATTTTAAGTTCGAAATGTGATGATGTAAATTGAAGGGGTGTGATGCTCGGTAAATAAGATGGCCGAATGTAATGTGTCTTAGGATAGAGAACATTATAGCTATATCTTGTCATAGGTAATTACACATGATACGAAGTGGTGATATTTAAATTATTTGAAAATAATATGCTAAGAGAAATGTTAGTAAGGCTCTTAGTGAGCGATATGTTACGAGGGATGTTAGTAACGGCTCTTAGTGAGCGATACGTTACAGAAAATGTAAGTAACGGCTCTTAGTGAGCGATACGTTACGAGAGATGCAAAGTAACGGCTCTATGTGAGCGGTACGTTACTAAAAGGTACGGGTGTAACATCAGTAGTTGTGCGTTAATGGTTAAACAAAAAGGGGTAAGTAAACTTGAGGTATGTACTATGCTTATCACCTTGGAAATTTGATAACTTGGAATTGAGTATAAACTTCGATAAGTAGATGATTATATGCCCACTATACTGTATAAAAGTGTGGTATATTGAAATGAGTATAAGTATATAGATATATATATTGCATTGAAGCTTACTATGGAAATTGGGTAATTGGGTGAGGTTATGATGAAGGCGAATAGTTGATTAGCTTAGATATATGTATGAGTTGTTTAAATCTTACTAAGCTGTAAAAGCTTACTTGTCTCTCGGTTGTTTTGCATTGTAGATCTCTTTTTGGATGCGTGGCTTGTACTTGGGATTGTTTTGGAAGCTCATCACATTATCATTGATCTTGGTATCTCTTTAAATACAGAACTTTTGAGAATTTTAGCATGTATAGGCTACATCACTTTCGAAATGTTCTCAATGTTGTGTATACGTATAAAGCCATGCAAAAATGGCTATGCTTTTGTGTTTAAGTATGGTTTGGTCATGTTTGAATTTTTTTTCATTATTACGTATACTTGAATTTAATATAAGCTTTCATTGAAAGTTATTCAATACTATGCTCTGTGCGATAGTTGAGTACACCAACCAAATTTTAAATATGGTTATAATGAAATTTGGTTGACAGTTTTCTATATGCCATCCATACGTGTATGTCATGAAATGTTAGTCATGGTGTTAAAAATGTCGATGTTATAAATTGAATTTGTGCAGGTATATATATATTATAGATGTTATATGAGAGAGTAAAAATGGAGGTGTATTAATGGTAGGCATTCGGTAATGTCTTAGTTTTGTTTTACTCTTAAATTACCTCATCGGATAAGGTTAGATGTTCGGCTATGTTTTATAAATGTCTTAATCGGTGATTAAATAATTAGTTAAGGTGTATTCATGAATTATATATATGTTCATAAGTATATGGAAAATGCCGAATTGGATAAGAAATTATGAAATGAATTGAATTGGTTTGGTTCTTATGATTGTAGTTGGAAAGTTTGTAGAATGAGTATATTGGTTAATGGTTTTATTTGCATAGGTAAATAAATGAATTTATATAAAAAAAAATACATGTCTAATAATGATTTGAAGATGAATGTTGGATTGAGTGCCATATAATTATTCGGCTATTGCATTGTATAAGGCTACTCGAGTAGTGACTTGTTTAATGAATGTAAGTAGGCATTACGAAGGTGAATACATATTTTGCATGATATGCATGTTGATGAGTTAGGATTAGATGGAATATACATTTTGATTATGATAGTAAGAAATGGAATGCATTTTATCAAGCATTAATGTTGATGGTAATAAATTGATTTGTGTTTGGATTAGTAATGCCATAACCCTAATTAGGCGACGGATACGAGTTATGGGTGTTACAATTGGATACGAGGCATTACCATGCTTAAACTCACTTAATCATGTATTTACGGGTTGTAAAATTTTGAACCAACTTCAAACTTTTCTTTCTTGATCATAACATGCATATTATGAGCCTACGAGGCCTTTAACAATTATCCGAACTCTTTTGGACACTTCATCTAACACTCAACTTGGAAGCAGGGTTCACACGCCCATGTTACTTAGAGACACGTCTGTGTACCCATAGACACGCCCATGTCTTCAACCGTGGAAGGTTACTAACTTTATTCACACGGCCTTGACACGCCCGTGTCTACCAACCGTGTGAAGCTACTGACTTCAACCACACGGCCTGGGCACATGCACATGCTTTGAATGTGTGTCTTACACGGTCCTTACACACGGCCGTGTAAAATAACCGTGGTCTGACTTTATTTAAAACATTAAGGTGCAGGGTTAACACGGTCTAGACACACGCCCGTGTGTCTAACCGTGTAGGCAACTAGAGGCTATTTACCAAGCCATTTGCCTCCCTGAAATTAATATCAACCCAACTCAAAACAATACAAATCATCAATAACATATTTTCATGAATACTACTACGTATTTCATTGATATCTATATACAAACAACTTAAACAAGTTTGGCCAACCACTTAGCCATATACAAAAGAATAAAAACTTGATGGCCTATACAATGGCATTACACAAAACATGTTCTCATAATGAATGATTCCTATACATGCTATACTTAGAAATATAATTTGGATATACCAAAATAAGGGTCGATATTCTGCTATGGGCTCCGACTCCAATGATCCACAAATTAGCTCGGCGTGTAACACCCTAAAATTTTAGTATCGATTTATTGCATGTTTTGGTGTTTAACTTATGTAGGAAAATTTTCTTACTTCTTTTCGGGTTTAGTATACCCTTGAAGAAGAGCATAAAATTATTCGGGGATGGAATAATTTTTAATTTTGAGAATTTATGGAAGTGGATCAAGTGGCATTGACACTTAAGTAAAATTAAGTGTCAAAAATTGGCATACGATGAGTAAATGGCAAGGTGGTGTTGGCGCATGAGTAATGGCATGAGGGGAGAGGTTCGAATCCCTTAAATAACAATTAGATGGCTTTATTTTTTGGTCTTTCCTAGCATGTGTCGGCCAAGTATATATATGGTAAGTGTTGACTTTGTTATTTTTGGTTAGTATATCATAGGAATAAGGAAATTTCTAACTTATGGTAGGGAATCAAGAAAATTTGGAAAGATATGGGGACATAGGGCAAGTATCAAGGAAAATGTTTTGGAAATAAAATCATGGCCATTTGACCATGCATATGGACGGCAATATGGTCTAGGGGGGAGCCGAATTTTGGTGTTAGTTTGGCTAGGATTTGAAGTCTCTTTTTGGTCATTCTTAGCATATGTGCAAAGTTTTACAATCCTTTCTCAACTTTTCTCCCTTGGCCGAATTTGTGCTTTTGGTAAAGCTTAATTCTTTTGACCATTTGGTCATTTTTGTTCATCTTTTGAAAATTCTCTTGTGCCTCTTCTTAGTGCCGAAATTTCTAGTACCAAAAAGACCATTTCTCTCTCTTTTTGTTTCTTTCTCCATTGTCGAATGTACCTTGCTCTCCAATACATCTTTTTCTTTCTCTTTTCTTCTCTTTGAAAACCGAATCTTCATTATCATCTCTTCTCTCATATTTTATTTCTTTTCACTCATCCTTTTCTCCATTTCTTTTCTCCATGGCCGAATGTTAGTGAGCCATAGCCGAACCATTTTCTCTTTTCTTTGGTTATCATAGCCAAATCCTCCATCACTTAAAGACATCATTTTCAATCCTTTCTTTTCAACCGGGGACAAAAGGGTAAGAATTCTTTTTAGTTTCGTTAGTTAGTAGTAGTCAAGGCCGAATATTGATGGTTGTATGAAGGCTATCTTAGATCGAAATAAACGTTCATTTTATTAACGATTATATTTGTTATACCTTAGTGCGATAAAGGAAGATCGGAAATCAAGTGGTCGTGAGTGACATAGAACGCTTGGATCGATTCTCCTTGTGGAACAAGAATATTTGTGGTAAGGAAATCTCGTTCTTAAAACCTTTAGTCATAATCGATATATATTATTAGGACGTGCTAACGATCTTTTGTCATTGAAGACAATCAAGATAGGGAAGAAACGGGCCGTGTATAATGTTCGGAAGAAGGGTGGTACGGTTAATCCCCCTAAGTATAAGCAAAGGGCTATTTCGGGAATCCGAGATTTTCCACCGGGTTGCGGACGTTCATCCGAGGAAAATCATTTGTTCGAAGCCATCCGTACTCCCGAACCGTTATTTGTTCGTGGATTTGATTCGATTAACGAACCATCAATCGGGGAGAAACCGCAAGTAGAAGTAGTTCGAAGATCCGAGGGTAAAATTTTAGATCGATATTTTTAGATCGGTTTTATTAATAAAATTATAGTGATCTAATTATCGTGATACGTATAGGTGTTGATGAGCGGGAAAGTCTAGTTCTCACTATAACCAGGTGTGTAACTTCACACTTATCTCTCAGGTTAAATACCAAACCGTAAGTATTTTGTTAAATCGTAAAGATGGCCAAATCAGAATTTTAGTAGTAATCAGTACTTTTGTGTAAATACATGAAAACGGTTAAAACCGAGAAATTTACGAAAAATTGCTAGATTGCTAAGTTTTTACGAAAAACTGCTAGATCGATAATTTGGATCATAAAACTGCTAGATCGATAATTTTTTTTAGAATGGGCCAAAAATATTCTAGTTCGATAAATGGGCCAAAGATCTCTAGATTGCTAAATGGGCTAGATACTATATTGTTAATAGGCCCAAATGAAAGGTTAAATTATAGACTTATCTATAATATGGATTACTTGATAAATCATGTTATGATTAAAGTTTGTTATTCATACATAATTGCATGGGATGGGATTTGATGAAGAGAAGAAAGGCCTATGGCCACGTATCTAGTTCGGTGGCTCTGCCACAAATTTTGGCTTAATGCTTCTAGTTCGGTGACTATGTCACAATCTAGTTCGGTAGTGCACTACAACATTATTAAAAGGCTTAATGCCTATGATTGGTGTGTTTGGCGGGGTGGGTTGACTTGATCCCCACAGGTGTGTTGGTTGGTACGGGGGTGTTAGCGGATGGAAATTAGGCTTGGTTTGGGAAATTCATTTTACATGCATTTTATATATATTTATTTCAGTTAATATTGTTGAAATGTGTAATTGGGCTCAAGCCCAAATAAATGCCTCGATGGTCTGGCCCAATAAAGATGGTAAGTGAGTTACACACTGAGTTCTTTGTAACTCACCCCATTTTATTATCCATTTCAGGTAATGGAAATTGATGTGGACTTGGGCCGGAGATGACGTGGTGGAGGCCATACTACAAGCATGGGTTTTATAAACTATGAACTTTATTTAAGTTACTTATTTTAATTACTATTTTGGGTTGATGTAATAAGGCCTCTAATTATGTTTTTATGGATTTTATTGTGTGGATGGATTTAATTTTGTTTAAGACTCTCAATATGGGCTTATGTTAATTTTTTTAAAGTTTTCCTAAAATATTATGTTTTATAACATTTGAACACCTAAATTACTCTTTTAAATTCGTTCAAATTCTTTTAAAAACTATTTTAAAGGTTTTGGCAACTATATTACAATTTATAAGATTGAAAACAGGTATTTTCTTAAATCATAAATTTTAAATCATTGTACTAAATTTTTATTAAACTTCATTTCCAAAAGGTTTTGTAGTACTGTTTTACTTAAATAGTTAGAGAAGTAAATGGATGTTCGATCAGTGTGACAAACCAAATCTCGTCTTAACGCATAGACTTGGTTTGGGGTGTTACACGGCGAGACTACATAGAAAGAAACAATCAAGGAGTAAACATTTAGCTTAGTAAGTTTGCATGTATAACACATAATAAATAAACTTGCTTCAGATAAACCATTTGACATAAGAATGGTATCATTATCTCATCTATAAAGCTTACTTCCTCATACATGATTCTTATTTGTCTCATGGTACTTACTAATCTCATACTTATAAGGTAATAAGGTACCTATATCACTTGATCACATTGATCAGCATACTTAAACATAATAATTATGTCTTCTAACTCATTATTCATAACATGAATAATATTCAATTTCAACGTGGTAATAGATATGCTTTCTTAACATTCTTGTTTTCGCATTTGGTTTACTCATTTGCCCGATGAATTTCTATGAATTACCGAGAATACTAGATCTTTTGTCATGTACTTCATGTCAATGCCATACTCTAGATATGGACTTATATGGAAGATCTCTTCTTGAATCAATGCCAAGCTTGCCTTGGTCTTACATGATAACTTATGCAATGCCAAGCTTGAGTCCTTGGACTTACATGATAACTTCCTTGATAACTTGATCAATGCCAAGATTGAGTCCTTGGGCTTACATGATAACTTGCTTGATAACTTGATCAATGCCAAGCTTGAGTCCGTGGGCTTACATGATAACTTGCTTAATTGCCGATGCCATGCCTTGGCTTGGTCTTATACGGACTTGTTATCTAATGTAATAGACCGTATCTCCCAGGTAATTCAACTTCAATCGGGACTTTCTCTTGTTTAATCTTATTGACTTCTTTGTTTAACATTTCATTAAACCATTCATGAT
The DNA here is from genome assembly GCA_025503065.1 of Gossypium bickii. Taxonomy (NCBI): domain Eukaryota; kingdom Viridiplantae; phylum Streptophyta; class Magnoliopsida; order Malvales; family Malvaceae; genus Gossypium; species Gossypium bickii. The sequence continues at coordinate 57,003,740 of CP106714.1, read as the reverse complement.
AAAAATGTATATTATACTAACCAATTAAATGATAAAATCATAAAGCTTAGAACTCATACAAACTTACATCAATATACAAAATGTATGTAGTTATGCAATTTAGTCCTCGACTTTGTTCTTGCATCGGTTTCGATCCGGGCTTCGTTTTCCTTGATCTATAATCATAAATAGATCATTTAATAATCATATTGACTAAATTGAATCATAACTCATACTTTGGCAAAATTACTAATTTGCCCCTATTCTTTCTCATTTTTGCACTTTTTCCCTTAGGCTCGTAAAATGATTTTCATGCAACTTTCTTAAACATCATGCTTAGCTGAATCATTTTCTCTACTATAGCAATCATCAATTCTCTCTATTTCAAATAGGTATGACCAATTTTATAACTTTATACAAAATGGTCCATACTATCATTTTTCATGAAATTCATTAAGAAAATGATGTTTATCTAACATCAAACTCTCATAAACTCCCATAAAACATCATTTAGCATGCATGTCATTCATGGATAAATTTTTGAACATGCATCTTAGCTCATTTAATAGCTAAAAATAACTAAACCATAATACAAGAACTTCGAAAATACGGAGAATATAAAAAACGAGACTAAGATGAACTTACTAGCAAGCATGAAAAAAATGAAGAACCCTAGCTATGGTGTCTCCACTTTTTCGGTAGCAACAAGGAAGAAGATGAGTGAATTTTTCTCATCTTTTTCCTATTTTAATCACTTATTAGGAAAAAGACCAAAATGCCCTTCGTCTTAAAAATTTCTATTACACCATCTCAAGGCCACTTTTGTCCAAAAATTATATTTTTGGAAAAATTTTTATTTAAGGACTTCTAATTACTATTCTAAAGCTATTTCATACAAAAAGCTTCTAGAAAATCATATTTTGCAACTTTTGCAATTTAGTCCTTTTGGACCAATCCACCACAATTTAATAAAATTGCTTTATGAAACGTTCATACTAGCATGCAAACATGGCATAAACTTTTAAAAACTCATAAATTCACCTCGAATTCGTGGTCTCGCACCACTATTCTGACTAGGCCCTAAATCGGGCTGTTACAATTCTCCCCCACTTAGGGATTTTCGTTCTCGAAAATCTTACCAGCAAAAAGGTTTGGATATTGGTTTCTCATATTCTCTTATTTTTCCCACGTAGCTTCCTCTATCCCATGTCTTTGCCACAATACTTTCACTAAGGCAATATTTTTATTTCTCAATTACTTGACTTTCCGAGCCAAAATTTTGACTGGCTCTTCACTGTAAGTCATGTCGGGATGAATCTCTATCTCTGATGGGGTAATCACATGTGAAGGGTCTGATCTATAGCGTTGCAACATTGACACGATAAACACATCATGTATCTTTTCTAATTCTGATGGCAAAGCCAAACGATAAGCTACCGGCCTAACTCTCTGAATAATCTCATAAGGTCCAATGAAACGTGGGCATAACTTGCCTTTCCGACCAAATCTAAGGACTTTTCTCCATGGTGACACTTTCAAGAAAACTTTATCCCCGACTTGATATTCTATCTCTTTTCTTTTTAAATCCGAATAGGATTTTTGTCCATCTGATGCAGCTTTCAAACATTCTCGTATCACTTTAACTTTCTCTTCAGCTTCTCTAACCAAATCAACCCCGTGAATTTGGTTTTCTTTAAGTTCAGTCCAAAATAAAGGCATTTTACACTTATGCCCATATAGAGCCTCATAAGGCACCATCTTTAAGCTCGAATGAAAGCTATTATTATAGGCAAATTCTATTAATGGGAGAAACTTCTCCCAACTGCCTTGAAATTCAAGAACACAACACCGGAGCATATCCTCTAGTATTTGAATTACTCTTTCTGACTGTCCGTCAGTTTGAGGATGAAAAGCCATGCTAAAGTTTAACTTTGTACCCAAGGCTTCCTGTAGCTTCTTCCAGAATCTGGATGTGAATCTCGGATCTCTATCTGATATGATCGATAAGGGAATTCTGTGAAGCCTTACTATTTCTGAAACATACAAGTTTGCCAACTTGTTAAGTGAGTAATCCACTCGTACGGGTATAAAATGGGCTGACTTAGTGAGTCTATCAACTACAACCCAAATAGCATCTTTCTTGCTTGGTGACATCGGCAAACCAGTTACAAAATCCATAGTAATACGGTCTCATTTCCACTCCGGAACCAAGATGGGCTGAAGTAAACCAGAAGGTACTTGATGTTCAGCCTTTACTTGCTGGCAAATCATGCACTTGGAAACAAACTCTGAAATGTCTTTCTTCATTTTCAGCAACTAAAATCGCTGCTTCAAATCATTATACATCTTAGCACTGCCTGGATGTACAGATAAACATCCGTTATGTGCTTCATCTAAAATTCTCCGAATAAGCTCCTCTTTTCTCAGTACACAGATTCTGTCTCTAAACATTAAGTATCCATCAGAATTAGTCTAAAAGTCGGATTCAGCATCTAACTCGCACTAAGCTTTCTTGAATTGCACTTCACTATCTTCTTTCTGAGCCTCTAAGATCTTAACTCAGCTAAAATAGAACCTTCGTCGGATAAAATCATTCTTGAATTCAATGCTATTAAAGCAAAAAGGGACTTCCTGCTCAAAGCATCGGTGACCACATTCGCCTTTCCTGGATGGTAATCGATGACCAACTCATAATCTTTTATCAATTCTAACCATCTCCGTTGTCTTAAGTTCAGCTCTTCTTGTGTCATCAAATACTTCAAACTTTTATGATCAGTAAAAATCCGACATTTTTCACCATATAAATGGTGTCTCCAAATCTTCTAAGTGAAGACTATGGCAGCCAACTCTAAATCATGCGTCGGATAATTTTTCTCATGAGGCTTCAACTGTCTGGAGGCATTAGCAATCACCTTGCCTTCTTGCATGAGTACACAGCCTAATCCATTTAAGGATGCATCACTGTAAATTATGAATTCTTTCCTCGACTCGGATTGTACTAAAACTAGAGCTTCTGTCAACATTGTCTTCAGTTTTTTGAAACTTTGTTGGCATCTTTCTGTCCACTCAAACTTCACATTTTTTTGTAACAATTTAGTCATAGGAGTTGCAATCATGGAAAACCCCTTGACAAATCGTCTGTAATAGCTGGCTAGGCCCAGAAAACTTCTAATCTCAGAGATGTTCTTCGGTGGCTTCCAGTCCATTATGGCCGAGACTTTACTTGGATCTACTTGGACTTTATCTCTCGAGACAATATGTCTAAGGAATCCCACTTCCTTGAGCCAAAATTCACTTTTACTGAACTTGGCATACAACTGATTTTCTCGAAGAGTCTGTAAAACTATCCGTAGGTGCTCAATTTGTTCATTCTCATCCCGAGAAAAAATCAGTATGTCGTCAATAAAAACAACTACAAACTTGTTGAGGTACGACCTAAAAATGCGGTTCATTAAATCCATGAGTATCGCAGGTGCATTAGTTAACCCAAAGGGCATGACTGAAAATTCATAATGCCCATACCTCATTTGAAAAGCAGTCTTGGATACATCTGAATCTTTCACTCTCAGCTGGTAGTACCCCGATCTTTAGTCTATTTTGGAGAACACAGCAGCTCCTTTAAATTGATCGAACAAATCGTCGGTCCTAGGCAATGGATACTTGTTCTTTACTGTCACTTTATTAAGCTGACGGTAATCGATGCATAATCTCATGGTGCCATTGTAACATCCTAGATTAAGGGTTGTGCGTTTGGAACATAACTCAAGTATTAGTAGGCTTTAAGTGTGTTTGGTGATGTTTTAGGAGTTTTTAGAACCCAAGGATGAAGGGGAAAGCTTTGGGAAAATGTTGGATTTTAAGTATAAAAGGGGGAGCTGGGTGAAGGAGCCCTTAAGGAAAAATTTGGGAGTTTTTGGACATGAAAGGGGGCTTGGTAAAGTGGCTTAAGGGTGCCACTTAAGGGCCTGGAGATGACGCCTTGAGCAGGGAGGCTCGAGTCTGGGTGATGGCATGGGAGTGTTTTATTTTTCCTTTTTGCATCAACAAGTGAAATTGGGCTAGGAAGGCCTTAAAAATAAATGGCAAGGTTTACGGACATGAAAGTCGGAGTGGTAAAGTGGCTTGGGGCCGCCACTTAAGGGCCTGGAAGTGACGCCTGGCGCAGGCCTTGGGTTCGAGCAACGTGGGCAGCAGGGAAGGGTGTTTTTATTTTTGGCTTTTGGCATTAAGACAAGGAGGAGCTAACGAAGGAGCTCTTAAAAGAAATTGTGACGAGTTTATGTCACAAAGAAACACCTTGGCAGAGTGGCTGGGGGCGTTATTGCAGCTTGCTCCATCAGGTCCCATGTTCGAACCATGGGGGCAGCAGTTTGGTGTTTTATTTTTGCATGCTGACGTGAAGGGAGAGAGAGCTAGTGGTCTGCACATGGACTCTCAATTGGATGAGGATAAAGCTTTGTTTTATTTCTTTTTAATTCGGCTATAGAAAGGGATAAAGGATTGGGTTGTTTTATTTAGTTTAAATTAGTAAGATAAGGGATAATGGCTGTTGTATTCTATTTATTTTTGAATAGGTGTCAAGAGATAAAATAAGAGTTTTAATTGGGATTGGATAAGTGGAGTTTTGGTGGCTGATTAGAAGATTTTGGGGGCTTGCATATTCGGCCATGAAGAGGTGTTAAAGTGCCGAAATTATTTTGTGTACTCCCTAGTCTCCCTTGCCGAATTTTTAAGGAAGAAAAGTCTCTCTTTCGAATATTCTTTTGCCGAATTTTTGCATCCTGTTTTCCTTTGACAAAAGCCGAAAGTAGAACCATTGGTGCATTTATTTTCTTACTTCTTTTCACAATTTTTTTTAGTTAATTTATTCTTGCTTAAACCAAAACCTCTCTACCCTTTTCTTTGCCGAATCTCCTACCTCCCTTTTCATTATTTTCTTCTTGTCCTCTAGCCGAATCTACTCCATTCTTTTGCCGAAATCTTCTCTCTGCTATTAGATCTGTTTTGTCCAAATATCGGGAGGGTATAGGTTCTTTTCAGGATTTTCTCCTCCAATCGGTTCTCAAAAAGGGGTAAGTGGACATGGCCGAATGACTTTTGTTTGGTTTTCAGGATCTATGGTTGTAGTCGAATGGCCTATGACTCATATTAATGTGATTAAAGCCAATTGTAGGAAGGAGGATAGTCTAACGCTGGGGATATTCGGGATTTGGTGATCGATCTAGGTAAGGTTTCGATATTTAAATCTGTTACTAATTAGTTTAAAAGCCGAAGGCTAACTATTTATGTGATTTCAAGGTGTAGCCGATTACAAGTGGAGTGTGTGGTTTCGGGATTTGGTTGGAGACCAAATCGGTTAAGGTGAGTACTATTAGTAAGAGACAGATCCTTCAGGATTAATGTTGGTAAAACCGAATATGGCCCATGACTAACCCTGGTGTTGGCCGAATATAGGGTCAAAGGATCTAGCACAGTAGATCGAATCTTTGGGATCTAGGATTCGCGATAGTAATAGGTGTGTACTTACACACTTCATAACTAATAAATTGTTGATAAATTGTATGTGTAAAACCGGATATGTGTAGATCTGGATTGATACCGTAAGGGTATGAGCAAGGAATCGGGTAAGTCCATTTCGATATGAGCTTGTTATATGATGCATGTTGATGCATAACATGTTTGGTATATGTAATACATGTGAAAGTATGACCTATGATAAATTCAGTATATATTGATATTTAAGCATGATTGGCATGATTTTTATATGCATATTATTGAGGGTGATATGAGTGGAGGGGGAAGTGATATCCGTGTCTTTAGGACACCAGAGGTTTGGCACCTTCAGTGGTTTGGTACCACATATTTCGTGACTTTGGGTCACCAGAGGTTTGGCACCTCATAGCGACTCGTCCTAGTGGTTTACCACCACAGTGGGTTGGCCCCACGGTTGATATTACGGGATTGTCACCAGTGATTTGGTATCACACGTGGGTTGGCCCCACAAACTATTATTCGTGACTTCGGGTCACCAGTGGTTTGGCACCACAATATTGATGGATATCGTGACTTTGGGTCACCAGTGGTTTGGCACCACCAGTGGTTTGGTACCACACGGGGTAGACAAAAGGAGTGATGGATGGCTAGGTTGGGTGCATGCTATACTTAGTTATGATTTGTGTAAGCTGTTGCATTAATCGGGGGAGGGGTTATACATTGAGTCTTGGTGACTCACCTTCTTCCTTAACTTTTTCAGGTGACTCGTAGATCGCGGATGAGGAGCCGGACGGACTTGAGGTGGCCATGCAATGGAAAACTTAGTTTACGTAGACCTTGGTTTTATTTTTTTATCTCATTCTTGTTTTATTAATTCGAGTTGTAATAAGGCCCTGAGAGTTTTTAAGTATTTTCACCAAGTATCTTTATTATTATGTTTTATTATGGATTGACAAACTGAGATATTATTTGCAAATGGTTTTGTTTTTCTTAAATCTATATATAATAAATTTTGAATCCGGTATTTTTATAACAACCAAATTTTTACTTAGAATAAGTATGAACAAATTTTTAACAGTTTTTACTTTTAAGTAAGAATATTGTTAAACGTTTTCCGCAGTAGCACTTCAAATTCTGTCGTATCGAATGGGCCGGGTTTGGGGTGTTACAGCCATCTTTCTTTTTCACAAACAAAACTGGAGCACCCCATGGTGAACAACTTGATCTTGCAAAACCTTTGTCTGTCAACTCTTGCAACTGTGTCTTTAGTTCTTTCAACTCTGTTGGAGCCATTCTGTAATGAGTAATGGATATAGGTATGGTACAGGGAGCTAGCTCAATGCTGAACTCAACCTCTCTTACTGGTGGCAGTCCTGGTAATTCCTCAGGAAAAACATCCACGTACTCACATACTATCGGTACTGACTCAATCTTTAGCTCTGTTGTTTTGTCATTTATCACAAAGGCCAGATAGGCTTCATACCCTTTTCTTATGTATCTCTGTGCTGTCATATGAGAAATCATTACTGGCGATCCACCTGGTTCATCTGATTCTACATGAAGAGTATTCCCATTCTCACATCTCATCTCGATGTATTTCTTCCCACAATTAACTATCACCTTATGGGTAGTCAACCAGTCTATACCAAGAATGAGGTCGAATTCATCAAATGGTAACAACATAAGATTTGCTTTAAAGAAATGACCTCTAATTATTAGTGGACAATCTTTACAAACTTTATCAACTAACATACTTATGCCTAAAAGATTAGACACTTTAATCATAAATTCTGTAGTATCAATAGGCATACTCAATCCGGATACTAATTTTATACAAATGTAAGAGTGTGTGGATCCGGGATCTATTAAAGCAATAACTTTGGTATTGTAAAGAGAAAAGGTACCCGTAATAACATCAGGAGAAGATGCCTCTTCGTGAGCGCGAATGGCATAAGTTCTTGCAGGCGCTCTACCCTCGGGTCTTGCAGCTTGTTCTCTGGGGTTACCTCTTCCACTTGTCCCACTTCTAGGGTTTCTCTGCGGTCTTCCTCGGGTCATACTCCCGGATCTTGGGTTCTGAGTTCTCTCCTCTTTCATCATCTCTGGACAATCTTTTATAAAATGGTCTTGGGATCCACATCTAAAACATGCATTTTCATGTGCTCGGCATTCTCCGAGATGACGTCTACCACACTATGAACATTCAGGTCTGTCAAACCTAAAATTCCTAACACTTGCAATTAAAGCCGTCTGTGCTTTGTTCCCCGAATACGGTTTACTCTTGTCTTTCCTTAAAAATCCAGTGGAAGTAGTTGATCGAGCAGGGAAATCTCTTGACTTCTTGGACGAAGACTGGAATGACTTATTCCACTGTCTCTTGCTAGAGTCGCGAGACTCAGTTTCAGACTTCTTCTTCTCTTTTAATAATTCTTCGGCTTTACAAGCCCTTTCTACTAACACAATGAATTCCTTTAATTCAAATACCACAACAAACAACTTGATGTCCTCATTTAATCCTACTTCAAACCGTTTACTCATAATGGCCTCAGTGGACACACACTCGCGAGCGTATTTGCTGAGTCGTACAAACTCTCACTCGTAATCGGTCACTGACATTTTACATTGCTTCAGCTCTAGGAATTCCTTCCTCTTCTGATCTACAAACCTTTGACTGATATACTTTTTCTTGAACTCTTCTTGGAAGAATTCCCATGTGACCCTTTCCCTCGGTACTACCGACACAAGGGTGTTCCACCATTGATAAGCAGAATCTCTTAAAAGAGAGATTACACACTTTATGCATTCTTTAGGTGTGCATGACAGTTCATTGAATACACTGATGGTATTTTCTAACCAGAATTCTACCTTCTCTGGATCATCATCTCTTTTAGCCTAGAATTCTTCTGCCCCATGTTTCCTGATCTTATCAATTGGAGGTTTATCTCCTCTTACCACCTCTACTACTTGAGGGGCTACTGGAGCAAGTTGTGGAACAGGCAGGGGTGGAGGGGGTTGTGCATTCGGGTTCGCCCGAACGAAGTCTCTATACCATGTATTCATCATGTGGAGGAAGGCTTCTCTAGCCCCTTCTCCTCCTTCTTGACTCACCGTAGTGGGTCTATTCTCATTCTCATTCGGCACCGTCCCTTCTGCAGGAGCTGGTGTGTTACTTTCTACATCATCCGCCACAGCTCTATCGGGATCCATTACTATATGTCTAAACATAACTTAAATCATCCGAAGTCCTCACACTATCATTATAAAAACATTCTTACGTATGGCATGTCTAGCTATACTCGTGCTCATGCTACGTTGTCCTAGAACCGACTAAACTATAGCTCTGATACCAGTAAATGTAACACCCTATACCCGAGATCGATGCTAGGACTAGATACGAGGCATTACCATGCTTAAATTCACTTAATCATGTACTTACGAGCTGTAAAATTTTGAACCAACTTCAAACTTTTCTTTCTTGATCATAACATGCATATTATGGGCCTACGAGGCCTTTAACCATTATCCGAACTCTTTTAGACACTTCATCTAACACTCAACATGGAAGCAGGGTCCACACACCTATGTTATTTAGAGACACGCCCGTGTACCCATAGACACGCCCATGTCTTCAACCGTGGGAGGTTACTAACTTTATTCACACGGCCTTGACCCGTCCGTGTCTACCAACCGTGTGAAGCTACTGACTTCAACCACACGGCCTGGGTACACGCCCATGCTTTGAATGTGTGTCTTACACGTTCCTTACACACGGCCGTGTAAAATGACCGTGGTCTGACTTTATTTAAAACATTAAGGTGTAGGGTTAACACGGTCTAGACACACGCCCGTGTGTCTAACCGTGTAGGCAACTAGAGGCTATTTACCACGCCATTTGCCTCCCTGAAATTAATATCAACCCAACTCAAAACAATACAAATCATCAATAACATATTTTCATGAATACTACTATGTATTTCATTGATATCTATATACAAACAACTTAAACAAGTTTGGCCAACCACTTGGCCATATACAAAAGAATAAAAACTTGATGGCCTATACAATGGCATTACACAAAACATGTTCTCAGAATGAATGATTCCTATACATGCCATACTTAGTAATATAATTTGGCTATACCAAAATAAGGGTCGATAGTGTGCTACGAGCTCCGACTCCAATGATCTACAAATTTGCTCGGCGGGACTACATAGAAAGAAACAATCAAGGACATAAGCATTTAGCTTAGTAAGTTTGCATGTATAACACATAATAAATAAACTTGCTTCAGATAAACCATTTGACATAAGAATGGTATCATTATCTCATCTATAAAGCTTACTTCCTCATACATGATTCTTATTTGTCTCATGGTACTTACTAATCTCATACTTGTAAGGTAATAAGGTACCTGTATCACTTGATCACATCGATCAGCATACTTAAACATAATAATTATGTCTTCTAACTCATCATTCATAACATGAATAATATTCAATTTCAACGTGGTAATAGCTATGCTTTCTTAACATTCTTGTTTTCACATTTTAGCTTACTCATTTGTGAATTTCTATGAATTATCGAGAATACTAGATCTCTTGTCATGTAGTTCATGTCAATTCCATACTCTAGATATGGACTTATATGGAAGATCTCTTCTTGAATCAATGCCAAGCTTGCCTTGGTCTTACATGATAACTTATTCAATGCTAAGCTTGAGTCCTTGGACTTACATGATAACTTCCTTGATAACTTGATCAATGCCAAGCTTGAGTCCTTGGGCTTACATGATAACTTGCTTGATAACTTAATCAATGCCAAGCTTGAGTCCTTGGGCTTACATGATAACTTCCTTGATAACTTGATCAATGCCAAGCTTGAGTCCTTGGGCTTACATGATAACTTGCTTGATAACTTGATCAATGCCAAGCTTGAGTCCTTGGGCTTACATGATAACTTGCTTAATTGTCGATGCCATGCCTTGGATTGGTCTTATACGGACTTTCTTATCTCATGTAATAGACCGTATCTCCCATGTAATTCATCTTCAATCGGGACTTTTTCTTATTTAATCTTATTGACTTCTTTGTTTAACATTTCATTAAACCATTCATGATAACAATGTATGTTATACTAAGCAATTAAATGATAAAATCATAAAGCTTAGAACTCATACAAACTTTCCTCAATATACAAAATGTATGTAGTTATGCAATTTAGTCCTCGACTTTGTTCTTGCCCCGGTTTCGATCCAGGCTTTGTTTTTCTTGATCTTTAATCATAAATAGATCATTTAATAATCATATTGACTAAATTGACTCATAACTCATACTTTGGAAAAATTACTAATTTGCCCCTATACTTTCTCATTTTTGCACTTTTGCCCTTAGGCTCGTAAAATGATTTTCATGCAACTTTCTTAAACATCATGCTTAGCTGAATCATTTTCTCTACTATAGCAATCATCAGTTCTCTCTATTTCTAATAGGTATGACCAATTTTATAACTTTTTACAAAATGGTCCATACTATCATTTTTCATGCAATTCATTAAGAAAAAGATGTTTATCTAACATCAAACTCTCATAAACTCCCATAAAACATCATTTAGCATGCATGTCATTCATGGCTAAATTTTTGAACATGTATCTTAGCTCATTTAATAGCTAAAAATAGCTAATTCATAATACGAGAACTTCGAAAATACGGAGACTATCAAAAACGGGACTAAGATGAACTTACTAGCAAGCTTGAAAAAAAATGAAGAACCCTAGCTATGGTGTATCCACTTTTTCGGTAGCAACAAGGAAGAAGATGAGTGAATTTTTCTCATCTTTTTCCTATTTTAATCACTTATTAGGCAAATGACCAAAATGCCCTTCCTCTTAAAAATTTCTATTACACCATCTCAAGGCCACTTTTGTACAAAAATTATATTTTTGGAAAAATTTCTATTTAAGGACTTCTAATTACTATTCTAAAGCTATTTCATACAAAAAGCATCTAGAAAATTATATTTTGCAACTTTTGCAATTTAGTCCTTTTGGACCAATCCACCACAATATAATAAAATTGCTTCATGAAACATTCATACAGCATGCAAACATGGCATAAACTTTTAAAAACTCATAAATTCACCTCGAATTGTTACACGTCGGGCACAACACTACATCGGGTTGTTACACGTCCAGCACAACACTCCATGTGGGGATAAAATTTCTTACCCATCCCTACACCCCAAAAATTAGCACCGGTTGCGGCACTAAATAGTATTTGCAGCAGGGCTGCCAGTATAGTACATTTCCTCCAATCATAATAATCTCATCCCCATGCAACATATCATACATGGATGCAACATATATATAATGTGGCATGCTCATATACAGTTATACATAAGATAAGGCATACAGTTAATTAATATCATAGGGGCATAACAGTCATTTTACCATAAGGCATAACAGTCATTTTATCAATTTGGGGTCTAGGTACACTTATCGACCAATCAATAGGTCCACAGTAGTCTCGGGCGACTCGTGCAACCTTAACAGACAAACAGTGCAAAGGGGCCCAAGGCCCATAATGTGTGCTCGTGTGGCCCATATAGCCTAGAAATGCTTTCGGCCATGTAATTTACACAGCTTGGCCCAATATTCTCCACACCTTCGTGTGGTTTACTCGTGTGTGGCCCACAAGCCTGTTGGGCCCACACGACCCATTCAGGCTCTACGTGGCCCAAAACGGCCTAAGACCACGAACTTGGTCATGGTGGCCTCAACAATCTAATGTCCACTTTTTATGCGTTCGATTTACCAAACGAGCGAACACACGCTCATGTAGCGTTAATTGTCATACTTTTTTCGGCTTTTTCTGGTTTACGATTTGTGCAGTGTTTACACACATGGATTTGATTTGTCACTAACAGTCGCTCAAGCACTCACCAACCTACATTTGGTCAATCAAACACCACCATCAGTCCTACTTTACGGTTAACAAGAAACCCGAAATCAACAGTCTATTCATAAAATAGAGCAGCGTTACCTTCAATCGAACTACTGTGATTTCCACGAATCTTAGTCTCTATTGATTGATCAAGAGTTCCCTGAATCCTTCCTTAACTGCCATAGAATTGCTATCAGTTATCACTTAAGGCAGAAGAAGAAAGGGAATAATAATTCGTTTATAGTACTTACATAAAGAGAACAAGATAACTAAATAGTGGAAGGATTCGGCACTAGCACAGCCCCTCACCCTCGATTTAAAGCTGTTAAACAAACCCCATTTTAGTAACTCAAAAGTCGAAACATCAAGTGCTGACTCACTTACCAAAAAGAAAGGAGCAAATTCAATCGACAGAGGAAGAGGAATGGTTTCTGCAGTGATCAGAACTGGAAATCCGCAGCACAACACTTGAGGGAGAGAATGAAGAGAAGAGGTTTCGGCAAAGGGAAAAGAAAAATGAAAAAGGAAAGGAGGTATATTCGGCCACTAGAAGAATTAATTGAAAAAATAAACAAGAAGAGACAGGGAGAGGAAGAAGAGATGACAATAAGAGAAAAAGTATATTTGGCCAAAGAAAAGGTTGTCAAAAATGTAACAGAAGAATATACAAACACCCCTACCACATTCGGCTTCAAACAAAAGAGAGAAAAACACCAATACGAAAAACCTGAAATGAGGAGTATACCAACTGAGGGGTATACCATTCTGGTCGAAATTGTTGAGTGCCCACAGTCCCAATTTAGCACAACACTCCCTCTCCCCTCATCCCTTGATTTTCTCCTAAAATCCCTCCTCAACTTCACCATCTGATCACACCTCCCCTCAACCACTCAACTTGAATTCTTCTCAACTACTTCAGTGTTTCAGTCAAACCACAACACTTCCCACGGCACCGCAGCAAAATAAATACTCCCTTGAGTCCACCAAAATTCAAACGTTAGTCCTCTAGCATAGGTTAAACGCCACTTACCCCTAGACCAGCAAGCTTTTTATGTCTTGCTTTACCCAAAATTATTTAAAAGCCTACTAACAATAGGCAAGGGTTTGTTCCTTAAAAATAAAACTTTTTGCACAAGCCCAGGCTTGAACCCAGGACTTCTCAGGCACTCCAAAACGCACCCAAATCACTTTAACCACTGAAGCAAACAAGTAGTTGTGCTAAAAACATGCAAAGATAAATACTTAGATTTTCAGGGCGTTACAATAGGTGAACACCACACCAGTTAAAGTGATAATTTCGAAAACAAGTTCGATAGATGCAACTAGTAAAGCCAAATAAGTCACATGAGACTCGTATGAAATCAGAGATGAGGAAACCTCACAAAGAACAAATTTCATATAAAAATTTGGCAAAATTCTAAAGTCCTTTACAAATGAAATAAAAACTATTTATAGCCTCACAGATGGCTAGCCGAATAGGCTATTTGGATACTGAATAGTCTACACAATTAAGCTAGAAAGAGGTTGGAAATTTCCTTGAAGCTTCTTGAACGTCCCTAGAATATTCTTGGCATGGAAAACATGAATGGGCAGCTTTTAGATGATGATTATTCAGTTAAACATTTAATGGAGTTGTTGGAGAGCTGAATAGCTTTGTCCATGTTTGGTGAAGGTGACTAAATGCTCCTTAATGGGGCTGCTTTGTGCAGCTAAACAGACTTGAAGTTAATGTGAAGCTTTGGGCATGCCAATGGAACATCTAGTGTGAAAATCAAAAATTGAGAAGTCCATTGTGTGTGAACTCACTTCACTGAATGGTCACTAATATGAAAGGAACTTTTCAGCAAGTGTGGAAGCTCAAGAAGCTGCTCTGGCGAGCTGGACGGTCAGCCTTAAGGAAAGAAAGCATCATACTTCTTGGCAATTGGTGTTTCACGAAAAGGCATATAGAGAAGCTAAAGATTTCAGCTTGAAATTTAATTAAGCTCAAGGTCCATTGAGCTACACCAACAGCCACCTGCACATTAAATTCAGTCATGCATGCTTCTTTAATGCCTACACCTTAACTTTGGTCATACTTGCTGTCCTTTAACGTCGAACCATGCATGAAAAAGAGAATTGTTAGGATTTAAACCCTCCCATGCTTGCATTAAATTCTTCCATGTATGTGCTGCAACAAATAAATTCAATCAAGTTACTTTCAAGACAAATTAAATTCGGCTGCAGCATGATATATTATAAATGCAGCTAAGACAAATTAAATCATGTGTTAACTAAGACATATTTAATTTGTCTCAAACTTAGACACCTTAAATCAGCTATTAACATGCATTAACTAAGACATATTGAACACTTAAATTAAAAATGTCCAAAATTTAGACATATTAAAAATGAAATTAATTATTTGAGTTGAACTTTAACTAATTAACTAACTCAATTAAATTAATTTATTCTAGGAAGTTAAATGCATATAATTAAATAAATTCGACCAACCTCAATGAGTTTGCATCAAACCGAATTTAGCTCCATTGAGCTGGAACGAGCTAGATCAGCTAGGGAAAAAACTAAGATTGAGCTCGTTGAGCTAAAATTGGGCTTCATTTTGCACTTAGGCCCCTCGAGCTTAAGCCACTCTCGATGGCATCGAGTTGTGTCGTAACATGATGCGACCGGGACCGGGTTCGCATCATACCCTCCCTCTTGGAAATGATTTGTCCTCAAATTGGGCCACTTGCTCGAGAATAAAGTTCCAAAGTCACAAACCCTTTTGTTCATGATCCAGACAGAATCATTTCCAAAACTTTGAGAACCAAAAATGGTTCGAGAAACAAACGGGTTATTTTCATGCCCTCCCTCTTTAGGAGGAACCATTTTGAATTGTCACCTACACAAAAATTTAATAGATTAGTGACACCATGGTTTAAGAACTCAAAAGGACATGCTGAAGCGTGATTTACAAATTGAACATATGTATCAATGCCAGGTTTAAAAACATGAGTCGATCTTTCCTTCTCGGGATGAAATATGATTTTCATGAACAGCCACATAAAATTATCAAGGAGCGATCTTAAATTGCAATCAAATTTCATTCCCTTTTTCAAAAACCAAGCATCAAACAAATTGTTCGCACAAAATTTATGATGCTTAATTTTCTCGCATATCGAACCAAAGCAAATTCCAGGCTTAAACACACGAGTTTGATGACGTGTTCCAAATTGTAGAAAACATTTTATTTTTGTCTTTAAATCAAACATGCCAAACCAAAAGGATTTTTGCTTACACAGAAACAAACAATCAAAATTCTTCAAAACAAATT
Organism: Gossypium bickii; assembly: GCA_025503065.1. Lineage (NCBI taxonomy): Eukaryota > Viridiplantae > Streptophyta > Magnoliopsida > Malvales > Malvaceae > Gossypium > Gossypium bickii. The sequence goes on along the minus strand of CP106714.1, from coordinate 56,988,014 downwards.
TGCTCAAATTCAAGGACTTCACATAAGACTTTAGAGGGTGCACGTTAATATCACACTCAGACAGATTAAGTGCTTTTCGTGAAAACTCGTTATCACACAAGGTCATATTTTTGGTGTGTCGATCTGATCGAACAATATTAACAAATTTTTCTTCACAAGACAAATCAAGAAAACAACTCCTCATACTTCTTTTTGAAACGAACTTATCAACCACAATCAAAGAATAGCAATTAATCGGACCAAAATAAGGAGATCTTTTAAAAACTAAGTCACTGAAAATTTTATCAACAACCCTGAAACCTGATTGTCGTGACTCGGTTGTTAAAATTTCCTTACCTCGCTTACCTTCGAGCTCATGTGGTGTGATTTCATCTTCAACCTTACATTTGCTGATCATACGAAAGCGTCTCTTGTAAGGAAGGTATTGAAGATGGAACTTATTAATTGATTCTTTAGAAATCTGAAAAGAAACAACACGAGGGAAACTTACATGGTGGCTAGTGGAAATATTCCTCACATGTTCTCGCTCATCTTTTTCCTTCGTTTCTTTTTCTAACTCATTCTCTTTTTCAATTTCTTTTTCTTTTTCACTTTCTTTTTCAATCTCGATTTATTTTTCAATTTTCTTTTCTTTCTCACTTTCTTTTTCCCTCTCAATTTCTTTTTCCTCTCTTTCATTTTCTTTTTCTTTTATTTCTCTTTCTCTCGTTTTTTTCTTTACAATATGAAGATGTTACAAATGATTCAGAAAGAGATGATTTTTGCAGGGTATGAGTGGAATGATTTACGTACACTTCGACGCAAGGACTCCTCCGTGGATGATTACTTTGAGGCATACGAAGAGTAACTTGTAATTTCTCGTCCGTCATCTGGAAAGATCTCAGACTCGAAGTTTGCTTCTCTTTGTCTAAAATGCCTTGTTGAGTAAGAGTCAGGATATGAATCTCTGCTCGAATAGTCTTTGGATGTGTGTCGCCGTGATGATCTTAACTCCGTGTCTCGACTTGGAAAAAATTGGCTTTCGTCTGGCTCGTTCTTCCAATTGGTTCAATTGCTCTTTCAAAGATTCTAATTTTCTTTGGAGCATTTGTTCCATCTCGTGAAGGAAGGCTTGACATGTTTGATTAGACAGAACGTCACCATAATCAATATTCCTTTCGGTTCTTCGAGACATAATTCTTTACTCACAAAGAAAATTCGCATACTTTTGGCTTTTTCTACACTCTATTATGTTCACACACTCTTTGTCTTTTTCCACTCAACCTCTCTCTCGTAATTTTGTATTTTGTCTCGAAAAGACCTATTTTCCGCTTAGGGGTCGGTTTCAAAGTGGTTTACAAGGGATATGTCATATTGGTGTAGGGTAGGCTGAAACAAAGAAATTTGGGGTTAAGTGTGGTGTTCGAGAGGGAAGAAATGGTGGTAGAACAATCTTGATGATCGGGAATAGAGGAGATGAAAAAGAAAATAAGAACTTGCAAAACTTTCACCTTCTTTTTTTATACTCGTATATATATATATATTAATTTCATATACTTTTTTTTTTACTTTAAATACAACAAATTACACTTGAATACAACTTTGAATTTTTTTAATTCGAATTTATTTTTTCACGAACCTACTCTGAGATTGGCACGAACATCGGCGCTCCTCGTTTGCAAGCTCTGATACCAAATGATGTGATCCGCTTCGGTTTGGTCGAGTGGATTCACTTGTTTGCCCGATTGTCGTCGAGGAGAATATTCATTATGTCCAAAAGGTTGATTTTGATTAAAGGTACTGGAAGTCTAACAAAGTGGTTTGTATAAGTTAAGGATGAATGGGATGGGATAGGTTCTATTTAACAAAGAAAATAAAGCTAAGTGATATTCGGGATAGTGATGGAAATGGAAAACGAACTTAACTTAAGAAAGATTCAATACTATATAACAGTGTCACCCTATTTCTTATATCGTTAAGATGAATTGATAGTTGATTGAGGGATAGGTGAACGCTACACCGATTAAGGTGATAAGTTCAGAAACAAGTTCGATAGACGCCACTGGCAAAGCCAGATAAGTCACACGAGACTCGTACGAAATCAGAGATGAGGAAACCTCACAAAGAACAAAGTTCATATAAAAATTTGGCAAAAGTCTAAAGTCCTTTACAAATGAAATAAACAAACTATTTATAGCCTCACATATGGCTAGCCGAATAGGCTATTTGGATGCTGAATAGACGACACAATTAAGCTAAAAAAAGGCTAGAAATTTCCTTGAAGCTTCTTAAACGTCCCTAGAATCTTCTTAGCTTGGAAAACATGAATGGACAGCTTCTAGATGATGATTATTCAGCTAAACATTAATAGAGTTGTTGGAGAGCTGAATAGTTTTGTCCATGTTCGGTCAAGGTGACTAAATGCTCCTTAATGGGGCTGCTTTGTGCAGCTAAATAGACTTGAAGTTAATGTGAGCTTTGGGCATGCCAATGGACCTTCTAGTGTGAAAACTGAAAATTGAGAAGTCCATTGTGTGAACTCATGGTCCCTAATGTGAATGGAACTTTTCAACAAGTGTGAAAGCTCAAGATGCTACTTTGGAGAGCTGGACGGTTAGCCTTGAGAAAAGAAAGCATCATACTTCTTGGCTCTTGGTGTTTCACGAAAAGGCACATAGAGAAGCTAAAGATTTCAGCTTGAAATTTAATTCAGCTCAATGTCCATTGAGCTACACCAACAGCCACCTGCACATTAAATTCGGTCATGCATGCTTCTTTAATGCTTGCACATTAAATTCGATCATGCTTGCTTTCTCTAATGCCGACCCATGCATGAAAAGGAGAATTGTTAGCATTTAAACCATCTCATGCTTGCATTAAATTCATCCATGTATGTGCTGCAATAAATTCAGCCAAGTTACTTTCAAGACAAATTAAATTCGGCTGCAACATGAAATACTATAAATGCAGCTAAGACAAATTAAATCATGTGTTAACTAAGACATATTTAATTTGTCTCAAACTTAGCCACTATAAATTAGCTATTAACATGCATTAACTAAGACATATTGAACACTTAAACTAAAAATGTCCAGAATTTAGACATATTAAAAATGAAATTAATTATTTAAGCTGAAATCTAACTAATTAACTAACTCAATTAAATTAATTTATTCCAGGAACTTAAATGCATATAATTAAATAAATTCGAATCAAGCTCAATGAGCTTGCATCAAACCGAATTGAGCTCCATTAAGGTGGAACGAGCTAGATCAGCCAGGGGAAAACTAAGATTGAGCTCGTTGAGCTGAAATTGGGCTTCATTTTGCACTTAGGCCCCTCGAGCTTAGGCCACTCTCGATGGCGTCGAGTTTTGTCGTAACATGATGCGACCGGGTTCGCATCAAACAATATTAGTCATCTTGGTGATATATTCTTACATTCCCCTTGGTCCATTATACTTCATGATCGTGAATTGTGTCGTTAAGAAACATAAAATATTCTTTCATACTTTTAGTTTTTGGAATTGAGATCTTAATGTTGTTGGCAATAGTTATTTGCAAAAACATAAGGCTCAACCTGTTTGATCGTTGCCATTGTATATGGTATAACATCTCTTCCTCACTGCTTGAATCAATAATAGCAGTAGGTTTATCTTCTAATTGTGCCAAGTCAAGATCCAAACACCTAAATGAAACTTGACTTGTTCACTCCATTCAGAGAAGTTTAACCTATTAAATAAAGTAACAGATGAAGCTTGCAAAGGAAGAGAAATAGCCACAAAATAATATATAAAAGTAAAGCAATACATAAATGCTCAAATATTGAATTTAGATATGCAATCAATTCATGTATATCCTAGTTCTCATTTGTGTAGATACTATAATATATTTATCATAAATATATGTTAATAACTTTAATAGACAAATAAATCATTTTCATCAAATATACAAGTTGTCTTTGGACATTAAAATATATATCGAATAAAAATATAAATTTTCATTATTATAATTTATTTAATTTTTAATTTAACAAATTATATATTAAAATTTTTAACTTTAAAAAGCAAAAACTTTAGCGCCTATAAAATACACTGGGCATAATCTGATGATATGCATCGTATAATAATTATGAAACAATAATATATACTTTTTGCAGTTTCAATAAGTAAATGAATTAAACTTTAACGCCTATAAAATACACTGGGCATAATCTGGGCATAATAACGTATGTGATTTGCGAAATCCTGATTCCATCCATTAAAAGAATTACAAAACAAAATAATTAAACTTCAATTCATTCCTATTTTAATCTAACAAAATAATTAAACTTAATTGAGTCCACCTAATTAAGCTAAAATCTTACCATCAATACATGCTTTTCTCGATCTCTACAATTTACGGTAAAAACACAGGTTCAAAGCTTGATTTGCCTTTGAATTATTCAAAAATTAATTAACATTTACTTTTAATTTTAGCAATCCTATTATCATAGAAATACGTAGTAATATTGAAATAATGATTAAAAATATAAAATTATTTAATTTTATTAGGTTAGCAAAAGTAAAAATAAAAATAATTTTTATTTATTAAATAATAATCTAGATCAATCTTGAAATATCTTATATCAAAATTGATTTATTTTAATAATAAAAGCATCTACTTATACAAATATAAAATTACAATTTTACATTTTTTCATAACCTTTTATAAGAATAATATTTTAACCGCTATACTATTGAGTTTATCTATATATGTCATATCTATTTCGTTCAAGAATGAAAATTAATTATTATAAATGTTTAGATGAAACTTTGTCAATTGGATTATGGATAAGAGTTAAGATGTGGTCGTCAAGATAAGGTTAAAAGTATGCTGTCATCGAAAACACAAAAGATATGACAAAGATTGAAGAAATACAAGCACAAAACTCTCTTCTTCAAGAACTGAGTGCGATACTTTAAGCCACAAAATGCACAATGTCAGTTGCAAGTGCAATTGGTATAAGTTTTTTTCCAGCAACAACAAGTTCAACCTCCACCATCATATGTTAACTTTTACCGATATTTTGTACTGTGTGAATTGTTGAAAATCAATATCTTTTCTTGCTTAAATTTGTATGTGAAAATATTTTAGGAATTGAAAAAATATGATAACAAAAATAGCAGTAAAATTATTTCTACAGTCATGCAAACAAATTAGCGGCATTTTAGGCACATAAGCACTGCTATAAGATAACTTTTTAGTGACATTAAGCAAACAAAATGTCGCAAAATATGGACAACTAGCGGCAGCTTCCCCCCAAGTGCTACTAAATGATAAAAGATACCGGAAGTATTTTATGCAGATTTCGTTGTGCTCGGCTAGAAAAACATCGCTAAAAATTATATACAATGTTACTTGTGAAACACTGCTAAATATGTATAAAACATCGCTAATTTAGCAACGCTTCTTGACATAAACATCGCGAGTTTTGCTGATTTTTCACAGAGTTTTTCGTTATGTCATTATCTATTTTGAGGCATTTAGAAATGTCGCTAAAGGTGAAAAAAATGCCACTATAAATAGTGGCAAGCAACAACATGGTACCACAAGTGCAACTGATCCTGACAACATTAATCAAAGCTAGCGGTTGAATGAGGATATATTCATGTAGAAAATGCAACAATTAAGGAAAGAAATGTAAAAGTATAAGAAATTAGAATCATTTGGCTAACTAAGAAAATATAAAAAAAAATGCCACTATAAACAAAATTTCTTGTAGTTGTAAGCAACAACATGGTACCAGAAGTGCAACTAATCTTGACAACATTAATCAAAGCTAGCGATCGAATAAGGATATATTCAAGGAGAAAATGCAACATTTAAGGAAAGAAATATAAAAGTATAAGAAATCAAAATCAATTGGCTAACTAAGAAAATATAATTAATAAAAATGCCACTACAAACAAAATTTCTCGTAGTGGCAAGCAACAGCATAGTACTAGAAGTGCAGTTGATCCTGACAACATTAATCAAAGCTAACAGTTGAATTAGCACATATTCATGGAGAAAATGCAATTAAGGAAAGAAATGTAAAAGTATAAGAAATCAACATCATTCTGCTAACTAATAAGATATACTAAGAAGCCTTTAGCTGTTGAGATATTTCGCCACCATGTTCCCCTAAAATTCAAGTTCTCCAAAATGCTCTATGATGGACATGGAGACCTCCAAGATCATTTGGCCTATGATACCAATCATATAAGTAGTTTGGGTTCTTCAAACGAAGTATAGTGTAGAGCATTTCAAAAACACCCTTTACCCGACCCAATCGCCGGGTCCAGGTACCAAGTGTTACAATTAATCCGAGTTACTTAACAACAATTCTAACTTGATTTATTTACAACTTAAATAATCGCCAAAATTTATTCATTTTTATCACATAACTTTTTCTCTAACTTCATTAATTATCATCAGGTTTTGAAATTTAACTACAAATAAACTTTCTGCAATTACTAAGGTTCTTATAATCAATTTTCCTTATTGAGTATGTATAAGTATATATATACACATTAGCAACATGGAATTTAAAATTATAATAAAAGTTCACTTATTTTCACCCCAAGGTGTAGCCTCTAAGGGTCCCCCTCTGTATGCATGATACAGCTATTACACCATTCACGTGAGCTTGGCAGTGTCTAGCTTGGTCCCTCCACACAATCCTCATGTAACAGCCCAATTTAGACCCTAGTCGGAATAGTGGTTTCGAGACCACAAATCCAAGGTCGGAATAATATTTTAATATTATTTTTTGTGTTTATAGTATGTGATTGAGCATGAGTGAAAATTTTATCGATTGTATGCTTAATTATGAGAAAGGACTTAATCGTATAAAATGTAAAAGCTGTGTACTAATTGTTAAAGTATTTATTTTCCATGGCTTTCTAAAGGAGGAGTCCTTATGTTGTTATTAAGCCATTATTAAGTTAGTGGATGGTGGATGGACATTTATAACCAATTATAATGTATGTTATAATGTTTTATAATAAGGGTAAAATAGTAAAGTTTGTATTAGTATGTATTAAATAAAACAAAAAGAAAGATGAAGCCATATTCTCATTTTTTTCTTGCCGAAAATTTGAAGAAAAAGAAAGGAAGAAAGCTTTGATTTTTTTTACTAGGGCCTAGCTTGATTGAGGTAAGTTTTTAACTTGGTTTTTGATAATTTTTACGTTTTTGTGATCGTTGTTTTGTGCTCTATAAAAACCATGCTTAAATTTTGTGAATTGATGATGAATATGAAATGTGCCATGGATGAATCCATGAGCTTTGTAAAGTTTGGTGATGGATTATGAAAGATATGTGTTAGATTAACATATTTTATCTTTGAATTTTTAGTGAAATTGAGTAATTTGGGCTAAATTGAGAAAAGTGTAAATTGAGGGACTAAAATGTGAAATAAATTAAATGTGTGGGCTTGTATTAGCATGGGAAGAATTCGGCTAAACTTATGTGAATAGAAATTTGGTGTATTTTGTGATTTGATAAATTAGGGACTAAAGTGTCAAAATGTGAAAATGTGAGGGCTATTTTGTAAAATGCCCTAAATATGTGTTTTTGGACTAAATTGAAAGAATTTGTGATTGAATGAGTTAATTTTGAATATGTATAGACCAAGAAAGGAGAGGTTCGGATCGAGATCGAGGTAAAGACAAAGTGCTCGATTAATTGTCCTTTTTGGTGTTTCGACGTCTAAGGTAAGTTCAAATATAATACTAGTTGTAAACTATATCTATGTGATGTAAATTGAATGAATATATATATATATATAACTATGAGATTAGAAAGCTATGTGCGCAATTGAATTAGAAGGCACTAAGTGTGCAAAATTAGAAACGAGACAGAGATGATTAGCATTGTGTGTGCAAAAAGATAGAAGCTTCGGCTTATCGAATTGGCACTGTGTGTACGATACCGATATAAGTTCAGTTTAACATATTGGCACTAAGTGTGCGGTGACGATTATGTTTCTGTTATGAAATTGGCACTAGGTGTACGAATAAATCAAAGGAATAGCAAAGGTTAAACGATAGGTAATATCGAGCAATTGAGTAGCACGAATGGTGAGTAACTATGTGTTGATCAAGGTACGTTTGAACTTATGTGGTTGATGTTAGCCTTAAAAGTTGAATGAATAGATACTTGAGCATATGGTTGAGATTAATGATGAGCCTATTTGGACATTAATCTATGTGATGGTTTAATTATGTATTGATGTGGTATTATTGAGTAATATGTATTATATTACAAACTTACTAAGCATTGAAAGCTTACTGTGTGATTTGTTCCTCTGTTTTACAGTGTCAGTAAAGTTTGCTTGGATCTGGAATTGTCAGTATCTTTATTACACTATCGGCAATCTATTTTAGGTACTTTTGAAAGGTGTATATATTTTGGTATATGGCATGTATAGACTAGTAGATATGGTATGTTTTGATGTGTATGAAATTACCATGTGATATGGCTTGAAAATGAAATGATGTTGAATTGCATGTATGAATTAAATGAATGATGGATGTGGCATGTGTTATGCTTATTTGGTTGATGAGAATGATAGATAAAAATATGAACTTGAGGTATGGTTTTAATGAGGTTTGGTTAACATGATTTGAATGTGTGGATGATAAGTTAAATTGATTTGTTATGATGGATTGGTATAGGTAGATGAATGATGTGGTTAAAAGATTAGATTGAGTATGTTTTGATATGTTTGAATGCCATTTAGAGTATGGAATAGAATTAAGTTATGTATGTAAGTGTGACCCTAGTGTGGGTGGCAAGTTTGGCCTTGAAAATGGCCTATAACTGCCCAAATGGTTGAACATACAGGTGTGTGGCTCAACCGTGTCCCTCGTGGTTATATTTCAAGGCAAGTTAGTAGCGGCCACGGGCTAGACATACAGGCGTGTCTTGTGGCCGTGTGAATAAGTCAGTATGTATGACCTGTTTTGACATGGCTTAGACACACGGGTGTGTCGAGGCTGTGGGAGGCACACAGCCTTCCTACACGGGCATGTGACCTCTGTAGTTTGGAAAAATCTTTAAATTTTTAGTGCCGACCTCTTTCTAACAAGTGTTTAAGGTCTTGTAGACCTCAATAAGAACTATATGATTATAATTGAATATGTTTGATTGATGATTAACTATGTGTTGAGAAATGGATGTGAGATATTTTGAAATGTTCAGAAATGTTTAGTAACACCTCTTAACCCTAGTCCAGTGACGGTTATAGGTTAGGGGTGTTACATTTTATTGTTATCAGAGCTACGATTTAGTCAATTCTCAGACTAACGTAACATGTGTGAGTCTAGCTATACATGCCATATATATAATTGTGATAGTATGATGAATCCTGACAGTTGAAAATGTGTTTTCATATAGTAATGGATCTCGATCGAGTAGTTGTGATGCGATCTCGGCCGCATCATGTTACAACACAACTCGATGCCACCGAGATTGGCCCAAACTCGAGGGGCTCAAGTGCAAAATGAAGCTTTTAATTTTAGTTTGTTAATTTGGTTGCTGGAATAAGGACTTTGATTTATTTATTTTAGTTACTTTAGTTATTATAATATGAGTCTTTAATTATGTCTTGTTTATTAAATGCATCGTTAATTAATGTCTTGCATTATTGATCTACATCTTTTAATTATGACATGCATTATGTGTTCTGCATTTAATAAAGTCATGCATTATGTAACTCTCATGTTAGTTAAGTTTGCATAATAAATTATGACATGCATTATGTAACTCCCATGTTAGTTAAAGTTTGCATTATTAAATTAAGTCATGCATTAAGTAACTCATTTGTTCATTTAGTTTACATCTTAAACCATGCATTTAAGCATCTTAGTTGATAAATATGTTTCAGTTTGTTTATATAACTATGTTAATTTAATTTGGCTGTTACTTTTTACTACATAAATTAAGGTGTGTTTATTTTCATTTTAAATAAAGTGATTTGAGCTGCAAATAAATTGGTGTATGAGTGTTTATAGTGTGCTGATTCTTATGAGTGTTTTTAATGCTTGATTATCTACCTTGTAGGTGACTATTCATATGGCTAATTGACTCTTCAAGTTTGGATGTTTTTCAAGCCTTCAAAACTCATTATGGTGGCTTTTCAAATGGACCAAAAGTGACTCTTCAAGTCTGATCGGTTTTATGCACTCAAAGTTAGTTATGGTGCCAATTAAGGAGATGAATACACAAGCATTAAGGCATTTGGTTAAGGAGAAAATGAAAGGAAATCAAGCAGCACATTTAAAGGACTATTAAGCCTTCATCAAGTGAAAAGGCATGACTTTTCATCTATGCATGAATCAAGTGAAAAGCCATGACTCTTTGGCTGCCCAAGGCTGATTTAATGAAAGAATTGAAGTCATTTGGCTGTTCAAAACGTTGAACTCTTCCAGCCCAAGTAATCGGCTCATTTATTCATGAATTGGAACATTAAATCATGTTAAAAGTTGTTGTTACTTAGGCCTAGAATTTCAAGAGTCTTTAATTATTGGTTAAGCTTTATTTCAGCCATTAAACATCACATTAAGGCTGAATTCATGTGACTTTTCAACTAGCCTCATGTAAGCACTATAAATACTTTGTAATTAGCTTGTTTAGGGGACTTTTGAACTTTAATCAAATTTTATGAACTTTGAGTTCTTGAGTGAGTTAAACTCCTCTCCTTTTTCGTACAAGTTTCATTAGACTTATGAAGCTTGCTTGTGGCGTCTTCGACTTGTTTGAACTTATCACCAAACCCCCTTTGGTATGGTGTTCATCAACCTATCTTCATCTTTCCACCTTAATAATATAGAAACGGGGTGACACTGTTATATAGTGTTAAATCTTTCTTAAGTTAAGTTCGTATTTCCATTTCCATCACTATTGCCGAATATCACTTATCCATCTTTATTTGTTTGTCAAAACTGAACCCCCTTAATTCCATAAACAAATTTTCCCATTTATAAAGACTCGAATATTTCACCTCGTAGACGATTGGGCAACTTCACATACGACTCAACTCAGCTCCGACGTGGTTCGTATCAAGTTGCTGACGATGTTGAGAGTAACGCGCCTGCTCCTGCTCAAGGGACAACGCCAGCCACATCTACGCCGAATGATAGTAGTGAGGTAGGAAAGGCTAAGCAAGCCTTCTTTTGAATAATGAGTGAGTGGTTTTCGAAGTTCGTTCGAACGAATCCGGCTGCTCCACAATCTCCACCCCCACAAGTACCTATTGTACCACAAGTGATAGATCCGATCTAACTGAATAAGCCTCCTATGGATAAGAACCATAAGTATGGGGTCGAAGAGTGTAGAGCCACAGCTGATGATGATGCCAAGCAAGCTGAGTTTTGGCTCGAGAATACAATTCAAGTGTTTGATGAGATGCCATTGAACCGTGACGAATGTATTAAATGTGCAGTTTCTTTGTTGAGGGATACGGCTTATAACTGGTGGAAAATGCTGATTTCAGTGGTTTCGAGAGAGAGGATCACCTAGAATTTCTTTCAAGTTGAATTCAAAAAGAAGTATATCAGTCAACGATTTATTGATCAGAAACGTAAAGAGTTCCTTGAGTTGAAGCAAGGCCGTTTGTCAGTTACTAAGTACGAGCGTGAATTTGTGAGATTGAGCCAGTGTACACGGGAATGTGTTTCGACCAAAGCTACCATGTGTAAACGCTTCATTGAAGGGCTGAATAAAGACATTAAATTGTTGGTTGGAATACTTGACATAAATGAATTTGTTATGTTAGTTGAGAGAGCTGGCAAAGCTGAGAAGCTTAGCAAGGAAAAGAAAAAAGCTAATTCCGAAGCTCGAGATGAAAGAAAAAGATTGATGAGTAAGTCGACTCAACCTTCAACGAAGAGACTTAGAGATGCAAGCAATCGCTCAAATGTTTCATTTCGACATACTCAAGCTCCAATTGAATCAAGTTTTGGAAGAGCTAAAAGAAATAAACTTGAGTGTAGAAAGTGTGGAAGACGACATGTGGGAGAATGTTGGGGCAAGTACAACAATAGAGTTTGCTATAAATGTAGATCACGAGATCATTTCATTAGAGATTGCCCAAAGTTAGCTGAAGAAGAAAATGTTCAGAATGTGAGATTGAGTAACACGACGCCTAGGGGTAGACCACCTAGAAATACCAGAAATGTGAGTGGAAGCCAGATAGGGACTACTGATACAGCTGTGAGATCAAAGGCGAGAGCACCTACCCAAGCCTATGCTATACGTGCACGAGAGGAAGCATCATCTCCAGACGTCATCACTGGTACTTTTACTCTATTTGATACTGATGTGATCGTATTGATAGATCCAGGATCTACTTATTCCTATGTGTGTGTGAATCTAGTACCTAGTAAGACTCTACCTGTTGACTCTACTGAATTTGTGATTAGAGTATCGAACCCCTTAGGCAAGTGTGTCTTGGTGGAAAAAGTGTGCACAAAATTGCCCATTGATGTTTCGGGATATATGCTTTCTGGCTAATTTGATGTTGCTACCATTCGATGAATTTGATATAATTCTGGGTGTGGATTGACTCACTTTGCATAATGCCATTGTGAATTGTAAATGAAAGAGTATTAAATTAAGAAGCCAGAATGGTAAGATAGTTTGAATTGAATCTAGTGATTTGAATGGGTTACCAACTGTTGTATCTTCGATGAAAGCTTTGAACTATGTGAGAAAGGGTTGCGAAACTTATCTAGCATATGTGATTGATGCAAAGGTGTCAGAAAAGAAAGTTGAATTGGTACCTGTGGTTTGTGAGTTTTTAGATGTGTTTCCTGAAAAGTTACCAAGATTACCTCCAATACGAGAAGTTGAATTTGGAATTGAATTAGTGCTGGGGACTACTCTTATCTCAATAGCTCTGTATAGAATGGTACCAACAGAATTGAAAGAGTTAAAGTCTTAGTTGAAAGAATTGACTGATAGAGGATTTGCACGACCGAGTTTCTTGCCCTGGGGTGGTCGTGTGTTGTTTGTGAAAAAGAAAGACGGTACTATGAGAATGTGTATTGATTATCGACAATTGAACAAAGTGACGATCAAGAATAAATCTCCACTGCATCGTATTAATGATTTGTTTGATCAGTTGAAAGGAGCTACAGTGTTTTCTAAGATAGATTTGAGATCAGGCTACTATCAGCTACGAGTCAAAGAGTCTGATGTACCGAAGACTGCATTTAGAATGAGGTACAGACATTATGAATTCTTAGTTATGCCTTTTGGACTAACGAATGCTCCTGCAGTGTTTATGGATCTGATGAATCGGATATTCAGACTGTATTTGGATCATTTTGTTGTAGTGTTTATTGATGACATTCTGATTTATTCATGTGATGAGACACAACATGCCGAGCATTTGAGAGTTGTGCTACAGACTCTGTGTGAGAAGCAATTGTATGCAAAGTTTAGCAAAAGTGAGTTTTGCTTGTGTAAGATTGGTTTTCTGGGGCATATTGTATCAGCTGCAGGAATACGAGTGGATCCGAGTAAAATCTCAGGTATCTTAGAATGGAAGCCTCAGAGAAATGTGTCTGAAGTCTGTAGTTTTCTAAGACTAGTGGGATACTATAGACATTTTGTGAAAGGCTTCTCGATGATTGCGACTCCGCTGACGAAGCTGCTATAGAAAGATGTTAAATTTGAGTGGTCAGAAAAGTGCCATTAGAGTTTTGAGCAGTTGAAAGCGTTGTTGATGAAAGCACCAGTGTTAGTTCAACCTAAATCGGGAAAAGAATTCATAGTTTATAGTGATGCATCGTTGAATGGTTTGGGCTATATGCTAATGTAAGAAGGCAACGTCATTGTTTATGCTTCGAGGCAGTTAAAGCCGCATGAAAGAACTATCCGACGCACGACCTTGAATTAGCAGCGATTGTGTTTGCATTGAAGATTTGGCGTCACTATCTATTTGGTGAGAAATGTCATATTTATACCGATCACAAGAGTTTGAAGTACTTGATGACTATGAAAGAATTGAATTTGCGATAGAGAAGATAGTTAGAATTGTTGAAAGATTATGAACTTCTGATTGATTATCATCCGGGAAAAGCTAACTTGTTGCTGATGCTTTGAGTCGAAAGTCTTTATGTGCTTTGCAAGCTATGAATACTCAGATAGATCTATGTGATGATGGTTTGGTCTTGGCTGAGTTGAAGGTGAGGTCGATATTTATACGTCAGATTTGTGATGCCCAAAAGAGTGATGTTGAGATAATGACTAAGTGAGCTTAATGTGATTTGAATTTTGATTCAAAATTTTGAGTCGATAGTGATGATTGTTTGAGATTCAGAAATCGGATTTGTGTTTCGAAGAATTCAGAGTTAATTCAGCTGATTTTGAACGAAGCTCACAATAGTCGTTTGACTGTTCACCAGGGGAGTACGAAAATGTACAATGATTTGAAACAGTTTTATTGGTGGCATGATATGAAAAGAGATATCTCTGACTATGTGTCGAAATGTTTAGTTTATCAGCAAGTTAAAGCTGAACATCAAGTTCCATCCGGTTTGTTACAGCCGATCATGATTCCTGAGTGGAAATGGGAGAGAATTACAATGGACTTTGTGTCGGGGTTGCCTTTTATCTCCGGGAAAGAAAGATGGAATCTAGGTGATAGTTGACAAATTAACGAAATCAACTCATTTCATTCCGATGAGAATAGATTATTCACTTGATAAATTGGCTGAATTGTATATTGCTGAGATTGTCAGATTGCACGAGGTGCCACTATCTATTGTGTCTGACAGAGATCCGAGATTTACCTCGCGAATTCAGAAGAAATCGCAAGAGGCTTTAGGCATAAAATTGCATTTCAGTACTGCATTTCATCCTCAAACGGATGGTCAATCCAATCGAATTATTCAGATTCTCAAAGATATGTTGAGATGATGTATACTTGAGCTTGAAAGTACGTGGGAAAAACATTTGTCGTTGATTGAGTTTGCATACAATAATAGTTTTCAAACTAGTATCAAAATGGCACCATATGAGGCTCTTTACGGTTGAAAATGCCGAACTCCATTGTATTGGACTGAGATGAGTGAGAATAAGATTCACGGGGTTGATCTAATAAAAGAGACTGAGCAGAAAGTGAAAGTGATTCGTGACAATTTGAAAGCGGCCTCAGATCGTCAGAAGTCTTATGCAGACTTGAAATGGAAGGATATCCAATTTGAAATTAGTGACAAAGTGTTTCTGAAAGTGTCTCTATGGAAGAAAATACTTCGATTTGGCCGAAAGGACAAGTTAAGTCCGAGGTTCATAGGACCGTATGAGATTATTGAACGAGTTGGGTCGGTTGCTTATAGATTGTTGTTGCCACCTGAATTAGAGAAAATTCATAATGTGTTTCATGTGTCGATACTTCAACGGTACAGATCTGATCCGTCTCATGTGATTGCTCCTACTGAGTTTGAATTTAATCAAATTTGTCATATAGTGAAGAACTAATTCGAATTTTGGCATGAAAGATTAAAGAGTTGAGAAAAAAAAGAATTTCCTTAGTGAAAGTATTGTGGCACAAACACGGAGTAAAAGAGGCTACATGGGAGCCTGAAAACGTTATGAGAGAACAATATCCACACCTATTCACTGTTAAGATTTTCGGGGACGAAAATCCCTAAGGAGGGAGAGTTGTAACAGCCCGGTTTAGACCCTAGTCGAAATAGTGGTTTTGAGACCACAAATTCGAGGTTGGAAAAATATTTTAATACTATTTTCTGTGTTTATAGTATGTAATTGAGCATGAGTGAAACTTTTATCGATTGCATGCTTAATTATGAGAAAGGACTTAATCGTATAAAATGTAAAAGCTGTGTGCTAATTGTTAAAGTGTTTATTTGTCATGGCTTTCTATAAGAGGAGTCCTTATGTTGTTATTAAGCCATTATTAAGTTAGTGAATGGTGGATGGACATTTATAACCAATTATAATGTATGTTATAATGTTTTATAACAAGGGTAAAATAGTAAAGTTTGTATTAATATGTATTAAATAAAACAAAAAGAAAGATGAAGCCATATTCTCATCTTTTCTTACCAAAAATTTGAAGAAAAAGAAAGGAAGAAAGATTTGATATTTTTCCGCTAAGGCTTAGCATGATTGAGGTAAGTTTTTTACTCGGTTTTTGATAATTTTTACGTTTTTGTGATCGTTGTTTTGTGCTCTACAAAACCCATGCTTAAATTTTGTGAATTTATGATGAATATGAAATGTTCCATGAATGAATTCATGAGCATTGTGAAGTTTGGTAATGGATTATGAAAGATATGTGTTAGATTAACATATTTTGTCTTTGAATTTTTAGTGAAATTGAGTAATTTGGGCTAAATTGAGAAAAGTGTAAATTGAGGGACTAAAATTTGAAATAAATTAAATGTGTGGGCTTGTATTAGCATGGGAAGAATTTGGCTAAGCTTATGTGAATAGAAATTTGGTGTATTTTGTGATTTGATGAATTAGGGACTAAAGTGTCAAAATGTGAAAATGTGAGGGCTATTTTGTAAAATGCCCTAAATATGTGTTTTTGGACTAAATTGAAAGAATTTTTGATTGAATGAGTTAATTTTGAATATGTATAGACCAAGAAAGGAGAGATTCGGATCGAGATCGAGCAAAGACAAAGTGCTCGATTAATCAACCGTTTCGGTATTTCGACGCCCGAGGTAAGTTCGGATATAATACTAGTTGTAAACTATATCTATGTGATGTGAATTGAATGAATATATATATATATATATAACAATGAGATTAGAAATGCTATGTGCGAAATTGAATTAGAGGGCACTAACTGTGCAAAATTAGAAATGAGACAGAGATGATTAGCACTGTCTGTGCGAAAAGAAAGAAGCTTCGGCTTATTGAATTGGCACTGTGTGTGCGATACTGATATAAGTTAGGTTTAACATATTGGCACTAAGTGTCCGGTGACGATTATGTTTCTGTTATGAAATTGGCACTAAGTGTACGAATAAATCAAAGGAATAGCGAAGGTTGAACGAGAGGTAATATCGAGCAATTGAGTAGCATGAATGGTGAGTAACTATGTGTTGATCAAGGTACGTTTGAATCTATGTGGTTGATGATAGCCTTAAAAGTTGAATGAATAGATACTTGAGCATATGGTTGAGATTGATGATGAGACTAATTCTGCATTTATCTATGTGATGGTTTAATTATGTACTGATATGGTATTATTGAGCAATATGTATTATATTATGAACTTACTAAACTTTGAAAGCTTACTGTGTGATTTGTTCCTCTGTTTTACAGTGTCAGTAAAGCTATCTCGGATCTAGAGATTGTCAGCATCTTTATCACACTATCGGCAATCTACTTTGGGTACTTTTGAAAGGTGTATATATTTTGGTATATGGCATGTATAGACTAGTAGATATGGTATGTTTTGATGTGTATGAAATTGCCATGTGATATGGCTTGAAAATGAAATGATGTTGAATTGCATGTATGAATTAAGTGAATGATGGATGTGGCATGTGTTATGCTTGTTTGGTTGATGAGAATGATAGATAAAAATATGAACTTGCGGTATGGTTTTAATAAGGTTTGGTTAACATGATTTGAATGTGTGGATGATAAGTTAAATTGATTTGTTATGATAGATTGGTATAGGTGGATGAATGATGTGGTTAAAAGATTAGATTGAGTATGTTTTGATATGTTTGAATGCCATTTAGAGTATGGAATAGAATTAAATTGTGCATGTAAGTGTGACCCTAGTGTGGGTGGCAAGTTTGGCCTTGAAAATGGCCTATAACTACCCATACGGTTGAGCACACGGGTGTGTGTCTCGACCGTGTCCCTCATGGTTATATTTCAAGGCAAGTCAGTAGCGACCACAGGCTGGACACACAGGCATGTCTTGTGGTCGTGTGGATAAGTCAGTATTCATACCCTGTTTTGACACGGCTTAGACACACGGGCGTGTCGAGGCCGTGGGAGGCACACGACCTTCCCACACGGGCGTGTGACCTCTGCAGTTTGGAAAAAATCTTTAAATTTTTGAAAATTTTTGTAAGTGTTCGGTTTAGTCCCGACCTCTTTCTAACACATGTTTAAGGTCTCTTAGACCTCAATAATGGACTATATAATTATAATTGAATATGTTTGATTGATGATTATGTGTTGAGAAATGGATGTGAGATATTTTGAAATGTTCAAAAATGTTTAGTAACGCCTCTTAACCCTAGTCCGGCGACGGTTATGGGTTAGGGGTTTTACACCTCAAGTAATCGCTTGACCCTATATTCAAGGTAAAATACATGTAAGTTCAAAAAAAAACTTAGTGAAAATTTATTCAAATGTGTTCGCAAGTGACTTTGAAGTTCAAGAAATAACTAATCCACATAATTAAACTGTCTGTATATCATAAAAGATCCTATAGTTTGACTGGAACAGACAATGGCCATATGTTCTTCCTGAATGAATCATTGGCGAACACGTCAGCTGATTTAAGTGAAACTATCCTCTTTCTAACACCCCTATTTGAGACTTAACATTTTATGGCTTCATCTTCAAAATTTTATTTACTTTCCTGGTTTGACTCAGCACAAGATAACCATGTAAGCAAGTATGTGGATTGGCGAACTACCTTTAGCGGACTTGCAGATATCTCGCCACAATGGCGGATTCTTATCCTAACCTATTCATTCCACATTGGACTCAATGCTTCATTATGTTTCCTCGACATTACCTTATTAAAACTTGTTTATGATTAAACCCTTCTAAAGGAAATCTCATTTACTTACATACTCTCACGTGTCTTTGAAAATACAAGTTTTGGTGGATAGTTTAAGTTCCACTCTTTCTCACGAAACCATACTTGTAATGTACTCCTACTGGACTTGTCCCCTATTTGATAGTACAAATGGACATTTCCTCAACCAGATAGTCCTAATAGACTCCTCAACCACCGTTAGTTCCCAACGGACTACCCCTCACTAAATCAAATTGTGCGACTTCCCTTTTTATAAGTTAGTCCCTAATAGACTACTTAACGTTAAATAGTCCCAACGAAAATTTTCTTACTCAGGTATTCCCTAATGGACATTCCACCTGTGATAGTTTTTCACAGACTTTCTTCTTAAGATAGCTCTTGGCAGACTTTCCACTTTTTTGGCGACCTTTTTTATCAATAACCACTTAGAATTTAAAGCCTGAAGAACTGTTTTGTTACCTCATAGCCAATGATGTTTTATATGTCATCTCTGGCAGACTCTTAATGGCGAACACTTAATTACAAATACTTTGAAGGAAATACCTCCTTCTCTCACATATGCTCGCATTTAAGATGTTTCTACTAGTTCCTCTTACCTTCGCATTTTGGCAGATCCTCTTTTTAGCACGCTTGCTAGCATTCTCAAATACACCATGATCATGTTAGACTATTTGCTATACGAGTCATACAATGACTTCCCTTTTATGCCTTGACAGGCTTACTGGTTCATTGTCTTAGCAGATTCCATTTTTTCAATAAGGTGTACGTGTTCACCACTCGACCATGCCATGGCTAAACATGGACTTTTGACTCCTAAAAGCCAATAAACCCCTTTTAAGGTGTCGCTTTGTAGAGCCTGTATACAGTTTACACGGTTTCTCTCTGAAGAGCCTGTATAGTATTTATGCGGTGTCGATCTTACAATGTCACTCAGAAGAGCCTGTATACCATTTACACAATGTCTCTTCAAAGAGCCAGTAGATAACCATTCCATGATGCCAGACTTCCTCGAATCCTTTTTCAGTTCGTACATTTTCTCCATTTCGCCAATTTTACTATCTACAACTAACCTGCCAATGTAACTCCCTCCTTACTTCGCATTTTATAAACATACATGTCACGTATAATGTTACATACACTATTATAACAAAGAGTACGACACATGTAATACATTGTTACACAGTTTTAACATATAGAGAATACTAGCAGACCTTCATGTATCCACTCAACCTTATACATGCATGACTTACTCATTCATCGTAATCATATACAAGTATAGAACTCAGAGAAAATAGTCACACAGAACATACACCAACATACCAACCAATAGACACCCAAAGCTAGAGTACAGAAACTCACCGCCTATCATTCATCCTCGTTAGCTTAGTGTTTCCAAATGCCAGAATCTCTTTCATCCTAGCAGCTAAGCATGACAACCCATATACCAATTAAATCGAGGGTATTTAAACTTAATAACCCAGAATTCAGTATCATATAGAAGTTTCTTAGAGATTTTAGAAATCCTTACTTCTCTTTCTCAAACCTACGAATACAAAAAGACAAAAAGGCTTACCAGTTCACTGGATTCTCTACTTCTTGGTCTCAAACCTCATGATTTCTACCTCTAGTAGAGCTTTCCTCAACTTTCTCTTCTTCAGAGCATCTGTAGAATATGATACAAAATAGAAGAAAAAGAAACAAAAATGAGGAGAATTATGTCTCAAGAATAATTCTCCTCACATATATATATATATCCCTTTTTCGTATGATCACCATAGTCCCAAATAACCATCCACCACTAATCATTTTGTCTTCCACTGAGGAACCAGCCAGTTCCAGTTTAACTGAACTAACATTGAGGCCAAGCTACTTGCTATTCAGCCATTAAATTTCCATATTTTAGGGTAGAGTCTGCCGAACATACTACCTCTTTCAATTAGCTCCCAACCTTTCCTAAATTTTGGGACCTTAATGAAAACCGGTTGCAACAATTTTTTATGTCCATGAAAAACTCGACATAGGCTTTGTGACATCCTACACCCAATCTGGTTGTCGAATCTTGAATATGAGACGTCACATTACATTGTTGGAGCAGCTTAGACAAATTTGACATTAATAGTCAGTTGTTTAAACTTATAAACCTATACTAGTTCAAACTATTTTTAAAATTACAAGTGCATTTAAGCATATAGATGTCTAGCCATTTCATTCATTGTGTCTCAACATTAATCATGGTTAGATACAGAGTCAATATCTGATTCCATACTCAATTAAATTATTCAATTGTAAGCCTCAAGACATTGAAGGTTATGTCTTGAGATAGGCTTATCCAATTCTAGACCTTTATCTTTGATGTCTTCATATTGAGAGACATAGACACTCGTGCCTTAAGACAAGTTCATTTGGTCTTCAGACCACTACCCAAAAATACATGAAATGGCATTGTATTCTTTATGTCTTGATAAAATAGCCTCATTGTCTTGAGACCAAAAGGTGATTTCACTTAGTATGCACATTTTATCATATTCAAATTAATTTCGATATAAGCCAACCCTAGGCCAACATTATACAAAAATATTAAAATAACTTGTAATTCACTCAACTAATTTAGGTATATGCCTTTACTACTTGCAAAACATACCGCAACTTTACAAAGATATAGTTGAGCTAAAATGTGAGATCTAGATGTTGTTGACACTTCTCGATCGATCCAAAACCTAATTGCCACCTTGGCAAGGAAATAAACAATACATATACTGAACAAAAGAGCTCAGTGGTGCTGACATAATCTAAAAACAATGTATAAGTAAATCAACCAAGTACACTATATATGAATTCATTTATAACAAGTCTTTATGAATAAACATTATCTCCTAGCTCACTACTTAGTGATTCCTTACGAAATCATTGTTTGGTTTAAGGCCCGTATATCAACAAACCAATAGTCCTTCAAGGCTTAATATTACTAAATCTATTATCACACTTAAATTTTAGTATTAGAATCAATGCTATCTCAATCTCATTTTCAAACATAGAACACTTTCATATCAAGTTCATATCTCATTTTCATAACCAAGTATTTCGACTCATTTTATAGCATCATCGACCCTTGGGGCTCGTGTTATGCAGTTCGCATGATCTTTCACATGCTATCTTACATCTCATTTACATTAAGGTTCAATAATCAAATCAAGCATAAGCTAACCAAATAATTCAATCTCAATAATTATATTATAAACATACACTCTTTATAAATATATATCATGTTAATTTTATTAGCTCACATTTGTCTTATTATTACGTGTAACAGCCTGACTTTAGGGCTAGTCAGAACAGTGGTTTCAGAACCACTAATCCGAGATATGTGTTATATGTGTTATATCATGATTATATGGGTGCATAAAAATTTTGGTGCATTAATTTTGGTGATTGCATGCTTAATTGCGAAAAATGACTAAATCGCATGAAGTGCGAAAGTTTTATTTTACAAACTAGAGGTGTCTAATAGCTATAGAATATTAAATTAGAGGTCCTTAATGTGCAATTAGGCCATTGGGGAAGTGATGGCCGGCCATAGGGACTAGAAAATTAAATTGGAAAATGGTTAGATGAGTTTTGGTGACTTAATTGAATAAAATAAGATAAAATAAAGAAGCTATCATCTTTTCCTATTCCCATTTCTTCTTCCATCGAAAACTTTAGCAAGAATAGGGGTTTTTGAAGCTCAAACTTTCAACCAAGCTATCCTCTTGCAAATCAAGAAGAACGTGGAATCAACCTTGACCGGGGAAAAGGCAAGGATACAGACTAAATTGCAAACTGACATATTTTGTATCGAGGAAAGTTTATGTGTAAACGATACATCCTTATTATGTAGGTTCTTTTACTGTAACACCCCTTACCCGTATCTGACGTCGAGATAGGGTACGAGGCATTACCTATCTTAAACACATGTAAACATATATTTCCGAGTCATAAAATTTCGTTCAATTTTAAAACTTTTCAAACTTTTCCTTAAAGTCCCTAATATGGACCTACGAGGCCCAAAACACACTTTGAAAACGGTTCAGGACTAAACCGAGCACTTTAGAAAAACTTTAGAACATATTACTGAGATCAGGGGCACACGCCCGTGTGGAAGAGTGACACGTCCGTGTGACCTCTTAACATGGCCATGCTGAAGGACCGTGTAGCTCACACGGCCTGAGCATATTGGGACACGCCCGTGTGGATTTATTTCTCTTTTCAACCCTACAGGGATTTTCACACGGCCTAGCACACGCCAGTGTTCATGGCCCGTGTCCCTCACACGGCCGTGACACACTCGTGTTCCAAACCGTGTGCAAAAACCTTGACATTCTATTTCTGACGTCATGAACCCTTTTAGGTCACACGGCCAAGGCACACACCCGTGTGCTAGGCCGTGTGGTGAATTTAATTTCACAATTAAGGTGCAGAGGACACACGGCTAGACTACATGCCCATAGGGCAAACCGTGTATCACACATGGCCCAGACACACGCCCAGGTTTCTACCCATGTGGACAAAAACAAGGCTATTTACCAAGCCTTTTGCCACCCTTACTTGTACCAACATACACAACATCAAGTAACACCCATCCACACATAAATACATGACCAGTTCACTACAACTAAGACATTTACACAACATAGCCACTTCACTTCATCCACATGCAACACTTATTACATTCTTTATCAATTCAATCATACAACTTGCTCAATCATGCATTAACACACCATACGCTCAACCATGCAAATTTTCACATTCATGAAAAACATAATCATATGCATATAACAATAACAAATATTAGCCATCATCCATGGCCTTATACAAACTGATCTATCAAATAATATAGGCCCACATTTAGCAAATTCAGCTATGACACTTAACAACAAAATTAAATCTTCAATACATGCCACAACTCAACTACTTGAACTCAACAATACCCGAAGTGATAGCTTAATAGTGTGATGGTATATCCGGCGTTCTCCAACCCGAGCTAGCCTGAGGACATTATAAACATGGAAAATAGATAGAGTAAGTTATATAGCTTAGTAAGTTGGTATGCAAATAATAAGCAATTTATTAACATACTTTTAACAATTCTCATAATAAGTTATCAAGATAATACAATCATAATTGCACAAAGTTTCACTACTCACTTTTGAGCATATCAAGCTGTCTATGCGAGTCATAGTCACTAAATTATTTATATCTTGAGCTATAGAACTCCAAATTTAGTTTTGCTAATTTTCCTTGAAACTAGACTCACATATCTCCTTGTCATAAATTTTCTAGAATTTTTGGTTTAGGTAATAAGTACATTTTATTCTTTACATTCGTCCCTATTTTGCTGTCTGATAGTTTCGACCCTTCTTTACTAAGAATTACTTATCTCCTCGTACGGGACTCAGATGATGTTCTCGTTTGATTCTCTTGAAAATAGATTCATTGAAACTTTAAAACATATCATTATAACTCGTAATTCTTTTTATACTATTTTTAATGATTTTCCAAAGTCAAAATAGGGGATTCCGAAATCATCCTGAACCTATCCCACAAAAATTCAAACATCTCATAATATGAAATTCTTTTGTTTACACTGTTTCTTTAATTAAAACTAGGCTCAATAAGCTTTAATTTCATATCTTATTCAACCTCTAATTTGATTTCCAAATTTTTTGGTGATTTTTCAAAGTTATACAACTGTTGAAGTCCAAAACTGTTTTATTGCTTTTACTCTTTCATGATTACTTTGTATTAACATCCATTTAATCATACATAACACCAAAGCATATCCTTAACTAGCCATTCTAATAGCTAGTCATTATCGAATATTTACATGCCATTCATTTGCCCCTTTAACCCTGTACATTAACAACAAAACTTAAACATATCATGTCTCAATTTAATTTGGCCTAAAAGCCTCACACATGATCATCAATCAAATTTACCACCTATTTATACGTCATAAGTATAGAACTATCGTCACAAGGTCATCAGAAGATCATTTTCATAGGTATGACTTACTCATTTACATTCTTACCAAATGCCCCATATACATCGAATTCAGTACTCATGAATTTTGCATACATACTTGTACCCTTTCAACATGATCATACCTTGTCATTTCTTTGACATCATCTTTTGATTTACCCATTGAACCTCTTGGGATACTAAGGATACTTGAGAAAACTCGTACATGATGTATTGTACCAATGCCATGTCCCAGACATGGTCTTACGCTGGCTCTCATATTATGGCCGATGCCATGTCCCAGACATGGTCTTACACTAGCACACATATCAATGCTGATGCCATGTCCCAGACACAGTCTTACACTGGCTCTCATATCGTGGCCGATGCCATGTCCCAGACATGGTCATACACTAGCACACATATTGCCATGGTCCAACTATGGTCTTTACCGTCAATTCATCACATGTCGAAATTCGATCATACTTCGCCCTACATTTCTCTTAATTTGATCTTTCAATACAATCTCGTAATTTTTATATTATTCATGATCCAATAATAACATACAAAATAATACATGATATCGGTTAAGCATTTAAACATATCAAATTTAATGCTTATTAATATACAAACTTACCTCGATATAAAACGACGAAATAAGTCAATTACTCGATTATCTTGCTTTTTCCCCGATCTAATTCTGAATATCATCTTCCTTGATCTATAACAACACATTTAATTTATTATTCATCATGCTACTCAAATTAGCCCAATTTCACATTTTTGGTAAAATTACATTTTCCCCTAAACTTTGTCATATTTACACTTTTTCCCCTAGGCTCGTAAAATGAAATGCATTCAATTTCTTTCCTACCCATGCCTAGTCGAATATTTATCATACTTATAGCAGCCCACATTTTTCACATATTCATACTTTTACCACACAATTTATCACATTTCTCAATTTAGCCCCTAATCGACATTTCTATCAAAAATCACTTTACAAATGTTGTTTATCTAACAACAAGGATGTATTTTCTATCATCAATTATAAAAATACACACTTTATCAACAACAGAAAAATTCACAAACTTTAACAGTTTTGAAAACGAAGGTACGTGATAACTAAATCGAGTTACCACGACTCTGAAAACATAAAAATCATTAAAAACAGGGCAAAAACCACTTACCTATCAAGCTCCAAAGCTTGGTCGAATGAAACCCAGTCCATGGTTGCCAATTTTTTTCTATTACGATTGAAGAAGAAGAAAAAATAAAGATGATAGCTTTTACTATTTTGTCTTATTATACCTATTAACTTATTTACCAATTTAACCTTTTAATAACTTCACCAAATCCACCTACTACATGTCCATATTTGTCTCATCACTTTTCTATTGGAATAATTACCATGGAAGTGCTCATACTTTTCAATTTTATAGCTATTTAGTGCCTTTATTAATTAGACCTCAAGTTTTGCACCTTAAGCGATTTAGTCCTTTTTATCAAATTGAGCACTCAAACGAAGAAATTTCTTTATGAAAATTTCACACAACTTTAGTATCATACTGTAGACATCAAAATAATAATAAAATAATTTTTTTGATGTCAGATTTGTGGTCGAACAACCACTGTTTCAACTAGGCCCAAAATTAGGATGTTACATTTACCTAGTAATACAATGCGTGGATGTAAATGCTTATTGGTGAGATTTATTACAAATGGTAGAAAATGAGGAAATTCTCGGATGAACCTTTGGGATAAGAATATGGGTACTGATAAATATTCGTAAGTGCGTAATTATTATTGATGGGCTGTGTGTGATACCACCGTAAACATGTACTTAATGGTGGGCTGTGTGCGATACCACCTTGTAAATTATTAAATGGTGGGATATGTGTGAAACCACCAAGTATCAAATAATATTCCGAAGTGTTCATCGAGGAACCTGTTTAAGTGAAATTACATATGGCTTTGTGGTGATAAGTACAGGGTATAAGTGCGAGTAAATGTGAGCAATGTTATATGATATATGTATGGGATATGGTGAGGTTTGAAATAAGTAAGTATGGTTATGAGGACTTGGATTGTTTTTATTTAGTATTTATTGCTTTTGATTGATAAATATGTGTTATGATGTATATTGTTTACATATAGACTTACTAAGCTTAAAGCTTACTCCCTTCTCTTTTCCCGTTGTTTTATAGTGTCGAAGAACCAGCTCGAGGTACGGAGATAATCAAAGGATCACCTACACTATCAACACATCTTGGAATAGTTAGATTTAGCATTTTGAGTATGGCATGTATAGGGACTAGACTTAGTTAAATGTCAAATTGTTTTGGCCAAATGTGTTGGCTCAATCATAGATGAATTCTTTTGTATAAGGTCATAGTTGATGGCTCTTTCTTGTTAATCTATGAAATGATGAGGTTATTCATGAATGTTCAAGTTGTATGGTTGTATGATGGTTGATGTGATTTATGTTTGTATGAGTTGGGGTGGTAGAAAGAGCTTGGCAAATAACCTTGTTCTTGTCCACACGGGTAGGCACACGGTCATGTGTCTAGGCCATGTGCCAGCCTCATGGGCATGTGGTTAGGCCGTGTGTCCCCCTGTACTTTAGGTTGGCAAGTCAATATGCTCAGTAGTAACCACACGGACAGAGACACAGCCGTGTGTCTCAACCGTGTGGAAGACACGGCCTTAGGCATGGGCATGTGCCCAGGCCGTGTGAAGTCTGCACCTAAATTAGGAATTTAATTAGCTACATGGTCGAAGGACACGGGCGTGTGCCTTGGCCGTCTGACATTTATAGGGTGATAACATTAGAAATAGAATGGCAAGGTTTTTGCACATGGGCTAAGACATGAGTATGTCGTGGCCATGTGAGGGACACAGGCCATGGACACCGGCGTGTGCCCGACCATGTGAAAACCCCTGTAGGTTTGAATTGAGAAATAAATCCACACGAACAGTGATATGCCACACAGGCATGTGGACTGTTTGATGAAAATTTTCCAAGTCTTTCTAGAGTGCTTTAAAAGAGTTCGATTTGATCTTGAATCATTCCTGAAGGGTGATTTAGGCCTAGTAGGCTTGTTTATGAGGTGTTACGAAGAGTTTTAATTTTGAGTGGAAAGTCATGTCTCGATATTGCATAATTGTGTGTGTGTAAGTCTGGTAACGCCTCGTACCCTGTTCCGGCATCAAATATGTGTAAAGGATGTTACATTTAGTGGTATCAAAGCTATGGTTTAGTCGGTTCTCAGACTGCCATAGTGTGTGTGAGAGTCTAGCTATACATGCCATAAATATGTTATGATAGTGTGGTGACTCTTAACAACTTTAAACTGTGTTTTCGTATAGTAAATGGATCTCGATCGAGCTACTACTGATGATGCTACTAGTAATGCGCCGGCTCCCACGCAAGGGACCGCGCCTGTAGAAAGTAGACCCGAGACTTTGGGTCAAGGAGAAGAGGCTAGAAAAGCCTTTCTCCATATGATAAGTAACTGGTATACTGAGTTTGTACAAGCAATCCCTAATGCTCAACCTCCTCCACCCCTACTTATACCTCAGCTAGTCCCCATGGCTCCTCATGGTATAGATTTGTTGAGAATGACTAAGCCTGTAGTTGATAAGATTCGAAAACAAAGGCCGAGCAATTTAAAGCCAACATAGACGATAACCCTAAGAAAGTAAAGTTCTGCTTGAGAACTCTATGTGGGTATTTGATGAACTCTCTTGCAAACCCGAGGAGAGCTTAAAATGTGTTGTATCATTACTGAGGGACTCGGCATACCACTGGTGGAAAACACTGACATTTGTAGTATTGAGGGAGAGAGTGGCATGAGACTTCTTCTTAGAAGAGTTTCGAAAGAAGTACATAAGTCAGCGATTTATTGATTAGAAATGGAAGGAGTTTCTTGAATTGAAGCAAGGCAAAATGACTGTGGTAGAGTATGAACATGAATTCATTATACTTAGTAAGTATGCTCAAGAGTGTGTGTCTACAGAAGCTATTATGTGCAACAGATTCGAAGATGAGCTAAATAAGGATATTAGATTGTTAGTTGGAATATTGGAATTGAAGGAATTCATAGTATTGGTTGATAGAGGTTACAAGGCTGAATAGTTGAATAAGGAAAAGAGAAAAGCTATGATTGAGGCCCGAGATGCAAGGAAGAGGCCGATGAGTAAGTCGTTCCAATCCCAATCAAAGAGGTCCAAAGAAATAAACCCTCAGATGATTGCTTCAGCTGGGTATTTACATTGAGATTGTGGTAAAACATATTCAAACTCTAGAGTTCAAGCCACCTCGATGGTATGGGCAATGCAAAATCAAATAAACCCGAGTGCCCAAATTGTGGTAGATAACATACTTGGGAGTGTTGGGGAAACACTCGAGCTTGCTACAAGTGCGGTTCACTAGACCACTTCATTCGAAACTGTCCTGAGAAAGATGAGAAAGATAGAAAACAAGAAGTGAGAGCGAGCAATGTACCTTCGAATGGGTATACCATATAGGAACCCAGGAAGTGGGACTAGTAGTAGAGGTCTGCCTATAGATTCTGTTGTGAGATCAGAGGGTAGAGCACCTGCAAGGACTTATGTCATTTGCGCTTGTGAAGAGGCATCGTCTCCAGACGTGATTACAGGTACTTTTTCTCTTCATGATATCTCAGTTGTTGCTTTGATTGATCTGGGGTCTACCCATCCTATATTTGAATGAAATTGGTATCTAGCATGAATATGATTGTTGAGTCTACAGAATTTGTGACAAAAGTGTCAAACCCGTTAGGCAAACATGTGCTAGTTGACAAAGTATGTATAAATTTTTCCTTGACAATTAGAGGTCATTCTTTTCCAGCTAATCTCATGTTGTTGCCTTTGATGAATTTGACCTGATTCTTGGTATGGATTGGTTGATTGCTCATAACATTTTAGTAAACTGTGGTAGTAATTTTATTGAACTGAGATGTGTAAATAGAGATATCATTCGGGTTGAATCAGGTAAAACGGATAGTTTTCCTGTAGTGATTCCGTCTATGGTAGCTGAGAAATACATGAGAAAATGGTGTGAGTCCTATCTCGCATTTGTGTTGAAAACCCAAGAATCAGAAGTAAAGATTGAATTAGTGCCTGTGGTATGCGAGTATCTGGATGTGATTCCGAAAGAGTTACCCAAATTGCCTCTAGTTAGAGAGATCGAGTTTGGCATTGAGTTAGTTTCGGGTACAGCACCTATTTCAGTTACCCCGTATAGGATGGCACCATTGCAGTTAAAAGAGTTGAAGGTTCAGTTGCAAGAGTTAACAGATAAGGGTTTTGCAAGATCGAGCAATTCACCGTGGGCTGTTTCGGTACTTTTTGTGAAGAAGAAAGACGGGTCGATGAGATTGTGTATAGACTACAGACAACTCAACAAGGTGATAGTGAAGAATAAGTATCCTTTGCTAAGGATAGATGATTTGTACGAACAATTGAAAGGAGCTACGGTGTTTTCTAAGATAAACCTAAGGTCTAGCTATTACCAGTTGAGAGTTAAGGAGCAAGATGTGCCGAAAACTACATTTTGGACGAGGTATGGCCATTACGAGTTCCTTGTCATGCCCTTTGGCTTAACAAATACTCCTATGGTATTTATAGATTTAATGAACCGTATTTTTTGACCGTACTTTGATAAATTTGTAGGTGTTTTTATCGATGACATATTAATTTATTCTCAGGATTAGAGTGAGCACACGGAGCACTTGAGAACTATTTTGCAGACTTTAAGAGACAAGCAGTTGTATACTAAGTTTAGCAAGAGTGAGTTTTGGCTCCGAGAGGTTGGATTCTTAGGACACATCTTGTCGGGTGAAGGAATTAGAGTTGATCCGAGTAAGATCCCGGCTATTGTTGAGTGGAAACTGTCGAGGAATGTGTCAGAGATTAGGAGCTTTCTTGGCTTAGCGGGTTATTATAGACGATTTGTCAATGGATTTTCCATGATAGCTACTCCGATGACGAGGCATTGTATAAAAATGTGAAGTTTGAGTGGACAGAAAAGTGCCAACAGAGTTTCGAGAGATTGAAGGCATTGTTAACTGAAGCACCGGTTTTGGTACAACCTGAGTCGGGAAAGGAGTTTGTAATCTACAGTGACACGTCAATGAATGGTCTTGGTTGTGTGTTGATGCAAGAGGGTAAAGTAGTAGCTTATGCCTCGAGACAACTAAAACTGCATGAAATGAATTATCCGGCTCACAATTTGGAGTTGGTTGCTATCGTTTTTGCTTTGAAGATTTGGCGTCATTATTTGTATAGTGAGGAAAGCCGAATCTCCACCGATCATAAGAGTTTGAAATACTTGATGAACCAAAAGGATTTGAATTTTGCGACAATGGCGGTAGCTCGAATTGTTGAAGGATTATGAGTTAGTAATTGATTACCATCCGAGGAAAGCAAATGTGGTTTCGGATTCCTTGAACAAAAAATCCCTGTATGCTTTGAGAGCCATGAGTATGAGCTTAGCATTGTCTGATGATGGTCCTATATTGGCCGAGTTGAGGGCTAGACCATTATTTCTTCAGCAAATTCGTAAAGCTCAAAAGAATGATAGTGAAATGCAAGTTAAGAGAGCTCAGGGTGAATTGGGAAATAACTCTGATTTTTAGGTTAGTTCAGATGATTGTTTGATGTTTCATGATAGAGTTTGTATACCTAAAGATGATGAGTTGATTCGGAAAATTTTACATGAGGCACACAATGGTTGCTTGTCAGTACATTCGGGCAGCACAAAAATGTATAATGATTTGAAGAAGTTGTATTGGTAGTCGGGTATGAAAAGAGATATCACTGAGTTTGTTACAAAGTGTTTGATCTGTCAAGAAGTGAAAGCCGAGCATCAGGTACCTTCGGGATTACTCCAGCCGGTGATGGTTCTCGAGTGGAAGTGGGACCGAATTACGATGGATTTTGTAACGGGGTTACCTATGACTCCAAAAAAGAAAGATGTTATGTGGGTTATCATTGACAAATTAACGAAATCGGCTCACTTTATACAGGTACGTGTTGACTACTCACTTGACAAGTTTGCTAAACTGTATATTGCTGAAATTGTGATATTACATGGGGGGCCTATGTCCATAATTTCGGATAGAGATCGAAGGTTTACTTTGAGGTTTTGGAAAAGATTGCAAGAAGCCTTGGGTACAAAATTGAATTTCAGTACCGCGTTCCATCCGCAAACTGATGGCCAATCCAAAAGGGTGATTCAAGTTCTCGAGGATATTCTCCGATGTTATGTTTTAGAGTTTGAAGATAGGTGGGAAAAATATCTTCCTTTGGTTGAATTTGCCTACAACAACAGTTATCAGTCGAGTATACGGATGGCAACGTAGAAAGCATTATATGGTCACAAGTGTCGGACTCCTTTGTATTGGACCTAGCTTAGTAAGAAGCAAATTCACAGGGTTGATCTAGTTAGAGAAACCGAAGAGAAAGTGAAAGTGATCTATGATAGTCCGAAAGCTGCTTCAGATCAACAGAAGTCATATACGGATTTGAAAAGGAAGGAAATTGAGTTTTATGTGGGTGATAAAGTATTCCTGAAAGTATCCCCGTGGAAGAAAATATTAAGATTTGGGCGAAAGGGTAAATTAAGTCCGCGGTTCATATGGCCGTGTGAGATTATTGAAAGGATTGGACCAGTAGCTTACTGGTTGGCTTTGTCGGTAGAGTTAGAGAGAATACACAACGTGTTTCATGTGTTGGTATTGCGACGATATCATTCCAATCCTTCACATGTGATTCCTCCGATTAAAATTGAGATACGACCAGATATGAACTATGAGAAGGAACCAATTAAAATTTTGGCTCGAGAGGTTAAACAGTTGAGGAACAAAAGTATAGCCTTAGTGAAAGTGTTGTGGCAAAAACATGCTACGTGGGAACCGAAAGAAGTCATGAGAGAACAGTACCCAAACCTCTTTACCGGTAAGATTTTTGGGGACAAAAATATCTAAAGGGGGGAGAGTTGTAATAGCCCGACTTTGGGGCTAGTCAAAACAGTGGTTTTGGAACCACTAATCCGAGACCAAAAAAATTATTTTTAATAATATTATATGTGTTATATCATGATTATATGGGTGCATGAAAATTTTGGTGCATTAATTTTGGTGATTGCTTGCTTAATTACAAAAAAAGACTAAGTCGCATAAATTGCGAATGTTTTATTTTACAAACTAGAGGTGTCTAATAGCTATAAAATATTAAATTAGAGGTCCTTAATGTGCAATTAGGCCATTGGGGAAGTGATGGCCGGCCATAGGGACAAGAAAATCAAATTGGTCAATGGTTAGGTAAGTTTTGGTGACTTAATTGAATAAAATAAGATAAAATAAAGAAGCTATCATCTTTTCCTATTCTCATTTCTTCTTCCACCAAAAATTTTATCAAGAATAGGGTTTTGGAAGCTCAAACTTTCAGCCAAGTTATCCTCTTGCAAATAAAGAAGAACGTGGAATCAACCTTGACTGGGGAAAAGGCAAGGTTATGGACTAAATTGCAAACGGACATATTTTGTATCGAGGTAAGTTTGTGTGTAAACGATACATTCTTCTTATGTATTATTTTACCCAGTAATACAATGCGTGGATGTAAATGCTTATTGGTGAGATTTATTAAAAATGGTAGAAAATGAGGAAATTCTCGGATGAACCTTCGGGATGAGAATATGGGTACGGATAAATATTCGTAAGTGCGTAATTATTATTGTAGGTGGGATGTGTGCGATACCACCTTGTTATTTATTAACGATGTGTTGTGTACGATACCATCGTATTTCTTATCATTGGTAGGCTGTGTGCGATACCACCGTAAACATGTACTTAATGGTGGGCTGTGTGCGATACCACCTTGTAAATTATTAAATGGTGGTTGTGTGCGAAACCACCAAGTATCAAATAATATTCCGAAGTGTTCATCGAGAAACCTATTTAAGTGAAATTACATATGGCTTTTGTGGTGATAAGTGCAGGGTATAAGTGCGAGTGAATGTGAGCAATGTTATATGATATATGTATGGGATATGGTGAGGTTTGAAATGAGTAAGTATGGTTATGAGGACTTGGATTCTTTTTATTTAGTATGTATTGCTCTTGATTGATAAATATGTGTTATGATGTATATTGTTTACATATAGACTTCCTAAGCTTAAAGCTTACCCCTTCTCTTTTCCCCCTTTTTTTATAGTGTCGAAGAGCCAGCTCGGGATACGGAGATAATCAGAGGATCACCCACACAAACAGCACATCTTGGTATAATTAGATTTAGCATTTTGAGTATGGCATGTATAGGGAGTAGACTTAGTTAAATGTCATATTGTTTTGGCCAAATGTGTTGGCTCATTCAAAGATGAATTCTTTTGTATAAGGCCATAGTTGATGGTTCTTTCTTGTTAATCTATGAAATGATGAGGTTATCCATGAATGTGCAAGTTGTATGGTTGTATTACTTGGTTTAATTATGCATGAATGAGTTGATGGTTGATGTGATTTATGTTTGTATGAGTTGGGGTGGTAGAAAGAGCTTGGCAAATAGCCTTGTTCTTGTCCACATGGGTAGGCACATAGGTGTGTGTCTCACACACGGCCAGCTTCATGGGTGTGTGGTTAGGCTTTGTGCATGCTAGGTTGGCAAGTCAATATGCTCAGTAGTAACCATACGAGCAGAGACATGGTCGTATATCTCAATCGTGTGGAAGACATGCCCTTAGGCATGGGTATGTGCCCAGACCGTGTGAACTCTACACCTGAATTACGAATTTAATTTGCCACACAGTCGAAGGGCACGGGCGTGTGCCTTGGCCGTGTGACATTTATGGGGTGATGACGTTAGAAACAGAATGCCAAGGTTTTTGCACACGGGTGTGTGCCCGGCAATGTGAAAACCCCTGGAGGTTCGAATTGAGAAATAAATCCACACGAGTGTGGAACACGGGCATGTGATATGCCACACGGGCATGTCCCTTCCTCCGCATGGGCGTGTGGATTGTTTGATGAAAATTTTCCAAGTTTTTCTAGAGAACTTTAAAAGAGTTCAATTTGATCTCGAATCGTTCCTGAAGGGTGATTTAGGCCTAATAGGCTTGTTTATGAGGTGTTATGAAAAGTTAATTTTGAGTGGAAAGGCATGTCTCGGTATTGCATAATTGTGTATGTGTGTAAGTCTGGAAATGCCTCGTACCATGTTCCAGCATCAAATATGAGTAAGGGGTGTTATATTACGCCCTCAATTAACTTACCCAAACTCAAGGACTGAGACCCCCAAAAAAAACCACCTTCACACCAATATAAAATGCACCTAGTGCTCATTGGTACATTCAAAATAATATGCGCTCAGTGCTTATCAGTAGCTACTAAAGTCATGTGTACTCAACACTCCTCGGAATGTCTGAAGTAATATGCATCCAACGCCCATTGATATAAACCGAAGTAATGTGTGCCTAGCACTCCTTAGGATGTTCGAAGTATCCCCATATAATGAATCATATGGCATGCCAACTATACCAGTAATTCTATCGAATACCATTAATAGGGCATAATTTAATATTAAATATTCATCCAAACATATTATGATCCAATGACATTTATGTATCATAATTTGACATCCCAATCTCAATGCACAAATACATATTTTGACACATCACAATCAAAATTGAATAGTTGAACTCGTACATACTTGGCTTTACATTTGCTATTGATTTTATTCTCTTAAACCAACTATCTAATAAAGCATATAATGAAATCAAATTGTGAGAGCACAAACTGGATTTGTTGTTCGTTGTCCATTTTTGTCTTTTCGTTCTCCCAAGACATCCCGAAACCGTTTTCAACCTCGTTCAATTCACCAAGTATCAGAACATTATAAAATTCTCAACTTATCATATATATATATACACATTCAAATTATAATAATTTTACATATTTTTCAATTAGGTCCCTTATTTCACTAATATCAGAATCTTCTGTATTTTACAATTTACCTAATCAAACCTAAATCTGACTTTACAAATATAGTAGAAGGACCTCCTACAACCATTATTTATTATCAACCCTCAGTGGTTTTAGTCTTTACAAATAAGTCCTTATCAACCCATAATTAATCAAACTATTTAAACTTAGTTCAAGTTTAATTCAATCCTTCATATCAAAATTCTAACATAATCTTTCTTTAAACTATCCAAAATTAAACATGCATGAATTTTAACTCTTAACATAAAATTTCTAAAGTTTTGCAACTATAAAAACATAATTCAAAAGTCATTATTTCACCAATTTAATATTTAGGCTTATGATAACTTTTATGTTTACTTAATAATTCAACCAAAAATTGTTGAAAGAAACTCACTAATTTTGTTAGTAAGGTACAACCATGGAAGCAAGTTTCAACTTCTTTTCTTTCTCTATTTCTTCTTAATCGAATGAAAGAGAAAGGATGAGAGAAAAATGGATTTTCTCTTTCATCCCATTACCATACTGATATACTTTATTATTTTATTGTTATTATTCATTTACTTTTATCTAATAGCCAACACTTCATGATATAATGTCTTTATGGTGTTTAATATCCCAAATTAGGTCTATCTAGTTACATGATCTCAAATATGGTATTATTTCATTTTAGACCCTTGGTTTAATCAAACATAAACGCCTGGATACAAGCCGTATCAAATATTCTTCTTTGGCTAACCTTATAATTTAGTCCCTATACTACATTTACTAATTGATCAAATTTAATCCCAATTAATATTGTGACTCTATATCTCGGATTCAACACAAAACTATTCAATCATAAGTTTTAGCTAACTCGATCTTATAAATTTGGCCATAAGATCAAACTTTTTGACATCGTTTAAGTTCAAGTCATTAGAATTCTCCCCTCCTTTAAGAAATTTCATCCTCGAAATTTTTCCTAGAAAGAGGGAAGGGTATAAGATCATTTTAACTCTCCTAGCCATTTCGGGTGTCAAACACATGATTTCTCTTTATTAAATACCAATATCTAACCAATAAAATATGTTTCTGGTATGTTAATCTAATGTATTATCTATACTCTAGCATTCTCTCACTTTTGTAAGTATCACATATCTCCATTGATCACAATTGATCATATTCAATCTCGTGTATGACGTTACCAATCATGCTTTGTTTACATAGGACTATTTATATAATTTTCATATTTAACATTTCAATCAATATAAGCTTTAACAACAACTTCTACATCCTCATCTCAACTCAAACTCGACACTTTCTACAGCATGTACCAATATATGTAATGTAATACTCAGTCTAGTATAAGAATCGGTTAAACTTGTAGCTCTGATATCATTAAATGTGACAACCCACACCCTACTTAGTTGTTGGATCTAAATGCAAGATGACACATTACATTGCTAGAACAACTCAAACTAATTTAACATTAAAAATATATTATTTAAACTTATAAATGTTTGAAAAATCTGGTTTGAAAGAAGTTTTCTTGCACAACAAAAAATTAAAATTTTAAAAACCAACCCAGTTTGTGATATTTATACCAATAAACCTGGAACTGAAATCATACTTGTGTTTTCAGATAAGCGGATCATTGTCATTTTTTGACTTTCAACCAAACCATCTTCTCCATTATTCTCATACCATGAACCGCATTGAGTGTGGGCTCGAACCAATCGAATCAAAACACATAACTAGCAAAATTTTTCTTTACTTTTAGGGTGAAAACAAAAATTCTCTCTTTAAAATAGAAACCGACAAAATTGTTATTCTAGAAAAATATATATATAATAGTTGAGAATAAACTCTCTATTTTTTTGGCACAGTAGCAATATCTTCAATTTGTGTAAATAGTTCTACTGGTGTCATCTATTTATAGGGAGAGAATGTAGAACGTTTGTTGAATTGTATAGGTTTATTTCAAATAAAAAAAACAACTTCCTAGTCCAATAATCAACCTATCCTAATTCAAGCCATTTTGAAAATTACAAATGCATTCAACCATAATAGATGTCTAACCATTTCATACAATGTGTCCTGACATTAATCGAGTTAGATATGGAGTCAGGATTTAATTCCATACAAAATCACAAGTATTCAACTGTAAGTCTCCAGACATTGAAGGTTATATCTCGAACAGGCTTCCCCTATTCCAGACGCTTATCTTTGATGTTTTCTTATTATAAGACTTAGACACTTGTGTCTCAAGACATTTTCATTGGGTCTCGAGATTGCTACCCAAAAATACCTAAAATGCGTAATGTATTCTTAATGTCTCGAGACAATAGCCTCATTGTCTCAAGACCAAATGGTGATTTCACTCAGTATGCACATTTTATCACATTTAAATGAATTTTTATATAAGCTAACCTTATGCCAACATAATACCAAAATATTGACTATGACTTATAATTTACTCTACTAACTTAGGTGCATGCCTTTACTACTCGCAAAACATAATAAAACTTTACAGTGATATAGTTGAGCTTAAATTTGAGATCTGGATGTTGTTGACACTTTTCTATCGATCAAAAACCTAATTGTCAACTGTGCATGGAAACAAACAACCGGCACGCTAAGCAAAAGAACTTTGTGGTGCTTACATAATCTAAACACAATGTATCGGTAAATAATACAAATACACTATATAAGAATTCATTTATAACAAGTCTTTATCAATAAACATTGTCTTATAGCTTACTACTTAGTGATTTCTTATGAAATCATTGTTCGATTTAGGCATTTAAGGCTTAATATTACTAAATATATTATCACATTTCAATTCTAATATTAGTCTCAATACTATCTCAATATCATTTTCAAACATATAACACTTTCATATCAATGTTCATATCTCGTTTTCAAAACCAAGTACTTTAATCATTTCATAGATATCAGATAATTTCTAGAGATGACAAGCCCCCACCAACAAAAGCAACAACATACAGCCTCATACAATAAGTTTCACTCTTATCATGATTTGACAACTTCCCCAGGCTAGATTCTCAATTAGATCAAACATTAAGGGATACTTGAACCTTCGCTTCTTATAACCAGTGCCTATATAAAAGAATAAAATAAAATATGCCAATTTCGTCAAGCACATAGTCGTAGAATTGAGTATTACATTCATTTAAAAAATGTAATAAAGGCGACAATATGAAAGGGTAAATTGAAGCAATTTGTAGCCCAACCCAAATAGTTCGTAGGTTTGAAGGGGTTTGATGGATGTGCAGGTTCCTCAAACACTCATAGATATCAGATAATTGCTAGAGATGACAAGCCCCCCCACCAACAAAAGCAACAACATACAGCCTCATACAATAAGTTTCACTCTTATCATGATTTGACAACTTCCTCAGGCCAGATTCTCAATTAGATCAAACATCAAAGGATACTTGAACCTTCGCTTCCCTTATAACCAGCGCCTATATAAAAGAATAAAATGAAATATGCCAATTTCATCAAGCACATAGTCATAGAATTGAGTATTACCTTCATTTAAAAGATGTAATAGAGGCGACAGTATGAAAGGGTAAATTGAAGCAATTTGTCGCCCAACCCAAATAGTTCGTAGGTTAGAAGGTTTTGGTGGATGTGCAGGTTCCTCAAACACTCATAAAGATGACAGAGGTATGTGAAAACAAGCAATTATGGGAGTTATCAACGTTATTGTAGGGTCTAATGAGGAATAAGTTAGGTCTAATAATAAGAGAAAGGCATATTTATGTAGTGTGATGTTTGTGTTTACTCCATCGAAAAAGCTTCGTTCCACAGCGTCATGGTGATTGGGTTTTCCAAAGAATGACAAGGTAGAGTTACTGAATTTTAAAGGTAATGACCCCTTGATTATTTCAGCCATGATCACGGGTTCTCAAGTTAAAACGACTTTAATTGACACAGACAGTGCGGTGGAGGTACTGAGTTGGCAAGCATTCAAACATATGGGTTTAAAAGATTCAATATTGAAGCAAGCTAGCTCGATCCATGGTTTTGGAAATCAACGAGTAGAGATTAGAGAATCCATGGTATTGGCAAAGGTGATAGGGGATGATTAACATATAGTGACAAAAGTGGTGGGATTCTTGGTGGTAGATCATCCAATTACATATTACACCATCTTTGGTTGGCCATTGATGCAAATGGCGAAAATGGTAGTGGCAAAATTCTATTTGAAGGTTAAATTTCCAACTCCAATGGGAAAAGGATTTATGAATTATGACCAACAGTTGGTAAGGAAATGCCATGTACTCTCCCTGTAGTTAACACAAAAGGACGGAGGTCACTCTTACACATCTGCGAGAGTAGGCAATTCTAGAGGCAGATATGTGGTGAATTCTATCAATAATTCCATGACGATTTTCTAGAGTTTGGACGTGAGGTCCAATGTTAGGCTTAGTAAGGTTAAACTTGTGGAGCAGACTAAGTCTATTGAAATTTTTCATAATTATCTAGAAATGTTACAAAATGTATGTATATTTATTTATAGGGTGAACCATATTGGTTGTGACCCAATTATTAGTAAATTTTTCTTTGATCACTCAACTATTCGACTTTTTTTCTTTGTTAATCATCGATCGTTAAATTACTAATGAAAATATAACTTGGCAACTTTTAAATTTGGCATAATAAATTTTTTAACCCTTAATATATATTGTATTAATTTCGTCTTGTTTCTAAAAAATTAACCCTCAACATTTATGCATTGTGTAATTTGGTATTTCTTGTTTTTGCAATTTTTCTTTTCTTTGTAACATTGTGGGTTAATTTTAAAAGAATAAGAAAAGATGAAAGTTATTATCTTATATTTTTGGGTGTTTCTATTCTTTGTATATTTTCAATCAAAATTAGGTGATAAAATTTGTTTTTTTAGCTTTTTAAGTGAAAGGGTCACAAAGAAAAGTAAAACTACAAAAAAAAAAAAGATCAAATTACACAATATATGAATGTTGAGGGTTAAATTTCTTAGAATCAAAGACTAAATTGATATAATATATAAATATTGAGGGTTAAAGTTGCTAATATGCTAATTTTAAAAACTGTCACATCTTCTTTTCGTTAGTCATTTAATGGTTGGTGACCAAAAAAATCAAAATCAAATAGTTAAATAATTATTTTATAACTTTTCATAATTGAGTAACAAAAAAAAGAAACACACCAATAATTGGATGACTACTACTATAATTTACCATTATTTGTGACATTAAAAATAATGACGCACTCCAAACGTACTATTGAAGCAAAAGAAAAGTGGGTCAATACTCACGCATCCATGGTAAGGGCATACACACCCACACACTATGTTCAAAAAAAGTTGTTTAAATAAAAAACCTACCACTTGCATTTTCGAAAGTTTAAATTTGAATGGGTTTTATTAATGAATAGCCATTAATCAATAAATTAATCATGGAATTGATAAATATTTTTATTGGTTGATAAAAATAATTGAATGTGAACACGAAATACAACAATTTGCAACGAAGTAGCGGCCGAAAATGGCTTGGAAGGATACAATAGCTCCAAAGTTGCAAATAATTTAACTTTGGATATTGACTAGAGATAAAGATGTAATTACCATTATTAATTTATTTTTAAAAAATTTTAAACAATTTTTTATAATTTTGCAAATAATTTTTATAACATTTAGAACTCACGTCCAGAATTAATTAAGACATAAACCTAAATATATATTTGTCTAGATTCATTTTAGAAGTGTATTTTTAGTAACTTCTTTAAATATTTTAGGATTTTATCTTTTATTAAATTTTCTTAAAAGAATTAATAAATATTTATAATCTTTTACCATTTAAATGATTTTTATATATATTTTTTTATAATTTTTGGAATCCAACTTAAAAATGAATAAATGATTTGAACCTTGAGATCCATTTGTCTAGGATCATTTTAGATGTAATTATCTTAATATTTTTTTATATAAATATATATTGACATATCATGTTACATCATCATATTTATCCATATAACATGCCACGTGTTCCATCAACCACGTTAGCATAACCGTCAAATTGATTTATGTCAAAACAATTAATGGAAAGGTTTAATTAAATATCTTTTTGTGTAATAAAAGCTCAATTGGATGTAAACTTTTTTAAAAGTCAATTATACTTTTTGACTTTTTACCGAGGAGTTTTTAACTTTTTAAATCATAATACTAATGCAAGCGTCAAAATTTTAAAAGAAATTTATATCGAATCTAATCATATAAATTATAAAAGGAGAAACGGAAATGGAAACAAGAATAAAAATTTTTGAGTTCTTGAAAGTTAGTCGTGCAACACATGTCACTAAACAAATACTAACACATCAGTAATTAGTTATTTAATCTAATATAAAAAAAATCAAGTTCAATATACTCCTTTTAAATCTTTACAATAATTGGATAAATATCAATTAAAATGTTAGAAAATGAAAAAAAAATGCTTAAATTATTGATATATAAGTTATATGTAAATATTGGACGCTAAGGAATGTAGGTAATAATAACATGTGATCTATTAGCATGCATAAAAGACAGTTTGGAGTGTAAATCAAGCAGGCTTTCATGTTTGTTTGTTTATTTTTGAATTTGTTCATATTCGGTTTATGTTCATTTAAATTTTTAATATCATGTTCAAACTTGGTTCATTTGTTATTTGGTGTGTTCAGGCTTGATCCGTTTAGCGTTCGCAAACATGTTCGTTTAATGTTCGTGAATGTTAACTAAACAAACAAACAATAAAAGTAAATAAAACAAAACCAACTAAATAAAACAAAACCAACTAAATAAAACTTACATTTCAACATGAGAATTGTTGAGTTCTAAAGTTGAAGGAGGCATTTATAATATCATAAAAAACTAAATTGCAAACAAGTAATTTGATCGATTCAAAACAAAACATATTACAAGAGAAGTAACACCAAAAATGTTGCAATAAACACCAACTAGAAAAGTTGACAACATAAATAATACATTCCTTTGCAATGAATCCAATGATACCACATCCTGAAAACACCAAATCAAAAAATTCATGAGTTTCACCCATCAAATTCAACAAGGCAACAACATAAAAACATTTTGTTTGATCCATTATTATTATTATTATTATTTAAAGAAAATAAGGTTATAGAAGATACAACTAGTTCAAAATGTAAAATTGCCTTACAAAGATAATTATATAAAAATGTTAAAAACATATTCATACAAAGCTATTGGACAAACACAAACCAAGTTAAGATGCTCACTGACTTCTTATAAACACCACACCAAAATGTACACACCCTAAAAATTAAGTACCTTTGAAATTCTTCAAAATTCTAACTTCAAAGTAAAGAAGTCTCTTTAATTTCTACTTTACTCTACATAAAAAATTAAAATTAAATGATCAAAATAAATAATATTTCAAATATTAAATAAACAAATAAATAATACTTGAAAATTACTCACTTTGGCTTTCTTTTTCAACTCATAAAAGTTTTGATACTAATCGGAACCACAAAGTAACATTTGCACCGTATCAATTCCTAAAGATGAACGATATGATCAATCACTCTACCACCAGCAGTAAA
This sequence comes from Gossypium bickii, assembly GCA_025503065.1. Lineage (NCBI taxonomy): Eukaryota > Viridiplantae > Streptophyta > Magnoliopsida > Malvales > Malvaceae > Gossypium > Gossypium bickii. The sequence goes on along the minus strand of CP106714.1, from coordinate 56,944,635 downwards.
AGCATATTCTGAAGCCATCGTGGTAATAGGAATAGACAAGATTTCACAAGCCATTTTTGAAAAAAATTGAAACTTGAGGTTATTATGAGGCATCAAAATCACCACAGTTTTCCTTACAAATGAACACTCTTTCTTCCAAGTATATATCTAATTCAGACTTAACATTGTCAATTGTGTCAACACTCCTAATATATCTCTCAAACTTAGACATCACATTTATGATTTTTCCCTTGCCTATTCTACTAATTGTAGAAGCATTGGTGACACCACTTTCTTGCACATCATTTTCCATTTATGTACCAACATTATCTGATGCATATTCATCCACATATTCTTTATAAAGCTCATATAGACTATCACACACAATGCGAATTTGTCTAAGAGCTTCCTTTTCAGACTAAATAACAGGAAAACTGAAGATCAATTTCATCTTATTCCTAAGATCTAGTACAGCAGTAATAGAAATCAACAAATTGCATTCACTCTAATATTTATCAAAATGTCTTTGCATTTTATCGGTCATTTGTCTCATCCAAAGTTCCTCACTCAAAGATTTCTCCATCAATAACTCTTTGATACTCCAAAGTTCGGGAAGAAACAAATTTGAAGTTAGATATTCAGAACCTAATATTTATAGAAGAAATACCATGTATTAAATTAAATGACATAAATGAAAATTAAGAATAATGAAATAAAACTAGAAATATTTAAATTGTTTACCTGAGATAATGTTGGTAACTTCATTAAAAAGTGCCAAGAAAGAAAAAACTTCCTAAACCCTCACTCAGTCTTCATCAGTTGGAAAATACTTATAACTTGACTCTCGTTGAGCATACCACCAGAAATACATCATTGAACTCCAATACACATGAAAACATAGCATACGTTGCATTCTACTATGTACAACAATCTAAAATCAACCTCTTATTTGGCAACCAAAGTTGTTTAACAATATCACTAAACATAGTCAAACGCATAGTGGATGTTGTGATTTGCTTCACACTTTCCCTTACATCATCAATTACATCTTCAATTTCAGAAAGACCATCATGCACCAATAGATTCAAAATGTATGCACAACAACGGACGTGAAACAATGTCTCATTTAAAGGAAGCATTTTATGAAATGAAAGGATATCTTTCAATATCCTTACAATTGCATCATTGTAAGAAACATTATCTGTAACACCCCTTATCGTATTCGACACTGGAACAGTGTACGAGGCGTTACTGGACTTATACACAAGCAATCATACAAAATCGAGACATGAATTTTCATCCAAATTTAAAACTTTTCATATACATTCATATCGTCTCTATTACGAGCCTACAAGGCTCAAAACATACGCCCATGTGACCCTAAGATACGTATGTGCTTCAGGCTGTGTTCAAAATGGGGAGCATTTTGTTTATGACGTAATCATCATATTAAGGTCACACAGCCAAGTCACATGCCCATGTGATCGATTATATTTTCATAATTTTTCATAAAATAGGTGCAGACTTCACACGGCCAGGACACACGCTCGTGTTCAAGACCGTACCGTCCACACGGCTGAGACACACGCCCGTGTCTCAGCCTATGTGCTTATTATTAAGCATTCTGTTTTGCAACAATTAGGGTGAAGGGGACACACGGCCAGAACACATGCCCTTGGGGCAAGCCATGTGTCACAAACGGCCTAAACACATGCCCATGTGTCTACCCGTGTGGACAAAAATAAGGCTATTTACCAAGCCATTTTGCCACCCTTACTTACACCAACTTACACAACAACAAGCAACACAAATTCAAGTATATAGATACAACCAATCCAGCCACAACCAAGTCATCCATACATCAATTACATGCTATTTCCTATCACGCACAACATCTCATACTTATCATTTCAAACCACGCAAACTCCACATTCATGAAAGACATCTTCATATTCATATATACTCAACCAATATTAGCCAATTCTAATGGTCATTTACAAAATAAATCATCAACCATTATAAGCCAACACATTTGGCCAAATCGAAATTGACACATAACAAAATGACCAAGTCCCTATACATGCCATAACTCAAAATAATGTAATCATAAGTACCCAAAATGTTAAGTTGATAGTATGAATGGAGCTCCGACAGTCTTCAATCCCCGAGCTGGCTTGGTGACACTATAAGACAAGGGAAAAAGAAAGGGAGTAAGCTTTAAAGCTTAGTAAGTTCCTGTGCAAATAATAAGCATCACAAAAACACTTTAACATGTACTCAACATGAAATAAATTTACATAAATGTCATAGTAAATCTCATAGTCAAACTTGGCATAAATGATATCAAAACCTTACCATCGTAACTTACTCAATCAAACCAAACCGAGGGTTTATCACATATCGAGTTCATTAAGCATGAGTTTTATGCACATACATGTACCAACTTGTAACTTACCATAATCTTTCACAACGTACCATGGTCTTTCATGACTTAAACATTGTCGTTAAGTTTTCCGTTGAACCACTTGGAATACTAAAGGATACTCAGGAAATCTCACACATATAGTACCATACCAATGCCATATCTCAGATATGGTCTTACATGGGATTTCATATCGATACCAATAGCCCAACTATGGTCTTACACAAAGTCTCATATCGATGCCATATCCCAAATATGGTCTTACACGAAATCTCATAACGATGATATATCCCAGACATGGTCTTACACTAATCTCAATAACCCTAATGTCATGACATTTGTATCTTATCTATTCTTAAGGTTCAACCAGGACATTCTCGCTTATCGAACTTTGTTGAATTCAGTCAAAGAGTAAATTACAATTCATACAATAATAACACAAGTAAAACATAAATAATAATGCATCATTTACATACGAACTTACCTCGGTACAAAAATAGTAGAATAGGAATTTAATCGTCAAACACCTTATTCTTTCCCCGATCAAGGTTCGAATCTCGTTTCCCTTGATCTATAATAGAAAATTTAGCTTATTTAATGATCACAGTACTCAGTTTAGTCCAAAAGTTATATTATGGTAAAATTACATTTTCCCCTTAAACTTTGACATATTTACATTTTTGCCCCTAGGCTCGGAATATGAAATCTATTCAATTTCCTCGATTCCTAAGCCTAGCCAAAACTCTTTTATACTTATAGAAGTCCACATTTTTCATTTAATCACACTTTTACACACATTTTGAAATCTTTTTACAAAAAGGTCATTTTGTCAATTTTCACCAAAAATCACCTCGCAAAAGTCGTTTATCTAACATTAAACTTGCATAATCTGCCATTAGACATCAAAATACATGCATGTCACACATGGGTAAATTTTTAAACATGAACCATACTTCAAAATAATAGTAGAAATAGTTAAACCGGGTGATAACGATCTCAAAAACATAAGGAGCATTAAAAACAGGGCTAGGATGCACTTACAATCAATCTTGAAAGCTGGAAAAACCCTAGCTATGGCTCCTTAGAATTTTCGGCACAAGCATGAAGAAGATGAGCAAATTTTTTACTTGATTTTCCCTTTTTTATCTTTTAATTATTAAATGACCAAAATGCCCTTAATGCCTTTCTTTGAAATTTTACCTATCCACGTCCATTTTTGTCCATAAAAATAAAAATTGGTCAAATTGCTATTTAAGACCCTCTAATTAAAAATCCATGGCAATTTCATGCTCAAAGCTTCTAGAATGTATATTTTGCAACTTATTCAATTTAGTCCTAAATTTCGAATTAGTCACTTTATGCATAAAATTTCTTCATGAAATTTTCACACAATCATGAAATCATGCTATAGACCTCAAAATGTTCATAAAATAATTATTTCTACTTCAAATTTGTGGTCTCAAAACCACTATTTTGACCAGACCCAAAATCGGGATGTTACATTGTCCACGAAAATTGAGCAAACTTTTCCTTCAATACCCCAATCTTGTAAGGATTTGTTCAATGCATCATATATGAAAACTCCACTATGTAGAGGAGGCAAGTCAACAAGGTTTAAAAGTCCTTTTGCAAATTCCAATCCAAGTCCACAAAATGAGTTGTCAAGACCATGTATTGAATCTTTTGATCCGACTTCCATATATCAATTGTAATGCTAATCCTATCCACTATCTTCAACAACCCATTTAACCTCTTCTTCTCAACCTCATAACTTGTCCAACAATTAGCTTTGGCTGTAGCATAAGAAATTCTTACATAGTGAGGACTTATAGTTTTCATCAATAAAGTGAATAACTCATACTTAGTAAATGCAAAAGGCAACTCATGAACCATTATCATGTGAGAAACAACTTTCCTGATCTTTGTTTGGTCATATTTCCAAGTCTGGATACCACTCGCACTGTCAGATCTATGTGCTTGCGATGGTAAAAAAAGATTGCCTTGTCCCTTTAAAGAAACTTGATGTTTCACACAACCATCTAAATGTCTTTTATATTGTGTAGTGGTACCATCCTTGTTCTTGGCAAGTTTAATCTTACAGTGATCACACTGCACTTTTTCGGTCCCATCAACAAGCTTAACTACAGTCAGTTCCTGCCAAACAATTGATGTCTTCTTTCTATTTCTCCTCGTATAAGTGGCAACTTCAATATCATCCAAACACTCAGCCTCCTCAGGGGTTGGTCTTTCATGAGTAGTATCCTGAGCATTGGAAATTCCATTTCTTTCAATGGCAGCCATTAGTAATGAAGAATCAATACACGAATAGGAATAATAACCTTGTTCTGAGTTGTAAGACATACCTAAAAATTAAAACTTAAATCATTATTAATGGATAACACCAAATTTAATAAGCAAGCTCTATAAAAGCAATAATGCACATAGGCTAAACAAGTAATAGATCACCATTTCAAATATTTTTCTTTTACCATTAATAATATTAAATATCTTTAAAAAATCATCGAAGTATGAACAACAACAATGTGCATCAGGTTTAAATCAATATCTCATAAAGTGAAATTTGAAGATAATAATATCAAAATAATAGTTACGAAATTATAATTCCAACTTGAAAGGTCTCAACATTAATTTATACTAAAATAAATTGATTAAACAAGATAAAAGAGAATGGTATACCACAAGTAAATATCTGAAAATGTCTCTCCTAAACTCTTTGCAGCCTCCCCAAACATCATTTTTGGAGAGACTATTAGAAAGAGTCAGATCTTAGGAGGATATGCATATTGCTAATATATGAAACAAAAACAAAAAAGAAAAGAAAACTCTTTTGCATACCATTGAGAAATAAAAATCGAGTATTTGCGATGACTGAACGATGATTGATCAAGAGATGCAATAAATTCTTTAGTTGAAGATGAAATTAAGTTGAATCCAAGTTGAATCGGTCTTGACTTCTCACTTTCTTGCTTTTGGCCGAGAAAGAAAGTAAAGTAAAAAGGAAATAGGTTCACCCAAAATTAAAAGAATCAAAATGCACCGTACCAAATAATATGGGAAAAAAGAAAAAGTAATTTAATTTCAATTTTTAGTCATAAAGAAATAAAGTGTATGACAACTAAGATTTTTTTAAATTATATTTTTAGTTTTTCTTTTATTACTTTTAAGTTTTATATTATTGTTTGTTTCAATTGAGTAAAGCATTTAGAGCACACTGCCCATAAGTTGTTTTGTCAAATTATCAATAGTGATTGCAAATATAATATATATATCTCCCAGATTAATGAGTTGAAATTCAAATATAAAAATAGAGCGAGATATTATTTTAATATTTTTATAAGAAAATACCATTAATAAATAAAGAAGTCAATAAACGAGCTTTTAAACAAGCTTGTTCGTAAAAATAAACGAACCAAACACACCTATATTCGTGTTCGTTCGTTTATTAAACGAACACAAACTTTTATTCTATTCATTTATTTAGCTTAAAAAACGAACATTATACGAATGGTTCACAAACAATTCATCAAACGTTCTCTTCATTTACATACCTAAAGAAAGTAATGCTAACGAACTCTTTTATTATAAGATGTACAACTTGTATTTTTCCACCTTTGCTATATACAACTACCAAATTTGGTAAAATCTCAAGTTTTATTATACAATATTTCTTATTTCTTATTTGAAAATTTTTGACATAAATTTATTTTTCATCTTTTAATTATCCAATCTTTTTACTTCATCTAAATCCTAATTTCGGTAAAACTATACTACACCTTTTAAAAAGGATGAGATGAATTTAATGAATGCGATACATGGGTGGATTAAGTGTGTTAATGTAATATTCTTTAATATTAAAAATGTAATAAATCAGTGCATCACATGGGTATGCAAATTAATTTTATGTAATAATTTTAAAACTATTTTTTATGTTTTTCATAAGTTAAATTTAAATTTTTACATTATTTAAAATTTAATATTGTTCCAAATTAATTATTTAAAATTTTATTTCAAAAATTTAAAAGTATTAGGTATATTACTTTTAAAATTAAAAATTAAAAAATAAAACTTTAGTTCTAAAAATTATTTGAAATTTAAAAAATAAATAAATCCTTTTGAGAAAATTTAAACTTTATTTCTAAAATTAAAAAGTATTATATATATATATATTATTTCTAAAATTATTTAGAACTTTATTTCTAAAATAAAAAAATTCAAAACTTTCTAAACTTACCTATAATATATATAATTACATATTATAACAATTTTATCATTCAAATTTTCTTTCTCATAATAAAGCATAAATCATATTTATATTTTTTAAGTTGTTTATAGGTTTCAAATATTATTATATCAATAATTTTAATTAATATGTCATTATTTAAATAATAACAATTTTATAAAACACATTACAAAATAGAAAACTAGTAATATAATTTAATAGGAAAATATTTTTTTATTATTTATAATTTTTTACGTGTAAAGATTAAAAGTATTTTAAAATTAAATATTTTGGAAGATAAATTGTTATATATAGTCCTTGATATGATAGATGATGATATATATATACCTAACTGTGAGCTTTTAATTGCAAAAGATCAGAATTGCGTTTTGGTAGCCATCGGCTTTGCTTGATTGGAAGTAACTTCGGCTGGTCGATGGACCTACCTCACTGTCATATTAATTGGAATTTAAAGAGCTGAATTTGATTGAGATCTGCTCCATAAGAGTTCATCCATGTGGGACCCTTGAATTCCATTACAGTTTGGAAAGAAATTATCGCCGAACAACACAAACAAAGAAAGGAAATAACTCCACCGTGTTCAACTGTTTAAAAATATATAAATGCATTAATAATGGGAATAACTTTAGCTGCCAGCAGGTTCCAGTACTACTCTCACACACCAATGTTTCTGTATATGCTATAGAAAATCAACAGTGAAATTCCGGTAGCCATCTCAACTCCCACCCATCTCTTTCCTTTTCCTCCATCACTCTTCTCTGCAGCACTTGATGGTCTGCTAGTGGAGTTCCCTACGTTTATGACAAGTTTTATATGAGGAAAAATAAAGAGAAATGATGGAGAAAATAATTGACATCACATATATATTTGTCTAAGACCCTTGGAAATAGAAGTCGGACACAAACGGAAACAAAGCTCCCCTATGATTATTTTCTTCGCTGACAATATTTGAAATACTAGATGCTATCAGAAAATTTTAGTAAAGAGATCATGAATATATATGTGTGTGTGTGTGTGTGTGTGTGTGTGTGTGTGTTACCGGTGGCAACTGGAGTACTGCCATGCCCCTCTGTCAGCTTTTGATATCCTTCAAATAACTTTGCTTCCTGGGAGTTGGATGCCAAGTGCAGGAGGGCTAGATTCACAACCAACAATAGAAGGCGATTCAGAATAACAGTTAAAAAATAAAAGAAAAATCAAAGGTCTAAATTTATATATATAAATATATATATATAAATATATATATATGTATGTATGTTTTACTTACAGATACATTCTGTCATGCTAGCACTGGCTCGACAAGTACTAGGAAGAGCTCCCGCAAGAGTACCTTTGATCTTGAGGCCGAGGCTCGGGTCGTCTTTATCTTTAATCAACACACACAGGCATTTCTTGCTCTTATCCAGCACCTGTTTGAGCCCACTGCAACAATCTATGGTGGGTGTTTTTGCCTCTCCGCCGACGTATGGGAGACATGGAGCAAGCCCGACTAGCTGATTAGAACATTCTGCTTTGTCTTGATTGACATCAGAAAGGGCAAAACCAGGCATCATAAGAAGAAAGATCAATGAGAGTGTCGATGTTTGATGTTTGATGTTTGAACTCCATCATAAGATATTTCCAGTGAGAAGAATGAAAATGAGGAAAAGGAACTGATACGGAGCTTTTTATATATTTATTAACTTTTGGTAAACTACATAAATAGTCCAACAACTTTATTTAACTATAAAAAGTTAAATTTTGATTACTATCTTTAAAAAGTTATAACATTTTAGTTATTTATCAGCATTAACTCTAGGGCTAATATCCAATTGACCCCTAAACTAAACCTAAAATATTCAATTTAATCCTTTTACAACTTTTTTTAATGATAAATCTAAAAAATATCAAAAAAAATATTTACAAAATTATTTTTTAGGTTAAAGAGTCTAAAAAGACCCTCACCGAAAAATTATAAATCAAATCAATTAAACTCTTATATAAAAGTGAAAACAATTAAATCCTCAATGCCTTTAAAATATCAATTGACTTCTTTTATTAATGAAAATCGTCATTAATCAATTTCACCAATAGTAAATTACACTAAAATTTCTAATCCTATAGCCTTCGTTTCAAAAAATTTAAAAGTTTCAACATTCAGCCTTCATAACAGAAATTTCTTTGAGCTCTCTTAGTGGGTTTCAAAATATCTCTTTGATTTTGTAAGTTATTTGGGATTTAGTAAGGTGTTTCGATTCATCATTTTATTTTTGTATCATCATTTTGTTTTACAAACCATTTATAATTGATTCATCCTTCAATCTTTAACGGGTATGGAAGTTATGAAAAGTCCCAAAAATTTGTATTTAATACTTGGCACCATTTTAGGATCAGATATAGTGAAATTTCAAGAAAATTTGAAAACAACAAATAGAGAATTTCATGAAAGTGAAATTGATATTGGCAATGTAAATCAATGAAAAAAAAAATTTAGAAGTGAAAATGTGACAAAAAGAATTAAATTGTAAATTCTAGAAAGTTGGAGGATTAAAATGAAAATTTGAACAAAAAATGAGAAATATGAGTTAGTATTGATTATTTGGCATGAGAATGACTTGGAATGTATATTGATGTGATGAAATCACTTTTGAGCTAAATTAGAAAAAATTTAAAAGTATAAGGATTAAATTGTAAATTTTTTATTTTTACTGTAAGAAGAGTATAATTTTCACCATACAAGGATCATAATTAAGAGTTAAATGTGAATAATGAGATTTGAATTCAATAATTGTTTATTGTTGTGAAGAAACGATGGAAAAAGACAAAAAAGAAAAGGACAAAATGATAATTTTATCTGGCATTTTAGTTATTTCAAAAATATTTTATAATGAAAATACTATTTTGATAATATAGTTGATATATAGAATAAATTTGGGCCATTTTACTCAAAAATGTCTAATTTTAACATTATTTATGGAAATGGACCAACTTTTTTATTATTTAAGGAAATGAGCTTCAACTGTAAAAAATATATATATATAAAAGGCCCCCTTTTATTTTTTTAACACAAAAGTCCCTCTCAAATTTTCTCAAAGCTCTCTTTAATTTTTGCAAAAAAAGCTCTGTTTAAAATTTTTTTGAATTAGTTGTTTTTAAATTAAAAAATATTCGATTGTGTTAACAATGGTCGGAGAATTAATTCGTCTCGATTATAAACACATCTCTATCGATCAAATGAAAATGATAAGTGATACTTTTAATTTTTCAATACTATTTAATATTTTTTTCATTTATGCAATTTTAATTAATTTTTATTTTATAATTTTTTATAACAGTCTGTAGATCGGGTGTTGCAATGCTATTGTAACACCCTGAATTTGGGCCTAGTAGAATTGGCCTATTGGGCCTTGGGCATGGGAACGTTTAAAATTTTTGAGAATAAGAGAACGGCACTAATGCAAGTTGGACCTATTAGGTGAGTGAGTTTGGAAGGTTAGGGGGCTTCCATGAAGTCTTGGGTTCAAATCTGGGCTTTAGGAAAAATTTTGGTTTTAGGTGAATAAAACCCTAAATGTAAGTGAGTAGGCTTTAAGAATATTGTTGGGGAAATCATGACATAAGAGAAACTTGTGGCTTAGTGGCAAGTGGCGTGTGGAGTAGCAGAGAGGTCTGAGGTTCAAGTCCTGAGATAAGCAAGGGAGTGTTTATTTTGCAGCTTGGACAACTAGTGTTTGTATTGCAGTGAAAGTCTGATGGATGGGACGGTTTTGGAGGATTGATGGAAAGATCTCACATCAGGAAGCTAGCATGAGAGTAGGCGAGAAGTTGGCTTTAAATAGAGTGATCTATGAGGAGAGTAAGCATACATTGGTTGGCGTTTGGGCATAGGAGTGTTCGGAGCGCGGATTAACTCCAGATTCATATCAGGTGTGTATTTCGCACTACTCTAGCTGTAGAGCGGCAAATACCGAAATGTCGGTCACACGGCAATGGTAGCCACACGAGCGTTCGAGCACACTTGTGGAAGCTTCGACTCGATAGTTGAGGCCATCATGATTGTTCTTGTGGGTTTAGGCTGTTTGGGCCACGATGGGCTGAAAAGGGCCATGTAGGGCCAATGGGCTTGTGGGCCCAATCGGATAAGTTGTATGATTGGGTAGTAAATATTGGACTAGACTATGTGAATCTCATATCTGTGGCTAGATTTGGGCTAAAAGGGCAACACGAACGTGTGGGCCCATTTAGGCCGAGAATGGGCCCTAGGCCCATTCGTATCGTTATCTCTATTTAGAGTACCTTGGTTTACACATTTACTGAAATACCCTTGACTAGTAAAATTACTGAAGTACCCCCAGTTTGTAAAATTACCGAAATACCCTCAAATTGAGAAATTACTGAAATACCTTCGGTTTGTGAAATTACCGAAATACCCTGGTTTGTGAAATTACCAAAATACCCTCGATTTGCAAAATTATCGAAATACCCTAGGTTTGCAAAATTACCGAAATACCTCCGGTTTGTAAAATTACTGAAATACCCCCGGTTTGTGAAATTACTGAAATGCCCTCGATTCGTAAAATTACTAAAATACTCTCGGTTTGAAAAATTCCTAAAATACCCCTGTAGGGTAGAATTATTGAATTACCCCTGTAGGGTAGAATTACCGAATTACCCCTATAGGGTAGGATTACCGAAATACCCTTATAGGGTAAGATGACTATTTTGCCCTTGTAGGTAAATGACTGACTTAGACTATGAGTTGACTAATTTGACTGTGGTTGTATGACTGATATGCTTTTATTACATGTTTAAATGATTGTTACTGAGCATGGCCATTTTGTATACACGTGTAATGATTGAGCATGACATACACGACATATTGCATGGGGTTGGGACATTGATACGGAGGAAGTTTTGATAGGGTCGCATGGGTCGCATGACGACTGTGGATCCAGTATTGATCTGTTGAGGTCACACGGGTCGCATGACGACTGTGGACCAACAGACGGCTTAAAACTATGTAATCTGTTTATGGCTTTGTGCCATCTTGATTATGGCTTTGTGCCAATCGTATTTACCAATGGCTATGTGCCTAACATATATACCGATGACTCTGTGTTGATCATATTTACCCAAGGCTGTGTGCCGATTATATTACCGTCGCTGATAACTATGTGCCGATCTTATTACAGTTATCGATGGCTATGTGCCAATTATGAGACTATTACTGAAGGCTTAAAGCCGCATAAATACTAGCAACTATGCTGCGATTTTGGCTAGTGCCGCAATCGGTGCTAACATTGGGAGTGTAGGGATGACGTGAGTGGTTTATTCCCCGCAGGTAGTGCAGGATTAGACGGAGGCAAGTGCAGGGTTGGATGGGATGGGTTAGCATGCAACACACATTATGCATATGGAATTGATTCTGATATGGGCTAGGCCCAACTGTTACTGATATGGAGAATGGGCTAGGCCCAATTGATTCTAATAAGGGCCGAGACCCAAGTGAAATTGTACTAGGCTTAGACCCACACACATTGTTTTGTTACTGTAATTGGGCTCCGGCCTAGACTGATTTTGAATTCTGTCTGTTTTACTAACTATTTTAGTTAGGAGGGGATTACACACGGAGTTTTTGCAAACTTACCCCATTTTAACTGTAGAGGTAATCCACAGCCTTAGACGGATCGAAGCTGCAAGGGACTCGGGGAAGACCACACACTGCTTATGCTTGCTGTTTTGATTATTTACTTTCAAATATTTTGATTTGGGTTGTAATAAGGCCTCTTTATTTTTAACTTACTATTTGTGATATTTATTTATGACGTTTTATAACTGCTAAAAGTGGAATACGATTTCCAAAACGATAACTGTCTTCAAAACACTACGTTTCCGCAATGTTTTCAAAATGCTTCTACAACTCAATTTTTAAACATCACGTTTTTGTAAATTGTTTATTTTAAATATGCTTCAGCAACAGATAAGTTTTTAAAAGTAATTACGTTTCCAAGTGGATAACAATTTCTTAAGTGTTTTGAGTTTTAACAAAGAGGCTTTAACTCTCAAACAAGTTTTAACAACAAGAAATATGGTTTCGAAAAACACTTCCATGTGACACGCCAAATTCGGGCCTAACTTCTAGGCCGGGTTTGGGGTGTTACAACTATGTTCGTAATATGCCTGGTCTGCCATCTCTGTTGATAGAGAATTACCTGCAGGAAGCGAGTTTTGGCATGTGGCCATGATAGGCTGAGGGTGCAAGTTGGACCCGAAACTAATCAGTGCGTTAATAGAGAGGTGGAGACCCGAGACGCACACTTTCCATCTTCCATGCGGAGTGTACTAAGTGTACTATCACTCTGGAAGACGTGCAATTGCAATTGGAATTGCCGGTAGATGGGTGCGCAGTCACAAGGTCCGTCCAATCTTGCCCGGGCCTGGTCACTGCGACCTCCTTTGTGAGGAGGCACCCCTTCTCCCGAAGTTACGGGGCTATTTTGCCGAGTTCCTTAGAGAGAGTTGTCCCGCGCCCCTAGGTATTCTCTACCTACCCACCTGTGTCAGTTTCGGGTACAGGTACCCTTTTGTTGAAGGTCGTTCGACTGGTAATGCTCCGTAACCCTATTTTGACAGTGAATACGTGTGAGAGGTGTTACATCAGCCTTAACCTGCTAGCACGTCAGACAAAGAGCAATGAAATCCGTAACCTCATGTTTCAAAGACAACCACCAATACAACTCACGAAGATCACGAAACATCTTATTACCATCGGGATGCATAGCATAAGGACTACTATGCGTCTCTCTTAGAATCGACTGCCTCAAATCAGAATCATTCGGCACACAAATCTAACCTCAAAAACATAGAACTCCATCTTTATTTAGCCCAGATCTGAAGTACTGCCACTCTCAATCTGAAGAAACCGTAAATCGAGAGACTCATCCCCTAACTGCTTAGCCCGGATCTGATCAATCCAAGTCGGTTTAACTTACAACTCGGCTAACAGACTCCCATCATCAAACAGACTAAGGCAAGCGAACATTGCTCTCAAATCAGTCATCACTCTACAACTCAGAGCATCAGCCACCACATTGGCCTTACCAAGATGATACTCGATCGTGCAATCATAATCTTTGAGCAGCTCAATCCATTGACGCTGCCAAAGATTCAACTCCTTATGGGTAAGGAAATACTTGAGGCTCTTGTGATCAATGTAGATAATACACCTCTCACCATACAGATAGTGCCTTCAGATTTTCAACGCAAAAACCACCACAGCCAACTCGAGATCATGCGTCGGATAATTCCTCTCGTGTGTCTTAAGCTTACGAGATGCATAAGCCACAACCTTACTATCTTGCATCAGTACACATCTCAAACCAATATGCGACACATCACTGTAGACCATAAATTCTTTACTGTTATTCAGTCAGACGGCAAAGGGCTCCGAGTCGTAATGCACTTGAGCTCCTCGAAGCTCAATTGTTGCGCATCAATCCAAACAAAAGGAACACCATTGCGTAGAAGCTTAGTCAAATGAGCTGCAATCAGAAAGAACCCATCGACAAACTGCCGATAATAACCTGCAAGACCTAGAAAACTGTAGATTTTAGATACGTTCTTAGGTTGTTTCCACTCAAGCACAACCTCAATTTTTCTCGGATCAACATGGATCCCCTCAGTAGAAACCACGTGCCCTAGAAAAGTTACCTCTCACAACCAGAACTCACACTTACTCAACTTAGCATAGAGCTATTTTTCTCGGAGTATCTGAAGCACTACTCTAAGATGCCCAGTATGCTCATCTTTGATAAGACTCGATTCATCAGACCCATGAATGCAACCAGAGCATTCGTTAGACCAAAAGGCATAACTAGGAACTCATAATGTCCATAACGAGTCTTAAATACAGTCTTATGGACATCAACTTCCTTAACTCTAAGCTAATGATACCTAGATTGTAGATCTATTTTTGAAAACATAGAAGCCCTTCAGAACTGATCAAAAAATCGTCGATCCTCGGTAGTGGATACTTGTTCTTCACAGTCAGCTTATTCAACTGCCGATAATCAATACACTTCCTCATGGTCCCATCCTTCTTCTTTACATACAGAACCGGTGCCCCTCACAGACACACACTATGGCGAATGAAACCACGATCCAGAAACTCTTGAAGTTAAGCCTTAAGCTTTGTAAGCTCTTTCGGTGCCATACGGTATGGAGTGATAGACATTGGAGCTTTAGTTGGTAGAAGTTTGATCCCGAACTCAACTTCTTGATTCAGAGGTAAACCTGGTAACTCCTCAGGAAATACATCCGGAAAATCCCTCACTATTCTGATATCCCCAATAGAAGAGTCCCCAGAAACGGAAACACTAATGAAAGCTATATACACCTCACATCTTTTCGAACTAATTTCTCAGCCTCAAGAGCGGAGATCACATTAGATAGATAATCTCATCGCGCACTGATCATAACCACTTCCTTATCATCCTTGGTCTCAGAACGACCCTTTTAGTTGTGCAATCCAAATTGAATCAGTGCCCAACCAACCAATCCATACCCAGAATCAAGTCGAACTCCCCAAATGGTAACTCGATCAAATTTTCAGAAACAGTACTAGCTACATAGGAGTGTGTTGAACCTATGTCTATCAAAGCAGTATAAGGTTCATAAAAAATAAAGAATGTACCCATGTCAGGAGCGTCTCTATCCTCTCGATGTCGAGCAGCATAAAACAATGCAGGCTGCCTCACCTTAATCTGACTAGCACCTCTACCCGGTGCTCTCTGTCTATGGCCCATACCATTACCACCCCTAACTGATCCACGGGCCCTAGGTGGATGTTGAACTGCCCTCTAAGGCTGTATAGAACTCGGTCCCGAAGCTTGCATCTGATCTGACCGTTGTGGACACTCTCTAATATGGTGCTCCAAATATCCACATCTCAAACAAACCCCCAACCTCCTCCAACACTCGCCCGGATGGCGCCTACCACAATCTCCGCATAGCTGAATCCCAGTAGCAGCCACAAAAACCCCCACTCTAATCCTCCCATCAGGTCTGGCCTTTTTCTTAGGCCTCTGAACATAACTAGAGGGCTCTGACTCCCTCTTATTCTTGTTTTTCTCATGGTCCCTATTTTGGCGCTCCACACGCTTAACCTCTTCGGTGATCTTTGCCTTATCCACCAGAATCGCAAACTCTCGCTCTCTCTGTGGAGCAATCAATACCCTCAAATTATCCCTCAAACCATTCTCAAAGCGGACATACTTCTCATACTCAGACGCCATCATTCCTCGAGTGTAGTGGCTCAACCTCAGAAACTCAGCCACAAATCTATCACCTTACGTGAGATTAGTGAACTCAGGCCTACAAGCATTTACATAACTCGCGCCCACATACTTTCCATAAAAGGCAGTCTTGAAGAAATCCAAGTTCAGATGATCAGGTTAAGTACCCTACTCAACTGATAACCACCACTGATATGCCTCGTCACGAAGTAAAGAGATTCCCCAACCAATACTTGGCCACAGTAGGGGCGACTCTAGTAACACCCCTAAACAGCTCAGCACCATTGGACCAGAGTAGTTTAGTTACAAACCCTCGGCCCCCAGATCCAGAATGGGGTCTAGCGACCCTCTCCAATATCCTTAACATGGCTTGGGACAGTGCGTCGTCCCCAGCCAAACGGCTTTAAGACCTAGTCTCAGTAACAGGCAAAACCGGTGCCTCACTCGTATTTAAGTTTGGCATACTTCCCAGAAAGGAAGACTCAGCTCGAGCCTCCTACGGCCTCTACCATGGCCACGAATACCACATCCACGAGTTCCACGAGCGCTCATCATAAATTTTCAAATTTTGTCTACATTACAAAAATTTATGCATCAGTTCTAGTAGTTATTAGCAGATATATTATGCATGAATTATTAGAATAACAAATCAAATAATCTATGGTTTGGTTAGACCTTACCGACCCTACGGTAGGCCCACAATCGATTGGAATGACCTGTGTGACCCTAGGGAAAATTTCAGAAATTTGGGCTCACATGCCCGTGTGGCCCACACAGCCTGGCACAAAACTTACACGCCCATGTGGCATGCCCGTGTGGGCCCACTGATGAGTCACTGAACTAACTAAAATTACAACAAGGGCAAGCGCACCTATCAAATAGTTGTATAGTTATGGTGAGTCGGGAATATCGTATCCACGAGGACTAAAAATACTAGTAATTACTATCTTTTATTATCTAGCCTATAAATTAAAGGGGATGTTTTTAAACTAAATTTAACTAAACTAATTATTAAGAACACGACAGAGAATAGAATGAGAAAAAATACTTGAATATAACCAAAGAGAAAGACAATACCTAGGAAAGAATCCACCTAGACTTTACTTACTATTCTGAATCTGAATTAGACGATTTATTCACTTGCATTGATCTGTAGAAATCTCTAAATTATGTTAATATCTCTTTCGAGAATAAGAACAACTGACTCTAGGTTGATTAATTGAAATCTCTTTCTAATTATAACCCCTATTATCGCATTAACTCGATCTATGGATTCCCCTATTAGATTTGACTCTAATCCGATAGATTTATGTTGTCCTATTTCTAGGTTTGCATGCAACTCAACTCAATTATGTCATATCTACTCTTAAACAGAGACTTTTGCTCCACTGAAATAAGTACATCACACTTGAATTAATATCTTGAAAATATTAAAGCAAAAAATAAGCATACATAATTAAGAACAAGAACAAATATTTATCATATAATCCAGAAAATCAAATATAAGATTCATCATAGGTTTTATCTTCCCTAGGTATCTAGGGAATTTAGTTCATAATTTGGAAGGAAAACATCTCAAAATTAGGAAAACAATAAGACATAAAGAAACCCAAAAAACCTTCTAAAGAAATTGAATGTGATCTTCAATCTTAAAGGAGATCCTACTTCTGAGTTGAATCTGTTGGCATTCTTCGAGTAAATTCTTCGTTCCTCTCTGTGCGCCCCCTTTTTAGTTCTCTTATACTATGTATTTATAAACTTTAGAATGCTCAGAAACCCTAAAAACTGGGTTTTTCAGCGCAAAAGAGAAGTAGGGGTCGAAATTGACACGGGCTGGCACATGGGCATGTGGCCAGCCCGTGTGTCTCACACGGGCGTGTGCCCAGCTTGTGTGTCTCACACAGATGTGTGCTCAGCCCGTGTGGAAGTGCCCAGGCCGTGTGATTATTGAAGATAGCTCTTTTTGTCCGATTTTGGCCCGTTTTTCGCTTCTTTTACTTCCCTATGCTCACCTAAGTATAGAAACATAAATTTAAAGGATTAGGAGCATCAAATTCACTAATTCACATAATAAATAATCCAAAAACATGCTAAGTATGGGATTAAAACATGTTACTTTTATGGATTATCAAATATCCCCACACTTTCAAACAACATCCTCAACTCAGTGAAAATTATACTCTTTCAATTCATAATTTTCATCAACAATGTTTTTTCATAATTCACAAATAATCATACTTTGATAATTAAACTGAAAGAGCACTAAAGATTCAAACAATCCAAGTCACACATTTTTAAAGTATGAAAATATAAGTATTTCTTCTTATCTAAGTAATTACCTTTAACTCAAAATCGACAAGATTCAATAACTTCACTAAAGATTCATTCAAATCACTCAAAATGTTTAAGGTTCAAAAATTAAGCACTCAAGAGTCAAACATGAAAAGTCATTACGATAGGCTTGCATGAAAATCAAATCTCCACCACTATAAATGAGATGATACACAAATCAAAATGTCTTTAAAGGGTTGTAATAGGGCTTGGGTTAAAGGTGTGGATAAAGGCTTAAAAAGAGGCTTAGAATCGAGATCAAATTGATAAATTGTGAAACTAGAAAAATAAACTAATGTTGAATAATTACATCAATTGAAAACTTATCAAGAGTTACACGAGCTTCTTCTAAAAATATGAAATTAACTGTTTAAGCTCAAATAACATAGAACTAGTAATAATCAACATATATGTATATATATATGTTTTTACTTTTTTTTCACTTTTTTTTAGAACAATGGATAATAAGAGATAATTTAACAACTACAACAATAGAACATAGTTAGGTAACTAGCCAAATCAAATCTCGATAAAAAGAGAGTCAATAAAACGAGAACAATTCTCAATGAATCAAAAACGAGTTATAGGTTAACATTAATGGGTAAATCGAGAAACGGTTTGTTAGGCTCAAAGGGGTTCAATAAGGGTTAAATATGAAGGTAGGCTTTTTATGGGATAAGTGGGTTAAAACCAAAGTGCCTTTATCATCTCAGTATATCAAATCAAATGTGTGGCCTCGACATGCATAATTGAAGCAAGTTCTAGAATAACAAATCAATATTGACACACTCATAACCAATAATAAAATGAGCAAGAAAAGTGTATACTCTAAAGGCTCAAAATCTCACAAAAAATTATGGTTTTTGATATCAATCTTGCAAATCTCAAACTTCAAGGTAATACTTTAATTTAGGGAAACAACCTAACAAATTTTAATTTTGAAAATAGACTTATCATGCTTGATTCTCTCATGTTTTAAAGTTTAAAAAATCAATGCACAATTACCTATGAATTTAATCTGAAACACATCAACAGAAATTATAAATAAAAATTGATTCTAATAATAGTATGAGAAAATTACTTAAACACAAGGCATAATTCAGGGATTTTCAAATAATCATATAAATAACATCCCCACACGTAAGATGTACATATTCCTCAATGTACAAACAAAATTAATCACAGTAAAAACAAAATATCATAAGAGAGGGAGAGGATTGAAACTACCCTTAATATTGGATGAAATTGTAACAACCCGATTTTGTGCCTAGTCGGAATAGTGGTTTCGGGACCACAAATCTGACACAGAAAAGTTCATTTTTATTATATTTTTATGGTCTGCAGTTTCACGAAATGATTTCGTGAAAATTTCATTTGAAAATTTTGACGTTTGGGCACTTAATTTAGTCAGAAGGACTAAATTGTAAAAAGTACAAAAGTTGAGTTCTACATGTTAGAGGTCTCTAATTGCTATGGAATTTTAAATTAGAGGTCCTTATATGATAATTAGACCATTTATTAATATAGTGGACAAAAATGGACATGGTGAGATAAAATTTTAATGTTTGGCAAAAAAGGCATTTTGGTCATTTGGTTAATAAACGAATAAAAAGAAAAAAATAAAGCAAAATTTTCTCATCTTTCTTCTACCTTGGCCGAAATTCATAAGGGCTCCATAGCCAGGGTTTTCCCACGTTTCAAGCTTGATAATAAGTGCATCCTAGCCCCGTTTTAATGCTCTTCACATTTTTTAAGTCCTCGTAACCTGGTTTACCTATTTCTACCATTATTTTGAAGTAGGGTTCATGTTTAAAAATTTACCCATGTGTTACATGCGTGTATTTTGATGTTTGATGGAAGATATTGATTGTTTAAGGTGTGATAAACAACTTTTACTAAGTGATTTTTAGTAAAAATGTATAAAAAGGACTTATTTGTAAAAAGTTGTAAAATGGATAGTAAAAATCTAATTTGATGAAAAATGTGGGCTGTTATGAGCATGATTTAGGTTCGAATAGGCTTGGGATTCAAGGAAAATTGATACATTTCATTTTACGAGCTTAGGGACAAAAATGTAAATATGTCAAAGTTTAAGGGCAAGGGCAAAAATGTGGGCTGTTATGAGCATGATTTAGGTTCGGCTAGGCTTGGGATTCAAGGAAAATGGATACATTTCATTTTACGAGCTTACGGACAAAAATGTAAATATGTCAAAGTTTAAAGGCAAAAGTGTAATTTAATAGGATTTTGGACTGCATTGAGTAATGTGGATAATAAATAAGTTAATTTTGCTATTATAGATCAAGAAAGACAAGGTTCGGACCTTGATCGGGGGAAAAACAAGGTTATTGACAATTAGGTCCATTTCTCTTATTTTTATATCGAGGTAAGTTCGTATGTAAATAATGCAGTATTATTTATGATTTAATTGTGTTATAATTGTATGAATTGTGATTTACTCTTTAAATGAATTTAACAAAGTTCGACAAGTGAGAAAAAAATTCTAGTTGAACCTTAGGAATTGTTAGGATACAAATGTCATGACATTAGGGTTAGTTGAGATTACGTGTAAGCCTATATTTGGGATATGACATCGATATGAGATTTCGTGTAAGACCATAGCTGGGCTATTGGCATCGATATGAGATCCAATGTTAGACCATATCTGAGATATGGCATTGGTATGGTACTATGTGTGTGAGATTTCCCGAGTATCATTTAGTATTCCAAGTGGTTCAACAGGAAACTTAGTGGCAAAGTTTAAGTTGTGAAAGACTATGGTATGATGTGAAAGATTATGGTAAGTTGCAAGTTGGTATAGGTATGTACATAAAACTCATGCTTAATGAGCTCGATATGTGATGAAACCTTGGATTGGTTCGATTGAGTAGGTTATGATGTTAAGATTTTAATAACATCTATACTAAGCTTGATTATGAATTCACAATGAAATTTATGTTAAATTACTTTATGTTAAATATACGTTAAAGTGTGTATGATGCTGATTATTTGCATAGAAGCTTATTAAGTTATAAAGCTTACTCCCCTTTCTTTTCTCTTGTCTTATAGTCTCACCAAGCCAGCTCGGGGATCGAAGATCGTCGGAGATTCATTCACACTATCAAATTATCATTTTGGGTACTTATGATTTCAATATTTTGAGTTATGGCATGTATAAGGACTTGGTCATTTTTTTATGTGGGAAATTGTATGGTTTGAGATGCTAAGTATGTGATGTTTGTATGTGATAAATGATAGCATGTAAATGATATGTGGATGCATTGTGTATGGCTGATTGGGTTGAAAGTATATGTTTAGATTGGTGCATGGAAGGGTGGCAAAAATGCTTGGTAAATAGCCTTATATTTGTCCACACGGGTAGACACACGGGCGTGTGTCTAGGCCATGGGCGACACACGGTTTACCCTACGGGCATGTGTTTCGGCCGTGTGTCCACTGCACCTTAATTGTTGCAAAAGAGAATACTCAGTAATGAGCACACAGGCAAAAACATGGGCGTGTGTCTCAGCCGTGTGGACGATACGGCTTCGAATACGGGCATGTGCCCTGGTCATGTGAAGTCTGCTTCTATTTTATGAAAAATTATGAAAATTTAATCGATCACACAGCCTAAACACACGGGAGTGTGACTTGGCCGTGTGACCTTAATTTGATGATGATGTCATAAATAGAAAGCTCCCTAATTTGAACACAGCCTAAAGCACGGGCGTGTCTCAGGGTCACACGGGCGTGTGACCCCTTTTACATGAAAAATTTTCTAAGTTTTCCAAAAATTTCCAAAGTTCTCGGTTTAGTCTCGAACCATTTTCGATGCATGTTTTGGGCCTCGTAGGCTCGTTTTAGGGACGATATGAATGTTTTTGAAAAGTTTCAAATTTGAGGGGAAATTCATGTCTCGATTTAGAATGTTTGCTTGTGAATAAGTCCGGTAATGCCTCGTACCATCAGATACGGGTACGGAGTGTTACATTTAGTGATATCAGAGCTACGTTTTAGTTGATTCTCGGACTAACGTAGCGTGGGTAAGAGTCTAGCTATACATGCCATAAATGAACTGTGATAGTGTGATGACTCCTGACAATTTTAAATTGTGTTTTCATATAGTAATGGATCCCAATCAAGTTGAGGCTGATAAAGTCGAAACTAATGTGCCGGCTCCTGCTCAAGGGGTAGCACCGTCTGATAGTAGACCTTCTACGGTTAGTCAAGGAGAATGAGGCAGGGAAGCCTTTCTCCATATGATCAATGAGTGGTATACAATATTTGTTTGAACAAATCCGAATACCCAACCTCTTCCAACCCTACCCATTCCTCGGTCGATTCCCGTAGCCCCACAAGGTATGGAAATTTAAGAATGAATAAGCCCCCGGATAATAAGATCCAAAAGCATGGAGCTGAAGATTTTAGAGCTAATATGGATGATGATCCCGAGAGAGTCGAGTTTTGGCTCGAAAACTCCATCAGGGTATTTGATGAGTTGTCCTGCACATCAGATGAGTGTTTAAAGCATGCTATCTTGCTTCTGAGAGATTTTGCATACCATTGGTGGAATACACTTGTATCTGTAGTTCTGAGAGAAAGGGTCACCTGGGACTTCTTTCAAGAAGAGTGTCGAAAAGTATATTAGCCAACGGTTCATCGACCAGAAACGTAAAGAATTTCTTGAGCTGAAACAGGGTCGTATGATAGTTACCGAATATGAGCGAGAATTTTTCAGACTGAGCAAATACGCTCGAGAGTGTGTTTCTACGGAGGCTATTATATGCAAAAGATTTAAGGATGGATTGAATGAGGATATTCATGTGTTAGTCGGGATTTTAGAGCTGAAAGAGTTTGCGGTATTGGTTGAACCGGCTTGTAAGGCCGATGAATTGAACAAAGAGAAGAGGAAAGCTGATCTTGAAGCTAGAGACTCGAGGAAAAGACCGATGAGTAAGCCATTTCCATCTCAGTCTAAGAAATTGAAAGAGATATATTCTCGTTTGAATGTTTCCGTGGGGTATTCACGCAGAGATCGTGAGAAACAACATTCGAGTTTTAAATCTCAAGCTACTTCGATGGCGAGTGTGGGTAATGTAAAGTCTAACAGACTCGAATGTCAACAATGTGGAAGAAGACATCCCGGCGAGTGTAGGATGAATGACCGGGCTTGTTTCAAGTGTGGCTCTCAAGAGCACTTTATCCGAGATTGTCTTGAAATGGCTGAAAAAGAAAAAAATTTAGAGTGTGAGGTCGAATAATAGTGCTAATAGAGGTAGGCTACCAAGAAATACCAGAAATGGAGCTAGTGGTAAAGGAGTGACGAAAGATACAGTTGTGAGACCCAAAGCTCGAGCACCTGCTAGAGCTTATGCCATCCGTGCTCTCGAAGAGGTGACATCTCCCGATGTTATCACTGGTACTTTTTCTCTCTATAATACTAATGTAGTTGCATTGATCAATCCTGGATTGACTCATTCTTATGTTTGTGTGAAATTGGTAACTAGTAAGAACTTGCCTGTTGAATTTACTAAGTTTGTTATTAGAGTGTCAAACCCCTTAGGCAAACATGTTTTAGTTGATAGAGTTTGCAAGAATTGTCCCATATGATTCGAGGTCACTATTTTTCGACTGATTTAATGATGGTACCATATGATGAATTTAATGTTATTTTGGGTATGGATTGGTTAACATTGCATGATGTCGTAGTGAACTATAAAAGAGAGATTATTGAACGATAAGTGAAAATGGTAAAATTCTTCGGATTGATTCAAATGAGTCGAGTGAGTTACCTGTTATGATTTCTTCGATGACTGTCCAAAGATATGTAAGAAAAGGTTGTGAAGCTTACCTTGCTTATGTGTTGAACACAAAAGAATCTGAATTGAAAGTTGAATCGGTGTCAATAGTTTGTGAATATCCAGAGGTGTTCCCGGAAGAGTTACCTGGGTTACCTCCAGTTAGAGAAATTGAGTTTGGTATTGACTTAGTACCAGGGACCTCATTGATATCTATTGCTCTGTATAGGATGGCTCCGATTGAATTGAAAGAGCTAAAGACTCAGTTGCAAGAGTTGACAGATAAGGGTTTTGCGAGACCACGTTATTCTCCTTGGGGTGCTCTAGTGTTGTTTGTAAAGAAGAAAGACAGGACTATGAGAGTTTGTATAAATTACCGACAGGTCAATAAGGTAACCATTAAGAACAAGTATTCTTTACCGAGGATTGATGATTTATTTAACCAACTGAAAGGAGAGACAGTATTCTCGAAGATAGATTTGAGATCTGGTTACTATCAGTTGAGAGTAAAAGAGTCAGATGTGCCAAAAACCGCTTTCAGAACAAGGTACAGACACTATGAATTTCTTTTCATGCCTTTTGGACTAACGAACGCTCCTATAATTTTTATAGACCTAACGATTCGAATCTTTAGGCAGTATTTGGACAAGTTTGTAGTTGTTTTTATTGATGACATACTGATTTATTCTTGTAATGAGTTCCAACATGCCGAACACTTGAGAACTATTTTGTAGACTTTGAGAGATAAAAAGTTGTATGCTAAGATCAGTAAAAGTGAGTTTTAGCTCCGAAAAGTCAGATTTTTAGGACATATTGTCTCAGGTGATGGTATTTGGGTTGATCCAAGTAAGATTTTGAAAATTGTTGATTGGAAACTGCCAAGGAAGGGATCTGAAGTTAGAAATTTTTTGGGCCTAGCCGATTACTATTGCTCTTTTGTCAAAGGGTTTTCGATGATTGCTACCCCTATGACCAAGCTATTGCAAAAAGATGTCAAATTCGTATAGTCTAAAAAAATGTCAGCAAAGTTTTGAGAAGTTGAAAGCTTTATTGATTGAGGCATCGGTTTAGTGCAACCTGAACCAGGAAAGGAGTTTGTGTTTTATAGCGACGCATCACTGAATGGATTGGGATGTGTGTTGATGCAAGAGGGCAAAGTGATAGCCTATGCCTCGAGACAATTGAAGCCACATGAGAAGAATTACTCGACGCATGATTTGAAATTAGTCGCTATTATGTTTGCTCTAAAAATTTGGAGGCATCATTTTTACGGTGAGAAATCCCATGTTTTTACTGATCACAAGAGTTTCAAGTATTTGATGATTCAAAAAGATTTAAATTAGCGGCAACGAAGATGGCTTGAGTTATTGAAAGACTATGAGTTGGTAATTGATTATCACCCGGGTAGGGCAAATTTAGTTGCAGATGCCCTGAGTAGGAAATCTTTATTTGCCTTGAGAGCAATGAACATGAGGTTAACATTGTCCGATAATAATTGGATTACAGCTGAGTTGAGAGCTAGACTGTTATTTCTTCAGCAAATTTGTGAAGCTCAGAAATGTGACCGTGATTTGCAAGCCAAGAGAACTTATTGTGAATCAGTTAGTGATTCAGATTTTCATGTTGGATCCGATGATTGTTTGATGTTCTGAGGTAAAGTTTGTGTACCAAAAAATGATGAACTTATTCATAAAATTCATCATGAGACGCATGATGGTTGTTTATCTATGCATCCAGGTAGTATGAAAATGTATAATGATTTGAAGAAATTGTATTGGTGGTATGGTATGTAAAGAGATATCTCCGAGTTTATTTTGAAATGTTTGATTTGTCAACAAGTAAAAGCTGAACACCAAGTATCTTTGGGTTTACTTCAACCAGTGATGGTACCCGAATGGAAATGGGACATAATTACGATGGATTTTGTAACTGGATTACCTTTGACTCTGAAAAAGAAAGATGTCGTTTGGGTCGTTGCTAATAGATTGATGAAATCAGCTCATTTAATTCTGGTACGTATCGATTATTCGCTTGATAAGCTAGCTGAGTTGTACATTTCTGATATTGTAAGATTGCACGGGGTGCCTACTTCGATTATTTCGGATAGAGATCTGAAGTTCACTTCAAGACTTTGGAAGAAGCTACAAGAAGCTTTGGGTACAAAATTGAATTTTAGTACTGCATTTCATCCACAGACTTATAGTCAATCCAAAAAGGTAATTCAGATACTTGAAGATATGCTTCGATGCTGTGTTCTAGAATTTGAGGGTAGTTGGGAAAAATATCTACCGTTGGTCGAATTTGCCTTTAGAACAGCCATCAGTCGAGTATAAAAATGGCACCTTATGAGGCATTGTATGGCCGTAAGTGTCAAACACCTTTGTATTGGACCGAGCTTAACGAGAAACAGATTCATGGGGTTGACTTGGTTAAGGAAACCGAAGAAAAAGTAAAGGTAATCCGAGATTGCTTGAAAGCCGCTTCAGATCGGCAAAAGTCGTATGCAGACTTGAAAAGAAAAGAGATTAAATTTCAAGTCTGTGACAAATTCTTTCTGAAAGTATCTTCGTGGAAGAAGATTCTAAGATTTGGCCGTAAAGGCAAGTTGATTCCACGTTTCATTGGGTCGTATGAAGTTACTGAAAGAATAGGGCCAGTGGCATATTGGTTAGCTTTATCGACAGAGTTGGAAAGAATCCATAATGTGTTTCATGTGTCTATGTTGCGACAATATCGATTAGACCCTTCACATGTGATTTCTCTGACAGAGGTTGAGATTCGACTTGATATGACTTATGGTAAAGAACCGATCAAGATTTTGGCTCGAGAAGTTAAACAGTTAAGAAATAAGAGTATAGCCCTAGTGAAAGTTTTATGGCAACGAGACAGAGTCGAAGAGGCTACGTGGGAACCTGAGGAAGTTATGCGAAAACAATACCCAAACTTATTCTCTGGTAAGATTTTTGGGGACGAAAATCCCTAAGGGGGAGAGTTGTCACAGCCCAATTTTGGGCCTAGTCGATACAGTGGTTTCGGGACCACAAATCTAACACAGAAAGTTCATTTTTATTTTATATTTATGGTCTATAGTTTTACGAAATAATTTCGTGAAAATTTCGTTCGAAAATTTTGACGTTTGGGCACTCAATTTAGTCAAAAGGACTAAATTGTAAAAAGTGCAAAAGTTGAGTTCTACATGTTAGAGGTGTCTAATTGCTATGAAATTTTAAATTAGAGGTCCTTATATGATAATTAGACCATTTCTTAAAATATTGGACAAAAATGGACATGGTGAGATAAAATTTTAAAATTTGGCAAAAAGGGAATTTTGGTCATTTAGTTAATAAAAGAATAAAAAGAGAAAATAAAGCCTAAATTTGCTCATCTTTCTTCTACTTGGCTGAATTTCATAAGGGCTCCATAGCTAGGGTTTTGCCACTTTTCAAGCTTGATAGGAAGTGCATCCTAACCCCCATTTTTAATGCTCTTTACATTTTTGAAGTCCTCGTAACCCGGTTTACCTATTTCTACCATTATTTTGAAGTATGTTTCATGTTTAAAAATTTACCCATGTGTGACATGCATGTATTTTGATGTTTGATGGAAGATATTGATTGTTTAAGGTGTGATAAACAACTTTTACTAAGTGATTTTTAGTGAAAATGTATAAAAAGGACTTATTTGTAAAAAGTTGTAAAATGGGTAGTAAAAATCTGATTTGATGAAAAATATGGGCTGTTATGAGCATGATTTAGGTTCGGCTAGGCTTGGGATTCAAGGAAAATGGATACATTTCATTTTACGAGCCTAGAGACAAAAATGTAAATATATCAAAGTTTAAGGGCAAAAGCGTAATTTTGCCATAATAGGATTTTGGCCTGCATTGAGTAATGTGGATAGTAAATAAGTTAAATTTACTATTATAGATCAATAAAGATGATGTTTGGACCTTGATCGGGGGAAAAACAAGGTTATTGACGATTAGGTCCATTTCTCCTAATTTTGTACCAAGGTAAGTTCGTCTGTAAATAATACATTATTTTTTATGCTTTAATTGTGTTATTATTGTATGAATTATGATTTACTCTTTGAATAAATTCGACAAAGTTCGAGAAGCGAGAAAAAAAATCCAGTTGAACCTTAGGAATTGTTAGGATAGAAATGTCATGGCATTAGGGTTAGTTGAGATTACGTGCAAAACTATATATGGGATATGGCATCGATTGAGATTTCGTGTAAGGCCATAGCTGGGTTATTGGCATCGATATGAGATCCAATGTAAGACCATATTTGGGATATGGCATTGTATGGTACTATGTGTGTGAGATTTCCTAAGTTTTATTTAGTATTCCAATTGATTCTACGGGAAGCTTAGTGGTAAATTTTAAGTTGTAAAAGACTATGGTATGATGTGAAAGATTATGGCAAGTTGCAAGTTGGTATAGGTATGTACATAAAACTCATGCTTAATGAGCTCAATATGTGATGAAACCTCGGATTGGTTCAATTGAGTAAGTTATGATGTTAAGATTTTAATAACATCTATGCTAAGCTTGATTATGAATTCACAATGACATTTATGTTAAATTACTTTATGTTAAATATATGTTAAATTGTGTATGATGCTTATTTTTTTCATAGAAACTTACTAAGCTATAAAGCTTACTCCCATTTCTTTTGTTTTATAGTGTCACCAAGCCATCTCGAGGATTGAAGACGGTCGAAGATTCATCCACACTATCAAATTATCATTTTGGGTACTTATGATTTCAATATTTTGAGTTATGACATGTATAGGGACTTGGTCTTTTTGTTATGTGTCATAATTGATTTGGCCATAAATGATGGCTTCAATAGTTGATAATTCATTTTGTAAATGGCCATTTGATATTGGCTAATATTGGTTAAGTATATATACATATGAGGATGTTTTCATGAATGTGGGAAATTGCATGGTTTGAGATGCTAAGTATGTGATGTTTGTATGTGATAAATGATAGCATGTAAATGATATGTAGATGCCTTGTGTATGGCTGATTGGGTTGAAAGTAAATGCTTGGATTGGTGCTATGTTTTGTTGTATAGGTTGGTGCATGGAAGGGTGGCAAAAAGGCTTGGTAAATAGCCTTATATTTTTCCACACAGGCGTGTGTCTAGGTCATGTGTGACACACGGTCTACCCCACGGGCATGTGTTTCGGCCGTGTGTTCCCTGCACCTTAATTGTTGCAAAAGAGAAAGCTTAGTAATAAGCACACGGATAGAGACACAGGCATTTGTCTCAACCGTGTAGATGGCACGGCCTCGAACACAGACGTGTGCCCTGGTCGTGTGAAGTCTGTACCTATTTTATGAAAAATTATGAAAATTTAATTAATCACACGGCCTAAGGACACGGGCGTGTGACTTGGCCATGTGACCTTAATTTGATGATGACTTCATAAACATAAAGCTCTTTAATTTGAACACGACCTAAAGCACGGACGTGTCTTAGGGTCACAAGGGCGTGTCCCGAACCCACACGGGCATGTGACCCCTTTTACATGTAAATTTTTCTAAGTTTTCCAAAAGTTTCCAAAATTCTCGGTTTAGTCCCGAACCAATTTTGATGCATGTTTTGGGCCTCGTAGGCTCATTTTAGAGACGATATGAATGTTTTTAAGAAATTTTAAATTTGTGGGGAAATTTATGTCTCGATTTTGAATGTTTGCTTGTGAATAAGTCTGGTAATGCCTCGTATCCTATTCCGGCATCGAATACGGGTAAGGGGTGTTACAGAAATTCCCAGAATAGTGAAAAGCGGAATTGTAGATAAATGTAAATGTAGAGCATGATTCTGAGCAACTAATAAGAAAATAAACACAATGTTGAAGAAGATTAAAGGGTTACTAACCCGATTAGAACAACCATACTTAATAAAAATATAGTTCAAAATATGAAAACAAAACAGGTTTAAGAAAACAACAAAAAGATAGAAATAAAAATAAAAATAAAAATAAAATAGAATAAATGGACACAATGGTCCTCATCATCAAACATATCTATGTCGTGGGTCGTCGACGTTGAAGAAGATATATGGATATGCTAACATATTTGTTGTAATGTCGCGCGTTAATCTTCTTTGAATCTCTCAACACAATCTTCGGCGTAACTCCTGTGCGGTCTAGTAAAGTAGTAGTAGGAGTAGGGCGATGACTTGAAGGTGGAGGTTGTGGTGGATCCTCGTGATAGGGAGGATCATCATCAGTGAAGTCCTCTGGTTCATTCTGAGCGTCAAAATGAAACAATTGATACTGAGGGGGTCTACTCCACGACACCGCTCGATCATCCTTATGTGTATCATGCTCGAGATGCCTTGTGGGGACATCTGGCTGACAATTGTGAGTGTGAAGGAGTATTTCGGTGTGTCTAGTAGACCGAAGTGGCGAGCAAGGCGATTCACATAAGGGCCTAAAGAGTTGTGCCCCTTCCTGTGGCGGTCACTCTGATGTCGGAGGGCTAGAGCGAAGAAATATGCCAAATCAAATATATGCCCGTGTGCCATGCTCCATAGAAAATAAGCGTCATGAGTGCTAACGACTTCGGTGCTCTCTCTCCGACCTGTCAAAATGTGTGAATGTACCGTAAGGCAGGAGAGAAAGAAGTCTCCTTTGAGCGACTCGCATCATATGGTGTCTGGCTAACTGTAAGATCGATCTAACAACGTGATGGCAAGTGATATATATGCCGATGAAGTCAAAGAAAGTGCTGGGCACTCATAAATTCCTCTTTGTAAAGTCCCATAGCAGCGCCAAACTCGAGAACACTCAACTAACGTACCAAACCTCCAAGGCTAAAAGTGATGGTGCCTGGCTCATCATGGGTCGTCATGACCTACTAAAGAAAAAATGTAGTGCAAAACTCCAAGTAAGCTCCATGTAAGTGGGCTCAATAATGTCGAAGAATCTGTCCCATGGAGCTGTGGCAATGAAGGCGCGAACTTCGTCAGCTAGGTAGACCTGCTCCAGGGTGGCCGAGTTGATACAGCGGCCTAGACTGAGTGGGCGCTATCGAAGTAACTGGAATAAATCCTCCTAAGGGCTTGCAGAAAACTGGAGGTAAGGGAGGCGGACCTCGGCGGAGGCACTAGAGGAGGAGGTCACACCATGGGTCTTCTACTTTTTCAAAGAGAGGACAGCGGCTTTAGTCTTTCCGCGTGTATTTGTCATAGTGTATCTGCAATAAAGTGATCAAATACATCAAATTGACGAACCAATAGAATGGCCACAAGCAATAAAGCTAAATAGAAAATTGGACTAATAAGCAGAATGCTACTACTACATAAAACACAGTATAAAGCTAATAATGATCAATATAAAAGTGAATACACAAGCAGAATATGAATAAAATCAGAAATTGAACTTAACACAAACTAAATGCCTAACACTGCTGAAAGAAAGAGATAAAATAAAATATAACGGAAACTAAAATATCAATATGTCTAGACTCATACTAAAAATAAGCAAAACTATCATTAAATAAATTGGATAATCAAGAATAAATAAATAAATAAATAAAACAAGTAAAATCAGTAAAAGAAATAAAATAAAATAATATGAATAAAAAGATAAAGAAAGAAAGAATAATAATATAGGAAAATAAGCAAAAAGGGGAAAAGAAGGATCGACGGCGGTAGGGCGGTTTGTGTTGGAACGCCGATACCCCATGGCGCAGCAGAATAAAATTAGATCCGGCGATCCAAACCATGGATCCATGTGTGAGGAACGAATCGGGGTGAAATAAAGGTTTCGAAATTACCAAAACTTCAATCTGAGTAGACAAATGACGCCTTGGCAACAAGAGATTTGATCTACCGTCGAATCAAGCCACAACCTTTTCGATGTCGGCCTCTACGTGATTCACCCGGGCTTGACTATGAATCTAAGAAATCTCCAAAACTATTTTGAGGTTTATTTGCTTGACGGCTGCTAGACCTAACAAGCAATCTCTTAGGGTTTTCACATAAGCTTTGCCTCTTTTTAAATACCTTTTATATTGGGTATCCTTTTAATTGGGCCTTTTATAATGGGTATTTTTTTCATTGGGCCCATTATTTGGTATCCTTTTAATACCCTTTTATAATTGGTATCTCTTGAATGTATCATAAGATTAAATAAATATAATGAAGTTTTTTAACCGAAAATTATAATTACATTAATTATATCCAAAAAATTATAATTACATTAATTATAATAAGGATTTCGTAAACTATATTTATTTAAATTTATATATGAATCAAATTCATATATTAATGGAATTATGTTGTCATTATGTGTACAACATCCTTGTACATATAATATGTTCAATATTTGATTGCCCAATTAAATTAATTCTTTAATTAATTTAATTCATGTGACAACTAAAAACAATACCAATTATATTTTATTCCGCTCATTTAAACCATAGGTGTGACCTCAGAGGTTATTGCAACGTTAGCGATAATAATAGAATGATTCTAATGTCACAAACAATGAGTGGCATCTAGCAATGCATCATTGCTACCTAAGTTACAAGAAGTCATGATTCCATATAACTTTTTTTTTTGTGATTAACCTTTCATACATTAATCCTTAAGTCCTTTATCTCTCGAATGGACACAAGTCATGGAATAGTCACACTTGTATAGTCCATCCCATGTTTCTTGATATCTTGAGTAGACTATGATATACAAATTAGTATGACATCTCATGTCAACTTATTTGAGCATGGCCATGCATTTCTAGTCTCACTCAATCAAGTGGCCTAAGATATTACTCCCATTATGTAGGAGGAACTTATCCTATATTGATCAACCATATCCTCTACATAGATTGTGGTATATCCAACATCGCTTTATAGAACAACCAATTATGGTGTACGTTTGATCAGTATCAAAATATACAACTCACGATGTTGAGATAATAATTATCTCAAGTCTAAGGATCATATACATATTAATCACTATGAGTAATGTTGTGACAATTACATAATAATCCAATAAACATACTCATAACGGGTCAATCCAATATGTTGTTCTCTCTAACACATATTCATGCATTGATTTTGACAATCCACATCAATGACAACTCTTTATCATCAATCAACTACATGTTAGTCTTAATGCATTATTGTTGTCCTAGTCAACAATAATACTCGACTAAGGATCTTTTAAGAATAATCATATTATTCTTAGGACATTATTATAAAACAGTTTTTTATTTATACACACGTAAAGAAAAAAGCAAATAATAATGACAACGCTTTATATTAATAAACATGGTAAATTAAGTATGTTATTACAACCATCTCATGATTGGTCTTTGGGCATACTCTTACAGTTTGGAGCTGCGACAGTCGGGGTGTAGGTTTGGTCTGACGGAGTGCAGCAGTGGGGGTTAGGTTGTGCACGGTTGGGTGAGGAGAGGGAGGCAGAATGGAAGAAAAAGGGGTGGTGGCTGTGCAGTGGTGCAGGGAGAGAAGGGACTGAGAGAGAGGCGGCTCGTGTGAGGGAAAGGAGAGGAAAGTCTGGGGTTGTGGCGCGCAGTATGACGGTCGATGAGTTGGGGGGTATGGTCGGCTCAAAATAAGGAAGGATGAGGGTGGTGAGGGCACGTCAGGGAAGGAATGGCGGCCGTGTCACACGTCTGTGTTGCTTTCCCCATCCTGTGCCAATAAAAATTTAAGCCTAATCTTTACATGGCCTCGGACACGTCCATGTATCTAGGCCGTGTGGTCCACATGTCTGTGTCGCACGGCCGTGTGGCACCTCCTTCGCTTCTCCCACGCCCATGTGACTTACCACACGCCCGAGTGGCTCGGCCGTGTCTCACACATGGTCGTGTTCCTTGCCTGTGTAACTCTCTGACTTGTTTTAAACTTGAAAAATTACGCTTCAGGTTTCACACGGCCTAGGACACGGCCGAGCCACACAGGCGTGTGGTCCACATGACCATGTCACACGCCTGTGTGGACTATTTTAGGCCGTGTCTCTGTCGATTTTTAGAAAAGTTAAGTCTCAGAATCCACACGGCCAAGGACAGGCCTGTGTATCCAGGCCGTGTAACTCACTGTGATTTTCTTCAAATTTTAAAACTAAGTCAAAGGAGCCACACGGCCAGGGACACACCTATGTGTCCAGGCTGTGTGGGTTTTAAAAACTCATTTTTTAATTTTTTAAAATTAATTAATTTTAAAAATATCATGAGATAAAATTAGTAAATTAGCAATGTTAACACTCGGGCTGCCTCCCGAGAAGCGCTTATTTAAAGTCTAAGCTCGACTTACCTCATATTCGCACGGTTACGGTGGTTCGTGGAGTCGAGACTCCTCTTTCTCGCTATCAATTCTATTATCAACATATGGTTTGAGCCGAGTAATATTTAACTTAAAAGTGCCGAATTTAGAATGATTTACCTCGACTGTACCGTATGGGAAAACATTCAGTACCGTAAAAGGATTCGCTTTGCTCGCATTAAGCTCTGAAGTGGTAATTCGAGGGTCCGTTTCATCTAACAGTACCTGATCTCCAACCTTAAAATGGTTCGTTCCATCCTTATGCTCGTCATGGCATTGCTTTGGCTCTACATCGTGTATTCTCAGTTTCTCCTTGAGATGTGTCCGCCATTCGTCTAGTTTATTGATCTGCAACCTCCATTCTTCATCAGTTGATATGCTTTTGTCATATAAGAAGGACCGTTGCTCTATCACATTTTTTCGAGGTGTTTCCTGCATAGAATGTTGAACCACAATGTTATTTATATTAACAGAACTCATATAAGCATCTCGATCACTAGATATATTAGCAGAATCATGAGCCTGGAGTTTAATCATGTCATCACCTACACGAAGTATGAGTTCACCTGTACGAATATCAATGATATTTCTAGCAGTTGCTAAAAATGGCTGACCTAGATTTAAAGGTACGTCGCTATCCTCATCCATGTCTAAAACAACAAAATCAACTGGGAAAATGAATTTATCAATTTTGACAAGTACGTCTTCAACAATACCCCTAGGAATTCTAATGGTTCTATCAGCTAATTGAATACTCATCCTTGTTTGGGTTTCCCAAGACCTAGTTGTTTAAACATTTTATAGGGCATGACATTAATACTAGCCTCTAAATCAGCCAAAGCATCATTAACATTTAGTCTACCAATTAAATAAGGAATAGTAAAACTCCCAGGATCTTTTAATTTATTTGGTAGTTTATTTTGAAAAATGGCTGAGCACACTGCATTTAACTCCACATACGACTAATCATCTAACTTTTGTTTGTTTGCCAAAAGCTCCTTTAAAAATTTTACTGAATTCGGCATCTACGAAAGAGCTTCAATAAAAATTAAGTTGATATGTAACTTTTTCAAAAGTTTAAGAAATTTACCAAATTGTTTGTTTGTATGGTCTTTCTTTGTCACATTTGGATATGGCACACGAGGTTTATACTCATTACTTACCGATTTTTGTTTACTGTGGCTCATCTCAACCTTACCTTGACTTACCACACTACCTTGCCTTAGTTCTGGTTTAGGTTCAACTAACTTTTCTCCATCTCGAACTGTAATTGCATGAAGCTACTCCCTTGGGTTAGTTTCGGTGTTGCTAGGCAAGCAACCTTGTGGTCTTCTGAAATCAGCTTAGCAAGTTGACCTATTTGATTCTTGAGCCCTTGAAACGACACTTGTTGATTTTTAAGTGTTGTTTCGGTGTTTTAGAAGCAGGTTTCTGACACCAAAATAAACTTTGTCAGCATCTTTTCAAGGTTCGGCTTTTTCTCTTGTTGGTAAGGTGGTTGAAAGCTTGGAAGTGGTTGTGGTCTCTAGGTTCCTTAACCACCCCAAGAGAAATTGGAATGGTTTCTCCAACCTGCATTATAAGTGTTACTATAGGGATTATTCTGAGGTCTAGAATTATTACCTATATAGTTGACTTGTTCGCTCTCTGTGGTAGGGTTGTAGGATCGATTTTCTATATTGTTCATCCTTCCTCTATTTGCGTCGCATTGCATTGCCGGATGTACCTGCGTAGAACCATATAAACCATCAATCTTTTTATTCAAAAGTTCTACCTGATTCGACAACATGGTGACCACATCTATGTTAAAACCACTAGCTGCTTTCATCGGCTTTGTTCTCATGACTTGCAATTGATAATTATTCAATGACATTTTCTCTATAAACTCATAAGCCACTTCAGGTGTTTTATTATTCAGATTTCCACCGGTGGCTGTATCAATCAATTGCCTAGTTGAAGGGTTCAAATCGTTATAAAAGGTTCGAACCTGTAGCCATAAAGGTAACCCATGGTGAAGGCACCTTCTTAATAAGTCCTTATACCTCTCCCATGCATCATAAAGGGTCTCTAAATCCATTTGCATGAAGGAAGAGATATCATTCCTCAGCTTGGCTATCTTAGCCGATGGAAAATACTTCAATAAAAACTTTTTGGTCGTTTGCTCCCATGTAGTGATAAAACCTCGTGGTAGGGAGTTCAACCACTGTTTAGCCTTATTTCTCAATTAGAAGGGAAACAACTATAACCGAATGGCATTGTCAGAAACGCCATTTATCTTAAAAGTGTTGCAAAATTCCAAAAAGTTAGCCAAATGAGTATTTGGATCTTCATCTTGCAAACCATCAAACTGAAAAAATTGTTCAATCATCTAAATAGTGTTCGACTTCAGTTCGAAGTTATTCGCAGCAATAGCAGGTCTCACAATACTGGATTTAGCCTCAGTTAAATTGGGCTTGGCATAATCGTACATAGTACGAGGAGCAGTATTTGCAGTAACCACAAGAGGTAGTAGATTATTATGATTATCAGCCATCTCCTCAGTAATAACAATAACATCCTCTTGCTCTTCCACTATACTTTGTCGACTCTGCCTTACTTCTCTTTAGTTTTTACGAGCTGTGCTTTTAATTTCACTATCAAATATGAGAGGTCCCGACGGGTTTCTTCTAGTCATAAACTAAAGGAACCTGTCAAAAGTAAATAAAAGAAGAATTAGAAATCAAAAATAAAAAAAATAAAAAACAAAGATAAAATGCAATAAAAGTAAAAATGGATAAATTAATAAAAATCTAGTGTTCCTAATATTTTAGTCCCCAGCAACAGCGCCAAAAACTTGATGATTCACTAAACTAAAATTACGACAAAGGCAAGCGCACCTATCGAATAGTAGTATAGCTATGGTGAGTCGGTAATCTCATATCCACGAGGACTAAAAGTACTAGTAATTACTATCTTTTTATTATCTAGCCTATAAATTAAAGGGGATGTTTTTAAACTAAATTTAACTAAACTAATTATTAAGAACGCGACAGAGAATAGAATGAGAAAATACTTAAATTTAACCAAAGAGAAAGACAATACCCAGGAAAGAATCCACCTAGACTTTACTTACTATTCTGAATTTGAATTAGACGATTTATTCACTTGCCTTGATCCGTAGAAATCTCTAAATTATGTTAATATCTCTTTCAAGAATAAGAACAACAGACTCTAAGTTGATTAATTGAAATATCTTTCTAATTAAAACCACTATTGTCACATTAACTCGATTTATGGATTCCCTTATTAGATTTGACTCTAATCTGGTAGATTTATGTTGTCCTATTTCTAGGACTGCATGCAACTCCACTCACTTATATCAGATCTACTCTTAAACAGAGACTTTTGCTCCACTGAAATAAGCACATCACACTTGAATTAATATCTTGAAAATATTAAAGCAAGAAATAAGCATACATAATTGAGAACAAGAACAAGTATTTATCATCTAATCTAGAAAATCAAATAATAAGATTCATCATAGGTTTCATCTTCCCTAGGTATTTAGCTAATTTAGTTCATAATTTGGAAGGAAAACATCTCAAAATTAGGAAAACAATAAGACATAAAGAAAACCAAAAAACTTCTAAATAAATTGAATGGAGATCACCAATTTTGAAGGAGATCCTACTTCTGAGTTGAATGCGTTGGCGTTCTTCGAGTAAATTTTTCGTTCCTCTCTGCGCGCCCCCTTTTTAGTCCTCTTCTACTATGTATTTATAAACTTTAGAATGCTCAAAAACCCTAAAAATTGGGTTTTTCTGCGTAAAAGAGAAGCAGGGTTCGAACCCAGGCTGTGTGGTTCCTGAAGATAGCTCTTTCTATCCGATTTTGGCCCGTTTTTCACTCTTTTTACTTCCCTATGCTCACCTAAGTATAGAAACGTAAATTTAAAGGATTAGGAGCATCAAATTCACTAATTCACATAATAAATTATCTAAAAACATGCTAAGCATGGGATTAAAACATGTTACTTTTATGGTTTATCACCCACACGCCCATATGGCCCACACGTCCAACTTGGCCTAGCCCGTGTGGCCCCCACGGCCACACTCACACCACCACACGGTCGTGTCTTGCGCACGGCCAAGCCTTCGTCGATCACATGGTCGTGTCTCGCATACGACCAACCACACAGGCGACCAAATGCCTGTGTAGTGTCGACATAACAATTTTTCGACTTTTGTCGAAGTATGATTTTCTGCGTTCCGGGTACACACCTAGTACAGTTTTGATGCTAAAAAAACCCTGAGCCTTTCAAAACCTAAAAACAGAGTACCCAACATCGAAATTAACAATCAAATCACGAATTCCTCAAAACTAAATCGAGTAAAAACGCATCACTTACCGCCAACACACTCGTTCACTCGCACAAATTAGACATTTGGAGTGGAACTACTGCTTCACTGTCGTCTCCTGCACAACAAATTTACAAAACTTCAACCTTCAGAAAACAAAAGCTAAATGAATACAATCAACCCCACTTATCAGTTTCACGAAAACCAAAGATTCAAAACGCCCAAGAGCAAGGTTTAATGACAGAATCAGAAAGTGGAAAAGAGAGAGTTTACTACTATTTAGTCAGAGAGCAGAAGAAGAAAATGAGAAGAAAGTCAAAAGGGAATTTCTATTTTGGAAAAAAAACCGTCAGAAACAATGAATTTGGGGAAAAGAATAAAAATAATTTTAATTTAATTTGAAATCTTAAATCCTACTAAATCTCACCCACTAACCACATCCAACTACCTCAGAATTTTGGCTCTACCGAAACTCTTCCAGACAACCGAGCAAAAATTAACCCCTTGCAAACGCAAGGATTCGAACACAAGACCTCCAACACACCAAATCCCTTACCACTCGAACCAGCATGCTCATTCTAATATGAATTAATAGACAATTTATATAAGCCTACTCAATAAGGGTAAAGCTTGGAACAAAAATAAAAAAATTATCAACAGTGGGACTTGAACCCAAGACCTCACACACACACCCAGAACACTTAACCACTGAAACAGATACAAATTTGTGTTAGATACTTACAAAAACAAAAATAAATTTATCAGGGTGTTACATAGACAAAAAATAAGGCTCATTTTCTAAATTGGCAAGGCCTCAAGTAAGATTTTTTTGGCCCGAGCCCAACTCGAATTTGCCTAAGTTTTTTTTCATTGTTATTTTTTGTTGTTTTGTTGTTGGTTGCTATCATTTTGCTATTACATTACTACTATTTTGTTGTTATTGTTTGGATATTGTATATCTCTTATTTTATTATTAATTTTGCTAGTATTTTAGAGGCCTTTATTAGCTAAGTTGTAACTATCTTAGTGTTATTTAAGTATAAAATATTTTTAATATATTTTCAATTTGTTGGGAAACATTTATTTTAATGTTTTTAGTGTATTTAATGTATTATATTTTTAAAATTTATTTTTATATAAAAAAATTAATACGAGTGGGCGCGCCGAGCTCGGGTTTAACATCTTTTATCTGGATCGGGTTTGGACGGAATTTTAGACTTTTTTTGTGACTGGGCTCAAGCCTAAAATTTTACATTGGCTCAACTCAGCCCGACCAATGATTAGGTCTACTCACGGTTATGGAACATAAGAACTTGAGAAATTTTCCTTTCTTCCTTATTGTCATTTGATGAAGATGAAAATGACCACTAACATGTTCCATCTTTTATTTTATTTTAGGTTTTAATCTGTAAAGGTATTTGCACTCTTTTAAAATTTAAAATTTAGTCTCTATACTTTAATTTGGAGACATTGAGTCCCTGTACTTTTTTTATTTAAAAAACTTAGTCCATTTTTCTAGTTTTCTCATTAAAGTTAATGGTGTCAAAGGTAAAATAACTTTTTTAGCCCTCAATATTTACAATTTTTTGTCAATTTGGTTCTTACACTTTACAAGTATAAAAAAATTTTAAAAAAATTATAAAAAAAACTCTTGAAATTTCAAAAAATAAAAGTGATTTTAAAGTATAAATTTATTTATGTTGTTTACACTGGACCAGATCGACTAGTCGAACCGAGAATCGGTTGGGGTATTAGTTCGGCGAGAGGTAAAAAGCCGATTGACCCATGAACCGGCACAAACTAGTTGGACAAACTAGAAAATCGATTGAACCGGTTTTGAATTGGTCTAGCCAATTGGTCCCTAAACCAACCAGTCCAATTGATTCAAAACAAATAAATTATTAAAAAATAAAATTATTATAAGAATCGGTTCAACTGATTTTTTAGCCCGGTTAAACCAATCCATATTGGTTTGTAAGGCAACCAGTTTTTTACCTCTCACTAGACTAATACCCCAACTGGTTCTTGATTCAATCGTTCCAATTCAGTTTAGACAACATTGAAATTTGGAATTTCTTTTATATTTTTACTTTTTGAATTTTTGAATTTTAAATATTTTTAAATATTTTTATATTTTTAAAAAATTATATTCCTTTTAAATTTTTGTGTTTTTTTGTTTAAAATAAGAAAAAATAATTTTAAATTTTTTACAAAATTTGCATACTTTTAAAGGGTATGGACTAAATTGACAAAAAAAATATTGTAAACGTTGAGGGATAGAAAAGTTTAAAAATTTTAAAAACTGGTAGACTCGTGAACTAGTACGAATTGGTTGAACTAGACTAAAAAATCAATTGAACTTGCAATTGAATCGATTTTTATAAAAAAAATATTTTTTATTCTTTTAATAATGTATTTGCTTTGAACCAAATGGACCAGTCGTTTTGGAAACAAATTGGGCAAACCAATTCAGAATCGGTTCGACCGATTTTTTAGCTTGATTCAACTAGTTTGTACCGGTTCACAAGTCTTACCTCTCACTGGATAGATCTGACTAGTGATATGGTTCGATTTAGTTAACACTTTGTTTTGGAATTTTTGTTTATATTTTTTAAAATTTTAAAGAGGTTTTTTTTTATTTTTTTCATATTTTTATTTTTTAAAAAAGTTATAATTTTTATTTTTTATTAAAAATATTAATTTTTGAATTTTCTAAGTACTTTTGAAGGTTAATGATCGAATTGACAAATAAATGTAAATGTTGAGTGCTAGAAAAGTTATTTTATTTTCGACATTGTTAACTTTAACGGCAAAATTAAACAGAAGGACCAAGATTTTTAAATAAAAAAAGTATAAGGACCTAATGTTTCAAAATTAAAATATTTGAACTAAATTTTAAATTTCAAAAGAGTACGGAGAACTTTAATGTATTTAAACTTTTATTTTATTATAATTTTTGTTGTTAAGCTTAATCAGTGGCTATCATTTAATTAGAAAATGCTTAGTAGATTTTAATGCTAAGGATAAACTCTCTGTACTATCTTAATCTTAATGATAGTTTAATTGCTCACAAATCTTTGGTGTAATTACACACTAAGAACTTGCTTAATCTCCCATCTAGTTTCTTAAATTTTAGTTACCTTGGAATTTAGTCCTTATGCATTAATTACTAAATTATTTAACTAGTTACTAAATAATTCTATTATATAGTTCTCTATTCATCTAGTAAATTTTTCAATTAAAATTTTCAAACTAACTCGATTTAAGAAATTTAGCCTCAAAACCAAATTTACCAACACTAAGGAAAATTGAATCATTACCCGAAAGATGTTTGTAATTTTTATCAGTGCTTGTGGTTACACAGTCGAAATTTTTTTACACGCACTTGCCTAACCAACGGTCAAAGAACTACGGTAAAGTGAATATCATTGTTTTTACTTTTACCGGTGCTTATAAATGTTGGTAAAAGTGAATTATTTTGTAGTGAGTAAACTTAAATTGATTTGAAAATTGATTTTAAAGAAACATGCTTTCGATGGACCACTACATTATTGGATCTCAATATCCTAGTGGAAGATGGTAATAAACCCATTAAAGAGAAAAAGAAAAGCAAATAACTATAAACTGATCCATGGATTTTCAATTTAGAAAAGCAAATAAAGAATTTAGGAGAAATGTTTTATTTTTAAAAAAAAAATAAATGGGGTTTGAATCGGAAAGTTTTAGGACGAGGAATATCGATTTGTATGGTGGAAGTGGTGGTACTAGCT
The DNA here is from genome assembly GCA_025503065.1 of Gossypium bickii. Classification (NCBI taxonomy): domain Eukaryota; kingdom Viridiplantae; phylum Streptophyta; class Magnoliopsida; order Malvales; family Malvaceae; genus Gossypium; species Gossypium bickii. The sequence continues at coordinate 56,902,155 of CP106714.1, read as the reverse complement.
TATCGACCATAGTGGATGAGAGGATGAATATATATCGCTTACAAGAGTGTGAATAGCTTGAGGGTAGGGGTTGGTGTTGGACTCAATCGAGTGAATTGTTTTTAATTTAATTGAGTTGAGAGTCCTATTTTATCATCTTAGTTCGATTTGAAAATTTTTTAAATCAAGTCGAGTGAAATGAAATTTGAGTCGAGTTGAATCGGGTGAAATTGTTTGAGTTAAATTAAAAAATTAAACATTTTAAATTAAAATCTTATTATAGTATAACTAATTTCATGTTAGAGCACATAAATTTGAAATCATATATATTTGAAAATTTTAAAAAATATTTTAATATTATAAACTTGAATAATTAATTAACTTATTTAGATCTCAAAATTATTATTTCATAAATCTTTTAATTTTTAACTTTATATATATTTATATATGTATATATATATAGAATTATTTTTAGAATTTTTTATAATTTTAAAAATATAAATTTTGGAATATTTATAAATATTTTAAATTTTAAAAATTATTTTGTAATTTTTGTTAAGTGAGAGACTAATTTATTTATTTTTAAACTTGACAAGGATCAAAAGGATATTTATATCAATATGCTATTCGAATTGTAAAATTTAACTCAATTCGAACTTAAAACTTGAATTACTTATTCGAGTTAACTCAAATAACTAGAATAACTCAATATAATTAACTCAAAATTTAATTTTTATTTTATTTTTTTCAAATCAAATCAATTTTTATTCAATCATGGAAGAATTAAAAATTGGAGAGTGGGAGAAGGGGGAAGTGGTCTTGCGGTAGAAACTAAAAATGATAGGTTAGTTGTGCAATACAGTATAAACTAAAAATGAATTTTATGAGATATGTGCAGTTTTGGTCCTTCAAAAACACTTACGTGTTTAATTTAATCTCTATAATTTATTGAATTCAATCCTTGATTCAGCCACAATTTTAGTTTTATTTTATTATTAAATACTAATTTAAAATACTTAATAATATACCTTCGAAGTTAAATAAATGATTGGTTGGGTTATCAATGGCTCTAGATTTTTCTTATTTATATTTGTCGTTTGTGTTAACCTTTCTTATTGATGAAGTGTTTTCAAAGGGCAAGTAAAATAAAATGAGGAAGAGTGAACAAAGGGGAATGGGGTTTGATAATTTTATTGAGAATGAAAAAAAGAAGAAGAAAGAAAGTGAAAGTAAAAAAAAAAAAAAAAAAAAAAAAAAAAAAAAGTAATTAATAAGATATATTAAACTTTTATTGAGAATGTAAACTTAAAGCTTAATTCATTGATTCAACTTAATTATATAAAAATATTTATTTTAAAAAAAAATTACTAAAATAGATATTTTTCGAAAAATTACGAGATTAAGTCAATATAATGAAAATTTTTCTAGCTGGAAATGTTTTAAGATGATTTGCAGAAAAACGCTTTCAGCTAAAAGTGTTTTCAACATATTTGTAGAAAAATACTTCTAACTGGAAGCAATTTCGCCACATAAGCCAAAAATGCTTTTAGCTTTTGCCACCCAATGGCTCTCCCCTAAACTAATGATCATTTTTTCTATATACCCCCCCCCCATTTCATTGTTTTTCAATTCAATCTCAATTCTCTCACACATTTTTAAATTTCTCTCAAATTTCTCTCAATTCCCTCTTAATTTCTCACTCAAATTTTATTTCTCTCTCAACTCTCTTTTTTTTATTAAAATTTTCTTAAGATTTTCGTAAATTATTTTTTCTATTATACTTTATTTCGTGTTTTCCGAAATTAACAATGGCACAATCTCTAATCTGTTTGGATGATAAGCACATTTCTGTCAATCAATTGCAAATAGTAAGGATTTTTTTATTCAATGTAATTTAATTTAAATATTTTCTTGTTATATTGGAATTTTGTAACAGCCCGATTTTGGGCTTAGTCGGAACAGTGGTTTCGGGACCACAAATCTGACGTGGAGAAATTTCTTTTATTTATATTTTTATGGTCTACAATTTCACGGAATGATATCGTGAAAATCTCATTCGAACATTTTGACATTTGGGCACTCAATTTAGTCAAAAGGACTAAATTGTAAAAAGTGTAAAGGTTGAGTTCTACATGTTAGACGTGTCCAATTGTTATGAAATTTTAAATTAGAGGTCCTTAAATGATAATTAGTCCATTGGTTAAGTTGGTGGACAAAATTGGACATGGATGTGTATGTTTCAAAAGATTTTTTTAAGGGGCATTTTGGTAATTTAGTGAATTAAATGAATTAAAAACAAAATTTAAATGCCAAATTTGTCCATCTTCAAGCTTAGGCCGAATTTAACATGTGGGAAGCCATGGATAGGGTTTTCAAGCTTTCCAAGCTTCATGGTAAGTCCATTCTAGCCCCGTTTTTCATGTTCTTTACGTTTTTGGAGTCCAGGTAACTTGATTTAGCTTATTCTAGCAATAATTTCACCTAGGGTTCATATTTGGAAAAATACCCATAGGTTAAATGTGTTTATTGTGATGTTTTATGGCATAATATGAACCTTAGAATTATGTTAAACAACTTTTACTAAGCGATTTTAAGTGAAAACGACTAAAACAACATAATTAGCAAAAATACCCAATGTACATAAGTGCATGTTAGAGCAAGAATTTGATGTTTCCATAGAAGGGAAAAATAATCAGCATGTTATAAAACATAAGAATAAGGGATGAAGTTTAATTTTCGAGCTTAGGGGCAAAATCATAATTATGCAATAGTTTAGGGGCAAAATTGTAATTTTTCCAAAGTTTGAGTCAGGGACTTTTTTGAGTAGTACATTAATTAAATAAGTGAAATGTGATGTATTAGACCCCGAAAAACGAGACTTGGACCTAGAACGGGAGAAAAATTGAAAATTGGGAAAGTTGGTAAAATGACCGTTTTGGTATTGAGGTAAGTTCATATGTTTAATAAGCATTTAATTATGCATATTTGAATGATAAATTGATATTTTGGCCATAAATACTATAGTATTGAGTTTCAGATATAATGATTAATGTTCGATAATAATTCCATATTGGAAAGAGAACTCATATAATTTATATGTTAGACCATATTTTGTATTATGGCTTTGTATGATAACAAGAAAGTATTGACTAGCATAGTTTGAGAATAAGTTAAGTTGATGATATGATGAGATTTAGAATGTAAGTATGTAAGTTGAGTAGCATTTTATTATTATGCAATTATTGTTATTAGTAATGTTATTATTGAGTTATGCGACTAACCTTGAGAATTTGAGCAAGTATGTTTCAGCTATGACTTGGCATCGGCATTGATTAAGGACTCCATGTAAGACCACATCAAGATGTGGCATTGGCACTAAGACAAAGATACCATGTAAGACCATGTTTGGAACATGGCATTTGGTAAGACAAGGATACCATGTAAGACCATGTTTGGAACATGGCATTTGGTAAGATAAGGATATCATGTAAGACCATGCCAAGGCATGGCATTGATATGTTATATAAGGCAAGGAAATCATGTAAGACCATGTCAAGACATGGCATTGGTGAATTTATAAGGCAAAGGTCCCATGTAAAACCATGCCAAGGCATGGCATTGGTGAGTTTATAAGGCAAGGATACCACGTAAGACCATGTCAAGACATGGCAATGGTAAGTTCAAAAAGGAAAAGGTTCCCGAGTAGTCCAAAGAGTAAGTCAAAGAAATGACAAGGTTAGAACATGAAGAAAGAGTACAGGTATGCATTTAAGGCTTATTTAATATTGAGATCGTAAGTAATTGAGATTATCAAGTATTAAGTAAGTGATGAGTTTTCAGTTATGCTTGTGACACCTTCTGACATGATTGGCAATATGCCTATATTATGAAAGAGTACTCATGTGTTAAATGAGAATGTTGCACGTATGTAAGCAAGCTATTAAGTAAGGTGCCCTTTGTATTCTGAGCCTTTGGTAAGGTTACCGATGAGTTCATCGGGAAAATCGATTAAGTGAAATCATGTATGGCTTGTAGTGATAAGTGTAGGTATATGCATGTGTAACATATGAGCAATATGCTTGATATGTAATCGGAAATTGGAAAGATTGTTATAGGTAAGTAATGAATACAACTAAAGTGAGTGAGAGCAAAAATTTACAATAAAACTGTTTTGGACAACAACAATGATGTGAATTTGAAAAATCACCAAAAATAGTAGAAATTGAATTATAAATTGGATGAGATATTGATTTAAATATTATTGAGTCTATTTTCATATAAAACAAACAGAGAAAACAAAGGATTTTTATATTTTGAGATATTTAAATTCTTGTGGGATTGGTTCAGAATGATTATGTGATCCTCTATTCTGCCCTGGAAAAATCATTAAAAATTGTACAAAAATAATTAAGGGATATGAGTTATATGCTTGAAATTCTTAATGAGTCTAGTTTCAAATGAAATAAAGTATAACATCATTTGAATTCTGTACAAGGATAAAATTGATTCGTAGTGAAAAGTGATTAGAATAGTCTAACAGTGAAACAGGGGAAATTTTAATGAATAAATTGTACTAATTGGCTAAGCAAAAAATTCTGGAAATTTTATGGTATGGAGATATGTGAGTCTGGTTTCATGGAAAATTAGCAGTTTAGAATTCAGAGCTCTGTAGCTCAAGAAATAAATAATTTAGTGACAGTGATTCAAGTAGACAGATTAATGTGAACATGAGTAATAAGGTATAAGCATGTGATTTAATGATTGTATCAATTTGAGAACTTGTTGTGAGGATTTGTCATGTTGAGGCTTTGATAAGGTTACAAATGAGTAAGTTTGGAAAGTAAGAACTTAGCATTATTTATGCAAGTTTTGACAGCTTAGTAGTAAGCTAAATTCATTGCTAATGCTTAAAATTTTTACATGTGAACTTGCTAAGCTTTATAAGCTTACCCCCTTTTCTTTCCCATGTTATAGAGTCCTACTAAACAAGCTCAGGTTGGAGGTCGTCGGAGATTGCTTCACACTATCAAGCTATCTATGGGTATCTTTATTTATAAATGATTTAAGTTATGGCATGTATAGGGGTTTAACTAAGTCATTTTGTATATGTGTTAATTAATTTGATTAAATGTATTGCTTCATAACAGTAATAAGGATTATTCTGTATTTAGCCACGAGTTGTGGCTCATATTGGTCATGGAGTTATAATGCTTGTGTATGCATGTGTTTGTTAAAGTTTAAATTATAAGTGAAATTTTGTGGCTCGGGATTTGGTAGAATGTATTGTTAAGTCTGGTAATGCCTCGTACCCGGTTCTAGCGTAGTATACGGGTAAAGGGTGTTACATTTAGTGGTATCAGAGCTAAGGTTTAGTCAATTCTCAGACTATCATAGTGAGTGTGAGAGTCTAGCTATACATGCCATAATGAACTGTGATAGTGTGACGACTCCCGACCTTGATGTAAATTATTTTATTAGACAGATGCGCATTTCAACCGAGCTAAATTTGATAGTGCAAACAGTATGTTTATGATGAGTTAAGACTCGTAAAAAGTAAGAATAATAGTTTATGATGTTTATGTGATGATGTATAAATTGTGGATAGGAATTTCTTTTGAAATATGAAAGATGAGATGAAAGGAAAGTTTATACTATGATAAGTGTTCATGTTTGATTGGCATTTGTATGATGCTATGAGTATAACTTGTGAAATTAAATAAGTGTTATGAGTAATTTTACTTGAGATTTATGAATGAAAGTATAAGTGCACTTGTTTGTATAAGATGATAGGAAGGTTGTGTAAAATGAGTATGCATGTTAAGTTACTTGAAACAAAATATATATTGATGAGTGTTAAGTTATATGCATGAATATATAAGAGGCAAGTCAGAGGCGTTACAACTTCACCCCCTTCCAATAAGGTATGTTATAAATAAATTTTATGAAATTCAGGCTGAATGGATTTACAAGTGGAAGACTAAAGAGTTGAGTTGTAGATTAACTGACAACGTGATCAGAGTTGAGAATGGTATAGTAAATGAACACAGTTGCAGAAAAGATGTCAGATTAATATGAAGATCATTCAGATTCCGAAATGTTATAGTTAAAAAAAGGTCAGGCTCAGTTAATTAACTCATCCAGGTATGAGACCTAAAGTATGTAATTGCTGGAATTTATTCTGAATTTATATCTGTTTGCAATTGGAATAATATCATATTAGTAATAACAGAATTAGATAGTGCAATCATGATCGAGATGTATTAATGGCTGAATGCAGTGTTTATGGTTGATAAATTACAGCAATCTCTTCCGACTATTATATGTTTCCATTTACTCTTAGAGGTATATATGACTGCAAGATTTCGAATGAAATTCCTATAGTATGAGAATGTCAGCTAAATTTACAGGTAGATGAAAGCATTGTAGTCTATTTGAGCTATGATCGAAATTGCTCTATCTTTTTTAGTTTTCTGCATCATGCACAGATAGAAAGTTGACGGTAAGGTCCGTATGATGTTAGCGTCCCATTTTACTAGCTATTGCTCAATGAAAATAAAGGAAGATTGTGTGGCTTTTGTTAAGATTATTTTCAGTACTTATGAGTATTTTCTGTGTAGCTCTATGTTTTGAGATTTTGTTATTTCTGTTTCCTTAATAAATTATTGTTCAAAGTATCACCATGAGATTTGTTAGGAAATGTTCCATTGATGAAAATGGTTTCTTCTTATTATTAAAATGCTTATAATGGTTATAAGTTTTGACTTGATGGCGAGAGTACTTTGATACAGTTACCATATGTATAAAGATTGTGCTTTTGTATTGGTTGTTATGGAAATTTGTGTTTAAATTTCTCTGATGATCGAGATGTTTTGTTTTCAGCTGGGACATTATCTACTAAAGTAATTGAGAAGTTAGTCTTGTTATGGTATTATGATTTTTAAGCTGTATGAGTATTGTGACATCAGTATAGTTAAGTGCTTCGACGAGTAACAGCTGAAGTAAATTCTATTATAAGTTTAATCTTTCTCTAGATTTGAGAAGAAATTGAAATTGGAAAAGTGTGAATGATAGGAAGTTCAACTTAGACTTGTGTATTGGTTTTCATTTTCAAATGATCTTGATACATATATTAGCGGGTTAAAGATAGAATGTTATGATGTCTAGCAAAGTGATAATTATCTGTTTATTTAAGAAGTAAGATGTTGAAGATACCGAGACTATATGAGAAGCTCAAAGTGACTTGTGAAATTAGACCTAAATCCATTAACTGGTGAGATTTTCGGGGACGAAAATCCCTAAAGGGGGGAGAGTTGTAACAGCCCGATTTTGGGCTTAGTCGGAACAGTGGTTTTGGGACCACAAATCTGACATGGAGAAATTTATTTTATTTATATTTTTATGGTCTACAATTTCACGGAATGATATCGTGAAAATCTCATTCGAAAATTTTGATGTTTGGGCACTCAATTTAGTCAAAAGGACTAAATTGTAAAAAGTGCAAAAGTTGAGTTCTACATGCTAGACGTGTCCAATTGTTATGGAGGTCTTTAAATGATAATTAGTCCATTGGTTAAGTTGGTGGACAAAATTGGATATGGATGGGTATGTTTCAAAAGATTTTTTAAGGGGTATTTTGGTAATTTAGTGAATTAAATGAATTAAAAACAAAATTTAAATGCCAAATTTGTCCATCTTCAAGCTTAGGCCAAATTTAACATGTGGGAAGCCATGGATAGGGTTTTCAAGCTTTCTAAGCTTCATGGTAAGTCCATTCTAGCCCCGTTTTTCATGTTCTTTATGTTTTTGGGGTCTAGGTAACTTGATTTAGCTTATTCTAGCAATAATTTAACCTAGGGTTCATATTTGGAAAAATACCCATAGGTGAAATGTGTTTATTTTGATGTTTTATGGCATAATATGAACCTTAGAATTATGTTAAACAACTTTTACTAAGCGATTTTAAGTGAAAACGACTAAAACAACATAATCAGCAAAAATACCTAATGTACATAAGTGCATGTTAGAGCAAGAATTTGATGTTGCCATAGAAGGGAAAAATGATCAGCATGTTATAAAACATAAGAATAAGGGATGAAGTTTAATTTTCGAGCCTAGGGGCAAAATCATAATTATGCAAAAGTTTAGGGGCAAAATTGTAATTTTTCCAAAGTTTGAGTTAGGGACTTTTTTGAGTAGTACATTAATTAAATAAGTGAAATGTGATGTCTTAGACCTCGAAAAACAAGATTTGGACCTAGAACGGGAGAAAAATTGAAAATCGGGAAAGTTGGTAAAATGACCATTTTGGTATCGAGGTAAGTTCATAAGTTTAATAAGCATTTAATTATGCATATTCGAATGATAAATTGAAATTTTGGCCATAAATACTATAGTATTGAGTTTCAGATATAATGATTAATGTTCAATAATAATTCGATATTGGAAAGAGAACTTGTTTAATTTATATGTTAGACCATATTTTGTATTATGGCTTTGTATGATAACAAGAAAGTATTGACTAGCATAGTTTGATGAGAATAAGTTAAGTTAATGATATGATGAGATTTAGAATGTAAGTATGTAAGTTGAGTAGCATTTTATTATTATGCAATCATTGTTATTAGTAATGTTATTATTGAGTTATGCGACTAACCTTGAGAATTTGAGCAAGTATGTTTCAGCTATGACTTGGCATCGGCATTGATTAAGGACTCCATGTAAGACCACATCAAGATGTGGCATTGGCACTAAGACAAGGATATCATGTAAGACCATGTTTGGAACATGGCATTTGGTAAGACAAGGATACCATGTAAGACCATGTTTGGAACATGGCATTTGGTAAGATAAGGATATCATGTAAGACCATGCCAAGGCATGGGATTGATAAGTTCAATAAGGCAAGGAAATCATGTAAGACCATGTCAAGACATGGCATTGGTGAATTTATAAGGCAAAGGTCCCATGTAAGACCATGCCAAGGCATGGCATTAGTGAGTTCATAAGGCAAGGATACCACGTAAGACCATGTCAAGACATGGCAATGGTAAGTTCAAAAAGGAAAAGGTTCCCGAGTAGTCCAAAGAGTAAGTCAAAGAAATGACAAGGTTAGAACATGAAGAAAGAGTACAGGTATGCATTTAAGGCTTATTTAATATTGAGATCGTAAGTAATTGAGATTATCAAGTATTAAGTAAGTGATGAGTTTTCAGTTATGCTTGTGACACTTTATGACATGATTGTCAATATGCCTATATTATGAAAGAGTACTCATGTGTTAAATGAGAATGTTGCACGTATGTAAGCAAGCTATTAAGTAAGGTGCCCTTTGTATTCTGAGCCTTTGGTAAGGTTACCGATGAGTTCACCGGGAAAATCGATTAAATGAAATTATGTGTGGCTTGTAATGATAAGTGTAGGTATATGCATGTGTAACATATGAGCAATATGCTCGATATGAAATCGGAAATTGGAAAGATTGTTATAGGTAAGTAATGAATACAACTAAAGTGAGTGAGAGCAAAAATTTACAATAAAACTGTTTTGGACAGCAGCAGTGATGTGAATTTGAAAAATCACCAAAAATAGTATAAATTGAATTATAAGTTGGATGAGATATTTATTTAAAGCACCTTGAGTCTATTTCATATAAAATAAATAGAGAAAAAAAAGGATTTTTATATTTTGAGATATTTAAATTCTTGTAGGATTGGTTCAGAATGATTATGTGATCCCCTGTTCTACCTTGGAAAAATCATTAAAAATTGTACAAAAATAATTAAGGGATATAAGTTATATGCTTGAAATTCTTAATGAGTCTAGTTTCAAATGAAATAAAGTATAACATCATTTGAATTCTGTACAAGGATAAAATTGATTTATAGTGAAAAGTGATTAGAATAGTCTAATAGTGAAACAGGGGAAATTTTAATGAATAAACTGTACTAATTGGCTAAGCAAAAAATTCTGGAAATTTTATGGTATGGAGATGTGTGAGTCTAGTTTCATGGAAAAATAGCGGTTTAGAATTCGGAGCTCTGTAGCTCAAGAAATAAATAATTTAGTGACAGTGATTCAAGTAGACAGATTAATGTGAACATGAGTAATAAGGTATAAGCGTGTGATTTAATGATTGTATCAATTTAAGAACTTGTTGTGAGGATTTGTCATGTTGAGGCTTTGATAAGGTTACAAATGAGTAAGTTTGGAAAGTAAGAACTTAGCATTATTTATGCAAGTTATGACAGCTTAGTAGTAAGCTAAATTCATTGCTAATGCTTAAAATTTTTACATGTGAACTTGCTAAGCTTTATAAGCTTACCCCCTTTTCTTTCCCATGTTACAGAGTCCTACTAAACAAGCTCGGGTTGGAGGTCGTCAGAGATCGCATCACACTATCAAGCTATCTATGGGTATCTTTATTTATAAATGATTTAAGTTATGGCATGTATAGGGGTTTGACTAAGTCATTTTGTTATGTGTTAATTAATTTGATTAAATGTATTGCTTCATAACGGTAATAAGGATTATTCTGTATTTAGCCACGAGTTGTGGCTCATATTGGTCATGGAGTTATAATGCTTGTGTATGCATGTGTTTGTTAAAGTTTAAATTATAAGTGAAATTTTGTGGCTCGGGATTTGGTAGAATGTATTGTTAAGTCTGGTAATGCCTCGTACCCGGTTCTGGCGTAGTATACAGGTAAGGGGTGTTACAAATTTAATATTTTGTATGCTTTTTTTTACATATAGGCAGAAGATCAAATTTTGGAGACGTATATTCGTAATTTACCCACTCCTCTATCACTTTTAATCGAACTCTACTTGAGAGATTCTGAATTTTTACACGTGACCTTTGTGGGTCAGGGGTGTAAATTGGACCCCACACTTGTAAGTGGAAAGGTGGAGACCCGAGACGCACACATTTTGTCTTCCATGCGGTGAGTGTACTATCACTCTAGAGGATGTGCATTTACAGCTAGGGTTACTGATGGATGGGTCGGTAGTGATTGGGTCAGTTCACGCAGCCGATTGGAGAGACGTATGTGAGCAACTTTTGGGGAATATTTTAGAAATAGTTTATGGAGCCCAGATAGATATGAATTAGTTAAGAAAAAATTTCGGTGGGCTCGATGAGGATTCGGCTGAAGTCCAAAGAGAACAACACACTCGGGCATACATCCTTATGATTATCGAGGGTCTCTTAATGCCCGATAAGTCACGAAATATTTTCCATATAAGATGGCTTTTAAAACTCGTCGACTTTAAAGAAGCGGGTGAACTTAGTTGGGGGTCAGCCATGTTGGCGACGTTGTAGCAGGAGATGTGTTGGGCAATGAAACCATAAAAAATCAAAATCGATGGTTTCATGCTACTACTACAATTATGGGTACGGTGTCGACTATCATTTTTACGTCCTTGAGCGGACTACCCTTATACATTCTCTCTCGTAACAAGGTAAAATTTATTAGATAATATATTTACCATAATAAAATTATTTAAATTTTAAATCAAAACCACTAACTAAGTGTCGTGCAGGGGTCCAATATTCTATGTTACTAGCAAACCCCGACTGTTCGGTGTTCTACCTACTGCGGTTGAAATCTAGGGCCGAAACAAATGAGTTTCTTCCCATTGATATATTCTAGGATATCATAATGATAACTTTCTAACAAAGCAGTGAACCCACCGCACAACTGTGTTGTTGGACTCTCGACTTGTTCTTCCATTCTGACCTCTCGAACTAGAACATATGTCGACCTCTAAGGGCCTTCATCTGTCCTTACAAAATTCACATATAACTCGAGAAATGGTGATCCACTGTCAATATGCGTTTGCACTATCACCTCCAACCCTCTTGCACCTCTGATGTCGAAAGCGTCATAATTGTAATAGCTCAATTTTCAATGGTGTCGAAAACAGTGGCTCGAGATCACTAAATTCGACGAGTGAGTTTGAAAATTTTATTATTATTTAATAATTATGAGTCAAGTGTGATTTTAAAAATATTATTGAATTAGTGAAATTTGTGATTTAAAAGAATTATTAGGTAATTTAGTCTCGAAAACGAGGTATCAAGACCTCAATTTCATAAACCGAGCAGTAAACATTTATAAAAATATTTACAGAGTGTCAATAAGTTAGTATTAAAGTTTCGTTAGAAAATTTTAACGTTTTGATAGTTAATTAATTAGAAAGGACTAGACTGAAAAAGGTGCAAAACTTGCTAAAGTGATAAAATAGCTTAAGTGGTAAACAAAGGAGGACTTATTGAGAAATTAGACCTAAATTAAAAGAGTGAAACGGCACAAGCAGAGAATTAATGAAATAAAGTGAAATAAGGGTAAAATTGTAAATTTTACAAAATTTACTTAGATAAATTGAATTCTAAAGTTTTCTAGGCCATTCTTCTTCAATTTTTCAGCCAAAAACTCTATAGGAGAAGGTTTTAAGCTGGTTTTATTTATTTTACTTCATGTAAGTTCATTTCTTGCTCTTTTCTTGAAATTTTTGTGTTTTTAAGATTTTTACAACTAGGTCCAACTATCTTTTTCATTAGTTTTTGATCCTATGGGTAATTTTGAAAGTTACCATTGATGAGTGCTGAAATTTTATGATAAATTAACATGGGATTGAAGCTTTAATTTTGTTATGTGATGATTTTATCAAGTGATTTTAATAGAAATTGATTTTTAGGACTAAATTATGAAAATGTTAAGAATTAGGGTTTGGTACTGAAATTATGAATATCAAAGGCTGTATAGTAGCCTAAAATAATTAGAGAAATTGTTAATTGAGAAAAATTAGCTCAATTGGTGGGAAAATTGATAAGGGACCAAATTGTAAAAATTATAAAAGTTGGGGTAAATGTGTAATTTTAAAAATTGAAGGGAATTAATTGTGAAGTGAATTAGAATTGAATTAGATGCTGATGAATGAATAATTTTATATTATAGATCAAGAGCCCCAAAGAAAATCATGAAAAAGAGAAATTAGTTGAATAGTCCATGAATTACAACAAATTCTACAAATTAGCCTAGGTAAGTTCATATGGTTGGATTTTTGTAATCAATTGTTAATTTATAAATTTTATAATGTATTATTTCATATTTTTGTTATTGAATTATGATTATTGTAAAACTATGGAAATTGAATTGAAAATTCAAATTAAGTGGAACGCAGGATTGAGTACGATTGTTCCGTGACACAAGATGAATTGGCGGATAAGACCATGGTTGGACCATGGCAATGTTTGAATATAAGACCATAGCTAGGTATGACATTTTAATGAAAATACCATAATTGGGTTATGGCACTTTGAACGTAAGACCATGGTTGGACCATAGCAGTATATGTATACGTGTAAGACCATAGCTAGGCTATAGCATCTTGATGATAAGACCATAACTGGGTTATGGCATTATGAGTGTAAGACCATGGCAGGGCCATGACAATTGTGTAAGACCATAGTTGGACTATGACATCAAGAAAATGATGTACTCAAATCCATAAGACGTTCTCTAATTTGACAAAGATTGGTAAGTGTCACATAGAATTAATGTGATAGAATTTAAGAAGTTATTGGTATTGAGCTCAATCAAGTAAATTAATCATTTGAAATTGTGAATGGCAGGAAATGTTAGTGACATGCTTGTTTAATGATTTATCATAGTATGTTCGGTAAGATTTATTTTTAAAGCCAATGAGCTTACTAAGCTTCATTAAGCTTACTTGTGTCAGTGAATGTTCTTTATAGATTTTCAAGAAGTTCGAAGGATCGGATCAACACATCGAGCCACACTATCCAGATTGCTCTGGTAGACTTTGTTATGCATATTATGGTTTATATGGCATGTATAAGGTTGGACTAGAAAAGAGTTAAACTTGAAATATAATTGTGAATGACATATATATATATGTTTGTATGCATGCATTTAGTAATAGTATTTAGTAAATCAATGAAAGGAGTTATTTTGGTAAGTCTATGTAAATAAGTTTTGTGATATCCTATTATGTTTAAAACAAGATCTTTCGCTTGTGTTGGTTGCTTGGTTGGGATATATTAGTATAGTTTAATGTTGTGTGCAGGTTTATGATAAAAATGGTAAGAAAAATGACCTTGAAATGGCCTATTTTCGTCCACACGGGCAGAGACACGGGTGTGTATCTCAGCCGTGATGGGCATATGGTTTAGCCGTGTGTTCCCTGCACTTTGAAATTTCAAAACAGAATACCCAGGTTTTTGCACACGGCCTAGCACACGGGTGTGCGGCTTGGCCGTGTGACCCCTGCACTTTGCACACGGCTTAGCACATGGGCGTGTGTTTGGCCGTGTGGCACAAGTCAGAGAGTTATACGGGTAAGAATACGGGCTGGGACAAGGACGTGTGAGCCACACGGTCTGGCCATACGGGCCTGTGTCCCCTGTTTCTAAGAATATTTTTGACATTTTGCAAAAAATTCTTGAAGCCTCTGGTCGAGTCCCGATTTATTTCTAACACCTATCTTGGGCTTCAAGGGTCCATATAAGGGACCATATGAGTGTTTTATGAATGAGTTCTGATATATGTATTAAAGATTATGAAATGTTCATAATTAATCCATAAAGTCCAATAATGCTCCATAACCCTGTTTCGGCAACGGATATGGGTTAGGGGTGTTCTAATAATTGACAGGGTCGACCGAAGCAGAAAATGAATATTTAAGTGACGATACTCTCATCTAGTTGGATTTGACAATTTTTCGCCTAATTCTTCCACACGATTCTAGCAATTGTATGTTTGGGTTAAAAGTCAACCACGTTGTGTTCTCTAATTAAAAAAAGACCCTGTTCTCGGTATCACGCACTTCACCATCGTAATAAACAATAACATTAATCTGTCCACTCATTTTCAACGAAATAACCTATTCCACATGTTCGATACAAAAACATTATGCAGAAAAATAGTGTTGTAATTAAATCTGAACAACAAAAATTGATCCTTATTTTATACAAATTGCATGGTAACTCCAAATTATGCCTTATGTGCGAACTTCTCTTCTTCTAATCTTCTTACAATTTTCTTTGCCCATAAATGTCTTATGCCACTCAATGCTGAAATAGATTGCTTTTATAGACCTGGGGTGAGTGACAATTGATTCAAAAAAATTTCCCAGACTAGTAGGGAGTTGAAATTACTAGAGAGAAAACGCTTATCGTTGGACGTGTTTTTAGTGCACTGTCAGAAAAAAGCACTGAAAGTGCATCTAGCTAACTCCAGGCTTTTTTCCACTCACCCATCAGATATCCCAAGATTCCTAGGATATATTTTTGAACCTATCTCAATGTTCGAAAATAATGCATTGGAAAAAATAATGCACTGAACCTATCTGAATGTTTGAAAATAATGCATTGTATAATGATAAAAACTCAATTGCATTCAAAAAAATTCAAAAAAAAAAAAAATTAAAAGCTAAGATTTAATCAAATTGAGTAGTTTGAGTTTCAATTATGAATCGAATTGAATTTTGTAATTTGAATATACGATTGGTGTAAATATGATGCTTCTAAATATGGAATTAAATAATTGTTAACTTTACATCTCAACAAATTATAAAAATATATATAACTTAAAAAATATAAAAAAACCTACAAAACCCTAAACACTAAAATCCACAAAATTCTAAGTGTACTTTAAAAAAACAAAACCTAATCCTAAAAAAAGGAACATAAGGAAAACGCTTCTTTTTCGTTATTTTGACCTAGTCTCGTAATTGTTTTAAAAAAAATAGCCTAATCTGGTAATTTTTAAAAAAAAATGGGCATTTCAAAGAAATTCAGTCCAGCCGTTGAGGTGAGAATTGTTTTGATATTTTTGCAAAATGTCTCTTAACTTTTGTCAGTTTTCTAATTTAACCTTAATTTGTTTTAGATTGTAAAACCGTATGGGAATTTAGGAGTTTAATTACACGTTAATTTGAGTTGTGTGAGAACAAATTTAGAATCTCTTGTCTATATTTTGTTCATTTAAATTTTTTTTAAAAAATCCAGATATTTTAACTTGATTATCAAATATAACTATAACTAATAGATGGGTAAAGCGGAAGTTGTATCAACTGATTCATAAACATTTTGTGAGGTTGATGACATCTGTGGAACTTTAGAAGTAAACTCCGATATCATTTTACAGGAAAGGAAGAGGCAGAATCAATTTTCAAAGATGAGTTTCCTTGAACTCTGTTGTATCTGTAATTTTTCCGACAATTACTTTCACCAAGTACAGAGGGAATATATAGGCACACTAGTTGACTATTTGGCGAATCGTAGTTATAACACTACTCATTTACTAAAATATTATATGACTTTTAGATGGACATTGAACTGAAATATCTAGAAACCCAACAAGCATGAACCTGGAACAATTCAAATTACAGTCTCCAACAGACATACCTTAGCTAGAGCTCCATTTGTTTGAACTTGTGTAATCCATATTAACCCTTCTACAACTCAATCTAATCTCTCCTTCCGTACCTGTTACTGGACTGATATTTCCCATTTTTAGCATGGAAACCACAAAGCTTTCAAAGAAAGCAATTTGATTGCTGCTGAACCTCTCCACAATTTCAATGGTATCAGCTCCACTAGTAGAAAACAGCTCTTGATCACTTTGGAGCAGTCCTTCTTGAGCTTGAAGGTTAGTGTAGTAGTTACTGTCGAATGTATTAGGTGTTGTAGGATCTAAATTAACCAAAACACTACCATTTCCGCCATGAGGGCATACTTTGCGTAGCGTCTCTAAGTATGTTGCGTTCAATGTCGGGTCTGCTTTTCCGGTACCATTGAAATTATATAATCTTTCAATGACAATTGTACATTGAGCCCGTCCAAATGTGTGAGCACCTAAAAATATTTTTGCGTAAAATCCCTATTACATATCATACATATATCTTTTAACCATCAAATCCATTGTAAGACCTACCTGAAAGTGCAACCAGATCGGTACTGGTATTGAGCCCCACGGCTGCAAACTTGGACTTGAGAACATCAAGAGTTTCAAAGGGAACTGGAATAGCTAAATTGGCCAGTGTTCGATTTGCTGTTGTGCTATCCCTTCTTCCCAATAGAACTAGCCATGAAGGACCTCCAGCCTGAAGTGATATTGTTCAATATGGAAGATAATTTTATGGTACTCTACTTATCTATGGTAAAAACAAGAAAAGTTTGAAGGAATTGGCCAAGATAAGTACCAGATTGACAGCCTCTTGAGCTGCAATAGCAAGAATATCAGCGCAGGAAACGATGCCTGGACACTCAAATTCTAGTGCGATCTTCATGGCATCGACAACCTCAAATCCTCTTGCTGAGCTATTATTCGGCGCAGCATCTTTCTCGCTTTCTATGGTAGCGCTGTTGTCCAACAAAATCGATGCATCACAGCCCTGTAAAAGAATTTGTTTCAGTCCTTATATTCAGAAATGAAACAAATTGAAAGTAGATATGATGTTCACAACATTTACCAACTATAAAGCAATAACTAAGCTAAATACGTGAAATGGCTGAAATGGTAAACGGAAGGAAGAAAAAGAGATTTGGTAAAAGGAAAACAAACGTTTTGGTTATTACATTAACAAAGCAGTCATGGAAGTGAAGCCTAAGAAGGCTGGCACCAATCCTAGGATCAGAGAGCAAAGCTTGTTCGATGATTCCTCGAATGATGCTAAATACAGTGGGGCATGTTTCATCATAAAATGATGGACTCAATGTGCTGGCTGGAAAGGATCCTGGAGGGTGCAAAAGGGCGAAGAAAAGGGTTGCTATTATACATCGGAGAGAAGGCATTTCCTCGCTCATTTCCTCTCTAGACCGCTAAATATTTGATTACGGTGGCCTGCTATTTGAGAATATTTAAAGGGCCAAATTAAGTTCCAATATACCTGATTCATGCAACAGGAGAAAATTAATTTCAAATTGTAAACTATATACAGTGAGCTATTCAATTATTACCATGTTTCTATTTTGATCACTAAACTACAAATTTTCAATTTTATCATTTAGATGTGCTTTTACTTAATTGGTATAATTTTATTCACTTAAACCCTTAATTTTAATTAAATTATACATCATCTGGAAATAATATTTTTCCACCATATTTTAGTATTTGAGTTAGCAATAAACTAATTTTAATTGGTAATTTTTAGCCATTCACATGACTTGTTTTTGAAAAAGAGAATGAAATTTTTTGCTTATTTTGAGGAGTTCTTTTTTTTTTACAACATTTTTTTTACTTATCTTTGTAATTTCAAGTTTAAATTTATACTAAGTATATTTTATTTTATGTCTAACTATCGGAATGCATCTGTATTAAATAAAAGTTTGTCATGTTATGTTGCTATTTGATTCTCTACAAAAGCATAAAATATTAAAAACATGTAAAAACTAAAGTCCGTTGAAAAAAACAAATCAAACGAAAATTAATATTTTTAATGATTTAATTTTTTCACACATGTCTGGTAATCCAAAATAAAAAACGTCCAATAAAAATCCTTTTACAAAAACTTATAAAATATTTTTAATTAATTTTATTTTAATTAATTTTGTTTATTTTAATATTATATTATCATATTAAAAATTTTACATTTAAAAATATGATTTGTGGTTAGAATAAAGTGAAATATTTAAAAATTAAGGATAAAATGTAAAATATAATTTTTTATGAATGATTTAATTATATTCCATAATTAATTTTAAGTAAGGTAGTAAACAAATTTTTTAACTTAAATTTTCAACACATATTTTTCTCAAATTTATCAAACAACAATATAACTCCTAATTCAATTACAATTAAATATTTAAATGGATAAAATTCATATATTATGAGTTTATTTGATTGTAAAATAAGTAAGATGATTTGCTTAAACACTGTGTGGTAGCTTGAAAACCTTCACCATAATTCGTCTCCGATTCCATCATTTCTAAATAACTAATCTTTCTTCACATTTCTTTTTCTCTTATCTCAACGTCTTTGGTTCTATTCAAGTTCATCTAGACCCATAATTTTGAACAATAGATCCATCTTTGTTGTCTCTAGCTTTCAAGTTCAGCCAGACCTATGGCTAGCTTTACAGTCGAGATTTCAGATTTCTCTTTATTTTCATGGTTTGATTTGCAAAACCCTATAAGAAGTAGCCATAATGGCTTAAAGGCTTTCCAAAAGAGTCCATTTACTTTGAAAGACGGTAATATTTGGTTTTTGGTAACTTGCTCGTCGGTGGGAATATTGCAGTCCTTATCTTATAGGGAAAGTGATGCTCAGATAGAAAATGGGCTCCATGGTTCTAAGAATGTAAAAGTTTTCCTTCTTCGTTTCAAACATCTTAGCTTTTCAGCAATGGTGACAATCAGGTAAAAGGCTAATCCTCACAGAACCCAAAAACGATGTTAACCATTTCTTAGAGTTTGCCTAGTTAATTTGATGATTTGAGTTACACGTTACTTACTATATACGGTAATGTTATTCTTTTCGGTCATTTTTAGTTTTTGGTTTTACTATCAACTTTTGACTTTTGAAAACATATATTCACCAGATATTTAAATTGTGATTCTGAAAGTATTTTTAAATGTGGAACAGTACAGATGCTTTTTTCTTTTTTATTTGCTCCAAAATGGTAGTTTATTAATATGTAAATTTTTAGAATTAAAAGGAAAAAAAAAAGCATAAAAGCTCCATTTTATAGCAAAAAAAAAAAAAAAAATCATCCATAAAAAAATGGTATCTATGTCTTACTGAAAGTCAATCATACCAAGAAAAACGCATAACTTGAACCTATCACTCTGAAAGAAACGTCCCCCAAAAACAAGTCTCGAGCACAAGTCCTATCATTACCTTCCTTGCTTGTAATTTTTTTTTTAAAATTTTATCATTTTCATTGTATATATAAAATTTTTGGTTACCTAACAGTTGGAGACTATAGTGACATAATACATTTTAGATGACATGAGGTATTATCCAACATATCACACAACATTCCTCGTGTGCTATTGCAATTTCAAAACTAAATGATGATAAATTATAATTTTGATTATTTAACTTTTTGAGAAGTTTTATTTAAGTTATTAAACTTTTAAAATTCATATTTTACTCACTCATTACAGCAAAATAGGTTTTTAGCGGCGCTTAGACAAAAAACGCCGCTGTAGATTGAGCATTATCGAGCATTAGCAGCGCTTTCAGAAAAACACCGCTGTAGGTCAGCCATTAGCGGCACTTCTTTAAAGCCGCCACAAAAAATTAAGCACAACAGCGTTGTTCTATGACCATTAGCGGCACTTTATGAAAAGCACCACTATAGATTGAGCATTAGCGGCGCTTTCTTAAAAACGCCGCTATAGGTCGACCATTAGCGGCGCTTTTTAAAAAAACCACAACACCGTTGTTTTACGTTGAGCTTTAAGGGCATTAGCAGCGCTTTTTGAAAAATGCCGCTATAGATTGAGCATTAGCGGCGCTTTCCTAAAAAGGCCGCTATAGGTCGACCATTAGCGGCGTTAAGAACGCTGCAGAATTGTTAAGCACAACGCAGTCGCTTTACGTTGAGCTTTAAGGGCATTAGCGGTGTTTTTAAAAAAACGCCACTATAGATCAAGCATTAGTGGCGTTTATTAAGAAAACGATGAAAAAGGTCCATCATTAGCGGCGTTTATGCTAAAAACACCGCAAAATAATTTTATAATCCATATTATTTAACTTGTTCACTTATATTAATTAAAATAAATTTTATTTTTAATTGAATAATTTTAATTTATATATTAAATAATTTCTTATATAATTGTAAAAGAGATAATATTAATATGAATATATTAAAATTATAATTATAATTTAAATTATTTAAGAGATAATAGATAAACTTTATATATATTAAAATTAAAAAATTTTGTAACCCATGCATCTCTAGAGAAACAAAATTAATTAGTAAATTGAAAATGTTATTTAAATTTCCTAAAATATTGAAAGAATATATCATATTTAAATTTTATCTAATTAATTTAGGGTTTAAGGTTTTTATAGTTAAGGTTTTAGGGTTTGTATGGGTCGAATAGGGTTTTGAGTTCATCATTTCAAGATTCAGTGTTTAGAGTTTATGGTTTAGGGTTAGTGTTAGGGATTAGGGTTATGGCTTAGGTTTATGGGTTTTTGAGTTTAGGGTTTAGGAAAGATCAAATGAAGACGGAAGATCAAATTTGATTTAATCATTAAAAAATTATAAAAATATATGCTATGAAGATGATGAGATTGCATTTTTTACTTACAATTTAATTTCAGCCCCTAAAAAATTCTGATTGTGCATCTGTTTATCCCTAAACCCTAAACCCAAAATTCTAAATCTTAAACCTTAAACAAACACTAAACCATCAACTATAAAACCCTAAACAACAAACACTAAACCGTTAATACATCAAACCCCACAATTATTAAACCCCAAAACTCTATACCTTGAAAATATATTTCATATGGATATATATTGATGTGTGTATATATAGATATTAATGTAAAAGCTTATGTTTATAATAATTTGTGGAAGCACTTAATATTGATTAAAAAGTTGATTATAATTAGAAATTATAATAAATCATAAAATTTGATTTTACTATAATAAATATATTATAATAAACCATAAATTATAAAAATAATTACCTAACTATATATTCTCTATATATTTTACGCACAAACCTTATCGAAATTTAATGAAAGCCTTTTTTATTGGCATAATAATAAATTTAACACTCTAATGTTTGCATATTCTATCAATTTAATCTTAATTTTAAAAATTCAACAAATTTAACCCTTAACTTTACACATTCTATTAATTTAATCTTGATTCTTAAAAACACAAAAATTAAAAAACCCTAAAAAACTTTGAAAATAATATATATATTTGAATGTTTAATTTTTAAAAAATATATACAAAATTATAAAATATTTATAAATAAATGAATACCCATTTTTCAATTTTCTAACATAACATTTATTTATTAAATAATAAATCTAATAAATAAAAACAATATTAATAAGTTAGCAATAGTGGCATTTTTTAATAAAATGCTGGTAATATGTATGAAAAACTAATGAATGACGCCATTTCATTCTGAACGTTTAGTGGCGTTTTCTCTAAAACGCCTCAAAATATTATCCATTACCGGCGTTTTCAATATAAACGCCACAAAAATTGTTTTTGAGAGTGCAAAACAGCAGCGCTTTTATCCTTGTTTTTAGTGGCGTTTTTTCAAAAGTGCCACATAAGGTTTGGTTTACCGACGTTTTAGCCGAAAACTCCACTAATATGTATTAAGTGTTTACAAAACGGCGTCGTTTTTATGCTTTATTTTTTGTGGCATTTTTAAAAGCGGCGCAAATTTTATTAAACTCAGATTAAACGACGTTGTTTTTTAGCCCCGAATTTCCTTTACTTTCCCCAAATCAGATTTCTCCGAATTCTCTTCACCAACATCTCAATTTCCCCTAAGTTTTTCCCCAGATTTTGCAATCTCTAATTTGCCAACTCCCGAAATCCCTTCTGATTGAAATGCCCATTTTCTCAAATCTCCACCGTCGCATCTTCTCTCACCCACCGCCGCTGGAAATTCAGGTCCCAAAGGTATTTTGCAACTTCCGTATTGTGCTCTCTTTAGAATGAAAGCATGGCCATGCATAAAATTTCATTCTCTGTTACTTTTGCTTTACAGCATCGCCCTGATTTCTTTTGGTTTTGCTTTGCTCAGTGTCATATTTGTTTGTGTTTGTCCATCTAGGTCATCGTTAGAAAATTGTATTGAAAAAAGAATTAGTTCCAAATAATTGATCCTGGGTTAGAGATTAAGATCTAGGTCCTCTGTCTGTTTTGTCTCCCTCCAATCTTCTTTCCTTACTCATTATATAATCCTTTTTGCATGTGAACTGCAAGGTCTGTATCAAATAATTGATTCTGCTTCATGGTACAGGTTCAATATCCTAGCAATAAGGACTTGGCACCTGCTGAAAATTCAAGGTAGAACTTCCAAAATGTCTACTCACTCTTCTTTAAACTGACATGCATATTTCTGTCTACCCTTTATCATATCCTTTATCCTTAGATATTTTGTAAATATTAAAAGATTAAAATATCTGTTGAGATTTCTAGTTTCTGTTACTACAACGTAGCTGCTTTAACCTTTTTCAATTTGGTGTTACAATTTTTTAACATATGACAGGCTTAGGATTATTGTAGTTTCTGGAAATAGATTTTAAAGTTTCTCTGGTTTCTGTTGGAGAAACGTTGGTCTCAAACTATATCCTGAAATAAACTACCGTGATCAAATGTTCATATGGCTTGTAAAGCTTCAAAAATGGTTTCTGCAGTCTTTTTTGCTCATTAAAGTATTTGTGTACCATATCGTTTTCAATGGATATTTGAACACGGTAACGAGGGTATGATAGTTTTTTTCATTTGCTGGTAATATGCGTAGGATGTGTTAATGGCGATTCCTCTCCTATTGTCATTTAATTACTAGTTTTTAGTTAGCTTTGCTTTAGTTGTAATTTTGAGTTTGTGAGATATTTTTAGCATCTATTTGGTGCTTCAAATGTTTGCTAACAAAGTAGCACATTCTCATTCATATAGGGATCTTTGGATCAGGCATAAGTGGAAGGTTTTGGTTGCTTTAATTGTAATGTTGGGTTCATATATATGTCTGGCAAATTTCCTTTGTTGTAGTGGAGACATGAATCTGCTGTGTCTATTATTTCTCATGTGAGCATGTTCCTTCTATTTGTTTTCACGTATGATTCTTGCTTGACCAGAGTCAACTGTGCCCTCCATTTCGCCTTTTGTTCTTTGTTCCAAATTAGAAGCCATTTCTCAACTTCTTCACAAATGTAAGTTGTTTCTTGATGTTTTTCAACATTGTGTTTATTTCTTCTGAGCTTGCTATCTGTTCTTTATTTCTCTCAAAGGTTGTGTCATTTGCTTGCTTTAGCTATTCAAATGGTCTAGATTTCTACATTACTTTATTGCTGCTATTAGTATTAGTATATTTTTCTCTAATTTTCAAAGATTTGATGCATTTTGTGCATTGTATGTATAGGCTTATGAATTTTCAATTATTAATATCCTAAAATTTTAACATGATTAATATTAAATGGATATTTAACATGGCATATGATAATCTCTACTAGCTTTGTGATTTTTTAAATGAAATTTCTAAAACAGTTTTGGCCCTTTAATTTTTGGAAATTTACATTTAGGTCATATAAAATTTAAAAAATTTAAAAAATTTAGTATTAAATTTTATGTTCACAAACTCGGGAAAAGTTAGGTTAAAAAGACGAAGGAAAGAAGCCAGCCTTAGGAGCTGAAATCCCCTGCATAGGTCATAGGGAGGCAACGGTCCAACAACTGGAGTCACCTCGCAAGCCCATAATAGGGGCGTGACGCCTGACGCCAAAGGTGCCTTAAATTTCCTTATAGAAGCAAGCACCATTGCTATTTTTATTTATCCATAAGTCACCAAATCACTGGGTTCCTAAAATAAGTCTCTTTTTCTATGTTTGTGTGAAAATTTTCGTCAGTTTGGTCACCTAGACGACTTGACGGGGCACAATAACCTTGTACCTCTTCTCTCAAGTCGCTTTAAGAGGAGCTTGAAGAGTTTAAGCTATCCAAGAGATCTATAAGTCACATCCTATCCTTAGATAAACACCTCAAGCCCCAAGGCTCCTTGTCATGTATTCTTGAAAGCCAGTACTTCATATTTAATGGGAGTTCAAGTAGTTAAGGAAAACTGTAAGCCTCTAAAGTAACTTTGAGTGTAGGCTCCTCAAGCCCTTAAGGCTCTTCATCACCAACCCCTAGGACCAAGTCCCTTAAGTCTTTAAGATTAGTTGGGATCTAGTGCCCTTAGCGCAGTGTTTATGTCTATGTACTTATAATTTTTCATACAAATTGGTTTAATAAAATTTCATTGTTATTTTTAATATATTTTGTATATTGTCTTCAACGGTTTTTGCATACAAAGCAAAATGAAAGCAAATATTAACTCGTTGATTATCTAACGTTTAACTAATACTAAGTTGCAATATGTGATTGGCTTGTAATGCGAGAAAACATCTTGTATTAATATATAATCTAAACAAGTCTTTAGTCTAATCGAAAGTGAGCAAATTGATTGAAAGGCTAATATGTCGTCTATCAAGTCCAGAGGGAAAGATACCTTGTCTTGGGTATTGGAGTCGATGACTTCCAGAAAATAGAGACATAGATAAGACTTTTTGGACTTGCAGCACATTAGAGATGACCTAAGTAGAATAAATCTTTCATCTTAAATGAAAAGTCATTGGACAACGAATTTACATTAGAGATAAAATAGAATCATATCAGGAGAACGGATTTTTCCTAAAAAGATTAAGGATGCCCTTTGATGGTAACACACATATGATAAGGTCATTGGACAAGCACGTGATAAGTTGCTTTCTTAATGGTATATAATAAGGATAGCTTAGTCATGATATTTTAGTGGAGTGACAACCCATAACTAAATAATGTTGTAATTAATAGACAAAGAGTCAAAACTTAATTACAAATTATTTAAGCCCTAATTATATATGTACAATCGGTTCTTCCGCTAGCTCGGTATAACCTTAATGGCTTGCATTAATTGATGATTTGGAAAACTGTTAAACGATGAACTAGAGAAATAGATCACTATCCGCAGTGAATGTATTTTCTTATTAATAGGTGACTCAAGAATTAATTAATTTATTCATATTATTAAATAATTGAAGTTCGAAGTGGAAATTGAATTAATTAAGTCATCATAGTTAAGAACAAGTTAATAAAATTAATTTACTCATATATTCTAGTACGGTAAAATCGTCATGACTTTAACTAAATAAATAATAGTTTTGTGCACAAGAAATACTTATTGGGATGGGAAAAAATATATGAGTTGGTTTAAAGACCAGATAACACATATAATCGACTTGATAAATAATGAAGCTTAACTAGGCCTGATTTAATAGGAAGGGCAACAAACCTTCATCTCAGAGAAGGTGTACCATTTGCTGCCGCCCCTCACATGCTCCTCTAGTAAGAGTCAAATTTTCCTATTAAAATATATTATTCGATTAAATCTTTTTCTACTTAAACTCTTGTAATTTTCTCTATAAATAGAGACTAATGGCTAGGTCAAAATACAAACTTCTCCACACCAATATTTTACCAAAATATAATCAAGTTATTTTCGATATAAATTTTATCTTTTGACAGAGTTCGTCTTCGATTTCTAACTATTATAAGTTTTCTAAAGTTTTCATTGATTTGCGAATAGAGCCAACACTTTAGCAAATTGAGGTTGAGTATAGAGAAGAAGATCGTGAGCTTGAAAGATAGGAACGATAAAGTCTTCCATAGCGAAAAACACATGTATAATCTCGATAAAAGAGTTTATTACTATAAATGTTACAATTGGTCGATTTATAAAAAAAAAATTAAACTTTTGTTGTCCCTTAAAACACTAATTTCAAACTGCTTTTTCCAGCAATTGGTGTCAAAATAAGATTGTGTTCTATTTATAGTGTAAATTGGCTTATTGGATTTCTAAAACTTCCTATTTGTTTAATTAAATTTTGGTAAGATGTGACATTATTTGCATATAAGCATGTTTTGGGTTGCATGTATGATTGTATGGATATTTTAATTTTATAAATTTTCTTAAAGTGATTTTGCCAAAAATTGTAGTTCGTAGATTTAAATTGGTTGTATTTTAGGTTAATTTTTGGGTTTTATAATTAGATTGTGAACTATTATCTCTGCAAGTTTATTTTATTTTAAATTTATTTTTTATAAAATTAGAAAAAAAAATGTGAGCCAAAAATAGGCTAGGAATTTTGTAATCAAAAGTTTTTCGGTGAAACCTGAGAAAGTGTAGTGGACACATAACCTAAGATGATCGAAACAAACAAATGAACGAAATCAAGAAAGCTACGCAGGAGGTCGAGGCGTCATGCCCCAACGAATGCATGACTGACCTTCGTCAATCGTAGTGGTAGTTTAAGTACATTACGACACTTAACGTACTTGTTTTCTTGGCATTTTATAATTAATTATTGTATTTTCAGTATTAGTAGGTTATGAACTAAATATTAATAAAATAAGTATTGTTACGCATTTTCTGCTATTTGAATGACCTGGAAGGTCGATTCTGGGCCTCGTGAGTGACTATTGGGATATTTAAATATGTAGGATGCCAGTTCAGGTCCAATAATACATGGGATTATGATTGGGTCGCGAGATAAGAAGCCCGATAGAATAACGATACTGCCAAGGCTGGGAAAGCAGTCGACGTTGGAGTTTCCTCTCGTCATGACAACATGATGGAAATAGGAAGGCATTCACGGTGGCGATGTCGTGACGAGGAGTCTTCCCACATCACGACGACGTGACGATGGCATACCAAAATATGGTTGATTCCTTGGACAACATTTTTGGGATATTTCCTTATTTGGACCCTAGATTTATTAGAATATTGTATTAATTGGTATCTAAGTTTATCTAGGGTTGAGTGGTCACCAAGTAGCCCATTGCCAATATAAGCAACGTTAGGGTCACCGGAATTGGTGTGCATATAAGCAACGTTAGGGTCACCAGAATTGGTGTGCAGACTTAGACAATTTTTATAATACCCATTAGCATATTAGGAAGATATGGAGTATTTCAAGCAGCCAAATAGTTCACCCAACGGACTGGGGCATTGCTATCAGAATCAAAACCTTTGACTTATTTTAAAGTTTGAGAAAAGTAGTTATAAGGATTTCCTTTTATGTTAAAATCGTTATTCCTTTCTCACTTGGTATTACACCTTTAAAAAGAAAACTAAAAATCAAGGGAGTTTGGAGATCATAAATATAAACAAGGTTAATTACACTTTATAAGATAAAAAATTACATTTGTGAAGTAAAAACAAAAGTTAAACACAAAATGTGTGTATACGCCCTACTCCGAACAACCATGCATGATAAAAATAAACAAGTGGCTCACTTGTATGTGTAACTCTGGCACAATCCCCCTTTACAGATGTTCTTTTACTACTCAATTGTCTGAGAAAGAAAGGTAATGGAGTAAGTTCATATGAACTTAGTGAGTTCCCAATAGGCACAACATGATTATCAAGTTACCCTTAATCGAATCAAAGATAAAGATAATTTTTTATCTCTGCCCTACAGTAACACTACACAAATTTGCCTATATAGTTTACTGGCACACACATCACAATTATAACACGCAAAATCCTTAGTGGACACATGCTAGTAACTCATGCATACTTCTCTCAATCATGCATGTTTACTTATAGCCCAATCTTGTGCTAGCCTCAAACCCATAATTCAGAAATCAGAATCGCGTATCAGTCACAATCATATCATTATTCATATTCCTTGTGTAACACCCCTTACTCGTATTCAACACCGGAACAGGGTACGAGGCATTACCAGACTTATACACTAACAATCATGCAATACTGAAACACGACTTTCCACTCAAAATTAAAACTTTTACTAACATCTCCTGAACAAGCCTACGAGGTCAAATTCACGGTTTAGGAATGGTTCGAGATCAAATCGAGCTCCTTTGAAGCTCTCTGGAAGACCTTAGAAAATTTTCTCTAAACAGTCCACACGCCCGTGTGGAGGAAGTGACACTCTCGTGTGACATATCACACGCCCGTGTGGAATTATTTCTCATTTCGAACCTACAGGGGTTTTCACACGACCAGACACATGCCCGTGTCCTTGGCCCATGTCTCTCGCACGGCCTCGAAACGCCCGTGTGCTCCATCTGTGGTTGACACGACTTGCATCACACGGCTTGTCACACACCCGTGTCCTTCGACCGTGCGACGAATTAAATTCCAAATTTAGGTGCAAACTTCACACGGCCTGGGCACACGCCCAAGAGGCTGACATGTGTCACACACGGCCTAGACAAACGCCCGTGTGTCTACCCGTGTGGACAAATTCTAGGCTATTTTCCAAGCCATCTTGCTACCCTCACATCCACACATTCATGCAACATCACATATCATTCTCGTATCATCATTTATAATACTTAATTTCACATTTAATCCATGATAACCATACTAGCTTCGCATACACAAGAGAGCGCTATCACTAGAATAACTATAACCGACATAAGCCATCATCTGTGGCTATACACAATCGATCCATCAATCATTTTAGGCCAACACATTTGGCTACATTAACTATGACTTAATTAATCAAAAGATAAGATTCCTATACATGTCATATCTCAAGAAGACTTGAAAACTTATACCTAAATGACTGCTCGATAGTATGAAAGCATCTCCGGCGATCTCCAACCCGAGCTAATTAAGTTAACCTATAAGAGATAGTAAAGGAAAATGAGTAAGCAATAACGCTTAGTAAGTTCATATGCAAATAATAATCAACTATTGACATTCATTTATTTTACTCAACCACAAAGGTATTATAATGAGATTTACATTTAAGCTCATGGTTACCCATTCAATCATTCATAATGCTTACTCAATCCAAACCTTCACATATCACAAACACATATCATAAAACATTGTTCACCTTTACTTGCACTTATACCTTGCATTTATCACCACAAAGCCACATGTAATTTCACTTAGTCAAGTTTCTCGATAACACCTCGGAATAATAATAAATACTCGGTGGTTTCGCACACAACCCACCATTTAATAATTAATAAGGTGGTATCGCACACAGCCCACCATTAATACTCAACACGATGGTATCGTACACATCCCATCAATAACAAATAATAAGGTGGTATCGCACATAGCCCACCATTGATAATAAACACGATGGTATCGCACATAGCTCATCGCTAACAAATAAGAATGTGGTATCGCACACAGCCCACCATTTGTCTCACATTCACGGATATTTATTCACACCCATTTTCCTATTTTGAATGTTCATTCGAGGATTTCCTCACTCTCTATCATTTTTAATAGATCTCTACAATAATTATACGCATTCGCGCAATGCATTAATGAGTAAAACATATGCAATAAAGAATACATCATTTACACACAAACTTACTATGGATTCATCATATACCGAAATCACTTCATATGAGTTCTGGGTACATACGTGTACCACTCATGACATATCTACATACTTCCTTATTTTCAACATACCTGTTGAATCGCTTGAAATGCTACAAGATACTCTTGAGTCTCATACATACGGTATCGCATCAACGCCATATCCTCGATATGGTCTTACATGAAATATCATATCGATGCCATGTCCCTGACATGGTCTTATACGAAATCTCACAACGAGGCCATATTCCAAATATGGTCTTACACGAAATCTTAATAACCATAGTATCATAGTATTTGTATTCTATCCATTCTTAAAGTTCAATTGAAGATTTTGATTTCTTGACATCTCGTCAAAAACGTATTTAATATATTTCAAAGAGACAATGTACAATTCGTAAAACGTCGAAATATCAAATACTTCACTTAAGGCTGCATTATTTGCACACGAACTTACCTCGATACCAAAAGGGTAAAAAGGGACCTATTTGTCCATATCTCTCTTTTCCTCCACTCTAGGTCCGTATCTCATTTTCATTAATCTATAATCTCATTTAATCTCCACACTAATCAATACATTTTAAAATTTCTACTTTGGCAAAATTACCATTTTTCCCTTAGACTTTGGCAAAATTACCATTTTACCCTTAGACTTTGGCAAAATTGCGATTTTACCACTAAGCTCGTATATCGATTTTTATCAAATTTCCTTATTAATCAAGCCTAGCGATTCATATTCCCTCTTATAGGAACCCAAGATTTCAACTATTACACACATTTACCATCTATTTCACAACCTTTACAAAAAGGTCCTTTTAGGTGTTTTCATCGAAACACCTTTCACAAAAGTTGTGTATTTAACAACTAAGACTTATTTTTTTCCATAAAATTTCAGCAAACAACATAAATTCTCTCACGTAAAAACCCTAGACTCTTAACCATTTTGCAAAATAGTCCCCTCATTAGCTAGCATAAGCTTTAGGGGTTCCAAAAGTACAAAAATTTTCAAGAAAGGCCACCAAAATCACTTACTTGTAAGGAGGAAAGCTTGGCTGAAATTTTTGAGTTCTCAACCCCCAATTTTGCTACTAATTTTCGGTGGAGAAGATGGAGAGAAAATATGATATTTTTCTTTTCTTTATTTTATGATAAAAATAAATTTTTATCACCAAATTTTCACCTAACCAATTGACAAAGTCCTATCTTTGTCCCCCTATGGCCGACCATCACTTACCCATGGCCTAATTGCACATTAAGGACCTCCAATTTAATATTCTATGGCTATTTGGCACCTCTAGCAAATAAAATAGAACTTTCGTACTTTATGCGATTTAGTCCTTTTTCGCGATTAAGCATGAAATCGCTAAAATTAAAGCACCAAAAATTTTCATGCACCTTTATGATCATGTTATAACTCATAAAATAACATTAAAATAATTCCTCTGACCCTGAATTAGTGGTCCCAAGACCATTGTTCTGATTAGCCCTTAAATCAGGCTATTACACCTTGTCAGATTGAACATGTGTTCTCCCGCAAGGTTGGTTCATGATCTTCCAGTCCAGTTTACAATAAAGTTGTCCTACCAAAGGCATCACAAATGAGATTTTTCCACATTTTCACATATTACAAATAGTTTGGTACTGGGATAACACACAAGGTGGGTATTAACCGTGACCATGGCCATGTACACACAACACTGACCACACATCGTCATATTTTCAGCAAAGACAACTTACCTTACACAACTTCATATCATAGATTTTCAAAACCAAAAGGAAGCAAAAACGAACTCACCAGGACCTTTAGGATAGAATCTACTCTATTGGTCATTTCCCTTGATCGTTTGGACCTTCTCTAGCTTATTGGCTAAATAAGAAACAACCATAATTATCAAACCATTTATCTACTATATATTGATCATGCAGTACAAGAGTAAAGACGTAAATTTCCTTGACAGCATCCTAAAGGTTTCCCAGAAATTACTAGTCAGCTAGTACTTATCAATGGCGTTTGACAAGCTTCTGGAAATTTTCTGTAACACCCCTTACCCGTATCCGATGTCGGAACTGGGTATGAGGCATTATCGTATTTAACTTG
This sequence comes from Gossypium bickii, assembly GCA_025503065.1. Classification (NCBI taxonomy): domain Eukaryota; kingdom Viridiplantae; phylum Streptophyta; class Magnoliopsida; order Malvales; family Malvaceae; genus Gossypium; species Gossypium bickii. The sequence continues at coordinate 56,869,958 of CP106714.1, read as the reverse complement.
CTCAACATACAACATCGAGACATACAATTTCATTTCGACTTAAAACTTCTCATTCGAAATCATAACGTCCCTATTATGGGTCCCCGAGACCCTAAACATACATACGAAATGGTTCGGGACAAAACTGAAGACTTTTGAACACTTAGAAAATTTTTGCTTAAAACAAGGCCACACGCCCGTGTGGTGAGGGACACGCCCGTATGGGCAGGCTGTATGGTCACACACGCCCATGTCCCTAGTTCGTGTGGATTTTATTTTTCATTTCGAACCTACATTGGTTTTCACATGACCGGACACACGCCTATGTCCATGGCCCGTGTCCCTCACACGGTCTAGACACGTCCGTGTCTTAGCCCGGCTGCAAAAACCTTGACATTCTGTTTCTGACGTCATCATCCCCATAGGGTCACATGGCCAAGGCACACGCCCGGGTCCTTAGACCGTATGGCGAATTAAATTCCTAACTTCAGGTGCAGACTTCACACGGCCTGAGCACACGCCCACGGGTCTAACTGTGTGTCACACACGGCCTAGACACACACCCGTGTGTCTAACCGTGTGGACAAACACAAGGCTATTTACCAAGTCCTTTTTGCCACTCTTACTTGCACCCCAATAACCATATCAATAACCTACTCATCCATGCAATAATATACTAAAATTCTCAACCATGCAATTTGCACTTCCATGAAAACATCATCATTTATAAATATAACTTGGCTAGTTTTGGCCGAATTCAATGGCTATAACAAAATGAATAATTAACGTTAATAACCAACACTTTGTCTAACCAATATGACATATCACAAAATGACCAAATCCTATACATGCCATACTCAAAATAATTAAACTTCACTATACCAAAAGAATAGCTTGATAGTGTGAACCGAGCTCTGACTTCCTACGATCCCTGAGCTTGTTTGGCGATACTACAAGGAAAAAGGGAAAAGAGAGGGAGTAAGTATAAAGCTTAGTAAATTTGCATAAAATAAATAGCAACATAAAGGCTTATGATAACACCCATACATTTCATTGAGTAACAATACAAGTTCTTAAGCACATTGCCATAACTTACTCATGCTTACTCTTACCAATCACATATCTCATATCGTACACACTTCTCATAAGATGCTCACATGTACTTGTATCACTTCATCACATAACTTTAGCACTTTTACCATCTTGAACATAAATTTTAACTCTTTACCCCGTTGAACCGCTTGGAATAACGAAGGATACCCAAACTCGTCATACACATAATAAGAGGCCAATGCCATATCCTAGATATGGTCTTACATGGGAACACATGTCGATGCTGATGCTATATCCCAGATATGGTCTTATACAGGATCTCATATCAATGTCGATGCCATATCCCAGATATTGTCTTATACGAGATCGTATATTGATGCCATGTCTCAGACATGGTCTTACACGAGGTCTTTCTTCGTTGCCAATGCCATATCCCAGATATGGTCTTACACGAGATCTCAATTTGGTGTCAAGGCCATGTCCCAGACATGGTCTTATACGGGACCTTACGAATCTCATGTTTTGACAATGGTATCCTTTCTATTCTGATGTCAACCGGGACTTTCACATCATAAATTTTCATTATCTTATCGTTGAAACATCGTTGATAAATTTCATAGAAATAATGTACATCCTCATGAATGTTAAGCATTTTAAAACATACTAACAGAATGTTGAATTTATTACATACAAACTTACCCCGGTACCAAAATATGCCAATTTTCAATCTAGTCAGAAACCTTGCCTTTTCCTCGGTCAAGGTTAATTCCACGTTCTTCTTGATCTATAATAACAAAGTCACTCATTTAATTACCACATTAATCAATACATTTCAAAAATCATACTTCAGTAAAATTACCATTTTGCCCTTAGATTTTCACAAAAATTACCATTTTACCCCTAGGCTCGTAAATCGATTTTAATAAAATTTCCTCCTTTAACAAGCCTAGCTGAACATTTATTACTCTTATAGCAACTTCCAATACTCATTATTTCACATATTTACCATCTATTTTACAACCTTTACAAAAAGGTCATTTTTAGGTGTTTTCATGGAAACACCTTTCATAAAAGTTGTTTATTTAACAACCAAGACTCATTTTCTTCCATAAAATTTCAAAAATAAACACTAATTCTCCCATGGAAAAACCCTAGATTTTCAACCATTTTGCAAAATAGTCCCCTCATTAGCTAGCTCAAGCTACAAGGGTCTCAAAAGTACAAAAATCATCATCAAGATGACTTACTTGTAAAAGTGAGGAGTTGCTGAAAATTTTCAACTTTCCATGGCTGATTTTCTTGGGAAAAATTGGTGGAGAGAAGGTGAGAAAAGATAATATCTTTTCTTCTCTTTATTTTATTATATTACATCAATTAATCACCTAATTTCCACCAACTTTGACCTATTTTTATTTCTTTGTCCCTTATGGTCGGCCAGCCTTATCTCTAAGGGTCTAATTGCACATTAAGGACCTTCAATTAAGGTTCTTTAGCTATTTAACACCTCTAGCTTGTAAAATAAAACTTTCGCACTTTATGCGATTTAGTCCTTTTTCGCAGTTAAGCATGCAATCGCTAAAATTAACGTACCAAAATTTTCATGCACTCATATAATCATGCTATAGCACATAAAATATTATTAAAACTAATTTCTCTAACCTCGGATTAGTGGTCCCAAAACCACTATTCCGACTAGCCCCATTGAACATAAATTTTACCATCTTGAACATAAATTTTAGCTCTTTACCCCGTTGAACAGCTGAGAATAACGAAGGATACCCAAACTCGTCATACACATAATAAGAGGCCAATTCCATATCCCAGATATGGTCTTACATGGGAACACATGTCGATGCTAATGCCATATCTCAGATATGGTCTTATACGGGATCTCATATCGATGTCTATGTCATATCCCAGATATGGTCTTATACGAGATCGTATATTGATGTCATGTCTCAGACATGGTCTTACACGAGGTCTCTCTTTGATGCCGATGCCATATCCCAGATCTGGTCTTACATGAATCTCAATTCGGTGCTAAGGCCATGTCCCAGACATGGTCTTATACGGGACCTTATGAATATCATGTTTTGACAATGCTATCCTTTCTATTCCGAGGTCAACCGAGACTTTCACATCATAAATTTTCATCATTTTCTCGTTGAAAAATCATTGATTAATTTCATAGAAATAATATACATCCTCATGAATGTCAAGCATTTTAAAACATACAAACAGAATGTTGAATTTGTTACACACAAACTTACCTCGGTACCAAAATATGTCAATTTGCAATCTAGTCCGAAACCTTGCCTTTTCCTCGGTCAAGGTTAATTCCACATTCTTCTTGATCTATAATAACAAATTCACTCATTTAATTACCACATTAATCAATACCTTTCAAAAATCATACTTTTGAAAATTTACCATTTTGCCTTTAGACTTTCACAAAAATTATGATTTTACCCCTAGGCTCGTAAATTGATTCTAATAAAATTTCCTCCTTTAACAAGCCTAAATGAATATTTATTACTCTTATAGCAACTTCCAATACTCATTATTTCACACATTTACCACCTATTTTACAACCTTTACAAAAAGGTCCTTTTTAGGTGTTTTCATGGAAACACCTTTCATAAAAGTTGTTTATTTAACAATAAAGACTCATTTTCTTCCATAAAATTTCAAAAATCAACACTTACGCTCTCATGAAAAAACCCTATATTTTCAACCATTTTTCAAAATAGTCCCCTCATTAGCTAGCTCAAGCTACAAGGGTATCAAAAGTATAAAAATCATAAAAAATAATCATCTAGATGACTTACTTGTAAAGGTGAGGAGTTGCTGAAAATTTTCAACCTTCCATGGCTGTTTTTCTTGGGAAAAATTGGTGGAGAGAAGGATGAGAAAAGATAATATCTTTTCTTCTCTTTATTTTATTATATTACATCAATTAATCACCTAATTTCCACCAACTTTGACCTATTTTCATTTCTTTGTCCCCTATGGCCGGCCAGCCCTATCTCTAAGGGTCTAATTGCACATTAAGGACCTCCAATTAAGGTTCTATAGCTATTGAACACCTCTAGCTTGTAAAATAAAACTTTCGCACTTTATGCGATTTAGTCCTTTTTCGCAATTAAGCATGCAATCGCTAAAATTAATGCACCAAACTTTTCATGCACTCATATAATCATGCTATAACATATAAAATATTATTAAAACTAATTTTCCAACCTCGGATTAGTGATCTCAAAACCACTGTTCCGATTAGCCCCAAAATCGGGCTGTTACATTTTTCTTGTCTCTTCTAGAGAATATAAGTTAAAAGAAATTTCTTAAGTACGTAGAAGAGAACACAGAGAGAAAAGAAAAAGTATAACATTCTGGTTATAGACACCCTTTTATAGCACAAACAACGAAAATAAGCTTAGTGGGAAGGCCTGAAACCCCACAATCGACCTTGAATTCAATGACTAAGCTTGCCTAATAAGCTTTGAAATCTAAACTTACCAAACATAACTACTACCACTAATCAGAGTGGTAAGACATTGTTTGTACACTTAAGCAACCAACTAAACAAGTCATTTGATTAAGCAACCAACTAAACAAGTCATTCGATTACCTAAACATATCGAGTTGTCATCTACAGTACTCTTGTTCAATTCCAACTAGGTCTAAACTAAAATCTAACGATGCTTACCGAGTTATTGTTTCCATATAAAACAATCTTATCACTCCCTGGAATATTTGGGGTTGACATATCATCTCATAAAAGAGTCCGCCAAGCCCTAGAGTTCACTAGCCTTAGAGTTTGCCAATCATGATTTCTACCAATGCGTACCTCACAGTGGCGTACTGAAGAATTCATGAAACACGCCAACCCAACACATAACCTGATAATTCACCCTATTACTCCTTTAGCTTACTCAATTACATGCCAAAAGAAAATATATATGATCTACGCCCGGTGAGCTATTACAATTCTCCCCACTTAGGAATTTTCGTCCTCAAAGTTTTGACCTTCGAAAAGTTGTGGGTATTATTTTTTCATTAAACTCTCCTCCAGGTGGCTTCCTCTGTATTGTGATTTCTCCACAAAACTTTTACCATTGGAATTCTTTTATTTCTCAATTCATTCACTTCTTTGGCCAAAATTTAAACCGACTTTTCCTCATAAGATAGGTTAGGCTTCACTTCTAGAGTTTCTACTTAAATCACATGGTCTAGATTTGATCAATATCTCCTCAATATGTATAAATGGAACATGTTATGAATCTTTGACAGTTCTGGTGGTAACGCCAATCTATATGCCACTATACCAACTCGTTCTAGTATTTTGTATGGTCCTATAAAACACGGGCTTAGTTTCTCTTTTTGTCCAAATCTTATTGCCTTCTTCCAAGGAGGTAACTTTAAAAATACCTGGTCTCCAACCTTAAATAGAATATCTTTCCTCTTCTTATTAGCGTAATCTTTCTGTTAGTTTTGAGTAGCTTTTAAATGAGTTCGAATAATCAGAACCTTTTCTTCTGTTTCTCGTACCAAGTCAAGACTGATTATCTTTTTCTCACTGAGTTCCAGCCAAAAGGTGGGAGATCTACACCTTCTATACAGTGCTTCGAAAGGTGACATTCTTAAACTGGCACGATAATTGTTGTTATATGCGAAATCTACCAATAGAAGATATTTTTCCCAGTTGATTCCAAAATCTATTACACAAATTCTGAGCATATCTTCGAGAACTTGAATCACTCTTTCTGATTGCCCATATGTTTAAGGATGAAAGGTGGAATTGAATCGTAACTTGGTTTTTAAGGACTCTTGAAGATGTTTCCAAAACCTTGATGTGAACATTGGATTTCGATCAAATACTATAGACTTTGGTATCCCATGTAGTTGCACAATTTCTAATATGTAAAGCACCTCAAACTTTTCTAGCGAGTACTCAGTACTCACAGGCAGGAAATGGGCTGACTTAGTAAGCCAATCTACAATTACCCAAACTATGTTCTTCTTGGTAGGACTGAGAGGAAAACCAAAAAAAAAAAAGTCTATGGTGATTTTGTCCTACTTCCTATTTGGAGTCTTGAAAGGATATAGCTTCCCCGAGGGAACTTGATGCTCTTCCTTCACTTACTGGCATGTCAAACAGCTTGAAATATATTTTGTTATCTCCTTCTTCATTCTAGGCTACCAATATAAGCCTTTTAGGTCACAGTACATTATAACACTTCTTTGATGAAACAAAAAGGGTCTTTGATAAGCCTCCCTTAACAATACTTGTCTCAAGTCATTTCTTAATGGTACATACATCTTTCCCATATACCGAAGTTCACCATCCTTTCCCAAGGTAAAATTCGTAGTATCGTTAGACACTAACTACTTCTTGTAACCTTTACATTTAGTATCTTTTAGTTGTTCCTCCAAAATTTGAGAAATAAAAGTAGGTCAGGTAGTCAATTCTACAAGTAGCAACCCATCGTCTAACATGTGAACACTCACTTGAAGAGATGCCAATGCTACCACAATTTTCCTACTTAAAGCATCTACCACTACATTAGCCTTCCTATGTGGTACTCGATAGCTAGGTCATAGTTTTTTAGCAACTTCATCCAACGTCGTTGGCGTAAATTTAAATCCTTCTGTGTCTTCAATTACTTGAAGCTCTTATGGTCCGAGAATATACGACACTTCTCCTTAAAGAGATAATATCTCTAGATCTTTAGTGCTAGTACTATAGTTGTTAGCTCCAATTCATGTGTTGGATAGTTCTTCTCGTATGGCTTGAGTTAGCGAGATGCAGATACCATGACCTTTCCTCTTCGTATGAGCACACATCCCAGCTTTTTTAGGGATTTGTCAATGTACATAGTGTACTCTATGCTAGACTCTGGCTGGGCCAAAATTGGCGTCTTCATTAGAATTGCTTTCAACTTGTCAAAGATCTTCTGGCACACCTCTATCAACTCATTTTCCTTCTTTCTTAGCAAACACATGAGAGGCGTTTCTAACATGGTGAACCTTTTTACAAATCGATTGTTGTAACCCACGACACCTAGGAAACTACGCACCTCATTAACATTCTTTGGCAGATTCTAATCAAGCACAACTTTGATCCTATCAAGGTCTACCTTGATACCTTTTATAGAAATAATGTGACCCACGAAATTAGCTTCTCTCAGCCAAAATTCTAAAACTTATTTTCTTGTAGAGTCTTTAGCACAATCCCCAAATGTTCTTAGTGATCTGCCACACTTTTGGAGTAGACTAAAATATCTTCAATAAAGACAACTACAAAATAGTCCAAATAGGGTTGGAAGACTCTATTCATTAAATCTATAAATATTGTTGGTGCATTCATTAATCCAAATGACATCACTGAATTAATGATATCCATAGTGTAAAAAATGTAGTCTTCAGAACGTTGTCACATTTAATCTCCACTTGGTAATTGCCAAACTGCAAATCAGTTTTGGAGAAAATAGTAGCTCCACTCAGTTGATCAAACAAATCTTCTATCCAAGGTAGTGTATTCTTGTTCTTCACAGTTACCTTGTTTAGTTGGCGATAATCAATGCACAAATGACAAGTCTCATCCTTCTTCTTCATGAAAAAGATTGGTGCTCCTCATGGTGAGACTTGGTCGAATAAAGTATTTATCCAAAAGGTCTTGTAGTTACTTCTTTAGCTCCTTTTAACTCCAATGGCACCATTATGTACGGGGTACAAGATATGGGCCCAATACCAGGTGTTATTTCAATCGAGAACTTTACCTCTTGGTTTGGCAACATGCTTGGGAATTCCTCTGGAAACACATCGAAGAACTCCTTCATAATTGGTACTTGACCGATGTCTTTCCTCACTTCAATCGAATCCATAATATCTGCCAGGTATGCATTTATGCCTTTAATTATAAGCTTCCCAGAGGAAACTGTCGAAATTATGCTACCTGACAAACTAGTTTTCATGCCGGTAGTAACAGTTCTTTCCCTTCTGCAGTTAAAAGACATATACCTCTGGTTGAACGGTCTACCACAGCGTTGTGTCTAGTTAGCCGGTCCAACCTAAGGATAACATCGAACTCGTGAAATCTTAGCAATAATAAATCCATCAAAAATATGTTAATGAAATTAGAGATGAATACTCTAATGTATTTGAGTAAAAACTCACTCAAAATTATGTATTTCTTAGAAATATGTACAACTATATATACATGAAGTATTTAATCAATTAAGGAAAGAATATCTTTAAATAAAATCCCTAAAGTTGGTGCAAGATGTCTCACATGTTCAACTTGGAAAGAAGATTATGATAAGTCTTACAGTTAAGCCCTTTAGTAAAAACATCAGCCAACTATTTTTTAGATGCTAGATAAGATAGACTTAAGGCACCATTGGCTACTTTTTCCTTGATAAAATGATGCTTTATTTTGATGTGCTTAGTTCTATTGTGCTGCATTGGATTTTGAGCTATGCTGATGGCCATTTTGTTGTCACAGTACAAGGTTGATCCATTTTTGTTCAACAACTTTAGCTCTTCCAATACCTTTTGCAACTATAAAAGCTTACAAACACCTTGAGCCATGACCCTATATTCAGGCTCTGTAATTGATCAAGCCATAACACTTTATTTCTTACTCCTTAAAGTGGCTAAGTTTCCTCCCACAAGAGTACAATAACCTATTGTAGACCTTCTGTCATCAAGAGATCCACCCCATTTTACATCTGTAAATACTTCTATCTTGAGATGACTATTTTTGGAAAAGAGAATACTTTTGTTCAGTGTAGACTTCAAAGAGCACAAAATTTGCAATACTGTTTGTATATGGGCTTCGCAAGGATCCTGCATAAACTAGCTTACCAAACTAGTCGCATAGGCTATACCATGTTGAGTATGGATAAGATAAATCAATAGTCCGATGAGTTTTTTATATCTTCCTTTATCCACCATTTCACCAATCCCTGCTTGTAACTTGTGATTACTTTCAGTAGGTGATTCTTCTAGTTTGCAACCTAACATGCCAGTCTCTATTAGAAGATCTAAGACGTACTTTCTTTGGGAAATAAAGATTCCCTCTTTTGATCTAAACACTTCTATTCTGTGGAAATATTATAACTTTCCCAAGTCTTTGATTTTAAATTCCTGAGCCAATTGTTTCTTAAGTCAGGTCATTTCTTCTCTGTCATCACCTATCATAATTATGTCATCAATATAAACTATTAGGAGAGTAATTTACCTTTGTCATCTTTTATAAAGAGGGTATGATTAGCATTATTTTATTGATAGCCAAACGATACCATGGCCTTACTAAATCTACCAAACCAGGCTCTAGGAGATTGCTTTTGTAACACCCTAACACGAGACCATCGCCGGAATAGAGTCAAGAGGCATTACTGTTCAAAAGAACATTTAACATCTAGAATTTACGACACAAAGTCAATCATCATTAATCACCTTCATTTACAAACATGCTGTCCCTTATCAAGGTCTACGAGACCTATTTCACATACTAAAGAGGGGTTGGGACTAAACCGAAGCAAATACAAAATTTCATGAAAATTTAAAACTTTTCTAAAATTCAGGGGAGACACACCCGTGGGAGGAGACCGTGTGCCCTCCACGACTTCTATACACCCCTGTGTGTCCTATTGTGTCTATATACTGACTTGGTCCCCACGGCCACCAGGCACGGCCGTGTGTCCTAACTGTGGTCCTATACTGACTTCCCCACCACGGCCACCAAACACGCCCGTGTCAAGGCCGTGTTATTTTTAGGCTACATTCTACCAATTTACCCATGGTCTAAGGCACGTCCGTGTGCCACAACCGTGTGACATTATAGGCCATTTTGCAAGGCCAAAATGCCACCCACTTAGGGTGAAGCCTACAAGCAACACATCCCAAAACATGTCATGAACATAAGGCAACCAAAAACTTACCAAAATGACCATTCGATCTATGCATCCAATTCCCATTCCAACCATAACAAATTCAATACCAAAACTTCTCTCATCACAAGCATAATACATTCAATACCAAACATCATTCCTTCTCAATTCACTAATTCATATTAGCATTTTATCAACACCAAGTTACCATTCATAAGTCAACTTCTCAAACCGCAAACCATGCCAAAAGATGCATCACATATACCAAGTTCATTCATGCTAAAACTAGCACATAACTAACCACATCTCATGGCTACTTACAAACTATCAAACATGATTCAAATAACCAGCCTATACATGCCATATTTTAACTATGTACATCTTTCCAAAATACCCCAAAAATAGATTGCCAATAGTGTGACTGAGATGATGACGATCCCCTGATCAGAGCTAGCTTTACTGACACTGCAAAGCAGGGAAACAAATCACACAGTAAGCTTTATAAAGCTTAGTAAGTTCTTAACATAATACATAACATCATCAATTCAAATCAATGTATACAATATCCATCACATAGATCATTTCTCATATACTCATACCATCTCATCTATAGTTAAAATACTCATTTCCTCAATCATAGCTCGATTATACTCATCAACCACAAAGGTTCAATACGTACCTTAGCTACACATAAACCACCAAACTATTCAACGCTCGATAATACTTGTTGATCATCCTTAAATTTTCATTCAATATAATCGCACACATAGTGCTATATGCATAATCGTAACATTTTTTTGCCATCGCACACTTAGTGTCTATTATATTAACCGACCTGTCTCGGTGTCGTACACATAGTGCCAAGCAAATAAGTCGTAACTTTTATACCATCGCACACCCAATGCCTCTCATTTCTGTTTCAATTTACATTTTCGCACACTTAGTGCCATCAACTAAATCTTGCACATAGCATCTCAATTTCATACACATATACATATTCAATTCATAATACTAAAACATATCTCATTAACATGTACCATATCCGAACTTACCTCGGACGTCGACTATCAATACGGTCAACTAATCGAGCACTTTATCTTTGCCTCGATCTCGATTCGAACCTCTTCTCTCTTAGTCTATACACATTTAAAATGAATCCATTCAATCACCATTTAATTCAATTCAATCCACATACACAAATTTAGGGCATTTTGCAAATTAACCCTCTTATTTTCACATTTCGACACTTTAGTCCCTAATTCACAAAATCATCAAATTCACAAAATTCCACCTAGCACAAGCTTAGCCGAATTTTACTAGTGTCTATACAAACCCATTCATTTCATTTATTTCACATTTTAACCATTCAATTTGCTTTTTTCATAATTTAGCCCTAATTAGTTAATTTCACCAAAAATTCAAAAACAACACATGTTAATCAAACACCAAGTTCTCATATTTTACTAACAACTAGCACATAGCTCAAATGTTCATCAATGGCTCATCACAAAACATTATCAATTCATGAAATTTCAACATGGGTTAGCTAGAGCAGAAAGCAACGATCACAAAAACGTAGAAATTATCGAAAATCGAGCTCAAACATACCTTAAATTAAGCTACATATGTACCAAAAATCACAAAGCTTCAACGGCTCTTCCCTTTTCTATTTTTCGGTGCAAGAAAGATGAGGAAATGGCCACCAAATTGTTTTGCTTTTCATTAATAATAATTTATTAAACAAATACCAACTTTGCCCTTTTATAAAACATATAAAACAAATAAAATTTAAGGCCATTATGTCATTTTGCCATCCACTATCTTAAAAATGGTTTATTAACAACATAAGGCCTCCACTTTAAAAAGCCAACAACACTTAGGTATTTATAATTCAGCACATAGCTTTTACTCAATACGTGATTCAGTTCTTTCTCTTAATTCGACACACAAACGATCAAATTATCACACAGAATTTTCACACAGACTATATCACATATCATTCACATAGAAAATATCATTAAAATATTTTTATGACCTCGAATTTGTGGTCTCGAACCACTGTTCTGACTAGGGTCTAAACCGGGATGTTACTGCTTTAGTCCATATAGGGCCTTTTTTAATCTACATACCTTCCCTTGAGTATCTTTATTCTCGAATCTTGGAAGAACTTTCATATACACTTCTTCTTCTAGTTTTCCAGGTAAGAAGGCATTATTTACATCAAATTGCTGTAAGTCCCATTCGAGATTTGTTGCACATGATAGAAGGATCATAATAGTGTTCAATTTAGCAATTCGAGAAAATGTTTCTTGATAATCCACTCCATATGTCTGAATGAATCCTTCCGCTACTAATTTGGCTTTGAGTCTTTCAATTGAACCATCAGCCTTATACTTGATAGTAAACGCCCATTTGTAGCCAACCATTTTCTGCCCCTTAGGAAAATTAACCAGTTCCCACGTCTTATTATTATTATTTTTTTTGCTAAAGTCCTCATTTCTTCAATCATAGCCTTTTTCCATCTTGGATTAGTGATAACTTCCCTCTAATCTTGTGGAATAGACATTGAGAACAAAGACAAAGCAAAAACTTTGTAGGATGGGGATAAAGAATCATAAGAGACAAAGTTAGAGATAGGATGTAAAATGCAAGTTCTAACACATTTTCGTTGGGCTATTGGTAATTCTAAATTAGTAGCAAACTCAGGTAAAGAAGACTCACCTGACAGTGAAGAGTCAGGGCATAAAGTAAATTGTATGATGGCATTTTCTTTCTTGCCTTTCCCAGTGTATATCCTTAAATCAAGCCTATCCAACAACTGTCCACTAGTCTTATCTTAAACCAAAGTCTCTACTGAAACTAAATTATCCCTCGGAAGGGTAATAGAATAGGGTGTCATCTCTTCATTTTCAATAACCTCCCCCTGAAGAGATTGTCGAAACCATTTTTTTGTTTGGAAAATGGGGTCGATTTTAAAAATGAAAATGGAGTTGCCACCAATCCTTTTTTGAGGTGTGATCGGGTCACCTTGAAATTGATCGTTAAAACATTTTGATTTATTAACGATGATTCTGGCCTACAAAATTCGAGAAAACAAGTTCAGGAGTCGGTTAAGTATGAGGAAAGATTAGCACCCTCGTAACGCCTAAAATTGGTACCGAATTGATTGATTAATGTCTTATGTCGAAAATTTGAAAAGATTTTAAAATATGATCCTCTTTGTTAAAGAAAACTTGAATAAATTAAATTGGATGCTGAGACTCGCTTATCTCGAAGGAGTAAAATATCATACCCAGTGAGTTAGGATACGACATTTCGAATCCTCGAAACTAAGCTTGTCTTTTGACATTTAAAATTCGTACATTTAAATTTAAGAAGGATATTCGGTTATTTGGGTCAAATGAAAAATCGAAACCTAGTAAGTTAGGACACAATTTTTCAAAATTCCAAATACAGAATATTGTCTTTATTTTTAGAAATCTTTATCTCGAGATAACAAAACGTCATATTCAGTGAGTTAGAACACAACTTTTTTGAATTCCCGAGAATAAGCTTTTTATTTAACCTAGATGCTTTGGTTTGAAGAATAATCGGTTCTTTAGACTCGATGAGAAAAAATTGAAACCCAGTAAGTTAGGGTACGATTTCTTTCGAATCTTAGAACGTGGAATATTTTCTTATTTCAAAACGAAAATTTTAATGCATCGAGTAAAATGTAATATGATAGTAGTAAAATGGAAAATGAATTATAGTACACACGCATAATAGAATAAAAAATAAGGGTGGCGATATAAATAACAATAATAAAGGCAAAAATAAATAAAAGCTAAAACAAAATAATTTATATAAAATAATAGGTAAAAGTTTAAAAATAATAATAAATAAATAAACAAATAAAAGAAAAGAAAAGAATAACAAAAATAAAAGCTAATAGCAAATCAATAAATATTAAGTACAATAGTTTAAAGATAATAAAATAATAATAGTAACAAAAATACAATAATAATAAATTATAATGAAAATATGTTAATAAAAAAATAATAATAGTAAAAATAAATAAATAAGAGTAATAATAATAATAATAATAATATATAATAGTAGTGAAAATAATACAATAATAATAGTAGTAGTAAAAATAAAAATAATATTAGTAATAATAAAAATAATAGTAATAATAATATCAATAATAATAATAATAATAATAATAATAACAACAAAAACAATAATAATAATAAAGAAAGTAATAATAATAAATACAATTATAGTAATAATAATATTAAAAATAATAATAATAGTGGTAGTAACAAAAATAATAATAATAATACTAACAAATATAATAATAATAATAATAATAATAATAATAGTAGTACCAATAATAATAACGATAATTTTTATAATGATTAATAGTAACGTTATTAAATTAATGACACAATAGTAAAAATAACAAAAGAAATAAAAAGGACTAAATTAAACTAAAAACGGAAGTTTAGGGAAAAATCAGAAATAAAAAGAAAAAAAAAGGACTCAATTAGAATGCGCTCTATAAATGGTGGACTAATAGGGCAATTTTTTCTTATTCCCAAAACGACGCCGTTCAAATAAGGGCCCAATTGAAATCACAATAAATTATAGGGCCAAATTAGAAAACAGAACGGACTTAATTATAAAGTAATAAAAAAGCGGAAGGACCAAACTGGTAATTATACCATTTTCAAAAAAACGCGAGGATCCTCCCTGAGTTGGGTCAATGCCCGGATCTTGAGGGAAAAATGACGTCGTTTTGGGGCTATTGAAGCCAGCCCTAAAACGGTGCCGTTTTATGTGCTTATATAAATTATTTTTTAAAAAAAAATCATTATTCTCTTTTCTTTAAAAAAACAGAAAGCTCTCTCTTCTCTCTCTTACTCTCGGCGATTTCCGACCATACTCCGGTGAAACTCCGACGCTGATCGCCGCCGTCGGTGCCACCGTGAACGACGGCCAGAGTTCGAAAAAACTAAGTTTTTTTCCTTATATATATATATATTATATTTTTAGTATATCTATGTGTATATAAATAAAAAACAAAATCAGTATGTGTATATATGCGGTTTCGAAGAGAAACAAAGGAAAAAAAATGATGAAAGCAGAAAAACCTTTACTGATTTCTTGTGGTATTGATCGTATATTCGTCAAAATGTCAGTACAGATCCTCAACCTCCTTTATAGCCAATTTAAAAATAAATAAATAAATGAAAAAGAAAATACAAAAGGCCCTAGATTCTGTTATCATTTTGCTGGCCTTTGCTTTTTTGCTTACTTTTTTGTTGCAGATGAAACTGTCATGGAGAAGGAAGCTTCTCATGGGTGACGTGGCTGAACGCACGTATGGAGGGCTGGAGGTTGTGGCGCGCGGAGGTTTCAGAAAACCTCTAGGGTTTCTAGAAGTGTTAAAATTTTTGGGTCTTTTGGGCCTCGTTCAGCATTGGGTCTGGGGAATTAGGTTTAGCGGTTTGGGGCTGATCTGGGTTTTAGGCTTAGTATTTGGGCTTGTTAATTTTTTGTAATGAACTTTTATTAGTTGGACTGTTTTAACGGACTTGGTTTATTATTTTAGTTGGTTTTTTCTAATTTCTGTTTGCTTTTTGTTTTTGTTTTATTTTTTGTTTGGTTAATTGGGCCCTAGGCATAAATTGGGTCCTACAGAGATGGTTGTGATGAAGAAAAGTAGGGTTCATCCTCACAAAATGTTACATCCATACTTACATAATACTTTCTAGATGGAAAATAATAACATTTGTAACCCTTTTGTGTGGGAGAGTATCCAATGAAAACACATTTGCTTGCTTGAGGATCCAGTTTGATCCCATGTCAAAGAGGAACGAAGCAAACACAACCAAAGACCTTTAATGAAACTGGATAATTTGTCTTGAACTGTAAGGTTTCTGTGGGACTTTTAAATCAAGGACCTGAAAAGGCATCTGATTAATGAGATAAGCCACAACCAAAATCGCATCCCCTCAATAAGGCTTTGGGAGGTTCATAGTGAACATAAGTGATCTAAAAACCTCCAAAAGATGCCGAATTTTTCTTCCAGCAACACCATTCTGAGCACTTGTACCTGGACAACTAGTCTAATACAAAATCCCATATGATTCTAAATAATCATTAAATTTATACTCGGTTCCATTATCAGTTCGCAAAATCTTAACCTTAGCATCAAACTGAGTAGTAATCAATTTATGAAAAGAACAGAAACACAAGAAAACATCACTTTTGGACTTTAATAAAAATACCCATGTAATCTAAGTGCAATATTCAATAAGTGTAACAAATAAATGATTATCAGATAAAGAATTAAGGCAAGTAGGGTCCCAAACTTCCGAATGAATAATCTCAAAAAGAACAATACTTCTATTATTACGTAAAAGATAATTGTCAAACTCATAGGCATCACAAACTAAAGAGTCTAATTGAGTTCTTGGAAACAAAGTAGGAAACATCTTGGTAAAAACAATAAATGATGGATGTCCTAACTGTCTATGCCACTAAATTATCTCCTAGTTGACATCTTTATTATCTCCAAATAATGCTTGAGGCATATTGGGTGATCGATCCAGAAGATATAAGTCATCACACAATCTACCACTACAATCGTTTTCCCTGTTTGAAGGTCCTGAAGGACACAGTGATCAGGAAAGAATTCAAGTTTAGAATTTAAGGCTTTAGTGATAGTATTGACATATAAAAGGTTAATTGGGAATTTAAGAACATGGAGGATAGAGGATAAAGTGGGATTGGGAGTAAAAAAAATAGAACTTGTTCCTGAGAGGGAGGTAAGGGAGCCATCGACTATTCATATACTATCTTTAGATGAACAAGTAATATAATTAAATAAGCTTTTATTTGACCTTGTCATATGTCTATTCACATTGGAATCAATAATACATGATTCAAAAGTAGATGGAGCATTTAAAACAGTACCTGATTTTGCATGATTAGACTTCGCAATCGAGGTAGAGTCCAATTGAGAGAAGAGGCATTGGAGATATTAAATCTTGTCTAAGGTAAAGCTCTTATCAGTGAATTTTTCCTTTATTGTTATAGAGTCTAACAAATTTGCCAAAAGGCCGAGAAATTACCCCATCATTTTCCACCACAACCTCGATTGGGGCAACCATGCAACTTTTAGCACGAATCTTTAGTGTGTCGAGGCCTAACACATTAGTCACACATCAAGTAATCTTGTAAGGCTTACCATCTTATAGACCAACCTGGTTAGCAATAAGACCAGCTTTCTCACTAGGTGGATTATAGAGCATAACAACATAACGACTCTCCTTCTGTTGTACATAGGAGTATGCCTTATAAAGAGAAGGGAACGAAGTTTTGCCAAGAACTGGAACCCGAATCTGATCATACTCAATATTCAACCCAGCCAAGAAATAAAAAAACATGCTCCTTTTCCACCATCTTCTGAATTTTTTTGGCATTATTAGTACAATACGCTTGAAAATCTTGATAATAATCAAATTCCTACCACAACTCACTTAATTCAGCAAAATATTGAGAAACCATTAGCTCATCGTATTTTGTACTATGGATTTATTACAAATCTAAAAAAATTGCGCATAATTTCCAACACGAGAATAGGTGAGAGCAACAGCAATCCAAATTTTTTCCGCAGTATCAAGCAACAAATAAGTATTAGAAATATTAGATTGCATAAATTTGATAAGCCATGCCATAACAAGAGAAATAATTGAATCCCACTGACTAAACGTTGAATTAGTGAGTTTAGGTTTCGACGTTGTACCGGTGATGTATATCTAAAAGCCATAAGCCTTGATAAACAACATGTAATGCCCCAAATTTTAGGCCTAGAAGAAATGGGCTTCACGTACCGAAGGAATTGGAATTTAGCTGTGCAATTGAATAACATAAAAGTATGTCTGCTTTGGTGGTTAAGGGTCCTGAAAAGTATTGGAGAAGTCTTGGGTTCAAACCTAGGCTTTAGCAAAATTTTGGTTTTAAGTGGATAAAACCCTGGATGCTTGGATGTAGGCCTTTTAAATTATTGTGTTAAAAAAATGACACAAGGAAGCATGTGGTCTAGTGGTTGTGGTGTCATTTAGATTGCAAGGGAGCCTGGGTTCAAGTCTTGGCTCTTGCAATTTATTTTGATTTTTCTTTAAAAGGAACCTGGACCTTGGCCTTTAGACCTTTTAATTTATTGAAGGTAAAATGTGACACAAAGAGAGTGGGTGATCTAGTGGCAAGGTGGCGCTACATGTGTGGCAAGGAGTCCGAGGTTTGAGGCATGGCATGTGCAATTGTATGTTTATTTTGCTGCTTGAGCTAGGGAGGTGTTGGAACTGGACTGGAACTCTGTGGTTGAATTGGTCATAAGAATTTGAATAGGGAGTTGGAGTAAATCAAGGAGAAAATTTGGTGGAGGGATTGGTGGAGATTTTTAAGGAATTTGAAAATGGGAGAAGTTGTAGCCAAATTGGGTAGCTGGTATGTGCATATTCGGCTAGGGAGTCCTTTTGTGTATTTTTGGCAATTGTAAGTGCTTGGAAGGGATTTCTTTTCTCCGTTTGGCAAGTGGTGGCCGAATCTTGTAGGTCAATTTCGGCGCTTTGCTATTTCGAGTTTTTGGCTCTTCGACTTTGTGTTTTCTCTTTTGCCTTCGATTTTATTCTTTCTTTTTAGTTATTCTCCTCTAGCTGATTGCCTCTTCGCCATCTTTTCTCTTTTCTCTTTCGATATTCCCCTCTGCTATTTGCTCTTTTGGCCAAATATTCTGCTTCTCTCCTTATTATTGGCCGACTGCTTTAGTGCTCTGCCATTGGGGTTGTTTCGGTCTTACAAGGGCTCTAAGGAATCGATAGGTACACATAAGTTCTTTCTGTTGTTTCTCTGTTACTGCAATATGTGTTCAAATCCGTTTCTTCTACCTTTTCTAAAAGCCAAATACTCCTCCATCTTATTCTTTGATTACCGAATGTTAGTTTCCTAAGTTGATCATTGGGTTTTTAGATTTGTACAAGAAGTGACGGGGTGCAAGCATTTCAGAAGCGATTGAAACTCTTTTGTTATTCAATCAAGAACTCTCGATGGGTAAAGAGGATTCTAGTAGTAAAGTGATGGCTGTTCGACTGTGTTTGAGCGCGTAGCCTCTACTCCTAAGTTTAAGCAGCGTGGTGTCGGCTATTCGGGATTTTTCGCCAGGATGCGGAAGGGTGATTGCATCAAACTTTGGATTAACTAGGCAAATCACAGTCGACCGATCTAGTCAAGGCATGTAGTATCGATCTCTCAGTTAGGTGGTTGCTAAGAGTTTTTCTGAACATTATTTATTTAGTGATTAACTGAATGTTATGTTTGAAAATAGGTTCTGGCGATCGTGAATTTTTAGTACTTTACGTGATCAGGTGTGTAACAGTATCCTGTATTCAATAGTCGGTGAGAAAGCCGATAGAGTGTGTGTATTTGTATGTGGTATTCGATGATAGGCTGAAAAGCTGAAAATATGTGTTGTTTACCTTGATATGACTGTAGATCGGCAAAATGCTGAAAAGCCAGAAATATGGCGTATGATGCTACACGAGCGTGCGATCGTGCGTGTGGTGAGCCGAGCCCACGAACATGGGCGTTAGTCTGTAGAGGCCACCACGAGCGCTCTCGTGGTCTTAGGCTGTTCTAGGCCTCGTTGGGCCGAAATGGGCTGTGTGGGCCTAGTAGGCTTGTGGGCCCACACGGATAAAATGTATGTGATGTGGTAAGAGTTGTTTGGACTGTGACGTTTGCACAACTGTGTCTATTTCTGGGCTAAATGGGCCACACGAGTGTGTGGGCCCACTTGGGCCGAGTAATGGGCCTTAGGCCCATTTACACCGTTATGTCTGTTAGGGTTACTTAAGTCGCTCGAGGCGACGGTAGACCTTCTGTTGGGTCGTTAAGCCCAGATTTGTAAAATTACCAAAATACCCTCGTATTGTGAAATTACTGAAATACCATCGTTTTGTGAAATTACTGAAATACCCCCGATTTATAAAATTATCGAAATACCCTCAGATTGTGAAATTATCAAAATACCCTCGATTTGTGAAATTATCGATATACCTTCGAATTGTGAAATTACTGAAATGCCATCGTTTTGTGAAATTATCGAAATACCCCCGATTTGTGAAATTACCGAAATACCCCAAATTTGTAAAATTACCGAAATACCCTCAGATTGTGAAATTGCCAAAATACCCTTGTTTTATAAAATTATCGAAATACCCCCGATTTATAAAATTATCGAAATACCCCCGATTTGTAAAATTATCGAAATACCCTCGGATTGTGAAATTATCGAAATACCCTTATTTTGTGAAATTACCAAATACCCTCGATTTGTAAAATTATCAAAATAACCTCAGATTGTGAAATTATCGAAATACCCTCAGATTGTGAAATTACCGAAATACCCCTAGTTTGTGAAATTACCAAAATACTCACAATTTGTAAAATTACCGAAATACCCTAATTTGTGAAATTACCGAAATACCCCTATAGGGTAGGATTACCGAAATACCCTTATAGGGTAAAATGACTATTTTGCCCTTGTGGGTAAATGACTGACTTGTGCTATGATTTGACTGATTTGACTGAGATTGTATGACTGTGTTTTAACTGGCTTGACGGTGGTTGTATGACTGATATGCTTTTAATATATGTCTAAATGACTGTTACTAAGCATGGCTATTTTGCATACACGTGTAATGATTGAGCATGACATACACGACATATTGCATGGGGTTGGGACATTGATACGGAGGAAGTTCTGATAGGGTCGCACGGGTCACATGAGACGACTGTGGACCCATGATTGATCTGTTAAGGTCGCACGGGTCGCATGGGATGACTGTGGATCGACGGACGGCTTAAAACCACGTAATCTGATTTTGGCTCTGCCATTTGTGCCGATCATATTTATCTGTGGCTATGTGCCTAACATATATATTGATGACTCTATGTCGATCATAATTACCCGTGGCTATGTGTCGGTTATATTACCATAGCTGATGGCTATGTGCCAAACTTATTACATTTACCGATAGCTTTGTTCCATCCTGATTATGGCTCTGTGCTATCCTGATTATGGTTTATAACCATTCTGATTATGGCTTTTAGTTGTTCTGTCCACGGCGCCGAGCTGCTCTGTTGACTTAGTGCTACAACTGGTGCTAAGCTCGGTGTGTTGGCTGGGTGGGTCGATTTTATCCCCACGTAAGTGTAGGGTTGGTACGAGTGGTGTGTTGGCTGGATTTGGGTGGGATGCATCCTCATACTGTTGCATATCTGTTTATGAGATCTGTCACTGTACCGGGCTTAGGCCACTTGTTCTGTTATTGGTTTGTGCTAGGCCCAATTGATTCTATTATAGGCTATGACCCAAATGATATTGTAGTGGGCTTTGGCCCACGTATGCTCTGAATCGACTGCATCACATTACTATTAAAGGGCTTTGGCCCGATTATTCGGTTTATGCTTCAGATATCTTGATCGTTACTCTAGTAAGGGGATTACACACTGAGTTTTCGTAAACTCACCCCGTTTTTAATTGTGCAGGTAATCCCCAGCGTTAGGAGGATCGGTGCTGCGTGGGACTCGGAGGTGACCACACGACTGAGGCTATTATGCTTTGGACTTTATATATGTTTTAAATTTCGCTTTGGGTTTTAATTTTTGTAATAAGGCCTCTCTGGATTTAATTCTGAATTTGGGATTTTGTTACATTTTATATCTGCTAGACGTAGACGAGTTTTTAGCCCAATTACTGTTTTGAAACATACGTTTTAAATTTCTTTACCTTAAATTAGCTTCCGCAAGTACAAGAGATTTTCAACAAAGTTAATAACGTTTTTAAAAGTGATTCAATTTTCAATGAACAACATATTGAAATTGAACGAACACAAACTGAGACTTTTGTTTTTAAATATTAAGAAGGGTTTTCAATGAAAACATGGTTTTCGAAAAACAATTCAATGTGACACGCCAGATTCGGGCCTAACTTCTGAGTCGGGTTTGGGGTGTTACACAACAAGTAGGACTTTGACCAATGAGGGTAATTATGTCCATCAAGCTTCACAGGACTAATTTGCAATGAGGATTATCGGTTGGAATCATGAGCTTCTGTTATTAGACATAATGTAGGAAAAAAACAACTAATACCCAAAAAACCTGCTTGGAAAATTAAGGGAAACACCCAAAAAGTACACAAAAGATATCCCAAAAAAACTTAGCCAAAAAAAACCATCACTTAGAGGAGAATGACCAGAAAGGAGCAAAGAGCACGGTGACGGCGTCAAAAAATACACAACGACAGCAAGTGAAGGCCATGCGCGGTGTGTGAAACAATGATCTAAAAGCTTGTGACATCGCATGAGGGCCACACGCAGGTCTTCTAGTACTAGATTTTAGGGTTTCACCGGTGAGTGGATCTGAGTCCAATGGTAGGGGTGGTGAGACAAAAAAATAAGGCTAGGGTGGAAAGTGCCAATTTTGTGTTTCTAGGGTTTTTCTTTGGAACCAAATTTAAAATCAGAATAAAGTCCAAAAAATCATATAAAAAACTGATACCATGATGAAATTAGAGATGAATACTTTAATGTATTGAAAAAAAACTCACTCAAAAGTTTGTATTTCTTAGAAATTTGTACTGCTATATATACATGAAGCATTGAATCAATTAAGGAAAGAATATCTCTAAATAAATTCCTTGAAAATCAACTATAATCTCTAAAGTTATACTATTCAATGCTATCAAATAATCAAAGATTCTCAGTAGATGTGTTCACCAAAAATCAACGGAAAATCTCTTGTTACTGTGTTAACTACGGTACTTTGACTAAAGCGATTAGTCACCAACACGTTTGTCTTAGAAGGAACAACTTCTAGAGTTTTACCTTCTTAGACCTTTGTATAGATGTATGAATGCATAGACCCAGGGTCTATGAATGCATGAATATCATGTCTTAAGAAGGAAAATTTACCCGTGATAACCTTTGGTAGGTCTGCATCTCCCTTAACTTTCATCACATAGGATCTGGAGGACACCCGTGAGGTGGGTTTAATGTAGCTCTTCCTTGAAATTCCATGAACTGATCCTAACTTTCCAACTATTTGGAATATTGTCTCGTGCTGAGTACTTAGAGTCTCACGTACAGTTTGTTTCGAGATGGTATCAATCTTTAAGGGGTAATCCTTAATATGATGATCCATTGATCCACAAGCAAAATAGGCCCATTTTTGTTTCTAACAGTTTCCTTGATAATTTCTTCCACAATGCTCGCATACTGGATCCCTCATCACCCTAGATCCTCCAATACTCGTCATTGATGTGTCATGTCGTGCACCTCCTTCCCATCGAAAACTCCAGGATGGAAAATCTCTCATTGGAGTAGAAAAGCTTTTATCTTTTAGTCTCTTGAAATTTGTCGAGGGTGGTGGACTAGAGAATCCCCGCTTCATTCTTTCCCTATCCTGCCTTCTACTTCTTTCTTGAATAATCATTTCCTTCTTCTGAGCCTTAGTTGTCATGGCTGCTAGACTCAGGATTTCTGATGCTACTACAAGGGCATGGATTGCATCCCTTAAGCCCCACTCAAAATTATCACATAAGACCTTTTTAGTTTGAAACATGTCCCTCACATAACAACTTAGTCTGACAAATTCCAATTCATATTCTATTATCGACATCAGTCTCTGCTTGAGATACAAAAACTCTTTCTTCATCTGTTCCACATACATTGGGTTGACATACTTCTCGCTAAACTTCATCAATAAGAACTTCCAATCTAATTGTTCTTTTAGGGTTACGCTTACTAATGTTTCCCACCATTGACACATTTCACCCTCTAATAAGGAAAAAGCACGTAAAAGACTATTCGTCGGCGTATATTTTAGTTCTGTAATCACTCTGCCTATGTGTGATAGCCACTGTTCTGCTATAGTAAGGTCATCACCCTTATCCCTCAAGAATTCTTTAGCACCATGCTTACAGATTTTCTCTCACAGGATCTCCTTTAAATTGGTTGGCAGCTGGTGCCGAATATATTGGCTGTACCACTTCGTTGAGATTGTTGTGGTTAGGGTACTTGGGTTGTCCCTATGAACTAGTTAAACATCTGACTCATCATTGTGACGAAAGCGGTATGAAAAGAATTTTCAGTCGAGCCCAAATTAGTTGTAAGACCTTGCCCTTGTACTGGCGGTACATGACTCTCAGTTTCTTCTCTCGTGGCTTCTCTTGAGCTTTAAGAATTTTTTTTAAGCTACAACAAAACTTAAATAAATCAATACGACAAGGACTAGGCCAAAGTTATATCATGCATGGCGAGTGTGACTTAACCTTCAATTTTTCGAGAATCGGCTAAATCTAGGCTCTAATACCAAAAACTTGTAACACCCATTAGCTCCTTATGAAGATATGGCGTATTTCAAAAGACCAAACAGTCTGTCCAATGGACTGAGGCATTACTAACAGAATCAAAACCTTTGACTTGTTTTAAAGTTTGAGAAAATCAGTTATAAAGATTTCCTTTTACGTTAAAATCATTATTCCTTTTTGACTTTGTATTACACCTTTTAGGAGAGTAATAGGAATTAATAAAATACCCATTGATTAGGCTCCACCATCAAAAGCGAATACACTTAGGAAAATATAGTTTTGAAAATTTTAAATCGGTGGTATTTGGAGATCATAAATATAAACAAGGTCAATTACACTTTATAAGAAAAAACAGTACAACTGTGAAGTAAAAAAAAAAAGTTAAACACAAAATGTGTGTAGACGCCTTTTTTCCGAATACCCATGCATGATACAAACAGACAAGTGGCTCACTTGTAGACACAACTTTGGTGCAGTCCCCCTCTACGGATGTTCTTTTACTACTCAATTGCTTAAGAAAGAAAGGTAATGGAATAAGTTCATTTAAACTTACTGAGTTCCCAATTGACACAACATGATTACTAAATTACCCTTGATCGAATCAAATATAAAGACATTTTTCAAACTTTAACCTACAGTAACACTACGCCAATTTGCCTATACAGTTCACTGGATTACACATCACAAATTATAACACGCAAAATCCTCAGTGGACACATGCTAGTAATTCATGCATACTTCTCTCAATCATGCATGCTTATTTATGGCCCAAGTTTGTGCCAGCCTCAGAGCCATAATTCAAAAATTAGAATCGCATATAAATCACAATCATATAATTATTCATATTCCTTGTCATATTGAACACATGTTTTCCCATAAGGTCGGGTCATTATCTGCCAGTCCGATTTGCAATAAAGTTACCCTATTGGAGGCATCACAAATAATCTCTTTTTTTTTTCCACATTTTCACATATCACAGATGGTTTGGTAGTGGACTAGTATACAAGGTGGGTATTAACTGTGACCATGGCCATGTACAAACAACACTGACAACACGACATATTTTTAGCAAAGATAAATTACCTTACACAACTTCATATCATAGAGTTTGAAAACCTAAAGGAAGAAAAAAATAACTCACTAGAACCTTCAGTATAGAATCTACTCTATTGGTCATTTCCCTTGATTGCTTGGACCTTTTCTAGATTATTGAGCTAAATAAGAAACAACCATAACTATCAGACCATTTATCTACTATAAATTGATCACGCATGTACTAGAGCAAACACGTAAATTTCCTTGACAACATCCTAAGGGTTTCCCAGAAATTATCAGTCAACTAGTACTTATCAATGGTGTTTGACAAACTTCTAGAAATTTTCCTCATCTCTTTTAGAAAATATAAGTTAAAATAAATTTCTTAAGTACATAGGAGAGAACACACAGAGAAAAGAAAAAGTATAACATGCTGGTTATAGACACCCTTTTATAGCACAAACAACGAAAATAAGCTTAGTAAGAAGGCTTGAGACCGCACTATCAACCTTGAATTCAGTGACTAAGCTTGGCTAATAAGATTTGAAATCTAAGCCTTACCAAATTTAACTACTACCATTAATCAGAGTGGTAAAACATTGTTTGTACACTTAAGCAACCAACTAAACAAGTCATTCGATTGCCTAAACATATCGACTTGTCATCTACAGTACTCTAGTTTAATTCTAACTAGGTTTAAACTGAACTCTAACGATGCTCACCTAACTATCGTTTCCATATAAAGCAATCTTACCACGCTGCGAACTAACAAATTCTAATAGGTTAGTTAAGTTATTTAATTTAATTAGTTTAATCATTATTTTAACTTGCATTAGCACTACTAATTCGTGAGTAGATTATTTTAGTATTTAATTTATGTATTTAATTTAATGATAATTTCTCCAATCTGCAATCCTTTGGGTCCTATCCTCAGAATACTTACCGATGTTCCGTTGTAACACTTCTATATTATAATTTTACCCGTATGCTTGTGGTCACCACCGATTTAATTTCTTATATATTTGGTGTGATATTTATACTATAATGATTACACATTTATAGGCGGTCAAGTTTTTTGCGCCATTGCTGTGGATTGTGACGGTGAAATTTTTATTAGATTGGTCACTGTAAAATAATACTAATTAAAAGACAAACAAGCTAGCTAGTGTTCTAATTTTTTCGTACATAATTAAATATTTTTATTTTAAATTTTTTTAGTTAATTAAATATTTTTATTTTTTATTTATTTATATTGTTGGTTATCAGATTTAATAATGAATGTTGATTTTTATAGGTCGATGTACCAACTATCCAAATTAAGTTGGTTGTACGGAGCTTCGACAAACCAATGGAGCCGTGATTATAAAGACAAGTAGCCTGAGCTAAATCGAGCAAGTATATGTACGAGAAGAATGGATATTCAACAAACCTATGGGATGAAGAAGAAGTATACAAGGAGGGAGTATATGACCAATGGGAGATCATGGAGAACTAAGGATCACTTATGCAAGAACTGCTTCAACGAAGAAACAAAACAATAGAAGAGATACATGAGTGACCTTTAGGGACATTCGAAGGCACATGAGTGGTGCTAGTTTATATCTCTCGAAGGAAGAACAAATGATGGATCAAAGTGTAAAATACTATCTAAAAGTTCTTCTTTAAGGGTGATACGGATCGCCCTGGCTTCGAAAAAGGACATGTTTTTTATATTTTGTTTAATTTTTTATTATATTGTAAGTATTTAATTATGTGTGTTATTTGCTTTTCATAATAGTTGTGGAGTTCGTGAGGTGGATTAAGGCGATTAAGTGCAAACCAATGAGTCTAATATGCTCTGGAAAGATGAAAAAATGAGTTTGAGTTACTTCCAAGTCGTGGCGCAACATGCTACGATGAGCCAACCCAACAAGTCCATCAATGAATCGTGTCCTTGTGATGAAGGAAAACTCGTCGTCTCAATACGCACATCATGACGAGCCACAATGCCTCCAAATGTGAAAGGGCTAAGTTGTAATCCAAAATCATGACAAGCCATCACCGTTAGTAGTGACGAGCTGAGATTCCAAGTCTCAACAAAGTTGATCGAAATCATGATACTACTGTAGGGTGTCACGACATACCTTGCCGAAACGACTTGGGGGAGCACAAAAGCTATCACAACATCACGACAGAGAGAGAATTCTGTTGCGATGAGCCAACTACTATGCAATGTTTTAGTACCTTAACTGTCTAATTGACCCATGCGGTTCTCACTATTCTTCGCTCTCCACAAACTCATTGACTATAGTTTTTATTTATTTATTTAAGTTTCTATTTTAATCGTAATTATTTTGCGTTCACTTAGAGCACGCAAATCCCAAGAGTTCCAAGACAACAAGAATTCAACCTTTTCAAGGAAGTTTTCTTGTTCGCACTTTAATTCTTTTATATCGGGACAATATTTGTTATAAAGTGTGGGGGAAGTACATAAGATCTACTCTTTTTTTTCAGTTTGTGTGTTTTATTTATGTTATCTAATTTATCAAAAAAAAATTGTTGTGTTTGTGTTTTTTGTGTAGGAGCCCCATATTTTTTAAGGCACTACAATTTCGAGCCAAAACTGCAAAGAGGATCTAGTCCCACCAATTTCGTTGCACTTATCAAGCTAATAGGCTAATCCCATCTCCTTATTATTTTTGGTGCACATTAGGGACAATGTGTCAAATAAAGTGTGGGGGTGACATAGAATTTTTTTTTAAAAATTTTTTTATTATTTCATTTTGTTTTTATATGTTTTTAGTCATTGTTAAATTTTAATTTTTTTTGTGTTTTGTTTGTGCTCAAGCTTGTAGAAATACAAATGATTGGTTAGGAGCATGTAAATTAGATTATGTGCATAAACTGTAAATTTAATTCGATAATAACTTATTCTAAGTTGTCTAATTTTAGACTAGTTAGTTCAATTTATTACACTGTGAATGAGTAAGTGTGTAAAACCTACCAAATGATAAATAAGTACACAAAAAGCATGTATGTTAATTGAATTGTAGGTTGTAATAATTGATAAAGTCAGTTAATTGAATCCATGTATTGAAATACTTAGGGAAGACCTAATACATTGTTTGATAGACCATTTTTCGAGCCAAAAAGCTACCCTGTAAAGATTTTCCCTAGTACCTATTTTGAGCCTGAATCCATTTTCTTGATGAATCATGAATGAAACCCTAAGCTTAAAGAATATTTTATTTGATCTTTTATTTCTTGGTCCTTTCACAGATTTAGACGTCCGACATCAATATTGAGGGATTAGGTAGAGACATCACGATGGTTTCAAAAAGAGAAAAAATGAATGAACTAAGAACTTGTATGGTATAATGAGTATAAGATTTTTGAGCTTGTAGAAAAATAAGGCAAAATGTCAAATAGAGAAAATCTCGAAAAAGAAAAAATATATAAAAAATAAAGACAGAGTGAGTTGGAAAAAAAGTACACTGACATTTGTTCGAAGAAAAAAAATTGCTCAAATGATTGTACTCATGAATACTATACTAGGCCTTAGTGATGTATAAATAAAGAATGTGAGAGAAGTGAATATAAGGTGGTATAATGTGCCAAAATATTTTCGTGCTTAACTCATTTTGTCGAGCCTGTTCTTGAATCCAAACCAACCTAAGCCACAAAACATTACAAGCCAAAAAGCCTTAATGACCTAGGCAATACACTGCACGGATGAAAATTAAACTGAAAATTAAAATTTCTTACTTCCTAGATTCTTTGAACATAAATGTATTTTTATGTATTTGTTTTGATGGATAACTATGTTTAACATTTTTTAATTTGTTTTCCCTGTAATTTATTAAACTAATCTACCTAATTTTAGAAATCATGAGTCATTTATCTATTGCACTAGAATTACATATTTAGATACATTATCTTGTTTATATGGTTCTGATCCGATCTTCTGTACAAAGCAAGTTTGAGTATTTTGTTTTCCTTGTTTGTTTATTTTTCGTTTAGTTAAGTGTGGGGGTATTTGACCAGCCACCAGTCGTAGTGGTAGTTTAAGTACATTTTGGCACTTAACGAACTTGTTTTCTTGGCATTTTATAATTAATTACTACATTTTCAGTAGTAGATGGTTAGGAACTAAATATTAATAAAATAAGCATTTTTATGCATTTTTTTCTATTTCGATGACCCTTAAGGTCGATTTGGGCCTCGTGAGTGATTAACGGGCTATTTAAGTGTGTAGGATGCCAATTCATGTCCAAGAATACATAGGATGATGATTGGGCCGTGAGACAAGGGAGCCTAATAGAATAACAAAGCAGCCAAGGCTGGAAAAGCACTCGATGCGTGACGAGGAGTTTCCTCTCGTCACGACAACACGATGGAAATAGGAAGGCATTCATGGTGGCGATGTCGTGATGAGGAGTCTTCTCACGTCACGACGATGGCAGGCCAACATATGTTTGTGATGTGTCGTTGAAGCTCAAAATATATCCTATCCCTATAGAAATAATAAAAAGAATAGTATAAGAAAAGTAGGGTCAAATCCTCAAGGACTGGATTTGCACAGTGTCTTGTTTCGTGAGATCCCAGACAGAATCGTGCCCAAGAAAACCTACGTACCTCGGGGAAAAAAATAAAAAGACAGAATTAGAAGTTGATTGAAATTGCAAAATTAAATAAATTGTGAAAATTAAAATAGAAAATATAAAAATAAATAGAGTTTGGGGAAAGAAAGAGTTTCTTATGTGGTGAGATTCCAGCCTCCGGTTGTCTCGATCCTCCTTGGGTTCAATCCTTGACTTTTAGGTGATCCTTCTCAAACTGAATAAGCCAGTTATAGTGGAAGAAGACGCCTAGGACCACTAGCTCCACTTAGGTTTAGATTTATAATTTAGAGGAACATGACTCTAGCCAATCGTCGCTCCTGTTGGACCGTCTTACACTAGTCATCACTTCCCAATGGCGAATCCCACGCCATTTTGTCTCTTGAGCTCGACAACCACTGACGCAGTAAGCTAACGAACCTACTGTGCAACCTTCTAAAATATATAAAGCGGCCATTCCTTACACAAGTTGGAAAGATCACTTTTGAAGGGACATGGATGGAAGTGTCAGTCCCGTAATGCGGAGAAGTGATGAATACTCGTTGAGAAGGCTAAGCGCGGATTCTAAGCCTCATGAACCTTTTTTGGGGATTTTTGACAACCTTTGGCTAGATGGATTTAGTGGCTCATGCTTTTGGGAAAAGAAATAGACTTAATAAAAAAAATAATTTTATTGAATAAAGAAAAGAACAAGGCTAAGCTTTTTTGGGGGAGGGAGTGTTTACAGAAAAGATGATATGAAATTTGAGTCACTCGATCCCCTATTTATTGTACTAGGAAACCCAGTCTAGTCCTACTTAAATTCTAAAAGATAAATACAGATTATTAAAGATAATTAAAGATAAATAAAGATAAAAGCTAGAATAAAATCTAATTAATAAAATCTAACAATTATCCTAATATAATTAAAAATTAAATAGAGTCTTGTGTTTATAAAATATCTCTTCTTTGCATTTTTGTCCTTATGTCTTCCATGCTTACATTTTCAGCACCACTTTTTTTCCTATGTCGCATGTTGGCCCACTTTATCTCCATATTCACACTTTTCGCCCTTAAATTTACTTTTGCCTTCAATTTAGTCCCTAAAAGATAAAAGACCATAAATAACCCAAATTAGTAGGATCATACTCAAAATAAATATACAATTAACACATAAAAATATGTCGTTCTAAAGTATTATCAGTTTGATTCCTTGGACGACACTTTTGGGATATTTTTCTTATTTAGACCCTAACATTATTAGAATATTGTATTGATTGGTATCTAGGGTTGAACGGTCACCAAGTAGCTCGTTGCTTATATAAGCAACCTTAGGGTCATCAGAATTGGTGTGTAACTTTGACAAACAATTTTTCCTATTCAGTTTTCCTTGTATTTTTTTTCTATGTTCGCTTAGTTGGAACTTCTCTATTTTGACGTGAAGACAATTACGAGCAGAGATTGCTCTGGCACCGCACTTCAATATATATATATTCATGAGCTTTCTCCTATCTCTTATTCTTTTATTTATATTTTTGTTAACCTTATCAATTAGCATTTGTATGAATAATTGAATAAATTATTGTACTTATTTCATAAATTGCATGATTCGATTAGTAAACTCATTTATTTGTTAAGTGATTATTTATCTGAAATTGGTTATTTATTCAAGTGCTTAGTATATTAGGGAGTGATGCCCTCAGTACAAAATCAAGATAGGTGAGACCGAAAGGGTATCTTGTTGTGTATAACTTGTGTCAAGCGATGAGACAGAGAGGGTATCCATATGCCTAGGAAGAGACCGGAAGGGTGACTTAGGTGGTATTCCTTAGTGAAATGAGATTTTGAAGGTGTTCTTAACTAAGAGTGATGAACAACTCGATCGAGGATAATTAATTATTTAATTAGATAAATAGAGATTTAATCGGTCACTAGGAATAGGAAATTCCAGTAGGTTAGTTACATTAATTATTTTAATTAGTTTAATTAATATTTTAATTTGGAATAGCACGACTAATTCGTGACTTGATTAGATTAGTAATTATTTTTTGTAATTAATTTAATAATAATTTCTCCAATATGCAATCCCTTGGGTACAATCCTCAGAATACTCATTGGTGTTCCATTGTAACACTTCTATATTACAATTTCACTCGTACGCTTGCAGACACCGCTGATTTAATTTCTTATATTTTTTGTGTGATATTTATACTCTAAACAATAACATGTTTATAGGTGGTCAATGACAGGGCTGGAGAGTCAAGGCATCACGCCCTAACATAGAGGTTACACGTGAAAGCGTCGAGGCATCATGCTCTAGTGTGAGCGTGCAGCGCGCACCGAATGTAGCAGTATGGGTGCATAGAGTCCTTTGGAAACTTGCTTAGCCAGACGACCGGCTAGGCTCAGTAGTAGACTGTGTGGAGGGAAATAGGGGCCTCACGCCCCATGTTGGGTGTAGGATCGATAATAACAAATGATGCAACAAAATGTGGCTAGGGCCTCACTCCCAACTGGTTTGTATATGCCAAGTAGCACTAATGCACGCAAGCAGGAGGTGCATACCTCGCTCTTGAGCCAATTGCAGTAAGGCCAATAACGCAAAGTGACGACCAAAATAAAAAATAGTGGAATAACAACAACAATGGAAATTGGCGATGGCAAGCATCTGTGGTTTTTAAGGTTTATGTTTTTGTTTTGGGACTTTGACCTAATCCGTTAATAAGTGGCCATATTGTATTTGAGTAAACTTTTTAATTTAAATTGTCATTAATAAGTGGTCATATTGTACATGAGTAAAATTTTGCAAAGGACTCAACACTAATAAGGGAAGAGGATCGAACTTACTATTCTCTTTAATTTAGAAATTTCCATCTGTACTAACTATTCTCTTTGAGCTTAACATGTTAATTGTTTAAACGCATAGGTGAAAACCTTATAAGAAGATTGAACATGTGACTTGGAGGCATCACATCGTCACTTGAGGATTGGATAGGGTTAAATTTATGGTATTGTACTAGAATATGTGTAACACCCCTTACCCATATTTGACGCCGGAATCGGGTATGAGGCATTACCGTACCTAACTTGCTTAAACATACAACATCGAGACATACAATTTCTTTTCGACTTAAAACTTCTCATTTGAGATCATAACGTCCCTATTATAGGTCCACAAAACCCTAAACATATATGTGGAATGGTTTGGGACTAAACCGGAAACTTTAGAACACTTACAATTTTTTTGCTTAAAACAGGGCCACACACCCGTGTGGTAAGAGACACGCTCGTGTAGGCAAGCCGTGTTGTCACACACGCCCATGCCCCTAGTCCATGTGGATTTTATTTTTCATTTTGAACCTACAGGGGTTTTCACATGGCTGAATGCACACCCGTGTCTATGGCCCGTGTCCCTTACACGGCCTAGACACAATCGTGTCTTAGGCCGTGTGCAAAAACCTTGACATTCTGTTTCTGACGTCATCATTCCCATAGGTCCACACGGCCAAGGCACATGCCCATGTCCTTAGACCGTGTGGCAAATTAAATTCCTAAATTCAGGTACAGACTTTACACGGCCTGGGCACACGCCCATGTCTTATGGTCGTGTATACCACACGGTTAAGACATACGGCTGTATCTCAGCCTGTGTGATTACTACTGGGCATTTTGTTTTGCCATCTTGGAATACAGGGGGGCCAAACCACACGCCTATAGGGCATACCGTGTATCACACACGGCCTAGACACACGTCCGTGTCTACCCGTGTAGACAAGAACAAGGTTATTTACCAAGCCCTTTCTGCCACCCCTACTTGCACCATCCTAAGCCACATTAAGCAACCAACTCATTCATGCATAATTACACCAATGAATTAACCAAGCAACTTGCAAAATTCTTAAATAACATCATTTCATAGATTAATAAGAAAGAGCCATCAACTATGGCCTTATACAAAAGAATTCATGTCATGACAAGCCAACACCTTTGGCCCAAAATATAATGACACTTAACAAAGATTAAGTCTCTATGCATGCCATACTCAAAATGCATGATCTAGCTATACCAAGTGCATAGATAGTGTAGGTGATCCTCTAATGGTCTCTGTATCCCGAGCTAGCTCTTTAACACTATAAAACAAGGGAAAAGAGAAGGGAGTAAGCTTTAAGCTTAGTAAGTCTATATGTAAACAACAAACATCATACCACATTTTTATCAATCAAGAACAATTCCAATCATTATAATTATACTTACTCATGTTCATAGATATTTATCTGTACCCAATTTCCTATTCTGAAGGTTCATCCTAGAATTTCCTCACTCTCTATCATTTCAATAAATATCAATGATATTCATTCATATTTCGCATTTTTCATTAATATGTAAAACATAAATAAAAAGGATGTATAATTTACATATAAACTTACCTCGATACAAAATATGCCAATTTGCAATTTAGTCTGTAACCTTGCCTTTTCCTCGGTCAATGTTGATTCCACGTTCTTCTTGATCTATAATAATAAAATTTACTCATTTAATCACTACATAAATCAAGACACTTTAAAATTTCTACTTTGGCAAAACTTACCGTTTTGCCCTTAGACTTTGGCAAAATTATGATTTTCCCCTAGGCTCGTAAATCGTTCTTTATCAAATTTCCTCATTTAACAAGCCTAGCTGAACATTTATTACTCTTATAACAACTCACAATACCAATCATTTCATGCATTTACTACCCATTTTACAACCTTTACAAAAAGGTCCTTTTTAGGTATTTTCATGAAAAATCCCTTCACAAAAGATGTTTGTTTAACAACCAGGTTTCATTTTCTTCCATAAAATTTCAGCAAAAAACACTAATGTTCTCATGGAAAAACCCTCAGCTTTCAATCATTTTGCAAAATAGTCCCCCCATTAGCTAGATTAAGCTTTAATGGTTCCAATAACACAAAAATCATCAAAAATAACCATCATAATCACTTACATGCAAGAGGATAGCTTGGCTGAACGTTTCAGCTTCAAAAATCCCATAATCCTTGCTAAAAATTTTGGTGGTGAGGAAGATGGACACTATGCTTTCTTTCTTTATTTTATTTTTAGTCAATTTTGTCACCAACACCCCACCTAATCCTTTGACATTTCATTATTTTGTCTCCATGTCCAACCACTAAAAAATTTGTGGTCTATTTACTCAATAAGGACCTCTAATTTAATGTTTCTTAGCTAATTGACACCTCTAGCTATTAGAACAAAACTTTCGCACTTTTTGCGATTTATTCCTTTTTTGCGATTAAACATGCAATCACCAAAATTAATACACCAAAATTTTCATGCACTCATATAATCATGATATAACTCATAAAATAATATAAAAATAATTTTCTCCGATCTCAAATTAGTGGTTCCGAAACCACTGTTCCAACTAGCCTCAAAATCAGGCTATCACAATATGTTAGTGAAATGGCATGTACGTAAGGACATTTACCATTTTAAGATTTGTAATTATGGTATCTTATGATTCTATGGGATTTTAAGGGTTTTAGTAGAGCCACAAAAACTAAGTAGCATTTTGTAACACCCTATACCCAGCCTGGTCGCCGAGCCTGAATATCAGGATGCGACACAATCGTCTCAAATCATACACAGTACAAATGAGCTCTTTATTAAAGAAATGTTGTAACACCCCTTACCCGTATCCGACGCCAAAATAGGGTACGAGGCATTACCGGACTTATTCACAAGTAGACATTCAAAACTGAGACATGAATTTCCACTCAAATTTAAAACTTTTCAAAAACATACATATCGTCCCTAAAACGAGCCTACAAGGCCCAAAACATGCATCGAAAGTGGTTCGAGACTAAACTGAGAACTTTAGAAAATTTAGAAAAATTTTCATGGAAAAGGGGTCACACGCCAGTGTGGGTTCAGGACACACTCGTGTGACCTTATGACACGCCCGTGCTTCAGGCTATGTTCAAAATAGGGAGCATTCTGTTTATGATGTCATCATCCAATTAAGGTCACACGGCCAAGTCACATGCCCGTGTGCTTAGGCCGCCATGTGATCAATTATATTTTCATAATTTTTCATAAAATAGGTGCAAACTTCACACGGCCAGGGCACACACCCTTGTTCGAGGCCGTGCAGTCCACACGGCAGAGACACATGCCCGTGTCTCTGACTGTGTGCTCATTACTGAGCATTCTATTTTGCAACAATTAAGGTGCAGGGGACACACGACCGAACACATGCCCGTGGGGCAAACCGTGTGTTGCACACGGCCTAGACACACGCCCGTGTGTCTATCCGTGTGGACAAATATAAGGCTATTTACCAAGCCTTTTTGCCACCCTTCCATACACCAACCTACACAACAAAACATAGTACCAATCCAAACATATTCATACAACAAATTCAACCATAAACAAGACATCAATGTATCATTCATATGCTATTTTCTATCACATACAACATCACAAACTTATCATCTCAAGCCATGCCAAATCCACATCTATGAAAGACGTCATCATATGCATATATACTTAATCAATATTAGCCAATTTCAATGGCCATTTACAAAATGAATTATCAGCTAACATAAGCCAACACTTTTGGCCAAATCG
The DNA here is from genome assembly GCA_025503065.1 of Gossypium bickii. Classification (NCBI taxonomy): domain Eukaryota; kingdom Viridiplantae; phylum Streptophyta; class Magnoliopsida; order Malvales; family Malvaceae; genus Gossypium; species Gossypium bickii. The sequence continues at coordinate 56,833,371 of CP106714.1, read as the reverse complement.
ACTATGACACATAACAAAATGACCAAGTCCCTATACATGCCATAACTCAAAATACTTGAATTCATTGGCACCAAGATAATCATTGTAGATAGTGTGTATGGATCTCCAACAAATCTCCAATCCCGAGTTGGCTTGGTTACACTATAAGACAAAGGAAAGGAAGGCAGAAAGCTTTATAGCTTAGTAAGTTCACATGTAAATAATAAGCAGCATTAAACAACATTAAACATAACTATCATACACTTAGTATAACACAAGTTACGTGTTTGTCATCATTGGTTCATAAGCATAACTTAATCATTCTTAATCTTGCCAAGTGTTCATCACATACCAAGCTCATTCTTATGGGTTTTTCTTACATACCTGTACTTGTACCAACTCGTAACATATCATACTCTTTCTCGTCTTTCACATACCTGTTGAACACTTGAAATAATAATTGGATACACAGAAAGTCTTGCACATAAGTGCCACATACGTAGCCAATGCTACCTCATATCTCATAACACATAGGGGCTCGCTCTTGAGCTAATCATAGGCCTGCTCACACAAGCTGCCAATCAAGACATAACTACGTAGTGCTGCTCACACAAACTATCAGGTATCCGCAATACATGCTGGACTACCAGCCATTGGTAGACATACGAGACCAACACTCAGATCACATATATCACATGGTTTCCTAGTGACATGTCACTCGTATCCTAATCTATTCCTAATGTTCAAACGGGATTTCTCACTTGTCAATTCGTCGTTGAACGCATCCACATTGTCATTCATAAAATTCATTCATAATAAAACACATAAAAATACAAATATAACCTTGCCTTTATTTACACAGGAACTTACCTCGGTACAAAATAGTAGAAAATGATTTAATCGTCAAACACCTTATTCTTTTCCCGGTCAAGGTCCAAATTTCATTTTTCTTGATCTATAATAGCAATTTAGCTTATTTAGTAATTACATTACTCAAATCGGCCCAAAACTCATATTATGGCAAAATTATCTTTTTGCCCTTAAACTTTAACATATTTACATTTTTGCCCTTAGGCTCGCAAAATGAAATGTGTGCAATTTCTTTAACGTACGAGCCTAGCCAAACCATTTTTATAACTATAACAGCCCACAATTTCCATTAGAACACACTTTTACTACATATTTTATAACTTTTACAATTAGGTCCTTTTAAGCATTTTCATCAAAAATCACTTAGTAAAAGTTGTTTATTACACATCAAACTTTCATTTTCTATAATAAAAAATCAAAACACATGCATGTCATACATGTTTCAAATTTCAAACATGAACCTCACTTAAAAATAATGGTTGAAATAGAAAGATCAGGTGAATACGACTTCAAAAACGTAAAGAGCATTAAAAATGGGGCTTGGATGTACTTACAATCAAGCTTGAAAGTTGAAGGAAACCCTAGATATGGTGTATTCTAATTTTTGGCACTTGAGGGAGAAGATGGACATGATTTTAGCTTGATTTTCCCTTTTTATTCTTTTATTTACCAAATGACCAAAATGCCCTTTACTTAAAACTTTGAAATTTTATCTTACCATGTTCATTTTTGTCCACTATCTTAATAAATGGTCTAATTACTATCTAAGGACCTTCAATTTAAAATTTCATATAAATTAGACACCTCTAGCATGTAGAACTCAACTTTTGCACTTTTTACAATTTAGTCCTTTTGACTAAATTGAGTGCCCAAATGTCAAAATTTTCAAATGAAATTTTTACGAAATCGTTTCGTGAAAGTATAGACCATAAAAACATATTAAAATTGAACTTTTCTGTGACAAATTTGTGGTCTCGAAACCACTATTCCTACTAGGCCTAAAATTGGGCTGTTACAAACGTCTTCCACTTTAGCATTTATACGAGTATTCAGTTAAACATACTCCTAATTATCATTCAGACATGCCACACTTTACTGATCATATAATGATAGTTGAACAAGCGTTAGGTCCACTTAACAAAATTTCCAAAAACAATCACGTAGGTATCGATATTAACATATAGGTATCAATATTTCTCTTACACGGTATCGATATCGATTTAAAAATCGATACCAAAAGAACATTCTATTTCTCGTCTAACAATCAAATCCCAGAAAATACCAGTACATTTATTAAAGTATTGATTATTTTACCATGAGTATCGATACTCGTGATAAGGTATCGATACTAGATTACAATACTAACTTCCTGCATAATGAAATATCACAGAGGTATCGTTTTTAAAACCTGAATATCGATACCACTGCTCTAGACACAAAAAGTACAACATAATAAGGCTAATAATCCATCTCAATCATAAACCATTCAACATGTAGCTAATACCTCGTCAAATAAACATCAGAATGACCACAATAACAGTTCAATTATTGAAAACATGTTCGAGTAACCAAGCGATATAATAAGAATAGTATCCTTAAATCTTAAGAATTAATAAGCTATGAAAATAACCAAAACGTCATGGCAACATTTATGTAATAGATCTACCACATTGGCTTTATTTTCCAAATCATAAATGGATAATAAACACCTACAAATTACCATAAAAGACTTGTTTGGATCACCCCTCGGAACCATACCGCTCACACCAGAACACTACTAATCTGCAATGGATTAAAAGGAATGGGTGAGCTTAACAAGCTCAGTGAATTCCTAGAACAACTACCATGAAAAAAATTCATCAAGCATTAATGAAACAACCATATAAAACAACCTCAACAGTTCCAACTCTAGTGTCATATTATACTTCACTCGTGCATTATTTACTAGTTCATTTACATTGTAATCACATTCACTTTTAAGCATATCTCACATTACACATATAATCATATAACATTGAAGCATATATCACAATACTCATAAACATATTTATAGATAATCTGGCACTTGATCTATGAAACGTAAAAGTTGGCTCTATCACCCCTCATCGGATACACCAATCCCCAACACACCAAAAGACTCATAGAGTCAAACATATTCCAAAAAAGTGAAGCATATAGCTAACACTCTCCATCACATCAAACATGTCTCGTTGAATGGAGCTTAGCTCACATTCCCTTATCTCCCCAACATGTCCTAAGGCTTCAACACCCAAATCACATAACACATATAGGTGAATAATCACAATCTTATGGCATGCCAACTATATCTAATGGTCTCAAGATTCATAAGGCAAAAATATTTGTTATTAACACACACATTTACTTACCGTTCACTGTACTTTATCTCTGCATAATCACATTATAAACACAATATATTCACTGTCATATGGCACGTATATCATGCCCACAATTAACTCTTTCACTATAGCCATTATAAGCTTATTACACATATCATAATGTCACATTATAATCCACAAATTCAAAACATATTTTCACATATAAATTCATGATTATAAGAAAGCTTACACTTAGAATTTAGAGTAGGGGTTTAGGCTACTTCTAAATTCTCAGTTAACGCATTGAATTGTGTCAACAAGCAACTATTCTAAACACTCACCAAATATGCTTTCGCCGAATGCCCAAACTAGATCTTAATGAATTTGAAGATTTAACAAAAAAAAAAAAAAATCACACAACAACACATTCAAAAATTAGCTAAGGACTCCAGTCAAGCAATAAAAAACATAAGCCTAAGCTAAGTTCTCAAGTAATCGAAACCTTCGACATAACAAACTTAAATTCCAAATATCTCGATCTATACTTAATGTTTTCATTTAAAACTGATTTTGTTCATATAATTCTTCGCTTACGACGGATTCTTAAACTTTAAATTACACAAACCTACTCAATTCATGGTATCAAAATTTTCGACATGTTCATGGCAATTTTCACAAACTTCTTTTAAAACCAACAAATACTTAACGAAACTTCAAAGTAAGTTTAGAATCCTTTTAATCTCTTCAAAACTAGTTGAAAAACACTTTGAAATCACATTTTTATTCAAAATCTCGAAATCCACCATTAACGACCCAATTTTCAGCTTTTATTTGAAACATGCGATTTGACGGCTAAAATCTCAATTTAAAGGATCAAATAACATAAAAAAACTAATAAGGAATCGAATCATTACCTTAGTTGTTAAAAAACTGAACGTTTGATCGAAAACCCAAAAAATCCACAAGCTTGAGAGATGACAAAATCTGTGGTGTTTTGAGTGTTTTTCTTGAAATATTATGGAAGTTTATTGATTGGGTGATGATAGAAATCAAATGAATGAAGTTTGAGAATCAAAATTGGATGAGAGAAGCTTTTGAATGCAATGGACGACAAAACAATAACATGAAGAAGAGACTAACGTAGGTTTTATAAAGATGAACGGGGGAAATAGGGTGAAAATTAGAATTTGGTTTAATTGCCTTTTAAAAACTCATAATTTAGACCCTTTTACAAAGCAGTCTTTATTTCAAAATTGAAAGTATTTTGAACATTATTGTTAAAAATTGTTTTAACTTCCAAAATGTCATAGACAAAAACATTTCTGAATACCATGCTAACGAAATTCTCGAGTTCACTAGAGCTAAAATCCACATTTATCCTCGAAACTTCTAGACTCAATTTTGGGGTGTGACAAGTTTTAATTAAGCCATAAAAACTAGTGTTCTATCTTAGCCTTGTTCAAAAGATATGGATTGTAAATGTTATACATTTTTTCTTAAAAGGTAACAATTTAAGTGTACTTAATTTAGAAACCTTTGGTTATGGTATATCAAGGTAATGGACATAAACAATTGGGGACAAACCACTATAAATCAATTGCCGAAACTTTTCTTTCCTTAATTCATTTATTGTAGAAACGTTTGTTGAAATTTTTAAATACCAATTTACCTCTCCTCTTGGTATTTTCAGGTCTAACAAATTGTTAGTCTTTGACAATTAGGTTACTGAAATTTGTATTTCATTAATGTTAGTTTCCAAATTTATATTTTTAATTGTTGGGTTATCGAGTCCAAAACTCTCAAATAGTAGAATGGTTAATTGTGTAATTTATTAATAAAAATAACCAAACAAATAATTATAATTTAAAAAAATGGTAATCAAGCTTTTTATTCTTTTGATTTAAAATTATAATAGAGTGCGAGAAATATTGTGTGGTACATTAAAGAATTGGTAATACTGTATATTGTCTAATATATGGCATAATACTAACACTTATTAAATTGTTAATCTCTAACGGTTTTATTTTATTAATTGTAGTGCTCAAATTAATAAATTTTAATAGTTTGATAACTAAGTTTAAATCTCTCAAATAGTCGAAAGATGTGTAATTTATTAATAATATTTTATAAATTTTATAAAAAAAGTATTATATGATAAATAACATGATAATAAATTATATATAAATAGTAATAATATTAATAGTAGCTAACAAAATTGTAGACAAATACTAGTACATGATTGATATCAGGAGATCAAATTACTAACTACATTATAACTTTTATTATATCTTAAGTGGAATTATAATTTAAGCTTTGTTATATAATATTTATTACATTATTTGCTTAAGTTGGATGTTGTAAATTTAAAAAATTAGTTAAGCTATACTTAGAGTTGTCCAGGGTCGGCTCCTAATAAAATTTTAGGTCCGATTGTTAGTTTTGGGTCTAGTCTAACTAGAAAAATGGGTTTAAATATTTGTCCAAGCCCGGTCCGGATAAAAATGCTAAAATTTGTGCTTAATTTGATCTGGCCCGATTAAATTTTTTAACTTTATTTTTATGTAAAAAATTTTTAAAAAAATATATAATACACTAAATATACTTAAAATATTAAAATAAATGTTTCCCAACAAATTTAAAATAAATTAAAAAATATTTATATTTAAATAACACTAAGATAAGTACAACTTAATAAGTAAATGCCTCTAAAATAGTAGCAAAATAAATAATAAAGTAAGTGTTATACAATATCCAAATATTAACAACAAAATAGTAACAACATAATAGTGAAATGGTAACAAAATAGTGGCAAAAAGTGGGAAAATAACAACAAAAAATAGCAGGGGTTTTTTTCTTGAAAATTTGGGTTGGGTTGGACTCGGGGCCAAACAAACATTACCTGAGGTCTGACCCGTTTTTTATATGAACTTTTTTTTTTTGTCCAAACTCATTTTTTATTTATATTTTCACTCAAACTCTCTTATTTTTCCGGCGGACTCGACTCAGGCAATGTACAACTCTAATTATAATTTATTTTCAACTTATGTACAACATAACACTAAATAACAATATTTTATAATCAATTAATAACATAAATTTAAAAGGAGTACTAAATAATTTATAATACGATATAAAAACATTATTCATAAAATAATAATTTATATAAAACATAAAAATAAAAATGATAATAAAAAGTAATTGTAAATTTATAACAATAATTCTCAAAATTGTATAACTTAATAACAAAGTAAAAAATATATATATTTATATAAATATCATAATATTTTTAACCAAATTGAAAATATATAATTTAAAAGTTTAACTTACAATTAAAATAATTATTACATATTTTTAAAATTACTAAAAAAAATTAATTAGTTATTTTTTTGTAAAACATATAATATTTGTATTTTCAATAATTCACGTGTTAATACGTATAGAAAAAAAAAGAATCATTACATATTTATTTTATTGATATTATGCTTTAAATTTTTATTATTTTTATTTTTATTTTAAAATTAAAATTAAAATTAAAATTAATATTGATTTAATATAACACCGATTGTTTTAATTATATATTTATAAAAAAATTATTAAATAAAATATATTGCGATTTGATGAAAATGATTTAAATCTTAACCATTTTAAAAGAAGATATATGAATAGTAAAATTAAGATACAATGATAAAATTTTTATTTTCTATAGTAATTAATCGCTTATTATATTACTAGATTTACATTTGAATCATATTTTATTTTTATTTCATTATTTTATGTATTTATATTTTGATTTCAAACTTATAATATATTTTAAATTCTTTTACTTACAAATATTTTTATGTAAATTATTAAATTAATTTATCATGCTAAAATATAACAATAATCACATGTGTAGCATGTAACAGCCCGATTTAGGGGCTAGTCGAAAAAGTGGTTTTGGAACCACTAATCCGAGGTCGGAGTAAATTATTTTTGTGTTATTTTATGAGTTAGAGCATGATTATATAGGTGCCTAAAAATTTTGGTGCTTTAATGTTAGCGATTTCATGCTCAATTGCGAAAAAGGACTAAATCGCATAAAGTGTGAAAGTTTTATTTTACAAGCTAGAGGTGCCTAATAGCCATAAATAATAATTGGAGGCCTTTAATTTGTAAATTTACCCTTAGATATAGGGTGGCCGACCATAGGGGGACAAAGAAGTCAAAATTAGTCAAAGTTGGTGTAGTAGGTGGATTAAATTGATGAAATAGAATAAAATAAAGAAAAGATGATATCCTTCTATTCACTCATCTTCTTCCACCGAAAATTAGCAGCAAATAGGGGTTTGAAAACCCAAAAAATTTCAGCAAGCTCTTCACCTTACAAGCAAGTGATTTTAATGGTTTTTCTTGATGATATTTGTACTTTTGAAACCCCTAAAGTTTAAGCTAGCTAAAGAGGGGACTATTTTGTAAAATGGTTAAAAGTTTAGGGTTTTTCCATGTGAGCATGTATGTTGTTTGCTACATTTTTATAGAAGAAAATGAATCATAGTTGTTAGATAGACAACTTTTGTGAAAGATGTTTCCATGAAAACACCGAAATGACCTTTTTATAAAGGTTGTAAAATAAGAGGTAAATGTGTGAAATATTGAGTTTTGATGGTTGCCATAAGAGAAATAAATGTTCATCTAGGCTTGTAAGAGGAGGAAATTCGATTAGAATCGAATTACGAGCCTAGGGGTAAAATGGTCATTTTGTGAAAGCTTAAGGGCAAAATGGTAATTTTGCCAGAATATGATTATTGAAATGTGTTGATTATGTGATTATTAAATGAGCTAATGTTCTATTATAGATCAAGAAGAACGAGGATTTACCTTGACCGAGGAAAAGGCAAGGTATCAGATTCAATCGGCAAGTTAGCTTATTTTGAAAACCGAGGTAAGTTTGTATGTAATAAATTCAACATCATGCTAGTATATTTGAGAATGTTTGACATTATAATGATGCATAATATTTCTATGAAATTGGGTAAGGGTGTTGAATGAGAAAAATGATGAAAATTGTGATGTTGAAGTCCCGGTTGGACTATAGTGAATGTGAGAATACTATTAACGAGACAAGAGATGGATAAGGTCCCGTGTAAGACCATGTCTTGGACATGGCCTAAGCACCGAGTTGAGATCCCGTATAAGACCATATCTGGGATATGGCATCGACATTGAATAAGAAAATTGTATAAGACCATATCCAGGATATGGCATCAATAATTGATATGAGACCCCGTATAAGACCATATCTGGGATATGGCATCGGCACTCAGAGGTGACCCCATGTATGACCACATCTGGGATGTGGCATTGGCGTCGTATTTATGTGAATGACGATAAAAAAGTATCATCAAGTATCCCAATTTAGTGGGATAAATAGTTAAGCTTGAAGTAGAAATGAGATTAGTGCTAATGGGTGAACACAGGTACCTGTGAGTAATTCACGAGAAATGTTTATGATATGTGATACGGTATGTATCCGATAAGAACAAGCATGAGTAAGTGTTGGCAAAGTACTTAAGATCTTATGTTTTTATCCAATGCCAAGGTTGGATGACATTATGAGCTTATGTTGTTATTTATTTTCATGAAAATTTGCTATGCTTTATGCTTACCCCTCTCATTTCCCTTTTCCTTTTAGCATTACCAAGTTAGTTCGAGAATTAGTGGAATGTCGGAGTTCGGAAATCATACTATCGACTACTATTTGGTATAGCAAAGTTAGATTCATTTTGAGTATGGCATGTATAAGACTTGGTCATTGTGTTATGTCATATTTGTTAGCCAAAATGTTGGCTAGTTATGTTATCAAATTCATTTTGTAAGTGGTCATTAGAATTGGGCCTATACTTGACAAGTTTATATATATTCAATGATGATGAAATTCATTAAGTGTATGCTTGTGTGGATGTCTTGATTTTGAGTCTTTAGAAGTGCTTTATAGTTTTGATATATGTTGGATTGAATTGGTGTAAGTATGGTTGTTGTATAAGGTGGCATTTGGTTTGGTAGATAGCCTTTCAAATGTCCACACGGGTAGACACACGCCGCATTGCGTGACACATGGTCAGCCCTATAGGTGTGTTGATTGGTCGTGTGTCCCTATGCATGCTAGGTTTACAAGTCAGTATGCTCAGTAATAAACACAAGGGCAGAGAAACGGCCGTGTGTCTCAGCCTTGTGGGAGGCACGGCCATGGACATGGGCGTGTGCCCAGGCCGTGTGAAGTCTGCACCTGAAATTAGGACTTTAATTCGACACACGGCCTAAGGACACGAGCGTGTGCCTTGGCCGTGTGACCATAGTGAAGTGATGACATCATAAACAAAATGCCATGGTTTTTGGCACACGGGCTAAAACACGGACGTGTCGAGGCTGTGTGAGGGACATGGGCGTGTGCCCGGCCGTGTGAAATCCCTTGTAGGTTCGAAATGAAAAATAAATTCCACACAGGCTAGGAACATGGGCGTGTGTGACCACACGACCTGCCCACACGGGCGTGTTCCATTTTGTAACACCCCTTGCCCTTATTCTATGTTGGAACCGGGTACGAGGCGTTACCATACTTAACTCGCACAATCATACAACTTTGGACTGTCAAACTCATTTCAGATTAAAACTTTTCCAATCATATGTCTATCGTCCTAATATTGGACCTATAAGGCCCTAAACATGCTTCCAAAAGGTTTCGAAGATAATTTGGAAACTTTTATGCACTTAAGAAAATTTTACCTAAACAGGGGCCACACGCCTGTCGGGGAAATGACATGCCCGTGTATCATCTTACACACCCGTGTTCGAAACCCGTGGTTGACACTGACTTGAATCACACGGCCTGTCACACGCCTGTGTGCTTCAACCTTGTGGCAATTTAAATTCCAAATTCAAGGTGCAGACTTCATACGGCCTAGACACATGCCCGTGTGCCTACCCATGTGGACAAGAACAAGGCTATATGCCAAGCTCTTTTCACCCCTCTAGCTCACACAACATGGACCCATTCAATATATCATCAAAGAAACTCATATTTGCAATTTAAACTTCCATGAATGACTATATCTTTTCATAAATGACAAGGTGAGCCATCAACCATGACAATATACAAAATAGTTTGTCTTAAAAAGGGGTCAACACACTTTTGGCCAAAATAATAAAATAATCTAACTAGTCTAGCCCCTATACATGTCATACACAAAATCACTAAGTCTAGATATACCGAGGTGAGCTAATAATGTGGGCAATCTTCTGGCTATCGACATATCCCGGCTCGACTCTTGAACTCTAAAACAAAGGAAAAGAAAAGGGGAGTAAGCTTTAAGCTTAGTAAGTTTACATGTAAACAATTAGCATTATAGTATGTGCTAAACAATAAATAGCATTACATACTAAACAAGAACAATCCATATTCTTAGTCATGCTTACTCATTTCCTCCCTTACCACTTTCCAACAACATCACAAGCTTAGTACTCACCTTCATTAACATACATCCCTACACTTAGCACCACAAAGTCACACGATACAACACATCATAATTTCTCAATAAGCCATTCATACTACCTATCACTTGGTGGTTTCGCACTTAGCCCACTGTCACTCTCTAATGGAGTGATATCGCACAAAGCCCACCAAAAGGATAGTTACGGTGGTATCGTACATAGCCCACCAAAAGGATAAAGAGGTGATGGTATCGCACACAGCCCATCGTAGTTACGTAATAAGGTGGTATCGCACTTAGCCCACCGTTAAGTGTTGTCATTACACATTTACATATCTATTTCGTAATTTATATGATAATTATTCAAATACTACCATATTCAATCCATTTGAACCACACATGTTCTCAATCATATCGTGCACTAATTAGCAACAACAATGTGTATAAAAAATGCATCGTTTACACATAAACTTACCTCAGTGCAAAACGCATCAACTAGCGGTCTAATCCGTAACCTTGCCTTTGCCCCGGTCAAGGTTAATTTCGTGCTCTTCTTGATCTATAATAATAAAATTCACCCATTTAACACATTTATGATCATAACGCATTAAAATCTATAATTAGGCAAAAATGACCCTTTTGCCTTTACACTTTGGCAAAAATTATAATTTTGCCCCTAAGCTCGTAAATCATTTTTCAACTCATTTTCTAAATAAAAAAGCCTAGATAAACATTTATTCCTCTTACAAAAACCCCTAAAACCATTTATTTCATGCATTTATTACACAATTTCAATCTTTGCATTCAAGTCCTAATTGGGTGTTTTCATGCTAACATCTTTCACAAGAGTTGTTTCTCACCTCCCCAACATTCATTTTCTTCCATAAAAACTCAACTAACAACATAACTACTCTCATTTAAAGTCCCTAGACTTTCAACCATATCTCAAATTAGTCCCCTCATTAGCTAGCTTAAGCTTTGGGGACTCCAAAAGTACAAAAATCATCAAAAATAATCATCAAATTGACTTACTAGCAAGGATGAGATGTAGCTAAAATTTTGAACTTAAAAAGCCCCTATTCTCTCTTCAAATTTCGGTGGAGAAGATGAATGAATAGTAAAATATGATATCTCATCTTTTTATCTTATTTTATTCATTTTTTATCACCTAATTTCCACCAAATTTGACCAACATTTAATGCTATTGTCTCCCTTCATTCCTATGGCCGACCATACCCTCCTAATGACCTAATTGTACTTTAAGGACCTATAATTTAACATTCTATTTCTATTAGATACCTCTACCTCGAAAAATAGAACTTTCGCGCTTTATGCGATTTAGTCCCTTTTTCACAATTAAACATGCTATCGCTCAAATTAAAGCATCAAAATTTTCAAATAGCCATATATTAATGCCATAACACATAAAATAACATCAAAATAATTTTCCTTAACCTCAGTTTAGTGGTCTCAAAACCACTGTTCCAACTAGCCCCAAAATCGGGCTGTTACACATTTAATATGGGCGTGTGGCCCTATTTAAGCAAAAATTTTCTAAGTGCACAAAAGTTTTCGGTTTGGTCTCGAATCATTTCAAATGTATGTTTAGGGTCTCGTAGACCATTGATAGGGACATTATGACTATGAATGAAAAGTTTTAAGTTAGAATGAAATTTTTTGGCCTAATGTTGGGTGTTTAAGCAAGTTAAGTTTGGTAATGCCTCGTATCCGGTTCAGGCGTTGAATACGGGTAAGGGGTGTTACATAGCATGTCACATTAAAATTAGTGATATATATTTGCTTGCATACATATGTAAGGCACAAGTTTTGTTGTATGTATTAACTAAATTATATTGTAACCTCACTACTTCGGCCTAGACGTTAGGCCTGAATCCGAGAAATTATATCGGTCACTAGAATGGCCTAGTAGCGATCGATATTTATAAAATAGTCATTTTTAAAAATTTTGTTTATTTTGGTAAAAATCTTTAATCTATTTTCAGAAAAAGTATACAAGTTTAGCAAAAACCTATTTGGCTTAATTTTCCTATGTAATGGTGATTACTTTTGAAAACTTAATTAATTTTTGGTTTATTTAATACTTCAAATTTTATGATCTAGTAGCAAATATGTAACATCCTGAATCGGGGCCTTTGGATTTTATGTGATTACATGTAGATGGTATGGTTGTCATGCTAGTTTAGGGTATCTTATGGTCCAGGCATGAGCTAGAAGTGAGCCAGAGCCTTAGCAAAATTTTCTTTTTGGGGGTGAATGGGTTAGGAGTTAAGGGTGGTTGGTGGTAGGTTTTGACGCAAGAAGAGCCTTGGTAAAGTGGCAATGAGGCGCCACTTAAGGCTCAAGAAAGTGACGCCTCAGGGTAGCTGAAGGAGACTTGGTTTGAGCTGCGGGAATCCCCTTTTATTCATTTCTTTTTGACGCCAAGACCAGGAAGCGTTGTACTCAGTTGGGACTCTGATGGATGAGTATTGAAGGAGTCAACAGATTTGAATAAGTGGAGAAGAGAAATCTTAGGAGTTTGAAACATTCAAATTGGTTTGGATGAGTGGATAGGAGGAAATTTAGGAGGAAAAGAAGGGATTGGAGAGAGTGGAGGTTTAGCTGAATTTTAAAGATAGCAGGTGGTGTTGGGCATTCGGTTCTTGTATATTTAGGGGTGTGCTGAAATTTGGGTGTGGGTTCCTTCCATTTTCGGTTTTTGTAAGTGCTAGTTGGGGGGTGGCCGAATGTTGGTAAAGGTCTTAGGGAAATGTTGAATATTCGGCTAGATAGAGAGTCTTAGGGTATGTTTCCTCTCATTCTTTTGTGCCGAAACCACACTTCTTATTTGGCATTCTTCTTTTCTCTCAAATACCAAAAGTGAGTAGCCTTTCAAGTTTCTTTTTCTTCTTCTCTTGGTGCATAGCCGAATCCTCCTAGCACCTTACCATCTCTTTTTTCTTTCTTTTGGTGCAGCAAGAGCCAAAACTTCATTTTCCATCTCTTCTCTTCACCTCTTTTCTTTGTTAGCCAAAACTTTCTGAAGCATTAAACTTTGTCGAAAACTTTGATACTCTCCTCTCTTTTCATTCAGCACTTTAGCTGAATATCTCTTGTTAAAGGGTACCTTTCGGTTTCATCTCTTTTCCCTTTTCTCTATCATCATTTTCTATAGAAGGAAAAGCTGAAACTTGCCATCTTTTTTGGGTGGCTCTTATTTATTTGTAAGCCGAAATTCCTTTGTCGTTCATAATCTTTTTTTTCAGTTCTTGTATCAGCAGACTGCTGTTAGCTATTCTCCTCCACTCCCAATCAGTTTTGCTAGTGTTGTGGTAAGTGTTTCTGTCGTTTCAACCATCTCTTATTGCGTAAATGCCGAAGGCAGAGATCCAATCCTATTAACTCTTGGCTAAATATAGGTGGGGGTGGTGACGCCTTCTTGTGGAGACTTTCGGGATTCGTTGGTTTGTGAATCAAGTTTGAGCTTCGGGATTTGGTCGATTTTAGGTAAGGGTTTTAACTCTGGGTCTTAGTTCCTTCGATTCATTTCACTGCGTTGATTCGATATTAATGACCAAAGTAATGCCAGCCAAGCGATAGGAGGGGTTGGATCTGTAAGCCCAGCCCCTAAGTTTAAGAAGCGGGCAGTGTCAGCGGTTCGGGATTGGCCACCGGGTTGTGGGCCAACATCTGAGCAAAGTAGTAGGAAGATAGCAGTAGTGTCAGTTAACGACAGTGTTGACGTAGAGAGCATGGTATTACGAGTAATCATGTGTGTAACTCTTACACACTTGATGTGTTTAATGTGCTATTATTATGAATTGTCAAAAGCCGAAATAACTGTGGAAATCGATAAGTTACCCTTGTGGGTAAAAGCGAGGACTCCTGGTAAGTCTATCTTGGTGGCTAACGTTAATTGCCTCTATTAGAACTGCATATGCTATGTTATATTACTCTTAAATGTTAAGCATGACTACATTGTATTGAAAAGCATGTTCATAAAAATGGGTATGAAGAAAGGAGGGGGAAGGTATGATTATCAGACTGTCACCAGTGGTTAGGTACCACACGTGGGTTGGCCCCACATATTAATATTCGGTGACTAAGTCTCAGTGGTTTGGAACCACCAGTGGTTAGGTACCACATATGCTTATTTTTGTGACTCGTCCCAGTGGTTTGGTACCACAGTGGGTTGGCCCCACATATCGATATACGGGATCGTCACCAGTGGTTAGGTACCACAAGTGGGTTGGCCCCACATATGATTATTTGTGACTACGGTCACCAGTGGTTTGGAACCACCAGTGGTTAGGTACCACCAGTGGCTAGGTGCCACAAGGGGTAGATTCAAGAAACTCGGATGGATAGGTTGGATGGGTTGCATGACATACATATTTGCATATGAAACTGTGTAAGAGCTTAACATCTTTGGATGGGGATTATACACTGAGTCTCGGTGACTCACCCCTTCCGTTACATTTTGCAGATAATTCCTAGATCGCGGATACGGAGCCGGGAGGGACTCTAGGTGGCCATGCTCAATAGTTTGTTTTTTTATGTTAATGGTTATTTCGGATTTACTTTGCTTTAAGTTTGGTTTTCGGTTTTGTAATAAGGCCACTAGATTTTATTTTGGGATTATTCATCTGTTTAAATTTTCCTTAGAATTTTGTTTAAACATTAAAGCATGCCTAAAAAAAAGAAAAACTATAAATGGACATTTTTCAAAACTTAACTGAATTTTCGGGGTTTCCAAAATTTTACCATCAGATAAATAGCAAACATGTAATGACAACAAGACAACACTATTTTCTTTAAAACTAAGTTTCAAAATGCTTTCAACAAGTTCAATCAGTACAAACTCGATTCTTTTATAAATACAAAGGTTTTCTTTCCAACTCGAGACAACAAATCGGTTTTCAAAACGTTTTCTTCCCTGTGACACGCTAGATTCAGTCGTAGCGTTTTGACCGGGTTTGGGGTGTTACAAAATAAATCGATACCTAATCTTAGTTTTAATAGAAGTTGTATTTTATGCATATATAATTAACTTCCTTAATTTTAATAACCTAATCAGAATTTAAAGGTCCTACATGCTAAATAATCCCTAAAAAAAATTTTAAGTCCTATACCACTATTTAAATAAAACATTAGGGTTTTTGAACAATGTAAAATTTCAAATAATAAATCTAAAATATTATAATAGACAAAACCGAGCCGAGTCCCTCTGGATGTCATGTTCGCGTTCTAACCTAGTGGGTTATTTGCAAAGATGGAGAATAAAAGGGAGTGAGCTATGAAGCTCAGTGTCAGTTCAATCACAAGAGGATCAGTTCAAACACTCGATAAGTCATATTAAATAATAGCGTATAGTATAACCGCAATCAAATGGAAAAATCAAATAATCGATTTTTCACATCAATAGTATCACAGAATTTACAATAGTAATTTTAGAATATTGATTTTTTAGTTCATCTCATCATCACAATATCTCAATGTTCACCACTATGCATATGCTTATGAATGCAATGCAATTTCAATTATCAGAAAAGGGTCCTACCCCACCACTACACACCACAGTAGGAGTTCCCCAGAACTCCTCTATCTTTACACCACGTTGTGGATAAACCACTTATCGTTGTGGATAGACCATTAACAATAAAAAAAAAAAACTATGGATGAACCACAGGGGTTTTTAATAAAAAGTTTTTACAGACAAGCTATCAGTAGGTTGTGGATACCCAACATTTTTGCAGATTAAAGCTACTGGTACGATATGGTTAAACCACTCAAATGGTGTAGATAAAAAGCTGCTCCAATGATGTGGATAAACCACTTAATGGTGCATATAAACTGCTCAAATTCCTTCCTTCATATCGTCCCACCCCATACAATGCAATATGACATGTTTAAAATAGATCAATACAGTAGCATTTAATATGCTTTTAATAGAACATTACAATAGAACCATTATGCTTATAAAAATTTGATTCGGTGGAAAATATTATGCCTATAACAGATTGATTCAGTAGCAAAAGGCATGCTTATCATGACTTCAGTTTAAAGATAACATAAGTTAGGTTGTATGTACAATCACAAATACATATACGATAAACATATATATTATTCTCAATTCATGCAATTATATATATAACATTAATTCAGCTAATTAAGTCATGAGTTCTAACACTATTCATATTATCAGGGACTTAATTGAATAGAATAAACATTAAAATAGTTCAAGGATCATTTAAGGACTAAACTGATCAAAACATAAAATTCTAGGTAAAACTGTAAAATCTAAAAAATAGGGGCACATGGCCATGTAATAGATTAAGGTTGTGTGACAATTGCAAAATCAAGGTATAAGGGATACACAGCCATGGGGCAGGCCGTGTGAGAATCGAATATCCTAGGGTTTCAAGGGGATATGGTTGTGTGGTCTACACTCCCATATAGCAAACTGTGTAGTCTTAATTCTAGGCATGGTTTGCCATGATTCGCTTGTAAAATAACACACACTTTTCACCAGGAGCTCGATCAATGTCCCTCTCGATCAAATTTGATCCAATGCACCTAAAATGGGTCATTCAAACGAGATTTAAACAAGGATTAATGGTTGATTTCAAGATAAAACAAAATTGTCAAAAGATTTGATGAAAAATTGAGAAAGATTGTTTAATTGACCACAAGATTATCATTAGATAGAGTTTCTATATAGATTCGAGATCAACCATCGGAATTGAAACATACTTACTAATTCTTGGCAACGATCAAAGACTGTTTCTAATAAGATTACAGATCCGGTTAAAAAATGAGTTGAAATTGGGAATAGATTTTGATTCAGGAAATAAAAATAATTTCAGTATTGGAATGACAAATTTGATGAAAATAAAATGGGGAGAAAAAAAGAAGAAAAATATAAAGGGAAAAGAAGGAGAACTCAAGTTGAAATAGAAAAGAAATCAAAACCCTAGGGTAATCAGGAAAAGAAGGATTAAATACTTAGGGTTTTCAAATCTTAAGGGCCCATATGGAAAATTACCCAAATTTGGTTGAAATTTAAAATGAAATGGAGGAGAATGTCAGGACTCAAACATAAGTAAGCAAGGGAAAAAAGTAGATGTTTAACCATTGGACTGCTGCCCACTCTTGATAGGTTTTTACTCCAAATAATATTTTTCTAAAGTGATTTTTCATCCTAGTTTGCTGAAAATAAAAATCAAAGAAATGGGAGAGGAGTGAATAGAACCTAGGACTTCTAGGGAGTGCACTAAGCAATTAACCATCAAGCCTAATCATTTTCTTGGTTATTTTGAGGTTCTCCCCTCCTTAAAGAAATTTCGTCCTCGAAATTTCCCTATTGACACAACAACTGCTTAATCACAAAATTCGTTATTCCTCCTTTCAAACCTACCTCCAAGCTTTTGTTGCGCAACTCTGATTCTTATGCAATTCTATATAATACTTCTCCCTAAACTTCCTATGGCCTTACTACGATAATATCGGTAGTGGTTCTCTCTACTTCTTTATTTAATTTATTAGACATATTATAAATAACTTATGGATAGGTAGGTCCTATGTCTATTAAGGCAAAATACCTACGATGGTATTGGACACCTCTCTATCCTCATGACCTTTGACAGTATAAACAAGGGTGGGTTGTCTAGCCTCAGTTTAGTTTACACCATTTCCTAGGGTGGATTGTACATACCTAGTACCCATATATTTCTTTTGGAAGGCCTCCTGGAAATATTCCCAGGTTATACGTTTAGCTTGCGTAACTGACTGCCACCAACTATAGGCTTCTTCCCTTAATAAGGACATGGTTCCCTTTAGTTTTTGTTCTGGAGTACAATCTAGATCCTCCAAAATCCTCTCTGTTGATTCCATCCAATATTGTCCCAGTAACTCTATTAAATGGTTTGACCCCATTCGATCGGAGTCTCTCCACAATGGATCCACGATTCCCCTTTCCAGTTTGGGCTCGAATATCCCTTTGCAACACTCTAACATTGCTTGTGTCACGACATCATCGCCATTCTCATAGCCTCTGCCACCATTGGGGTAGTATTTTCAACGTACTCCTCCTAAAGAATCGAGTTCTCGCCCTAAACAGTGGGTGACTCTACCCCTATCACGTATACTTTGGGTGTTTATAGTTAATCTTGTGAAAATTTAAAGTCTAAAGTATATCGCAAGGGAAAGATGTAAATGTTTAACCATTGGGTTGCTGCCCTCTCTTAATAGGTTTTTACTCCAAATAATATTTGTTTTAAAGTAATTTTTTATCTTAGTTTGATGAAAATAAAAATTGAAGAAATGGAAGAAGAGTGAATAGAAGTGAAGACTTCTAAGGAGTGCACTAAGCAATTAACCATCAAACCTAATCATTTTTTTTAGTTATTTATTTCATCCAACCCTCTATATTTGAGATGTGCCATATATTAAGTCATTTTATAATTTAATCCTTGCACTTTCTATTGTAGAAATGGTATTTGTAAAACAAATGTTGGTTATTTGTTTAATGACTCTTTTGAATTTATGTTTTTTTCTTAATTCAATATCTAATTAATTGAGTTTTAAGTGATTGTATTAAAAAAGTTAAAATGAAAAATATTATAAAAAAAACCTTATAGATTTATAAAATGAAAAGGAATTACCAATTTTTAATATATATATTGTATTATAATTTTTTTAAAAATATAATATTTAATACGATTTTTTTTATAAAATTATGACAGAAAGTTAATAAATCTATTAAAAAAAGAATTACCATTTTTTAGAAAAAAAATTGATATTTTATTAGAATTTCTTAAAAAATAAGGATTAAAATGAATTTAACAAATTTAATGTTACCATATAAATTCCTTTGATTCTAAAATTATATTATTGTAAATTAATATTAAACATAAGTTATTAACAATGGGATCCAGTTATTATTATAATATTTTTAATTGTTGATGTGGGTCAAAGGGAATGTAAGGATTATTTTTGGTTAGCAACCGGTTAATTCCCCAGGGAAAGGATACAATGCAAGAAAAGAAAGCGACTCAAAGGCGGCAGTTAAGACCGTTGAAATCGTAAATTGATTAATAAACAAAAGAAAAGTTGGAAATACGAAACACGTATATTGTCTACATTACAAAGGTGGAGCGAATTTGCCTCCATTTTGTCTGCTTTCATTTGTCCGTCACGAAGCCAAAGCTCTTGCCTTATTGCCCAGTGGTATGTCCCTTCATATCCGCCCTTCCTCTTTGGCATTTCTTTTCCGTCTGTTCTTTTGCAGTCCCCATCTTTTTTAATAGACAGAAACAACAACTCATACATAACCCCTTGGCTTTTCCTCTCTCAGCATCTCCTGCTTATATATTCCATTCTTTTAACATCCTACGACTCTTCATTATTCTTCATATTTGCTTTCCACCCACTAAGCCTCCTCTACTCGGTTTATACTGTCCATTAGCAGGTTTTGAGTTTCCAGTTTCTGTTGAATTCTGTTTCCAACTTATTGGATGAGATTGAGAAGTGGATTTTATGAGTGAAAAGTAAGTGTCTGTACTTTTTTTTATTTCCTGTTTATGTTTTTCTTTTTAATTGATTGAAAGTAAGTTTGAAGTAGATAGAAAAAAGGGGTTTTCTTTTTCATTATTTTGATGGAAAATACTGTCATATTATTGTTGAATGTTTACTTTAATAAGGTAATTTAGGTAGTTTCACCATATTTATCTTTCTGTTTCTCAAAAGGTAGGTCTACAAGACGTTCTGGTCAAGCATTGCTAGAGTAGAGTTTTTCTTTTGGCCCAAATGCAAGCATTTAGTAGTGAAATTTCTATGGAGTTTTCCCTTGAATGGTAAAAATGAATGTATTCCAATCAAATCTCATTCAGATGAAGTGATCTTGTGGCTATTTGAACTACTATTATATGGCCTAAATCAACTCAATTTTATTTCCCACTTGATGTTATTGGTTGCATGTTGTAGGCCTTCTTTGAATAATCTTGTCTTTTAATGGACATTTGATAGAAGACAATTGATTTCAACGAGTACTATATTTCTGGTCTCCTCAAATTTATCTTTGCAACAGTATTCAGCATACAGTGGGGAACTCTAATAGCATAAAGATATGGGATCATCTTTGGAGGAGCTTCTTGCAGAGGAAGGGTTTAGAGGAAGAAAATCAGTCACGAAATCCAGTTCATCCAATAGATTAGAATCTTCGAGCAAGACAGATTCTCCATTTAGCTACCGAGTTAAGACTGAGAGAACAAGGTCCGATGCATCTCGGTACAGCTTGAAAGGTGAATTGTCAACAAGTGATAGTACTACATATAGGAGGCCAAGAGATTATCTTGCTAGAAGAGAGAAACTGAATGCTGAATTGAAGAAAGAAAATAAAGGCAGACTTGAAGAAAGAGATTTTGAGATTGTTGAAGAAGAAACTGAGAGAGTAAAGGATGTATTTACCAAGGTAGGGCGGCATAGTTTAGGGAGAAGAGATAAGAGGAATGATAATGCTTCTACTAAACATCTACTTGGCCGAAGAAGCTATAGTGATAAGCAACAAAACAGCCTGAAGCAGCAGGGTGCTGCTTATGACATATCTAATAGAGGTTCACAAAATAGTAAAAGCTATAAAGATGGCCAGCCCGAAAAGTGTGATGATTTGGTACCAACAGTTCCTCAACCTGCACTTGATGAAGTTGCTGTTCAAGCTATTGTATCCATCTTAAGTGTCTATATTGAACGCTTTCTCCAAGATGAGGAATTTCAGACTGCTCTTCATCTCAAATGTTTTTCTTCCTTCAACTTTATCAGATTACAAGACTATGACATTGAAGAAAAAGTCATTGTCAACCTTGAACAAGCAATTCAGATTGTAGAAAAAGCCGTTAGAGAGTCTGTAAGTGCAAGGGAATTGAAAAAAGCTTCATTGCAGCTTAGTGTGATAACTGGTTTGAACTCAAATGATCTGAAGGATGGCTTCATGCACGGGGCTCCTTATGCTATGCTGTCCTCATGTGCTCATCTTTACCTCAGTGTGATATATAAGCTACGAAAGAAAGACAGGATTTCTGCAAGGCATCTTTTGCAAGTGTTTTGTGATTCACCTTCTCAGGCACGGATGAATCTGTTGCCCGAACTATGGGAAGATGTATTTTTTCCACATCTTTCACATCTCAAGGGTTGGTACAATCAGGAAGCTAGTTCTCTATCAGATGCACCAAACAGGGAGAGGAAACTGAAGCTTCTTGAGAAAGTGTACAATGAAATTATGGATTCTAGCACTTACCAATTAGCTGCTTATTACAAGGATTGGCTCTCAGAGGGGATGGAAGCTCCTCCTTTTCCTTCCATCCATGTTCCATCCATATCAGTTGGAAACATTCAGCATGAGGATTCACTTGGTCGTTCTCCAGATCTAGCTAGTCCAACTAGTCCTTGCTCAGCGCAGCCAATGGTGAGTAAAAAGTTATATGATGCTGTATTTGGACGATCCAGTAAACCTGGACTAGAGGAAACCGAAGATAATGAGTCACATTACTATGATACATGTGGGAGAAGCTCAGATGGCTCTACTATTTATGTTAAACAAACATTAACATGCTCTTCAGAGACAGTTAAATATCCATACCAAAATAATGGTGAAGCTTCCTCCAAAAGTCCGCAGGATGATGCATCCTTTCTTGTAAGTAACTTTCAACAAACATCAACCTTCATTTTTTTTTCTTTGCAAATTCACGTGGCCCTTTTTTCCTTCCTTTCGCTTACATTTTATTGTTTCTCCTTTTTCACAAAGGTCCAGTACTACATGGTCAAGCCTTGTTCCCTAATACATATACCTTGCATTTTGTAATGTCCAGGACTATATTGTATTCTGTTGCATGCTGTATTTGACATATTTGCAGTGTCCATTATTGATTGAGCAAAGAGGACAAAGTCAAATATAATAAAAAAAGAAATGTCAGACAATTGTTTTTAAGAAACCCTTTTCAGAATTTAAATATGCTGCAGGAAGATGGCAGCTCCTCAACAGCTGAGGAAGAATGGAGACTGCCAGGACCAAGTATACTGCAAGTAAAAGAAGCTTATAATACATTGCAGTCAACTGCACAAGATTACGATAAGCTGCATGCAACTGTTCTTTTAACTTCCAATGAACTCATGCTCAAGAGGCTAGCACAACCAGCATTTGAGTCGCAACAAACTAGGATCACATATGATCTTACTCTCTCTGGTCCTCCAAATCTTAGTGAGGATCCGCACCACAATTCTATTGCAAATGTAACTCTTCTATTTTTTTAACCCTGTTCCATTTTATCTATAGTATACTTGCTGTGTTTTATTTACTACTAAGCTCTTTTACTTCACTGGAGCAGCCCACTATAGTCAGGCCTACTTTTGAAGGTAAGTTGAGGGGAATACGTTATGAATGCTTTTGCTTTATATTCAAGGTTTTGAATTGATTGCTCATATTGATCTTGTCTCGGTGCAGAGTTGCATGAAACTTACAGACGTTTTCATGAAGAATCCTCATTCTCAAGCATACGCAATGACTTTATTTGCCCTCTGACAGGGAAGTTTTTCGAAGACCCAGTGACCCTGGAGACGGGTCAAACCTTTGAAAGAGTAGCCATCAAGGAGTGGTTTGATCAGGGAAACAGAACTTGTCCAGTAACAGGAAAATTGTTGGAATATCTGTCTGTTCCACTAACCAACATTATTTTGAAACATGTAATCGATAGTTGGAAATTGGAAATTTGTAGGAAAAACTTGGCATTGGCCTTTCTGATAGTTGGTAACTCAAGAGAACATGGCTTACCAGGGAGAGAGGAAGCAGCTATATTCATATTAGACCAATTTCTTACTACTTTAAGCAAAGAAGAAAGAACAAGGAATACCAAACACCTAATTTCTCTTGGGGGTTTACCATTTCTTCTAAAAAGGTTTAAAGCTGGAAATGTGGAAGAGAAAATACGTATTGCAGCAATTCTTTTCTGCTGCATTGAAGCAGATTCAGTTTGCAGATATCACATAGCAAGAGACGTTAACAAAAGATGTCTATTTGAGCTGGTTTGCAGCAAGCAAGTTAACTTGAGAACAAATGCGGTATTGTTACTGACAGAACTGATATGCTTGAGCAGGTTTGTAATATTTAATCTATCTATGACAGTTTCGACATGATTTCTTCCTTCCCATTCTGTGCAGCACTGATAGGGTAGATAGGAAAAAAAATTGTAATGCAAGTGTTCGATTCAACTCTCACAAAAGTTCCTGCTAATCTTTCCACTCCACTTCTCTCTCCTCACGTTGTCAGTGTGTGCATTGTCAAATGAGGAATGAAAGCATGCATATATATCCTATTCCCAGTGAGGTTGGAGAGATCTAGGAGGAGTTTCAGAAATTCCTGTTCCATTTTCTTACTTAGAACTCAAACTCCCCTTAATCATGTTATGATTTTCTTTCCTAACTAGTATTATTATTACTATTGATGACTTGTCCAATATTTTTTGAAAGATGCTCTGTCTATCTTGTCAGTTTGTTGTGTTTTAACATGTTATAAAATAATTGGAAATAAAAATTATGAAATCTATCAATATTACTTTTAGATAGTGTGAGAAGTGTAGGGAGATTGTCAATAAAGTTCCCCTATTGTGGAAATGACATTAAAGAAAATAATAATAATAACACTTGAGCAAACGTATATAAGAGTGAAAATGTGAGATTTCATTTGATATTTGACTCGGTTGAGCATCACCCGGTTCCAGCTATCACTGATTCCAAGTCTCATCTTCGTCATAACAGGAGGAAATATGTCCCACTACTTCTAAGTGAGCTACAGAGTGAAGAGATATTGAATATTATGCATGCTCTTCATGATCATCTCCTAAATTCTCCTCCTATCCAAAGACCCTTGGTTGCCACACTTTTGTTGAACATAGATCTGCTGGTAAGCTTTTTGGGTTTGGTAGTAGATTCATATTATTGTTTCCTTTGGCAATGAATGTTGTGATTGTTTCTAGATCTTTTATTCTGTTGTCATTTGTTAACATTGAACAAAGTCTGTTTCAAGACTGAGATGAATGCATACTGCAGGTTGATCCTCGAAAATATGGCTTATACAGACAAGAGGCTGTTGATGCCATTACAGAAGCATTAGATAGCAGCTTGGTTGATGGGGAGGTTGGAGAAAAATGTTGCAAAGCACTACTTATGTTGGGTGGACGTTTTTCTTTGTCAGGAAAGTTATTGATAGAGGATTGGATTCTGAAGGTAGCTGGGTTCAATGATGGTCCAGAAGTGAACTCTATTGAAAAGGAAGAGGATTTAGATATTGGTGACAGTATTATATTGGTAAGTTTATTCTCTAGGTTGCGTTCACCATTCTTTTTCCTTTCTTCTGTAACAATCAAATTAGATATGGGAGCACTGCTCGTCAAGTCCTGATTCATTTTTATTGAGGTTTGCATCCAAGCAGGAAGATGAAGAATGTGCCATTGCAGAGTGGTTGAGGAATTTGTCAGCATCACTAGTTGGAAGTGGCAAAGTATCATTTTTAGAGGCAATGTCAAAGTGTTTAGGGTCAGGAAACCGGGATCTGGTGACTGCCTGCCTAACTAGTGTTGCGTGGTTGACCAGTGCACTTCCCTTACAAACTGATGCTGAGTTGCAGCGAACCTTATGCTCACTTATCTCCCACCTGAAACAAAGCCTGGAAAATGGTGCACAACTTCAACATAAGATTCTTGCTTCAATGTCTTTGCTAAACTTGAGTAAAATTTCAGGTTAGCTACTTTTCTCCGAATGAAGTTCATATTATGCTTTAAACTATAAATTGACCTCTCCGCTTATTTTGGCAGAATGCAGGGTCTTGTTAATGACAATTGCAGAAGAGATGGTGGTTCCTTTAAGAAGCCTTGCTGATATAACATGGACAGCAAAGGAGCTACATGGCATAATTTCTGGAGCAGACCTCTAAATGCAGGCATATAATGTGTTACTATGTAAAATATTCCAGTTTGATAAATACCATTTGTTGCTGTAAAGATGTAGAGAAAGTTTTAGTTTTCTAAGTGATTCGTACAACCAACTATTGATAGTATTGTCATTACGACATTGTCAAAAGCAATAGAAAGACTTTCTGGTGATGTCTTTTGTTTTTCTTCTCAACAGTACAATTATGTTTTCGAGCAATACTTGGTCACACTTTTTTACAATTATGTAACTTTTATTAGCTTACCATGTGTTATATATAATCTATAATCCATCTATATACATAAGTTTAAAAAAACATTTTAATTGATGAGTATAATTTTTATTATTAATTATATTACTAAACTAACATTAAAAATAATTTATTAGTATTATTATGCGATAATAATAAAAATAATATAAATTAGTATAATAGTATGTTAATGTAAAATTAATTCATTTCATCATATCTTTTAAAAGTTCTACATAAAAGAACATAATATATTATTTATTAAAATGTAAATATATAAAACCACTTAATATAATTACATAAATTAAAAAAAATAAAAATCCAAGTTTTTAATTAAATAAATATAATTTTTATATATAAAAAAGATTTTATTTTAAATATCTTAATAATTAATTATGCTAAAATCATTTTTTATAAATATAAAAATATTTTTTAAATATGATAAAAATTATTTTATTAATAATTTCTCTTAAATCTTAAATATAAAACTAATAGATAGGTTTTGCCGTTCATAATAAATTATTAATAATTATAATTATTTTATTAATATTGTTTTCATTATTAGTATAATAGTTATTATCACCTCATTATACTTTGAATCTATATTAAACTATACTTATTTTTTTTAGATTATTTATTACTTAATTAGTGTGATATTTATATATCAATTAAAATAAATATTTAGCACTATAAATATAGGCATTAGCAAGTCATTCTCATAACATCTAAAGAATTACAGGAAAAAATATATTTTAAGGTTATGTTTCCATAAAAAAAGGTTATAATTTTCGTAGAAGCCATTTTTATCCGACCTTAACAAACTAAATTAGAAACCAAAAAATAACAAATTAATAAAAGTTTATTAAAAAAAGAAGGGTCCATTTACAAATATACAAGTCCAAGATCCAAATACCAACCCTAACGATTACCTAAACTACCCAGAAGCCCAAATTACCCATAACCAAATACTAGCCTAACAGCCCAAAGCCCCAGTAGCTCAAAACAAAAAAAAAAAAAAAAAAAAAAAAAAAAAAAAAAAAAAAAAAAAAACTAAACAGAAAACCCTAATTCCTAAACTCCATCAACGCCGTTGCCTCTATCACGTCGGCAGGCACACCTCTAACTGTTACACGCACCCCTCCTTGCCACCACCACATGTAAAAAAACAGAGAAACATAAATAGAGAAATAGAGGCAGAGAAGCAGAGAGAAGAAATACAAAAAAAAAATATTTTGTAAAATATTTTGGCTATAAAAGCCAAAAATGGATTGTAACAAAAAAAAAAAAGAATACAACAAAAAAGCAGTGAAGTTCTTAAAAAAGGTAGTTCTTTTATCTTTTATTTTCCAAGCAAATATATATATATATATATATATAGATATAGATATATATATACACAAAATGAAGTTTTTACTTGTTTGTGCCATTGCCGGAAACCATTTTAGATTCAAGAAGCCTCAGAACCCATTAGAGTTTCGTTGACGGCCTCGCCGGAGAGGGTAGAAACCAAAAGGTTTCTTCTTCTCTTTTCTCTGATCTTGACCTTTTTGGGCATTTTTGTAAGAGTATGCCCAAAGACCAATCATGAGATGGTTGTAATAACATACTTAATTTACCATGTTTATTAATATAAAGCGTTGTCATTATTATTTCAGTTTTTCTTTCTGTGTGTATAAATAAACTGTTTTATAATAATGTCCTAAGAATAATATGATTATTCTTAAAAGATCCTTAGTCGAGTATTATTGTTGACTAGGACAACAATAATGCATTAAGACTAACATGTAGTTGATTGATGATAAAGAGTTGTCATTGATGTGGATTGTCAAAATCAATGCATGAATATGTGTGTTAGAGAACAACATATTGGATTGACCCGTTATGAGTATGTTTATTGGATTATTATGTAATTGTCACAACATTACTCATAGTGATTAATATGTATATGATCCTCAGACTTGAGATAATTATTATCTCAACATCGTGAGTTGTATATTTTGATACAGTCAAACGTACACCATAATTGGTTGTTCTATAAAGACGATGTTGGATATACCACAATCTATGTAGAGGATATGGTTGATCAATATAGGATAAGTTCCTCCTACATAATGGGAGTAATATCTTAGGCCACTTGATTGAGTGAGACTAGAAATGCAAGGCCATGCTCAAATAAGTTGACATGAGATGTCATACTAGTTTGTATATCATAGTCTACTCAAGATATCAAGAAACATGGGATGGACTATACAAGTGTGACTATTCCATGACTTGTGTCCATTCCAGAGATAAAGGACTTAAGGATTAATGTATGAAAGGTTAATCACAAAAAAAAAAAAAAAAAGTTATATGGAATCATGACTTCTTGTAACTTAGGTAGCAATGATGCATTGCTAGATACCACTCATTGTTTGTGACATTAGAATCGTTCTATTATTACGCTAACGTTGCAAGAACCTACAGTGGTCACACCCTATGGTTTAAATGAACGGAATAAAATATAATTGGTATTGTTTTTAGTTGTCACATGAATTAAATTAATTAAAGAATTAATTTAATTGGGCAATCAAATATTGAACATATTATATGTACAAGGATGTTGTACACATAATGACAACATAATTCTATTAATATATGAATTTGATTCATATATAAATTTAAATAAATATAGTTTATCAAATCCTTATTATAATTAATGTAATTATAATTTTCGGATATAATTAATGTAATTATAATTTTCGGTTAAAAACTTCATTATATTTATTTAATCTTATGATACATTCAAGAGATACCAATTATAAAAGGGTATTAAAAGGATACCAAATAATGGGCCCAATGAAAAAAAATACCCATTATAAAAGGCCCAATTAAAAGGATACCCAATATAAAAGGTATTTAAAAGAGGCAAAGCTTATGTGAAAACCCTAAGAGATTGCTTGTTAGGTCTAGCAGCCGTCAAGCAAATAAACCTCCAAAATAGTTTTGGAGATTTCTTCCGTTCATAGTCAAACCGGGTGAATCACGTAGAGGCCGACATCGAAAAGGTTGTGGCTTGATTCGACAAATGATCAAAACTCTTGTTGCCAAGGCATCGCTGTCTATTCAGATTGAAGTTTTGGTAATTTCGAAACCTTTATTTCACCCCGATTCGTTCCTCACACATGGATCCATGGTTTGGATCGCCGGATCTAATTTTATTCTGCTGCGCCATGGGGTATCGGCGTTCCAACAGTGGTATCAGAGCCACTTGTGTGATACGAACTCGGGTTTAAATACTTGGGTGATGCAATTGTATGAGATTCATGTTTTGATCTTATTGTATTTTCGATTGTTTAAATCGTTTAAGCATAACCTGATAACTGTTCCTTTCGGAAATTGATTAAATGTTAATCATGGTGTTGTGGCCTACTTGATTTTATGTTATTACTGTTAACTATTAACAAATCTGTAATAATGCGACGGTGGTATTTATAGTTTCCAGTAAGTGTTAACTGGCTAGTGGAACAAGGGTTGTTCCGATATGAAACCTCAAGGATTAAAATCCTAAAAACACGATTCTGTTGATAAAAAGTTATCAAATCGTGAGGTTTCATTTGACTGGGATATGCGATTTGTACCGCAGGGGCTCTGCCACCGTACCCCTGGTCTATACCGCGGGGGCTCCGCCCCCGCACCCCTGGTCTATGACGCGGGGGCTCCGCCCCCGCACCCCCGGGGATGAGGATCTGAGGATGGCTCCGGCCGCCGCAAAAAGTTTTGTTAATAAAAGAAATTTATAAACTTGATGGGCTACAAAAGGTTGAAAGGATATTTTATAATTCACTTTAAAATAATAATAATTGAATTATGTATGCTATTTTTGACTAGCACGGTGTTTGAAATGCTTAGTTATAGCCCAATGACCCATTCGATAAAAGGTTGTATTTTTTTAAATACGGCTGCGCATGTCGTGCCTTACTACTATTCTCTTGTATTTCTCTTCTCATCTTATTCCCTCGTATGTAAAACGAGTTTCTGTATATTGTAATTTGCAAGAGTTGCTGTGGGCCAAACGAGAAGGAAGGTGGGACAATGATTTAGAATGATAGCTTGTGAAATGGCTTACACCTTTAAGTTTCTTTTGGTTTTCCCATTGGCTTGGGTTGAACCACCTTAGTTTATGGGCTATAACTATTGCATTTATTTATTACTTTATTTATTCATGTATGAGATGCTATGGATGTCTAAAGCATGCCAATTTTTTTATATAAATTAAAATTTGAAGATAATAAACCCTATTAATTGATGAGATCGATTAGAAGACTAAATGGGCTGAAATAGACTCAGAATTGGTGAGATGCAACAACCTTAATAAAATCCTCTATTAAAATATTAAGTCAACATGGCCTTCCAATTTTGCCCTCGTTAAGGCCTCGATCAATACTATGTAGGTTCCACCAAAGCGAAGTACTAGTATTTATCTTGGTTAAACGCCAAGAATAAGCAAGTGATATTCACTGTTAAAAATTGGTTAATGACTTAACTAGGTTACTCTAATAGGATTAGAAACCTAGAGGCAAGTAAATTGGATAAATCATAAGATGATTAGAACAAGAGTTGTTCACCAAATATTAGGAGTTACATATGATGTAATTAGCAAATGTTGCTTACCTAAATAACCATAATCTTAAGAGTAAAGCCAAAGTCGACTTAAGAGGTGGTGAAATATGGATCCTTAACCTACTAGAAATACTTTTGAGAAAGTTTTTCCAAAATTAATATACGAGGTTATTAATTTTGAAATAAAATAGTGGAATATCATTTAATAAAGTCTTTTTAATGATTGATATAAAAATGGTAAATTTACTCACATGCATATTTAATTGTTGTAGATATATTATGGTCTGCAAACACTAGCACACTCTCATTGCGATCGGTCCTTGAGAAGGACAAATTGAATGGTTTGAATTTTCTTGATTGGTTCCAGTAACTTGAGGATTGTCCTTAAACAAGAACGGAAATTATATGTCATTGAACAACCACTTCCTAATGAACCACCCGCTAATGCCTCGAGGACTGATAGAGATGCTTACAAGAAGTATCTCGATGACATGATAGATGTTGGATGTCTTATGCTTGCCACTATGAATCTGAACCGTAAGCAACATGAGGACATGGTTGCTTATGATATGATCGAGCACACAAAGAACTTTATCGTGGCAAGCACGGCAAGAGAGGTTTGATATCTCTAAAGCCCTATTCCAATGTAAGTTGGTGAAGGAAGCCAGTAGGACCTCATGTCCTTAAGATGATTGGCTATATTGAAAGCCTATCTAAGCTTGGGTTTCATTGAGCCAAGAGTTGGCCATCGATGTTATTTTGCAATCGTTGCACGATAGCTACAGCCGGTTTGTCCTCAATTTCAATATGAATGAAATTGACAAGACTCTACCACAATTGCTCAAGATGTTACTGAATCTGCTGAAGGCAACTTGAAAAGGTTGGACCCAAGCCCATACCGATGGTCCGTAATAACAAGGGCAAGGGAAAGGCCAAAGTTCAAACAAAGCCTAAGGGCAAAGGTAAGCCCAAATTTGGAAAAGGAAAGGCTACACTTGAACCTAAAGGTGGGGTGTCTAAGGAAGGAAACTGTTTTCATTGTGGTGTGATGGACATTGGAAACGGAATCGCCTGTTTATCTTGAAGAAGTCAAGAAGGCTAAAGCAAGCGGAATGTCCGCTTGGTATTTATGTTATTGATATTAATTTATCAACTACTACTTCTTGGGTATTAGATACTGGTTGTGGTTCTCATATTTGTACTTCCATGCAGGGACTACAAAGGAGTAGGACTATGGCTAGAGGAGATGTGGACCTCTGAGTTGGAAATGGAGCAAAAGTTGCTTGCATTAGGCAGTGGGAACATATACTTTATCTTTGCCTAGTGGACTTGATTTATGTTTAGAGGATTGTTATTTTGTGCCCATTTGACTAAAAACATTATTTCAATTTCTTGTTTAGACAAAATTGGTTTTGAGATAATTATTAAGAATAATTGTTGTTCATTTTATCTCAATAATGTTTTCTATGGTTCACACAATTAATTAATGGCCTCTATATTTTAGATCGAACGAATCCCATTTACAACATAAATACTAAAAGATCTAAAATAAATGACTCAAATCAAACTTATCTTTGGCATTGTCGTTTGGGCCACATAAGTGAGAAACGCATATCCAAACTCCATAAAGATGGTCTCTTGAATTCATTTGTTTTTGAACAATTTGAAGTATGTGAATCTTGCTTATTGGGAAAAATGACTAAATCTCCTTTCACCGGTAAAGTGAACGAGCTAGTGATTTATTGGACCTAATACATTCGATGTATGTGGACCAATAAATACACAAGCCAGAGGTGGATTTCACTACTTCATTACTTTCACCGATGATTTGATAGATATGGGTATGTTTATCTCATGCGCCATAAAGTCCGAGTCCTTGAAAAGTTCAAGGAATTCAAAAATGAAGTACAAAATCAACTAGGCAAAACTATCAAGTCACTTCGATCTGATCGAGGTGGAGAGTACTTGAGCCTAGAGTTTGATGATCTTTTGAAAGAATGTGGGATTGTCTCACAACTTACTCCTCCTGGTACTCCTCAATGGAATGGAGTATCTGAGAGAAGAAATCGAACTTTGTTAGACATGGTTCGATCCATGATGAGTCATGCTGATCTACCGACTTCCTTTTGGGGATATGCACTTGAGACAGCTGCTTTCACATTAAATCGTGTTCCATCTAAATCGGTTCAAAAGACGCCATATGAGATGTGGACCGGGAAACGCCCTAGTATGTCTTTTATGAAAATTTGAAATGTGAAGCTTATGTTAAACGTCGACGTCTACTAAGCTTGAACCCAGATCTCAAAAGTGTATTTTTGTGGGGTATCTAAAAGAAACCAAAGGATATTATTTCTTTAATCCCACTTGAGAACAAAATGTTTGTTGCTCGGATGGTGTTTTTCTAGAGAGAGAATTTACTTCTAGAAAAGGAAGTGGGAGAAAGATTGAACTTGAAAAATTCGAGAATCACAAGATACCACCAACCGTAGATTGAACAACAAAAAATTCCACAAGAAATTGAGGAACAAACAACTCTCAGTAGAAACACAACCACCACAGCAGATCTTTAAGAGAACGCCGTGCACCCGAGAGATATGGATTTCTCATTACAACGCATGGTGACGTTCTTCTTATAGATCAAGATGAGCCTAGGACTTATCAAGAAGCGGTGACGAGCCCGGACTACTCCGAGAAATGGCTTGAGGCCATGAGATCTCAAAATGGATTCCATGTATGAAAACCAAGTATGGACTTTGATTGATCCACCCGGAAATTAAACCTATAGGGTGCAAATGGGTTTTCAAAAAGAAAAGCGACATGGATGGTAATGTACAAACATACAAAGGCGATTAGTCGCTAAGGTTTTCGCCAAATTCATGGTGTTGACTATGATGAAACCTTTTCTCCTGTAGCTATGTTTAAATCCATCAGGATCTTGCTTGCCATAGCTGCATTTCATGATTATGAAATCTGGCAGATGGACGTCAAAACAGCTTTCCTTAACGGGAAACTTGAAGAGGATGTGTATATGACACAACCTGAAGGTTTTGTAAATCCAAAGGATGCTAGAAAGATATGTAAGCTGCAAAGATCCATTTATGGATTAAAGCAAGCTTCTCGAAGTTGGAATCTTCGTTTTAACGATGCAATCAAAGAGTTTGGTTTTGTCAAAAATGAAGATGAACCATGTGTTTACAAGAAAGTTAGTGGGAGCACTATCACATTCTTGGTACTATATGTGGATGACATACTTATCATGGGAAATGACATACCTACTTTGCAGTCTATTAAGACTTGGTTAAGAAGTTGTTTTTCTATGAAGGACTTGGGGGAAGCCACTTATATCTTAGGAGTCAAGATCTATAGAGATAGATCAAGGCGACTACTAGGTCTAAGCCAAAGTACATACATAGATAAAGTACTGAAAAGGTTCAGTATGGAAGAATCTAAAAGAGGATTTCTACCTATGAGACATGGTATTTCACTCTCGAAGGAAATGTGTCCTTCAACTCCACAAGAGAGAGAACGTATAAGTAAAATTCCATATGCTTCCACTATTGGATCTATCATGTATGCTATGTTATGTACCCGTCCGCATGTATCGTATGCCTTAAGTATGACGAGCGGCAGTATCAAGTAGATCCCGGTGAAGGTCATCGGACCACGATCAAGAGTATCCTTAAGTACTTAAGAAGAACTAAGGATACGTTCCTATTATATGGAGGTGAGGAAGAGTTAAGTGTAAAAGGTTACACGATGCGGCTTCTTCCAAACCGACAAGGATGATTCTCGATCGCAATCGGTTTTGTGTTTTGCCTTAATGGTGGTGCCGTGAGTCGAAGAGTTCAAAGCAAAGTACAAGATGCCGATTCTACAACAGAGGTGAGTATATTGCGCGCCAAAGGAGGCGAAGAAGGAAGCGATTTGGATCAAGAAGTTCATTCTTCGGACTAGGGTTGTGCCTAGCATATCGATGCTATAGAGCTCTGATGTGATAACAATGGAGCTATTGCACAAGCTAAGGAACCCGATCTCACCAAATGATCCAAACATATACTTAGACGCTTTACCATCTTATTCGTGAGATTATCGATCGAGGGATGTAGAGATATGCAGAGTACCTTCGGATGATAACATTGCTGATCCTCTCGACCAAGCCTCCGACACACAGGCTGAAGCATGATCGTCACACTAAGTCACTTGGTATTAGTTATATGAGTGATTGGTCTTAGTGCTAGTGGGAGATTGTAAGAGTATGCCCAAAGACCAATCATGAGATGGTTGTAATAACATACTTAATTTACCATGTTTATTAATATAAAGCGTTGTCATTATTATTTCAGTTTTTCTTTCTGTGTGTATAAATAAACTGTTTTATAATAATGTCCTAAGAATAATATGATTATTCTTAAAAGATCCTTAGTCGAGTATTATTGTTGACTAGGACAACAATAATGCATTAAGACTAACATGTAGTTGATTGATGATAAAGAGTTGTCATTGATGTGGATTGTCAAAATCAATGCATGAATATGTATGTTAGAGAACAACATATTGGATTGACCCGTTATGAGTATGTTTATTGGATTATTATGTAATTGTCACAACATTACTCATAGTGATTAATATGTATATGATCCTCAGACTTGAGATAATTATTATCTCAACATCGTGAGTTGTATATTTTGATACAGTCAAACGTACACCATAATTGGTTGTTCTATAAAGACTGATATTGGATATACCACAATCTATGTAGAGGGATATGGTTGATCAATATAGGATAAGTTCCTCCTACATAATGGGAGTAATATCTTAGGCCACTTGATTGAGTGAGACTAGAAATGCATGGCCATGCTCAAATAAGTTGACATGAGATGTCATACTAATTTGTATATCATAGTCTACTCAAGATATCAAGAAACATGGGATGGACTATACAAGTGTGACTATTCCATGACTTGTGTCCATTCCAGAGATAAAGGACTTAAGGATTAATGTATGAAAGGTTAATCACAAAAAAAAAAAAGTTATATGGAATCATGACTTCTTGTAACTTAGGTAGCAATGATGCATTGCTAGATGCCACTCATTGTTTGTGACATTAGAATCGTTCTATTATTATCGCTAACGTTGCAAGAACCTACGGGTCACACCCTATGGTTTAAATGAACTAATAAAATATAATTGGTATTGTTTTTAGTTGTCACATGAATTAAATTAATTAAAGAATTAATTTAATTGGGCAATCAAATATTGAACATATTATATGTACAAGGATGTTGTACACATAATGACAACATAATTCTATTAATATATGAATTTGATTCATATATAAATTTAAATAAATATAGTTTACCGAAATCCTTATTATAATTAATGTAATTATAATTTTTGGATATAATTAATGTAATTATAATTTTCGGTTAAAAACTTCATTATATTTATTTAATCTTATGATACATTCAAGAGATACCAATTATAAAAGGGTATTAAAAGGATACCAAATAATGGGCCCAATGAAAAAAAAAATACCCATTATAAAAGGCCCAATTAAAAGGATACCCAATATAAAAGGTATTTAAAAGAGGCAAAGCTTATGTGAAAACCCTAAGAGATTGCTTGTTAGGTCTAGGCCGTCAAGCAAAATAAACCTCAAAATAGTTTTGGAGATTTCTTCCGTTCATAGTCAAATCGGGTGAATCACGTAGAGGCCGACATCGAAAAGGTTGTGGCTTGATTCGACAGTAGATCAAAACTCTTGTTGCCAAGGCGTCGCTGTCTACTCAGATTGAAGTTTTGGTAATTTCGAAACCTTTATTTCACCCCGATTCGTTCCTCACACATGGATCCATGGTTTGGATCGCCGGATCTAATTTTATTCTGCTGCGCCATGGGGTATCGGCGTTCCAACAATTTTAACTCTAGATATATCTCCAAGGTCTTGAAAGGGTGAAAATGGCCTTTTTTTTTTCGGCCACTTGAGGTTACGGTTGCTGTCGCCGATGACCGGTGGCCTCGACGGAGTAATGGTGGCCTTGGGATCGGAAAGGGAGAGGATGTGTGAGAAAAAAAAAAGAGAAAGAAAGATTTTTTTTATTTTAAAATAAGGGAAGATATGATTTTTTTTCAAAAATATTTGACTTAAATAGGGTACTGGTACAACATCGTTTTGGCCTGGCTTCAGAAGCCCCAAAACGACGTTGTTTTAGGCATGATTCGACAACCTGACCTAGATCCCCTCAAGATCCTTTTGAAAGGTTGGGATATTTGCTGCCTAGGTCCCTCCGCTTTTAAGCACTACATAATGTAGTCCTAATTTCGATTTTTTCTTCTTTTTAAATTACACCATTTTATTTTAACTTGTTTTCATTTTAGTCCCTAGATTGTCAACCCTTTGAGGAGTGAGGGTGTACTGGGGTTAGAGTTATTTTCCCTTTTGGTCCCTGCATTTTTATTGTATTTTAATTTACCCTTTTATTTTCTATTCTTATTTATTTATACCTTAAGTTCATAGCTTCAATTTAGTCCTCTATTTATTTAATTAAGTCCTTGTACTTTCTGTATTTTTCTTTTAATTTTTAACCTTTAAGTTGCATAGTTTACATTTTTGCCATCAAATTTCCCGATTATTTTATTTTGGTCCTTTTTTTTTAAATGTTGATACTATTAATACTATTAGTACTATTTTATTTTGGATATAATTATATTATCATCATACCTTTTTATATTATATCACTAATATTATCATTATTATTATACAGTATTATTAATTGAATAATTATTATTATCATTATTATTATTATTATTTATTATTGTTATATTCATGATATTATTGTCATTTTATTTTGTTATTTATGTTGTTATTCTGTTAGTGTCATAATTTTGCCATTATTGTATATTGTAAATATTGCTACATACATTCATCCGTTTTTCTGTGCAAACACATAAGAAATAATTAAAAACGAGGCAATGTTCTTTATTTAGATATCTAAGAAGTTGTGCCCCTAACTTACGGGGTACGACTTTCTCCTTGAACCAGAATAATCGAACATCCTTTTAAAATTTAAAAACATATAAGATTTAGGTAATAATTAAACGATGAGCGTTCTTATTTTTGAGGATTCGAGATATTATGCCCAACTTATGGGACATGACTTTTTGTCTTGATCGACTTGAAATAAGAAAGCCTCCTCTATAAAATTTAATTTAGACGTCATCAAATAACATCACGTAAAAGGGGATTGCATTTTAAATTCTCTTCAAAATCTCAATTTTCGACGCTAAGACATCAAGTAATCAATTAGGTACTAATTTTGGGCACTAAGAGGGTGTTAATCCTTCCTCATACGTAACCGACTGTCGAACCCATTTCCTAGATTTTATAGACCGAAAATTATCATTTTAGTAAATCTACCCCTTTTATTAAAATGATTAAGTTTTGAGGTGATCCAATCACACCTAATAAAAGGATTGGTGGCGACTCCATCTTCATTTTTAAAATAAAAATTCGATTTTCACAAAGGTTTCAACAGCTTGACGACTCCGTTGGGGACATTACTTTTCGGTCTTTTTTGTCAAAAATCAAGAATTTGGTTTAAATTGCAATCCTTTTCTTGCATTTCATCATTAGTGTCTTGTTCTGGTGTTGAAATGTATGAATGTCTTTATTAATAATCTCGGATTACATAGTGATTTAGACATATGATCTTATTTTTTGTTTAGGTTTAAGAATTCTTATTTATGGTTTCAAATATTGCATGACATAATCATTGTCTTTTTCCCTTCTTAAGTGGAAATGTGAAGCAATTCCTTCGTGAGGTCTTCACCTCCGTATAGGATAGTGGATCGCTTTCGTGATACATTAGTACTTATGTCTTCGTGAGGTCTTCACCTCTGTGCAGTCATACGCAAATGTATTCCTTTGAACTAAATTCGATCCATATGAGCCTATAATGGGTGAGGATTGAATCTACGGGTTCAATTACCTTTACTTTAAAACCAAACCGTATGTAATGAACCCTAAGAGCCTGCCCTAGGTAAAACCATGTCAAATCTTTAGCGGTTACCAGAATAGATTACAAAGAAGAAACATTTTAATTGTCATTCTTTGCTTTGTATTCAAGCTTTATACAAAATGCGTTGACCGGTTTTGTTTTGTTTTGGCTGGGGTTGCATTGCATTTTCATCTTAGAGGAAAGGTGCTGGTTCGTGTTCAATTGCTAAATAGAGAGCTTTTCATAGAAAAGGGTTTTCTTGATAAAGTGGAAGACAATGGGACCGTGCGAATATGGTTAGAGAAAAGGCAACAAGAGGAAGGTGACATCCTACTAGAGGGGCAGGTCAAAGATAGGGACCATGTTATGAACGAAGCTTTAGATCAAGTACGAGAAGTGGCTACCCACTTGCAAACCATTGTTGTTCAAAGCCTAAAATATGAATCAAAGTTCAATTGGGGCCAAGAATTAGCTTGGCTTCTTGGAAAAGTTAAGGTTTTGAGTGTTAAGACGAGGCCATACATGTATCCACTTTATGTAAAGAAACTTGTTTTCTAGTAAAGTTGTTTTAGTGGAATTGAACTAGAATCAATGTTTCCATTTATTAGCATTGCATTTCATTACATGCATTAAATTTCATGAAAGATCCCCTAATTAACCAAAAATTACAACAGTTACCTTGGAAACTACCGAGAATTTGTAAACCCGACATCGCTACAGTACTCGTGGTAAAACTAAGGCCTTAGATTCATTTAGCAGGGGCAATGCCGTCATCACAGCATCAAAAGTTGAAGTTGGTGATAGACAGTTGATTATCACGATAAATTTCGAGGAAGGCATCATTGCATTTGTGACTAGTGACATGCCCTACATAGGGGTAGATGAAGATACTGTAGAATGGTCCTTCCGATTATTGGAATTCGTCAATGCAACTTTTATTGCTGAAGGAAGCAAGATGCTTGCACTAAAAGTATTTAAAACCACAAGGATGGGTTTGTAATTGATAGTGGGGAAGAGAACTTTGCTAGGGAGAGGACTTGGGAAATATCTCCAAAGAAAGGTTAATGCACCAATGTTGATGGATAAACAGGATCGCTTTGGCCTAGGGTATAAGCCAAATGCAAGACAAAAGAGGAAGGAACTGAAAAAGAAACAGGAGAAAAGGAAGGAGCGATTCAGTGGGGAAGAGATCAAGTGGGAACCGATGATCTTTCCCCATATATCTGAAACATTAGTGTCAGGAGAAATCCTCTATCCTGAACGAAAAATGGTAGAAAAAGAAAACCAGATAACCAAGAATTATGAAGAATGTTGGAAAATTTAAGCGTCAATGCCATATCTGAAAAGGGAGCTGAGGAAGGGAACCTAACAAGAATTCGTCCCTACACCCCCGAAAGTGTTCTGAATATCTGGATTGTGGAGGAGATCCTTGTAATTTTTAGGACTATTTCAGGGCAATATTCAGAACACACCTATTGCTCTAAAGCTTGGGAGAAATAGGGATCCTTTTGTGAAAAGGCACATGTCCACTATTTTTATTTCAATGAAAACAATGCATCTTTGTGTCCCACTGGACAAATATTCTATTATTTTTTCATTTCATTCATACTTATACCACACAGTTAATCATTCTTAAATTCATTTGTTTCTTTGTTCTCTATTTGTTCCTTTGTTCTCCTTTTGTTCGTATAACAAGTCTCCGGATATTAATGATATGAGTGACACTGCTGCTGACTCAGAGCCTCCTTTTAAACAAGATATGTGTTTAGAAGAACCTCAGGACTTTGAAGATGTTTAAGATTGTAACTTTTCTCCTGATCTGCTAAGAATGGTAGAGCAAGATGAGAAATAGTTCCTACCTCACAAAGAATCAGTGGAAATTGTGAGCTTAAGAGATGAACAAGAAAAGAAAGAGGTGAAAATCGAAACTTGCATCACTACAAAAACAAGGTGAGATCTCGTTGAGTTACTCTAAGAATTCAAAGATTTCTTTGCATGGTCCTATCAAAGACATGCCTGGTTTAAGTATTGATGTCGTGGTACACAAGCTTCCTATAAAGGAAGAATACAAGCTGGTTCAGCAGAAACTTTGAAGGATGAGGCCTAACGCACTATTGAAGATAAAAGAAGAGGTCAAGAAACTGTTCGGCACTGGTTTCCTACAAGTGGTTAAATATTCGAAGTGGGTAGCCAATATAGTCTCCATCCCTGAGAAAGATGGGAAACTGCGAATGTGTGTAGATTACAGAGATTTAAATAAGGCCAGCCCGAAGGACAATTTGCTGTTGCCCTACATCGATACTTTAGTGGACATCACGACAGATCATTCACTATTATCTTTCATGGATGGTTTCTCCGGATATAACCAGATAAAGATACATCCAAAAGATATGGAGAAGACCGCATTCATAACAATGTGGGGAACGTTCTATTATAAACTGATGCCGTTTGGACTGAAAAATGTGGGAGCAACATATCAAAGATCCATGGTGACTTTGTTTCATGATATAGTGTACAAAGAAATTGAGGTTTATATTAATAATATGATCGCTAAATCCCGAACAGAGAGCGAGCATGTAAAATTATTGAGGAAACTATTCTTAAGGTTAGGAAATTCCAATTAAAGCTAAACCAACAAAATGTACTTTTGGGGCCACATCTGGTAAATTGCTGGGATTTTTAGTCAGTAAGAAAGGGATTGAGATTGATCCAGATAAAGTCAAGGCCATACAAGATTTACGACTGCCGCATACCCAAAAGGAAGTTTGGGGTTTCTTAGGGAGATTAAATTACATTGCCTGATTCATTTCACAACTAACCTAGAAATGTGACCCTATATTCCGTCTCCTTAAGAAATATAATCCAGGTGCATGGGATGAGGAATGCCAGAAGACCTTCGTCAATGTTAAACATTACTTTTCCAATGCCCCATTTTTTATGCCACCTAGCCTAAATAAACCACTGATACTATACTTGGCAGTATTTGGAAATTCTATGGGATGTGTACTAGGCCAACATGATGAGTCGGGGAGGAAATAAAGAGCAATCTATTACCTCATCAAGAAGTTCACCAAATGCGAGACAAGATATTCACTAATCGAGAAGCTGTGTTGCACCCTGGTCTAGACCACTCGGAGGCTAAGATAATATGTTGTGTCATACGACTTGGCTTATTTCAAAAATGGATCCTCCAAAGTTCATGATGGAGTTGACTACATTGAATGGAAGAATGGATCGATGGCAAATTTTGCTCTTCGAATTTGATATAATCTATGTAAACCAGAAGGCAGTAAAGGGGAGTGCAATAGTAGATTTCCTAGCTAGCAGAGCTCTAGAGGATTACGAGCATTTAAAGTTTGATTTCCCGAATAAAGATCGGATGTATGTTGCAACCACTCAAGAAGGTGCTCCAAGAGAATATCCTTGGAAACTAAATTTTGATGGCACCTCAAACGCCATGGGTAATAGAGTTGGGGCAGTCTTGGTATCTCTAGACGGAGATCATTATCCTTTCAGGAGTAAACTTGATTTTTATTGCATAAATTACATGGTGGAATACAAAGCTTGTATCATGGGTATTTGTACGGCTATAGAACGCAAGATTAAATTTTTGGAAGTATATGGGGACTCTGCACTAGTAATCTATCAACTCAGAGGCGAATGGAAGACAAGAGATTCCAAATTGATTAATTATCGAAAGCTAGTTCCCGAGTTAATTAAAGAGTTTGATGACATCACATTATGCTACCTTCCGTAAGATGAAAATAAGATGGTCGATGCCTTGGCTACCTTACCTTCATGATCAAAGTGAACAAACAAGAAGATGTAAAACCCATCCAGATGAGCATCTATGAGGCTCCAGCCCATTATTACAATATCGAGGAGAAAGAAAGGGATGATCACCTTTGGTACCATGACATATTGCAATATGTACTGTAAGTACCCTGAGCAAGCAATCGAGAATGATAAAAGGACACTAAGAAGGCTGGCTAATGAGTATGTTTTAGATGAAGAGATCCTATACAAAGGAAGGAAGGATTAGGTGTTACTAAGATGTGTGGACGCTGTCGAGGCCAAGAAAATCTTGGAAGAAGTCTATGAGGGCGTTTGTGGAACACATGCCAATGGTTTCACAATGGCCAGACAAATCATGAGATTCAGATATTA
Organism: Gossypium bickii; assembly: GCA_025503065.1. Classification (NCBI taxonomy): domain Eukaryota; kingdom Viridiplantae; phylum Streptophyta; class Magnoliopsida; order Malvales; family Malvaceae; genus Gossypium; species Gossypium bickii. The sequence goes on along the minus strand of CP106714.1, from coordinate 56,790,734 downwards.
TTGGTCCACTATGGAAGGGGATTGTGTCAATTATGCCAAGAGGTGTCATAAATACCAAATTTATGGGGACAAAATTCATATGCCTCTTTCACTTCTTCATGTTATGACTTCTCCATGGCCTTTCTCTATGTGGGGCATGAATGACATTGGGCCGATCTCGCAAAAGGCTTCCAATAGACTTCGATTCATCTTCGTGGTCATTAATTACTTCACCAAGTGGGTAGAAGTCGTTTCTTATGCTAATTTCACGAAATTAGCAGTTAGCAAATTCTTGAAGAAAGAGATTAAATATCAGTATAAAATGCCAGAAATGATCATATCTGATAATGCATTGAACCTGAACAATAGCACAATAGTTGAGGTCTACAGTCAATTCAAGATCAAACATCACAACTTGTCACCATATGGCCCAAAAATGAATGGTGCAGTGGAGGCAATCAATAAGAACATTAAGAATATCGTAAGGAAAATGACAGAGACTTATAAAGATTGGCATGAGAAATTACCATTTTCCCTCTATGCTTATCGAACGTCTGTCAGAACCTCCACTGGGGCAACACATTTTTCATTGGTTTATGGAATGGAAGCAGACTTTCCCATTGAAGTTGAGTTTCCTTCTTTCTGAGTTTTATCAGAATTGACATTAGATGAAGCAGAATGGATCCAATCTAGATATGATCAGTTGAATTTGATCTAAGAAAATAAGCTGAAAGCTATTCGTCATGGTCAGATGTACCAAAAATGAATGATGCGATCTTATGACAAAAAGGTCCGCCGCAAAGAATTCAATGAGAGGGATCTAGTGTTGAAAAAGATCTTTCCCGTATAAAAAGACTTCATAGGAAAATGGATGCTGAATTGGGAAGGACTTTATGTGGTGAAGAAAACATTTTTTACAGGAGCACTGATTTTGACCGAGATGGATGGCAGGGATTTGCCCAATCCTATGAATTTAGATTTAGTCAAAAGGTATTTCACCTAAAAGAAAAAGGGAGAGGCCAAGGCAAAAATCTGCAAAGGGCGTATTGAGACTAAAGGAGTTTTGAGTTGAAAACCTGAAAAGGGTGACTCAATTTTAAACTTAAGAATGGGCATGTAATAGTTGTCTCCCCCTTAAAGGTAGCAAGAAGGAGCTTTACTTCTCGGGACATCGATAAAGTACTCTAGATCTCCCAAACACATATCATGCTCAGATTGATCCTCAAGAAGTTTGTTCAAAGAATCTCATAATGCAATATCTGGGGCACCTAATTTCATTTTCACTCACTTTGTGTTCTAGCAATGTTTGCCATTTTAGTTAATCCTTTTATTAACATTTTTGCACTCAATAAATTTCAGCCTTATCCATGTCGCAACCTTTTTCAAGCATTTTTTTGCATTGAAATAACAATTACTGGACTAACAATATTAAAGTAAAAGGATTTTTGCATATCGCGCTGAAATATTTCTAAATAGTACATTCAATACACATTCTCTTGGTTCCGTCTTTCTTTTTCACAAACTGAACTAATGCGGCCCAAGGAGAGAAACTCGATCGTGCAAGTCCCCTACCTATCAACTCTTGCAACTGTGCTTTCAATTCTTTTAATTCTGTAAGTGCCATCCTGTATGGAGCTATAGAAATCAGAGTCGTCCCCAGCACAAATTCAATCCCAAACTCAACTTCTCGAATAGGTGGAAAACCCGGTAATTCTTCAAGGAACACATCTGGATACTCACATACAACAGGTATTGATTCAATCTTCTTTTCTGTCACTTTAGAATCAAGCACATAAGCAAAATAAGCTTCACAACCCTTTCTCACATATTTCTGAGCTGTCAAAAAAGATATCACTGCTGGTAAACCATTCATATCATTAGATTCAATCCAAATAATCTCATCATTCTGGCATCACAAACCAATAGTCTTCCATTTACAGTTCACGATAGCATCATTCAGTGTTAACCAGTCCATACCCAGAATTATATCAAACTCACCAAATGGTAACAACATCAAATCAGCTAGAAAGCATGAATCTCGAATCATCAACGCGCAATTCTTGTATATTTTATCAACCAAGACACATCGACCTAAGGGGTTCGATACTTTAATTATAAACTCAGCAGACTCAACAGGTAAAGTCTTACTGAACACCAAAGTCTCACACATGTAGGAATGAGTTGAACCAGGATCAATCAAAGCAATAACAGTAGTATCATGGAGAGTAAAAGTACCAGTAATGACATCTGGGGATGAAACCTACTCACGTGCACGTATGGCATAAGCTCTGGCTGGTGCGCGAGCCTCAGATCTAACAGCTGAATCTTTAGTCCCTTTCTGGTTGCCACTCACAATACCCGTATTTCTAGGTGGTCTACCTCGAGCTGCAGTATTACCCGATCTAATATTCTGAAATCTCTAGACACCCCCGAATAAAATAATCTCTGGATCCACATCTAAAACAAGCTCTATCATGCAATCTACAACTACTGGGATGTCGTTTACCATAATGTTCACACTCGGGTTGATTTGATCTGACATTACCCACACTAGCTATAGAGGTAGCTCTCAAGCTCATGGGTGGTCTATCTCAATCTCACCTGAAATGACCCACAGTATTCTTCGAACGGCTAGTATCATCTCGAAATTTCCTTGAGGTCGACTGAAGTGACTTACTGAATGGTCTTTTGCATGAATCCTTAGCTTTAGAATGAGCTTTTCTTTTTTCTTTCCCGAGCTCTTCAGTTTTGTAGGCTCACTCAACAAGTAAATGGAACTCTTTTATCTTTAGTATGCCAACTAACAGTTTAATATCTTCATTCAGCCCATCTTCAAATCTCTTACACATAATAGCTTTAGATGAAACACACTCTCTGGCATATCTGATGAGTGTAACAAATTTTCTCTTGTATTCTGTCACTGTCATCCGTCCCTATTTCAGCTCCAGAAATTCTTTACGTTTCTAATCAATAAACCTCTGGCTGATATATTTATTACGAAACTCTGTCTGAAAGAATTCCCAGGTCACTCGCTCCTTTGGAACCACCGATACTAGTGTATTCCACCAGTGATATGCAGTGTCCCGTAGCAGAGATATAGCACATTTCAAACACTCATCAGGGGTGCAGGATAATTCATCAAATACTCGGATGGTATTATCAAGCCAGAACTCGGGTCACTCAGCATCATCATCATCAGTGGCTCTGAATTCCTCGGCTCACTCAGCATCATCATCATCAGTGGCTCTGAATTCCTCGGCTCCATGTATTCTTATTTTATCAACAGGTGGCTTTGACAATCTCATCAGATCACTCACCGAAGGTATAATAGGCACTGCAGTTGGATTAATCAGGGGTGGAGGTTGTTGTGTAGTCGGATTAGCCCGGATATACTGTGTAAACCAATCATTCATCATTTGGTAGAAGGCTTGTCTAGCCTCCCCCTCTGGATTACTCGAAGTAGGTCGAGAATCTATCGACGCTGTCTCTTGTGCTGGAGCAGGTGCTACACTCTCAACATCATCAGCTACGGCTCGATCAGGATCCATTACTATATGAAAACACATTTTCAAATGTCAGAAGTCATCACACTATCGCAGTATAACATATGGCATGTATAGCTAGACTCATATGCGCTACGTTAGTCCTAGAATAGACTAAATCGTAGCTCTGATACCAATCAAATGTAACACTCCTAACCCATATCTGTCGTCAGACTAGGGTTACGAGGCATTACTGAAAAAGGCACAACTCAAAACAGGCATTTTTTTATTTAAAACATATCACATTACATCTTTGAATGAAATTAATTAATACATAAGATACCAAATTCACATACTTAGTATTCAAATCAAAATTCATATATATATCCTGAATCATCCAAATAAAATTTAGTTGTATATTTTTCTGTTACAACCGAAACATAATAATCTATATATGTTCGAACATATAATCATCTTATACCTATCATGCAATAAAACATCCAATAATTCAAGTTCATTTACTAAACAAATACCAAACTCACCAAATGATTTATCATCTTAATTCATCCCAAGTCTCTACTTATTAACTTTATTAATCCATACATACCTAATTCACTTGCCATGATTTTGTTTAAACCTTATTTTTATAATCTCATAACTATCTCATAAAGAACAAATCATTAGCAACAATTATATATTTTAATCAAGCATAATCGAATACATTTATACATATATACATGATGTCCTATTCGAATTCTTACCATTTACCAATACCAAATTTCATAACCTAAACATAAAACCAAATCCATTTGCATCACATTTAGTTATCTATCACAAGTACATACCATAACTGAATATCCATAGTTAACATCAACAATTTAAACCAACTTATTAAAGATTTAATGACTAAACAAATCCTCATACCTATTTATTATATTCGAACACTTATATCAACAAAACCAAATCACACCATGCAAATATATATACTTACTAAAACTTTATTCACATACATTTCACTTAACATCAACCAATATATATATGTATACATTCGGTTTTAGTTCATTTCATAACTAATTCAATCTATCACACAATGTGATAATAAGTATACATATACTAATCACCCAACCAAATTCAATATGTCCAAGTTATAAACATCACAATTACTTACCTATTATAAACTTGTGCCATACCAAATATGCATAAATACCAACTCATCTTTAATGACCATTACAAACCATAAACATAGATACCAAACTAAATCAAAAGAAGATAAGCCATTTTCGCATGGCTATTAATTACATTCAAAAGTACTTTATCCACAATTAATTTTATATTATGCTACACATGCCATATATTCAAAAACCAACTTAGTAAAATATCGAAAGAAATAGTCGATAGTGTGATAGGCTTTGCTGATGATCCCTGAGCTCGTAACGTGAATCCAAAATCTATAAAACAAAGGTAAACAAAAACACACACAAAGTAAGCTATTTAAGCTTAGTAAGTCAACAACGAAGTAATATCAACCAACTTAGCAAAATCAAATATACAAAGTTATATCAAGTAGTAAATTATATACAATCACAAATAATTACTCAAATTTCAATATCAAAGTCACACAATTATACCCTTTGGCCGAATACACATAATTGAAACCTATACATATTTTACAAGTTTATACATTAACCTTTGTACAATGAACTAAACATATAACTTACCTTTCTCTTCATAACACAGTTTATATACGTACCTTAGTTCTTTTAGTTCGAATTTCACATTGGCCTTCACTTACACATGCCCATTGAACCATTCGGAATTCAAAAAGATACGCGGATAGTCGAAAGCTTGTACAATGCCAACGTCCCAGATGTGGTCTTACATGTAATCACATATCGATGCCACTGTCCCAGACAGGATCTTACACGTAAACACAAGTCAATGCCAATGTCCCATACGTGGTCTTCCACGATAACACATATCAGATATCCTATGTCATCACATATGTATCCTATCTATTCCTAAGGTTCGTACGGGGCTTATGGACGTCAAATCTCGGTAGAATCAAGCTCAAAAGTAACCAAATCATAATACCCACATTCAGCCATAGCATATATAAATTCAAACAGTTCATTTTGATACATAACAAGTACATATCCATGGTTATTTCAACATTTAAATGCTTATTGACTTACCTCGGATGTCGTCGATTGTTAAATCTGCTACTCGACCACTTTTGTCTTTCCCCAATCCAAATCTGATTTCTTTAATTCTTGATTTAAACATATTAAAATTAACCTTATTTAAACACCATTCTATTCAATTTAGCCTAAAAACACATAAATGGGCAAATTACAATTTTGGCCTAACATTTTACACTTTTTACAATTTAGCCCTTTTTGCTCAAAACACAAAATACACAAAATTTGACTACACTCCTTAAGGGCCGAATATTCCTAGTGTCCATACAAGACTACACATTTCATTATTTCACATTTTAGTCCTTCAAAAATTTATTTTTGCAATTTAGTCCAAATTACTCAATTTCATCAAAAATTCAAAGACAAAACATGTTAATCTAACACATATATTTCATATTTCATCATCAAACAATGCAAAAAACAAACTATCATCAATGACTCAACTTAAAATATTCATCAAAGTAAGAAAATCAAGCATGGGTTTTGAATTATTCAAAGCAACGATATCAAAAACGTAAAAATTATAAAAAATCGAACAAAAACTAACCTTGAATCAAGCTTCTTTCATGGCCGAATATTCAAAGCTCTTAAACCTTATTTTTTTTCTAAGTTTCAGCGATGGGAGAAGATGATAATGGCTTTTAATTTGTTATATTTTAACATATATTAACATATTATTATATTACTTATTTAACCTTTTATAACTAATATATATAACATATAATACAAGGTTATTTTAATCCTTGTGCATTCCACTATCTTCTAAAATGGCTAATTGCCCTTTAAGGATTCCATATTAAAAAGCCACTATCAAATAAGCACTTTACACTTTAATTTGTAACTTTTACATTGTATGCGATTAAGTCCTTTTATATAATCACACCAACAAATTCACACATAATAAACACGAAAAATAATTTTAAAATATTTTTCGAACTCTAATTTGTGGTCCCGAAACCACTTTTTTGATTAGGGTCAAAATCGGGCTGTTACAAATGTAAAGAAGATAGGTTGTAGCCAGGGCACAATCATAGATTGGGACTTCTACCAAATAGCCGGAGACTGTTCTACAGCAACGAGTTGAAGAGAGTGAGGATCCTGAAGAAGAAGAAGAAGAAGATCCCATAAAGATCGAACCAATGCAATCAGCTGAAATCCCTGATAAGGTAGAACCAGTGGGACCAGTAACCGAACCTGACGTCGCAACTTCAATGTTCAGGACTTAATTGCCTCACTTAGGTCTTCAAGATGAGCTGTCAAAATTGATGGATATCATGCAACATATGCAACGGCAGCAACAAGCTTACTGGAGATATTCAAAAAAATAGGATGACTCAATGATAAGTGCTCTTACGAAAATATACAATGACTCGTTTATTTTTGTTCTTGAGTTTTCGAATTTCATATTTGAACCATGGAGTCCACTATCGAAGAGGGAGCGAAGCGATTCATGCAAAAACAAAGACGATAGAGCAAAAATGAGTCGAATTCGAAGGGATCTACAAATAAATAAAAAGGAAGGATCTTGACTTTATTTTATTCCCGTTCTTAGTTTATTTAATAGGATTAGATTTTATTAGGAATTTTTATTTTTGCATAATAAAACAAGAGGTGGAAATCATAAATAAAAATGAACAAGTTGCAAAGTACAAAGTGTGGCAATATTTATAAACATGTCTAGGATTAGATCTAGAGAGAGCTTGGTACTTAAGCAGTCAAATTGACTCACCTCCTCTTTTCTAGAATCCTACTTGGTGTATAGTATCTATTCACTTTTAACAATGAGGACATTGTTCATTTTAAGTAAGGGACCAAAAAATTGAAATGATTTCCTCTCAGAATAAATTTTTCTTTTAGTTATAATTAGGTTATATTTTGTTCAAAAATTTGAAATTTTGTTAAGTATGCTAAACTTCAGTATGAATAAAGTTCAATTATTTCAATAATTGTTATGTTAACTGAAATATGACATAAATGTATTTTTAATAAAGCATGCAAATCATACCACAAAATTTTTAGTTCATTAGGAAAGTTAGGCATGTATAAAAGTTTAAGTATCTAGAATTGATTTAGTAGTTTCTTGAGGCGAAATCCTAAGAAGCATGTAATGTTGAAAATGATTTAGGCAACTTTTGTTTGGACCGTTTGGGGCTTTCAAGCCAACATTGATGAATTTTTATCCTTTGAAACCCAACTTTGAGACTATATGGCCTAATTTTATTTGAACCTTTGCAATATTTAGCCATCACTTTTCTCTTAATTATCTTTAAATTGTCTCAAACACTAGACTCGGTAATATTCAGAATATTCTTTGAAATAAGTTTGAGGGAGTTTAAAAGAAGTATCAAACACTCAAAAAATTGTAATACATATAGGAAAATGTTCGTGAAAAAAAAAAGAGAACAAAAAGAAAAGGAAAGCATATGTACTTGAAAGAAATAGATGTATAAAAAAGCATGTGAAAGCAAAATAATTTGGTATATTTTCAAAGGTCCGATTCAAGCTGAGTCTAGAGTTTTTAGCCTAAATTTATCTATCTTCTACCTACCCCTAGCCTAGCCACAGTACAACCTTTTTAAAGACCTATTGATTCAACCTTCTATGATACCTACATTAGTAGAGAGAAATTGCTACGTTCAATATATGAAGGCATAAGTTAAACTTAATGATTGCAGCTTAATCTTGAATAAGGAAATAAAATCAAATTGTTAAGGACTTAACATGTCTTTATTTGGAATCATTTAGTCTATTTTGCTATCATAAGAATGATTGAGATTAATTTGAATGACATGTATACTTAAGTAGCGTAAATCTCAAAATTCTTATTCTTGAGCATAAGTATACTAAAATCATAATTTTGGGAAGAATGTTGTTCTGAAGGAAATTTTCAAAGGTGTTTCCAATAAATTCTTTTCAAATTTGTGCATTACTCGGGACGAGCAATGAATTAAGTTTGGGGGTGTGGAAACACGAAAATATACACACTTTTTCATGCTCTTTTTAACTCAAATTCATGCAGTTTTGGTAAAATTTGTGTCGAAAAATAAATAATAATTATAAAATAATTAAACTGCACTCAAATTATGAACATGTTGAATTTTAATTAATTTTATATCGAATTTTGATTAATTTTTATTATTTTCGACATATTTGCACAAAGGGTGGAAAACGGCTCGGTAGACACTACTAGAAGTGCAAAACTGAGAAGCAATTTTGAAGCATCAAGGCGAATTAATTTTTTAGCCTAATACGGTCCAAATTATGTGTATTAATTCATAATATAATTAATTTTAATTTTAATCCAATTTAGTTTGGGTTAAATAAATTATTGTTAATTAATTATGAAAAGAGGCCCAGTTGAGCTGAACCGAGAAAACTTATCCAACCGAGCACTGGGTAGCCCAAAACCATCCCACATGTTAACCCAATCAGCTTTCTTTGCTGGTTATTTGGCTTGCAAAATGGCCCTTGAAGACTCCTTCAAATTGCATTCAAACCCATCCACTATTTATGCCTTTCTAGATTTGCCCTTACCTTAAAATAACATTTTTGAAATCTTCAAACATGCCACATGTGTGGCCGGCCATGAGGGGAGTATTTGGCTGCTAATTTTGGCTATTTTTAGCAACCTTCTCAGCCTATAAATATCCCCTTGGCTGCTCACTTCAAAGACATCTCAGCCTTTCTCATTTCTTCATTTTTCTCTCATTTTTCTCTCTTCATTCCCTTCCATTGTTCTTCATTTTGTTCCCCTATTCCCTTGCTGATTTCACCTAATGAAAAAAAGTCAATCAACCACCATTTGAAGTAGCATTCAAGTGTTTGTAGAAGCCTCGGTTCCACAAGAACAAGCGGAGAAGGAGGAGTGGAGCAAACTAGTCAAGCCACAAAGAAAACATTGGATTTGATTCTTGTTCCCTATCCTTTTAATTTTGTTATTGTTATGATAAACATCTCTATGAATATTTGCTATGTTTATATGTTTAATTTAATTAATATGGCTTAAATTTATTTCTTGTTAGGTTGATTGCATTTCATTTACTTGAGTTATTAAAATTGTGTTTGTGTTGTTATAGGCCTCGGTAAGATGTTTGACTAAGTAAAACCATGACTAAGTTATTCTTGCATTACAATTGTAAGGTAACTAATGTAACACCCCAAACCCGGCCTAGATGTTATGTTCGAATCTGGCGATGTCACATGATAGTGCTTTTGAAACCATAGCCATCCTCAAACCATTTCTTCTTTTAAAATTTTTTCATTATTTTATGTTAATGCCAAATAATGTCATTCGTTTCCAAACATTTATACTTCGCGGAATCTTTTAAAACAATTTGCGTAATCATTGTGTTTTGGTAAAACATTTTTTTCTTTTTGAAAAACCCGCGCTTTCCTACTTCTACCCATAGAAACCATAAAACATTGCAAATCCTAAATTGAAACAAAAATCCATAATGGCCATAATTACATAAAACTTTTCCCAGATATAATCAAAACCATAAATAAGTATAAAAATCGTGAATCTATCGTGAAGCAAAAGCAGTAGTCACCGTCGAGTCCTCCGCTGCACCGATCCATTTAATATCGGGGATTACCTAAATAGATTAAACACAAAAAGGATAATTTTTGAAAAACCACTGTGTAATCCCCACAGAAAACATGCACGCAGCATAATATCAACAGTTCGAGCCTGAGCCTATTACAGAATCAGTGTGAACCTTAGCCCACTCAGATACAGAAAAAGATACAATTTAGGGCCTCAGCCTATCAGATATAACATGTAGAATAGAACAGAATATCCTAATCCTACCCACTAGCCTCTACACACCATCTCCGACCAACCCTACACACCATGTGGGGATAAAATCAACCCACCCATCCCTACACACCATGATGTACCGAAATGCGACACATAATCAGATAATTGTAGCTGAGTTGCCAGATAACAGGCTTAATAGCCTTTCAGATACTTCCTCCAATATCATCAACCCACCCCAATGTAATGCAACATACAATCGATGACATGCTATAATGCAATTAACAGATCATACATTCAAATCGGTATACATGCTAAGTGTAACATGCTTAATACATATATCACATAATCGGATCACATAATTAGGGGTTTAAGTAATACTTACCGACCCTACAGGAGGTCCACAGTCGACTTGGGTGACCCATGCAACCTTACAGATTGGTTCAAAAAAAGGGCTCGCACGCCTATGTGAGCTGCCTGGGTGGGCCCACAAGCACGTGTGGCTCACACGACCAAAATTGGGATTGGCCGTGTGGATTACACGGCCTGGCCCAAAATTCCATACGCCCGTGTGGGCCCACATGCCCGTGTGGTCCACACAACCCAATAGGTCGAGCTCATGTGTTGCACACGGCCTTGCCCTGCCATCACACGATCGTGTCACTTGCGCACGACCTGGCTCGTCGATCACATGGCCATGTTGTGGCTCACAGCCTTGAACACAGCCTACCATACGGCCGTGTGGCATCGACAGGATCATTTTTTGACTTTCGTCGATTCTCGTTCTCTATGTTTCCGGATACACACCTGTATCATTTTCAACGCGTAAGCTCTTTTAATCCTCCAGAACCTAAAAATCGACCAATGTAACACTCAATTAAACACCTATTTCGTCATTCAGTCAAAAGCCTATCGAAATCTATCATCGAAAATCTAACGAAACCCTTGCCATCAATAACCAAAATCGCAATTCTTAATTCTCTGCAACAGCACTGATTGCGCTTGCCTACTCAAAAGAACCACAATAGCCTTCTATAAGAGACTGTACACGAAACCAAAAAGAAAAAGGCAGAATCGATACTTACCGAACAACAAACTCACACACTTAAACAACGAGAATGGATGGAAAAAGAAAATGAAAAGAGAATAGTTAAGGGGGAAAGGATTTCGGCAGCAATGATGGGAGAGGAATGAGGGAAATGGCACAGAGAGAAGGAAAATTTGAGATGGGAAGTAGTTTTGGAAAAGCAAAAATCAAATCCTAACAGATTTTCCCCAACTCCCCACTATCACACAACTTCACAGGCTTTCAATCCCTATCAAACTCATCCACTCCACACGCCCCATGTAAAAAGAATTACTCCCTCGCTCACGCAGGGATTCGAATACAGGACCTTTAACAAATTAACACTCCACTTAACCACCAGACCAGCAGGCCCATTCTATTAATTACTTGCAAACTTTTAACTAAAAGCCTACTGACTAGAGATAGGGCTTAATTAATAGGAATAACAAAATTTTCCCAAGTCATGGCTTGAACTCAAAACTTCTTAAACACTCTTAGAACACTTAATGTAATAGCCCGATTTAGACCCTAGTCAGAATAGTGGTTTTGGAACCACAAATTCGAGGTCAAAAGAAATAATTTAATATTATTTTATTATTATTTATGTTTATGACATGTGATAAAGTATGTGCGAAAGTTCTGTGTGAAAATTTTATCGTTTGTGTACTTAATTTGCAAAAAGGATTAAATCGCATAAAATGGAAAAGATGTGTTCTATTTGATGAAGTGCAGAATTGCTAAGACATATTAGGTGTGATTTCCTTATTAAGGAAATGGACCATTAACATGGTTAATGGACTTTTATGCACAACCATTAGTGATGTTTTTGTTTGTTAAGTTGAGGTTAATTTGGTAATTCATGAAATAAGTTTAATTAAATTAAAAGAAAACAAATGTTCATCTTTTATTCATGTTCCACTACTGAAAATTAGAAAGGAGAGAAAGCTTAAGAACAAGCTTGGGTTCGGCTAGGAAATTGGGAGATTAAGGTATGTTCTTTGATCGTTTTTGATGATTTTTACGTTTTTGTGATCGTTGCTTTGTGTTCTATAAAGGCCATGCTTAAATTTGATAATAATTTTGAGTTATGCCATTGATGAATATGTGAGCTTTGTGTTGATAGTTGGTGAAATATGAAAGATTGATGAATGATAAATATGTTTTGTATTTGGATTTTTTGATAAAATTGATTATTATGGGCTAATTTGTGAAAATGAAACTTTGAAGGGTTAAAATGTGAAATAAATGAAAGTTATGGGCTGTTAGGGACTAGTATGAAATTTGGCCAAGCTTGGGTGTGAGTAAATTATGTGTATTTTGTGTAATTGTGAAATAGGGGTTAAAATGTTAAAATGTGGATTTATAAGGGCTAAAGTGTAAAATGCCCTAACTATGTGTTTATGAATTGTTCTGGATGAAGATGAGATTGAATGAGTTGAATTTGATATTATATAGATCAAGAAAAGAGAAATTTAGACCTAGATCGAGGCAAGAACAAAGTGCTCGATTGATCTATTAGTATCATTGTTTCTACATCCTAGGTAAGTTTGTGTATAATACCTATTGTTAAAACAATGTTCATATGTGATGAAATAGATGGAAATGTGATTGTGAAGTTTGGTAATGTGAAATGTGAGTTAGAAGATATGTAGCACTAAGTGTTCATAAATAGAATGGTTACAATGATGAGTGGCACTAAGTGTGTGAGAATAAGCAAGCATCGGTTATATTAATTGGCACTACGTGTGTGATACCGAGACTATTTTGGTTTAATGTGATGGCATTATGTGTCCGATATTATTATAACTTCGTCTGGTTAATTGGCACTAAGTGTGCGAGTTCATCGAATATTTAAAGAGGATTGAATAAATTATGGTATCGAGCATTGAAGTGGTAAATGTGATAGATAAATACATGATAGTACATGTATGTACAAAACCTATGTGGTTAATGATATTGTGTATGAGATAGATGGAAGATTATGTGAATGAATGATGAAAAGGGTTGTATTAAGTAGCATTATAAATGCTTGTACATGATCCTATAGATATGGTATGAAAGTGAGTCATAGCCATGGGTGAGATTGAGTAGTGATGTGAATTGAACTAGGTGTTAGTTAGTTTTACATATTTAATTTGAATTGTTGAGTTAATTATGTTATATTACAAACTTACTAAGCTTTAAACCTTATTGTGTGAAGCCTTTCTCTATTTTACAGTGTCACTAAAGCTAGCTCAGATCCGGGGATCATCAGCGACTCAATCACACTATTGGACATTTATTTTGGTACCTTTTTGAAAGTTTTATTTATGGTATATGGCATGTATAGGCTAGTAAGGTTGTGGAATGTTTTGAGATGTATAAATCTTGCCATGTGATATGGCTTGATAATGGATTGAATTGGGTATATATTTTGCTATGTGAAAATGGTGTATATGATGTGTATATATGATCTTGTGTGAATGGCCATATGGTATGCTTTGGTGAAATAGAAATGGTATGTTTCATACTTGATTTGGTATTTTGAGATGGTAAATGATTTGTATGTTATTTGATATTGGAATTGAACATGTAGGGATGACCCAATTTGGGTGGCAATTTGCCCTTCTAAATGGCCTATAATTGTTCACACAGTTGAGCACACGGGCGTGTGTCTCGACCGTGTCCTTCATTGTCCCAATTTGAAGCAAGTAAGTCTTGCACATGGGCGTATGACAGGCCGTGTGACTATAGTCAGTGTTGCACACGGGGTAAGACATGGTCTAAGGCATGGCCGTGTGAGGCACACAGCCTAGCCACATGGGCTTGTGCCTTATTTTGAAAGAAAAATTTTCTAAGTTTTGCAAAGTTTCCGTACGAGATCGGTTTAGTCCCGAACCTTCTCTAATGCATGTTTAAGGCCTCACAGACCTTCTAAAGGAACTTTGTGATATTGATTAACTATGATTTGCTGATGTGTGAGCCATGGTATTTTAAATGTTATGATTCGATCAGGAATACCTCGTAACCCTAGTCCGACGATGGATACTGGTTAAGGGTGTTACACTTAACCACGGAAGCAGACATATAATTTGTGTCACACAAACACAAAAACAAAAGAATAAAATTTTGGGGGGTTACAACTCTACCCCCCTTAAAGAAAATTTCAGCGTCAAAATTTTACCTGATAAAAAAAGGTGAGGATACTCCTAACGCATCAAATCCTCCGGCTCCCAAGTGGCCTCCTCAGTGCTATGATTCTACCAAAGCACTTTCTAAGGGGATAGACTTCCTTCGCAGAACCTTAATGTCGCGATCTAGAATCTGAACTGGCTCTTCCTCAAACGTCAGATCTGTTCTAACCTCAATATCCTCCACCAGAATAATATGCGTAGGATCAGAGCGGTAGTGCTTAAACATCGAAATATGGAATACATCATGAATGCAATCCAACTCTGGAGGTAGTTCTAACTGATATGTGACTAGCCCCACTCGTTTCAGAATCTAGTACGGACTGATAAATCTAGGGCTTAGCTTACCCTTGCGACCAAACCTCAGAACTTTCTTTCATAGCGAGACCTTAAGAAAAACGAAGTCTCCCACTGAATACTCTATCTCTCGATCTTTCAGATCTGCATAAGACTTCTAACTATCAAAAGCCACTTTCAATCGATCTTGAATCAAACGGACCTCATCTTTAGTTTTAGAAACCAATTCAGGACCCAATACACGTCGCTCACCCAACTCAGTCCAACACAAGGGAGTGCGACACTTACGACCGTACAAGGCCTCAGAAGGTGCCATCTAAATGCTAGACTGATAGCTATTGTTGTAGGTGAACTCTGCCAACGGAAAATGCTCCTCCAAGCTGCCTCGAAAATTTATAACACAGCTCCTCAACATATCCTCTAGTACTTGAATCACCCTCTTCGACTGACCATCTGTCTAGGGATGGAAAGCAGTACTGAAGTCCAACCTTGAACCCAGAGCCTCATGCAATTTCTTCCAGAACCGAGACATGGAGTGAGGATCTCTATCGGAGATGATCGAGACAGGAACCCCATGTAGTCTCACTATTTTAGAAATATATTGTTTAGCCAATTTCTGGAGAGAAATGTCTATCCTAATCGGAATGAAGTGAGCCGACTTGGTCAATCGATCCACGATGACCCAGACAGAATCTTTCTTAGTGGGTGTTAATGGCAACCCACTAACGAGGTCCATCGTTACTCGCTCCTATTTCCACATTGGTATCTTTACTGGCTGCAGCAATCCTGAAGGCAACTAATGCTCAGCTTTAACCTGTTGACAAGTCAGACAGCTAGTAACGAAGTCAGTAACCTCACGCTTCAACCCTGGCCACCAGTACAACTCTCGGAGATCTTGGTACATCTTGTTCCCACCAGGATGCATAGTATAGGGACTACTATGCACCTCCCTCAGAATTGACTGTCGCAACTCCTCATCACTCGGTACACAAATCCGACCGCGGAAACAAAGTACCTCATCACTGTTAATCCCAAAATCAGCAGCATCTCTAGTCTCGACTTGAAGAATCCACAACTCAAGAGACTTATCCCCCATATGTTTACCTCTAATCTGATCAATCCATGTAGGCTTAACCTGAAGTTCCGCTAACCGACTCCTATCGTCGAATAAACTGAGTCGAGCGAACATCGCTCTCAGATCGATCATAGTCCTACGGCTCAAAGCGTCCGCCACCACATTGGCCTTACTAAGATGGTACTCGATGGTGCAGTCATAATCCTTAAGCAGTTCAACCCATCTATGCTGCCTAAGTTTTAACTCTTTCTAAGTGAGGAGATATTTGAGGCTTTTATGATCGATGTAGATTGTACACTTCTCACCGTACAGGTACTGCCTCCAAATCTTTAAAGTGAAGACTACAACAACTTGTTCCAAATGATGAGTAGGATAGTTTACCTCATGCGTCTTAAGCTGACGTGCAGCATAAGCTACCACCTTACTATTCTGTATCAATATGCAACCCAAACCCACATGCGGCGCATCACTGTATACAATGAAATCCTTCCTAGATTCAGGCTGTATTAGAATCAGAGCCTGATTCAAAATATATTTGAGCTTCTCGAAGCTCTCTTGTTGCTTATCGGTCCAGACAAAGGGAACTACCTTGAGTAAAAGCTTGGTTAACGGTGTTGCGATCAAGGAGAACTCTTCTACGTAGCGTCGATAATAACCCACTAGCCCCAGAAAGCTACAAATTTCGGACACATTCTTTGGCTATTTCCAGTCCAACACAGCCTCAATCTTACGAGGATCAACACGAATCCCCTCCGCAGAAACCACATGTCCCAAAAAGGTTACTTCCCGAAGCCAGAACTCAGACTTACTGAACTCCGCATACAACTGTTTCTCACGAAGAGTTTGTAGTACCACTCTAAGATGCTCATCGTGCTCGTCCTCAGTCTTAGAATACACTAGGATATCATCGATGAATACCACCACAAACTGGTTTAGATAAGGTTGGAACACACGGTTCATCAAATCCATAAATGTCGCTGGTGCATTGGTCAACCCAAAAGGCATAACCAGGAACTCATAATGTCTGTAACGAGTCCTAAATGATGTCTTATGCACATCAGCCTCCTTAACCCTCAATTGATGATATCCTAAATTTAGATCAATATTAGAGAACACAGAAGCCCATCTAAACTGGTCGAATAGATAATCTATCCTCGGAAGTGGGCACTTGTTATTGATTGTTAGCTTGGTCAACTGCTGGTAGTCGATACACATCCTCATTGTCCCATCTTTCTTCTTCACAAACAACATCGGTGCTCCCCACGGAGACACACTGGGATGAATGAATCCACGATCTAACAGTTCCTGAATTTGAGCCTTAAGCTCCGTCAGCTCTTACGGTGCCATTCGGTAGGGCGTGATAGACACTAGAGCAGTACTCAGAATATGCTTAATCTCAAATTCCACTTCTCGGTTTGGAGGCAAACTTGGTAATTCCTCAAGAAAAATGTCTGGAAAGTCCCTCACGGTTCTAATGTCCTTAACCAAAGAGTCCCTAGAGTCAGAAATACTGATGTAGGCTAAGAAGGCCTCACACCTTTTCCTCACTAACTTTTTCGCTACTAAAGCTGAAATTACGTTAGTTAGATAATCTCGTCGCTCCCCAATCACAACTACCTCGCTGTCCCCCTTGGTCCTTAGGATGACCCTTTTTTTTGCACAATTCAAACTTACCCGGTGTTTAACCAGCCAATCCATTTCCAAAATCAAATCAAACTCCCCAAATGGAAGCTCCATTAGATCAGCCAGAAATACTGTCCCTTGAACCTCTAATGGGAGGTCTCTAAATAATTTGCTCACTTAGATAGATTGCCCCAACGGACTCACCACAGTTACCTCACTAGAAGTACTCTTAACCGGAATCCCCAAGGCTTCAAACACAGTACTGGCTATGTAAGAGTGTGTAGAGCCTATGTCTATCAATGTCAAATAAGGTACATTATAAATTAAAAACATACCCGTGATTACGTCCAAAGCATCTCGGTCCTCATGGAGATAAACAGCATAAACCAGTGCGGGCTGCCTCGCCTTAGTCGGTCCAACACCTCTGCCTGATGCTTTCTGTCCTTGGCCCATGCCGTTACCACCCCTCGCCTGACCTCGGCCCCTAGGTGGTTGCTGAGCTACTCTCGGTGGCTGCGCAATACCAGTACCCTAGCTTGCATCTGATCGGTTCTCAGTGGACAATCTCTGACACGATACTCAGTTGAGCCACATCTCAAACATGCCCCGGTCATCCTCCAACACTCGCCCGAATGGCGTCTACCACAGTGTCCAAAAAGTGCCAACCCCGTAGGTGCAACAGAAGGCCCAACTCTCACTGGCCCATCAGATCTGGCCTTTTTCTTAGGCCTCATCATAGAACTCGAGGGCTCCGATTCCCTCTTATTCTTTCCTCTCTCTCGATTTTAGCACTCAGCGTACTTAACCTCCTTAACGATCTTCGCCTTCTCAACTAAAGCAGAAAAATCATGCTTTCCCTGTGGAGCTATCAGAACTCGCAAGCTGTCCCTAAGTCCATCCTCAAAATAGACGCATTGCTCATACTCGGTCGCCACTATGCCCCGCTCATAACGACTCAATCTCAAGAACTCAGCCTCATACTCGGCCACTGAACGGTCACCATGTGTGAGATAAAGAAACTCATGCCTCCTAGCATCAATGTAGCATCAATTGGTCGAGCTGAGTGCCCTCTTTAACCGTCAGCCACCACTGGTAACCTTCATCGTGAAGTAGAGAAATAGCATCCTTAAGCTTCTGCTCAACGGTAAAATCCAGGTCGTCCATAATTCTTTCCATGGCCTCCATCCAATATTCGGCCACATTAGGGGCGACTCCAATGACACCACTAAATAACTCAGCTACATTGGTCCGGATTCGTTCTGTAACTAACCCTCGGCCCCCTAATCCGGTGTTAGGCCCAGTGACCCTCTCTAAAATTCATAACATGGCTTGGGACAATACGTCATCCCCAGCCGCACGATCATGAGACCCAGTCTCTATAGCAAGTGAGACCGGCGTATCGCTTCTATCCAGATTAGGTAGATTTCTATGATTAGGACCCAGCTCGAGCCTCTTTACGACCTCTACCACGGCCTCTTGTACCCCGTCCACAAATACCTCGTGTGCTCATTGTAAATTTAGATTTTATCTGTATTAACAGTTTTATGCATTAGTTACAGTTCTGATATTTACTAACTAATATTATATGCAAAACAGTATCAGAACTTCAGAGTTCATTATCGCGAGTCTCAGTCTCACTACAGTTTTCAGTTTACACTCCCTAGAGTGTTCTCAGAATAGTATACCACCTATTGGCTATTTCAAGCATATTAGTAGTATTTTCAGACAAATCTAAATAGAGTCTCATAACACTTATAGGATTGGTACCAGAGACTCGGCGTACCACATACCCAGTCCAAAAATATTTCAAATCACTTAAAAATCATTTCTTTAAAACCAATCTTTAAAACCTAAATCCACAGCAGAGTTTTGTAACATGGCTCTGATACTACTAAATGTAACAACCCAAGCTCGGCCTAGACATTATGGTCGAATCTGACGATGTCACATGATAATGCTTTTGAAACATAGCCATGCTCAAATCATTTCTTCTTTTAAAAGTTTTTCATTATTTTATGTTAATGCCAAATAATATCATTCGTTTTCAAACATTTATACTTCGCAAAAGCTTTTAAAACAGTTTGCGTAATTGTGTTGTTTTGGTAAAACATTTGTTTCTTTTTGAAAAACCGGTGCTTTCCTACTTCTAATAATAGAAACCATAAAACATTGCAAATCCTAAATTTAAACAAAAATCCGTAATGGCCATAATTACATAAAACTTTTCCCAGATATAATCAAAACCATAAATAAGTATAAAAACTGTGAGTCTATCGTGAAGCAGAAGCAGTGGTCACCGTTGAGTCCTCCACTGCACAAATCCGTCTAATACTAGGGATTACCTAAACAGATTAAACAGAAAAAGGATGAGTTTTCAAAAACTTTGTGTGTAATCCCTATAGAAAACATGCACATAGCATAATATCAGAAAACAGTCATATATTTGCAGTTCAGGTCTGAGCCCATTACAGAATCGATCTGGACCTTAGCCCACTCAGATATAGAAAAAAATATAATTTAGGGCCTCAGCCCATCAGATATAACATGTAGAACAGAACAGAATATCAGAATATCAAAACAGAATATCAGATATACAATTTGTGTGGCCCACACGACCAAATTGGCCTTGGCCCAGAATTCCATACACCCATGTGGTTCACCTGTAAGGGCCCACACACCCATGTTGCCCGCACGGCCCAATAGGTCGAGCCCTGTGTCGCACATGGCCTGGCTCATCGATCACACGGCCGTGTTGCACATGGCCTACCACACGGCCCTGTGGAGTCAAGAGAATTGTCTTTCGGCTTTCGCTGATTCTCATTCTCTGTGTTTCCGGGTACATATCTGTATCGTTTTCGACGCGTAAGCTCTTCTAAGCCTTTAGAACCTAAAAATCGACCAATGTAACACTCAATTAAACACCTGTTTAGTCATTCAATCAAAAGCCTATCGAAATCTATCATCTAAAATCTAACGAAACCCTTACCGTTAACAATCAAAATCACAATTCTTAATTCTCTGCAGCAGCACTGAAACACCCCAAACCCGGCCCACGAGCCTTGACCGGATTTGGTATGTTCCTCGAAGAAACCGGTTAAAAATCTTTTTATTACTTTGGAAATCTGTGGGTTTTGAGGATAGTTTGCTGATGGATTGGGCTCGAGTTGAAAACAAATTTATTTTGTATTGAAACCCATTTAATTTCATGTGACAAAATATTTAAAGTTTATTTTAAATTAAAATTTACTTAGTCTCTAATAAATAAAACTCGGTAACATAGCAATTAAACCAGAAAATAACATAATTCACTATGGCCTTATTACATCAAGTAAAATCCCAAAATAAAATTATAAAGTACTTAAAAGAAATAAAAGGTCCAATTTAAATGAAACTTCAAGATGAGCATGGCCACCACAAGATCTGCCGTCCCGGTCTATCGCTGTTCATCACCTGAAACATGTTCCCACAAATGTGTACTACAACACTAAATTTTAACAACTTAGGCATACATAATCATATCACATAACAATTCTTATAACAGATCAAAATAATGATGCAATCTCGAACCCAAACCTAAAAGCCATCCGTTACACATCCCCGTACCAACCTGTACACCGTGGGGACTACTAAGTCAACCCTCCATCCGCTACACACCATCGGCGCGATCATTGCGATCGACGTGCTCATCGCCTCTTATGAGTATTCGTGGTCTTAGGTCACCACACTCAGATATTGTGGTCTTAGGTCACCACATTCAGATTATCGTGGTCTTATGTCACCACATTCAGATTATCGTGGTCTTAGGTCACCACGTTCAGATACAGTCAGATTATCGTGGTCTTAGGTCACCACGTTCGAGATCTGATGGTCTTAGGTCACCACATTCGATTATCGTGGTCTTAGGTCACCACGCTCACTTCCCTTTTAAATAACCCATATGCCCCAAATCATATATTATGCATTAATAAGCCAATTTTCACATTCTTATAACTTTTCACATGTTAAAAATAACATATTTCATAATTCTAGTAGGAGTAGGAAACGTACCTGAGTACTTTGTACCATTCATGGTACCTTAGCCATATTCTTGCACATTCTTATAATCACATACAAATTAAATATTGCCATAAATATATTAAAAAATAGTGTAAAGTACACACTTGATACACTTAGCAGCTCACTTAAATCCCGAAAAGCTTGATCTAATGCCTTAGATCTCAAGTCCCTACATTCGGCCAAACTTAAAAATTTAATAAAAAGCCATTCGGCCATAAATCCAAATCCTATTAGGAATGTATAACCCAAAACCTACCTTGGCGCCAAATTTCGAGATCTTTACTATACTCTTCTTGTATTCAGCCAAGCTTTAAATCACTTTAACAAATTAGTTTCGGCCTTTGCAAAAAAAATAAGGAATAAATCTTAGTCAACAATTAAGGCCTTGGCGGAATGTACATATGGACTTACCTTGAAATTCTCAAATCCCGGAATCCTTGTATACCTCTGTCGAAATCCCTATGGACTTATATATATTAGATCTGATTTTCAATCACTTAAACATAAGAAATAATCTTAGACCGATTGACTCATCTTAGATCTTTGAAAGTCCCGACAGATCTCCTCTTGTTATTTTAACAACCACTAAATCCCGAAAGAACCCTTAATCTTTGTAATCGACAGCACCTTTGTTTGAAGCCCTTCAAAGATTCAGCTATGAAGACTTGGAGATTAGATGGCTATGGTCACTTATGTATTCGACTTTTGATGGATTGAAAAGAAAAGAAATCGGCTGATGGTGTATCTTGAATTTTCGGCTTTGACTAACAAAAAGAAGAAGAACAAGGCTCTAGGAAATTCGGCAAAGAGAGGAGAATTTGCTTAGGAAATTTGGCAAAGGAAGAGTGAATGAATGAATGGCCTCTTTTCCTCTAGTAGCCGAAATTACTAGCTAGAGTCCCTTACTTGGCCACCACTCACCCTTATTTTGATAGCTTTATCCCTTGAATTATCACTTTATTCAAATTAAAAGAATTTAATCCCACAATTATCTTTTGAAAATAATGATAAATAAAAATCTATTATTTATCCACCTATTTAGCCGAAATTTAAAGAGAATAAAACTCTTCTCCAAATGCCTTGGTGCCGTCCAACTCCCTGCCCTTGTAGCGAAATAAAAATTCTTTTATTTTGATTCCTATGTGACTAGAACCTTGGCCCCTTCCTCATTGAACATGGCGTCACTAGCTAGGCCCTAAGTGATGCCTTGTAGCCATTTTACCAAGGCTATTTGTATGTCATATTTCACATACATTTTCTTTTAAGACCACCTTGCCTTAATTTCCCCTTTTTAAACTTTAAAACTTAACATTTCTATGACATTTCCTTACATTTCCAAGTTTCCAAAAATTTTCGTTTCCCTCTTTAGACTTGACATTTCCTTACATTTCCAAGTTTCCAAAAATGTTCGCTTTCCTCTTTTGAATCATTTCTAAATCATTTCCTTACATTTCCTAGTTTCCAAAAATGTCCACTTTAAACTTAACATTTTCATACATTTCCAGGTTTCCAAAAATGTTCAAAATATATGCATAACACATAAGACATGTCATTTCGTACAATTAACCGAAAATGCATAGGCCCTTTTCAGGATGTCACAGTTCTACCCCCTTAAAATAATTTCGTCTTCGAAATTTCCTAGCTAAAATAATTGAGGGTACTGCTGTCGCGTTGCCTCTTCTGGCTCCCATGAAGCTTCTTCCGATCCATGATTGCGCCATAATACTTTGACTAGAGGAACTGACTTCCTCCGTAGCACTTTCACATCACGTTCCAATATCTGAATCGGCTCTTCCTCGTAGGATAAGTCTGGCCTTAGCTCCACTTCTTCAACTGGTACTACATGAGATGGATCTGATCGGTAACGACGTAGCATGGATACATGGAATACGTCGTGCATCTGCTGCAACTCTGGTCGCAACTCTAACTGATATGCCACTGGTCCAACACGCTTCAACACTCGATAGGGCCCTATAAACCTTGGGCTTAACTTCCCTTTGCGACCAAACCTCATCACCTTCTTCCAAGGCAAGACTTTCAGAAACACTTGGTCTCCCACTTCAAACTCTATTTCTTTCCGCTTAAGGTCGGCGTACGACTTCTGCCTATCAGAGGCTTCTTTTATCCGTGCTCGGATTATCTCAACCTTCTCTTCAGTTTCTGCCACTAACTCGGGACCCAAAACTCGACGTTCTCCTAACTCAGTCCAACAAGTAGGAGTTCGACACTTCCGACCATACAATGCCTCATATGGTGCCGTCCGGATGCTAGCCTGATAGCTGTTGTTGTAGGCGAACTCTCCTAAAGGCAAGTAATCTTCCCAACTTCCTCAGAAATCCATCACACAACCTCTCAACATATCCTCCAACACTTGTATAACCCGTTCAGACTGCCCGTCTGTTTGTGAATGAAAAGCCGTAGTGAAGTCTAACTTAGTGCCTAAAGCTTGATGAAGTGCCCTCCAGAATCGAGACGTAAACCTTGGGTCTCTATCGGAGATGATCGATACCGGCACTCCGTGTAACCTCACAATTTTCGCCACATATAACTTGGCCAAATTCTGAAGAGAATAATCCACTCTTACCGGAATGAAATGCGCGGACTTGGTCAAACGGTCCACTATTACCCATACCGAGTCCTTCTTAGTAGGCGTAAGGGGAAGCCCACTAACGAAGTCCATGGTAATTCTTTCCCACTTCCACTGCGGAATCTCGATTGGCTGAAGCAATCCCGATGGGACTTGGTGTTCAGCCTTAACTTGCTGACACGTCAGACATATTCCTACGAAGTCAGTAACTTCTCGTTTAAGATCAGGCCACCAAAATTGTTGATACGGGCACGCCTGGGGCACCCACCGAATTTTCAAGTTGACGAAGCTCGAATGCCAAATTTTAATTTTTTTATTGCTTTAAATAAATCGAGTCTTTGAATTTGTTGAAAATTAAATTGCTGAATTTTAATTAAATGAATTAAACATCTTAATTTGTTTAATTGATTTTCTATAGCAAATTAATTTGCCAAATAATTAGTATCATATTAAATATGTCTAGATGTCTATTGTTAATTTTATGAGCCAATGGGTTAATTTTAATTGTTGCACTTTTATGTTGCAATAGGAACATTCGGCACACTTGGGGAGAGAAAGACAAATCATGAATAAAGTTTATGTTTGAAGGAATATATCTATGTGTGGACGGCACATTGGGAGGTTGAATGGAAGCACATATAATGGGGTTGTTGGATTGAGCATGTGGGAATTAAATTAGGCAAGACTTTGAATAAAATAATTGAAGTGCTTAGTGGAACAAATAGGCATGGACGGTTTACATTGGGTGGAACCTTGAATAAATTATTTTAAAAGTTAATGCAGGAACATGGCAATTAACAAGGGTGCTGAATTTCTAAATGGATGCATGCTTGAACGGCCAACAAGACATGGAGAATGTTTTAATCGTTTGATTATTAGCCCATAGGCAACAATCAGTGGGAATGCAGATTCAATGGGAGACAAGATGGAATAAACAAATAAGAAATGTGCATGTGTGTTTTAGTGAAGCATGGACGGCATGAAAGAATATGGATCCTTGAAATTTTAAAATCAAGATAATAGGATCTTGGTAGTGGACGGCCAAAGGGAGCTAATGGGTGAATAAATAAATTAAAAGTTGCAAGGTGTTGAAATGAGCACTAGTGAAGAATATTTAAAGCAAGATAGAAGCAACTTGGACAAGAAACTTGGACGGCAACCTTGGTGGAAATAAACATGTGTCAAAAGAAATTAAATAAATAATTGAGGTGTTGAATTATGGTTTTGGACGGCAAGGAATCTTATATTGCCTTGAAATTTTTAAATCAAAATTGAGTGGGATATAATGGATGCATGGTCAAGCATGGACTGCAAATCAAAGACCCAAAATTCTTGCTATTTGTTTTTATTTGTAAGGCACATTGGCTATAAATATTTGGCCATTTTTAGTTTGCAGCAGAACTTGGAATTTGAATGAAAGAAAAATTTCTTTTGGTGAGTACTCACTCTCCTAATTCTCAAGGTTGAATTGACTTATCTAGTTTTCTAGTGGCGTCGTTTTTCCTTGTTTCAACTTATCATCCTTTCTGTGTGTGGCGTTCATTTACCTATACCGTTGGTTCCTATCTCGCTAGATAGTGGGTCTCGGTTTTGTTTCAAAACTCATTCCATCAATTTGAAACTTATAAGATTCGGGTCTTTAATTTTTATTAAATGTTCTTTCTTGTTTCAAATACGTTTCCATCTCAATCTATCACCTATCTTTACATTTCAAAGATATCATTTCCAATAAAATTAATCCTTTTGTTAATTAAAAGAGAAACTACCTAATTTACGATCGGGCAACATTTACGATTCGCCTCCTAACCCGAGACGGGCCGTATCATCTGGTATCAGAGCCAATTAAATTAGGTACGTTTTGATCATCTCGAGTTTTTTTCGAGTAATTAAAAAATCAAAAAAAAAGAAAGCTGTATTTTATTTTCATTGTATTTAGCATATATTGTATTTGAAGTTCAAAAAAAAAAAATTCAAGTTGTAATTTTTGTTTCTTGTATTTCATTATAGTATATTTGAAGTTAAAAAAAAAGAAATACGAAAGTTAAAAAAAAAGTGTGAAAGTTTGCAAGTTTTGTTTCATTACTTCTTTTCCCGATCTTCACCCCCTTCTTCACTCCAACACCACTATACCAAATTTTTTTTTTCAAATTACTTCCACCCCATAACTTCATTTTCCCTTGTACCAATTTTAAAGCCGACCCTCAAGCCGCAATAGGTCTTTCGAAACGAACTACGAATTTGTAAGAGTGAGAAATATCGGTAGAAGGCGCGAGTGTATTCATCAAAAAAAAAAACTTATACGAGTGAAATACGAGTGTGAGCGAAATTTCTTTGTGAGTGACTTGTGAGATTTTGTGGTAAGGTATTTTATTTTTTTTTCGGTTTATTTCCCTCTGTTATAATAGTTTCTTTTTCAGCAACAAAATATGTCTCAAGAAGAGTTCTCATCCAATGATTACCCATACTTGTTGAACGAAATGCGAAAAGCCGTAAACAAGTTGGAAAAGCACTTGGATCGGATCGAGGAACGAGACCAACGAGATCAACTTTCTTCAAGTCGAAGGATGGAGTCAAGATCATCCCGAAGACACACTTTCGAAGAATATTCGAGAAGAGACTGTAATCGAAATTTTTATTCCTCAAGAAGTTCGAAACAGCATTCATCCATGAAAGATTATTCTCAAAGTGGTACATATTATGATTCTTATTCCCTCCAAGAAGACATGCGAGTTGGTCGGTATATTCGTTCAGGAATTTCCAAGAAAGCGTCCATGGAGTATTCTCCCCGAAGAACTCATCGAGATATCTTTGAGAACGCTATCCCTTCTCTTGAACAAAATTTTACTCATTTTGATTCTTTTGTATCGACTTCTTGTCATAATGAAAGGAAGAGAGAAAAAGAACTAAAAAGAAAAGAAAGGCAAAAGAAGATCATGAGAGAAAACGAGCGAATATGGAACAAACTCGAGAGAAGAGAAAAAGAAGAAAAGGGAGAAAAAGAAAAGGAAATTGAGATTGAGAAAAAGGAGAGTGTTGAAAGAGAAAAAGAGTTGGAAAAAGGAACACGAACACAAGATGAGCAAGAAAAAGAGAGTGGTTTTTCTACTAACTCCTTGGAATTATGTTCTTCTTTTGTTTCTTCATTTTAGGTGTCCAATGTATGGCACGATGATTTCCAACTTCAGTACCTTCCCGAAGAAAAGCAATTTCATTTGAGTGAAAAAGGTAAGGAAGGTAAGGAAAGAAAGTGTTCTGAAGTAATACAATCTCCATCGAATTTTTTGTATAAATATGATTTTTCTTCTAACCCCAATTTGTTTGATTGTAGATATTACGAGATTAATTCATTGTCTAACATGAAATCATTGAGCTTTTGTAAATACATTTTGAAATATGTTAAGAGTTTTAATCACTTTATCTTGAACGTACATAATTCTTATTGGTCTAACGTGATTGATTTTTTGGAACCTAAGTCCCATAAATCAGACATATGTTTCGATTTGTTTTGTGGAAAACTCAAGTATCATCCGGTAAGTTTGAAAGATTTCTATATTCTTGATACTTGGTTTTTGAATAAGGTAACGAATTTTGTCAATTTTGTTTTTAATTTTTATTCGTTCCTTAAACAATTTTTATGGCTGTATTTGAAATTCACTTTCCATTTGAAAATGGTTGAGTTGAACGCGAAGCTTCGATTACACTACTTGACCGTGGAGAGAAGGTTTGTATTACTCGATCAAGGTAAGACTGATCTTTATCTTTCTGAGTATAAGGGTAAGTCTTCTAAAACTGTTGATGCGTTGTTACTCTCTTCGGATTACGATAAGCTTTGTGTTGCTAACTTTGTTTTTGCCAAACATCTAGATCATGTTATGATTAATTGTCTTATATTACCTATTGATGGTCTATTTGTTTTAAGGGTCGACAAAGGGATTCTTGTGTTTGATACTTGTTATTATTCGTGTATGAGAGAACCCACATATCGAACAATGCAAGGTTTGGTTGTTCAATTATGTGTTCCATGTGAATTTTGACATCTATCTACTTGTGATGCTTATGTATATCATTTAATTTACTATTTACATGATAAGCATAATTTTTGGATTCCAAGTAGATCATATGCACGCCTTGAGATCTTTTCAAATTTGTTGCAAATGTTTGACAAGGCATTACTTCTTTTGTACGGTAATTGGGTGCTGCCCGATCGCATGAGAGTTATTTGTTTGGTGTTGTTTTTATTCAGGTTGCAATATGTTTAAAACATTGCTTGCTAATTCTTGAATTTTCTTTTCAGGTATTGCTATTATCATCCTTCCCGTTTGATCGAGGAAAAACGAACAAGGAGTTTTGTTCGAATAACCAACAGGTCGATTCGAGGATGAATCGTCTTGAAGAGGGAGGGGATGAAACGGGCACGCCTGGGGCACCCACCGAATTTTCAAGTTGACGAAGCTCGAATGCCAAATTTTAATTTTTTTATTGCTTTAAATAAATCGAGTCTTTGAATTTGTTGAAAATTAAATTGCTGAATTTTAATTAAATGAATTAAACATCTTAATTTGTTTAATTGATTTTCTATAGCAAATTAATTTGCCAAATAATTAGTATCATATTAAATATGTCTAGATGTCTATTGTTAATTTTATGAGCCAATGGGTTAATTTTAATTGTAGCACTTTTATGTTGCAATAGGAACATTCGGCACACTTGGGGAGAGAAAGACAAATCATGAATAAAGTTTATGTTTGAAGGAATATATCTATGTGTGGACGGCACATTGGGAGGTTGAATGGAAGCACATATAATGGGGTTGTTGGATTGAGCATGTGGGAATTAAATTAGGCAAGACTTTGAATAAAATAATTGAAGTGCTTAGTGGAACAAATAGGCATGGACGGTTTACATTGGGTGGAACCTTGAATAAATTATTTTAAAAAGTTAATGCAGGAACATGGCAATTAACAAGGGTGCTGAATTTCTAAATGGATGCATGCTTGAACGCCAACAAGACATGGAGAATGTTTTAATCGTTTGATTATTAGCCCATAGGCAACAATCAGTGGGAATGCAGATTCAATGGGAGACAAGATGGAATAAACAAATAAGAAATGTGCATGTGTGTTTTAGTGAAGCATGGGCGGCATGAAAGAATATGGATCCTTGAAATTTTAAAATCAAGATAATAGGATCTTGGTAGTGGACGGCCAAAGGGAGCTAATGGGTGAATAAATAAATTAAAAGTTGCAAGGTGTTGAAATGAGCACTAGTGAAGAATATTTAAAGCAAGATAGAAGCAACTTGGACAAGAAACTTGGACGGCAACCTTGGTGGAAATAAACATGTGTCAAAAGAAATTAAATAAATAATTGAGGTGTTGAATTATGGTTTTGGACGGCAAGGGATCTTATATTGCCTTGAAATTTTTAAATCAAAATTGAGTGGGATATAATGGATGCATGGTCAGCATGGACAGCAACTGAAGACCCAAAATTCTTGCTATTTGTTTTTATTTGTAAGGCACATTGGCTATAAATATTTGGCCATTTTTAGTTTGCAGCAAAACTTGGAATTTGAATGAAAGAAAAATTTCTTTTGGTGAGTACTCACTCTCCTAATTCTCAAGGTTGAATTGACTTATCTAGTTTTCTAGTGGCGTCGTTCTTTCCTTGTTTCGAACTTATCATCCTTTCGGGTGTGGCGTTCATTTACCTATACCGTTGGTTCCTATCTCGCTAGATAGTGGGTCTCGGTTTTGTTTCAAAACTCATTCCATCAATTTGAAACTTATAAGATTCGGGTCTTTAATTTTTATTAAAGGTTCTTTCTTGTTTCAAATACGTTTCCATCTCAATCTATCACCTATCTTTACATTTCAAAGATATCATTTCCAATAAAATTAATCCTTTTGTTAATTAAAAGAGAAACTACCTAATTTACGATCGGGCAACATTTACGATTCGCCTCCTAACCCGAGACGAGCCGTATCAATTGTTCCCTTAGATCTCTGTACAGCTTAATGCCTCCGGGATGCATAGCATAAGGGCTACTATGCGCTTCCCAAAGAATTCTCTGTCTTAACTCCTCGTCCCTCGGCATACAGACCTTTCCTTTGTAGCACAATACTCCTTCATCATTAACGACATAATCCTCTACCTCTCCATTCTATACTTGCTGTAACTTAGCACTTAGGTCCTTGTCAGCCAACTGTCCCCTTTTCACCTCATTCAGCCATGTGGACTTGACTTGCAACTCTGCCAACAGGCTTCCATCATCATACAAACTTAAGTGAGCGAACATAGCCCTTAGATCCGACACAACCTTCCGACTTAGGGCATCAGCCACTACATTCGCCTTGCCCGGGTGGTACTCTATCGAGCAATCATAATCCTTCAATAACTCCACCCACCTTCGCTGCCTTAAGTTCAACTCCTTCTGAGTCAACAGATACTTAAGGCTTTTGTGGCCTGTGTAGATCACTGACCTTTCTCCATAGAGGTAGTGCCTCCACACCTTAAGGGCGAAAACCACTGCTGTCGAGAAGCATAAGCGACTACTTTTCCATCTTGCATTAGAACACACCCTAATCCCGTGTGCGAAGTGTCATAGTACACCACAAAATCCTTCCCTGCCTCCGGCTGAATTAACACTGGAGCTTCTGTCAACACCCTTTTAAGCTTTTCGAAGCTCTCCTGTTGCTTATCCGTCCATTCAAAGGGTACTTCCTTCCTTAGCAACTTTGTCAAAGGCGCGGCTATTGACGAGAACCCTTCCACGAACCTTCTGTAATAGCCTGCCAAACCTAAGAAACTTAGAATCTCAGCCACGGACCTTGGTGGTTTCCAATCCAACACTGCTTCAATCTTCCTAGGATCCACCCTTATACCTTTTGCGGATACTACATGTCCTAAGAACGCCACCTCTTTAAGCCAAAATTCACACTTGCTGAATTTGGCATAGAGCTTTTTCTCCCTCAATACTTGTAACACTATTCGTAAGTGCTCATCATGCTCCTCCTCCGACTTCGAATACACAAGAATGTCATCGATAAACATGACGACAAACCTATCTAAGTAGGGTTGGAAAATCCGATTCATCATATCCATGAACGCGGCTGGAGCGTTTGTTAACCCAAACGGCATTACTACAAACTCAAAATGGTCGTATCTTGTCCTAAAAGCGGTCTTATGGATATCTGCATCCTTCACCTTTAACTGATGATATCCCGACCTTAAGTCTATCTTTGAGAATACCGCGGCCCCCTTCAGCTGATCGAACAAATCATCGATCCTTGGCAAAGGATACTTATTCTTAATGGTCAGCTTATTCAACTGACGGTAATCTATGCACATCCGCATAGTTCCGTCCTTCTTCTTTATGAACAGGACCGGTGCTCCCCATGGAGACACACTGGGTCGAATGAACCCACGATCCAACAATTCTTGGATTTGGGCCTTGAGCTCAACTAATTCCTTCGTTGCCAGCCGGTATGGAGCAATTGACACAGGAGCTGTTCCTGGTATCAAATCTATTCCAAATTCCACCTCCCTATCTGGGGGTATTCCTGGTAATTCCTCCGGAAACACATCTTCAAAGTCCTTTACCATTCTAACTCCACTAACTCCCCCTTCTTTTGCGTCTACAGCACTGACGAAGGCCAGAAATGCCTTGTACCCTTTCCTAACCATTTTCTCAGCCTTCAACGCTGAAACTACGTTAGACAGGTAGTTTCCTCTTTCTCCGATCATTACTACTACTTCATCCTTCGGAGTCCTTAGTTCCATTCGTTTAGCCGCACAGTCCAACACGGCTCGGTGCTCTACTAACCAATCCATACCAAGTATGAGGTCAAATTCTCTCAAGGGTAACTCCATTAAGTCGGCCAAAGTTCACTCCTCGAATTTCTAGGGTACACTCGAAAGATCTTATCCACCACTACGCTTTGGCCTAATGGGCTTACTACGATCATCTCCCTATCAGAAAGTTCAGAGTCTAGACCTAGTGTTTCCACTACACTACATGCAACATATGAATGGGTCGAGCCCACATCAATAAGAGCAAAATAGGGCTTGCCATGAATAAGGAACGTACCGGTTATGACGTCCGGCGCGTCTCCATCCTCCTTCCGGCCAACCGCATAAACCAAACCCGGTTGCCTTGCCTCAGCATTGACAGCACCTCTGCCCTGAGTTCCACGTCCTCTGTCAGTACCATTACCTCTATTATTTGAACCACGAACTTGTTGAGGCTGTTGTACACCTCTACCAGCCTGACTAACATTCTGAGCTGCTGGCCAACTCTTCTCCGGTTTCTTTGGACAATCCTTAATCATGTGGTCCTTGGACCCACACCTGAAACATCCTCCTGTCCTCTTCCAACATTCTCCTAAGTGTCTCTTTCCACATAGATCACAAGGACGATACTGTCCTCCTGCACCAACTTGCTGACCTCGCGGCCCACCAACTCTGGGCCTTTTCTGCCCACTCCCAGACGATCCTGACGACCCATAACCCCTCTTGGGCCTATTCCTATCAGAGCTCTGCTTAACCGAGTCCTTAATTCCCTTGGCTACCTTAGCCTTTTCCACTAACGCGAAAAATTCCCGTTCCTAATGTGGGGCTATGAGCAACCTTAAATCATCCCTCAAATCATCCTCAAATCGGACACACCGTTCATGCTCCGTAGCCACCACACCTCGAGCATAACGGCTCAGCCTCAGAAACTCAGCTTCATACTCTGCCACGAACTTGTTCCCTTGAACCAGCCCCATAAATGCTTTCCTTTGCTCATCAGTATACCGGGTACCGACATACTTCTTCTGATAAGCCGTCTTAACATAGTCCCACGTCAGATCTTCAGCTGTGGCACCATCACGAACTGTGAGCCACCATTGGTATGCTTCATCGCTTAGGAATGCCACCATTCCTTTCAGCTTCTCCTCAAGAGTCAGATCTAGTTCACCCATAATCCGCTCAGTTGATTCCAACCAATACTCAGCGGTATTGGGTGCCACTCCTGACACTTCACGGAACACCTCAGCTCTGTTGGCACGAAGTCGCTCAGGTACCGACTTTCAAGATCCCGAATTTCCTCCTGCACCAGCCACCAGCTCAAGAACTCGCAGCACATCCTGCGACACAGCTTCATCCCCCGTCTGAGCTTGCTGCTCAACACCAACAGCTGGGGGTGGTGGTGGCAGTGGTACCTCATTGTCAGACCCCTGACCCGACCTAATGGGTTCCGACACGGTCATCCTACCTTTACCGCGTCCTCGCACGTTACGTCCACGTCCCCTAGAGCTCATTTCTAACGTCGTGATCTGATTAAGAAGTTTTATGAATTAGTCCTTGTTTCACTTGATTACCCGCGAAGAAGTTTTATGAAAAGAATTTTTAGGAGTGGTTCTTTCGTATTCATACATGCACACAGTCTTTTCATTCATACATCCATCAATCAATTATGAACTTTCGTTCATTCAGAGAAATGTTGTAGTTTTCATTGTTGTTGTTTTTGCACTACCTAGAGGTATTTTCGTAATTTGTCCTACAGGGGTATTTTCGTAATTTTTCAAAAGAAAAAGTTCCTTGGTGATTTTGTCAAAAAGTATTTTGGAATTTTTAAATTCCTGGGGTATTTTGGAAAATTTTAAAATTTGAGGGCATTTCGGTAATTTTGAATCTCGAGGGTATTTTGGTAATAAACCAGGGTAAATTCGTAAAGTTTAATAATTCCGGGGTATTTCAAAATTTGCAAACCTTTGAGGGTTCTTTTTGTGAATTTGCTTTCTATTTTGGTGATATTGCAACAATTTTGGAAATTAGGGTCATTTTGGTAATTTTGTAAGTTAAGGGCAATTTCGTAATTTTTCAAAATCAAGATGTTTTTGATATTTTGCAAATTAGGGCTTTTGAACACTTAGTAGAGAAATGAAATTTAGATAAAAAACTGTGAGTATTTTGGAAATTTCATAAACCAGGGGCATTTTTGTAATTTTACCACTGTGGGTATTTTTGTAATTTTACAAACCAAAATTTTTCTAACAATTTTGTAAAAATAGTTCTCACAAATTAAAAAGGTAATTTTAGGAGTTTTAAAACTAGGGTTTTTAAGAAAAACACGGCTAGTTCCCTTTTCGGGTTTTAGTTATTGTGTTTAGCCTATGACCGAGTCCTCTTGGCTGGGGTGAACCAAAGCTATGCACCAGGTAGGATTCGAATAGAGAGGAGGTGAGTCCCGCGGACTGCTTAAATACCAAGCTCCCACTGAAACCATTCCTAGACATGTGCACAGAGGTTGCCACACCCACTAAGTCCTCTAGGTTAGGGTGAACCGAAGCTACGCACCAGGTAGGATTCCTGCGAAGAGGAGGTGAGTCACTAGGACTGCTTAAATACCAGGCTCTTCCGGATCCAATCCTAGACATGCGCACAGGGGTTACCACACCCTAACTCGGCTACATAGGTTTGTTTAGTTAGGCATTTAAGTCTTATGTATTTGTGTTTGAGTAGACTAGTCCTACGGTTCAAGTACCTAGCATACTATTCTACGTTCCATTTCATTCCTACCCTTCTACAATTCATAAAGCACACAGATGGTTAGAGGTACTTACCTGGTGGACTACGGGTCGGAGACTCAGGTGCCATGCCAGAAAACCTGCTGATTTCATAACATATTTTTAGAAAACTTATTTGGGCTCGATTCGAAAACATTTTGGGCCTTAGCCCACAGGCCGAGAGTTTAAACTGGGCTCTGATACCAAACTGAAACACCCCAAACCCGGCCCACGAGCCTTGACTGGATTTGGTATGTTCCTCGAAGAAACCGGTTAAAAATCTTTTTATTACTTTGGAAATCTGTGGGTTTTGAGGATAGTTTGCTAATGGATTGGGCTCGAGTTGAAAACAAATTTATTTTGTATTGAAACCCATTTAATTTCATGTGACAAAATATTTAAAGTTTATTTTAAATTAAAATTTACTTAGTCTCTAATAAATAAAACTCTGTAACATAGCAATTAAACCAGAAAATAACATAATTCACTATGGCCTTATTACATCAAGTAAAATCCCAAAATAAAATTATTAAGTACTTAAAAGAAATAAAAGGTCCAATTTAAATGAAACTTCAAGATGAGCATGGCCACCATAAGATCTGTCGTCCCGGTCCATCACTGTTCATCACCTGAAACATGTTCCCACAACGGGGTGAGTCAACAGACTCAATGTGTACTACAACACTAAATCTTAACAACTTAGGCATACATAATCATATCACATAACAATTCTTATAACAGATCAAAATAATGACGCAATCCCGAACCCAAACCTAAAAGCCATCCGCTACACATCCCCGTACCAACCTGTACACCGTGGGGACTACTAAGTCAACCCTCTATCCGCTACACACCATCGAAGGCGATCCATCTGCGATCGACGTGCTCATCGCCTCTTATGAGTATTCGTGGTCTTAGGTCACCACACTCGAGATATCATGGTCTTAGGTCACCACATTCGGATTATTATCGTGGTCTTAGGTCACCACATTCAGATTATCGTGGTCTTAGGTCACCACGTTCAGATACAGTGGTCTTAGGTCACCACATTCAGATTATCGTGGTCTTAGGTCACCATGTTCAGATACAGTGGTCTTAGGTCACCATATTTAGATTATCGTGGTCTTAGGTCACCACGTTCACTTCCCCTTTTAAATAACCCATATGCCCCAAATCATATATTATGCATTAATAAGCCAATTTTCACATTCTTATAACTTTTCACATGTTAAAAATAACATATTTCATAATCCTAGTAGGAGTAGGAAACGTACCTGAGTACTTTGTACCATTCATGGTACCTTAGCCATATTCTTGCACATTCTTATAATCACATACAAATTAAATATTGCCATAAATATATTAAGGAATAGTGTGAAGTACACACATGATACACTTAGCAGCTCACTTATATCCCGAAAAGCTTGATCTAATGCCTTAGATCTCAAGTCCCTACATTCGGCCAAACGTAAAAATTTAATAAAAGGCCTTTCGGCCATAAATCCAAATCCTATCAGGATTGTATAACCCAAAACCTACCTTGGCGCCAAATTCCGAGATCTTTACTATACTCTTCTTGTATTCGGCCAAGCTTTAAATCACTTTAACAAATTAGTTTCGGCCTTTGCAAAAAAAATAAGGAATAAATCTTAGTCAACAATTAAGGCCTTGGCGGAATGTACATATGGACTTACCTTGAAATTCTCAAATCCCGGAATCCTTGTACACCTCTGTCGAAATCCCTATGGACTTATATATATTAGATCTGATTTTCAATCACTTAAACATAAGAAATAACCTTAGACCGATTGACTCACCTTAGATCTTTGAAAATCCCAACAGATCTCCTCTTGTTATTTGACAACCACTAAATCCCGAAAAAACCCTTAATCTTTGTAATCGACAGCACCTTTGTTTGAAGCCCTTCAAAGATTCGGCTATGAAGACTTGAAGATTAGATGGCTATGGTCACTTATGTATTCGACTTTTGATGGATTGAAAAGAAAAGAAATCGGCTGATGGTGTATCTTGAATTTTTGGCTTTGACTAACAAAAAGAAGAAGAACAAGGCTCTAGGAAATTCGGCAAAGAGAGGAGAATTTGCTTAGGAAATTCGGCAAAGGAAGAGTGAATGAATGAATGGCCTCTTTTCCTCTAGTTGCCGAAATTACTAGCTAGAGTCCCTTACTTGGCCACCACTCTCCCTTATTTTGATAGCTTTATCCCTTGAATTATCACTTTATTCAAATTAAAAGAATTTAATCCCACAATTATCTCTTGAAAATAATGATAAATAAAAATCTATTATTTATCCACCTATTTAGCCAAAATTTAAAGAGAATAAAACTCTTCTCCAAATGCCTTGGTGCCGTCCAACTCCCTGCCCTTGTAGCAAAATAAAAATTCTTTTATTTTGATTCCTATGTGACTCGAACCTTGGCCCCTTCCTCATTGAACATGGCGTCACTAGCTAGGCCCTAAGTGATGCCTTGTAGCCATTTTACCAAGGCTATTTGTATGTCATATTTCACATACATTTTCTTTTAAGACCACCTTGCCTTAATTTCCCCTTTTTAAACTTTAAAACTTAACATTTCTATGACATTTCCTTACATTTCCAAGTTTCCAAAAATTTTTGTTTCCCACTTTAAACTTGACATTTCCTTACATTTCCAAGTTTCTAAAAATGTTCGCTTTCCTCTTTTGAATCATTTCTAAATCATTTCCTTACATTTCCTAGTTTCCAAAAA
This sequence comes from Gossypium bickii, assembly GCA_025503065.1. NCBI lineage: Eukaryota > Viridiplantae > Streptophyta > Magnoliopsida > Malvales > Malvaceae > Gossypium > Gossypium bickii. Next base: position 56,753,146 of record CP106714.1, on the reverse strand, counting down.
TGTCCACTTTAAACTTAACATTTTCATACATTTCCAGGTTTCCAAAAATGTTCAAAATATATGCATAACACATAAGACATGTCATTTCGTACAATTAACCAAAAATGCATAGGCCCTTTTCAGGATGTTACAAGCACCGATCAATTATTGCTCTTGCCTACTCAAAAGAACAACAACAACCTTCTATAAGAGATTGTACACGAAACCAAAAAGAAAAAGGCAGAATCGATACTTACCGAACAACGAACTTACACGCTTAAACAACGAGAACGAATGGAAAAAGAAAATGAAAAGAGAATAGTTGAGGGGAAAGGATTTCAACAGCAATGGTGGGGGAGGAAGAAGGGAAACGGCAGAGAGAGAAGGAAAATTTGAGATGGGAAGTAGTTTTGGAAAAACAAAAATCAAATCCTAACAGATTTTCCCTATCTCCCCACTATCACACAACTTCACAGACTTTCAATCCCAATCAAACTCATCCACTCTACACGCTCTATGCAAAAAGAATTACTCCCTCGCTCACGCAAGGATTCGAACACAGGACCTTTAACAAATTAACACTCCACTTAACCACTAGACCAGTAGGCCCATTCTGTTAATTACTTGCAAACTTTTAACTAAAAGCCTACTGACCAAAGATAGGGCTTAATTTATAGGAATAACAAAATTTGCCCAAGTCATGGCTTGAACTCAAAACTTATCAGACACTCCCAGAACACTTAACCACTGAAGCAGATAGATATTTTTTGTGTCACACAAACGCAAAAACAAAGATTAAAATTTTGGGGTATTACAATTAATGAATTAATTATTTAAACAGATTGAAATTGTAATTAATTGACACAATACTTAATCAGTGCATGTTTAATCATCTAAGATAGATGAGGGTTAAATTAGCAACGGTATCTAACGATACATTAGCCTTGCATAACTTGCAAGATTGTTGTGATTAAACTATTTCAAGGTAGAAATACATTGTTACCTTGTGTAATCTTTTATATGCTTATGAAAATGAATTAATTGTTTGAATTGACATAGAGATACATACAAGAGATTATTTTAATTTCATAAATATGTATGTGCATTAACACATTTGCTTATTAAAATTTGTTTAATCGGTTGAATTGACGTAGAGATATAGTCAAGAGATAAATGGATTTTGGTAGGTAAGTATGTTCATAAGTTATCAAATTACCGAGTTTCCGTGAATTTATTCTTAACAACATGAACATGAGTTTAATAATTCTAAGTTTAGAAATGTAATTAATCTAACAAAATTATGTCATCTTGATTAAAATCATCTTTTGAAATCGTGCATTGGAACTTTTATTTTCTATTTATTTATGTTACTTAGTTAAAAATCTTAGTTTTTAATCACCTCCTCAAATCAAAATATTTTTCTTCACCAAAGTATTTTAAATTGCATTCATAAATAATTCTTTTCACAGTCTCAGTGGGTACGATAACTTGGCATTTACTTGTCACTTTATTAGTTGTTGCGATTGTGTACACTTGCACATTTTCGTCGTTCCAGGCACCCATGCAGTATCACTATCCCAGAAATGTAGTGTAACACCCCTCACCCGTGTCCAACTCCGGGACAGGGTTTGAGGTGTTACTGGACTTAAACATTCACAATCGTACAAAACCGAGTTACCAAATTTCACCCAAAATTAAAACTTTTTAAACACATGCATATCGTCCCTTATACATGCGTTCGAAGCCTATAACATACATCGGGGTGGTTCAGGACTAAACTGAGAACTTTGAAAATCTTTGGGCAACTTAACCAATTTTTTTCTTTGGAAAGTCACACGCCTATGTAACTCTCTGATTTTGACGTCAGCAACCATTTAAGGGCACACGGCCAAGGCACACGTCCATGGCCAGATGCCGTATCCTCCACATGGCTAAGACACACAGTCGTGTCTCTACCCATGTGGTCAAAACTTAGGCAAAATTCCAAGCCTTTTTTTCATCTTTACATGCACACACATACATTTGACCTTGTCATCTATTTAATCACTTATACCACACAATATGACATTAACACATAGCATGGACAAATAGGCTTACAGGCCAAAATCATCATAAGCCACATCTCATGGCTATAATCAACAAATCAATATAAGCCAATACATTTGATTAATCACAACAACATCCATCATAGAAAAATTAAGTCCCTATACATGCCACTCACTTGAAAACATTTAACATACATATGCCAATACTCTAAGGATAATGGCTCGATAGTGTGATGCTGCATCCGACGATCTCCAACCCTGAGCTGACCTGACAAAACTAAAAGAAATAGAAAGGAGGGAGTAAGCTTTACACTTAGTAAGCTCGCATGAAAATAATAAGCAATGGGATAGCATACTATTTTCATATTCTTTCTATTTATTCAATTTCCAGTTAAGTTGTTTCCTCAAGTCACAATCATTAAATTATTTATATCTGGAGCTACGGAACTCCGAATTAAGATCTGTTAATTTTCCATGAAATTATACTCACATATCTTCTTACCATAAAATTTCCAGAATTTTTTGTTTAACCAATCAATACAGTTTATTCATTAAAGATTCCCCTGTTTCGCTATTCGATAGCTCTAACACCTCTTCATTAAAATTAAAATTCCTCATTATAAAGAGCTTGGATAACCTTCCCGTTTGTCTCTCTCGAAAATTCTGAGAATATAAATTATAGACCATAACCATTTTTATACAATTTTTAGTGATTTTCTAAATTTGGAATAGGCGTTTTCTAAAACCATTCAGACCCTGTCTCACCAAAATTTAAATATCTCATAATAGAAAATTTATTTACTCACATCATTTTTTTTATGTTAAAATAGGCTCAATAAGCTTTAATTTAATCTATCATTCAGTATATAATTCAATTTCTACTATTTATGGTGATTTTTCAAAATCACATAACTGCTGCTGTTTCAATCTATTTTACTGAAAATTTTACTCTCCCATGTTTTCTTTATATTACTTCCATATATGCACACATAACACCAAGGATGTTCAATACTAGCCATAAAAATGAATAATCATTACCAATATTTACGATTACTCATAATGGCGCTTACACCATATTAGCCTTACCTCAATTTTAATCACGTATCACATATCAAACACATTATGCACATACACACATGGTCACATGCACCCTTGCTCACACGTACATTTGCCACATTTCTCAATTGGTCACATTCACACCTGCACTTATTCATAACATGATCGCACCAATCACCATTAGTAAGTTATCTCGTTGAACCCCTTCGGAAAACGCCTGATACTCAGTGGTCTCAGCACATAGCTCCACCTACACATAATTCGGCTTTCTTGTACACATGGTGAAGGTCCCTTATCACCTATGTGACCTAGCCATACCATCTCGTAGCTTTCTTATCTACATGACGTCCAACACTAGGAACCACTCATGTGACCTAGCTACTCATAACCTGTAACTTTTTTGTACACATGGTATACACACAGTATTACACATGTGACCTAGTTACATATGAAATTATTATCTCGTAGCTTTCTTGCACACATGGTGAAAGTCCCTTATCATCCATGTGGCCTAGCTACATATCAAATTTTACCATCTCGTAGCTTTCTTGTGCACACGGTGAAGGTCCCTTATCACTCGTGTGACCTAGCTACATATTGCCCATATCTCTCGGTTTTTCAAAAGTTCAATGGAGAATTTCTCATTCCATACATTTTCATATTTTAGTTATCACCCAATGATTTCCATAATATCTAGCAAAATAATTATTGAGCAAGTAAAATAAATGCATTATTTACATATTAACTTTCCATTTCAGATAATAACCATAGTCATAGAAAACACCTTTAAGCACAACATTTCAACCCATTTTCCATGTCACCTATGTCACCTTTTAGCATAAACATATTATTAAATCAATTCACCAACATAATATACTAAACATGTAATTCAACAAAATCAATTTAATACCACAATTTAGGTTTCAAACATACATTACAACATTATTGCATTATTATTAACACACCAACTTACCTCGGATCCAGAAACGGCAATTTACCAACTTTCCCCATTTTCGGTTTTCCTTCCGTTCTAGGTCCAAATCTTGTTTTTCGGGGTCATGAAGCTTGGAAAGCTTGAAAACCCTATCCATGGCTTCCCACATGTTAAATTCGGCCTCAGCTTGGAGATGGACAAATTTGGCATTTAAATTTTGTTTTTAATTGATTTAATTCACTAAATTATAAAAATGCCCCTTAAAATAATCTTTTGAAACATACCCATCCATGTCCATTTTTGTCCACCAGCTTAATCAATGGTTTAATTATCATTTAAGGACCTCCAATTTAAAATTTCATAACAATTGGACACCTCTAACATGTAGAACTCAACTTTTGCACTTTTTACAATTTAGTCCTTTTGACTAAATTGAGTGCCCAAACGTCAAAAATTTCGAATGAGATTCTCATGAAATCATTCTGTGAAATTGTAGACCATAAAAATATAAATAAAATAAATTTCTCAACATCGAATTTGTGGTCCCGAAACCACTGTTTTGACTAAGCCCAAAATTGGGCTGTTACATGTAGAGATTAGCTAGCCTCTGAAATCAATGCAAACCTATATAATGGGAAGACTTGGTCAATCTATACACAATGACCCAAACGAGTCTTTCTTAGTAGGTGTTAAATGTAACCCACTAACAAAATCCATGGTCACTCTCTCCTATTTCCACAACGGATTTCAGATCAGCTACAATAACCCCGAAGAAAACTTATGCTCGACCTTAACCTACTGACAAGTCAAACACTTTAACAAAAATTATATTACCTCAGGCTTAAGACATGACCACCAATACGACTCCCTTAAGTCATGGTACATCTTATTACCGCCAGGATACATGGCATAAGAGCTACTGTACGCTTCCTATAGTATAGACTGTCGTAAAGTCTGATCATTTGATACACAATATTTTCTTTTGAAATACAAGATACCATCAGAATTAATCCTAAAGTATTTAGTCGAACCGTCCTCAATTTGCTTAAATCAAGGCACTAAAGAATCCTCTAATCACTGTTTATCCCTGATTTCCTAAACCCAAATATGCTTTACTTGTAACTCAACAAGAATACCCCCATCATCAAACAGACTGAAACGGGCGAACATAGCCCTCAACTCAGACATCGCCCTTCTTCTCAAGGTGTCAACCACTACAGTAGCCTTCCTATGATAATAATCAATCTTGCAATTATAATCCTTTAGCAGCTCAATCCATCTGTGCTACCTCAACTTAAGTTTTTTTCTGTGTGAGGAGATATTTGAGACTATTGGGATCCATGTAAATAATACACTTCTCACTACACAAATAATGTCTCCAATCTTAATAGTGAAAACAATAGTCACCAACTCCAAATCATGGGTCGGACAATTGAACTTATGTGGCTTAAGTTATCTCAAGGCATAAGCTACCATTTTACCATCCTACTTAGAACACACCCAAACCCAACATGTGAAGCATCACTGTATACTATAACACGTAGGTTTGTGCAAGTGTACATAGTCGTTATCAAGTAATAAGTAAGTAAAAACGTTATCGTCTCTATAGGGACTGTATATGTTAATCAATTAATTGTAAAATTAGAGTTAACAATCTGGTAATAAAAACACAATATTTTTGAGTGGTGTCATGTAAAAATAATTACTAAATGTAAGATGATCCCTAATGCAATTTTAATCTAAATGCAAAGTATGAGGTGAAATGTATGAAATGAGTGACAAAAACACAAAATTCAACAATCAATAACATGAATAGGCTAGAATAATTACATCATTAAACTTTATTCATTTTTCTCATGCTTAACAGTGTTCGAAAAATATTCCATGGCAACTCAATTTTTCATGAGCTTTGAAACCAAATTAAGTCCTTTTTAGAATCTTTAACTTAGTAAAACATGCATTTTACTAATCATATTAAACTAAAGGTTCTTTTCTGATTTAATTTCAACTATAGGGACCTCCAATAAATATCCCAAAACTTATTTTTGGGCAACCAACATGCTTGTGCTAAATTGGGCTTGTCTTCTCCTTGTTTGGACGGTTTTGTGACCCATTAAAAAATCAGACCTGTCCACCATGTAACATCATTTTTAACTAGGTCAAAGTAACATCTCCATGACCCAATTTGCATGCAATTGCCATCCAAGTAGGGTAGAATTACACATGTCCATGCACGAATTATAATAAGCTTCATATTATATCAACTTCATGTTCCCCCTATATAGTAAAATATAACACATTAATAAATAACATGAAATAATGTAATTTGTGCACAAAATTAATACAATAAAGCACGTATTTGCATTTTTTTATAAATTCTTGCCCATCATCGGTATATAAAAAAAATAACCTAATTAATTAACAAATACTTGAAATTAATATTATTTTTAAGTAAAAAGGTGTTATAAACTGCTAAAAAGACCTATATAAATTAGAGTTTACACACCCCTAAACTTAATCCATTGCTCATCCCGAGCAATGTTTCATGTAAAGCACAACTTTTGCTAAGGCAAATTTTGCAATAAGTTTAAGCAGAATCAATCTATCTTTGAACATAACCATGCATCAACAAAATCATGCTCACAAACTCTTTTTATTGATAAGTTGCTCATATGCAAACATTATTTCAAAATTTTATCCTAAGTGCAGAAAAATACTAGCATAAGTCATAAAATGCATGCTTTTCAAGATCATAAATAACATTCACCATTTGATTAAAGTTTCCTTATCAATCAAACAAAGCAATCACAAGGTTTAATTAATGGTTCATATGTTAAACTTAGCAGTTCCTCTCCACTAATGTAGTTGGCATAATCATCCAAATCAATAGGTCTTTTATAAGATTGTAATGGGGCTAGGCTGAAGGTAGGGATAAACAGAAGTGAATTTTTAAGTTCAGTAATGTTAACCCTAACTTTGCCTTGGATCTTTTCAAGGTACATACTTCCTACTAATGGGTTCTTCACCCCCTAAACTTAATTTTGAAGCATATGCCCAATATTTCTTAATACTTTGAGTATTTATTTTTGCTCTTTTTGCTTGACATTTGAATAGAGCTTTTCTTTAACATACGAATAACATGTACATCTTTTTGAATTTTTCCTCGATCTTTGCTCACCAAGATAAGTATAGTTAAGATAGGTGCAACAATAAGATAAAATTTTAAAAAAGATGGTAGCATGGCTTATGATGTAGGTAAATAACAATAAAATAGGCTTTAGGGCTCAAATTAAGGTTTCAAGGGTCAAACTCATATGGTAGGCTTGAAAGGCTTAAACGATCCACGGAAAATGTGACTAAACTCATATGGTAGGCTTGAAAGGCTCAAACGATCCAAGGAAAATGTGACTAAAAAATGTGACTAAATGATCTAAAGATTCTTATGCCTCCTAGGATTTCACCTCAAGAAAGTTACTAAGTCAATTCTAAGCACTTAAATCTTCATGCAGGTCTATCTCAAAAAAAGTTCAATTTTCATGGAAAAACGCTACATAAGACCTCAGAACATACAAGCATTCCATAACTTAGGATAACATAAAAAAAACTCAGATAAAATCAAAAACCATATTTAATTTGAGATAACTTATGAACAAAAATTTTCTTTGAACTTCATTTTATTTCAGCAACCTCATGTGGAAGCATTGAAACATACTTAACAAAATTTTAAAAATCATGTTAATATTGTTTTACCCCTCCATCTAAAAAGAAGCAATGTCCTCATTACGTAAGTGAAGTAATGAATGAGAACTGAACACCAGGTAGGATAGCAAGAAAGAGAGGTGATCCATGAAGACTGCTTAAGTACCAAGTCTTTCTCAAAAATCCAACCCTAGACATGTCCGTTCACATTACCACATTACTTTTCTTTTTATTAGAGAAGAGGCATTTAGCTTATTTTATTCATGTTTGCAATTTTATTGTGCAAAAGAAAAATACTAACTATGAAAGAAATATAAATGCTTAAAAATAAATAAATGCTAAGAAAAAGAAATTTCCCCCTTTATATTTGTGTCATCCTCCATGCAGTTGAGAGTCAAAGACTCGAATGTGCCGAAAACCGCATTTTGGACAAGGTATGGTCAGTAACAAACGCCCCTGCTGTGTTTATGGATTTGATGAATCACATCTTTCAGCCATATTTAGATAAATTTGTTGTTGCCTTTATTGACGATATATTGATCTACTCTTGGGATGAGAATGAGCAAGCTGAGCATTTGAGAATGGTTCTGTAAATTTTGAGAGATAAACAATTATATGCCAAGTTTAGTAAAAGTGAATTTTGGCTTAAGGAATTCAAATTTTTGGGGCGCATTATTTCGGGTGACGGTATTCGTGTTGACCAGAGTAAGATTTTAGCGATTTTTGAATGGAAACCGCCAAGGAACATAACAGAGGTTAAGTTTTCTAGGCCTAGCTGGCTATTACAGGCGGTTTGTCAAGGGATTTTCAATGATAGCTACCCCGGTGACGAGACTATCGCAAAAAGATGTGAAGTTTGAGTGGACAAAAAAGTGCCAGCAAAGTTTTAAGAAATTGAAGGCATTGTTGACTGAGGCTCCAGTTTTACAACCTGAGCCGGGAAAAGAATTTGTGGTTTACAGCGATGCATCCTTGAATGGATTGGGTTGTGTACTCATGCAAGAAGGTAAGGTGATAGCATATACTTCAAGACAATTAAAGTCGTACGAGAAGAATTACCCGACGCACAATTTGGAGTTAGTCATAATAGTATTTGCATTAAAGATTTGGAGACACCATTTGTGTGGTGAGCAATGTCGGGTGTTCACCGATCGTAAAAGCTAAAGTACTTGATGACTCAAAAGGAATTGAATTTGAGGCAGAGAAGATGGTTAGAACTAATATAGGATTACGAGTTAGTAATTGGCTACCATCCGGGAAAGGCGAATGTGGTTATCGATTCCTTGAGTTGGAAATCCTTGTTTGCACTGAGAGCCATGAATACACGGATGGCTTTGTCAGATGATGGTTCTATTCTAGCTGAGTTGAAGGCTAGACCAATGTCTCTCCAAGAGATTTGTGAAGCTCAGAAAGGCGACAATGATTTACAAGCTAAAAGAGTTCAATGTGAGTCAAATGTTGAGTCAGACTTTCGCATAAGTCCTGATGGGTGTTTGATGTTCCAAGATTGGGTCTGTGTACCAAGAAAAGATGAGTTTATTCGGAAGATTTTGCACGAAGCACATAGTGGATGTTTGTCTGTGTAACACCCCTAACCCGTAACCGTCGCCGGTCTAGGGTTAAGAGGCATTACCGGACATTCAAAAACTTTTATAGACATTTCAAAACATAATTCAACAAATCACATCAAAGTGTCCCTTAAATAGGTCTTCGAGACCTTAAACATGCTTTAGAATAGGGCTGGGACTAAACCAAACACATACGGAAATTCTCAAAAATTTAAAAAGTTTTCAAAGTTACAGAGGTCACAAGACACGCCCATGTATCTAAGCCGTGTCAAAACAGGGCATACATACTGACTTGTCCACACGGCCAAGGACACGCCCGTGTGCCTCACCCGTGGTTGCTATTAACTTGCACAACACGGCCAGTCACACGCTCGTGTGTCCAACCCGTAGTCGCTACTGACTTGATCCACACAGACAGTCACATGCCCGTGTGTCTTGCCTGTGGTCGAGTCTGACTTGTTTTGAATTACAACCACGAGGGACATGGTCAAGCCACACGCCTGTCTGCTCAACCGTGTGGGAAATTATAGCCCATTTTCAAGGCCAAAATGCCACCCACACATTGGGATATCCTTACAAGCAACATACCAATTCAATTCATGCCAAAATAACCAACTTTTCCAAGCATTTAAAGGCATCTAAAGAATACCATTTTAGGCAACATCTAACTCAACTTATTCAAAAGCATTTCCAAACATGACTCATTCACAAACCTACCATTTCAACATACTCATCATTCATCAATAAGCTTACCATTACCTTGATCATTTCATAACCAGAGAACCATACCAATACCAAGCATCATATATCATGACTCTTCATTCATAATTCTACCATTTATCTAGCCATATCACATGGTTATTACATATCTCAAACATATTCCATAATAACTAGCCTATACATGCCATATTAACTATATTCACATTCAAGAGCACCAAAATAGAGTTTGATAGTGTGGTGATGATCCTCGACGATTCCCGAGCCTTTTGTAGTTTTGACTATCTGTAAAATAGAGTAAACATACACAAAGTAAGCTTTCCAAAAGCTTAGTCAGGCATATACAAATAAACTTATCATAAAATGCACATAGCCACATTGATACAATAACATTAATGTTTCTCATTTGCAAATTTATCAGATATCCTTTGGCTCATTTGTTTAGCCATTACTTACCCACATTCCATAGCTCATTCAAGCTTGTATCACATATTATCTCATCAAATCTATACACATATTCACTTTAGTAAGCTCATTTAAACACTTACCTTTCCAACGTACCTAAATCATTTATGCATTTCACATAGACATTCATTTTTCAGACTTGCCCGTTGAATCGTTCGGAACTAAATAGGATACTCAGAGTACTCAGAATAATCGTACAATGCCAACGTCTCAGACGTGGTCTTACATGTACTTAGTTATCGATGCCACTATCCCAGATAGGGTCTTACACGAATCAAATACGATGCCAATGTCCCAGATATGGTCTTACACGTAAATCTCATATCGGTGCCAACGTCCCAGACGTGGTCTTACATGATCTCACATATCAGAAAACCTATGTCATGGCATATGTAATCCTATCTATTCCTAGGTTCGTACGGGGCTTCTTTGACATTGATACATTGTCGATACTTCCTTAGAATTCATATACTATCATTCTCGTATACATTCATCACAATGAGGTTTCATATGAACATACACAAATCAATACAAATACATTTATTTGTATATAGACTTACCTTAAATTCGGATAAACAGAAATGAACTCGGCTACTCAATTACTTTCGATTTCCCACGATCTCTTAATCTATACATATTCAAATTTAATCCATTTATTCACCAAATCATTCATTTCAATCCAAAAACACATATTTAAGGCAATTTACAAATTAGCCCTCACATTTTCACATTTTGACATTTTAGTCCTTATTTAACAAAATCACAAAATACAAAAACTTTCAATGCACCCATGCTTAGCCCAATTCTCATGTAGTCCATACAAGTCCATACATTTCATTTATTTCACAATTTAGTCCTTCAAAATATTATTTTCTCAATTAAATCCAAAATACTCAAAATCATCAAAACTTCAAAGACAAAACATGTTATTCTAACACATATATTTCATATTTCACCATCAAACATTACAAAACTCATGTGTTCATCAATGGCACATTTCAAAATATTCATCAATCCATAAAATTGAAGCATGGGTTTTAAAGTACTCAAAGCAACGATTACAAAACGTAGAAATTATAAAAAACGATAAAAAACACGTACCCGATTTATGCTTAGACCATGGCCGAATGTTCAAATGCTCAAACCTTGTTTTTCTTTCTTATTTTCAATGAAGAACACAAAAGATGAGCATTAATTTAAGCTTTTATTTTATTATACATTAACTTAATAAACAAATTCCATTTTTAACCTTTAATACAAAATATATAAAACATATAATATAAGGTCATTCTTGACCATTGCCATCCACTTACTTTATTAGTGGGGTAATTTCCTATTAAGGACTTCACATTATAAAGACAACAACAAATTAACACTTAGACATTAATTAGCCATTTTTTTTTCATTTTAGGCGATTTAGTCCTTTTCTCAAATTAGGCACACAAAAGACAAAATTAATTCACAGAAATTTCATACATGCTTAATCATATACTGTAGACACAGAAATTAATATTAAAATATTTTTCTAACTCAAATTTGTGGTCCTAAAACCACTATTCTGACTAGGGTCTAAACCAGACTATTACAGTCTATACATCCAGGCAGCACGAAGATGTATAAGACTTGAAGAAAGGGTATTGGTGGCCGAGCATGAAGAAAGATATTTCTGAGTTTGTATCGAGATGCTTGATTTGTCAGCAAGTGAAGGCTGAACAACAAGTGCATTCGGGTCTACTTCAGTCTATTATGGTTCCCGAGTGAAAATGGGACCGTATTACTATGGAATTCATGACAGGTTTGTCGTCGACACCGAAAAAGAAGGATGTCGTATGGGTAGTGGTTGATAGACTTACAAAGTCAGCCCAATTCATACTGGTACGGGTTGATTATTCACTTGATAAGTTGGTCGAATTCTATATTTCTGAGATTGTGAGATTGCATGGAGTGCCTTTGTCGATCATATCAGATAGAGATTCGAGATTTACGTCACGATTTGGAAAAAAATTGCAAGAGGCCTTAGGCACAAAATTGAGCTTTAGTATAACTTTCCATCTGCAGACTAATGGTCAGTCAGAAAGAGTAATCCAGATTCTTGAGGACATGCTCCGGTGTTGTGTTTTGGAGTTTTAAGGTAGTTGGGAAAAGTACTTACCATTAGTAGAATTTGCCTACAATAACAGTTTTAAGTCAAGCTTGAAATGGTGCCTTACAAGGCATTGTATGGGCGTAAATGCCGAACGCCTTTATATTAGACTGAACTCAGAGAGAATCAGATTCACGGGGTTGACTTGGTCGGAGAAACTGAAGAGAAAGTAAAAGTGAGACGTGAGTGTTTAAAGGCTACCTCAGATAGAAAAAATCCTATGCAGATTTGAAATGGAAAGAGATTGAATTTCAAGTCAGTGATAAAGTGTTTCTGAAAGTATCACCATGGAAAAAAGTTCTCAAATTTGGTCGGAAAGGCAAATTGAATCTGCGCTTTATCGAACCTATGAGATTACCGAGAGGATAGGGTCGGTAGCTTATCGTTTGGCTTTTCTATCTGAGTTGGAAAAGATTCATGATGTCTTCCACGTGTCTATTTTACTCTGATACCGTTCGAACCCTTCACATGTGATTGTACCATAAGAGGTAGAAATTCAACCGGACATGACTTATGGTGAAGAACTGGTTAAGATTTTGGCACGAGAAGTCAAACAGTTGAGAAACAAAAGTATAGCCCTTGTGAAAGTACTATGGAAAAGACATGGGGTAGAAGAGGCTACATGGGAGCCCGAAGAGACTATGACAAACCAATTTCCCAACCTTTTTATCGGCATGATTTTCGGGGACGAAAATCCTTAAGGGGGAGAATTGTAACAGCCCGACTTAGGGGTTAGTCGGAACAGTGGCTCTGGAACCACTAATCTGAGGTTAGAGGAATTTATTTTTATATTATTTTATGTGTTATAGCATGATTACAAGAGTGCATGAAAATTTTGGTGCATTAATTTTAGCGATTGCGTGCGTAATTGCAAAAAAGGACTAAATCGCATAAAGTGCAAAAGTTTTATTTTTCAAGCTAAAGGTGTCTAATAGTTGTAGAATATTCATTGGAGGCCTTTATTATGCAATTATACCTTTGCAAAAATGGGTGGCCGGCCATAGGGGACAAACAATGTCAAAATTGGTCAAAGTTGTTGGATTAGGTGGATTAAATTGACTTGTATTAATAAAATAGAGAAAAGAAAGATATCATCTTTTCTCTCCATCTTCCCCACCGAAAATTAGCAGCAAAATAGGGGTTTGAGAACTCAAAAATTTCAGCCAAGCTTTTTCCCTTGCAAGTAAGTGTTTTAATTGTCATTCTTTAATAATTTTTGTACTTTTGAAACCCTTGTAGCTTGAGCTAGCTAATGAGGCGACTATTTTGCAAATGGTTGAAAACTTAGGGTTTTGCAATGAGAGAATTTGTGTTGATTTCTGAAATTTTATGGAAGAAAATGAGTCTTAGTTGTTAAATAAACAACTTTTGTAAAAGGTGTTTCCATGAAAACACCTAAAAGGACCTTTTTGTAAAGGTTGTAAAATAGGTGTTAAATGTGTGAAATAATGAGTATTGGGAGTTTTTATAATAGTAATAAATGTTTGGTTAGGCTTTTTAAAGGAGGAAATTTGATTAGTATCGATTTACGAGCCTAAAGGTAAAATAGTAATATTGTGAAAGTCTAAGGGCAAAATGGTAATTTTTCCAAAGTATGATTATTGAAATGTATTGATTAATGTAGTAACTAAATGAGTGAATTTGTTATTATAGATCAAGAGGAACAAGGAATTAACCTTGACCGAGGAAAAGGCAAGGTTTCGGACTAGATCGCAAAATTACATATTTTGGTACCGATGTAAGTTTGTGTGTAATAAATTCAACATCATGTTATTAAGTTTTAATATGTTTGATATTCGTGAAGATGTAAATTAATTCTATGAAATTGAGAAAATGATGAAAATTTATGATGTTGAAGTCCCGGTTGGACTTTACGAAGTGAGAGGATATCATCATCAACGCATGAGAATAGTAAGGTCCTGTATAAGACCATGTCAGGGACATGGCCTCGGCACTGAATTGAGATTTTGTAGAAGACCATATCTAGGATATGGCAACGGCATCGAACATGAAAATCATATAAGACCATATTTGGGATATGGCATCGACGTCGATATGAGATCTCGTATAAGTGTAACAACTCGATTTTGGGGCTAGTCAGAATAGTGGTTTCAGAACCACTAATTCAAGGTCGGAGAAATTCTTTTTAGTATTATTTTATGATTTATGGCTTGATTATATGAATGCATTAAAATTTTGGTGCTTTAATTTTAATGATTGTATGCTAAATTGTGAAAAATGACTAAATCGCATAGAGTGCGAATGTTCTATTTTACAAGTTAGAGGTGTTAAATAGCTATAGGACCTTAAATTAGAGGTTCTTAATGTACAATTAGGCCTTCCGAAGGGTGATGGTCGGCCAAGAGGACAAGAAATTAAATTTGGTCAATGTTTGGTGACATTGGGTGACTAAATGAATTAAATAAGATAAAATAAAGAAAAGGCTATCATCTTTTTATTTCTCTTCTTCTTCCACCAATTTTTCACTCAAGCATAAGGGTTTCAGAGCTTGAAATTTCAGCAACATATCCTTCTTGCAAGTAAGTGATTTTAGTGGTCTTTCTTAATAATATTTGTACTTTTGGAACCCCTAAAGCTTAAGCTAGCTAGCGAGGGGACTATTTTGCAAAATGGTTGAAAGTCTAGGGATTTTCCATGTGAAAATTTGAGTTGATTGCTGAAATTTTATGGAAGAAAATGAGTCTTGGTTGTTAAATAAACAAATTTTTTGAAAGGTGTTTCCATGAAAACACCTAAAAGGACCTTTTTGTAAAGGTTGTAAAATGGGTAGTAAATGCATGAAATAATTGAAATTGTGAGTTGCTATAAGAGGGAAAAAGAATTAGCTAGGCTTGGATATGTGAAAAATGAACACATTTCATTTTACGAGCCTAGGGGAAAAATCATAATTTTGCCAAAGTATAAGGACAAAACGGTCAATTTTTGCCAAAGTAGAAATTTTGAAATGCCTTGATTGTAGTGATTAAATAAGTAAATTTTACTATTATAGATCAATAAGAACGTGGAATCAACCTTGACCGAGGAAAAGGCAAGGTTATAGACTAAATTGCAAACTGACATATTTTGTATCGAGGTAAGTTTATGTGTAAATGATACATCCTTATTACATATGATTTTACCTATTGATGCATTGTGTCGATGTAAATTCTTATTGGTGAGATTTATTAAAAATGGTAAGAAATGAGAAAATTCTTGAATGAACTTTCGGGATGGGAATATGGGTACGGATAAATATCCGTAAGTGCTTAATTATTATTGTTGGTGGGCTGTGTGTGATACTACCTTGTTATTTATTAACGATGGGCTATGTGCAATACCATCGTATTTATTATCATTGGTGGGCTGTGTGCGAAACCGCCGTAAACATATAATTAATGGTAGGCTGTGTGCGACACCACCTTGTAAATTATTAAATGATGGGCTGTGTGTGAAACCACCAAGTATCCAATAATATCCCGAAGTGCTCATCGACAAACTTCTCTAAGTGAAATTACATGTGGATGCAAGTAAATGTGAGTAATGTTTATGATATGTGTTTGGGATGTCGTAAGGTTTGAAATGAGTAAGCATGATTATGAGGATATGAATTGCTTTTACATAGTGTGTAATGTTTTTGATTGATTAGTATGTGGTATGATGCTTATTGTTTACATAAAGACTTACTAAGCTTAAAGCTTACTCCCTTCTCTTTTCCTTTGTTTTATAGTGTCGAAAAGCTAGCTCAGGATACGGAGATAATCAGAAGATCACCTACACTATCAGGACATCTTGGTATAGTTAGATTTAGTATTTTGAGTATGGCATGTATAGGGACTAGACTTAGTTGAATGTCATATTGTTTTAGCCAAATGTGTTGGCTCATTCAAAGATGAATTCTTTTGTATAAGGCTATAGTTGATGGCTCTTTCTTATTAATCTATGAAATAATGAGCTTATTCATGAATGTGTAAGTCGCATGGTTGATTTACTTGGTTTAATTATGCATGAATGAATAGGGTGTTTAATGTGGTTTATGATGGTGCAAGTAGAGGTGGCAATAAGGGCTTGGTAAATAGCCTTGTTCTTGTCCACACGGGTAGGCACATGGGTGTGTGTCTAGGCCGTGTGTGACACACGGTCAGCCCTATAGGTGTGTTGTTAGGCCTTGTGTCCCCCTACATGCTAAGTTGGCAAGTCAGTATGCTCAGTAGTAACCACACAGGCAGAGACACGATCGTGTGTCTCAACCGTGTGGAAGACATGGCCTTAGGCAATGTGAAGTCTGCACCTGAATTAGGAATTTCATTCGCCACACGGTCAAAGGGCACGGGCGTGTGCCTTGGCCGTGTGACATTAATGGGGTGATGACGTCAGACACAGAATACCAAGGTTTTTGCACACGGGCTAGGACACGGGTGTGTCGTGGCCATGTAAGGGACACGGGCCATGGACAGGGCGTGTGTCCGGCAGTGTGAAAACCCCTATAGGTTTGAAATGAGTAATAAATCCACACGGGTGTGGAACACGGCCATGTAAAGTTCCACACGGGCGTGTGGCCCTGTTTGGTGTCAAATTTTTCTAAGTGTTTAAAAGTTTCTAGTTTAGTCTCAAACCACTCCAAAAGTATGTTTAAGGTCCCGTGGACCTATAAAAGGGACGTTATGAACTCGAATGAAAAGTGTTCAGTTGAAACGAAATTTTATGACCCGATGTTATGTGTTTGAGTAAGTTAAGTCCGGTAAAACCTTGTACCAATTTCGGTATTGATTACGGGTAAGGGGTGTTACATTTAGTGGTATCAGAGCTATGGTTTAGTCGGTTCTTGGACTACCATAATGTATGTGAGCGTCTAGCTATACATGCCATAAAAATATATTGATAGTGTGGTGACTTCTAACAAATTTAAACTTTGTTTTCATATAGTAAATGAATCCTGACTGAGCTGCTGCTGATGATGCTACTAGTAATGCCCCGGCTCCCGCGTAAGGGATCGCACCAGTAGAAAATAGACCTGAGACTTTGGGTCAAGGAGAAGAGGCTCGGAAAGCCTTTCTCTACATGATGAGTAATTGGTACACTGAGTTTGTACGAGCAAACTCTAATTTTCAACCTCCTCTACCCCCTCCTATACCTCAGTTAGTCCTCGTAGCTCCTCAAGGTATAGATTTAGTAAGAATGACTAAACCCCCGGCCGATAAGCTTCGAAAGCAAGGGGCCGAGAAATTTAGAGCCAACATAGATAATGACTCTAAGAAAGCAGAGTTCTAGGTTGAGAACTCTATGCGGGTATTCGATGAATTTTCTTGTATGCTCGATGAAAGCTTAAAATGTGTTGTGTCATTATTGAGGGACTCGGCATACCGCTAGTGGAAAATGCTGACATCTGTAGTTCCAAGGGAGAGAGTGACATGGGACTTCTTCTTAGAAGAGTTCCGAAGGAAGTACATAAGTCAGCGATTTATTGATCAGAAGCGGAAAGAGTTTCTTAAATTGAAGTAAGGCAAAATATCTGTGGTAGATTATGAGTGCAAATTTGTTACACTCAGTAAGTACACTATATAGTGTGTGTCCACAGAAGCTATTATGTGTAAGAGGTTCGAAGATAGGCTGAATGAGGATATTAGATTACTAGTTGGGATCTTAGAGTTGAAGGAATTCGTAGTATTGGTCGATAGAGCTTGCAAGGCTGAAGAGTTGAATAATGAAAAGAGAAAAGTTATGATTAAGGCCCGAGATGCAAGGAAGAGGCCGATGAGTAAGTCGTTCCAACCTCAATCAAAGAGGTCCAAGGAAACAAACCCTCGGACGATCGCTTCAGCTAGGTATTCACACCGAGGTCATGGTAACACATATTCAGGCTCTAGAGTTCAAGCCACCTCAATGGCAAGTGTGGGAAATACGAAGTCAAATAAACCCAAGTGTCCAAATTGTGGTAGACAACATACTGGGGAGTGTTGGAGAAACAATCAAACTTGCTACAAGTGTGGTTCACCAGACCACTTCATTCGAAACTGTCCTGAAAAGGATGAGAAAGACAGAAAACAAGAAGTAAGAGTGAGCAATGTATCTTCGAGGGGTAGACCACAGAGGAACCCAAGAAGTAGGACTAGTAGTAGAGGTGGGCCTAGAGATTCTGCTGTGAGATCAAAGGGTAGAGCACCTGCAAGGACTTATGCCATTCGCGCTCGCAAAGAGGCATCATCTTCAGATGTGATAACGGGTACTTTTTCTCTTCATGTTATCTCTGTTGTTGCTTTGATTGATCTGGGGTTTACCCATTCCTATATTTACATGAAATTGGTATCTAGCATGAATATGATTGTTGAGTCTACAGAATTTGTGATAAAAGTGTCAAACCCATTAGGCAAGCATGTGCTAGTTGACAAAGTGTGTAGAAATTGTCCCTTGACGATTAGAGGTCATTGTTTTTCAGCCAATCTCATGTTGTTGCCATTTAATGAAATTGATCCAATTCTTGGTATGGATTGGTTGACTGCTCATAATGTTTTAGTAAACTGTGGTAGTAAGTTTATTGAACTGAGATGTGTAAATGGGGATATTATTCGGGTTGTATCAGGTAAATCGGATAGTTTACCTGTAGTGATTTCGTTTATGGTAGCTGAGAAATACATGAGAAAAGGGTATGAGTCCTATCTCGCATTTGTGTTAAATACCCAAGAGTCAGAAGTAAAGATTGAATCAGTGCCTGTGGTATGCGAGTATCCAGACGTGTTTCTGGAAGAGTTACTTGGATTGACTCCAGTTGAGAAGTCGAGTTTGGAATTGAGTTAGTTTTGGGTACAACACCTATTTCAGTTGCCCCGTATAGGATGGCACCATTGGAGTTAAAAGAGTTGAAGGCTCAGCTACAAAAGTTAACGGATAAGGGTTTTGCAAGACCGAGCTATTCACCGTGGGGTGCCTCGGTACTTTTTGTGAAGAAGAAAGATGGGTTGATGAAACTGTGTATAGACTACAGACAGCTTAACAAGGTGATAGTGAAGAATAAGTATCCTTTTCCAAGGATTGATGATTTGTTCGACCAATTAAAAGGAGCCACGGTATTTTGTAAAATAGACATGAGGTCTGGCTATTACCAATTGAGAGTCAAGGAGCAAGATGTGCCGAAAATTGCATTTCAGACGAGGCATGGCCATTACGAGTTCTTCGTCATGCCTTTTGGTTTAACGAATGCTCCTGTGGTCTTTATGGATTTAATGAACCGTGTCTTTCGACCGTACTTAGATAAATTCGTAGTTGTTTTTATTAATGACATACTAATTTATTCTCGAGATGAGAGTAAGCACGTGGAGCACCTGAGAAATGTTTTGCAAACTCTAAGAGACAAGCAGTTGTATGCTAAGTTTAGCAAGAGTGAGTTTTGGCTCCGAGAGGTCAGATTCTTAGGACACATTGTGTCTGGTGATGGAACTAGATTTAATCTGAGTAAGATCTTGGCTATTGTGGAGTGGAAACCGTCGAGGAATGTGTCAGAGATTATGAGCTTTTTGGGCTTAGCAGGTTACTACAGACGGTTCATTAAAGGGTTCTCTATGATTGCTACACTGATGACGAGACTGCTACATAAAAATGTTAAGTTTGAATGGACCGAAAGGTGACAACAGAGTTTCGAGAAACTGAAAACATTGTTGACTTAAGCACGGTTTTGGTACAACCTGAGTCGGGAAAGGAGTTTGTGATCTATAGTGATGCGTCATTAAATGGCCTTGGCTGTATGTTGATGCAAGAGGGTAAAGTAGTAGCTTATTCCTTGAGACATCTAAAATCGCATGAAAAGAATTATCCGACTCACGATTTGGAGTTGGCTTCTATTTCGTTTTTGCTTTGAAGGTTTGGCATCACTATTTGTATGGTAAGAAATGTCGAATCTTCACCGATCATAAGAGTTTGAAATACTTGATGAACCAAAAGGATCTAAATTTGCGACAACGGTGGTGGCTCGAGTTATTGAAGGATTATGAGCTAGTAATCGATTACCATCCGGGGAAAGCGAATGTGGTTGCGAATGCCTTGAGCAGAAAATCCCTGTATGCTTTGAGAGTCGTGAGTACGAGCTTAGCATTGTCTGATGATGGTTCTATCTTGGTCGAGTTTAGGGCTAGACCATTATTTCTTCAGCAGATTCGAGAAGCTTAAAAGAATGACAGTGAAATGCAAGTTAAGAGAGCTTAGTGTGAATCGGGAAATAACTCTGATTTTTTTGGGTTGGTTCAGATGATTGTTTGATGTTTCGTGATAGAGTTTGTGTACCTAAAGATGATGAGTTGATTCAAAAATTCTACATAAGGCATGCAATGGTTGTTTGTCAGTACATCCGAGCAGCACAAAAATGTATAATGATTTGAAGAACTTGTATTGATGGTCGGGTATGAAAAGAGATATCTCTGAATTAGTGAGAAAGTGTTTGATCTGTCAACAAGTGAAAGCGGAACATCAAGTACCTTCTGGACTACTTCGGCCAGTGATGGTTCCCGAGTGGAAGTGTAACACCCCATACTTAACTCACTTGGTTATGCAACTTTAAACCATAAAATTTCTCATTTACAATCAAAACATTCTTCTTAAGGGCTTACAGTGTAACACCCCTATCCCATGTCTGTCGCCGAATTAGGTTTAGGAGCATTACCGGACAGATCGAAAACTTTCATAACATTTTATACATATAATTCATCAATCGTACACACAATGTCCCTTAAATAGGTCATAGAGACCTTAAACATGCTTATAACCTGGGTCGGGACTAAAACAAAACATCTACAGACATTCTCGGGAATTTAAAATTTTTCTAAATTTCAGGGGTCACACGCCCGTGTGGGCAGGCCGTGTGCCTCCCGTCACTACTAGACACCCCGTGTGTCCTTCCCGTGGTCGAAACTGACTTATCTTTCATGGCCACTAAGCACGCCCGTGTGCTCAGGCCGTGGTCGAGCCTGTCAAAATTCACACGGCTACTAGGCAGCTAGCACGACCGTGTGACAAGGCCGTGTACTTCTATGCTAGCTACTGACCTAACCCTACGGTCACTGGGCACGCCCGTAGGCCACAATCGTGTGACATTATAGGCCATCTTCAAGGCCAAAATGCCATCCATTTGTGTCATACTTACAAGCCACATTTACCAAGACATCTCATGCACATAACCACCAAAAACATACCAAATAACCATTGAAACAACGCATTCAATATCCATTTCCATCATGCCAAATTTCCAAGACCAAAACATATACAAAAACATAATACATTCATTTGCTTAACTCAGAAACTTGACTATTTCATGAATCAACTAACCATGCCAAAACATGCTTCACATATCATGATCATAATGCATAATCTCAACTCATTTCTAGCCAAATCTCATGGCTAAGTTCATATAACAACTTATACCAAAATACTAGCCTATTCATGCCATATCTAGCTTTATAAATTTCCAAAGTGTACCAAAATGATTTTAGTAGTGTGATGACGATCCTTGACGGTCCCGAGCCTTCAGTAGCTTTGACGACCTATAAAACAGAGAAAACACACACAAAGTAAGCTTTCCAAAAGCTTAGTAAGTCATATACAAACAAACCTTGCATGAATTGCACATAATCGAATTTATAAGATGATCAATACGGTTCTCATGACAAAAATCACCTCATTCTTTCTAAAGCTCATATGCTTAGCCATAACTTACCACATTGCCAATTCACATACCATATATGCATATAGTTCATCTAGTCAAGACT
Organism: Gossypium bickii; assembly: GCA_025503065.1. Classification (NCBI taxonomy): domain Eukaryota; kingdom Viridiplantae; phylum Streptophyta; class Magnoliopsida; order Malvales; family Malvaceae; genus Gossypium; species Gossypium bickii. Next base: position 56,730,791 of record CP106714.1, on the reverse strand, counting down.
TAACATATCGTATTATCAATTCCACGTACATAACATCATAATATGATCACATAGATACTTACCTTATATACACAATTAGTGTATAAGCGGCGTACCTGAACAAATATTCATTCACTTAATTTATCAAATCTCGGATTTGCAATTCGTATCACAGACTTTCCCATTGAACCGTAAGGAATCTAATAGGATACTCAAAAACTCGGAATAATCGTTCGATGCCTACGTCCCAGACGAGGCCTTACATGTAAAGATCAAATTGATGCCAACGTCCCAGACGTGATCTTACACGAAATCTCAAATCAACGCCAACGTTCCAACGTGGTCTTACATGATAAAACAGAACAGATATCTATGTCATGACATAGCTAATCCTATCTATTCCTAGGTTCGTACGGAACTTCCCAGACTTAGTCACTATATTGAACTTATCTCGGAATCCATATGCATAACCTCTCATAAGTATCCATTATCAACATTAGTCATATGAACAATTATAATTTCATACAAGTACGTTTATTTGCATAGTGACTTACCTCGGATTCGATCTATCGAAATAGAAACAGCTACTCGGTTACTTTCGCTTTCCCGCGATCTAAGTCCTTTTTCCTCAGTTCTCGATCTAAACATATTCAGAATTAACTCTTTTATTCACTAATTCATCCAATTCAATCCAAGGACACATTTTTAGGGCTATTTGCAAATTAACCCTCATATTTACACAATATATCAATTTAGTCTATTTTTCTCAAAACATCAAATTCACAAAATCAACACATACACATACTTAGCCGAATGCACATATATATCATACAAGCCCATATTTTCCATCAAATTTGCGATTTAGTCCCTCAAATTGCTATTTTCACAATTTAGCCCTAATTAGCTAAATTCATCAAAAATTCAAGAACAAAACATGTTCATCTAGATCAAATCTTTCATTTAACAACTAAACTCATCTCAAAACTCAACATATCAACAATGGCATCTCACACAAACATCATCAATTCATCGAATTGAGACATGGGCTTGATAATAGACAAAGCAACGATTACAAAAACGTAAAAAGTGTCAAAAACCAAAGCAAAACTTACCTTAAATTGAATCAAAAGCTAGCTGAATGCCCTAGCTCAATTTTCTTTTTCTTTTCTTTGATATTTTCGGCAATATGGATGATAATGGCTTATTTTTAAGCCTTTTGTTTTATTAAATATCATGTAATTAACAAATTACTAATATAACATTAATGAAACAATTTTATCATCTTATAATGCATGGATACAAATGTCCACTTACTCATAATAGCATAATAACCTTTTAAGGACCTCATATAATAAAGACATAAGCAAATAGATTCCTTTACAAAAAGCATGCTAATATTGCATTTAATGCAATTCAATCCTTTTGTCAAATTAAGCACATGAACAGACAAATTAGCTTATGAAACTTTAACACATGCTTAATCATATATCATAGACACAGAAAATAATATTAAAAATATTATACGGACTCGGATTTATGGTCCCGAAACCACTGTTCCGATAAGGGTATAAACCGGACTGTTACATACGGGGCCTTAAACATGCATATAGAGAGTTTCAGAATCCAACCAGGAACTTTCGTGCACTTAAAAATTTTTCTCTAAACAATTGCCACACACCCGTGTGAATTGGGATATGCCCGTGTTGGCAGACCATGTGGTCACACACGCCAATGTCCCTAGCCCGTGTGGGATTTATTTTTTTTTGAACCTACAGGGGCTTCCACACGGCCGGACACACGCCCGTGTTCTTAGCCCGTGTGCTCCACACTGCCTAGACACGCCTATGTCCTCGCCCGTGTATAAAAACTTGGGTATTCTGTTTGTGACGTCAGCAACCTCATAAGAGACACACGGCCTAGACACATGCCGGTGTTGCTAGCCCGTGGTGGACACTAACTTGCAGCATTAGCATGCAGGGGACACACGGCCTGGTCATACACCCATAGGACTGACCGTGTGTCGCACAAGGCCTAGACACACGCCCGTGTGCCTACCCGTGTAGACATGAACAAGGCTATTTGCGAAGCTCTTTTTGTCACCCTAGCTCACACAACATGATCCCATACAACAAATCACCAAGTAAATCAATTTTTGCAACAAACACTTTCTTGAATAACCTCATATTTTCATAAATTAATCATAATGAGCCATCAACTATGGCAATATACAAAAGAGTTCATCTTTAAGGGAGCCAATACACACTTGGCCAAAATAACAAAACAATTCACCTAGTCTAGCCTCTATACATGCCATACTTAAAATGCTAATTCTAGATATATCGAGATGAGCTAATAGTGTGGGTGATCTTCCAATTATCTTCGTATCCCGACCCGACTCTTTGACACTATAAAACAAGGGAAAAGAAAGGGAGTAAGCTTTAAGCTTAGTAAGTTTACATGTAAACAATAAACACCATAACATTTGCTAATCAATAAATGGCATTACATACTAAGAAAGATCAATCCACATTCCACAATCATGCTTACTCATTTCATCTCTTACCACTTTCCAACCATCTCACAAGTATAATATTCACATTTATTAACATACATCCCTGCACTTATCACCACATGATCACATGAGACAACACTTAACAATTTCACAATAAACCATTCAAAATAACATCAAAAACTCGGTGGTTTTGCATACAGCCCACCATTAATCTTTAATAGGTTGGTATCGCACATAGCCCACCACAAAAATATTTATGGTGGTATCGCACATAGCCCACCAAATGATGATATAAACAATGGTATCGCACACAGCCCATCGTGAATAAGTAATAAAGTGGTACCGTACATAGCCCACCGACAAGGAAAAATTTAGGTGGTATCACACACAGCCCACCATTATTTACTATGGATAATATTCCACACTTACCTATCTATTTTAACGTTCATACGAGAATTATTCATTATCTATCAAATTCAATCCATTTAAATCGTGAATGATCTCATTCATATAATGCACCAATAAGTAGCAATATATGTATTTAAGATGTATCGATTACACATAAAAACGTGTTAATCAACGTTCTATTCCGTAACCTTACCTTTTCCTCGGTCAAGGTCGTTTCCACACTCTTCTTGATCTATAATAGTGAAATTCACTCATTCAATCACTCTATGAATCATAATACAACAAAATCTACACTTAGGCAAAAATGACCATTTTGCCCTTATCTTTGGCAAAATTACAATTTTGCCCCTGGGCTCGTAAATCATTTTTCATCACATTTTCTTATGGGAATGAGCCTAGATGAACATTTATTTCTCTTACAACTACTCACAAATCCAACTATTTCATGCATTTATTACCAAATTACAACATTTACATCTTAGTCCCATTTAGGTGTTTTCATGTCAACACCCTTCAGAAAAGTTGTTTCTCGTCTCCCTAACATTCATTTTATTCCATAAAAGCTCATCTAACAACATAAATACTCTCATGGAAAATCCCTAAACTTTCAACCATATTGCAAATTAGTCCCCTCTTTAGCTAGCTTAAGCTTTGGGGTTCCAAAAGTACAAAAATTATTAAATAAAACCACCAAAATCACTTACTTGCAAGGAAATAGTTTGGCTGAAAGTTTGATCTCTAAAATCCCTTATTTTCCCTTCACTTTTTGATGGAAGAAGAAAAATGAATAGTGAAAGATGATATCTCATCTTTTTATATTATTTTATTCATTATTACTCACCTAATGTCACCAAATTTGACCAAAAATTTAATGCCCTTGTCTCCCTAGCCTCTATGGCCGGCCAACACCTCCCAATTGGCCTAATTGCATATTAAGGACCTCCAATTAATATTCTATGGCTATTAGACACCTCTATCTTGTATAATGGAACTTTTGCACTTTATGCGATTTAGTCCTTTTTCACAATTAAACATACAATTGCTAAAATTAAAGCACCAAAATTTTCATATAGCCATATATTAATGCCATAACACATAAAACAATACCAAAATAATTTTTCTCAACCTCGGATTACTGGTTCTGGGACCACTGTTCTGACTAGCCCCAATCGGGTTGTTACAATCCTCCCCTCATTTAGAGATATTCGTCATCGAAAATCTTACCAGTAAAGAGATTTGGATATTGTTCTCTCATTGTTTCTTCCAGTTTCCACATAGCTTCTTCCACACCTTGTTTTTGCCATAACACTTTTACCAAAGCTATGTTCTTATTCCTCAACTATTTAACCTCCCGAGCCAATATTTGAATTGGCTCCTCTTCATACGTCATGTCTAATCGTATCTCAATTTTCTTCGGAGGGGTCACATGCGAAGGATCGGAACGATATTGTCGCAACATTGACACATGAAACACGTGTATTTTCTCTAACTCTATCGGCAAAGCCAATTGGTATGCCACTGGCCCAATCCTTTTGGTGATCTCATACGGCCCTATATCGTGGACTCAATTTACCCTTTTGACCAAATCTCAATATTTTCTTCCACGGGGACCCTTTCAGAAATACTTTATCACCCACTTGAAACCCGATTTCTTTTCTTTTCAAATCCGCGTATGACTTTTGTCAGTCCGATGCAGCTTTTAGACTATTACGGATCACTTTCACTTTCTCCTCAGTTTCCTTAACTAGATCAACCCCATGAATTTGCTTCTCACTAAGCTCGGTCCAATATAAGGGAGTCCGACACTTGCGACCATATAAAGCCTTGTACGGTGCCATCCGTATGCTCGACTGATAACTGTTGTTGTAAGCAAACTCAACCAAAGGTAGGTATCTTTCCCAACTACCTTCAAATTCTAACATACAGCATCAGAGCATATCTTTAAGAACTTGAATCACTTTTTCAGATTGGCCGTTAGTTTGAGGATGGAACGCGGTACTAAAACTCAACCTTGTACCCAAGGCTCCCTGCAGCTTCTTCCAAAATCTTGAAGTAAATCCCGGATCTCTATCCAAGATAATAGATATAGGCACCCCATGAAGTCTCACTGCCTCAGCAATATACAACTCAGCCAGCTTATCAAGCGAATAATCTACTCGCACCAGTATAAAGTGAGCCAACGTAGTTAATCTATCAACAATAACCCACACAACATCTTTCTTTCTCGGAGTCATAGGTAACCCCGTTACAAAATCCATGGTGATCAGGTCCCACTTCCACTCGGGAATCATCATCGGTTAAAGTAATCCTGAAGGTACTTGATGTTCGGCTTTCACTTGTTGACAAATCAAACATCTTGTTACAAACTCAAAGATGTCTCTTTTCATACCCGGCCACCAATAAAATTTCTTCAAATCATTGTACATTTTCATGCTACGGGGATGTACTGACAAGTGACCACTGTGTGCTTCATGTAAAATTTTTCGGATCAACTCATCATCTTCAGGTACACAAATCCTATTGTGAAACATCAAACACCATCTGAACTCACCTGAAAATCAAAATCATTTCTCGATTCACACTTAGCTCTCTTAGTTTGCATCTCATTATCATTCTTTTGAGCCTTACGTATCCGTTGAATAAATAATGGTCTAGCGTTCAACTCGGCTAATAGAGCACCATCATCAGACAATGTTAAGCTTGTACTCATAGTTCTCAAAGCATACAAAGATTTTCTACTCAAGGCATCCACAGCTACATTTGCTTTCCCCAGATAATAATCAATTACAAGTTCATAGTCCTTCAATAATTTGAGCCATCGCCGTTGTCGCAAATTCAAATCCTTTTGATCCATCAAATATTTCAAAATCTCATGATCAATGAAGATTCAGCACTTCTCACCATATAAATAATGACGCTAGATCTTTAAAGCAAAAAAGATCGTAGCCAACTCAAAGTCGTGAGTCGGATAATTCTTCTCAAGTGGTTTTAGCTGTCTCAAAGCGTAAGCTACTACATTACCCTCTTGCATCAACACACAGCCAAGTCCATTAAATGATGCATCACTGTATACTACAAACTCCTTGCCCGACTCAAGTTGCACTAAAATCAGCGCTTCAGTCAACAATGTTTTCAATCTCTCGAAGCTCTGTTGGCATTTCTCAGTCCACTCAAACTTAACATCTCTATGCAACAGTTTCGTCATTGGGGTAGCAATCACAGAAAACCCCTTTACAAATTGTCTGTAGTACCCCACTAAACCCAAAAAGATTCTAACTTCTGATACATTTTTTGGTGGCTTCCATTCCATTATATCCGAGATCTTACTCGGGTCAACTCTAATACCATCACCCGACACAATGTGTCCTAGAAATCCAACCTCTTGGAGCCAAACCTCGCTCTTGCTAAATTTAGCATACAACTGCTTGTCTCTTAAGGACTGTAAAATAATTCTCAGATGTTCTGCATGCTCACTCTCATCCTGGGAATAAATTAATATGTCGTCAATAAAAATAACTACAAATTTATCCAAATACGGTCGGAAGACACGGTTCATTAGATCCATGAAAATCGCAGGAGCATTTGTTAGGCCAAATGGCATGACGAGAAACTCATAATGGCCATACCTCGTTCAAAAAGCAATTTTTGGCACATCTTGTTCCTTAACCCTCAACTGGTAATAGCCAGACCTTAAGTCTATCTTGGAGAACACCGTTGCTCTCTTCAGTTGGTAAAATAAATCATCTATCCTTGGTAAAGGATACTTATTCTTCACTGTCACCTTATTGAGCTGTCTATAATATATGCATAATCTCATCGACCCATCTTTCTTCTTTACAAAAAGTACCGAAGCACTCCATGGTGAAAAGCTCGGTCTTGCAAAACCCTTGCCCGTTAACTCTTGCAACTAAGCTTTCAATTCTTTCAACTCCAATGGTGTCATTCTGTACAGAGCAACCGAAATAGGTGCCATACTCGAAACTAACTCAATCCCAAACTCTACCTCTCTAACTGGGAGTAATCTGGGTAACTCTTCTTGGAATACATCTGGATACTCACATACCACTGGCACTGATTCAATCTTTACCTCTGATTCTTGAACATTCAACACAGAGGAGAGGTAGGACTTATATCCCTTCCTCAAGTATCTCTCAGCTACCATAGATGAAATTACCGCAGGCAAACTATCTGACCTACCTGATTCAACCCGAATAACATCTCCATTTTCACATTTCAATTCAATAAATTTATTAGCACAGTTCACTAAACACTATGAGCAGTCAACTAATCCATATCAAGAATCAAGTCAAACTCATCAAACGGTAAAAACATAAGATCTGCCAGAAAATAATGACCTCTAATTGTCAAAGGGCAATTTCTACACACCTTGTCAACTAACACATTTTTGCCTAACGGGTTTGACACCTTTACTACAAATTTCGTAGACTCAACAATCATATTCATATGAGATGCCAATCTCATGCAAATGTACAAATGGGTAGACCCCAGATCAATTAAAGCAATAACAAAGGTATCATGAAGAGAAAAAGTATTGTTATTATATCGGGAGATGATGCCTCTTCGCGAGCGCGAATTGCATAAGTCCTTGCAGGTGCTCGACCCTCCGGTCTCATAGCAGAATCTCGAGGCGCTCTTCTACTATTAGTCCCTCCTCCTGGGTTCTTTTGTGGTCTACCCCTTGAAGATACATTGCTGGATCATATCTTGCTTTTTTTCCTTGTCATCCCTCTCAGGACAATTTCGAATAAAATGGTCGGGGGAACCACACTTATAACAATTTTGGTTGTTTCCCCAACACTCCCCAGTGTGTTGCCTACCACAATTTGGACACTCCGGTTTGGACTTTGGATTTCCCACACTTGCCATCGAAGTGGCTTGAACTCTCGAGCCTGAGTATGTATTACCTCGATCTCGATGTGAAATTCCAATTGGTGCAGTCGTCCGAGGGTTCATCTCCTTGGACTTCTTTGATTGAGCTTGGTATGACTTACTCATTGGTCTTTTTCTTGCATTTCAGGCCTCACTCAGGGCTTTCCTCTTTTCCTTATTCAATTCCTCGGCCTTACATGCCCTATCAACTAACACCACAAACTCTTTTAACTCCAAAATCCCAACTAAAAGTCTATATACTCATTCAGCCCATCTTCAAACCTCTTGTGTGTCTACACACTCTTGTGCATACTTACTGAGGCTAACAAACTCGCGCTAATATTCTACCACCGTCATTTTTCCTTGCTTTAATTTAAGGAATTCTTTCCGTTTCTGGTCCACAAACTTCTGACTTATATACTTATTTCAGTTTTCTTCCAAAAAGAAGTCCCACGTCACTCTCTCCCTTGGAGCCACCAACGTCAATGTTCTCCACCAATGGCATGTCGAGTCCCTCAGCAAGGACACGACGCATTTTAAACTCTCCTCAAGTGTGCAGGAGAGCTTATCAAATACCCTCATTGAGTTCTCAAGCCAGAACTCCACCCTCTCAGTGTCATCATCTATATTAGCTCTGAATTTCTTAGCCCCTTGCTTCCGAATCTTATCTACCAGGGGCTTGGTTATTCTTACTAAATCTATACCTTGTGGAGTCACAGGAACTGGCTGTGGTATAGGAGGGGGTGGAGGAGGTTGAGCATTTGGGTTTGCTCGCACATGCTTCGTATACTAATTACTCATCATTTGGAGAAAGACTTCCCGAGCCTCTTCTTCTTAACCCATAGTCTCGAGTTTACTCTCTATAAGAGCGCCCCATGCAAGCAGAGAGCTGCATTACTAGTCTGCGTCATCGATGGCATTCGATTGAGATCCATTACTATATAAAAACAAAGTTTAGAATTGTCAGAAGCCACCACACTATCAATATACGTTTATGGCTTGTATAGCTAGACTCTTACACACGCTACAGTAGTCCGATAACCGACTAAACCATAGCTCTGATACCTCTAAATGTAACACCCCTACCCATATTCCACACCGGAACCGGGTACGAGGCGTTACTGTACTTAACTCACTTGGTCATGCAACTTTAAACCATAAAATTTCTCATTTACAATTAAAACATTCTCCTTAAGGGACTACGGGGCCTTAAACATGCATACAGAGGGTTTCAGAATCCATCCAGGAACTTTCGTGCACTTAAAAATTTTTCTCTAAATAAGGGCCACAAGCCCATATGAAGTGGGACACGCCCGTGTAGGCAGGCCATGTGGTCACACAAGCCCATGTCCCTAGCCCGTGTGGGATTTATTTTCATTTCGAACCTATAGGGCTTTCCACAATTAAACATACAATTGCTAAAATTAAAGCACCAACATTTTCATATAGCCATATATTAATGCCTTAACACATAAAACAATACCAAAATAATTTTCCTCAACATCGGATTAGTGGTCCCAAGACCACTGTTCCGACTAGCCCAAAATCGGGCTGTTACAGGAAGTGAGATCGAATCACGATGGATTTTGTAACGGGGTTACCTATGACTCCGAAAAGGAAAGATACTGTATGGGTTATCGTTGATAGATTAACGAAATTGACTTACTTTATACCAGTACGTGCTGATTACTCACTTGACAAGTTGGCTAAGATGTGTATTGTCGAAATTGTGAGATTACATAGGGTGCCAATGTCTATTATCTCGGATAGAGATCCAACGTTTACTTCTAGGTTTTGGAAAAAGTTGCAAGAAGCCTTGGGTACAAAATTGATTTTCAGTACCGCATTCCATCTGCAAACTAATGGCCAATCCAAAAGAGTGATTCAAGTTCTCGAGGATATGCTCTAATGATGTGTTTTAGAGTTCAAAGGTAGTTGGAAAATATCTACCTTTGGTTGAATTTGCCTATAACAACAGTTATCAGTTAAGTATACAGATGACATCGTACGAAGCATTATATGGTCGCAAGTTCTAGACTCCACTGTATTGGATTGAGCTTAGTGATAAGCAAATACACGGGGTTGATTTGGTTAAAGAAATTGAAGAAAAAGTGAAAGTGATCCGTGATAATCTGAAAGCTACTTCAGACTGACAAAAGTCATATGTATTTTTAAAAAGGAAAGAAATTGAGATTCAGGTGGACGATAGAGTATTCCTAAAAGCGTCCTCGTGGAAGAAAATATTGAGATTTGGTCGAAAGGGCAAGTTGAGTCCACGATTCATAGGGCCGTATAAGATTATGGAAAGGATTGGACCAATAGCTTACCGGTTAGCTTTACCGGTGGAGTTAGCAAAAATACACAACGTGTTTCATGTGTCGATGTTGCGATGATATCGTTCCGATCCTTCACATGTGATTCCTCCGACTGAAATTGAGATACGATCGGATATGACCTATGAAGAGAAAGTAATTAAGGTTTTGTCTCGAGAGGTTAAATAGTTGAAGAACAAAAGCATAGCCTTAATGAAAGTGTTGTGGCAAAAGCATGGTGTAGAAGAGGCTATGTAGGAACCGGAAGAAGCCATGAGAGAACAATGTATGCTAAATTGTAAAAAAAGACTAAATCGCATAAAGTGCGAAAGTTCTATTTTACAAGTTAGAGGTGTTAAACAACTATAGGACCTTAAGTTGGAGGTCCTTAATATGTAATTAGGCCTTTCTAAGGGTAATTGCTGGCCAAGGGGACAAGAAATTAAATTTGGTCAATGTTTGGTGACATTAGGTGACTAAATGAATAAAATAAGATAAAATAAAGAAAAGGCTATCATCTTTTTAGTTCTCTTCTTCTTCCACCAATTTTTCACTCAAGCATAAGGGTTTGAGAGCTTGAAATTTCAGAAACATATCCTCCTTGCAAGTAAGTGATTTTAGTGGTCTTTCTTGATAATATTTCTACTTTTGGAACCCCTAAAGCTTAAGCTAGCTAGAGAGGGGACTATTTGCAAAATGGTTGAAGGTTTAGGGATTTTCCATGTGAACAATTGAGTTGATTGCTGAAAATTTATGGAAGAAAATGAGTCTTGGTTGTTAAATAAACAACTTTAGTGAAAGGTGTTTTCATGAAAACACCTAAAAGGACCTTTTTGTAAAAGTTGTAAAATGGGTAGTAAATGCATGAAATAATTAAAATTGTGAGTTACTATAAGAGGGAAAATGAATTAGTTAGGCTTGGATATGTGAAAAACGAACACATTTCATTTTACGAGCTTAGGGGAAAAATCGTAATTTTGCCAAAGTATAAGGGTAAAACGGTCAATTTTAGCCAAAGTAGAAATTTTGAAATGTCTTGATTTATGTAGTGATTAAATGAGCAAATTTTATTATTATAGATCAAGAAGAACGTGGAATCGACCTTGACCGAGGAAAAGGCAAGGTTACAGACTAAATTGCAAACTGACATATTTTGTATCAAGGTAAGTTTATGTGTAAACGATACATCCTTATTAAATATGTTTTTACCTATTGATGCATTGTGTGGATGTAAATGCTTATTGGTGAGATTTATTAAAAATGGCAGGAAATGAGGAAATTCTCAAATGAACTTACAGGATGGGAATATGGGTACGATAAATATTCGTAAGTGCTTAATTATTATTGTTGGTGGGCTGTTTGCGATACCACCTTGTTATTTATTAACAATGGGCTATGTGAGATACCATCGTATTTATTATCATTGGTGGGCTGTGTGCGATGCCACCGTAAACATGTAATTAATATTGGGTTGTGTGCGATACCACCTTGTAAATTATTAAATGGTAGGCTGTGTGTGAAACCACCAAGTATCCAATAATATTCCGAAGTGTTCATTGAGAAACTTGTCTAAGTGAAATTACATGTGGCTTTGTGGTGATAAGTGTAGGGTATGAATGCAAGTAAATGTGAGCAATGTTTATGATATGTGTTTGGGATATGGTAATGTTTGAAATGAGTTAGCATGATTATGAGGATATGAATTGCTTTTACATAGTGTGTAATGTTTTTGATTGATTAGTATATGGTATAATGCTTATTGTTTACATATAGACTTACTAAGCTTAAAGCTTACTCTCTTCTTTTTTCCCTTATTTTATAGTGTCGAAAAGCCAGCTCGAGATATGAAGATAATCAGAAGATCACCCACACTATCAGCACATCTTGGTATAGTTAGATTTAGCATTTTGAGTATGGCATGTATAGAGACTAGACTTAGTTGAATGTCATATTGTTTTGGCCAAATGTGTTGGCTTATTCAAAGATGAATTCTTTTGTATAAGGCCATAGTTGATGGCTCTTTATTAATCTATGAAATGATGAGCTTATTCATGAATGTTTAAGTTGCATGGTTGATTTACTTAGTTTAATTATGCATGAATGAGTAGTTTGTTTAATGTGGTTTATGATGGTGAAAGTAGGGGTGGCAATAAGGGCTTGGTAAATAGCCTTATTCTTGTCCACACGGGTAGGCAAATGGGCATGTGTCTAGGCCATGTGTTCACACACGGTCAGCCCTATGGGCGTGTTGTTAGGCCGTGTGTCCTCCTACATGCTAAATTGGCAAGTCAGTATACTCAGTAGTAACCACATGGGTAGAGACACGGCCGTGTCTCTACCGTGTGCAAGACATGGCCTTAGGCATGGGCATGTGCCCAAGTCGTGTGAAGTCTACACCTGAATTAGTAATTTAATTCGCCACACGATCGAAGGGCACAGACGTGTGCCTTGGCCGTGTGACATTTATGGGGTGATGACGTCAGACAAAGAATGTCAAGGTTTTTGCACACGGGCTAAGACACTGGCGTGTCGTGGCCATGTGAGGCACATAGGTCATGGACACGGGTGTGTGTCTGACCGTGTGAAAACCCTTGTAGGTTCGAAATAAGTAATAAATCCACACAGGTGTGGAACACGGGCATGTGAAGTTCCACACTAGAGTGTCCTTTTCTTCACACGAGCGTGTGGCCCTGTTTGGTGTCAAAATTTTCTAAGTATTTAAAAGTTTCTGGTTTAGTCCCGAACCACTTCATAAGTATGTTTAAGGTCTCGTGGACCTATAAGAGGGACGCTATGAACTCAAATGAAAAGTGTTAAGTTGAAACAAAATTTTATGACTCGATGTTGTGTGTTTGAGTAAGTTAAGTTCGGTAATACCTTATTTCCCGGTTTCTGTGTTGATTACGGGTAAAGGGTGTTACAATAAGACCATATCTGGGATATGGCATCAGCATCGAGATGTGACCCCATGTAAGACTATATCTGGGATATGGCATCGGCGTCGTGTTTATGTGTATGATGATGATTGTGTATCCTCGGGTATTCCAAGTGATTCATCGGGATAAATAGTTAAGCTTATAATAGATATGAAATTAGTGCTAAAGCTGTGTGATGAAGTGATACAGGCACATGTGAGTAATTCACGAGAAATGTTTACGATATGTGACATGACATGTAATTGGTAAGAGTAAGCATGAGTAAGTTATAGCAATGTGTTTGAGATTTTGTGTTTTTAATCAATGCAATGGATGGATGACATTATGAGCCTTTATGTTGCTATTTATTTCATGCAAACTTACTAAGATTCATGCTTACCTCTCTCATTTCCCTTTTCTTGTAGTATCACCAAGCTAACTAGGGGATCGTGGGACGTCGGAGTTCGGAATCACACAATCAACTTCTCTTTGGTATAGCATAGTTTGATTAATTTTGAGTATGGCGCGTACAGAAGCTTGGTTATTTTGTGTTATGTCAATTTGTTAGCCAATGTGTGGCTATTAATGTCATTAAATTCATTTTGTAAATGGTCATTGGAAATTAGCCAATACCTGTTAAGTTTATATATTCAATGAATATGAAGTTCATGAAGTGCATGCTTGTGTGATGGGATGAGTAGTTGAGTAAAGAATATGAATGATGAATGTAGTGTAAACCTATATATGGATGTCTTGATTTTGGGCATTAGAAGTGCCTTATGGTAATGGTGTATGTTCTATTGAAATGGCATAAGTATGGTTGTTTGGTAGGGTGGCAATTGGCTTGGTAGATAGCCTCACAATTGTCCACACGGGTAGACACATGGGCATGTGTCTAAGCCATGTGTGACACACGGTCAACCCATGCGCGTGTTGATAGGCCATGTGTACCCCTGCATGCTAAGTTGGTAAGTCAGTATGCCTAGTAGTAAACACACGGGCTGAGACACGGCCGTGTGTCTCAACCGTGTGGGAGACACGGCCTAAGACATGGGTATGTGCCCGGGCTGTGTGAAGTCTGCATCTAAAATTAGGAATTTAATTTGACACACGGTCTAAGGACACGGGCGTGTGGCTTAGTTGTGTGACCTTATTAAGATGATGACGTCATAAATAAAATGTTAAGGTTTTCACACACAGGTGAAGACATGGGCGTGTCATGGTCGTGTGAGGGACACGGGCTATGGACACGGGCGTGTGTCAGGCAATGTGAAAACCCCTGTAGGTTTGAAATGAAAAATAAAATCCACACAGACTAGGGACATGGGCGTGTGTGATTACACCACCTGCCCACACGGGCGTGTGGCCCTGTTTTGTGTAAAAATCTTCTAAGTGTTCAAAAGTTTCCAGTTTAGTCCCGAACCATTTCATATGCATGTTTAAGTTCTAGTAGACCTATAAGAGGGACGTTATGGTTTCGAATGAGAAGTTTTAAGTAGGAATGAGATTGTATGTTTGAGTAAGTTAAGTACGGTAATACCTCATACCCGGTTCCGAAGTTGAATACGGGTAAGGGGTGTTACAAAAATATTCCAAACATGTTTTGTTAAACTCAAAAATGGCGTCTTTCTCTAAAAGCATGCACAAAAGCTTGGAAATTTTTGAAAAAACTTTAATAAACCTTCGGTAAAAATCGGTATGCCCTAAGAAACTTCGAACTCTTTTAACACTGACTGGAGGTGTTAATTTTTCAATTACATCCACCTTCGCTTTGTCAACTTCAATATCGTTTCTAGAAATTTTGTGTCTTAAGACAATTCCCTATTTAACCATAAAGTGGCATTTTTCCTAGTTAAGGACAAGATTTGTCTCTTTGCATCTTTTTAGTACCTTAGCCAAATCACTCAAACAAACATCGTAAGTATTACAAAAAAAAAAAAAAAATCATCCATGAAAACCTCAACAAAGTTTTCTACCATATCAGTAAATATTGTCATCATGCATTGCTGAAATGTGGTAGTGCATTACATAAACCGGAAGGCATTCACCTAAAAGCGAATGTATCGTACGACAAGTAAAAGTAATTTTGTGTTGGTCTTTCAATGCTACAACTATTTGGTTATATCCCGAATATCCATCTAAGAGATAGTAATAACCATTACTTGCCAGTCAGTCTAACATCTAATCCATAAAAGGCAACGGGAAATGGTCCTTCCGAGTAGCTTTGTTCAATTTTCTATAGTCTATAGAAATTCTCCAACCAGTGACAGTTCTCATTCGGATTAACTCATTCCGTTCATTCTCAACAATCGTGATTCCACCCTTCTTCAGTACACATTTTACCAGACTTACCTATGAACTATCTAGGATAAGGTACATAATTCCGGCATCTAACCATTTGATAACTTTCTTTCAAACTACCTTTTTCATTATTGGATTGAGTCTCCTTTGCCTATCTATTCTCCTCTTTCACCCTCCTCTAGGAAGGGCTTATTCCTCGAATATCAATTATGGTCCAACTGGTTGCCCTTTTAAATTTCATTAAAACTTCAATTAGTTGCTCCTCTTGGTGTACTGTCAATTCTGCTGAAATAATCACAGGCAAAGTAGAACTGTTTCCTAAATAAATGTATTTCAAATGAAGGAAGCACCTTAAGTTCAAGTTTGGGCGGTTCCTTAATTGACAACTTCGGTTGTGTAAATTCCCGAACTTCGATCTCTAATGGTTCAAACCGTGCTGGTTGAGCATAGTTCCTTGGATTAGCTTCCATCAAAGCCATATTTTCATTACCTTTTTCATCTTCTAATGGTTCAGACCCTAAGGTGTTCTCAATAGGTTTTCTTCAAAATTATTCTCTCATTTTTTAAAAACTAAAATTTCTAACTCTTCCATCATTGAACATTCTTCCATCGAATCGGAAAACTTCATTGCTTTAAGAACATTAAATGTTACCTGATCATCTTGAACTCTCATGGTGAGTTCACCTTTTTGCACGTCTATTAACGTTCTTCTCGTGGCTAGGAAAGGTCGTCCCAAGATGATCGACACTTCCTTATCTGCTTCAAAATCTAAGATGTTTGAGTCCTTTTAAACATTCATTGAATTTGTTTTTTTTTTATATGTATTATGTTGGAGCTTGTGTTGACAAATTTTGATAGTGGATCTAAGTTGGTTGACTAATATGACTTTGATATGAATAAAATTATCTTTGACTGAGAAATAAAAGGCTTTTACCACGCTCGCACAAAGATTTTATTATAATCTATATTACCTAGACTTGAGACATGGGTCAGGCATGGCTAAGGATCCAAGTGTTGGACTCGTTAAGTTTCGAAACATTGGATATGGGGATGCTTTCCAAAATTTGGACACGAGTACTTGGATCTTAGTGTGGATTTTTAATGATAACAACTTTTTAATGAAAATGAATCAAATTATGTTTTTAATGATTTTAGTGTAGATCTAAGCTAAAAAAATAGAAAAATAGTTGTGATAATTATAATTATAATTTAATCTACAATGATTGGTAAAAAAATTTGATGCGAAAAGGTTGTGTTATTATTATTTTTTAAATTGTGCTAATTTTATTGATGTAAAATAGAGTAATTATTAAATAGAATTCTAAGTTTTTTAATTATTACTTAATTAATAATAGTGTTATATACCAAATAAATTTTAAGTTAGCTTTATAAATAGTATTCAATAGTTAGCATATTTAATCAAGTAACATTTTAAAAAAATTACCGGTAAAAAAATGAATAGAACTCTAAACATAAAAAAAAAAAAAAAAAAAAACATAGCAAAAAGTAGTGATAATTATAATTATAACTTAATTTACAGTTATTAGTTAAAAAGTTGTACGCAAAAAATGTGATAATTATAATTTAATTTACATTTATTAATTAAAAATTTTTGGAGTAAAGAAAGTTGTGTTAATTTTTTTTAAATATTGTGCAAATTTTATTGATGTAAAATAAAGTAATTACTTAAATAGAATTCTAAACAATTTATTTATCACTTAATTAATAGCAGCGTTATATACCAAATAAATTTTAAGTTAGCTTCATAAATAACTTTCAATAGTTTGACATATTAAATCAAGCAACATCTACAAAAATTTAACGGTAAAAAAATGAATACAACTCTAAGAAAAAAACATAGAAAAAAATTCTAATAATTATAATTATAATTATAATTTAATTTACAGTTATTAGTTAAAAAATTACTAAAAATGTGATAGTTATAATTTAATTTACAATTATTACTTAAAATTTATTTACCAAAAAAAGTTATTGTAATATTTTTAAAAGAATTGTGCTAATTTTATTGATGTAAAATAGAATAAATTATTTGAATAGAATTCTAAGAATTTTAATTATCACTTAATTAATATTAGCGTTATATACTAACTAAATGTTAAATTAGTTAATAGTTAGACATATTCAATCAAATAGCATCTAAAAGAATTATCGATAAAAAATGAATAATTTTAATATTAATAAATTATAATTATATAAAAAGGAATGAAAAATTAAAAGAGGCAACATTTAATTATATTCAAATAATAATGACTTGAGAAAGTGATCAAAGATTATTTAATTGATGGTGAGGCACTATAAATCATATTATGTTTTAATGTTTTTTCTATAAAATTATGCACTGTAAAACAAACACTCTTAACATCAATTTTCTAATTGTTATTATTAAATATGTTTATTAATTTAATTTAAATATTATTCTTATTTATCTTGAATTGTTATTATAATTGATGTATGTTGTTTCGTGTTTTTTTTAATATTTTTTAAATTAATATTGCCATTTACATTTTTATATAAAAAATTATTAGTAATAAGTAACCATAATTAAAATATCATATTTAAAGAACTAATTAAAAATTAAATCCATCGAATTACGTGGAACACATTTTACATGGTAGTTTATTTGAATTTTTTTTTTCTATTATCAACTTCCTCCTACCATCGTCCCTCTTCTGTCTCGTCCCTGCAATACGTTTTTTTTTTCTTCTCTTTTCATCACAGTTCTCACCCACTGCCGTGTCCGCTGTTTCTTTTCCGGATCTGACTCGTATTCCGTGTTGGATCGTGTTGACACGGGTACTGCACCCCAAATTGCCGAGTCCGGGTAACGAAGGCTGTGGTTGCCGATGTCTGGCCCTTTCGATGGTTTCTTGTCGGCCCTTTCACTCTTGCAGGTCTTGAGTTTGACCAAATCGCTGTCTTTTTGCGGTGAAATTGGATTTGATATTTTTTAATTGTGTTTGTGGTGGTTGATATGATTTCACTATCATTTTATACAAACTATTGAGATTCTTGTTACTTTTATTGGAAAATGAGTGCTTCTGGTGCCAAAAGCTGATAGAATTCACAAAAAAGTCGACTCTTGATTGGCTTTTGGGAAAAAATGAGCTGTGGTTCCGTTTATGTTTTGGCAATTGAAAGTTGTTTTTAAGGATTATATTAGTCTTTATGGAAAATTGGAAGCATGAGTTCTGTTAAGATGCAAAAGCTAATAACATTTGTGAAGAATTAAGTCAATATCATAAATGCATGATTACGCTTTTTCATGGGACAAAATTTTCTGTATTGGCAAAATACCGTTTAGTGTTATTTTGGCTTCTTACATTTGCATCCTGAAACAAAAAATGCAAACTGAATGAGTTCATAAAACTATCCTTGTATAGAAATAAAAAATCATAGGCATGCCAACTTGAATTCTAATATTTAACATATTTGGGTATTCGATGGATATTGTTATTTTATTTGGATGTGAAGTTGGATGATAATGTTTTGGTAATTATTAGATAATATATGAATTTAAATATCATATAAATTTCTCAAACTCGATTCAAATACCTTAAAAGTACTAACTATCCGATGAGTTGTTGTGCATATTCCTCTAAGAAACTCCATTTCCTCTTTCATTGTTTATCTCTTATTTTATCAAGAAATAGATGGCCTAATTAGCCCTTTGGCGGCATCAACAATTAAGTACATCTGGGAAGAAGTAGCCACTCTTTGACCAATTTTTGTTTTCTCTCTCTCAGACTTGAGTTTAGGACCAAAATGGAAACTCAGTCGCTGCTTAGGAGAACACCTCTTGCCTTCTCTATTACCTCTCTCAAATCAAGCCCTTCATCTCCGAACTTCAACAATAACCAACCTTTATCCCGGAAGGTAATGCCGAATTCTGCCCTCTTCATTCTCAAGAGTTACTGTTCTTTTAACTTCCATTCAACTGATTTTATCTATTTTCTCGGTTTACTTGGTTGTGGGATTTATCTTGAAGATCATTTGGCGATGGAAGAGGGAAGGACGTATCCTTAGGAGGGACAACCTGGTAGATTGTGCTTCATTGGTTCAAACCTTAGCTCGAAAAAGGATGCCTCACATTGCTCATCAGCTTTTACTTGAGTTAAATTCTCAAGGTTTGATACCCAACACTGCTACACTTTCTGCTCTCATGCTTTGTTATGCAGATAATGGACTTTTTACCCAGGCTGAGGCAATATGGGAGGAAATGCTAAATACATCATCTTTTATGCCTGCTATTCCTCTGGTTTCAAAATTTTTGGATGCTTACGGAAATATGGGGCAATTTCACCGAGTACAGAAAATTTTGGATCACGTAATTCTGCACAGGTTTAACTTGTTACCCCAAGTGTACCCAGTGGCTATCTCTTGCTTTGGAAAGCATGGGCAGCTTGATTTAATGGAGAATACATTGAAGGAGATGGTTTCAAAGGGCTTGTCCATAGATTCTGCCACTGGAAATGCTTTTGTTAGATATTATAGCATTTTTGGTTCCTTAACTGAGATGGAGTCTACTTATGCTCGCTTTAAAAGGTCCAGACATCTGATAGATGAAGAAGGAATCAGAGCAATGTCATTTGCCTACATCAAGGAGGGTAAGTTCTACAAGTTGGGTGAATTTTTAACTGACGTGGGTCTTGGGAGGACAGATTTAGGCAATCTCTTATGGAATCTCTTGCTATTATCTTATGCTGCCAATTTCAAGATGAAAACCATGCAGAGACAATTTCTGAAAATGTTGAATTCTGGTTTCCTTCCTGATTTGACTACTTTCAATATAAGAGCATTAGCCTTCTCAAGAATGTCTATGTTCTGGGATCTCCATCTCAGCCTTGAACACATGAAACACGAAAGCATTGTTCCCGATTTGGCAACTTATGGATGTGTAGTAGATGCATACTTGGACAGAAGGCTTGGAAGAAATTTGGATTTCATTTTGAGCAATATGAATGCTGATGAATCTCCAATAATATTAACAGATCCACTTGTGTTTGAGGCTTTGGGTAAAGGGGATTTCCAGTTTACTTCAGAAGCCTTTATGGAGTTAAAGAGTCAAAAGAAATGGACTTATAGGCAGCTAATTGCAGTTTATCTCAAAAAACAGTTCCGAAGGAATCAAATCTTTTGGAATTACTAAATAGTGGTATGCAGTTTGTGTTCGGATATGATTCCTCTGGTGGTTGGATAACATCATGTTATTTTGATTCTTAAAGTTTCACTACCTTGGTATTTGAGGAAAATTCTATGACTTGAACCTAAGGTGTCTCTCCTAGTCCTCAATCCCGCATACCTGGTGAGTTTAGCTAAGTGGCATTGACTACATCTTGCTATGCTATTTGTTTCATGTCTGAATATGTTTTGGATTTAGATACAAACATGGATGCTTTAAGTAAAATGACAAGATAGAGCAAAATAGCCTTAGACCTGGTTGGCTTGATCAAGTTATAATCATTGATTAGGAACAATTTTTATTTAATTTTAATTCTAAAATATCATTTAGAAAATAATATGATGACTATGAGAGGAGGAAAACGCAGATGTTCAACTGGTGAAGTCCCTTTCTAGAGCCAACCTTGCTTAAATGGCCAAGATGCAGTGAGTTTCCTTTTTTTTTTCATGCCTGGTTATTTCTCTCCCAAGTTTCAAACATTTATGCATCAAAATGTTATGTTTTTAGTGTTTTACATTATCAAATATAACTATTTCACCATTAAAACTCTTGTGCTCCATACTTCTGTTGCCTTCCTCTAATAATTAAGGGGGCATCTGCCAGACCATGTTAAACTTATGCTTCTTTTCAGGAACATTTTTTCACTGTTCACAGAGAGTCAGATGAGTTGATATGAATCCTCAAGGAGATCTTTACTTCACAAGTCTACATGAGAAGGGTAGGCATCTGAGCAGATTTTTTTGGTTATTTATTTACTTATTTTTACTTTTCTTTGTAGATGGTGGATTTATAATTATACATTTAATTTTTTACATGCGTCGCATTCTGAACTTATTTTATGTGTCTAGCAAAATATATAGGTTACGCACTGAACTCTGGAGTGAGCATTAGCTGAAAAGTTTGCCATTACCAATAAATGTGTATGAGATTCCTTGGGGTTCATGTACTAACTGCTATAGCTCAGTGGTTCATTTATGCAATTCAATATTACAAAACATTATTTGATAGTATACTGGCTTCTAGTTGTACTTATGTAAATACAGTTGTTGGTAAGCTTCACTGAAAGCCAGAATATTTCCTTACCGATGACCTTTTTTTGTGTGGGGTGGCAAAAATGTTTGTTGGTGAACTTGTTGAGACAGGTATATGCACTTTTCTCCTATTATAGATGTGTTTAGATTTCGTTTCCAGACACACCAATCACTTCAATTGAAACAGAAAAGAAGAAAGATATGAAAGATTGCAAATAGAAGAATACTTGTAGACGTAGCATTTTAAAGCTTAATTGATCAATTACATTGTCCAGAACAAAGGAAACAAAAGCTATGAACCAGTCCATGTCTTGGTGATAAAAAGATGATCATCAATTAAACAAGCAAGTTGTCTGTTGGTTATTTTGGCGGCTTGCAGCTAGGATAGTTACGAGAGAGAAAAGATTCTGGACCAGTCAGGCTTTGCAATATCAGAGAAGGTTATAGAATGACAAAGTTCCTAAGAGACCTATCTGAAGGTTCGTTCACTAAGTGCACATATATATTTGGTGTTTTACTAAGTACAAGGTTTGCACATCTGACGACACTCATTTCTTTTCAGCCTCGTGCTTTCATCCCTATTTCTTTCCAGTGTAGAGGTAGTTAGATGATTGTAGGCCATAAAACCAGTTGCAAGTGGATAGAATTGAAGTGTGAAAATATATTGTTCGTGTAATGACTAATGAGGATGTCGATTTCTGTTCATCTGCATAACCTTAATTAGAATAGACACTTGTGAAAAGTGCGAGTGGATTTTCGTAGAGATGGGGTATTAGTTAACTTGGGATGTTGGAAATTTGTCAGGCTAGCACTGGCCGTTGGAGCACTATTCTATATTATTCTTGAGATTATGGCCTATAATGTGTGGAAAGTTTGACAGGACTCAGAAAGGCATATTAGGTTGCTACATGATATGGATTGGACCCATAGCCGCATCAAGATTAGATTGCTACAATAAGCATGAATTTTCATAGCCCGGAACTTTCACTTTATTAACCCGAGACTGGGATAAGCATGGAATTCCGTAGCCCCATTTCTTTTTGCAGGGGTTTGTAGTCTGGTTTAAGTCCCTTTTTGCGCTCCTTAGTGAAAGCTAGTTATCTTCTACAGTATAATAATAAAATAGAATAAACCAATGCTTGTTAGAGTAAGTGGGGGAAGACCCTTTTGTCCCGTAAGCAAGGTCTCTGGTCTGAGTTTTGTGGATGGATAAAATCGTGCTAGGGTTGATTTTCCCATTAAGGGGTTGGACACAGCTCTACGTTGGATATAGTCCGGGTCCAATGTGGTTACCTGATACAAGACCAAAAAATAATAAAATAGAATATGATCTGTTGCCTGATATAGTTTATGTTGCATATTCGGTACACGTCACAGATTTCATTGTGATGATGCGTTGATGTCGAAATTTTTTGCCCTAATGACTCCCCCCTCGCCCCCTCCTTATATATGTAGTGCTGTAAATATTGGGCAGGATTGGTGGCTGAACTGAGAACTTGTGATCCATTTGGTTCAAAATGTACATTTCAATCGAGAATCCTTCCAACTGGTTAAGAAGGGGGAAATTCCATTTAAACTTATTTTTAATTTCTTTTTCTAAATGTTATTGTATGTGATGAGATTTAGAAATTTAAATCTTTGAATATATATTGAACTAATTTTTTACCCGTGATTGTCTTTTATATAAATGTAAATATTTAAGTATTAATTAGATTAACTAAAAAGTTATATAAATTTAAGTACATTTGGGAATTCGAATAAAAACAACCATTTGGTTTCTATCAGAATTATTACAACTGTTAAGTATGAATTTGTGTGAATTTAATCATTCAATATCTAAAAATTAATTTAAAACAATTAGTGGTTTAAAAAAGTGAAATGCTGAGAAATTTAAAGCAAAGGGACAAAGTAGAATTTATTTAATATATTAGGATAATTAAATGGAGTGGCTGATAAATTGGTGAATTATAATGTATTAAAAATTAGCGTATACATCAAAAAGAAAAGCTGTTGAGCAAAACAATAAGGGAAAAAAAAAGGCATTACACCAAAAATTAAAAACAATATATTTAAATTATTTAGGTAGTGTTTGGAAAGTTATCTAGTAATTAGATTTGGGTATAATTGCTTGTAATATACAAGGTGACATGTTTGGGTAAGCATTGTAATTGATGGGTCTAGTTGATTTTGGTGTAATTGAATCTAGTTATACTTGCCAATTTTTAGGAGGGTGAAAATTAGAGTAATTATATAGGTTAATTACACTCAAGTTCAATTTTATATAATTATTTTTTATACAAGTTTGAGTTATAAATTTTTATATTATAAGCATGAACACGTATGAGTGTTAAGGATGATTATGACCAAAAATTTATTATATTATAAATCCTAAAACATTACATATCCCTTCACCCTTGAGACACATGTCGGTAGACCAAGGAAGGTTGATCTCCCATTGATTGCGCCTAAAAAAATGCTTCTCTAAACTTCCCGCCTTGAAACAAAAGACATTGACCTTCCATACTTTCAACCATTCACTGCAATAAGAAAGCTTCTTACCCTCCATTGCCTTCAAGATCCCAAGGCATTCGCTTTTTAAGAGTGAACACTCTCCTAGTGTGAATACACTTCCAAGAAAATAATGAATCTATTTATGAATAACGACCTCGTACTGATAGAGACTCATGATATACGCTCATAATTATCTCTTACACATTTAGTCCCACTAAATGTGTATCTTGTCACGTCATACTAATAGATAAAAGGACCTTTCCTAAAAATACCCTAGAAAAGATAAAGTCAGGATCAATCTTTTAGCACCCTAAAGTCACTCTAATCAATTGTATTTTTTGATCAACCTATCCTTTTGTCCTTATTCCAGCTCTCAACCTCTTTAGGTGAAACGACTATCGTTGTACCACCTTAATCTCCTCATTGTCTTCCTTTATTGTTTACTGTTGTATCAACAATTGGTGCGCTGAATGTGAACTTAACAATGTCTCAGAATTGGAATGATGCTACCCACAACCCCAAAAACAATAACATTGACCCCGCCAATTCCTCCACTCTGACAAATGACAATGTAACGCCCCTCACTTGGTCCTGTTACCGGATTCGAACAAGGTGATGTTACTGTCAAAACTCAAACCATTTAAAACCAGCAATGTATGTAATATAAAAGAGCAAGACTTAACAACTTGTTCCGTTTTTGGCACACTCTCAAAGTTTGCATAATAGATATCATATCCAATCTTACATATTATCTTGAATTCAAAGGAGTTTCGGCTAATTACAGTAAAATCGGATTCTTAATTATTGGCCTACGAACTACCCAGGTACACACATGTTAGAAAACAACGGAGTATTTGTTTTATAACATGAGTATTTGTTAGAGAACAACATATTGGACTGACTCACCGTAAGTATGTTTCCTGGATTATTATGTAATAGTCACAAACATTTCTCATAGTGGTAACTATGTATATGATCCTCAGCCTTGAGATCATCATTATTTCAAATATCGTGATTCGTATATTTTGATACAACCAAACGTCTACTGTAATAGGTTGTACTATAAAGACTGATATTGGGTATGTCACAATCTATGTAGTGTGATATGATTGATTAAGATAGGATTTATCTTTCCTACATAAATGGAGTGAGATTAGAAATGTATGACCATGCTTAAATAAGTTCATATGAGATATCATACTTATTTTTTTTTATTGTTGTCTACTCAGAATATTAAGAAATATGATATTGGTCTATACAAGTTTGACTATACCATGACTTGTATCCAATCTAGATATAAATGATAAAATGATATAATACATGAAAAGTTTATCACAGAAAGGTTATGTCGAATCACGACTTCTTGTAACTTAGGTAGCAATAATGCATTGTTAGATGCCACTCATTGCTTGTAACATTAGAAATGTTCTAGTATTACTACTAACATTACAAGAACCAACAAGGTCACACCTTATGGTTAAAGCGAACAGACTTCACGCAAAAATGTTGGGCGTATACCCTCTTACATATATCTTTGGCAGACAGTATCGCCCGGCGAATATTGTCGCTCGACGGATGGTACTGTCTGGTGAACAATATCGCCTGACGGACAGTATCACCTAGCAAACAGTATTGTCTGGCGGATACTATTGCTTGGTGGACACGATTCGCAATTACTTTCCAAAGTTGATATTTATAGAAGTTAATATTCTTTTGGAAAGAATATAATCTTTAATATCTTCCATGATTTTCTTTAAAAGGTAAAAATAGATTTATTCTTTTTTTTTTTAATATATGATATTAATAAAAGGAATAAAATCCCTCATTGAATAAGAGTGTGAGAAAAAATAAAACTAGGTTTAACATCCAAAAGTTTGTATTCTCTCTGAAAAAGTTCAAAGAGTTTTGTTGTTCGTGCTTAACTGGGTGGACTACATAGAGGCTGAGACATTTTTGTTGCGGCTTGGTTTGACATCATTCAAAGGGATCCAACCAACAACGATATTTACCATTCTTCAGTTTTAAAAGGTATATCTTCAACCCTTTTTCCAACCTAACTCGTTTCTTGTACATGGATCCGTGGTTGATGATCGTTGGAATAATTTTTTCGTAGCGTCACAAGGCATACCGGTGATCCAACAGTTTTTGGATTCATACCTAGTTTTATATATGCAAATATGTACTTAGAGATAGTTCTAGCAGACTCGCGTTAATTAATAATGCAATCATGCTTGAACTTTGACATAATGACTCTTACTGTGCGAATCTGTTCGCGCAGTCTTGTATTTGGTGGACTTACACCTACTAATTTACACTTCGAGGACCCATCCTTGGTTGATTACCACATGTGTAGACTCCTTATGGAGCGGACACATACTTGTGCACTTGAAAACAAGTCTTGTGGACTATTATCTCTGTACTTGTAAGGACAAGTCCCTGCAGCTGTCATATCTTTTTTATTTGAGGACAAATCCCACCACAACTTCGATACTTCATTTATCATACATCCCACCACAACACTAATACTTCATTTATCACACATGCCACAAAATCAATACTTCATCCATCACACTTCTTTCATAACATATCCTCAACTTTGGACATAACAACTCATATAAAAAAGGCATACACACTTCTACATTAATATGCATCCCATTTCATATTTTACAGTTCACCAACACAAGAGCATTCTATATACCATTTAACCACATACATTCATTAATGAAAGACTGACAGACAAACGATAGTTCATTATCAATTTATACTTTAACAACTTAGGCGGACAATGATATTTATGCAAGTAGTCCTTACAGTTTGGACCACATATTCATGCTCACAGTAGAATAGCAGCACAACACATTCACACAGCAACTAACAAGTTTAAACATATTTAGATTATGCATCAAACTTTTCCAACAATATGTAATCCAAATAGAAATACCTTATAACATGCATAATGAAATTGAAAGTTGGAGTTCAGAAACTCACCCGCAAAACACCCAAAGGCTAGAATTCTACACCCAACTAGTCCTTCATTTGTCACTCTGACCTATTCCTTGGTTAACTAAACAAAATAACCATTCATCAATCAAAATGATGACTTTACTAAGTGAAACAAACAAAATTCATTAACATGCAGAACATTTTTATAGGTTATCTAAGATTTTATGTTCACAGCCCTGAACTATATCACAACTCACAAGCTTCTTGCCTTTTCCCTTCAATCAAAAGGTATAAGAAGGGTTAGAGGGATTACCAACTCACCAGATTCTCACTTTCTCAAATTAATGTGTCTATTTTTCTTTCTTGCAAATTACTCCCTAATTTCTCACTATTCCAGAAAAGAAGAGGAAACTAAAGAAAATTATTACCAAAATAGGAAAGAATGCCCCCATAGCAACATCAGTTCTTCTATTTATACCCCTCTCCTATATGTTCTCCAATTCCAACATTCGATATAAAATATTAAATCTATAATCATGTTGTTCCCCACTCATTCTATTTAGCTCAAATATAATGAAACCAAAATTGTAATTCAACTTGGCTATCAATTCGTTCACAAAATTCAATAATTCCTACACTAAACAAGATCCCTCTTTATGTACACACAATTCCACTAAATAAGCACAACTATCAAGACTCTCCAAGTGTTATGCATAGTGACATGTTTTGTTTCTAAGATTTGACATGTAACAGGTACTTGTCCTACTAACCGCGGTTAATAATTGAACAATTAACCTTACAACAAATAAACTCGCCTCTGGCATGTTCTCGTGCGGGCAAGCTCCCCAAACACAAAGTGGGAGTTTTCAAGATGGCGAAACTTCGAGAAACAGTTCACCAGATAGCGCACCAAAATAAATCCAGCCTTTCCTTGCCAATTGTGTAACATCCCTTACCCGTATTCAACGCTAGAACAGGGCTCGAGGCATTATCGGACTTATAACACAAGCATTCACACAATTCTGAGTCATAAATTTGCGTCTAAATTAAAACCATTCATATTCAATCATAAAGTCCCTTATACGAGCTTACGAGGCCCAAAACATGCTTTAGGAGTGGTTCGGGACTAAACCTGTAACACCATTTACCCGTGTTTAGCGCCGAAATAGAGTACGAGGTGTTACCTAACTCAAACACATGCTAACACGCATTTCCGGGTCATAAAAGTCCGTTCAAATTTAAAAATTTTCAAACTTCCTCTTAACATCCTTAATATGGGCCTTATAGGCCCAAAACACATCTTAGAAACGTTTCGGGATCAAATCGATTCTTTGGAAAACTTTGGAAAATGTCACTAATAACAAAGGCATACGCCCGTGTGAGAGGGCGACACGCCCGTGTGAGAGGGCGACACGCCCATGTGACTTGATAACATGGCCACGTTGAAAGATCGTGTAGTTCACACGGCCTAAACATATAGGGGCACACTCGTGTCTTACGCCCGTGTGAATTTATTTCTCAATTCGAACCTACAGGAGTTTCTA
Source organism: Gossypium bickii (assembly GCA_025503065.1). Classification (NCBI taxonomy): domain Eukaryota; kingdom Viridiplantae; phylum Streptophyta; class Magnoliopsida; order Malvales; family Malvaceae; genus Gossypium; species Gossypium bickii. The sequence goes on along the minus strand of CP106714.1, from coordinate 56,702,245 downwards.
GAAGGCCTGCCACACGCTCGTGTTTATGGCCCGTGTCCTTCATACAGCCTTGACGCGCCTGTGTCTTGGCCCGTGTGCAAAAACCTTGACATTCTGTTTCTGACGTCATCACCCCAAAAAGGTCACATGGCCAAGGCACATGTCCGTGTCCTTAGACTGTGTGGAAAATTAAAATCTTAAAATCAAGTGCAGACTTCACACGGCCTGAGCACATGCCTATGTCCTATGGCCGTGTCTTCCACACGGTTGAGACACACAGCTGTGCCTCAGCCCGTGTGGTTACTACTGGGCATTTTGTTTTGCCAACTTTCGATGCAGGGGGACACACAGCCAAACCACACGCCCATGGGGCAAACTGTGTGTCACACATGGCCTAAACACACGCCCGTGTGTCTAGCCGTGTGGACAATAACAAGGCTATTTACCAAGCCTTTTCTGCCACCCCTACTTGCACCAATATAAGCCACATCAAGCAACCTATTCATTCATGCATAATTATACTATTTACTCAACCATGCAACTTGCACATTCATGGAAGACATCATCATTTTATATATTAATAAGAAATAGCCATCAACTATGGCCTTATACAAAAGGAATTCATCTTCAAATAAGCCAACACATTTGGCCAAAACAATATGACACTCGATAAGAGACTAAGTCCCTATTCATGCCATACTCAAAATGCTAAATCTAACTATACCAAATGTTTAGGTTGATAGTGTGATCGAGCCTCTGATGTTCTTTGATTCTCGAGCTAATTTGACGGGTCTATAAAAAAATAGAAAGGAGAGGGAGTAAGCACAAAGCTTAGTAAATCATAGCTAAATAATTAACAACAATTACATACATTATCATTCTCATATCATTTTATAAACTTGTACATGATTCTCGAATGAATAAAGGCATAACTTACTCATTTTCACCCTTACTAATCATACATCATAATTCAAACTCATTTCTTATGAATCTCATGTAGGTACTTGTACCACTTACAACATAATCATAACTTTTCTCATTGTTGATACAAGCTGTAATTTATCCGTTGAACCCATGAGAATACCAAAGGATATCCAATAAGCCTCAAACAAGAGGGTAAAATACCGATGCCATGTCCCAGACATGGTCTTACACTGGCTCACATGTCAAGGCTAATGCCATGTCCCAAACATGGTCTTACACTAGCTTTCATCTCAATGTCAATTCCATGTCCTAGACATGGTCTTACACTAGCACACATATCGCCCAAATATCATGGCTGGGGTATCCAATCTATTCCTAAGGTTCAACTAGGAGTATATCATATCATATTACCTCATGCATTTTCATATCAATAATCACTTATTTTATGCAACATCAGTTATTTAATGCATAATAACAATAGAGTTGTATTATTTACATACAACTTACCTCGGTATACAAAAATATGAGCAGCTAGTTCGATTTAGTCCTCTATTTTGGTTTTCCCCTAGTCCAAGTCCGGACTCTATTTTTCTTGATCTATAATGACAAAATTTACTAATTTAAGCACCACATTAATCAAGACATTTCAAAATTCCTACTTCGACAAAATTACCGTTTTGCCCTTAGAATTTTACAAAATTACGATTTTACCCCTAATCTCATAAAATGATTTTCATCAAATTTCCTCATTAACCAAGCCTAGCCGAATCTATTTTAGACTTATAGCAACTCACAAAACCCATTATTTCACACATTTACTACTTATTTTACAACCTTTACAAAAAAGTCCATATTAGGTGTTTCCATGGAAACCCGTTTCACAAAAGTTATTTATTTAACAACCAAGTTTCACTTTCTTTCATAAAAATTCAGCAAATAACATAAATGTTCTCATGGAAAAACCCTAGACCCTCAACCATATTGCAAAATAGTCCCCTCATTAGCTAGCTTAAGTTACAAGGGTTCCAAAAGTACAAAAATTATCAAAAATGACCACAAAAAACACTTACTTGCAAAGGTTTAAGTTGCTGAAAATTTTCAAGCTTTCCAAAGCTCATCTTTGCTAAAATTTTTGGTGGTTGTAGGAAGAAGATTGAAGATGATATAATTTTCTCTTTATTTTATTATTACTAGACAATTTGTCACCAAAACCTCACCTATCCTTTGAAAATATTATTTTCTTGTCTTTATGGCCGACCAACACATTCCTAAGGGCCTAATTGCACATTAAGGACCTCCAATTTAATAATATATAGCTATTTGACACCTTTAGCTAGTAGAATAAAACTTTCGCACTTTATGCGATTTAGTCTTTTTTCAAAATTAAGCATGAAATCACTAAAATTTATGCACCAAAATTTTCATGCACTCATATAATCATGCTATAACACGTAAACTAATATTAAACTAATTTTTTCTGACATCGAATTAGTCATTTTGAAACCATTATTTTGACTAGCCCCTAAATTGGGCTGTTACAATTCTCCCCCCTTAGGGATTTTTGTCCTCGAAAATCTTACTAGCAAAAAGGTTCAGGTACTGCTCTCTCATAGTTTCCTCGGACTCCCATGTGGCCTCTTCAACCCCATGTCTATGCCATAGTACTTTCACGAGTGTTATACTTTTCTTTCTCAATTGCTTGACCTCTTGATCTAAAATCTTAACCGGCTCTTCACCATAGGTCATGTCTAAAGAAATCTCAACCTCTGTTGGTGAAATTTCATGTAACAGGTCAGAATGATAATAGCACAACATAGACACATGGAATACATCATGAATCTTTTCTACCTCGGATGGCAAGGCTAATCGATAAGCTACTGGTCCAATCCTCTCAGTCACCTCATAAGGTCTAATAAAACGTGGACTTAATTTGCCTTTCCTACCGAATATGAGGACTTTCTTCCACAAGGATACTTTCAAAAATACCTTATCGCCTACTTGAAACTCAATCTCTTTCTGTTTCAAGTCTGCGTAGTAATTCTGTCTATCCGAAGTAGTCTTCAAACAATCACGAATCACTTTTACTTTCTTTTCGGTTTTTCTGACTAAGTCAACCCCGTGTAGTTTGATTTTCCTTGAGTTCGGACCAATACATAGGTGTTCAGCACTTACGCCCATACAAAGCCTCATAAGGCGCCATTTTCAAACTAGACTGATAGCTATTGTTGTAGGCAAACTCTACCAATGGTAAGTACTTTTCCCAACTGCCTTGAAACTCAAGAACATAACACCACAACATATCTTTAAGAATTTGAATTACTCTCTCCGACTGACCATCGATTTGCGGGTGGAGAGCCGTGCTAAAATTCAACTTTGTCCCCAAAGCTTCTTGTAACTTTTTCCAAAATCGTGATGTGAACCTCGGATCTCTATCCGAAATGATCGATAAAGGTACTCCGTAAAGTCTCACAATTTCAGAAACGTACAAATTGACCAATTTCTCAAGTGGATAGTCGGTACGCACTGGTATAAAATGAGCCGATTTAGTTAGCCTATCAACCACAACCCATACAGCATCTTTCTTCTTTGGCGCCATCGACAATCCAGACACAAAATCCATAGTTATACGATCCCATTTCCACTCGAGAACCATCACAGGCTGAAATAAACCCAAAGGTACTTGGTGCTCAGCTTTCACTTGCTGACAAATTAAACACTTAGAGAGAAACTCTGAAATGTCTCTTTTCATTCCCAACCACCAATACATTTTCTTCAAGTCATTGTACATTTTCACACTACCCAGATAGATAGACATACAACTGCTATGTGCCTCAAGCAAAATTTTTCGATTAAGCTCTTCGTCTTTGGGTACACAAATTCTGTCTCGAAATATTAAACAGCCATCTAAACCAATTCAAAAATCTGGTTCTATACTCGACTCACGCTGCTTTATTTTAGCTTGCAATAATTTATCATATTTTTGAGCTTTGCAGATCTTTTGCAAAAACATTGGTTTCACTTTCAACTCAACTAAAATCGAACTATCGTCAGTCATGGACAACTGAGTATTCATAGCCCTTAAGGCAAACAACGACTTCCTACTCAGAACATCAGCGACCACATTCGCCTTTTTAGGGTGATAGTCAATTATCAGCTCATAATCCTTTATCAGCTCTAACCATCTCCGCTGCTGTAGGTTTAACTCCTTTTGAGTCATCAAATACTTTAGACTTTTATGGTCAGTGAACACTCGACATCTCTCGCCATACAAATAGTGTCTCTAAATCTTCAGTGCGAACACTATGACAGCTAACTCTAAGTCGTGAGTCGAATAGTTTTTCTCATGCGACTTCAGTTGTCTTTAGGCATAGGCTATTACCTCGCCTTCTTGCATAAGCACACACCCTAATCCATTTAAGGATGCATCACTATAGACCACAAATTCCTTTCTCGGTCCCAGTTGCACTAAAATTGGAGCTTCAGTCAACAATGCTTTTAGTTTCTTAAAACTTTGTTGGCACTTCTCTATCCATTTGAATTTGACACCTTTCTGTAGCAATCTTGTCATAGGAGTAGCGATCATGGAGAATCCTTTGACGAACCGTCTGTAGTATATCGCTAAGCCCAAAAAGCTTCTAATCTTTGATACATTCCTCAGTGGTTTCCACTCAATAATAGCAAAGATCTTACTCAGGTCAACTTTAATTCCATCACCTGACACAATGTGTCCTAAGAACCCGACCTCTCGGAGCCAAAACTCACTTTTGCTAAACTTAGCATACAACTGCTTATCTCTTAAAGTTTGTAAAATAGTTCTCAAATGCTCCGCGTTCTCACTCTCATCCCGAGAATAAATTAATATGTTATAAATAAAAACAACTACAAACTTATCTAAGTATAGTCGGAAAATACAGTTCATTAAATCCATAAATACGACAGGAGCATTCGCTAAGCCAAAGGGCATGACGAGGAACTCATAATGGCCATACCTAGTCCTAAATGCCATTTTCGGTACATCTTGTTCCTTAACTCTCAGCTGGTAATAACTGGACCTCAGGTCTATGTTAGAAAACACTGTGGCTCCTTTCAATTGGTCAAACAAATTGTCGATCCTTGGCAAAAGATACTTGTTCTTCATAGTCACTTTGTTGAACTGTCTGTAGTCTATACATAACCTTATTGACCCGTTTTTCTTTTTCACAAAAAGTACCGGAGCACCCTACGGGGAGTAGCTTGGTCTTGCAAAACCCTTATCCGTCAACTCTTATAACTGAGCCTTCAATTCTTTTAACTCCAACGGTGCCATTCTATATGGGGCAATCAAAATAAGTGTCGTACTAGGAACCAACTCAATACCAAACTCAACCTCCCTAACTGGAGGCAATCCAGGTAACTCTTCCGAAAACATATCAGATACTCGCATACCACATGCATTGATTCAATCTTTACTTCTAACTCTTGGGTATTTAACACAAATGAAAGATATGACCCATACCCTTTTCTCATACATTTCTCAGCTGTCAAAGAAGAAATCACTACAGGCAAGCTATCTGATTCACCTGATTCAAACCGAATAATATCTCCATTTACAAATCTCAGCTCAATAAACTTACTACCAAAGTTTACTAACACATTATGAACAGTCAACCAATCCATGCCAAGAATTAAGTCAAATTCATCAAACGGTAGTAGCATGAGGTTAGCCGAAAAATAATGGCCTCTAATCATCTAGGGACAGTTTTTACACACTTTTTCAACTATCACATACTTACCTAATGGGTTTGACACTTTTATCACAAATTCTGTAGACTCAACAAGCATATTCATACTAGACACCAATTTCATACAAATATAGGAATGGTAGACCCCAGATCAATCAAAGCAACAACAGAGGTATCATGAATGGAAAAAGTACCCGTAATCACATCTGGTGACAATGCCTCTTCGCGAGCGCGAATGGCATATGTCCTTGCAAGAGCTCTACCCTCTGATCTCACAGTGGAATCTCTAGGCGCACCTCTACTGCTATCGCCACTTCCCGGGTTCTTCTGTGGTCTACCCCTCGAAGGTATATTACTTGCTCGCACTTCTTGTTTTCTATCTTTCTCATCCATCTTAGGACAGTTTCAAATGAAGGGGTATAATGAACTGCACTTGAAGCAGCCTCTTTCATTTCCTCAGCATTCCTTGAAGTGATGTTTACCACACTGCGGGCATTTCGGTCTGTTAGGTCGGGCACTACCAACACTCGTAATTGAAGTGGTCTGAGCCTTAGACGCCGTGTGCTGGTTATTCTTATTTTTGTTCGAGAATCCAACTGAAGCATTGGATTGAGTAGTGAACTCTCTTAATTTCTTGGATGAGGACTGAAACGACTTTCCCAACTGTCTTTTCTTTGAGTCACGAGACTCAATATCAGCTTTCCTTTTCTCTTTGGCCAATTCCTCGGCCTTACATGCTCTTTCAACAAGTACCACAAACTCCCTTAACTCTAAAATGCCAACTAATAATCGGATGTCTTCATCCAATCTGTCCTCAAACTTTTTGCACATGATAGCTTCAGTAGATACGCACTCCCTAATGTATTTGTTGAGCCTCACGAACTCACGCTCATATTCTGTTACTGTCATTCGGCCTTACTTCAATTCTAGAAATTCCTTCCTCTTTTGGTCCATAAACCTTTGACTAATATACTTCTTTCGGAATTCCTCTTGGAAAAACTCCCATGTAATCCTTTCCTTTGGTACAACAGACATAAGGGTGTTCCACCATTGATAGGCCGAGTCTCACAAGAGTGACACTACACACTTCATGCACTCCTCAAGTGTGCAAGACAATTCATCGAATACCCTAATGGTATTTTTTAGCCAGAACTCTGCTCTCTCTGGGTCATCATCTATGTTCGCTCTAAATTCCTCAGCCCATTGCTTTCGAATTCTATCTACCAGAGGCTTTTCTCTTCTAATTGTTTCTACTACTTGGGGAGCTATAGGAGTAGGTTGGGGAATTGGAGGGGGAGGAGGAGGTGGAGTGTTCGGGTTCACACGAACATACTCCAAATACCAAATATTCATCATATGGAGGAAGGCTTCTCTAGCCCCTTTGCCCGACTCAGTGTCACGGGACCACTTTCAATTGGCACGGTCCCTTCAACGGGAGCCGACGCATTACTCTCGACATCATCCGCCACTGCTCCGTCGGGATTCATTTAAAATGTTAGGAGTCGTCACACTATCATAATTCATATATGCCATGTATAGCTAGGCTCATACACATGCTAGGTCAGTCTGAGAATCGACTAAACCATAGATTTGATACCACTAAATGTAACACCCTTTACCTGTGTTTAGCGTCAAAACAGAGTACTAGGTATTACCTAACTCAAAACACATACTAACGAGCATTTTCGGGTCATAAAAGTCCGTTCAAATTTTAAAAATTTCAAACTTTTTCTTAACATCCTTAATATGGGCCTATGAGGCCCAAAACACATCCTATAAATGTTTCAGGATCAAATCGAGTTCTTTGGAAAAATTTGGAAAATGTCATTAATAATAGGGGCACACGCCCGTGTGGGAGGGTGACACGCCCGTGTGACTTGATAACATGGTCATGTTGAAAGATCGTGTGCCCGTGTGGATTTCTTTCTCAATTTGAACCTACAAGAGTTTCCACATGGCCTGCCACACGCCCGTGTCTATGGTCCGTGTCCCTCACATGGCCTTGACATGCCCGTGTGCAAAAACCTTGACATTCTGTTTCTGACGTCATCAACCCAAATAAGGTTACACGGCCAAGGAACACGTCCGTGTCCTTAGGCCGTGTGGCAAATTAAAATCCTAAAATCAAGTGCAGACTTCACACGGCCTGATCACATGCCCATGTCCAATGGCCGTGTCTTCCACACGGTTGTGACACACGGTCATGCCTCAGCCCGTGTGGTTACTACTACTACTAACATTCTATTCTGTCAACTTAGGATGCAGGGGGACACACATCCAAACCACATGCCTATGGGGCAAACCGTGTGTCACACACGACTTAGACACATGCCCGTGTGTCTACCCGTGTGGACAATAACAAGGCTATTTACCAAGCCCTTTCTACCACCCCTACTTGCACCAACATAAGCCACATCAAGCAACCTATTCATTCATGCATAATTATACTATTTACTCAACCATGCAACTTGCACATTCATGAAAAACATCATCGTTTTATATATTAATAAGAAATAACCATCAACTATGGCTTTATACAAAAAGAACTCATCTTCAAATAAGCCAACACATTTGGCCAAAACAATATGACACTCGATAAGAGACTAAGTCCCTATACATGCCATACTCAAAATGCTAAATCTAACTATACCAAATGTTCAGCTTGATAGTGTGATCGAGAATCCAACGTCCTTTGATTCCCGAGCTAATTTGGTGGCTCTATAAAAAAATGGAAAGGAGAAGGAGTAAGCACAAAGCTTAGTAAGTCATAGGTAAATAATTAACAACATGTACACACATTATCATACTCATATCATTTTATAAATTTGCACATGATTTTCAAATGAATAAAGGCATAACTTACTCATTTTCACCCTTACTGATCATACATCATAATTCAAACTCATTTCTTATGAATCTCATGTAGGTACCTGTACCACTTACAACATAATCATAACTTTTCTCATTGTTGACACAAGCTGTAATTTATCCGTTGAACCCATGAGAATACCAAAGGATATCCAATAAGCCTCAAACAATAGGGTAAAATACTGATGCCATGTCCCAGACATGGTCTTACACTGGCTCACATGTCAAGGCTGATGCCATGTCCCAAACATAGTCTTACACTAGCTTTCATCTCAATGTCAATTCCATGTCCTAGACATGGTGTTACACTGGCTCTCATAATGCAGCTGATGTGATGTCCCAGACATCGTCTTACACTAGCACACATATCACCAAAATGTCATGGCTTGGGTATCCAATTTATTCCTAAGGTTCAACTAGAAGTATATCATATCATATTACCTCATGCATTTTCATATCAATAATCACTTATTTTATGCAACATCAGTTATTTAATGCATAATAACAATAGAGTTGTATTATTTACATACAACTTACCTCGGTATACAAAAATATGGGCAGCTAGTTCGATTTAGTCCCCTATTTTGGTTTTCCCCTGGTTTAAGTCTGGACTCCATTTTTTTTGATCTATAATGAGAAAATTTACTAATTTAATCACCACATTAATCAAGACATTTCAAAATTCCTACTTTGGTAAAATTACCATTTTGCCTTTAGATTTTCACAAAATTACGATTTTCCCCTAGGCTCGTAAAAAGATTTTCATCAAATTTCCTCATTGACCAAGCCTAGCCGAATCTATTTTAAACTTATAGCAACTCAAAAATCCCATTATTTCACACATTTACTACTTGTTTTACAACCTTTACAAAAAGGTCTATATTAGGTGATTTCATGGAAACCCCTTTCATAAAAGTTGTTTATTTAACAACCAAGTTTCGCTTTCTTCCATAAAAATTCATCAAACAACACAAATGTTCTCATGGCAGAAAACTAGACCCTCAACCATATTGCAAAGTAGTCCCCTCATTAGCTAGCTTAAGCTACAAGGGTTCCAAAAGTACAAAAATTATCAAAAATGACCATCAAAAACACTTACTTGCAAATGTTTAAGTTGCTGAAAATTTTCAAGCTTTCCAAAGCTCCTCTTTGCTGAAATTTTCAGTAGTTGTAGGAAGAAAATGAAAGATGATATCATTTTCTCTTTATTTTATTATTACTAGACAATTTGTCACCAAAACCTCACCTACCCTTTGAAAATCTTATTTTCTTGTCTCTATGGTAGGCCAGCACATTCCTAAGGGCCTAATTGCACATTAAAGACCTTCAATTTAATAATCTATAGCTATTTGACACCTTTAGCTAGTAGAACAAAACTTTCACACTTTATACAATTTAGTCTTTTTTCAAAATTAAGCATGGAATCACTAAAATTTATGCACCAAAATTTTCATGCATTCATAAAATCATGCTATAACAAATAAACTAATATGAAAATAATTTTCTCCGACCTTTGATTAGTGGTTCCGAAACCACTGTTCCGACTAGCCCTTAAATCAGGCTGGTACAAAATTGAGAACTTTAGAAAACTTTACAAAACTTAGAAAACTTTTCATGATACAGGGGTCACACGCCCGTGTGGTTCAAGGGACACGCCCGTGTGACCCTGAGACACGCCCGTGCTACAGGCCATGTTCAATATAGGGTGCTCTCTGGCTTGTGCCACACGCCCGTGTGCTAGGCCGTGTGGTCAATTTAATTTCATAATTTTTCATAAAATAGGTGCAAACTTCACACGGAGCACACACGGCCGAGACACATGCCCGTGTCTCTGCCCGTATGCTCAATTCTGGACATTCTATTTCTCAAAATTAAGGTGCAGGGGACACACGGCTGAAACACATGCCCGTGGGGCAGACTGTGCGGACACGGCCTAGACACACGCCCGTGTGTCCCCCCGTGTGGACAAAAATAAGGCTATTTACCAAGCCATTTGCCACCCTCGTTTACACCTACAGTTACATCAATTTAGTGACACAATTCATAGTATTCTTAGGCAACCAAAACATCTACAACCAAGGCATCCATACATCATTCACATGCTACATCTATCATACATAAACATTGCATAGTTATCAACTCAAATCATGTAAGCTTCCACATCCATGAAAGGCATCATCATATGAATATACTTATACCAATATTAACCAATTTCAAATGGTCTAATACAAAATGAACTTTCAACCAATATGAGGCAACATATTGGCCAATTAATTATGACACATAACAAAATGACCAAGTCCCCTATACATGCCATAAATCAAAATATTGACATTTCAATGATACCCAAAATAATGGTTGATAGTGTGAATGGATCTCCGACGATCTCCAATCCTGAGCTAGCTTGGTGACACTATAAGATATGGGAAAGAAAGGGGAGTAAGCTATATAGCTTAGTAAGTTCATATGCAAATAATAAACAACATTGATTATACATTTATCATGTACATAACATAACACGAATCAACATAAATGTCATTAAAACTTCATGAATATAACATACTCAATCATATTCTTACCAATAGATCATCATATACCGAATTCATTCCCATTGATTTTTTCATACATACCTACACTAACTCATAATGTAATCACATACTTTCTCATCTTTGACATACTCGTTGAACCACTTGGAATACTATCAGATACACAGAAACATTTGCACATAAGTGCCACTTATGTAGTCAATGCTACCAAAAATCTCATAACACATATAAGCTCACTCTCGAGCTATCCTCGAGCCTGTTCACACAAGTTGTCAGTCAAGACGTAGCTACACGGTGCTGCTCACACAAGCTATCAGGTATCCGCAACATATGCCGGTATACCCAGCCACTAGTAGGACGTACAGGACCAACACCCGGGACACAAAAAGCACATAATTACATGGGTTCCTAGTGGTATGCCACTTGTATCCTAATCTATTCCTAAGGTTCAACCGAAATTTACTCACTTGTCGAAACTTCGTCAATTTCATCCATATAATTAATCATAAAAATCATGAAATAAAAAAAATATAAATACAATTATAATGTTGCATTATTTAGATACAAACTTACCTCGGTACAAAAATAGTGAAAGTGGACCTAATCGTTAAACACTTTGTTTTTCCCCCGATCTAGGTCCGAACCTCGTTTTTCTTCATCTATAATAGCAAATTTAACTCATTTAATACTCGCATTATTCAATTCAGTCCAAAAATCACATTATGGAAAAATTATATTTTTGCCCCTAACTTTTCAACTGTTTACACTTTAGTCCCTAAGCTCGTAAAATGAAGTATAGTCAATTTGTTCAAAACTAAAGCTAGCCAAACCATTTTCATACTTATAAAAGCCCTCATTTTTCATTAAATCACGCTTCTACTACATATTTTTCAACTTTTACAAAATAGGTCCTTTTAGGCATTTTTATCAAAAATCACTTAGTAAAAGTTGTTTATCCATCATCAAATTTGTATAATCTACCATTAAACATCAAATACACTCATGTCTAACATGGGTCAAACCCTAGACCTTGATCATATCTTGAATTAGTGGTAGAAATAGATAGATCGGGTTACAACGACTTAAAAAATATAAAGAGCATTAAAAATGAGGCAAGAACGGACTTACAATCGAGCTTGGAAGCTTGGCCAAAACCTTAGCTATGGTGTTTCCCAAAATTTTGACTATAAGGATGAAATTGAAGAAGATGACATCTTTTATTTTAGTTATTTTGGCTTTATTTACCAAATGACCAAAATGCCCTTCACTTAAACTTTGATATTTTTCCATAACCATGTCCATTTTTGTCCATACTAAGACATAATGGTCTAATTACCATCTACAGACCTCTAATTTAAAATCTCATAGCAATTGGTCACCTTTAACATATAGAATTCAAGTTTTGCACTTTTTTCAATTTAATCCCTTTAACTAAATTGAGTGCCCAAACATCAAAATTTTTAAATGAAATTTTCACGAAATCATTCCATAAAACCGTAGACCATGAAAGTATAATAAAAATAAATTTTACTACGTCAGATTTGTGTTCTCGAAACCACTATTCTGACTAGACCCAAAATCGGGCTGTTACAAATTGGAAAGACTAACACAAATTCCTACTAAGTCCACTTGGTCACCCACCTAATTTACAATTTTGAGAATTTGGGGTGTGATAGACAATGATTCCATCAATACTAAACTCCGTTCAACCCAAACCAAAACATCAACACAGCCGATCATTAACATTATGAAAGCACTTACCTAACTCTTAAATATCCTAAACGATCCCTCGTTTACCCCTGTCACCGTGGCCTCTCCTTCAATTATCAATACCCCATCATCTCCTGATACCCCCACAAAATCCCAGTGATGATCTTCTAAAACAAATCCTCTTTTTTTTTTTTGCCTCCCAACCTCATCTCGCTACTGTGCCCATTCCTCCAAATTAAGCTTCCCAGTAGCAGCTTCCTAGTTCCCAACATCATATTACTAAGATGCAAGAAATCTCAAGAAGAACCAACTCTTAGCCCATCAACAACAATTTCAAGAGAAACAGGAGCACTAGCATCAGTTAGACATGCAAAACAGTCATAGTGCAAGTAAGGACAATATAAATATGCCCAATTCACTCTTTGATCTGTCACAATTTGTTGCAGCAAATCAAAGTCTTTTCAACACTTAATGAGCTTGTTTTCAAATCATTTTTATTATTTTGTTATGTTTTCCATTTTTAGTATGTTTAATTTTAGTAAAATAAGAGTTTTTATCATATTTTGGTAATGTAATGACCTAATGGGCCAAGACAAGCCCAAGAAATGACTCATAATTCAATTTAGAGTGCAACAACTATTTTTAGGCCAACAACATCAGGGACGACACCAGCAACACGACACCAGCATGTGGTGTCGCAACATTGCAATTCAAAACCAAAGAAGTTCCCAGCAAAGTTAATGTCGTGACACTGGTCCTACGGTGTCACGATACTGGAGCAACGAAGGTAAAAATAAGCTAAGGGTGTTTTCGTCTACACAATACATTTTATTCAACCTTATGGCTTGTAATTGACCTAGTTAGGGTAGAAAACATTACCATATAGATTCATACTTAGTCTAAGTAAAGGAGGTTGTTTTAGAGAGCCATTTTTAGAGTAGATTTTTAGAATTTAATTTTAGTTTCAAATTATCTTCAATTTAGTCTTTTATTTGAAAAATATAATTATTCTTTTTGTTCTGACTTGGATTTGATTTGGATCCAAGCTTTTGTTTATTCAGTTCTTTATAATTTTCTTTCGATTTTCAATTGCAGTCGACGTTATCTTTGTAATTGTCAAAGAAATTTTTTCTTTCACGTATAGCTCGATATCAAAATGAATCAATTTTTTATTCCCTTTATTTACTTGAATATTTGTTTTGCATGTTTAATTTTAATTTAGGGAAAATTACATCTAGATCCATGAGTGGCTAATTTTTTAAGAAAGAATAACAACTGGATGTGGAAATAATTAATGAAAGAATTAAGGTTTGTTTTTTATTTAGTTGGGTTAAATTATGTGTGCTTAAACCCTAAAAATTAATGACCTTAGGAAGTAATCTTGTAATGCCCCAATTCTAGCGAATTATAAGTTATGGTGTATAGTCTTAATATGGTTATTATGGTGAAGTGGTATCTGCCAAAATATTTTTTTGGATGAATAGGGTATGTATGCAAACTGTTTGGGCACTGTGATAGTAATCCACCACCAGGCTGACTTGCTGGTAAGTTAGGGTATTAACACAAAAGTATATGTCTGTTGGCAGTATTTAAGAAATTATTTAACAGTATATTTTCCAATGAAGAAGGAATACGCACAATAAAAGTACGCCTCAAAGTTTTGGCTTAGGCATAAAGGAGCATACCAGGTGCATGAGAATGTTGTAGAAGACTTAACTACCTTTAAGGCCACACTATAAGTGAGTCACCACCAAGGTAGAGTATGTTCGGTTATACGAGCATGATTTTAGTTGGTTCTCTTAACGAGATTGATTGGGAGTCAATAGGATTAATTACACCGTCCCCATGTCTAGTTAGACAGTAACAAAGATCTTCATTGGATTCTCTTCACATGTCCTAAATTTTTGGGAAAATTGAGAGATTTAGGTAGGTAAGTATCGCAACTTGTCAAAGTCTACAGTAAGGGGGATACGGAGTTTATTTCTAATGAGAGAGAAGACTTTCAAGATGACATTTACTTTACTTTTACTTTATTTTCTGGTTCTTCCTTCTTTTAAAAGTGTTGCTATTTGAATCTTAAGGAACAAAAAAAAAAAAAATCTTCTTTCCCCTTCAAGATAAAGATGAAATTTTGGATATTTATCAATGATCGCTCCATGTCAAGTAGTGTTGGATTTCCTTTTTGGATGTTGGATCGGGAGTTCAAGCTGCTACCTGTTATTGGTAGGTGAGTCTTTAAACTAGCTCTTGCGTGAAACTGTTCATACCTTGTTGTTTGTGGAACAAATCGAAAGGTGATGCTGAAATCATGAAAGTTATAGTAGGTAAGGAAAGTAACTCCTAAAGGATATCTATGATTGAGTGAATATTTTTGAGAATAAAGTGTAAATTTGGTATAAAATCTAATGAGCTCAAGCATGTGTTGAATGATGCATGAGTAATGCAAGGTGAAGCATGGTTGTACCTTAATGTTTGAAATGTATGTTATGAGATGTGTGTTATATTGGTTACTTATTATGGATTAAGAAGATTGAGCTTAGTTTGTTTCGATGTATGAAGTGTCTGCAAGTGAATATGTTTTGATATCAAGCTCCAGCATTTGTTGCAGACTCGAAAATATATGTGACACAAATTTAGTTTGGACTGGTAATCTATTGTTGCTTTAAAGGTTTAGCCTAAAATAGTAACCTTACATGTATATTAAGCCATGAAATGACACTTTCTAAAAAGGAACTAAAGAGAAATGCTTACCTAATGGGGTTCTCTATGTGTCGTAGGACAATGACGGGAAAACCTCACAAAACATGAGTTTAGGAAAATCCATATCATAAACAAGTCAGGAAAGAATAGCCTCGTGACAAACTCTGAAGGAATAACCTTTGTGGCGAATTCTGAGAAAATATCACGGTAAGAACTTTGAATGCCCTTATGGTGTGTATTAATAGGACTCTTAATGAAGAACTTTGAATGGTGTTCTTTGTGGCGTATCACGGTAAGATCTTCGTGGCTTATCCTAATGAACTTCCCTAATGGCAAATTCTGCATGGCTTTTAAATGAAATCAGAGGAACTAGTAAGGACAAAATTTATATGGTAAAGTACTATACAAGACTAAGACTCGATCGCCAATAATGGATTGACGAGATATAGAGAAGTATTGAGTTAATATTGAAAATGTATTCTGATTAAGGACATGAATCTATATGTTCAAAGGCAACATTTGTGATTTGCGTACGTGTTTCTTCTTGAATTGAGATAAGGTGATGACAATGATTGAAGGACGTAAGCGATGTAACAAAGACGTTTTGTTGAGAAAAGGAAATATTCTCAGGGTAAGTTATAGTAACGGACGAGTGTAAAAGAATAGAACTTGAGGAAGCATTCACCATAGACAAGGTTGAAGATTAAAGACGATGAAATCGTTTATATAAATTATCAATTGAAATGTTTTCCTTACAAGTTCTTATAAACTTATTTGTTTTTGTTATGCTACAGGTGGGTTGATGTGAGTCTACAGTTGGAGGGACGATGCCAGAACTATGCCAAGAAGTGGTGTATTGGACTATTATGCATACAGAGTGAGTTTGGCAGCGTGTCCAAATACTAAAATGTTACTTAGAGATCCATACTTTGGGGTATCTATAACTGATTAAGATTTCGATTAAAACATTATTGTAAATTAATTACCACATGTTGTAATCATATATAATTATGTAATTGTGTTTGAAATTTTGTAATTAAGTAAGTTGTAATTGTGTATGGCTTGGTTGTGATATTAATTGAGGTGTTTTAGGGTATAGGGATAAGCCAAGGGTAGGCCCGAACTATAGGGAAATTTTTATTTTTAAGCTTTGGTTAAGGGGAACTGAAGGAGCTAAGGGTTAAGTATATTCTGTGGTAAACTTTAGCACAAGATAGCCTTGGTAAAGTGGCAAGGAGGCGCCACTTAAGGCCTTGAGAAGTGACGCCACATGCAGGGAAGGAGAGCTTGGGTTCGAGCTACAGAAATCCCTTGCTGCTAATTCTTTTTGACGCTAGAGAGGGCAGAGTTGTGCTCAGCTCAAACACTGATGGATAACTGTTGAACAAGTCAATAGATTCAAACGGATGGAAAAGAGAGAATTTAGGAGTTTGAATAATTGAAACTCATTTGAATGGTTGGCCAGGAGAAGTTTGAAGAGTTTGCCAAAATTTGAATTGTGGAGGAGGAGTGTTTGGTTGGGGAGCTTGCTAGGTGTGCCGTCCCTCTATAGACAACTTAGGAGGACATTTTCGACTAGTCTAGGCCATAGTGTAATCGATTGTGAGCTAAAGCCGAAACCTCCCTTAGCTTTGTTGATCTTCTCCTTAATGCACCTGTTTGAGGCGAAAGCCGAAAGTTTTTAGGCCTCTGTCGATTTCTCTTTTAGGCAAACCAAATCTTCTAAACTAAGCTACGCAACGAGTTTTCTAAATATTACCATCGGGTATAATTCACAAGATGATACAAAGTTAACTTAAAATGATTTTCAAAGCCTAAGTTTTTCCAAGCTCAAATACAAACGGTTTTAAAATTAACTATATACAATTCACTCGGGTTTTTAACAGACTTGAATGTTTTCTAAAGTTAAGAGTGACAAACGAGTTTACCAAAAAGAGATTTCCGGGTTTTTAAAGATAACATAATGTTTTCATTATACCTGCACAGGACTTTTCCAACGAAAAGCAATTAAGGAGTTTTCAATAAAAATAAACCGGTAACTTGTTTTCTTCAAAATGTTTTCACTCTGTAACATGCTAGATTCGGTCATGGTGTGTTGACCGGGTTTGGGGTGTTACAATTATGGTATCAGAGCCAAGTTCAGAAGCTCGGTTGTGGGCCTGAGGCCCAAAATGTTTTAAGTGAGGTTTCAAAAAGTTTTTGTTGGGAAATACATGGTTGGAACGGATGGCACCGTGTCTCCGGCACCAATCCGCCTAGGTAAGTACCCCTAACTGATATTTGCGTATGATTATGATGATATATGTTATGGATGACTAGTGATAGTGGACTACCCTAGAGACTAGAACCTATAGGACTTGTGAACTCGGGGGTAGGATGACTGTGTCTGAACCAGTGGGGTCTGGTCAGGGGTCGAAAAATGAGATGCCACCACCACCACCAGCTGCAGGTGTTGAGTTTCAGGATCAGACGAGGGATGACGTAGTGTCGCAGGCGATGCTGCGAGTTCTTGAGAGAGTGGCTGGAGCAGGTGGAGGTGCGGGAGCTCGAAAATCTATATCTGAGCGACTCCGAGCCAATGGAGCCGAGGTATTCCGAGGTGTTTCTGGTGTGGCGCCCAATACGGCTGTGTATTGGTTGGAGGAGACGGAGCGAATCATGGACGATTTGGATCTAGCTGCTGAGGAAAAACTGAAAAGGATAGTGTCGCTCCTTCGGGATGAGTCATACCAGTGGTGGCTCACGGTTCGGGATAATGCTGCAGTGGATGATCTCACTTGGGATTATTTTAAGGCAGCTTATCAGAAGAAGTATATTGGGTCAAGTTACATTGATGCGCAGCGAAAGGCATTTCTGAGACTGGTTTAGGGGAGTAAGTCCGTGTCGGAGTATGAGGCGGAATTTTTAAGGTTGAGCCGATATGCTCGAGGTATCGTGGCTACGGAGCATGAACGATGTGTCTGATTTGAGGACAGACTGAGAGACGAGCTGAGATTGCTGATTGCTCCATAGTAGGAGCGGGAGTTTGCTGTGCTGGTAGAAAAGGCTAAGATAGCCGAAGGGGTAAAGGAGTCTGTGAGACAGAATCTGGATAGGAATAGACATAAGAGAGGTTTTGGATCATCTGGGTTGGCCGGTAATTCTCAAAAAAGGGTTAGGCATGGTGGGCCAAATCAATCTGGGAGGCCTGCTGCTGCTAATCGTGTGACCACAATAGCAGTGTGTACTGGTGGAAAATCTCATTGGGGAGAATGTTGGACTGGTGGAAAAGGATGCTTTGAATGTGGCTCGTTGGATCATCGTGTGAGGGATTGTCCACGAAAGTTAGCCAGGATTCAGTCTAAGGGTCAAGGCCGTGCTCAATTCAGGAATGAGGGACCGCAACCACAGAGGGGTCGTGGTTCTGGTAGAGGAGGTAATGGCTCTGGTTGGGGCCGTGGAGCACCGCGCAGAGGTGCAGGCAACATTGAGGCGAGACAGCCTGGATTGGTCTATGCAGCGAGGCGTTGAGAGGAGGGCGACGCACCGGACGTCATAACCGGTATGTTCTTAATCTTTAGATTACCATATACTGCTTTGATTGATGTGGGTTCGACGCATTCGTATGTTGCTAGTAGCATAGTGGAAACCATGAACCTAGACTTTGAGATTACTTCTAGGGAGATGACAGTAATTAGCCCTCTAGGTCACTCTGTAGAAGTAAATAAGCTGTATAGGGATGTACCCCTAGAACTCTAAGGGGTAGTGTTTGTGGCTGATCTGATGGAACTGCCATTTGGGGAGTTCGATCTGATTCTTGGGATGGACTGGCTGGTGAAGTACCAAGCGAGTTTGGACTGTGCGGCTAAGCGGATGGTTCTGAAAATGGTTGAGGGTGAAGAAGTGGTGATGATAGGTAATAGAAGAGATTATCTATCTAACGTGGTGTCTACTTTGAAAGCTGAAAAGATGGTCAGGAAGGGTTGTGAGGCGTTTATGGTTCACGTGTGTGCTTTAGAGGCTAAGGAGTCAGCTGTAGAGGATGTTCGAACGGTGAAGGAATTTGTCGACGTATTTCCAGAAGAACTTCCGGGTCTGCCTCCGGATCGAGGAGTTGAATTTGGTATAGATCTGTTACCCGAAACTGCGCCAGTGTCTATCGCCCCGTATAGGATGGCGCCGAAGGAATTGGTAGAGCTGAAGGCTCAAATTCAGGAGTTGTTGGACTGCGGTTTTATCCGGCCAAGTGTTTCGCCTTGGGGAGCGCTAGTGCTCTTTGTTAAGAAGAAGGATGGTACAATGCGGATGTGTATAGACTACTGCCAGTTGAATAAGCTGACGATCAAGAACAAGTATCCATTGCCGAGGATAGATGACTTGTTTGATCAACTTAAGAGGGCATCAGTTTTCTCGAAGATTGATTTAAGGCCAGGGTATCATCAGCTAAAGGCGAAAGAGGCTGATATCCAGACATTTCGCACTCGGTATGGGCACTACGAGTTTCTGGTAATGCCGTTTGGGTTGACTAACGCACCGGCAGCATTCATGGACATGATGAACCGGGTGTTCCAGCAGTATTTGGATCAGTTTGTTGTGGTGTTTATAGACGACATATTGGTGTACTCAAGATCTGAGGAGGATCATGATGCGCATTTGCGGGTAGTTTTGCAGATTCTGCGGGAGTAGTTATTTGCCAAGTTTTGTAAGTGCGAATTCTGGCTTAGGAAGGTGACTTTCTTTAGTCACGTGCTGTCAGCTGAAGGGATTAGGGTGGATCCCCGCAAGATTGAGGCAGTATTGGACTGGAAACCGCCTAAGTTAGTGGCGGATGTTCGGAGTTTTCTGGGTCTGGCAGGGTATTACCGAAGATTTGTAGAGGGATTTTCTCTGATCGCAGCACCATTGACCAAATTACTGAGGAGAGGAGTCCCGTTTGTATGGTCGGAAAAACAGCAAGAAAGTTTCGACAAGTTGAAAAAGATTCTGACTGAAGCTCCGATTTTGATTCAGCCTGAGGCAGGAAAGGAGTTCACGGTATATTGTGATGCATCGCATACTGGCTTGGGATGTGTGCTGATGCAGGAAGGGAAGGTAATGGCATATGCGTCTCGATAGTTGAGACCTCATGAGGGTAATTATTCAACACATGACTTAGAATTGGCTGCAGTGGTTTTCGCCCTGAAAATATGGAGACATTACTTGTACGGAGAGAAGTCGATAGTCTACACGGATCGCAAGAGTCTGAAGTATCTTCTGACTTAGAAAGACTTAAACTTGAGATAGCGGAGATGGATTGAGCTGTTGAAGGACTACGACTGTTCAATTGAGTATCATCCAGGAAAGGCTAACTTGGTAGCAGACGCGTTGAGACGTAAGGTAGTATCGGACCTGAGAGCAATGTTTGCTCATCTTAGCTTGTATGACGACGGGAGTCTTTTGGCAGAATTGCAGGTTAAGCCGACTTGGGTAGAGCAGATTAAAGAAAAAGAGTTAGTGGATGAGGGTTTGAATACTCGGAGGTTGCAAGTTCAGAATGGTGGATTGGAAGGTTACAGCCTGACCAGTGATGGAGTATTATGTTTTCAAGGGAGAGCTTGTATGCAGAAGGACGTTGAGTTAAGGCAGAAGATTCTTCAAGATGCACATAGCAGCCCATACGCTATGCATCCTGGAGGTAGCAAGATGTACCAGGATTTGCGAGAATAGTTTTGGTGGCCAGGACTGAAGCGGAAAGTAACTGAGTTTGTGGGTAGATGTTTGATGTGTCAGCAGGTCAAACTGAACATCAGTTGCCGTCAGGTTTACTTCAGCCGGTGAAGATTCCACAATGGAAGTGGGAAAGGATCACTATGGACTTTGTTAGTGGACTACCCCTTACGCCTAGTAAGAAGGACTCAGTCTGGGTGATTGTGGACCGTTTGACTAAGTCAGCTCATTTTATCCCGGTAAGGGTTGATTACTCGCTTCAAAAGTTAGCCAAGCTGTATGTGGCAGAGATAGTGAGGTTGCACAGTGTGCCAGTATCGATCATCTCGGATAGGGATCCCAGATTTACGTCGAGGTTCTGGAAAGCATTGCATCAGGCATTGGGAACGCGGTTGGATTTTAGTATGACATTTCATCCACAGTCAGACGGACAGTCAGAAAGGTTTATACAAATCTTGGAAGATATGCTGAGGGGCTGTGTTTTGGACTTCAGAGGCAGCTGGGAAGAATTTCTACCATTAACTGAATTTGCATACAACAATAGTTACCAAGCAAGCATTAAGATGGCACCATATGAGGCGTTGTATGGTAGGAAGTGTCGTACACCTACATGCTGGACAGAATTAGGTGAGCGTCAGATGTTGGTACCAGAGTTGGTTGCTGAGACCGAGGATAAAGTCAAGTTGATTCAGGTTCGTCTAAAGGAAGCTTCGGACAGGCAGAAGTCATATGCCGATCTTAAGCAGTGAGATATAGAGTTTGCAGTGGGTGACAGGGTTTTCTTGAAGGTCTCGCCGTGGAAGAAAGTGCTGAGATTTGGAAGGAAAAGCAAGCGAAGCCCAAGGTTTATTGGCCCATATAAGGTGTTGAGACGAGTGGGACCAGTAGCTTATCAGCTCGAGTTGCCAGTAGAACTGAGTTAGATACATGACGTGTTCCACATCTCTATGCTTAGGCGCTACCGTTCAGATCCATTGCATGTTGTATCGGTGGAGGAAACTGAGGTGAGCCCAGATTTGACCATGGAAGAGGAACCAGGGCAGATTCTAGATCGGGATGTGAAAGTTTTGCGCAAGAAGTTAGTTCCATTAGTGAAGGTATTATGGCGAAATCATGGCGTGGAAGAAGCTAAGTGGGAACCAGAGGATGTGATGAGGCAGCAATACCCTCAACTCTTTTGACCAGGCAATTTCGAGGCCGAAATTATTTTTAAGGGGGGTAGAACTGTAACATCCTTAAATAGGGGCTATTATGTTTGAACTGTTTGCATGTGTATGGCTTGGTTGTGATATTAATTGAGGTGTTTTAAGGTATAGGGATAAGCCAAGGGTAGGCCTGAACTATAGGGAAATTTTTATTTTTAAGCTTTGGTTAAGGGGAGCTGAAGGAGCTAGGGGTTAAGTATATTCTGTGGTAAACTTTAGCACAAGAATAGCCTTGGTAAAGTGGCAAGGAGGCGCCACTTAAGGCCTTGAGAAGTGACGCCACATGCAGGGAAGGAGAGCTTGGGTTCGAGCTGCAGAAATCCCTTGCTGCTAATTCTTTTTGACGCTAGAGAGGGGAGAGTTGTGCTCAGCTCAAACACTGAGGGATAACTGTTGAACAAGTCAACAGATTTAAACGGATGGGGAAGAGAGAATTTAGGAGTTTGAATAATTGAAACTCATTTAAATGGTTGGCCAGGAGAAGTCTGAAGAGTTTGCCGAAATTTGAATTGTGGAGGACGAGTGTTCGGTTGGGGAGCTTGCTAGGTGTGCCGTCCCTCTATAGACAACTTAGGAGGACATTTTCGGCTAGTCTAGGCCATAGTGCAATCGGTTGTGAGCTAAAGCCGAAACCTCCCTTAGTTTTGTCGATCTTCTCCTTAATGCACCTGTTTGAGGCGAAAGCCGAAAGTTTTTAGGCCTCTGTCGATTTCTCTTTTAGGCAAACCGAATCTTCTTGGGACCATTTGAGCTCTCTCTTTTTCTTCTTTGAACTGAAACCCCTTTGGCCGAACCTCTCCAAGGCTGAATCCCTTTCACTTCATCCTTTCCTTTCTCTCATATTTGTTCAAAACCGCATCAACATCTCTTCCTCTCAAATTGAAAACTTTCTTTTCTCTTCATCCTCTCTTGTGCCGAAACCTTTTTCTCTTCCTCTTATTGTCGAAATCTCCCTTTACTCTCCTCTTCGTATTTCAACACTCTGGCCAAATATCAATCAAGGGTAGATCCCTTTGGTTTTCTACTCTAATCGGTTTTGGAGTGGGTAAGTATTCTAGGCCGAATCTCTATTATTTTCTTCTTCTTTTCTCTGTCGACTTACATAGAACAAAAGCCAAATTTCGGCATTTGTCTTGGTTCTCATTCATCTTTGGAATCGGTTCTCCTAGGTTCTTCGGGATTTTGAAACAAGTGGATCGTGGTCATCTACTCTCTCTGTCAATCGGTTTCATTAACTCAGTGGTAAGGGTTCATGTCGATCTAATCTTCCTATCATTCTTTTGAAAAGCCGAAGGCTATTACATTATGTTGTTTAAAAATCTTGGCCGATTGTAGGGAAGGCTTGTCGTCGAGTGTTTTAGGATTTGTCTAAAGTACGAAAGAAGGAAGGTAATGATTATGGTTAGTTTCTGCGTTAACTCTTCAGGATTTATGGGTTTGACCGAATGGCTTTTGCTAATGATCTTAGTGCTGGCTGAATGTAGGAAAAGGGGGATCTAGTGCGTTAGATCTTGATCTACGGGATCCGGTAATTGCGTTAGTAACCAGGTGTGTACCTTACACACTTCATAATCTATGTAAACTTGTTAATAACCTAAACTATGTTACAAGCCAAACTGTGTAGATTTCGATATGGTACCCTTAGGGGTATGAGCAAGGATTTCAGGTAAGTCCATTTGTTGAGTTTAAGATAACTGATTCTGATGAAATCGTATATGCTATGTTTCACTATATGTTTAATGATTAAGCATGATGGCATGATATGTATATGCAATGCATATTATGGGTAATATGAGAGGAGGGGGAAGATTGATATCTGTGACTTTGGGTCACCAGTGGTTTGGCACCACCAGTGGTTTGGTACCACAATTAATATTCGTGACTTTGGGTCACCAGAGGTTTGGCACCTCATAGCGACTCGTCTCAGTGGCTTAGCACCACAGTGGGTTGGCCCCACATTTGATAAAACGGATTGTCGCCAAAGGATTTGGTATCACAACGTGGGTTGGCCCCACATATGGATTATTTGTGACTTCGGGTCACCAGTGGTTTGGCACCACATTATTATTGATATCAGTGACTTTGGGTCACCAGTGGTTTGGCACCACCAGTGGTTTGGTACCATACGGGGTAGAAAAAGGAGTCGTGGATGGTTAAGTTTGGGTGCATGATATGTTTACTTGGATATGACTTGTGTAAGGATGTTGCTATATTTGGGAGGGGGATTATGCACTGAGTCTTGGTGACTCACCTTCTCCCTTATTCTTTCAGGTGATTCGTAGATCGCGGATGAGGAGCCGGGTGGACTCGAGGTGGCCATGCGATGCTTGTTTTCGGTTTTACATGGATTTTCGACTTGGGTACTTTAACTTTATATTTCGGTTTTATTTGGGTTTGTAATAAGGCCATTACTAGTTTTTATTTTGGGTTTTTATTTTTATCTGCTTTAAGTTTTCAAATATGGCTAAGTGGACTACTTGACATGTTAATAACCTGAAAATCGAGGTTTTCTAAACTAAGCTACGCAACGAGTTTTCTAAACATTACCATCGGGTATAATTCACAAGATGATACAAAGTTAACTTAAAATGATTTTCAAAGCCTGAGTTTTTCCAAGCTCAAATACAAACGGTTTTAAAATTAACTATATACAATTCACTCGGGTTTTTAACAGACTTGAATGTTTTCTAAAGTTAAGAGTGACAAACGAGTTTACCAAAAAGAGATTTCCGGGTTTTTAAAGATAACATAATGTTTTCATTATAACTACACAGGACTTCTCCAACGAAAAGCAATTAAGGAGTTTTCAATAAAAATAAACCGGTAACTTGTTTTCTTCAAAACGTTTTCACTCCGTAACATGCCAGATTCGGTCGTGGTGTGTTGACCGGGTTTGGGGTGTTACAGTGGTAATACCTAAGATCCGAATCCGATTAATCGAATCAGGTTGATGGCATTACAAATCTAGGTAAACGAGGTCGAGAGAATACTTTACCAAGTACCTCACTATTTATCCTAGTTTAAATGACAAGATCAAGAGATAAGTGGTTGTTTTTTTTATTAATTAATTAGTTTGAGGTCGAGAGGTAATAACTTGTTAGTTATTAGCTAATTCAATAAAACCCGAGTTCTGAAGTTAATTATGAACATTGACGTGAGTTAATCTTCTGCTTGTTTATTTGAATTAATTTTGATTGTTAATTTGTCTTCTTTAATTTTATTTATTTTAGGCTATTTTTTATTTAATTTTAAAATTTTTTGTACTATAATTTTAGATTATTATTGCTTAACCTTGTTAGTGCGAAAAAGTAAATTTTAGTTTATTTCAACCTCCTTTGGGTACTCGGAATACTTCTTGGAATGTTTCATTGTAACACTTTACTAAATTACAATTTGACCTCTATACTTGCGGACATCGTTTCTTTATTCGATATCTTTTTTGCAATATTTTCATTCCAGATGTTCACACGTCTAGCGACGTCAAGTTGGTGCCCTTTCTGGGGAGGTTTCAGCATGAAATTGAATTTTTATTTTCTACAGTTAATATGATAAATAAGAATATTTTGAATTATAGATATGATTTTTTATTTTGTGTTATTTTACTTTGATTCAGGTTATTAATTTTAGTTTTATTTCCTCTTATTTCAGTATATGACTTAAAGTGGAACCATCCTAATCGAGCCAAATGTTGAACCAGAATGATTTCTGAGATGAACCCATCAACAAATACAAAAGAACCCACCTGTGAACCTACTTGTGGTAGCTAATTTACCTTAGGAAAATCCATTTTTTGACAACCCACTTGAACCTCCAGCACAAATCCGAGGAGAACCACTGATGGCTCGACCAGAAATGACATTGCGTGAATATGCGCTACTCACTTTAGATGTGGTCTGAGGTAGTATCGAGAGGCCAACAAATAACACCAATAATTTTGAAATCAAGATGACTACCATACAAATGATTCAGAACACTTTGTAGTTTTGGGGAAATATTATGAAGGATCCTAATCAGCACTTAACACGATTCTTTCAATTCTGTGACATGTTTGAGTATAATGGGGTCACCAATGACGCAATTCATATTTGGTTGTTCCCTTTTTCATTGTGTGATAACGCGTATGATTGGCTTAATTCGTAGAACCCAGGTTCCTTTACTACATGGGACAACTAGAAAGAAAGTTTTATAGAAATTCTTTCCCATTAGTAGAACTATCTAGCTAAGGAATGAAATCGCCAATTTCAAGAAAATCAAAGGTGATGACCTATATGAGGCATGGAAATGTTTTAAACTATCGCTAAGGAAATGCCCCCACCATGAAATGTAAGAGTGGCTGCAATTACAAATATTTTACAATGGTTTAGATGGCAATTTGAGATTCGATTAGATGACGCATCTAAAGGGGTCTTCATAAACAACAATTACAGGTGAGCCTGTCAATTAATCAAAGACATTACTATGAACTCGTACATGTGGCTCAATAAATGAATCTCGTATAACATGAAGCCATCAACGGTTAAAGCTGTCAAAGGAAAACAAATTAGTTTGAAATGTCTAAGTGGTGAATTTATTTGTGTTAAAGTAGATGGAACTGAATGCCCTACAAATATGATTTTGGCATTGTCAGCTCATAAGTTGATGAGGAAAGAGTGCAAAAAAGTGGCAGAATAAAAAATCAATCAAGTACCGATAGTTAAAAAAACATGCTGATGTTTTTTTTTTTTCAAGGAATTACCTAGGTTACCACCGAATAGAGAAATTGAATTTGTAATTGAACTTGTACCGGGAATAGCTCCAATTTCAATAGCTCCATACAAAATGCCTCCTACTAGAAACACGAAAATTTACGTGTTTTTACATGCCCTTTTTAACTGAAAATCATGCTATTTTGGTTAAATTCTTATCGAAAAATAATTAAATATTATAAAATAATTAAATTGTGTTAAAAATATGAACATCATGAATTTTAATTAATTTTATATTTAATTTTGAGTTATTTTGACTATTTTCGATAGATTTGCACAAAGGACAAAAATTGGCTCGGCAGACACTGCTCGAAGAACAAAACCGAGAAGCAATTCGAAGTAACAAGGCAAAATAATTTCCAGTCTAAGACGGTCCAAATATGTGTATTAAATCATTAATTAATTAATTTTATTTTATTCCCAATTTAATTTGGGCTAAATAAATTATCTTAATTAATTATGGAAAAAGGGACCAGTTGAACCAAATCGATTGAGCCGAACCGATCAAAGAATTGGGTAGCTCAAACCATCCATATTCTGACCAAATCAGCTTATTAGTTGATTAACTAAGCTTGCAAAGAAGCCCTCGAAGACTTGTCAAAGTTGCATTCAACCCCCTCCACAATAAGTGGCTTTGTAGATTTGCCCCATGACATATTTAGCAAAGTTCAAGCCATCAACTTTGCCACATAGGTGGCCGGCCAAGGTGTGGCTCTTTGGCTGCTATTTTTAGCAAATTTCAGCTGCCACATTCAGCTATAAAAACCCCCTTGGCTGATCATTCAAAGCATCCCTCATCCCTTCATCCTTCATCTCTCATTCACATCTCATTCTCTCTTCTCCTCTCTCACTTTCTCTCAACTTTTCATTTTCCTATTTCCTTGCTCTTGTGCCGATTTCTCCCCTTGGGAAAGGGGTCTTCTTTAGCCATCATTGAGCACAATTAGAGTGTTCATAAGCCACCTTGATAGCCGAGGACAATGGAGGACGAAGAATGGAGTAATCAGTTAAGCCACGGAGAAACACCGGATTTGCTTCTTGTTCCCTATCTCTTTAAATTTTGTTGTTGTTTTGACAAACATGTTTATGAATATTCATGCTATTGGAATGGTTAATTTAATTAGCTTAACTTGAATTTAATTCATGTTGGGTTGATTGCATTCCGTCCTCTTAAATTATTAAAATTGTGTTTATGATGTTATAGGCCTCGGTAAAATGCTTGATTAAGTAAAATCATGCCTAAGTTATTCTAGCATTATAATTGTTTAGATAAGTAAAGAATTAATTATTTAAACACATTGAAATTGTAATTAATGGACACAGTACTTAATTAGTGCATGTTTAATTCTTCTAAGGTAGTTGAAGATTAGAATAGCATTGTATTTGGCGATACATATGCCTTGCATAACTTGCAAGATTTTTGTGATTAAACTGTTTCAAGGTAAGGATACTTTGATACCTCACATAGTCTTTTATATGCATATTAGGTTGAATTAATCGTTTGAATCGACATAGGAATATGCGAGAGAGTGTTTAATTTAATAAGTATGTATGTGCAATAATATGTTTACTTTTATAAATCAGTTTAATCGGTCGAATTGACATAGGAATATGTACAAGAGATGGATGGATTTTTTATTTGTAAATATATTCATAAGTTAGCAAATTATCGAGTTACCGTGGATTTATTTGTAACAAGTATAAGCATAAGTTTAATAATTCTAAGGTAAGAAATGTAATTAATCCAATACAATTATATCATCGTGATTAAAATCAGCTTTTGAAATCGTGCATTAGAACTTCATTTTATTTTATTTCACTTTTATTTTGTTTAGTTTTTAAATATTTCTTAAATCAAAATATTTTCCCTTCACCAAAGTGTTTGAAATCATTTTCATAAATAATTCTTTTACAGTCCCTGTGGGTACGAAAACTCGACATTTACTCGTAACTTTATTACTTGTTGCGATTGTATACACTTGCACATTTCCACTGTTCCAAGTTTTTGGCGCCGTTGTTGGGGACTGTTTTTCAAAAGCCATTATTTGTAAATTTGTTAGTCTTACATTTTGGTTTAATTTTCCATTTAATTTTTTAACTTAATTAATTTTTCTGTGAATATTTCAAGTGTTAATGAGTATTGACCAAATTATCAATTTACTCCCCTGTGGACCCTAAAATAGAACGAACCTTTCGACAGCGAAGAAGACAAGCGAACCAGAGAAGGACCGAAGAGATGAACTTCGAGAATATGAATTAAGGAAACGGAGCAAACCTTGCTCAGAATCCTATCCTTATTGTTGATGATAGGGATAGAACTTTACGACAGTATGCTGTGCCAGTTTTTAACGATCTTAATCCGGGTATTAGGAGACCTGAAATTGAGGCACAACAATTCGAGCTAAAGCCAGTCATGTTCCAGATGCTTCAGACTGTGGGCTAATTTAGTGGAATGCCTACTAAAGATCCTCATCTTCACTTGATACTATTCATGGAGGTGAGCGATTCTTTCAAGTTAGCCGGAGTACTCAAAGATGCATTACGACTGAAGCTATTCCCATATTCGTTAAGGGACAGAGCTCGTGCCTAGTTGAACTCACTGCCACCAAACTCCATTACTACATGGCAGGAGTTAGTCGAGAGATTCCTCATGAAGTATTTCCCGCCGAGCAAGAATACCAAGTTGAGGAATGAGATCACTACCTTCCACCAAATGGATGATGAGACCTTGTATGAGGCATGGGAAAGATTTAAAGAGTTATTACAAAAGTGCCCTCATCATGGAATCCCACATTGCATTCAACTTGATACATTTTATAATGGTTTCAACGCTCATACAAGGATGGTAGTGGACGCCTCTGCTAATGGTGCTCTCCTTTCTAAGTCTTATAACGAGGCTGATGAAATTATTAAGAGGATTGCTAGAAACAATTATCAATGGCCAACCAGTCAAGCAGCGTCAGGAAGACAGGTCGCTATAATACATGAAGTAGACACTCTTACTTCACTCGCATCTCAGGTATCATCAATATCTTCAATGCTTAAAAATCTTACCACTAATGGGTTTAATAGTTTTGCAGCACAAACGCCTAATCAATTTGAGAATATAGCCTGTGTCTATTGTGGGGAGGGACATTTTTTTGAAGAATGTCTGTCGAACC
This sequence comes from Gossypium bickii, assembly GCA_025503065.1. Classification (NCBI taxonomy): domain Eukaryota; kingdom Viridiplantae; phylum Streptophyta; class Magnoliopsida; order Malvales; family Malvaceae; genus Gossypium; species Gossypium bickii. The sequence continues at coordinate 56,672,001 of CP106714.1, read as the reverse complement.
CAGAATCTGTATACTACATGGGTAATCAGAACCAAAACCGAGGAAGACAAAGGTTGCAATCAAATTTTTATAACCCATCGTGGAGAAACCACCCGAATTTCTTCTAGAGTAACCAAGGGGCTGGAACCAGTACCACTTACACCCAACCCAGACCAACCCAGCCGCCTAACTTCCAGCAACAAGTTCAAAAACCAGTTCAAGCTGAAGCATCCAATAGCTTGGAGAGTTTGCTGAAGGCAGACATGGCAAAGAATGATGCCTTAATCCAGAGCCAAGCAACTACATTAAAGAATTTGGAGAATAAAGTGGGCCAGCTTGCAACTGAACTTAGGATACCTTACCTAGTGATATGGAAAATCTGAGAAATCCAAGAAAGGAGCACTGCAAAGTGCTAACCCTGAGGAGTGGAAAGACGATAGAGCCCAAAACCATTGAAGCTAGAAAGGAGCAAGTTGACACTCAAGATTCAGAAGAAGTTCAACCAAGTGTTGAAATCCTAGTTTCACCAGAACCAGAATCTGTAAAACCCGATAAAGTAGGCTCAGGACCAACTAATTCTGATCAACTAACAACTCCGTTAGATGCAGAATTACCGCCAAAGGCTAATCAGCCAAAAGCAGTTCTAGTAATGAAACCACCACCACCCTACCCTCAAAGACTTCGGAAGTAGAAGTAGGAGATTCAATTCAAGAAGTTCCTTGACGTACTCAAGCAACTTCATATCAACATTCCATTGGTTGAAGCACTTGAGAAAATGCCGAACTACGTCAAGTTCAAGAAAGATATCTTGTCTAACAAATGAAGACCTTGAGAATTTGAGACGGTAGCTCTAACGAAGGAATACAGTGCATATCTTCAAGACAAACTACCCCCCAAATTGAAGGATCCTGGATGTTTTACCATACTGTGCAACATTGGAGCAACATATTGTGGTAAGGCATTATGTGACTTAGGTGTAAGTATCAACTTGATGCCTATGTCAATATTTAGGAAGTTGGGGATAGGAGAAGTTAGACCAACTACGGTTATGCTTCAACTAGCAGATCGATCCTTAGCACATCCAGAAGGAAAAATCGAGGACGTATTGGTATGTGTAGATAAGTTTATCTTCCCTGCTGACTTTGTAATTCTAGATTTTGAAGTAGACAAGGAAGTACCAATCATCCTAGGAAGGCCGTTCCTAACAACTGGAAGAACCCTTATTGATGTGCAGAAGGGCGAGCTCACTATGTGTGTTTAGGATGATCAGGTAACATTTAACGTATTTAATTCTATGCAATTTCCTGACACAATGGATGATTGTTCTGTAGTATCCGATTTAGAGGAATTAATAGTGGAGAAGGAACTCAACTGTGTTGATGACCCACTGGAAAGAATTTTGATATCGGATCCCCCAAATGAAGAAGAGGAGGCTGAATACTTAGCTCTGCTAGAAGCTAATCAAAAGGGATATAACCTGCAATCCTGTCTTGAATCTTTGGAATTAGAGAAAAGGGATTACACCCAGCCAAAAGCATCAATCGAGGAGCCACCCAAATTAGAACTCAAGGTAACCTTCTCATTTAAAATACGTTTATTTAGGTAACGCTTCTACTCTGCCTGTGATTGTTTCAACTGAATTAAAATGGCATGACAAGCACATTCGAGTTAGAGAATTTGAAGCAAGTCAGCAAGTCTTGTTATTTAATTCCAGATTGAAGTTCTTCCCAGGTAAGTTAAAATCACGTTGGTCCGGTCCATTTACGATTCATCACGTCTATCCATATGAAGTTGTTGAACTCCAAGGTAAGGGAGGTAATTTTCAAGTCAATGTTCAGCGTTTGAAACATTACTACGGAGAAAAACCTGAACGGCATCAAATCTTGTTCAGTTTATCAGATATTTAAAATTTCTTGTTTTTAATAAATTATTTAGGGTAAATTTGGGGGTTTATTATGTTTAAATAAACTCCGTCTAAGAGATTGGAATTTAAGCGGGACCGCTTGTGACCCCTCCAATCTTACCTGAGAATTGATTTTTACATGATTTTCCGAGAAATTATTTCCTGAATGACAAAATAAATTTTTGGTTTTTCAAATAAAAAGGTTAATTTTGACCCAAGCTTTAAATTTCAACTCAATTTTAAAATTTCATTAAGTCTAGGAACTTAATTGAATTATTTTTAAATTTTGGTTGCTATTTTCGTAAATAATAAAAACTAGGTGCCTCTTTTTGTACATATTTCCAAAAGGCATCTAAAATAAATACTTTTACTTAATATATATATTTTTATATAATAACAATATGATAAACTTGAATATATAATTATATCTCTTATAATCTATATATTAATTTTTATCAACTTAGCTTAGAATTAAGATTAATTTTATTCTTATTTTAATAATTTAATAGCAATTGATAATTTCATATGCATATTATTAATTGTTGTTAACTTTGAGTAGGGTTAGAATTAGAATTTTTTAATTATTAAATTACTCTAAGAGTTTTACTCTAATTCCTATTACTCTTACTATAAATTCTACCCATGCCTCTTCCCATTCATTCATCACTCAAAAAACCCAAAACCCAAGTGCCGAAACTTCCTAACTGAAGCACCTAACCGCACACAGGCGCGCCAGTGGCCTCCCAGTGTTGCTACACTTGCTGCTCCAGCCTAGCTGCCCGTGCCATGTCTGCGCTCCCGTGCGCCGCACTGCAAGACGCGCCGTGGCTGCTTTGCTTGCGCAAGGCCTTGCACGTTGCTACTTGCGTGCAGCCCCTACCACGCATTGCAGCTTGCTTCCACACCCATCCACCTGCACATCTAGCAGCCTTTCAACATCCGACCAGCACATCTCTTTCACCCACACATCAAGCCCTTAAGCCTTCAACCTTCCTTTTAAATTTCCAACTTTTGTTTCATAAGTATATTTTAGTTTAGGAGTTTTTAATTTTTACAAGGAAGGTGGTAAGAACAATTTTTTTTCTTAAGTTTTAATTTTATTTCATTATTTAATATTTCAATTTATTGAAATATTAGTAATTTTTATTAAATAAATTTTTGAGAAAATTTTTTTTTCCATCTTATGTTCAGGTCAACCATGCCTCGCAAGAGAACTCGTGCTCCCACTCAAATTGATGAAATGCAAAATAAGTTCCACTGTGAAGAAGCCAAAATAAGATATGAAAGTATATTCAAAAATCAACAAATGCATCTAGAGAAAGGCCTCACATTGAAGGAAAGCAACTACAGAGACTTTATGGCACGTATTCGTCAAGTTGCTGAAGCCCTCAATTGGAAATTGTTTTGTGAAAAGAGACCAAGTGTGGATGAGGAACTAGTTCGTGAATTTTATGCGAACTTAACCTCAAGCGAATTGACCGAAGTTCCAGTTTGCAGAATCAAGGTGCCAATAAATTCAAATGCTATTAATGAGTTCTTTGAATTACCTGATTTTGAAAACAATGAATATTCTTCTCTGTTGAGCAACATTAAGCCTAAAAATCTACAAGAAATTCTCGAGGAACTTACAGTTCTAGGTTCTAAGTAGACTGTGTAAAAACAAGGAATCCACACGTGCCAAAGAGAGTATTTGACACAACTTGCAAAGGTATGGTTCTATTTCATCCGTTTCAGCCTTATGCCTAGTTCGCATGGGACTACAATTTCATTAGAGCGAATGGTTCTATTATACTCGATTCTAACTGGAAAGACCATTGATGTGGGAAAAATCATGCCGTTAGACATTTTGGCCCGACCTATTTCCCTTTTATGATAACAATTCTGTGCTTAAAAGTAAAAATCGTTGTGGACGTGAAGAAGACAGGGTATGGTCAAGGCACAATCACCGATTGGGACCTCTACTGAGTAGCTGGAGATTCTGTTCTACAGCAACAAGTTGAAGAAAGTGAGGATCCCGAAGAAGCAGAAGATGATCCCACAGAGATCCCGCCAGAGCAATCAACTGAAGTCCCTAGTGAGGCAGAACCAATGGAACCAGAAGCTGAACCTGATATCGAGACCTCAATGTTTGGAGATCCACCGCCTAGCCCAGATCTTCGTGATGAGCTGTTAAAGCTGACGGACTTAATGCAACACATGCAATGGCAGCAACAAGCCTACTAGAGATACTAAAAAATAAGGGATGACTCGATGAGGAGTGCCTTTAAGAAAATTTATAATGACCAATTTATTTTTGTGCCTGAGTTTCCAGATTTCATATTTGAACCATGGATTTCATTATCAAAGAGGGAGCAAGGCGATTCATGCAAAGGCAATACTAATGGAGCAAAAGATGAGTCGAATTCAGAAGGATCGACAAACAAATAAAAAAGGGAGGACTTCAACTTTAGTTTATTTTTATTCTTAAGTTATTTTAGGATTAGGTTAATTGGGAATTTTTATTTTTTCACAATAAAACAAGAGATAGGAATCATGAATAAAATATGAACAAGTCACAAAGGCTAAAGTGTGGCAATAGATATATACATGTCTAGAATTGGATTTTAGAGAGAGCTTGGTACTTAAGCAATCAATTTGACTCACCTCTTCTTTTCTAAAAATCCTACCTGGTGTATAGCATCTATTCACTTTAAACAATGAGGACATTGTTCACTTTAAGTAGGGGGACCGGAAATTTGAATTAATTTATTCAACTCAGAATAAAATCTTCTTTTTAATTATGATTAGGATATATTTTGTTCAATAATTTGAAATTTTGTTAAGTATGCTAAACTTCAGTATTAATAAAGTTCTATTATTTCAATAAGTTATTATGTTAGCTTAATAATGATATAAATATATTTTTAATAAAGCAAATTTGTACCATAAAATTTTTAGTTCCCTACGAAAAAGTTAGGCATGCATGAAAGTTTAAGTCTTTAGAATTGACTTAGTAATTTCTTGAGGCGAAATCCTAGGAGCATGGAATATTGAAAATGATTTAGGCAACTATTGTTTGGGCCGTTTGAGCCTTTCAAGCCAACCCTGATAAAATTATCCTTTGAAACCCAACTTTGGGACTATATGGCCTAGTTTTATTTGGACCTTTGCAATATTTAGCCATCACTTTTCTCTTCATTATCTTTAAAATTTTCCCAAACACTAGACTCAGTACTATTCAGAATATCGTTTGAAAATAAGTTTGGGGAGTTGAAAAGAAGTATCAATTGCTCAAAAATTGTAGTACATGAAACAAGTGCTCGAATTTGATTTTTTTTTTTAAAAAAATGTACTCGAAAGAAAATAGATGTATAAAAGAGCTTGTGAAAGTATAATAAGTTGGTGTATCAAAGGTAAAAATTCCGAAGGTTCGATTTACGTTGAGTCTAGGGTTTTCAAGCAAAAAATTATCTAAGTCTAGGGTTTTCAAGCAAAAAAATTATCTATCTCTTACCTAACCATAGCCTAGCCACGTTACAACCTTAATAAAGACCTATTGATTCAAATTTCTATGTTACCTACATTAGTGGAGAGAAGCTGCTAAGATCAACATATGAAGACATAAGTTAAACTTAATGATTGCGACTTAGTCTTGAATAAGGGAATAAAAAATCAAATTGGTAAGGGTTAGCATGTCTTTGTTAAAGAAGCATTTAGTCAAATTTTGCTATTATAATAGTCGTTGGATGTAATTTGAACGATATATATACTTAAGTAGCATAATTACCAAATTTCTTATTTTTGAGCATAAATATATTGATTTCATGATTTTGGGAAGAATGTTGTTCTGAAGGAGTTTTTCAAAAGTGTTTCCGAGAAAATTCTTTTCAATTTGTGCATTACTCGGGACGAGCAATGAATTAAGTTTGGGGGTGTGGAAGCACGGAAATTTACGTGTTTTTACAAGCCCTTTTTAACTTAAAATCATGCTATTTCGATTAAATTCTTGTCGAAAAATAATTAAATATTATAAAATAATTAAATTGTGTTAAAAATATGAACATCATGAATTTTAATTAATTTTATAGTTAATTTTGAGTTATTTTGACTATTTTCGACAGATTTGCACAAAGGGCGAAAATTGGCTCGGCAAACACTGCTCGAAGAACAAAACCGAGAAGCAATTCGAAGTAATAAGGTGAAATAATTTCCAGCCTAAAACGGTCCAAATATGTGTATTAAATCATTAATTAATTAATTTTAATTTATTCCCAATTTAATTTGGGCTAAATAAATTAATCTTATTTAATTATAGAAAAAGGGCCCAGTTGAACCAAACCGATTGAGCCGAACCGATCAAAGAATTGGGCAGCTCAAACCGTCCATATGCTGACCCAAATCAGCTTATTATATGATTAATTAAGCTTGCAAAGAAGCCCTCAAAGACTTGTCAAAGTTGCATTCAACCCCCTCCGCAATAAGTGGCATTGTAGATTTGCCCCATGCCATATTTAGCAAAGTTGAAGCCATCAACTTTGCCACATAGGTGGCCGACCAAGGTGTGGCCCTTTGGCTGCTATTTTTAGCAAATTTCAGCTGCCACATTCAGCTATAAAAACCCCCCTTGGCTGATCATTCAAAGCATCCCTCATCCCCTCATCCCTCATCTCTCATTCACATCTCATTCTCTCTTCTCCTCTCTCACTTTCTCTCAACTTTTCATTTTCCTATTTCCTTGCTCTTGTGCCGATTTCTCCCCTTGAGAAAGGGGTCTTCCTCAACCATCATTGAGCAGCAATTAGAGTGATCATAAGCCACCTTGATAGCCGAGGACAACGGACGATGAAGAACGGAGCAATCAGTAAAACCACAAAGAAACACCGGATTTGCTTCTTGTTCCCCATCTCTTTAAATTTCGTTGTTGTTTTGACAAACATGTTTATGAATATTTATGCTATTGGAATCGTTAATTTAATTAGCTTAACTTGAATTATATTCGTGTTGGGTTGATTGCATTCCGTCCTCTTAAATTATTAAAATTGTGTTTATACTGTTATAGGCCTCGGTAAAATGCTTGATTAAGTAAAATCATGCCTAAGTTATTCTGGCATTATAATTGTTTAGATAACTAAAGAATTAATTATTTAAACGCATTGAAATTGTAATTAATGGACACAGTACTTAATCAGTGTATGTTTAATTATTCTAAGGTAGTTGAAGATTAGATTAGTATTGTATTTGGCGATACATATGCCTTGCATAACTTGCAAGATTTTTGTGATTAAACTGTTTCAAGGTAAGGATACTTTTGTTACCTCACATAGTCTTTTATATGCATATTAGGTTGAATTAATCATTTGAATCGACATAGGAATATGCGAGACATTGTTTAATTTAATAAGTATGTATGTGCAATAATATGTTTACTTTTATAAATCAGTTTAATCGGTCGAATTGACATAGGAATATGTACAAGAGATGAATGGATTTTTTTATTTGTAAATATGTTCATAAGTTAGCAAATTACTGAGTTGCCCTGAATTTATTTGTAACAAGTATAAGCATAAGTTCAATAATTCTAAGGTAAGAAATGTAATTAATCCAACACAATTATATCATCTTGATTAAAGTCAGCTTTTGAAATCATGCATTAGAACTTTATTTTATTTTATTTTACTTTTTTGTTTAGTTTTTAAATATTTCTTAAATCCAAATATTTTCCCTTCATCGAAGTGTTTGAAATCATTTTCATAAATAATTCTTTTACAGTCCCTGTGGGTACAATAACTCGACATTTACTTGTCACTTTATTACTTGTTGCGATTGTGTACACTTGCACATTACCACCGTTCCACCTACTAAGTTGAAAGAGTTGAAAATACAGTTGCAAGAATTGTTAGATCGTGGATTTATTCGATCGAGTGTGTCACCTTGGGGTTGCTCCAATTCTATTTGTGAAAAGGAAAGATGGGTCAATCAGATTATGTATAGATTATCAGCAGCTGAATCGGGTTACCATCAAGAAAAAATATTCGTTAGCTCGTATTGATGATGTATTCGACCAATTAAAGGAAGCAACAGTGTTTTCAAATATTGATCTACAATCTGGATATCACCAATTGCGAGTTAAAGAGCCTGATGTACCAAAGATTGAATTTAGAACTCGATACGGTCATTATGAATTTTCGGTAATACCGTTTGGTTTGACTAATGCTCCTGTTGCATTTATAGACTTGATGAACTGGGTATTTCAACCGTATTTAGATCGGTTTTTTTGTGGTGTTCATTGATTATATCCTAATTTATTCGCTGAATGAGTCAGATCATGCTGAGCATTTAAGAATTGTATTGCAAACTTTTTGTGAAAAAAACAACTTTATGAAAAATTCAGTGAATGTGAATTTTGGTTATGGGAGGTTGGATTTCTGGTTCATGTTATTTCTGCTAATGGTATCCGTGTTGATTCAAATAAAATATCAGTGATCGTTGATTGAAAAATACCAAAGAATGTTTCTAAGGTTTGTAGTTTTCTAGGTTTGGCAGGATATTACTGATGTTTTGTTAAAAAAATTCTCCATTATAGCATCTCCGATGACTAAATTGTTGCAAAAAGATATTAATTTTGTTTGGACTAAGAAATGCTAGAAAAGTTTCAAGTAATTGAAGAATATGTTAATCAAAGCTCCAGTTTTAACTAAATCTGAAACTGGGAAAGAATTTATCGTGTATAGTGATGCGTCTCTTTTTGGTTTAGGCTGTGTTCTGATGTAGAATGGAAAAGTAGTCGCTTACGCCACGAGGCAGCTGAAGCCTCACAAGTGGAACTATCTGACACACAACTTAGAGTTGGCTGCAGTGGTTTTTGCTTTAAAGATCTGGCAACATTATTTATATGGTGAAAGATGCCATATTTTTACTGATCATAAAAGCTTGAAATACTTGATGAATCAGAAAGAATTGAATTTGCGTCAACGTAGGTGGCTTGAATTACTAAAAGATTATGATTTAGTACTTGATTATCACCCCGAGAAAGCTAATGTTGTAGGCGCTTTGGGCCAGAAGTCTTTGTTTGATCTGAGAGTTATGAACGCAAATTTGACATTGGAACATGATGGTTCTATTTTAGCTGAGTTGATAGTGAAGCCGATATTGTTATCAAAGAATCAAAAACTTCAGAAAGATGATTTAGAATTGTTGTCGAGGCTTAGTCTAGTAAAAAGTGGCTAGAAATCTGATTTTCATATTGGGAATGATGATTGTTTATAATTTCAGGATCGAATTTGTATACCAAAAAATTATGAGTTAAAAAGAGAAATGTTGAATGAAGCTCACAGTAGTGTTTACTCAATTCATCCTAGGGGTACGAAAATGTATAATAATTTGAAACAACATTACTGGTGGTCTGGTATGAAATATGAAATAATAGAGTTTGTGTCCAAATGCCTAGTTTGCCAACGGGTTAAAACCGAACATCAGATTCTGTCGGATTTGTTACAAACAGTGATCATTCCTAAATGGAAGTGGGAACAAATCATGATGGATTTTGTTTAAGGTTACCTATGACTCTGAAAAGAAAAGACTTAATAAGGGTTATTGTGGATAGATTAAAGAAAAAAAAAACTCATCTTATACATGTTCGAACCGATTATTCACTTGAGAAATTGGTAGAATTGTATGTTTTAGAAATTGGGAGATTACACGGTGTACCACTGTCGATTATATCTTATTGTGATCCACGGTTTACATCTAGATTTTGGAGTAAATTACATGATGCCCTAGGGTCTAGATTGAATTTCGATACTATTTTTCATCCGCAAACAGATTGACATTCGAAGCGAATAATTAAAGTTTTGGAGGATATGTTGCGGTGTTGTATTATTGAGTTTGAAGGTAGCTGGGAGAAATATTTGTCATTGGCTGAATTTATGTATAATAACAGTTATCGGTAAAGCATAAAAATGGCTTTGTACGAGGCTGTATACAAGCATAAGTGTAGAAGTCCGATGTATAGGTCTAAATTGAATGAAAGAAAAATAGTTCGGGTTGATCTAGTTCGTGAAACAGAAGAAAAAGTTTGAGTTATCCGAGATAATTTGAAAGCTACATTTGATCGTCAGAAATCGTATGCCGACCTTAAATGTAAAGATATCGAGTTTTCTGTTGGTGAAAAAGTATTCCTAAAATTTTCACCCTAGAAGAAAGTATTACATTTTGATAGTAAAGGAAAACTGAGTCCTAGGTTTATCGAGTCGTATGAAGTTCTAGAAAGAATCAGACCTATAGTGTATCGCTTGGCATTACCCCTGGAACTTAACCAAATTCATAACATTTTTCACGTTTTGATGGTTTGACTTTATCATTCTGACCCATTGCATGTTTTATCTATAGATGAAATTGAGTTACAACCTGATTTGACTTATGATGAGGAGCCGGTGAAAATCTTAGCTAGAGAAACAAAAGAGTTGAGAAATAAATCTATACCATTAGTTAAAGTCCTATGGCATTGATATGAAATAAAAGAAGTGACGTGGGAAATAGAAGAAAACATGAAATCTCAGTATCTAAACCTTTTCTCTAGTAAGATTTTCGAGGATGTAAATTTCTTTAGATGGGAGAGTTGTCATATCCCATTTTTCAATGGTGTTGGAAACAATGATTTTGGGACCACAATTCCTATATGTGAGGTCGTGTTTTGTGGGTTAATTAATATCTATGGAGTTACATTAGAGTCGTATTAAGTTTTGGTGAAGAAATTTCAATGTTTAGTTAGTTAATTTAATAAAAAGGACTGAATTGTCGAAGACAAAAAAACTTAGTAATTATTGAATTGTATTGACTTGATAGTTTAATTACTAAATAGAGGAGGACTTATGAAACAAAAAGTCCATAAGGTTTAAAGATGGACAATTATAGGCATTTAAATGATTAAAATTGTAAGATTAGAACTAAGGGTAAAATGGTAATTATACAATTTAACTAAAGTAAAATAAAATAAAAAATTAGTTATCATCTTCACAAAGTGTTCCACTAAAAGTTGAAGAAGGAAAAAAAACTCCATTTTTGGAGCTTTAAGTTCGACTAGCTCAAGTCTTTGCATGTAAGCTCGTTTTTAACTTGTTTCGTATAATTTTTATGTTTTTGATATCTCCAGCTAACCCATAGCTTCATTTTTGAAACTGTTAAGAATTCTAAAATGTACCATTGATGAATTCTTGATATTATGATGTTAAATGATGAATTAGAGTTATTAGTTGTTGGTTATGAGTAAATTATAAAGTAGTTTTTGTTCATTTTTTAGTAAAGGATTAAATTGATTAAATGTTATAGTTGATAGGGGATTTTGTGAAATTAGTATAATGTGGGTTGAATATAGTAGGGTAAAAATTCCGCAAGCATGTTTTGTTACAAAATTTTATTAATTGTGGAATTTTGAAGGTAAGGACTAAATTGTGAAGAATGTGAAAATTTAAGGAAAATGTGTAATTAATGAAAAGTTAAGGGTCATATGCATTGAATTGATGTGAAATGTTTGTGTAATTAATAGATTGTATTTAATTATTATATAGATCAGGAACCGAATCAAAAAGACAATAATCGAGAATAAAAGAAAATCATAGAGTAGTCCCTTCTTTTAATTGAAAATAATCGGAGGTAAGTTCATAGTACTTTAAATTGTACATGTGAACTTATAGATATTATGTTATTAGTTTCTAGTTATTAGTATTCATAAGTGTGTAATTTATTAGATATATGTTACATCTATTATTGCAAATGAGTACGAATGAAAGCGAATATTTGATGGTTACAATGCTTGAAATTGTATTTATTTGAAGATGCTATATTGAGTATAGTGTGTTTATGGAATTAATGAAGTGCCTCTAAACAATGAATATGTTTAAATGGAAATTAAATCACATGTAATGCCCGGTTGAACATAGTAATTGCTAGGATATGGTTGGCATGCCAATAGGTTTAGATGTGCACTTGTATAGGATTTGCACTTCGGTGCCTCTATTAAACTTCGGTGTCTCTGATTCGCACTACAGTGCCTCTACTTGCACATTTGTGCGTCTGTTTGCACTTCTATGCCTCTATATTGCATCAATGATGCTTTTGGTGTGGTGTAGTTACCCAAGTATTCGAGTCGAGTTACTTAGTTCATTGGGCTAAATGTTAATGGAAGGTACAATTGAGCTATGGATGTAAATGTTGATACTTATTCAAGATGTTAGGTCTATTTGCTCATATGCGAGAACATTTATATTGATGAAATGTTGGTTGTGAATGTGATAAGTTATTTGAGATGAAGATTATGATTATATGTTTCAATATGAGAACATGAACTAATATAATTTGTGAATTTTGTACTTGAATATCAGGATTTGTATATTATCTCTTTGTATATATTTATCAATCAAGGTAAGCTAGTTTGATGTTTAAACTTTAGGCTTACTAAGCTTCTAAAGCTTATTTGTTTCCCTCATGCTCTTTTGTAGTTGTCAAGTTGCAGACTGACTATACGTATAGATAGGAAGCTCACACTATCCAACATTTTGGTAGCTTTTATATTTCGTTCTGAGATGTGGCATGTATATAGGCTTTAGGTTGTTAATATGTTAAAGTTATGTTATAGTGTTATATCTAATTGAATGGCTAGCTTCAAATGTATACTTAAGTTGGTTTTTGGTAGGTGAATCTTTAAGGTTAATGATAACTCTTGAAAAGAGTTATATTTTATGCCTTTAGACTTGGTTAATTGCCTATACTTAGGTAAGTTTAGTTGCATTTTATGATTTTCCATTAGTGTTTTTAGGAAATTGCATTAAAAGTTTGGACTGTGCTTAAATGTTATTACATGTTACTTCTAATGTTTGTGGGAAGGATTTGTTTGTTAAGTGGCATGTGTAGAATGAGGAAAAGAAGTAAAAAAGTGAAGGTTTGTCGTGGACAGTGGCATCATGGAATGATCTTTGCCAGAGGTTTTTTGCTACGATATAATCCGCCAAACATGAATGCAAAACTGAGAAACGACATCACTAATTTTTGGTAATTAGAGGATGAAATGTTGTAAGAAGCTTGGGAAAGATTTAAAGAACTACTTCAGAAATGTCCGATGAATGGGTTTCAGGACTGGACACAGATAGAGATGTTTTATAATGGGTTGAATACACATACGAGAATGGTAGTTGATGCTTCTGCCAATGGTAACTTGTTGGATAAATATTTCAATGAAGCGTATGAGATTTTAGAATAAATTGACAACAATGATTATCAATATGCTACCACGCGAGTTGGGATTGATAAGAGAGCTGTTGGCACCACGGAACTTGATGCAATCACTTCATTGACTGCCCAGGTATCATCTTTAACTAATATGATCATAATAATGAAGAGACCAATTGCAGCTCAAAGATGAAAGCAGTCGAGCCAGCGTGTGTTTATTGTGGCGAAGACCATGAGTTTGACAAATGCCCTTCAAATCCAGCATTCGTGAGCTACTTGTGTAATTTCAACTGGAACTGTAACAGTCCGGTTTACACCCTAGTCAGAACAGTGGTTTCGGGATCACAAATCTGAGTTCGTATAATATTTTAATACTATTTTCTATGTCTTTGATAAGTGGTTAAGCATGTGGTAAAGTTTCGTATGCTAATTTGTCTGTCTGTGTATTTAATTTGACAAAGGATTAAATTGCATAAAATGTGAAAGTTGCATGATATTTGTTAAAGTGCTTATATGTTGTGGCTTTTAAAAGAGGAGGCATTAAGATGCAATTAGACCACTATTAAGTTAGTGGATGCATAAAGGACATAAATGCCCAAAATGTTTATATGTTTATATGTTTAGTAAAAGGGTAAATATGTCATTTTTGTATTAAAATGTCTTTTGATAAAAAAAAATATGAAAAATGGGCATTAATTCATTCATCCTTCCACCGAATGCATAAAAGAAAGAAAATAAGAAGAGCTTTTTACATTTGGCTAGTTTGAGGCACAAATTCAAGGTATGTATGAAACACCCCAAACCCGGCCCACGAGCTTTGACCAGATTTGGTATGTTCTTCAAGAAAACCGGTTTCAAATTCTTTTGTTACTTAGAGAAAACTTGTGCGATTTTAAAAAAATATTGTTTGGGTTGGGCTTGTGTTGAAACAGACTCGATTTTATTTTGGAAACCCCTTTTTAATATTAAGTGATAAAACATTTAGGATTTAGTTTAAAGAAATTTTTACTTAAACTTTAATAAATAAGGTTCCTAAACATAATAAATAATAATAAATGTAAAATGATTCAACTATGGCCTTATGGCCTTATTACAACAAATAATTTCCAAATAATTCAAGTACTTAAAAACTAATAGTTCCATAAAAATAAAAACTTCATGTTGAGCATGGCCACCACAAAATCTGCCGTCCCGGTCCATTACTGTTCATCACCTGAAACATGGTCCCACAACGGGGTGAGTCAAACAGACTCAATGTGTACACGACACTAAATCATAATAGAATTAGGCATACAAGAGTTACACATTCAGAACAATGAATACAAGTTATGATGCATTCCCAAACCCAAACCTAATTGTCCATCTGCTACACACCCCCGTACCTGCCAGTCACACCGTGGGGACTACTAAGTCGACCCTCCTTCCGCTACACACCAAATTGCGGTCTTAGGTCACCGCATTCATGGTCTTAGGTCACCACGTTCAGATTCATCGTGGTCTTAGGTCACCACTTTCAGACATCGTGGTCTTAGGTCACCACTTTCAGATATCACGGTCTTAGGTCACCGTGTTCGTGGTCTTAGGTCACCACATTCACTTCCCCTTTCAAACAAACCCATATGCCCCATATAATGATAATATGCATAAATATGCCAGAGTTCACATTCTTATCATATTCTCAGGTACTAATAACATTTTTCATATTCCTAGTAGGAGTAGGAAACGTACCTGAGTACTTAGTACCATAACATGGTACCTTAGCCACTTTCATAATCTTAATATCACATATACTAATTTAACATAGCCATAAAACATATTATGAAATAGTGTGGGGTACACACCTGATTCGCTTAAAATTTCCTTGAGATCCCGAAAAGCTTGATCTAATGCTTAGATCCTTAATCCCTACATTGATTTATCACTTATTACCTTAATAAAAAGCCATTCGGCCAAAATTCCAAATCCTAGTAGGATTAGTATTCTTACCTTGTTGCCGATTGGAACACCAACAAATCCCAAAACTGCTCCTTGTTTCCCTAGGAATGCCGAAATCCCTAAAACCTTACGTTAGACTTAATCTTAATCATCGAAACATAAATCAAGGCCTTTGGCCGAATATTCACATGTCTTACCTTAATCTTAGAAATCCCGAATACTCCTCCTTTTAGTCGACTACTCTGATAATCCCGAAAGATCCTTCCATATTCGGCAACCATAATATGTATGGGGTTAGATTATCTCTCGGCTAATCTAAAAGAAAAGAATGGAAATCAAACTTGTTCTTACCTTTGAAGAAATCAACAGCACCTATGCTTGAAGCTCTTCCAAGATTCGGCTTTTGAATGGATTGGTAAGAAAAAAATAGGAAGAAAAGAAAACTTGAGAATTTTGACAATGGTGGACTATAGATTCGGCTTGACAAAAGAAGAAGAGAAGAGAGCACTCGTAAATTCGGCGAGAGAGAGAGAGGAGGAAAAAAATTGATGAGTAGCCCTATTTTCTTCCTTTTATAGCCAAAACTACTACTCGAATCCCTTACTTGGCCACCACTCTTCTTTATTGATAAGTTTATCTCCTTAGTTTAAAATAATTAGAGAATAATCCTTTATTATCTCTTCAAAAATAATCCAAATTAAATCCCTTATTTATCACCTTATTAATCGAATATTTATGAAAATAAAACTCCTCCTTTCTAGAAGGCTTGTGCCGTCTACCTCAAAGCTTACGGAAGCAAAAATAAAACTTCCTTTATTTCCTTCCCAAGTGACTCGAACT
This sequence comes from Gossypium bickii, assembly GCA_025503065.1. Lineage (NCBI taxonomy): Eukaryota > Viridiplantae > Streptophyta > Magnoliopsida > Malvales > Malvaceae > Gossypium > Gossypium bickii. The sequence goes on along the minus strand of CP106714.1, from coordinate 56,656,142 downwards.
CGGGCCCATCACCTTGCATGTGGCGCCATTTCCATAGGCCCTAAGTGACATCTTGAGCCACTTTTCCAAGCTTTGTTTGTGTGTCAAATTTCACCAACTTTTTCTTTTAAGGCCACCTTGCCTTAATTTCCTCTTTTAAACTTTAAAACTCGACATTTCTAAGTCATTTCTAAGTTTCCAAAAATTTTTGTTCGCTCAGTAAACTTGACATTTCCTTACATTTCCAAGTTTCCGAAATGTTCACTTTCCTCTTTTGAATCATTTCTAAATCATGTCCATACATTTTCAGTTTCCAAAAATGTTCATTTCGGATCATTTCCATACATTTTCAGGTTTCCAAAAATGTTCATTTCCAAATCATTTTCATTCATTTCCGGGTTTCCAAAAATATTCAAAATTTATTCTTAGTACATAAAACATGTCACTTCGTACAATTAAACCGAAAATGCATAGGCCCTTTCCAGGATGTTACAATGTATTTAATCGGTTTTTGATAATTTCTATGTTTTTGCAATCGTTGCTTTGAGAGCTACAAAACCCATGTATTAATTTTGAAAAGTGATGAAGTTTTTGAAATGAGCTTTTGATGAACTCATGTGTTTTGTGATGGATGATAGTGAAAAATGAAAGATATGTGTTTAATGAACATGTTTTGTTCTTGAATTTTTGATGAATTTAGCTAATTACGGCTAAATTGTGAAAATAGCATTTTGAAGGACTAAATTGTAAGTTTGATGAAATGATTGGACTTGTATGATATATATATGCATTCGGCTAAACTTGGATGTGTAATGATTTTCTGAATTTGATGTCTTGAGAAAAATAGACTAAATTGATAAATTGTGCAAATATGAGGGTTAATTTGCAAATAGCCCTAACTGTGTGTCTTTGGATTGAATTGAATGAGTTAGTGAATAAAAGAGTTAATTTTGAATATGTATAGATCAAGAACCAAGGAAAACAGACTTAGATCGGGGGAAAGCGAAAGTAATCGAGTAGCCGTTTCCGTTTCTGTTAAATTAAATCTGAGGTAAGTCATTATGCAAATAAATGTATTCGTATTAAATTATGTGTATTCTTATGACTATTGTTATCAATGAATACTTATGATATGATCTGTTCATGAATTTTGAGATAAGGATTACTTAGTGACAATATCCGAGAAGTCTCGTACGAACCTAGGAATAGATAGGATTAGCTAGGTCATGACATAGGTATTTGTTTTGTTTTATCATGTAAGACCTCATATGGGACGTTGGCGTTGATTTGAGATGTTGTGTAAGACCTTATCTGGGATATAGGCATCAAAATGAGCTTTACGTGTAAGACCACGTCTGGGACGCTGGCATCGATTTGATCTTTGCGTGTAAGACCATGTCTGAGACATCGGCATCGTATTGATTCGTGTAAGACCTTGTCTGGGACAGTGGCATCGATATTTGAGTGCATATAAGACCTCGTCTAGGATGCTAGCATTGTACGACTATTCTGAGCTTTCTGAGTATCATACTAGATTCCTTACGGTTCAACAAGCAAGTCTGTGATACGAAATGACTTTGTAAATGGTGAATCCGTTTCAGGTACGTTGATTCATACACTAAGTGTGTTTATAAGGTAAGTTCCTATGTGATCTTGCTATGATGATTATGTACATTTGAATAACAATATGAAATGTGATAGTAAGTATGAAAGAGCTTTGTGTTTATAAGACTTTTGAATTGATAAATGTGGCAAATGTGGCCAAGTACATGGACCAAAGTATATATGTGATACTTTACTAAGTTATTTAGATGTGCCAATGTATCTATGAGTATATATGCCTTCTTTGCTAAGTTTGTTTGTATTATGACTTACTAAGCTTTTGGAAAGCTTACTCTGTGTGTGCGTTTTCTCTGTGTTATAGGTCGTCAAAGCTACTAAAGGCTCGGGACCGTCAAGGATCGTCATCACACTATTCAACTTGTTTTTGGTACATTTTGGATATATATATGTTGCTAGATATGGCACGTATAGGCTAGTCTTTTGTATTTGTATATGAAGTGAATTTAACCATGTGTTTTGGTTAGGTATATGTTGGTATTATGTTTTAATGAATGTGTTAGATGAAGTATATTTTGGTATGGTTGAAGCACATGAATTGGTCAAGTTTTTTGGTAAGCATTTGGATGAATTATACTTGATATACATATGTTTTGGTCTTGGAAGTTGGCATGGTTGAAATGGATATTGAATGTTTAGATTGAATGGTTATTTGGTTGTCTAGTATGCATGAAATGTGTTGGTAAATATTGCTTGTAGGTAAGACCCAAGTGGGTGGCATTTTGGCCTTGAAAATGGCCTATAATGTCACACGGTTGTGGCACACGAGCGTGCCTAGTGACCGTGGGGCTAAGTCAGTAGCTAGTATAAGAGTACACGGCCTTGGCACACGGACGTGCCTAGTAGCCGTGTGATTTTTGACAGGATCGACCACGATCGGAGTACATGGGCGTGCTTATTGGCTGTGGGAGAAAAGTCAGTTTCGACCACGGGGAGGACACACGGGTGTGTCTAGCAGCCGTGGGAGGCACACGGTCTGCCCACACGGGCGTGTAACCCCTGAAACTTAGAAAAGTTTTAAATTTCCGAGAATGTCTGTATGTGTTTCGGTTTAGTTCCGACCCGGTTTTATAAGCATATTTTAGGTCTTGTTGACCGTATTAAGGGACATTATGTTTGAGTTTGATGGATGAATGTATGAACTTTTGAAAATGTTTCCGATCTGTCCGGTAATGCCTTTAACCTTAGTCCGACAACGGATACGGGTTAGGGTGTTACAGGAACAATAACCCCTATACGAACACGCATAATCCAGGGTGGAAGTAACATCCAAACTTTAGTTGGGATAATCAAAGTGTGGGGAATTTTAACAATACGGCAAGACAGAACGCCATCAGTGTACTACCTGGTAATACTCAACCTATGCTGAGGCAAAATGTCCAGAAAGGTCAGGAATCATCTCCATCATCATCTATTGAAGCCTTGTTGAAAGAATATATGGCCAAGAATGATGTCATAATTCAAAGTTAAGCTGTATCCCTTCGAGCTCTTGAGAATCGAGTAAGGTAGATAGCAAATGATTTGAGTTCAAGACCACAAAGAGCTCTACCAAATGATACTGAGAATTCGAGATCACAAGGGAATGAGCATTGTAAGGAAATTACTCTAAGAAGTGGGACTCGGCTAAATGAAATCATTACAGATGCCATGGCAGAAGAGGACAAATCAGATTGCAACAATGGAAAGATTTTAGAAATGTCTAAAAATCACACTGCATCTGGAAAAGCTAAACAAAAGAATGTTTCAGAAGAATCAGATCATCTTGTTGATGCAAATGCTATGGTAAAACAGTTTTAGCAACCTGAAGGACGGTCACCTCCACATTTTCCTCAGCGATTTCACAATTAAAAGGCTAAATGAAATCATTACAGATGCCATGGCAGAAGCGGACAAATCAGATTGCAACAATGGAAGGATTTTGGAAATGTCTGAAAATCAAACTGCGTCTGGAAAGGCTAAACAAAAGAATGTTTCAGAAGAATTAGATTATCTTGCTGATGGAAATGCTACGTAAAATAGTTTCAGCAACCTGAAGGACGGTCACCTCCACATTTTCCTCAGCAATTTCACAATTGTAAACAAGATGCCCAGTTTAAAAAATTTCTAGATGTCCTGAAACAACTCCATATCAACATAGCGCTAGTAGAAACTTTGGAGCAGGTGCCCAATTATGTGAAGTTTATGAAAGACATACAGTTAAAGAAGTGTAGATTGGGAGAATTTGAGATTGTTGCTCTCACTGAAGGGTGCATAGCGATGTTGACGAATAAGTTACCTCCAAAGTTGAAGGACCTAGGGAGTTTCACTATCCCATGTTCAATACGAAATCAATATGTTGGTAAGGCATTATGTGATTTAGGAGCAAGTATAAATCTAATTCCTATGTCTATTTTCAGGAAGCTGGGAATTGGGAAAGCAAGATCTACTACAGTTACGTTGCAATTGGCTAATCAATCCTACGTATATCTGAAAGGTAAAATTGAGGACGTACTGGTAAGAGTATATAGGTTTATTTTTCTGGCAGATTTTCTTCTTTTAGAATGTGAAGCAGACAAAGATGTGCTAATTATTCTTGGAAGACCTTTTCTTGCTATAGGAAGAACTTTAACTGATGTGCAGAAAGGTGAACTGACCATGAGGGTAAATGATTAGCAAATGTATTCGATGCCTTGAAATGTGCTAATGAGAATGAAGAATGCCATGCCATTAATCTTATAAGGGAATCAATGGAGGAAGAGTTCACAAGATTTTGCCATAGCAATTTTGATAGTGTTGAAGACTCACTTGAGTGGGTGACGCAATAATTTTTTAGGACCTTGGTGAACTTACGAAAGCTAAATAGCTTGTGGGTAGACCAGGGAAGAAGTTTAAATCCTTGGATTTATCATATCGCTTTTTCAAGTCTCTTAAACCTTCTATAGGGGAACCTCCTACACTAGAGTTGAAGCCTCTGTCATAGCATTTAAAATATGCTTATTTGGGAGAAAACAACACTTTTTCAGTAGTTATTTCTACCGAGTTGACACTCGATGAAGAGGTGAGGTTGTTGGAAGTACTCCGATGATCTAATTGGGACAGATAATTGTCGACATCAAGGGAATCAGCCGTACTATCTGTATGCATAAAATTTTACTGAAGGATTTCCATAGTAATTCTATTGAACAGCAAATGAGGTTGAATCCAATAATGAAGTTGTTAGAAAAGATATTATGAAGTTGTTAGATGTTGGTATTATTTACCCGATCTCTAACAGGTCATGGGTGAGCCCTATACAATGTATACCTAAAAAAAGAGGTGCCATAGTGATCAACAATGATAACAACGAGCTTATTCCAACTTGTAATGTCACAGGATGGAGAGTATTCTTGGATTACCGCAAGCTCAATAAGGAAACTTAGAAGGACCATTTTCCCTTACCATTTATTGACCAAATGTTAGATAGATTAGCTAGGAAAGTTTTCTACTATTTTTTGGATGATTATTCAGGATATAATCAAATTGTCATAGCTCCAAAGGACAAATAGAAGAAAACTTTCACATGTCCATATGGTACTTTTGCATTTAGACGAATGCCATTCAGGTTGTGTAATGCCCCCAACAACAATTTAGCGTTGCATGATGGTGATATTTTTGGACATAGTGGAAAATTTTCTTGAAGTCTTCGTGGAAGATTTCTGTAACACCCCTCACCCGTGTCCAACACCAGGACAGGGTTCAAGGCATTACTGGACTTAAACATTCACAATCATCCAAAACAGGGTTACCAAATTTCGTCCAAAATTAAAACTTTTCAAACACATGCATATCGTCCTTTATACAGGCCTTCAAAGCCTATAACATACATCATAGAAAAATTAAGTCCCTATACATGCCACTCACTTGAAAACATTTAACATACATATGCCAATACTCCAAGGATAATGGCTCGATAGTGTGACGCTGCCTCCGACAATCTCCAACCCTGAGCTGACCTGACAAAACTAAAAGAAATGGAAAGGAGGGAGTAAGTTTTACGCTTAGTAAGCTCGCATGAAAATAATAAGCAATGCTATAACATGCTATTTTCATATTCTTTCTATTTATTCAAATTCCAGTTAAATTGTTTTCTCGAGTCACAGTCATTAAATTATTTATATCTGGAGCTACGGAACTCCAAGTTAAGATCCTTTAAATTTCCCTAAACTAGACTCACATACCTTTTTACCATAAAATTTTCAGAATTTTTGATTCAGCCAATTAGTACATTTTATTCTTTAAAGTCTCCCCTGTTTCACTATTCGACTATTCTGACCTCTCTTCACTACAAATCAATATTCTCCTTGTACAGAGTTTAGATTTTCTTCTTTCTTAATTCATTTGAAAATACACTCATTTAGGATTTGAGGCATATAAATTATATGCCATAATTATTTTTGTACAATTTTTAATGATTTTTCCAAGGAAGAACAGGGGATCACGCAATCATTCTGAACCAGTCTCACAAAAATTTAAATATATCAAAATTATACAAACTTTTTGTTTGCTCTGTTTCTTTTATATGAAAATAGATTCAATAAGATTTAAATCAATGTCTCATCCAACTTATAATTCAATTTCCACTATTTTTGGTGATTTTTCAAAATCACGTAACTGCTGCTGTTTCAATCTATTTTACTGAAAATTTTACTCTCCCATGTTTTCTTTATATTACTTCCATATATGCACACATAACACCAAGCATGTTCAGTACTAGCCATACAAAAGAATAATCATCACCAATATTTACGAGTACTCATAATGGGCCTTACACCATATTAGCCTTACCACAATTTCAATCACGTATCACATATCAAACACATTATGCACATACACACATGGTCACATGCACCCTTCTTTACACAAACAATTGCTTACACGTACATTTGCCACATTTCTCAATTGGTCACATTCGCACCTACACTTATTCATAATATGATCGCACCAATCACCATTAGTAAGTTATCTCGTTGAACCCCTTCGGAAAATGCCCGATACTCGATGGTTTCAACACATAGCTCCACCTACACATAATTCGGCTTTCTTGTACACATGGTGAAGCTCCCTTATCATCCATGTGACCTAGCCATTCCATCTCGTAGCTTTCTTGTCTACATGGCGTCCAACACTAGGAACCACTCATGCGATCTAGCTACTCATAACCCGTAGCTTTCTTGCACACATGGTGAAAGTCCCTTATCATCCATGTGGCCTAGCTACATATCAAATTTTTCCATCTCGTAGCTTTCTTGTGCACACGGTGAAGGTCCCTTATCACTCGTGTGACCTAGCTACATATTGTCCGTATCTCTCGGTTTTCCGAAGGTTCAATCGAGAATTTCACATTCCATACATTTTCATATCATAGTTATCACCCAATGATTTCCATAACATATAGCAAAATAATTATTGAACAAGTAAAATAAATGCATTATTTACATATAAACTTTCCATTTCACATAATAACCATAGTCATAGAAAACACTTTTAAGCACAACATTTCAACCCATTTTCCATGTCACCTATGTCATCTTTTATCATAAACATATTATTAAATCAATTCACTAACATAATATAGTAAACATGTAATTTACTAAAATCAATTTAATACTACAATTTAGGTTTCAAATATACATTACGACATTATTGCATTATTATTAACACACTAACTTACCTCGGATCCAGAAACGACAATTTAACATTTTAATCCATAACCTTGTATTTTCCCGATTTAAGCCCGAATCTTGATTTCCTTGATCTATATCACATTTAGCCTACTAATTAGTCACATTATTCATATGGGTCCAGAAATCATATTTTTTTACAAATTGCACTTTGACCCCTAAACTTTCACCTATTTGCACTTTTGCCCCAATGCTCGTAAATTAAACTTCAGCCCTTATTCTTATGTTTTATAACATGCTGATCATTTTTCTCTTCTATGGCAACTTCAATTTCTCACTAATTCACACACTTATGACAAATTTATAACTTTTACAATTTAACCCCTTTTATACGATTTCATCGAAAATCATCTAATAAAACTCGTTTCTCTAATCATAAACATGCATAATCTACCAAAATTCATCAAAATACACAATTATTGAACATGGATCAATTTTTAAAATTAAACTCTAGCTCAAAATAATGGTAGAAATAGCTAAACTAAGTTACCGAGATTTCAAAAAATACGATGAACTTTAAAAACGGGGCTCAGAAACACTTACAGTGAAGCTTAAGAAGCTTGAAACCCTAAGCCATGGAGTCTAGAAATTTTCGGTAGCAATTTGAAGAAGATGAGCAGATTTTTTTTCTTGTATTTTGTCTTTTTATTCATTAAAAAAACTAAATGACTAAAATACCCTTAAGGCTTTTCTTTCAATTTTGTCCTATTCATGCCCATTTTTGTCCATCAAGTTATCCAATTGTCTAATTAACTTTTGCACTTTTTACAATTTAGTTCTTTTGACTAAATTGAATGCTCAAACGTCGAAATTTTTTTAAATGAAATTTTTATAAAATCTTTCTGTAAAATGGTAGACCATAAAAATATAATAAAAATAAAATTTTCCTAGTCAGATTTGTGATCTTGAAACCACTGTTTCGACTAGGCCCTAATTCGGGATGTTACAATTTCTCTGAGTTTGGCAATGATTTTGAGAATTGCTTGAAAAATCTAGAATTGGTTTTGTGCTATTGTGAAGAAATAAATATTGTTTTAAATTTGGAGAAATGTCACTTTATGGTTCGTAAAGGTATTATGGTCATAAGATATCATAGCAATGGATTGAAGTTGGCAAAGAAAAAATTGAGGCGATAGAAAAATTGTCACCTCTGACTAGTGTTAAGGGTATTAAGAGTTTTCTAGGTAATGCGAGATTTTATAGAAGATTCATTAAGGATTTTTTGAAGATATCTAAACCTTTGTACGCCTTGCTGGAAAAAAAATAAACCTGTCAATTTTGATGAACCTTGTTTGATCGCTTTCGATGAGTTGAAGAGGTGATTCGTAACAGCACCAATTATAATCATTCGAGAATGGACACTGCCTCTTGAACTAATGTATGACGTCAGCGATTATGCCATGGGACCAGTGTTGGGACAAAGGAAAAGCAATGTATTTCGTGAAATTTATTATGCTCGCAGGACCCTGACAAACGTGCAGCTTAACTACACCGCTACTGAAAAGAGATCTTAGCTATGGTTTTTGCATTCGATAATTTTTTATCTTATTTAGTTAGTACCAAAGTCATTGTAACACCCCTTACCCGTATTCGATGCCAGAATAGGGTACGAGGCATTACCGGAACACATACACTTGTAAACGTATTAAACCGAGTCATAAAATTTCATCCAAATTAACACTTTTCAATTTTCATCACAAAGCCCCTAATATGGACCTACGAGGCCCAAAACATACTTTGGAAGTAGTCCGTGACTAAACTGAGAACTTTAGAAAACATTGAAAATTTCTTGAAAAATAGAGGCACATGCCCGTGTCCAAAGTCGTGTCCTTCTCACAACTATTCACATGCCACACTTTTCTTATTTAATCATCATACACTCATTCACCCAAATCATGCATCTCATAAATTGCATCAACACAAACATATAACTTGAATAATACTAGCCAACATCAATGGCCTTATACAAAATGAACTACTAAATTTTAAAGGCCAACATTTTAGGCCAAACCAATTATAAAACATACAAATGAGTAAGTCCTCTATACATGCCATAAACTTAAGAGGTTTGTATTCACTTTTACCCCACGATGATAGCTTGATAGTGTGATAATATCTCCGGCGATCTCCAACTCGAGCTAGCATACAACCCTATAAGATATGGCAAAGGGAGTAAGCTACAAAGCATAGTAAGTAAGTATAACAATTTATTAACATACTTTTAACAATTCTCATAATATGTACTCAAGATAATACAATCATAATTGCACAAAATTCCATTATTCACTTATGTTCATCTTAAGCTGTCTATTAAAGTCACAGTCACTAAATTATTTATATCTCGAGTTACAGAACTCCAAATTAAGTTCTTCTAATTTTCTCTAAAAATAGACTCACGTATCTTCTTACCATAAAATGTTCATAATTTTTGGTTTACCAATAAGTACAGTTTATTCTTTAAAGTCTCCCCTATTTGGCTATCCGACAGTTCCGACCCCTCTTCACTAAATTAAGTATCTTGTTGTACAGAACTCTAATGATGTTACCATTTGTTTCTCTATGAAAATAGACTCATTAAGAGATTTAAGAATATAAATTATTATCTCATGATTATTTTTTTACAATTTTTAATGAATTTCCAAAGTCAGAATAGGGGATTACGAAATCATGCTGACTCTATCTCACCAAAATTCAAATATCTCAGAATATGAAATTATTTTTCTTACACAGTTTCTTTTATGAAAAATTAGACTCAATAAGCTTTAATTCCATATCTTATTCAAATTCTAATTCAATTTCCACCATTTTTGGTGATTTTTCAAAGACACATAACTGCTGCTGTCCAAAACTATTTTGTTGCTAAATTTACTCTTGCATGTTTTCTTTATAGTAAATTTCATTGGAACACTTACTCCGTATCAATCTTACCAAAGTTCGATCACATATCGAGCACATTGCTCATAGGTTTACACACATATACCTGCACTTATTCATCACATAATCATATTCAATTACACTTAGTCATTACATGGTCACATGTATTTTCACTTAGTCAATTTCCTGTTGAACTTATCGGAATAACAACAGATACACGGTGGCCTGTACATAGTACCACCCTTGTAGTCGAAGCTATCTGGTGTACGTAGTAGCTTGCACTTAGTACTACACATGTGACCAAAACCATCACTTACACATAGTGGCCTGCATTTAGTACCTCACATGTGATCGAAGCTATCGGGTACGCATAGTAGCCTGCACTTAGTACTACACATGCGACCTATCCGTCTGGTACACGTAGTAGCCTGCACTTAGTACTACACACGTGACCTAAAACCATCTTGTAGCTCTCTTGTACACATAGTGGCCTGCACTTAGTACCACACATGTGACCTAGCTACCTTATTTGTATCTTTTCTATTTCGAAGGTTCAACCGGGAATTCTCACTTTTCAACATTTTACCAATTCATCCATAATCAATCACAATTCATAATTTACATCAAATAATTACTCCATATTCAACCATATCTCATATAATATAAAAAATATTAAAAAATAAATAAAAACAATGTATTGTTTACATACAAACTTACCTCGAAAGCAAAATCGGTGAAAATGACTTATTTGTCAATTACTCTTTTTCCCTCGTTCTAGTTCCAAACCTCATTTTCCTTGACCTATAACAACATATTTCACTTATTTAATTAATGTACTATTCAAAGCAGTCCTTAACTCAACTTTTCTAAATTATAATTTTGCCCCTAAAATTTTACATATTTACACTTTTTCCCCAATACTCGAAAATTAAACTTCAGCCCTTATTCTTATGTTTTATAGCATGCTGATCATTTTTCCCTTTTATGGCAACATCAAATTCTTACTCTAACATACACTTATGAACATTAGGTATTTTTACCGATTATGTCGTTTTCCTCGTTTTCATTTAAAATCGCTTAGCAAAAGTTCTTTAACATAATTTCAAGCTTCATGTTCTACCATAAAACATCAAAATACACACTTTTCACCTATGGGTAATTTTCCAAAGATGAACCCTAGCATGAATTATTGGTAGCATAACTTGAAAAATGGGGCTAGAACGGACTTACCATGAGCTTGGAAAGTTGAGAAAACCCTAGCCATGTCTTCTCCTCGTAAATTTCGTCCATATGAAGAAGATGGACAAATTTGGCATTTTAATTTTGTTTTTAATCCATTTTAATAACTAAATGACCAAAATGCCCCTAATATAAAAATATTTTATTTCACCTATTTCATGTCCATTTTTGTCCAAAAAATTAACCAATGGTCTAATTACCATTTAAGGACCTCCAATTTAAAATTTCATACCAATTTGACACCTCTAGCTTCTAGAACTCAAGTTTTGCACTTTTTACAATTTAGTCCTTTTGACTAAATTAAGTGCCCAAATGTTGAAATTTTCGAACGAAATTTTCACGAAATTGTTCCGTAAAATTGTACTATAAAAATATAATAAAAATAAATTTTCTTACGTCGGATTTGTGGTCTTGAAACCACTGTTCCGACTAGGCCCAAAATCGGGTTGTTACAATCACAGTCTACACAAATCATTCTTCTATTAAATATTTGGTGACCAAGAAAGATGCCAAGGCAAGATTAATTCGGTGGATACTTTTGTTGCATAAGTTTGATTTAAAAAATTAAGATAGAAATGGGACTGAAAATCAAGTGGCTGATCACCTATCGAGGTTAAAAGCTGGGGATGAAAATGGAAATGTTCAACTTATTAAGGAAGATTTCCCAGACGAGCAACTATTGGTTGCCACGGCATTACCATGGTACGCTGATATAGTGAACTTCTTAGTAAGTGGGCTACTGCCACCTGATCTCAACAACTAAAGAAAACGGAAGTTCCTTCATGATGCCAAGTATTATTGTAACGCCCCAAAATTTTAAAATTTAATTGTGAAAATCTGCAATAATTAAGTCTGTGTATCTGTGATTGTGTGCTCTGCTCATGTGCTTAAGGTCAGGACTTCGAGTCACGTTGTTAAGATTTTTATCATTTTAGAATAACCCTTATCCATGCATTACATAGTTAAGTGTAACTCTGTGTGAATCTACATCAAGAATGAGCCTGCTGGTTCACTAGTTAAGCATCTATCTATATCTTGTTTGGTCCTAAGTTCGAATCCCGGTGTATGCGTTAAGACAATTTTGCTAACTGTTAGAATCCCAGTGTATGCGTTAGGACAATTTTGCTAACTGACAGATTTTTGGTTGGAAGTTAAACCACTCAAAATTAACGTTCTTTCTCTTTTCTCCATTTTTTCCTTTTTGCTTTCAGTCCATTATCTTTTTCTTTTTCTTCTTTCTACTTCTTTTCGCTTGTAGTATTATCGATTCTATTTCTTTTACTTTGTAGCACCTACTTAGACTCATGTTTTGCCTGTTACTATGGTCGGTAAGTTGTTTCGGAAAAATTTATGAATTTGGTTTTGTAATCGCTAAACTTTTTGGTTTTGTCAAGAAAGTAGTTTTGTGATTAATGATGGAATCAGTGTTTGCGTGTTTGATTATTGATTTAGGAGAGAATTTTGAGGACAATGGTCCTTCTAACGCTTGTAATTCGTGAATGTTATTGGAGTGTGGAGGTAATGGTTATGTTGAATTGGGGTTCCATGTTGAATTGTGTCAATGAATTGTTAACCTTGGTAGTTGCGATGATTTTGTGTTAACTGGATATTGATCGTCTATTTTAGGCCTCAGAAGTTTGTTACGCTGTTCATGTCGAAAACCTTAATTTTTGTGAGTTTCGTTCACAAAAAATGGTGGCTGTCGACGCCACACGGGTAGAGGACACAGGCGTGTGTCCAAGTCGTGTGAGCCACACGGCTGTGTAACTCACTGTTCATCGATTTGGGGCCACACGGGCAAGGCACACGAGTGTGTGTCGAGGCCGTGTGTGGCCATATTAGTGTAGTGTTCACGCGAGCAAAGGACACGGGCGTCTTTCTAGGCTATGTAACTCAGTGTTTGTGACTTAGGATCACACGGTCAGGGACACGGGCGTGTGCCCAGGCTATGTGAGTCACATGGGCAGGAACATTAACTTGTGTCCCAACTGTGTAACTCACTGTTTATGTTTTGGAGCCACACGGACAGAGGACACGGGCGTGTGTCCAAGCCATGTGGCATATAAATTGGGTTCAAATTCTTGATTTTTTAAGTCGTGTTTGTGGCCAACACTGATCTTGACCTCCTTAATGTATGAATGATCTAAGTTCGACTGTATAAAGGTTCTTTGATGCTTTATGACTGACATATGTATAGCATAATTGTCTGTATACCGTGATAACTAATTCTGATATCAAAATGTGCTCTAAAAATGTGGATATTTGTACGCTACAAATGCATGGATTGGGATACTATGAAGAAGGAAGTACTCTGGTCCAAACTACTGGCTAAGCCACAATGCGGATAACTCCAAATCTAGCGCTTTGACGCATTCTAATTTAGCAGCTAAGCTGCGACTTTATTAACATGTCAGACAGACACTCTATGGTGTGTAGGGTTAGATGGGTATTGAACGCCCTTAATGATGTGTTAGGATGGTTGAAGATGGTGTGTAGAGGTTGGGGATAGGAAAACTTGCATATGAAACTGATTTGTTCTGTACCGAAACTACTTTTACTTCTGTAACTAAAATGTTCTGTATTTGAATAGGAATGACTTCTGTTGCTTAATTGAATCTTGGGATTCGAGAATGATATTCCAATTGTGTTATACCTATATGAACCCTCCTTTATGTATTGAGTTTACAAATCATCTATTTTCTGATTGAATTGCAGGTGGTTCACAAACTTGAATGGGTTAGCGCTCCGAAAGCTCGGTCAAGCTTTAGCCTTTCGTTTAATAATTACTACTAGGGTTTCAATATTTGATGATAATATGATGTTTTGGGAAATTGCATACTTAATTAACCGTGTGTTAGATACTATGTGATAAATGGTTTAGTGTTATTGCGTTATAACTGTGAGATTTTACAATCGATGGTGTAATTCTCTAGACTTGGTCTGGACGTCTAGGCAGAGTTTTGGTTGTTACATTTAGTGGTATCAAAGCCAGGTTTCACAACACTCAGATTGTGTTTGGGCTCATAATGTGTGATAAAAAGTAATTAGGTGATAATCCATCTGAGTTAATTTGGAAACTGAAATATTAGTGAGTGACTGAGCCTTCGACGCCAACCCTGTAAGTATTTTTGTTTTAAAATAAAATCTGGTTGAATGTTTTAATGTGGACTGGTGAAATTATCATGTTGAATGTCTAAATTGATATGTACACTTTAACATTGTAACTAGATTGCTAAAATGAGTTCACGCGGTAGTCGTGGAATAGGAACTCGTGGACGTTGAGGACGCCGAGGAGGAGTTCGAGTAGAGTCATCCTCTATGGGTAGTATGCCCAACTTGTAGACCAGCGAGACAGTTGGTACTCCCAGTGCTGAGATAGAGTCCCAGACTCCGATGACTAGGGACGACGCACTGTGCCAAGCCATAATTAGAGCACTGGAGAGGGTCGCAAGGACCCATTCTGGATCAGGAGGCCAAGGATCGGTTACTGAATGACTCTGGTCGAATGACGCTGAATTGTTCAGGGGTGTCATAGTCGCTCCTACTATTGCTGAATATTGGCTCGAGGATACCGAGTGTATTATGACTAATCTAGATTGTAGCCCCACTCAAAAATTGAGGGGTACAGAGTCTTTACTTCAAGACGAAGCCTATCAATAGTGGCTGACAGTTGAGCAAGGTGCTCAGCCTGAGCAGGTTAACTGGGATTATTTCAAGAACGCCTTTCAAGGTAAGTACGTGGGGGCGAGTTATGTGAAGGCTCACCAACATGAGTGTATGAGCCTAGTTCAAGGTGATCGATCCGTTGCTGAATATGAAGCTGAGTTTCTACGATTGAGCAAGTATGCACAGGCATTGATAGCGTCTAACCACAACAGGTGTGTGAGGTTTGAGGAAAGATTGAGATATGATTTGCATGTTATGATAACTCCTAAGAGGGAACGGGTTTTTGTTGTTCTGGTTGACAAAGCAAAGATAATGGAGGAAGTGAAGCGCACTGAGTGCAAGTGGCGTGACCGCGAGAGGGATCAGAGTAAGAGTAAGAGCAAGAGGGATTTGGGTCCATATGGTTCTAGACGGCGCCCTAAGAAATGGGCAAAATTCGGTAGGTCCCCAAGGCCCGAGGCGCCAGCTGTGGTGACTGAGATTCAGTTGTGCAATAATTATGGGAAACACCATCTGGGCGAGTGCTGGAGGAAGATAGGAGCGTGCCTTCGTTGTAGGTCGATGGAGCATCAGGTTAGAGATTGCCCCCGTCGACCAGATTAGGTGTCAGATGCAGCATAGACTCTGATTCCAAGTTCTGTTCAGCCATCTAGAGTGGTTTAGCAACCGCTTAAAGGTCGTGGTACTAGTAGAGGTAGTAATGGATCTGGGAGAAGATAGAAAGCACCGGGTAGAGGTACAAGTCAGACTCTTGTCAACCGGCTTTGGATTATGCAGCGAGACGCTGCAAGGATAGCAGTGATGCTGATGTCATTGTAGGTACCTTCTTTATTCATTCTGTACTGTACTATGCTCTCATTGATATTGGATCTACTCACTAGTATATCGCTAGGGTTGTTTCTGCAAATCTGGGTTTAACTGTTGAAAATACTGTTAGAGATTTTTCTATGATTAGTCCTTTGGGTCAATCAGTTCTAGTTGATAGAGTGTACAGGCGGGTACCTCTAGAACTCCAAGGTATGGTATTTCTAGCTGATCTGATGGAGTTACTCTTTAATGAGTTTGATTTGATTCTGGGAATAGATTGGCTCGTGGAATATCAGGTCAGTCTAGATTGTACAACTAAGAGAGTTACTTTGAGAATAGATGTGAACGACGAAATGGTCATGATTGGTGAGCATCGAGACTACCTCTCTAATGTTATACCCGCTCTTATAGCATATAAGTTAGTCTGAAAAGGGTGCGAGGCATACCTTGCCTACGTATCTGATTCTGTACCTGCAAAGCTCGCTGTGGGACATATCCGCATCATGAGGAAATTCCCAAATGTTTTTCCTGAGGCATTGCCTAGAGTACCTTTGGATAGAGAGGTGAAAATTGGTATTGATCTGTTACCAAATATTGTTTTGGTGTCCATTGCATCCTATTGGATGGCACCGAAAGAGCTGACCGAACTGAAAGTGCATCTTCAGGAATTTCTTGATAAGGGATTCATTCAACCAAGTGTGTCCCTATGGGAGGCACCGGTGTTATTTGTTAAGAAGAAAGATGGGTCGATAAGGATGTGCATTGACTATCGAAAATTGAACAAGTTGACCATTAAGAATAAGTACCCGTTACTAAGGATTGACGACTTATTTGACCAGTTTCGAGGGGCATTTGTTTTCTCCAAAATTGATCTGCGCTTTGGTTACCATTAGCTCAAGGTCAAAGAGAATGATGTGTACAAAACTATCTTCCAGACTTGGTAGGGACATTACAAGTTTCTGGTGATGCCTTTTAGCTTGACGAATGCCACAGCAGCATTTATGGACTTAATGAATTAGGTGTTCCAACCATACTTATATCAATCTATAGTGGTTTTTATTGATGACATCCTGATTTACTCTAAAACTGAAACTGAGCATGATAATCACCTTCGCATTGTATTTTAGATATTCCAAGAAAAATAGTTGTATGCTAAGTTCAGCAAATGTGAGTTTTGGTTACAAGAAGTTGCTTTTCTGGGTCATGTAGCAACGGTAGAAGGGATCCAAGTCAATCCCAAGAAAATTGAAGCTATAGTTGAGTGCAAGGAACTGAAAAATGTGTCTGAGCTTCGTAGTTTCCTGGGTTTAGCCGTTTACTATTGAAGATTCATCGAGGCATTTTCTCTGGTAGTGTCACCTCTGGCGAAGCTACTATGTAAGAATTCTCCATTTGTGGTCTGAGGCACAGCAGTCTAGTATTGATAAACTCAAGTCCGATCTGACACAAGCTCCTATTTTAGTTCAACCGAAACCAGGTCAGGAGTTTGTGGTATACATTGATGCATCACACATTGGGCTAGGATGCGTCATGATGCAAAATAGTAAGGTGGTTTCTATGTGTCATGACAGCTTAAGATACATGATGGTAACTATCCTACACATGATCTTGAGCTGGCGGTGGTCGTGTTTGCTTTGAAGATCTGGAGACACTATCTGTATGGTGAAAGGAGTATCATTTACACCGATCACAAGAGTCTCAAATATTTGTTAACTAAAAAAGAGTTAAATCTTCGATAGTACAGGTGGGTTGAATTACTTAAAGATTATGACTGCACGATAGAGTATCACTCGAGTAAGGCTAATGTGGTAGCTGATGCCCTTAACCGTAGAGCAAAAATTGATCTGAGAGCAATGTTCGGTCGTCTGAGTTAGGTTGAGAATGGTGGGCTGTTAGTGGAATTACAAGTTAAACTGACCTGGGTTGAATAGATTCGAGCCAAACAATTGACTGATGAGTCCTTAGTTCAGCGACTACAACATGTTAATCGAAACAAGAATTTCGATTTCAGCTTCAACAGCAATCAAGTGTTGTGTTTCAAAGGTTGGATTTGCATACCTAATGATAAAGAGTTGAGACAATGGATCCTACGGAAGGCACATAATGGTCCTTATGTTATGCACCCTGGAGGGAACAAAATGTATCAGGACCTCTGAGAACTCTATTGGTGGCCTGGACTGAAACGAGAAGTAGTCACTTTTGTGTCCCATTATCTAACATGCCAAAAGTTTAAGGACGAACAGCAGTTGCCCTCTGGTTTGCTTCAGCTAGTTAAGAATCCCCAGTGGAAGTGAGAATGAGTAACAATGGATTTTGTTAGTGAGTTGCCTTTAACCCCCACTAAGAAAGATTCAGTTTGGGTCATTATTGATCGATTGACCAAATCTACCCACTTCATTCCTATCAGAATAGATTACTCCCTACCGAAGTTAACCAAGCTGTATATTGTTGAGATTGTGAGGTTGCACGAGATTTTAGTCTTAATGATCTCTGATAGAGATCCGCGATTCATGTCTCGATTCTGGAAGAAACTTCATGAGGCTTTAGGCATCCAACTAAATTTCAGTACCGCGTATCATCCTTAGATTGACAAACAGTCTGAGTAGGTCATTCAGATTCTAGAGGATATGCTTCAGGGTTGTGTGATAGACTTCCTTGGCAGTTAGGAAGAGTATTTACTGTTGGCTAAGTTTACATATAACAACAGCTTCCAGTCTAGTATTCAGATGGCACCCTATGAGGCCTTGTATGGTTGTAGGTTTCGTACTCTGTTATGTTAGATAGAATTAAGTGAACGTCGGGTTCTTGGTCTCGAGTTAGTTTTAAAAACTAAAAACACTGTGAAATTGATTCGAGATCGTCTAAAAGCTACCTACGATCGAAAAAAGTCGTATACTGATTTAAAAAGAAAGGATATTGAGTTTTCTATAGGTGAGCAGGTATTTCTAAAAGTATCATTGTGGAGAAAGGTTTTCTGATTTGGACGCAAGGGCAAGCTAAGCTCGAAGCTCATTGGGCCTTACCACATCTTGAAACGTGTTGGACTCGCTGCATATCAGTTAGAGTTACCACCAGAGCTAGAGCAAATTCATGATGTGTTTCATGTCTTGATGTTTCGGTGGTACCGATCTGATCTGTCAACATTATTCCAGTCAACGTGATCGAGTTGCGATCAAATTTAACATTCGAGAAGGAACCTGTTCAGATCTTGGAACGTGATGTTAAAGTACTGAGAATGAAAACTATTACTCTAGTAAAAGTTCTACTTGAGTTTGGTAAATTTCACACGGCCTGGACACACGCCTGTGTATCTGGCCGTGTGGCGTCGACAGCCACCATTTTTGGCAACCAAAACTAAAAAAACTAAGGTTTTCAGCACGCATCTAAAGTACCTTTGATGCAGAAATAATGTAGAAGGATTCCAGTACCTAACACAGCCATGCAATAATCAATTATGCCATCATTCTCAATAAATCGCTAAGATTAGCCTAATGTCAAAACTATGTCAAGAGTTTCGACACAATCCCAATTCAAATTTGAACACTTACCTTGTACGTAATGAAGGAGACCAGACTAAGGTGGCGGAGGAGCGTCTCTCGTAAGATCCTTGCCTAAAAAGTAACCAATCAATCGTTTCAAAAAAAAAGTTCAAGTAAAACGAGTAAAACCCCGTTTCAACAGAATAAACATTAACAAGATGAAATTCGCAAAATGAAAAGAGATAACAACGGAACTTACTTAACTATCGCACAATCGGCATAACAAGCAACGAAAAATTTCGAATTAACGTAGAATCAAGTAGCAACAAGCAAGAATAAAAGAAAGGAAGAACTAAGAACCTAGAAAAACTAAAAAGAAAAGAACGATAGAATTTCTTTCAGAATGTTTTAAGTTAACCACCATCCCGCCTTTCGACATTTAGCAAAAATATTTCCTGACACATACGATGGGATTTGACCAGACAGAATACAGATGCTTAACCAGTGAACCAACAGGCTCATTCTTGATACAAATTCGCATAGAATTCCACTTAACTATGTACTGCATGAAAAGTATAAAACTTTTAACGATACAACTCGAACTCTAGACCTTAAACACAATAGCAGAACATAGAACCAAAAATGCAGAGATTCTCACAATTAAATTCTCAAAATTTTGGGGAGTTACAACTCTCTCCCCCTAAAAGAAATTTTGTCCACGAAATTTACTTGATTTAAACAAATACGGGTATTGCCGTCAGATCTCTTCTTTGGGTTCCCACGTCGCTTCCTCAATGCCATGATGCCACCACAGAACCTTCATTAAAGGAACATTTTTCTTCCTCAGTACCTTGACATCATGTTCTATGATCTGAATAGGTTCTTCCTTGAATGTTAAATTCAGTCGCAACTCGATCTCGTCGATAGGAATAAAAAGTGATGGATCAGACCTTTATCGTCTCAATATCGAGACATGAAACACATCATGAATTTGCTCTAAATCAGGTGGTAATTCTAACTGGTACGCAACAGGTCTGACACATTTCAGAATGTGGTACAGTCCAATGAACCTCTGGCTCAACTTACCTTTGCGTCCAAATCGGAGAACCTTCTTCCATGGTGATACCTTCAGAAATACTTGATCACCTACAAAAAACTCGATATCTTTTCTTTTCAAATCAGCATAAGACTTCTACCGATTGGAGGCAGCTCTTAAATGGTCTCAAATCAATATCACAGTGTTCTTAGTTTCAGACACTAGCTTAGGACCTAGAATTCGATGTTCACTTAATTCTATCCAACACAACGGAGTGCGGCACCTACGACCATAGAAGGCCTCATAGGGTGTCATCTAAATACTAGACTGGAAGCTGTTATTGTATGTAAACTCAGCCAATGGTAGAAACTCCTCCGAACTACCCCGGAAGTCCATCACACAACTTTGAAGCATATCCTCCAGAATCTGAATGACTCGCTCAGACTGTCCATTGATATGAGGGTGATACGTAGTACTGAAATTAAGTCGAGTGCCTAAGGCCTCGTAAATGTTCTTCCAGAACTGATATGTGAATCACGGATCTCTATCAAAGATAATCGAGACCTGAATCCAGTGTAATCTCACAATTTCAACAATATACAGTTTAGCTAACTTATGTAGGGAGTAATATGTTCGGATAGGAATAAAGTGAGCTAATTTGGTCAACCGATCAACAATGATCCAAACTGAATCTTTCTTAATATGGGTTAAAGGAAACCCACTAACAAAATCCATCATTACACATTCCCACTTCTATTGGGGAATATTAATTGGTTAAAGCAAACCGGAGGACAACTGATGTTCGGCCTTAACCTTTTGGCACGTTAGACAAAAGGACACAAAAGTGACTACTTCCCATTTCAGTCTACGCCACTAATAGAGTTCTCAGAGATCCCGATACATTTTCTTCCCACCAGGATGCATAGCATAGGGATTACTATGCGCCTCCTGAAGGATCGACTGTCTCAACTTTTTATCATTAGGTATGCAAATCTGACCTTTGAAACACAACACATTATTGCTATTCAAGCTGAAATCGAAAGTCTCATTCGAACCAACATGTTGCAATCGCTGAACTAAACACTCATCGCTCAACTATTAGCTCGAATCTACTCAACCCAAGTCAGTTTAACCTACAACTCTGCTAACAGCCTACCATCCTCAACCAAACTCAGCAGGCGAACATAGCTCTCAAATCAGTCATCGCTCTACAGCTAAGGGCAGTAGCTACCACATTAGCCTTACCCAGATGGTACTCTAACGTCCAGTCATAATCCTTAAGTAATTCAACCCACCTTCGCTGTCGAAGATTTAACTTTTTTTTAGTTAAAAAATATTTGAGACTCTTGTTTTCGGTGTAAATGATACACCTTTCACCATACAAATAGTGTCTCCAGATCTTCAGAGCAAACACGACCACAACCAGCTTAAGATTGTGCGTAGGGTAGTTACCGTCATGTGTCTTAAGCTGTCGTGATGCATAAGCGACTACCTTATCATCTTGCATAAGTACACATCCTAACCCAACATGCAATTCATTACTGTATACCACAAATTCTTAACCCTATTCTAGCTTAACTAAAATAAGAGCATGTGCCAGAATGGACTTGAGCTTATCAAAACTGGACTTTTATGCTTCAGACCACACAAACGGAGCATTCTTATGTAGCAGCTTCGTCAGAGGTGACACAATCAGAGAAAATCTCTCAACGAATCTTCGATAATAACCGACTAAACCTAGGAAACTACGAAGCTCAGCTACATCTTTTGGTTGCTTCCACTCAACCGTAGCTTCTATTTTCTTGAGATCGACTCAAATCACTTCCACAGTTATGACATGACCCAGAAAAGCGACTTCATATAACCAAAACTCGCACTTACTAAACTTGGCATAGAACTGTTTTTCTTGGAGTATCTGAAGTACAATGCAAAGGTGTGTATCATGCACAGACTCAGTTTTAGAATAAATCAGGACGTCATCGATAAAAACCACTACAAATTAGTCCAAATACGATTAGAATACTTGATTCATTAGATCCATAAACATCGCTGGGGCGTTTGTCAAACCGAAAGGCATCACCAAGAACTCGTAATGTTCGTAATGAGTCTTGAAGGCGGTTTTGTACACATTAGTCTTCTTGACTTTGAGCTGATGGTAACCAGAGCGTAGATCAATTTTGGAGAAAATAGACGCTCTTCGAAACTGGTCAAACAAGTCGTCAATCCTTGGTAACGGGTACTTATTCTTGATTATAAACTTGTTTAGCTGTCTATAATCTATGCACATTCTTATCGATCTATATTTCTTCTTAACAAACAACACCGGTGCCCTCCCACAGAAACACGCTTGATCGGATGAACCCCCTATCGAGAAGTTCCTGAAGTTGCACTTTTAACTCAGTCAGCTTCTTCGGTGCCATACGATAGTGTGCAATAGACACTGGAGCCATACCTGGTAACAGATCAATACCAAATTCCACCTCCCAATTTGAAGGTACTCCGGGCAATTCCTCAGGAAAAGCATTTAGGAATCCTTCATAGTGCGGATATCCCTCACAGAAAACTTTATGGGAACAGAGTTTGATTCGTAGGCAAGGTATGCCTTGCACCCCTTTCGGACCAACTTGTCTGCTATAAGAGCAGAGATTACATTAAAGAGGTAATTTCGACACTCACCAAGCATGACCACCTCGTTATTATCATCTGTTCTCAGAGTAACTCTCTTAGTTACACAAACTGGACTGACCCAATATTCTACGAGCCAATCCACTCCCAGAATCAAATCAAACTCATTAAAGGGTAATTTCATCAGATAAGCTGGAAATACCATACCCGAACTGATTGACCCAAAGGACTAATCATAGAAAACTCTCTAACAATATTTTTAGCAGTTAAACCCTGATTTGTAGAAACAACACTAGCTATATACGAGTGAGTAGATCCAATATCAATGAGAGCATAGTACGGTACACAATGAACAAAGAAGGTACCTGGAATGACATCAGCATCATCGTTATCCTTGCAGCATGTTGTCACATAAACCAGAGCTGGCTGACGAGCTTCAATCTGACCTGTACCTCTACTCAGTGCTCTTTGTCGTCTCATAGACCTATTACCACCTCTACCAATACTATGACCTCTAGGTGGTTGTGGAACCACTCTCAGAGGCTGGATAGAATCTAGAGCCAGAGTCTGTGTACCAACTGGAACCTAATTTGGTCAACGAGGGTAGTCCCTAACGAGATGCTCCATCGACCCGTAACGGAGGCACGATCCTAACTTCATCTAGCACTCGCCCGGATGGCGTTTCCCGCAATCATTGCACAATTGAATCTCACTCATTACAGATGGTGCCTCGATCCTCGGGGCCTGTTAAACCTTGCCCATTTCTTAGGGCGCTGCCCAGAACCAAAAGGACCCGAATCCCTCTTAATTTTACTCTGATCTCTCTTGTGGTCACGCCGCTCACAATTATTGTGCTTCACCTCTTCCACTATTTTTGCTTTATTAACCAAAACTGTAAAAACTCGCTCCCTCTGAGGAGCTATCAGAACCCACAGATTGTAACTCAAACCTCCCTCAAACCTCACACACTTATCGTAGTCAGACGCTACTAGTGATCGTGCATACCTACTCAGTCGCAGAAAATCGACTTCATATTCAACCACAGATCGGTCTTCTTGAACTAAGCTCATAAACTCGAGTCGGTGAGCCTCAACATAACTCGCCCTCATGTACTTACCCTGGAAGGTATTCTTGAAATAATCTCAGTTAACCCGCTCGAACTGAGCACCTTGCTCAACTGTCAGCCACCACTGATAGGCTTCGTCCCGGAGTAGAGACACCGCACCCCTTAATTTTTGAGTGGTGGTACAATCCAGATCAATCATAATACACTTGGTAGCTTCAAGCTAATACTCAGCAACAGTAGGAGCGACTCCTATGACACCCGTAAATAGTTTGGCTTCATATGACCAGAGTCATTCAATAATTGACCCTCAGCCTCCCGATCCAGAATGGGTCCCTACGACCCTCTACAATGCTTGAATCATGGCCTGGGATAATGCACCATCCCGACCATTAGAATCTTGGACTCCGTCTCAGTAGTGGGAGTACCAACTATCTCACTGGTCTCTAAGTTGGGCATACCACCCATAGAGGATGACACTACTCGAGCTCCTCCCCGGTGTCCTCGATGCCCACGAGTTCTTCGTTTACGACTACCTCACGAACAAATTTTAGAAATTTAGCTACAATGTTAGAGTGTAAATATCAGTTCAGACATTCAACAGGATAATTTCACCAGTTTAGATTAAAATGTTCAACCAGATAATGGTTCAGGTAATGCGATCATTATAATAGAACATAAATACTTATAGGGTTAGCATCGGAGGCTCGGTCACTTACTAATGTTTCAATTTCTAGATTAACTCAGATACTCAGTTATCACCTAATTGTTTTATATCACACATTATGATCCTAAACACAGTCTGAGTATTGTCAAACCTGGTTCTGATACCACTAAATGTAACACCTGAAACCCGACCTAGACGTCCAGGCCAAGGCCAGAAAATTATATCCTCGATCACAAAATCTCACCGTTATAACTCAATAACATTAAACCATTCATCACATAATATCCAGCATACGGTTAATTAAGTATACAATTTCCCAAAACATCACATTATCATAAAATTACTGAAAACCCTAAAAGTAACTATTATGCGAAAGGCTAAAGCTTGATCGAGCTCCCACAGCGCCGACCCATTCAAGTTTGTGAACCACATACAATCCAATCAGAAAATAAATCAGTTGTGAACTTAGTGCATAAAAGAGGTTCATTCAAGTGTAATGTAATTGAAAGATCCTTCTTGAATCCCGAGATTTGATTAAGCAACATAAGTCATCTCAGTTCAAATACAGTACAGTTCAGTTACAAAAGCATAAATAGTTTAGGTTTCATTACAGAACATATCAATTTCATATGTAAGTTTTTCCTACCCCCAACCTCTACACACCATATTCGGTCATCCCAACACACCATTAAGGGTGTTCAATACCCCATCCAACCCTACACACCATAGAGTGTCGGTCTGACATGTTTACAGAGTAGTAGCTGAGCTGCTAAATCAGAATATGTCAAAGTACCAAATTTAGAGTTATCCGCGTGGTGGCTTAGCCATTAGTTCGGATTAGAGTACTTCCTTCTTCACAGTTTCCTAACCCATACATATACAGTGTACAAATATCCACATTTACAGAGTACAGTTTATCACAGTACACATACAGTTATGCTATACATATGTCAATCATAGGACATCAGAGAGCCTTCATACAATTGAATTCATATCATTAATTCATTGAGGAGGTAAAAATCAATGTCAACCACACACACAGACTCAAAAAATTGATATTCAGACCCAATTTATATGCCACACGGCTTAGACACACGCCCATGTCCTTGCCCATATGGTTTAGACAGCCTGGATATGTGCCTGTGTCCTCTGTCCGTATGGTTCCAAAACATAAATAGTGAATTACACGGCCTGGACACACACTTGTGTCCTTGCCCATGTGATTCACATAGCCTGGGCACATGCCCATGTCCCTGGCCGTGTGGTGCTAAGTCACAAACAGAGAGTTACATGGTCTAGACACACTAACGTGTCCTTGCCTATATGGCACCAAGACAATAAACAGTGAGTTACATGGCCTAGACACACGCCCTTGTCCCGTGCCCGTGTGAACCCTGCACTAATATGACCACGCATGGCCTGGACACACACTCGTGTCTTTGCCTGTATGGCACCAAACCGATGAACAGTGAGTTACACGGCCAACCACACGGTAGTGTGGCGTTGACAGCCACCATTTTTAGCAACTGAAACTTGAAAAGTTAAGGTTTTCAGCACGCACCTAAAGTACTTTTGATGCAGAAATTACATAGGAGGATTATAGGACCTAACACGACCATCCGATAATCAATTACGCCATCATTATCAATAAATCACTAAGATCAGCCTAACATCAAAACTATGTCAGAAGTTTCGACACATTCCAAATTCAGTTCCACACACTTACCTTGCATGTAACGGAGGAGACTGGACTAATACGGCGGAGGAGCGTCTCTCGTAAGATCCTCGCCTAAAAAGTAACCAATCAATCATTTCAACAAAGCATTTAAGTAAAACAAGTAAAAATCTGTTTCAACAGAATAAACGTTAACAAGATGAAACTTATGGAACGAAAAGAGGTAACGACAGAACTTACTCACCTATCGCACAATCAGCGTAACAAGCAACGAAGAATTACCAATTAACGCAAAATCAAGTAGCAACAAGCAAAAATAAAAGAAAGAAAGAAAAGGAAGAACTAAGAACTTAGAAAATAAAATAAATAGTAAAGAACGATAGAATTTTTTTCAGAATGTTTTAAGTTAACCACCATCCCGCCTTCTGACATTTAGCAAAAATATTTCCTGAAGCATACGATGAGATTTGAACTCAGGACCAGACAGAATACAGATGCTTAACCAATGAACCAGTAGGCTCATTCTTGATACAGATTCGCATAGAATTCCACTTAACTATGTACTGCATGAGTAAGGGTTATTCTAAAAGAATAAAACTTTTAATGATACAGCTCGAACTCCAGACCTTAAACACAATAGTAGAACACAGAACCATGGATGCATAGATTAATTACAGCAGATTTTCACAATTAAATTCTCAAAATTTTGGGGCGTTACAAACTGGCCCTTTACTAGGCCTATGTAGAGATGAGGGACACTGCTCTAAAAAGGTCTCGTCAAAATAATTTCACCAAACCAATGCCTGCATTTTCGGACTTTCCTAAGGATTTGAAGGTAGCTATAGTAGAAGAGGTTGGTGAAGCCCAACCAGCTGAGACAGACCCTACCACTATCAAGAAAGAAACCAAAGAACCAGAGGAAGAAATAGAGAAAAAAGAATCAGTCAGTATTGCAACTGATTATGAGGAAGGAGAAGAAGCAAATCCCACACATACACCACCAATGGATAGCACTACAGTTGTTCCACCTCCTTTTACTCAACCTATGACTAAACAGGATCGTGAGATCAATCAGATTATCGATGAAATCATAAAATCTGATGATGAATAAGAGGACATGCCACTCCAATTATTGAAAAGGAAAATTCTCTATAAACATAGTGCACGTAAATCCACTCTCAAGGTCGAATGAAGTAACTACATTTCAGCCCAAGCCAGGTATATTTTGTTTCCTTACCTCATGCACTTTATTTCTTTTTCCATGACATTTCCTGTACATATCTATATTTTTATTTCTCTGTTACATATTTGTACATGTATTGAGTACAATGCATCCGTTAAGTTTAGGGGTGCATTGTGCATTTAGGTTACATTATATATCTAGTATGAATGCTCATTCTAGTCTTATTAAATTTGATTTACCACTGCCACATAACTACTAAGTATTATTTTTCCTATATAGAGTAAAATCTTTACTTATGGTGTTCGATGAGGAGATTAATTCTTCAATAAATCTAGAAAAATGTGACAAAGGATTAGGCGAATTTAGCTTAGGTTAGGTTGCTTGAAGATTACCCCCTAAAAATAAGATGTCCTAGCCTCAGTTATTTTTTTAACTATAGCAAGTGTCTTTCAAAGAAATTAGAGACTTTTAAAGCCAAACTCGGTCACATTGCCACATCATTACTTAAATAAATAAAGGATAGTAAACACTCCAATGCTTAAAATTGCCAAGTAAGTCAACACCACTTTATTTGCTCTATCATGTTGTTGACAAGAAAGGTGAGTCCAAGTAAAAGTGTGTAATAAAGGAAAAAAATTAGGGGCACTTCGTTGTAGTAACAGGCTGAGTAGCTAAGAAGGTAGTTGTTTGCTTCATCCATCTTCTAAGTTAAAAGCCTTAGCTTCAAGAGTATTTTATTTAAATTGTGACATGATTGAGTTCTCGGTAATTCATTGTTTGCTCCATTGTGATTATCAAGTCAAAGAATTTTCTGATATGATAAATCCCTTACATTAATTTGAAAAAAAAAAGAAAAAAATGAATAATATATATAATTTTGGATAGGCTTAGAATAACTTGATTTAGGTAAGAAATGAACTAAGTGAATTCGGAGATGCTTGCTGTGGCCAGAAAGCACACATGAGCACTTAGAAAATTTTGTTTTTAGGATGACATTTTTTGCTCTGCCTTTGTTTAGCAAACCTCTAACACCTGAACAAGTTTTTGGAGAAAGAAGATTTCTGAGAACTGATGTATATATTATTCTTTGAGTAGACTGTTAGTTCAAGGTGGTTATGTGTGATGGCAAATTCCTGCATATATGCATTCATGCATATCTTACTTGAGGACAAGCAATAACTCAGGTTTGGAGGTGTGATAACTCTTGAAAAGAGTTATATTTTATACCTTTAGACTTGGTTAGTTACCTATACTTAGGTAAGTTTAGTTGCATTTTAGGATTTTCCATTAGTATTTTTAGGAAATTGAATTGAAAGGTTTGGACTATGCTTAAATGTTATCACATGTTACTTCTAATTGTTTACGGGAAGGATTTGTTTGTTAAGTGGTAGGTGCAGAATGAGAAAAAGAAGTGAAGGTTTGTCATGGCAAAAGGTTGGACAGTTTGCCAACACGAATGCCATGGTAATGCCAAGAAGCAACCCAGTCAACACTTAACCGTTATTAGCCCTGTTGTAGGTGTACCAGAAAAATCAGCCTAAGAAAGAGAAAAAAGATCATGGGATCATGGGATCATGGGTCTACCCTAAATGAAAAGATATAAAACCCAAAAATAAAAAATGAAAAGGGGAGAGATGGTTAGAGAGTCATTTTTGGAAGGAGAAATCCCTTAGATAAAAATAGAGCGTAGCGATTGCGACAAGGACGGGGACGCAAAGGGGAAGATGAGGGCAGCCCCTCTTGGTCACCGAAAGACATTTCGTAGCTAGAGTTGTGGGCTGGACAGGTGAAAGCTATCTTCCTGAGTTTTACCTTTAATTATTTATTTTCTGTTCTGTAACCTGATTTAAGGAAACAATGTTGATTAATATTTTGAATTCGGATTCTATTCACCAACCCATGAGCTAAATCTCATAGGGTTAGGATTACTTGATGAAACTTTTATTTTCATTATTGGTCACGACTTAGATTAGTTTTAATTTACTGTTTCATTCCATGGTATTTATGAATAGCGTACGTGTAATCTCTATCATAGGTGAATATGCAACATGTTTATAAAATTAATCTAATTCTGACAAGGTTAGGTTAGTTAGATCAAAATTGAATGTTATGAGCGAGTTCTCAAAAGAATACTCATAGCAGACTCTAGACATAGAGCAGCATTCTATACGAAAAGGAGAAGAATAGTAGTAGGAACCAAACGCGAAGCCTATAGACATATAGTGCCCTAGGTGAGGTAACTCAAGGCCTAGCTCTCGAAAGAAGTAGACTACAGTAGAACTATCCTGAGTAGTAGAATAAGACTGAACTTGTCAAGGCATTATTGGTTAATGAGGGTAGATTCTTGGTAATCCTAACCTTACGATTCAACATCATAGATCCTTTAACCTTTTTTGTAGCATCTCTATTTTCACATCCTTAGTTGTTACTTGTTTACATATTATTCACATAATCATTCTCGTAATTGCCATTCCATACTTACTCTTGTCTTGCCATAGCATTTTCATTTATTTTTTAGAATTCACATATTACATACATCAGTATTCCTTAATTATCTCTGCATTCTTATTATTGTTTTTGCCATAGCATTAAACCTACTCCTTTATAATAACTTGACCAATTTATACCTAATCGATCCCTGTGGAGACGATCTCACTTATCACTTTATTACTTGATCTGACGTGTACACTTGCACAATTCACTTAGTGTATTCATACGCGAAAGTTAAGGTTGGTTATAATGCTTTGGTATAACAATTTTTTACGCATGTTTTATTATGACTATTATGGTTGGTGAATGTGACTTTAATTGATGATTATTGTTATGTGAATTTTCAATTAGGCTACTTAAATGAGTGAACTTGATTATGGTGCCTTTGAATGGCATATTGGTTAGTTATTTGGGTGTTTAAATGGATAAAATTATTGTCTTTTATGGTTAGGTAACTTTTTGGCATGAATTGAATTTGCTAGATGAGATTTTTACCATTATTGAGATAAGTATCGATACTTTGGCATTTGGTATCAATACTTGAGCAAATGAACAATATCCAAACAAAACATAATGCCAAAATGGTATTGATTTTCAATTGAGTATCGATACTTTTTCTGTAACAGCCCGACTTAGGGCCTAGCTGGAATAGTGGTGCGAGACCACAAATCCGAAGTAAAAATATGTGTTTGAATGATTTTATAAGGCTTATGAGGTAATTGCATGATTTTGAAAAAGTCCCATGAAGAAATTTTATTAATTAGTGATTAAATTGTCCATTAGGACTAAATTGCAAAGAATGGAAAATATGAGATTCTAGAATATTCAAGTACGAAATAGAATTATAAAAATTACTAGAGGTCCTTATTTAGCAATTAGACCATTATACTTGATGATGGACAAAAATGGACATGGGAAGGAAAAATCTCAAGAAAGGGACATTAAGGGCAATTTTGTCCTTTGGAAATAAAAGAATTAAAAAGGGAGAAAGAACCCAAAATTCATGTCCATCTTCTTCCTAGTGCCGAAAATTTCAAGCCCTCCATAGCTAGGGTTTTGTCATCTTCCAAACTTGATAGTAAGTGCATCCTAGCCCCGTTTTTAATGTTCTTCGTATTTTTGAAACCCTCGTAGCTCGGTTTAGCTATTTTTAACTATAATTTGAGCTAGGGTTCATGTTCAAAAATTTACCCATGTATGACATGCATGTATTTTGATGCTTTATGGAAGAATATGAAAGTTTGATGTATGTTAAACATATTTTTCTAAGTGATTTTCATGAAAAATGCATAAAAGGACTAGATTGCAAAAAAGTTATAGAAATGGTCATACATGAGTTAAATAGTGAAAATTGAATGTTGCTATAGTTGAGAAAATGATTCGGCTAGGCTTGAAATACAAGAAAGTTGAATGAAAATCATTTTAAGAGCCTAGGGGCAAAAGTGTAATTATGTGAAAGTTTAGGGGCAAAATCATAATTTTTGCCAAAATATGAATTATAAGTCGATTTAGTCAATGCATGTGTTTAACAAGAGAAATTTATTATTGTAGATCAAGAAACACGAAGCCCGGACTGAAACCGAGGCAAGAACAAAGTTGAAGACTAAATCGAGCACCGAGACACATTTTGAGATTCGAGGTAAGTTTGTATGAAATTAAAGTTTCATAATGTTGTGATGTTTGAAGTTGTTGAATATCATGTCAATGTAAGTTATTGTTGTTAAAATCGAGCAATGAAGTCACGATAAGAAAATGGTGAAAACAAGTGGAGTCTAAGTACCGGATTAAGTTCCGGATCAAAGATGATATTATGCATTCACATGAGATAAGGACGAACTCGTATAAGACCATATCTGGGATATGGCATCGGTACTGAACATAGATCCCGTATAAGACCATGTCTGGGACATGACATCGGCATCGATTAAGGAGGTCTAGTATAAGACCGTGTCTGGGACATGGCTTCGGCACCAAAGAAAGATCTCGTATAAGACCATGTCTGGGACATGGCATCGACATATAAGTATGATCCCGTATAAGACCATATTTAGGATATGGCATCGACATCAAGAAGTGATCCCGTATAAGACCATATCTGGGATATGGTGTTGGCATCGAGTTCTATAAATGATGAGTTTAAGTATCCCACAATAATTTGATTAATTCGTAGGTTAAATAGTTAAACATGAAGAATAGTATTTAGCCAAGTTTATTATGGATGATCTTGATGTTTCATTCGTAATATGAACGAGGTGTACTAAAATTATGTTTCAAGTTAGTATATGTTTAACTTTTGTGATCAAGTGACACAGAATCTATGAGTAAGTACATGGTATGAGACCATATTGTGGCATGAGACGGGTAAGAATAAGTATGATTAAGAGTAAGTACGCTCAAGTATTTAAGATTATGTTGCCATTGTTTCATGGTATAGATGTGCATAGAAAGTAAATTGTATTTCATTAGAATTTCATGCAAACTTACTAAGCTATAGGCTTACCCCTCTCATTTTCCTTTTCCCTGTAGTTTCATCAAGTTAGCCTAAGGATCATTGGACGTCGGAGCTCGGGCCATACTATCAACTGCTATTTTTGTATAGTAGAGTTAATCTATTTTGAGTATGGCATGTATAGGAACTTGATCATTTTGAATTTTATCATATTTGAAGGCCTAATGGTTCGCTATTTATGTTTATATATTCATTTTGTAATTGGCCATTATGAATTGGCCAATGTTGCCAAGTTCAAGTTTAAGGTTAATGAGTATAATGAAAGAAATGTTTATGCAAGTTATTGAGTATAATTGTGGATGGAATGATGTATCATAGTATAACATTGCCATGTATGTTCTACTTGTGAATAAATGGATGAGTTCATTTTTCAGAGTGACATTTGGCTTGAAAAATAGCCTTTGAGTGTCCACATGGGTAGACACACGGGCGTGTGTCTAGGCCGTGTGTGACACACGGACAACCCACATGGGTGTGTTAATAGGCCATGTGTCCCCTGTATGTTATTGTTTTAAGTCAGATTAGTCCACGGGCGTGCCTAGGCCGTGTGAGATGGTCAGTGTTCACCACGGGTAGAGAACACGGGCGTGTTCCTAGGTTGTGTGACACAAGCAAAGTATCCAAGTTATTATACACGGGATAAGGACATGGGCGTGTGTGACCACACGACCTGACCCCACGAGCGTGTCCCATTTCACATGGTTGTGTGATTCCTATTTTGATGAAAAGTTTTAAGTTTGTAAAAGTTTCCAGATGCAAGTTTAAGGCCTCGTAGGCCCTTGTAATGCATGTTATGGCTAAGAAAGAAAAGTGTTTAAATCAAAACGAAATTTTATAGCCCGTAAGTACACGTTTATGTACATTTCAAGCATGCTAATGTCCCGTATCCAGTCTCAGTTTTGGACTTGGGTATGAGATGTTACATTTAGTGGTATCAGAGCTACAATTTAGTCGATTCTAGGACTAATGTAACGTAAGTACGAGTTTAGCTATATATGCCATACGTAAGACTAATTGTGTAATGATAGTGTGACGACTCCTGACAACATGAATGGATACTGATCCTGATCAAGCTGCAGCTGATGATGCTGCAAGTAATGTGCCGACTCCCGCGCAAGGGACCGCGCTAGTAAAAACTAGACCCGAGACTTTGGGTTAGAGACAAGAGGCCCAAGAAGCCTTTCTCCGAATGATGAGTAATTGGTACATATAGTACATTCGAGCAAATCCGAATTCTCCACCTCCTCCACCTCGCCTATTCCTCAGCCTGCCTATGTAGCTCCCCAAGTGGTAGAAATTGTAAGAAGAGAAAAGCCTCCGATTGATAGAATCTAGAAATAAAGAGCTAAGGAATTCCTGGCTAGTAAAGATGATGACCTGGAAAGAGCCGAATTTTGGCTTGAAAACACCATACGAGTGTTTGATGAGTTATCGTGCACACCTGAAGAGTGCATGAAGTGTGTGGTTTCTCTTCTGAGAGATTCTGCTTATTAGTGGTGGAATACCCTTGTGTCGGTTGTACCAAGGGAAAGGATCACATGGGAGTTCTTTCAAGAAGAATTCTGGAAGAAGTATATAAGCCAAAGATTCATTGATCAGAAAAGAAAGGAATTCCTTGAACTGAAACAAGGAAAGATGACGGTAACTGAGTATGAGCGTGAGTTTGTAAGGCTCAGCAAGTACGCCCAGGAATATCCAAGTTATTCCTAGACTGTGTGACACAAGCAGAATATCCAAGTTACTATACACGGGATAGGGACATGGGCGTGTGTGACCACACGACCTGACCCCACGGGCGTGCCCCTTTTCACATGGGTGTGTGATTCATATTTTGATGAAAAGTTTTCTAAGTTCGTAAAAGTTTTCAGATGCGGGTTTAATGCCTCGTAGGCCCTTGTAATGCATGTTATGACTAAGAAAGAAAAGTGTTTAAATCAAAATTAAATTTTATTGCCCGTAAGTACACATTTATGTACGTTTCAAGCATGGTAATGTTTTGTATCCAGTCCCAGTTTTGGACTTGGGTATGGGGTGTTACATTTTCATAAAATATTGATACCATCAACTAGTTATCAATACCATTATTTTGAAAAGAAAGTATAATTGAATTTTGGTATTGATTTTCCTGAAAGGTATCAAATGGGTATCGATTTTTTGTTTCGATTTAATCTCGGTTTATTTTTAATCAATTTTAAGGCCTCGTAAGCCCAATTTAAGGCCTTAAGAGTATTTGTATTATGAATGGAACTATTTATTGTATGTTTTTAAATTATTTGAATAACTATTCTGAAATGATGTGAAATGTCTTGTTTTGCTTGGTAACACTCTATAACCTTAATGTAGTAACGGAAACGGGTTAGAGGTGTTATAATCATTATGAAATGTGAGAATCAATTGGTAAAGAAATGTGATTTCTA
The DNA here is from genome assembly GCA_025503065.1 of Gossypium bickii. NCBI lineage: Eukaryota > Viridiplantae > Streptophyta > Magnoliopsida > Malvales > Malvaceae > Gossypium > Gossypium bickii. Next base: position 56,621,114 of record CP106714.1, on the reverse strand, counting down.
TGTTATAAGTTAACATTCAAAAATGATAAATGAGATTATGATTCAAGATTATGATGTATGTATATGATTGTATAAGTATTTATCCAAGAATTGGATTATTAATGATTGAGTTATATAGAAAAGTGGACATTGATAAAGGGAAAATGTTTTAAGACAACATGGTCAATGTAATCAATTGGTATATATGATGTTGAATAAAATTTGATGTTTAAAACTTGACATTTGTTGATATGTTTCATTGTTTTATGCTTTAATGTTTAATTTCATATTATGTTATCACCATTAAGCTCCCTATGCTCAGCATGTGGATTTATTTGTTTCATGTAGAAGTGACGAATAGGTAACCTTAGTTCATGAACTTTAGTAGCAAAAAAGATCTCCATCTCAGCTCACCCAAGCTTGTAGTGCTCATTTTGAGTACTAGTAGTGTCTTAGCATGTACCTAAGTTAATAGTTTTTTGTTAAGGTCTTTTAAGTTATATTAGTCATTTTGGTATCTGGATGAATGTATAACTTATGTTAGACTATGTTCATAGCTTTTATGCATGTACTAAGTCATGATTAATGCCTTAGATGAAGCATGGATTAGATATGTGATGAATATCCTCATTAATGGTTGGTTTCTTGATTTCCAAGTAAGATTATATGATGATTAAGTATGGTGGTGTTTACAGTTGTGTGTATACTTTGATTTGGAGGTGTTAGTATGTGTGTAAATGATGTTTTGAACTTTGTTTTTAAGTGTATTAAGTCATGATTTTGGTTTGGTATAATTAAAGGTAATTTTAAATGAGTTTTTAGGTGGTTTTTAGGTCTAAGAAAACTTGTCTCAGTACTTGGGGTCAGATGTATTGGCACAAGTAAGTTAATGAGCAAATTGCTACAGTAGCAAGGGCTTGTATGAATATAAATCCCCGCTTGTACCAAAACAATTATGGCAAACAATTTTTCTTCCTTTATTTTGAGTTGTTTTGACCTTCAGGAACTTGTACTCGATTTCGATCACCTCTAGACACCTAGAAATCATTTTAAAACTCTTTTAATATGATTTTATAATGAATTGAAATACTTGAAATGGGTTGGTTCAATTGGTCTTCTGTTGTATTTTTAATGTAATTAAAGAATAAAGTTAATTTAACTTGCTTTGGCAACGAATGTGATGTCTCACATTTGAACCCCATGATTTGGTCAAGTTTGGGGTGCTATAGCACCTTGGGACAGAGGACGACATGTATACAAGGCTCGGGGCCTAAGGTCAAAGGCAAAAAACCTATATCGCATTTCCTACTTCTTTACCCCAAGTTCCACGTTCTCCTCCCTATCTTCCACTTCAACCACCCTAGTAGATGGCTCTTCGCAAGGCAAGCAACCTCTATTTCCTCTCCTACTTCCTTACTCCAAGCTCCACATTCTCCTCCCTATCTTCTACTCTGACCATCCTAATAGACGACTTTTCGCCCTATCTTACATAAGGTGAACCATCCATATCCACCACCTACTCCTCCATGTATCAATAGTCATTATATGTTTTTATTAGAAATTATTGCATTAACCAATTTTTAACCAAGTTGTAACACCACACTACCGAACTAGATCGCTGGGTTCGAGTTACTAAACATCACATTCGTTGCCGGAGCAACTATTGTCATTAACCTTGTAAATAAATCATACAAACATTCAAACATGTTATAAACATAATCACATAACCATACACATTTAAACTTGAACTTTAGTCGAGCTTATGAAAGCTCTTTTATTGACCTGAGCATGATTTGGGACCAAATTACAAAGCTTCCAAATTTTCCAATTAAGTATCGATACCCTAACTAGGTATCAGTACCACATTCGACTTTGATGTTTAGAAAATTCATCTTTAAATCACATGTATCGATACTTATCTTATGGTTCCAATACTTCTTTATAAGTATCGATATCGAATTTTAGTATCAATACCGTTTTTCGATTTTGTTTGTTTTGTAAAAATTAGACAAATTTCAAGCGTATCGATACCCTAATGTAGGGTGTCGATACTTTAGTCCGGTATCGGTACCATTTTGACATTCTATTTGTTTGAAAACTAATCGAAATTGTCAAGTATCGAAGCTTACGCCTGAGTATCGATACCTTAATGCCTAAAATGTCAAAAACTCTCTTTTAGGTACCTATTTCATGCCCAAATCCTTCCTTGCGGTGACCTGGGCACCATTAGATCCTACAAAATAACTCACAAAGCCTTACTCAAACATATCATTCATCCAACCATCAACAATGCACACAAAATCTCACCCAAAACATGACTAATTTATGTCAACTTACCTAAAAACCATATTCAATCTAACATAAACATACTAATTTCATGCTCAACTCACCTACTATCAATTATAAGCATTTCATTTACCTACTTCAACTTCAATATACCAAACATATGCACTAATATGCATCCAAGCCATTACCCAAAATATGCCATCTTATGCTATGTACCAAGTTATTATTTATAAACACCTAACACATGTTCAAAACATACCAACAAGCATTAATCTTCCATACCATATCAACCACATACAACATATAAGATTACTTACCAAATTGCTTTCATTTGATCAAAACATACATTCTTAGTATAACTTATTCTCAAACATAAAACATAGCCTATAACAAGGTGTTCCTAATAGGTATACACCAACAAAGACAAAGGAAAGATTCCCCAATATTATTGAGTTTGGGATTACATCTGGATGTTGATGTCGACAAGTGGATCACGATCAAAACCTAACCTGAGCACAGAAAATAAAACCATACCCTAGTAACTATATCTGACTCTACCCAAACAATTACTAGGGTAAAAATTTATCCAATTTCTAATAAAGTTCAATTTATAAATCATCACTTTCAATTCATCAACAAATCATCATTTTATATATATATGATATCACGAATCAGCCCAATTCAAGATAAATTTCACATTTTCATCAAGATTCAATATTTTCAATTCCTCTCAATTTAGTCCTCTATATCTCTACCAGATCAAAATCGTATCAATTCCACTCAATTTATCAAATTCAGCTTACCTCATAATCTTACCATGCAAAACAGTATAAAAATGCAACAATCAAAGTAGTTTAAATTATAGAAACACAAACCGAAAACTCCAAGTTATTCGTTGATGACTTTAGCTTTTCCTTTTCCTTTTGAGGATTCTGGGTCGAAGTTAGCTACAGATTAACATACACATACAATACAATCAATACTCAATCAAAATCAAAATAAATTGTAAATTTACACAAATTTTGTATTTTATTCAATTTAGTCCCTAAAACTAGGACTAACTTAACTTTCAAATTAGGACTCCAAATTTCAATCTAATTTCACTTTAGTCCATTAGGGACCTCCTATTTCTTAATTCTACTACCAATTTTATAGTTTATGCATTTTAATCCCTAATGTACGAAACAATCAACTAGCTTTTCAATTTAGTCATTTTTAACCTTTAAGCTTAAAATCTATTAATTTAATACCTAAAACTTTAAGAAATCAACAATGGTAACTCTCTAAAAATTCAACCATTTTAAAAATTAATACATGAGCTAGCTAGATTAAACTCCTATAAACTCAAAAATATAAGATTACAAGAAAATTACTAAATTAAACTAACCAATTGAAACTTCAAACTTTAAAATCCCTATCGCCTAAACTTTATTCTCCTCAACAATGGAGAATTCGGTTGCATGGAGATGATGAAGAGAAATGCTTTCTCTTTCTCTCCAATATGCTTAACGTATAACTTGTTTTATTTTTATCATATATGTATAATAAATTAATTAAATTTTATAACATAATTCCTATACACCACTAAGCTATCATCCACCAACATTCCAAAAGACGCAAAATTGTCACTTTAATCCTTATACCAATTTCTAATAAAAAATTTCTATATCAATTGAAATTTTATCACTTTTACAACTTAGTCCCTGGACCCTAGTCATACACTAATTCGACAAAATTAACTATCCAAAATTCAATTCAGTTATATAAAAACTCCATAAATATTTAATAAAAATATTTACAGACCCGGTTTACGGAAACAAGGTCTCGCAACTATATTTTCCAACACCACTAACTTTCGAATCGTTCACAAATACTTAATAATAAAAAATTTTAATAATACTGTATCATTAAAAATGTTTTTAACTAGCTTCTTTAAATTTATTTCTTAACAAATCATTATTAACAAGATTTAGATATATACTCTATATAAAAGAATTGAATGCAAAGTTTGCATTTTACTAAAAGCTATATTTGAAGGAATGCACTATCACACAACAATATAAAGTCTTAATGGAGAAGAATCGAGAAGAATTTATTTCTATAATAGTAAAATGGGTAAGTAACTGAAATTATATCTATATATTAAGAAAGTATACGAGTTATACATAAAAAATATATATATTAAGGATTATAAGTTAATATAATCTTCTACCAGGATCGAAACCATAAAAATTTAATTGTGAAGTTAAATTTAAAAAAAATTAAAATGTTAAAAATAATATAAATTAATGTATAGCATTAAAACTCGAGAAATTAATATATAACATAATATAATGTAACACTATTACAAAACTATTAAAATGGTAATTAAATAAATCTAAAGGTTAAACACATAAAAGTTTACAGAGAGTCAATCATGTTATAAATATTAAACCAGTGAGGATTTATACAAACTAAATCTTGTAATTGACAATTGGAAAAAAAAAACTTTAATTTTATTAATTTTTATTATCAATATGTTTATTTTTTCAGTCAAAACTTGACCACTGTTTTCTATATTATTTAAAAAAATAATTGATTTTGTATTCATACCATTTTTATTAATTAAATTTTAAAAAAATTGTAATTTACAATTTTTATTAATGATCAAGTATTTTTTTTTTGGTTCTGGGGAAATGTAATATGTAAAACATGATATACATAATAATCACACCGGCAACATCAGAACAGAAATGCTAATTGCTAATATATATATATATATATATATATATATTAAAGAAATACAAAATTATGAAGACAATCAATCATAATTTCACCAAGAATTTGTATTAATGTTATCTAAAAAGAATTATCCAATCAAAATATTAGTAATCTCATACCAAATAAATATCCTAAAATCATTCAATCAATAAAAATTAATTTTGCATAAAAATCCTAATATATTACAAGTAAAGCTAAAATCGGATTTTTGAATTTTAGTGGATGTTTCTAATTCTTTTAAAGGGTTAATTATTCAAGCAATGGTAATATTTAGATAAAGCCCTACCAATAAGGTCAACTCCGAAATTCGAACTTAGTTCAAATGCTTTGGGAAGAAGTTTTTTTCTACTTCTTCCAACTTTTTATTAGTAATAATTTAGTTATCAATTATCTTATTTATGTAAAAAAAAATGGTGTAAATTTATTTAACATATTATCAATATATATTTTTTGAAGTGTAATAAGTACCATATAATTACAAATATAAGTACTTCGAGTAATCATATGTATCAAACTATTATAAACGGACTATTTGAATAACCACTAAGCAGAACTAAACTATTACAATACAAACAAATTAATACCTAATACAATCTAAACTAAAACCAACAAACTGGGACTAATATAAACAAATTAATACCTAATACAATCTAGACTAAAACCAGTAAAAAATAAAAAACTAGTAAAATAAAGTTGTCAGGAGGTTTTGAATTTTGATTGAATTACACTTTGAGCATAATCGTAACTACAATCATTATCATAAATCAATAACAAACAAGAAGGCAAAGACCAAAAATAAGAAAATATAAATTATATTCTAGGTTTTTTTTTTTCAACTATATATATATGTATCCATACTTTTTTTTTTTCAACCATCATCTATAATGACACTATTCATTACACCTTACCTTCCAACTTAAAAAGAAATTGCCCCATCATGGCAAAAGAATAAACCAATATTAACATAAAAAAAACAGCCCAAATCAGCCAAACAAATCCGCAATAAAATTAGCTTTTACAGTTTGAATGTCAGAAAACAATAAATCAATAGAAATATGTCACAATAGGAGATCTATGTATGCAAATATGTATCATATATATGAGGAGGGGTAAATGAATAGAATTTGCAACAACCACCGAGATGGCAATAGTGTTTGTAAATCCCCATTGTTGACCTTGACCCCAAAAAGAAGGGATCATACATCTAAGCTTCGGGAAAGGATTGAATGAAACAGTGACGCCACGTCATCTGTATCCCTTTCCAATAGATTTATGCCACATCAGATTTTTATCCCGAATTTCAAAGATTTTATCCTGAATTTAAAGATTTTAATTTGAATTTGATTTTTTTAGGATAAAAATGCTGAAATTCAGGATAAAAATACTGATGTGGCATAAATCTATTAGAAAGAGATACAGATTACGTGGCGTCACTGTTTCATTCAATCCTTTCTCTCTAAGCTTCTTATGCCTTGTGTAAAAATTGGAAGGCTGAAATCTTTCTCTCGGAGCAAATTGGAAGTCATTTAATTTTAAAAATATTTAAATTTTTTGGGGTCAAAAAAATATTTAAAATCTTTTAATTATTTGATTTATAAGTATTTTAATAAAAGTGAAATTGAGTTAGAGTGGAGATGATGTATAGAATAAAATTTTTGTGTTATAATTTTATTTAATTAGTGCCTAAAAATTAATATTTTTTAGGAACAAGACTCACAAATCCTAGAACCTTCAACAAACATAATTAAGCAACTCCAAATAGCTAATGGAGGCAATCATGCGTCATGCCTCCTTGGCATAATTGGACAGATACTTCCCAAAATGTTATTACACAAGCTAGGCCCCTTTATTTTACTGTTAAATAGTATCCTTAATTTTGTTGCTCTTCCTATTGAATCTCCTTGTGGTTGCCGTTGGTGTAAAGGTTGATACATTTGTACTATTTAGCACAAAACACGTAGATTATAAAATCGAGAGCAGCTAGAGCAGCGATAAGGAAGAAGAACCGGTCCATATGGCCTTGGTTCAGGTCAGCTGGGATCCAACCCGGACTATCATCTCTTGCTGTAGTCCCCATAACCATGCTAACTAATAAACTGCTAACGTAGTTTCCAAGAGAAATGGAAGCCATGCAAAGGGAGCTTCCAAAGCTTTTAATACCATCCGGAGCTTGTCCATTGAAGAACTCCAATTGACCAACGTACATGAAAACTTCAGATGCACCAACTAATATGTATTGTGGAACTTGCCAAAATATGCTTAAACAACTTTTTTTCTCACCCGGCCTCACCAATTTGAGTCTTTGTATCTCGGTCACACCCGCCGCAATCATTGCCATCATTCCCATCTCAAGTCCGATCCCTATTCTTTGAAGCTCTGTCAATCCCTTGGGGCAACCACTCAATCTTCTGGCCAAGGAGACGAGAATTTGACGATAGATTCCGGTGCAAATGAGAACGCTGCAAATGTCGAAAGCCGACATGCTGGAAGGTGGAAATCTCCCAGTTTTGAGGTCATTACATCTCCTTGCTCCACAAAAAGGGATGCCGTTTGCGTGAAGATGACAGAGTAAATTATGGTACAAAGCCAAATGGGTAACATTTTCAGTACACATTTGACTTCTTCAACCTGAGTTACAGTGCAAAGCCTCCATGGATCTTTTCTTCCACACAAATCATATTGAGTTATTGTAGCCGCCTTGTCCAGGAACCTGCATTTCAATTTCAAGTAACTAAATTAACAACCTAAATAAAAAAACTTGAGCAAATCTATGGAGCTTATTTAAGACAATAGTTAATACTTGAAATCATCACTGTGGGGGATTTTTCTGCTGCCTTTATTGCGGATTCGGGTCCTTCTACCTCATACAACGCATCGGCAGTAGCTGGGGCGACATGAGAAAGGATTGAATGAAACAGTGACGCCACATAATCTGTATCCCTTTCTAATAGATTTATGCCACATCAGTATTTTTATCCTGAATTTTAGCATTTTTATCCTAAAAAAATCAAATTCAAATTAAAATCTTTAAATTCAGGATAAAATGCTGAAATTCAGGATAAAAATACTGATGTGGCATAAATCTATTGGAAAGGGATACAGATGACGTGGCGTCACTGTTTCATTCAATCCTTTCCCGGGCGACATTCCACTTCCTATAAGCAGCCACGAATACTTGAGCGACGCGTGTTAGTGGGTTGCCACTTGGTTTTATATACTTGATGTCCCCAACAAATACAATAGTAACGCTATAATAGCACAACCTAAGGAAACCAAGAAGCCTAGCGTCCATTTTCCTGAATCTTCATAGTAAACCAGTATGGTGTTTGAAAATAAAGATCCCACATTAAGTGCAAAGTAGAAGTAACAAAAGAATGCAGCTTTGGAATCTGCTGCTTTGGGATTCGAATCATCGAACTGGTCTGCTCCAAAAGTGGCTATCGTCGGTTGATGCCCCCCGTATCCAAAGGCAATCAGATATATTGATAAGTAAAAAATACCGACGCCTACTGATGATGAGTACCTGCACATCTTCGTTCCATCACCACAATCCGCAGGGTTTATCAAGAAAAGCCATGAAGCAAAGGATAGTAGCCCCAGACCCTGCAACAACGTTTCAATTAAGTGCATAAAACTCAAGAACAAGGAGGGTGATTTTGTATGGTTTTTATGTATTTACCAACACCAGTATCAGCTGAAAGACAGTACATGTCAAGTAACGACCCCAGTAGGAATCGCTAAGGAATGCTCCCATCAGAGAGCAGAGGTAAACAGTTCCAGTCCACTTGCTCACATTATTTGCAGCATCGCTATTATCTTGGTCTAGAACCCTGGTTAAGAACAACACCAAGTTCACACTTCAAAGAAAGCTAAGGTTGCTAGACCTTGATTCACTGCACCCAAATTGAACAACAATTATTTCACAGGTTTCTAACATATAAAGCAGTACTTCATGTAAAATACAAACGATTTAAGGTTATTCGAGAAATACCCAGCAAGAGACTTGCATATTTCCATCCTCCTGACTTCTTAATAATTTCTTCATTAATCTGTCATATTATAATAGTTGGGATGTTAATATTAACAAGAGAAGAGGAAGAAGAAGAAAGTCGTAACAGCAGTCTAGTTTAGTTCGCTAACCTTTATTTCAGTCTCATTAGTGGATAAATACTCAATGACAGCCATTGATAGCTTCTTCAGCAGAAAACAGTACAAACGAGGACAAAAACCTTATAAAAGAGAGGAACGGAAACGAATCCTTTGTTAATTAATGTGAATGGATAGAGGTGAGACAGAGTATTTCCAATGAAGATCGTGAAAAAAAGAAAAAAAAACGGAAGGCAAGGTTGAGACGTATAAAATTAGTTCCAAACAAGTGTAGGAAGGAAGAGATAATTCACCGTACTACTAACCTTGAGTTGAGACCTTTTATAGGTAACTTGGACTTATTCTTCAAAGAACAGAAAAAGATAGCTTAGACTTGAACGGAAGGGAAGCAAACAACAGAAAGAAAAGGAAGTTTCCTTATTAGGAGAGAAGAGATGAGAGGATGATATGAAAAGAATATGAGGAAAGACTACATTATGTGTATACCTAATAGAGGAATTGAGTTCATGCTTCGGTTCAAGAAAAAATATCGTAAGGAAAAAGTGGATAGAAATATTGGTGGAATATAGAAGAGAAGTTTGGTTTAAACATCGTCAATGCATGCAACATATATTACGTCCTTTCTTCCAGGAAATCTTGGTTAGCATTTTCATTTTATAAGTCACAATCTCTCATTCTTAGGTCAGTTTTCCAAAATATATTGATATTCGCTACTAAATTTCACTATTGCTATCACACATGTATATATATTATTACAATTTATACACTTTTTAGAAATTTTTCGGCCGTATACTCTCATTTTCCAAACGTTACACTTTGTTAAATACACCCTAAAGAAATAATTTTAATTTATGAATAGTATTTTACTGAGTATGCAAAGTAATATATATTATATAAAGTAAAGTATAAAAGAATTTTAATTAAGAAACAATTCTATGTGAAAGCTTAATAACGGTTGGATCATATTATTTATTATCAATAATTTTATTTTTTTAAAAATAATATAATTCGATTTTATTTTGGAATAAATTAAGATAATACACTGCACGTGGTAAGAATGGTTAGTGCTTGTCGGATGTGCTAGAGAGTGACAGAGTCTGCACAAGTAGAGTGGGTTGAAGCCCATGCAATCTTGCTAGGCTTGGAGTTTGCTTGCGGAATGGGCCTAAATTGTTTTTACTAGTCGAATAATTTTCATGTAATTTCTAAGTTTGCTCATAATGATTTAACTTAATTGGGTCATGTGATTTATGAGGCCCGAAGTTTTCTTAAGTATAGTTTAGATCCGCAAATTGTTTGGTCGATGCTTTGTGACACATAGGCTTAGCTAGGTTAAATGATTTTTTATTTTTTTTTGACTTGGACTATCCAAGCGAATTTCATTGTTTTTGTAGTTATGGATGCTTCTTAAATTATGTTGAATAAATTTTTTAAGCCTTTATTTTTAAAAAAAAGAGCATTAAGGAAATTTTTACTTACATCCCCAATTCCTACATAATAGAGAAATTTTTTTAATCAATAATCAGATTGGGCTTTTAATATGATAAATAAAAAAATTTACATGAAAATTGAAATTGGCCCAAAGTATCTTGGCCCGAAAAAAAACTGTCTAACATAAGAAAAATCTAGAATGCATAAATTTGAAAATAAAACCACCGTCTTATTACCCAATCAGATGTCCTCTCGCCTATCAAATCATTTCAATTCTTTCATTTCTTCCATTAATGGCGAATATCAATTTCCGAAGGGAGTTTAATGCACTTGAGACTGTTAGGTTTACCATTTGAAAACTCTCCTCTGCTTCCTCCTCTCTTCACCTTTTCAATCTGGCTCTCTCACACTATCATTCCTCGCCTGATCTTCTGCATAACTTGGAACTCTATTTGTCAGGTAAATCCCTTCCTTCCTTCTCAAAGATTCCGTTGCTAATATGTGGGCTAGACTGTTTGCTGATCTTGGAATAAACTCAAACTTTAATCTTCTGCCTCTGGATTTTATCCTGTGAATATCGTGAATGTATGACCCTACCTGTGATTTGTCAAGATCTGTATTCTTGCATTTCTTTATTATTGATAATGAATCACCTTCAATAATGATGTCTTCTCTATTCATGTCGAGTGCTATTCGGATTGCTCGTCGGCAGGCGATTGCTTCAGCAGCAAAAGTGGAAGCTACCCCTCTGTGAATTTCTGTACTTGAAATGAGAACGTGTCCATTACTATCCCTGACTACAACCCCAGACGCCGAATGTTTACTTCTCACGTCGAATGCCTCATCGAAGTTTATTTTAACTCCCTGTCCAGGTGGGTGACTCCATTTCATCTTCACATTAAAGGTTTTTTGGGTTTCTTTTCTAACTCCATCAAGTTCCCTAAGATAACTATGAACGAATCTTACAATCTCCTGACCTGATCTGCTCGTTTTGTCATGAATACATGAGTTTCTGTCCCCCCAAATGGCCCAAAGTGCTATACAGAAGATTCTACCTTTCTCCAGCGTTAGAAAAACGAAGACCATGGTAAGCCACTCAACAAACTCTGAATTTGGGAACATTACAAAATCTGGTCCTGACAATACTCTCTATACTGCCATTGAAATAGGGCATGCTCGGAAAAGATGATTCATTGTCTCTTCTCTTCCACTACACCGAGGACACAAACTACTGGTTGCTAATCTTCTGAAAGTCATATTCACCCTAATAGTTAAATAGTTCCAAGAAGTTTTCCAAATAAAATTTTTTATTTTTGTAGGTATTTCAATACGTCATAGTTTTCTATAGAAATCCCTATAGATGTTTTGTAAAGCATAAGCTATAGGATCAAAGCTTTGTAATAGTTTATAGATGCTCCTAACTGAGAACTCTCCTGACAGTTCGCCATTCCAAGCTAGAAAATCTTCATGAGGTTCCAATGCCAGAGGAATTTAGAGAATCAATTCAGCTTCAGCTTCTGGAAAGGTACTAACGATCAAATCTCTATTCCATTCTCTTTCATTACTGTTGATTAACTCCGCTACTTTATCATATTGCAAATTATCAAATCTGGACATTAATCTAACATTAACATAATTTGGGATCCATGCATCTTCAGTAATTGAAATATTTGTACCCGTACCTACTTTCCAAATCAGACCTTTCTCCAATGTATCCTTAGTTGCCCAAATACCGCGCCACACATAAGAACTCGAATTCCCCCTGACACGAATTAAGAAAATTACTTTCTGGAAAATACTTCGCTTTGAAGACTTGCGCTACTAATGAATCCAGGAAGTTTAACAATCTCCACCCTTGTTTTACCAAGAGGGAAATATTAAACCGAGCCATACTTCTAAATCCCAAACCCCCTTCTTCTTTAGGCCTGCATAATAGCCTCCACTGACACCAATGAATTCCTCATTTTCCAACTCCTTTCTGCCACCAAAATCTAGCAAATTTACTCTCGATCATCTCACATAAGGCTTTAGGAAAAAGAAAGCACGACATAGCATAAGTAGGTATTGCCTGCAAAATTGATTTTATAAAAATTTATTTTCCCCCTTGAGATAGCAACCTGGTGCTCCAACCTTCGACCCGTATAACAATTTTGTCTAATAAATTCTGAAAAGCCTCTTTTTTCCGTCTACCCACCACATTTGGAAGACCCAAATATTTCTCTGAACTTGAAGAGCTACTTACTCCTAACAATGTCGACACTGCTTCTTTCGACTCCTCAACTGTATTTGAACTGTAAAAAATGGTAGATTTACTAAAATTAACACATTGGCCTGAACAACTTTCATACTCCTTCAATATATCTTTCAGAATTCTAGCTCCTTTTTCTGTTGCTTTGCCAAACATCATGCAGTCGTCTGCAAATAATAAATGAGATATCTCTGGCCCTCTTCTACTTGCCTTTGCTCCTGTTACCAAACATTTCTTCTTCGCTGATCTCATCAAGAATGAAAGACCTTCACTGTATATGAGAAATAGAAATGGGCTTAATGGGTCACCCTGCCGGAGTCCCCTAGAAGGTTGAAAAGATCTGCCCCTCCTTCCGTTAATGTTTACCGCGTAAGAGATTGTAGTAATTCATTTCATTATGAATCCCACCCAATTCTTTGCAAACCCCATCTTAATCATCACTTCTTTAACAAAATCCCACTCCACCCTGTTGTAAACTTTGCTCATATCCAGCTTTACCGCCATATCCCTTTTTTTTCCTGTTCATATTTGTCGGAACGTATGTAAAATTTCATATGTTAAAAGCACATTATCTGAGATCAGTCGACCTGGTACAAATGTACTCTGGGCCTTATTAATACAATTACCCATGACACCTTGCAGTCTGTTAGCTATTGTTTTTGCCACTAATTTGTACATAACTATGCAAAGACTAATAGGCCTGAAGTTTACTAGAGTTGTAGGTTTTGAAACTTTAGGAATAAACACAATATCAGTCATATTAGCAACTTCAACCCCTTTTTCCTCATTCAAAATCCCTAAATAATACTCCAAAACCTCCTTACCTACAATGTGCCAGTACCTCTAGAAGAATAATGCTGGGAGTCCATCCGGTCCTAGTGCCTTTGTGGGTCCTATCCCCCTCAATACCGTCTGAACTTCTTCTTCCCTAAAAGGAGATAGTAAACCTTCATTAATCTCATGAGAAATACTTCCTTCAATTCCCTCTAACACCTTACTTGGATTTGTAACTCCCTTCGATGTAAAAAGTTTTTCAAAATAAATCGTAGTAGCCTCATTTATTTCTGATTCATTGATAATCTCCTTACCATCATCTAAAATCAGCTTGGTAATAGAGTTAGCTCCACTTCGGACTATTGCACATTTGTGAAAATAGGCCGTATTTTTGTCCCTAAGCTGGAGCCAATTTGCTCTAGCTCTTTGCTCCCAATACACTTCATCTTTTTCAATCTCCATGTTTAAGTGAATTTTCGTGTCAATAATCTTTGCCATCGTCTCATCATCTCTTTCTTTCCTCAACAAAACTTCAAGCTCTTTTGTTAGCCTATTTTTAAGGCCCCCATTCTTGCTCTTATTTACGCTTGCCCATTTCTTTAAACTAATATGCAAATTCTTCAATTTCTCCATTAACGGTTCTGATGATGACTCCCAAACTTCTGTAATAACTCCCTCAAAGGATTACTCCATGGTCTACTAGGCTTCAAAGTGGAATCTTCGATTTCTTGATAAGATAAATGCGCTATCTGTACTTATAAGTAATGATGTTGAATAAGGAAGATGTTGAATACTACCCATTGGGAATAAGGTTATCCATTTTTCGTTTGCAACCCCTCTATCTAATCTTTCTCTTATGTTTGTCTCTAGAAGATTTCCCCTTTACCACATGAACCAAGCTCCCGAATAGCCAATATCCATTAGTTGACATTCTTCTAATGTATCTCTGAATGCCTCCATTCTCTTCTGGTCCCTTTGCAGTCCATTACTTTTCTCAAATGAATACATAATCTCGTTGAAATCTCCTGTTACAAGCCACGGATAATTACTGTCATGGCCTAGTCTTCTGAGCAAGTTCCATGCAAAATTCTTATCTTTTAAATATGACGAACCGTAGAATCCTGTAAACCTCCATTCTTCCTGGATGCCATCATCCTTCACTATTGCATCTATATGCCATTTAGAGAAGCTTTTCATAGTTACCTCAATGTCACCTTTCCAAGCTAAACACAACCCGTCTCGAGTCCCCTCTGCTTCAATATCAATACCATTGATAAAATCGCAACTTTTTCTGGCCCTTTCCATGCACTTCTGATCTAACTTCGTCTCCATTAAGAAGACCATATAGGGATTATGCTACTTGATTAAATGTCACAGCCTTCGTACCGCCCGTGGGCTTCCCAACCCATGAACATTCCAACAAACGTTTTTCATTGTGTCCGGTCGGCTAGCCCATTGGCAACCACCGATCCTAAATCATTTGAAACAAGAATATGTTCCGCATCAACAAACATAGTCTCCATACAATCTACTGCTTTGTCAACCAGATCATCATTTTTTAACCTTTTCACTCCATCTTCATTGGCATACCCGTGCAGTCCTTCTCATCCCCCTCTTCTAAGAATTTCCTTTTGGACCTAACATTTGCATGCTTCCGATAATCTGTCTGATTCATTGCAGCTAGCCTTTTCCAACTTGACTTCTTAGGGTCTTTTAAGCATCCCTCCCCTTTATTATTATCTTCATTCGGCATCCCAATCTTCATCAAATTACTATTATCCTCCTGTTTCTTTAGTCCTTCCTCTCAATTCGTCAATATTTTACCTCCTAGTAAATTTCCTTGCATGACAATAGATTCAGCATCCTTTTCCAACCCATACTGCTCCTTTAATTTTCCTGTATAGGTGCACTGCAAGCCCATCTTTTTAGTAAAGGCATTAAACTTCATACTTTCTCTCTCCACCACTTTTGATTCAACTTTTAATGTAATAGTATAAGGGGGATCTTCTTTAATTTTATTCTTTTCTGCAGGATTTATCAGTAAGCAGTCATTGAGGCTATGATCCATTTTACCCATCCAAAATAAAAGACTGGTAATTTTTCAAATTTAAAAGGGATCTATGATTTAACGCTATTCTCACTTGAAACAAAGATACCTCTCCTAAGGGGTTTCTGAACATCCAAATTAACCCTAAGTCTGCAAATATCATCAATAATTTCAAACCTGAGAACTTCTCCGAAGGTGCTCTCAATAGCGTGCATCAGATCCTTCTTATCATACTCTGGTAAACATGGCCCAGCCTTGATCCAATACGGCGATGTAGTAAGCCGAATTTGATCCCATTCTAACGGATTCCTTAATCTATCAAACAAAATAAGATACTTGCAAAATAACCAAGGCCGTCCTTCCATAATCGACTCCAGATCTTCTTCTAAGTCAAAGACGATTGAGAAAAGATTCTGCCCTACCACCTGGATTTCAAACTTTTTCTTTGGTCATTCATATGCTTCTCAATTGTGCCCTAAAGCTCTATGGATTAAAAGATTTATTCGTTCAAACTGAGAATATCAGGGTCCGCTTGACATTCGGCACCACCAATAATCTCTTAATTGATAATTGAATAAGTTCTTCTACTAACAATGAGATCTCCTCACTGCTCTCCCTCTCCACGCCACCACTCTCTTCCATCCCAAGCTACAATAGTTACTGCTCTCTCTAGGACTCTATAGAGAGTACTCTTGGTTTTCAAGGAGAACTAGAGTATTTCTTAAGTATATTGTTCAGGTGGCTAAAAATAGTATAATAGAGAATTTTTATTTACTCATTTTATTCACCAATCGGTCTAGTGATAGAAACCCATTTATATTTTAATAAAAAATATTATAAATTAATCTAAAACTAAAATATTTTATTTACTCAGAATTGCTCTTAGGATCTACACGGACTCTCTCGACTGATATAACATGTCCTAGAAAGATAACTTTTGTCAACCAAAATTCACGTTTACTTAACTTTTTATACAGTTACTTTTCCCAAAACACTCGTAAAACAGTTTTCATATGCTTATCATGCTCCTCCTCTGGTTTCAAATATATTAGGATATCATCAATAAATTGATCCAAATACAGCTGGAAAATATGGTTAATGAGATTCATGAACGCTGTAAGAGCATTCATCAACCCAAATAACGTCATTAGAAATTCATAGTGACCATATTGCATACGGAACATTGTTTTCGGCACGTCACTATCTTTCACTTTCAACTGATAATATCTGGATCCCAAATCAATATTGGAGAATACTATTGCACCTTTCAATTGATCAAATGGATCATTAACACGCGACAATAAATATCTATTCCTGATTGTCAACTTACTCAGCTATCAATAATCAATACAAAGCCACATCGACCTATCTTTCTTTTTAACAAATAATACTGGAGCTCCCCAAGGTGATATACTAAGACGTATGAAGCTTCAATCCAGAAGATATTGCAATTGAACTTTTAAATCTTTTATCTCCATTGGCGCAATATGATAATAAGCAATAGACACTGGAGTTGTACCCGAGTAAACTTCAATTCCAAATTCAACCTCACGATCAAAAGGTAATCTTGGCAACTTTTTTGGAAATACATCCAAAAACTTGTACATGGCCTATATCTTATATATCTTGTTTTTATTCGAATTCAAGTTAAAAACATAGGAAAAATATGTAACACCCCTTACCCGTGTTCGAATCCGGAACCGGATATGTGGTATTACCTAACATAGCTTGCTTAAATATTACACATCGGGCTATAAAATTTCGCTACAGCTTAGAAACTTTTCATTTAAACTCATAACCCGCTCATTCGGGGCTTACAAGGCCCTAAACATACTTCCGCAAGGTTTCGAGATTAAACCAAGAACTAATACGTGCTTATAAAATTTTTCATCAAAACAGGGGCCACACGCTCGTGTTGCTCAAGAGACATGCCCGTGTGCCCTTGAGACATGCCCATGTTCTTCACCCGTGGTCGACACTGACTTATTTCACACGGCCAGACACAAGTCCATGTCCCTCGCCCGTGTTCCTCACACAGCCTTGACACGCCCGTTTCCTAATCCGTGTGCCAAAACCTTGGAATTCTGTTTATAATGTCATCATCTCACTATGGCCACACGACTAAGGCACACGCCCATGTCCTTAGACCGGGTGTCAAATTAAATTCCTAATTTCAGGTGCAGACTTCACACGGCCTGGGCACACGCCCATGTCCTAGGCCATGCCTCCCACACGACTGCAACACAAGGCCGTGTCTCTGCCTATGTGTTTACTACTGAGTATACTGAATTGCAGTTCTAGCATGTAAAAGGACACACGGCCGATCAACACGCCAATAAGGCTGACCGTGTGTCACACACGTCCTAGACACACACTGTAACACCTCTGACCCGTATTCGTCGCCAGATTAGGGTTAAAGGCATTACCAGACAGATCAAAAACTTTTACAGATATTACATACAACCATTCATGAATCGCAATAAAAGTGTCCCTTATATTGGTCAACGAGACCTTAGTCATGCTTTAGAGTAGGGCCGGGACTAAACCGAAACACATACGAAAAGTTCTTAGAAATTTAAAACTTTTTCAAACTGTCAAGGTCACAGGCCCATGTGACCAAGCCGTATGCCTCCCACGGCTACTGGACACACCCATGTGTCCTGGCCGTGCCAAATCAGAGCATGTATATTGACTTATCCACACGGTCACCAAACACGCCCGTGTGCTATGACCGTGTACTCTTAAGCTAAATTCTATCTTATTCACACGGCTACTAGGCACGTTCGTATGTCATGGCCGTGCACACTTGGCCTGGCTACTTGACACGCCCGGGTCATGACTGTGTAGTATTATGCTAGACACTAACTTAATCACACGGCTACTAGGCACGCCCGTGTGCCATGGCCGTGTAGGCAAAATAAGCCACTTGCAAGGCCAAAATGCCACCCACACAAGCGTCAATCCCTACAAGCAATTTACCAATTCATTTCATGCACAATTAGAAACCAAAAATATATGAAATTAATCATCAAATCTCCACATACAATTACAATTTCAATCATATCAAATTGTACAACTAAATCACATACGCATTCAAGCATGATTCATCCACATTTACCTTTCATATATCCCCTTCTTTGATCAAACATGCATACTCACATTTCATCCATATACTTACCATTAACTTGACCATTTCATAGTTACCAAGCCATGCCAGATCATACACCATATTTCATATTTACTCATGCATATTGTCAACACTTATGTAGCCACATCTCATGGCTAATTATACAATTTTCAACTAGAATCCAAAATAAATAGCCTATACACACCATATTTAGCTATATACACATTTCAAAAGAACCAAAATGAATTTGAGTAGTGTGATGACGATCCTCGACGATCCTTGAGCCTTCAGTAGCTTTGACGATCTATAAAACAGAGCAAACACACAGAGTAAGCTTTCAAAAGCTTAGTAAGCCATATAAAAATAAGCTTAACATATAGGCAATCAAGACATATAATCAATATGAGTTCATTATTAACCCAATTTCATAAACATCATTCTCTTTGACACATTTACTTAGCCATTCATCTTTCAATCTTTCATATCACCACATACTTATTTGTTCATAGTTTTTCCATTCATATAACACACTTACATTCTCATATTCAAATACATAATTCAACTAGGTAAGTTTAAGAAAAAACTTACCTTCATATACACGCAATGTGTACTTATCAAACGTACCTGAAATAGATGTACAAATCACATATTTATTCATTTCTCGGACTTGCCCGTTGAACCATTTAGAATCTAATAGGATACATAGAGTGCTCAGAATAGTCGTACAATGCCAACGTCCCAGACGTGGTCTTACATGTAATCAGATATCGATGCCACTGTTCCAGACAAGGTCTTACACGAATCAATACGATGCCAATGTCCCAGACATGGTCTTACATGTAAATCTCATCTCGATGCCAACGTCCCAGATGTGGTGTTACATGAAAGCTCGAATGAATGCCAACGTCCCAGACATGGTCTTACATGATATCACGTAATGGACACTTATGTCATGACATAGTTAATCCTATCTATTTCTAGGTTCGTACGGGACTTCTCGGATGTTAGCAAAGTGTCGATCTTATCTCAGATTTCATATATACAACATCTCATAAGCATTCATCATTATCAATAGTCAAATGAACATTCGTAATTTAGTACAAATACATTTATTTGTATATCGACTTACCTTGGATTCAGATATTCGTTCGAACTCGATTATTCGACTACTTTCGCCTTCCCGTGATCTAAGTCTGTTTTCTTCGGTTCTTGATCTATACATATTAAAAATTTAACCCTTTCATTCATTAACTTATTCAATTCAATTCAAAAACATGAATTTAGTGTAACACCCCTAACCCATAATTGACGTCGGACTAGGGTTAGGAGCATTACCGGACAGATCGAAAACTTACATAACATTTCATACATTATATTCATCATTAACAATCATAGTGTCTCTTAGATGAGTCATCAAGACCCTAAACATGCATATAAACCGAGTTGGGACTAAACTGAAACACATACAGAATCTCATGGAAAAATTTAAACTTTTCTAGAATACAGGGGAGACAAGCCCGTGGGAGGAGACCGTGTGCCCTTCAAAGCTTCTAGACACCCCCGTGTGTCCATCCGTGTCTATATACTGACTATATCAACACGGTCACTAGGCACACTCATGTGCCATGGCCGTGTGCTACTAGGCCATATACTGACTTCCCCACCACAGCCACCAAGTACGCCCGTGTGCCATGGCCGTGTGCTCTTAGCTAGCTACTGACTTGCACACCACAGCTAGATGACACGCCCACGTCGAGGCCGTGTACTACTAAGCTACATCCTGTTATACACCCACGGTCATTAGGCACGCCCGTGTGACTCGACCGTGTGACATTATAGGCCATTTACAAGGCCAAATTGCCACACATTAGGGTCAAACCTACAAGTATCACAACCCAAGACATATCTTGAACATATAGCAACCCAAAACATACCAATTTGTCCATTCAATCTATGCATCTAATATCTAATTCATTCATGCCAACTTTCAAGACAAAACTTATACATAACCAAAGCATATCTTCATCATTTAACTATCCAAAAACTTGACTATTTTGTGGGCATTTAGACCATACCAAAACTATACATATACCACATTCATTAAGGCATAATATGAACCAAACTAACCATATCTCATGACTAAGTATATACATCAACTTGTACCAAAAACTAGACTATACATGCCATATCTAGATATAACCATTCCCAAAATGTACCAAAATGAGTATATTAGTGTGATGACGATCCATGACAGTCCCGAGCCCTCAGTAGCTTTGACGACCTATAAAACAGAGAAAACACACATAGAGTAAGCTTTCCAAAAGCTTAGTAAGTCAATATACAAACAAACTTAGCATACTATCACATATTTGCTTTGGTTCATACACTTTTATCCACATTAGCCATATTCACAAATCAAGAATCATATAAACACATAACTCATCTACCCAAAACTTTACATATCATATCATCAATTCTATATTCATAGCATCATAGTAAATCATATAGATGTTTACCTTGTATACAAATTAGTGTATAATCAACGTACCTGAATCGGACATTCATTTACTTAATCTATCAAAGCTCGGATTTGCCATTCATATCTCAGACTTGCCCGCTAAACCGTAAGGAATCTAGTAAGATACTCAGAAGCTCGGAATAATCGTACAATGCCATCATCCCAGACGAGGTCTTACATGTACTCAGATATCGATGCCACTATCTCGGACAGGGTCTTACACGAATCAGTACGATGCCGATGTCCCAGACATGGTCTTATACGTAAGGATCATAACAATGCCAACGTCCTAGACGTGGTCTTATACGTAAAGCTTATATTGATGCCAACGTCCCAAACGTGGTCTTACACATAATCAGATATCGATGCCACTATCCCAGACAGGGTCTTACACGAGTCTCAAATCAACGCCAACGTCCCAGACGTGGTCTTACATGATAAAAATAGAACAGATATCTATGTTGTGACTTAGCCAATCCTATCTATTCCTAGGTTCGTACGGGACTTCCTGGACTTAATCGCTATATCAAACTTATCTCGGAATTCATATGCAAAACCTCTTATAGGCATTCATTATCAACATTAATCATATGAACAATTGTAATATCATACAAGTATGTTTATTTGCATATTGACTTACCTCGGACTCGATATATCGGAATGAAAATGGCTACTCGATAACTTTCGCTTTCCCGCGATCTAAGTTCATTTTCCTCGGTTCTTGATCTAAACATATTCAAAATTAACCCTTTTATTCACTAATTCATACAATTCAATCCATGGACACACATTTAGGGCTATTTGCAAATTAACCCTCAAATTTGCACACTTAATTAATTTAGTCTATTTTTCTCAAAATATCAAATTCACAAATTTTGTTCACACATATGCATAGCCGAACCTCCCTAGGGACTATATAAGTCCAAATATTTCATCAAATTTATAAATTAGTCCTCCAAAATAATATTTTCACAATTTAGCCCTATTTAACTAAATTCAACAAAACTTCAAGAACAAAACATGTTCATCTAACTCAAATCTTTCATTTAACAACATAAAACATCACAAAACTCAACATACCAACAATGACATCTCACACAAACATTATCAATTCATCAAATTGAGGCATGGGTTTTAAAGCTCTCGGAGCAACAATTACGAAAACATAAAAATTATCGAAAACTATCCGAAAACATACATTGAATTTAGCTTAATGATGGCCGAACACTATGAAAACTCAAAACCCTTCTTTTCTTTCTATATTCGGTGATGAATGAATAGAAATGGCCGTTTTTAATGCTTTATTTTATCATAATATAACTTAATAACCCATTTACAAATTTAACCTTCAAAATAAAATATATAAAACATATTATACAAGGTCATTCTTGACCATTACCACCTAGTCATCTTATTAATAAGATATTTGTCTATTAAGGACTTCCCATTTCAAAGCCATCTCAAATAGGTGTCTTTTCATAAAGCATGCAAATTTTGCATTAAATGCAATTTAATCATTTTGCCAAATTAAACACACAAACAGTCAAATTAACTCACGAAAATTTACTACATGTTTAATCACATATCAACGGCACAGAAAATAATATTAAAATATTATTTGGGCTTGAATTCATAGTCCCGAAACCACTGTTCCTACTAGGGTATAAACCGGACTGTTACATTAAGGGCTATTTGCAACTTAGCCCTCACATTTGCACATTTTATCAATTTAGTCCATTTTTCTCAAAACATCAAATATACACAATTTGTTCACATACATGCTTAGTCGAAACTTCATAAGGACCATACAAGTCCATATTTTTCATCAAATTTATAATTTAGCCCTCTAAAATATTATTTTCACAATTTAGCCCTAATTAGCTAAATTCATCAAAATTCTAAGAACAAAACATGTTCATTTAACACATATCTTTCATTTAACACCTAAACTCATCACAAAGCTCACCATTTCTTCAATGGCACATCTCATAAACAACATCAATTCTTCAAATTACCACATAGGCTTAATAGTAAACTAAGAAACAATCTCAAAAACATAAAAATCATCAAAAATCAAAGTCAAAACATACCTTAATCAAGGTCGAATGTCTGAAGGCTTTTTAAACCCTTATTTCTTTTGATTTTCGGCAAGAAGATGGATGAAATGGTTTATTATTTTAGCCTTTTGTTTTATTATTACCTTATTATTAATCTAGTTACTAAATTAACCTTATACTAAACATATGTACATATAACATTAAGGGATTTATGTCCTTTACCCATCCACTATCTAAATATTGGCATAATTGCCTCATAAGGCCACCACTTTAAAAACCACATCACATAGGTACTTTAACAAATAGCATGCTAATTTTGCCTTCAATGCAATTTAACCCTTTTATCAAATTAAGCATACAGACGAACAAATTATTTTACGGAACTTTATCACAGGTTAAATCACATAACAAAGGCATAGAAAATAATATTAAAATATTTCACTGACTCATGTTAGTGGTCCCGAAACCACTGTTTCGACAAGGGTCTATAGCGGACTGTTACAATTCTCCCCCCTTAGGGATTTTCGTCCCCAAAAATCTTACCGTTAAACAGATTCAGATATTGCTGTTTGACTGAACCTTTAGGCTCCCACGTAGCCTCTTCTATTCCGTGTCGATGCCACAACACTTTTACTAACGAAATTTTCTTATTTCTCAATTCTTTCACTTCACGAGCTAGCTTCCTCGTCTATCATATTAGATCAAATTTCAATTTCAGACGGAGTAATCACATGTGACAGATCAGATCTGTATCGACAGAGCATCAAAACATGAAATACATTATGTATCTTTTCTAACTCAGAGGGCAACAACAATATGTACATAACTGGTCCAACACGCTCAATGATCTCATATGGCCCTATGAACCTCGGAATCAATTTGCCTTTACGTCCAAATCGGAGTACTTTCTTCCACGGAGACACTTTCAGAAACACTTTGTCACCGTTTTCAAATTCAATCTCTTTTTGTTTCAAGTCTACATAAGACTTCTGACGATCAGACGCTGCTTTCAAATTATCTCAGATTACTTTTACTTTCTGTTCAGTGTCTTTTATCAAGTCAACCTCGTGTATCTTATTTTTTCTAAGCTCGGTCCAATACAGAGGTGTCCGACATTTACATCGTACAGAGCTTCATAAGGTGCCAGTTTAATACTCGATTGAAAATTGTTGTTATAAGCAAATTCAATCAATGGAAAAAATTGTTCCCATGAACCATTAAACTCAAGAATGCAGCACCTCAACATATCCTCAAGAATATGAATATTCTGTTTAGACTGACCATCTGTTTGCAGATGAAAAGCAGTACTGAAATGTAGTTTTGTGCCTAAAGCTTCTTGCAATTTCTTCCAGAACCGTGAGGTGAATCTCGGATCTCTGTCAGACACAGTAGATAGTGGCACTCCGTGTAATCTCACAATCTCAAAAATATAAAGCTCATCTAATCTATCAAGTGAGAAATCAGATCGTACAGAAAAAAATGGGCGGATTTCGTCAATCGATCAACTACGACCCAAATAGCATCTTTCTTTCTTGGAGTCAGAGGCAATCTAGAAACAAAGTCCATCGTTACTTTATCCTATTTCCACTCGAGAATCAGAATCGATTGTAGTAACCCAGATGGAACTTGATGTTCAGCTTTAACTTGCTGACAGACTAAACACTTAAAAACAAAGTCAAAAATATCTCTTTTCATACCAGACCACCAATAATGTTGTTTCAGATCATGATACATTTTAGTGCTTCCCTAATGAACAGATAGTCGACTATTATGAGCTTCACTCAAAATCAACTAAATCAACTCTAAGTTTCTCTAAACACAAATTCGATCTCGAAATCTCAAATAATCATTATTATGAACTCTAAATTCAGAATCAGAGTTCGAATCACACTGAGCTCATCTCACTATTATTTCATTGTCAATTTTTCGAGCATCACATACCTGTTGTAAAATCAATGGTTTTGCTTTCAATTCAGCCATCACTAAACTATCATCGGACAAATCTAATTGAGCATTCAAAGCGCGCAGTGCAAATAATGATTTCCTACTCAGTGCATCAACAATGATGTTTGCTTTACCCTGATGATAATCTATCACAAGTTCATAGTCTTTCAACAACTGTAACCATCTTCTATGTCGAGAATCCTTTTACAAACCAATGAAATAACCAACGAGTCCCAAAAAGCTACGAACTTTAGACACATTTTTCGGAGGTTTCCATTCCAGAATAGCAGAAATCTTGCTCGGATCAACTCGTATTCTAGAGGCCAATACAATATGTCCCAGAAAACTGACTTCCCGTAACCAGAATTCACATTTACTGAATTTCGCATATAATTTCTTTTCTCGCAAAGTTTGCAACACAATCCTTAGATGCTTGGCATGCTCAATCTCATCCCGTGAATAAATCAAAAAGTCATTATTAAATAAAATAACAAATCGATCTAGGTACGGTCTGAAAATTCTATTCATCAGATCCATAAAAACAGCAGGAGCATTCGTTAGTCCTAAAGGCATAACTAAAAGCTCATAATGCCTGTACCTCGTTCTGAAAGTAGTTTTTAGAATATCTAAATCTTTCACTCTCAACTGGTAGTATCTCGATCTCAGATCAATCTTAGAAAACGCAGTGGATCCTTTTAACTGATCAAATAAATCATCAATCCTGGGCAACGGATATTTGTTCTTTATGGTCACTTTGTTCAACTGACGATAGTCAATGCACATTCTAATCGTGTCATCTTTCTTTTTCACAAACAGAACAGGAGCACCCCAAGGTGAGAAACTCGATCTTGCAAACCCTCTCTCTGTTAATTATTGCAACTGCGACTTTAACTCTTTCAACTCTGTTGGTGCCATTCTATACGAAGCTATCAAAATAAGTGTTGTACCAGGAAACAGATCAATACCAAATTCAACTTCACGTATCGGAGGTAATCCAGGCAATTCTTCAGGAAATACATCAGAGAACTCACAAACCACTGGCACTGATTCTACTTTCTTTTCAAATACTTTCAAATCAATGACATAAACAAAATATGCCTCATATCCCCTTTTCATATATTTTTGAGCTTTCAATACAAATATCACAGCAGGCAATCCATTCAAATGATTAGACTCAACCCTGACTATTTCATCATTCAGACATCTCAAATCAATAGTCTTTCTTTTACAGTTCACAACAGTATCATGCAATGTCAACCAGTCCATACCTAAAATAATATCAAACTCATCAAATGGTAATAGCATCAGATCAGCAGGAAAATAGATATCTCGAAACCTTAACGGGCAGTTCTTGCATACTTTGTCAACCAAGACACTTTTACCTAAGGGGTTCGATATTTTTATAACAAATTTAGTAGACTCTACAGGTAAAGTCTTATTGGATACTAAGTTCATGCATATATATGAATGTGTAGAACCAGGGTCTATCAATGCAATCACAGAAGTATCATAGAGTATAAATGTACCCGTTATAACATCTGGAGATGAAGCTTCCTCCCGAGCTCCGATAGCATATGCTTTGGCAGGTGCTCTAGCTCCGGATCTCGCAACCGTATCTCTTGTAGTTCTCTGACTACCACTGACATTTCTTACATTTCAGGAAGGTCTACCTCTCATCGGAGCATTATCCGATCTCAGATTCTGGGTAGTCTCTTGCTCAACAGTCTCTGGGCAATCACGCATGAAATGATCTAATGATCCACATCTGAAACAAGCTCGATCATTCAATCTGCAACTTCCTAGATGTCTTTTCCCACAATGTTTACATTCAGGTTTCTCAGATCGAACCTTTTCAACACTTGCTATTGAAGTTGCCAGAGCTTTGGAGCTCATTTGTGATCTAGCTCGATTTCTATTTGAATGTCCCAAATTAACCTTTGAACGACTATCCTCATCTTACAATTTCTTCAAAGCAGACTGAAATGATCTACTCTGAAATCTCTTTCTCACATCTCTAGCTTCAGACTCAGCTTTCTTTTTATCTGTCTTGAGTGCCTCAGCTTTGCACGCTCGATCAAAGAGTACAACGAACTCTTTTATTTCCAGAATCCCAATAAGTAAACGGATGTCTTTGTTAAGACCATCTTCGAATCTTTTGCACATTATTGCCTCGGTGGATACACATTCACGAGCATACTGACTCAGTCTCACAAACTCTCATTCATATTCTGTAACAGACATACGACCCTGTTTCAATTCTAGAAATTCTTTTTGTTTCTAATCAATAAATCTCTCACTGATGTATTTTTTTCGAAACTCAACCTGAAAGAAGTCCCAAGTGACCCGCTCTTTCGGAATAACAGAAATCAAAGTCTTCCACCACTGATAAGCTGCATCTCGTAGCAGTGAAACAACACTTTTAATACTTTCTTCTGGAGTCAAAGACATCTAATCAAATACCTGGATTGTGTTTTCTAACTAGAACTTGGCCTTCTCGGCATCAACAACGCTAGTAGCCCTAAACTCTTTAGCCCTATACTTATAGATTTTGTCAACCGGAGGCTTATTCAACAGATTCAGATTCATAGTCGAAGGCATAGCAGGTGTTTAAGGGGGACTAAGCGGGGGTGGAGTTGTAAAACAGCTGGATTATTTCTCATAAATTCAGTGAATCATTCACTCATCATCTGGAAGAAAGCTTGTTTAGCTTCTCTCTCATGACCGCTCGTAGCCGGTCTTGAATCAGAGGGTGCTGTCCCTTGCGCAGGATCAGTGCATTACTTTCTACATCGTCAGCTATGGCTCTTTCGGGATCCATTACTATACGTAAAACACATTTTACACGTCAGGATTCATCACATTGTCATAGTTCAGATATATGGCATGTATAGCTAGACTCTGACATGCTACGTTAGTCCAAGAATCGACTAAACCGTAGCTCTAATACCAATCAAATGTAACACCCCTAACCCGTATCTATCACCGGATTAGGGTTAAAGGTGTTCCCGGACAGATCAAAAACTTTTATAGATATTACATATAACCATTCATCAATCGCAATCAAAGTGTCCCTTATATTGGTCAACGAGACCTTAATCATACTTTTGAGTAGGGTCGGGACTAAACTAAAACACATACGGAAAATTCTCAGAAATTTAAAACTTTTTCAAACTGTCAAGGTCACACGCCCATGTGACTAGGCCGTGTGCCTCCCACGGCTACAGGACACACCCATGTGTCCTGGCCGTGCCAAATCAGAGCATGTATATTGACTTATCCACATGGTCACCAAACAGGCCCGTGTGTTATGACCGTGTACTTTTAAGCTAAATATTGTCTTATTACACAGCTACTAGGCACGTCCGTATGTCATGGCCGTGCACACTAGGGCTGGCTACTGACATATACACACGGTTACTTGACACGCTCGGGTCATGACTCTGTAGTATTATGCTAGACACTAACTTAATCACACGACTACTAGGCACGCCCGTGTGCCATGGCCATGTAGGCAAAACAGGCCACTTGCAAGGCCAAAATGCCACCCACACAAGGGTCAATCCTTACAAGCAATTTACCAATTCATTTCATGCACAATTAGCAGCCAAAAACATATCAAATTAATCATCAAATCTCCACATACAATTACAATTTCAATCATATCAAATTGTACAACTCAATCACATATGCATTCAAGCATGATTCATCCACATTTACTTTTCATATATCCCCTTCTTTGATCAAACATGCATACTCACATTTCATCCATATACTTACCATTAACTTGACCATTTATAGTTACCAAGCCATACCAGATCATACACCATATTTCATATTTACTCATGCATATTGTCAACACTTATTTAGCTACATCTCATGGCTAATTATATGTTTTTCAACCATAATCCAAAACAAATAGCCTATACATGCCATATTTATCTATATACACATTTCAAAATTACCAAAATAAATTTGAGTAGTGTGATGACGATCCTCGACGGTCCCCGAGCCTTCAGTACCTTTGACGATCTATAAAACAGAGCAAACACACACAGAGTAAGCTTTCAAAAGCTTAGTAAGCCATATACAAATAAGCTTAATATATAGGCAATCAAGACATATAATCAATATGATTTCATTATTAACCAAATTTCAAAAACATTATTCTCATTGGCACATTTACTTAGCCATTCATCTTTCAATCTTGCATATCACCACATACTTTATTTGTTCATAGTTTTTCCATTCATATAACACACGTACATTCTCATATTCAAATACATAATTCAACTAGGTAATTTAAGAAAAAACTTACCTTCATATACTGATCGTGTCTGTCGAGTCTTAAAATTTATAAAAAGAGAATGATCGAACCAGGAAACTAACTCTGACAATGACTTAAGGCAAGTGCACCTATCGAACAGTAGTATAGCTTAGGCAAGACTGGATTGTCGAACCCAACGGAATCAAAAGTACTAATACTAACTTTCTTTTTATTATCTAGCCTAAAATAAGTGAAGTTGTTGTTTAATCTAATTTTAATTAACTACTAAGCTAAAGACGCAAAGACAAAAAGAATAAATTGGGGAAATACTGTTGAAAAACTCAGTTGATTAAGATGATACCCTTAGGAAGAATCCACCTAGACTTCATTTGTATCTAATACTGAACCAGACGATGTATTCACTTGACTTGATCCGTAAGATTCCCTAATTTATATTAAACCCTCTCTCGAGGCGAATAATGTCTAACCCTAGGTTGATTAATTGAAATCTCTTTCTAATTAAAACCCCTAGAATCGCATTAACTCGATCTATGGACTCCCATATTAGGTTTCACCCTAATCTGGCAAAATCTCGTCACCCTATCTCTAGGCGTGCGATCAACTCCGCTTAATTACTCTAGATCTACTCTTAGGCAGCGACTTTTGCTCCTCCACCTAAGCACATCATACTTGAATCAATATCCCAGAAGCATCAACACAAGAATTAAGAGCACATAATTAAGAAAAAAATTAAGTATTTATCATATAGTTCAGAAAATAATAACAAGATCCGTCTTAGGTTTCATCCCCTTCAGGTATCTGAAGGGTTTAGTTCATAACTATAAAATAAAACATCTTAGAAGAAAAGATAAAACAAAACATAAGAAATCCCTAAAACCCCCTGAAGCAATTGAAGGAGAGATTCGCCGCCTTGAGTAGAATTCCGGCTTCTTGAGATGCATCAACTGGCTATCTTCGAGTGTTTCCCACAAATCTGACCTTTTCGGCTCGGCTCCTTGGCCTAGCTAACCGTCCCCTTTTCATGTTATTCTTAAGGGGTTTATATAGGCTTTTGAGATAGGTTTCTTTGTCCCCAAGTATCCAAATCTGAATGAAATTACTCTTCTGCACGACAGGGACACGGCCATGGCACACGACCGTGTGAATCGTGGCCAGGCCGTGTTCAGATTTTTAATGAGGTGACACGCCTGTGTATATCATGATCGGGCCATGTTTTAGTCTCTCAAGGAGGCACGGTCGTGTGGCCTTAAGTCCAGGCCGTGTCGATTTCCTCTTTGGCCCAATTTGGTCTGTTTTAGGCTTGTTTCTCATTCTTTACATCCTTGGGTGCTTTCCTGAGTATAAAACATGAAAAGAAAATGTTAAAAGCACCTTTTTACATAAATCAATGGATAAATCATCCAAAAATATACTAAATGTGAGATTAAAATATGTTACTTTTATGGTTTATCACATACGCCCACACTTAAGCTTTTGCTTGTCCTCGAGCAAAATTCTCAACTTTCAATTAAAACGAACTTTTCATAATTCAATATTCCTACCAACAATGTCTCCTTATAATTCATAGATAATTTATACATGGATAATTTAATTCAAAGAGTCCTAAAGGTTCAAACAATATAAGTCATATATTTGTAACACAAAAATGTAGGTGTCTCCCCTTATCTAAATAATTACGTTTAATTCAAAACCGACAAGGATTGACATCCTCACTAAAGATTCACTCAAATCTCTCAAAGTGTTTAAGGTTCTAAATTAAGCACTCAGAAGTCGAACATGAAAAGTTAATCCCATTGGTTTGTATGAAAATTAAATCTCCACCACTATAATATGAGATGATACACAAATCAAAAGGTCTTTAAAGGGTTGTAACGGGGTTTAGGTTAAGGGTATGGATAAAAGCTGAGTTAGAAGGTTAGAATCGAGATTGACCTGATAAATTACCTAACTAGAAAAAATGAACATATCTTAAATACTTATGTCAATTGAAAACTAATACTACTAATCATAATACTCTAACATGAGCTTCTTCTTCAACATTTAGGATTTAAATATATAAGCTCAATTACATAGAACAAATATTGAATATACTTCGTGTTTTTTTTAGGACCAAATCAAGTAATAAAGGATAAATTCAACTGAAATAATATAATTAAGTAACTAATCAAATCAAATCTCGATATAAGGGTAGTCAAAAGCAATGGTGATAACAAATACAGAGGGTTTGGGGTTAATATTAGTGGGTGAGTCAATAAAAGGGTTGTTAGGATCAACGGGGTTCACTAGGGGTTAATTATGAAGGTAGGCTTTTTTATGTGGAGTAAGTGGGTTAAATACCTAGGTGCCTTTATCATATCGGTATATCAAATCATAGATGTGGTCTCGACATGTATAATGAATGCAAGTTCTAGAATAACAGTTCAATGTTGACACACTCATAATCAATAAAGTGAGCAAGAAAAGAATATATGCTCTATACTGCTCAAAATCTCACAAAAATTATGGGTGTTTTGATATCACCAGAAATTTTCAAATTTCAAGATAACATTCATTCTGTAGACAACCTAAAAATTTTAATTCTGAAAAATTAGACTTATCATGCTTGATTCTCTAGTATTCTTCAAATTTAATCATCAATGCACAATTAACTATGGCTTATTCAAAAACATATCAATAAAAATCATAAATTAGGGAAAATTTCATTCTAATTAGTAATATGAGGAAATTACCTAAGAACAAGACTAAATTCAGGGATTTGAGAATAATGCAGAA
Organism: Gossypium bickii; assembly: GCA_025503065.1. Lineage (NCBI taxonomy): Eukaryota > Viridiplantae > Streptophyta > Magnoliopsida > Malvales > Malvaceae > Gossypium > Gossypium bickii. The sequence continues at coordinate 56,588,779 of CP106714.1, read as the reverse complement.
AGTTAGGCCCTTTCTCGAAATAACTATTCACCCCCCCACACTTAAGATGTACATTGCCCTCAATGTACAAAGATAGATATGCAATTTAAGATAGAGGGAGAGGTGAAACTTCTTGAATTTGGATGGTTTCTCGGAGTTGGAAGTTGATAGGGGTGGTTTCTGCTACCGAGCTCTGCGCTAGATGAAGAAATTAGGGAGCTCGTAGAGAATTAGCTAGGAGTTATTAAGACACATTTAAAATAAACTAAATATATAACAAAGATAAAGAAGAGAAAGAAAAAGAAAATAGAAATGTAAATAAAATTAAAATGAAAGACAAATGGACCGAAGAGTCTTTATTGTTGGATGGTTCGCGAGGTGGGTGTGACCTCTAAGGCTGTGGAGTTGATGGCAGTGGCGGAAGTGGTGTGACTACCAAGCAGCCTTTAGAACTTCGAGGGCTACGGTGGTGGTGGTCATGGTTCCCAAGGTGTGATTCCCTAGCAACCTTTTGAACCTGACACTAAGAAACTAAAATAAAATAAACTAAATTAACCATAAGATAGTCAAAGAAAAGGAAAATAGAGGATAAGATAAAAGTGAAACAAAAGATAAATGGTCTCAAAGACCCTTGGCTTGTCGAATGAATGAAGCGACCAGCATGAACTTATGTATATCGGTCTTCATGAGGGAGACTGTGCTTGGATCCTTCCGCTTCTTCGACATGGCCAAAAATTTGAGAGGCATGCTTATGGAGACAAAGAATTCTGAGAATGGGGGGTGTAAGGGAGGAAGAATGGTGAGGAATAGGTGAGAAGAGGGAGGGGTGGGTGGTTTAAATAGAATTCCAATTTAGGAACAGTCACACGCCCGTGTACCGTGGGCGTGTTGATTCACACAGCTGTCTCGCATGGCCGTGTGTCTAGGAGTGTTGGTTCAACCACGCCCATTTTACAGATTGCCACATCCGTTGGTGATAAGTCAATGTCGTCCACGGCCACGTCGCACAGCCGTGGCCTGTTGTCGGTGCCTGTGGAGTGTTGGTTGGAGTCCGTGACTCTAAAAATTGATTTTCTCTGACTCGTACCACCCCTACCGTGTCAGTACAGAGATTCTTGAAATCCACATAGCCATAGCCACGGCCGTGTGCAAGGCCGTGTGGTTTGGAAATCTGCACTTATGGTTAGTTTAAAATTAGGTGTTTAAGACTAAGAGAAGAGAAGAAAATAAAATGAAAAAAAAAATGTGAAAGTAAATAGGGCTAGTGCTCGGGTTGCCTCCTGAGAAGTGCTCGTTTAAAGTCTTAAGCAAGACTTTCCTTGTATTCGCAAAAATCAGGGTGGTTTAAAAGTTTGAATATCTTCCCTCATGCTATCAGTTCTATTTTCTTGATAAAGTTTAAGTCGAGAAGCGTTTACCTTAAAAGTGCTGAATATAGGATTGCTTACCTCAATTGTTTCGTATGGGAAAATATTGTGTATCTCAAGAGGGATTTCTTTGTTTGTGTTCAAGTCCGGTGTAGTGATGTGAGGATCTGCTTTATCTAACAATACCTGGTCTCCTATTTTGAAGTGGTTTGTTGTCCCTATGAGCTCTTCTAGGGGCTCCTTCAGTTTTACTTCGTGTGGTCCCGGTTCTTATTTGAATTGTGTTTTCCACTTTTTTAGTTTGTCGACCCTAAGGCTTTGTTCCGTATGTAATTCTCTTTTTTTGGCATGGGGTCCATGATTCGGCTCAGGTTTGTAACCTTGTAGTGTTTCCTGTGCTGAAGGTTGAACAAGTTGGTTATCAACTAATTTTACTCTCTCACCTTCATCAATTGTTGTCCTGGCCGAGTCAAGAGCTTGTAAACTGATTGATTCGTCACCTACACGAAGGATGAGTTCTCCTGTGCCAACATCAATTTTTGTTCTAGCAGTTGTTAAAAAGGGTCTTCCTAAAATTAGGGGAATCAAATTATCCTCATCCATGTCTAATACAACAAAATCTACTGGGAAAATGAATTTATCAATTTTTACAAGAACATCTTCGATAATACCCCTAGGAATTCTAACAATTTTATCAGCTAATTGAATGCTCATCCTAGTTTGTTTGGGTTTTCCTAGACCTAGTTGTTTAAACATTTTATAAGGCATGACATTTATACTTGCCCTTAGATCAGCTAAGGCGTTATCAATAGTTAGTCTACAAATTAAACATGGAATTGTAAAACTCCCTGGATCTTTTAGCTTTCGCGGTAGTCTATTTTGTAACATTGCTGAGCATACTACGTTTAATTCCACATGTGGATCCTCGTCTAACTTACGCTTGTTTGTCAAGAGTTGTTTTAAAAATTTCCTCGAATCTGGCATCTGTGAAAGAGCTTCAAGAAGTGGTAAGTTAATATGTAATTTCTTTAAGAGTTTAAGAAACTTACTGAATTGTTCCTCTATATTGTCTCTCTTCATCACTTTGGGATAACGTATGCGGGGTTGGTACTCTTTGATTATCGGTTTTGGATTTTCTTGTGTTACCTTAACTTTACCTTCTTCTACCTCGTTTTCTTGTATTGGATTAGGAGAGTCTAACCCTATACTATCATGAGCTGTGATGGCTTGGATTTGCTCCTTTGGGTTGATCTCAGTGTTGCTTGGTAGATGCCCTTGTGGTCATTCAGAAATCTCTGATTGAATTTTAGAAACCTTCTTAGTAAGTTGTCCAACTGACTTAGTAAGTTCTCCAACTTGGCTCTCGATCCCTTTGATTGATGCTTGTTGATTATCGAGCGTTGTCTCGATTTTTTGGAGACGGATTTCTGTGGCTGCCATGAATTTTATCAGCATCTCTTCGAGGTTCGACCTCTTTTCTTGTGGATAGGGCTAATTTTGGAAATTTTGAGGAGATTATTGTCTTTGATTTCCTTGATTTCCTTGACCTCCCCATGAAAAATTTGGGTGGTTCCTCTAACCTGGATTATAAGTATTACTATATGTGTTATTATTAGATCTGAAATTATTACCTATATAGTTCATCTGTTCATTTTCTGTGCCCGGTTGGTAGGGTGGGTACTTAGGATTCGCCACAGTTCCACTTGCGTCGCACTGCATTACTGGATGTACTTGCGAAGAACACAAACTACCAAGCTTTTTATTCATCATCTTTACCTGTGTTGATAGAATGGTTACTGCATCGAGGTTGTAAAATTTGGCTGATTTTGTTGGTTTTGTCCTTGTAACTTGCCACTGATAGTTGTTCATTGACATCTCTTTGATAAACTCGTAGGCTACTTCAGGAGTTTTATTGTTCAGGGTTCCATCGGCGGCTGAATAAATTAGTTGCCTCGTTGAGGGGTTTACACCGTTATAGAAAGTTTGGACTTGGAGCCACAAAGGTAAACCATGGTGCGGGCACCTTCTCAAGAGATCCTTATATCTCTCCCATGCGTCGTATAATGTCTCTAAATTCATTTGCACAAAAGAAGAGATATCATTCCGTAATTTAGCCGTTTTAGCTGGTGGGAAATATTTTAATAAAAATTTTTCGGTCATTTGATCCCATGTAGTGATTGACCCTCGTGGTAGCAAGTTTAACCACTGTTTGGCTTTATTTCTTAATGAAAAGGGAAATAATCGAAGACGTATGACATCATTAGAAACGCCATTTATTTTGAAGGTATCACATAACTCTAAAAAATTAACTATATGAGTATTTGGGTCTTCGTCCTGTAAACCATCAAATTGAACAAATTGTTGAATCATTTGTATAGTGTTAGGTTTTAATTCAAAATTATTAGCAGCTATAGCAGGCCTAACTATGCTTGATTCTGCTACTGTTAAATGAGGTTTAGCATAATCATACATAGTACGCGGAGCATTATTTTCTGCCATATCTTGTGGTGGCAGATTGTTCTCGTCCATCCCTTCAGTAGGATTGGATCTGCTTTCTCGCCCTTCTTTTGTGTAATTTAGGTCTCGCCTAATTTCTCTGCGATTCCTGCTAGCGATAGCTTCGATATCATTGTCGTATACTAATGGTCCTTTCGGATTCCTTCTAGTCATAAACTAGAGGTACCTGTTAAGAAAAGAACGAAAGAAAGTTTAGCAAAAACAAAACAAAAAATAGAAATAAAAGTAAATTGCGAAAAAATAAAAATAAAAATAAAAGAGTGGCTAGAGTAATAAAAATAGAGTTTTCTTAATATTTTAGCTCCCCGGCAATGGCGCCAAAAACTTGATCGTGTTTGTCGAGTCTTAAAATTTATAAAAAGAGAATGATCGAACCTAGAAACTAACTTTGACGACGACTTAAGGCAAGTGCACCTATCGAACAGTAGTATAGCTTAGGCAAGACCGGATTGTCGAACCCACAGGAATCAAAAGTACTAATACTAACTTTCTTTTTATTATCTAGCCTAAAATAAGTGAAATTCTTGTTTAATCTAATTTTAATTAACTACTAAGCTAAAAACGCAAAGACAAAAAGAATGAATTGGGGAAATACTATTGGAAAAACTCAGTTGATTAAGACGATACCCTTAGGAAGAATCCACCTAGACTTCACTTGTATCTAATACTGAACCAGACTATGTATTCACTTGACTTGATCCGTAAGATTCCCTAATTTATATTAAACCCTCTCTCGAGGCAAATAATGTCTAACCCTAGGTTGATTAATTGAAATCTCTTTCTAATTAAAACAACTAGAATCGCATTAACTCGATCTATGGACTCTCATATTAGGTTTCACCCTAATTCGGCAAAATCTCGTCACCCTATCTTTAGGCATGCGATCAACTCCGCTTAATTATGCTAGATCTACTCTTAGCCAGGGACTTTTGCTCCTCCACCTAAGCACATCATACTTGAATCAATATCCCGAAAATATCAACACAAGAATTAAGAGCACATAATTAAGAACAAATCAAGTATTTATCATATAGTTCAGAAAACAATAACAAGATTTATCTTAGGTTTCATCCCCTTCAGGTATCTGAAGGGTTTAGTTCCTAACTATAAAAGTAAACATCTCTGAAGAAAAGATAAAAAAAAAAAAAAGAAATCCCTAAACCCCCCTGAAGGAATTGAAGGAGAGATCCGCCGTCTTGAGTAGAATTTCGAATTCTTGAGATGGATCAACTGGCTATATTTGAGTGTTTCCCATAAATCTAACCTTTTCGGCTCGACTCCTTGGCCTAGCTAACCGCCCCCTTTTCAGGTTATACTTAGGGGGTTTATATAGGCTTTTGATATAGGTTTCTTTGTCCCCAAGTATCCAAATCCGAATGAAATTACTCTTCTCCATGACAGGGACACGACCATGGCACATCCCCGTGTGAATCGTGGCCAGGCCATGTTTGGATTTTTACTGAGGTGACACGCCCGTATAAATCGTGATCGGGCCGTGTTCTAGTCTCTCAAGGAGGCACGCCCGTGTGGCCTTTAGTCCAGGCCGTGTCAATTTCCTCTTTGGCCCAATTTGGTCCGTTTTAGGCCCGTTTCTCGTTCATTACATCCTCGGGTGCTTTCCTGAGTATAAAACATGAAAAGGAAGGATTAAGAGCACCTTTTTACATAAATCAAGGGATAAATCATCCAAAAATATGCTAAATGTGGGATTAAAATATGTTACTTTTACGGTTTATCATATACATACAATGTGTACTTATCAAACGTACCTGAAACAGATGTACAAATCACATATTTATTCTTTTCTCGAACTTGCCCGTTGAACCGTTTGGAATCTAATAGGATACACAGAGTGCTAGGAATAGTCGTACAATGCCAACATCCCAGACGTGGTCTGACATGTAATCAGATATCGATGCCACTGTCCCAGACAGGGTCTTACACAAATCAATACGATGCCAATGTCCCAGACATGGTCTTACACGTAAATCTCATCTCGATGCCAACATCCCAGACGTGGTCTTACACGAAAGCTCAAATCAATGCCAACGTCCCAGACGTGGTCTTGCATGATATCACGTAACGGATACCTATGTCATGACACAGTTAATCCTATCTATTTCTAGGTTCGTACGGGACTTCTCGAATGTTAGCAAAGTGCCGATCTTGTCTCAGATTTCATATATACAACATCTCATAAGCATTCATCATTATCAATAGTCAAATGAACATTCATAATTCAGTACAAATACATTTATTTGTATATCGACCTACCTCGGATTCAGATATTCGTTCGAACTCAATTATTCGACTACTTTCGCCTTCCGTGATCTAGGTCCGTTTTCTTCGGTTCTTGATCTATACATATTAAAAATTTAACCCTTTCATTCATCAACTTATTCAATTCAACCCAAAAACATACATTTAGGGCTATTTGCAACTTAGCCTTCACATTTGCACATTTTATCAATTTAGTCCGTTTTTCTCAAAACATCAAATATACACAATTTGTTCACACATATGCTTAGCCGAAACTTCCTAAGGACCATACAAGTCCATATTTTTCATCAAATTCACAATTTAGCCCTCTCAAATATTATTTTCATAATTTAGCCCTAATTAGCTAAATTCATCAAAATTTCAAGAACAAAACATGTTCATTTAACACATATCTTTCATTTAACATCTAAACTCATCACAAAGCTCACCATTTCTTCAATGGCACATCTCATAAACAACATCAATTCTTCAAATTACCACATGGGCTTAATACTAAACTAAGCAACAATCTCAAAAACATAAAAATCATCAAAAATCAAAGTCAAAACATACCTTAATCAAGGCTTACAAGTGCCGAATGTGTGAAAGCTTTTTAAACCCTTATTTCTTTTAATTTTCAACAAGATGATGGATGAAATGGTTTATTATTTTAGCCTTTTGTTTTATTATTACCTTATTATTAGTCTAGTTACTAAATTAACCTTATACTAAACATATGTACATATAAACATTAAGGGCATTTATGTTCTTTACCCATCCACTATCTAAATGTTGGCATAATTGCCTCATAAGGCCACCACTTTAAAAACCACATCACATAGGTACTTTAACAAATAGAATGCTAATTTTGCCTTCAATGCAATTTAATCCTTTTATCAAATTAAGCATACAGACGGACAAGGTATTTTACGAAACTTTATCATAGGCTAAATCACATATCAAAGGTATAGAAAATAATATTAATGTATTTCACTAACTCGGATTTGTGGTCCCGAAACCACGGTTCCGACTAGGGTCTATACCCGAATGTTACACACGCCCGTGTGTCTACCCGTGTGGAAAATTAGATGGCTATCTACCAAGCCATTTGCCACCCTATCAAGTAATCGCACTCATACCAAAACATTTCAATATATAAAATGGCCAAATGGTACCTCTATGAACTCAAAAGAAACAATACATCCACAAGGGCATACACTTCATGAAATTCATCTTCATTAAGCATAAGAATTAGCCAAGTATTGGCCCAACTTTAATGACCATTTACAAAATGAATTGGAACAACCTTAGTAGCCAACACATTTGGCTTACCAATATGACATAACAAAATACTCAAGTCCTATACATGCCATATTAAAAATAAATCTAATTTGGCTATACCAATTTGTGGTCGATAGTGTGATCTCCAATTCCTACGTCCGTGAATTCTCGAGCTAACTTTGCAATACTGCAAGGAAAAAGGGCAATGAAAAGGGGTAAGCATAAAGCAGAGTAAGTTTACATGGAAATAAATGGAAACAATAAGCTCACAATATAACCCATTCACAAGTCATAGGCTTCTTGCCATATTATGCATACTCATACTTGCCCTTATTTAGCACATACCATGCCAAATATCATAATTGCTTCTTTGTGAATTACTCATGAGTACCTGCGTTAACTTAATCACATAACTATAGTAAAATCCTCTTCACTATTTCTAAGTTAATCAATCCATCCCGATAATTCAGTAGGGATACTCGAGGATGTATATTCATAAACATTAGCATAACACGAAACCAATGCCACATCTTGGATGTGGTCCTACATGGGGTCATTTCTAAGTGACGATGCCATGTCCCAGATATGGTCTTATACAAAACCTCTCATTAAGCATCGATGCCATATCCTGGATATGGTCTTATACGACTCTCATATTCAATACCGAAGCTATATCCCGGATATGGTCTTATACGGAATCTCAATTCGGTGCCAAGGCCATGTCCCAGACATGGTTTTACATGGGACCTTATTCATCTCATATCTTGATGATAGCATTTTCACACTTATTATAGTCCCACTGGGACTTCAACATCTTAACTTTTATCATCTTTCTCATATAACACTAACATTCAATTTCATAGAATGTCATTATAATATCAACCATTCTCAAACATGCTAGCATAAATATTGAATTATCACATACAAACTTACCTCGATTTCAAAATGAGCTAGATCGTCGATCTAGTCCAAGACTTTATTCTTTCCCCGATCGAGGTGGACCCTTGGTTCCTCTTGCTCTATAATAGCAATTTAGCTTGTTTTAATCATCACAATACTAAATGTATTTAACAAAATCATGCACTGGCAAATTACCATTTTGCCCTTAGACTTTAGCAAAATGACCATTTTACCCATAGGCTTGAAAATTAATTCTAATAAAATTTTTACCTTTAATGAGACTAGGTGAACATTTATTTCTCTTATGGCTATCATCAAAATTCAACATTTCACACATTTACTACAAACTTTATAACCTTTACAACAAGGTCCAATTAAGTGTTTTAATGGCAACAACTTTCACAAAAGTTGTTCAACTAACAACCAAGACTCATTTTCTTCCATAAAAATGCAGAAAATAACAATGAAAGCTCTCATGGAAAATCTCTAAACTCTTCACCATATTACAAATTAGTCCCCTTATTTGAAAGCTTAAGCTCCAAGTGTTCTAAAAGTACAACTATATTCAAGAAAAATCATTAAAATCACTTACTTGAATGGAGAAGAGCTTGCTGAAATTTTGAGCTTTCAAAACCCCTATTTTCCTTTCAAATTTCAGTGGAGGAAGATGAAGAGAAAAGATCGATATCATCTTTTCTTTATTTTATTTTATTTATCAATTTAATCCACCTACTACATCAACTTTGACGAATTTTTCCTCCTATTGTCCCCTATGGCCGGCCAACCATATACAAAGGGGCTAATTGCCTTTTAAAGGCCCCCAATTAACATTCTATGGCTATTTGGCACCTTTAGCATATACAATAGAACTTTCGCACTTTATGTGATTTAGTCCTTTTTTTTTGCGATTAAGCCTAAAATCGCTAAAATTAAATCACTAAAATTTTCATGCATCTATATAACCACGCTCTAATTCATGAAATAACATTAAAATGATTTTCTCTAACCTCAAATTAGTGATCCCGAGATCACTGTTCCGACTAGCCCCTAAATCGGGCTGTTACAAAATATGCCTCACAGCCTTGATTCAAGAAACATACTCATGGCAGGTCAGACCAATATGTTGTTCTCTAACACATACTCATGTATTGATTTTGACATCCCTATGTCAATGACAACACTTTGTCATCAATCAACTACACATTAGTCTTAAGGCATTATCATTGTCCAAGCCCACAATAATACTCAACTAAGGACCTTTTTCAAAATAATCATACTATTCTTAGGACTTTATTATTAACCGGTTTATTTATACACACAGAAAAAGAAACTAAAATAACAATGGCAATGCCTTATATTAACAAATAAGGTAAAATGAGTATGTGATTACAATAATCTAATGATTGGTCTTTGGGCATACTCTAACAATCTCCCACTAGCACTAAGACCAATCAATCATATATCTAATACCAAGTGACTTAGTGTGACGATCATGCTTCTACTGTGTCAAAGGCTTCGTTAGTGGATCAGTGATGTTGTTACTTGTTGGAACTCTGTATATTTCCACATCTTCTCGATAAATGATTTCTTGAATGAGATAAAAGCGCCTGAGTATCTGTTTGGATCGCTGGTGAGATATGGGTTCCTTTGCCTATGTAATAGCTCCATTGTTGTCACAACGAAGTTCTATAGCATCTGATATGCTTGGCATAACCCTTAGCTCAGAAATAAACTTCTTGGTCCAAATAGCCTTTTTTGTAGCCTCACTAGTTGCAATGTACTCAACCTCAGTTATAGAATCAGCTACTGTATCTTACTTTGAACTTTTCCAGCTCATAGTGCCACCATTAACGCAAAACCCGATTACGATCGTGAATCATCCTTGTCAGTTTGGAAGCTAGCATTAGTGTAACCTTTTACACTCAGCTCTTCCTCACCTCTCTACATAAGGAATGTATACTTAATCCTTCTCAAGTACTTAAGGATATTTTTAACTACGACCTAATGAATTTCACCGGCATCAACTTGGTACCGACTCGTAAAGCTTAAAGCATATGATACATTCGGGCAAGTACATAACATGGCATACATAATAGATCCAATAGCCAAAGTATACGGAATCTTACTCATACGTTCTCTCTATTACGAAGTTGAAGGACATATTTCCTTCGAGACTGAAATACCATGTCTCATAGGTAGGAATCCTCTCTTAGATTCTTCTATACTGAACATTTTCAGTACTTTATCTATGTATGTACTTTGGCTTAGACCTAGGAGTCGTCTTAATCTATCTCTATAGATTTTTACTCCTAATATGTACGTAGCCTCACCCAAGTCCTTCATAGAAAAACAACTTCCTAACTATGCCTTAACAGATTATAGGGTAGGTATGTCATTTCTTATGATAAGTATGTCATCTACATACAGTACCAATAATACAACAGTGCTCCCACTAATTTTCTTGTAAACACAAGGCTCATCTTTATTTTTGATAAAACCAAACTCTTTGATTGCATCATTAAAACGAAGATTCCAACTTCGAGAAGCTTGTTTCAATCCATAAATGGATATTTGTAGCTTGCATATCTTTCTAGCATCTTTTGGATCAAAAAAACCTTGAAGTTGTATCATGAACACATCCTCTTCCCGATTCACATTAAGGAAAGTTATTTTGGCGTCCATCTGTTAGATTTTATAATCATGAAATGTAGATATTGCAAGTAAGATCCGGATGATTTAAACATAGCAACAAGAGAAATTTTTTTTTCATAGTTTACACTATGAACTTGTCAAAAACCTTTATTGACTAATTGCCTTTTGCATGTTTGTACATTACCTTCCATGTCCCACTTGCACCCTATGGGTTTAACCTCTTCAGGTGTGTCAACCAAGATCCATACTTGGTTTTTTGACATGTAATCCATCTCAGACCTCACAGCCTCAAGCCATTTCTCAAAATTTGGGCTCACCACCACTTCTTGGTAAGTCTTAGGCTCAGTTTGATCCATAATTAGAATATCACCATGTATTGCAATGAGAAATCCATTTCTCTCAGGTACATGGCTCTCTCTTAAAGATCTTTACGGTAGTTGTATTTCCAAAACAGTTGATTGTTCCGCAACAACTTGTGGAACCTATTGTTGTTCAATCTCTGGTTCAGTGGTCTGTTATTGTTCTCAAATTTCTTTGAGTTCTATTCTTCTACCACTTCCTTTTCTGGAGACAAACTCTATTTCAAGGAAGACTCTTGTCCGAGCAACAAACACTTTGTTCTTGGTAGGATTGAAGAAATAATATCCTTTAGTTTCCTTAGGATATCCCAAAAAGATGCACTTTGAGATTTAGGTTTGAGCTTAGTAGACGTTTGAAATTTAACATAAGCTTCAAAACTCCAAATCTTTCATGAAAGACATACTAGGAAACTTCCCAGTCCACATCTCATATGGTGTCTTTTAAACTGATTTAGATGGAACACGATTTAGTGTGAAAGTAGTTGTTTCAAGTGCATGTCCCCAGAAAGAAATAGGAAGATAAACATTACTCATTATTGATAAATCTATGTCTAACAGTGTTTGATTTCTCCTTTTCAAACTTCCATTTCATTGTGGAGTACAAAGAGGTGTAAGGTTTGAGGCAATCCCACATTCCATTAAAAATTCATCAAACTCTAAGCTGAAGTATTCTTCTCCTCGATCTAATTAAAGTGCCTTAATAATTTTACCTAGCTTGTTTTGCACTTCATTTTTAAATTCCTTGAACTTTTCAAGGGCTTCAGATTTATGGCGTATAAGATAAATATACCTAATTGTTCAAAAACAAAAGAGTCCAAAATTCCATTTTTTTGGAGATTTGATATGTGTTTCTCACTTATATAGCCCAATCGACAATGCCAAAGATAAGTTTGGTTAGAGTCATTTATTTTTTTTTCTTTTAGTTTTTATGTTATAAATGAGTCTATCTTGATCTAAAATGTAAATGCCATTTATTAATTGTGACGAACCATAGAAAACATTATCGAGATAAACTGAACAACAATTATTCTTTATAATTATCTCAAAACCATTTTTGTCTAAATAAGAAATTGAAATAATGTTTCTTGTCAAACTAGGTAGAAAATAACAATCCTCTTAAATTAAATCAAATCCACTAGGCAATGATAAAATATGTGTTTCTACAGCTAATGCTGCAACTCTTGCTCCATTTCTAACTCGCAGGTCCACATCTCCATTAACAAAATTTCATCTCATTTGTAGTCCCTGTACAGAGGTGCAAATATGAGAACCACATCCGATACCTAATACCCATGAAGTAGATGTAGATAAATTAATATCAATAACATAAATACCTAAAGTGGACACTCTATTTTCCTTTGCCTTATTGACCTCTTCAAGATAGGTAGGGTAGTTCCTCTTCCAATGTCCGGTCTTACCACAATAGAAACATTTTCCTTCCTTAGCAATTTCTCTTTTAGGTTTTAATGCAGCTTTTCCTTTATTGGGTTTGGCGTTGGAAATTGTCCTTGGGCTTTGCCTTAGCCTTTCCTTTGCCCTTGTCCTTGCGGACCATCAGAATGGGTTTAGGCCCAACCTTTTTCATGTTACTTTCAGCAGTTCGTAACATCTTGAGTAACTGTGGCAAAGTCTTGTTAATCTCATTCATGTTGAAATTAAGGATAAATTGGCTAAAACTAATCGGAAATGATTGCAGGATGACATTGGTGACCAACTCCACACCTAGAAGGAATCCTAGTTTTTCAAGGCTTTCAATATAGCCTATCATCTTGAGAACGTGAGTTCCCATAGGAGATCCCTCTACTATTTTGTATCGAAATAGAGCTTTAGAGGTCTTGTACCTCTCTTGACGTGCTTGCCTCTCATATAACTCCTTAAGATGTTGGATCATATTATAGGTAACCATATCTTTATGTTGCTTTTGAAGCTGAAGGGTCATGGTGGCAAGCATTAGACATCCTATGTCCAACATGTCATCAAGATGCTTCTTATAAGTATCCTTGTCAGCTCTAGAGACATTAGCTGATGGTTCATTAGGAATGACTTCTTCAATGACATATAATTTTCGTCCTTATTTGAGGATAATCCTCAAGTTATGAAACCAGTCAAGGAAGTTCTAGCCATTCAACCCATCCTTCTCAAGGATAGATCACAATGATAAAGGGTTTGTGTTGTTTGTCATAATAAATATATAATAAAACATGCTTATGAGTAAATTTATCAAGTTTATTATCAACATATAAAAGGACTTCATCAAAATATGCTCCCACTATTTTATTCAAAATTCATAACCCTCATGTATTAATTTTAGAAAATCCTTTCCCTAAAGTTTTCTAGTGGGTAAAGATCCATATTTCACCTCCTCTTCAGTCAGCTTTGGCTTTTTTCTCAAGATTATGGTTATTTAAATAAGCAACACTTGCTAATTACAACCTATGTAACTATTTATTTGGTGAACAACTCTTGTTCCAATCATCTCATGATCATCCAAATATTCTTGCCTCTAGGTTTCTAATCCTATTAGATAATCGAGTTAATTTATTAACCAATATTATAACCGACGAATATCACTTGCTTATTCTTCACGTTTAACCAAGATAGATACAAGTACTTCACTTTAGTAGAACCCACGTTGTATCGATGGAGGCTTTAATGAGGGTAAATATTGGAAGGTAACCTTAACTTAATATTTTATTGTGGGGTTTTAAATAATTTCATCTCACCATTAAAGTTCAACTTTAATCCATTTTACTTATTTACTAAAGTTGATTGTATTAATATACTACAACATACATGCTAACATATCATCATTGTATCACAAACACGAATAATAAAAAGCTTAAATAAATGCAATAGTTATAACCAATAAAACTAATGTGGTCCCTCCCAAGCTAACGAGAGAATCGAAAGGAATCCTAAGGGTGTAAGTTGCTTTACAACCTTCATCTCCTCTAGTCCGCAGTAGCTCGTACAATTTACAATTATAGAAACTCATTTTTACATAAGAGGGAGTGGGATGAGAAGAGAAATACAAGTGAAAAATAGATAGGCACGACACGTAGGCTATATTTATAAAATTACAACCTTTTTAAATTATAAATTAGATGGGTTATTAGGCCATAACCATACATTTCAAATAACGTGCATATCAACCATAGCAAATAACATATAATATGTATTTATTTAATCGGTTGTTAATGTGAAATACTAAATTGTCCCTACAATTAATGTCGCCTACACAAAGGGGTAAAGGGGAGGAACCTCCTGTTGGGTGTCCCGCTTCCCGAACAACAGGCGACGGTGTTGCTGGCCATTGACCAGAAGACCCCAGCGAAATGTAAGAAACTACACTTAGATCTTTGTGGGAAAAACATCAAGGATTGTAATTTTTTATCAAAAATAAAATATTTTCAAAATCAAATATTTCAAAACTTTCGATCTATTAGTGTTCTTACTAGAACAAATTTTGTTCCTTATTTTCGAATGTTACCAGCAAGTTAACTATTAACTTTGAATAATGAAAACCCTATCGCCCCAAGACAAATTTGTTAACTTAACAAATAATATATTAGATCCAATAGGCATTAAAATCAATGATTAACACTTAATCAAAGATTGAGAGAAACGGGTTATCACATGTGTTAAACGAATTACATACATAGTTTATTAAATAGATTACATGTATCAAATATACATAAAATAGATCGAGTAAAACAAATCATACATGTATCTCATACAATTGCATCAACCAATAATTTTAATCTTGAATTCGTATCATACTAGTGGCTCTGATATCACTATTAGGACAGCTAGTACGCCCCGTGGCTCAACGAAAAATTTATTTCAGCATCCTTAGCCATGGATCCATGTATGATGAACAAATCAAGTTGAAACAAGGGTAAAAAATATACCTTTCAAAAATGATAAATGATGAATGGCGTTGTTGATAGGATCCCTTTCAGATATGTCGATTCCAAGCCGCAACAATAACGTCTTAGCCTTTACATAATCCACCCAGTCAAAAAATGAACAACAAAATTCTTTTGAACTTTTTCAGAGAGTTTTTCAAGAACGGCTGCTAGACCTTTTTAATTTATGTTTTCTTGGTAACCCTAACACACTAAGGAACTCATTTCCTTTTATTTAATTCGATATCATATAAACAGGATTATTCCCTTATTATTAGAGAAACAAATGGAAAGTCAGGAAAAAGATTATATTCTTTCCAAAAGAATATAACTTTTCATTTCCTTTTATATTTTGAACGAACTTATTATAATTGTTTATATTAATATTTTTAGTAAAATATATATAATTAATATTTTGTATGAATCAAATTCATATAATAATTTTATCTATGTTCTCTATTTGTGTATAACAAGTTTGTACATATAATGTGTTTAATATTTAACTATCAAATTAAATTAATTCAACAATTAACTTAATTCATTTGATAGTTAAATATAATACCAAATGTATTTGGATTTTATTCACTTCAACTATAGGGTGTGACCCTGTAGGCTCTTATGATGTTGGTAGTAATACTAGAACATTTTTAATATTACAGGAAATGAGTGGCATATAGCAATGCATCATTTCTACCCAAGTTACAAGAAGTCATAATTCGACATAACATTTTTATGATAATCTTTTCATGTATTATATCATTTTATCCTTAATATCTAGATTAGACACAAGTCATGGAATAGTCACAATTGTATAGTCCAATATCATATTTCTTGATTTTCTGAGTAGACTACAATAAACAAATAAGTGTGATATCTCATATCAAATTATTCGAGCATGGTCATGCATTTCTAGTCTCACTCCATCAAGAAGCCTAAGATAATGCTCCCATTATGCAGAAGGAATAAATCTTATCTTGATCAACCATATCTCACTACATGGATTGTGGTATATCCAACATCAATCTTTATAGCACAACACATTACGGTATAGGTTTGATTGTATCAAAATATACGACTCACGATGTTGGAACAATGATGATATCAAGTTTGAGGATAATATACATAGTTACCACTATGAGTAATATTTATGAATATTACATAATAATCCAAGAAACATACTCATGGCAGGTCAGTCCAGTATGTTATTCTCGAACACATACTCATGTATTGATTTTGACATCCCTCAATGATAACACTTTGTCATCAATCAACTACACATTAGTCTCAATGCATTATCATTGTCTAAGCCCATAATAATACTCGACTAAGGACCTTTTTAAGAATAATCATATTATTCTTATGACTTTATTATTAACCAGTTTATTTATACACATTGAAAAAGAAACTGAAATAAAAATGGCAATGCCTTATATTAACAAACAAGGTAAAACGAGTATGTGATTACAATCATCTCATGATTGGTTTTTAGGCACACTCTAACACAGACTTGGTTCGCAAATTAGAAGAGAAGGTGTTAATCATCAAGAACCACTTAAATATTGCTCAAGATCGCTAAAAAACATACACGAATAGAAAAAGGAAAGATGCATATATGAAGTTGGCGACAAGGTGTTTCTCAATGTCTCACCCTAGAAAAAGATCATTCAATTTCAGTTAAAAGGGAAGCTTAGCCCAAGATTCATTGGACCTTATGAGATTTTGGAGCATATAGGATCTATGGCATATTGTTTCGCACTTCCACTAGATGTAACGGCCCAATTTTAGGCCCAGTCGGAACAGTGGTTTTGTGACCACAAATCTGACGAGTAAAAATTTATTTTTATTACATTTCTATGGTCTAAAATTTCATGAAATGATTTCATGAAAATTTCGTTCAAAAATATCGACGTTTGGGCACTCAATTTAGTCAAAAGGATTAAATTGTAAAAATGTAAAAGTTGAGTTCTACATGTTAGAGGTGTCCAATTGTTATGAAATTTTAAATTTGAGGTCCTTCAATGATAGTTAGACCATTGGTTAATTTTTTGGACAAAAATGGACATGAAATAGGTGAAATAGGATATTTTTAAGTTAGGGGCATTTTGGTCATTTAGTAATTAAAATGAATTAAAAATAAAACTAAAAGCCAATTTTTGTCCATCTTCAACCCCATGGCCGAATTTCACAAGGGGAAACCATGGATAGGGTTTTTCAAGCTTCCAAGCTCGATTGTAAGTCTATTTTAGTCTCGTTTTTAATGATTTTTACGTTTTTGAAATCCTCGTAACACGATCTCTCTATTTCTACCATTTATTTGAGCTAGGGTTGATGTTTGAAAATTTGCCCATATGATAAATGCTTATGTTTTGATATTTAATGGTAGAATATGAATGTTCGGCGACTTTTACTAAGTGATTTTCGGTGAAATTGTCAAAAAAGGACTAGTTTGTAAAAAGTTGTAAAATGTGTGTAAGTGTGTGAATAAATGGAAATTGTGGATTGCTATAGTTATGAAAATGGTTCGTCTAGGCTTAAAATACAAGGAAATTGAATAAAAATCATTTTACGAGCCTAGGGGAAAAAGTGTATATATGTGAAACTTTATGGGCAAAAACATAATTTTGCCATAATATGATTTTTGGATCACATTGAATAATATGACTAATAAATAGACTAAATGTGATGCTATAGATCAAAGAAAATGAGGTTTGGACCTATAACGGGGGAAAAATAAGAAATTGACGGTTAGGTCCTTCTTTGCCATTTTTGGTGTCGAGGTAAGTTTTTATGTAAATAATACATCATTTTTATTTATGTTTTAATATTTTGTTATATTATATGAGATATGGTTGAATATGGAGTAATTATTTGATGTAAATTATGAATTGTGATTGATTATGGATGCATTTGTAAAATGTTGAAAAGTGAGAATTCTCGGTTGAACCTTCGGAATAGAAAAGATACGAATGAGGTATCTAGGTCACATATGTGATACTAAGTGTAGGCCACTATGTGTACAAGAGAGCTACGAGATGGTTTTAGGTCACGTGTGTAGTACTAAGTGCAGGCTACTATGCGTACCCGATAGCTTCGATCACATGTGTGGTACTAAGTGCAGGCCACTATGTGTAAGTGATGGTTTTGGTCACATGTGTAGTATTAAGTGCAGGCTACTATGTGCACCAGATGGCTTCAACTACAAGGGTGGTACTATGTGCAGGCCACAGTGTATCTGTTATTATTCCAATGAGTTCAGCGGGAAATTAACTAAGTGAAAGTACATGTGATCATGTAACGACTAAGTGTAATTGAATATGACTATGTGATTAATAAGTGCAGGTATAAGTGTGAAATTTTATGAACAATGTGCTCGATATTTGATCAAACCTTCGATAAGATGAAATGGAGTAAGTGAAATTATGAAAGAGTAAATTTAGCAACAAAACAGTTCTAGACAGCAGCAGTTGTGTGACTTTGAAAAATCACAAAAAATGGTGGAAGTATAATTAGAGGTTGAATAAGATATTAAATTAAATCTGAATGAGTTTATTTTCACATAAAAGAAATGGTGTAAACAAAAGAATTTCATATTCTATGATATTCAAATTTTGGTGGGACAGGGTCAGAATGATTTTGGAATCCCCTATTTCGACTTTTGAAAATCATAAAATATTGTATAAAAATAATTATGGTTTATAATTTATATTATTAAATTTCTTAATGATTCTAATTTCAAGAGAAACAAATGGTAACATTATCAAAATTCTGTATGATGAGATAATTAATTTTTAGTGCAGAGGGGTCGAAACTCTCATATAGCAAAATAGGGAAAGCGTTAAAGAATAAAATGTACTTATTGGTAAAACCAAAAATTCTGAAAATTTTATGGTAAGAATATATGTTAGTTTAGTTTCAGAGAAAATTAGCAGATCTTAATTTGGAGTTCTGTAGCTTGAGATATAAATAATTTAGTGACTGTGACTCGAGTGGATAGCTTGAGATGAACATGAATAAATAATGGAACTATGTGCAATTATGATTATATTATCTTCAGAAAATATTTTGAAGATTTATAAAAGCCTGTTAATAAATCACTTATTATTTACATACCTACTTACTAAGCTATAATGCTTACCCCTTCCCTTCTTTTTCCTATAGTGTCATAGATGCTAGCTCGAGTTGGAGGTCGTCGGAGATTCTATCACACTAAGAAGCTATGGATTGGTATCGATGATTTTTATTCTAGCTTTTCAAGTCTATGGCATGTATAGGGACTTGGTCATTTGTGTACATGTTATTATGAGTTGGCCTAGAATATTGGCCTATGCTAATTAAAGGTCATTGTTGTATAAGGCCATTTGATGTGGCCAATATTTATTATGTTATAAGTCTATGATGAAGCATTACATGGATGTGCATGCTTGTTTGGGTTGGATGAGTGAATGTGTGATAATTATATGTGGCAAATACTAAATGGCTGAGTAAGTTTATGATATGATTAGTTAAGTGTATATGTGGTTGTGCATGATGAATGTGATTTGTAAATGGTATATGGATGTCTTAGTGTGGATGTTTGAATGCTTAATAATACCATGATGGGTGATGATAAATTTGTATAAGTGTATAAGTGTTTTGGGGTGGCAAAGGGCTTGGTAAATAGCCTTACTTGTGGCCACACGACCTAACAAAGGGGCGTGTATCTCGGGTGTGTGAAGGACATGGCCTTGGACACGGGCGTTGCCCCTATTTTTTAAGAAATTTTCTAATGTTTTCCAAAGTTCTTAGTTTAGTCCCGAACTACTTCCAAACTATGTATTGGTCCTCATAGGCCCTATTTAGGGAATCAAAGATAAAAATTTGAAAAGTTTTAATGTGGATGAAATTTTATGACTCAGTTTAATACGTTTACAAGTGTATGTGTTCCGGTAATGCCTGGTACCCTATTCTGGCGTTGAATACAGGTAAGGGGTGTTACACTAGAATTGTCCAAGATTCACAAAATGTTCTATGTGTCGATGTTGTAAAGGTATTACCTCAGATCCAGACCATGTTGTACAATTAGAGGAATTAGAGGTGGAGTTTAACCTATCATATGAAGAAGAGCCCGCTTATATCTTGGATAGAAATATAAAGACACTAAGGAATAAGAAAATTACTATAGTAAAAGTGTTGTAGAGGAACCACAAAGTTGAAGAGGCTGCGTGTGAAAGAGAAAGCACAATGAGAAACTAGTATCCTTATCTCTTCGTAGGTAATCAAATTTGGGGATGAATTATTTCGAGGTTGGAGGAGTTATCACACCCTCACTTGGCTAGTTGGTATTGTTTGAGGAGATTTCATTGGCGCGATTGCCTAAGTCGTGAGACTTAGACAAGTAAACATTTGTGAACTTCCTAGTGAAGTATTTCACTGAGCTTTACCAAGTTTGTGGAATCAAACTTCACTATTGACGAGTTCCTTGTTGTGGCGAGATCCTTATTAGGCAGACTCTACTGCTAATAAGTCTGCCACATGTGTTTTTGTGTTGCTTCATACGCTAATGTAGTGGTTAGTGGGACACATTTAAGTCATCTAGCATCCTAATAGAGGTAAAGTGTCCATAAATAGGGCACTTGGGAGCCTCGTAGGATGTGATTAATTAGTGGAAATGTGAGAGCACGATTACTAACTAGAGTTTAACCTTGAGAGGGATTTGAGTTAGAGATAGATATATATAGGATAACTTGGAAGTGGAGAGAATATTTCCATTTCAACTTCTCTTCTTGTCTTTGTTATCATCGAAGAAAATCAGAGGTGTTCTTCATCGTTAACGAAATAGCTCTTTGTTAAGCTTATAGAAGCTTCTGTCTTAAGTTGTATACTGGTAAATTATTAAATCCTTATTTAAGTTTACCAGATAGAAAGGAGTTTTTGTATGAGTTGTTCAATAAGGCTTTCATCTAAATACTAGATAGGAGGGGAACTTTCATCCGAAAATTATCTGCATGTTTATTGATTCAAGTTATTTCATTAAGCTTTGGTTGTTTTAATATTTAAAGAAGTTATTTTACTGTTTTAGCCAAAGAAACGAGAGAATGTCCCAGTGCTAAAGGGAAAAAACCCATTCAGTAGGAAAAGCTCTACGTGAATATTTCTGATGAGTTTCTTTGTACCTTGCATTAGTTATTTGTATTATTTCATTTAATCCTACCTACTGTATATCCAGGTAAGTGGCTTTAACCTTTGGTTCTGTTACTTGCATCAAAAGGAGATATGTTTAAAGAGCCTATGTATGTATAGTTATAGTTAGTAAATCAGAAACAAAAGTCTTGTAACACCCCTAACCCGTATCCGTCGCCGGAATAGGATTAAGAGGCATTACTGGAAAATCAGAAACTAATTCAAATAATTCAAAACTTAACTCATGTATTCACATCAAAAAGTCCCTTAGATAGGTCAACGAGACCTTAAACATGCTTTAGAATAGGCCCGGGACTAAACCGAACACATACGAAAATTCTCAGAAATTTAAAAATTTTTCTAAGTTACAGAGGTCACACGCCCGTGTGGGCAGGCCGTGTGCCTCCCACGGCCTTAGACACGCCCATGTGTCTAAGTCGTGTCAAAACAAGGCATACATATTGACTTTTCCACACGGCCGTGGACACGCTCGTGTGCCTCACCCGTGGCCGCTACTGACTTGCTCACACGGCCATTCACACGTCCGTGTGTCCAGCCCATGGTTGAACCTTACTTGCCTTGAATTTCAACCACGAGGGACACAATCGAGCCACATGCCCGTGTGCTCAACCGTGTGGGCAATTATAGGCCATTTTAAGGCCAAATTGCCACCCACACTTAGGTCATCCCTACAAGCTCAAAAAACCATTAATCCATACACAATTGGCAACCAAATTCATGTCATAAGATCAACATATCATCTTATTCTATCCAATCTATAATCATGTCAACATGTATACAAAAATTTGCATAACTAAATCACATGTAAAAACAAGCATGATTCAACCACAAATTCACCAATTCACTATAACTTCAATCCATGAATAAGCTTGCCATTCATAATACCATTTCATTACCATCAAGCCATACCAAAACATGTATCATATACCATAATCACTCATGCATATTATCAACATTTATCTAGCCACATCACATGGCTATTTACACATCTCAAACATGTTCCAAAATAATTAGCCTATACATGCCATATTTAGCTAAATACACATTAAAAAGTACCAAAGTTGAGTTTGATAGTGCGGTGATGATCCTCGACGATCCCCGATCCTTTAGTAGCCTTGACGATCTATAAAACAAAGTAAACACAAACAAAGTAAGCTTTCAAAGGCTTAGTAAGCCATATACAAATAAACTTATCACAAAATTATTCATAAACGTAGCAATTTAGATTAATTAACATATCTTCATTTCAAAACACATGGATATCTCTTTTGTTCATTTGGTTTGCCATTGCTTATCAATTCATCATATCTCAAACATCTCATTTACTCATATCTCAAACATACATATATCACAAATGTTCCTTTTCATCGATGCATTCTTACTCACCTTTCATGCTTATACAAAGCATACATATCAACATACCTGAAATAGATGTACAATTCACATAGTCATTCATTTCTCAGACTTGCCTGTTGAACCGTTCGAAACTAAATAGGATATTCAGAATGCTCGGAATAGTCGTACAATGCCAACGTCCCATACGTGGTCTTACATGTAACCCAATATCGATGCCACTGTCTCAGACAGGGTCTTACACAAATCAATACAATGCTAATGTCTCGAACATAGTCTTACACGTAAATCTCATATCAATGCCAACGTCCCAGATGTGCTCTTACATGTAAATCTCATATCGACGCCAACATCCCAGACGTGGTATTACACGAAATCTCGAATCAATGTCGACGTCCCAGCCATGCTCTTACGTGATATTGAATATCGAACACCTATGTCATGACATATATAATCCTATCTATTCCTAGGTTCGTATGGGACTTTACAGACTTGATACCTTGTCGATACTATCTCGGATCTCTTATATTATCATCTCGAGCATTATTCGTAGTAATCCCAATTTCATATTTGCAAAAATAAATCAATTCAAATACATTTATTTGTATATCGACTTACATTGTACAGGAGGAATGGAAACGAACGGCTATTCAACTATTTTTGATTTCCCACGATCTGAGTTCGTTTTCTTCGGTTTTTAATCTATATATATTCAAATTTAACCCTTTTATTCACCAAAACATTCAATTCAATCCAAGAACACACATTTAGGGCAATTTACAAATTAGCCCTCACATTTTCCCATTTGGACATTTTAGTCCCTATTTCACAAAATCACAAAATACACAAAATCTCATGTCACCCATGCCTAGCCGAATTTTCATGTAGCTCATACAAGTCCACACATTTCATTTATTTCACAATTTAGTCCTTCAAAATATTATTTCCACAGTTAACCCCAAAATACTCAAATTCACTAAAAATCCAAATACAAAATATGCTAATCAAACACATATATTCCATATTTCATCATCAAATATTTCAAAGCTCATGTGTTCATCAAAGAAACATTTCAAAATCATCATCAATTCTCAAAATTAAGACATGGGTTTTGTAGTTCTCGAAGTAACGATTGTAAAAACGTAGAAATTATCAAAAACGAATCAAAAACTAACCTTGAATCAAGCCTAAACCATGGCTGAAACCCTTGCTTACGCCCTTCTTTCTTTTCTTTCAATATTTGGCTAGGTGAAGGATGATAATGGCTTATTTTAAGCTTTGTTTTATTATAAACATGTTATTTATCCACTTACAAAAATAACCTTTCATTTAACATATAAAACATATATATAATAAGGTTATTTTGTCATTTAACCAACCACTTACTAAATAATGGCTTAATTGCCTCATAAAGCCACAACATTTAAAAGCCATAACGCATAGGTGCTGTAACAAATAGCATGCAAATTTTGCATCTTTCAAAATGAAGTCCTTATGCCAAATTAAGCACACAGACGAACAAATTAACTCAAAGAACTTTAACACATGCTAAATCATATACTGCAGACATAGAAAATAATATTAAAATATTATTCTAACTCGGATTTAGGGTCCCGAAACCACTGTCTCGACTAGGGTCTAATTCGGACTGTTACAATTCTCCCCCTTGGGAATTTTCGTTCCCAAAAATCTTACCGTTAAATAGATTCAGATATTGCTGTCTCATTGAATCTTTAGGCTCCCACGTAGCCTCTTCCACTCCGTGTCGATGCCACAACACTTTCACTAACAGAATTTTCTTGTTTCTTAATTCTTTCACTTCATGAGCTAATATACGAATCAGTTCTTCCTCGTAAGTCATATCAGATCGGATTTCAATCTCAGATGGAAGAATTACATGTGACGGATCGGATCGGTATCGTCTAAGCATCGATACGTGAAATACATTATGTATCTTTTCTAGCTCAGAGGGCAACAACAATCTATACGCAACGGGTCCAGCACGTTAAATAATTTCATACGACCCAATGAACCTCAGACTCAACTTGCCTTTATGTCCGAATCTGAGTACTTTCTTCCACGAAGATACTCTCAAGAACACTTTGTCACCGATTTCAAACTTAATGTCTTTTCTTTTCAAATCTGCATAGGACTTCTGACGATCGGATGCTACTTTCAGACTGTTGCGAATTACTTTCACTTTCTGTTCAGTGTCTTTTATAAGATCGACCCCGTATATCTTATTTTCACTGAGCTCAGTCCAATACAGAGGTGTTCGACATTTGCGTCCATACAAAGCCTCATAAGTGACATTTTAATGCTCGATTGAAAACTATTATTGTATGCAAATTCAATCAATGGCAAATATTGTTTCCACGAATCATTAAACTCAAGGATGCAACATCTCAACATGTCCTCAAGAATATAAATAATCCGCTCGGATTGACCATCCGTCTGCGGGTGAAAAGCGGTACCGAAATGCACTTTCGTACCTAAAGCTTCTTGCAATTTCTTCCAGAACCTTGATGTAAACCTCGCATCTCTATCAGACACAATAGACAACGGCACCCTGTGCAATCTCACAATATCAGAAATGTAAAGCTCAGCTAACTTATCAAGTGAGTAATCAGATTTCACCGGAATAAAATGGGCAAATTTCGTCAATCAATCAACTACGACCCAAATCACGTCTTTCTTTCATGGAGTCATTGGCAATCTAGAAACAAAGTCCATCGTCACTCTATCCCATTTCCATTCAGGAATCAAAATTGGTTGTAGTAAACCAGACAGAACCTGATGTTCAGCTTTAACTTGCTGACAAGCTAAACATTTCGACACGATGTCAGATATGTCTCGTTTCATACCAGTCCACCAATAATGTTGTTTCAAATCATGATACATCTTTGTACTCCCCGGATGAACAGATAGATGACTATTATGAGCCTCACTCAAAATCAACAGAATCAACTCTGGGTTTCTTGGAACACATATTCGACTCGGAACCTTAAGTAATCATCAACATGAACTTGAAATTCAGGGTCAGAGTTCAAATCACACTGAGCTCGTTTTACCAACATTTCATTATCAATTTTCTTAGCTTCACATATTTGTTGTATGAACAACGGCTTCGCTTTCAATTCAGCTAACACTGAACTATCATCAGACAGATCTAAATGAGCGTTTATTGCACGTAATGCAAATAGTGACTTCTGACTTAGTGCATCGACTACAACATTTGCTTTCCCTGGGTGATAATCTATCACAAGCTCGTAGTATGTTAATAACTCTAACCATCTTCTCTGTCGTAGATTCAAATCTTTCTGGGTCATCAAATATTTCAGACTTTTATGATTCGAAAATACATGACATTTCTCTCCGAACAGATAATGACGCCAAATCTTTAATGCGAACACAATCGCAGCTAGCTCAAGGTCGTGTATCAGATAATTCTATTCATGAGGCTTTAGTTGTCTCGAGGCATAAGCTATTACTTTGCCTTCCTGCATCAGAACACAACCCAGACCATTCAATGAAGCATTACTATAAATCACGAACTCTTTGCCAGATTTTGGTTGTATCAACACTGGAGCTTCAGTTAAAAGGGCTTTCAACTGATCAAATCTTTTCTGACATTTATCAGACCATTCATATCTCACATCTTTCTGAAGCAACCTTGAAAATGGAGTAGCTATCATTGAAAAGCCTTTTACGAAACTTCGATAATAACCAGCAAGTCCCAGCAAGCCTTTTACGAAACTTCAGACACATTCCTCGGAGGCTTCCATTCCAGAATAGCAGAAATTTTACTCGGATCAACTCGTATTCCGGAGGCCGATACAATATGTCCTAGAAAACTAACTTCACTTAACTAAAATTCACATTTACTGAATTTCACATACAATTGCTTTTCTCGCAGAGTTTGCAATACGATTCCCAGATGCTCGGCATGCTCATTTTCATCACACGAATAAATCAATATGTCATCAATGAATACAACAACAAATCGATCTAGGTACGGTCTGAAAATTCTGTTAATCAGATCCATAAAAATAATAGGAACATTGGTTAGTCCGAAAGGCATAACAAAAAACTCATAATGCCCGTACCTCATTCTGAAAGCAGTTTTCGGAATGTCTAAATCTTTCACTCTTAACTGATAGTATCTCGATCTAAGATGTATCTTTGAAAACATAGTGGCTCCTTTAAGCTGATCAAATAAATCATCAATTCTGGGCAAAGGATATTTATTCTTTATTGTCACTTTGTTCAACTGACGATAATCAATGCACATTCTCATCGTGCCATCTTTGTAACACCCCCAAACTTGGCCCATGCGTTTCGACCAAATCTGGTATGCTACGAGTTGTACATTGAAAACTTCTACTTTGTCGGTTTTGGAAGTCGTAAGTTAATTAGACATTATTTGAGTGAATAAGTGACATTTTAAAAATAAAACCTTTGAATTATTATTATTAAGTATATAAACCTTTGACACAATTTCATAAGTTGCAGAACATTAATACTACTTAATTGAATAAAAACTATAGGGCCTTATTACATAGATAATTTCAGAATAGAAATAAAATAAAACTTAAAGAAAAAGCCGAAATAGTTTATAAAAAGAAAATAATAAAAGCTTGATGGCCCCTCGAGTTCGTCTCGGCTCCCATGTCCACGATCTACTGCTCATCTGAAAGAGTATAGAAGAAGGAAAGCGTGAGTCACCAAGACTCAGTGTATAAATTTCAAAACACACAATGACCTAAGCCCACAAACACATTATGGGCCCTGGCCCATACATGAAGGCAACAATCATATAAATCAAATATTAAACAATGCATAGCCTAACCCATCCTAGATTTCCATCCTCTACACACCAACCCGTACCAACCGTCACACCTTGGGGATTTCTACAATCAACCCTCCATCCGCTACACACCATAACGACAGCCGTACTGCCTATACCTGTTATATAGGAATCATTAAACGTGGCATAGCCACCGATCACTGTGTGACCTAACATTCATTTGTGGGATTTCTACCACCGATCACTATGTGACCTATCATGCACTTCCCCTTCAATAACATAATCCCTCCCCACGCATACACATAAAAGAAACATCATGCAGACTTATACATATTTCGATACACATAGAGAGTTCTATGTTTACGTACCTGGCATCTTAGCATAACCCTTTTTTGGGTTTCATTCGACTGTCTATACAGCCTCTTTTAGGCTTTTTAGCCTATAACATAAATATATAAACATACATACAGGATTAGTAATGTGTTAGAGATCTGCACACCTGATTACTGATAGAATGATACTTTCTATGTCGACGCTATCCATAGTCGACACAATCGTTATCTGCCTAAGATGTTGTTCAGAAGCCGGTCCACAACCAAGTGGCCAATCTCGAACAGCAGATACCGCTCGTTTCTTAAACTTAGGGATTCTCTCCTTTGCCTGATCTATATTTAATTCCATCACAAGTCCTTGTCAGAACTACTATCACAATTTATGATCATTAATCCTCATCATAAAGTTAAGATCTTGCATATAACAAGCGAATCTAGTAAAAATCTTGGGAAAATCTTATCACCTTAAAATCCCAAAATTGGAGGCTAACTTTTTTCGGCTTTTAGATCTAGACGACCAAGTTTCCTGCAAATCCCGAAATGCCGCCCATCATAGAACCATTAAACTATTAGCTTTTCAGCTTTTGCCTTTCAAAAATTGAAATAGAACGTGAGAGCTTAACAGAAGTCGACGCTTACCTTAACACAGGGGATTCAGCTAGCACTAGAGAGAAGATTCAGCAATGCCAAAGGAAAAGATTAAATACCAAAAAAATAGAACTATCTCACAAATGGGATGAATAGAGAAAAACTATGGAGATTTTGGCTTTTTAGAGAAATCAGCTCAAGAGAAAAAGAATGGAGAAGAGAGTGATATTTATAGAAATTTTGGCATCTACTGCTTAAAACTGAAAATGCCCTTCCTGATAACTAAAAGTCAAGCTAATAAAAAGGGAAAATTCGGCATCCCTTATCCATTAAGTAGCCGAATTCTTTACTCCTCCAGGTGGTGGATTTTCGGCCATCACATTGCCTTGCAAATAGCTCCTATTGTTTCTCCTTTTTATCATCTATATTATCAATTATAAAATCCACATAAATTCTCCTATTTTTGAGCCTTGTTGCTGTCCCCTTCACCTAACCCTAATACCGAATTTAGATAACTTAAATTAAAAGATTTGTGCTCTATAAAACTTAAATTTTGGGCCCCTAACTCCTTGTGTGTGGCGTTACCCCTTGCTCCCTTTAAATTGCCGAAAATGGTCCAGAAACATGGGCTCCTTGCGCCCAAAACTTGGGCCCTTTTAATTGTTAATGACGCCACCTTCAAATTCCCTTGCAGTGCCACCTATTGTTGGGCCACAAGCCCACGTTGGTATTTTAAACATAATTACCTCCTTTTAACTCTATAATGCCCAATCAGATAATTTAACCAAGGCCTTTGCCTAGCCCTGAGCCTAATTTGGACCCCTATCACTTAAATTAACATATTAAACATATCCTTACACTAAACGCATAGACCCATTAATTCAGGATGTTACAGTTCTACCCCCTTAAAGAAATTTCGTCCCCGAAATTACCTGATCAGAACAGATGGGGGTATTGCTGCCGTATTGCTTCCTCGGGTTCCCACGTAGCCTCCTCAGAACCATGATTCCACCACAGCACCTTAACCAATGGAACTGTTTTCCTTCGCAACACCTTGACATCACGATCCAGAATCTTCACCGGTTCCTCTTCAAAGGATAGATCAGGTCTTACCTCGATTTCCTCCATAGGCACAACATGGGATGGATCCGAACAGTAATGTCTTCGCATGGAGACGTGGAATACATCATGAATTTGACTTAACTCCGGAGGTAACTCCAGCTGGTAAGCTACTGGTCCTACTCACTTCAACACCCGATATGGTCTGATAAATCTAGGACTCAATTTACCCTTTGTACCAAACCTTAGTACCTTTTTCCATGGCGACACCTTTAGGAATACCTTATCTCCCACTGCAAACTCTATGTCCTTACGCTTTAAATCAGCATAGGACTTCTGTCTGTCCGACGCCTCTTTCAGTCGAACCCGAATCAATTCAACCTTCTCTTCTGTCTCGGTCACCAACTCCGGACCCAAAATCTGACGTTCCTCTAGTTCTGTCCAACAGGTAGGAGTACGACACCTCCGCCCGTACAAAGCTTCATAGGGCGCCATCCGAATACTTGACTGGTAGCTGTTGTTGTTAGCAAACTCTGCTAACGGTAAGAACTCTTCCCAACTTCCTTTGAAATCAATGACACATCCTCTCAACATGTCCTCCAAGATCTAGATCACCCACTCAGACTGTCTATCGGTCTGAGGATGAAACGCTATACTAAAATCCAACTTTGTACCTAGCGCTTGATGCAACGCCCTCCAAAATTGTGAGGTGAACCTAAGGTTTCTAACTGATATGATCGAAGCCGGTACTCCATGCAACCTCACCACCTCCGCTATGTATAACTTGGCTAACTTCTGCAAGGAGTAGCCAACACGTACAGGTATGAAGTGTACAGACTTCGTCAAGTGATCAACAACTACCCAAATCGTATCTTTCTTAGTGGATGTAAGGGGAAGCCCACTAACAAAGTCCATGGTGATTCTTTCCCACTTCCATTGTGGAATCTTCACTAGCTGCAATAGCCCTGATGGTAACTGATGTTCCGCCTTGACCTGTTGACAGGTCAAACACTTACTCACCAAGTTAGTTACCTCTTGCTTCAACCCTGGCCACCAGAACTGATCTCTCAAATCCCGGAACATCTTACTTCCTCCAGGGTGCATAGCATATGCACTACCATACGCCTCATTAAAAATCTTACGCCTCAACTCTGGATCTTTTCGCATGCATACTCTCCCTCGAAAACATAATAGTCCTTCCTCGTTCTTACTGAATTCTGTTGGCCCATCCTTTGAGATTAGCTGCAATTTCCTTTTTAGTAACTCATCGATCTGTTTCCTCTCTTTCACCTGGCTAACCCAAGAGGGTTTTACTTGAAGTTCAGCCAACAAGCTTCCATCCTCATACAAACTAAGGTGAGCAAACATTACTCTTAAGTCAGAAACTACTTTATGACTTAGAGCATCCGCCACTACATTAGCTCTACCCGGGTGATATTCGATCGAGCAATCATAATCCTTTAGCAACTCGATCCACCTTCTCTGCCTTAGATTGAACTCCTTCTAAGTCAAAAGATATTTTAAGCTCTTATGATCTATGTAAATGAAATATTTCTCCCCGTACAAATAATGCCTCCAAATTTTTAAGGCAAACACCACTGCCGCTAATTCCAAATCATGGGTGGGGTAATTTGATTCATGCGGTCTTAACTGCCGAGATACATCTGCACCACCTTTCCATCTTGTATCAACACACATCCTAATCCTATGTGTGACGCATCACAGTAAATTACGAACTCCTTCCCCGCCTCCGGCTGAATCAACACTGAAGCTTCCGTCAGAATCCTCTTTAACTTCTCGAAACTCTTCTGCTGCTTATCAAACCAAACAAACGGAACTCCTTTCTGTAGCAACTTAGTCAATGGTGCCGCAACCGAAGAAAATCCTTCAACAAACCTTCGGTAGTACCCAGCTAAACCAAGAAAACTCCTAATCTCGGCCACAGACCTAGGTGGCTTCCAATCCAACACCGCTTTAATCTTTCGAGGGTCAACCCTAATCCTTTCTGCCGACACAACGTGCCCTAGAAACGTAACTTCCCTTAACTAAAATTCACACTTACTGAATTTGGCATACAACTGCTTCTCCCTCAGAATCTACAAAACTATTCGCAGATGAGCATCATGCTCCTCCTCCGACTTCGAATAAACCAAGATATCATCTATAAACACCACGACACATCGGTCTAGGTAAGGTTGGAACACTCGGTTCATCATGTCCATGAACGCTGCTGGCACGTTCATCAATCCAAACGACATCACCATAAACTCATAGTGACCGTAGCGAGTCCTAAAAGGTGTCTTATGTATATCCGCCTCCTTGACCCTAAGTTGATGGTACCCTGACCTCAGATCTATCTTTGAAAAGACTGAGGCCCCCTTCAACTGATCAAACAAGTCATCAATCCTTGGCTACAGGTACTTGTTCTTGATTGTTAGCATATTCAACTGGCGATAATCAATGCACATACGCATTGATCCATCCTTCTTCTTAACAAATAATACCGGCGCTCCCCAAGGTGACACACTCGTTCGAATAAACCCTCTATCCAGCAACTCCTGACTCTGCGCTTTCAACTTCACCAACTCCTTCGGCGCCATCCTATACGGAGCAATAGATACTGGCGCTGTTCCCTGAAGAAGATCGATACCAAACTCCACTTCACGATCTGAGGGTAATCCCGGAAGCTCTTCAGGGAATACATCAGGAAATTCTTTTACCATCCTGACGTCCCCAACCGTTAATTCCTTAGCTTCCAAAGCTCAGACAAACATTAATACTACCTTGCATCCTTTCCTCACCATCCTTTCTGCTCTTAGGGCAGTCACTACATTCGACAGACAGTTCCCCCTTTCTCCTATCACCAACACTTCATCACCCTCGGGGGTTCTTAACACCATACGCTTAGCAGCACAATCTAGATTAGCTTGATACTTCACAAGCCAATCCATGCCTAAAATTAAATCAAACTCCCCGAACAGTAATTCCATTAAATCCATTCGGAAGACTATCCCCTGAACTTTTAGAGGTACTTCCCGATAGAGTTTATCCACTACTACAGATTGTCCTAACGGGCTAACTACAGTCATTGCCCTAGGGGTAATTTTAGATTCTAACTTTAAAGTTCCAGATACGCTACTAGCTACATACGAATGCGTTGACCCTATGTCAATCAATGCAGTGTAAGGCAAACCAAAAATTAAAAACTACCGGTGATAACATCCGGTGCGTCTGCCTCCTCTCGACGTCTAATAGCATAGACCAATCCTGGCTGTCTCACCTCAGTATTTCCTGCCCTTTGGCCTGGTGCTCCACGACCCTGACCAGCACCATTACCACTTCTGGCTGCATCACGACCTCTTTGTGGCTGCTGACCTTCTCTGCCAGGCTAAGCATTCCCTCGACCTGTGGTCTCTTCACCGTCCCATTACTGCGGACAGTTTCTAACTTGGTGGTCCATAGATCCACACCTAAAACATTTTCCACTATCTGCCCAACATTCACCGACATGAAATTTTCCATATCGAGCACACTTTGGTGTTTGATTAGCAGCAGCAGGTTTCTCTTCCCGTTTTGGTCCATCAGACCTGGGCCTTTTCTGAGTACGCCCAGTTGCTCTTGCGGACCCAAAATTTCTCTTCTTTCCACCCCTATCTCTATCCCAATTCAGTTTTTCGGTCCGCTTTATCTCCTCAGCTATCTTAGCCTTTTCCACTAGGACAGCAAATTCCCTCTCCCGCTGTGGGGCTATCAAAACACGCAAATCATCCCTCAGGCAATCTTCAAACCTAACACAACGTTCATGCTCCGTGGCTACCATCCCACGAGCATAACGGCTAAGGCGTAAGAATTCAGCTTCATACGTAGCCACTGACCTACTCCCTTACACCAGATTCAGAAATGCTCTGCGCTGCGCATCCACATAACTCGATCCAATGTACTTATTCTGAAACGCTGTTTTAAAGAGATCCCAAGTGATACGGTCAGCCACTGTACCATCCTTAACCGTAAGCAACCACTGATAGGCTTCATCCCGCAGGAGAGATACAACTCTTTTCAACTTCTCCTCCTCCGTGAAATCCAAATTATCCATTATTCGTTCTACCGCCTCCAACCAATACTCAGCTGAACTTGGGGCTACACCAGAAATTCCTCTAAACACTTCTGCCCCGTTGACCCTAAGCCGCTCCGGCACAGATTTTCGGGCTCTTGTGCCCATACCAGCCCCAGCAACCCTCTCTAATTGCCTGAGATACCGCGTCATCTCTGGTAGTTTGATCCTGAAATTCCTCCTCTGCAGTTGGCATCTCATTTCCAAACCCATGACCAGATCCTACTGGTTCTGACACCGTCATCCTACCCCTACCACGACCACGTGGCGGACGCCCTCGACCCCATTCTACCGCTTCGCGTTTATCTGATTAGAAATTTTATGAATTATTAGTTTTCTTCCTCTGATTAACCACGAACAGTCTTATGAATCATAGTTTTAAGAGTAGTTCTTTCGAATTCGCATTCACAATTCAGTCTCAAGTTTGTATCCTCTAATTCTAGGAAACACATATGTTCAATCATCAACATACAAATAACATCCATGAACTTACATTCATTACGTAAGGGTGTTTGCATTGTTTCACTACCCAGGGGTATTTTCGTAATTCATCCTACAGGGTATTTTTCGTAATTTTTCAAAATAGGGTTCCTTGGTGATTTTGTGAAATAAGGGTATTTTGGTAATTTTAGGATCCAGGGGTATTTCGATAATTTTGAAATCCGGGGGTATTTCAGTAATTTTACAAGTCAAGGATATTTTGGTCATGTTACAAATCAAGGGTAATTCGGTAATTTTACAAACCAGAGATATTTTGGTGTTGTTGTCGTTGTGTTTTTTTTTTTCCAAAAACAGGGGTACTTTGGAAAATCTAGTTTCACAATCCAAGTTACTCTTGTAAACATGAAGTTTTCGGGTCAATTTTCAAAACGTAGGTATTTTATAAATTCACGGTTGGTTGGAAATTTTCACAAATCAAGTGTATTTCTTTGGAGATTTTACAAAACTTGGGGTTTTTTTTTTTTTTTTTTTTTGAAATAGGGTGGCTAGTCCCATTTCGAGTTTTAATTATAAAGTTTAGCCCATCAACAAGTCCTCGTAGCTAGGGTGAACAATCACTACGCACCAGGTAGGATTCTAGCGAAGAGGAGGTGTGTCACTAGGACTGCTTCAGTACCAAGCTCTTCCTGAATCCAGTCCTAGACATGCATATGCCTGTTGCCACACCCTAACCTATTGACTCGTTCACGGGTTTGTTTAGTTGGATTAAATCTTATGGAATTGAAGAGTTGTTTATCTAAGCCTAAGGTCCATTAGTACTATCATACTAGTCTACGTCCCTCAAGCCCATTAAGCCCACATATTTATCACAATAAGAGTTTAGAATACTTACCTACGTGGATCGGGTGCCGGTAGACTCGAAGGCCATATCTTCAACAAAGACACATTTTTTTTAAAACAAAGCCATTTCACAGCCCGAGTTTTGAATCGGGCTCTGATACCAAATTGTAACACCCCCAAACCCGACCCATGCGTTTCAACCAGATCTGGTATGCTACGAGTTGTACATTGAAAACATCTACTTTGTCAGTTTTGGAAGTCGTAAGTTAATTAGACATTATTTGAGTGAATAAGTGACATTTTAAAAATAAAACTTTTGAATTATTATTAAGTATAATAAAACCTTTTGACACAATTTCACAAGTTGCAGAACATTAAAATTACTTAATTGAATAAAAACTATGGGGCCTTATTACATAGATAATTCCAAAATAGAAATAAAATAAAACTTAAAGAAAAAGCCGAAATAGTTTATAAAAAGAAAATAATAAAAGCTTGATGGCCCCTCGAGTCCATCTCGGCTCCCATGTCCACGATCTACTGCTCATCTGAAAGAGTAGAGAAGAAGGAAAGCGTGAGTCACCAAGACTCAGTGTATAAATCTCAAAACACACAACGACCTGAGCCCACAAACACATTATGGGCCCTGGCCCATACATGAAGGCAGCAGTCATATAAATCAAATATTAAACAATGCATAGCCCAACCCATCCTAGATTTCCATCCTCTACACACCAA
Source organism: Gossypium bickii (assembly GCA_025503065.1). NCBI lineage: Eukaryota > Viridiplantae > Streptophyta > Magnoliopsida > Malvales > Malvaceae > Gossypium > Gossypium bickii. The sequence continues at coordinate 56,553,108 of CP106714.1, read as the reverse complement.
CCCGCACCAACCATCACACCTTGGGGATTTCTACAATCAACCCTCCATCAGCTACACACCATAACGATACCAGATCGCTCTATTCTCATTATACAGAATCATTAAACGTGGCATAGCCACCGATCACTGTGTGACCTAACATTCATATTTGTGGGATTTCTACCACCGATCACTATGTGACCTATCATGCACTTCCCCTTCAATAACATAATCCCTCCCCACGCATACACATAAAAGAAACATCATGCAGACTTATACATATTTCGATACACATAGAGAGTTCTATGTTTACGTACCTGGCATCTTAGCATAACCCTTTTTTGGGTTTCATTCGACTGTCTATACAGCCTCTTTCAGGCTTTTTAGCCTATAACATAAATATATAGACATACATACAGGACTAGTAATGTGTTAGAGATCTACACACCTGATTACTGATAGAATGATACTTTCTATGTCGACGCTATCCATAGTCGACACAATCGTTATCTGCCTAAGATGTTGTTCAGAAGCCGGTCCACAACCAAGTGGCCAATCTCGAACAGCAGATACCGCTCGTTTCTTAAACTTAGGGACTCTCTCCTTTGCCTGATCTATATTTAATTCCATCACAAGTCCTTGTCAGAACTACTATCACAATTTATGATCATTAATCCTCATCATAAAGTTAAGATCTTGCATATAACAAGCGAATCTAGTAAAAATCTTGGGAAAATCTTATCACCTTAAAATCCCAAAATTGGAGGCTAACTTTTTTCGGCTTTTAGATCTAGACGACCAAGTTTCCTGCAAATCCCGAAATGCCGCCCATCATAGAACCATTAAACTATTAGCTTTTCAGCTTTTGCCTTTCAAAAACTGAAATAGAACGTGAGAGCTTAATAGAAGTCGACGCTTACCTTAACACAGGGGATTCGGCTAGCACTAGAGAGAAGATTCAGCAATGCCAAAGGAAAAGATTAAATACCGAAAAAATAGAACTATCTCACAAATGGGATGAATAGAGAAAAACTATGGAGATTTCAGCTTTTTAGAGAAGTTGGCTCAAGAGAAAAAGAATGGAGAAGAGAGTGAAAGGAGAGGTTTCGACTTTTGAAGAAATTGAAGAAAAGAAATTGTAGAGAGAGAGGCCAAGAATTTCGGCACAAAGAGTGATGAGGAAATTAGGGTTCAAATGCCAGAGTCAATGAGATATCCCCCTATTTATAGAAATTTCGGCATCTACTGCTTAAAACCGAAAACGCCCTTCCTGATAACTAAAAGTCAAGCTAATAAAAAGGGAAATTCGGCATCCCTTATCCATGAAGTAGCCAAATTCTTTACTCCTCTAGGTGGTGGATTTTCAGCCATCACCTTGCCTTGCAAATAACTCCTATCTTTTCTCCTTTTTATCATCTATATTATCAATTATAAAATCCACATAAATCCTCCTATTTTTGAGCCTTGTTGCCGTCCCCTTCACCTAACCCTAATGCCGAATTTAGTTAACATAAATTAAAAGATTTGGGCTTTATGAAACTTAAATTTTGGGCCCCTAACTCTTTGTGTGTGGCGTCACCCCTTGCTCCCTTTAAAGTGCTGAAAATGGTCCAGAAACACGGGCTTCTTACGGCCAAAACTTGGGCCCCTTTAATTGTTAATGACGCAACATTCAAATTCCCTTGCAGTGCCACATATTGTTGGGCCACAAGCCCACGTTGGTATTTTAAACACAATTATCTCCTTTTAACTCTATAATGCCCAATCAGATAATTTAACCAAGGCCTTTGCCTAGCCCTGAGCCCAATTTGGACCCTTATCACTTAAATTAACATATTAAACATATCCTTACACTAAACGCATAGACCCATTAATTCAGGATGTTACAATCTTTCTTTTTCACAAACAGAACAGGAGCACCCCAAGGTGAGAAACTCGATCTTAGGAACCCTCTGTCAGTTAACTCTTGCAATTGTGTTTTTAACTCTTTCAATTCCGTTGGTGTCATTCTATACAGAGCTATCGAAATAGGAGTCGTACCAGGTAATAGATCAATACCAAATTCATCTTCACGTATCAGAGGCAATCCCGGTAATTCTTCAGGAAACACATCAGAGAACTTACAAACAATTAGCACTGATTCAACTTTTCTTTCAATTACTTTCGAGTCAATCACATAAGCAAAATAAGCTTCATAACCCTTTCTCAAATAATTCTGAGCTTTCAACACAGATAACACAACAGATAACCTAGTCAACTCATTAGACTCAACCCGAACTTTTTCATCATTCTGACATCTCAAATCAATAGTCTTTCTTTTACAGTTCATAATAGCATCTTGCAATGTCAACCAATCCATACCCAGAATTATGTCAAACTCATCAAATGGTAATAACATCATATTAGCAAGGAAATAGATATCTCAAAACATAAATGGATAGTTCTTGCATACTTTATCAACCGGTATAGATATCTCAAAATAGGTACACTTTTACCTAGGGGGTTCGATACACTAATTACAAATTCAATAGATTCTTCAGGCAAAGTCTTATTGGATACTAAGTTCATGCATATATACGAATGAGTAGAACTAGGTCTATCAATGCAATCACAGAAGTATTATAAAGAGTAAATGTACTACTTATAACATCAGAAGATAAAGCTTCCTCACAAGCTCGGATGGCATACGCTCTGGCAGGCGCTCTAGCTTCAGATCTAGCTACGGTGTCTCTCGTAGTTCTCTGACTACCACTGACATTTCTTGTATTTCGAGAAGGTCTACCTCTTGCTGAAACATTATCAGATCTTGGATTCTAAACAATCTCTTGCTCAAAAAACTCTGGACAATCTCGAATGAAATGATCTAATAATCCACATCTGAAGCAAGCCCCGTCATTCAATCTACAACTTCCCGGAAGCCTTTTACCACAATGTTTACATTCAGGTCGCTCAGACCGGACGTTTCCAACACTTGCCATTGAAGTCGCTGAAACTTTGGTATTCAATTGTGATCTAGCTTGATCTCTATTCGATTGTCCCACATTAGCCCTGGAACGGCTATGTTCATCTATGAATTTCTTTGATACTAATTTAAATGATTTGCTTGGAAATCTCTTTCTCACGTCTCTAGCTTCAGACTCAGCTTTTCTTTTGTCTTTCTTGAGAGCCTCAGCTTTGCACGCTCAGTCAACAAGCATAATGAACTCTTTTATTTCTATAATTCCAACTAACAGATGGATGTCTTCATTAAGGCCATCTTCAAATCTCTTACACATTATTTCTTCCCACGATACACATTCCTGAACATACTGACTTGGTCTCACGAACTCTTTGTCTTATTCAGTGACAGACATGCAACCCTATTTCAATTCTAAAAACTTTTTCCTTTTTTGATCAATGAATCTCTGACTGATATATTTCTTCCTAAACTCAGACTGGAAGAAATCCCAAGTAACTCGTTCCTTTGGAACCACAGAAATCAAAGTCTTCCACCACTGATAAGCTGCGTCTCGTAGCAAGGATATGACATATTTCATGCATTCTTTAGGACTCAATGACATTTCATCAAATACTTGGATAGTGTTTTCTAACCAAAAATCAATTTTTTCAGCATCATCGTCACTAGTAGGCCTGAACTCTTCAGCCCCATACTTACAGATTTTGTCGACTGGAGGCTTATTCAACAAGTTTAGATTTGTAGTCGAAGGTATAACAGAAGTCTGAGAGGGATTAAACGGAGGCGGAGGTTGTGAAACAGCCGGATTATTTCGTATGAACTGAGTGAACCACTCACTCATTATTTGGAATAAAGCTAGTTTAGCTTCTCCCTATTGACTGCTTGTAGCCAGTCTCGAATCAGATGGCGCTGTCTCTTGTACAGATGCAGCCGTATTGCTTTCTACATCGTCAACTACGGCTCTTTCGGGATCTATTACTATGCAATAAACACATTTTACACGTCAGGATTCATCACACTATCACAATTCAGATATATGCCATGTATAGCTAGACTCTTACACGTTACGTTAGTCCGAGAATCGACTAAATCATAGCTCTGATACCAATCAAATGTAACACCCCTAACCCGTATCCATCATCGGAATAGGATTAAGAGGCATTACCAGGCAATCGAAAACTAATTCAAATAATTCAAAACTTAACTCATGTATTCACATTAAAATGTCCCTTAAATAGGTCAACGAGACCTTAAACATGCTTTAAAATAGGGCCGGGATGAAATTGAACACAATCGAAAATTCTCTGAAATTTACAAATTTTTCTAAGTTACAGAGGTCACATGCCTGTGTGTCTAAGCCGTGTCGAAATAGGCAATACATATCGACTTGTCCACAGGCTGTGGACACGCCCGTGTGCCTCACCCGTGGTCGCTACTGACTTGCACACACGGAAAGTCACACGTCCGTGTGTCCAGCCCGTGGTCAAACCTAACTTGCCTTGAATTTCAAGCACGAGAGACACGATCGAGCCACACGCCCGTATGCTCAACCGTGTGGGCAATTATAGGCCATTTTTAATGCCAAATTGCCACCCACACTTGGGTCATCCCTACAAGCTCAAACAAGCATTAATCCATACACAATTGGCAATCAAAATCATGTCATAAGATCAACATATCATCTCATTCTGTCCAATCTATAATCATGCCAACATGTATACCAAAATTTGCACGACTAAATCACATGTAAAAGCAAGCATGATTCAACCACATATTCACCAATTCACTATAGCTTCAATCCATCAATAAGCTTGCCATTCATAATACCATTTCATTACCATCAAGCCATACCAAAACATGCATCACATATCATAATCACTCATGCATATTATCAATATTTATCTAGCCACATCACATGGCTATTTACACATCTCAAACATGTTCCAAAATAATTAGCCTATACATGCCATATTTAGCTAAATACATATTAAAAAGTACCAAAGTTGAGTTTGATAGTGTGGTGATGATCCTCGACGGTCCCCGAGCCTTTAGTAGCCTTGACAATCTATAAAACAAAGTAAACACAAACAAAGTAAGCTTTCAAAAGCTTAGTAAGCCATATACAAATAAACTTATCACGAAAATAATCATAAACATAGCAATTTAGATTCATTAGCATATCTTCATTTGAAAACACATGGATATCTCTTTTGTTCATCTGGTTCTCCATTGCTTACTAATTCATCATATCTCAAACATATATATATCACATTTGTTCCTTTGCATCAATGCACATACTTAATCACCTTTCATGCTTATACAAAGCATACATATCAACATACCTGAAACGAATGTACAATTCACATAGTCATTCATTTCTCGGACTTGCCCGTTGAACCGTTCGAAACTAAATATGATATTCAGAATGCTCGGAATAGTAGTACAATACCAACGTCCTAGACATGGTCTTACATGTAATCCAATATCGATGCCTGTAACATCCCGAAATTGGGCCTAGTAGGATTGGGCCCAATGGACCTTGGGCGTAGGAATGTTTAAAATTTTTGAGATCAAGAGAACGACATTATTTCAAGTTGGACTTTCTAAGAAGGTAATTTTGGAAAGTTATGGGGTTTTTATGAAGTCTCGGGTTCAAGTTAGGCTATAAGAAAATTTTATTTTTAAGTCTTTAAGGAGATAGAGTAAGTGAGCTTAAAGCTTATGGAAATAAGTGAGTAAATGGTTAGCATAAATGAGCAATTGGTAAAGAGGATATGATGCCACATGAAGGACTTTAAGGGAATAGGTTCAAATCCCATTGTGCGCAATTTTTGACTTTTATTTTTGCATTCCTTCCTTAGTGTCGGCCAAGGTATATATATAGCAAGGTTGACTTTTTTATTTTTGGTTTGGTGGCTAAAGGAAATAAGGAAAGGTTGAGGTTGGGGAAAGGAATCAAAAGGAAAAGGCAAGTAAGGGGAACAAGTGGCTTATTTCATGGAGAATGTTATGGAAAGTATGGTTGGAAAAATTTTGCACCGTATGGCTATGCATGTGGACGATTTTGGGGGTAGATAGGTAGTTAAAATTTTACTTTGGCTTTTGGTAAGGTTTTGGTACTATTTTGGCCAAAAATCCCATTTGCAACTTTGTGTCATTTTCTCCCAAATTGCTACTCTCTTTGCCGAAATCTTCTAGCATAATAGTGCATTTTTCTTCTCTTTGGATTGGTCACATATTCATCTTTTGTCCATCTTCCTTGATAGCTGAAACTTCAAGTTGATATTAAGCAAATTCTTCTTCTTTCTTCTTGATTGTCGAATTATGCCTTGGTTTGGGATGGTCATATTGACCGAGACCATCATTTTATTCTACTCTCACAAACGAGATCACTCTGCCTTTTTGTGGTATTCTAGTGGGAGGCCAAACATCATTCTAGCCTTAAGTCGAATGGAGAAATCGGATCCAATATTAATAAGGGACAAATCACTTGATATATTCTACCTTCGGATATAGTGGTAAGTGATTCAAGTGTAAGTGATACAAAATCTTTTGGAAATCCGAGGCTAACTTTTGGTTGGTATTTTTCTAGGTCATCGACGAGTGGTTCGTTAGGAAAATCGAAATCAGGAGTGTAATCCCGTACCTTCCGAATACATGTTTGAAATGGTGTGTAATCTCACATCTCTCTGAAATTCTGTATGAAATATTCTGTGAATCGTTCGAAATACCGAAGAAAACCAAAAACCGGCATCCGTGACCACTCGGGCGTGACTATGATCGTAGTGGTAATCGTATTTTGTAATAAAACAGTTCCAGTTAGAAGTAGTGATGTGTTTTTGAAAAATCACGAAAAATAGGAGAAAGGGAATTAGAAAGTGATTAAGAAAGAAACGGAGAAGGAAAAGGAATTCTATATGTGAGATATCTTAATTTTAGTGAGACTGGTTCTGAATGACTTTGTGGTTCCCTAATCTTTTTTGGAAAAATCGTATAAAATTGTATAAAGTGAATTATGAGTTATAGTTTATATGTACAGATTCATTAGTGAGTCTATTTTCATTAGAAACAAGTGGGAGAAACATATGAAAACTGTACAGTGAGATATTTGAATTTTGGTTAAGAGAGGTCAGAACCATTTGTCAGTGAAACAAGGGAAAATTTAAGTAATAAACTGTACTAAATGGTTAAGCCAAAAATTCTGGAAAAATTTTAGTAAAAAGATATATGAGTCTAGTTTCAAGGAAAATTTACGGATTTAGATTTTGAGATTTCTAACTCAAGTTATAGTCAATTTAGTCAGTATGATGCAAATGGACAGTTTTAAATTGTTATGCCCAAATTAGTAGTTAAGTCTGGATTACGAAATTACCTAATTACCCTTAGTGGGTAAATTACCGAATTACGAAATTGTCCGTACGAGCTAAATTATGGAAATTCCCCTAAAGGGTAGAAATACGAAATTGCTTATGGGCCGAAAGGACATATTGATTAATGGGCCAATCTGATATTTTGCTAAATGGGCCAATCTGATATTTTGCTAAATGGGCCAATCTGATATTTTACTAAATAGGCCAAATCTGATATTTTGCTAAATGGGCAAAATCTGATATTTTGCTTAATGGGCTTTTTTGATTAATTGAGATAATGGGCCATAAATTTGTAATAAATATCCGAATAAATTACGGTTGTTATATTGTGATTTGTTATGCATTATATACATGATTTTGCATGGGATGGGATAATATTGAAGAGAAGTTCTGGTGGCTCTGCCACATATTCTGGTAGCTCTGCTACATAATTCTGGTGGCTCTGCCACAAATCTGTAAAGTGGCAATGCCACGTAAATTCTGTTAATCTGGTGGCTTGTCCACAATTATATTTGATATAAATGGCTTAATGCCTGCGACTGGTGTGTTGGCGGGGTGGGTTGACTAAAGATCCCTACAGGTGTGTTGGTTGGTACGGGTGGTGTCCAGCGGATGGAATACTAGGGTTGGTTGGGAATTGCATTTCATATGCATATTATATTCGATACATTATTGTTATTGTAAATAGGCTTAGGCCCAAAATATTGCTAATGGGTTCCGGCCCAATGGATAACGGTAAGGGGATTTCACACTGAGTTCTTGTAACTCACCCCCTTTCTCTTAACCCTTGTAGGTAATGCTTGATGATATGGACTTGGGCTATGGATGATTCGAGGGAGGCCATACTTCAGAAATGGTTTATTTGGACTTTAGACTTCTTTCTCGTTTATTTTATTACTTTATTATTTTGGGTTAAATGTTGTAATAAGGCCTCTAGACTATTTTTATTTTGCTTTATGGTTGGGATGTTTTTATTATTTTTCTTAAATTGTTTAAAAAGGGAATTTTCTAAAAACGTAAATAATGGTTTCCAAAATCGATTAACAAATGGATTTCAAAATAAACTTTTACAAATACTTTTAATACGGATATTTTCTCTTGAACTATTAATGATATTTTCAAAAGACTCGGATTCTCTGTCGAATTTTCAACGTCGTTTTCAAGGTCACGGTTTTGTAAGATCATTAGTTCAAATATATCGATTTATCAATCAAATCTTCGAGGTTAGTAGTATTTTATCAAATCAAACTTGTTTTCTTGATTTTAACAAAGCAATATTTTAGTACGAATAAAAAGGGTTTAACATGTTTTGCTCGTGTGACATACCAAATCCGCTCATAACGCATGGGCCGGGTTTGGGGTGTTACAATGCCACTGTCCCAGACAAGGTCTTACACGAATCAATACAATGCCAATGTCCCAGACATGGTCTTACACTTAAATCTCATATCGATGCCAACGTCCCAGACGTGGTCTTACACGTAAATCTCATATCAATGCCAACATCCTAGACGTGGTCTTACATGAAATCTCGAATCAATGCCAACGTCCGAGACGTGGTCTTACATTATATTAAATATCGAACACCTATGTCATGACATATATAATCCTATCTATTCCTAGGTTTGTACGAGACTTTAAAGACTTGATACGTTGTCGATACTATCTCGGATCTCATATAGTATCATCTCGAGCATTATTCATAGTAATCCCAATTTCATATATGCACAAATAAATCAATTCAAATACATTTATTTTTATATTGACTTACATCGTACAGGAGGAACGAAAACGAACGGCTATTCAACTATTTTTTATTTCCCACGATCTGAGTCTGTTTTCTTCAGCTCTTGATCTATACATATTCAAATTTAACCCTTTTATTCACCAAAACATTCAATTCAATCCAAGAACACACATTTAGGGCAATTTACAAATTAGCCCTCACATTTTCCCATTTGGACATTTTAGCCCCTATTTCACAAAATCATAAAATACACAAAATCTCATGTCACCCATGCCTAGCTAAATTTTCATGTAGCTCATACAAGTCCACACATTTCATTTATTTCACAATTTAGTCCTTCAAAATATTATTTCCACAATTAACCCCAAAATACTCAAATTCACTAAAAATACAAATACAAAATATGCTAATCAAACACATATATTCCATATTTCATCATCAAATATTTCAAAGCTCATGTGTTCATCAAAGACACATCTCAAAATCAACATCAATTCTCAAAATTAAGACATTGGTTTTGTAGTTCTCGAAGCAACGATTGCAAAAACATAGAAATTATCAAAAACGGATCAAAAACTAACCTTGAATCAAGCCTAAACCATGGCTGAAACCCTTGCTTACTCCCTTCTTTCTTTTCTTTCAATATTCGGCTAGGTGTAGGGTGATAATGGCTTATTTTAAGCTTTATTTTATTATAAACATGTTATTTATCCACTTACAAAAATAACCTTTCATTTAACATATAAAACATATATATAATAATGTTATTTTGTCATTTAACCAACCACTTACTAAATAATGGCTTAATTGCCTCATAAAGCCACAGCATTTAAAAGCCATAACACATAGGTGCTTTAACAAATAGCTTCCAAATTTTGCATCTTTCACAATAAAGTCCTCATGCCAAATTAAGCAAACAAATGGACAAATTAACTCACAGAACTTTAACACATGCTAAATCATACACTGAAGACATAGAAAAAATATTAAAATATTATTCTAACTCGGATTTGTGGTCCTAAAACCACTGTTCCGACTAGGGTCTAATCCGGACTATTACAAGTCTTGCATGTGCATGAGTATAAATGCTCCTTCCTTGGTGCACAAGCTCTGTATCCAGAATGGTGTAAGGAGGTATCGGAGGGTTGATACATGTGATGATGAAAAGAATATACGAGATGTAATATTTTGCCTCCCATATGGCACTCGTGCAAACCGTGACTAGTGAATACACGACTTTGTGGGGGAAGACTTATGTGTTCAAAATACAAGGAGGAATGACAGAGGTATAGAGGTTATGATTGGTATAATGGCTCTAAGGAGCGATATGAAGATACAGGAAAAATGGTTTTTTGGAACTAGGATCAGAAGCTAGCACAAGGAAGGGAGTATGCATATAAAAGGTTGAATATTGTGTAAAACAAAGTGTGAACGTTGCATGAAAGTGGAAAAAGTGCAATAGACAGTCATGAAATGGGTAATCATCAAAGATGGCATACAAATACAGTAGTTGTACTTAGTGTCTGCAATATGTGGGTCTCCAATAGTAGATAATGTCTGCTAGGGGGTTGTGTCTATTTACAAAAGTATCCTCCAGTGGGTACTTTAGAATAGGAAAAATTATATTTGCCAGAAGTGGCATACCATTTTTTTGGTCTAAGTCCTAGTCAACGAGATTATATTGCGGGATTATATTTTCTTCGGACTCACTAAGTTCTTATAAACTTACTTAGTTCTTTTCTTCTTATTCTCAAGCTTTTAGGTTGGACGTATCGTACAGGAATTCAGCCATATTTGTGAGCCAAATATTGTCTTAGTGTAACATGTAATTTTTGGGGTATTAAGATGATTTTTAGTTGCCACCAGTTAGAATTTAATAGCATGTATTTGGACACGTTATTTTGAAATCCTGGATGTTTATTGTGTGGCCTTATTGGGCTTTAGGCCCAATGGTTTTATGTGACACCAAACTTTGGAAATGAATTTTTAAACCATTGCTTGAGTGATAACTTATTTGCATCTTAATTCGAACTTGTGAACATTTAATAGGTTTCCACCAAATGCAGTTTACTTATATCCCAACTATAAGTGGTGTAATGTTATTTTAAATTGCTTTCACCTTATTATATGTTTTTTTTAACGTTGGAACATCGCTCCAGCAAGCGGGTTTCTACCGAGCTAAGTTGTTTGGGTTTTCTAATGGGTTCGTCAATTCAATGGTTTTAACTAGTGACGTTTCATACCCGAATCCGATGACTAGGTCGAGCGTGGTGTTATAAATTTACACATCTAGGTACATGCCATATATAATGAGTTTCAAACAATCAAAAGTCTACTGAATCAGAGGAAAGATGGTGTGAGCTTATCGTAGATCTGATCAACATGTTCCGAACATCCAAAATCTATAGGGAAAGTAGTAACCACGGAGTAAGTATTACGAATACTTAGTAAGCTCATACGATATAAAAAATTAATTTACCTCAAATAACAAGTACATATGTAAAAACTAACAAATATAATCAAGTTTACCTAACACATCAATGCACAATTACAATAAGGTGAGTTATACTCATATTAATCTATCCAGAACTCATTAATAGGTATACATATAATCAAACTTGACCTTAGATCATTCACTATGATATCCTTGAGAATTTTTCACAACACATTTTGTTTTCACCTTCCGTATTAATTGTATTACCCGATGAAACTCAATAAACAACTCAATTACACAGGTATTAATCAAATCAGAGGCTCATCCGAGCTAAACATATAATCATGTCAAGTTATTCGTCAGGGCTAAACCTTTATATCGACATATCAAATAGCTTGACCAAAGCTATATATACATGTAAGGTTACCACTCCAAGCTAAACCTTTAAAACGATAACAGATTACTAGTCTAGGCTAAATCTATGTCACACGTATCTTTGAGTCTGCAACAAATGCTGGAGCTCAATATAATTAGAAACCAATCTATAACCATGTGTAAGTTACGTTTATGACGTTTCATCAATGCAATTTCCACCATACAAGTTCATAGTTATCTAATTTCAATTTAATCTAAATCCCACCTTTTTTTGAACTAAATTGCAAACAAATCAAAGTTCACCAAAATTATATATATTCAGATCATAACATACATATGGATCAAAATATTAATATACCATGTGAACTAAGTTGACAAAATCAGCAGACTAGTTACACCGTAAGGACTAATCAATATTTTTTCCTTTTCCTTGATTATACTCAACTTGAGTCAAATCCCGATTTATATAGTAATTAATTTTCAAAATATCAATTCCAAATATCATATAACAACATTTTATATGCATATGAAAATGAATGTTCACTTTATAGAAATTCCCTAAAATTTTGCATTTTATTCATTTTGGTCTGAAAATCGAAACTGTCATAACTTTCAAATTTGAGCTTCGATTTTGAAATTGATCTAAGTTTTATCCTTCAGCCCTCTAATACCTATAAATATAGAAATTTCATGCAAAAATTGAATTTATTACATTTTAGTCCCTATGTTCAAAACTAATTATTCTCACTTTACAAACTAGTCCTTTTTTTCATATCTAAGCTCAAAACTTCTCAATTTAATACCAAAAGCTTCAAGGTTCATCAATGGAACTTTTTTTAACTTTAACATTTTCACAAATTAATCCTTAGGCTAGCTAAATCAAGCTATAACGATATCAAAAACATAAACTTAACAAGAAATGAGCTCACCAATTGAAGGACTGAAGCTTGGTGTTTAATGGTCAAATTTCCATGGCTTCCTTACATGCAAAGTCAATGATGGATGTAGAAGAACAAGAAGAAGAGAGATTTCTCTTTCCATTCACTTTCCTTTCTTTTAATTTCCTAAATGATTTTTAAATTTTTAACATTTAAAACACCAAAATTGGGCATTAATCGTTCACTATAATAAGAAAGATGAGTAATTGCCATTTTAAACCTTAAACAGTTTCTAATTAAGCCTTTTAACTAATAAAAATCAATAACGATTAACTTTTACAATTTTTACAATTTAGTCATTGTATTTTAATTAACTATCAGTTCACTAAAATTATCAAACCAAAATATTAATATAAAACTATACTAAACTCGTAAATATTAATAAATAATATTTGTTGACTCGATTATCAAAATATGGGGTTCCGAAACCATCATTTTTGGTTCCACTAAATGAGTTGTTACATGGTTTCTACAAGTTTCACAGGTCATTTGTAATATAATTTATACAATAGGGTACAGGAGTACTCCGAGGATCGAACTCACAAGAGTCGATAATTAAGTGAAATCTAGTTACAAACATGCAAATAAATAGTCTAAACAACTATTCACTAGATACTACAATAAGCCATTCAAGAGTTTGATAATAACAATTAATTAACAAAAATTTGCAAAGGACTAAATTGTAAAGAAAAAAAACTACACGACTATCAAATACAAGCAAATACAATAACAGAATGCAGTTGGTTGATTTCCATGTGGTTGTTTGACTTTCAAATTAGGGACCTAAATTGATATTATTGTTAAATTTGCTCCATTTTAACTTTTGGCCTTAACTTTACCAATTTAGATAAATTAGTCTGGTTTATCTCTCGACCTCACTGACTAGCCTGAGACTTATCAAATTGGTGCCTGTAAATTGAAAAATATATAGGATTTTTCCTATGCAATTTATCACCTTTTTACTTAAATCCGTTGTTAAAACTAAGTAATTGTTTAATAAATTAATACAATATGCGAAAATATAAAATTAGGACATAGAAATTATTAAAATGTGATTTTATGCTTTATTATATAGTTTTCATGCATAAAATAGCTTATTTTATATTTATTTGAGCATATTATATTTTTAAGACATAAAATAGGCCATGCATGATTAAATTAAATAATAAAATATAAAATTATATTTAATAATTCATTTTAAATATTTCATTAATAATTTGGGTTTTAATTATTTATTTATTTTATTCTTTGGTCATTTAAATTATTAATTTATTTTGGACAAGTATGATAGCTTTGTTGGATTACAAAAACTGTCCAAATTAAAGACCAAGTCAACCCAATTTCGACTGCACATGGCTGTCCACATAAACCACTTTTTGGTTTAATTACACAAAGTCCTTGCAATGTTGAAGAAATTAGAGATATGCCCGAATATTTACATTTAACCGAGTCTCAATCCTGAGTTGTTATGGCATTTAAATTGCTTAAAAATGAAGCAAAATTCAACTCAAAATCCACTAATCATGGCCGACCACTCATTGAAGAAGCTTGAAGAGACTAAAACCTCTCTATTTTTAGCAAAATACTCTCCTCTCTTCACCTATAAATAAGACTTCATTTCACCATCATCCCTCATCCCTCATCATTCTCTCTTTTCTCTCAATTCTCTTTAGCATTTTCTATTCTCGACGCCTAGCATCATGTAACACCCTAAAAATCTGAGTGTTGTTATATAGCATGATTCGGTGTTTAGATTTTGAAGGAAAATTTTCTTACTTTTATTTTCGTATTTAGTATAGTCTTGAAGAAGAGTATAGCATAAATTGGGTAAGGAATAATTTTTAGTTTGAGAATTTAATGAAGTGGAGCAAGTGGCATTGACACATAAGTTAATTAAAGTGTCAAAGTGTAGCATAAGATGAGTATATAGTATGGTGGTGTTGGCGCATGAGTTGTAGCATGAGGGGGAAGGTTTGAATCCCTTGTTTAGCATTTAGATGAATTTTTTATTTTTAATTTTTCTGCACATGTATAGCAAGTGTCGGCCAAGTGCATATATGGTAAGTGTTGACCTTGTTATTTTTGGTTAGTATATCAAAGGATTAAGGAAATTGTTAACTTATGGAAGGGAATCAAGAAAATTTGGAAAGATATGGGGACATGGGGCAAGTATCAAGGAAAATGTTATGGAAACAAATTCATGGTCATTTGACCAATGAATTTGGACGGCAATGTGGACTAAAGGGGAGCCGAATTTTGGGTGTTAGTTTGGCTAGGATTTGAAATTTCTTTTGGTCATTCCTAGCAACTTTGTGCAAAATTTTGCATTCCTCTTCTCAACTTTTCCCTTTGGCCGAAATTGAGCATTTGGTAAGCCTAAAATTTTTGACCATTTGGTCATTTTTGATCATCCTTTTGGTATTCTTTTTGTGCCTTTTCTCTTTAGTGCCAAATTTGTTAACACCAAAAGACCATTCCCTACTTTTCTCTCCTTTTCTCCATTGCCGAATGTGCTTTGATCTTAAACTCATCTCTTTCTTTCTCTTTTCCTCTCTTTGAAAACCGAATCAATACCATACCTTTCTTTCATCTTTTAATTCTTTTCAACCATATTTCTCCATTAATTCTCTCATGGCCGAATACTAGTGTGCCCATAGCCGAATTAATTCTTTTCTCTTTTCTTTGATAATACATAGCCGAATCCTCCATCACTTCTAAACATTTCTTTCTCGATCATCCATTTTTCAATCGTGGACGTTAGGTAAAAGTTCTTTTAGTTAATTTTTTATTTTGGCCGAATATTGATGGTGGTAAGAGGATCTCATTAGATCGAAATTATGGTTCATCCTATTAACGTTTTATTTATTAAATTTTAGTGCGATAGTAGAAGATTGGGACTCAAGTGTTCGAAAGCATCGTAGAAACGTTGGAATCGATTTATTGTGGTAAGGAAATCACATCCTTAAAACCTTTAGTATTATTTTCGATATATTAGTAGAATGGTTAATAATCTATTGTCTTTGAAGACATTCAAAATAGGGAAGAAAAGGGCGGTGTTTAGTCTTCGAAAGAGGGGAGGTTCCGTTAATCCCCCTAAGTATAAACAAAGGACTATTTCGGGAATCCGAGATTTTCCACCGGGTTGCGGACGCTCAACCGAGGAAAATCAACTGTTTGAAGTCGTTCGTACTCCCGAACCATTATTTGTTCGTGGATTTGATTCGGTTAACGAACCATCAATCGGAGAGAAACCGCGAGTGGAAGTGGTTCAAAAATCCGAGGGTAAAATTTTAGATCGTTATTTTTAGATCGGTTTTATTAATAAATTATAGTGTTCTAAATTATCGTGATACGTATAGGTGTTGAGGAGCGAGAAAGTCTAGTTCTCACTATAACCAGGTGTGTAACTTCACACTCATCTTTCGGGTTAGATATCAAACTGTGAGTACTGTGTTAAAATCGTGAAAACAGTAAAAACGGAAATTTGGTAGTAATCAATATTTTCTTGTAAATACATGAAAACGGTTAAAACCGAGAAATATGCGAAAAACTGTTAAATTGCTAAAATGGGCCGTAAACCTGCTAGATCGATAAATTAGGCCAAAAATATTCTAGTTCGATAAATGGGCCAAAAATATTCTAGTTCGATAAATGGGCCAAAAATACTCTAGTTCGATAAATGGGCCAAAAATATTCTAGTTCGATATATGGGCCAAAGTCCGCTAAATTGCTAAATGGACAATTTACTAAATTGTTTTATGGGCCCAAATGAAATGTTTTATGATAAACCCATTTATAATTATGGATTGTATAATAAATTATTTCATGGCTATATTTTGTTATACATACACGATTGCATGGGGCGGGGTATTTGTTGAAGAGAAGAATGGCCTGTTGCCAAAAATCTAGTTCGGTGGCTATGCCACAAATTTTGGCTTAATGCCTCTAGTTCGGTGGCTTTGCCACAAATTATTTTGGCTTAATGCCTCTAGTTCGTGACAATGTCACAATCTAGTTCGATGAGTGCACTACAATTTTATTAAAAGGCATAATGCCTACGATTGGTGTGTTTGGCGGGGTGGGTTGACTTGATCCCCACAGTGTGTTGGTTGGTGCGGGGTGTTAGCGGATGGATTCTAGGCTTGGGTTGGGAAATTCATCTACATGCATTATATTTATTTTATTTTATTTTTAATTTATGCTATATTGTTAAAATCTGCAATTGGGCTCAAGCCCAAAATAAATGCCTTGATGGTTTGGCCCAACAACGGTGGTAAGTGAGTTACACACTGAGTTCTTTGTAGCTCACCCCGTTTCTTTATCCATTTCAGGTAATGGAAATTGATGTGGACTTGGGCCGGAGATGACTTGGTGGAGGCCATACTACAAGCATGGGTTTTTTTTTAAACTATGAACATTAATTTGGTTACTTATTTTAATTACTATCTTGGTTTGATGCAATAAGGCCTCTAATTATGTTTTTATGGATTTTATTATGTGGATGGATTTAAATTTTGTTTTAAGACTCTTATTATGGGCTTATATTAAATTTATATGGTTTTCTTAAAAATACTGTTTTATAACATTTTGAACAATTAAATTATTTTCTTTAAAATTTCTTCCAAATTCCTTTATAATGACTTTAAGGTTTTGGATAAATATTTTTTTCTAAATGATAAGTTTTAAACAAGTATTTTCTTGAAACATCAGTTTCAAATCCTCGTACTAAATTTTTCATTAAATTCTATTTTCAAAAGGGTTTTGTAGCACTACTTTACAATAACCACTCGAGATTAAAGAAATGTTTGATTGGTGTGACAAACCAAACTTCGTCTAAACGCATAGACCTGGTTTGGGGTGTTACACATCATCTCTTCATAGAGATTTTACCAATTAAACCTCTTAAAGGACCCTTGGTCGGCCACCTTAAAGAGCCATCAGCAAAGGAGCAAAGCGAAGGAGAGAAGGAGTCTCATTGAGCAGAGTCTTGGGTCACAGCCACTTTGATTTGGGTTTAATCTTTCTTTTTTTTGATTTAATCTGAAAATGTTTGATATGTGTTCTTTGTTCTTTTTACAACAATGTTAGCTTAATTTTATTTAAGCTAGGATGATTGCTTTGATTAAATAATATTTATTTGATTCATGCTTATAATGTTTGTGCCTCAATCGGTCATGTTTTTAATTAAAATCAAGTCTGTATTTCGTTCATACGTGATTGAAATGCACCTGAATTAGCTAAGCGATCCTAACCAAACGACGGCTAGTAGAAACATAATTGAAATGTGCATGCTCAATTTAGATCCTAACTTGATTAAATTGTAGGTTGCATAACAAATCTAACCAAGCTCTGCTATCTGCATAGTTTTTAGATTTGTGTGATTAAACTGTTTCAAACCTAACATGTCCCTGTTACCTCACATGAATGCTAAGAAACCCTTAGTAAATAAGGATCAGTAAAATGCATATTTACTAAGTAAAAGATTCTGAAAGGACCTAATATGGTTTCCAACCTCATGAAAGATCGAGTTGCCATGGAGTGTTTTTCCAAATGTTATTAAGCATGTTGATAATAAATTGAGTTTAATTAAAGTAATTGTCCTAGTTTATTTATGTTATAATTGTTGCGAATAGTGTTTAATTTTGTTAAAATCTATTTCATTCATATAGTTTGCATATTTAGGATAATTTGCATTGGGGATCATTACATTTATTTTAATATATTTGACTTTAATCATCACTTCTCAATCATATTGTGTTTTTATTTACTAAGTTGTTAATATAGTTTTACAATTAAGTGATTTATCACAAATACAATCCTTTTGGAGACGATAACTCGATACTTACTTATAACTTGATAATGATTGTGTACAGTTGCACAAACCTACGCGTTACAAGTTTTTGGCGCTATTTCCAGGGATTGTTAACTATTACCATAGTCATTTTTTTGTGAAATTATTTACTTCCAGCTTGGTTTATTTTTGACATTACTAACTTATTCTTTTTAATTTTGTGATTTTCTTTTCAGGTGTTTATAAGCATAGATCGGATTATCGATTTACTCCCTGAAGACCCTGAAATTGAGTGAAGTTTCAAACAAAGAAGACGTGAATGAATAGCTCAAAGACAAGTCGAGATGGACCTTGGAAATCAGAATCAAGAACAAGGTAATGAAGCCGATTGTGTACAAAATCCCATCTTCATTGCCAATGATAGGGATCGCTGCATCAGACAATATGTTTGCCACTTTTCAGTGAGTTAAATCCAGGAATTAGAAGGCCAGATATTGAGGCAACCCAATTTGAATTGAAACCAATGATGTTTCAAATGCTCCAAACGGTGGGCCAATTCAGTGGTATGCCCACAGAAGATCAACATCTCCACCTTCGATTGTTTATGGAGGTGAGTGATTCATTCAAGATAGGCAGTGTGAATGAAAACACATTGAGGTTCAAGTTGTTTCTATACTCGTTGCGAGATCGAGCACGAGCATTGTAACACCCCAAACCTGATCAATACGTTACGACCGAATCTGGAACATTACAGGAAAGAAGATTTGGAAATATTGGCAAAATATCGTGGTATGAGAAAAACGTTTAGTTTTAGTGATTTTATGTTAGAAACTATTCATGGTTTAGTTAACCCAAAGCTTGCTAAACTCTTGTTAAGGGTGGCTAGATGACAAAAACCGGTAGGTCTATTTCCTTATTTTTTTTCTTCCTTAAAAAGAAACTGAATTTTGAAGATTTTGTGCAATGACATTTTGAAACTGATGTTGAAGTATGCGTTCTTTTGAAAATAGGATTAGCAGTGTTGAGAAAAATACCAAGTTAAATTATTTACGACTTATTGTACGTTTGTCACTCATTTGGAAAACCTTCGTTTGCGTTTTAAGAAAAACCCATTTTCCTTATGATTTTTCACATGTATAAAATCAGCATATGATAAAACCCAAAATAAAAAAAATAAAGTTAAAGCAGCCTTATTACAACTTGAAATCCCAAAATAGAAATTAATTTTAAATATAGTTTGAATTTACTTAAGAAACTGCAACGCATGGCCACCTCGAGTCTGTCCCGGCCCATAATCCGCCATCTACTGATTACCTGCAAAATTAGCAAAGGGGTGAGTCATCGAGACTCAGTGTGTACATCCCCATGTAATGCAAATTGGGCATTAGCCCACTCAATACAACACATGTTATATGCATGCAATGCAGCCCAACCCAGATCAGCTCTCCATCCAAACACCTGTGGCATTTTGCCACTTGTGGTTCATAACCACCGTGGTCCTGGACCATTCCTAACCGTAGTCACTTTTGACAAAGTCACTATAATAAAATCGTGGGGCCAACCCACCGTGGTCATAGACCACAGTGACGATCTCTAGCAATATTGCATACGTGGGGCCAACCCACTGTGGTCATAGACCATCGAGATAAGTCACTGTTATAAGCAATCGTGGTATTAACCACCGTGGTACTTAGACTACTCATGACCGTAGCCACTCGTGACATTAGTCACTTTTCTCCCTCATTTCAACCATTCCTGAGCCCATGCTCTTTCATATCATGCACATTATGTATGCAATTTATTTCACAGTAAATAACAAATCATTTATATGCATAACATCCAAAATATACATACATACAGTTTAACAATGATAAAAGTATCGAGAACTTACCCGTCGTCTCCAACCTTACCCGTAAGGGTAGTTAACATTTCATAATAGTTATTTCGGCTTCTCGCCCTTTTTCAGTTAATAGCGCAATAACAACAATAATGAAGGCGTGTGAATAGTACACACCTGATGACAAGTAAGGTAATACCCTCTACGTCGACGCTTTCACTTGCAGGAACGACAGCTATCTGCCTATCCCAAACAGACGTTGGCTCTCTCCTACAGCCCGATGGGAAATCTCGAACCGCCGACACTGCACGCTTCTTAAACTTTGGAACAGGGGTTACAGACACACTCCCCTCCCTGGCTTGATCATTTCTTGCATCCATGAATAGCCTTTATCAGTTACTTAAAAGAAAAAGAACGCTGATCACTACACCCAAAAGATTTGATTTAAGAAGGGCATCACGAATGAATCCCTGCCAAACGAAATAACGAAAGATTCCTTACCTTGATTTCTAGTGAATAACATTAACTGATTCGGCTTGCAGCTTTAGGTGATCCCCTAAACATTTCACAAGTTAGAGGATAGTGCTTCAAAAATGAATACAAAATGGCCAAATGGCCTCAACGGAACCTAAAAGAGGGCCCTCCCCTCATTCGGCTATACCCACTTACCAAAAGACTTTTGAAGATCAATGCCGCAAGAAAGATGATCGATAGCAGGAGTGCTTAGATTCGACCCAAGGTAGCGTTGAAACCATTAGAAGTCACCAACGGCTTAACCAAAGGAAGGGAATACTCACCACAATACACCATGCATTCGGCCAAAAGAGAAAGGCCGACAAAAACAAAAGAAAAAGTCTTGAAAGAAGCGAACTCACCAAGTCGACTGCTGGTCAGAGTAGAGAACGATGGGGCAAGAGATATTCGGCACCTGACAAGGATGAAGATAGAGGATTCGAAGAAGAAAAGAAGAGGATAGCAGGGGTTTCGGTTGTGGCAAGAGAAATGATGATAGGAGAGAGGTGCGATTTTCGTGTTTAAGGAGAGAGCAATGAAGATGAAGAGATTCGGCAAGGCTTCAAGAGTTTCTGCCACACAAGAAAGGGGAGAAAGATATGGAGAAATGAATGATGAGGGAAAATTGAGAAAAGAAGAAAAGAGAAAGAGTGCAATAGGTTTCGATTTTTACCAAATACAGATGAAGCAAATAGGTCTTGAGAGTTGCGACAATCAGAGAATAATGCGAAGAGAAGAGGCAAACGTGTTTCAGTTTTTGCTAGCAGAGAAATGAAGAGAAAGGTTCAAAACAAAAATAGAAAAGAGAGTGTTTCCCTAATCGGTTTTCCAACACTATGCTCAATGTGACTCTAAGAAGAAATCGGCACAACAAGGCACCTCTAAGACCGATTGAACCACCACCAAAAGAGGGACCAAGTGCCACTAGCCTTAAGATTTCGGCACACCCAACTAGACCCCCAACTGAAACCTCTCCCCCCTTCTCAAGTTTCCCTCAACCGGCCATTACTTCCATCCACTTCAAAATCCCTTACTTTGCTCCTACATTCACTCTTGTTCATCCATTCAAAATAATTTGAATAATTCAAACTCCTCCTTTTCCTCATGGCCTCCCATTCAAGTCATTTGACTCATTCAACACCTATCCATGCAGTGCCCTTGCCAATCCACCACTCAAGCTCCTTAGGTGCAAAAATAAAGTTCCTCATTGCTGACAACGCAACTCGAACCTCTTCTCCTTGCATCTTCTCCCTTGTGACGCCACTTCAAGCACTCTAAGTGGCGCCTCCTTGCCACTTTACCACCACTTTACTTGTGTTAACAAAACATAATTAAATACCCATAGGGCCTGCCTCAACTAGCTCTTCCCCTCAAGTGCCTAAAAATAAAATTTCACCAAGGCTCAGGCTTAACCCTGAGCCTTCCCGGGACCCCCAAACACATCAAAACAACAATCAAAACATATTAACACACAGCAATACACAATAATGCCCAGCCCCTAATTCCAGGATGTTACAGTTCTACCCCCTTAAAGAAGTTTCGTGCTCGAAATTTTACATGGTCAAAAGAGATGAGGGTATTGCTGTCGCATCACATCCTCTGGCTCCTATGTGGCTTCCTCTGAACCATGATTCTGCCACAACACTTTAACCAATGGAACCATCTTTCTCCACAACACGTTAATATCTTGATCTAGGATTTGAATTGGTTCCTCATCAAAAGATAAGTCAGGCCTCACTTCGATTTCTTCCACTGGCTCTATATGGGATGGATCCGATCGGTAGCGCCTTAACATTGAAACATGAAATACATCATGGATTTGTCCCAGCTTCGAAGGTAGCTCGAGCTGATAAGCTACTTGTCCTACACGTTTCAACACACGATAAGGCCCAATGAACCTGGGGCTCAATTTACCCTTCTGTCCAAACCTTAGAACTTTCTCCCACAGTGAAACCTTTAAGAAAACCTGATCCCCCACAATAAATTCTATATCCTTACGCTTCAAATCCGCGTAGGATTTCTGCCTGTCAGAAGCTTCCTTCAATTGAGTCTGAATCAACTTAACCTTGTCCTCTGTTTCAGAAACCACTTCTGGGCCCAACACCTGACGCTTACCCAACTCTGTCCAGCAAGTAGGAGTGCGACATTTTCGACCATACAACGCTTCATAGGGCGCCATCTTAATGTTAGATTGGTAACTGTTGTTGTATGCGAATTCTACCAACGGTAG
Organism: Gossypium bickii; assembly: GCA_025503065.1. Classification (NCBI taxonomy): domain Eukaryota; kingdom Viridiplantae; phylum Streptophyta; class Magnoliopsida; order Malvales; family Malvaceae; genus Gossypium; species Gossypium bickii. The sequence continues at coordinate 56,529,938 of CP106714.1, read as the reverse complement.
GAACTCCTCCCAACTACCCCTAAAGTCAATGACACAGCCTCTTAGCATGTCTTCCAAGATCTGAATTACCCTTTCCGACTGACCGTCAGTCTGTGGATGAAACGCTGTGCTGAAATCCAATCTCGTCCCCAATGCTTGATGCAATGCCTTCCAGAACCTCGACATAAACCTGGGATCTCTGTCTGATATGATAGACACAGGTACCCCATGCAATCTCGCAACCTCAGCCACATACAATTTGGCTAACTTTTGTAGTGAGTAATCAACCCGAACCGGTATGAAATGAGCAGACTTTGTCAATCGATCTACAATTACCCACACCAAATCTTTCTTGGTAGGCGTAAGGGGTAGCCCACTCACAAAATCCATCGTTATTCTCTCCCATTTCCAAAGTGGTATCTTTACTAGCTGTAGCAACCCCAAAGGCTATTGGTGTTCCTCTTTTACTTGCTGACACGTCAAACACTTACTCACAAATTCAGTTACCTCCCGCTTCAGACCCGGCCACCAAAACTGTTCTCGCAAATCCCATACATTTTACTCCCACCAGGATGCATAGCGTATGGGCTACTATTCACTTCCTGAAGAATCTTCTGTCTTAACTCTAAATCTTTTGGCATACAAGTCTTTCCTTGAAAGAACAATACCACATCACTGTTCACCCCAAAATCTGCTGCCTTATTACCTGCTACAAACTGGAATTTCGCACTCAATGATTCATCAGACAACTGCTTCTCTTTAATCTGACTGACCCAACAAGGCCTTACTTGCAGCTCCACTAATAAACTTCCATCGTCCTACAAACTGAGATGGGCAAACATAGCCCTCAAGTTCGATATCACTTTATGGCTCAACGTGTCTGCCACCACGTTAGCCTTACCTAGGTGGTACTCAATCGAACAGTCATAATCATTTAACAATTCTACCCACATCTGCTGTCTTAAATTCAACTCCTTTTGGGTAAGGAGATACTTCAGGCTCTTGTGATCGGTGTATATAATGGACTTCTCCCCATACAAGTAATGTCTCCAGATCTTCAGTACAAACACTACTGCAGCCAATTCTAAATCATGCGTGGGATAATTCACTTCATGTGGTCTCAACTGTCGAGACGCATATGCCACCACCTTCCCTTCTTGCATTAACACACAACCCAACCCTGTGTGTGACGCATCACAGTACACAACAAAATCTTTCCCAACCTCAGGCTGAATCAGCACCGGAGCCTCAGTCAAGATCTTCTTCAGCTTCTTAAAACTTTCCTGTTGCTTATCTGACCAGACAAATGGTACCCCTTTCCGTAACAACTTGGTTAGCGGCGCAGCTATCAATGAGAACCCTTCCACAAATCTTCTGTAATACCAAGCCAGACCAAGAAAACTCTGAATTTCTGCCACAGACCTAGGCGGTTTCCAATCCAACACAGCTTCAACTTTCCGAGGGTCAACCCTAATCCCCTCAGCAGACACAACATGACTCAGAAAGGTAAATTCCCTCAGCCAGAATTCACACTTACTGAATTTGGCGTATAACTATTTCTCTCTCAGAATTTGCAGAACCACCCGAAGATACAAATCATGCTCCTCTTCTGATCTTGAATAAACCAGATATCATCTATAAATACCACGACAAACAGGTCCAGATAGGGTTGGAATACCTGATTCATCATGTCCATAAACGTAGCTGGTGCATTGGTCAATCCAAACGGCATAACCAAGAACTCACAGTGACCGTAATGAGTTCGAAAAGTTGTCTTATGGATATCCGCCTCTTTGACCTTAAGTTGGTGATAACCTGACCTTAAATCTATCTTTGAAAAGACTGAAGCGCCTCGCAACTGATCAAACAAATCGTCTATCCTAGGCAGCGGGTACTTGTTCTTGATTGTCAACTTGTTCAACTGCCTATAGTCAATGCACATCCTCATAGACCCATCCTTCTTTTTAACAAACAATACCAGCGCTCCCCAAGGTGACACACTGGGTCGGATAAAACCCCTATCCAATAGTTCCTGAATTTGGGCTTTCAGTTCCACCAACTCATTTGGCGCCATTTTATATGGGGCAATAGATACTGGCACTGTTCCTAGAAGAATATCAATACCGAATTCCACTTCACGATCCGGAGGTAATCTTGGAAGCTCTTCTGGGAAAACATCAGAGAACTCTCTTACTGTTCTTACATCCCCTACAGTTAACTCATTGGCTTCTAGAGCCCGAACAAAAGTTAAGAATGCCTCACACCCTTTTCTCACCATTCTTTCAGCCTTTAAAGCGAAAACTACATTAGACAAGTAGTTCCTCCTTTCACCTATCACTACCACCTCATCATCCCCAAGAGTCCTTAACACCATGCGCTTGGTAGCACAATCCAAGTTTGCTTGGTACTTCACTAACCAATCCATACCTAAGATTAAATCGAACTCCTGGAATGGCAGTTCCATCAGATCAGCCGAGAAAACCATCCCTTGCACTTCTAAAGGCACACTCCTAAAGAGTTTATTCACCACTACAGATTGTCCTAAAGGGCTAAGTACAGTCATCCCCTAGTCTATGTTCAGAGTTCTAGACACAGTACTATCAACATAGGAATGTGTTGATCCAATATCAATCAGTGCAGAAAAAGGCAATCCATTAATAAGGAATGTACCGGTTATGACGTCCGGTGCATCACCCTCCTCTCGGCGTCTAGCAGCATAGACAAACCCAGGCTGTCTTGCATCTATGTTCCCAGCACCTCTACTCAGTGCTCCCCGTCCACGACCAAAACCATTACCTCTTCTAGCCGGACCACGGCCTCTCTATAGCTACTAACCACCTCTACCAGGTTGAACATAATTCTGACCTGCGAGTCACATTCTATTTGGCTCTTGCAGACAGTCTTTAACCTGATGATCCACTGACCCACACCTAAAACATATACTACTTCTTGCCCAGCACTCCCCAAAATGGAACTTCCCGCATGTAGAACATTGTGGTGGTCGACCAGTAGTAACAGGCCTCACAGCTCGGCCCGGCCCATCCAACCTAGGCCTTTTCTGAAAGTTCCAGTAGATCTTGTTGGCCCAAAACTTCTTTTATTTTTACCCTTGTCCCTATCCTAATTCTATCTCTCAAAACGCTTTACCTCCTTGGCTATCTTAGCCTTCTCAACCAAGGCAGCGAATTCCCTCTCCTGTTGCGGAGCTATCAGTACTCACAACTCATACCTCAGGCCATCCTCAAATCGAACACAACGCTCATGATCTGTAGCCACAATACCACGAGCATACCGGCTTAGGCGCAAAAATTATGCCTCATATTCGCCCACCGACTTACTCCCCTGCACCAGGTTTAGGAATGTCTTACACTGAGCATCCACATAGCTCGACCCGATATATTTCCCCTGGAACGCAGACTTAAAGAAGTCCCAGGTGACGCGGTCTACCACGGTACCCTCTCTAACCGTGAGCCACCATTGGTAGGCCACATCTCGAAGAATAGACACAACCCCTTTCAGCTTTTCCTCCACAGTGCAGTCAAGATCATCCATAATCCGTTCCACTGCTTCTAGCTAGTACTTGGCTACAGTCGGAGCCACACTCAAAATGCCCCTAAACATTTCAACCCCGTTCGCTCGAAGTCGCTCAGGCACCGATTTCCAAGCCATTGACCCAATGCTCGCTCCAGCTACTCTCTCTAGAACGCGCAACATAGCCTGAGACACAACATCGTCTCCACTAGTTTGATCTTGGAATTCCGCTTCTACAACTGGCAATGCTGGTACTTCACCTTCCGGCCCATGCTCAGATTATGAATGCTCAGCCTCAACATCTCAGCCTCTTCCACGGCCTCGCATCCCGCGTCCGTGTCCTCTAGTACGTATTACTACTAACGCGAGTTTAATCTGATTTAGAGTTTTATGAGTCAAGTTTTGTTCCAATATTTATTATAGAGCAGTTTTATGTAAATTGCAGTATGAGTGATTCTCTTCATTTCCATGCATACCTAGGGTTTTAGTCTCTAAAGTTGCACCTCATAGTATAAGTAATCATTGCATAACATACACAGTTCATACAAAACAATCCACAGTCAGAGAACTTACCACGAGGATTCGGTGCCGGAGACTCGGGTGCCATGCTTCTAAAAGACATATATATTACAAAATCATTTTCTGGCCATCTTTTAAAACATTTTAAACCCCCATACCCACGGTCGAGTTTTTGAAACCTCGCTCTGATACAACAATTGTAACACCCCAAACCCGGTCAATACGTTATGACTGAATCTGGAACATTACAGGAAAGAAGATTTGGAAATATTGGCAAAATATCGTGTTATGAGAAAAACGTTTAGTTTTAGTGATTTTATGTTAGAAACTATTCATGGTTTAGTTAACCCAAAGCTTGCTAAACTCTTGTTAAGGGTGGCTAGATGACAAAAACCGGTAGGTATATTTCCTTATTTTTTTTCCTTCCTTAAAAAGAAACTGAATTTTGAAGATTTTGTGCAATGACATTTTGAAATCGATGTTGAGGTATGCGTTCTTTTGAAAATAGGATTAGCAGTGTTGAGAAAAATACCAAGTTAAGTTATTTGCGACTTATTGTACGTTTGTTACTCGTTTGGAAAACCTTCGTTTGCGATTTAAGAAAAACCCATTTACCTTAAGATTTTTCACATGTATAAAATCAGCATATGATAAAACCCAAAATAAAAAAAATAAAGCTAAAGCGGCCTTATTACAACTTGAAATCCCAAAATAGAAATAAATTTTAAATATAATTTGAATTTACTTAAGAAACTACAACGCATGGCCACCACGAGTCTGTCCCGACCCATAATTCGCATCTACTGATTACCTGCAAAATTAGCAAAGGGGTGAGTCATCAAGACTCAGTGTGTACATCCCCATGTAATGCAAATTAGGCATTAGCCTACTCAATACAGCATATGTTATATGCATGCAATGCAGCCCAACCCAGATCAGCTCTCCATCCAAACACCTGTGGCATTATGCCACTTGTGGTTCATAACCACCATGGTCCTAGACCACCCGTGACCGTAGTCACTCGTGACAAAGTCACTGTAATATAATCATGGGGCCAACCCACCGTGGTCATAGACCACCGTGACGATCTCTGGCAATATTGCATACGTGAGGCCAACCCACTGTGGTCATAGACAACTGAGATAAGTCGCTGTTATAACCAATCGTGGTATTAACCACCGTGGTACTTAGGCCACTCGTGACCGTAGCCACTCGTGACATTATTCACTTTTCTCCCTCCTCATTTCAACCATTCCCGAGCCCATGCTCTTTCATATCATGCGCATTATGTATGTAATTTATTTCACAATGAATAACAGATCATTTACATGCATAACATCCAAAATATACGTACATACAGTTTAACAACGATAACAGTATCGAAAACTTACCTGGCATCTCCAACCTTACCCGTAAGGGTAGTTAACCTTTCATAACGGTTATTTCGGCTTCTCGCCCTTTTTCAGTTAATAACGCAATAACAATAACAATGAAGGTGTGTGAATACTACACACCTGATGACGCGTAAGGTAATACCCTCTATGTTGACGCTTTCACTCGCAGGAATGACAGCTATCTGCCTATCTCAAACAGACGTTGGCTTTCTCCCACAGCCCAGCGGAAAATCCCGAACCGCCGACACTACATGCTTCTTGAAACAGGGATTACGGACACACTCCTCTCCCTGGCTTGATCGTTTCTTGCATCCATGAATAGCCTTGATTAGTTACTTAAAAGAAAAAGAATGCTGATCACTACACCTAAAAGATTTGATTTAGGAAGGGCATCACGAATGAATCCCTGCCAAATGGAATAACGAAAGATTCCTTACCTTGATTTTTAGTGAATAACACTAACTGATTCGGCTTGCAGCTTTAGGTGATCCCCTAAACATTTTGCAAGTTAGAGGATAATGCTTCAAAAATGTATACGAAATGGCCAAATGGCCTAAACGGAACCTAAAGGAGGGCCTTCCCCTCATTCGACTATACCCACTTACCAAAAGACTTTTGAAGATCAACGCCGCAAGAAAGATGATCGATAGCAGGAGTGCTTAGATTCGGCCCTTCACTAAAAAGAAATAAGTTAGCCTTTAAACCTTTAGAAGTCACCAACGACTTAACCAAAGGAAGGGAATACTCACCACAATACACCATGCATTCGGCCAAAAGAGAAAGGCCAACAAAAATAAAAGAAAAAGTCTTGAAAGAAGCGAACTCACCAAGTCGACTGCTGGTTAGAGTAGAGAACGATGGGGCAAGGGATATTCGGCACCTGACAAGGATGAAGATAGAGGATTCGAAGAAGAAAAGAAGAGGATAGTAGGGGTTTCGGTTGCGGTAAGAGAAAAGATGATAGGAGAGAGGTGCAGTTTTCATGTTTAAGGAGAGAGCAATGAAGATGAAGAGATTCGGCAAGGCTTCAAGAGTTTCGGCCACACAAGAAAGGGGAGAAAGATATGGAGAAATGAATGATGAGAGAAAATTGAGAAAAGAAGAATAGAGAAAAAGTGCAATAGGTTTCAGTTTTTACCAAATAAAGATGAAGCAAATAGGTCTTGAGAGTTGCGGCAATCAGAGAATAATGCGAAAAGAAGAGGCAAATATGTTTCAATTTTTTGCTAGCAGAGAAATAAAGAGAAAGGTTCAAAACAAAAAGAGAAAAGAGAGTGTTTCCCTAATTGGTTTTCCAACACTATGCTCAATGTGACTCTAGGAAGAAATCGGCACAACAAGACACCCCTAAGACTGATTGAACCACCACCAAAAGAGGGACCAAGTGTCACTAGCCTTAAGATTTCGGCACACCCAACTAGACCCCCAACTGAAACCTCTCCCCCTTCTCAAGTTTCCCCCAATCGGCCATTACTTCCATCCACTTCAAAATCCCTTACTTTGCTCCTACATTCACTCTTGTTCATCCATTCAAAATAATTTGAATAATTCAAACTCCTTATTTTCCTCATGGCCTCCCATTCAAATCATTTGACTCATTCAACACCTATCCATGCAGTGCCCTTGCCGAATCCACCACTCAAGCTTCTTAGATGCAAAAATAAAATTCCTCATTGCTGACGATGCAACTCGAACCTCTTCTCCCTGCAGCTTCTCCCTTATGACGCCACTTCAAGCACTCTAAGTGGCGCCTCCTTGCCACTTTACCACCTCTTTACTTGTGTTAACAAAACACAATTAAATACCCTTACGGCCTGCCTCAACTAGCTCTTCCCCTCAAGTGCCTAAAAATAAAATTTCACCAAGGCTCAAGCTTAACCCTGAGCCTTCCCGGGACCCCCAAACACATCAAAACAACAATCAAAACATATCAACACATAGCAATATACAATAATGCACAGCCTCTAATTCCAGGATTTACAAGCATGGCTCAATTCATTGCCACCAAGTTCCATATCTACATGGCAAGAATTAGCAGAGAGATTTTTGGTTAAGTATTTCCCGCCTAGCAAAAACACTAAGTTGAGAAAGGAGATCACAACTTTCCAACAATTGGATGATGAGTCTTTGTATAAGGCTTGGGAGTGATTCAAGGAGTTACTTCGTAAGTGTCCTCATCATGGGATTCCTCATTGTATCCAGCTGGAGATATTCTATAATGGTCTCAATACACATACAAGATTGATGGTAGATGCTTCTGCGAATGGTGTAAGTTTGTCTAAGTCTTATAATGAGGCTTATGAGATCATCGAGAGGATCGCGAGTAATAACTATAAATAGCTAACAAATTGAATAGCTTCAGGAAGACGTGTAGCCAGAGTTCATGAAGTTGACGCCCCTACTTCGTTATCAGCTCAGGTATCATCTATTTCCTCTATGTTAAAATAGTTTACTGCTAATAGTACTAAAATTTTGTAGCTTAGCCACTAAGTCCGTTTCAAGTAGTTTCCTGTGTGTAGTGTGGGGAAGGTCATTCTTTTAAGAATTGTCCATCAAATCTCAAGTCAGTGTACTATGTGGGGAACCAACATCAAAATAGGAGTGGACAAGGACCCAAGTCCAACTTCCACAATACTTCATGGCGTAATCATATTAATCTTTCTTGGAGCAACCAAGGAAATGGACTGAACAACAACTTATTGTAGCATAGACCCAACCAATCTCAAGGGTTTAATCAGCAAGCTCCAAAACCACCTCAAGCTGAGGCATCAAACAGTTTGGAGAACTTGTTGAAAGCGTACATGGAAAAGAATGAAGCTTTGATCCAAAGCCAAGTAGCAACATTGAAAAATTTGGAAAACCAAATGGGTTAATTAGCTACGGAGCTTTGTAATAGACTGCAAGGAACCTTGTCGAGTGATGCTGAGAATCCAAGAAATTTGGGTAAAGAACATATCAAGGCAGTGGCATTGCGAAGTAGTAAAATTTCGGAACCCCAACTAATTGATGTAGAAGATAAGCCCGTTGAGAAGAATCAACCAGCTATTGAAATTCCTAAACCAAAAGAGTCAGAATCTGTAAACACTAATAAGGTAAATCCTAACTTAGTGAATTTAGATACTTTAACATCTTCTTTGGATGTAAATTTACCTACTCAGAAGAGTTATCTGATTCAACCGAAAGTTCCATCACCTCCATATTCGTAAAGATTGCAGCAACACAAGCAGAAACAAGAGGTACAATTTAAGAAGTTTTTGGATGTTCTGAAGCAGTAAAACATCAACATTCCATTGGTGGAGGCTTTACAACAAATGCCAAATTATGTTAAGTTTATGAAGGATATATTGACCAAGAAGAAACGATTGAGTGAGTATGAGACTGTTGCCTTGACAAAGGAGTGTAGTGCATTCTTGCAAAACAAACTGCCACCAAAATTGAAGGACCCAGGAAGTTTTACTATACCCTGTAACATTGGTGAATCTTACTGTGGCAAATCCTTGTATGATTTAGGAGCAAGTATCAACTTGATGCCTAAGTCTACTTTCAAGATGCTAGGTATAGGTGAAGTAAGACCTACAACTGTGACGCTTCAGCTAGAGGATCGATCTTTAGCATATCTCAAGGGAAAGATCGAGGATGTTTTGGTAAGAGTCGATAATTTTATTTTTCATTTTGATTTCATTGTCTTAGATTTTGAAGTAGGTAAAAAAGTGTTGGTCATCCTTGGGAGACCTTTCTTAGCCACGGGAAGAACGTTAATTGATGTGCAGAATCGTAAACTCACCATGCAAGTTCAAGACGATCAGGTAACCTTTAACATTCTTAAAGCAATGAAATTTCTCGATCCGAAAAAAAAGTGTTCAGTTATGGAAGAGATAGAAACATTGGTTTCTATGGACAGTAATTTTGAAGAATATCCATTAGAAAAAGCCTTAGATCTTGACCCTTTAGATGATGAAGAAGGTGAAGAAAATATAGCTTTGATGGAAGCCAATCCAAGAAATTTTATTCAATCCACACGATTTGAACTGTTGGAGTTAGAAGTCAGAGAATTTGTGCAACCCAAGTTGTCAATTGAAGAACCACATAAACTCGAACTAAAAGTACTTCCTTCCCATTTGAAGTATGTTTATTTAGGTGACTGTTCCACTTTTCCTGTGATAATTTCAGTAGAACTGAAGAAAGATCAAGAGGAGCAACTAATTGTTGTTCTAAAGAAATTTAAGCAATTGGTTGGACCATAGTTGATATTCGAGGTATAAGCCCTTCTTTTTGCATGCATAAAATTATTTTAGAAGAAGGTGAAAGAGCTTGAATTGATGGGCAAAGAAGGCTCAATCCTATTATGAAAGAAGTTGTGAGAAAGGAAGTGATCAAATGGTTAGATGTAGGAATCATCTATCCTATTTCAGATAGTTCGTGGGTAAGTCCGGTGCAGTGTGTTTCGAGGAAAGGTGGAATCATGATTGTTGAAAATGAGCGTAATGAGTTTATTCCAATGAGAACTGTTACTGGTTGGAGAATTTGTATTGATTACAGGAAGTTGAATAAAGCCACTAGGAAGGACCATTTTCCGTTGCATTTTATGGATCAGATGTTAGATCGACTGGCAGGTAATGAAATCTATTATTTTTTATATGGCTATTCGGGATATAACCAAATATTTGTAGCTCCGGAGGACCAACATAAAATAACATTTACTTGTCCATACGGTACGTTTGCTATTAGGCGAATGACTTTTGGTTTACGCAATGCACCTGCAACATTTCAACGATGCATGATGGTAATATTCACTGATATGGTTGAAAATTTTGTTGAGGTTTTCATGGATGATTTTTATGTTTTTGGTAACACTTATGATATTTTTTTGAGTAATTTGGCTAAGGTGCTGAAGAGATGTGAAGAGACGAATTTTGTCCTTAACTGGGAAAAATGTCATTTTATGGTTAAGGAAGGGATTGTCTTAGGGCATAAAATCTCAAAGAGAGGAATTGAAGTCGATAAAGCAACGGTGGAAGTAATTGAATGATTATCAGCCCCAATTAATGTGAAAGGAGTCAGAAGTTTCTTAGGCCATGCCAGTTTTTACCGAAGGTTTATTAAAGATTTCTTGAAAATTTCAAAACGTTTTGTATGTTGTTAGAGAAAGATATAGTGTTTGATTTCAACAAAGCATGTTTGGAAGCTTTTGAAGATATAAAAAAATGGTTAATCTCAGCCCCAATAATCGTTACACTTGATTGGAGCTCACCTTTTAAGTTGATGTGCGATGCAAGTGATTATGTCGTTGGAGCTGTGATGGGTCAAAAAAAAAACAAAGTGTTTCACCTTATTTACTATGCAAGTAGAAATTTTATGGGAGCCCTACTCAATTATACGGTAACTGGAAAGGAACTCTTTGCTATAGTTTTTTCTTTTGATAACTTCCGCTTATATCTTATAGGTACCAAAGTTACAGTATTTACTGACCATGCGGCCATTAAATACTTGCTCATGAAGAAATATGCGAAATTGAGGCTAATTCATTGGATACTTTTGCTCTAAGAATTTGACCTTGAGATCCAAGGCAGAAAAGGTGTCAAAAATCAAATAGCTGATCATCTGTCGAGGTTGAAGCAAGATGAGGTAACTCGATCATGTGTGTCTATCAACGAGAATTTCCCAGATGAACATTTATTTGAGGTAAGTCGAATTCATGAAACACCTTGGTTTGTTGATTTTGCCAATTATCTTGCAAGTGGAATAATTCCTTGAGAAATGATATACCAACAAAGGAAAAATTTCCTTCATGATAGTCGGTATTATTTTTGGGAGGATCTGTTTTTATTTAAACAGTGTGCAGATAATATAATCCGAAAGTGTGTAGCTTAAAGTGAGATAGCTAAGATCTTGTACCATTGCCATTCATCTCCAAGTGGGGGACACTTTGGTGGTTCACGTACTGCAGCAAAGATTTTGCAAGCAGGTTTCTTTTGGCCTACATTATTTAAAGATGCTTATGCTTATGTGAAAAACTGTGATAAATGCCAAAGGATCAGAAATATATCAAGGAGGAATGAGATGCCCTTGACAAAATTTTGGAGATTGAATTATTCGACGTATGGGGCATTGACTTCTTAGGCCCGTTTCCTTCTGTGTTTGGAAACAAGTACATCTTAGTTGTTGTGGACTATGTATCCAAGTGAGATGAAACTGAAGCATACCCTACAAATGATGCTAAGGTAGTCATACGATTCCTACATAAGCATGTGTTTACACGATTTGGGACACCAAGAGCTATTATTAGTGATGAAGGTTCTCACTTTGTGAACAAATGGCTTAAGTGGTTGCTTGAAAAATATGATGTGAAGCACAAGATTGCTACTGCCTATCACCCCCAATCCAATGGCCAAGTTGAAAGAATGAACCGTGAAATCAAAGGTATCCTTGAAAGGGTAGTATGCCTTAGCAGAAAAGATTGGTCTCGAAGGCTCGATGATGCATTATGGGCCTATCGAACAGCAGTTAAGACTATATTAGGAATGACTCATTATCGGTTAGTCTTTGGAAAGGCATGTCATTTGCCATTAGAGTTGGAGAATAGAGCTCACTGGGCTTTGAAGCAGTTGAACTTTGATCTTAAGCAAGCCAGTGAGAGAAGGATGTTACAACTTGATGAGTTGGAAGAGCTGAGGTTGTTTTCCTATGAGAATGCCAAAATGTGTTAAGAAAGATCAAAGAGATGGCATGATAGTCATATACAACCTCGCGAGCTTAAAGAAGGTCAGAAGGTTTTGTTGTTTGATTCAAGGTTGAAGTTATTTACTAGGAAGCTTAAATCCCAATGGAAAGAACCCTATACCATCTACCGAGTTTATCCTTATGGAGCTATTGAATTATACGACAATTACGGAGGTACGTTTAAAGTTAATGGTCAACCTCTCAAATGCTACTGGGATGGTAAAGTTGAGCGAGTTGAATTCTCGTTCAAATTAATAGACCCTTGATTTTTCGTGAACTCGTTTTGTAAATAAACAAATAATTATAACTTATTTTCTTAACTTATTACATTTAATTAATTCTGTCTAAGGAGATTGGAACTTAAGCGGGACCGCTGTGACCCTTCCAACCTTTCCTGGGAATTAATTTAATATAATTTGTTAAGAAGAAATTTTCTAATTAAGATTTAAAATTTTTAAGTTTCATTTGTTTTGTTTAAATTTTAAATTTTTATGTTGATAAAGGGGGTCAAATTTGGCCCAAGTATTAATCAATTTTTTTTTCTTGAGTAAGTTTGTAAATACAGTTTGAGTTTGAAGCCCAAGACAGCAAAAAGGAGGGAAAATCCATACTTTGCCGCTACTCCCATTACTTGCTGCCCAAGTAACCCTAATGAAGCTAAATTTTCGCTACATCTTTCCCTAATTCTTCCCTATATAAACTCTTCTTCATTCTACTATTTTTCATATCCCTCAAAGCAATTTACTTAACCTTAAAAATTCTTAAATCTCCCTCTTGTGCCGCTAGCCTCAAAACCCGAAAGAAACCTTAGTTTCTTTTCCTTTTTTTTTTCAAAATCACCTATTGCCACCGAAAGAAGATTGTCGAAGCACCAACGTTGCTGCCGCACACCGCAACTACTGTCGCATGCTGTCATTACTGCCGCAGCATCCTTGTTGTCGTAAGATTCTTGTCACAACAAGTCCTTACTCACCTTGTCAATTTCTCTTTTCCCCCTTGTGCAGAAACTTTATCAAATTCTCAAAAAAAGATACCATGTCTCTCAAAAGAACTAGATCTCCAAAGACTACTTTTGAAAACCCGATTTTCATCGATGAAGAAGTGAAAGAGAGATTTGATTCAATCTTCAAGCATTAACATATGATGCTGGAAAAAGGTTTAACTTGAAGATTCATGATTTGATGGTTGTTCCTATACCGATGTAACACCCCTTACCAGTATTCAACGCCCAGAACAAGGTACGAGGTATTACTGGACTCACAACACAAGCAGTCATACAATTTCGAGTCATAAATTCGTGTCCAAATTAAAACCATTCATATTCAATCATAAAGTCCCTAATACGAACTTACGAGGCCCAAAACATGCTTTAGTAATGGTTCGGGACTAAACTGAGAACTTTAGAAATTTTTATAAAACTTAGAAAATTTTTGCTATAAATAGGGGTCACACACCCGTGTGGGCTGGCCGTGTGGTCACACATGCCTGTGTCCCTAACCCATGTAACTCTCTGTTTGTAACTCATGAACAAATTGAAATCACACGGCCAAGTCAAACGCCTGTGTGCTAGGCCGTGTGGTTGATTTAATTTTCATGATTTTTCATAAAAAGGTACAGAGTTCACAAGCCAACGACACACGCCCGTGCCTAAGGCTGTGTCCCTCACACGGTTGAGACACACACCCATGTCTCTGCTCGTGTGCAAATTATGAGCATTCTATTTCTCAAAAATTAAGGTGCAAGGGACACATGGCTGAAACACATGCCCGTGAGACAAGCTGTGTGTTACACACGGTGTAGACACGCACTCGTGTGTCTACCCGGTTGGACAAAATAAGGTTATTTACCAAGTCTTTTGCCACCTTTCCATGCACATACCTACACAACATCATATAATACCAATTCAAGCATACTTAGGCAACCAAAACATCCACAACCAAGATATCAACACCACATCCACATGCTAACATCTAACATGCTTTAGCATCATAATTTATCAACACAAATCATGCAAGTTTCCACATTCATGAATGATATCAACATATAATGATACTCATAACCAACATTAGCCACCTTTCATGGCCATATACAAAATGAAATCATTACCCATTATAAGCCAATACATTTGGCCACATTACCAATGACATATATAACAAAATGACCAAGTTCCTATACATGCCATAACTCAAAATATTGACATTTCAATAATACCCAAAAGAATGGTTGATAGTGTGAATGGATCTCCGACGATTTTTAATCCCTGAGCTAGCTTGGTGACACTATAAGATAAGGGAAAAAAAGGGGAGTAAGCTATATAGCTTAGTAAGTTCATATGCAAATAATAAAAAACATTAATTATACCTTTGTCATAGGAATAACATAACATGTGCTAACATAAATGCCATTAAAACTTCATAAGCATAACTCATTCAATCACATCCTTACAAATAGTTCATCATATACCGAATCCATTTTCTTTGAGTTTTTCGTACATACATGTACCAGCTCGTAACATAATCACATACTTTCTCATCTTTGACATACCCATTGAGCACTTGGAATACTATCAGATACATGGAAAGATTTGTACATAAGTGCTACATATGTAGCCAATGCTACCAAAAATCTCATAACACATATAGGCTCGCACTCGAGCTATCCAAAGGCCTGCTCACATAAGTTGTCGGTCAAGACATAGCTACTCGATGCTGCTCACACAAGCTGTCAAGTATCTGCAACATATGCCGATATACTCAGCCATCGGTAGGACGTACGAGACTAGCACCTAGGACACATAAATCACATAATCACATGGGTTCCTAGTGACATGTCACTTGTATCCTAATCTATTCCTAAGGTTCAACTGGTATTTCTCTCTTGCCGGAACTTCGTCGAATATACTCATAGAATCAATCATACAATCCATGCAATATCAAAATATTAAAATACAAATATAACATTGTATTATTAACATACGAACTTACCTCGGAACAAAAATAGTGAAAATGGACCTAATCGTCAAACACTTTGTTTTTCCCCCAATCTAGGTCTGAACTTCATTTTTCTTGATTTATAATAGCAAATTTCACTCATTTAATACTCACATACATGTTTGCCTAAGGGGTTTGACACTTTAATCAAAAACTTAGTAAATTCAACAGGCAAGCTCTTACTAGCTACCAATTTCATGCAAACATAAGAATGAGTAGATCCAGGATCAATCAATGCAATATAGAGAGAAAAGTATTAGTGATAACATCGGGAGATGTCGCTTCTTCATGAGAACGGATAGCATAAGCCTTAGCAGGTGCTCTAGCCTCGGATCTTACGGTTGAATCTTTGGTCACACCTTTACTACTGGTCGCATTCCTCGTATTCCTCGGGGGTCTCCCTCTAGTGGCAGTGTTGCCCAATCTTGCATTCTGAATCTTGTCTTTCTCAGCCATCTTAGAGTAGTCCCAAATAAAGTGGTCTTGTGAGCCACACTTAAAGCAAGCCCGATCATTCATTCTACATTCACCGGGATGTCACCTACCATATTGTTGACATTCAGGTCGATTGGATCTAACATTACCAACACTTGCTATTGATGTAGTTTAGGCTTTAAAACCCGAATATTATTCCCCACGATCTCTATTGGAATACCTGTAACACTCCTTACCCGTATCCGATGCTAGTACAGGGTACGAGGCATTATCTTACTTAAAAACATGCATACAAACAATTTCGAGTTATGAGATTTCATTCAAATCTAAAACCTTTCAAACTTTGTCTTAAAATCCCTAATATGAGCCTACGAGGCCCAAAACACACTTTAGAAATAGTTCAGGACCAAACCGAGTTCTTTAGAAAACTTTGGAAAATGTCACTAAAAACAGGGGCACACGCCCGTGTGACCTGATAACATGGCCATGTTGAAGGAACATGTAACTCATACGGCCTAAGCATATAGGGACACACTCGTGTCCCGTGTCCCATGCCCGTGTGGATTTATTTCTCAATTCAAACCTACAGGGGTTTTCACACGGCCTTGCACACGCCCGTGTCCATGGCCAGTGTCCCTCACACGGCCATGACACACCCGTGACTCGACCTGTATGCAAAAACCTTAACATTCTATTTCTGATGTCAGCAACATCATATGGTCACACGGCCAACACACAAGCTCATGTGCTAGGCCGTGTGGCGAATTTAATTTCGCATTTAAGTTGCAGACTTCACACGGCCTGGGCACATGCCCATGTCTTATGGTCGTGTCATCCACATGGTTGAGACACATGGTGGTGTCTCAGCCCATGTGGTTACTACTGGGCATTCTGTTTTACCAAATTAAGGTGCAAGGGACACATGGCTAGACTACATGCCCATAGGGCATACCGTGTGTCACACACGACCTAGACACACGCCTGTGTGTTTACCCTTGTGGACAAAAACAAGGCTATTTACCAAGCCCTTTTGCCACCCTTACTTGCACGAACATAAGCCACAACCAAGACATACATACATTAAGGCTACTACACTCTTTGTAACACCCCAAACCTGGACCTAGAAGTTAGGCCCGAATCCGGCATGTCACATTGAAGTGTTTTAGCGAAAACCTTGTTTTCGTTGAAAACCCTTGTAGAGAAAAGTTAAGTAAAATCCATTTTTCTTTCAAAACAAGGTGTAGCCATGAAACACCCCACACCCGGCCCACGAGCCTTGACCGGATCTGGTATGTTCCTCAAGTAAACCGGTTCAAAGTTCTTTTGTTACTTTGGGAAAATAGTGTGTTTTGAAAGAAATATTGTTTTGGGTTGGGCTCGAGTAGAAAACAAAATCGTTTTATAATGAAAACCCTTTTAAATTTTAGGTGATAAAACATATAGAATACATTTAAAGTAAATTACTTAATCTTTAACTTAATAAAAATTTCGTAACATAATAAATAAAAACAGAAATAAAATAGTGCACTATGGCCTTATGGCCTTATTACATCAAGTAAATCCAAATAATTCGAGTACTTAAAAATTAATAGTCCATAAAAATAAAAACTTCATGTTGAGCATGGCCACCACAAGTTCTTGCCGTCCCGGTCCATTACTGTTCATCACCACAAAACATGGTCCTCAACGGGGTGAGTCAATGAGACTCAATGTGTACACAACACTAAATCATAATAGAATCGGGCATAACAAATATTACACATTCATATCATAGCATACAAATTATGATGCATTCCCAAACCCAAACCTAATAAGCCATCCGCTACACTCCCCGTACTCAACTTTGTACACCGTGGGGACTACTAAGTCGACCCTCCTTCAATTACACTCCATATCGCGGTCTTAGGTCACCGCATTTGTGGTCTTAGGTCACTACATTCGGATATCGCGCGGTCTTTAGGTCACCGCATTCAGACATCGTGGTCTTAGGTCACCACATTCGGATACTACAGTCTTAGGTCACCGTGTTCGTGGTCTTAGGTCACCACATTCACTTCCCTTTCAATAACCCATATGACCCATTTTGTAATATGCATTAATATGCCAAAGTTCACATTCTTATTCTCATGTTACAAATAACATATTTCATATTCCTAGTAGGAGTAGGAAACGTGCACAGTACTTAGTACCATAACATGGTACCTTAGCCACTTTCTTATTCTTAATATCACATATTTTAATTAGACATAGCCATAAAACTTATTAAGAATTAGTGTGGGGTACACACCTGATTAGCTTAACGAATTCCTTGAAATCCTGAAAAATCGATCTATCGCTTTAGATGGCCACATTTAGTATTTTAGGAAAAAGCCTATTTGGCTAATTTAATCAAATCCCAAGGATTATCGTATCCACTTTCTTACCTTCTTTGCACGATTTGATAATTAATCAAATACCAAAACTTGTATTCTTCCCCTTTGAAATCGGCTAATCACTAGATCCCTTGAATCGGTTCGTTTTTGGCTTAAAACACATAAAAATAGATCTAACTATTAAAATAGGCCTTGGCCGAATATTCATAGTCACTTACCTTAAGGATCTTAAATCCTGAAATTATCCCTTGGTTATAGCTTCACAGTCAAAAATCCCTAAAACCACATGTTAGATCAACTTCTATCCTTTAATCACAATCAATGGCCCTTGGCCGAATGTCAGATATGACTTACCTTGATGGTCAAATCCCGAAGATCTTTTCCTTTATAGTCGACTATGGCAAAAATCCCGAAAGAATCCTTCCAAATTTCGGCAAATAAGAATATTGATGGGATTAGTCCTAGATTTTGACAAATCTAAAAGAAAAGAATAGAAATCAAAACTTGTTCTTACCCTTTCTTGAAGAAATCGACAAAGACCTATGCTTGAAGCCCTCAAAGATTCGGCTTTTGATAGATTGGAAAGAAAAAAATTGGCTAATGGTGATATCTTGAATTTTCGGCTTTGGCTAACAAAAAGAAGAAGAACAAATGCTCTAGGAAATTCGGCAGAGAGAAGGGTTGAGAGAAAGAATGATGAATGGCCCTCTTTTCCTTATATAGCCGAATTTACTAACTTAGAATCCCTTATTTGGCCATCACTCTTCTATTTTGATAGCTTTATCTCTTTAATTATCTCCTAAAATAAAAGATAATTCAAGAACTATCCTTACTTAGCCGAAATTATTAAACTCAAAGTCCCTTACTTGGCCATCACTTCTCCCTTATTTTCCTAATTAAAGAATAATTCCTCATTTATCTCTTGAAAATAATCTAAAATAAATCCATTATTTATCCCTTATTTATCCACTATTTATCTCTTAAAAATAAAAGAATAAAGGCTCCTAAATTATAGCCTTGTGTCGTCCCTTGTCTACTCTCTCACAAAAATAAAACTTTTATTTTGCTTACCCTGCAGCTGACTCGAACCTTGGCCCAATACCCCAAGAGATGTGGCGCCATTTCTGAGGCCCTAAGTGGCATCTTCAAGCCACTTTTCCAAGCCCGTTTGTGTGTCATATTTCACATACATTTTCTCTTAAGGCCACCTCGCCTTAGTTCCCTCTTTTAGACTTTAAACTTGACATTTCTAAAGCATTTCCTTACATTTCTAAGACATTTCCTTACATTTCCAAGACATTTCCTTACATTTCCAAGACAAGACATTTCCTTACATTTCCAAAACAAGACATTTCCTTCCATTTCCAAGTCATTTCCTTACATTTCCAAGACAAGACATTTCCTTACATTTCCAAGTCATTTCCTTACATTTCCAAGACAAGACATTTCCTTACATTTCCAAGACATTTCCTTACATTTCCAAGACAAGACATTTCCTTACATTTCCAAGTTTCCAACAATGTTCACCATACATTCATAACACATAAGACATGCCATTTCGTATAATTAAATCAAAAATGCATAGGCCCATTTCCAGGATGTTACAGTTCTACCCCCCTTAAAAATAATTTTGTCCTCGAAATTACTTACTAACGAATAATCGTGCATCTTAACTCATCGCACTACGCTTATGCTGCGCACTCTAATCTTAATAGAACCATCATACTTCCTAGGCACAATCTCTAAGTTCACGTCCCCTGGAACTCATTTCTAACGCTGCTATTTAATCTGATTAAAAAGTTTTATGCATCAGAATTTTGTTCCACTTATTAACCGCGAACAATTTTATGAAATAAAGATATTTAGAAGTAGTTCTTTCGATCACACAAAGTTTCAGTTCAAGTTCACTATTCTAATTCAGAGAATCACATTCACATTCATCAACAGAGACATCTTCATTCCTCAATAGAGGCACATTCATTCATCAACATAGACCTATTTATTCAGTGGTATCTACCACCCACATTCACTATTCGAACACTCTTTGCCTTATTCCTATCCCAGGGGTATTTTTGTAATTTGTCCTACAGGGGTATTTTTGTAATTTTTCAAAATAAGGTTCCTTGGTAATTTTGTCAGTAAGGGTATTTTGGTAATTTTGTGTTCTCGGGGTATTTTTGGAAATTCTGAAATTCGAGGGCATTTCAGTAATTTTGAAACTCAGGGGTATTTTGGTAATAAACCGGGGTAAATTTGTAAAGCTCAATAAATCAGGGTATTGCAGATTTTACAAAACTTTAGGGTTATTTTTGAGAATTTGTTTCCCAAAATGGTGATGTTGCAAAAATTTTGGGAATTAGGGTCATTTTGGTAATTTGCAAGTTAAGGGCAATTTCGTAATTTTCCAAAATCAAGGTATTTTGATATTTTGCAAATTAGGGTTTTTGGACTTGTCGTAAAGTAAGGAAATTTTGATAAAACTATGAGTAGTTTGGACATTTTATAAACCAAGGGCATTTTTGTAATTTCACAACTAGGGGTTTTTAGGTAATTTTTTATAAATCAGAAATTTTTCGAAAAAAATAGTTCTCACAAATTAAAAGGGTAATTTTAAGAGTTTTAAAACTAGGGTTTTTATAAAAATACAGCTAGTTCTCTTTCGGGTTTTAGTTATTGGGTTTAGCTTTGTGATCGAGTCCTCTTGGTTAGGAGTAAACCGGGTTACGCACTGTAGGATTCCAAATGAAAAGGAGGTGAGTCACTAGGATCGCTAAGTACTGTGCTCTTCCGATCCAATCTAGACATGCGCATCATGGTTGCCACACCCTAATTTGGCGACTTAGCCATAGGTTTGTTTAATTAGGCATTAAGTCTTATGTAATAGTTGGGGTAACCTAGTCCTAGGGTTCACATACTTATTCTCTACTCTATGTTCCATTCCTACCCTTCTACAATTCATAGCATAAATCACACAATAGATAGGGTACTTACACGGTGGATCATGGTCGGAGACTTGGGTGCCATGCCGAAAAAAACTCGCTTATTTCCAAAAAATATTTTCATAAAACTTACTTGGGCTCGATTTGAAAACGTTTTGGGCCTTAAACCTCAGGCCGAGAGTTTGAAACGAGCTCTGATACCAAATTGAAACACCCCACACCCGGCCCATGAGCCCTGACCAGATCTGGTATGTTCCTCAAGTAAACCGGTTCAAAGTTCTTTTGTTACTTTGGGAAAATAGTGTGTTTTGAAAGAAATATTGTTTTGGGTTGGGCTCAAGTAGAAAACAAAATCGTTTTATAATGAAAACCCTTTTAAATATTAGGTGATAAAACATATAGAATACATTTAAAGGAAATTACTTAATCTTTAACTTAATAAAAATTTCAGTAACATAATAAATAAAAATGAAATAAAATAGTGCACTATGGCCTTATGGCCTTATTACATCAAGTAAATCCAAATAATTCGAGTACTTAAAAATTCATAGTCCATAAAAATAAAAACTTCATGTTGAGCATGGCCACCACAAGTTCTCGCTCCCGTCCCACCCATTCTGCTCATCACACGAAACATGGTCCTCAACGGAGTGAGTCAACAGACTCAATGTGTACACAACACTAAATCATAATAGAATCGGGCATAACAAATATTACACATTCATATCATAGCATACAAATTATGATGCATTCCCAAACCCAAACCTAATAAGCCATCCGCTACACTCCCGCACCAACCTCAGTATGCAAGTGGGGACTACTTAGTCGACCCTCCTTCCGCTACACTCCATATCGTGGTCTTAAGTCACCGCATTTGTGGTCTTAGGTCACCACATTCGGATATCGCGCGGTCTTAGGTCACCGCATTCAAAGTTATCGTGGTCTTAGGTCACCATATTCGGATACCACGGTCTTAGGTCACCGTGTTCGTGGTTTTAGGTCACCACATTCACTTCCCCTTTCAATAACCCATATGCCCCATTTTGTAATATGCATTAATATGCCAAAGTTCACATTCTTATTCTCATGTTACAAATAACATATTTCATATTCCTAGTAGGAGTAGGAAACGTACCTGAGTACTTAGTACCATAACATGGTACCTTAGCCACTTTCTTATTCTTAATATCACATATTTTAATTAGACATAGCCATAAAACTTATTAAGAATTAGTGTGGGGTACACACCTGATTAGCTTAATGAATTCCTTGAAAACCCGAAAAACCGATCTATCACTTTAGATCCTAAATCCTTACATTTGGCCACATTTAGTATTTTAGGAAAAAGCCTATTCGGCTAATTTAATCAAATCCCGAAGGATTATCGTATCCACTTTCTTACCTTGGTGCCGATTTGATAATTAATCAAATACCGGAAACTTGTATTCTTCCCCTTTGAAATTAGCTAATCACTAGATCCCTTGAATCGGTTAGTTTCGGCTTAAAACACATAAAAATAGATCTAACTACTAAAATAGACCTTGGCTGAATATTCATAGTCACTTACCTTAAAGATCTTAAATCTCGAAATTATCCCTTGGTTATAGCTTCTGTCGAAATCCCTAAAACCACATGTTAGATCAACTTCTAACCTTTTTCACAATCAATGGCCCTTGGCCGAATGTCAGATATGACTTACCTTGATGGTCAAATCCCGAAGATCTTTTCCTTTATAGTCGACTATGGCAAAAATGCCGAAAGAATCCTTCCAAGTTTCGGCAAATAAGAATATTGATGGGATTAGTCCTAGATTTCGACAAATCTAAAAGAAAAGAATAGAAATCAAAACTTGTCTTACCCTTTCTTGAAGAAATCGACAAAGACCTATGCTTGAAGCCCTCAAAGATTCGGCTTTTGATGGATTAGAAAGAAAAGAAATTGGCTAATGGTGATATCTTGAATTTTCGGCTTTGGCTAACAAAAAAGAAGAAGAACAAATGCTCTAGGAAATTCTACAGAGAGAG
Organism: Gossypium bickii; assembly: GCA_025503065.1. Classification (NCBI taxonomy): domain Eukaryota; kingdom Viridiplantae; phylum Streptophyta; class Magnoliopsida; order Malvales; family Malvaceae; genus Gossypium; species Gossypium bickii. Next base: position 56,507,035 of record CP106714.1, on the reverse strand, counting down.
GGTTGAGAGAAAGAATGATGAATGGCCCTCTTTTCCTTATATAGCCGAATTTACTAACTTAGAATCCCTTACTTGGCCATCACTCTTCTATTTTGATAGCTCTATCTCTTTAATTATCTCCTAAAATAAAAGATAATTCAGCAACTATCCTTACTTAGCCGAAATTATTTAACTCAAAGTCCCTTACTTGGCCATCACTTCTCCCTTATTTTCCTAATTAAAGAATAATTCCTCATTTATCTCTTGAAAATAATCTAAAATAAATCCATTATTTATCCCTTATTTATCCACTATTTATCTCTTAAAAATAAAAGAATAAAGGCTCCTAAATTATAGCCTTGTGCTGTCCCTTGCTGCTACTCTCTACTGCAAAATAAATCTTTTTATTTTACTTCCCCTGCAGCTCGAACCTTGTCCCAATACCCCAGTATGTGGCGCCATTTCCTGAGGCCCTAAGTGGCATCTTCAAGCCACTTTTCCAAGCCCGTTTGTGTGTCATATTTCACATACATTTTCTCTTAAGGCCACCTCGCTTTAGTTCCCTCTTTTAGACTTTAAACTTGACATTTCTAAAGCATTTCCTTACATTTCTAAGACATTTCCTTACATTTCCAAGACATTTCCTTACATTTCCAAGACAAGACATTTTCTTACATTTTCAAGTAATTTCCTTACATTTCCAAGTCATTTCCTTATATTTCCAAGACAAGACATTTCCTTACATTTCCAAGTCATTTCCTTACATTTCCAAGACAAGACATTTCCTTACATTTCCAAGTCATTTCCTTACATTTCCAAGACAAGACATTTCCTTACATTTCCAAGTCATTTCCTTACATTTCCAAGACAAGACATTTCCTTCCATTTCCATGTCATTTCCTTACATTTCCAAGACAAGACATTTCCTTACATTTCCAAGTTTCCAAAAATGTTCACCATACATTCATAACACATAAGACATGCCATTTCGTATAATTAAATCAAAAATGCATAGGCCCATTTCCAGGATGTTACAAGCCAAGAACCATTTCCTTGTTACTATGTAAAAACAAATTTTAGTTGAGAGTGGAAGCTCGTTCTTAAAACACAATTATTTTCAAAAAAACTTGAAATTCGCTTAAAAGAAATAAATCCAGGTTCCGTTTCAAAATTACAATGCGTAGTGGAAGTAATGGAATAATAACTAGAGGGAAAACCTTATTAAAATCTAAAAAATAAATAACTTAATGTGAATAACTTAAAATCTAGAATTTAGACATTTAGAAAAAAAAATCGGTCTAATCGTCTTGCTAGTTGGCCACCTCTGACTCCCTCCATCCGTCAAACCGCCTACTAAGGATTACCTGAGAAAAATAAAAGAGGGAGTGAGGTTTCAAAAAGTCAGTGTGTACGACCCTCGTCAAACAAATATCATACATATCATATTATTAACATAACAATATCATACATGCAATGCTGCGCAAACCTTCCCCAAATAATCCATCCGGTACACATCATCTCCATCCCGTCGAAACACATCTGTGGGGATTTCTAAATTGACCCACCCATCCGATACACATCAAGGGTAGCCCAGTTGCAGTACTACCAAACGTTGCAGCAAAGCTGCTAATCATATAATGGGCTTAAAAAGCCATCGGTGGATCCACAGTTGTCAAGAAACCATGCGATCCTCATATACTTCCTCCGTTCCATAATTTCCACCCATATGCAACCTAAGCAGAATGTCATATGAATGCAACAAATGTACATGTAACATCCATAAATCTTACCTTCAACACATAGGGGTATTTTAGTCATTTCACACACCAAGGGTATTTCGGTAATTCTACCCTACAGGGGTATTTTAGTAATTATTAATAGTATGGGTCTTAATTACGAACCTTGGCCCGTCAACAAGTCCTCGCGACTAAAGTGAACAGACACTACGCACCAAATAGGATTCCAGAGAAGAGGAGGTGGGTCATTAAGACCGCTTAAGTACCGAGCTCTCCCTAGATCCAATCTTAGACATGCATATGCCCGTTGCCATACCTAAACCTTATGACTTGTTCACAGTCACACTTAATAAACTATTAAAGTTTTATGTAAGGTTAATCAATTTACCAAATACTAAGCCTAAAACCCCTTACAAAGCCCAAACAAATTCACATACGTTCATATAGCCCACCAGGCCCAAATTACAATCATATGGCCCATCTGGCCCAGTCACATTCATAGGGCCCATCTGGCCCAAATCAATTCCAAGCCATGTAACCAGCATGACTAGTTCATCACTTATTACCAAACCATCAAATTCACCTATTTTGAGCTTACAGCCCATCAGGCCCATTTTGCCCATTCTGGCCCGATTGGCCAAAACACGACCCAAGTCCATAAGATCGCTCATGGGGCCTCTGATAACGTATCAATTTTCCCTTATGAGTGTTATGCACTCGCAAGACTACCGTAGCCAAAATTTTCGGCTTGTCGGCATTTCGGCTTTTTGGCATTTTGGGGTTCTCCGATCTAATGTGTGTATAGTGTATGTACACACCTAATAACAAAACATGCTGCGATCTCCTTAGCCATGATCCCACAAACGATATCACTCAAAGATTAATCACAAATACTTATCGAATACTTTACCAGAAGCCGAAGTCTCACCTTAACCTTACCTAAAACACCAAGCCTTATTAGCCCTTCTTTGATCACTAATCACGCGCATCTCCTAGATATGCATCATTCTTAATCATTAAAAATAGAATAATAGGTGACTTGTATCCAAAAAAAGTCCCCCTTTCCCTATCTATAACCATTCGACCAACACCTAAACCATAATTGAGAATACTTACCCAAGAAGCAATCGGACCAAGAGGTATTCGGCTTTTGAAATTAGTATAGTAAAAGGGGTTATTCGCCACAAATAGGAAGAAGGAGAGAAGAAGGACTAGGCTAAAACCAATGGTGTATCAAAAGAGAATTTAAGAAGAAAAAGTATGAAAGATCGGCAAGCAAAATAGGAATTCGGCTTCTGAGTACTTAGAGAGAAAAAGTGTTTTGGCAACTCAAAAATGAGGAATTCGGCTAAAGGGAAAAACAATTTTGGCATTAGCCTAGAACCCCAAAAGCGACACCTTTTTATAGCCTATAGCAGAATTTCCTATCCCCAACTTCCCAATTCGGCTCAACCTCTTCCACATATCTCATCTCCTAATTTTTCTCCACGATAACTCCCCAATCCTTTTCCTAAATTTTCTCTTCTAATCACTCTCCTTAGAGTCTATTATCACACCACTTCCAACCTTCTAGAAGGCTAAACTTAAACTCCTAAAAATACTAAGCTAGGATTCGAACCTAAGATCTCCTTGCTAGCCCATAACGCCACCTTCTTATACCCTAAGTGGCGTCACTTAGCCACTCCACCACAAGGCTCTTTAATGCCATTTTTCCCTATTTTTATTTAAAAGCTCAACTACTCACTGCCTTGGTTCCTTTAATAATTAATTAAAAATTCCTTCTCCTCAAAGTTCGAACCCGGCACTTCTCCAACACCCCTAGACACTCCAAGTCCATTAACCCTCAAGGCCCACATGCCAATTGTTAGTTTCTCACTTACTTAATAATTTTCTGAGACCTAAAGCCCAAAGCCCAATTCTTCTAGGCCCAAAAATTTGAGGCGTTGCACTCTTCTTCACATGTAAAACTTATCACATACTTTATCAATCAATCATGTGACGTACTCATTCATGTATTAACACACCATATATTTCACCATGCAAATTGCACATTCATGAAAAACATCATCATTTACTTATATCAATAACAAGCATTAGCCATCATCCATGGCCTTATACAAAATGAATCAAACTTCAAGATAAGCCAACACATTTGGCCAAAACAATATGACACTTGACAAAAGACCAAGTCCCTATACATGCCATACCCAAAATAATAAATCTAACTATACCAAATGTTTAGATTGATAGTGTGGTCGAGCTTCTGATGTCCTTTGATCCCCGAGCTAGCTTGGCGACACCTTAGAAAATGGAAAAGAAAGGGAGTAAGCATAAAGCTTAGTAACTCGCATGTAAATAATTAACAACAAATTACCATGCATTATCATACTCATAACATATTATAAACTTGCACATAATTCTCAAATGATTAAAGGCATAACTTACTCATTTTCACCCTTACTAATCATACAACATAATTCAAGTTCATTTCTCATGAATTTCATGTAGGTACCTGTATCACTTACAATATAGTCGTAATTTTTCTCACTTTTGACACAAGCTCTAAATTATCTGTTGAACCAGTTCGAATACCAAAGGATACTCGACAAGCCTCACACAAGGGGGTAAAATGCCGATGCCATGTCCTAGAGATGGTCTTCCACTGGCTCACATGTCGAGACCGATGTCATGTCACAGACATGGTCTTACACTGGCACACACATATCAACACCGATGCCATGTACTAGACACTGGCTCTCATTATGTGGTCGATGCCATGTCCCAGACATGGTCTTACACTAGCTCACATATCACCCAAATGTCATGGCATGGATATCCAATCTATTCCTAAGGTTCAACCGGGAGTTTTGACTACATCATTTATCATCATGCATATTCACAACCATAATCAAACATTTTATGCAATATCAATTTTTTAATGCACCATAACAAAAAATTTGTATTATTTACGTCCAACTTACCTCGGTATAGAAAAAGTGGGCGACTAGATTGAATTAGTCTACTAGCTTAGTTTTCCCCCGGTCTAGGTACGAACTCTATTTTTCTTGATATATACTGACAAATTCACTTATTTAATCACTACATAATTTAAGACATTCCAAAATTCTTACTTTGGCAAAATTATCATTTTACCCTTAGACTTTTACATAATTACATTTTGCCCCTAAGCTCGTAAAACGACTTTCATCAAATTTCATCATTAACCAAGCCTAGCCGAATCTATTTTAAGCTTATAGCAACTCACAAATCCAATTATTTCACACATTTACTACCTATTTACAACATTTAAAAAAAAGGTCCATTTTAGGTGTTTTCATGGAAACCCCTTTCAAAAAAGTTGTTTATTTAACAACCAAGATTCATTTTCTTCCATAAAAATTTAGAAAACAACACTAATGCTCTCATGGAAAAACCCCAGACGTTCAACCATAGTGCAAAACAGTCCCCCTATTGGCTAGATTAAGCTACAAGGGTTCCAAAAACACAAAAATCAACAAAAATGACCATCAAAATGACTTACTTGCAAGAGAAAAGCTTGGCTAAAGTTTTGAGATCTTAAAACCCTTAAGTTTGCTAAAAATTTCGGTAGTAGGGAGGAAGATGAAAAGATGATATCTTTTCTCTTTATTTTATTTTATTTCATCGATTAAGTCGCCTAATGCCACCAACTTTGACCAATTTTCATTTTTTTGTCCCTTATGGCCGGCCATCACCCTCATAAAGGCCTATTCCCACATTAAGGACCTCTAATTTTAGATTCTATAGTTATTTAACACCCTTATCCATTAGAACAAAACTTTCGCACTTTATGCGATTTAGTCCTTTTTCAAAATTAAGCATGAAATCGCTAAAATTAATTTACAAAAATTTTCAAACACTAATATAATCATGCCATGACACTTGAAATAATATTAAAATAATTTTTCTGACCTCAAATTTGTGGTCTCGAAACCACTATTCCAACTAGGCCCAAAATCAGGCTGTTACAATTCCCAGCTGAAGCACTCGAACGAGAATACAAATCTCTTGATTTCTTAGACTGAGATTGAAATGACTTACTCATCGGCCTATTTCTTCCATTTATAGCCTTAGACTCAGCTTTTCTCTTTTCCTTGCTCAGTTCTTCAACTTTACAAGACCGGTCGAATATCACCACAAATTCTTTCAGCTTAAAAACTCCAACTAACAATTGGATATCCTCATTCAACCCATCTTTGAACCTTTTGCATGTGATAGCCTCGGTGGAAACACACTCCTGAGCATACTTATTGAGCTTGTCAAACTCTCGTTCGTGCTCGGTTACAGACATTCGGCCCTGTTTGAGCTCTAAAAACTCCTTACATTTCTGATCAATAAACCCTTGGATGATATATTTCTTCCTAAACTCATCTTGGAAGAATTCCCAGTTAACCCTCTCTCTCGGTACTACTGACACAAGAGTTTTCCACCACTGGTACACTAAGTCTCTCAGAAGCAACGCAGTACATTTCAGACATTCATCTGGTGCGCAAGACAGTTCATCAAATACCCTGATGGAGTTTTCGAGCCAAAACTCGACTCTCACGGGATCATCATCGACATTAGCTCTGAAATCTTCAGCCCCATGCTTTCAAATCTTATCAACTAGAAGCTTACTTAATCTTACAAATTCCATACCTTGTGGAGCTACGAGAACCGGCTGAGGAATAGGTGGGGATGGAGGGGGTTGAGCAGTCGAATTTGTTTAAACAAACTTTGTATACCACTTGTTCATCATATGGAGGAAGGTTTCCCTAGCCTCTTCGTCTTGAGCAATTATCACTGGTCTACTTTCATATGGCACGGTCCCTTGAGCGGGAGCCGGCGCATTCTTTTTACATCATCAGCTTTAGCACAATTGGGATCCATTTACTATATATAAAAACATAATTTAAAGTTGTCAGGAGCCATCAAACTATCATGGTTTATTTATGGCATGTATAGCTAAACTCTTACACACACTACGATAGTCCGAGAATTGACTATACCATAGCCCTAATACCACTAAATGTAACACTCCCTACCCGTATTCAACACCAGAACAGGGTACGAGGCATTACCGGACTCACAACACAAGCAATCATACAATTCTGAGTCATAAATTTGCATCCAAATTAAAACCATTCATATTCAATCATAAAGACCCTAATACGAGCCTACGAGGCCCAAAACATGCTTTCGTAATGGCTCGGGACTAAACCGAGAACTTCAGAAATTTTTACAAAACTTAGAAAATTTTTGCTATAAACAGGGGTCACACCCTCGTGTGGTTTTGAGACACGCCCATGTGGGCTGGCCGTGTGGTCACACACGCCCGTGTCCCTAACTCGTGTAACTCTCTATTTGTAACTCATGAACAAATTGAAGTCACACGGGTAACTCATATGCCCGTGCGCTAGACCTTGTGGTTGATTTAAATTTCATGATTTTTCATAAAAAAGGTACAAACTTCACAGGCCATGGACACACGCCCGTGCCTAAGGCCGTATCCCTCACTGGTCGAGACACATTCCCGTGTCTTTGCCCATATGCTCAATTATGAGCATTCTGTTTCTCAAAATTATGGTGCAAGAGGCACAGGGCTGAAACACATGCCCGTGGGGCAGGCCGTGTGTCACACACGCACGTGTGTCTACCCGTGTGGACAAAATAAGGCTATTTACAAGCCTTTTGCCACCCTTCCATGCACATACCTATACAACATCATATAATACCAATTCAAGCATACTTAGGCAACCAAAACATCCAAAACCAAGATATTAACATCACATCCACATGCTAACATATAACATTCTTTAACATCATAATTTATCAACACAAATCATGCAAGTTTCCACATTCATGAATGGTATCGACATATAATGATACTCATAACCAACATTAGCCAACTTTCATGGCCATATACAAAATGAAATCATTACCCATTATAAGCCAATACATTTGGCAACATTACCAATGACACATATAACAAAATAACCAAGTCCCTATACATGCCATAACTCAAAATATTGACATTTCAATAATACCCAAAAGAATTATTGATAGTGTGAATGGATATATGACGGTCTTTAATCCCCGAGCTAGCTTGGTGACACTATAAAATAAGGGAAAGAAAGGGGAGTAAGCTATATAGCTTAGTAAGTTCATATGCAAATAATAAACAACATTAATTATACATTTGTCATAGGAATAACATAACATGTGCTAACATATGCCATTAAAACTTTATAAGCATAACTCATTCAATCACATCTATACCAATAGTTTGTCATATACCGAATCCATTTTTTTGAGTTTTTCGTACATACCTGTACCAACTCGTAACATAATCACATACTTTCTCATCTTTGACATACCCGTTGAACACTTGGAATACTATCGGATACAAGGAAAGATTTGCAAATAAGTGCCACATATGTAGCCAATGCTACCACAAATCTCATAACACATATAGGCTCGCATTCGAGCTATCCAAGGGCCTGTTTACACAAGCTGTCGGTCAAGACGTAGCTACTCAGTGTTGCTCACACAAGCTGTCAAGTATCCGCAACATATGCCGGTATACTCAGCCACCGGTAGGACATACGAGACTAGCACTTGAGAAACGTAAATCACATAATCACATGGGTTCCTAGTGACATGTCACTTGTATCCTAATCTATTCTTAAGGTTCAACCGGGATTTCTCTCTTGCCAGAACTTCGTCGAATATACTCATAGAATCAATCATACAATTCATGTAATATCAAGACATTAAAATACAAATATAACATTGCATTATTAACATACGAACTTACCTCAGTACAAAAATAGTGAAAATGGACATAATCGTCAAATACTTTGTTTTTCCATCGATCTAGGTCCAAACTTCGTTTTTCTTGATCTATAATAGCAAATTTAACTCATTTAATACTCACATTATTCAATCCAGTCCAAAAATTACAATATGGTAAAATTACATTTTTGCCCCTAACTTTTCAACACTTCACACTTTAGTCTTTAGGCTCGTAAAATGAAATATAGTCAATTTCTTCAAAACCCAAGCCTAGTCGAGCCATTTTCATACTCATAACAGCCCACATTTTTCATTAAATCACACTTCTACTACTCATTTTACAACTTTTACAAATAAGTCCTTTTTAGGCATTTTCATCAAAAATCACTTAGTAAAAGTTGTTTATCTAACATCAAACATACATTTTCTACCATTAAACATCAAAATACAAAAATATCGAACACAGGTAATATTTTAGACCCTGACATCTTTGCAAATTAGTCCTTGAAATAGCTAGATTAGGTTGCAAGGATCTCAAAAACATAAAAATCATTAAAAACGGGCTAGAACGGACTTACAATCGAGCTTGGAAAATGAAAAAACCCTAGCTATGTCTTCTCCTTGTGAATTTCAGCCATGGGGACTAATTTGAAGAAGATGACATCTTTTATTTGTTTTATTTTGTCTTTATTTACCAAATGACCAAAATGTCATTTCTTTAAAACATCCAAATTTCACCTAATTCATGTATATTTTTGTCCACCAACATAACCAATGGTCTAATTACTATCTAAGGACATCAAATTTTGAAATTTCATAGCAATTAGAAACCTCTAGCTTCTAGAACACACATTTTGCACCTTTTTCAATTTAGTCCTTTTAACTAAATTGAGTGCCCAAACATCAAAATTTTCGAACGAAATTTTCACGAAATCATTCCATAAAATTATAGACCATAAAATATAATAAAAATAAATGTTACTGCGTCGGATTTGTGGTCTCGAAACTACTTTTCTGACCAGACCCAAAATCGGGCTATTACAACCGATTAGAAAGAAAACAATGCTCTCAAGTGGGAACGATTTTGTGATGCTCGTTCACTTCCCGATGATGAACTAGTTCAAGAATTCTATGCTAGTTTGACTATGCAATATGCTACTGAGATCATTGTTCGAAAGAAAAAGATACCTCTTACTGAGATCAATGTATTAGCATTGAATAAAGAAGGTCCCGTGTAAGACCATGTCTGGGATATGGCCTCGGTACCAAAGGAAGATCTTGTATAAAACCATATCTAGGACATGGCATCAACATTGAGTTATAAGATTTCGTGTAAGACCATATATGGGATATGGCAACGGCGTCAAGAGGTGAACCCATGTAAGACCATATCCAGGATATGGTGTTGGCATCAAGATTTTTGCATGATGAGTTTGAATATCCCACAATAATCTGATGTTCAAAAGATCTAAGTTATGTGATTGAGTGATGCAGGTACCATGAATATGTACAAGTTAAGAAATCATAATGTGACATGAGATGGGTAAGAATAAGAGTGAGTAAGTATGAATAAGTATGCCTAAGCATTTGAGAATTATGATGCTATTGTTCATGAGATGGATGAATTTAGTTTGAGCAATATGTTGCTTTAGAATTTCATGCAAACTTACTAAGCTATATGCTTACCCCTCTCTTTTCCCTTTTCCTTGTAGTTTCACCTAGTTAACTAGGGGATCACAGAACGTCAGAGCTTGGATCACACTATCAATAGTTCTTTTGGTATAGTAAAGTTATTTCATTTTGAGTATGCCATGTATACGAACTTGACCATTTTGTGTCATGTCATATTTGAAGGCCAAAGGGTTGGCTATTAATGTTTTACACTCATTTTGTGAATGGCCATGTTAAATTGGCCAATATTAACAAGTTTACGTTATAAAATCGATGAGTATAATGAATTGAATGTTCATGCAAGTTATTGTGTAAAGTATGGGTGGAATGAATGATAACTTAAGGGTTCTTAATAATTTAATATTGCTATGTTATGTACTACTTGTGACTAAATGAATGAGTTTATGTTTTAAGGTGGCAAAAAGGCTTGGAAAATAGCCTCAAACTGTCCACACGGGTAGACACACGGGCGTGTATCTAGGCCGTGTGTGACACACAGCCCACCCCATGGGTGTGTTAGTAGGCTGTGTGTCTCCTGCACTAATTTATGAGAATACGATTCGTCACATGGGCCAGTACACAGGAGTGTGCCCTGGCCATGTGCTAATTGGGGTTTGATGATGTCATAAACAAAGAGCTCCACGGGTAAAAGACACGGGCATGTCTAGGCCTTGTGAAGGACACAGACGTGTGCTCAGCAGTGTGAAATAAGTTAGTGTCGACCACGGTTGATGAACACAGGCATGTCTTAGGGGCATAAGGGCTTGTGGCCCCTGTCTAGGCAAAAATTTTTGAAGAGCGTTAAAGTTCCCAGTTGAACTCCGAAACCTTTCGAATGTATGTTTAAGGCCTCATAAGCCCATAATATGCACGTTATCAATAAGAAGGAAAAAGTTTTAAGTTGGAATGAATTTTGTGGCCCAAAAATACATGTTCAAGTAAGGTTAAGCAAGGTAATGCCTCGTATCCTGTCCCGGTGTCGGACGCGGGTAAGGGGTGTTACATGTTTATTGCAGTGAACCTACATTATAAGCCACATTACCATCTTTTTAAGTTATCCTAATTTTGTGCACCCATCTTAACTAAAATTGTCTTGGTAATCACCATTTGAGGAAATTTTCAAAAATATGTATGTGCTAATCCTAAAAAAAATAGACGAAGAAAGAGCGAAGAAAAGTTTGCTTGGTCTCCAAAAAGAAAAATGTATGAGCATAAGTTCAAAATAAGTTTGGGGGTGTTCTAAAGGTTCACTTAAAGAAAAAGGCTATATTTTGAGAAATCCAAGACAAAGTTAAATGTTCAGATTTTGAAACCGAAATGTCTCATCTCTTAAAATCCCTACCTTTAACCAAGCCCTATTACAACCTTATAAAAGACATTAATTTGATGATTATGTCACCTACATTAATGGAAAAGAAGTACTAAGTTAAATATATGAAGATCATAAATAAGTCTTATGATTATTTGCTTGATTGATAAGAAATTATGTTGAATGAAGAATATTATCTGTGGCTATGACATATATACAAACTATGGTTCATGTTGGCATATTTTGAAACTTAGTATGAAATTCTAAAAATGTTTACATATGAATTACTTGTTAATAAAGGAGATCTATGAACATGAAGTTATTAATGCATAATTATGGGACAAGGATTAATGCTGCTCACACAGTTAGCAATTTTGCCTTAGCCAGACCTTTTGCTGTGCATAAACATTACTTGGGACAAGCAATGATTTAAGTTTGGGGTGTGTAAACTGAAATATATATAGGATTTTTTCCAATGCAACTTATCACCTTTTTACTTAAATTCGTTGTTAAAACTAAGTAATTGTTTAATAAATTAATGAAATATGTGAAAATATGAAATTAGGACATAAAAATTATTAAAATGTGATTTTATGCTTTATTATATAGTTTTCATGCATAAAATGGCTTATTTTATATTTATTTGAGCATATTATATTTTTAAGACATAAAATGGGTCATGCATGATTAAATTAAATAATAAAATATAAAATTATATTTAATAATTCATTTTAAATATTTCATTAATAATTTGGGTCTTAATTATTTATTTATTTTATTCTTTGGTCCTTTAAATTATTGATTTATTTTGCACAGGTCTGATAGCTTTAATGGATTACAAAAACTGTCCAAATTGAAGACCAAGTCAACCCAATTTCGGTTGCACATGGCTATCCACATAAACCACTTTTTGGTTTAATTACACAAGGTCCTTGCAATGTTGAAGAAATTAGATATTTGCCCGAAGATTTACATTTGACCGAGTCTCAGTCCTGAGTTTTTGTGGCGTTTAAATTGCTTAAAAATAAAGCAAAATTCAACTCAAAATCCACTAATCACGGCCGACCACTCATTGAAGAAGCTTGAAGAGGCTAAAACTTCTCTATTTTTAGCAAACTACTCTCCTCTCTTCACTTATAAATAAGACTTCATTTCACCATCATCCATCATCCATCATCCCTCATCCCACATCATTCTCCCTTTTCTCTAAATTCTCTTTAGCATTTTCCATTCCTCACGCCTAGCATCATCTCTTCATAGAGATTTTAGCAATTAAGCCTCTTAAAGAGCCCTTGGTCGGCCACCTTGAAGAGCCATCAGCAAAGGAGCAAAGCAAAGGAGTGGAGGAGTCTCGTTGATCAGAGTCTTGGGTGATAGCCACTTTGATTTGGGTTTAATATTTCTTTTCTTTGATTTATTCTGAAAATGTTTGCTATGTGTTCTTTGTTCTTGTTACAACATTGTTAGCTTAATTTTATTTAAGCTAGGATGATTGCTTTGATTAAATAATATTTATGTGATTCATGCTTATAATGTTTATGCCTCAATCGATCATGTTTTCAATTAAAATGAAGTCTGTATTTCGCTCATACGTGATTGAAATTGTAACAGCCCGATTTTGGGGCTAATCGAAATGGTGGTATCGAAACCACTAATCTGAGGTTGGAGAAATTAGTTTTAATATTACTTTATGTGTTATGGCATGATTATATGAGTGTATGAAAATTTTGGTGCATTAATTTTAGTGATTGTTTGCTTAATTACGAAAAAGGACTAAATCGCATAAAGTGCGAAAGTGTTGTTCTACAAGCTAAAGGTGTCTAACAGCTATAGAATATTAAATTGGAGGTCCTTAATGTGCAATTAGACACTTAGGAAATGGTTGGTCGACCATAGGGGACAAGAAATGTCAAAATTGGTCAAAGTTGGTGGATTAGGTGACTAAATTGATGTCTAAGGGCAAAACGATAATTTTGCCATATTATGATTTGTGAGTTATTTTAGTCAATGTGATCATTAAATAAGTGAAATTGTGATTATAGATCAAGAAACACGAAGTCCGGACCGAAACCGAGGAAAGGACAAAGTTGTGGACTAAATCAAACAACTATACATATTTTGGTACGAGGTAAGTTTGTGTGAAATTAAAGCTATATAATGCTATTATATTCTTAATTGCTTGATATCATGAGAAATATATAGTATTTCTATGAAATTGATTAATGATGCCTTGATGAAAGTATAATGACATTATGTTAAGTTGAATTCCCAGTTGAACATTAGGAATAGCAAGGATACCATTGTTACAATATGAGATAAAGAAGGTCTCGTATAAGACCATGTCTGGGATATGGCCTCGACACCAAAATATGAGATCTCTTGTAAGACCATGTCTGGGACATGGCATCGACATCGATATGCGATCTCGTATAAGACCATATCTAGGATATGGCATCGACATCAAAATATGAAATCCCGTGTAAGACCATATCTGGGATATGGCATCAGCATCGAGATGTGATTCCATGTAAGACCATATATGGGATATGGCATTGGCATCGTGTTACAAGTATGATGAGATTGAGTATCCTTCAATATTCAAAGTAGTTCAACGGGATAAAGAGTAAGTCTATGTTTAAGAAAGTAAAAGTGCTAAAGTTATGTGATGAAGTGATACAGGTACCCAAAATACTTATGAGAAATGAATACAAAAATATGGTATATGAGTTGGTAAGAGTAAGCAAGAGTAATTTATGTTGATGTACTTGAGAATCTGTATTATTATGCAATGCGATAAATGGATGTTATCATAAGCCATTATGTTGTTATTTATTTCAGGCAAACTTCCTAAGCTTTATGATTACCCCTCTCGTTTCCCTTTTTCCTTGTAGTATCGCCAAGCTAGCTCGAGGATCGAAGGAAGTCAGAGTTCGATTCACACTATCAACTATTCTTTTGGTATAGTAAAGTTGAGTAATTTTGGGTATGACATGTATAGGAACTTGGTTATTTTGTGATATGTCATACTTGTTAGCCAATTTCTACTCATTCATTTTGTAAATGGCCATTGGAATTGGCCAATACTTGTTAAGTTTCTATATAATCAATGATGATGAAATTCATGAAGTACAAGTTGTACAATTGAATGAAGTATGTACATGATGAAGTAGGTTGTTAAAAAGGTGTGGATGATTTGATTTTAGACACTAAAGGTGCCTTATTGTCATGTTGTGTGTTGCATTGAAATGGTATCAGTGTGGTTGTTTTTTAGGGTGGCAATTGGCTTGGTAGATAGCCTTATAATTGTCCACACATGTAGACACACGGGCGTGTGTCTAGGCCATGTGTGACACACGGTCAGCCCCATGAGCGTGTTGATAGGTCATGTGTCCCCCTGCATCCTAAGTTGGCAATTCAAAATGCCTAGTAGTAACCACAAGGGCTGAGGCATGGTCATGTGTCTCAACCGTGTGGAAGACACGGTCATAGGACATGGGCGTTTGCCCAGGCCGTGCGAAGTCTGCACCTGAACCTAGGAATTTAATTTGCCACACGGTCTAAGGACACGAGCATGTGGCTTGACCGTGTGACCTTATTGGGATGATGATGTTAGAAACAGAATGTCAAGGTTTTTACACACGAGAGAAGACACAGGCGTGTCATGGCCGTGTGAGGGACACGGGCCATAGACACGAGCGTGTGTCAGGCCATGTGAAAACCCTTGTAGGTTCGAGTTGAGAAATAAAATTCACACGGGCTAGGGACATGGGCATGTGTGACTACACGGCCTGCCCTTACGGGCGTGTCCCTCTCCACACAGGCGTGTGGCCCTGTTTTAAGCAAAAATATTCTATGTGTTTGAATAATGCTAGTTCAGTCCCGAACCACTCTAAGTGTATGTTTCGGGTCTCATAGACCTATAATAGGGACCTTATGATTTCAAATGAAAAGTTTTAAGTTGGAATGAAAATTAATAGCCCGATTTTGTATATGACGTATGTTAAGTATGGTAATGCCTCGTGCTCGGTTCCAGCGTCGGTTACGGGTAAAGGGTGTTACAGAAATGCACCTGAGTTAGCTGAGCTCCTAACCAGACGATGGCTAGTGGACACATAATTGAAATGTGCATGCTTAATTTAGATCCTAACCTGATTAAATTGCAAGTTGCATAACAACTCTAACCAAGCTCTGTTATCTGCATAGTTTTTAGATTTGTGTGATTAAACTATTTCAGACCTAACACGTCCCTATTACCTCACACAAATGCTAAGAATCCCTTAGTAAATAAGGATCAGTAAAATGCATATTTACTAAGTAAAGCATTCCGAAAGGACCTATTGTGGTTTCCAAACTCATGAAAGACCGAGTTGCCATGGACTGTTTTTTCGAATGTTATTAAGCATGTTGATAACAAATTGAGTTTAATTAAAGTAATTGTCCTATTTTATTTATGTTATAATTGTTGCAAATTGTGTTTAATTTTGTTAAAATCTATTTCATTCATATAGTTTGCATATTTAGGATAATTTGCATTGGGGATCATTGCAGTTAGTCTAATATATTTAATTTTAATCATCACTTCTCAATCATATTGTGTTTTTATTTACCAAGTTGTTAATGTAATTTTACAATTAAGTGATTTAGCACAAATACAATCCCTGTGGAGACGATAAATTGATACTTACTTATTACTTGATAACGACTGTGTACACTTGCACAAACCTATGCGTTACAATGCCCAATAAGATCTTCTCTCAATCTCACTTATCTTGATTTTCCCTTAGTGTAACACCCTATACCCGGTTCAGTCGTCGGACCCGAGGTACAGGATGCTACTATAGTAAACTGAAACATTCACATGCAACTTAATCAATAAAATTCAATAATTTAATATATACAAGTTAAACATGCAATAGAAATAAAATCGAGTCTTAATTGAGCTTAGGAAAGCCCTTAAACCGACTCGAAACCAAATCATGACCATTTTGAAACATTTACAAAAAGATAGGTAAAAAGGTAAAACAAGGGTCACACGGTCATGTGACAGGGTTAAGGCCGTATGGTGCCATCACATAATAGTGTCCCCAAACCGTGCAACAATTGCATGTCGTGTAATCGAGTGTCACATGGCCATGTAACTAACTTTGGTTGTGTGAACTAAAAACCAACCTCAATGCATTGAACACACGATCGTGTCATCCAATCCTGTGTGACACACGGCCGTGTGATAGCCCATGTGCAGCAAAAATGACCTATTTAAGCAAGCTTTTATACCATACCTTTAAGTGACGTATAATGTCATTTTATGCTACTCTTACCAACACCAAAACATACATATTTCAAAGTCAAAACACTAATTCTCCTAACCATTTAAACATACAACCAATATGCCCTCATTGGCACCAATAATTCAATATGCTCAATTCAAACACAATACATATCAAAACATTAAACCATTTAATGCCATATCTCAATTCACATGCTTAATACCTTTCAATTCTTTACCATTATCATAAACTTCCTAATTTTCAAATTGGTACCAACCACATAACACAACCAAGTTGCATATAAGCTTGAATACAAAAATAATATGCCAAAACATGCTCACAGTCTTGCAAAGATTTACCATCCTATATACATACCAAAAATAACCAAGTTAAAACATCAAAGTATACCATGTCGAGAGATGGTAGGTGTGTGCTATTAGTTGATCTGATCAACACGTTTTGGATGTCCAAAGCTACAAAAAAATAGTAACACGAGTAAGTACAATATAAACGATTACATACCTCAATTACTTATCACACATTCAATTTATTATACAATATAAGTGTCCTTATCAAAACACAATGAAACAACATAAAATACATAAGGTTTTGAGCTCAAACCATACATATAACCTCAACTATTTATACTTCCATTATAATCCAATTTGCACCAAATATCCATATCATGAACGATCATTTTGCTAATATCAACTTCATATCATCATATTTCCATTTTACTATTCAACTCGATGAAACATCGTAAAAGAACTTGGTATACAGGTGAAAATATCAATAGTGCCTGGTTACCTTTTCGGGTTAACCTACATAACAAAGAGCCTAACCAAGGCTTAATATACTTGTATTATCGAGTCCGCAACATATGTTGGATCTTGAAACCTATTCCTATATTCTCGAGTCAGCAACATATGCTGGAGCTCGAAACCTGGGGCAATAACCTATAACCTCGTATACAAGACTTTTACTAAGTTCATTGGGATTTAAGCTCAATTTATTTATATTTCGTATCAATCCATTTTATTTATATTAAAACCTCAATTTATAATTCACAACAAAACATTAATTCATAATGTAATACAATACAACAACAATATAAGTTCGGTTATACCATATAAACTTACGTGAAAAAATAATAGCGATTTAGATAACAGGGACTATTCAGCAGTTTTCCATTTTTCGCATAAATCCTCTGGTTGTTGTAATTCTTGATCTATGATATATATTTATTTCAAAATAATTATCCAAATATCATATAATAACCTATTACACATATATGTAAGCTCAATCTCATCTTTCGATTACTTCCTCAAGTTTCATATTTTATTCAATTTAGCCCCTAAAATTAAACTTATCATAACTTCCAAATTTGGACTCTAAATTTTAAAACAACTTCAAATATATCCAATTATGGCATCTTATTATCAAAAATTCCAGAAATTACTTTCCAATTTCAAGATATTAACAGTATAGTCTTTATGTTCAAAACCAATAAAAATCACTTTATAAAATAGTCTTATTTTCCATCAAAGCTTCAAACTTTACTATAAACATTCAAAAACTTCAATTAACATCAAAGGCAACTTTAGAAATCTTTAACAGTTTAGATAATGGAGATACGGGTTAGCTAGATCTAGTTACAACGAGCTTAAAAATACAAAAATTACAAGAAAAAAAACTTAAAAACCTACCAATTTGGAAGGCTAAATATGTTAAAGCTTAGAATCCTAATTTTTTCTTTCTTTTTTCGATGAAGAAGACGATTGGAGGAAATAAGATAACTTTGTGTCTTTTTAATTTTACTTTTATACTTAAATTAACTTAACTAATTAACATTAACCTAATTAACTTTTAATTAACCATTATTTAATCAAACACAAACTTAATTAACAAAATGGATGGCTTACAACTAGCATCCACCACCATTTGACGGTTAGAAATTGGTCAAATTGCTCAATTGGTCCTTCAATTAATTAATCAAGCTTTATTTCAATTAAACCTTAATTAATTATGGCTTAATAATAATTAACCCAAAAGTTAATGGGATTTATGACACCCACCCACCGCTTGGACTTTTGACAATGTTCTAATCACCATTTTGATCCCTTAGTTATTTAAAATCTATTGCGATTAAATTTTATCACATTTACACTTTAGTCCTTTTTACCTTAATTAACTATCAAATCACCAAAATCACTAAACCAAACTTCAATCCACTTGTATAATATCTCCCTAAATATTCAATAATAATATTTATGAGCTCAGTTTATGAAAACGAGGTCTCGATACCTCATTTTTGAAAACCATTGACTTTCGGTACGTACCACTCGTACCTTGACTAACTGACCAATTAACAAAAATTATTAGATTAAAATTCAATAAAACACCATAATAAACTCATAAATATTAGTAAATAATATTTACAGATTCACTTATCGAAATTGAGGCCCTGAAACTACTGTTTCCAACCCCATTGAAAAATGGGTTGTTACATTTAAGGTCGTCAATCCTAAGTTTTTAAGTCTATTTGATTTAGTTTGATTTTTCTATTTAGTCCCCGAATCCAAAAATCAATTACCCAGCACTTTCATCAACCAACCCCTAAATATTTACTCACTCATACTTATATTTTAATTCATAATTGGCAAGAAATTAAATGAAAATAATATTAACTTAAACCCTAAGCAAATCAATAAAAACCCAAGCTTTCTAGTAAAAGCTTGGATACAACAATAATGGCAGCAAGAAAAGTAAACAAGAACACTAAAGAAGTTATTTTTAACAAGGGAAATGTATAAAACTAAATGGCATTCAATTAATGGAATAGATTGTAACTTTAAAAGAGTTAGAAGAACTAGATAAGCAAATAGGTCCTAACTATAGTAGTAAGTTACTTAACTAAATACAAGAAACTAATAAACACCAGCAAAATAAGCAAGAAATGAAACCCTGGACTATGGAGAAAAACTAAACCCTAAAAGATGAAGTGAATAATCCTAAAAACCTAAAAATGTCAAGTGTGTCCTTTGTTTCAGCTAATTCGGCTTATTTCAACAGAGTTCACGTAGAAAAAAATTGGCCAAATTTCCCCTAAATGTCTAACTTTGGTTGGGGAACATGTTGGACAAGGGTTGCCATTCTGGTTAATTTTTTATCTCACTTGATAGTGATATCATGATATCTAGAGCCAAGTATCATTATATCAGCTCCAATCTTGAAATGGGGTTCTTTGGGAGTCTTGGGTACCGTAATACCCTATGCTCGGTATCGTAATACCACTGCAGGTGACTCGAGCTTTCTTGTTTCAACATTTTCAAGGGTATCACGACTTTCAGGCTTCGATATCGCAATACCCCCTTCTAGATAATGTTCTCGCTCTATTTTGGGCCACTATGGGCTCCCTATATCATCTCGGGTCTCAGAATAGCATAAAAAACATTAATCACTTATTTTTACGAAGAACTGAAACTAAGTAAAAGCACAACAAAAAGATATAAATTGCTCAGAAATAAGCTCTTAAAGCGTACTAGGGAGCCTAATTTGGCATATCAAATTACAACAGATCACATAGGGACATTATCATCGGTTAAACTATGGTTAACTCAATAATTTAGCATGAATAGCTTAGGAGAAGCTAATTTTTTTTTTCTAGGTATTCGAATCTTAAGAGATCGAAATAACAAAGTGATAACATTACCAAAAGCTTCATACATAGACAAAATATTGGAACGTTATGCAATGATCGATTCTAAGAAGGGAACTTAACTTTCTTTATCAAGATTTCATCTTTCTTTGGAGTACTACCTTAAGACAGCGAAAGAAAAAGAAAACATGAGAAAGGTTACTTATGCTTCTGCAGTAGGAAGTCTCATGTATGTTATGTTATGCACACATCCAGATATTTGTTTTGCGGTAGGGTTGGTAAGACGATATCAGACGAATCTCGGCCTAAAACACTAACAAACAGTTAAACATATACTCAATGAATTGCCGAGAATGATGGATTATATGCTTGTGTATTCTGGAGGAGATCTTACTCCTATTAGATATACATATTTTAACTTCCAAATGTGTCAGGATTCGAGGAAATTGAAATTAGGTTGTGTTTTTCTCTTAGGTGGCGAGTCCATATTGTAAAGAAGTGTCAAGCTAAGCTATATTGCTGACTCTATTGAGGAGATTGGATATGTGGCTTCTTCTTAGGCTACAAAAGAAGTAATATGGCTTCAAAAGTTCCTTAAGGATTTTGAAGTCATTCCTGGTATGGGAAAAGCTGTCACTTTTATTGTGATAACAGTGCGACAATAGCTAACGCTAAGGAAATTAGAAACTACAAGAGGACGAAACACATTGATAGAAAGTATCATATCATAAGGGAGGCAGTAGCAGATAGAATCGTGAATGTAGTCAGTCGTATCAAAAGACAAACTTATGGACCCATTTACCAAGAATTTACTAGCTAGAAGTTTTGAGAAACATGTAAAGAGCTTGTGAATACAAAATATGACTCATCTACTCTTCTTTTCCAGGTATTTTTATATGTTACTCTGCCTAGATCACATCTCTAAAGCTCCATTAGGAACTTACCATTTCCAATCATGTGCTTTAAGCACCTACTATCAAAGTACCAATTTTCCTCAATTGTAGCTTTCAAAGATGTATGAGCAACCAACAAACTCATTTCCTTATGAACCCATACCTACTTTAAGTGTTGCTTCTTCCCAATTCTAGTTTGAGCACTACTGGCACCAAGATTGAACTTCTTAAAGTCCTCTAGAATTTTGTAACAAAATGGTCTTATATGACCCTTCTTGCCACAATAATGATAGGCAAAGCTCATTTTCTCTTTATACTTTACCTTTGTTCTTATAGAGATAGCCTCATTAGCCTTCACAAAAATATCAGAAAGTTTATTATTCATACCCTTGTTTAGATAGCCAAGACCTTGTCTCCTTGATTTGAGCCTATGTGTGGATAGAATCTCATCAAGCTTAGTACTTTTCCCTTAAAACTTTTTCAAATTCAATTTTTCTTTTTTAAGTTCCTTGTTGACCTTGTCAATAGCTTGGTTCTTAGTAAAGATTTCTTTTTTAAGAGCCTCTTTCTGATATTTTAGGATACATACCTCCTCGTGAAATTGTAACACCCCTAACCAGTATTCGTCGCCGGAACAGGGCTACGGAGCGTTACCAGAGTTTTTAGTAAATTTACAGATATTTCATGTCAAATTCTATTCATTTTCTAAATATTATTCATATCGTCCCTTAAATGGACCCTCGAGGCCCAAAATGAGTATTAGGATCAAATCGGGAACATAGAGAATATTTCGTGAAATTTCTAAAATTTCCAAGATATAGGGCACACATGCCCGTATGGTCCAAGGGACACATCCGTGTGACCCTAGGACACGCCCGTGCTGCAGGCCATGTTTGACCCCGTGTAATTCTCTGACTTATGCCATACGGCCGGCCGCACACCCATGTGCTAGGCTGTGTAACATACACGGCTGAGACACACGCCCGTGTCTCTGCCCGTGTGCTCAATTCTGAGCATTCTATTTCTCAAATTTAAGGTGCAGGGGACACACGGCCTAACCACACGACCATGTACTAGGCCGTGTGTCACACACGGTCAAGACACATGCCATGTGTCTACCCGTGTGGACAAAATAAAGCCATTTTCTAGCTTTATTTTTCACCCAAACTTTGCCAATGACCTACACCAAAACTTTCATTCATATACCAACCAATTCAAGCATCATAATCAAGTTAATTTTAACATCTAACATGATACGTCATTACATGCATTCATATTTATAATCTTACCCTTTTGTGAACATACATGTTAACATAATTTAATCAACTACACTAACCACATGGATATTCATCATGGTATAACCTTATAATTTTACCAAAACAAATCTTTACTAGCCATTCCAAATGGCTAGCTTACAATCAACCCTTTTACATGCCAATATGGCCAATTAACCTATACATGCCATTATAACCATAACTAATTTACCATATGTACCAAAATGAGCTGATGGATATTGTGAGTGATCTCCACCAAGCTTCCAATCCAACGAGCTTCTGATTTACTATAAAACAGGGAAATAAAACTGAGTAAGCATATAATGCTTAGTAAGTTCGTATAACATGGTACTTACGATTTATTCTATTTCAAGATAAACATGTAAGGCATATTCAATCAATTTGATCCCAAACCCTACACTTATCCTCATTGCCCTTGTTAGTAATATATTCCATAATAAAACCAAGAAACATATATGGGCTCAACAATAATCAGGTTTCCAGGCACATATGCTTTCCACATCACGTATTCATTTAACATGTATAAATCATATCTTTATATTACAAGTATATTTTCATAATAATTCATCTCGACTTTGGATTATTTCATGTAAAAAATTTACTCATATAATTCGAATTATCGATGACACACGAGTAGTACACTCAAGGTGTACAAATCTATAATCAAGGATGAACATATTTATCAAATAAATTCCATGTACAAATATCATCATCTCATATTTCCATGTATCAATTATCATATATCATCATTTTCATGTATTTCAAGCAGATACGTGTAATGACTCATTTCTTATTCATATCTTCTCATATCAGGATTTTTACTTGTTGAATTTATTTGAAATATCGAAGGATACACTTGAGCCACATATCATATAATAGGATTACCAGTCCAGGCTAAATCCTAATTATAACATATGCTCAAGAGGGATTTTATCAGGATTACCCGTCCGGGCTAAATCCTATCTGTAATGAGATCAATAAGATTACTAGTCTGAGTTAAATCCTATCGGCAACAAATGCAAGACCTCATTCGATAAGTGAAATCACCTTTATCCATTGATTTTCATTTATTCAAACGGGATTTAACATTTTTCAAGCATTATCAGGCACGTGATTATTTCATACATTTATAACATTCATATAATTTAAATAAACACATTCCACATCCATTTCAAGCATAAAAGTAACATTTTTATCATTTATCATTTATTAGGCATTATCATTGATCGGGCTTTGTCAGATATGTTTTCAATGTCATATATATATGATATTTAAATAATTCACATACAAAAAATCTAATTCAAGCATTAAAATATACAATTTAATTTGTAACACCCCAAACCCAGCCTAGACGTTACGACCGGATCCAGTATGTCACATGGAAAGGTTGTTTAAAGTACTTTGCGATTGTTTAAAAATTCGGGTTTTGTTTTATAATAGGCAAATCGAAACCGGTGAATTTCAAGATGTGACGTTTTTGAAAACAATTATTGTAGTTTCAAGAAAATCCCGAGTTTCATTGTTTATAACTATTAAACCGTTTGTTAGTGTTTTGGAAAAATGGTTATTTACATTTTTAGGAAAACCCCGTATTGATCAACTCATAATTAAATAATATGTTTATAAAAGCAAAAACCAAATTAAAAATCCTAGAGGCCTTATTACATAACAAATTCCCAAATTTGAAATAAGTTTAAAAGAAAGAAAAACAGAGTTTACGAAAGAAGTAACGCATGGCCATCATAGAGCCTGCCTCGGCTCTAAATCCTCAGTGCTGGGGGTCACCTGAAAAATGTTAAAAAAAGGGGTGAGTTACGAGAACTCAATGTGCAATTCCCCTTACGAACGAAATTTGGGCCGAAGCCCACAGAAGCAAATTGGGCCTAAGCCCTCAAGGCAACAATTTTGGCCGAAGCCCATACGGTTCGAATCGGGTCGTAGCCCTAAAACATGGCATATCAGATAGTGAACGCAGTGCAACCTAGCCCAGCCTAGTGTTCTATCTGCTACACACCACTCCGTATCCAACCTAACACACCTATGGGGATTTCTACAATCAACCCTCCATCTGCTACACACCTTATTGGCAATCATGCTAACAGTCATGCTGCTCAAAGCCAAAATTGTGACAAAGCCACCGAAATATGTGGCAAAGCCACCGAATAATGTGACAGGGTCACCGAAATACACTGCCCCTTATTCATCAATATCATTTCCCAATCCCATGTAACATAATATCAATAATGTAATGAATACAAACATATATCAATGTACAGCGGATAATAGGAGCATACACATTTTCATGCTAAGTTATTTAAACGACATAGTCATAAAGGTTACTAACCTGGTATCTCCAACCTTACCCTCAAAGGTAACTCAACTGTCGTTACAGTTATTTCGACTTTCAAACAATACACATATTTATTACCAAACCACAAAAAAAGGTGTGAGAATTACACACCTGATTATGCAAAGGATTAAACACTCCTGATCGTCGACACTCTCACTATTACGAACAACTACGATCTGTCTATCCTAAACAGATGTCAGCTCTCTACCACAACCCGGTAGAAAATCTCGAACTACTGACACCGCACGCTGTTTGAACTTGGGAGCAGGGGCTACGAATCCACTCCCCTTAGGCTCCCTGAACGCACCCTCCTTAGAATGGCTAGCACTCATATCCATGAGAGAATCTTGATCAATACAGTACTATAATGAAAACAGCGATTGTCTAACAAGGGGTTTGGTCATGGAAGAGTACAATGAAAGAATTAATCGTATAGAAACTAAAGAGAGACACCTTACCTTAATAAACGAGAAATTGCACAACCACATATTTAGTTGCAGGATGTTCGGCCTATCTAATGAAAGTCTATCACGAATCCGAGAGAGAGCAAGGCCACAACGTGATGGAGTAAACAGTTACGAAAGAGAGGAACCAAATTCGGTTAGATGATGTAGAAAATGAGTGTTCGACTTCCTCAGGAGAAATAGGAGAAATGAAAAAAATAAAAAGGAGAATACATTATCTTAGATAGAGAGAAGCCGAATGGAGTCCAAGAAGGTTCGGCACAAGTAGCAAATGCCAAGAAGGTTTCGGCTCAAGACTAGAACAAGAAAGAAATGGAAAGAAAGGAAAATGGCAAGTTGAGATTCGGCTATGAAAAGAGTGTAGAAAAAGAAGAGAATTAAAATGAAAAGAGAGATGATATGAGTGAGGGAGGGTTAGGCTAATAGCAAGAAGTACTCAGAATAACTTCAGGTTGTGAAAAGAAGAAGAATATGACTTTGGTTAGCAAGCAAAACAAAGAGAAGAAAAAGGACCTGAAATGTCTTTGGTCAAAAGCACAAAACGTCAAAAGTGAAAAAAAGAAAGCTATAGGAATTCGGCACAACACTCTTCAAAAGGTTTGGTTTTGCTAACACACCTCCCCAAATGCTGAAATTCCCTTACTAAACACCTTATAGCCGAAATTCACCTTCCACCTTTCCAACATTCGGCCAACTCTCATCCACCCTCTCCAAATCCCTTGTTTTTCTCCTCCATTCACTCTCCATCTCCCATTTCGAATTGGTTTGACCAATTCAACTCCTCAATCCCCTCTCCACCATCCGTTTTCAACTACTTGACTCCTTCAAAAACCACCTAGGTAGAGTCCTAGCCGAATGCTACCTCTTCCCCTCCTTGAGCACAAAAATTAAAGCTTCAACATGCAGCCGATGGGATTCGAACTCCTCCCCCTTCATGTTCCCTTGTGACGCCACTCCCTTGCTCCTTAAGTGGCGTCACCCTACCACCACACCACACTCCTTTTTGTGTCCTCAAACACAAATAATTATCCTTAAGGTCTGCTTCCACTAGCTCCCTCCCCTTATGCCCAAAAAGCAAAATTTTACCAAGGCTCTGGCTCGAACCCGAGCCTCCCCAGGACCCCCAAACACACCTAAACAACAAGCTTAGTTAGCCAAACACATCAAATAGAACAAAATGTAGAACCCCTAATTCTAGGATGTTATAGTTCTACCCCCTTAATAAAATTTCAGCCTCGAAATTTACCTGATCAAAAGAGGTGAGGGTATTGCTGTCGCATCATATCTTTTGGCTCCCACGTGGCTTCCTCTGAACCGTGATTATGCCACAACACTTTGACCAACGAAACAGATTTCCTTCTCAACATCTTAATATCCCGATCTAGAATCTGCACTGGTTTTTCTTCAAAAGATAGGTCAGGTCTCACCTCAACTTCTTCCACCGACACAACTTGAGATGGATCCGAACGATAGCGCCTTACAATTGGAACATGGAATACATTATGTATCTCTCTCAACTCCGGAGTTAACTCAAGCTGATAAGCCACTGGTCCTACACACTTTAACACTTAGTAAGGCCCGATGAATCTGGGGCTCAACTTGCCCTTCCGTCCAAATCTTAGAACCTTCTTCCAGGGTGAGACTTTCAAGAAGACATAATCCCCCACTGAAAATTCTATTTCTCTACGCTTTAGATCTGCATACGATTTTTGTCTATCGGAAGCTTCCTTCAACCGAGCCCGAATCAACTTAACCTTTTCCTTAGTCTCTGAGATCAATTCCGAACCTAACAACTGCCGCTCATCCAACTCTATCCAACAGGTAGGGGTACGACACTTACGTCCATACAATGCCTCGTAGGGTGCCATCTGAATGATGGATTGATAGCTATTGTTGTATGCAAATTTTACCAATGGTAGAAAATCTTCCCAACTACCTCTGAAGTCGATTACACAGCCTTTAACATGTCTTCTAGAATCTGAATTACCCTTTTCGACTGACCATCAGTCTGTAGGTGAAAGGCTATGCTGAAATCTAGCCTTGTACCTAAAGCTTCATGTAAAGCCTTCCAGAACCGTGATGTAAACCTAGGATCCCTGTCTGATATGATAGACACAGGTACCCCATGCAACCTCACAATTTCTGCCACATACAGCTTGGCCAACTTCTACAGCGAATAGTCGATACGAACCGATATGAAGTGAGCGGACTTCATCAACCGATCGACAATCACCCACGCCAAATCTTTCCTAGTAGGCATAAGAGGTAGCCCACTAACAAAATCCATGGTTATCCTCTTCCACTTCCAAAGTGGAATTTTTACCGGCTGCAACAATCCCGAAGGCAATTGATGTTCCGCCTTCACCTGCTGACACGTCAAACACTTACCCACAAAGTCGGTAACTTCTCGTTTTAGACCAGGCCACCAATACTGTTCACGTAAATCTCGGTACATCTTACTCCCACCAAGATACATAGCGTATGGGCTACTATGCACCTCCCGCAGAATGATCTGCCTCAACTCCAAGTCCTTAGGCATACAAACATTTCCACGAAAACACAATACCCCTTCACTGCTCGACCAAAATCCCCTGTCTCACCACCTTCCACTTGCTGAAGTCGAGACCTTAGCAATTCATCTAACAATTGCTTCTCTTTAATCTGACTTACCCATGTCGGCTTTATCTGAAGTTCTGCTAATAGGCTGCCATCTTCTTAAAGACTGAGATAAGCAAACATTGCTCTCAAGTCCGATATCACCTTACGACTCAACGCATCCGCCACCATGTTAGCTTTACCTGGGTGATATTCAATTAAGCAATCATAGTCTTTCAGCAATTCTATCCACCTTTGCTGCCTTAAATTCAACTCCTTCTGAGTAAGGAGATATTTCAGACTCTTATGGTCGGTGTAGATGATCGACTTTTCCCCATATAGATAATGCCTCCATATCTTTAGAGCGAACACCACAGCTGCTAGCTCCAAGTCATGAGTGGGATAGTTCACTTCATGCGGTCTTAATTGCCGAGACGCATATGCTATTACCTTCCCTTCTTGCATCAATACACATCCTAACCCTGTGTGCGATGCATCACAATAGACTACAAACTCCTTCCCAGCCTCAGGCTGAATCAACACTAGTGCCTCAGTCAGAATCTTCTTCAACTTTTCAAAACTTTCCTGTTGTTTGTCCGTCCACACAAAC
This sequence comes from Gossypium bickii, assembly GCA_025503065.1. Classification (NCBI taxonomy): domain Eukaryota; kingdom Viridiplantae; phylum Streptophyta; class Magnoliopsida; order Malvales; family Malvaceae; genus Gossypium; species Gossypium bickii. The sequence continues at coordinate 56,478,395 of CP106714.1, read as the reverse complement.
AGCACTCCTTTCCGTAACAACTTGGTTAGAGGTGCCGCAACCAACGAAAACCCCTCAACAAACCTTCTGTAGTACCTAGCCAAACCCAAAAAACTTCAAATTTCTAACACAGACTTCGGCTGCTTCCAATCCAACACGGCTTCAACCTTTTGGGGATCGACTCTAATCCCTTCAGCAGACACCACATGACCCAATAACGTCACTTCCTTCAGCCAAAACTTGCACTTACCGAATTTAGCATTAAGTTGCTTCTCTCTCAGTATCTGCAGAAAACCCGAAGATGTGAATCATGCTCCTACTTAGTCCTTGAGTACACCAAGATGTCATCTATGAACACCACCACGAACCGGTCTAAATAGGGTTGAAAGACCCGGTTCATCATATCCATAAATGCGGCTGGTGCATTTGTTAACCCAAACGCCATCACTAGAAACTCGTAATGCCCATACCGAGTTCAAAATGCAGTCTTATGAATATCCGCCTCCTTGACCTTTAGCTGATGGTACCTAGATCGCAAATCTATCTTCGAGAATACCGAAGCTCCTCTTAGCTGATCGAACAAATCGTCAATCCTTGGCAATGGATATTTGTTCTTAATCATCAACTTGTTCAATTGCCTATAGTCAATGCACATTCGCATCGACCTGTCCTTTTTCTTTACGAACAATATCGGCGCTCCCCATGGCGATACACTTGGTCTGATAAAACCTCGATCCAACAGCTCCTGGATCTAAGCTTAAAGTTCTACCAGCTCCTTCAACGCCATCCTATATAGGGCGATGGACACCGGAGCCGTTCCTGGTAAGAATTCAATGCTAAATTCCACCTCACGATCCGGGGTAACCCTGGAAGCTCTTCTGGAAAGACGTTTGAGAACTCTTTCACCGTTCTAACATCCCTTACAGACAATTCTTTAGCCTCCAAAGCGCTGATGAAAGCTAAGAACGCCTAACACCCTTTTCGCACCATTCTTTCAGCCTTTAGTGCAGACACCACATTAGACAGGTAATTCCTTCTCTCACCTATCACCAGCACCTCCTCATCCTTGGAAGTCTTCAATACCATGCACTTAGCAGCACAATCCAAGTTTGCTCGATGCTTAACTAACCAGTCCATACCTAAGATTAGATCAAACTCGCCGAATGGCAATTTCATCAAGTTTGCCGGGAAAACAATCCCTTGCACTTCTAAGGGCATATTCCGAAATCGTTTGTTCACCACTACAGATTGTCCTAAAGGGCTAATCACAGTCATTTCCCCAGACACAGTCTCAGATTCTATACCCAAAGTTCCAGACACAGTACTAGCAATATATGAATGTGTAGACCCAATATCTATCAAAGCTGTAAAGGGTACACCAAATATAAGGAACGTACCGGTTATGACATCCGGTGCGTCGCCCTCCTCTCGCTGTCTAGCCGCATAAACCAATCCAGACTGTCTTGCATTTGTATTACCAGCACCTCTGCCCGGTACTCCACGCCCTCGACCAACTCCATTTCCTCCTCTGACCGGACCACGACCTCTCTGTGGCTGCTGCCCACCTCTTTCAGATTGTGCATATCCCTGACCTACCGACTGCGCCCTAGCTAACTCTTGTAGACAGTCCCTTATCAGATGATCCATAGATCCACACTTGAAATATCCTCCAGTTCTTCTCCAACACTCCCCCGGATGTATTTTTCCACACCGAGCACACGATCGAGACTGACCAACAGCAACAGGCATCGCAACTCGGCCCGGCCCATCAAACCTAGGCTTCTTTTGAAAACCCTTCGTAGGTGTAATATCCGGGATTTTAGGCTTATGAATTACTGTTGAATTTTATGTGAAAGCATGCCTATGTGTATTATAAGTATGTTTTATGAATTTTGAGGACTTTAGAATATAGGAAAATGCCTTAGAAAATATCAGATTTTAAGTCTTGAAGTGGAACTGAACAAGAGTGGCCTTAAGAGAATTAGTAGGGGAAATATGACACAAAAATGGGCTTGTGTAAGTGGCTTGGAGGTGCCACTCAAAGCCTTAGGGTGTGAAGCTACAGGCAGTGTGCAGGGCCGAGGTTCGAGCCACAAGGGAAGCAAATAAAAGTGTTTTATTTTGCGTCAGGCAGCAGGAGAGATGGACGGCAATAGGACACCAGGAGGATGAGCATAAGATGCGGCTAAATTCCTTTTAAAATTCGGCTAAAGATAAGAGATAAATGTTGATTTATTTTTAATTATCTTGAATAGGCAAAGAAAAGAGAAAAATAGGAGAAAAGCAAGGAATGGCTAAGTGTTTGAATGCTAGCCGAATTTAGGAGGGGGAGTAAGTGAGGCAATCGGTCATGCTAAGGGGGATATGTGCCGAAATTTCTCTTCTTCTCATCTTTCTTTCACTTGTGCCGAAAATTTCCCAAAGAAAGAGCAACTTGTGTTCTTTCTCTCTTCTTCCTTTTTGCTACTCACTAACATAGCCGAATCTCTCTGCAAATTATTCTCTTTTCTTTTCAATTCTCCAAAAGCCAAAAATAGGATTCCCCTAGCCCTTGCTGATTCTCCCTAAGTTCTATACTTTTCTTTTCATTCTTGTTGAAGCCGATTTCTCAATAAGCCCCAAAAGCCAAAATCTGTTGATTAACATCTAGCCATAGCCGAATTTCTCTGTGGATTCAAGCAAGGGAGCAGTTGACTACAGCATTAAGGGTAAGATTAGATGCTATTTAATTTCTTCTCTTTTTCTTTTAGCCAAAAGTTAAAGACTAATCTTATTAATGTATCTTGGCCGAAACTCTGAATGAGGGTTTCGGGATTCTGTGATTGTCGACTACAAGGGGAAGACCTTCGGGATTATAAAGATCTAAGGTAAGTCATGTGTATATTCGGCCAAGGGCCATTTGTTGAGATTAAAGGTTAGAGTTGAATCTAACATAGTGCTTGTAGTGATTTCGACAGATACCAAGAGTAATTAGCAATTTCGGGATTTAGATCCACAAGTGGTTGGCCGATTTCAAGGGAGAAATAGCACGAAATTTTGGGATTTGGTTGGTAACCCAATCGGCAGCAAGGAACTTGAGATCTAAAGCATTATATCGGGATTTTCAGGATTTGAGTGAACTCGTTAAGTAAATCAGGTGTGTACCCCACACCGAATCTCGATTGATTTACGGTATTATTTTAAAAAAATGTGTTAATAAGAATATGTAAGATGTGGCTAAAGGTACCATACAATGGTACAAAGTACTCAGGTACGTAAACTTAACATTATGTTAATAAATGATATTGATATTTGGAATATGGCACATATGTGAATATTGATAAGAATGTGAAATAAGGCATAAGGCATGATATTGCATGATTTGTATGACATGGGGCATATGGGTGATATTTTAAGGGGAAGTGATCTGGTGGTTTTTACCACAATATCTGGTGACTCATGTCACATAATCTGAATGTGGTGACTTATGTCACAAAATATTATTTGGTGGCTATGCCACAAAATTTATAAGGGCGATGAGCAAGTCGTCTACAATGACTGCCTTCGATGATGTGTAGCGGATGGAGGGTCGACTTAGTAGTCCCCACAGTGTGATGGTTGGTACGGGTGATGTGTAGCGGATGGTTATCTAGGTTGGGGTTCGAGATTGCATCATTATATTTAATTGCTATATGTATAGGTATGATCTGATATGCCTGAATCGTGGGACTTAGTGTTGGTTGTTACACACTGAGTCTGTTTGACTCACCCCGTTGTGGGATATCTTTTCAGGTGACATTCAGTGATGGATCGGGTCGGCAGGAGCTTAGTGGTGGCCATGCACAGCTCAGAATTTATTTTATTTTGGACTTTCTATTTTCAAGTATTTTGGATTTATTCGGGTTTATTTTGATGTAATAAGGCCACTTGATATTAAACTGTTTATGCATGCATTTTAATTATTTAGTATGATACGATTTTCATCAAATTAAAGTTCAAGTAACTTTTCTTAAAAATAAATTCTAAATGTTTTGGCACTTTTCAATTTAAATAGTAAACTCTAAAAACTCGACTTTTACCTTTAACTTATGGTTTTGAAATATAACAATAAAGTTTTAATAAAACCTAATCTTCAAGAATAACGATGTTTTCAATTTGAACCCAAATCAAAATTTCTCCAAAATCACCCAAAGTTTTCCAGAGAAACAAACAAGTTTTAAACCGTTTTACCCGAGGAACATACCGGATCCAGTCAAGGCTCGTAGGCCTGGTTTGGGGTGTTTCAGTAGGTCCTGACGGCCCAAAACCCCTCTTACTCTTACCCCTATCCTTATCCCGATTCTGCCTCTCAGACCGCTTTACCTCTTCAGCTGTCTTTGCTTTCTCAACCAGAATAACAAAATCTCTTTCCCGCTGCGGAGCTATAAGTACTCGCAGCTCATTCCGTAGACCATCCTCGAATTGAACACAATGTTCATGATCAGTTGCGACAATATCCCGAGCGTAATGACTTAAGCGCAGGAACTTTGCCTCGTACTCAGCCACGGTCTTACTCCACTGAACCAAGTTCAAAAATGCCTTTCTCTGAGTGTCCACATAACTCGCCCCGACATACTTTCCCTGGAACGCTGTCTTAAAGAAGTCCCAGGTGATACGGTCCGCTGAAGTACCCTCCCTTACCGTGAGCCACCACTGGTATGCCTTATCTCAAAGGAGGGACACCTTTTAATTTTTCCTCCGCCGTGCAGTCCAGATCATCCATAATTCGCTCAACTGCCTCCAGCCAATATTCCGTTACGTTTGGGGCCACACTAGAAATACCTCTAAATATCTCAGCCCCTTTTGCTCGAAGTCGCTCAGGAATAGATTTTTGAGCTACCAATCCGGTGCTTGCTCCAGCAACCCGCTCCAGAACACGCAACATTGCTTGAGACAAAGCATCGTCCCCTCCAGATCGTCTTGAGACCCTGCTCCCGCTATTGGCGATGCTGGCACTTCGCCTTCCGGTCCATGTCCTGATTCTGAGGATCCTGCCTCAACACCTCGGCCTCTACCACGGCTGCGTGTACTACGTCCACGTCCTCTAGCGCTAATGTTTACTGAATCGACTTAATCTGATTAAAAATTTTATGAATTAGTATATCGTTCCACTATTTATTAACAGATATCTTTTGAAGACAGATTTAGAAGTAGTTTTTCGCAAATCGTATTTCTAAAGGTCTCGATCTCTAAAATTTTATCTCTTATAACTAGCAATCACAACACAGTAAAAATCCTTTCATAAAATCAAACAGAATCAGAAGACTTTCAGTATGGATTTGGTGCCAGAGACTCAATGTGCCATACTTGCAGAAAGACATATATTTTTCTAAACCATATTTCAAATCAATTTTTAGAAACGTTTTTGAACCCATTCCACAGTCGAGTTTTACAAACCTAGCTCTGATACCACAATTTGTAACACCCTAAACCCGGCCTAGACGTTACGACCGGATCTGGTATGTCACATGGAAAGGTTGTTTAAAGTACTTTGCGATGGTTTAAAAATTCGGGTTTTGTTTTATAATACGCAAATCGAAACCAGTGAATTTCAAGATGTGACGTTTTTGAAAACAATTATTGTAGTTTCAAGAAAATCCCGAGTTTCATTGTTTATAACTGGTAAATCGTTTGTTAGTGTTTTGGAAAAATGGTTATCTACATTTTTAGGAAAACCCCGTATTGATAAATTCATAATTAAATAATATGTGTATAAAAGCAAAAACCAAATTAAAAATCCTGAAGGCCTTATTACATAACAAATTCCCAAATTTGAAATAAGTCTAAAATAAAGAAAAATGGAGTTTACGAAAGAAGTAACGCATGGCCACCACAGAGTCTGCCTCGGCTCCAAATACTCAGTGCTGGGGGTCACCTCAAAAATGTTAAACAGAGGGGTGAGTTACGAGAACTCAGTGTGCAATTCCACCTACGAACGAAATCTGGGCCTAAACCCACAGAAGCAAATTGGGCCTAAGCCCTCACGGCAACAAATTTGGCAAAAGCCCATACGATTCGAATCAGGCCGTAGCCCTAAAACATGGCATATCAGAAAGTGAATGCAATGCAACCCAGCCCAGCCTAGTATTCCATCCGCTACACACCACTCCGTATCCAACCTAACACACCTGTGGGGATTTCTACAATCAACCCTCCATCCGTTACACACCTCATTGGCAGTCATGCTGACAGTCATGTTGCTCAAAGCTGAAATTGTGACAAAGTCACCAAAATATGTGGCAAAGCCACCGAAATAATGTGACAGGGTCACTGAAATACACTGCCCCTTATTCATTAATATCATTTCGCAATCCCATGCAACATAATATCAATAATGTAATGAATGCAAACATATATCAATGTACAGCGAATAATAGGAGCATACACATTTTCATGCTAAGTTATTTAAATGACAGAGTCTTAAAGGTTACTAACCTGGTATCTCCAACCTTACCCTCAAAGGTAACTCAACCGCTAAGCATTCTGATTATTTGCCTTTCAAACAATACACATATTTATTACCAAACCACAAAAGAATATGTGAGAATTACACACCTGATTACGCGAAGGATTAAACACTCCTGATCGTCGACACTCTCACTATTACGAACAATTGCGATCCATCTATCCCAAACAGATGTCGGCTCTCTACCACAACCCGACAGAAAATCTCGAACTGCTGACACCGCACGCTGTTTGAACTTGGGAGCAGGGACTACGAGTCCACTCCCCTCAGACTCCCTAAACGCACCCTCCTTAGAATGGCTAGAACTCGCACCCATGAGAGAATCTTGATCAATACATTACTATAATGAAAGCAGCGATTGTTTAACAAGGGGTTTGGTCATGGTAGAGTACAACGAAAGAACTAATCGTTTAGAAACTAAAGAGAGACTCCTTACCTTAATAAATGAGAAATTGCACAACCACATATTCGGTTGCAGGATGCTTGACCTATCTAACGAAAGTCTATCACGAATCCCAGAGAGAGCAACGCCACAACATGATGAAGTAGGCAATTACGAAAGAAAGGAACCAAATTCAGTTAGATGATGTAGAAAATGAGTGTTCGATTTCTCAGGAGAAATAGGAGAAATGAAAAGAAATAAAAAGGAGAATACAATACCTTAGATAGAGAGAAGCCGAATGGAGTCCAAGAAGGTTCGGCACAAGTAGCAAATGCCAAGAAGGTTTCGGCTCAAGACTAGAACAAGAAAGAAATGGAAAGAAAGGAAAATGGCAAGCTAAGATTCGGCTATGAAAAGAATGTAGAAAAAGAAGAGAATTAAAATGAAAAGAGAGATGATATGAGTGAGGGAGGATTCGGCTAATAGCAAGAAGTACTCAGAATAACTTCAGGCTGTGAAAAGAAGAAGAAGATGACTTCGGTTAGCAAGCAAAACAAAGAGAAGAAAAAGGACCTGAAATGCCTTTGGTCAAAAGCACAAAACGTCAAAAGTGAAAAAAAGAAAGCTATAGGAATTTGGCACAACACTCTTCAAAAGGTTCGGTTTTGCTAACACACCTCCCCAAATGCCAAAATTCCCTTGCTAAACACCCTATAGCTGAAATTCACCTCCCACCTTTCCAACATTCGGCCAACTCTCATCCACCCTCTCCAAATCCCTTGTTTTCCTCCTCCATTCACTCTCCATCTCCCATTTCGAATTGGTTTGACCAATTCAACTCCTCAATCCCCTCTCCACCATCCGTTTTCAACTGCTTGACTCCTTCAAAAACCACCTAGGTAGAGTCCCAGCTGAATGCTACCTCTTCTCCTCCTTGAGCACAAAAATTAAAGCTTCAACATGCAGCCGATGGGATTCAAACTCCTCCCCCTTCATGCTCCCTTATGACGCCACTCCCTTGCTGTTTAAGTGGCGTCACCCTACCACCACACCACACTCCTTTTTGTGTCCTCAAACACAAATAATTATCCTTAAGGCCTGCTTCCACTAGCTCCCCCCCTTATGCCCAAAAAGTAAAATTTTACCAAGGCTCTAGCTCGAACCTGAGCCTCCCCAAGACCCTCAAATGCACCTAAACAACATGCTTAGCTAGCCAAACACATAGAATAGTACAAAATGCAGAACTCCTAATTCCAGGATGTTACATAATTACACGAACTTACCTCGACAAATGTTCGTGTACGTAAAATCTACTAATCCGATATTTTTCTCTATTCCTGGTTCTAGCTCCGAATTTGGTCTATCCAGATCTATATGAGTAAATTTAACATCAATTTAATACAATTTAAACTCAATTCAGTCCAATTTACATCTTAGGTAAAATTACCATTTTACCCCTAAACTTTTAATTAATGACGATTTCATCTTTAGGCTCGAAAAATGAAATTCATGAAATTTACTTCTTATTCCAAGCCTAACCAAAATTTTAATTTAAAATTTACAGAACATGTATTCTATAGAATTCATAATTTTTCTTCAATTTACACAACTTTACAATTTAGTCCCTAAATCATGTTTTCATCAAAAATCACTTTGTAAAAGTTGTTTACCAATCATCAACCTTTCGTATTCTACCATAAATTCCAAATTTTCAGCATATTCATCCATGACATAATTTCCATACTTTGATACTTTTTCAAATTAATCCCTCAGATAGATAGATTAGACTATCCCAATTTCAATAATATAAAAATTACTAAAAACGGGGCTTAAATGCTTACCTAATTTGGCCAAGAAAGCTTGCTTTCTCTTTCCTAGGGTTTCCATAGAATATTTGGGGAAGAAGATGATATAAAATGATTTTTATTTCTATTTAATTGTTTATCATCTTTTAATTTTATCACTTTCCAATTTAGTCCTTAGCCTTTTTCTAATTTTCTATGGATGAATCATCCAAAAATATCTACTAAATTTTCATTAATGGTCTAACTACCATATAAGGACCTCAATTTTTGAATTCCATAGCTATTTGATCCTTCTAGCTACTAGAATCTAACTTTTGCATTTTACGCGATTTAGTCCTTTATCAAATTAACATGTAATCGATAAAATTTCTTTACGAAATTTTCACACAATATCATTATCATACTTTAGATCATAAAATAGTATTAAAATAATTTTTCTTTCCAGGCTAGGATTTGTGGTCCCGAAACCACTGTTCCGATTTTATCAAAAATTGGGTTGTTACAGAAATCGTCATTGATTTCACAAAACATTTCCATCTTCTTTAACAAATGTAAATATGCATTTTTAATTAACTCTTCACCACTTTCAACCTTATTTTCAGCTTCCATCTTAATATTGAATGCCACAAAGTTGCTTAGTTCTTCATCAGACTTATATACTTCATCCTTTATTTCTTCATCACTCTATATAGTAAGTAGTGACTTTTGTTTCTTCTTAGTTTTTGCACATTCAGATTGAATGTGCCCATACCCTTTGTACTCATAACATGGAACAATTTTCTTCCTCATGAACTCTCCTCTAGTATGATTCTTCTTCAACATTTCTTCCTTATGTTCATTAGCTACCATCTTTTTCTTCGCAGACCTCTTCAAAGTCTTGTTAAAGTTTCTTGAAAGTAAATCAATATGCTCCTTAATTTCTTCCATAGTCTCTATGGGTTTCTTGTTTGTTGCAGCTGAGTTTCAAACATTGAAAGCTGAATTTGGTTTTACTTTGTCCCTCGAGCTTCCAAGAGATTCATCTCAAATGTCTTAAAAGATCCAATCAGCTCATCTAACTTGAGAGAAGTGATGTCTTTTGCTTCTTTTATTTCTTTCACCATAATGGAAAATTGTTCTAGCAAATGAGCATAGAACCTTTCGTACCAACTTGGTTTTGAAAAATGTTCTTTGAGGTAGAAATCTTTTTTAGAGATGTCACACAACTGAGCATAAAATTCAAAGATTGTCTCCTCTTCATCCATCTTCAAGTTATCAAACTTTGTAGTTAGCAGTTATAATTTTGACATCTTAATGATTGTGTTTCCTTCTTGCTAATTTTGAAGTATTGTCCAGGCTTCCTTGGTCATTTCACACATGGATATTACTTCGAACTACTCCATATCCACACATTGAAAATGGCATTGAGTGCCTCCTAAAAGTCATCATTTTTTCTTCAGTAGTGTACCATGCTTTCCCTTTTGGTTGAGAAGTGCCATCTACTCCAGTCACAGTAGGCCGAGTCCAACCTTCTTCAATGGCTTCCCAAATAGCATCATTTATGGAAAATATAAATGCCTTTATACAAGCTTTCTAGTAGGTGTAATTTGAGGATCCTACAAGTAGTGGAACTCCTAATACTGAGCTTCCTTCTCTCATTGTTCCATAATTGCATATATGTCCCTGAATCATCTTCAGATAGCTTTTGAATCCTGCTCTTATACCAATTAAAAAATAATTAGTCTATAGATATGAAGTTTATAACTTTGCTTAACGTTTGTTGTATTGGAAAATAGAACGAAAAAAGAAAACGTACAAAAATTAGCAAAAGAAATGAAACAATACAACTGATCTTTGTTTACTAGTTCATACACAATGGTCCTACATCTGTAGAGCATCGCTCAAGATATATCTTATTCAATCACCAAATTAAATCAATTGTATACTTTCGTCTTCATCGGCTAAATCTCATATCTCCTTTATAAGGCAAGTTTATATAGCCCCAAAGAGATCACTTGGTTTCTCAACATACACTAGAACCAAATCTAGACTTCACCCGGGTGCTATCACTAATACTGCAACAAGACAAACTAATACTCAACTCAAGAAAAAAACAAAGGTTGGTTCAAGATACTCATGCTTTAGGATGTACTTCAGCTCTCCAAGTTATGTCACCCAAGGGAGAATTATGCCTATTTATTGGCTGAAATAGTAGCAAGATAAACTCCTTAAATCATAAGATAAACCCTTAAAAAATCCATTGTGAAAATCTGATAATTATATCTAAATTAATTCTTTAATCACCAAAGAGATAATGATAGGAATTCAATACTTATCCAATAACCTCAAGCACATCAAAGAATTGGTTGAAAGTCTTGACACCCTACCTAAACCATAGTAATTGTTTTGTCAAATATTACACACTCTTGTAAACCAGACTCAGCCGATCGAAACCTTTCCAAGGCCCATTTCAGTGGCCCATGCAGAATATTAATCTCGTTCTAATAGGACATGGAACAAGCAGTAGCAAACACCCCAACACCTTTTATATTTGAATAATTAACATCTGCCATATACTATTTGGATTCACAGTGCAAATAGTTTATAGCTTTAATTATATAAACTTAATTTGGAGAAAGACTTATGTTAGTTATGTTAGGTTAAAATCCCTTTTATAATATGAAAATTAAGTAAAATAACATATTAAAATATATAAAACCTTTATAAAAAAGTTTTTATGTAGTGTCCAATAACATGCATAACATTTCTTATAAATAGTATATTTTTTTGTCGTAATTTTAAAAAGCTATTTTTTTATAAATAAGTTATGATAAAGAAAACTATAGTACTTTTTTTTTTAAAAAATAAGCATATTATTTTTATAATATATAGCATGGACATATAAATAAAGTATGTTCATATTTCTTGCCAATAGTTTTTTTATAAATAAATATATTATAATACTTTTATAACATTTAATTATCTTTTTATAATAACTTTTTTGTCATAACTGTAAAAACATTAGGATTTAAATAATATATTTTTCATTATAACTTTATGTAATGCACCTAAACTATTTTTATTATATAATCTTTAGGATTTAAAATATAATAAATCTTTGTCATAACCATCCCAAGCACTCTTGCGTGTTTGTGCTTATGATATAAAAAATTTATAACTTAAAATTTGTATGAAAAATAATTTTTTAAAATTAAATTTGAGTGTAATTACTTGTATATGTAACATCCCTTGCCCGACCGGATCGTCAAGTCCGAGCTACAGGTTGTTACATTCGTTGTCAAAGCAACTGCAATCAAATTCACAATAAAATAATCATTTTCATGTGCATTCAAACATCAATCATGATTAAATTACAATAATAGATCATTTTTGGGTTTTGAGCTTACAAAAGCTCTTTTGTCAACCTGAGCATGAAATAGGACCAAAATTGCAAAGCTTTAGAAATTTAGGGCCGAAGTTGTGACGTCACCAAATAGTTTGTCACTTCGTGACCTCAGGCCACTCGACATCGTGACATGACTCACTTTCGGCCGATGTTGCGACGAGGGAGGTTGGTTGTCGGGCATGGACTTTATTTTTAGTAAAAATGAACAATTTGGTACCTATTTCATATATTCCAACTAACCTATTCATATGATCATTGTAATACTACTTTCATTTGAATCAAAACACTCCAAGAACATATCAATCAAGTTCAAATAATCACATTCAACCTATTAACAACATTCATTACCTATTCAACCATTAGACTTAACATTCCATTGTCATGGCATACATATCAACCAAATTATCCAAATACCAAGTCTTTACCTATACCAGGCTACCTTGAAACATTCCAATTTATACGCCATACATATTCCTAGCATATCAATCAAAATATACCAATTTAATTAGGCATCACCAATGCCAATTCATGCATTTCTAAATCGCATACCAAGACCAACATCCAAATCACCATAAACCAAGTTCAATACCATTTTCAACACATAAAGACTTATATACAACAAGGATTACACCAAAACACTTATATACATGCCACAATCTGTAACACCCCAAACCCGGTCTAAACGCTACAACCGAGTCTGGCGTGCTACAAGGAAGAAAATGCTTTAAAAATCGGTTTGTCAACTTTGTTGCTGGAGAAACCCTTGGAAAATTTTTAGAAAACAAATTCGAGTCTGGTGAAGTTTAAAATGTGTTAAGACTTGTTTTAGAAAACTTATTTGCTTTATTGTTATTCCTTATCATTTACTTAATCAGTGAGCATTTAAAAAAACACACGACTTATCGAGGTTTTGAAAAACAACCAATTTATATCTATCAGGTTTGCTTATCAAAAGTTATAGGAACAACCAAGTAAAATGTCTAAATATAATAGTTAGGCGGCCTTATTACAACGATGTAAACCAAAATTAAAATAAAACAACTAAGTTCAAACAGAAAACTTTGAAATAAAACAACTGCTGAGCCCGGCCACCTCGAGTCCACTCCGGCTCCATATCCACGATCTAAGTCTGATCTGCAAAATGTAAAGGAATGGGTGAGTCACCGAGACTCAGTGTATAAACCCCCATCCCAAGAAAATTATGCTCTTACACAAATTCATACGATAATATGCAAGTCATGCAACCCACCTAAGTATCCATCCTGCCAAACCACTGGTAACCGAAGTTACAAAATAATCATATGTGGTACCAAACCACCGGTGGTGCCAAACCACTGTGACTTAGTCACAATTTTATAATATGTAGGGCCAACCTACTGTGTGATACCAAATCACTGGTGACAATCTAATAGATCATAATTCCCCCTCCTCTCATCACCCATGGCATATACTTATGTAATCAATATCAAAATGATCATGCTTAACATATTAAATCACATTTACAGAATAACAACTTACCCGACATCCTCGCTTTTACCCACAAGGGTATTTTCATAACCATTGTCGTCATTCCGACTTTTTAATAACACATAACATAAAACATATTACGTAAGAAAGTGTGTAAGAGTTACACACCTGATTTTCGTACTACCGCTTTTTATTGCTTCTACGCTACTTTGGCGTTGGGTTTATAGATCCAACCCTCCTCTCGCTTGATCAAGTATTAGCGGCCATAATAACCCTTTGGTCACTAAACCATTCAGATCTATAAGATCTAATAGATAATAATAGCGTTTAAAAGAACTCTTACCTAACTATCGAATCCCGAAAAGTCCTTACGAACCCGCCACCTTCCAACCTACATTCGGCCATCCTCAAAATATCAAATAAACCGAAAATCACCACCAATCTAGCCCATATGGCATTCGACCAAATAAAAGAAATCAAGAAAGGCCATTCGGCCGAACCTACCACTACCTACCTTCGGCTTTTCCACCAAATTGGCACAGGAGACTTTTAATGAGACAGATTCGGCTACTAAAAGCAGAGAGGGAAAATTGACAGGCCTTAAACAAGTGTTTCGAGTTAGATCTTAATGAAAAAAAAGAGTGAAATCGCATAGAATAACATCCCGAAACTCACCAGATTACTAAGGAGTATGCGGCTTATGGTGCACCTTCGGGAAACAGAAACCTTCCTTGTAGATTCGGCTATGGAGGAGGAATATGAGTAAGAAGAATTCGGCTTTCAGGAAGATATTGGAGAAGAGAAGAAGGCTAGGGAATTTCGGGTAGAAGAGAGATAAGAGAGAAAAGAATTTTGGCTTGAGAGAAAAGATGAGAAAGTGAGAAAAACAAATGGAAAAGATGATAATTCTCCTTCCAAATTTCGGCTATACAAAGGCACACACTCAGAGTTGGAGTTTCGGCCAACTCTCTCCCTCTTGATAGCTCTTATCTTACATGATAACCCAATTCCTTATCTCATCTTTAGAAGAGGCCAACTTAGAACCAACTCTTCCCTCTTAATTATCAGCTTTTAATTACTAAATTAAAAAGAAATAAAGCTCCTAAAATGTAGCTCATGTGCCGTCCACCCCCTCCCCCTTGAAGTGCCGAATTTTTGACCCATTAATTTAGGCCCCAAGCGGCCACACTAGGCTCAAACTCCTTCCCCTTGTGACGCCACATATTTGCCCATTTATTGCACCTCCAAACTTTGGGCCACAAGCCCAACTTGCTACTAAACATACATACTTAGCTTTTAATTATAAACTAACATTATTTATAAGCAATTTAACCCAGGTTTTAAGCTCAAACCTGAGCCCAATCCACATCTGAAAGCCTTTACCTACTAACTTAGCCATGCAACATACCAAATGCACAGACCAACAAAATCAGGATATTACAGTTCTACCACTCTTAAAATAAATTTTGACCTCGAAATTTACCTGATTAGAAAAGTTGAGGGTATTGCTGTCGCATAATATCCTCCGGCTCCCATGTCGCTTCCTCCGATCCATGATTCCGCCATAGTACCTTTACCAAAGTAACAGATTTCCTACGTAAAATCTTAACATCCCGATCTAGGATCTGCACTGGCTCCTCCTCAAAAGATAAGTCTGGATTCACCTCTATCTCCTCCACTGGCACAACATGTGATGAATCCGAGCGATAGCGTCTAAGCATGGAAACATGGAACACATCGTGGATTTGACTCAACTCTGGGGGCAACTCGAGCTGATAAGCCACTGGTCCTACTCGTTTCAATACCCGATAGGGCCCAATAAATCTAGGGCTTAACTTGCCTTTCCTACCAAACCTCAGAACCTTTTTCCATGGCGACACCTTCAAGAAAACCTTGTCACCTTCAAAGAAACTCTATATCCTTCTCGCTTAAGATCGGTATAAGACTTCGCGCTTATCCGAGGCTTCTTTCAAACGAAGTTCTAATCACCTTCACCTTATCCTCTGCCTCTCAGAACTAGCCTCCGGACCCAACAACTGCCGCTCTCTCAACTCCGTCCAACATGTAGGGGTACGACACTTCCGACCATATAAAGCTTCATATGGAGCCATCTTAATACTCGCCTGATAACTATTGTTATACGTGAATTCCATCAATGGTAGGAATTTTTCCCAACTGCCCTTGAAATCCAAGACACATCCCCTTAGCATGTCCTCTAAAACTTGAATCACCCTCACCGACTGTCCATCTGACTGGGGATGGAATGCTGTAATAAAATCTAACCTTGTACCCAGTGCCTGATGCAAAGCTTTCCAGAACCTTGACGTAAATCTAAGGTCCCTGTCCGAGATAATCGACACTGGCACCCCGTGTAACCATATAATCTCCGCTACATATAGTCTTGCTAACTTCTGAAGAGAATAATCCATACGTACAGGTATGAAATGAGCCCACTTTGTCAAACGGTCTACAATTACCCAAACTGAATCCTTCTTGGTCGGCGTAGGAGGTAGCCCACTCACAAAATCCATTGTGATCCTTTCCACTTCCATTGTGGAATCTTGATCGATTGCAACAATCCCGAGGGTAACTGATGTTCAGCCTTGACCTGCTGACACATCAGACACTTACCCACAAACTCCATTACCTCACGCTTAAGGCCCAGCCACCAAAACTGCTTCCGCAAATCCCGGTACATCTTACTACCTCTCGGATGCATAGCATAGGGACTACCATGTGCCTCCTGCAAGATCTTCTGCCTTAATTCCACATCCTTGGGCATACACATTTTCCTTGGAAACATAACACTCCATTACTGCTTAAACTATACCCTTCCAGTCCATCATTCTGTACTTGCAACCATCGAGCACTTAAAACTTCATCTTCCCGCTGTTTTTCCTTAACCTCATCAATCCGTGTTGGCCTCACTTACAATTCCGCTAACAGACTTCTGTCATCATACAGACTAAGGTGGGCAAACATGGCTTTTAAATCTGCCACCACCTTACGACTGAAGGCATCCGCTACCACATTAGCCTTTCCCGGGTGGTACTCAATCGAGCAGTCATAGTCCTTTAACAGCTCAATCCACCTCCTATGCCTTAAATTCAACTCCTTCTGCATGAGAAGGTACTTCAAGCTCTTGTGATCCGTATACACTACTGACTTCTCTCAATACAAATAATGTCTCCAAATTTTCAGTGCGAAGACTACTGCAGCCAATTCCAAATCATGCGTCGGGTAGTTCACTTCGTAAGGTCTTAACTATCGGGAAGCGTACGCCACTACTTTCTCTTCTTGCATCAGCACACAACCCAATCCTGTGTAGGATGCATCACAATAAATCGTAAATTCTTTTCCGGCTTCCGGTTGAGTCAACACCGGGGACTCCGTCAAAATTCTTCTTAATTTCTCAAAACTTTCTTGTTGCTTGTCTGACCACACAAATGGAACCCTTTTTCTTAGCAACTTGGTTAACGTTGCTGCAATCAGAGAGAATCCTTCCACAAACCTCCGGTAATACCCTGCTAATCCTAGAAAACTTCGAATCTCCGCCAAAGACTTCGGTGGCTTCCAATCCAAAACGGCTTCAATCTTCCGAAGGTCCACCCTAATCCCCTCAGCTGACACCATATGACCCAAAAAGGTAACTTCCTTGAACCAAAACTCGTACTTACTATACTTTGCGTATAAACGCTTTTCCCTAAGAATCTGCAACACCATTCGTAAATACGCATCATGCTCCTCTTCCGACCGCGAGTACACTAGAATATCATCAATAAATACCACGACAAATCGATCCAAAAATGGCTGAAACACCCGGTTCATCATATCCATAAATGCTGCCGGTGCGTTTGTCAACCCGAATGGCATTACCAAGAATTCATAGTGCCCGTATCGAGTACGAAACACCGTTTTATAGATATCTGCCTCTTTCACCTTAAGTTGGTGATACCCTGACCTTAAATCTATCTTGGAGAAGACCGATACTCCCTTAAGCTGGTCGAACAAGTCATCTATCCTAGGCAAAGGATACTTGTTCTTAATCGTCAATTTATTCAACTGACGATAGTCTATGCACATTCGCATCGACCCATCCTTCTTCTTAACAAAGAGTACAGGCTCTCCCCACGGTGAAACACTTGGCCGGATAAAACCCCGATCCAGCAACTCCTGAATCTGCGCTTTCAACTCCACCAATTCCTTTGGCGCCATCCTATACGGAGCAATAGACACCATCAAGCACTGCTCCTGTGAGAAAATCTATACCGAACTCCACTTCACGATCCGGGGGCAAACCCGGAAGCTCTTCCAGAAAGACATAGACAAAGTCTTTCACTGGTCGTACATTCTCCATTCCTGATTCCTTAACTTCCAAGGCACACACGTAGACCATAACCGCCTCACATCCTTTCCTTACCATCTTCTCCGCCTTTAGCTCAGACACCACATTAGATAGGTAATTCCTTCTCTCTCCTGTCATTACCACCTTTTCACCCTCAACCGACCTCAAAGACTAAAACGCTTAGTCGCAGGTCTAGCTAGTCTGCTTAGTCCACTACGCACTGGTACTTTACCAACCAATCCATTCCTAAGATTAAATCAAACTCCCCGAAGGGTAGTTCCATCAAATCCGCTTGAAACACGACCCCTTGAAGTTCTAGGGGTACATCCTTATACAGTTTATCTACTACCATAGAGTGTCCTAAAGGGCTAACTACCGTCATCTTCCTAGCAGCAGTCTCACTAACTAAGTTCAAAGTTTCCGCTATCCTACTAGCAACATATGAGTGTGTCGAACCAACATCAATCAAAGCAGTATAAGATAACCCAGAAATTATAAACGTACTAGTTATAACATCCAGTGCGTCGCCCTCCTCTCGACGTTTGGCTGCATAGACTAACCCAGGCTGTCTAGCATCAGTACCACCAGCACCTCGGCCAGGCGCTCCTCGGCCTCGCACATTACCATTACCATTTCCACCCCTAGCTGCACCTCGACCCCTCTAGGGTTGCTGACCATCCCTCTTGGCTTGACCACGTCCTTGACCCTCAGCTTGAGTCCTAGCTAACTTTCGCGGACAGTCCGTTACCCGATGCTCCAATGACCCACACTCAAAGCACCCTCTACTACCGGCCAAACACTCTCCCGAATGAGACTTCCCACATCGAGCACACTGGGGTGGCCATTGAGCAGCAGCAGGCTTTGCGGCTCAATCCGGCCCACCAAATATAGCCCTTTTTTGAGTACTTCTAGTAGACTCTGATGGCCCAAAGCTCCTTTTATCCTTACTTCTGTCCTGATTCCG
The DNA here is from genome assembly GCA_025503065.1 of Gossypium bickii. NCBI lineage: Eukaryota > Viridiplantae > Streptophyta > Magnoliopsida > Malvales > Malvaceae > Gossypium > Gossypium bickii. The sequence continues at coordinate 56,459,584 of CP106714.1, read as the reverse complement.
CCTCTCAGTTTTCTTCACCTCCTCAGCTACTTTGGCCTTTTCCATAAGAACGGCAAATTTCCTTTCACACTGAGGTGCAATCAACAATCGCAGCTCATCTCTTAGCCCGTCCTCGAACCTAACACAGCGCTCATGTTCCGTAGCCACCATACCCCGAGCATACCTACTTAACCTCATAAATTCACTCGTACTCGGTACACGACTTATTTCCTTGTACCAAATTCAAGAACGCCTACGCGCCCATCGTATATAACTAAAATTTCACATACTTTCTCCGATAGTCGCCTCTAAAATAATCCTGTGTGATATCACCGCCATCGCACCATCCCTGACCATGAGCCACCACTGGTACGACTCATCTCGTAGAAGAGACACTATGCCCTTCAACTTCTCCTCAGTCGAGAAGTCTAAATCATCCATTATCCGCTGCTGCCTCTAACCGCGATTCAAAGAGCAGGTGTTGGGAGCCACACCAGAAACTCCCCTGAACACTTCTGCTCCGTTAGCCCGGAGTCACTCAGTCATAGATTTTCGGGCTCCTGTACCCATGCCTGCCTCGGTAACTCTCTCCAAAACTCGCAGTACTGCCTGGGATATTACATCATTATCACCAGTCTGACCCTTAAACTCAGCTCCCTCTGCCGGCAGATCCGGCAGTACATTTTCAGACCCATGGCCAGACCCTGCTGGCTCTGACAAGGTCATCCTACCCCTACCCCAGCCACGCGGCGGACGTCCATGACCTCGTGTACTCATTCTTCCCATTCGCGTTTATCTAGTTAAGAATTTTATGTATTATTAATTCTGTTCACTGTTTATCCACGAGTAATATTATGAAAAATAGTTTTAAAAGTGATTCTTTCGAAGTCGAATCTACCTACAATTTCGGTTTTAGGCTTAACCCCTAATTCTAAGTACATTCATCACAGAAACAACGTCCACAGTCCACATTCAACGTGTAGGGGTATTTTCGTCATTTCACTACCCGAGGGTATTTTCGTAATTTTAACCTATAGGGGTATTTTTGTAGATTTCAAAATATGGTCTCGAGTGATTTTGCGAAGAAGGGTATTTTGGTAATTTTTCCAACTCGGGGGTGTTTTGGAAATTTTTTTAACTCGGGGGTATTTTGGTAATTTTGTAAATCTGGGGAAATTTTACAAGTCAGGGGCAATTTGGTAATTTTCACAAACTAGGGGTATTTTGGTCATTTTTTAAATCTAAGGCAGTTTCCACAAATCCAGGGGTAATTTGGTAATTTCGAAACTAGGGTTTTTACAAAACAGTGTGGCTAGTCCTTTTCGGGTTTTAGTTGTAAGTTTTGGCCTGTCAACACGTCCTTGTAACTAAGGTGAATAGTCACTATGCACCAGGTGGGATTCTAGTGAAAAGGAGGTGAGTCACTAGATCGCTAACTAAAATACCAAGCTTTTCCCGAATCTTCCTAGACATGCATATGCCTATTGCCACACCACTGTCATTGCTAAAGTGAACAATCACTATGCACCGTAAGATTCCAAAGAAAAGAGAGGTGAGTCACTCTGATCGCTTAAATACCAAGCTCTTCCGGATCTACTTCTAGACATGCATATACTTGTTGCCACACTTTAGCCTTATGACTCGTTTACAGGTTTTGTTTAATAAAGTTAAGTCTTATGGATTTGAAGAGTTGTTTGTCTAAGCCTAGAGTTCATTAGTACTATCATGCTTAACTACGTCTAAGGCCCACAAAAACCCAACAAATATATCACAACAAAAGTTAGGGTACTTACCTGGGTGGATCGACGCCGGAGACTCAAGTGCCATGCTTTCCGGAAAAATAGCCTATTCACAAACCTTAAAACATATTTTAGGCCTTAAACCCACAACTGAGCTTTTGAACCTGGCTCTGATACCAAAAATATAACACCCCAAACCCGATCTAAACGCTACAACCGAGTTTGGCGTGCTACGGGGAAGAAAATGCTTTAAAAATCGGTTTGTCAACTTTGTTGGTGGAGAAAACCCTTGGAAAACTTTTAGAAAATGAAATCAAGTCTGGTGAAGTTTAAAACGTGTTAAGACTTGTTTTAGAAAACTTATTTTCTTTATTGTTATTCCTTATCATTTACTTAATCAGTGAGCATTTAAAAAAAAACACGTACTTATCGAGGTTTTGAAAAACAACCAATTTATATCTATCAGGTTTGCTTATCAAAAGTTACAGGAACAACCAAGTAAAACGTCTAAATATAATAGTTAGGCGGCCTTATTACAACGATGTAAACCAAAATTAAAATAAAACAACTAAGTTCAAACAGAAAACTTTGAAATAAAACAACTGCTGAGCATGGCTACCTCGAGTCCACTCCGGCTCCATATCCACGATCTAAGTCTGATCTGCAAAATGTAAAGGAAGGGGTGAGTCACCGAGATTGAGTGTATAAACCTCCATCCCAAGAAAATTATGCTCTTACACAAATTCATACGATAATATGCAAGTCATGCAACCCACTTAAGTATCCATCCGGGTCTCCCAAATCTACCCCTTGTGGTACCAAACCACTGGTGGTGCCAAACCATTGGTAACCGAAGTTACAAAATAATCATATGTGGTACCAAACCACTGGTGGTGCCAAACCACTGTGACTTAGTCACAATTTTATAATATGTGAGGCCAACCCACTGTGTGATACCAAATCACTGGTGACAGTCTAATAGATCATACTTCCCCCTCCTCTCATCACCCATGGCATATACTTATGTAATCAATATCAGAATGATCATGCTTAACATATTAAATCACATTTACAGAATAACAACTTACCCGGCATCCTCGCTTTTACCCACAAGGGTATTTTCATAACCATTGCCGTCATTCCAGCTTTTTAATAACACATAACATAAAACATATTACGCAAGAAAGTGTGTAAGAGTTACACACTTGATTTTCGTACTACCGCTTTTTACTGCTTCTACGCTACTTTGGCATTGGGTTTATAGATCCAACCCCTCCTACTGCTTGACTATTATTAGCGGCCATGATAACCCTTTGGTCACTAAACCATTCAGATCGATAAGATCTAATAGATAATAATAGGTTTAAAAGAACTCTTACCTAACTATCGAATCCCGAAAAGTCCTTACGAACCCGCCACCTTCCAACCTACATTCGGCCATCCTCAAAATATCAAATAAACCGAAAATCACCACCAATCTAGCCCATATGGCATTCAGCCAAATAAAAGAAATCAAGAAAGGCCATTCGGCTGAACCTATCACTACTTACCTTCGGCTTTTCCACCAAATCAGCACAGAAGACTTTTAATGAGACAGATTCGGCTACTAGAAGCAGAGAGGGAAAATCGACAGGCCTTAAACAAGTGTTTCGGGTTAGATCTTAATGAAAAGAAAGAGTGAAATCGCATAGAATAACATCCCGAAACTCACCAGATTACTAAGGAGTATGCGGCTTATGGTACACCTTCGAGAAACAGAAACCTCCCTTGTAGATTCGGCTATGGAGGAGGAATATGAGTAAGAAGAATTCGGCTTTCAGGAAGATATTGGAGAAGAGAAGAAGGCTAGGGAATTTCGGCTAGAAGAGAGAAAAAAATTTTGGCTTGAGAGAAAAGATAAGAAAGTGGGAAAAACAAATGGAAAACATAATAATTCTCCTTCCAAATTTTGGCTATACACAGGCACACACTCAGAGTTGGAGTTTCGACCAACTCTCTCCCTCCTAGTAGCTCTTATCTTACATGATAACCCAATTCCCTATCTCATCTTCAGAAGAGGCCAACTTAGAACCAACCCTTCCATCTTAATTATCAGCTTTTAATTACTAAATAAAAAAGAAATAAAGGTCCTAAAATGTAGCTCATGTGCCGTCCACCCCCTCCCCCTTGAAGTGCCAAATTTTTGACCCATTAATTTGGGCCCCAAGCGGCCACACTAGGCCCAAACTCCTTCCCCTTGTGACGCCACCTATATGCCCACTTATTGCACCTCCAAACTTTGGGCCACAAGCCCAACTTGCTACTAAACATACTTACTTAACTTTTAATTATAAACTAGCATTATTTATAAGCAATTTAACCCAGGTTTTAAGCCCAAACTTGAGCCCAATCCACACCTCAAAGCCTTTACCTACTAACTTAGCCATGCAACATACCAAATGCACAGACCCACAAAATCAGGATATTACACAATCCTTGATTCAAAATGATCAAATAACTACCAAATTAAGGATAGTTTGAGCTTCAAGATGATCTGACTTGACGTGTTCCACAAGGTGATGGTCTACAAGGAGAAGGGAAAACAAATGGGGTAAGTATATAAGATGCTTAGAAAGTTCATAGGTAATAAACAAAACTTAACTCACCTTTTATCTATAAATAAAAAATAACCTTAACTTGACATAATTTGGCTAGATATGGCAAAGCAAAACATCAATAAGGTGAGCTTTAACATGTAATCAAACCATATAAAAATTCAATCACTTATACCAATACATGTCATTTTGTACAACTAATTTTCAATCCCATTCAATCAAGGGATAATGTAATCACATACATGTTGATGACATTATTCCAATACATTATTCAAGCTCAATTCAACATTTCTCTAACTGAACATCAAGATCATTATATCTCATTTCAATTTCTCATTTCATATGAACTATATCTCCTAATGAACCCTAATAAATGAACTCGGATACACAAGTATCTACGTCACACCCATTGTTTTTCCAAGCTAAGTATTTTCGTATCAGGTTACCCATTCAGGCAAAACCTTTATAACATCATATTCGATTGCTTGTCCAAGTTGATTATAAACATGCCAGATTACTTGTCCAGGCTAAACCTTTAAAACGACATCAGGTTACTTGTCCGAGCTAAACCTGTGTCATATGTATTTGAGTATTCACAACAAATGCTGGACCTCAGTAATCATCTATAATCAATCCCATACTAGCGCGCACAAAACCCTATTGGCATGCTAATCGTATCCTAACCTTTACTAAGTTCAAATAGGCATTTATTACACAATTTAACATTACTTTTCAATTTAGTCCAAAAATCACCTTTTGAACCAATTCATAACCAAAGATATATATTAATTACAATTCAAGTGCACAACAACCTATATAAATAAATATCTTATAAACTTACCTGGTTAAAACAACAAACAAGTTGAATCTATAGGGACTAATATGCATTTTGTGTTTCCCCGATTATCTCTGGTTTGATCCAATTCTTGATCTATACAATTATTCCATTCAATTCATCAATATTAAACATTTATACATTATATCATGATATGAATGAACCTATGAAATTTTTTTTAATGCCCCTAAAGTTTTACATTTTATTCAATTTAGTCCCTAAATCAGAATAGTCATAACTTTAAATTATGAGCTTTAGTTTGAAAACCGACCTCAATTACATTCTTTATAAACCCTCTACTATCGATTATTACCGAAATTTCACATTTTATTTACTTTAGTCATTATGTACAAAACTAACAATTAAACATTACAATTTAGTCATTTTTATAAACTAAGCTTAAAATCTATCAATTTAACACAAATTTCTTCGAGAAATAAATAATGACAACTTTAAAAAACTTTAACAGTTTTACAAATTGGCACATGTGCTAGCTAAATCAAGCTCCTATGACCTCAAAAACATAAAAATTACAAGAAAAGGACTTGAAAACACTTCCCAATTGATGGCCAAAAGTTTTAAGAATTTTTTAGGTTTTCTTCTCTTCTTTGGACTACAATAATGAATAGATGAAGAAGATGACTTTTTTCTTTCTTTGATTTAACTTATATAGTTAGATTAATTCTTAATTAAGATTTTATTAACTTAAGTTTAATTAATTAACAAAAGTTAATCTTTAAACTTAATTAGTGGGATAATCACCACTGTCCACTAACCCTTACTCCAAAATAGTTAACTTGTCATTTTGGATCTTCGGCTAATTGTAATTTAAGTCCCTAAGTCTTTGGCCAATTAAAAACCTATAGAGATTACACTTTTACAATTTAGTTCTTGTACCTAAATTTAATAATTAATAGACAAAATTGATAGACCAAACTCTAATATACTATTATACCAACTCCGTAAATATTCATATTTAATATTTACGGAAATGGGGTTTCGAAACCACCTTTTTCCAACACCATCGAAAAGCAAATTGTTACAACATAATTATTCCAATTCTCACCCTCCTCTAAGAATTGGAAAGAGTAATTAAGGTACTCAAATTATACTAAATACAGTGACACTCACCAATTATAATAGTTACCCAAACATACCACCCTATGTAATTACAATCAATTACACTCAAATTCAATTATTATATGGCTTTCCAAATACTACCTTAACAAGGTAGTTTTTCACAATTTGAAATCCACAATTTAAGACATAAATTAAATTATAATACACATAGAAATATAATATACGTGATTATTTATTAAATTTATGGATTTATTGAATGCTTATTTAATAGTATTTTTAAAATTCTTAAGGAATTTAGGAATACGAGAAAATCACGTTTTTAATATTTTATAAATGTATATATATATATATTTGTTTGAGTTAATGCCACAAGTTAATCAAATGTCAACTCAGTTGGGAAATGACACAAAAAACTTCCTCTTTTCACGAAGTATTGAATATTATTTTGAGTGTGTTTTGTCTTTTTATATTTTATATAGAAAAACTTAAATTAAATTAATAGATAATGATATTTGAACACAAACTATCATGATTTATAAAGGCTCAACCGGGTTTGTTTTTAATATAAATTTTATAAATATATTTTTCTACATTTTTTTCTCCAAATTGTTGTGTACCATACTCTTGTTACATTAAAACCCAACTATTTTGTTACTTTTATATAACAAGTGAAATTCAAATAAAATTTTCGTTTTAAAACCCATTTAAATATAATTTTTTTTGTATACATTATTTTTTACTTTTTTTGAAAGGTTGGATACATTATTTATCTTTCATATAAAACTACAAATTAATAGGTGTGGAGGAGGAGAATATAAAAGGAACCCAATCAAAACGGCAAAGTAGAGAATCGAAACAAATGAAGATGGAACCCTAGGTTTTAAAAGCAAAATTATATTGATGATGATAATGGCATAAGCGTATCATGGCTGGGGAAAACAAATCAAGCGCGCGACCTTGGGGTACATTAGAGGAACTCCTCCTTGTATGTGCCGTCAACCGCCACGGCACTAAAAGCTGGGATTCTATCGCCTCGGAACTTCAGAATCGGAGACTCACTTCTTCCTTTCTTCCTTCCTTCACTCCACAACTCTGTAAAGACAAGTTTTTTGATCTTAAACGACGCTTCATATCCACAAATGGCGCCTCTTCTTCCTCTAGTTTGGTTGACCAGCTTCGAAGGATTCGCGTAGAAGAGCTCCGTCGAGAGGTTCAAGAACGTGACGTTTCAATCGTGTAATAAATGAAATCAAATGACGATTTCCTTTCCGACTGATTGCGTCGTTTACTCGCCTTGTGGTGAGATCTGAGAGGTTGCTTTTTTCTTTTGGTGATTACAGGTCGTTGGAATTGAAGGTCAAGAGATTGGAGGAGGAAAGAGAGAGGAGTTCTAAAGAGGAGACAGATCTGGATGACCAACAGAATATTTTATCACCGGATACCGTCGCCGGCACACCTGCCGGCTGTGATGGCTCCGGTGATCTCGATGACCGATCATTCAACGAGTCCAACTCCACCAGTCAAAAACCCGAGCTGACCACGTCGGCCACTATTATTGTTAAAGACGAGCAAAACGATGCCGGAGAAGTGGTAGGAGAAAGGAAGGCACAAGTTATAACAGAGCCAATCGAACCGAGAGGTGAAAATGAGATTGATCCGGTTCGAACCGGGGAAGGGCCGGTTAATGAACGATTAAATGGTGAAGAACATGATAATAAGAAGCAGGTGAGTGACGTACAAAGTTCGGCTAGTTTATCGAAGAAGAAAAGATGTAATGGTAGTAGTAAGGGCCGAAGCAAGAGCAGAGAGGAACGTGAGGGAGATGAGGTTTCTCCCGCCATGAAGCGAGCCCCGGCGGTGAAGCCCGAGTCCATGGTTAGGCTTCTAGGGATCATCCGCTCTCATCGGCTCGGCTCGGCTTTGGATCGCCGCCAACGGAGCCAGGTAATTTTTTTAAAAATATAAATATTACTAATTAATAACGAGTAAGGAATATGTTCTATCTTGAAAAAACATATATGATTGAAAAATAAAACAAATAAAATTAAACTAAGAACATTTGACAAGGCGGTCAAGGGAAAACAACGTACATCTACTCTTTTAAGGTGCCGGAATAAGGCTAGGGATCTTAGGCCTTGGAGCCAATTAGCCTGCCACGTCACTTGTTTGAGAACTTAATGATAGAATGACAAAATATTGGGGTTTCCATAATTTTAGACCAGTCTTTGGATTAACGTGGCGCTTTGTGGACGGTTATAGAATATCAACTAAGCATTATCGTCTACTGACATTTTGGAGGAAGCCTCCTTGAATCTGATTAAAAAATTGAGACCATTTTTAATTCGCCGGTGATAAGTTAAAAAAATTTTCACCACTGTCTAAATAAATTTTGGACTAGAATTTTCTTTTTTTTTTTTCTTTATCTAAACTTAAATCTCAATCTTAAATACTTTCTTGTATCAATAATTTTGTCTATTTTGGTCTTTTATTAGAAGAATTCAACTTTGACCATCATTTTAATAAAATAATCATAAAATGAGATAGGAGCAGAAACATAACTAATTTTGATTTTTCTTTTTGGGCTAAAATTCTTTTTAGACTATTTTGGGATAATTTTAGGTTCTGATTTCTTCTTCTTTTTAATTTTGTTTTGTTTTAATTTATTATTATTAACAATTAAACTATATCTATGTGAGCATAATCAAATACTAATTTAATAAAAAATTTTATTGAAAAATCTTAAAAAGTTATATAATTTAATAATATATTAATCTAAACTATAGCAGTATGGCTAATCAAATTTTTTTTTTAAATTTTTTTCATGTTTTCTTCAACCACACATAATTATAGTGCAGTTAACCTATTACTATTAAAATTATTGAATTATTTGATATTATCCATTATTATCGGAATTAGATCAAATGGAATGGAAATAAGATTAATTAATTTATTGGTTCGGATAAGGGGTTGAATTGTATGAACTAAAATCGTTTAGAATCGATAGAAAATTAATTACTAAATCAGTTTTATAATTTTTTAATATTTATTTTTTATTTTTTAATTATATATGTAATTATTATTGGATCAACAATCACTAGAAACTAATAATTTAATTATCGATCCAATTATTAAAACCATAAAGTTATCTCTAATTTAAAAAGTTAAGTAGAATAAAAATATTAATTTTTATATTAAAAAAATACTTACATATATCTCTAAAAATTATGCACTTTTCCTAAACAAATTAGCCTGATGATCATATATAAGCGTATTTGAAGTTTTTTCCCCTTTCTCCAAATTTTTATCCTTTCTAAAAACCTTTTTGACATCATTTTGTTTTTCTTCCATCATTTTTTTAGTATATATTTAATAAAAAGGTTGTTTAAGTTTTAATAAAATTATCTCTCCCCTGGATTTTTTTGAGCAATTTTATTTTATAATTTTAAATTTCTGCATCTTATTGTTGTTTCAGAAAGTGGAATTTTAATTTTAATTTAATTTTTTTTTCTTTTTTCCCCTAAAATTTTAAAGTTGGGTGATATCGGCCAGCTTATTATGGTGTTGGCTGGCTTCACTTGAGGACTTATATAATTTTATTTTGAAGGTATTGATCAGTTCAATAAAAACGCTTCTTTACTTATTAATCTGTATTACCATAATTTTCACTATTGATTTATTTCATCTTTTGAAATCTATTTTTAAATACTTCGCTTAGCGCAAGACGTAATAGCAACTTGTTGAACGTTCAGATCCAAGGGCTTTTCCTTGTTCCTAATGCATACTATAATTAAACTTTCAAGTTTAATATGTAAAAATAAAATTAATTAAACGTTTTTGATGATTTTCAATCTTAAATTGTTGGTGCTATACTTTCCACCATCTAGATTTTCAATAAAAAATGAATTGAAAATTAAAAAAAAAAAAAACCCATCAAATAGAGTTAATACCAGTAGGAGAACTGATACAGAGACAGAGGTCTTCGCCTCAATCCCTGTGTAATTCTGAAGTTTTAACACAACTTCTATGACTATTCTTAAGTAAAAAAATGGTTTTAACATAAAAGTATAATTGTTATTAATTAATAATTATAATAATATTACAAGTGTAATTTGCAGGAATCTGCAAGATACAAAAACCTGATAAGGCAACACATGGATCTTCAAAGAATTCAAACCAGGCTTGATAAAGGTGTCTACTCTGAATGCAGCACAAAGTTCTTGAGGGATCTCCTCCTTTTATTCAACAATCTCATCGTATTTCACCACAAAAGTTCTCCCGAACGTATTGCTGCTCAACAACTCCGGGCATTGGTGTTGAAGGAAATGACTCATATGCTTCCAAAACAATCCGAAACCGATGATGTTGCGAAACCCAACAAATCTTCTACTATAGTCGCATGTGGCAAACGCAGATCTTCCAAGGCAGTAACCAAGAATACTTCTACTAGTACTAGGAGAGGAGATGAAAAAGAAAGAGGCGTTGAAGAGAAGATTGCGACTGATGACATGGGCATAAGGAAGAAAAGAAGTAAAGAAAGAGTGGTTTCAGGCCGTCGAAACTCATTAAGAACGAGCAGCACCAGTGAGGAGACAAAGCATGAGTATGGTGGTAATGACGCTGTGGAGATGAAGGTGGATATTAAGAAAGAAAATAATAATCACAACAATAATAATAAGGCAAGAAAGAAACAAGGAGCAGCAAGTTTCTTGAAAAGAATGAAGCAAAATTCACCAAGTGAAGTGACGGAGAAAGACGAGGATGTTGATGAAGATGATGATTCGGAGGATCATAGCAAAGATGAAAAAGAGAAGGGCAGGGTGGAGAGGGTTACCCGGAGTTCAGGAGGAAGAGGGGCGAGGGCGAAGAGAGGGGTTGGGAGGCCACCGAAGGTGGTGGCGGAGTCGACGGGAAAGACAGGGAGGGACAACGTTGAGAATCAGGTGGGATTGGGAGGTACGGGAAGGGCTAGGAAACGAGGTAGAAGGTGATTGGTGATAAATGATAGTGCTGTATAATGTATATATATAGTATAGTAATTGATGTTTTTCTTCTGCTTTTGCTATTGATATTTTACTTTCTAACTGTTTTTAATTTTTTTAAAAACAATCGCATTCAACGAGAATCGATTAAACGGTTAAATTAAAAATCGATTCTGAAATAAGTTAAAAATATGTTTGATTCATAAACCAATGAAAACCATAATTAAATTGTGAACCGAAAAGAATCGATTGAATGAATTTTTGTATTTTGAGCTAAATATCCTACGTCAAAACCGAAAAATAAAAAAAGAATAAATTGAAACCAGCCCATTGGCTTATTCCAGCCTAAGAAAATCAAGTGGTTCAAGTGAATACAAAAACCAAAAAGAAAAAAAAAAACAAATACCCATCAATGAGTAGTCCATCAACGAGTGGAATAATATATAACTTAGATCCAAGTCAACCTGACGGTTAATGTCGGAATTCAAAGAAAAAAGTTGTTTGGATTTGGTTCATAGATTCTTGACATTCAAAGTTGTTTCATGAAAAAAAAACTGAATTGTAATAGAGAAGGAGAAGAAAACCTTTCAATTGATGCAAACGGTGCAAACGGAAAAGGCCATACAACAACAATTTTAACAGCCTAATGACTCAAATGAAAACTTTCAAATAATTTAGTGAACATTTTGTAACTTTTGAAATTGAGTGATCAAAACGTAAACTTACTAATAATTTTGTGACCTTAGGTTTAGTTTACCTTAAAAAAATAACAAAAGCCCAAATTGCCTTAATGTTGAGCAAGGTACCCTCGTCTTTAAAACCAAAAAAACATTTGGTTGTTGCTTTGGTGCTTCATTGCTTGTTCTTTACCTGTGTTGATCTCTTTCTTTCTTTCTTTTTGAATAGTAACAACTTTTTAGGCTTATTAATAATAAAAAAAAACACTCACGGTGAACAATAAAAATATCAATTAAACCCCCAACAAATTTTAGCACCCAATTGAGCCCTTAAAGATAAAAAAGTAATCAATTAAGCTCCTATGTTTGTCACGAGCCGCTCATCAAAGCTCATGACCAAAGCATACATAACTGCCTAAGGAGGTTAATGGATTACATTGGGTTCATTTAACCTACCAAAACTAGCTCGATTCGTGGGATATAGAGGGAAGCCCATCTACTTGAAACTTGGTGGCCTAGTGAAACACTCAAGTATCTAGAGCTACTAGGGTAAATATTGTAATGCTATTGTATAATTTTTAAATTCCTTAGGACTCTCATCCAATAAATAGGCATTAATATCAACCGTTGATGTAATTCAAATTGCACCATAGGATCTAGAGGAGCTCAACTATAAATAGATATCTTTCCCCCTCATTTGTAATCACCTAGAGTTGCATTCACTCAATCTTAGTGTTAATTGAGAGCATTTACTCAAACCCTTAGTGTGCATACTTTCTTATGCATTTTTCTTTACATTCTTTGCTTGTTTCGCTTGCTTGCTTTTGTGAAGCTTTGATGCCATAGAGAATTTCTTGGAAATTCTCACTTTTCAAAAGAGCTAAGGTTGGCTTAAGCATATTTGAAGCAAAGTTATTGGTTAAGGTCGCTTGAATTTCTAGGCTAAGGTCCAACCCCGTGATAGTTGGTATGCAAGACAAGGTTTGTTAAGGTGTTGAGTTTGTGATAGCGAAAGAAATAGATGATCAAAATGTCCCATTAGAGACTCACGGAAGGGCAAGGAAAGTGACCAGATAAAGGGATATGCTATCAACGTTGGAAGATAGGGATGCAAAACTTAAGGATTCCATGGGTGATGTGAAGGAAGGCCTCGAGGTAGTTGAGGGTCACACCGTAGAGCTAGACTCAGGGAGAGATAAGCTCAAAGGACAGGTGTTGGATGCTCTCAATGCCAATGTAGAGGAGATCTAAGGGGTGCTCAACTCTATTATAGACAGGCTGACTTAAAAGAATGATGCTTTCAAAGCCCTGATGACGGCTTTGAAAAAGGAAATTGAATAGTTTCATGGGGAGCTCACTATTTGTAAAACTACTATCGGGAAAAAGGGTGTTGGTTATGACAACCAAGCCCAAGATTAATGACCTTAAGCCGAAAGAGTTCAAAGGGACCATATCCATGAGGGATGTTGGAAACATTTTATAGGAGATGGAGTAATAGTTCCTGTTGTGGGCACCAAGGATGATGCTACTAAGGTAGATATTGCTTTTATGTATTTTACTAATGTTACTCCTTTGTGATGGCATCGTAGGTCCACAAATGAGAAATGAGGTGGAACCACTATTAGGGCTTGCGTAGAGTTCCAAAAAGAAATCAAGGAGCAGTTTTACCTTGAGTATGCTAAAGATAAAGCTCAAGCTAAGTTGCATTGACTTACGCAACAAGGCGTAGTTTGGGAATATGTGCGATACTTTAGTGAGTTGATGCCCCAAATCCCTAATATGAGTGACAAAAAGGCTTTAGTGATGGGTTGAAGCCTTGGGCCAAGAAATAGTTGCAGTGAAAAGGGGTCAAAGTGTTGGAAAAATATGGTTTAATAAAATGATTTTTTGTCACAGCGAAAAACTAAAATTTTGAAAACTGAGTCGATTTATGACATTTATAGCAATAAACTTTTTCGAAAAAGTAGTTGTGCTTTGTGCGAGGCAAATCCTAGACGTTTCGACTTTCAATCGAACAACCTTTTCCACTATTCTCATACCACGAATCACTACGAGTGTGATCTCGAACAATCGAGAATCAAACACAAAACTAGAAATAATTTTCTTACTTTTAGTAGGAAAGTAAATCTCTCTCTTAATAGAAACCGGTAGAATTGTTATTCATAGTTAGAATTTATACTTAGAAATAAATTCTCACTATTTGCTGGCAGAATAATAATATCTCAAAGTTGTATATATCTTGTTGTTTTTAGCCTTACCAGTCTATTTATAAGGAGAGATAGGAGAATCCTGGTTGAATTAGTAGAGCATAAATGATACTTATTTGATAGAAAAACTAGTCCCCAAGATCTCTAATAGGAGAGAGGGGCAGTAAACCTTAGTTAAATATACTAAGATTGTCGCCCCTCATACATATTATGAGGGATTTTGGGCATCTCTTATACTGGGTCTAATTATATGTGCTTATTGGACTTTTAATCTAACATTTTATAATTTAATTCAACCCAATACTTGCTTCTCAATTTCCCAAAATAAATATTATTTATTAAATTAATTTAAATTAATTAATTTTCTAATTAAATATTTTCCTCAACCCAATTCTAATTCCGTTAAAATCATGACAACTTTACCGTAAAAGCATATATATTTACTTTCCATATTCAATGGATCCAAAATGACCAATTAATTTAATTTCATTTTTGAACTTCAATTATTTGATTAAATAATAATTCAAAAAACTTAAATTAATTCTAAAGATATTTCTATACTTAGTTAGAAAACACATTCATTTTTAAATCTGACCCATTTATTTAATTTTATCATTTCCATCCATTTTTGTTCATTTGAATCTATATGGAATTCATTTCTAGTTTCAATGAGTTAGCGGTGGGACTGATTGGACATATATAATTAGGGCTCAAATGATTTAAAATTAAGTTCTTACTTTTTTCTTATTAATTATAAATTCATTTAGTCACGAAGTCATTCCATTATAGTATCGTGACTGAGCTCTCCCTAATTACATACCATTACGAAATCTACTCGATCGGTGCTCGTCTAATGACCTTTTCATAAGTCTATTACTCTCACATGATATCATTAATTTCTTTGGGATAAATTTCTTCTACCAATATGATCTTATTTTATCTCATGGTAACCGTTATATCTTTCTTCATGAAAAGTCAGTTACTATCAAATAATAATTAAGTCATTTATCACAAAGACAAATGACCTATGACCATGTTTACTTTTCATCTATCATATAATGCTAATGGGAGGATATCATTTATATTGGATCTGGTGCCTTAAGTGTAGTGTTTTCGTCTAAGTACGTTTGTAATTTTTCAAACAGATTGGTTAATAAAATTATTCATGAATTATATTAGTACTTTGTATATTATCCTCACATGATTTTTGCACGCAGAACAAAATGAAAGAAAATGTTACTCACTGGTTGTCCATTGTTTAACTACTATTAACTGGTATAACGTGGTCGGATCGTAATATGAAAAGACAACTTGTATTAGTAAACGAACCTAAACATGTCCTTAGTCTAATTGGAAATGAGCAAATCGATTGAAAGACTAATAAGTCATCTATCAAGTTCAATTGGAAAGATGCCTTGTCTTTGGCATCAGAGCGGATGACTTTCAGAAGATAAAGATATAAATGTGACTAAATGGACTGACAGTACATTGGACAAGACCAAGCGGAATACTAGGGTATGTCATCCTCCCCGCTCCTATTCTAAGTAGAAACTTTTTTTTCTATTTGAAATAAACCACTACAACTCAACAAGGGTTCTACATTCTCTTCCTATAAATAGAGCTATTAATATAACTTTAAGAGATTGTTACTTTGTCAAAAAATAGAGAAAATTTATTATTAACTATCAAATATATTTTTTCAAAATAACAATTATACTAGTTTCTATTAAGAAGAGAGAATTTTCGTTTTCTCCTCAAATAAAAAAGAGAATTTTTTTTCTAGTTATGTGTTTCGATTCAATTGGTTTGAGCCCACACTCGAAGCAGTTCCTGGTATAAGAATAGCGGAGAAGATTGTTTGGCTAAAAGCCGGGGACAACTCGAAAACACATATATGAATTCAGTTAAGGTTTATTGCTATAAATATCACAAACCGAGTCGATTTTTCAAAATTTTAATTTTTCACTGTGCAAGAAAAATGTTTCCAAATTGAATTTTTCAATAATTGGTATCAGAGCAAAGTTGTGCTATATTTATAGTGTAAATTGAGATCGAATCTCTCTATTCATCTTGTTTGATTAATATTTGATAAGATGTGACATTCATGTAATTATTTCCATGTTTAGGGGAATATATGAGAATGAATGTGATATTACATATTTATTATATAATTGTTATTTTTTGCCAAGATTGTGGTTTTTAGGAAAGAGACTGTGGACTATCATCTCTACGTAGAAATTTTTTTAGATGATTCTTGTGAGCCAGAAACAAAAACAGGACTTAAATATATTTTTTCCCAAAAAGGAGTCCATGACGAGGAGAAGATGGAGCGATGACGGTTGAAGACACAATGAATGCCTTGTGGTGAAAAACTATGTAAGTTTTGGTTTTTCATTTATTTTCTATAAATAGAACCATGGAAACCTTGTTTAGCAATTTTATTTTAATTACCCATCTTCTTATATATCTTGTAACACTCTATATCTGACCTGATTTACCGGATCCGAATGTAGGATATCACAATACTTACATAGAAAATTTTTTTAGCTGGCAAAAACCATACTGAATGTACTTTTTATTTATTTAAAAATCTTTTCTAAGTCAAAAGATTCGAATGAAACAATTATCATTTATAACAGACTCTTAAAAACAGTATAAAACATTACAACTTAAATATTTGAGAAGACAAATATATATGTGGCGTATAATACTATTTTTCATTTGAAAACATATTCCCAAATTTTTCCCTCTGTATGCATAATATTGCACTATGATTAACCACCTTGGCGCGTTCCTGGCTTGGTTCCTTCTAGTGGATTGGTTCAACTCAAGAACCTGCATTACAAATAAACAACCATAAGTTCAATGAAACTTAATGAGTCTCAACCATTTTACTTTTAAACGATGATGTTGAATTCCCCGACTTAAGAATTTTGGACTTCTTTTCTTATTCCTAGAGGATAACTATGAGCCAACCTCTAACTTGACCATCTTGTACATGTTCCATTCGATTGGCAGATTACAAACTTCCCACCTTATAGAGGATCACATTTTGCAATAGCTTGAAGATAGAAATTAGATACATTTCTCAAAATTATATACCTACGGGCACTATTCTCGGCAGATTCATATACCGTCTCCGGTGACTATCAGAATAACAGTCACGTTGTAACTTCACGTTGATTTAGACAATGAAATTGGTTTGATGAAGGAAATATTTTAGATCACCCAATAGAAATAAATTCAATACAAAATGGGAAAACTTTCAGATTTGGCGGTCACTTACACCACCCATAATTTCATATATGCCAGGTTCTCTTTCTGACCTAACGAGTTAATGTGGTAGATTCATCAGTCGAGTACAATGTCGAGGAATCTTTCAAAAAATGCTTCAAAAGCATACCCAAATCTCTCCATAAAGGTAGACTAACAATTCGCCACTTAAGTGTTAGAGAATTCGTCTGACAGACTTTCTAGACATTACGCCACATAGGCTTTACAAGTAACAAGCCACAAATAAATCGCCAAAAAGGTTTCCCAAAAAATTCGCCACAAAGGCTTCCAAGTAAATCGCCACAAAGACTTCCCAAACAATTCACCACAAAGGCTTGGATTGGTTTGCCACCAAGGCACCACATAAATTGTAACAGCCCGATTTTGGGACCACAAATTTGGCGCAGCAAAGTTCATTTTTATTATATTTTTATGGTCTACAATTTCACGGAATGATTTTGTGAAAATTTCGTTTGAAAATTTTGACGTTTGGGCACTCAATTTAGTCAAAAGGACTAAATTGTAAAAAGTGCAAAAGTTGAGTTCTACATGCTAGAGGTGTCTAATTGCTATGAAATTTTAAATTAAAGATCTTTATATGGTAATTAGACCATTGGTTAAGTTAGTGGACAAAAATGGACATGGAGTAAGAGAATTTTCATGTTTTAAGTTAGGGGCATTTTGGTCATTTGGCTAAGTAAATGAATTAATAATAAAATGAAAAGCCAATTTTTGCTCATCTTCAACCCTTTGGCTGAAATTTACAAGAGGGAGACATATCTAGGGTTTGTCAAGCTTCCAAGCTCGATTGTAAGTTCGTTCTAGCCCCGTTTTTAATGATTTTCATGTTTTAATAGATCCTTGTAACTTGATCTATCTATCTCTACCATTAATTTAAGGAATAATCAAGGTCTAGGGTTTGACCATGTTGGATATTTGTATATTTTGATGTCTAATGGTGGATTATGCATGTTTGATGTGTGATAAACAACTTTTGCTAGGTGGTTTTTAATGAAAATGTCAAAAGGACCTATTTGTAAAAAGATTATAAAATTTGTGTAAAAGTGTAATTAAATGAAAAATATGGACTGCTATAAGTATAAAATAGGATCGGCTAGGCTTGGGAATCAAAGAAATTGAATAGATTTCATTTTTCGAGCCTAGGGGCAAAAATGTAAATATGTTAAAGTTTAGGGGCAAAAATGTAATTTTCCCATAATGTGATATTTGGACTGAATTGAATAATGTGAATAATAAATGAGTTAAATTTTCTATTATAGATCAAGAGAAATGAGGTTCGGACCTAGATCGGGGGAAAAATAAAGTATTTGACATTAAGTCTCATTCCTACTATTTTTGTATCGAGGTAAGTTTGTATGTAAATAATGTATTGTTATTTATGCTTTAATTGCTTTATTATTATATGAATTGTGATTTACTCTTGAATGAAATCGACAAATTTTGACAAACGAGAAATCCCGGTTGAACTTTAAGAATAGGTAGGATACAAATGTCATGACATTATGGTTATTTAAGATTTCGTGTAAGACCATACCTGGGATATGACATCGATATGATATTTCATGTAAGACCATAGCTAGGCTATTAGCTTCGATATGAGATCCCATGTAAGACTATATCTGGGATATGGCATTGCTATGGTACTATGTGTATGAGATTTTCCAAGTATCATTTAGTATTCCAAGTGGTTCAACGGGAAACATAACGAAAATGTTAACATTACGAAAGACCATGGTATGTTACTAATTGGTACAGGTATGCACGTTGAACTTATGCCTAATGAGCTCAATATGTGAAGAATCTCTCGGTAAGGTTATGATTTTGCAAGATATGATATTAAGCTTCTAATAATATCCATGCCAAGTTGGACTATGAGATTTATAATGACATCTATGTTAATTCATTTCATGTTAGTTGCATGATAAATGGGTGTTTATGATGCTTATTATTTGCATAGGAACTTACTAAGCTTTAAAGCTTACTCCCCTTTCTTTTCCTTTGTCTTATAGTGTCACTAAGCTAGCTCGGGGATCGGAGACTGTCGGAGATTCACTCACACTATCAACTTATCATTTTGGGTACCAACGATTTTAATATTTTGAATTATGACATGTATAGAGACTTAGTTATTTTGTTATGTGTCATAATTGATTTGCGCTAAATGTGTTGGCTAATGTTGGTTGATAATTCATTTTGTAAATGGCCATTGAATTTGGCTAATATTGGTTTAGGTATATATATAAAATTGATGATGCCTTCCATGAATGAAGAAGTTTGCATGGTATGTGTTGTTAAGCACGTGATGTTTGTATGTGATAAATGGTGGCATGTGATGGAAGTGTTGATGTCTTGGTCGTGGTTGATTTGGTTGTATATATATGCTTGGATTAGTGTTATGTTTTGTGGTGTAGGTATGTGCATAAAAGGGTGGCAAAAGGGCTTGGTAAATAGCCTTATTTTTTTCCACACAGGTAGGCACACAGGCGTATGTCTAGGCCGTGTGCGACACACGGTCTGCCCCCACGGGCATGTGTTTCAGTCGCGTGTCCCCTGCACCTTAATTGTTGCAAAACAGAATGCCCAGTAATGAGCACACGGACAAAGACACGGGAGTGTGTCTTAGTCGTGTGGACGACACGGCCTTGAACATGGGCGTGTGCCCTGGCCATGGGAAGTCTGCACCTATTTTATGAAAAATTATGAAAATATAATCAATCACACGGCCTAAGCACACGGGCGTGTGACTTGGCCATATGATCCCAATTTGATGATAACGTCAAAAACATAAAGCTCCTTAATTTGAACACAGCCTGAAGCACGGGCGTGTCTTAGGGTCACACGGGCGTGTCTCGAACCCACACGAGTGTGTGACCCCTTTTTCGTGAAAAAAAATTTCTAAGTTTTCCAAAAGTTTCCAAAGTTTTCGGTTTAGTCCCGAACGACTTTCGATGCATGTTTTGGGCCTTGTAGGCTCGTTTTAGGGATGGTATGAATTTTTTTGAAAATTTTTAAATTTGAGCGGAAATTCATGCCTCGGCTTTGAATGTTTGCTTGTGAATAAGTCCGGTAATGCCCCGTACCCTATCTCGGCATCGGATACATGTAAGGGATGTTAACCTAAATTGTCGTGTTTGACGATATAGATTTGCCTAAACTCATCATCATTTAGGGTTTGCCCATCATTGCCCCTGAGACAAGCAAACTAGAATGTGTCATGGGCATGGTCTATTCATATATATGCTTGACTAGCCTTTTCTCATTTTTACTGTCCCCATGGACCTCGAAGTTACAGTCCCGACGGACTACATTTCACTATACTAACCTTTGTATTTATTGTCCCGGCAGACGTCATCAAAGCACCACTATGGGGTCAGTCATTGTATCATATACTTTCCCAACATTTCACCCGAACCCCCTTATCGCTAACCATACTTGGTCATGCATCACTCAAAAAACATAATGGACTCATCTACACATATTTCATTTATAATCTTAACAGAATCATACTTCCTAACACATAATTTCCCATGCATGTTTACCATACATCGTCATATTCATGCAATGCAACGTACACTTCAGTATATACATACAAATACCTCACAGAGAATACACATAACCATACATACATACAACAACTTTTCAAGGAGATATGCACATCTATATTAACAAAAATCATACAAGAAATCATCATAATATATCTTGCAGAAGTCGGGTCTATATTAACAACTTCTCAACCTGGAGTTTTTGTTATGATTGTCCTTCCAAATCTAGTAGCAACATTTTCTTACAAGTTCATGGAATTTTTATTAGAATCCCTATTTATAGATTACTTACTAATGTTTCAACTACGTACGACCCTCTTGCAGAGCCTTCCACTCACACCCTACTGTCCTGGAACATTTTAACATCTTTACTCAACAACAATCATAACATATAGGCTTATAAGACTTACCAGAAGGTTGAATCATCTATTGATTAAACGAGGTCTTAGCTCTATCTTAACAAAGAAGAAGAGAACATTTAAGTCAGAAAAAGAACTAGAATGTAAAGTAGAAAGAAAAGTCATTTGGAATGTCTTCCCCTTTATTAGATATAACCTCATTATCCCCCTACTGGAGACTTTGACAAGTGGTGATGCTTACCTAACCCAAATATCCTGATTTCCCACAAAAATTTGGGGAAAGGTAAATAGAATCTGGCGAAGATCTTCGTTATTGTTTTGACCAATCACGGAGAGGGTCAAATCAATTCAATTGACTCCCAACTAATTTCCTCACGAGGACCAACTTAAACAGTGCTCAAGCAAACTGAGTGTATTATACTTTGTAGTGGCTCACATATGGCGTGGTCTTAAACACAATTATGTCTCTTTCATCTTCCACAAACACTTGATAGGCTATTCGTTCTCAGCCAATACTCAGGGGCGTACTCTTCCTTAGATGTACTCTTTTTTGGACATAATCTTTCATTGCTTGAAGATACCTTGTAATTAAATCCTTAGATACCGCTAGTTGGTGGATACTTTAATGCTAGTATATGCCAATACTCTAACTCATCATCAAGCCAATAGGGTGGCAGATTATGCTACCACTGTGCGCCAAACAGTTTATATACTTTACTCACCTTTTTGGATTCGTTGTTTTTGAAGTGTGACAACTCTCCCTTCCTTCAAGGAAATTTCGTCATCAAATTTTTATCAATCTCGTAAACCCCATTACTCATGACGCGTGGACAATTTTTATTAATCTCGTAAACCCTATTACTCATGACGCTTGGCGAAACGCCAACACATAGTTACAACACTAAGAAGATTCCAACTAGTGCAAATATAGATAGACAATCTCGATTGGCGAATTTCAAACTCGTGGGCATAGTTGGTAGGTACTCTCGTGTTTTTCAACATCCTATAGCCTTAGCCTCGACAAGTTTCAAGATTTGATTCAATACTTCGAACAGTTAAACTTTTCACGGACGCTTGGTTCTTTATAAATACTAGGTGTTCAACACTGCCCTTGCAAATTTTTTTTCACTATATCATTGGAACCCTAATTTCTGTCTCTGCCAAATTCCTTTGCTTCATTTTGCCTTCAGTTCACACTTTCTTCAGAGGTAATCCCCCTTTCACTTTTCTTTACTTTTATACAAAATGGTCAAAACAACTACCCGTGGAAGAGGCCGTGGTGGTCCTGCCCAAAGTAGCATAAGCGACAGTCCCAAAAATGCTACTGTGATCGAACCCAGAGGTCCCAATGGTACTCATTGTGTACTTGCTCCCATGTAGGAATTCAACACTATTGAGGAGGAACTGACTCGATATCTAGTGGCTTGAGCCGTCTTCCATCCAAAATTTGCTTACGACTTTCGTTTAGTCCAAGGGGAGTATCACCAGAGTGACAAAACCAAGGGCTTTATTCTTCTCCTCTTCCTACTCGAGGCTGGCTTTCACTTGCTTCTTCACACTTTCTTCTGCTCGGTGCTCAATGAATATGATATTGCACTAGGGAAACACTTCGCCCTTTCTTGGTGGACATTGGTGGCTTATTTATCGACTATTGTTTGCAAAACGAGCAGCCTATTCTTAATGTTTCCAGAAGATCGATCAAATGAAAATTAAAAGGAATGGTGCCTTAGCTGGGATGGCCTACTTTAATACATGCCAGGGTTATGAGCCCATAATCCAGAATTGGGCCTTAAACCTCCATATCATAAAAGACAAGTTCGTCAGGGTCACGTGGAATCTCAAAACAGGTTTTGGCTTTCCCACTTTATGGTCCATACCCCAGGAGGATCTCTTCTTACAAAGCCAACATGTCGATTTTGAAATTGCTTGGAATTGAGAGAGATTGTTACTGTTCGGAATGTCTTTCAATATTGCCTAAAAGGGCTGAGTACAAACAGTCACCAGGCGAATGATATTTTTGTAACATCCTAAAAAGGGCCTATGCATTTTCGGTTTAATTGTACGAAATGACATGTTTTATGTGTTATGAATATATTTTGAACATTTTTGGAAACCTAGAAATGCATGGAAATGATTTAGAAATGAACATTTTTGGAAACCCGGAAATGATTTGGAAATGATTCAAAAGTGGAAAGTGAACATTTCTGGAAACTTGGAAATGTAAGGAAATGTCAAGTTTAAAGAGGCAAACGAAAATTTTTGGAAACTTAGAAATGACTTAGAAATGTCGAGTTTTAAAGTTTAAAAGAGGAAATTAAGGCAAGGTGGCCTTAAGAGAAAAAGTATGTGAAATTTGACATGCAAACAGGCTTGGAAAAGTGGCATGGAGATGCCACTTAGGGCCTCTGGAAATGGAGCCACATGCAAGGGGATTGGGCCTGAGTTCGAGTCACAGGGAAAGCAAATAAAAGAAATTTTATTTTGCTTCCAGAAGAAGTGAGGTGGACGACACAAGGTGTTTAAAAAGAAGAGTTTTATTCTCTTTAAATTTTGACTAATAAGGATAAATAATGGATTTTTATTTTAGATTATTTTTTCAAGGAGATAATAAAGGATTATTCTTTAATTATTTTAAACTAAGGAGATAAAGTTATCAAATAAAAGAGTGATGGCCAAGAAAGGGACTCTTGGCCTAGTAAATTCGGCAATAGGAGGAAAAGTGAGGCATTTTACAATTTTTTTTCTCTCCAAGCAAGCCTCTGCCGAAATTCTCTTGTCATCTTCCCCAAATTCTTTTCTGACAAAATCACAAGTTTCCTCTCATCCTTTATTCTTTCTTCTTCTTCTTTTCTTTCCAATCCATCAGAAACCGAAACCCCAAAGAAAACCCTAGCCAATTATTCAAGGAAACCAAAATTTGGTGATACACATCTAAGCCATAGTCGAATATTTTCGTAGATCAAAGGGTGTTGTCGATTTCCATATAAAAGGGTAAGGATCTATTATGATTATTTTCTTTCTTCTTTAAAAACAAAAAGTCAAGGTTTTAATGACATATTCATGTTGGCCAAAACTTTGAAGGAAAACTTCGGGATTTTATGACTGTCGACTACAAGGAGGAAGGTTTTGGGATTTCTAAGATTCAAGGTAAGAAACTATACCAAAGGCCATTCATTATGTTTAATGTTAGATTAAACTCTAACATGTGTCTATAGGGTTTTCGACAACAGTAAGGAAGCAAGGATTCAATTCGGGACTTGATTCTTAAGTCAATCGGCAACAAGGTAAGTTTTAGTATACTAATCCTACTAGGATTTGGATTTATGGCCGAATGGCTTTTTATTAAATTAGTAAGTGATTAGTCAAATGTAGGGATTAAGAATCTAAGCGATAGATCAGATTTCAAGATCTCAAGGAATTTGCTAAGCGAATCAGGTGTGCACCCCACACTAATTCTTAATAAGTTTTATGGCTATGTCTAATTAAAATATGTGATATTAAGAATAAGAAAGTGGCTAAGGTACCATGTTATGGTACTAAGTACTCAGGTACGTTTCCTACTCCTACTAGGAATATGAAATATGTTATTTGTAACATGAGAATAAGAATGTGAACTTTTGCATATTAATGCATATTACAAAATGAGGCATATGGGTTATTGAAAGGGGAAGTGAATGTGGTGAACTAAGACCACGAACACGGTGACCTAAGACCATGGTATCTCGAATGTGGTGACCTAAGACCACGATGTCTGAATCAATGCGGTGACCTAAGACCGCGATATCTGAATGTGGTGACCTAAGACCACAAATGCGGTGACCTAAGACCGCGATATGGAGTGTAGCGGAAGGAGGGTCGACTTAGTAGTCCCCACGGTGTACAGGTTGGTACGGGGGAGTGTAGCGGATGGCTTGTTAGGTTTGGGTTTGGGAATGCATCATAATTTGTATGCTATGATATGAATGTGTAATATTTGTTATGCCTGATTCTATTATGATTTAGTGTTGTGTACACATTGAGTCTGTTGACTCACCCCGTTGAGGACCATGTTTCAGTGATGAACAAAGAATGGACCGGGACGACAGAACTTGTGGTGGCCATGCTCAACATGAAGTTTTTATTTTTATGGACTATTAATTTTTAAGTACTCCGAATTATTTGGATTTACTTGATGTAATAAGGCCATAGTGCACTATTTTATTTCTGTTTTTATTTATTATGTTACGAAATTTTTATTAAGTTAAAGATTAAGTAATTTACTTTAAATGTATTCTATATGTTTTATCACCTAAAATTTAAAAGGGTTTTCAATATAAAACGATTTTTTTTTCTACTCGAGCCCAACCCAAAACAATATTTCTTTCAAAACACACTATTTTCCCAAAGTAACAAAAGAACTTTGAACCGGTTTACTTGAGGAACATACCAAATCTGGTCAAAGCTCGTGGGCCGGGTTTGGGGTGTTTCAGTTTGGTATTAGAGCCCGTTTCAAACTCTCGGCCTGAGGGTTTAAGGCCCAAAACATTTTCAAATTGAGCCCAAATAAGTTTTATAAAAATATTTTATGAAATCAGCAGGTTTTCTGGCATGGCACCTAAGTCTCCGACCCGCAGTTCACCAGGTAAGTAGTTCTAACTACTGAAGTGAATTGTGAATGTGAATTCTATAAGTATGAAGGGAACGTAGATTAGTGAGCTAGGATCTATTGAACCCTAGGACTAGTCTACTCAAACACAAGTACATAAGACTTAAGGATCACTAAGCAAACCTGTGACTAAGTCGCCGAGCTAGGGTGTGGCAACTGTTGTGCGCATGTCTAGAAGTGGATTCAGTAAGAGCTTGGTATTTAAGCAGTCCTAGCGACTCACCTCCTCTTTACTCGAATCCTACCTGGTGCGTAGCTACGGTTCACCCTAACCAAGAGGACTTATTCACGGGCTAAACCCGATAATTAAAACCCAAAAGGGACTAGCCATGCAGTTTTATAAAACTCCTAGTTTTAAAATCCCTAAATTACCCTTTTAATTGTAGTAAAAGATTATTGTGAAAATTTTTCCAAAATATCTCTGATTTACAAAATTATAAAAATGCCCCTGGTTGTAAAATTACTAAAATGCCCTTGGTTTCTAAAATTCCAATATTACCCTCGACTTTTAAAATATTCTTACTTTATAAAAATATCAGAAAATTCTATTTTTGCAAAATGTTAAGATACCCTGATTTGGAAAATTACGAAATTGCCCCTAACTTACAAAATTACCAAAATGACCCTAACTTCCAAATTTTTTGCAATATCACCAAAATAGAAAGCAAATTCACAAAAAGAACCCTCAAAGTTTTGCAAATTTTGAAATACCCCTGAATTATTAAACTTTACAAATTTACTCTGGTTTGTGAAAAATTATCGAAATACCCCTGGAATTTCAAAATTACCGAAAGGCCCCGGGATTTCAAAATTTCCAAAATACCCTTATTGACAAAATCACCAAGGAACCTTATTTTGACAAATTACGAAAATACCCCTGTAGGACAAATTACGAAAATACCCCTGGGTAGTGGAAAAAACAACAACAATGAAAACTACAACATTTCTCTGAATGAACGAAAGTTCATAATTGGTTGATGAATGTGAACGTGACTTTCTGAATAGTGAACTTGAGCTGAGAACTTTGTTTGATCGAAAGAACCACTTTTAAACATCTCTTTTCATAAAACTGCTCATGGTTAATTAGTGAAACAAAAGTACTAATGTATAAAACTCTTAAATCGAGTTAAATCGCGACGTTAGAAAATGAGTTCTAGGGGGCGTGGTCGCCGTGGACGGATATAAGAGGAGTCTTGGACCGTCGAGAATCGCCTAAGAGTCTTCGATGAAAGATCGAAGGTTGAGAATTCTGCTCGTGTTTTTAAGCCAACTACTAAAAATCCGGACCGTCCGTGTGCTCAGTGTGGAAGGTATCATGTTGGCGAGTGTTGGAACCGAGATCGGGATTGTTTTAGATGTAAGTCTAAGGCTCATTTGGTTAAGAATTGCCCTTAGACAACGAAGGTTTGTAGTTTAAACCATGGAGGAAATGGTCATGGAACACCCGGTAGAGGTGCTGAAGGTTCAGATGTGAGACAACCAATGATATGATAGCGGTTAAGTTCCTTGTTTTTGGAGTACTATTTATTGTTTTAGAGATAGTTCAGTCTTGTGTTACAAGTGAACTGTTTGAAACTTTGGATGTGAACTTAGAGACTGTGCCTAGAAGGTAAGATAGTTCTTTAAGATCAGAGTGCGCAGCAATAGCGTAGTGGGGTGAGTTAGACCGTACGATTGTTCGTTAGTAAGTAATTTCGAGGACGAAATTATTTTTAAGGGGGGTAGAACTGTAACATCCTGAAAAGGGCCTATGCATTTTCGGTTTAATTGTACGAAATGACATGTTTTATGTGTTATGAATATATTTTGAACATTTTTGGAAACCTAGAAATGTATGGAAATGATTTAGAAATGAACATTTTTGGAAACCCGGAAATGATTTGGAAATGATTCAAAAGTGGAAAGTGAACATTTTTGGAAACTTGGAAATGTAAGGAAATGTCAAGTTTAAAGAGGCAAACAAAAATTTTTGGAAACTTAGAAATGACTTAGAAATGTCGAGTTTTAAAGTTTAAAAGAGGAAATTAAGGCAAGGTGGCCTTAAGAGAAAAAGTATGTGAAATTTGACACGCAAACAGGCTTGGAAAAGTGGCCTGAAGATGCCACTTAGGGCCTCTGGAAATGGCGCCACATGCAAGGGGATTGGGCCTGAGTTCGAGTCACAGGGAAAGCAAATAAAAGAAATTTTATTTTGCTTCCAGAAGAAGTGAGGTGGACGGCACAAGGTGTTTAAAAAGAAGAGTTTTATTCTCTTTAAATTTCGACTAATAAGGATAAATAATGGATTTTTATTTTAGATTATTTTTTCAAGGAGATAATAAAGGATTATTCTTTAATTATTTTAAACTAAGGAGATAAAGTTATCAAATAAAGAGTGATGGCCAAGAAAGGGACTCTTGGCCTAGTAAATTCAAAGAATAGGAGGAAAAGTGAGGCATTTTACAATTTTTTTCTCTCCAAGCAAGCCTCTGTCGAAATTCTCTTGTCATCTTCCCCAAATTCTTTTACTCGACAAAATCACAAGTTTCCTCTCATCCTTTATTCTTTCTTCTTCTTCTTCTTCTTCTTTTCTTTCCAATCCATCAGAAGTTGAAACCCCAAAGAAAACCCTAGCCAATTATTCAAGAAAATCAAATTTGGTGATACACATCTAAGCCATAGCCGAATATTTTCGTAGATCAAAGGGTGTTGCCGATTTCCATATAAAAGGGTAAGGATCTATTATGATTATTTTCTTTCTTCTTTAAAAACAAAAGGCAAGGTTTTAATGACATATTCATGTTGGCTCAAACTTTGAAGGAAAACTTGAGGATTTTGTGACTGCTCGACTACAAGGAGGAAGGTTTCTGGATTTCTAAGATTCAAGGTAAGAAACTATAAGATTCGGCCAAAGGCCATTCATTATGTTTAATGTTAGATTAAACTCTAACATGTGTCTATAGGGTTTTCGACAACAAGATGGAAGCAATGATTCAATTCGAACTTGATTCTTAAGTCAATCGGCAACAAGGTAAGTTTTAGTATACTAATCCTACTAGGATTTGGATTTATGGCGAATGGCTTTTTATTAAATTAGTAAGTGATTAATCAAATGTAGGGATTAAGAATCTAAGCGATAGATCGATTTCAAGATCTCAAGGAATTTGCTAAGCGAATCAGTGTGCACCCCACACTAATTCTTAATAAGTTTTATGGCTATGTCTAATTAAAATATGTGATATTAAGAATAAGAAAGTGGCTAAGGTACCATGTTATGGTACTCGAGTACTCAGTAACGCTTTCTACTCCTACTAGGAATATGAAATATGTTATTTGTAACATGAGAATAAGAATGTGAACTTTGGCATATTAATGCATATTACAAAATGGGGCATATGGGTTATTGAAAGGGAAGTGAATGTGGTGACCTAAGACCACGAACACGGTGACCTAAGACCGTGGGTATCCGAATGTGGTGACCTAAGACCACGATGAATCTGAATGCGGTGACTTAAGACCGCGATATCTGAATGTGGTGACCTAAGACCACAAATGCGGTGACCTAAGACCGCGATATGGAGTGTAGCGGAAGGAGGGTCGACTTAGTAGTCCCCACTGGTATGCAAAGTTGGTACGGGGAGTATAGCGGATGGCTTGTTAGGTTTGGGTTTGGGAATGCATCATAATTTGTATGCTATGATATGAATGTGTAATATTTGTTATGCCCGATTCTATTATGATTTAGTGTTGTGTACACATTGAGTCTGTTGACTCACCCCGTTGAGGACCATGTTTCGTGTGATGAGCAGAATGGACCGGGACGGCAGAACTTGTGGTGGCCATGCTCAACATGAAGTTTTTATTTTTATGGACTATTAATTTTTAAGTACTCCAAATTATTTGGATTTACTTGATGTAATAAGGCCATAAGGCCATAGTGCACTATTTTATTTCTGTTTTTATTTATTATGTTACGAAATTTTTATTAAGTTAAAGATTAAGTAATTTACTTTAAATGTATTCTATATGTTTTATCACCTAAAATTTAAAAGGGTTTTCATTATAAAACAATTTTGTTTTCTACTCGAGCGCAACCCAAAGCAATATTTCTTTCAAAACACACTATTTTCCCAAAGTAACAAAAGAACTTTGAACCAGTTTACTTGAGGAACATACCAAATCTGGTCAAAGCTCGTGGGCCGGGTTTGAGGTGTTTCAATTTTACTTTAGGTGGATTCTCATAATGTCCCTTTTGCTCTAGCCTTACAACGCCAACGATGATTTGGCACGAATTTTAGTGGGGAGGATGAGGGAACCTCTATTCTATTTCTGTGAAACATGTGGACTACATCCACACCACTGGAATATCATTAGTTATGGTACGTCTTCTACTCCTTATCATGACCGGGCTAACTTTCTTATTGCTGTTGCAGAGTCTTCTTTTTCTCATACATCTAGTACTTCTCCGTAGACTCTAGCAGTCAATATGGATGTCTTAGCCTTGTTAGAATCAGTGTGTGAAAATGAAGGAGTTATTGTCGCCCCACCAAGAACAACGACTGCTAAGTCTCAAAAAAGGCCAAAGGTGGAGGGAAGCACCCAAGATATTGAGGGTAGTGACTACCCACAGTTGACTCATTATAGGATTAGGAGATGACTTGCTTCCATAAGAGCCATCACTGCTCCTACTCATTTCTTGCCTCCTATTCCTGCACTTCATTCTATTCCAGTTGCAACACTAGAGTCTGCCAATTCTGTAGACTCTCCAATCCACATATTAATTCCTCATGTGGATACATTTGCGCAAGAGAAAATACATTAAGGCCAGGCGAAGGCCCTTTTTGGTTCTTTACCTATTACTACTCCTTCTGGCGAAGTGGGCAGGCTCTTCCCATGGCATGATCTAATAAGGTCAGGACAATATCCCTTCTCTCTTGACGCCATCCATCAGTAGAATAATAACTTACCTTAGTAGGTAAATGAGGCTTTCCTTTCTCCCCTGTCCTCCAACCCTCATCTTCTCCCACTCTTAGTGTTGGCGGGGTCTTGTCAAGTATTACCTGCTGAGTACGGGCTTATGAGTTGGGCCCTTAAAGAGGCTTGCTGTAATTTTCCATTTTCAATGGTGTCAAAAATAGTGGTTTTAGAAACAGTGGTTTCGGGACCATAATTTTGATTTGTGAGATCATTTTTATTATTTAATTAATATTTATAGAGTTACATTAGAGTCTTATTAAATTTTGGTGATGAAATTTTAATGTTTACTTTGTCAATTTAAGAAAAAGAACT
Source organism: Gossypium bickii (assembly GCA_025503065.1). NCBI lineage: Eukaryota > Viridiplantae > Streptophyta > Magnoliopsida > Malvales > Malvaceae > Gossypium > Gossypium bickii. The sequence goes on along the minus strand of CP106714.1, from coordinate 56,428,386 downwards.
AAATTGTAATAGATGTAAAAGTCTAGTTATAATTGAATTATAGTGATTAAATGGTTTAAATCTCATAAGTAGAATGGTTTATTTTGAAATTATGCCATTCTAGTTTAATATGGACAATTTAAGGATAGTAGTTAGCTAAAATATATGTTTAGTTAAAGGGTAATTATGTAAATTAATAATTTAAACTTAAGAAACAAATAAAATAAAACATCCATATTCTTCTTGAGTGGATTTTCCACCGAAAATTAAAGTAAAAAACATCATTAAAGGGTTTGGGACGTTCAGCTAGCTTGTAACCCTTGCATGGTAAGAATTTATTACCCGTTTTTAGTAATTTCTATGTTTTTAAGATCGTTGCAACTAAGTCCAGCTAACCCGTACCTTCATTTTTGAAACTGTTAAGAATTTTAAATTTCACCATTGATGAATTTTTTTTTTGTTCATGATGTTATAGGATAGATTTAAAGTATTGGTGGTTGATCATGAATAAATTGTAAAGTAATTTTTGTCGTTTTTGGTTAAACGATTAAATTAATTGAATATTAAAATTGATAGGGAATTTTTGAGAATTTAGAATAAATGTGGGGTGTAAATGGATGGGGTAAAGTTCGGTTAGCATAAGAAGTTGTAAAATTTTTGTTAAATTTGGAAATTTTGGGTTTATGGACTAAATTATGAGAAATGTAAAAATTTAGGGAAAATGTGTAAATAATGAAAACATAAGGGTCTTATGCATTGAATTGAATTTTAAATGTATGTGAATGTAATAAATTGAATTTAATTATTATATAGACCAAGAACCGAGTAAAAAATAATAATAATCGAGGAAAGGGGAAAATTACTACGTTCGACGATCGGGGACTAAAACGACTCAGACTATCCAACGAGGCCGTGGGCATATCATTTGGTATCAGAGCTTGTAAAAACGAGAAGCACGGACGTTCGTAGCTATAACACCCCTAACCCGTATCCATCACTGGACTAAGGTTAAGAGGCATTACCGGACATATCGAATGATATCACAAACATTTCACTAACATCATATATTCACAAACATTCCATAGCGAAAAATACACATAGAGTCTCTTTAAAAGGTCTACGAGACCTTAAACATGTATTGGGAAAGGGGTCGGGACTAAACCAAGCACATACAAAGTTTTTCCGAAACTTAAACATTTTTCAAAGCTACAGAAGTCACACGCCCATGTGGGCAGGCCGTACGCCTCACACGGCTCAGACACGCCTATGCGCCCAGGCCGTGGCAAAACAGGGCATACATACTGATTTGTCCACACGGCTACAAGACACACCCGTGTGCCAGGCCGTGTGAAAACTAGGGAGGCTACTGACATGGTCACAATGCCAGTCACACGCCCGTGTGTCTAGCTCGTGTACCTATTCAAATTGGCCTCACACGCCCGAGTGCTCGACCGTGTGCTCTTCCCAAGCTCACTTCGAAGTGGCTCTCGAGCAACACAGCAGAGACACACGCCCGTGTCCCTGCCCGTGTGGGCACAAAATAGGCCATTTATAAGGCCAATTCACCACCTAATTTGGGTCCTCCCTATAAGTATCAAACAAGCAACAAATATGCCACATTTCCAGCCGAATTAAAGCACAAAAGATACACCATTTAAACCATCTCCTCATCAACCAATTTCATGTTGAAAACCTAAACCAAAACATACCAAAATCTCATAACAACTCATTAATTCATACATGATCAATGTCCCAAAATATCACTTCTATTTTCATACTAAAATCATACCAAATTCTCAACAAAGCACATACCAAATTGACCATTTCTTTTGATCATTTATAAACATCAAAACATACCATTACTTAGCACAAATCATGTACCACATCCAAACCAAATTTTCTTCCACAACCAAGCCATATCTCATGGCTATAAAATGCATATCTCAAAACACATCACACTAGTCCTAGCCTATACATGCCATACTTTTAACATTTACACTTCCAAAAGGTACCAAAATAGAGTTCGATAGTGTGGTGATGATCCTCGATGATCCCTGAGCTCCCAATAGCTTCGATAATCTATAAAACAATGCAAACACACACAAAGTAAGCTTTCAAAAGCTTAGTAAGCCATATACAAATAAACTTATCACATAGAACAATTATTAACCATTTCATATATATGGTTCATGGCATAACACAATCACAAGTCATATTTCTCTTATATCTCAATTGATCATGTTCACTTGCTCATAATCACATATCATGTAATGTAGCTCACATATCAAATGATCATAAACATACATACCTTTCATTGCCAAATATCATATACATACATACGTACCGGAATTCGGATGCACATTTGTATACTCATTCATTTCTCGGAATTCCCGTTGAACTGTTCGAAATCAAATAGGATACTCAGATAGCTCAGAAAGCCACTACAATGCCAACGTCCCAGACGTGGTCTTACATGTAATTAAATATCGACTCCTGTGTCCCAGACAGGGTCTTCCACAAAATCATATATGATGTCGATGTCGCAAACATGTTCTTACTCGTAAATCTCAAATTGATGCCTACGTCCCATACGTGGTCTTACACGATAACTCATATCGAAATCCTATGCCATTACATATGTATCCTAACTATTCTTATGGTTCGTACGGGGCTTTTCGAACATCATCACATTATCAAAATTTTCTCGGATTTCACATATCCAGCTCCAATAGCCATTCATCACATTTCATTAACATATAAGAAATAATAATTCAATTCAAACACATTTATTTGTATATAGACTTACATCGTACGGATTCGGATGGAAATAAACGATTACTCGACCAGATCTATACACATTCAAATTTAGCTTATTCATTCACCAAATCATTCAATTCAATCCATATATACATATTTAGGGCATTTTACAAATTAGCCCTCACATTTTCATATTTTAACATTTTAGTCCCTATTTCATAAAATCACCAAAATACACATAATTTCCTTATACACATGCTTGGTCGAATATTCCATTAGTCCATATAAGCTCGTATCTTTCATTTATTTTACATTTTAACCCCTCATTTTATACTTTTCTCAATTTAGTCCATAATAAACAAATTCATCAAAAATCCCAATACAAAACATGTTTATCTAACACCAAACTTTCATATTTCACCAAATAACATCATTAAGCTCACAAAATTATCAATGGCACATCACACAATCATCAACAATTTCTGCAATTTTGTAACACCCCTTACCCGTATTCCACTCCAGAACCGGGTATGAGGCATTAACGGACTTAACTTGCTTGTACATACAACTTTGAGCTCTAAAAATCCATCCCCAACTTAAAACTTCTCATTCAAATGCATAGAATCCTTATCATGGGCCTATGAGGCCTTAAACATACATTCGGAAGGTCTCGGAATTCAACCAAAAACTTTTACGCTCTTAGAAAAGTTTTGCCTAAACAAGGCCACATGCCCATGTGAAATGGGACACGTTCGTGTGGGCAGGCCATGTTGTCACATACGCCCATGTCCCTAGCCTGTATGGAATTTAATTTCTAACTCGAACCTACAGGGGTTTTCACACAGCCAGACACACGCTCGTGTCCCTCACACGGCCTCAACACGCCTGTCTCTTAGCCCGTGTGCCAAAACCATGGCATTCTATTTATGACGTCATCACCTCACTATGGTCACACGGCCAAGGCACACGCCTGTGTCCTTAGGCCGTGTGTCAAATTAAATTAATTTTAAGTGCAGACTTCGCATGGCCTGGGCACGTGCCCATGTCCGTGGCCGTGCCTCCCACACGGCTGACACACACGGCCGTGTCCCTGCCCGTGTGTTTGTTACTGAACATTCTAACTTTGTAAACCTAGCATGCAGGGAACATACGCCCGATTAACACGCTCATGGGGCTGACCGTGTGTCTCACACAGCCTAGACACATGCCTGTGTGTCTACCCGTGTAGACATTAAAAAGGCTATATTCCAAGCCAAATGCCACCTACATAGCAATCATACTTATACCAAATCAATTCATCAGAACTCATGACCCTAAGGCACTTCTAAGAACACAAATCAAAGCATCCACACAGGCATAAACTTCATAATTTCAACATCATTGAATATAAATAAATTTGTCATGTATTGGCCCAATTCCAATGACCATTTACAAAATGACTTTGATAACATAAATAGCACTTTAGCTATCAATATGACATAAAAAATACCTAAGTCCTATACATGCCATACTCAAAATAAGTCTAACTTTATTGTACCAAAGAGATATCGATAGTGTGATTTCTGAACTCCGACATCCCACGAATCCTCGAATTATCTTGGCAATACTACAAGGAAAAAGGAAATGAGAGGGGTAAGCATAAAGCTTAGTAAGTTTGCATGAAAGTAAATAGCAACAATAAGCTCATAATGATGTCAACCCATGGCATTAGATAACCACACAAAGTCATAAGCACTTTATCATAACTTACTCGTACTTGTTCTTATCTAGAACATACCATGTCACATATCGTAAATATTCCTCGTCAATTTCTCACGGGTACCTGTATTCACTCGATCACATGACTTTAGTACTAATCTCATTTCTATTTCCAAGCATATCTATTTATCCCACTAATCACTAGGGGTACTCAAAACACATATTCATCATCATTAACATAAACACGTAGCCAATGCCACATCCCAAATGTGGTCTTACATGGGATCACCTCTGAGTATTGATGCCATATCCCGGATATGGTCTTATACAGAATTTTCACATCAAGTATCGATGCCATATCCCGGATATGGTCTTATATATTTCTCATATTCGGTACCGAAGCCATATCCCAGATATGGTCTTATACGAAACTTCACATCAGTGTCGAGGCCATGTCCCGGACATGGTCTTACACGGGACCTTATCCATCTCATGTCTCGGTGATAATAATTTCATATTTATTATAGTCCCATTGGGACTACAACATCTCATCTTTTATCATCTTTCTCATTCAACACCAATACTCAATTTCATAGAATATCTTGCATCATTATAATATCAAACATTCTCAAATATGCTAGCGTAAATGTTGAATTTATCACATACAAACTTACCTCGATTTCAAAACAAGCTAGATCGTTAACCTAGCCCGATACTTTGTTCTTTCCTCGACCGAGGTTAATTTTTGGTTCTTCTTGATCTATAATAGCAAATTAGCTCATTTAAATATTCACATTAATAAATGCATTTCAAAAATCATGCTTTGGAAAAAATTTACTATTTTGCTCTTAGACTTTTGCAAAATGACCATTTTACCCCTAGGCTCGAAAATCAATTCTAATCAAATTTCTCTCTTTAACGAGCCTAGGTGAACATTTATTTCTCTTATGGCTACCATCAAAACTCAACATTTTCACACATTTACTACATATTTTACAACCTTTACAAAAAGGTCTTTTTAGGTGTTTTCTTGGTAACACCTATCACAAAAGTTGTTCATCTAACAATTAAGACCCATTTTCTTTCATAAAAATGAAGCAAACAACTTAAAAGCTTTCATGGAAAAACTCTAGACTCTTCACCATTTAACAAAATAGTCCCCTCTTTAGAAAGCTTAAGCTTTAGGGGTTCCAAAAGTACAACTTCTATCAAGAAATGATCACTAGAACACTTACTTGTAAAGAGAAGAGTGTGCTGAATTTTTTTAAAGTTTTCGGTGGAGAGATGAAGGAGAGAAGTTGATAACTTTTCTTTTCTTTATTTTAATATAAAATCTCAATTTAGTCCACCTAACACACCTACTTGACCAAATTTTGACCTCTATTGTCCTCTATGGCCGGCCAACCATGATTTAAGGGGCTAATTGCCCTTTTAAGACCTCCAATTAAAATTATATGGCTTTTAGACACATTTAGCTTGAAATTTTGAACTTTCACACTTTATACGATTTAGTCCTTTTTCGCGATTAAGCATGAAATCGTTAAAATTAAAGCACCAAAATTTTCATGTACTTATATAATCATACTCTAACTCATAAAATATCATGAAAATAATTTTCTATAACCTCAAATTAGTAGTTCCGAACCACTGTTCTGACTAGCCCCTAAATTAGGCTGTTATAGGTTTAGGCATGGGCTTGGTAGAATATAAAGCAACGATCACAAAAACGTAAAAAACATCAAAAACCGAACAAAACTCATACCTTGATTAAGCTTGAACAAGGCCGAATATTTGAAAGATTTGAACCCTTGTTTTCTTTTTAATTTTTGGCAAAATGATGAAAAGATGAAGCAAAAATCATGTTTTGTTTAATTAATAAACATTAATTCATCATTTACCAAAATAGCCTTATTAAACACATTTAAAATCCACTAACCCTTGGCATATATGTCCATTCATAAATTCAATGGTCCATTTACAATATAAGAACCTCACATTTAATATAATATGTTAATTCGGCACACATATCATGTAGCACACAGCTTTTGCATTTCCTAAGATTAAGTCCTTTTTATCAAATCGGCACACAAACTGTAAAATTTTCATACGAAAATTTCACAGATATTAATTCACATACTGTAAATACGAAAAATAATATTAAAATATTTTTTGACTCGAATTTGTGGTCCTAAAACCACTATTCCAACTAGGGTATAGACTGGGCTGTTACAACTTTCCCCCTTTAGGGATTTTCGTCCCCGAAAATCTTACCATTGAACAGATACGGATATTGCTCTTTCATAGCATCTTCGGGTTCCCAGGTAGCTTCTTCGACCCCATGTCGATGCCATAATACTTTTACTAACAGAATTTTCTTATTTCACAATTCTTGAACCTCGCGAGTTAAGATTCAGATCGGTTCTTCTTCATAAGTCATATCGGACTGAATCTCTATCTCAGACGAAAAATTACATGTGAGGGATCTGATCTGTATCGTTGAAGGATCGATACATGAAACACATTGTGAATCTTTTCTAGCTCAGGTGATAGTGACAATCTATATGCGACCGGTCCAATGCGCTTGATGACCTCATAAGGTCTGATGAATCTCGGACTCAATTTGCCTTTTCTGCCGAATCGGAGTATTTTCTTCCACGGAGACACTTTCAAAAATACTTTATCACCTATCTCAAATTCAATATCTTTTCGTTTCAAATCTGCGAATAATTTTTGTCGATCAGACACTACTTTCAGACTATTTCGTATCACTTTTGCTTTCTGTTTAGTGTCTTTAATCAAATCAACCCCGTGAATTTTATTTTCACTAAGTTCAGACCAGTACAGAGGTGTTCGGCATTTCCTACCATACAAGGCTTCGTATGGTGCCATTTTAATGCTCAATTGAAAACTATTATCATAGGCGAATTTAGTCAATGGCAAATAGTATTCCCATGTACCTTCAAACTCACGAATGCAACATCTCAACATATCCTCGAGTATCTGAATAATCTGCTTAGCAACATCTCAACATATCCTCGAGTATCTGAATAATCTGCTTAGATTGACCATCCGTCTACGGGTGAAAAGTAGTATTGAAGTGCAATTTTGTACCTAAAGCCTCTTACAATTTCTTCCAAAACCGCGAAGTAAAACTCGGATCTCTGTCAAGCACAATAGATAGTGGCATCCCATGCAATCTCACAATATCAGAAATGTATAACTCAACTAACTTATCAAGCAAATAATCTATTCTCATCGGAATAAAATGAACTGATTTTGTCAATCTATCAACTATAACCCAGATTGCATCTTTCTTTCTCGGAGATAAGGGCAAACCCGAAATAAAATCCATCGTCACTCTATCCCATTTCCACTCGGGAATCATATTCAGTTGTAATAAAATGGATGGCACCTGATGTTCAGCTTTAACTTGCTGACAGATTAAACATTTCAAAACAAAATCAGAGATATCTCTTTTCATTCGAGGCCACCAGTAAAGTTGTTTCAAATCATTATACATCTTTGTACCAGATGAACCGATAAGCGACTGCTATGAGCTTCTTTCAAAATCAACTGGATCAACTTTGGATTTCTCGTAACATAAATCCAATCCCGAAATCTCAGACAATCATCATCATCAACTTGAAATTCTGAATCAGAGTTCAAATCACACTGAGCTCGTTTCGCTAGCATTTCATTGTCAGCTTTTTGGGCATCACAAATCTGCTGTAAGAACAACGGTCTCGCTTTCAATTTTGCTAAAATTGAACCATCATCAGACAAAACTAAATGAGCATTCATCACAAGTAAGGAAAACAACAATTTCTGGCTCAAAGCATCAGTAACAACATTTGCTTTTCCCGGATGATAATCAATCACAAGCTCGTAGTCTTTTAACAGTTCTAACTATCTTCTCTGTCACAGATTCACGTCTTTTTGAGTCATCAAATATTTCAGACTTTTATGATCTGAAAACACATGACATTTTCCACCGAAAAGATAGTGGCGCCAAATTTTTAGAGCAAACACGATCGCAGCTAACTCATGGTCGTGCACTGGATAATTCTTTTCATGTGGTTTCAATTTTCTCAAGGCATAAGCTATAACTTTTCCTTCTTGCATTAAGACGCAACCCAGACCGTTTAACGAAGCATAACTAAAAATCACAAACTCTTTACCCAATTCTGGCTGTACCAAAACTGGAGCTTCAGTCAAAAGGGCTTTCAACTGATCAAAGCTTTTCTGATACTTTCCAAACCATTCGAATTTCACATCTTTCTGAAGCAATCTTGTCAATGGAGTTTCAATCATCAAAAAGCCTTTACGAACCGTCAGTAATAACCAGCAAGTCTCAAAAAACTGCTGATTTCAAACACATTTTTCAGAGGCTTCCACTCTAAAATAGCTAAAATCTTGCTTAGATCAACTCGTATACCAGATGCTGACACAATATGCCCCAAAAAGCCAACTTCGCGCAGCTAGAACTCATATTTATTAAACTTTGCATACAATTGCTTATCACGCAGAGTTTGTAGCACAATTTTCAAATGTTCGGCATGCTCAATTTAATCATGCGAATAAATCAAAATGTCGTCAATGAATACAACAATAAATCGATCTAAATACGGTTTGAGAATTTGTTCATCAAGTCTATAAAGATAGTAGGAGCATTTGTTAGTCCGAAAGGCATAACTAAAAATTCATAATGCCCGTACCTCGTTCTGAAAGCAGTTTTCGGAATGTCTAAATATTTTACTCGCAACTGATAGTATCCAGATCTCAGATCTATCTTTGAAAACACAGTAGCTCCTTTCAGCTGATCGAACAAATCATCGATTCTGGGCAGCGGATATTTGTTCTTAATTGTCACTTTGTTTAACTGACGGTAATCAATGCACATTCTCATCGTGCCATATTTCTTTTTCACAAATAGAACGTGAGAAGCTCGGTCGTGCGAAACCTCTATCTGTCAATTCTTACAATTGAGACTTCAATTCTTTCAATTCTGTCGGAGCCATTGTATACGGAGCTATTGAGATAGGGGTTGTCCTCGGCACGAACTTAATGCCAAACTGAACTTCTCATATCGGAGGTAATCCCAGTAATTCTTTAGGAAACACATCAGGAAACTCACAAACAACTGGCACAGATTCAACTTTCTTTTCTGTCACTTTCGTATAAATCACATACGCAAGATAAGCTTCACATCCCCTTTTCACATAATTCAGAGCTTTCATCGAAGATATTACAACTGGTAACCCATTTAAATCACTGGACTCAATCCGTATTACTTCATCATTCTGACATCTCAAATCAATAGTCTCCTGTTTGCAATTCACAATAGCATCATGCAATGTTAGCCAATCCATACCCAGAATTATATCAAAATCATCAAAGGGTAATAACATTAGATCAGCTAGGAATCAGATATCTCTGAACATCAACGGATAATTCTTGCACACTTTGTCAACCAGAACACACTTGCCTAAGGGGTTCGATAATCTAATTACAAATTCAGTAGACTCTGTAGGCAAAGTCTTACGAAATACTAAGTTCATGCATATATATGAATAAGTAGACCCTGGATCTATCAATGAGATCACATAAGTATCATAAAGAATAAAAGTACCGATAATGACGTTTGGAGATGAAGCTTCTTCACGAGTGCGAATAGCATAAGCTCTGGTAGGTGCTCTCGCCTCAGATCTCGTAGCTGTATCTTTTGTGGCTCTCTGGCTACCACTCACATTTCCCGTGTTTCTGGGAGGTCTACCCCTAGATAAAGCATTATTCGACTTCGGATTCAGTACAATCTCTTGCTCAACAGACTCTAGACAGTCTCGAATAAAGTGATCTAAAGATCCATATTTGAAACAAGCTCGATCATTTAATCGACAATTACCCGAATGTCTTTTACCATAATGTCTACACTCGGGTTGCTCAGATCTAACATTTCCAACACTTGCAATCGAAGCAGCTGGAGCTCGGGAGCTCGAATGTGATCTTGCACGATCTTTACTTGAATGTCCCATATTATCCTTTGAACGGCTATAGTCATCTCAAAATTTCTTTGATGCCGACTGATATGACTTACTCATTATTTGTTTTCGCACTTCTCTAGCTTTCGAATCATCTTTTCTTTTCTCTTTCCCGAGTTTTTCAGCTTTACATGCTCGGTCAACAAGCATAATGAATTCTTTTATTTCCATAATTTCGACTAACAAACGAATATATTCATTCAAGCCACCTTCGAACCTTTTACACATTTTTACCTCCGTCGAGACAGCTTCTTGTGCATAGTGGCTCAGTCTCACAAGTTCTCGTTCGTATTCTGTAACATACATATGGCCCTGTTTCAATTCAAGAAACTCATTGCGTTTCTTATATATAAATCTCTCACTGATGTATTTCTTTCAAAATTCTGTCTGGAAGAAATCCCAGGTAATTTGTTCTCTCGTAACAATAGAAGTTAGAGTTTTCCACCATTGGTAAGCTATATCTCTTAACAAAGAAACGACACATTTAACACATTCATCAGGGGTACATGACAACTCATCAAATGCTTGAATCATATTCTCAAGCCAAAACTTGGCTCTTTCAGCATCATCATCAGTAGTAGCATGAAATTCTTCAGCCTCATATTTTCTAATCTTATCAACCGAAGGTTTATTTAGACGAATCAGATCTATAACTTGGGGAGCTAAGGGAACTTGCGGGGGTGGAAGTTGAGGAATAGCAGCATTTGCTCTAACATACTGAGTGAACCACTCATTCATCATTTGGAAGAAGGCTTGTTTACCCTCTCCTTCCTGACTGCTAGTAACCGATCTAGAATCAGATGGCGCTGTCCCTTGAGCGGGAGCAGGCGCATTACTTTCAACATCGTCAGCTACGGCTCGTTTGGGATCCATTTACTATACGAAAAACACATTTTATCTGTAAGGATTCATCACACTATCACAGTTCATATATATGGCATGTATAGCTAGACTCTCACACACTATGTTAGTCCTATAATCGACTAAACCATAGCTTTGATACTAACAAATTGTAACACCCTTAACCCGTATCCGTTGCTGGACTAAGGTTAAGAGGCATTACCGGACATATCGGATCATATCATAAACATTTCACTAACATCAAATATTAACAAACATTCCATAGCGAAATATACACATAGAGTCCCTTGTAAAGGTCTACGAGACCTTAAACATGCATTGGGAAGAGGTCGGGACTAAACCGAGCACATACAACTTTTTTCTAAAACTTAAACATTTTTCAAAGTTACAGAGGTCACACGTCCGTGTGAGCAGGCCATGTGCCTCACACGACTTAGACACACCTGTGTGTTTAGGCCGTGGCAAAATAGGGTATACATACTAACTTGTCCACACGGCCACAAGACACTCACGTGTGGCAGGCCGTGTGAAAATTAGGGAGGCTACTGACTTGGTCACTTAGCCAGTCACACGTCCGTGTGTCTAGCCCGTGTACCTATTCGAATTGGCCTCACATGCCCGTGTGCTCGACCATGTACTCTATCTAGGCTCACTTTGAAGTGGCCCTCGAGCAATACGACAGAGACACATGCCCCTGTCCCTGCCCGTGTGGGCACAAAATAGGCCATTTACAAGGCCAATTCACCACCCAATTTGGGTCCTTCCTACAAGTATCAAACAAGCAACAAATATGCCACATTTCCAGCCAAATTCAAGCACAAAACATACACCATTTAAACCACTCCTCATCAACAAATTTCATGCTCAAAACCTCAACCAAAACATACCAAAATCTCATAACAGCTCATCAATTCATACATGATCAATGTCCCAAAATATCACTTCTATTTTCATACTAAAATCATACCAAATTCTCAACAAAGAACATACCAAATTGACCATTTCTTTTGATCATTTATAAACATCAAAACATACCATTACTTAGCACAAATTATGTACCACATCCAAACCATATTTTCTTCCACAAGCAAGCCATATCTCATGGCTGTAAAATGCATATATCAAAACATATCACACTACTCCTATCCAATACATGCCATACTTTTAACATTTACACTTCCAAAAGGTACCAAAATATAGTTTGATAGTGTGCTGATGATCCTCGACGATCCCCGAGCCCCCAGTAGCTTCGATAATCTATAAAACAATGTAAACACACACAAAGTAAGCTTTCAAAAGCTTAGTAAGCCATACATAAATAAACTTATCACATAGAACAATTATAAACCATTTCATACGTATAGTTCATGGCATAACACAATCACAAGTCATATCTCTCTTATATCTCAATTGATCATGTTCACTTGCTCATAATCACATATCATGTAATGTAGCTCACATATCAAATGATCATATACATACATACCTTTCATTGCCAAATTTCATATACATAAATACGTACCGGAATTCGGATGCACATTCGTATACTTATTCATTTCTCAGAATGCCCGTTGAACCGTTTGGAATCAAATAAGATACTCGGATAGCTCGTACAATGCCAACATCCCAAACGTGGTCTTACATGTAATTAAATATCGACGCCTCTGTCCCAGACAGGATCTTACACGAAATAATATACGATGTCGATGTCCTAGACATGGTCTTACTCGTAAATCTCAAATTGATGCCAACGTCCTAGACGTGTTCTTACACGATAACTCATATCGAAATCCTATGCCATTACATATGTATCCTAACCATTCCAATGACTCGTACGGGGCTTTTCGGACGTTATCACATTATCAAAATTTTCTCGGATTTCACATATCCAGCTCCAATAGCCATTCATCATATTTCATTAACATATAAGCAATAATAATTAAATTCAAACACATTTATTTGTGTATAGACTTACCTCGTACGGATTCGGATGGAAATAAACACTCGACCACTTTAGATTTCCCCAACTAATTCTGTTTTCTTTAGTTCCTGATCTATACCGTAACATCTCGGTTTAGACCTTAGTCGAAACAGTGGTTTGAAACCACAAATCTGAGGTCGTGAAAATATTTTAATATTATTTTTTGTGTGAATAGTTTGTGATATAGCCTGTGTGAAAATTCTGCGTAAAAGTTTTATCGATTGTGTGCCGATTTATGAAAAAAAGACTTAATCGCATAAGTGAAAAATGCTGTGTGCTGATTTATGAGTACTTATATGTTGTGGCTTTGAAAAGATGGAGATTTTTTATGGCAAATTAGCCATTACTTTATATAGTGGACGGTATTAGTCCATATTAACCTTTGAAAATGTGTTTTATAAGTTTATATAATAAGGTTCAAATGGGAAATTGTTTATTAAAGTATTATAATATGATAAAACATATGAAAATGGACATTTTTTTCATGTATTCTTCGACCGAAATTCAAAGGGAAAGAAAGGTTAAAAGCTCTCATACATTCGGCTACTATCAAACTAAAATCAAGGTATGTTTTAAGTAGGTTTTCGATAATTTCTATGTTTTCATAATAGTTGCTTCGTGCTCTAGCTAACCCATGTTGTAATTTTGTGAATTGATGATGTTTTTGTGATGATTTAATGATGAAAATTTAAGCTATGTGCTAGTTGATAGTAAAATATGAGAACTTGGTGTTGGATTAACATGTGTTGTTTTTGAATTTTTGGTGAATTTAGCTAATTAGGGCTAAATTGTGAAAATAACAAATTAAAGGGTTAAAATGTGAAAAAAATGAAATGTGTGGGATTGTATAAACATTATTGAATGTGTTTGTAGTGATTGACCCTAAGTGGGTGGCATTTTGGGTCTTGCAAATGACCTATAATGTCACATGACCATGGCACACGAGCGTGCCTAGTGACCGTGGGGCTATGTCAGTATATGGCCTAAGATCACATGGCCTTAACACGGGTGTGTTGGGTAACCATGGGAAATAAGTCAGGATAGACCACGGCTAGAGTACACTGGCATGCCTGGTGGCCGTGGGGAAGAAGTTAGTTTCGACCACGGGGAGGACACACGGGTGTGTTTAGCAGCCGTGGGAGGCACACGGCCTACCACCCACGGGCGTATATCCCCTGAAACCTAGAAAAGTTCTAAATTTTGATAAGTTTTTGTATGTATTTCAGTTTAATTCCAACCCATATTTAGCATGTGTTTAAGTTTTGATAGGCTTTAATAAGGGACTAATTGTCCATGTTTGATGCATTATGATGATGATTGACTTTGTCTGGTATTTGGGCTATGAAATAATTCTATTGTCCAGTAATGCTTCTTACCCTATTCCGGCGACAGTTTCGGGTTAGAGGTGTTACAATATTATTGGTATCAGAGCTACGGTTTAGTCAACTATCAGACTAACGTAGCGCGTGTGAGTCTAGCTATACGTGCCATATATGAAATTGCGATAGTATGATGAATTCTGACAGTTGAAAATGTGTTTTCATATAGTAATGGATCCCAATCGAACAGTTGCTGATGATGTAGAAAGTAATGCGCCTGCTCCCGCTCAAGGGACAACGCCGGTCACATCTAGGCCAAATGATAGTGGTGAGGGAGGAGAGGCTAAGCAATCCTTCTTTCGAATGATGAGCGAGTGGTTTATAAAGTTTGTTCGAATGAATTCGACTGCTCCACAACCTCCACCCCTACAAGTACCTATTGTGCTACAAGTTGTAGATCCGATCAGATTGAATAAACCTCCTGTGGATAAGATTCGCAAGTATGGGGCCGAAGAGTTTAGAGCCACATCTGATGACGATGCTGAGCGAGCCGAGTTTTGGCCTGAGAATACAATCATAGTATTTGATGAGATGTTGTTGAAACCTGATGAGTGTATTAACTGTGCAGTTTCCTTGTTGAGAGACACTGCTTACAATTGGTGGAAAACGTTGATATCTGTGGTTCCAAGAGAGAGAATCACCTGGGATTTCTTTCAAGTTGAGTTCGAAAAGAAATATATCAGTCAATGCTTCATTGATTAGAAACGTAAAGAGTTTCTAGAATTGAAACAGGGCCGATTGTCTGTTACTGAGTACGAGCGAGAATTTGTAAGATTGAGTCAATATGTGAGGGAATGTGTCTCGACCGAAGCTACTATGTGTAAACCTTTCATAGAGGGATTAAATGAAGACATCAAGTTATTGGTTGGGATACTCGATATAAATGAATTTGTTGGACTGGTTGAGAGAGCATGCAAAGCCGAGGAACTCAGTAAAGAAAAGAAGAAAGCTGATTTAGAAGCTCGTGATGAAAGAAAGAGATCGATGAATAAATTTTCTCAACCTTCTACTAAGAGATATAGAGATGCAAGTAACTGTTCAAATGCTTCGTTTGGTCATCCAAGTAGAGATCGTTTGAGACAAAGTACTGGTCCACGAATTCAAGCTCCGAATGAATCAAGTGTTGGCAGTGTTAAGAGTAACAAGCCTGAGTGTAGCCAGTATGGAAGACGACATGTGTGAGAGTGCTGGGGCAAGTGCAACAATATAGTTTGTTACAAATGTGGATCCCGAGATCATTTTATTCGAGATTGCCCAAAAATGGTCGAAGAAGAAAATGTTCAGGATGTAAGACTGAGTAATGTGACGGCTAGAGGTAGACCACCCAAAAACACCAGAAATATGAGTGATAGCCAAAGAGGGACAACTGATACAGCTGTAAGATTAGAAGCGAGAGCACCTGCCCGAGCCTATGCTATACATGCACGAGAGGAAGCATCATCTCCAGACGTCATCACTGGTACTTTCACTTTATTTGATACTAATGTCATTGCATTGGTAGATCCAGGATCTACCCATTCCTATGTGTGTGTGAACTTAGTATTGAATAAGACTCTACCTATTGAGTCTATTGAATTTGTGGTTAGAGTGTCAAACCCTTTAGGCAAGTGTGTTTTGGTGGATAAGGTGTGCAAGAATTGCCCATTGATGTTTCGGGATGCTTGTTTTCCAGCTAATTTGATGTTATTACCATTCGATGAGTTTGACATAATTCTGGGTATGGATTGACTTACTCTGCATAATTGCATTGTGAATTGTAAAAGAAAGAGTATTGAATTAAGAAGTTAGAACGGTGAGTTAGTTCGAATTGAATCCAGTGATATGAAAGGATTACCAGCTGTTGTATCTATGATGAAAGCTATGAACTATGTGAGAAAGGGTTGTGAAGCTTATTTGGCATACGTGATTGATACAAAAGTGTCGAATAATAAAGTGGAATCTGTGCCTGTGGTATGTGAGTTTCCAGATGTGTTTCCTGAAGAGTTGTCGGGATTACCTCCAATTCGGGAATTGGAATTTTGTATTGAATTAGTGCCGGGGACTACTCCCATTTCAATAGCACCTTATAGAATGGCACCAACAGAATTGAAAGAGTTAAAGTTACAGTTGCAAGAATTAACTGATAGAGGATTTGCACGACCGAGTTTCTCACCCTGGGGAGCTCTTGTGTTATTTGTGAAAAAGAAAGATGGAACTATGAGAATGTGTATTGATTATCGACAGCTGAATAAAGTGACAATAAAGAATAAATATCCATTGCCTCGTATCGATGATTTGTTTGATCAGCTGAAGGGAGCTACAGTGTTTTCTAAGATAGGTTTGAGATCAGGCTACTATCAGTTAAGAGTTAATGAATCCGATGTGCCGAAAACTGCTTTCAGAACAAGGTACAGACATTATGAATTCTTAGTGATGCCTTTCGGATTAACAAATGCTCCTGCAGTGTTTATGGATATGATGAATCAGATATTCAAACCGTATTTAGATCGCTTTGTGGTGGTGTTTATCGATGATATTTTGATTTATTTGTGTGATGAGACGTGCAGCATGCCGAACATTTTAGAACTGTGCTACAAACTCTACGTGAGAAACAGTTGTATGCAAAGTTTAGCAAATGTGAATTTTGGTTGCGTGAGGTTGGGTTTTTGGGACATACTGTATCAGCTGCTAGAATACGAGTTGATCCGAGTAAGATCTCTGCTATTTTGGAGTGGAAGCCTCTGTGAAATGTGTCTGAAGTCCGTAGTTTTCTGGGACTAGCAGGATATTATAGACGATTTGTGAAAGGCTTCTCGATGATTGCGACTCCATTGACAAAGTTGTTACAGAAAGATGTTAGATTTCAATGGTCAAAAAAGTGCCAGCAGAGTTTTGAGCAGTTGAAAGTGTTGTTAACAGAAGCACCAGTGTTGATTCAACCCGAGTCAGGCAAAGTGTTCGTAGTTTACAGTAATGCGTCATTGAATGGTTAGGCTGTGTGCTGATGCAAGAAGGGAAAGTTGTTGCATACGCTTCGAGACATTTAAAACCACATGAAAAAAATTATCCAACGCATGATCTTGAATTGGCTACGATTGTATTCGCATTGAAGATTTAGCGTCACTATTTTTTCGGTGAAAAATGTCATATTTATACTGATCATAAGAGTTTAAAGTATTTGATGACTTAGAAAGATTTGAACTTGCGACAGAGAAGATGGTTAGAGTTGTTGAAAGATTACGAACTTGTGATAGATTACAACCCGGGTAAAGCTAATGTTATGCCTTGAGTCGAAAATCGTTATATGCTTTGCGAGCTTTGAGTAATCAAATAGATTTATGTGATGCTAATGTGGTGGTAGCTGAATTGAAAGTTAAGCCGATGTTTGTACAGCAGATTTCTGATGCTCAAAAAAATGATGTTGAAATGATGGCTAAACGAATTCTGTGTGAATCAAATGCTTAATCAGAATTTCGAGTAGATAGTGATAATTGTCTGAGATTGAGTGACCGGATTTATGTTCCGAGAAATTCAGGGTTCATTTCGATGATTTTGACTGAAGCTCACAATAGTTATTTGACTGTACATCTGGGGAGTACAAAGATGTATAATGATCTGAAACAGTTTTATTGGTGGCATGGTATGAAAAGAGACATTTTTGACTTTGTGTCGAAATGCTTAGTTTGTCAGCAAGTCAAAGCTGAACATCAAGTTCCGTCAGGATTGTTACAACCGATTATGATTCCTGAGTGGAAATAGGAGAGAATCACGATGGACTTTGTGTCGGGTTTGCCCTTATCTCCGAGTAAGAAAGATGCAATCTGGGTGATAGTGGACAGATTAATGAAATCAGCTCATTTCGTTTCGATGAGAATCGACTATTCTTTAGATAAGTTAGCTGAATTGTATATTGATGAAATTGTGAGATTGTGTGGAGTACCGTTATCTATAGTGTCTGACAGAGATCCGAGATTTACTTTGCGATTTTGGAAGAAATTGCAAGATGCTTTAGGCACGAAATTGCATTTCAGTACTGCTTTTCATCATCAAACGGATGGTCAATCCGAGCGAATCATTCAAATTCTCGAAGACATGCTAAGATGTTGCATACTTGAATTTGAAAGTACGTGGGAAAATCATTTATCATTGATTGAGTTTGCATATAATAATAGTTTCCAATCTAGTATTAAAATGGCACCATATGAGGCTCTTTACGGTCGAAAGTGTCGAACTCCATTGTATTGGACCGAACTGAGTGAGAATAAGATTCACGGGGTTGATCTTATAAAAGAGACTGAGCAAAAAGTGAAAGTAATTCGTGACAGTTTGAAAGCGTCCTCTAATCGTCAGAAATCTTATGCAGATTTGAAACGAAATGATATTGAATTCAGAATTGGTGATAAAGTGTTTCTGAAAGTGTCTCCGTGGAAGAAAATACTTCGATTTGGCAGGAAAGGCAAGCTGAGTCTGAGGTTCATCGAACCGTATGAGATTATTGAACGAGTTGGGCCGGTTGCTTATAGATTGAGATTGCCATCTGCTATAGAAAAGATTCATAACGTGTTTCATGTATCAATGCTTCGACGATATAAATCAGATCCGTCTCATGTGATTGTTCTTACTGAAGTTGAGATTCAGTTAGACTTGTTGTATACTGAAGAACTAATCCGAATTTTTGCATGAGAGACTAAAGAATTGAGAAACAAAAGAATTGCCTTACTGAAAGTTTTATGGCACAAACACGGAGTTGAAGAGGCTACGTGGGAGTCTGAGAACATTATGAGAGAGCAATATCCACACCTATTCACTGGTAAGATTTTCGGGGACGAAAATCCCTAAGGGGGGAGAGTTGTAATATCTCAGTTTAGACCCTAGTCAGAACAGTGGTCTGAGACCACAAATCCGAGCCCGTGAAAATATTTTAATATTATTTTCTGTGTGAATAGTATGTGATATAGCCTGTGTGAAAATTCTGCGTGAAAATTTTATCGATTGTGTGCCGATTTATGAAAAAAAGACTTAATTGCATAAGTGAAAAATGCTGTGTGCTGATTTATGAGTACTTAAATGTTGTGGCTTTGAAAAGATGGAGGTTTTATATGGCAAATTAGCCATTACTTTAGATAGTGGACGGTATTAGTCCATATTAACCTTTGAAAATGTGTTTTATAAGTTTATATTATAAGGTTAAAATGGGAAATTATTTATTAAAGTATTATAATATGATAAAACATATGAAAATGGACATTTTGTTTCATGCATTCTTCCACCGAAATTCAAAGGGAAAGAAAGGTTAAAAGCTCTCATACATTCGGTTATTATCAAACCAAAATTAAGGTATGTTTTAAGTCAGTTTTTGATAATTTCTACGTTTTCGTAATCGTTGCTTCGTGCTCTAGCTAACCCATGTTGTAATTTTGTGAATTGATGATGTTTTTGTGATGAGTCAATGATTAACATTTGAGCTATGTGCTAGTTGATAGTAAAATATGAGAACTTGGTGTTGGATTAACATGTGTTGTTTTTGAATTTTTGGTGAATTTAGCTAATTAGAGCTAAATTGTGGAAATAGCAAATTGAAGGTTAAAATGTGAAAAAAATGAAATGTGTGGGATTGTATAAGCATGGTGAGAATTTGGCTAAGCTTGTACTAGGAGAAATTATGTGAATTTGGTGATTTTGTGAAATAGGGTCTAAAGTGTCGAAATGTAAAAAGGTGAGGGCTATTTTGTAAAATGCCCTAAATGTGTGTGTATGGACTAAATTGAATGAAATGGTGATTTAATGAATTGAATTTGAGTGTGTATAGACCAAGAAAGGAAAGGTTCGGATCGAGATCGAGGCAAAGAGAAAGTGCTCGATTAATCGACCGTTTCTATATTTTGACATTCGAGGTAAGTTCGGATATAATACATGTTATTAAGATATGTTTTAGTATTATGTAAATGTATATGAAATTGAGATGCTATGTGCAAGGTTTAGTTAAGGGCACTAAGTTTGCGATGTTAAAATCGAAACACAAATGAATAGCACTGTGTGTGCGATGCTATGAAAGCTTCGGCTTATAGAATTGGCACTGTGTGTGCGTTACCGAGATAAGTTGGTTGAAAAATTAGGCACTAAGTGTGCGATGACTAATATGTATCGACCCTGTATTAAGCACTGAGTGTGCGATTAAGTTGAATGAATATCAAAGGATGATCAACAAGTAATATCGAGCATTGAGTAGCTTGGAAAAAGTGAAAACTATGTGTTAGCTAAGGTATGTCTTGAACCTTTGTGGTTGATGAATTTATAGATAAAGTTATAGATGGATGAATGGGTATCTTGGCTAGGGATGATATAGTATGGATAAGAGAGAAATGATCTATGTGATGTTTATTGATTATACTGGTTTGGTTTATTGTCACGATTATATTGTATATCGAACTTACTAAGCTTTGTAAAGCTTACTGTGTGATTTGTTTTTCTGCTTTACAGTGTCAGCAAGGTTAGCTCGGATCTGGGATCGTCAGCATCTCAATCACACTATCGGCAATCTATTTTGGGGTATTTTGGAAAGATGTACATAGTTATAATATGGCATGTATAGGCTAGTTATTGAAATCATGTTTGTGATATGTGAGTAGCCATAAAATGTGGCTAGATATGTGTCAACTTTAGCATGAATGACTTTGGTATATTTATATATGATGCATCCTTTGGTATGAATTGTGAGATGAGAAATTGACTTATGAATGGAAGTTGTTGTGATGGTAAAATGTGAGTAAGATTTAGTGAAATAGGGAATGAATGATGTTTAGTATATGAATGTGTTCAATGTTGTATATGTTAGCTTATAAGTTGATATGTTTTAAAATGAGATTGTATGAGTTGATAGATTGATTTTATGATAGGAAATTGTTGCCAAATTGTGGGTATAAACATGATTAAATGTGTTTGTCGTGATTGACCCTAAATGGGTGGCATTTTGGGTCTTACAAATGACCTATAATGTCACACGGCCATGGCACACGGGCGTGCCTAGTGATCGTGGGGCTATGTCAGTATATGGCCTAAGAGCACATGGCCTTAGCATGGGCGTGTTGGGTAACTGTGGGAAATAAGTCAGGATAGACCACGGTCAGGGTACACGGGCGTGCCTAGTGGCCGTGGGGAAGAAGTCAGTTTCAACCACGGGGAGGACACACGGGTGTGTCTAGCAACCGTGGGAGGCACACGGCCTATCCCCCACGGGCGTGTATCCCCTAAAACCTAGAAAAGTTTTAAATTCTGATAAGTTTCTGTATGCATTTCGGTTTAATTCCAACCCATCTTTAGCATGTGTTTAAGTTCTGATAGGCTTTAATAAGGGACTAATTGTCCATGTTGGATGCATTATAATGATGATTGACTTTGTGTCGTATTTGGGCTGTGAAATGATTCTATTGTCCAGTAATGCCTCTTACCCTATTCCGGCGATAGTTTCGGGTTAGGGGTGTTACATATACACATTCAAATTTAGCTTATTCATTCACCAAATCATTCAATTCAATCCATATACACATATTTAGAGCATTTTACAAATTAGCCCTCACATTTTCACATTTTGACATATTAGTCCCTATTTCATAAAATGACCAAAAAACACATAATTGCCTTATAAACATGCTTGGCCGAATATTCCATTAGTCCATATAAGCCCATATCTTTCATTTATTTCACATTTTAACCTGTCATTTTATACCTTTCTCAGTTTAGTCTACAATAAACAAATTCATCAAAAGTCCCAATACAAAACATGTTTATCTAACACCAAACTTTCATATTTCACCAAATAACATCATTAAGCTCACAAAATCATCAATGGAACATCACACAATCATCAATAATTTCTGAAATTCAGGCATGGGCTTGATAGAACACAAAGCAACGATAAAAAAATATAAAAATATCAAAAACTGAACAAAACTCATTACTTGATTAAGCTTGAACAAGGCCGAATATTAAAGCTTTGAACCCTTGTTTTCTTTTTTATTTTCGGCAAAATGATGAAAAGATGAAGCAAAAATCATGTTTTGTTTAATTAATAAACATTAATTCATCATTTACCAAAATAGCCTTATTAAACACATTTAAAATCCACTAACCCTTGGCATATATGTCCATTCATAAATTCAATGGTCTATTTACAACATAAGGACCTCACATTTAACATACTATGTCAATTCGGCACACATATCATGTAGCACACAACTTTTGCATTTCCTGCGATTAAGTCCTTTTTATCAAATCGGCACACAAACAGTAAAATTTTCTTACGAAACTTTCACAGATATTAATTCACATACTGTAAATACAGAAAATAATATTAAAGTATTTTTTGACTCAAATTTATGGTCCCGAAACTACTATTCTGACTAGGGTATAAACCGAGCTGTTACAATAGTTATCCTAGAATGGTTCGTGAAAAAGATTTGAAAAAAAAATTGCGTGTATCAAAAGTCATCTATTGTATTCAGCATATTATATTTGTTAAAAAAAGGAAGAAAGAAATTTGAAGTTACATATATCAAAAAAAGTGTTGAAAGTTTGATTTCATTATCTTTTGAAATCCCGATCATTAACTTACCTTTACTACCATCAACACCTTCACGCCATACTCCATCACCCTAAATTTGTTTTCTTCAAGTAACCTAGCACCTAACATCATTACCACTGTAAAACCATTTGAATCCAACCCCTAGACTACGATTAAGTCTAAACGAGTCTTTTTATAAAATCATGAGAGAAGAAATGAGTGGAAAAAGGAATGAGTGAGTAAGAGCATTAGAGAGAAGAAAAAATCGTAAAGAGTGTAAACCCGAGTGTGAGTGCCAATAACTGTTTCTTTCTGAGTGAACATGAGGCTTTGTTGTGAGGTCTTACTCTTACATGTCTAGAAGTCCAGAACGCAATATGGCGGAAGGCGGAGGTCAACAACCTCTTAGAAATGTAGCGCCCACAGGAAGAGGAGTACCAAATTTAACTCTCCAAGCTCTTTTACGCGAAGTGGAGCGCTTGTTCGACCTAAAACTTGAGCCTATCCAAGAAAGGTTAGATCAAGTCGAGGAGAGAGCCCAACAAGAGAGGATGCCCAAAATTCCACAAAGAAACTGAGGCCGACAACGATTCGACGAAGACAAACTATATGGCCCTAGTGACACCAAAAGTGACCAAGGGTCCAATCATAGTGAACGGCAGTGGGAAAAAAGGAATCGAGGCCAAAGAGAACGTGGGAGCGTAAACGACGATCTTAAAAACATCAAACTCTCCATCCCACCTTTTCAAGGAAAATCGAATCTAGAAGCCTACCTCGAGTGGGAGAAAAAAATTGAGTTGGTGTTCGAGTGCCATAATTATTCTGAGACCAAAAAGGTTAAGTTGGCAGCGATTGAATTCTCCGACTACGTAATGATCTGGTTAGATCAACTCACCACAAGTCGAAGAAGGAACAGAGAACGATTGATAAGCACATGGGCTGAAATGAAGGCGGTGATGCACCGATGGTTTATACCATCCTATTACCTCCACGAGCTCTACCAAAATCTCCAAAATCTTACCTAAGGAGCAAAGAGTGTAAAAGAATACTTTAAAGAAATGGAAATCGCGATGATATGAGCGGATGTGCAAGAAGACCGCGAGGTGACGATGGCCCTTTTTCTAGCTGGTATCAACCAAGAAGTTGTTAACATTGTAGAGTTGCAACATTACATGGAAGTGGTGGACATGGTGTACATAGCCATCAAGGTGGAGAAGCAATTGAACCGAAAATGAGCTACTCGAGGCTATTCCACCGCGAATACTTCCAAATGGAGCCAAGGCATTAGCAAAAACACTCCACCAAACTGAGCCAAAGAGCCAACGGTGCTAGCCAAGACGAATAAATCCATGGCCGAATCAAACAAAGGCAAGGTAATCGAAAGTTTTTCCAACCGTTCGAGGGACATCAAGTGCATCAAATGCCTCGGAAGGGGGCATATTGCAAATGAACCCGAAACATCATCCGATGAGGAGGAAGAAATAAAATATGCTGTTGATGGTGAACTTCTTGTTGTCAAAAGAAGTATCAATCTTTAAAGCCTGGAAAATGAGCAACAAAAGGAAAACATCTTCCATACACGGTGCCAAGTCCAAGGGAAAGCTTGTAGCGTAATTATCGATGGTGGGAATTGCACATACGTGGCGAGCACTCTCATGGTGGAGAAGTTAGGATTGCCGACCACTAAGCATTTGAACCCGTATTAACTTCAATGGCTCAATGACGGTGGTGAATTGAAGGTAATGAAACAAGTACTTGTCTCTTTCTCTATTGGAAAATATGCCGATAAAGTACTTTGTGATGTTGTACCCATGCATGCGGGCCGTTTGTTACTTGGACGCTCGTGGCAATTCGATCAACGAGTCCTCCATGACGGGTATACCAATAGGTATACGTTCAAGCATTTGGGGAAGAATGTGAATTATCACCATTGACGCCGAAGCAAGTAGACGAGGACCAAATCAAATTGAAGAACTCAGTAGAACAAATGAGAGAAAAAGAAAACAATGAAAATATAAAAGAAAAGAAAAATGAGAAAAAGAGATGAAAATCAATAAGAGAAAGTGAAAAGAAAACGAGAAAAGAAAAAGATGAAAAAGAAAAAGAATGCGAGAAAATGAGCATCTTTGCAAAAGCAAGTGATGTACGAAAGGCCTTGATGTTGAGACAATCCGTCCTTGTGCTCATGTACAAGGAGAACTTGTTTAATACTAACGAATTACCTTAAAACCTACCCTATTCTATTATGTCTCTTTTGCAGGATTTCCAAGACGTGTTTCTGAAAAAACTCCGAGTGGGTTGCCACCCCTTCATGATATCGAGCATCAAATCAATTTCATGCCCAGAGCTGTCATTCTGAATTGACCAGCATATAGGAAAAATCCCAAAGAGACTAAGGAGATCCAACGACAAGTCAATGAGTTGATGGAGAAAGGCTATATCTGTGAAAGCCTTAGTCCATGTGCCGTTCCCGTTTTGTTGGTGTCGAAGAAAGACGGAACATGGAACATGTGTGTCAATTGCCGAGCTGTGAACAAGATTACCATCACGTATCGGCATCCAATACCTCACTTAGAATACATGCTCGACAAAGTAAGTGGTGCCAACTTATTTTCAAAGATCGATCTTAAAAGCGGCTACCATCAGACTCACATGCGAGAAGGCGACGAATGGAAGACGACCTTTAATACAAAACACGGTTTGTATGAGTGGTTGGTCATGCCGTTTGGCTTAACCAACGCTCCTAGCACTTTCATAAGATTAATGAATTATGTGTTAGGATCCTTTATTGGTAATTTTTATGTTGTGTACTTTGATAACATATTCATTTATAGCAAATCGTTGGAAGAGCATGTAGTACACCTTAAATCTATTTTGGAGGTTCTTTGAAAGGAGACCCTTTATGCTAATCATAAAAAGTGTACCTTTTGTTCTGATAAGGTTATTTTTCTAGGTTTCGTGGTCAGCTCGGAAGGCCTAGAGGTGGACCAAGAAAAGAGAAAAGCTATTCAATAGTGGCCAAGACTGACGAGTATCAGCCAAGTTCGAAGCTTTCATGGTTTGGCTAGTTTTTATAGGTGCTTTGTGCCCAACTTCAGTACTATAGCCGTGCCATTGACGAGAGTCATTAAGAAAAATCCTTCTATTGGGCCAATGAGCAAGAGAAGTCTTTTAATGATATTAAGAATTGCCTTACTAAAGCTCCTTTATTAGCATTACCCAATTTTTCTAAAACTTTTGAGATTGAATGTGATGCATCAGGTGTCAGAATAGGGGCTGTGCTCACTCAAGATGGAAGGCCTATTGCGATTTCAGCGATAAGCTCAATAGAGCCACACTTAACTATCCTATTTATGATAAAGAAATGTTCACCGTCATTCGAGCTCTTGAGACGTGGCAACATTACCTATGGCCAAAGGAGTTTGTGATTCACTCTGATCACGAGGCATTGTAACATATTAAAGGCTAGCATAAGTTGAACAGGCGTCATACGAAGTGGGTCAAGTACCTTGAGTAATTTCCCTACATCATCAAGTACAAGAAAGGTAAAGATAATATTGTAGCTGATGCACTTTTGAGAAGGTATGCTTTATTTTCGTATCTTGATTCAAAATTCCTTGAATTTTCTTTCTTGAAAGACTTAATTGTAAATGATGATGATTTTGGTGAAATGTTTACTGCATGTGAGAATGCTTCTGTGGAAAAGTTTTATAGGTACGAAGGCTTCCTTTTCAAGGAAGGAAAATTATGCATTTCACAAAGTTCTATTCGGGACTTGCTTGTTAACAAGACGCATAGCGGGGGCCTCATGGGACACTTCGGTGTAAGTAAGATATTATCGACGCTCCAAGAACACTTTTATTGGCCTAGAATGAAGCAGAACATTGAAAGTCTTTGCGAGCGCTGTGTGACGTGCAAGAAAGCCAAGTCCAAGATTCAACCCCATGGCTTGTACATGCCACTCCCCATTCTCGAAGCTCTTTGGATGGATATATCCATGGACTTAGTCCTTGGATTACCATGAACAAAAACCGAGAAGGATTCTATTTACGTTGTAGTTGATAGATTTTCAAAGATGTCACATTTTATTGCATGTACAAAAAATGACGTTATTGTTCACATTGCTAATCTTTTCTTTAGGGAAATTGTTCGACTACATGGAATTCGGAGAACGATCGTGTCTGATCGCGAGGCAAAGTTTTTGAGTTACTTTTGGAGATAGTTGTGGGGGAAGCTCAGAACCAAGCTGCTGTTTTCAACCACTTGTCACCCCCAATCAGATAGACAAATGGAGGTGGTTAATTGAGTGTTGTCTACAATGTTGCGAGCCATCATTCGAAAAAATTTAAAGTTGTGGGAGGAATGCTTACCTCATATCGAATTTCAATATAATCGATCAATCCATTTGGCTACTAAGTTTTCTTCTTTTGAAATTGTTTATGGATTTAATTCGTTAACTCTGTTAGACTTAGTGCCTTTACTTAACTATCAATTTATTCAGGTAGATGCAAGGAAGAAGGCCGAGTACGTCAAGGAGTTGCACCAAAAGTTCGAGCCAATATCGAAGCAAGAACCGTGAGCTATGTTCAAAAAGTGAACAAAGGCTGAAAGAAAGTTGTATTTGAGCCCGGTGATTGGGTTTGGGTTCATATGTGGAAAGAGCATTTTCCAACCCAACTTAGATCCAAGTTGCTACCGTGAGGAGATAGACCCTTTCAAGTCTTGGAACGAATCAACGAGAATTCTTATCGACTTGATTTACCAGGTGAATATACAATAAGTGCGAGCTTTAATGTGTCTGATTTGTCTCCCTTTAATGTAGCTCATATCTACTTCTTTTAGTTCATGCGATTACTAGCTAAAATAAACTTAAGTATTTAATTAAGTTAGTTAATTTAGTTTTAGCTCATAATTATGTTTTAGCTTATTACATGATTTTAATATGTTTTTGTTTCAGCCTAATTTAATGTGTCATATTTTATACAAGTCTATAATATGTTTTAGCTTAAATACATGTTATTAATATGTCTTAAATTAAAACAAGTTTTTGATATGTCCTAGTGCAGTTGAATTAAATATGTCTTAAATTAATTTAATATGTTCATTTGAATTATGTGCAGCCAAATGCATGGACGAATTCAATGCAAGGTGTGTTGATGTTTGGCCTCTCCCAAGCACCCATTCGACCAAAGAGTAGCTGACCGTTCATGTTTTCCATGCTAGCCGATTAGCTCCCCAAGGCAGCCTTGAAAGCTTTCCCACCAGCCGATTATCCTATTCACACATGAAGGCTTTTCGGTTCTATGCATTCACACATGGATGGCCCTTCAAGTTCGGTTTTCACACCTCAAATGCCTTTTGCAATATCCAAGCTGCTCATTAATTTCACAAACCATTCAGCTAAACAAGATATTGCATTTAAGCCTCTTAAAGCACTATAGCCGAACATAGACATGGCCAATCAGCTACCATTCACTCCAATACATCATCTAGAAGCTGTCCAATGATGTTTTCAAGGCTGAAGAAACTTCTTAAAACTTTCATGAATTATTCTGGAATTTTCAGCTCATTAAAAGTTGAAACAAAATGTCTATTTATCTACTTGTTTGCCTATTCGGCTAGCCTTAGGATTTAACTATAAATATTCACCCATTTGCTAGTTGTAGGGACTTTTGGCAACTTGAATGAAATTATGTTATTTTTGTGAGATTTACTTCTCTCAAATTTCATCCAAAGACTTAGCTTGGCTTATCTGTTAGTCAATAATTCGAGTGTGGCGTTCACCCTACCTATACCTTTGGTTCTTACCTTATTAGGTAACGGGTCAAGGTATTTTTTTTCATCACCCAAATCACCTTAAGATCCTATAAGTCTCGGGTCAACACTCCTATTTAGTGTTGGTTCATACTTGAATCTTAAGCCTACTTTCCATTCCATTCAAAACTATCCCATTCCCTTTTGCTTCTTTGTTTGCCGAACCTATAGCAACAAATACCTAGCCATTTTTTGAACCTATTTTTATTACATAACTCCATACTTAACTAAATATACGCATAGCTTGCAATTGGAACGATACTTCTACGTTCAACGATCGGGCACTAAAACGACTTAGACTATCCAGCGACGCCATGGTCGTATCAGGTAGGCATTGGATGGATGAAATTTTGGCATGTAATCAGTGTTTTTGTAACATCCTAGATTAGGGGTTATGCGTTTGGAGCATAACCCAAGTGCTAGTGGGTTTTAAGGGTATTTGGAGATGTTTTAAGAGTTTTTAGAACTTTAGGATGAAGGTGAAAGCTTTGGAAAAATTTTGGATTTAAGTGTAAAAAGAGGAAATTAGGCTGAGGAGGCCTTAAGAATAATTTGTGGGCGTTTTGGGTCATGAAAGGGGGCTTGGTAAAGTGGCTTAAGGACGCCACTTAAGGGCCTGGAGCTGACGCCTAGCGCAGGTCTTTGGTTCGAGTTGCGGAGGAAGCGAATGGGATTTTATTTTTATGCGCCAAGTAGGAGCTTGGCTTGGGAGGTCTTAAAAGAATTTATGGCAGGTTTATGTCATAAAAGCGCCACTACAGAGTGGCTTGGAGCGCTATATGCGCGCTTGCGCAACAAGGGCCTTGGTTCAAATCCGTTAGCGACATGGGGCGTGTTTTTATTTTGCTTTGGCGCTAGGACAAGGGGGAGCTTGGGAAAGAGGTGTTAAAAGAAGTTCAGGGTGAATTATATCACAAAGAGGCGTCTTTGCAGAGTGGCATGGGCGTTATCTGCAGTGAAGCTCCAGCAGGTCTTGAGTTCGAGGAGTGGGAGCAGCAGGTGTTTTAATTTTTGGTTTTTGGCGCCAGGAAAGAAGGAAGCAATGGCACCTGTATCTCCGACCCGAAGTCCACCAGGTAAGTACTTCTGACTTCTAAAATGATTTGAGCATGTGAATTGTATGGGCTTTTATGGGAACGTAGATTAGTAGATTAGGGCTATTGAACCCTAGGACTAGTCCACTCAAACACAAGTGCATAAGACTTAAGGACACTCAAACAAACCTGTGACTAAGTCGCCGAGTTAAGGTGTGGCAACTGTTGTGCGCATGTCGAGGAGTGGATTCGGTAAGAGCTTGGTATTTAAGCAGTTCTAGCGACTCACCTCCTCTTTACTTGAATCCTACCTGATGCGTAGTAACCGTTCACCCTAACCAAGAGGACTTAATCACTGCTAAAACCAATGATTAAAACCCGAAAGGACTAGCCATGCAGTTTTATAAAATTCCTAATTTTAAAATCCCTAAATTACCCTTTTAATTGTAGTAAAAGATTATTGTGAAAATTTTTCCAAAATATCTCCAATTTACAAAATTACAAAAATGCCCCTGTATTGTAAATTATTTAGTTTTTGAGATTTTCAAAAAAAAATACCCTCGAAACTTGGAGATTTTAAAATGCCTTGATTTGTAAAGATTTTTTTTGTGACCACGATTTATTACCAAAATACCCCTATAGGAAAAAAATGACGAAATTACCCCTGGGGTAGGGAATGATCAGAAATGCTGAAAGTAGTGAAGTGAATGTTGTGGATGAATGTGAATGTGATTCTCTAAATTAGAATAGTGAATTTGAATTGGAAACTTTGATTGATCGAAAGAACAACTTCTGAAAACTTTGTTTCATAGAACTGTTCGCGGATTAACAAAGTGGAACAAAAGTACTAATGCATAAAACTCTTTAATCAGATTAAATCGCAACGTTAGAAATGAGTTCTAGGGGATGTGTTAGATTTGTTAAGATCAGAGTGCGTAGCATAAGCGTAGTGCGGTGAGTTAGGATTGACAATTATTCGTTAGTAAGTAATTTCGAGGAAGAAATTATTTTTAAGGAGGGTAGAACTGTAACATCCTAGATTAGGGGTTACGCGTTTGGAGCATAACCCAAGTGCTAGTGGATTTTAAGGGTATTTGGAGATGTTTTAAGAGTTTTTAGAACTTTAGAATGAAGGTGAAAGCTTTGGAAAAATTTTGGATTTAAGTGTAAAAAGAGGAAATTAGGCTGAGGAGGCCTTAAGAATAATTTGTGGGCGTTTTGGGTCATGAAAGGGGGCTTGGTAAAGTGGCTTAAGGACGCCACTTAAGGGCCTGGAGGTGACGCCTGGCGCAGGTCTTTGGTTCGAGTTGCAGAGGAAGCGAATGGGATTTTATTTTTATGCGTCAAGTAGGAGCTTGGCTTGGGAGGTCTTAAAAGAATTTGTGGCGGGTTTATGTCATAAAAACCGCCACGACAGAGTGGCTTGGAGCGCTATATGCGGCTTGCGGCAACAAGGGCCTTGGGGCGTGTTTTTATTTTGCTTTGGCGCTAGGACAAGGGGGAGCTTGGGAAAGAGGTGTTAAAAGAAGTTCAGGGTGAATTATATCACAAAGAGGAATCTTGGCAGAGTGGCTGGGGCGTTATTTGCAGTGAAGCTCCAGTAGGTCTTGAGTTCGAGGAGTGGGAGTAGCAGTTGGGTGTTTTAATTTTTGGTTTTTGGCGCCAGGAAAGAAGGAAGCAATGGACGGCAATTGGACTTTTAATTGAAAGAGAATAAGGCTTGTTAAATCCTTTTAGAATTCGGCTGGAAGGTAGGAGATAAGGATTGTTTTATTTTATTTTAGATAATGGTAGGTTTATTTTATTTGGATTAAAAAGGTGATAAGAAGATAATTGAGGTTTTATTTTATTTTAAGTTGGTAGATAATAGATAATTATTTTTTTATTTATTTATTTTAGATGGGTAGGATAATTGAAGATTTATTTTAGTTATTTTGAATATGTGTAAAAGAGATAAAATAAGAGATTAAATTGGGATTTGATAATTGAAGTTTTATTTAATTTTATTTAGATAGATAGATAGAAGATTAAGGAGAAGATAATAATTGTTTTAATTTAGTTATTTTTGAATAACCTTAGAGATTAAATAGGAGATGGATAAATATTGACTTATTCAATTTATTTTGAATAAGTATTGAAGAGGGAAATAAGAGATTGGTTTGGATTTGATAAGTGGAGATAGGTGTGCCGAATTGTGTAGTTAAATAGGAGTGATCACCTGTTGGAATTCTTTTCTTCAATTATTTTTCCTTTAGCCGGAATTCTCCTCTCAACTCACTCCCTCATTGTGCCGAATTCTAAGAAACCAAAAAGACCATTTGTGTCTCTTCTTCTCCTCTATTTGTTAGCATTAGCCGAATCCTATAAGCTTCCTTTCTCTTTTCTTTGCTTGGCACCCAAAAGAAACATCATAGCCGAATACACTTTCTTTCTCT
Source organism: Gossypium bickii (assembly GCA_025503065.1). Lineage (NCBI taxonomy): Eukaryota > Viridiplantae > Streptophyta > Magnoliopsida > Malvales > Malvaceae > Gossypium > Gossypium bickii. Next base: position 56,395,871 of record CP106714.1, on the reverse strand, counting down.
TGTGGCCGACTTTTCCATCAACATTTGAAGGGCTTAGTCGAACCTTGTAAGTGCTTTTCTTCTATTTGTATTTTTCTTTTATTAATAACCATAGCCGAATCTCAAAGGAGGCCGTATTCTTTTCCTTCTATCGCAAGTTCTAAAAGCCGGGATCCATTCTCTTTTAGTCTTCGCATGCAACGAGAGTGGAAGCATTAAAGGAGTTTCGGGATTTGGAGTACTCAAGGGATTTCGACAGTTTCATAGTTAAGTGGTGATTTGGGATTTTCGGTAAGCAAGGTAAGTGGTATATAGTTTCGGCCATAGGCCATTTTATAAGTTTAAGTGTGACCGATTGTGTATTATGATTTTTAGGGGCTAATCGACAAGTAAGCAGAGTATCGGGATTCTAGATTGTGTTAGATTCGAGTAGTTCAGAATTTCGCTAGAAAGTCAGGTGTGTGATTAACCCACCGTTTTCTGGGTATTTGTGTTATATGTGTATGTGTTATGAATGTGCTAATTAGTGCAGTGGAAATTGTGATATGGATACCCTCAAGGGGTATATCGGTGTCGTGTAAGTACTAAATCTATGATGTGGTTATTAATATGAATATGTGATGATATGTTTGATGAACATGCTCATGCATTATCATGGCACTATTTCACGTTGCATGTGCATGGGTGGGATATGATATGAAAGAAGGACAGGGTGTACTTCAAGTACGTGGTTTGATGTTAGCCTTGAGCTACGTCGTGGATTGACGTTGACTGAGGTCACGTTGTGGATTATTTGCGATTAAGTTCGCGTGGTTTGATGAGTAGCTATGTGCCTCATCGTGGTTGATATCGGCTATGTGCCATATCGTGGTTGATGAGTGACTATGTGTCCCATCGTGGTTTTGGTGTTAGCTACGGTACATCGTGGATTGGTGCTGACTGAGGTCGCGTTGTGGATTATTGTGCTTAATTGCACGTGGGCGGCATGGAATGCATTTTGGAGTGAAAAGGAGAGGGTGATTTGATAATCCCCGGTGTGTGGTAGGTCGGATAAGGGGGGTGTGTAGCGGATGGACCCTAGGTTTGGGTTGGGTTTCATTATTGCATGATTTCGTATGTGAACATATGTGAAAATGGGCCAAGCCCGGTGATATGTGGACTAATGTGTGGAAATGGGCCAAGCCCGATATGAATGTGGATCGAGTGTGGAAATGGGCTAAGCCCGATATGTGGAATTATGTGGTTAATTACCTGTTACGATAAGTGATTTGAATGTGGGCCAAGCCCAGAATGTGATAATATGTGAATATGATAATTGTTATCTGATATATGGGTTATTATGTGGTTAACATGTGGGTGGAATTCAGTGGTTTAATTACTCACTGAGTCTGTATGACTCACCCAATTATTTATCAAACATCGCAGGTGATATGATGATCGGACCGGGTTGGAGTGGATACGAGGTGGCCCATGCAGAAGATGTTTTGAGTATTTCAATCAGTTTATTATTAAGTGTTTTGGTTTAATTATTTATTGTAATAAGGCCCACTAAAGTATTTAAGTATTTTTATTAAGTATTTTTATTATTATGTTCTATTATGGATTGACATTTTAAATATTAATTGCAAATGATTTTATTTTCTTAAGTATGTATAATAAAGTTTTGAATCCTGTATTTTTATAACAATTTAATTTTTACTTAGAATATTTTAAGTCACGAAAATGTTTTATTAAGGGCAACAAATTTTTAACGATTTTTACTCTTAAGTAAGAATATTTTCGAACGTGTTCCGCAGTGGCATTTCAAATTCGGTCGTAGTGAATGGGCCGGGTTTGGGGTGTTACAGTTTGGTATCAGAGCCCGGTTCAAAACTTAGCTTTAAGGGTTTTGGGTCCAAAAACATTTTTTTAAATGGGCTTTTTGAAAATATGGGCATTATGAATTTTTCAGGTTATTCTGGCATGGCACCTAAGGTATCTCAGACCAAGTCCACCGTAAAGTACTTGACTTACAAATGATTTGAGCATGTGAATTGTATGGGCTTTTATGGGAACGTAGATTAGTAGATTAGGGCTATTGAACCCTAGGACTAGCCCACTCAAACACAAGTGCATAAGACTTAAGGACACTCAAACAAACCTGTGACTAAGTCGCCGAGGGATTAAGGTGTGGCAACCCATTGTGCATGTCTCAGGAGTGGATTCGGTAAGAGCTTGGTATTTAAGCGGTTCTAGCGACTCACCTCCTCTTTACTTGAATCCTACATGGTGCGTAGTAACCGTTCACCCTAACCAAGAGGACTTAATCACGGGCTAAACCAATGATTAAAACCCGAAAGGGACTAGCCATGCAGTTTTATAAAATTCCTAATTTTAAAATCCCTAAATTACCCTTTTAATTGTAGTAAAAGATTATTGTGAAAATTTTTCCAAAATATCTCCAATTTACAAAATTACAAAAATGCCCCTGTATTGTAAATTATTTAGTTTTTGAGATTTACAAAAAAAAAATACCCTCGAAACTTGGAGATTTCAAATGCCTTGAATTGTAAAGATTTTTTTGTGACCTCGATTTATTGCCAAAATACCCCTATAGTAAAAAAATGACGAAATTACCCCTAGGGTAGGGAATGATCAGAAATGCCCAAAGTAGTGAAGTGAATGTTGTGGATGAATGTGAATGTGATTCTCTAAATTAGAATAGTGAATTTGAATTGGAAACTTTGATTGATCGAAAGAACAACTTCTGAAAACTTCGTTTCATAAAACTGTTCGCGGATTAACAAAGTGGAACAAAAGTACTAATGCATAAAACTCTTTAATCAGATTAAATCGCGACGTTAAAAATGAGTTCTAGGGGATGTGTTAGATTTGTTAAGATCAGAGTGCACAGCATAAGCGTAGTGCGGTGAGTTAGGATGTACGATTATTCTTTAGTAAGTAATTTCGAGGACGAAATTATTTTTAAGGAGGGTAGAACTGTAACATCCTAGATTAGGGGCTATGCGTTTGGAGCATAACCCAAGTGCTAGTGGGTTTTAAGGGTATTTGGAGATGTTTTAAGAGTTTTTAGAACTTTAGAATGAAGTTGAAAGCTTTGGAAAAATTTTGGATTTAAGTGTAAAAAGAGGAAATTAGGCTGAGGAGGCCTTAAGAATAATTTGTGGGCGTTGTGGGTCATGAAAGGGGGCTTGGTAAAGTGGCTTAAGGACGCCACTTAAGGGCTTCTTTGGTTCGAGTTGCAGAGGATGCGAATGGGATTTTATTTTTATGCGTCAAGTAGGAGCTTGGCTTGGGAGGTCTTAAAAGAATTTGTGGCGGGTTTATGTCATAAAAACTACCACGGCAGAGTGGCATGGAGCGCTATATGCGGCTTGCGGCAACAAGGGCCTTGGTTCGAATCCCGTTGGCAGCATGGGGCGTGTTTTTATTTTGCTTTGGCGCTTGGACAAGGGGAGCTTGGGAAAGAGGTGTTAAAAGAAGTTCAGGGTGAATTATATCACAAAGAGGCGTCTTGGCAGAGTGGCTTGGGCGTTATCTACAGTGAAGCTCCAGCAGGTCTTGAGTTTGAGGAGTGGGAGCAGCAGTTGGGTGTTTTAATTTTTGGTTTTTGGCACCAGGAAAGAAGGAAGCAATGGACGGCAATTAGACTTTTAATTGAAAGAGAATAAGGCTTGTTAAATCCTTTTAGAATTCGGCTGGAAGGTAGGAGATAAGGATTGTTTTATTTTATTTTAGATAATGGTAGGTTTATTTTATTTGGATTAAAAAGGTGATAAGAAGATAATTGAGGTTTTATTTTATTTTAAGTTGGTAGATAATAGATAATTGTTTTTTTATTTATTTATTTTAGATGGGTAGGATAATTGAAGATTTATTTTAGTTATTTTGAATATGTGTAAAAGAGATAAAATAAGAGATTAAATTGGGATTTGATAATTGAAGTTTTATTTTATTTTATTTAGATAGATAGATAGAAGATTAAGGAGAAGATAATAATTGTTTTAATTTAGTTATTTTTGAATAACCTTAGAGATTAAATAGGAGATGGATAAATGTTGACTTATTCAATTTATTTTGAATAAGTATTGAAGAGGGAAATAAGAGATTGATTTGGATCTGATAAGTGGAGATAGGTGTGCCGAATTGTGTAGTTAAATAGGAGTGATCACCTATTGGAATTCTTTTCTTCAATTATTTTTCCTTTAGCCGAAATTCTCATCTCAACTCACTCCCTCATTGTGCCGAATTCTAAGAAGCCAAAGAGACCATTTGTGTCTCTTCTTCTCCTCTATTTGTTAGCATTAGCCGAATCCTATAAGCTTCCTTTCTCTTTTCTTTGCTTGGCACCCAAAAGAAACATCATAACCGAATACACTTTCTTTCTCTTGTGGCCGACTTTTCCATCAACATTTGAAGGGCTTAGCTGAACCTTGTAAGTGCTTTTCTTCTATTTGTATTTTTCTTTTATTAATAACCATAGCCGAATCTCAAAGGAGGCCGTATTCTTTTCCTTCTATCGCAAGTTCTAAAAGCCGGAATCCATTCTCTTTTAGTTTTCGCAAGCAATGATAGTGGTAGCATTAAAGGAGTTTCGGGATTTGGAGTACTCAAGGGATTTCGACAGTTTCATAGTTAAGTGGTGATTCGGGATTTTCGGTAAGCAAGGTAAGTGGTATATAGTTTCGGCCATAGGCCATTTTATAAGTTTAAGTGTGACCGATTGTGTATTATGATTTTTAGGGGCTAATCGACAAGTAAGCAGAGTATCGGGATTCTAGATTGTGTTAAATTCGAGTAGTTCAGAATTTCGCTTGAAAGTCAGGTGTGTGATTAACCCACCGTTTTTCGGGTATTTGTGTTATATGTGTATGTGTTATGAAGTGCTAATTAGTGCGATGGAAATTGTGATATGGATACCCTCGAAGGGGTATATCGAATCGTGTAAGTACTAAATCTATGATGTGGTTATTAATATGAATATGTGATGATATGTTTGATGAACATGCTCATGCATTATCATGGCACTATTTCACGTTGCATGTGCATGGGTGGGATATGATATGAAAGAAGGGCGGTGTGTACTTCAAGTCACGTGGTTTGATGTTAGCCTTGAGCTACATCGTGGATTGACGTTGATCGAGGTCACGTTGTGGATTATTTGCGATTAAGTTCGGCGTGGTTTGATGAGTAGCTTTGTGCCTCATCGCGGTGGTTGATATCGGCTATGTGCCATATCATGGTTGATGAGTGACTATGTGTCCCATCGTGGTTTTGGTGTTAGCTACGGCTACATCGTGGATTGGCGCTGACTGAGGTCGCATTGTGGATTATTGTGCTTAATTGCACGTGGACGGCATAGAATGCCTTTTGGAGTGAAAAGGAGAGGGTGATTTGATAATCCCCGGTGGTGTGTGGTAAATTTGGATAAGGGGTGTGTAGCGGATGGACCCTAGGTTTGGGTTGGGTTTCATTATTGCATGATTTCGTATGTGAACATATGTGAAAATGGGCCAAGCCCAGTGATATGTGGACTAATGTGGAAATGGGCCAAGCCCAGTATATGAATGTGGATCAGTGTGGAAATGAGCTAAGCCTGATATGTGGAATTATGTGGTTAATTACCACATTACACGATAAGTGATTTGAATGTGGGCCAAGCCCGAATGTGATAATATGTGAATATGATAATTGTTATCTCGATATATAGGTTATTATGTGGTTAACATGTGGGTGGAATTCGGTGGTTTAATTACACACTTTGAGTCCAGTATGACTCACCCAATTATTTATCAAACATCGCAGTGATATGATGATCGGGCCAGGGTTGGAGTGGATACGAGGTGGCCCATGCGAGAAGATGTTTTGATTATTTCAATCGATTTATTATTAAGTATTTTGGTTTAATTATTTATTGTAATAAGGCCCATTAAAGTATTTAAGTATTTTTATTAAGTATTTTTATTATTATGTTCTATTATGGATTGACAATTTAAATATTAATTGCAAATGATTTTATTTTCTTAATTATGTATAATAAAGTTTTGAATCCAGGTATTTTTATAACAATTTAATTTTTACTTAGAATATTTTAAGTCATGAAAATGTTTTATTAAAGGCAACAAATTTTTAACGGTTTTACTCTTAAGTAAGAATATTTTTGAACGTGTTCATGATGGCATTTCAAATTCGGTCGTAGTGAATGAGCCGAGTTTGGGGTGTTACAGTTTGGTATCAGAGCCCAGTTCAAAACTTAGCTTTAAGGGTCTTGGGTCCAAAAACATTTTTTTAACTGGGCTTTATGAATTTTTCCTTTATTCGCATGGCACTGTATCTCAGGCCAAAGTCCACGGTAAGTACTTCCGACTTCAAAATGATTTGAGCATGTGAATTGTATGGGCTTTTATGGGAACGTAGATTAGTAGATTAGGGCTATTGAACCCTAGGACTAGTCCACTCAAACACAAGTGCATAAGACTTAAGGACACTCAAACAAACCTGTGACTAAGTCGCCGAGTTAAGGTGTGGCAACTGTTGTGCACATGTCTAGGAGTGGATTCGGTAAGAGTTTGGTATTTAAACAGTTCTAGTGACTCACCTCCTCTTTACTTGAATCCTACCTTGTGCGTAGTAACCGCTCACCCTAACCATGAGGAATTAATCACGGGCTAAACCAATGATTAAAACCCGAAAGGGACTAGCCATGCAGTTTTATAAAATTCCTAATTTTAAAATCCCTAAATTACCCTTTTAATTGTAGTAAAAGATTATTGTGAAAATTTTTCCAAAATATCTCCAATTTACAAAATTACAAAAATGCCCCTGTATTGTAAATTATTTGGTTTTTGAGATTTTCAAAAAAAAAAAATACCCTCGAAACTTGGAGATTTCAAAATGCTTTGATTTGTAAAGATTTTTTTTGTGACCTCGATTTATTACCAAAATGCCCCTATAGGAAAGAAATGACGAAATTACCCCTGGGGTAGGGAATGATCAGAAATGCCCAAAGTAGTGAAGTGAATGTTGTGGATTAATGTGAATGTGATTCTCTAAATTAGAATAGTGAATTTGAATTGGAAACTTTGATTGATCGAAAGAAACGACACAAAACTTCGTTTCATAAAACGTTCATGGATTAACAAAGTGGAACAAAAGTACTAATGCATAAAATTCTTTAATCAGATTAAATCGCGACGTTAGAAATGAGTTCTAGGGGATGTGTTAGATTTGTTAAGATCAGAGTGTGCAGCATAAGCGTAGTGCGGTGAGTTAGGATGTACGATTATTCGTTAGTAAGTAATTTCGAGGACGAAATTATTTTTAAGGAGGGTAGAACTGTAACATCCTAGATTAGGGGTTATGCGTTTGGAGCATAACCCAAGTGCTAGTGGGTTTTAAGGGTATTTGGAGATGTTTTAAGAGTTTTTAGAACTTTAGAATGAAGGTGATGTAACACCCCAAACTCGACCTAAACGTTACGATCGGATCTGGCATGTCACATAAAAGGGTTGTTTAGAAACTACGCGTTTGTTAAAAATTTCGAGCTTTAAAAATTTATTCGCTTGTTATCATTTTGTTAACATTTTGGAAAACGGTTATTAAGGGTTTAGGAAATTCCCGTATTGAACATTTGATAACAATAGGCAGTAATCATATTTAAGGCTAAACCAAATAAAATGCCAAAAATACAGTTAAAGTGGCCCTATTACATAACAAAATCCCAGTTACAAATAAGTTTAACTAAGAGAACGAGTTTACGAGAAAAATATTGTATGGTCACCACAAGTCTGCCTCGGCTCCCAAATCCGCGATCTAACGATTACCTGCAAAATTAATAAGGGGTGAGTCACTGAGACTCAGTGTGTAAATCCCCATCCAAAAGATGTTAAGCTCGTACACAAATTCATATGCAAATATGCATGTCATGCAACCCATCCAACTTATCCATCCAAACTCCCAAATCTACCCCCGTGTGGTAACAAACCACTTTGGTGGTGCCAAACCACCGTGACCCAAAGTCACTGATATCAATATAATTGTGGTGCCAAACCACTGGTAACCCAAAGTCACGAATAATCCATATGTGGGGCCAACCCACGTTGTGATACCAAATCACTAGCGACAATCCTGTTTTATCAAATGTGGGGCCAACCCACTGTGGTGCTAAGCCACTGGGACGAGTCGCTATGAGGTGCCAAACCTCTGGTGACCCAAAGTCACAAATATCAATAATCCAATTGTGGGGCCAACCCACGTTGTGATACCAAATCACTGGCGACAATCCCGATATATCAACTGTGGGGCCAACCCACTGTGGTGCTAAGCCACTGGGACGAGCCGCTATGAGGTGCCAAACCTCTGGTGACCCAAAGTCATGAATATCAACTGTGGTACCAAACCACTGGTGGTGCCAAACCACTGGTGACCCAAAGTCACAAATAAACATATCTTCCCCCTCCTCTCATCATACCCATGTCCATGCCATGTTCATCAGTCATAATAATTCGTGTATGTAGTATGACAAGTATGCAAATCATATATCAAAGATACGCATGAAATGTATTACCATCATAATCAGAATAAAAAATACGATATAACCAAGCTAATCAACCTCTAAAGGGTATAACAGTAATTTTTACCTACCAAGGGCATTTTCGTAATTTACCTTTTAGGGGTATTTTGGTAATTTACCCACTAAGGGTATTTCAGTAATTTCATACCTGGAATGGCCTTTCCGAAGGCCTAGTATCGCCCCGAGCGACTCAACTACCATTTTCAGTCTTTACCGAACTATTGGGCCTAAAACCTGATTTTGACCCATTCGGGCCCATACGCTCGTGTGGCCCACCTAACACAAATCTAGCCACGTATATAAGTTCCACCTAGTCTAGTTCACTATATACTACATCATCATACAATTTATTCTATTGGGCTCACGGGCCCATTGGGCCCACTTTGGCCCATCGCGGCCCAAGCAGCCCCAACCCACAAGAATACTACTGATGGCCTCAACTATCGCGTCGAAGCCCCACACGTGCGCTCGCACGCTCGTGTGGCTACTATTGCCGTGATCGGTACTTCGGCATTTACCACTCTACAGCTAGAGTAGAGAGAGTTACACACCTGATAGGAGTCTAGTGTTAAACCGCGCTGCGACCACTCCTGCGCCCAAACACCCTCCAAGGTATGTCAACTCTCCTCCTGGAATGCTCTTTATATAGCTAGCTCTTTACCATCCTTCTTTGTATCTTTTCGATGTGGGATCCCTTCGTCAGTAGAGTTTAAATTCAACTGAAACTCTTGCCGTCCAATTCACAAAATAAATACTCCATTACTTGTCATGAGATTCGAACCTGTGCTCCTCCTTGGCATAATCCACGCCACTAACCACTTGGCCACAAGCTCCTCTTGTGTCTTAAACCATGCACAACTAAGTATAAATCTATAGCCAAATTCTAAGGTCCAAGTAAAAAGAAAACCAAAATGCAAAAGCCAAGACTTGAACCTTGGACCTCATTCCTTCCTTGTGGCGTCACTCCCTTGCCTCTTATGTGGCGTCACTTTGCCACTATACCACACACTCCACTTGTGTCATTTTTCTCCATATTTTATTCTTACGGCCTACCTGCCAACTTCCAGGGTTTTTATCGCCTAAAACCAAAATTTCCCCAAAGCTAAAATTTGATCCCGGGACTTCATAGAAGCCCTCTTACCTTTCGAAATCACTTATCTAATAAGTCTACCATGCATTAATGTCGTTCTCAAAAATTTTAAATGCTACTACGCCTAAGGCCCATTGGGCCCAATCCTACTAGGCCCAATTTTGGGATGTTACAGATGAAAGCTTTGGAAAAATTTTGGATTTAAGTGTAAAAAGAGGAAATTAGGCTGAGGAGGCCTTAAGAATAATTTGTGGGCGTTTTGGGTCATGAAAAGGGGCTTGGTAAAGTGGCTTAAGGACGCCACTTAAGGGCCTGGAGGTGACGCCTGGCGCAGGTCTTTGGTTCGAGTTACAGAGGAAGCGAATGGGATTTTATTTTTATGCGTCAAGTAGGAGCTTGGCTTGGGAGGTCTTAAAAGAATGCATGGCGGGTTTATGTCATAAAACGCCACTACAGAGTGGCTTGGAGCGCTATATGCGGCTTGCGGTAACAAGGGCCTTGGTTCGAATCCCGTTGGCAGCATGGGGCGTGTTTTTATTTTGCTTTGGCGCTAGGACAAGGGGGAGCTTGGGAAAGAGGTGTTAAGAGAAGTTCAGGGTGAATTATATCACAAAGAGGCGTCTTGGCAGAGTGGCTGGGGCGTTATCTGCAGTGAAGCTCCAGCAGTCTTGAGTTCGAGGAGTGGGAGCAAGCGATTGGGTGTTTTAATTTTTGGTTTTTGGCGCGCAGAAAGAAGGAAGCAATGGACGGCAATTGGACTTTTAATTGAAAGAGAATAAGGCTTGTTAAATCCTTTTAGAATTCGGTTGGAAGGTAGGAGATAAGGATTGTTTTATTTTATTTTAGATAATGGTAGGTTTATTTTATTTGGATTAAAAAGGTGATAAGAAGATAATTGAGGTTTTATTTTATTTTAAGTTGGTAGATAATAGATAATTGTTTTTTTATTTATTTATTTTAGATGGGTAGGATAATTGAAGATTTATTTTAGTTATTTTGAATATGTGTAAAAGAGATAAAATAAGAGATTAAATTGGGATTTGATAATTGAAGTTTTATTTTATTTTATTTAGATAGATAGATAGAAGATTAAGGAGAAGATAATAATTGTTTTAATTTAGTTATTTTTGAATAACCTTAGAGATTAAATAAGAGATGGATAAATGTTGACTTATTCAATTTATTTTGAATAAGTATTGAAGAGGGAAATAAGAGATTGATTTGGATTTGATAAGTGGAGATAGGTGTGCCGATTGTGTAGTTAAATAGGAGTGATCACCGTTGGAATTCTTTTCTTCAATTACTTTTCCTTTAGCCAGAAATTCTCCTCTCAACTCACTCCCTCATTGTGCCGAATTCTAAGAAGCCAAAAAGGCCATTTGTGTCTCTTCTTCTCCTCTATTTGTTAGCATTAACCGAATCCTATAAGCTTCCTTTCTCTTTTCTTTGCTTGGCACCCAAAAGAAACATCATAACCGAATACACTTTCTTTCTCTTGTGGCCGACTTTTCCATCAACATTTGAAGGGCTTAGCCGAACCTTGTAAGTGCTTTTCTTCTATTTGTATTTTTCTTTTATTAATAACCATAGCCGAATCTCAAAGGAGGCCGTATTCTTTTCCTTCTATCGCAAGTTCTAAAAGCCGGGATCCATTCTCTTTTAGTTTTCGCAAGCAACGATAGTGGAAGCATTAAAGGAGTTTCGGGATTTGGAGTACTCAAGGGATTTCGATAGTTTCATAGTTAAGTGGTGATTCGGGATTTTCGGTAAGCAAGGTAAGTGGTATATAGTTTCGGCCATAGGCCATTTTATAAGTTTAAGTGTGACTGATTGTGTATTATGATTTTTAGGGGCTAATCGACAAGTAAGCAGAGTATCGGGATTCTAGATTGTGTTAGATTCGAGTAGTTCAGAATTTCGCTAGAAAGTCAGGTGTGTGATTAACCCACCGTTTTTCGGGTATTTGTGTTATATGTGTATGTGTTATGAAGTACTAATTAGTGCAGTGGAAATTGTGATATGGATACCCTCAAGGGGTATATCGGTAATCAGGTAAGTACTAAATCTATGATGTGGTTATTAATATGAATATGTGATGATATGTTTGATAAACATGCTCATACATTATCATGGCACTATTTCACGTTGCATGTGCATGGGTGGGATATGATATGAAAGAAGGACAGGGTGTACTTCGAGTACGTGGTTTGATGTTAGCCTTGAGCTACATCGTGGATTGACGTTGACTGAGGTCATGTTGTGGATTATTTGCGATTAAGTTCGCGTGGTTTGATGAGTAGCTTTGTGCCTCATCGTGGTTGATATCGGCTATGTGCCATATCGTGGTTGATGAGTGACTATGTGTCCCATCGTGGTTTTGTTGTTAGCTACGGCTACATCGTGGATTGGCGCTGACTGAGGTCGCGTTGTGGATTATTGTGCTTAATTGCACGTGGACGGCATGGAATGCCTTTTGGAGTGAAAAGGAGAGGGTGATTTGATAATCCCCTGGGGTGTGGTAGGCTGGATAAGGGGGTGTGTAGCGGATGGACCCTAGGTTTGGGTTGGGTTTCATTATTGCATGATTTTGTATGTGAACATATGTGAAAATGGGCCAAGCCCAGTGATATGTGGACTAATGTGGAAATGGGCCAAGCCCAGTATATGAATGTGGATCAGTGTGGAAATGGGCTAAGCCCGATATGTGGAATTATGTGGTTAATTACCTGTTACACGATAAGTGATTTGAATGTGGGCCAAGCCTGAATGTGATGATATGTGAATATGATAATTGTTATCTGATATATGGGTTATTATGTGGTTAACATGTGGGTGGAATTCAGTGGTTTAATTACACACTGAGTCTGTATGACTCACCCAATTATTTATCAAACATCGCAGGTGATATGATGATCGGACCGGGTTGGAGTGGATACGAGGTGGCCCATGCAGAAGATGTTTTGATTATTTCAATCAGTTTATTATTAAGTATTTTGGTTTAATTATTTATTGTAATAAGGCCCATTAAAGTATTTAAGTATTTTTATTATTATGTTCTATTATGGATTGACAATTTAAATATTAATTGCAAATGATTTTATTTTCTTAATTATGTATAATAAAGTTTTGAATCCGGTATTTTTATAACAATTTAATTTTTACTTAGAATATTTTAAGTCGCGAAAATGTTTTATTAAAGGCAACAAATTTTTAACGGTTTTTAGTCTTAGGTAAGAATATTTTCGAACGTGTTCCGCAGTGGCATTTCAAATTCGGTCGTAGTGAATGGGCCGGGTTTGGGGTGTTACAGTGTTGATTGTGCTCTTGAACTATGGAAATGAACAAGAAATGGCATGTCTTGTTGTGCAAAGAATGGTGTATGAATTGGTTTGAATTAGGGGTTATGTAACACCCCAAACCCAGCCTATGCGTTAAGGCCAGATTTGACATGTCACACAAAATAAATATACTTTGATTCGTTTTTAAGTAAAACATATTTCAAGGTTTTGACGAAGTATTTATTGAGTAAAAGATTTGATTTATAAATTGACAATTTGAGATGTAAAATCTTATAAATCGTAATTTTAAAAATATTGTTAACAGTTCAAGAAAATTTTAAAAGAAATTAAAAATATTTTTCGAAAAGAATTGATGAAAATCTTAAGAGTAATTTTCTGAGTTAAAAAATATGAAAATTATTATGAAATCCTTTTTATATATTCATTTTTGAATAAAACGTTTATTTAAGTTTTTAGAAAAAAATATAATCCCAAATTTGAAATACTTAAAGCAGTTTATAAATTCATCGAACAATAAACAAAACAAAAATTAATCCTGAGTCCTTATTACAACCTTAATTCAAAATAGCAAAGTAATTAAAAGTACTAAAAGAAATCCAATTTCCAAATTTAACCATTTTTAAGTATGGCCTCCACCAAGACATCCACGGCCCAAGTCTCTATCATTGATCATTACCTGAAAAGGATAAGGAAAACGGGGGTGAGTTACTAGAACTCAATGTGTAACCCACTTACCGTTGTCCACTGGGCTAAAATCCCATTAAGAAATTATTTGGGCCAAAGCCCGTTTACAATAATATAAATGTATCATATATATAAGATGCATATGATATACAATTCCCAAACCAAACCTAGTTTTCCATCCACTACACACCACCCGTACCAACCAACACACCTATGGGTGATCTTTAGTCAACCCACCCCGCCAACACACCAAACGTAGGCATTAAGCCATTTATATCAAATTTGTGGACAAGCCATCAGATTAATAGAATTTACATGGCATTGCCATTTTTTAGATTTGTGGCAGAGCCACCAGATTTATGTAGCAGAGCTACCAGAACTTCTCTTCATCATTATCCCATCCCATGCAAAACATGTATATAATGCATAACAATTCACAACAATGTATTCAGATATTTCTTACAAAATTTATGGCCCATTATAACAATTTATCAACTTGGCCCATTAAACAGAATATCATCTTGACCCATTTCGCAAATTTTCAGATCAGCCCATTTAGCAAATATATCGATTTAGCCCACATAGCGAATATATCGATTTGGCCCACATAGTAAATATATCGATTTTATCAATTTTATCAAATAATGAGGTCTAAACCATTTTTCTCGGTTTCACCTTAATAGATTTTAATTAAACGGTTTACTATCAATATGACATTAATCTCTAACCCACGGAAAACGGCGTGAGATTACACACCTGATTATGGTAAGCACTACGCTCTCTCGATCGTCGGCACCTAAAATTTTATAACGCTCGATTAGTCAACGCACGCGATTTAATAAATCTACTGCAAAACAAACGATCTAAAATTTACCCTCGGGATCGTGAACAACTACGATTTGTCGATTTTCCCCTGTTGACGGTCCACAACCCGGTGGAAAATCTTGAATCACTGACGCCTCAAAATTGCGAACGACCTTGACTAATTGATTCTCGTCGGATAAGGGCCCACAACCCGGAGGAAAGTCTCGAATCGTCAATACAGCCCTTCGCTTGAATTTAGGAGTAGGGATCATTAACCCGCTCCTTTTGAGATCTCCACTCAGTTTTCCTTTTGAATCGTTACTACAAGCCTCCATTCGTTAGATCTTATGTAGATCGATTATTACGATAAAATATGGACTTATCAAAATGGTAAAGATTGGCTTACCATGAAATTTTGAATGATCAACGAATGAATCCCTATAATATAATTGGTTAATCATTTCCATACTAATAATCATCTTAACGAATAAAGAATGATTATGAAATCCGTGAAGAACTCTTACCTTAAAGATTTTAGAAACGAATCCTAGCGATAATGCGATGACTTCGGAAGAATGAAGGTTCGGCCTTCCACTATATCACTACGAAGAAGAAAGGGATCTTGTTTAAGAGAGAAATAAGTGATGATTTCTGTCAAAAGACCCTCTCAAGCCAACATATGGATTCAGCAATAGAAAGAAGAAAATAAAATAAAATAAATTAAAAAGAATACTTACCGATTGTTCAAGGGTGAGTGACAGCTCGAATGAAAAAGAAAGGCCAATGAAAGGATGGAAGGTTCAGTTATAGAGAAATAGTGGACTCAATATTCGGCTATGGTGAAAAATATTAGAGTGGAAGTGATGCTTGAAGGATTTTGTGAAAAGAAAAGAAGAAGAGGAATGATGGATTGGTTTCGGTTTTCAAGAATGATGAGTGAAGAGAAATGGTCTCAAAGTTTGTATACAATTGGCAAGAAGAAAGAAAGAAATGGAATATGCCTCCTCAAGGTTGTGTAGATTCGGCAAGGAGGAGAAAAGGAGTTTGGAGAGAAAAAAGAACTGATACCAAAGTTGCCAATAGGGAATTGGCCAAAACAACCAAAATTTTACCAATTGCTAAAGACCAAATTCGGCTAGGAGGATAGGAGTTTTGAGAAAAAGACACAATTGATGATATTGGTATTTTGACCAAAACTAACACTTTGGTCTCACCAAAACATCAAGCACAAATTCGACTATCACCCTAGCCCCAAACCGTCCACATTCATCCCCCCTAGGATAAAAGTTTGGCCACCCAAACTTTGCAAAACACTATCCACGAAATAAGCCTCTTGTTCCCCTTACTTACCTATTTCTTTTGATTCCTTTTCCCAACCTCAACCTTGCCTTATTCTTTTAGCCACCTTACCAAAAATAAAGAAGTCCACCTTACCATAAATACTCCTTGGCCGACACTTTAAGGAAGGAATGCAAAAATAAAAGTCAAAAATGCACACAAAGGGATTCGAACTTCTTCCCTCAAGGTAATACATGTGGCGCCATAACCTTTTACCAATTACTCATTTATGCTAGCTATTTACTCATTTATTTCCATATGCTTTAAGGTTACTTACTCCATCTCCTTAAAGTGCTAAATGCCAAAAGTTTTTACTAGGTCCAAATAAATCCCGAGCCTTCTCAGGACATCCTAAACACACACAATTAATAATCTAACTAGCTTAGCACCAAAATAATGCAACACATAAAATTCAAATTCTAGGATGTTACAGGTTAAAAATTGAGGACACTGCCCGGGACATGGTCTATCACACAACTGTGTACCACACATAGTCATCTCACACGATTGTGTGTATTTATTGTTTTTAGGTGTAGTATCTGCACGACCTACGACACAACTGTGTGACCTAACTTTGAATACAGACATGGTCTGGCACACAGCCTACGACACGGCCGTGTGACCCTATTTCGAATATTCACACGGGCTGGGACACAACCATGAAATGGTCGTGTAACCCTATTTGCAATATTCACATGGGTTGGGACACATCCATGTGTCCTGTATTTGAATGTTGGCACGGTCTGGGCTATGTCGGACGACCTGGCCACACGGGCATGTGACCCTTGTTTTCCAAATTTTCAAGTTTTTCTGAAATTATTTTATTTGTTTTTATTTGATCCTAGATTGTTTTCAAAGTATTTTTATGGCCCTGTGTAACATCCTGAATTAATGGGCTTATGCGTTTATTGTGTAGATATGTTTAATGTGTTAATTTGAGAATTAGAGGTCCAGAGTGGGCTCAAGGATTAGGCCGAGGCTTTGACTAAATATTCTGTTTAGACACTCTAGGGCTTAGAATATAGTAGTTATTGTTTAAGTTAGCAAATTGGGCTTGTGGCCCAGTAACAAGGGGCGCAGAAAAGGGGGGAGTTTTAAGTAACGTTTTGGGCAGGTGAGGAGGCCCAAGTGTGGCCGCATGGGGCCCAAGAAATTGGGCCAATTTCAGCACTTAAAAGGGAGCAAGGGAGGGGACGGCAACAAGGCTAAAATTTAGGGATTTTTAATGTTTTATTTAAGTGGATAATGAGCAGAAAAAAAAGGGGAAGAAGTGGTGTGATGAAGGACTCTTTTGGATGTGAGTTCTGATAAGGATAAGGGAAAAGATGAGAGGCTATCCAGGAGGCTAGTGGTGGCCGAAATTTGGACTGTGTGTGTAAAGGGGGGGACGGCTAGTTAGGGGGAGTAAATGCCGAAATTTTGTGAGTTTTTCTGAAAGCTTTCTCTCAGTTTTCTCTGCTGCCGAAATCTGTTTCCATTCTTTTTCTTCCTAGCCGAAATCTCCAAGCCTCTTTCTTGTTTTCTTTTCTGCTTCTCTTTTTCTGCCAGAAACTGAAACTCCTCACTCAATTCTTCTAAAAGCTGAAAAACACATCAGCCTTCTCTTGTTCATCTTTTCGGGATTTTCTTAAAAGCCGAAATTTCTTAGATCTCTAACCTTCTACGCTTTGATCTTCTTCTATGATTGCCGACTCCTTCTGCAAGGGGTAGCCGGAACTTTCTATAGAGGTAAGTGTCGATTCGTGTGATTTCAATCTTTTTTCCGGCTTCCGGAGACCATAGCCGAATGGCTACATGGTGGACTGATCTTGTGTTTTCTTTTTTTTTTTTTTTGCAGCATTCCGGGATTTGAAGGAGAGCTAATTGCTTAGGTTCCTAAATCAGTAGCACTCGAATCACCCTACTTCCAAGATCTAATCGATTTAGGTAAGGAGATTTGTTTATTTAAACATATAAATTCAGGTAAATAATAATCCTTGGTCGAATGTAGGGGAGACTTTATCTTCGCGTTCTTCTGGCTTTTGAGCAAAGATGTAGACAACCGATTAGCGAGGGTATCGACATAGAAAGTAGTACTACGTGTTATCAGGTGTGTAACTTCTCGCACCATTTAGATGGTCTGTTAGTATGTGTATATAAATCTGTTTATATTCTGTTAAATGCCGAAATCCCGGCATAACGGTTGAAAACCAGATGAGGGTAAAGGCGAATCACAAGGTTAGTGATTTCTGTCATTCATAAGTGAATGTTTCTATTGAGATGATATGTTTTATATGTATGCCGATTTCTATGTATGCACGGGGTTGGGTGATTGATGAAAAGGGAAGTGTTCTGTTGTAGTGGCTCTGCCACGATATGTTGTGGTGGCTCTGCCACGATCTGTTGTGGTGGCTCTGCCACGATCTGTTCTGGTGACTATGTCACAATCTGACGATGAGCAGCTGACTGCAGCATGACTGCCATCGGTGGTGTGTAGCGGTGAGGGTGATTGTAGAAATCCCCAATGGTGTGATTGGTAGGTAAGGGTGGTGTGTAGCGGATGGATCTAGGATTGGGTTGGGTTTTGTTTAATTCTGATATGTGATATTTTGTTATTTTGTTCTGTGGGGCTAAGGCCCAATCTGATGGTGCACAAGGGATTGCACACTGAGTCTTATGACTCACTCCGTTGTTTAACATTTTTCAGGTAACACTTAGTGCAGCGGACCGGGTTGGAGGGGAGCACAAGGTGGCCATGCATGGATTTACTTTGATTCAATAAAGAACGTTGTTTTAATTATTTTCCTTTAGTATTTTCAATTTGTTTGGTTTTATATTTTATTGTAATAAGGCCACTGGCTAATGTTTGTTGCTTTTATGTTTTCGATTCTGGGTTTTCATACACTTCGCTTTTATGATTAATTGAAACTAAGACATGTGTTTACATAATAAAACTCAGAGGCAAAACTTCGGTTTTTATTCATTAAGGCATTAATTTAAATTTATTTCTTTTACAAATTATCAAGTTATTAAGTTTTCCTGTATAAATGTTTAAACTATATTGTCTTTAGAAAAAAATGTGACATGATTTATAAAATCTTCTTAGTGACATGCCGGATCCGGTCGGAGTGTTTGGGCCGGGTTTGGGGGTGTTACACCCCGTAAACCTAATTTAAGGCTCATAAGTATATTTATTTTATGAATTGATTTATTTGTTAAATGTTTGTAATTTATTTTTTTAACTGTTTGAAATGAAGTTAAATGTTCTGTTTTACTTGGTAACACTCTATAACCCTAATTCGATAATGGAGACGGGTTAGAGGTGTTACACTTGCCATCAAAGTAGCATCAAACTAGCGAGCCTGGAGGAAACATGCATTTTGGTGAACAATCCTTGGCTCAACTATGCCAAACTCATCAGGAAGCTGTGAGCCAAATCAAGGAACTCAACTCCTCCGTCTCATCTTGGAAAGCCAAATATGAAGATTTAGAAATCTGGATCAAGCAGATAGAGGAGGAAAACAATTGACTATAGGCCAAAAAGTCTTCTAGGGAGGAGAAATTCAATTCTCAAGACCAATGATATGTATCAAAGTTGGAGCATCTATGCTAATCCATGAAGATGCTCTGAAAAAGTACGAGGAGGACACCAAAAATGGTAGAGTCCTTGCCCATACTACGATCCAATCTGGTCCTTCACGTCCAAGTTGTTGCAGGTCCTGTCAATTTGAGTCAAGTGAACTTCAACTTAATGCCTTCAACTCGACCCAATTCGCCGGATCCAAATCTCGGGTGTTACATTACAATAATTAACAAATTATCAAAACAATTGACAATTACTCATTTCTTTAAACACTTTATTTATTATTTTAACTAGAAACTTAATGTCTAAAAATAAAGGAAAGTATTTAGAATAACTTATTACACCAGACTTATTACATATTCGATATATATTATACAAGTTTATTAAAGACAGACTGCTAGGGCGTAATCCTAGAGTACGCCACTTTTCCACTGTATGCAGAGTAACCCTTTTTGTCGCATCCTTGGTGTACTCCTAGCGTTGTCCCTCCTGGTACAATACTTCCCACCATACCTGAACATAAATATAACATTCTGTAAGTTCAAGAGAAATTAATGAGCTTTAATCCAAAATATACCTTGGCGGATATTGATTATGATTAATGAACATCTGTGCCCAAACTATCCTATTTAGACCACTTTCTTCTACCTCGGGCGGATACCACTACAGTTTTGGTATACACTTGGAACGACAGAAATGTGCAAATGTACACAATCCCAACAAGTAATAAAGTGACAAGTAAATGTCGAGTTATCATACCCACAAGGACTGTGAAAAGAATTATTTATGAATGCAATTTTAAAAACACTTTGGTGAAGAAAAATATTTTGGTTTGAGAAGGTGATTAAAAACTAGGATTAAAACTAAGTAAAATAAATAAAAATAAAATAAAAGTTCCAATGCACGATTTCAAAAGATGATTTTAATCAAGATGACATAGTTGTGTTAGATTAATTACATTTCTTAACTTAGAATTACTAAACTCATGTTTATGTTCTTACGAATAAATTCACGGCAGCTCGGTAATTTGCTAACTTATGAACATACTTACTTACCAAAATCCATTTATCTCTTAACTATATCTATATGTCAATTCAACCGATTAAACAAATTTTAATAAGCAAATGTGTTAATGCACATACATATGAAACTAAAATAATACCTTGAACATATCTCTATGCCAATTCAAACAATTAATTCAATCTCATAAGCACATAAAAGATTACGTGGGGTAACAATGTATTTCTACGTTGAAACAATTTAATCACAATAATCTTGCAAGTTATGCAAGGCTAATTTATTATTGGATACCGTTGCTAATTTAACCCTCAACTACCTTAGATGATTAAACATGCACTGATTAAGTATCGTGTCAATTAATTACAATTTCAATCCGTTTAAATAATTAATTCATTAGTTACCTTACAATTGTAATGCAAGAATAACTTAGTCATGGTTTTACTTAATCAAACATATTACCGAGGCCTATAACAACACAAACACAATTTTAATAAATTAAGTAGACGAAAAGCAATGAACCTAACACGAATTAAATTGAAGTCATTAAATTAAACATATAAACATCACAAATATTCATAGACATCATCATAACAATAAAAAAAATTAAAAGGTGTTTTTCTCCGTGGCTTGACTAGTTTGCTTCACTCCTCTTTCTCCGCTTGATCTTGTCAAACTGAGGCTTCTATGAACACTTGAATGCTACTCGAAATGGTGGTTGATTTACTCTTTTTCAAGAGATAAAATCAATAAGAGAATAGGGGAAGAAAATGAAGAACAGTGGAAGGGAATGAAGAGAGAAAAATGAGAGAGAAGTGAATATATGAGAAGGGTTGAGATGTGTTTGAAGTGAGCAGACAGTGGGGGTATTTATAGGTTGAGAATGCTGCTAAAAATAGCCAAAATCAGCAGCCAAATACTTCCCCCATGACCGGCCACACATGTGGCATGTTTGAATATTTCAAACATGCTATTTTTAGGTAGGGCAAATCTTGAAAGGCATGAATAGTAGAGGGGTTTGAATGCAAATTGAAGGAGTATTCAAGGGCAATTTTTCAAGCCAAATAATCAGCCAAACAAGCTGATTGGGTCAGCATGTGGGATGGTTTTGGGCTGCCCAGTGCTTGGTTGGATCAGTTTTCTCGGTTCAGCTCAACTGGGCTCCTTTTAGTAATTAATTAATAACAATTTATTTAACCCAAATAAATTGGATTAAAATTAAAATTAATTATATTATGAATTAATATTAATAATTTGGACCGTCTTCAATTGAAAATATAATTCGCATTGATGCTTCAAAATTACTTTTAGGTTTTGTGCTTCTAGCAGTGTCTTCCGAGCCGTTTTTTGCCCTTTATGCAAATCTGTCAAAAATAATCAAAATTTATTATAAAATTAATTACAATTCAACATGTTAATAATTTAAGTACAATTTAATTATTCTATAATAATTATATATTTTTCGACAAGAATTTTACCGAAATTGCATGAATTTGAGTTTAAAAGGGCATGAAAAAGTGTGTATATTTTCATGTTTCCACACCCCCAAACTTAATTTGAAAAGAATTTCTCGGAAACAACTTTGAAAAAATGCCTTCAAAACAATATTCTTCGTAAAATTATGATTTTAGTTGTAACACCCCAAACCCGGCCCAAACACTACAACTGGATCTGGTATGTCACTTGAGTGATTTTACAAACCATGTCGCGTTTTGGAAAACAATTACTAGGTTTAATTGTTAATACCGAAAATTTAATAGTTTATTAAGTTATATAAGATATAAAGTTATAAATTCCCTTGGTGAATTTTAAATAAAAACCGAAATCTTGTACATGTCTTCGTTTAATTTTTAAAACATAATTTAAAATGTCTAATAATAAAACCCAACATAAACCCTAAAACATAAACAATAGTCTAGTGGCCCATGGCCTTATTACAATGAGATTTGAAACCCATTAAATAAAAATATAAATTAATAAATGAAAGTCTTTTTGCTAAATCCAAATATTCTTTTGCATGGCCACCTTGCTCTCCTCTCCAGCCCGGTCCGACGCGCTAAGTGTCACCTGAAATTGTTAAAATAAAAGGGTGAGTCGCGAGACTCAGTGTGCAACCCTCATGTACCACTAGATTTGGGCCTTAGCCCCACAGAACAGAATAACAGATTAATATATATATATATAGAACAAAAATTATGCAAGCCCAACCCAAATCCTAGGTTTCCATCCGCTACACGCCACCCTTACCTGCCAATCACACAATTGGGGATTTCTACAATCAACCCACACCGCTACACACCATCGATGGCAGTCATGCTGCAGTTAGCTGCTCATCGTCAAGTTGTGACAGAGTCACCAGGCTAAAATGGCAGAAGCCACCAGAAATAGAGTTGTGACAGAGTCACCAAGTTGAAATGGCATACGCCACCAGAACAGATCACTTCCCCTATCAAACACCCAACCCCAAGCATACAAAGAATTTGACATACAAAGCATATCGTTTTAACAGGTACATTCACTGAAGAAGAACAGAAGTTACTAACCTGATGATTAGCCTCTACCCTTTTTGGGTTTTCACTTGTCATGCCGGGATTTCAGCATTTAACAGAATATAGCAGATTTATACATATATCTTAACAATCAATCTAATAGTGGGAAGGTTACACACCTGATTAATGTCGATACCCTTGCTAAACCGATCTACAACTTTACTCGAAAAGCCGGAAAGATGTGAAAATAGGGCCTCTCCTATAATCGGCCATGGTTAGTGTTCTACCCGATTTTACACACTAAAATCAATAGATTTCCTTACCTTGAAATCCCGAAAGTACCACGATTTGAGTATTACTGAACTTATGACTTAGAGATCTACACGATTAACTCTTCTTCAGATCCCAGAATGCCGAAAATAAGAGAGAAATAAGAGATTAGATTCTAAATAGACATTTGGCTAGGGACTTTGAAAAGCCAAAAAAAACATTGAAATCCCGAAATCAACACTTACCTATTGTTTCCTTCAAAATTCAGCACAAGCAGACTCCACTGAAGAAAATTCGACAACTTCAGGAGATGTGATCTAAATGATTTCGGCTTTTAGAAGAACAAAGAATGGGAAAAATATAAGCAAGGAGTGGATAGAGAGATTCGGCCAAGAGAAAAGAGAAAAAGAATGGTGGGGTTTTGGCAATTGAGATCTAAGAAGTTTTGGTTTCTGTCAGAAAAAGAAAAGAGAAAAGAGCAAGAATGGAGTAGGAATTTCGGCAGAGAAAAGAGAAGAATGATGAGAACTTGCTAGCAATTTCAGCACATACACCTTAAGCCAAAACTGAATGCCCCTTTCTTTTCAAATTCTTCAAAGTTTCGGCTAGCATTAAACACTTAAAGGTGGCTCCTATCTTTGATCTATTATCTCCTCACAAATAGCCTTTATCTACTTATTATCCACACAATAAAATCCCTAAAATTTAGCCTTGTGCCGTCCCCCCCTTGCTCATTTAAATGCCAAATTTTAGTCCTAAAACTTGGGCTTCAAGCAACCACAATTTGGCCTTCCTCATGCAGAAGTGACGCCAACTCCTCTTCCTCCTAGTGGCACCATTTTCCTTTGGGCCACAAGCCCAATATGCCAATTAAACTACTAAAACTTTATTTTAAACCCAAGTATGTCTAAACAGAATATTTAATCTAGGCCTCAGCTCCAAACCTGAGCCCCTTTTTGTACCTCAAATTCTCATATTAATATTTTAAGCATGCACTACACAAAAATGCACAAACCCATAAATTCAAGATGTTACATTAGTATACTTATGCTCAAGAACAAGAAATTTGATATTTATGCTACTTATGTATACGTATCATTCAAATTAATCTCAATTATTCTTATGATAGCAAAAATAGACTAAATGATTCCAAATAAAGACATGTTAAATCCCTACCAATTTCATTTTATTCCCTTATTCGAGATTAAGCTGTAATAATTAAGCTTAACTTATGCCTTCATATGTTGAACATAGCAATTTCTCTCCCCTAATGTAGGTAGCATAGAAACTTGAATCAATAGGTCTTTAAAAATGTTGTAATGTGGCTAGGGTAGGGGTGGGTAAAATATAGCTAAATTTAGGCTAAAAACCCTAGACTCAGCATGAATTGGACCTTCAGAATAATTACCTTCAATACACCAACCTGTTTTGCTTTCACATGCTCTTTTGCACATCTATTTTTTTTCAAGTGCATATGCTCTTCTTTTTTTTTTCACGAGCATTTTGCTGTATGTACTATAATTTTTTGAGCATTTGATACTTCTTTTCAACTCCCCCAAACTTGTTTCAAAGAATATTCTGAATAGTACTAAGCCTAGTGTTTGATACAATTTAAAGATAATTAAGAGAAAAGTGATGGCTAAATATTGCAAAGGTTCAAATAAAATTAGTCCATATCGTCTCAAAGTTGAGTTTCAAGAGATAAAATTTCATTAAGGTTGGCTTGAAAGGCTCAAACGGTCCAAACAAAAGTTGCCTAAATCATTTTCATCATTGCATGCTTCCTAGGATTTCACCTCAAGAAACTACTAAGTCAATTCTAGAGACTTAAACTTTCATGCATGCCTAACTTTCTTAAGGAACTAACAATTTTATGGTATGATTTGCATGCTTTATTAAGAGTACATTTATGTCATAATTCAGCCAACATAGCAATTATTAAAATAATAGAATTCTATTCATACTGAAGTTTAGCATACTTAACAAAATTTCAAATTTTTGAACAAAATATATCCTAATCATTAAAAGAAAAATTTATTTTGAGAGGAAATAATTTCAATTTTTCGGTCCCCCTACTTAAGATGATCAATGTCCTTATTGTTAGAAGTGAATAGATACTATACACTAGGTAGGATTCTAGAAAAGAGGAGGTGAGTCAATTTGACCACTTAAGTACCAAGCTCTCTCTAGATCCAATCCTAGACATGTATATATCTATTGCCACACTTTGTACTTTGCAACTTGTTCATTTTTATTTATGATTTCCACCTCTTGTTTTATTATGCGAAAAATAAAAATCCTAATAGAACCTAATCCGAAAACATTAAATAACCTAGGAAAGAAAATGAAATAAAGTAAAGATCCCCCTTTATTATTTATTTGCAGATCCCTCAGAATCTAACTCATCTTTTTTGTCTTCGACATTAGAGTCCATGGTTCGAGTATAAAGTCTAGAAATTCAGGCACAAAAACAAACGTGTTATGAAATATATATTTTAAATGCTTCTCTGATTGAGTCATCCCGTATTTTTGAGTATCTCCAGTAATCTTGTTGCTGCAACTACATGTGTTGCAGCACAGTCGTTATACTAAACTGTTCACTTCATGGAATGGTGCTAGATAAAGGGACTCTCAGCATCAAACATAGGAAATCTGTTAAGGGTGGTTTCAGTTTTAGGCAGGTGGGTGAGTAGTTGAGGGTGGTTTAGAGTCGAAGAGGGTGATACTTTTAAGGATTGTTTAGGTATGGTAGTTGGTGACTTCGAATGAAGGTGTTTTAGGTGGTGATTTAGGGAGTTAAGGGCTGCAAAATTAAGGGGTTAAGTGAGATGCACTATTGGGCTACTTGGGAGTAGAGGTGGAGCAAGATAAGGGCTATAGGTTTGTACAGAAAATGGTTGAATATTTCCCTTCCTAGTAGTATCTTAAGCCCAATGGCAGCTCCGTTTTGGATCCTAAGCTCCTGTACTAAAGGTAAACTCAAAGAAATTAGTGCTTGGTTTAAAAGTTGACCCTTTATTTAATAAAACAAATACTTAAATTCTTCGGCCTACTAAGAAGAATATTTTTCAAAAAATTACATTAAATTAAACTCCCAAGAAAGACTAAAGAGGTCACAGATGGTCCCGCTTAAGTCCCAATCTCCTAGACAGAGTTTTAATTAGTGTAATGAACCAATGAAAATTTTATCTAAGTCTACAATTTTATTCAAATGAGAAAAAAAAACTAAATATATAAAATAATGATAGAGAAAGTGAAGAGAACTCCCTCCATTTTATTCAGGATCGTCATTGACCACGGTGGAGTTGAATGGCCATTTGTCATACCAACCATAACCATCTCAGAAGTAATCACATTCTTTCCCATCAAATCCGTCCAACATCTTATTAGGGAAAAAAACCTGTAATGATCTTTCCTGGTGGCCTTGTGTAACTTCCTATAATTCCTACAAATCCTCTAACCCGTGACTTGAATATGTGAAATAATTCATCCAGTACCCTTCTTGTGCCTGTCCAAAATCACAAGTGCCTCTTCTTCTTGATTTTTGGTGAACTCAATTGAAATAATGACAGACAAATTCGAAGATAGACCTAAATAGCCATATTTCAAATGAGACAAAATCTTCAGTTCCAATTTAGCTAGCTCTTCAATCAACGACTTTGGTTGTGTATACTCCTAAGATGATAACTCTAATGATTCAAGTGGAACTTCTTGAGTGAATTCCTTCTGTAACACCCCTTACCCGTATTTGACGCCGGGATAGGGTACGAGGCATTTTCGGAACACATACACTTGTAAACGTATTAAACCGAGTCATAAAATTTCATCCAAATTAATACTTTTCAAATTTTTATCTTTGAGTCCCTAAATAGGGCCTACAAGGCCCAATACATACTTTGGAAGCGGTTTGGGACTAAACCGAGAATTTTAGAAAATTTACAACACTTAGAAAATTTTTCTTCAAAACAAGGTCACACTCAATATGCATCCTCAACAACTCTTATACATGCATAATTATATCTAATTATCATACCATCCATTGAGCCAAACTTAGCCATTCGACATCAAGACTACTAGCACATTCAACCATTAGGTATTTAGGCCATAACCCACAACTCATCATGTATCATGCAAACACAGCTCACATCATAAGACATTAGCATATAAATAATATATATAGGCTTACAATCAATTAGCCAATATAAGCCAATTAGCATGGCTACATACTACAATAACCTTTAAACATTACAGGCCAATACATTTGGCCAAAACATAATAACACATACACAAAATGACTAAGTCCCTATACATGCCATAGACTTAAATTGCTTGAAGGCATTGATACCAGTCAAAAGCTGGACAGTGTGATAGAATCTTTGACGATCTCCAATCCGAGCTAGCCTCTGTGGCACTATAGGAAAAAGGAAAGGAAGGGGGTAAGCTATATAGCTTAGTAAGTTAGCATGTAAATAATAAGCAATTAATTAATATGTTTTTACCAATTCTCAAAATATGTTCTCAAGGTAATACAATCATAATTGCACAAAATTTCACTATTTACTTATGTTCATCATAAGCTATCTACTCGAGTCACAGTCACTAAATTATTTATATCTTGAGCTACAAAACTCCAAATTAAGATATGAAAATTTTATCAGAAACTAAACTCACATATCTTCTTACCATAAAATTTTCATGATTTTTGATTTAGCGAATAAGTACAATTTATTCTTAAAATTCTCCCCTGTTTTGCTGTCTGATAGTTCTGACCCCTCTGCACTAAAAATTAATTATCTCGTTGTACAGAATTTGGATAATGTTCCCATTTGTTTCTCTTCAAAGTAGACCCATTAATAAATTTAAGTATATAAATTATAAACCATAATTATTTTTATAAAATTTTTAATGATTTTCCAAAGTCAGAACAAGGGATTCTGACATCATTCTAACCTTCTCTCAAAAAAATTCAAATATCACAGAATATGTCGTTTCTTTTAAGTGAAAATAGACTCATTCAGCTTTAATTTCATATATTATTCAACCTCTAATTCTATTTCCACCATTTTTGGTGATTTTTCAAAGTCACACAATTGCTGCTGTCCAAAACTGTTTTGTTGCTAAATTTAATCTTTCATAATTTCACTTACTCCATTTCATCTTACTAAAGATTCAGTCAAATATCGAGCACATTGCTCATAAATTTTCACACTTATACCTGCACTTATTCATCACATAATCATATTCAATTACACTTAGTCGTTACATGATCACATGTATTTGCACTTAGTCAATTTCCCGTTGAACTCATCGGAATTGAAACACCCCAAACCCACCCCAAGAGCCTTGACCGGATCTGGTATGTTCCTCGATGAAAACCGGTTAAAAATTCTTTTATAACTTTGGAAAACTGTGTGTTTTGAAGAAAGTTTGTTTGTGGGTTGGGCTCGAGTAGAAAACAAAATCGTTTTATAATGAAAACCCTTTTAAATTTTAAAAGATCAAAATATATAGAGTATATTAAATGAAAATTTCTTAATCTTTAACTTAATAAAAATTTCATAACATAATAAATAAAAACAGAAATAAAATAGTGCACTATGGCCTTATGGCCTTATTACATCAAGTAAATCCAAATAATTCGAAGTACTTAAAAATTAATAGTCCATAAAAATAAAAACTTCATGTTGAGCATGGCCACCACAAGTTCTGCCGTCTCGGTCCATTACTGTTCATCACCTGAAACATGGTCCCTCAACGGGGTGAGTCAATAGACTCAATGTGTACACAACACTAAATCATAATAGAATCAGGCATAACAAATATTACGCATTCATATCATAGCATACAAATTATGATGCATTCCCAAACCCAAACCTAATAAGCCATCCGCTACACTCCCCCGCACCAACCTGTACACCGTGGGGACTACTAAGTCGACCCTCCTCCCGCTACACTCTATATCGCGGTCTTAGGTCACCGCATTTGTGGTCTTAGGTCACCACATTCAGATATCGCGGTCTTAGGTCACCGCATTCAGATTACTGTGGTCTTAGGTCACCACATTCAAATACCACGGTCTTAGGTCACCGTGTTCGTGGTCTTAGGTCACCACATTCAGATATCGCGGTCTTAGGTCACCTCATTCAGATTACTGTGGTCTTAGGTCACCACATTCAGATACCACGGTCTTAGGTCACCGTGTTCGTGGTCTTAGGTCACCACATTCAGATATCGCGGTCTTAGGTCACCGTATTCAGATATCACGGTCTTAGGTCACCGTGTTCGTGGTCTTAGGTCACCACATTCACTTCCCCTTTCAATAACCCATATGCCCCAAATCATATATTATGCATTAATATGCCAATTTTCACATTCTTATAACTTTTCACATGTTAAAAATAACATATTTCATAATCCTAGTAGGAGTAGGAAACGTACCTGAGTACTTTGTACCATTGTATGGTACCTTAGCCATACTTTTCACATTCTTAAAATCACATACATATATTTAAACATTGCCATAAAACTTATTAAGAAATAGTGTGGGGTACACACCTGATTAGCTTAACGAAGTCCTTGAAATCCCGAAAAACCAATCTATCGCTTTAGATCCTAAATCCTCTTCACGATTTGATAATTAATCAAATCCCGGAAACTTGTATTCTTCCCCTTTGAAATCGGCTAATCACTAGATCCCTTGAATCGGTTAGTTTTCGGCTTAAAACATAAAAATAGATCTAACTACTAAAATAGGCCTTCGCCGAATATTCATAGTCACTTACCTTAAGGATCAAAAATCCCGAAAGAATCCTTCCAAATTTCGGCAAATAAGAATATTGATGGGATTAGTCCTAGATTTCGACAAATCTAAAAGAAAAGAATAGAAATCAAAACTTGTTCTTACCCTTTCTTGAAGAAATCGACAAAGACCTATGCTTGAAGCCCTCAAAGATTCGGCTTTTAATGGATTGGAAAGAAAAGAAATTGGCTAATGGTGATATCTTGAATTTTCGGCTTTGGCTAACAAAAAGAAGAAGAACAAATGCTCTAGGAAATTCGACAGAGAGAAGGGTTGAGAGAAAGAATGATGGATGGCCCTCTTTTCCTTATATAGCTGAATTTACTAACTTAGAATCCCTTACTTGGCCATCACTCTTCTATTTTGATAGGTTTATCTCTTTAATTATCTCCTAAAATAAAAGATAATTCAAAGAACTATCCTTACTTAGCCGAAATTATTAAACTCAAAGTCCCTTACTTGGCCATCACTTCTCCCTTATTTTCCTAATTAAAGAATAATTCCTCATTTATCTCTTGAAAATAATCTAAAATAAATCCATTATTTATCCCTTATTTATCCACTATTTTATCTCTTAAAAATAAAAGAATAAAGGCTCTAAATTATAGCCTTGTGCCGTCCATCTCACTTCTTCTCGGAAGCAAAATAAAATTTCTTTTATTTGCTTTCCCTGTGACTCGAACTCAGGGCCCAATCCCTTGCATGTGGCGCCATTTCCAGAGGCCCCTAAGTGGCATCTCCAGACCACTTTTCCAAGCCTGTTTGCATGTCAAATTTCACATACTTTTTCTCTTAAGGCCACCTTGCCTTAATTTCCTCTTTTAAACTTTAAAACTCGACATTTCTAAGTCATTTCTAAGTTTCCAAAAATTTTCGTTTGTCTCTTTAAACTTGACATTTCCTTACATTTCCAAGTTTCCAGAAATGTTCACTTTCCACTTTTGAATCATTTCCAAATCATTTCCTTACATTTCCAAGTCATTTCCTTACATTTCCAAGTCATTTCCTTACATTTCCAAGACAAGACATTTCCTTCCATTTCCAAGTCATTTCCTTACATTTCCAAGAAAAGACATTTCCTTACATTTCCAAGTCATTTCCTTACATTTCCAAGTTTCCAAAAATGTTCACCATACATTCATAACACATAAGACATGCCATTTCGTATAATTAAATCAAAAATGCATAGGCCCATTTCCAGGATGTTACAGGAATAATAACAGATACATGGTGGCCTGCACATAGTACCACCCTTGTAGCCGAAGCTACCTAGTGCACATAGTAGCCTGCACTTAGTACTACACATGTGACCAAAACCATCACTTACACATAGTGGCCTGCACTTAGTACCACACATGAGATCGAAGCTATCGGGTACGCATAGTAGCCTGCACTTAGTACTACACACGTGACCTAAAACCATCTTGTAGCTCTCTTGTACACATAGTGGTCTACACTTAGTACCACACATGTGACCTAGCTACCTTATTCGTATCTTTTCTATTCCGAAGGTTTAACTGGGAATTCTCACTTTTCAACATTTTACCAATTCATCCATAATCAATCACAATTCATAATTTACATCAAATAATTACTCCATATTCAACCATATCTCATAAAATATAACAGAATATTAAAAAATAAATAAAAAAAGATGTATTATTTACATACAAACTTACCTCGGTATCACAATTGGTGAAAAGGACTTATTCGTCATATTCTTTGCTTTTCCCCCATTCTAAGTCTGAATCTCATTTTCCTTGATCTATAACAACAATTTAACTCATTTATTCATCCCACTACTCAAATTAGCCTAAATTCATATTTTGGAAAAATTTACAGTTTTTCCCCTAAACTTTGTCTTATTTACACTTTTGCCCCTAGGCTCGTAAAATGATTTTCATTCAATTTCATTGTACTTTAAGCGTAGCTGAACCATTTTCATAACTATAACAGCCCAAAATTTCCATTAAAACACACTTTTATGACATATTTTATAACTTTTACAAATTTTTCCTTTTGACTAAATTGAGTGCCCAAACGTCAGAATTTTCAAACGAAATTTTCACGAAATCATTTCGTGAAATCGTAGACCATAAAAATATAATAAAAATAAATTTTCTTATGTCAAATTTGTGGTCCCGGAACTACTATTCAGACTAGGCCTAAAATCAGACTGTTACAATTCTCCCCCTTTAGGAATTTTCGTCCGCGAAAATCTTACCGGAATGAGGCTTAGCATCTTTTCTCACAGTTTCCTAAACATCACCAAATAATCCTCTTCGAGACGATACTTTCAGAAACACTTTTTCATCGATCTGAAACCCAATATAACTAAGTTTCACTTTTGTATAACTTTTATGTCGGTCGCTTTCACCTTTTTATCATAATCACAATTTAATTTAGTTTAGTGCTTAGAGTTTCCTGTAGTTTTTCCCATAATCTATAATATAACTCTCGGATGCTGAAATAATCATACGAAATTTTCATCATCGATCAAACACAATCTAAATAACATTTCTCTTTCTCCGAGGATAAAAGAAATACCGATACAGGACCCATAGTATCTTTATCTGAATATCATGCCAATATCATCGTTGACTATAACAATCTTGATTGTATTTGTTATTCGGCCTTTCCCTGATAACAAAACAACATGTGGATACAAAAAAAAATCAGAAATACCAAGTTATCTTACTGTTCAATAACATTCTACTATGATCACTTCTTCATGTTGTTAAAATAGTTCAAACATACAATCTCTCATAATTCTTTCAACATACCAGTCACAGATATTAACTAACTATATTAACTCACACGAAACATAACATCTTGTTTGAAGTCACTGATAACAATCAAAGTTATTTGAGGGAAGTAAATCAGTATACAATTTGAACTTGACTATCATAATCGACACTTTTGCCGATATCAACTTCAAAGATAAGCTATACTTGATAAATTAAACAATAAGGATGATAATAAAACCAAGATGATGAAATCCTAGATATAAGACCATTCTGAATGTCTGAGGACACCACTATATGAAATAATAGAGAATCTTGACGATTCTTCAGAGAAAACCAGAAGAAAAAGAAACACTATTCATACATTCTGAAGTCAATTGTAACAGAGATAATATATATTCCATATAGATATAAACAGAACAATAGCCAGAAGAAATAGAAGAATAGTTTTATATGAATTCACCGTCAACTTTTTATCTCAAACGTAATGGAATAAAATACCAATGAAAGATAGAGGAATGCCGATCATAAATCAATTAGACCAAAAATGCTTTCATCAAAAAATGAGCAATTACATATGCCTCTGAGAATGTATGAATACATAGAATACCGAGAAGATATAGTCATAAATTACTCAACTGTAGTTGTCATACTCAAACATCTTTACAATTCAAACATCATTCCTCAGACTAATTCTGTCATCATTAATCCCATAATATTTCATTCATTCACAAAAATCAATTCAGAAGAATTCTCAGTAAGTACAGTCTTTAGACATCATACCTGAATGAGTCGATTATCCGAAATTAACTTCTTCTCTAACCGTGGCATCGTGCATTCTAAAAAATCTTTAGAATAATCTGATATCTCTCCCATAACTGTCTTTGCTCGCTAAATCATTCCCATCTCTAATCACATCATTAATTATTCCACCACTGAACACTTTGGTTTCCCCACTTGTGAGCTTATTCAATATAAATCTCGTGAACTTCGTCATATGACAGTATACCAATAAAGGGGTGAAGATTGTAAAGCCTTTAAAGTTTTGACTCTCATATATACACATATACAATATAGCATTTAACATCAACATAATATCATATACTCTAATTCATACATCTCTAGGCTTCAACTCATCATGAACACAGTTTCAAATATTTTGGTAACACATTCAACATTATCACATATGAATATCAATCAATCATAATAAGCTCATTACAAAATAAATTTTCACTTTATTCACTGCAAAAAGTCACTCTGATGCATTGAAATGCAATGTTCAATCGGAACGATAACATTTTATCAATATTCCTCAACTTTTGATTAATCCATTATATCCATTAATACATACATATCATCGCAAATCACAAAGATCAATTCAAACAGATAAATATATTCACTAAGTTATACGAACTTACTTATCCCCATACAGCATTATCGATGGTAGCTCAGCTGGAAAGCATCTCTACTTTAACAAAACAATCTCATCGGAGTCGGGAGATATCACACTATCATAGTTCACATATGGCATGTATAGCTAGACTCTTGCACACGCTATGTTATTCCAAGAATAGACTAAACCATATCTCTAATACCACTAAATGTAACACCCCTTATTCGACGCCAGAATAGGGTACGAGGCATTACCGGAACACATACACTTGTAAACGTATTAAACCGAGTCATAAAATTTCATCCAAATTAAAAATTTTCAAATTTTTATCTTTGAGTCCCTAAATAGGGCCTACAAGGCCTAATACATACTTTGGAAGCGGTTCGAGACTAAACTGAGAACTTTGGAAAATTTCACAACACTTAGAAAATTTTTCTTCAAAACAGGGTCACACTCAATATGCATCCTCAACAACTCTTATACATGCATAATTATATCTAATTACCATACCATACCATACCATTGAACCAAACTTAGCCATTCGACATCAAGACTACTAGCACATTCAACCATTAGGTATTTAGGCCATAACCCACAGCTCATCATGTATCATGCACACACAGCTCACATCACAAGACATTAGCATAGAAATAATATATATAGGCTTACAATCAATTAGCCAATATAATCCATTTAGAATGGCTAGATATTACAATAAACTTTAACCATTACAAGCCAATACATTTGGCCAAAACATAATAACACATACACAAAATGACTAAGTCCCTATACATGCCATAGAGTTAAATTACATGAAGGCATTGATACCAGTCAAAAGCTTGATAGTGTGATAGAATATCCGACGATCTCCAACCCGAGCTAGACTTTGTGACATTATAGGAAAAAGGAAAGGAAAGGGGTAAGCTATATAGCTTAGTAAGTTAGCATGTAAATAATAAGCAATAAGTACAGTTTATTCTTTAAAGTCTCCCCTGTTTCGCTGTCTAACAGTTCCAGTCATTATATTATTTATATCTTGAGCTACAAAACTCCAAATTAAGATCCAAAAATTTTCTCTAAAACTATACTCACATATATTATTACCATAAAATTTTAATAATTTTTTATTTAGCCAATAAGTACAGTTTATTCTTTAAAGTCTCCCCTGTTTCGCTATCTGACAGTTCTAACCCCTCTACACTAAAAAAAAATTATCTCATCATACAAAATTTGGATAATATTTCTGTTTGTTTCTCTTGAAAGTATACTCATTAATAAATTTAATTATATAAATTATAAACCATAATAATTTTTATACAATATTTAATTATTTTCCAAAGTCAGAAAAGGGATTCTGACATCATTCTAACCCTGTCTCACAAAAATTCAAATATCAAAGAATATGAAATTCTTTTGTTTACACCGTTTCTTTTATCTGAAATAAGACTCATTCAACTTTAATTTCATATCTTATTCAACCTCTAATACAATTTTCACCATTTTTGGTGATTTTTCAAAGTCACACTATCGTAACCATTTTTGAAAACGGGATTCGACTTTTAAAAATAGGGAGTTGCCACCGATCCTTTTTGTTTAGGTGTGATCGGATCACCTTGAGGTGGATTATTTTAATAAAACATTTTTGATTTGTTAAAACAATAATTTTGGTCTACGAAATCTGAGAAAACGGGTTCGGAAGTCGGTTACGTGCAAGGAAGGGTTAGCACCCTTGCAACGCCCAAAGTTGGTACAAAATTGATTGATGTTGTCCTAATGTCGAAAACTGGAAAATATCTCGGGTAAAAATTAAAAAGATAGAATTTGTTAAATTGGGATTGAATCTCATGATTATCTCATTTCAAAGGAATAAAAGCATCATACCCAACACGTTAGGATATAACACCCTTATACTCTGACATCGAGATCATCTTTGATTTTCAAAACATGTAAAAGAAAAGGGGTATTTGAGTATTTAGTCGAACAAAAAATTGACACTCAGCACGTTAGGATCTAATTTTCCGTACTTCAAAACACACAAATATTGCCTTGTTTTTTTTTTTTTAATATGACATCTTAAAATTTGCTCAATATTCATTTTCAACGTAATAAAATGTTTGGAAAAAGGTTTGAACATGTTGAAGTTTGAAATACGATACAAGGATAAGAAGCGTAAGCATTAATCATAAAATACTCAAATTTGAAAATATTGATCGACGAACTATACAATACTCTACGTAATAAAATAAGATAAAAATCAGTAATAGTAATGGCAAGTAACAAACAAATAATAATATATACATATACATATAAAAATAATATAATAATAGTAACAATAATAACAAAAATACTAAAAATAATAATGATAATAATAATAATAATATAGTGATAATAAATATAATAATAACAATAATACGAAATATATATACAATATACTAATATGAATATAGTAATAGTAATAATAATAATAATAATACACACAAAAATTAATAAAACATTGAAAACAGATAATTTAATAGTAAAATAGCCAAAATAAACAGAAAGAGACTAAATCGAATCATCAATAGAAGCGTGGGGGCCCAAATTCAAAACATAAAAGGATGAAAGGACTAAATCGCGATGCGCGCGCGACCTGAAGGGTTCAATATAGCAATAAACCCTCCCATTGAAACAGTGCGTTGGATGGGGGGCTCCAATTGAAACCACGAAACATTATCGGGCCAAAATTGAAAAAGAAAAAAAACTTGACTGTGAAGACATGAAAAGCGGAGGAACCTGGGGCGTAAATAGTCCAAACGCTATAGAAACACGCGGACCCTTTCACGCAGGTCGGGTCAGTTCGGGTCCTATCCTCTTTAAACACTGTCGTTTTGCATTATTCATAAAAGCCCAAAATTTTCTTTGTCTTTCATTTCTTCCATTTCGTTCTAAAAAAGGGGAAAAGAGGGGAGGATTATTTGCTCTGCTAGGGTTTGAGCCTCATCAAACCTTTTATGGTGTTCCTTACTGCCGTTCTACCAACGCCAGTCCAGATGGCCGGTCGGCGCAAAAACAGGAGGCCCTATGCCCTCATCTGAGCCTGCGAGATCAAAAGGAGGGGAAGAAGTGGTTTTTGACCACGTTTCGGCTAGGTTCTGACAACGGAGGGGAACTCCGATGCCGTGACCAAACTGGTAAGCCTTCTCTTTTCTTTTTATTATTGTTTAAAAAGCTTGAAAATAATAAATAAAATAAATAGAAAAATGACAGTAGATAGTAAGATCAAGAACTGGATCAACCTTCAAAGTTTCTTGTTTCTGATTGCTGATAATGCGTAAAAAGGGTCTGTTTCAAATGTTTTTTTGTTTTGCTCTTTTATTTTCTGCTAATGCCTAAGAACCAAAAAAAAAAGCCCCTATTTCATTGATTTTCCCTCTCCTTATAGTAAAAAAAAATACGACCTTTTTAGTATTCTACTATTTATTCCATGCTTCTTTGCTGTTTGTTGCCTCTGTTTCTCTGTCTGTAGCAAGGTATGGGCGATGGTGGTGGTCAGGAGCACGCGGGTAGTGGCAGACGAGGTGCCTAGGGTAGCCACGATCGTCAGAAGGAATGGGCATAGGAACCGACGCGCGTCGAAAGTTGGAGTGACGCATGTGGGGGCAGACGAACCGTTAGTGCGGTGCCTAAGGTTTTCTTGTGCTACTGTTTTCTGACAATGGGCTGTTGTGGATTGGGCTAGGTTAGGGTAGTTGGGCTATGATTTTAATTGGGCTAATTTGTAATTGGGTTGGTTAAAGGTTTTGTAATTGGGGTTTCGTGCCTTTTTTAGTTGGGCTCCGAAATTATTTTGTAAATGGACATGGGACTATTTGGGTTTTATTAATTTTTTGGTTTTTTAATTTCCTGGAGTGGGTCTGACGGGTTTTGTAATTGGGCCTCAATGTTTGGGTTGTGCATTTCGACTGTGATTTTGGACTTTTAATGGCTTTTGTTTTAGTTGTTTTCTTTTTCTTTTTCTTTTCAATGGGCCTTTAGTCTATATCAGGCCCGGGAAAAAATTGGTTATTACAGCTGCCCCTCTTTGCTCATTGTCGTGAAACAAGAATAGAGCAAAGAAGATAAAAGAACCAATTTTGCCCGGTCTTGGCCAAGCCTTGACTTATTGGTCCTCGTCTTCCTCATACATCTTCAAACTTTACTGTAGCCTGTTGCTTTGATCCGCTCCACCGCTGCTTCTGCGAGACATGACCCGTAGCTTCAATTCGTTTTTCCTCAATCTTGTTTATTATTGACTTGCTCCAACATGACTTCAGGACACGTAGAGATTCATAGCTTCGATCTACTAATTGCTCCACTAGGACTTCGATGAAATAAATCTGAACCTTTCAAACTGCTTCCTTATTCTCGTAATACGAGTTGACTTTTTTCTTTTCTCTTTTTCTTTTTAAAAAAAAAGAAATTGAAAATAGAAATTGAAAAATAGAAATTGAAAATACCTCAGCGTGCGACCTGAGGAGTTGATTTTTGCAAGCAGAAATTGAAAAGCAGGAATTAAAAATACCTCAGCGTGCGATCTGAGGAGTTGATTTTTGCAAATAGAAATTGAAAATACCTCAGGGTGCGACCTGAAGAGTTGATTTTTGCAAACAGAAATTGAACAACAAGAATTAAAAATACCTCAGCGTGCGACCTAAGGAGTTGATTTTTGCAAACAGAAATTGAAAAACAGAAATTGAAAATACCTCAGCGTGCAACCTGAGGAGTTATTTTTTGCAAACAGAAATTTGAAAAATTGGAATTAAAAATACCTCAGCGTGCAACCTGAGGAGTTGATTTTTGCAAACAGAAATTGAAAAAAAAAACACAGGAATTAAAAATACCTCAGCGTGCGACCTGAGGAGTTGATTTTTGCAAATAGAAATTGAAAAACAAAAATTGAAAATTCCTCAGCGTGCGACCTGAGGAGTTGATTTATGCAAGCAAAAATTGAAAAACAGGAATTCAAAATACCTCAGTGTGCGACCTGAGGAGTTCATTTTTGCAAACAGAAATTGAAAAACGGAAATTAAAAATACCTCAGCTTGCGACCTGAGGAGTTGATTTTTTGCAAACAGAAATTTGAAAAACAGGAATTAAAAATCCCTCAGCGTGCGACCTGAGGAGTTGATTTTTGCAAATAGAATTGAAAATACCTTAGTCTGCTTCGCTTAGGAAGGCAAGATCAGCTATCTTCGATCTGCTTCGCTTAGGAAGGCAAGATCTACTATCTTCGATCTGCTTTGCTCAGGAAGGTAAGATCTACTATCTTCGATCTGCTTCGTTCAGAAAGGCAAGATCTGCTATCTTCGATCTGCTTCGCTCAGGAAGGCAAGATCTGCTATCTTTGATCTGCTTCGCTCAGGAAGGCAAGATCTGCTATCTTCAATCTGCTTCACTCAGGAAGGCAAGATCTGCTATCTTTGATCTGTTATCTTCGATCTGCTTCGCTCAGGAAGGCAAGATCTGCTATCTTCGATCTGCTTCGCTCAGGAAGGCAAGATCTGCTATCTTCGATCTGCTATCCTCGATCTGCTTCATTTAGGAAGGCAAGATCTGTTATCTTTGATCTGCTTCGCTTAGGAAGGCAAGATCTGCTATCCTCGACCTATTCTACTACTGGTTAGGGAGATAGGTTTGGTGACTTAAATCTACTCCGTTGCTTCATGGAGGTGAGATTCACCGTCTTTGATCTGCTTCACTCAGGAAGGCGAGATATTCAAATTCATTGATGTTGCGACAACGTCATCTAGGGAATCTGTCCTATAACATCAATTTTGTGTTTATGTTTATGCTAAATGGCTAGGATGCAATGATCAGAATGTATCTAACGCTCCTCAATAAATGTACTATGGCTGACATTTTCATGAATGCAGAATGTCATGATAATGGCCTTTTTTCAAGGATTAAGATGCAATGATCGGAATGGATCGAATGCCCTAAATAGATGTGTCTTATGGATAACATTTGTATGAATGCAGAATGTCATAGGTATGTTTACGCAATGATTATGATGCAATGATCGGAATGAATCAAATGCTCCTAACTGAATTTTTTTTTTTGCATGAATGTAGTGCTTCATGAGAATGATCCCCTTCTGACAGTTTAAGGTGGGCATCACTCATTATATCACCGATGTCTTAGGCTGCGATCTTGTTCTGCTGGTATTCATGACAGAAAACCCGGGAAAACAAATATCTTGCTCAACAAATTTGCCCCACTGTAGCTTCAGGGTTCATCTCATTGTGACCTGGGGGTATAGGATTTGAATATCTTCCATTCATCCCACTACGACTCTAAAACATAGGATTTGTCTCTTCTTCAACCCACCCACTTGTTATTCAAAGGTACAGGATCTGTATTAGCTTCCTTCTAATGATCACTCTTTAGGTGACCCAACCAGATGTATATGCATGATGCTCGCGTGAATGCGGAATATCATTTCCTTTCGAGAATGATTCTGGTTTTGCACTTGGGTTAACAATACCCATTTTTTGTCAAGATTGCATCACTGACTCGATACTTTGTCATTTTGTTCAATCACTATTTTTTTGACAAAAATCCGAAGTGATAACCTTAATTTGGACTAAGATATTTCCAACCCTTAAGCTTGGTGAATCTTAAGCAATAATCCTGTTTCAGACTCCTGTATTGTTTAGAGGTTTCTAGAGTAATATACGAAACTCCTTTCATGAAAGTATTATTAGTCCAATAATCGTTATTTCAATGTAAAATGCTCAAAAAGGGCCATAATGATAGATGAAATGGAAATTTATTGGGAGCATAGCTCGAAACAAACAAGTTAATCAAAGCTAGCAAATGCAATGAAGAAGCAAGTTTATTTAGAGTGTATTTTGAAAAGACAAAGATAGCAGACTCAAAATGGGCAAAATGGAAACTAGGTGCCCCAGATATTGCAGTTTGAGCTTCTCTGTTCAAACTTCTTGAGGACCATTCTAAACTCAATATGTGTTTAGGGGATTCGGAGTACTTTATCGATGCCCCAAGGCGTAACATTCCTCTTCATTGTTACTTCAAGCGTATCAAGACTACTGTATGCCCCATTTCTTATCAAAATTTGAGCTGCCCTTTTCGGGTTTTCAACTCAAACCCACATTTGGTCTCAAAGTGCCCTTTGCGGGTTTTCGCCTTTGGCCTCTCCTTTTTCTTTCTTCTTTTTTTGATAAGAATTTTTGATTTTTTTTGGATTTTTTTATTCCCCTTTTTAGGTCGAATCTGAATTCACCGAATTGGACAGGTCCTTGCCATCCATCTTTGTCAATATCTGTGCTTCCATAGAACAGGCATTCTTTGCTGCACGAGGTCCTTCCTAGTTTGACATTTACTTTCTTCTGAAGTCTCTTTTGTATGAGAGAATTTTTCTTTCAAAGCCCTATCATGAAAGTTTCCAAGGCGATCCTTTTGTTGTAAACTCACTTTATCTAATCGTGACAGATATCTCTCAATATTTTCTTTTCAAATTCACTCGATCACATCGGGATTAGATCCATTCCACCTTATCAAATTTTGGCTCGGCCTATGCCTGGGGAAAAGAGGATTTTGACTTCACTAGGCAAAACCTAATGAGGAATGCGTTGTCCCAGCAGAGGTCCTGGCCACAGTTAATAAGCATAAAAGGGTAAACGTAACTTCTATATGCCAACATTCACAAGTTTAGGTCATCTTCCTAACAAGTTTTTTTTTTTACACTATGACGTGGCCCTTGATCTTTGAAAAGACCGCAAACTTTTGACATTGTGTGGTTAAATATGATCTTTTCACCATTTTTTGTAAATATTTTTTTCTTTTTTCCTTTTTTGGTCTAATGACTATCGACTTTGTAATATTGGCATATGAAGCGACCCTCATCCTCTTAGTGAAGAGATCGACATCCATAAAAATGAATCGATGCAGACCAGAAGCTTTCAAGGAGATTAGCTTGATAACGCCCCTGCCCCACGTGTAGAAAAAAATGGAAGAGGCACATAAGTTCTGTCCTCCTTGATTTGGCGTTTGATGCAATTTTCCTTTCTGGGTAGACCAGGAGCTTGAACCTCTTGATTGGCTTAGTCAGGGTAGAACCATCAGCATGTGATCTTCAACTATCCTTATGGGCTTCTTCTCTGACTTCCTTAGCTTTGACAGCATACTCGTGCCTTAGTAATCCCGGCGTGTCTTAACGTGATCATACGAAAATATCTTTGAACTCTTGGAAATAACTCAATGATTCCTTGCCTTGTTCCTGTGGCAAGCTAAGCTTCCATCTTCATCTCCCTTGTAGTGTTTGCTGACGCTTCATAAGATAGGGTCTACCATTCTTGACAATTTAGGAAATAAGTTGTAACCTCTGTCATCTCCACAGTCCTCCAATCCCTTTAGACACATATCTCGTTAAAAAGAGAGTCGATGCAAATGTACTACTCATGTCATTGGTATCTGGGGGACCCATTGTGGGCACGAAGGTAGAAAATTAA
Organism: Gossypium bickii; assembly: GCA_025503065.1. Taxonomy (NCBI): domain Eukaryota; kingdom Viridiplantae; phylum Streptophyta; class Magnoliopsida; order Malvales; family Malvaceae; genus Gossypium; species Gossypium bickii. Next base: position 56,353,342 of record CP106714.1, on the reverse strand, counting down.
AAGTATGATAGGAAAATGAAATGATGTAGAGTATGAAATGCGATGAGTGAAAATAAAGATGCATTTTATTAAAATAACAATTCTGGAAACAAGCCCATTTCACGAAAGGACTCTTGTTGCCTCTAGGCTTAAAGCAATAAGCATGTTTTGAATATTAATCTAGATTAGCTAAAAATGTAGTTTTCTTCCACAATCCTATTGTTCAAAACACTCCCAAGTGTGTAAGGCTTCGGAAAGCTTTATGGTCTTATTTTTCAAAACACTCCCAAGTGTGTAAGACTTCGGAAAGCTTTATGCCCTGTTTTCTCTTCGAATGTGTCATTGACGTTCTGACTTCTCAATTTCTAGGCTTCTGATAACTTCTTTAAGGAATCAAGACTCTCTCGCCCCCTCTTTCAATTATCTCAAATTATTGCTCTGGTTGACTCATCGAACTTCAAAACCCCTATTTTAATAAGCCTCTCCACCAATTTCTTAAATGCAATGCAGTTATCAATTGAGTGACCCGTTATTCCTGCGTGATACTCGCATTAAGCATTCGAATCATACCATTTGGGGTATGGGGGTTGCACTGGTTTCATGTAGTGAGGAGCCACCCTATGTGCATCAAACAGGTTTTGATACAACTCCCATATGTCATTGGAATTGGTGTAAACTGGAGACGCTTTGCATTGGATTCTTGACTTGATGATCCCTGATGACCAGTGGTCACAGCCCTCGGTTGACCTGCAGAGACTGACTTGGAACGCTTGCTTAAGTTGTTCACTTTATTTTCCATATTTCTCGAGCTTGACCTTTTGACACTTTCTCTTGCATCTATTTTTCCACTCTTTATGGCATTTTCAATGAGTTCCCCAGACATTACGATATCGGCGAAGTCTTTTGTGGCATTTCCCACCAGCTTGTCATAGAATGGCACTTTCAAGGTGTTGATAAAGAGGACCGTTATCTCAGTTTTAGTCAGTGGGGGTTCTACTTGGGCCGAGATATCCCTCCACCTTTAAGCGTATTGTCTAAAAGTCTCTGTTGGCTTCTTTTCCATCAACTGCAGCGTTAGTCGATCGGGCACCATGTCGGAGACATGCTTGTATTGCTCACAGAACGCTGATGCTAGGTCCTTCCATGATCAGATCCTCTCTCTGCTGAGTTGATTATACCATCTGAGGGCTGATCCGACCAGGCTATCTTGAAGATAGTGTATTAACAATTTGTCTTCATTCACATAACCAGCCATCTTCTGACAAAACATGATAAGATACGCCTTTGGACATCTCGTTCCATCATATTTTTCAAAATCTGGCACTTTAAATTTCGGAGGCAGAACCAAATCGGGCACCAAACTAAGCTCTTTGGCACTTAGTGCAAAGAAGACTTCGGTACCTTCTATAGCCTGGAGTCTTTCTTCCAGACTCTTATACTTGTCCTGAGCATCACGATCTTCCATTTTCAACCTGGCTATTTCAACTGGGTCATCCAAATCTGGAACCATTGGGTTAGCAGAATTATCTCCAGAGTTTGATACAAATATACCTTACCCTAGATGAGCAGATGGTGCAGGTCGTGGCTCTAGGCCTATTGGTTCCACTTGAGGATACCCTCTTTGCGTTGCATGGACGTGAGGCAAAGTGAATTCCGGGGGATAGAGTGGATCCTGATTAACTCTTGACTGGGGCTCTGTGATGTCAGGACTCTACGCGGGCCCTTTTCCTTTGACCAGAGCTGCCATCTTCTCCATCATTTTGGCCATTTGATCCTTTTGCTCGAGCAATTCCTCTCGGGATCTTACCATCAGATCCCTTACTTCTTGCTGCGACTTGGTCAACTGCTCTTGCAACTCTCTCTGGATTCCTTCCGTTCTTTCGATTCTTTCATTGAGTTCAGTATCCATAGCTCTAGCTCTTAGCCGTGTCCTTTAAGGATGACATGATTTCAGATTCATAGTGTTACAACTGTAGATTATACGATTTTAGCCTTAGTGAATGATTAGGATGATATGATGCTACTGTATGCAATGCAATGCAAATGTATGGTATGAATGCAAAAAGAAAGAGGTGTGTTGATCATGAATTCGATTCCATTAGAAGAACTTTTCTAGAAGATACATTTCTTTACATAAAACGAATTGCATATACAGCCATGTCCTCATAGTCCAGGTGAAAACACCAATCCTTTCTTTCGTATCTAGAGGTTGTGATTGCGTCTCTATGAACTTTCTCAATAGACGTCTCTTCTGACTCCTTATCGCTTGGTCCAGGTCGTGCCTCGTCATTTTCTTATCCTCCGTGATGTTCATAATCTTCTGATGGTTCCCAGACAATCCTTGTAGGCTTTGGGTCTTCAGGCAAGGCATTCTCTCGTTGTTACCTAGACTATGTTTGGATGACCGTATTATAATCCACTTCATCAAGTAACACATTTCCTTATGACAAACTCTTCTATTCAGCAATCGAATATGACTCGACACCTCCTTTCTAATGATGCACTGCAATGCAAATGCGTGGAATGAATGCAAAAAGAGGCACGGATTATGAATTCAATTCCATTAGAAGAACTTTTCTAGGAAATGAAGCTCTTTACATAAAATGGATTGCATATACAGTTTTGTCCTCATAATCCAAGTGAAAACACCAATCTTTTTTGTCGTATCAGATGTTATGATCATGCCTCGTGAACTCTCTTTATAGATGCCTTTTCTAGCTCCTTGTCGCTTGGTTCGGGCTGTACTTCTTCACTCGCTTATCTTCCGCGTTGTCCATAAGTTTCTTTAAGAAAGTCAAGATGTGACGATTCTTGAATAATCCTTGTTGGCTTGAATCATCGGGCAAAGTCTTGTATTCTTCCGTGGACTATACGTCTTCTCTCGTTGTTTACTTGGACTATATTTGAGCAACCGTATTATAATCCACTTTATCAAGAAATTCATTTCCTTATGAAAAAAAACTCCTCTATTTAGTAATCAAATGTTAATCAACACCTCTTTTCTCTTGATGATGCAATGCGATGCAATCAAAACAGAAGAAAACACGTTAGTACAAGAGAAATAAACAGACATAGAACAATTATCCTGGTGACCACTAGGGGTTTGGCGTGGCTCTACCTATGGTGGGCTCTTAAGGTTCACTATATGAGGTTCGGTTCTAAAGAAGGGTACCTGAACCAGCAGATTCCTCAATCCTCACCCATTATAGGCTCATATGGATCGAGTTCAATTCAGGGGGACACATTTCCCTATAGCCATGCGAAGGTGAAAACCTCACGAAGCACATAGGTACAGATGTGTCCTGGAAGTAGTCCACTAGCCCATGCGGAGGTGAAAACCTCACGAAAGCTTAGTTTCTCACTCCCACTTAAAGGTGTGACCGAAATGGTCATGCAATGCAATGCCAAAGTATTTCACGAGACTCGACACTATAGCACAAGCAAATGCATCAAAAAGAAACACGATTTTTCAAATTTTCAATCAAAAGGACAAAAATCAATCAATTTATGGCTTGACTCTCGAAGTCCCCAGTGGAGTCGCCAAGCTGTCGTAACCATTTTTGAAAATGAGATTCGACTTTTAAAAATAGGGAGTCGCCACTGATCCTTTTTGTTTAGGTGTGATCGGATCACCTTGAGGTGGATTATTTTAATAAAACATTTTTGATTTGTTAAAACAATAATTTTGGTCTACGAAATCTGAGAAAACAGGTTCAGAAGTCGGTTACGTGCAATGAAGGGTTAGCACCCTTGCAACGCACAAAGTTGGTACCAAATTGATTGATGTTGTCCTAATATCGAAAACTGGAAAATATCTCGGGTAAAAATTAAAAAGACAGAATTTGTTAAATTGGGATTGAATCTCAAGATTATCTCGTTTCAAAGGAATAAAAGTATTATACCCACCACGTTAGGATATAACAACCTTATACTCTGACATCGAGATCATCTTTGATTTTCAAAACATGTAAAAGAAAAGGGGTATTTGAGTATTTAGTCGAACAAAAAATTGACACCCAGCACGTTAGGATGTAATTTTTCGTACTTCAAAACACACAAATATTGCCTTATTTTTTTTTTTTTAATATGACATCTTAAAATTTGCTCAATATTCATTTTCAATGTAATAAAATGTTTAGAAAAAGGTTTGAACATGTTGAAGTTTGAAATACGATACAAGGATAAGAAGCGTAAGCATTAATCATAAAATACTCAAATTTGAAAATATTGATCGACGAACTATACAATACTCTACGTAATAAAATAAGATAAATATCAGTAATAGTAATGGCAAGTAACAAACAAATAATAATATATACATATACATATACATATAAAAATAATATAATAATAGTAACAATAATAACACAAATACTAATAATAATAATGACAATAATAATAATATAGTGATAATAAATATAATAATAACAATAATACGAAATATATATACAATATACTAATATGAATATAGTAATAGTAATAATAATAATAATAATACACACAAAAATTAATAAAACATTAAAAATAGATAATTTAATAGTAAAATAGCCAAAATAAATAGAAAGAGACTAAATCAGATCATCAATAGAAGCGTGGGGGCCCAAATTCAAAACATAAAAGGATGAAAGGACTAAAACGCGATGCGCGCGCGACCTGAAGGGTTCAATATAGCAATAAACCCTCCCACTGAAACAGTGCGTTGGATGAGGGGCTCCAACTGAAACCACGGAACATTATCGGGCCAAAATCGAAAAAGAAAAAAAACTTGAATGTGAAGACATGAAAAGCGAAGGAACCTAGGGCGTAAATAGTCCAAACGCTATAGAAACACGCGGACCCTTTCACGCGGGTCAGGTCGGTCCGGGTCCTATCCTCTTTAAACATCGTCGTTTTGCATTATTCATAAAAGCCCAAAATTTTCTTTGTCTTTCATTTCTTCCATTTCGTTCTAAAAAAGGGGAAAAGAGAGGGAGGGTTATTTGCTCTGCTAGGGTTTGAGCCTCATCAAACCTTTTATTATTGTTTAAAAAGCTTGAAAATAATAAATAAAAATAAATAGAAAAATGAAAGTAGATAGTAAGATCAAGAACTGGATCAACCTTCAAAGTTTCTTGTTTCTGATTACTGATAATGCGTAAAAAGGGTTATTTGCTCTTTTATTTTCTGCTAATGCCTAAGAGCCAAAAAAAAAGCCCATGTTTCATTGATTTTCCCTCTCCTTATAGTCGAAAAAAATACAACCTTTTTAGTATTCTACTATTTATTCCATGCTTCTTTGCTGTATGTTGCCTCTGTTTCTCTGTCTGTAGCAAGGTATGGGCGATGGTGGTGGTCTGGAGCACGCGGGGAGTGGCATACGAGGTGCCTGGGGTAGCCACGATCATCAGGGGGCGTGGGGATAGGAACCGACGCGCGTGGGAAGCTGGAGTGACGCACGTAGGGGCAGACGAACCGTTAGTGCGGCGCCTAAGGTTTTCTTGTGCTGCTGTTTTCTGACAATGGGTTGTTGTGGATTGGGCTAGGTTAGGGTAGTTGGGCTTTGATTTTAATCGGGCTAATTTGTAATTGGGTTGGTTAAAGGTTTTGTAATTGGGGTTTCGGGCCTTTTTAGTTGGGCTCCGGAATTATTTTGTAAATGGACATTGGACTATTTGAGTTTTATTAATTTTTTGGTTTTTTAATTTGCCGGAGTGGGTCTGACGGGTTTTGTAATTGGGCCGCAATGTTTGGGTTGTGCATTTGGACTATGATTTTGGACTTTTAATGGCTTTTGTTTTAGTTGTTTTCTTTTTCTTTTTCTTTTCAATGGGCCTTTAGTCTATATTAGGCCCGGGCAAAAATTGGTTATTACACACACAACTGCTACTGTCCAAAACTGCTTTGTTGCTAAATTTACTCTTTCATAATTTCACTTACTCCATTTCATCTTACCGAAGGTTCTATCAAATATTGAGCACATTGTTCATAAATTTTCACACTTATACCTGCACTTATTCATCACATAATCATATTCAATTATACTTAGTCGTTACATGATCATATGTATTTTCACTTAGTCAATTTCCCGTTGAACTCATTGGAATAATAACAGATACACGGTGGCCTGCACATAGTACCACCCTTGTAGCCGAAGCTATCTGGTGCACATAGTAGCTTGCACTTAGTACTACACATGTGACCTAAACTATCAGTTACACATAGTGGCCTGCACTTAGTACCACACATGTGATCGAAGCTATCGGGTTCGCATAATAGCCTGCACTTAGTACTACACATGCGACCTATTCATCTGGTACACGTAGTAGCCTACACTTAGTACTACACACGTGAGCTAAAACCATCTCGTAACTCTCTTGTACACATAGTGTCCTGCACTTAGTACCACACATGTGACCTAGCCACCTCATTCGTATCTTTTTTATTCCGAAGGTTCAACCGAGAATTCATAATTTACATCAAATAATTACTCCTTATTCAACCATATCTCATATAATATAAAAAATATTAAAACATAAATAATAATAAAAATGATGTATTATTTACATACAAACTTACCTCGGTAGCAGAATCGGTGAAAAGGACTTATTTTTCATATTCTTTGTTTTTCCCCCGTTCTAAGTCCGAATCTCAATTTCCTTGATTTGTAACACCCCTTACCCGAAACCCTTGCCGGAATCGGGTACGTGGCATTACTAGACTTGACCATTAACTCGGGGAGTAAAAATTTTTAAAGCTGTCCAACTGCGTCACGCTGACTAAATCAACCATAACTCGAGTTACAAAACTCGAAATTTAGATCCGTAAATTTTCCTTGAAACTAGACTCGTATAACATTTCACCATAATATTTCCAGAATTTTTCATGTGGCCAATTAGTACAGTTTATTCATCAAAGTTACCCTTATTACAGTGTCTGAAAATTCTGACCTGTCTCTACATAAATACAGTTATCTCGTTGCACAAATTTCATATACTGTTATAGTTTATACCAATGAAAAATAGACTCAATAAGGGTTTTACACATATAAACCATGCTTCCTAATTATTTTTGTACAATTTATGACAATTTTTCCAAAACAGAACAGTGACTCACGAATTCATTCAGAGCAGGTCTCACTAAAACTGAATTATCTCATAATGTATAAATCTTTTGCCTACTCTGTTTCTTTCATGTAAAAATAGACACAATAAGGTTTAATTCCATGTCTCATTCACCTTTTTAATTCAATATACCCTATTTTTGGTGATTTTTCTAACTCACATCACTGCTGTTACTACAAGCTGTTTTGTCGCAATTTATGAAAGACTAGCTTCTAACCAAACCTACCTACATTCCTAATTCAAGGATTCATTCCGTATATAAACATTTCCTTAACAAAATGATTAAACTTTGATTAAGAAAGCATAAACCTTGCCATCAAGAACCAACATACACATCAAAAACACAACAACGTACTTAACTAGAAATTTAGCCATATTCGCATGGCCATTACATACAAAAACCTTAAAATTTCATCAAGACAAGGACCAAGTCCTTCCTATACATGCCTTCATTTAAAACCAAAATAAAAGAGTACCCAAAATGTAGATTGATAGTGTGAGCGACTTTCCGAACGATCCCGACGAGCTTGTAGCTTGTACCTAATCTATAAAACAAAGGAAACATTTTTCACGATAAGCTTGCTAGCTTAGTAAGTTCTAATTTCATGAAAATATAACATTCAAAAATCAACAATTTAAAATTTCTACACTTCAACTTGTAGGCTTGTACTCATATTTATTATCAAACTTTCAACTTCATATTGATGTGGCTAAATATGAATTAAGAGGAAGGTTTCTCTTTGTCCACATATTGTGATCAAAATATTTGCTCATAAACCATTCTTTAAATCCAAAGTGTCACCATATAATAACAGTGCAAATAATTATATACTTAAATATCAATTATTTTAACATGTCATCAATTATACCACCACATCATTCGTCAATAAAGCCGAGAACACATACCATTGATAATAAATCACTAGTTTACCTTGTCTCAATTTAGTAAGAAGCTCATTCCTACTTTACATACTCACTGAACCGTTAACTCGATAAATCACTTTAATTCGCCTTGAACATAAATTTCGGTTTCTAATTGTGAAATACAATACCGCAGCATCAAGCTGCTGGGCATAAAAGCCCTGGTAAATAACACCGCACGAGGCACGCTAGGCATAAAGCCCGATTATGTCACCGCAACACGAGGCTGCTGGGCATATAGCCCGATTATGTCACCGGCGACGAAGCTCGCTGGCATAAAGCCCGATTATGTCACCGCGACGCGAAGCTCCGCTAGGCATAAAGCCCGATTATGTCACGGCACGAAGCTCGCTGGGCATATAGCCCGATTATGTCACCGGCACGAAGCCTGCTAGGCATAAAGCCCGATTATCAGAATGGTTTTTACATGCTTTTCACATTTCACTGTTACAAATTAAACCATATGCATTTATTCACATTACGTTAAAATGTATCAAAATCAATTCAATTTATCATCATCACATTCGGCCAATTTATAGTTTTACACCCAATTTACTGCGATTCTATCATTCATTGAGTTTATAAATAACCTTTAACACAAATTAGCTCAAAAGCTTACCTATTCACCTTGCATTAATCAAAATAAATTCACTTCAATACTATATATTCACATTCGGCTATAGCATGTATTTATACTCTAAGTTTCTACCATTCATCATTCACTAATTTCGTAATTAGTTTATTGACACATTTTAACTAAAGAACTTACCTCGGTTGTCGATAGTCCGTGCGAATCGGCTATTCGAGAACCTTCGTCTTTCCCTGGTCTAATTCTGTCTTTCTCTCTGCTCTTGATCTAAAACACATTAGAATTTAGCTCATTTAATCTCATTTCATCTCAATTTAGTCTCAAAACACCCTAATAGGCAATTTACCATTTTACCCCTAATATTTCCCATTTTTACAATTTGGTCCAATTTTCACAAAACACCAAATAAGCAAAATTTTCCACCTTTATAGCTTGGCCGAATATCCCCCATGGCCATAGGTGTCCATGCATTTCATCTATTTGTCATTTTAACCCTTCACAATTTTATTCTTTTCAATTTAGCCCTATAAACTCAAAATCACTAAAAACTCCAATACAAAACTTGTAAATCCTTAACATACATTCAATTTAAAACCATCAAACATCAAAAACTACTCAAACATGTCAATGGCCGAATCTTATATACATAATATTTTCTAAAATTTAAACATGGGTTGTATAGGATTTAAAGTAAACATTCCAAAAATGCAAAAAATTTCAAAAAAACTAAACAAACACATACCTTTAATTGAGCCCCCTAAGTGCCGAAATTCAAGCTTTAAAAATGGAGTTTCTAGCTCCTATATTCGGCCAAGGAAGAAGAACAAATGAAGTTCTCTTTCCTCCCACTTAACCTTTTTATTTTATGTTAAAACAAACATATATATTATTAACATTAATTCAATACATTAATATAACCATATACTAAATTAAATTAACATATAATTTGGACTTTTAAAGGCCCATTGCCATCCCTTAATAAGGTTAATGGGCTAATTGCCCTTTTGGTACATCCACTTAAAAAGCCACACTCAAATTAGTACCTTTCACTTTAGCATGAAACTTTCGCGTTTTCTCGATTTAATCCTTTTTATCAAATTGAGCACTTAAACGATTAAATTTTTCTACGAAATTTTCACACTCACTAAATCACATGCAACTAACACAAAATATAATATTAAAAAAATATATCTCTCAAGCTCGGATTCATGGTCCCGAAACCACTGTTCCGATTTGGGTCAAAATTGGTCTGTTACATGATCTATAGCAACACATTTAACTCATTTATTCGTCCTGCTACTCAAATTAGCCTAAATTCACATTTTTGCAAAATTTACATTTTTGCCCCTAAACTTTGTCTTATTTACACTTTTTCCCCTAGGCTCGTAAAATGATTTTCATTCAATTTATTTGTACTTCAAGCCTAGCCAAACCATTTTCATAACTATAACAGCCCACAATTTCCAATAAAATACACTTTTATGACATATTTTATAATTTTCACAAATTAGTCCCTTTGACTAAATTGAGTGCCCAAACGTCAAAATTTTCGAACGAAATTTTCATGAAATCATTTTCTAAAATCGTAGACCATAAAAATATAATAAAAATAAATATTCTTATGTCAAATTTGTGGTCTTGAAACCACTATTCCGACTAGGCCCAAAATCAGACTATTACACCTTCGAATTTAACCAAGCCAAACTTTTCTTGTTTTTATCATCACTTGGTGAATCCTCCAGTAGAATATGTTCTAACAGATCGTCTAAAGAATTGAGCTCTTGTTCTATAGAAGCCAGCGATTCCATCTTGGAAATAGCGGAGCAGTCTTCAACTATATCTGGGGATTTAGCATCATCGAAGTCATTAAAAGTCACCTTGTCATCAAATATTTCTTTCAACTGAGTATCATTTTACTACTTCTGGAATCGTTGAGGATATGGCAGTGGTGGAATCTTAGGTTTAACCGGACAACTCTTCCGTGGAAATTTTTCTATATCCGACAAGAGTGTTAGGTAATTAGAACTAACTAGTTTATATTTTACCTCATCAAGGATCACCGTATCTAAATTTTGTGGAACAAGAGTTTCAACAATCAGTTGAACTGCCTCTTTGCCTTGAACTACAATAGGCTTATCTTCAACCTTGATAACTTTGGGTTCCATGTCTTCCCACTTTGTAAAGTGACGGTTTTGCAATGCTTTTTGCCCGTACTTCTTAGATTTTCTATATCACCCGGCCAAATACCGTGGGGTCTACTTTTGAGCTCATTGGCTAGCTGTCCCACTTGGTTTCTTAAATTCCTCAATTTTGCTACTTGGCTTTGGATTAGTTTATCATTCTTTGCTATGTACGCCTTCAGCAAATTCTCAATATTACTTGAAGATTCAGTTAGTGTGGGTTGTTGCACTTGATGAGAATATTCTGGCAGATAATTTGGTCGAAATGACATAGAAGAGTCGCTATGGCCTGTCCATTGATTACTCCATGGAGAAATTGGATGATTCTTCCATAAAGAGTAGTAAGAATTTGACTGTGGAACATTCCAATTTTGATTTCCCATGTAATATTTCAACTTTTGATTCGATGGGAAATTTTCAAAGAAATGGCCATCTCCACAGTATTCACAAGAAATATCCTTAAAGTGGTTCGGTATTTGACATGTCAAATTACCATTAAAACCATTAACAGTCATGTTCTTAAGCATAGAAGACATAGAGGATACCTGGGCTGCCAAATAAGCAAGTGTGTCCACTTCATGTACTCCTACTGCTTGTCTTTCAAAGGCTACTTAGTTGGTTGGCCACTAATAGTTATTGCTAGTGATTATTTCAATAATCTCGTAAACATTGTTATAAGACTTAGAAAGAAGGGCTTTATTTTTTCGAAGCATCCACCATCATTCTAGTATGAATATTGAAACAAATATAGAAAGTTTCCATTTGAATGCAGCAAGGAATGTCGTGATGAGGGCACTTTCGTAATAACTCCTTGAATCGCTCACGTGCCTCATATAAAGATTTTTCATCAAGTTGCTAAATGAAGTGATTTCATTTCAGATCTTGGTGGTTAAATATAGAGGGAGAATTTTCATTAAGAAACATTCAACCAACTCTTGCCATGTAGTTATGGAACCGAAAGGTAGGGAGTTCAACCACGCTCTTGCTCTATCTCTTAAGGAGTATGGAAATAATCTCAGTCTCAAGGCATCCTCAGTCACCCCGACTAGTTTAAATGAGTCACTCACTTCCATGAATAGCTGAAGATGAATATGTGGATCTTCAGTAGGAATCCCACTAAATTGAACCATATTTTGCAATATTTGGAACATGATCGACTTCAGCTCGACTTTTTGTGCATCAATTTCGGGTCTCCTAATACTCTGATTGACCTCGTTGAATAGACGAATGGCATATTGTTGAATGGCACAGCTTCTATCATCGGCAATAATGATCGAATTGTGAGTATTATAAGCGATTGTTCCTCCTGGATTTTGGTTTGGATTTTCGAAATTCATATCTTCAGTCCTCCTTTGGTTCGCTTGTCGTCTCCTTTGTCAGAAAGTCCTTTCAATTTCAAGGTCTACGAAGAGTAAGTCAATAATTTGATCAATACTCATAAATACCTGAAACAAACACAAAAAATAGAATTAAAATTTAACAAAAAAAGGACCAAAATGCAAAATTAACAATTTCAAAAAATGAAGTCTTTTAAAACAGTCCCCAGCAACGGCGCCAAAAACTTGGAACGACGAAAATGTGCAGGTGTACACAATCGCAACAAGTAATAAAGTGACAAGTAAATGTTGAGTTATCATACCCACAGGGACTGTGAAAAGAATTATTTATGAATGCAATTTTAAAAACACTTTGGTGAAGAAAAATATTTTGATTTGATGAGGTGATTAAAAACTAGGATTTTAACTAAGTAAAATAAATAAAAATAAAATAAAAGTTCCAATGCACGATTTCAAAAGATGATTTTAATCAAGATGACACAGTTGTGTTAGATTAATTACATTTCTTAACTTAGAAGTACTAAACTCATGTTTATGTTGTTACGAATAAATTCACGGAACTCGATAATTTGCACTTATGAACATACTTACTTACCAAAATCCATTTATCTCTTGACTATTTCTCTATGTCAATTCAACCGATTAAACAAATTTTAATAAGCAAATGTGTTAATGCAAATACATACTTATGAAACTAAAATAATCTCTTGTACGTATCTCTATGCCAATTCAAACAATTAATTCAATCTCATAAGCACATAAAAGATACATGAGGTAATAATGTATTTCTACCTTGAAACAGTTTAATCACAATAATCTTGCAAGTTATGCAAGGCTAATGTGTCGTTAGATACCGTTGCTAATTTAACCCTCAACTACCTTAGATGAGTAAACATGCACTGAGTAAGTATCGTGTCAATTAATTGCAATTTCAATCCGTTTAAAAAATCAATTCATTAGTTACCTTACAACTGTAACAGCCAGATTTTGGGGCTAGTCAGAATAGTGGTTTCAGAAACACTAACTTGAGGTCGGAGAAATTATTTTTAATATTATTTTATGGGTTATCGCATGATTATATGAATGCATGAAAATTTTGGTGCATTAATTTTGGTGATTAAATGCTTAATTGCGAAAAGGACTAAATCGCATAAAGTGAGAAAGTTTTATTTTACTAGTTAGAGTGTCAAATTGCTATAGAAATTTAAATTTGAAGTCCTTAAGGTGCAATTAGACCTTTCTAAGTTTGATATCCTACCATAGGGAAAAGAAATTTCAATTTGGTTAAGATTTGGTGGATTATGTGACTTAATGAATAAAATAAAATAAAACATAAAAAGCTATCATCTTTTCCTATCACCTTCCTCCTCCACTGAAAATATCATCAAGAGAAGGGGTTTGGAAGCTTGAAAATTTTCAACAACTTCAACCTTTGCTAGTAAGTGAATTTGGTGATCATTCTTATTAATTTTTGTACGTTTGGGACCCTTGTAGCATGATCTAGCTAATGAGGGGACTATATTGCAAAATGGTTGAGAGTTTAGGGATTTTTCATGTGAGTATTCATGTTGATTTTTGAAATTTTATGGAAGAAAATGAATCTTAGCGGGTTAATGAAGAACTTCTGTGAATGGATTTTGCATGAAAATTCCTAATAGGACTATTTTGTAAAGGTTATAAAATAGGTGGTAAATGTGTGAAATAATTGAAATCTTGAGTTGCTATAAGAGGTAATATGAATCAGCTTGGCTTGGGTGTGTGAAAAATGAACACATTTCATTTTACGAGCCTAGGCGTAAAATAGTAACTTTGTGAAAGTCTAGGAGCAAAATGGTAATTTTGCCAAAATAGGAATTTTGGAGTGATTTGAATAATGTGCTAATTTTAATAAGTTAAACATGTCATTATAGATCAAGAAAAACATGGAATCAACCTTGACCGAGGAAAAGGCAAGGTTTCGGATTAAATTGCAAAGTGACACATTTTGTATCGAGGTAAGTTTATATGTAAATAATACGCCCCTTTTTACTTATGTTTTTTTACATATTGAGGTACTACATGAAATGTGAATGAATATTGTTGATATATATTGAAATAATATAAAGTAAGGATATTACGGATGAACACAGCAAATAAGTGAGTGTAGGTGGGCTGTGTGCGATACCACCATGATAATATGACTATTGGTGGGCTGTGTGCGATACCACCGTGTTATTTATTAGTGGTTGGCTGTGTACGAAACCACCCTGTATTCGGTATTATTTCAAAGTGTTTATTGAGCAACTTTGACTAAGTGAACATTTTGTGTGCCTATGTGGTGATAAGTGCAGGGTATAAGTGCATGTAAATGTGAGCAATATTTATGATATGTATTTAGAATGTGGTAAGATTTGAAATGAGTAAGTACAACTACAAGGTTCAGAATTGTCCTTGAGTTGTATGTAATGTCCTTGAAGAATAAGTATGTGGTATGGTATTCGTCGCTTACATGTAAACTTACTAAGCTTTATGCTTACTCCCTTTCTTTTCCATTTCCTTGTAGTTTCATTAAGCTACCTCAGGGATTCGAAGGACGTCAGAGCTCGTTTGACACTATCAAGCTATTCTTTTGGGTATACTATAGTTAGATTTAGCATTTTGAGTATGACGTGTATAGGGACTTAGACTTAGTTGAATGTCATATTGTTTTGGCCAAATGTGTCAGCTCATTTAAAGATTAATTCTTTTGTATAAGGCCATAGTTGATGGCTCTTTCTTATTAATCTATAAAATGATGATGTTATTCATGAATGTGCAAGTTGTATAGTTGATTAATTGGTTTAATTATGCATGAATGAGTTGGTGGCTTAGTGGGGTTTATGTTTGTACAAGTTGGGGTGGCAGAATGTTCTTGGCAAATAGCCTTGTTCTTGTCTACACTGGTAGGCACACGGCAGTGTGTCTAGGCCGTGTGTGACACATGGTCTGCCCAATGGCCATGTGCCCAAACCGTGTGAAGTCTGCACCTGAACTTAGGAATTTAATTTGCCACACGGTCTAAGGACACGAGCGTGTGCCTTGGCCGTGTGACATTTTTGGGGTGATGACGTCAGAAACTGAATGTCCAGGTTTTTGCACATGGGCTAAGACACGGGCATGTCATGGTCGTATGAGGGACACGGGTGTGTGTCAGGCCGTGTAAAAACCCCTGTAGGTTTGAAATGAGAAATAAATCTACACGAGTGTGGAACAATGGCATGCGATATGCCACACGGGCGTGTCCGTTCCTCCACACGAGCATAAAACAATGATCACCCTTGCTTGTCCTCAAGCAAAATCCTCAACTTACAATTAAAATTAACTTCTTTAATTCATATTTCTCATCAATAATGTCTCATCATAATTCACAGATAATTCATACATTGATAATTTAACTAAAAGTGTCTTAAAGATTCAAACAATCTAAGTCACAAATTTTTGTAGCAGGCAAACATAGGTGTTTCCCCTTACCTAAATAATCACCTTTTATTCAAAACCGACAAGGGTTGACATCCTCACTAAAGATTCACTCAAATCACTCAAAGTTTTTAAGGTTCAAATTAAGCACTCAAAAGTCAAACATGTAAAGTTATTACCATAAGCTTGCATGAAAATCAAATCTCCACCACTATAAAAAGAGATGATACACAAATCAAAAGGTCTTTAAAAGGGTCGTAATGGGGCTTGGTTTAGAGGTGTAGATAAAGGCTAAATTAGAGGGTTAAAATCGAGAATGATTTAACAATTTACCTAACTAGAAAAATCAACTAATACTGAATAACTGAAAATTTATCACTAATAACACGAGCTTCTTCTAAATCGTTTAAGCTCATATAACATAGAATTAAAAATGAATATATTAACAACTTCTTTTTTTTAAGAACAAGATCACGATGTAAAATGAATTTAACAACTGAAATAAAGAAAAATAGTTAGGCAACTGATCAAATCAA
The DNA here is from genome assembly GCA_025503065.1 of Gossypium bickii. Taxonomy (NCBI): domain Eukaryota; kingdom Viridiplantae; phylum Streptophyta; class Magnoliopsida; order Malvales; family Malvaceae; genus Gossypium; species Gossypium bickii. The sequence goes on along the minus strand of CP106714.1, from coordinate 56,337,265 downwards.
ATCTCGACAAAAGGGGAATCAATAAAGTATTTGGTTTTGGGTTAATATTAATAGATGAGTTAAGAAACGACTTATTAGGCTCAAAAGGGTTCACTAAGGGTCAATTATGAAGGTAGGCTTTTAATGGAATAAGTGGGTTAAAAACCTAGGTGCGTTTATCATCTCAATATATCAAATCAAAAGTGTGGTCTCGATATGCATAATCGAAGCAAGTTCTAGAATAACAAATCAATATTGACACACTCATACCCAACAATAAAGGGAGCAAGAAAAATTTATGGTTTTTGATGTCAACATTGAAAATTCCAAACTTCAAAGTAATATTTAAATTTAAGGAAACAACCTAATAATTTTTTTTATTCTGAAAAATACACTTATCATGCTTGATTCTCTAATGTCTTAAATTTTAAACTATCAATGCACAATTACCTATGACTTAATCCAAAACATATCAATAAAAATCATAAGTTAATAGAAATTTTATTCTAATAGTAATATGAGAAAATTTACTTAAGAACAAGATATAATTCAGGGATTTTCTAATAATACTATAATTAACCTCCCCACACTTATGATGTACATTGTCCTGAATGTACAAAGATAAATAATGACAATATAGTAAGAATATCATAAGATAGGGATAAAAGTGAAACTTCCTGAATTTTGGATGAAATCCGTGAAAAGAAGCCTGATGAACTTAAACAGCGGGGAAGGTGGGGGAGGATACTCCGGTAGCACCTTGATCCTTTGGAATTGAGTCAATGAAGTAGCCGGCATGAATTTATGAGGAAGTTGTGGTATATCTACTGTAAAGTGGTTGCGCATGGGGAGACCGCGCCAGGATCCTTTCACTTTTTCGAAGCAGGGATGGCAGTCTCGGTCTTGCCTTGAGTATTAGTCATTGTGTACCTAAAAATGATTTGCAATAAATAATTCAAGCATCACCACAAGTAATATTGAAATAGTCCTAAATAACAGGGTATTCCTAACATAGTGAATTTAAAAGTTAAGCAAAAAGCAGTGTTTTAAATTAAAGATACTAACGTACGGTACCCTAAGCTAAATCTAAATGGAATAAATAATAAGATTACAATAATAAAGAAAATAAAAAAATAAATAATAGAAAATAAATATGAATTCAAAATAAAAGGGAAAAAGAGTGACCAACGGTGGCAAGGATGGTGGCTGGTGTGATGGTGGTGTAGAGAAAGAATAAGAGAAAGGGGAAAGGGGTGGGTGAGAGAAAGAGGGTAAGAAAAGGGAAGGGGAAGAGTTTCAGGTTGAGGGAGAAAGAAAAAGGAGGAAGGAAGAAGGAGGTTAGTCGGTGGTGGCCGAAAGTGGGAAGGAGATGACGGTTGCGGTGGCTAGGGTTGAGGGAAATTTGGAGGAGGAGGTGAATAGTAGAAGGGGTTTAAATAGGGATTGGGGCACACGATCGTGGCCCACACCCACATCCATGTGCCCTGTGTTTAGCTCGTGTGTTTTGTAAATGTTGGTTTAGGGCGTGTCTGAGTCTTGGCCCACACCCGTGTTCCCTGGGCGTGTTGGGTCACACGGCCGAATCGTACAACTGTGTGATGCTTTATTCGTTTCTCCCATGCTCGTGTAGAGGTTCATACGCCCCTGTTAATTAATCAGTATCAACCAAGGTCTAAAGATATGGGCGTGTCGCATGCCCACGTGACTTACTCTATTTTAACCACGGCTGATGAGTACGGTTGTGGCATTTTATCACAGCCTGTGTTTTGGGAAATATTTTTGTCTTGTTTCTGCACATCATCCGCCATGCTTATGTACCTACCTGTGGTGTCCACACGGCCACGACCACGCTCGTGTGCAAGGCCGTGTGGTTAGGGAAACCTGTACTTTATTAATTTGGTTAGTTTTTAATTAGGTGCTAAAAATTGAAAATATGGACATTAATGGGATTAGTGTTCAGGTTGCCTCCCGAGAAGCGCTTATTTAGAGTCTAAGCTCGACTCACCTTTTATTCACATAATCATGGAGGTTCAAGGAGTTGAAATTCCTCATTCCTCCTATCAATTTTATTAAAATAAGGTTTTAGACGAGTACCATTTACCTTGAAGGTACCAAATTTGGGATGAGTTACCTTGACTATACCTTATGGGAAAACATTGAGTACCGCAAAAGGGGTTGTTCCATTAGGTTCAGAAGTGGCAATATGAGGGTCTACATTATGCATTAGAACTCGGTCTCCAACCTTAATTTGGGTCGTTTTGTTTTTAGGCTCGTCCTGGAGTCACTTTGGTTCATCGTGTTTTCTCAGTTTCTCCTTGACAAGTGTCTGTCATTCATCTAGTTCATCAATTTGTAGTCTTCTTGCCTTATGAATAGTTCTGTTCTCAATATGAGAGCTAGACCATGGCTCTGTCATCTTTTTTTGAGGAATTTTCTACAAAGGAGATTGAACATTAAGTTCGCTTACATTAACAGGACTTGTATTATCTTAATCACTAGATATTCTGACAGAATCACGTGCTTGGAGTTTAATCATGTCATTACCTACACAAAGTATTCATTCCTCTATACCAACATCAATAATGGTCCTAGCAGTTGCTAAAAAGGGTCGCCCTAAAATTAAAGGAACATCACTATCCTCATTCATGCCTAAAACAACAAAGTCTGTTGGGAATATGAATTTATCAATTTTTACTAGCACATCTTCAATTATACCCCTAGGAACTCTAATGGTTTTATCACCCAATTGAATGCTCATCCTAGTTTGTTTGGGTTTCCCAAGACTTAGCTGTTTAAACATTTTATGAGGCATAACATTGATACTCGCCCCTAAATCAGCTAAAGCATTTTTAATAGATAAACCAGCAATTAAGCAAGGAATTGCAAAACTCCCTGGATCTTTTAATTTGTGGGGTAGTTTATTCTATAAAATCGCTGAACAAACTGCATTTAGCTCCACATGCGACGCATCATCTAACTTCCGTTTGTTTTTCAAAAACTCTCTAAAATTTTTTACTGAATTGGGCATCTACGAAAAAGCTTCAATAAACGGTAAGTTAATATGTAATTTCTTTAAAAGTTTAAGAAATTTACCGAATTTTTCATCTGTACGGTCTTTCTTTGTCGCGTTGGGGTATGGCACATGAGGTTTGTACTCTGTACTTACTAGTTTTGGTTTATTATGGCTTACCTCAGCCTTACTTTTATCTACCTCGTTTTCTTGCCTCGGGTTTTGTTCGTCTAACCCTTCACTATCGTGAGCAGTAATGGCATGAAGTTGCTCCTTTGGGTTAGTTTCAGTGTTGCTTGGCAAGCTAGCTTGTGGTTGTCCTGAGATCAGCTTAGCAAGGTGACCTATTTGGTTTTCGAGCCCTTGAATCGACGCCTGCTAATTTTTTAGTGTTGTTTCAATGTTTTGAAAACGAGTTTATGACACCGAGATGAATTTTGTTAGCATCTCCTCAAGGTTCGGCTTCTTCTCCTGTGGGTAGGGTTGTCGTTGAAAACCTGGAGGGGGTTGTTGTCTCTGATTTCCTTGACCACCCCATGAGAAGTTTGGGTGGTTCCTCCAACCTGGATTATAAGTGTTACTATAGAGATTATTCTAAGGTCTAGAATTATTACCCATATAGTTCATCTGTTCGCTTTCTATGTCAAGGTTGTAGGATGGATATTTTGTATTATATGTCCCTTCTCCATTTGCATCACACTGCATCACTAGATGTACCTGAGAAGAACCACACAAACCATCAATCTTTTTACTTAAAAACTCTACCCGGTTTGATAGCATGGTGGTTAAAAACACTGGCGGCTTTTGTCGGCTTTGTTCTCATGACTTGCCATTGATAGTTATTTAGTGACATCTCCTCTATAAACTCATAAGCTGCTTCAGGGGTTTTGTTATTTAGGGTTCCACCGGCAGCTGCATCAATCAATTGCCTAGTTGAGGGGTTCACACCATTGTAAAAGGTTTGAACTTGTAGCCATAATGGTAACCCATGGGGAGGGCATCTTCTCAGTAGATCCTTGTATCTCTCCCACGCATCATAAAGTGTTTCTAAATCCATCTGCACAAAAGAAGAGATATCATTCCTTAACTTAGCTGTTTTAGCTGGCGGAAAATATTTGAGTAAAAAATTTTCAGTCATTTGTTCCCATGTAGTGATTGATCCTCCTAGTAACAAGTTCAACCACTGTTTAGCTTTGTTCCTCAATGAGAAGGGAAACAACCAAAGGCAAATGGCATCATCAGAAATGACATTAATTTTGAGCGTATCATAAAACTCTAAAAAGTTGGCTAAATGAGTATTTGGGTCCTCATCCTGCAAACAATCAAACTGAACAAACTGTTGAATCATTTGAATATTGTTAGGTTTCAATTCAAAATTATTTGCAGCAATAGTAGGTCTAACAATACTCGATTCAACCCCAGTTAAATTAGGCTTAGCATAATCATACATAGTACGAGGGGCAGGATTTTCGGCAACCATCAGAGGTAGCGGATTATTATCAGCCATCTCCTCGGTAGTATTAGTTTCGTCCTCTTACTCTTCTTCTATGTATTGTAGACTTTGCCTTATCTCCCTACGATTTCTGCGAGCGGTATGTTCTATCTCACTATAAAAAATCTAGGGTCCTGACGGGTTTCTTCTAGTCATAAACTAAAATTACCTGCCAGAAGCAAATAAAAGAAAAATTAGCAAGTTAACATAAAATAATAAATTGTAAATAAAAATAAAAGTGGCTAAAGTAATAAAAATTTAGTCTTCCTAATATCTTAGTCCCCGGCAAAAATGCCAAAAAATTGATGTCTCTCTAACTAACTATGATCACAGTAAAGGCAAGCGCACCTATCGTTTAATAGTATAGTTATTTTAAGACCGAAAATATCGTATCCACAAGGACCAAGAGTACTAGTAATTACTATCTTCTTATTATCTAGCCTAAAAATTGGAGTGATTTCTTTTAAACTAAAATTAATTAAAAGCACGACAGAGAATGAATTGGGAAAATACTTTTTAGGCAACTTTATTAGTGAGGCAATACCCAAGGAAGAATCCACCTAGAGTTCACTTATTACTTCTGATTCATACGATTTATTCACTTGACTTAATCCGTTGAAATCCCTAATTTATGTTAATATCTCTTTCAAGACTAAAAATAACTGACTCTAGGTTGATTAATTGAAATTTCTTTCTAATTAAAACCTATATTGTCGTATTAACTCGATCTATGGATTCCCTTATTAGATTAGACTGTAATCCGGTAGATTTTCGTCGTCCTATATCCAGGTTTGCATTCAACTCCACTTAATTGGGTTAATTTACTCTTAAATAGGGACTTTTGCTCCTCTGAATAAGCACATTCGACTTGAATCAATAACCTGAATTATCAAAATAAGAATAAGAACAAGTATTTATCTTATAAATCAAATAGTAATAAGATCCGTCTTAGGTTTCATCCCTTTAAGTATCTAAGGGATTTAGTTCATACTGATAGAGGAAAACATCTTAAAATAAGGAAAACTACAAAACATAAGAAAAACCAAAAACTTTAAGAGAAATTGATAGGAGATCTTCAGTCTTGATGGAGATCCTTCTTCCAAGCTATTCCCGATGGCTGTCTTTGAGTATTTTCTGCTTTCTACTCCGTGTGTCCCCTTAGGCTCTTTATGTGTTTTTATAGGCTTTGGAGCGCCTTTCTTGGCCTACAAGTAACCTTTTCCAAATGAAATTAGACTTAGATTCGGCAGGGACATGCCCATGTTTGATAGCTTAAGCCGTGCTTGATTCTGATCATCACACACGGTCGTGTGATCTTCCCGTGTGCTATAGTCCACGCCATGTTGTTTTCTGAGGTAGGCACATTTTGTCCCTTTTTGGCCCGTTTATAGTTCTTTTCAACTCCCTAAGCTCTCCTGAGTGTAAAACATGAAATTAAAGTATTAGGAGCATCGAATTCATCAAATCTAATGAAAATTAATCCAAAAATAAGCCAAGCATGGGATGAAAATATGTATAAATTATGGTTTATCAGCAGTTGTATGCTAAATTTAGCAAAAGTGAGTTTTGGCTCCAACAGGTCAGATTTTTGGGCCACATTGTTTTAGGTGATGGCATTAGAGTTGACATGGGAAAGATTTTAGCCATTGTTGAATGGAAACTGCCTAAGAACGTATCAGAGGTTAGGAGTTTTCTAGGCTTAGTAGATTACTAAAAATGGGTCGTTAAAGGGTTCTCCACGATTGCTACACCATTGACGAGATTACTACATAAGGATCGCAAGTTTGAATGGATAGAGAGATGCCAACAGAGTTTTGAGAAATTGAAAGCATTGTTGACTGAAGCCCCCGTTTTGGTACAACCTGAGTTGGGAAAGGAGTTTGTAATCTATAGTGATGCATCAATGAATGGTCTTGGTTTTATGTTGATGTAAGAGGGCAAAGTAGTAGCTTATGCCTTGAAACAGCTAAAACCACATGAAAGGAATTATCCGACACACGATTTAGCATTGGCTGCCATTGTTTTTGCCTTGAAGATTTGGCATCATTATTTGTATAGAGAGAAATGTCGAATGTTTACCGATCACGAAAGTTTGAAGTACCTAATGAACCAAAAGGACTTGAATTTGCGACAACAGAGTTGGCTCGAATTATTGAAAGATTATGAGCTAGTGATCGATTACCGTCCAAGGAAAGCGAATGTAGTTGCAGATGCCTTGAACAGAAAATCCCTGTATGCTTTGAGAACTATGAGTACGAGTTTAGCATTTTCTGATGATGGTTCTATATTGGCTGAGTTGAGGGCTAGACCATTATTTCTTCAGTAGGTTTGTGAAGTACAAAGGAATGATAGTGAAATACAAGTTAAGAGAGCTCAGTGTGAATCGAGAAATAATTCTGAATTTCAGGTTGGTTCAAATGATTGTTTGATGTTTCGTGATAGAATTTTTGTGCCTAAAGATGATGAGTTGATTTGGAAAATTTTACATGAGGAACACAATGGTGTTTGTCAGTACATCCGGATAGCACAAAAATGTATAATGATTTGAAGAAATTGTATTGGTGGCCGGGTATGAAAAGAGATATCTCCGAGTTTGTTACAAAGTGTTTGATATGTCAACAAGTGAAAGCCGAGCATCAAGTACCTTCGGGTTTACTTCAGCCAGTGATGGTTCCCTAGTGGAAATGGGACCGAATCATGATGGATTTTGTAATGGGGTTACCTACGACTCCGAAAAATAAAGATGATGTGTGGGTCATCATTGATAGATTAACGAAATCAACTCACTTTATACCAGTACGTGTTGATTACTCACTTGACAAGTTCGTTGAGTTGTATATTGCAGAAATTGTGAGAGTACATGGGGTGCTTATGTCCATTATTTCGGATAGAGATCTAAGGTTTACTTCGAGGTTTTGGAAAAAGTTGCAAGAGGCCTTGGGTACAAAATTGAATTTCAGTACTGCGTTCCATCCCCAAACTGATGGTCAATCCGAAAGAGTGATTCAAGTTCTCGAGGATATACTCCGATGCTGAATTTTACAATTCGAAGGTAGTTGGAAAAAATATCTACCTTTGGTTGAATTTGCCTACAACAACAGTTGTCAATCGAGTATACAGATGGCACCATATGAAGCATTATATGGTTGCAAGTGCCGAACTCCTTTGTATTGGACCGAACTTAGTGAGAAGAAAATTCACGAGGTTGATCTAGTTAGAGAAATTGAAGAGAAAGTGAAAGTGATCCGTGATAGTCTGAAAGCTGCTTCAGATCGACAAAAGTCATACGCGGATTTGAAAAGGGAGGAAATTCAGTTTCAAGTGGGTGATAAAGTATTCTTGAAAGTATCCCCATGGAAGAAAATATTAAGATTTGGTCGAAACGGTAAATTGAGTTCGCGATTTATAGGGCCGTATGAGATTATTGAAAGGATTGGCCCAGTAGCATAACAGTTAGCTTTGTTGGTAGAATTGTAGAGAATACACAATGTGTTTCATGTGTCAGTGTTGCGACGATATCGTTCCGATCCTTTGCATGTGATTCCTCCGACCGAAATTGAGGTACGGCCGGATATGACCTATGAAGAGGAACCAATTAAGATTTTGGCTCGAGAGGCTAAACAGTTGAGGAAAAAAAGCATAGCCTTAGTGAAAGTGTTGTGGCAAAAGCATGGTGTAGAAGAGGCTACGTGGGAACCGGAAGAAGCCATGAGAGAAAAGTACCCAAACCTCTTTATCGGTAAGATTTTCGGGGATGAAAATCTCCAAAGGAGGAGAGTTGTAATAGCCTGATTTTGGGGCTAGTCGGAATAGTGGTTTCGAAACCACTAATTTGAGGTCAAAGAAATTATTTTTAATATTATTTTATGGGTTATGGCATGATTATATGAATGCGTGAAAATTTTGGTGCATTAATTTTGGCGATTGAATGCTTAATTGCGAAAAAGGACTAAATTGTATAAAGTGCAAAAGTTTTATTTTACTAGCTAGAGGTGTTAAATAGCTATAGAACTTTAAATTGGAGGTCCTTAAGGTGCAATTAGACCTTTCCAAGGTTGATAGCCGACCATAGGGACAAGAAATTTCAATTTGGTCAAGATTTGGTGGATCAGGTGACTTGATGGAATAAAATAAAATAAAATAAAACATAAAAAGCTATCATATTTTCCTATCACCTTCTTCCTCCACCAAAAATGTCATCAAGAGAAGGGGTTTGGAAGCTTGAAAATTTTCAGCAACTTCAACCTTTGCTAGTAAGTGATTTTGGTGATCATTTTTATTAATTTTTGTACTTTTGAGACCCTTGTAGCATGATCTAGTTAAGGAGGGGACTATCTTGCAAAATAGTTAAGAGTTTAGGGATTTTCCATGTGATTATTCATGTTGATTTCTTAGTGAGTTAATGAACAACTTTTGTGAATGGATTTTGCATGAAAACTCCTAATAGGACCATTTTGTAGAAGTTATAAAATAGGTGGTAAATGTGTGAAATAATTGAAATCTTGAGTTGCTATAAGAGGGAATATGAATCAACTAGGCTTGGATGTGTGAAAAATGAACACATTTCAATTTATGAGCCTAGGGGTAAAATAGTAATTTTGTGAAAGTGTAGGGGCAAAATTATCATTTTGGAGTGATTTGAATAATGTGGTGATTTAATAAGTTAAATATGTCATCATAGATTAAGAAGAACATGGAATCGACCTTGACTGAGGAAAAGGCAAGGTTTCGAATTAAATTGCAAAGTGACACATTTTGTATCGAGGTATGTTTACATGTATATAATACGCCCCTTTTTTACTTATTTTTTTTTTTTTTACATATTGAGGTACTACGTGAAATGTGAATGAATATTGTTGATATATATTGAAATAATAGAAAGTGAGGAAATTACCGATGAACACCGCAAATAAGTGAGTGTAGGTGGGTTGTGTGCTATACCACCGTATTTATCATTATTGGTGGGCTGTGTGCGAAACCACCCTGTATTTAGTATTATTTCAAAGTGTTTATTGAGAAACTTTGAGTAAGTGAACGTTTCGTGTGCCTATGTGGTGATAAGTGCAGGGTATAAGTGCATGTAAATGTGAGCAATGTTTATTATATGTATTTGGAATGTGGTAAGATTTGAAATGAGTAAGTACAACTACAAGGTTCAGAATTGTCCTTGAGTTTTATGTAATGTCCTTAAAAAATAAGTATGTGGTATGGTATTCATCACTTACATGTAAACATACTAAGCTTTATGCTTACTCCCTTTCTTTTTCTCATTTCCTTGTAGTTCCGCTAAGCTAGCTCGGTGATTCGAAGGACGTCAGAGCTTGTTTCACACTATCAAGCTATTCTTTTGGGTATAGTATAGTTAGATTTAGCATTTTGAGTATGGCATGTATAGGGACTTAGTGTTAGTTGAATGTCATATTGTTTTGGCCAAATGTGTTGGCTCATTTGAAGATGAATTCTTTTGTATAAGGCCATAGTTGATGGCTCTTTCTTATTAATCTATGAAATAATGAGGTTATTCATGAATGTGCAAGTTGTATAGTTGATTAATTGGTTTAATTATGCATGGATGAGTTGGTGGCTTGGTGGGGTTTATGTTTGTACAAGTTTGGGTGGCTGTAACACCCCTTACCCGTATTTGACGCCTGAACAGGGTACGAGGCATTACCAGACTTATACACCAACAATTATCCAGTATCGAGACATGACTTTCCACTCAAAATTTAAAACTTCTCGTAACATCTCTTAAACAAGCCTATGAGGCCTAAAACATACTTTAGTAATGGTTCGGGATCAAATCGAACTCTTTAAAAGATCCCCAAAAGACTTAGAAAAGTTTTCATTAAACTATCCACACGCCCGTGTGGAGGATGAGACACGCTCGTGTGGCATATCACATGCCCGTGTTCCACACCCTTGTGGATTTATTTTTCAATTTGAACTTACAGGGGTTTTTACAAGGCCAAACACACTCCCGTGTCCCTCACACGGCCACGACACGCCCGTGTCCTAGCCCGTGTACAAAAACTTGGACATTCTATTTCTGACGTCATCCCCCCTAAAATGTCACATGGCCAAGGCACACACCCATGTCCTTTAGCCGTGTGGCGAATTAAATTCCTAATTTCAGGTGTAGACTTTATACTGCCTGGGCACATGCCCATGTCCATGGCCGTGCCTCCCACACGATTGAGACACACGGTTGTGTCTCCGCCCGTGTGTTTACTACTGAGCATACTGACTTGCAAACCTAGCATGTAAGGGGCCACACGACCTAACCACATGCCCATAAAGGTGATCGTGTGTCACACACTGTCTAGACACACACCCATGTGTCTACCCGTGTGGACAAGAATAAGGCTATTTGCCAAGCTCTTTCTATCACTCCACTCATACAAACCTAAATCATATTAAACCTTCAGCCCATTCATACAAAAACAAAATAAGTAAACCAATCATGCAGCTTGTACATTCATGAATAACACCATATTTTCATAGATTAATAAGAAAGAGCCATCAACTATGACCTTATACAAAAGAGTTCATCTTTGAATGAGCCAACACATTTGGCCAAAACAATATGACATTCAACTAAGTCTAGTCCCTATACATGCCATACTCAAAATGCTAAATCTAACTATACCAAGATGTGCTGATAGTGTGGGTGATCCTTTGCTTATTCTGTATCCCGAGCTGGCTCTTTGACTCTATAAAACAAGGGAAATGAGAAGGGAGTAAGCTGTAAGCATAGTAAGTCTATATATAAACAATAAGCATCATACCATGTGCTAAACAACCAAAAACATTGCATATTATGTAAGAACAATTCATATTCTCATAATCATGCTTACTCATCTCAACTCTTACCACAACCCAACCACACATCATATACATTGCTCACATTTACTTGTACTTATGCCCTGCACTTATCACCACAAAGCCACATATAATTTCACTTTGTCAAGTTTCTCGATGAACCCTTCGGAATGATACAAGATACCCAGTGGTTTTGCACACAGCCCACCAACAATGATAATTATGGTGGTATCGCACACAGCCCACCAAAATGATAAAATATACGATGGTATCGCCCTCAGCCCATCGTTAATAAGCAACAAGGTGGTATCGCACTCAGCCCACCAACAATTACATAATTACGGATATTTATCCCTACCCACATTTCTATTCCTAAGGTTCGTTCGAGAATTACCCATTTTCTACCATTTTCAATAAATCTCATCAATAAACATTTACATCCATACAATGCATCGATAGGTAAAAACATATGTAATAAGGATGTATCGTTTACACATAAACTTACCTCAGTGTAAAATATGTTAATTTGCGGTTTAGTCTGAAACCTTGCCTTTTTTCCCGGTCAAGGTTGATTCCACGTTCTTCTTGATCTATAATAATAAAATTTACTCATTTAATCACTACATAAATCCAAACACTTCAAAATTTCTACTTTGGCAAAAATGACCGTTTTGCCTTTATACTTGGGCAAAATTACGATTTTTCCCCTAGGCTCATAAATTATTTTTCATCAAATTTCCTCATTAAACAAGCCTACCTGAACATTTATTACTATTATAAAAATTCACAATTTCAACTATTTTACAACTTATCATCTATTTTATAACTTTTACAAAATAGTCCTATTAGGAGTTTTTCATGCAAAGTCCTCTCACAAAAGTTGTTCTTTAACCCACTAATATTCATTTTGTTCCATAAAAACTTAGCAAAAAACATAAGCACTCTCATGGAAAATCCCTAAACTTTCAACCATTTTGCAAAATAATCCCCTTATTAGCTAGCTTAAGCTTTAAGGGTTCTAAAAGTACAAAAATTATCAAGAAAAACCTTTAAAATCACTTACTTGTAAGAGGATAGCTTGGCTGAAAGTTTGAGCTTTAAAACCCCTATTTCTTGCTAGTAGTTTCGGTAGAAGATGATGAAGATGATATATGTTATCATCTTTCTTCTTATTTTATTTTAATTTATCAATTAAGTCACCAAAGCCTCACCTAACCAATTGACCATGTCTTTTATTATCCCTATGGCCGGCCACCACACTAAATAAGGCCTAATTACACATTAGGGACCTCCAATTAAAATTCTGTAGCTATTTAACACCTCCAGCTTTAAAAATAAGACTTTTGCACTTTATGCAATTTAGTCCTTTTTCACAATTAAGCATAAGATCGCTAAAATTAATGCACCAAAATTTTCATACTCTCATATAACTATGCCATAATACATAAAAAATATTAAAATTAATTTATCCAACCTCGAATTAGTGGTTTCAAAACCACTGTTCTGACTAGCCCCAAAATCGGGCTGTTACAATGGCAGAAAGTGCTTGGCAAATAGCCTTGTTCTTGTCCACAAGGGTAGGCACACGGGCGAGTGTCTAGGCCGTGTGTGACACACGGTCTGCCCTATGGGCATGTGCCCAGGCTGTGTGAAGTCTGCACTTGAACTTAGGAATTTAATTCGGCACACGGTCTAAGGACATGGGCGTGTGCCTTGGCCGTGTGACATTTTTGGGGTGATGACGTCAGAAACAGAATGTCCAGGTTTTTGCACACGGGCTAAGAAACAGGAGTGTTGTAGCCGTGTGAGGGATATGGGCCATGGACATGGGTGTGTGTCAGGTCGTGTGAAAACCCTTGTAGGTTCGAAATGAGAAATAAATCTGCACGAGTGTGAAACACGGGCATGTGATATGCCACACAGGCATGTCCTTCCTCCACACGAGCATGTGGACTGTTTGATGAAAAATTTTCTAAGTTTTCTAGAGAGCTTTTTAGGAATTCGGTTTGATCCCGAACCATTCTTAAAGCGTGTTTTGGGCAATATAGGCTTAATTAAGGGGTGATATGTATGTTTATGAAAAGTTTTAAATTTGAGCGGAAAGTCATGTCTCGGTTTTGTATGATTGCTCATGTACAGGTCTGGTAACACCTCGTACCCTGTTTCAGCGTCGAATACGGGTAAGGGGTGTTACAACAATTGTAATGCAATAATAAATTAGTCATGGTTTTTCTTAATCAAACATATTATCGAGGCCTATAGCAACACAAACAAAATTTTAATAAATTAAGTAGACCAAATGAAATCAACCTAACACGAAATAAATTTAAGCCATATTAATTAAATTAAACATATCAGCATCACAAATATTCATAGACATGTTCATCATAACAACAACAAAGTTAAAAGGATAGGGATAAAGAAACAAATCCGATGTTTTCTCCGTGGCTTGACTAGTTTGCTCCACTCCTCTTTCTCTATTTGTTCTTGTCGAACCGAGGCTTCTACGAACACTTGAATGATGCTCCAAATGGTGGTTGATTGACTCTTTTTCAAGAGGTGAAGTCAACAAGGGAATAGGGGAAGAAAATGAAAAACAGTGGAAGGGAATGAAGAGAGAAAAATGAGAGAGAAGTGAAGAGATGAGAAGGATTGAGATGTGTTTGAAGTGAGCAGCCAAAGGGGTATTTATAGGTTGAGAAGGCTGCTAAAATAGCCAAAATAAGCAACCAAATACTTCCTCCATGGCCGGCCACACATGTGTCATGTTTGAAGATTTCAAACATGCTATTTTTATGTAGGGGCAAATCTTGAAAGGCATGAATAGTAGAGGGGTTTGAATGCAAATTGAAGCAGTATTCAAGGGCCATTTTGAAAGCCAAATAATCAGCATGTGGGACGGTTTTGGTCTTCGCAGTGCTCGATTTTCTCGGTTTAGCTCAACTGGGCCCCTTTTCATAATTAATTAACAACAATTTATTTAACCCAATTAAATTGGATTAAAATTAAAATTAATCATATTATGAATTAATATTCATAATTTGGACCGTCTTCGAATGAAAATATAATTTTCCTTGATGCTTCAAAATTGCTTCTCGGTTTTGTGCTTCTAGTAGTGTCTGCCGAGCCGTTTTTCGCCCTTTATGCAAATCTGTAGAAATTAATCAAAATTTATTATAAAATTTATTAAAATTCAAAATGTTAATAGTTTAAGTTCAATTTAATTATTTTATAATAATTATATATTTTTCGACAAGAATTTTACCGAAATTGCATGAATTTGAGTTAAAAAAGGCATGAAGAATTGTGTATATTTTCGTGTTTCCAACACTTACAGACCAACTATAATACTCTTATCATACCTATATCATCCTTATCTAACTAACTGAAGATCCTTCCAGGAATTTCATAAATCTCATTATTACATATGTACTTTTCACCAGAACATACCCTCAAAGCCCACCTAATACAGATCATATCATAACACTTTCTCTATTCTAAGCCAATTGATCTCAAACATTAATCGCGGACAAATACATACATATTTGGCAAATACTTACGCAGAACTAAATACCATCAAACTCATACTCAAAGCATACCTTGGTTCAATACCACACAAACCCATATCGATAATGTACTACATAAATCATTCAAATCAAATTCCACATTTCTTTATTTTAGAGCCCATAAACTCAAGATAACACTGACTCAAATTCCGAATAATTTCAGAAGAAGATATAATACAACTTAGATTCAACCATACATGTTACAGACAAACTTCAACTGTAACACCCCTTACCCATATCCAACGCTGGAACAGGGTACGAGGCGTTACCGGACTTAAAATTTCTTGAACATGTAAAATCAGATCATAAAATTTCGTCAAATTTAAAAATTTTCTAACACATGCATTTTGTTCCTTATATGGGCTTATAAAGCTCAAAACATCCTTTAGGATGGTTCGGGACTAAACCAAAGGCTTTGGAATTTTGGAAAAAATTTAGAAGATTTTGTCAAAATAGGGGACACACGTCCGTGTGGTTTGGGACACACCCGTGTCCCTAACCCGTGTAAATCTCTGTTTATGACATCATCATCAAAATAGGGTCACAAGGCCTTGCACACGCCCGTGCCCTTAGACCGTGTCTATCACATGGCTGAGACACATGGCCATGTCTCTATCCGTGTGGCCTGGAAGTTGGCTATTTTCCAAGCCAATTCCCCCGATAAAACACAAACTCTCTTGTATCCATTTCATCAACATGTATCATGCTATAATTGGACATCTAAATATCCAATTTTGCATACACATTCCCATACACATCATCATTCATGAAATCATTTGTAAACCACATCCACAGCATCTCAATTATGCAATTACCACATACATGAATAACCACATCATAGGCGTATAACAACCATCAATATTGACCATCTCCAAATAGCTTTAATCAAAATGAACATTTATTAAATAAGGGCCAATATTTTAGGCCATAAGAAATATGAAATATATGACAAAACGACCAAGCCTACTATACATGCCATAACCCAAAAATTAATATATCTAGATATACCAAGTGTTCCAACTGATAGTGTCAGTGAATCTCCGACGTCCACCGGTCCCCGAGCTAACTTGGCGATACTACAAGGTAAGAGAAAAGAGAGGGGAAGTAAGCATAAATGCTTAGCAAGTTCATATGAAAACAATAAGAAATTAATAAACTTGTGTGGATAAATCCTTACAATAATTTCTTAAGATGATATAATCATTATATCACTTGCTTACACCTTATTACTCATGTTCACATTAATCTGTCTACTTTATTCACTATCACTAAATTATTTATTTCTTGAGGTACAGAAGTTCGAATGAAGAACCGTTAATTTTCCCTGAAACTAGACTCATATAACTTCTTAACATAAAAATTTCAGAAATTTTGGTCTTGCCAATTAGTACAGTTTATTCATTAAGTTTATCCCTGTTTTACTGTCCAACAGTTCTGACACTTCTTCACTACGAATCAATTTTATCCTCGTATAAAATTCATATGATGTTCTCGTTTATTTAAATTGAAAATAGACTTATTAAGGATTTCAAAAATATTAATTATACTCCATAATTATTTTTTTACAATTTTTACTGATTTTCTAAAGTTGGAATAGGGGATTCCGAAACTCATTCTGACCCTATCTCACTAAAATTAAAATATCTCATAATTCAAACTTCTTTTGCTTACTCTGTTTCTTTTATAAAATAATAGACACATTAAGCTTTAATTTCATATCTTACCCAACCTTTAATTCAATTCCCACCATTTTTGGTTATTTTTGAAAGTTATACTAATGCTGCTGCCCATAACTGTTTTAATGTCAATTTCACTCGTTCATTAATTCTTTGTGTTCAGTTTCATTTATACACACTTACACCAAAGCATATTATAACTTGGCACATAACAACCAAGTGATCATAGACACATCTTACTCATTTTCATCTTTATTAATAATGCATCATAATCCGAGCACATTATTTATGAGTCTCGTATACATACTTGTGCTTAGTCATAATACTCACATATCCTACTCTTACTTATCTTGTGCATACTCCTTGAATTTCCCATTGAACTACTTGTAATATTAGGGATGTTCGGGATATCTTGTACACCTGATAGGATGCCAATGCCATATCCAAGATATGATCTTACATGGGATCACATACCGGTGCTGATGTCATGTCCCAAACATGGTCTTACACTAGCACTCATCTCGAGCAGATGCCATGTCCTAGACATGGTCTTACACTGACTCTCCTCTGTCCGTGCCGATGCCATGTCCCTGACATGGTCTTACACTAACACAACTTGAAGCCAATGCCATGTCCCAGACATGGTCTTACACTGGCATACTCACTGCCATGGTCCAACCATGGTCTGTTCCGTCAATTCATCACGAGCCGTAGTACGAATGTACTTGACCCTGCATTTCTCACGATTGATCCTTCAATCCAATCTCGTACTTGCATAAAGTCATGATTAGATAAAAAACATATATAAAATAATACATCATCTCAATTCAAATTTAGTAATCGTTCACTATAAACTAACTATATGAACTTACCTCGACGTGAATCGGTCATTTTGATTGACATTTCCCCGTACTTGGTCCAAATCTCGATTTGTTTGATCTAAAATGTCACATTTCACTTAATTACCACTCACATTACTCATTTTAATACAAAAATCATACTACGACAAATTTACAATTTTACCCCTAAACTTTCTAGTAATTACTATTTTGCTCGTAATATGATTTTTTTTCAATTTCTATTAAATTCAAGGTCAGCCAAACCTTTTTCTTTCCAAAGCAACCTCAAATTCTTATTATTTCACACTTTTAAGAGCATTTACAACTTTTATTGTTTAACCCGTTTTAACCATTTTCAACGAAAATCACTTAGCAAAAATTGTTCTCCTAACCTCGTGCACCCTTATTCTACCATTAAACATCAAAATGCACAAATATCTAGCATGGTTCAATTTTTAAACTTCATTTTTCATGCAAATAAATGGTAAAAATAGAAAGGTTAAGCTTCTTGGATCTCAAAAATACGAAGAACATTAAAAACGGGGCTCAATTGCACTTACAATTGAGCTTTGAAAAAGCTTGAAACCCTAGCCATCGCTTCTTGAAACTTTCGGCAGCATGGAGAAGAGAATGAGCAGATTTTTGGGTTTCAATTTTGTCTTTTATGCCTTAAAACACCCAAATGACAAAAATGCCCTTTTTACTAAACCTTTAATTTTTACCCTTCCATGACTAGTTTTGTCCATAAGAAAATATGGTGGTCTATTTGCCATTTAAAGACCTCTAGTTTAAACCCCCATTTAAATCAAGTACTTATGTTCTAAAACTTAGATTTTGCAATTAATGCAATTTAATCCCAGTAATAAAATTGGGCACTTTATCGATAAAAATTACTTAACAAAATTTGCACACCATCACCCAAACATATCATAGACTCTAAAACAATCATAAATTAAATATTTTTTTTTACTTCGGGTTTGTGGTCTTGAAAGCACTATTCTGACTAGGCCCTATTTTGGGTTGTTACATAAACTAATTGATACTTATTCATATCTATGAACACGCCTAAACCCCAAACTATCAATTTGTCACAACGAATACCCTTTCTAAATATCCAGATACTTATAGATAAATATATCTTTTCAAGAACTTTCATTATCCAATTACATTGCAGAACTAATTCAGCCAAACTACTTCAGATGTATCATAGTCTTGTCATAGACTTACCTGTCAGAGAATACCCTGAGTTTATCTAGAACTTACCACTAGGGCAAATAGTCACATTCTACCGTACAGTCATAGCAGAGTACGCCATAAGGGCCAAATAGAATCCGCCACAAAGGCGTAAGACAGAATACACCGTGAAGGCATCATACAGAATCACATGTTTACTGTCCCGATGGACTTCACCGAAGGTTCCATGGGTTTCTCCTTCATGGAATTATACATAATTTCATGTATCATGATCTACCATTTCAATTAATATGTTATCAAAGGCTACACCATGAACATACATATAGACATATCTTGCCATGAGTTTCAGCCATATGGACTTCCACACACATTCATGTATCATTATCTACCAATTCAGTCTTCATCTTACTAGAGGCTACACCATGAGTGTTTCCAAATCATATTAAGATTCCATGGGTCTCTACCTCATGGTCTTACATTTCACATCTTGATTTGCTAGTCTAGTTAACATTATAATTGCCTTACTAGAGGCATCACAGAGGAACTTTTTCTCCATATTCACTTACCCAGATGATCACATTTTTATTGTCCATACATCTCGTATTTCAAACCTTACCTACATGCTTACCAAACATCATTCTATTTAATAGAACTTCATACATATCATCGTAGCACATCTCACATCTTTACACTACTTATACTATTACCCATTTCTATAAACAACATCATCATCCCATTTATTTGTATATATATGCTTCTTGCTTGAACAATTCATATAAACAAGTTAGAACAGAGACTCACCTGTTACTCACCTACAATAGTTCTAAGCACCAGACTCGAACATTCTTCCCGAACCAGCAGCAACAACTGCTTAGAGAACATAAATTCACTACTACAATTATTATATGTACAATTTTACTTATCATTTCAATCGTTGACAACCTCATGCAAAACTTGCTCTTACAACTTACTGTTCAAATACCACATATAGACTACTCAATCAGAACTTAACATGTAGAGTTGTAATACTTACCCAAAGATGAAATAAACACTCATTATCAAAGAACCCTAGCTTCCAACTTAACAAGGAAGTGATGAAATTAGACTTAAGAAAAAGGATTAGAGAGAACCACTTAAAGAAGGAGAAGAAGAACCTCTATTAGAACCCTTTTCACACATATAAATATGACTCATCTTATTTAGTGGATCTTAAAAAGTGTCACACATTTTTAGAATTTGTCTTTCTTAATAGCCTACAAATTTTCGATAGAAACATAAATGAGTACCCCACATTTGCAAATATTAGACTAGTCTATCTAGTTGGTTCCTTGTAACGCCCTCAACTCGACTCGATTCACCAGATCTAGATCTTGGGTGTTACATTACTATTGCAAACTTATACATATATGAAACATATAAATTTCCAAAAAAATACATCTTATTAGTAATACTACCCAACAAAGTTGCGTTTGGGCAAACAATGTGTACAGAACTTACAAATGTAATTACACATCATAGTGGCTTATATTGTCCCACTTATTTAATCTCTAAGTAATATTATTGACTTAGATTATTTGGCCAACATAACTGAGTCACCCTAAGGCTTATAAACAAATTTTTGAGACTTGTTCGAAATGTTCCTTTCAAAGTCGATCACGCCAGTGCAACCCCCGCTCTGTATGCATAAATGCCCACTTTGCCACTCCTTTGGCGTAACCCTAGCGTCGTCCCTCCTAGCGTCTCTTTCACTTGAGACATAAAACACAAAGGGGTAAGTTTAATAGAACTCAGTGAGAAAACCCTCTATTACCTAAGCCCTTATTCAAGGATTTCATCATTTCTTTCTCGTTCATAACTTTGACACTATCGATTATACATATTGGTTTTTCTTTTAGAGCTAATCCACATTTGCTAGTTTTTAGAATACTATGTTCGCCATTCATTCGGAGTCTACCCATAGGCATTATCTTCATATGGTTACCACAAGAACCATTCTTCAAATTACGCTACGAAGGTGTTCCTTTCCAAAGATAGCCACAAAGGCTTTCTTCTCAAAGTCTCGCAACAATTGCGTCCTTTGATAGATATTGCCACAAAGGCTTCCTTGTAATAGAGATAGCTACAAAGGCATCCATTTAACAAAGATAGCTATAAGGGCTTCCTTTCAACAAAGATCATCACAAATGCATTCCTTTAACATTTATTACTTGCCACAAAGTCTTTCCCTTTAAAGTTTTGCCAAAAAGGCAACATTTTAACAGAAATTGCCACAAAGGCTTCCTTTTACCCGAGGTCGCCACAAAGGCTTTGCTACGGAAATTATCAGAAAGGCGCTTCTTTAGATTGCGCCACAAAAGTGTCTCTTTACAGATTACCACAAAGGTATTCCTTATTAGAGATTTTCCAAAAAGGCATTCTTTTAAATAGTGATAACCACAAAGGCATCCTTTTATGAAAATTGGTGTTTTTGACGATAGGGATTCGCCTAAACTCATCATCGTGAGGTTTGCCCTTCACTGTCTGATAATCACCCAATCGTCCTTTATATATTTCATATGATGCCATGACCCAGCCATGGCCTTACACTATATGGTCTTCAGAATGCCATGGTCATGGACTTGTCCTTATTAGAGATTTTTGTTTTTAGTCCCGACGGACCCCTTTAGACGAGTCATGAGACAAAAACATGCTCATCATGCAGAATCATACTTAATAGACTGATTCTTTTCAAACTTCTTCATGACAAATGCATTAATGCTTCTAGACATGCCACACGTTCTCTTAACTTCATGCATAGACCTTTCATGTAGTGACTTGCTCATGAAAGATACAATCATACATGCACATACTTCTTTTCCATATCAGAGTCATAGAGTCATGCTTAACTAGTTTCAGTTTCATGCTTTTGTAACTTAGCATAGAAATGTCAAGACTACAAACATACATGTAAGAGTCAGTCTAGATACTCACCAAGTAATTATGAGTAGTAGCTTAAACTCCAGTTCCATTAGTCAACTTAGTATTGCATCAACAACTGCTTAATGGAACGGAAGAATGCCATTAAGACTCATTTGTTAACTCCTAATTTTTCTTCAACTTATAAACCCATATGGGTTCTATTTCCTCCAAGTACTCTTACAGATTTATGTTTTCTTAACAAGGAGGTTTATAAACCTTACCTTGCCATGGAGAAATTGTTGGTGACATCCAGGATCTCAGTCCTAGTATGAAGAAATCCCCCTTCCTACCCCTCCAAACAGTAATGTTAGAAGAGTTAAGAAGGGCTTCCTTATCCTATCCAACATATCTATTTATATAACATATAGCCTTATTGAAACCTAACAAGTGCCATCTTTTTACTGAATTGTCTTATCAAGGTCTTCATCTCCCGAGAAACTTAATTGAGTGCTTTCCCTTTTTTTATAACTAAGTTGGTTTTACGTCTAGTTAATAACTAACCAACTTTCCTTATAGCTTATCTAACATGGAGCCATAGTTACAGGGTACACTATACCGCTATTGTAAGCTCATATCTTAGAATTCATTTCACTTAACCACAAGTCCTACTCATTATATCTTGAAACCTGATATAGAACCCTTACCCTCTTCTGTCCATATTAGAGTTTGCCCTTTTTATATTACAAGAGGGATTTTGGGCAAATACTACTTCATCAAACGTTTGTTTTCATCTATGCACTAGTCCTTATGTTTTACAACCTCGAGGCATCGTATGCATGCTCAAGAAATTCTAATTCTACATAAACTCCTAATACCATATAAGATTAGAACTAATCTTATCCATCGATTTCCTTAATCTGTACCCAAACACTAAGGCTTCGTCAGGCGAGGTGTTACATTCCTAACCAAGTTACCTTACAATCTAACTAGCACATTACTTTTAACAAACAAGACATGCTATACCTTTGCCATTAACTTATATCATAAGTACCCTTTTTTGCTTAACACAATCTTTTCTCTGATATAGCAGAATATCCTGAAATAGGATCCTCACTTACATATATGGTGGTTACTATACGCCTACATGTATATGCCAAAATAAGAAATTGTGCGAATCATAATTTGCCAGATAGACTATTTTACTACTATATGCCTGAATCTTAGACCTGCCAAACCTAAGGTGTTACATTAACTTCTTGCAAAAGGTCACCACTAAATCCTTGAACTTTGATCTTTACAATCCTGGGGGTGAAGATTGGGAGAAGTTCTAGAGGGAATAGAAGTAATCAACCAACTTTTCAATTCCCAGTGAGTTAGAAATAGAGGAAGAGAATTTTGAAGATTCAATTGATATTTAAAAAGTCCCCAAAGAATGCCCCAAATAAAAGAAGCCTCCACTGATCCAACCGATCAACCTAGAGAGGAGGGCAACTAAAGACCATTTTCTTTTCTTGTATTTAATTTCTTTATTCAGTTTGTATTATTTTCTTTCTTTTACGAATGAAACTATCATCTTTATTTCCAACTATCTCACTTACCACAATACTAATAGTGTGCCAGGGTATTCATCTAACAAAAGTCTTTAACTTACTTGAGGGACTAAGCTAGGTCCGGCATATTATGCATACAGGGTTGGCTCTAACTCAACTTCCAAATGATAGGCTAAACTAGAAGTTTTGATATCAATTAACTTGTAACACCCTATACCCAACCCGATTTACCAGATTTGAATGTAGGATGTCACAATACTTTCATACTTAATAAAAATTTTTAGCTGGCGAAAACCATACTAGATGTACTTCTTATTTATTTAAAAATCTTTTCTAAGTCAAAAGGTTTGAATGAAATGATTATAATTTATAACAGACTCATAAAAGTAGTATAAAACATAACAACTTAAATATTTGATAAGATAGATATATTCTTGGTGTATAATATTAGTCGCCAATTGAAAATATATTCCAAAAACTGTCCCTTTGTATCCATAACATCACACTACAATCAACCACCTTGGCACATTCTTGGCTTGGTCCATTCTGGCGAACTGGTTCAACTCAAGAACTTGCATTAAAAATAAACACCCATAAGTTCAATGGAACTTAATGAGTTCAACCAGTTTTACCTTTAAACGATGATGTCGAATTCCTCAACTCAATAATTATGGACTTCTTTTTAGATTTTGGTCTATACTTTTCTGATTCCTGGTGAATAACGCGACCACCTTGTACACGCTCCACACAATTGGCGGATCACAGACTTACCACCTTATAGCAGATCCTATTCTACAAACCCTTGAAGATAGATATTGGATACATTTCTTAGAATGATATACCTACGGACACTATTTGTAACATCCTAGAATTAGGGGCTTGGCTTTATTTATGTTGCTGTGTGATGGCATGTTTTGTTTATGATTTTAATGTGTTTGGGGGTCTCGAGAAGGTTCGGGGTTAAGCTTAAGCCTTGGTGGAAATTCTGTTTTTAGGCATTTTAGGGGGGAGCTAGCAGAGGTAGGTCTTAAAAATTGATGTTTGTGTTTGATGACATAAGTAAAGAGGTGGTAAAGTGGCAAGGAGGCGTCACCTAGAGTACTTGAAAGTGGCGTCACATGGGGGAAGCAGCAGGGAGGAGGTTCGAATCCCGCAAGCCTCACTCTGGAGCTTTATTTTTGCTTATAGAGAGCTAGGGTGGTGGATTCGGTAAGGGCTCTTCAAGGTGGGGTGTTGAATGAGTCAAACCGTTTGAATGAATAGCCATGAGCTATTTGGGGAGTTTGAACTGGTCAAACTATTCGAATGGGTGTTAGGGAGCATTCGGTGGAGGAAATCAAGGAGAGGGTTGGTGTTTGAGTGTTGGCCGAAAGTTGGAGAGTGAGGGACAAGGAGAGTGACGGTTATGTGATGTTTTGGTTGGGAATTTTCAGTATTTGGGTTGTGTGTTGTCAACCGAGAACTCTTAGTAGGTTGGTGCCGAATTCGTGAGGGTGTTTCGGTATTGTTTAGCCTTGTGTGCCGAAATTACCTAAAATCACCTAAGGGTCCCTCTCTTTTTGTTTGGGAGTTTATCAACTCTCTTCTCATCTTTTTCTCTCAATTGTAAACCTTCCACTCAGGCATCTCCTCCTTGAAGATTATCAACCACCTTTGCCGAATACTCCCTTGCCATTCACCTTATACATCTCTTTTTGCTACCTTCTTGGAAAACCCGAATCCCTTTTCCCTTCTTTGCTTTTCTCTTAAACACAATAACCGCATCAAAAGCAACTCTCATCCCCTCTCTTGTTAAGCCGAAACCCCTCTCCTCCTCTACTTCTTTTCTAAGCCGAAATTTACCTCTCATCTCTTTTCCTTTGTGTATTTATTTCTGCATCTCTCTCTCCATATTCGGACATAGACTCTACTTTTGGCCTACTCTTGTTTCGAAGGGCATATCTCCATCATCTCTTCTTCGTGTGGCCTACTTTCGAGAGAATCTTGGTAAGTTTTCCTTATTGTATAGTTTGGCCGACAGGCCACTTCCCTTGTTTGTTTTTGTGAATCGGTTCTAACTTGGAGATTGATTAGGGATCCATTCAGTTTCACAAGCCAACTTGTGAGTATTCGGCTTGCTGTTGATCAAGGTGAGATATTCTCATCATTTCCTTACT
The DNA here is from genome assembly GCA_025503065.1 of Gossypium bickii. NCBI lineage: Eukaryota > Viridiplantae > Streptophyta > Magnoliopsida > Malvales > Malvaceae > Gossypium > Gossypium bickii. The sequence continues at coordinate 56,312,086 of CP106714.1, read as the reverse complement.
CCTATTCCTTAAACCAATCATTATTGCTACATAACACGTTCTTTCATTCTTCGTGGCTAATGGCCGAATACCAGGAAGGGAAGTGTTAAGACTCCTTTTGTTGCCAAGATTTCCTCTTCAAGCAGTTTTGCTTATCAGCATTAGTTCAAAGGTAAGGAGTTATCCTTTGGTTCTATTCCTTTGTTTGATCCTGATCGATTCGTCATTTTAGTTTGACATCGTTGTTAGATAACTAGTGTTTCGTTATGGTATTGTATTGATCAAGTTTCTCCATGGATGCACGTGTCGGACAATCCAAGGAAGGAAGCGAACCCCTAGTTTCGACTCCTAAGTTTAAGAAGCGTGCTGTGTCGGTGGTTAGGAATTTTTCATCGGGTAGTGGTAGAAAGTCGACTTCTGCTTGGGATAGGCAGATAGTCGTCGTCCCTGCTAACGAGAGTGTTGACGTATGTGTTATCAGGTGTGTACTACTCACACGCCTTTTTTATTGTTTTGTTATTAACTGTAATGGCTGAAAGCCGAAATGACTGATGTGATAGGCAATATACCCTTATGGGTAAGGTTGGAGACGCCGGGTAAGTTCTTCGATATTGATATTGTTGTTAATATGCATGTATGTATATTTTGATGTTATACATGTATGATATATGATCTGTTATACATTGTGATTTTGGTTGCATACATATTGTGCACAATGAAAAGAGCACGGGCTCGAGATTGAATGAAGGAGGAGGGAGAATTAGTGACTACGGTCACGAGTGGTTTAAGTAGCACGGTGGTTGAGACCACGAATAATCTAATCAGTGACTTATCTCGGTGGTCATGTACCACAGTGGGTTGGCCCCACGTATGCATTATTTATTAGAAATCGTCACAGTGGTCTACAACCACAATGGGTTGGCCCCACGTATGCATTATTTATTAGAAATCGTCACGGTGGTCTACAACCACAGTGGGTTGGCCCCACGAGTACATAATAGTGACTTTGTCACGAGTGGCTATGGTCACGAGTGGTCTAGGACCACGGTGGTCATGAACCATAGTGGCATAATGCCACGGGTGTTTTGGATGGAGAGCTATTCTGGGATGGGTTGCATTGCATGCACATAACATGAGCTGTACTGGGTGGGCTAAGGCCCAATTTGCGTTACATGAGGATGTACACACTGAGTCTCGATGACTCACCCCTCTGTTAATTTTGCAGGTAATCAGTAGATGGTGGGTCTTGGGTCGAGACAGACTCGAGGTGGCCATGCGTTGCAATTTCTTTAAGTAAATTCAGACTTTATTTAAAATTTATTTCTGTTTTGGGATTTCAAGTTGTAATAAGGCCGCTGTAACTTTATTTTTGCTTTGGGGTTGTTATAAGTTGATTTTACACATGGTAAGAATCATAAGAAAAATGGGATTTTCTTAAAACATAAATGAAGGTTTTCCAAAATTCAACAAATGTATAATAAGTCGTAAATAATTTAACTTGGTATTTTCTCAATGCTGCTAATACTATTTTCAAAATATCGCGTACCATAACGTGGTTTTCAAAATGTTACTTTACGAGATCTTAAAAATTTGATTTTTGTTAGAAGAAATAAAAATAAATCAACTGGTTCTTATCATCTAGATACTTTTATTAAAAGTTTAACATGCTCTAAGTTAACCAAATCATGGCTAGCCCTAACATATAACCTTTTCTATTAAACGTTTTCTTAGTTCCCAATGCTTTGCCAATATCTTCAAATCTTCCTTCCTGTAATATTCCAGATTCGATCATGACGTATTGACCGGGTTTGGGGTGTTACAGTTATGGTATCAGAGCCAGTTTCAAAAACTCAGCTGTGGGTATGGGGGTTTAAAATGTTTTAAAAGATGGTTAGAAAATGATTTAGAAATATATAAATGTCTTTTGAAGCATGGCACCCGAGTCTCCGGCACCAAATCCGCACGGCAACTTTAGAGACTGAAACCTTAGGCATGCTTGAAATTGGCGAGAACTACTCATGATGATACTGTCATAAAACTGCTCTGTAATAAATATTGGAAGAAAACACTAACTTATAAAACTCTTAATCAGATTAAAATCGCGTTAGTAGTAATGAGTACTAGAGGACGCTGACGCGGTGTGTGAGGCCGTGGAAGAGGCCAAGATGTTGAGGCTGAGCCTTCAGAATCTGGGCATGGGCCGGAAGGTGAAGTGCCCGCATCGCCAGTTGCGGAGGCTGAATTTCAAGATCAAACTGGTGGAGACGATGCTGTGTCTCAGGCTATGTTACGCGTTCTTGATAGAGTGGCTGGAGCGAGCACGGGATCAGCAGCTCAGAAATCTGTGCCTGAGCAACTCAGGGCTAATGGGGCTAAAATGTTTAGTGGCGTTTCTGGTGTGGCTCCTAATATAGCCGAGTACTGGTTAGAAGTAGTGGAACGGATTATGGATGATCTTGACTGCACTGCGAAAGAAAAACTGAAAGGAGCGGCGTCTCTTCTCCGAGACGAGGCTTACCAATAGTGGCTCATGGTTAAGGATGGTACAGCTACGGACCGCATTACCTGGGACTTCTTTAAGTCTACGTTCCAGGGGAAATACATTAGGTCAAGCTATGTGGACGCTCAGCGTAAGGCATTCCTTAACTTGGTTCAAGAAAGTAAGTCGGTGGCTGAATATGAGGCAAAATTTTTGCATCTAAGTCGGTATGCTCGTGGTATTGTGTCTACAAATCATGAGCATTGTGTTCGATTTGAAGATGGTCTGAGGGATGAGTTGCGAGTACTGATAGCTCCGTAACAGGAAAGGGAGTTCGTTGTTTTAGTGGAGAAGGCTAAGATAGCTGAAGAGGCAAAGCGATCTGAAATCAGGATAGGGATAAGGGTAGAAATAAAAGAAGTTTTGGACCATCAAGATCTACTGGGAATTTTCAAAAAAGGCCTAGGTTGGATGGGCCGGGTCGAGCTGTGAGGCCCGCTGTTACTGGTCAGCCACAGCAATGTGCCACATGTGGAAAGTTCCATTTTGGGGAATGCTGGGCAAGGAGTAATGGATGCTTCAGATGTGGATCAGTGGATCATCGGGCTAAAGACTGCTTGCAAGAGCCAAACAGAACGTGACCCGTAGGTCAGAATTATGTGCAGTCTGGTAAAGGTGGTCAGCAGCCACAGAGAGGCCGTGGTCCGGCCAGAGGAGGTAACAGTTTTGGTCGTGGACGTGGAGCACCGGGCAGAGGTGCTGGGAACAAGGATGCAAGGCAACCTGGGTTAGTCTATGCAGCTAGACGTCGTGAGGAGGGCGATACACCGGACGTTATAACTGGTACATTCCTTATTTTCGATTTACCTTTTTCTGCACTGATTGATATTGGATCAACACATTCCTATGTTGCTAGTACTATATCTGGAACTCTGAACATAAACTCTGAGATTGCTTCTAGGGAGATGATTGTACTTAGCCCTTTAGGACAATCTGTAATGGTAAACAAACTCTTTAGGGATGTGCCTCTAGAAGTTCAAAGGATGATTTTCCCGGCTGATCTGATAGAACTACCGTTCGGGGAGTTTGATTCAATTCTAGGTATGGGCTGGTTAGTGAGATATCGAGCAAACTTGGATTGTGCTGCTAAGCACATGGTGTTAAGAACTTCTGAGGATGATGAGGTGGTGGTGATAGGTGAAAGGAGGAACAACTTGTCCAATGTAGTGTCCGCCTTAAAGGCTGAAAGAATGATGAGAAAAGGATGCGAGGCTTTCTTAACTTATGTTTATGCTCTAGAGACTAAGGAGTTGACTGTAAGGGATGTCAGAACGGTGAAGGAATTTCCCGATGTTTTTCCAAAAGAGCTCCCAGGGATACCTCCGGATAGCGAGGTAGAATTCGGTATTGATCTTCTTCTTGGAACAGCACCAGTGTCTATTGCTCCATATAGAATTGCACCGAAGGAGTTGGTGGAACTGAAAGCCAAAATTTAGGAACTGTTGGAGCAGGGTTTCATTCGACCCAGTGTGTCACTTTGGGGAGCGTCGGTGTTATCTGTTAAGAAGAAGGACGGGTCAATGCGGATGTGCATTGACTATAAGTAGTTAAACAAATTGACGATTAAGAACAAGTACCCGCTGCCTAGGATAGATGATCTGTTTGATCAGTTACAAGGCGTTTCGGTCTTTTCAAAGTAAGACTTGAGGTCAGGTTATCACCAACTTAAGGTCAAGGAGGCGGATATCCATGAGACAGCTTTCCGGACTCGTTATGGTCATTACAAGTTCTTGGTTATGCCGTTCGGATTAACCAATACCCCAGCAGCGTTTATGGACATGATGAACCGGGTATTCTAACCCTATCTGGACCGGTTTGTCGTGGTGTTCATAGATGATATTTTGGTCTATTGAAGTTCAGAAGAGGATCATGATTCGCATCTTCGGGTGGTTCTGCAAATTCTGAGAGAGAAATAGTTGTACGCCAAATTCAGTAAGTCTAAATTCTGGCTGAGGGAAGTTACCTTTCTGGGTCATGTTGTGTCTGTTGAGGGGATTAGGGTTGACCAATGGAAAATTGAGGCCATGTTGGATTGGAAACCGCTTAGGTCTGTGGCAGAAATTCAGAGCTTTCTTGGTTTGGCTGGGTATTACAGAAGGTTTGTTGAGGGATTCTCGTTAATAGCTGCACCGTTGACCAAGCTGTTGCGGAAAGGGGTACCGTTTGTTTGGTCAGATAAGCAACAGGAAAGTTTTGAAAAGCTGAAGAAAATTCTAACTTAGGCTACTGTGTTGATTCAACCTAAGGCTGGGAAAGAATTTGTCATCTACTGTGATGCGTCGAACACGGGTTTAGGATGTGTGTTGATGCAGGAAGGGAAGGTGGTAGCATATGCGTCTTGGCAGTTGAGACCGCATTGTCCCACACATGATTTGGAGTTAGCTGTGGTAGTGTTCACTTTAAAGATTTGGAGACACTACCTGTATGGGGAAAAGTCCATTATTTACACGGACCACAAGAGCCTGAAGTACCTTCTTACTCAGAAAGAGTTGAATTTAAGGCAGCGGAGGTGGATCGAATTGTTAAAGGACTATGACTGTTCGACTGAGTACCACCTGTGTAAAGCTAACGTGGTGGCGGATACGTTGAGTCGTAGGGTGATCTCGGATTTAAGGACAATGTTTGCTCATCTCAGCTTATATAATAATGGAAGTTTATTAGCTGAACTACAAGTGAAGCCTTCTTGGGTCAGTCAGATTAAAGAGAAACAATTGTCTGATGAATCACTAAGCTTGAAACTTCAGTTAGTGGCAAGTGGAGTGACAGAAGATTTTAGTATGAACAGTGATGGGATATTGTGTTTTCGGGGAAAGACTTATACGCCGAAGGATTCCGAATTGAGGCGGAAGATTCTTCAGGAAGTGCATAGTAACTCATACGCTATGCTTCCTGGTGGGAGTAAAATGTATAAGGATCTGCGAGAGTAGTTCTGGTGGCCGAGTCTGAAGCAAGAAGTGACTGATTATATGGGTAAATGCTTGATGTGTCAACAGGTGAAGGCGGAACACCAATTGCCTTCGGGATTACTACGGCCAGTAAAGATTCCACTCTGGAAGTGGGAGAGGATAACGATGGATTTTGTGAGTGGGCTACCCCTTACACCTACGAAGAAAGATTCAGTGTGGGTGATTGTGGATCGGTTGACGAAGTCTGCTCATTTCATACCGGTTCGGGTTGATTACTCATTACAGAAGTTAGCCAAACTTTATATGGCGGAGGTGGTGAGATTGCATGGAGTACCTGTGTCAATCATATCAGACAGATACCCCAGGTTTACGTCGAGATTCTGGGAGGCGTTGCATCAAGCGTTGGGTACAAGACTGGATTTCAGCACAGTGTTTCATCCATAGACTGATGGTCAGTCGGAAAGGGTAATTCAGATCTTGGAGGACATGTTGAGGGGCTATGTCATTGACTTCAGGGGTAGTTGGGAAGAGTTTCTACCATTGGCAGAATTCGCATACAACAACAGCTACCAATCTAGCATTCAGATGGCGCCCTATGAAGCGTTGTATGGTCAGAAATGCCGCACTCCTACTTACTGGACAGAGTTGGGTGAGCGACAGTTGTTGGGTCCAGAGTTGGTTTCTAAAACAGAGGAAAAGGTTAAGTTAATTTGAACTCGGTTGAAGAAAGCTTCCGGTAGGCAGAAATCCTATGCTGATCTGAAGCGTAAGGATATAGAATTTGCAGTGGGTGATCGGGTGTTTCTGAAAGTTTCACCGTGGAAGAAAGTCTTAAGGTATGGATAGAAGGGCAAGCTGAACCCTAGGTTCATCGGGCCTTATCGTGTGTTGAAGTGTGTGGGACCAGTAACTTATCAGCTCCAATTACCTCCGAAATTGGGGCAGATACATGATGTATTTCATGTCTCAATGTTAAGGCGCTATCGTTCAGATCCATCTCACATAGTACCAGTGGAAGAAATCGAGGTAAGACCGGATTTATCTTTTGAGGAGGAACCAGTTCAAATCCTGGATCGAGATGTTAAGGTGTTGCGGAGAAAGACGGTTCCGTTAGTTAAAGTGTTGTGGTGGAATCATGGCTCCGAGGAAGCTACATGAGAGCCAGAGGATGTGATACGACAGCAATACCCTCACCTCTTTTGATCAAGTAAATTTCGAGGCTGAAATTTTCTTTAAAGGGGGTAGAACTATAACATCCTGGAGTTAGGGGCTTGGCTTTATCTATGTTGTTGTGTGATGGCATGTTTTGTTTGTGACTTTGATATGTTTGGGGGTCTCAGGAAGGTTCGGGGTTAAGCTTGAGCCTTGGTGGAAATTATGTTTTTAGGTATTTTAGGGGGGAGCTAGCAGTGGCAGGTCTTAAGAATTGATGTTTGTGTTTGATGACACAAGTAAAGAGGTGGTAAAGTGGCAAGGAGGCGTCATCTAGAGTACCTAGAAGTGGCGTCACATAGGGGAAACAGCAGGGAGGAGGTTTGAATCCCGCAAGCCTCACTCTGGAGTTTTATTTTTGCATTTAGGGAGCTAGAGTGGTGGATCCGGCAAGGGCTCTTCAAGGTGGGGTGTTGAATGAGTCAAACTATTTGAATGAATGGCCATGAGGGATTTGGGGAGTTTGAACTGGTCAAACTATTTGAATGGGTGTTGGGGAGCATTCGGTGGAGGAAATCAAGGAGAGGGTTGGTGTTTGAGTGTTGGCCGAAAGTTGGAGAGTGAGGGACAAGGAGAGTGACGGCTATGTGATGCTTTGGTTGGGGATTTTCGGCATTTGGGGTGTGTGTTGTCAACAGAGAACTCTTAGTAGGTTGGTGCCGAATTTGTGAGGGTGTTTTGGTATTGTTTAGCCTTGTGTACCAAAATTTCCTAAAACCACCTAAGGGCCCCACTCTTTTTGTTTGGGTGTTTTTCAACTCTCTTCTTATCTTTTTCTCTCAATTGCAAACCTTCCACTCAGGCATCTCCTCCTTGAAGATTATTAACCACCTTTGCCAAATACTCCCTTGCCATTCACCTTATACATCTCTTTTTGCTACCTTCTTGGAAAAGCCAAATTCCTTTTCCCTTTTTTGCTTTCCTCTTAAACACCATAACTGCATCAAAAGCAACTCTCATCCCCGCTCTTGTTAAGCTGAAACCCCTCTCCTCCTCTACTTCTTTTCCAAGTCGAAATCTACCTCTCATCTCATTTCTTTTGTGTATTCATTTCTACATCTCTCTCTCTCCATATTTAGACAGAGACTCTACTTTCAGCCTACTCTTGTTTCGAAGGGCATATCTCTATCATCTCTTCTTCGTGTGGCCTACTTTCGATAGAATCTTGGTAAGTTGTCCTTATCGTATAGTTTGGCCGATAGGCTACTTCCCTTGTTTGTTTTTGTGAATTGGTTCTAACTTGGAGATTGATTAGGGATCCATTCAGTTTCACAAGCCAACTTGTGAGTATTCGGCTTGCCATTGATCAAGGTGAGATATTCTCATCATCTCCTGACCAATGTGAGATATTCTCATCATCTCCTTACTCTTATTCCTTAAACCGATCATTATTGCTACCATAACACATTCTTTCATTCTTCGTGGCTAATGGCCGAATACCAGGAAGGGAAGTGTTAAGACTCCTTTGGTTGCCGAGAGTTCCTCTTCAAGTAGTTTTGCTTATTTGCATTAGTTCAAAGGTAAGGAGTTATCCTTTGGTTCTATTCATTTGTTTGATCCTGACCGATTCGTTATTTGAGTTTGACATCGTTGTTAGATAACTAGTGTTTCGTTATGGTATTGTATTGATCAAGTTTCTCCATGGATGCAAGTGTCAGACAATCCAAGGAAGGGAGCGATCCCCTAGTTTCGGCTCCTAAGTTTAAGAAGCGTGCTGTGTCGGCGGTTTGGGATTTTTCACCGGGTTGTGGTAGAAAGCCGACTTCTTCTTGGGATAGGCAGATAGCCGTCGTCCCTACTAACAAGAGTGTTGACGTAGATAGTTTGGTATTACGTGTTACCAGGTGTGTACTACTCACACGCCTTCTTTATTGTTTTGTTATTAACTGTAATGGCTGAAAGTTGAAATGACTGATGTGATAGGCAATTACCCCTATGGGTAAGGTTGGAGACGCCGGGTAAGTTCTTCGATATTGATATTGTTGTTAATATGCATGTATGTATATTTTGATGTTATACATGTATGATATATTATCAGTTATACACTGTGATTTTTGTTGCATGCATATTGTGCACAATGAAAAGAGCATGGGCTCGGGATTGAATGGAGGAGGAGGGAGAATTAGTGACTACGATCACGAGTGACTTTTGTCACGAGTGGTCTAAGTATCACGGTGGTTGAAATCACGAATAATCTAATCAGTGACTTATCTCGGTGGTCGAGTACCACAGTGGGTTGGCCCCACGTATGCATTGTTTATCAGAGATCGTCACGATGGTCTACGACCACAATGGGTTGGCCCTACGAGTACATAATAGCTTAGCATAGATGTTATTAAGATCTTAACATCATAACTTACTCAATCGAACCAATCCGAGGTTTCATCCCATATCAAGCTCATTAAGCATGAGTTTTATGTACATACCTGTACCAACTCGTAACTTACCATAATCTTTCACATCATACCAGTCTTTCACAACTTAAACTTTGTCGTTAAGTTTCCCGTTAAACCACTTGTAATACTAAAGGATACTCGGGAAATCTCACACGCATAGAAATATACCAATGCCATATCCTAGATATGGTCTTACATGGGATCTCATATCGATGCCAATAGCCCAGCTATGGTCTTATATGAAATCTCATATCGATGCCATATCCCAGATATGGTCTTAAACGTAATCTCAACTAACCCTAATGTCATGACATTTGTATCCTACTATTCCTAAGGTTCAACCGGGATTTTTTTTCTCGCTTGTCGAACTTTTTCGAATTCATTCAAAGAGCAAATCATAATTCATACAATAATAACACAATTAAAGCATAAATAATAATGCATTATTTACATACGAACTTACCTCGGTACAAAAATAGCAGAAATGGACCTAATCGTCAATAACCATGTTTTTTCCTCGATCAGGGTCCGAACCTCGTCTTTCTTGATCTATAATAGCAAATTTAACTTATTTACTATTCACATTATTCAATTCAGTCCAACAATCACATTATGGAAAATTACATTTTTGCCCCTAATCTTTGACATATTTACATTTTTGCCCCTAGGCTCGAAAAATGAAATCCGTTCAATTTCTTCAATTCCCAAGCCTAGCCGATCCTCTTTTATACTTATAGCAATCCATAGTTTTCATTTAATCACACTTTTACACACATTTTATAATCTTTTTACAAATAGGTCCTTTTGACATTTTCATTAAAAACCACTTAGCAAAAGTTGTTTATCACACATCAAACATGCATAATCTACCATTAGACATTAAAATACACAAATATCCAACATGGGTCAAATCCTAGACCTTGATCTTTTCATAAATTAATGGTAAAAATTAGTAGATCGAGTGATAATGACTTCAAAAACATAAAGAGCATTAAAAACGAGGCTGGGATGTACTTACAATCAAGCTTGGAAGTTGAGAAAACCCTAGCTATGGTGACCTTCTAAATTTCGGCACTTGGGGGAGAACATGGACAAGATTTTAGCTTGATTTTCCCTTTTTATTCTTTTATTTACCAAATGACCAAAATGCCCTTCACTTAAAACTTTGAAATTTTATCTCACAATGTCCATTTTTGTCCACTATCTTAACAAATGGTCTAATTACTATCTAAGGACCTTCAATTTAAAATTTCATAGCAATTAGACACCTTTAGCATATAGAACTCAACTTTTTCACTTTTTACAATTTAGTCCTTTTTACTAAATTGAGTGCTCAAACGTCAAAATTTTCGAATGAAATTTTCGCGAAATCATTTCATAAAAAAGTAGACCATAGAAATGTAATAGAAATAATTTTTTCTATTTTGAATTTGTGGTCCCATAACCACTATTCCGACTAGCCTCAAAATTGGGCTGTTACACCAAATCACTATCGATCAGGATGCTCATGAGAACTATATATATATATATATATATATATATATATATATATATATAATAGGATGTTCTTAGAAGGCTATAACAGATTACTTGTCTGAGCTAAATCCTGTTTGCAACATATGCAGGACCATATTCAAATATGGGAAATCATATATCCATCAATTTTCATTTATTCAAACAGGATTCAACATTTTTCAGATATTATCAGGCATGTAATTATTTCATATATAATATTCACAATATTCAAATAAACACATTTCACATTCATTTCAAGCATAAAAGAAACATTTTTATCATTTATCATTTATCGGGCATTATCTTTTATCGGGTTTTGTAGGAAATGTTTTCAATGTCATACGTATATGATATTTATATAATTCACATACACAACATCTAATTCAAGCATATAAATATACACAATTTAGTTACACGAACTTACCTCAACTAATGTTCGTGTACGTAAAATCTACTAATCCGACATTTTTCTTTTTTCCTTGTTCTAACTCCGAATTTGGTCTATCTGTATCTATATGGTTAAATTTAACATCAATTTAATACAATTTAAACTCAATTCAGTCCAATTCACATCTTAGGAAAAATTACCACTTTGCCCCTAAACTTTTAATTATTGACGATTTCGTCCCTAGGCTCAGAAAATGAAATTCATGCAATTTAATCATTGTTCCAATCCTAACCGATTTTTATATGTAATATTTACAGCACATGTATTTCATAAAATTCAGAATTTTTCCATGAATTTTACAACTTTTCAATTTAATCCCTAAATCATGTTTTCATCAAAATTCACTTTGTAAAAGTTGTTTATCTAACAAAAACCTTTCATTCTCTACCATAAATTTCAAAATTTCAGCATATTCATCCATTTCAAAATTTTAATACTTTTATAACGTTACAAATTAATCCCCAAAATAGCTCGATTAAGTTGTCCCGATCTCAAAAATATAAAAATTACTAAAAATGGGACTTGAATACTTACCTAATTTGGCCAAAAAAGCTTGCTTTCTCTTTCGTAGGGCTTCCATGCAAAATATTTGGGGAAGATGATGATAAATGATGATATTTTCATCTTTTAAATATTTATCATCTTTATTTTTTTATCTTTCTAATTTTGTCCTTTTTTTAATTTTATTTTCCATGGATGAATCATCATCCTTAACAACTAAGTATTTTTAATGGTCTAATTACCATATAAGGACCTCCAATTTAAAGTTATATAGCTATTTAATCCCTTTAGCTATTAGAACTCAACTTTTACACTTTGTGCAATTTGGTCCTTTATCAAATTAAACATGTAATCAATAAAATTTCTTTATGAAATTTTCATACAATATTATTGTCATACTGTAGATCATAAAACAATATGAAAATAATTTTTTCTTTCCGAACTCGGATCTGTGGTCCCGAAACTACTGTTCTGATTTTATCAAAAATGGGCTGTTACAAAAATAATAATAATTTTAGTTATATATACTATTAATTTTTAAATAACTATGTTACTATTATATAATTCAAATTTAAAAAATACACACCTCTTCTTCCGATCGTTGGTCTAATAGAAGTCATATATCTCAAAGCTTATCCGGTAGTCTCACGTAACTCAGCCCATGGTTCTATTTATTGAAAAATATGTTAACACAATAATTTAATACTTAGATAATTTTATTATGGTAAATATATTATCTAATGAATTTTACTTTGTTACGAGTGAGAATGTATAAGGGTAGTCTGCTCGAAAACGTAAAATGGTAGTCGATACCACGGTCATGATTGCAATAGTAGCACGCAACCACTGATTTTAATTTTCAGTGGTTCTGTCGTCTGACACATCTCCTGATACAACGTCACCAATACGATTGAACCCCAACTGAGTTCACCCGCTTTTCTAAGGTCGATGAGTTTTAGCAGCCACCTTAAATTGACTAGATTTCGTAACTTATTTGGCATTAGGAGACCCCCGATGATCATAAAGATGTACGCCCGAGCGTGTTGTTCTCTTCGGACTTCACTCAAATCTGCATCGAACCCACAAAAATTTCTTCTTAACCAATTCATATCTATCTGGGCTCCATAAATTGTTTCCAGAACCCTCCACAAAAGTTGCTCGCATACATCTCTCCAATCGGCTGTGACAACTGACCCAGTCACTACCAGCCCACCCACCGGTAACTCGAGTTGTAACTGCACGTCCTCGAGAGTGATAGTACACTCGTCGCATGGAAGATGAAAAGTGTGCATCTTGGGTTTCCACCTTTCCACCAACGCGCTTACAAGTATGGGGGTCCAATTTACACCCCTATCCATAAGGGCCATGTGCAAAAATCTCGCATCTCTATAGTAGGGTTCGATTAAGGGTGATAGAAGAGTGGGTAGATTACGAATATACATCTCAAAAATCCGATCTTCCGGCTATATATAAAAAAATATAAAATATTAAATTTCAATATAACAAGAAAATATTTAAATTAAATTAGATTAAATATAAAAAAAATTTACCATTTGCAATTGATTGACTGAAATGTGATTGCCATCAAAACAAATTAGAGATTTTATCATTGCTAATTTTGAAAAACACGAAATAAATTGTAATAGAAAAAAATAATTTAAGAAGATCTTAATACAATTTTAATAGAAAAAGTAGTTGAGAGAGAAATAAAATTTGAGTGAGAAATTAAGAGGGAATTGACAGAAATTTAAGAGAGATTTGAGAATATAAAAGGGATATAATTGAGATTGAATTGAAAAAATAAGAAATTTTTATGGGTTTATATATAAAAGAAAAAGAAGTCGTTAAGGGGGAGGAGTAGCCATTGAGTGGGGTAGCTATTGGGAGGAGTGACTATTAGGGAAAAAAGCTTCTAGTTGAAAGAGTTTTCAACTGACGTGGTAAAAAACGATTCTAACTAGAAAGGTTAGTTGAAAACACTTTTAATGGGAAGCATTTTTGTTATGTCAGCCCATTCCCGTAATTTAAAAAAAAAAACAGTTTAGTCTAATATATTTTTTTTAAAAATGAGTATTTTTAAGAAATTAAGTTGTATTTTTGGGGTGAGGGGAATTTTTACTAATAGCAAGTACAAAAATGAGTTTGCTGGCTTTGAGTTTTTTCAATTACCAAAATAACCTTTTCAATTCAATTTTGTTAGATAACGGATTACAGCAAACGCAGAGACTAAAGAAGAGCCAAAGCCAAAGCCAATCAACAAATATCTCTTCTAAGCTTTTCTCTCTCTTCGTCTCTGACTCTTAACCATGTTATTGAGAAGGAACATATCTTTAATTTCTTCAAATCTCTGTATTTTCTGATCTGGGTTTTAACACTTTCCTTCTCTAGATCATAGTATTTTTTGTTCTTTTCTAACTTTGGAACTTTCCTTTTGGTTATTCCAAGTATTCACCTTTCTCAACTTAAACGAGGAAGAAACAAAACTCAGCGCTTTGCTCTTTTTTTCTTCTTCTTTATGGTATGATTGTGTTGTTTTAACAGATTCGAAGTGATGGGTTTCTTCTTTAAGACAGAAATTAACTTTGGTTTATTTCAGGTTGGTTCCCCTTCTCTCTGGAACTTTGAATTTCTTTCGTGTTGTTTATTTCTTAAGTTATTTTCCTTCTCTTGATATTCATCTATCTTAAAGTCTAAATGCTTTTGGGTTTGATATTGATTGAATGAGCTATTAAAGATTGTGATTTGTTTTCATAGTTTAGTGTTTACTTCTTTTTTTGTTTTAATTATGTTTGCCTTCTGATTCTTTCTTACTTCATTACTAGTTTTTATGTTTCTTCTGTTTGATGGATATTTGCAGTTGTAGATTCATTTTATTCCCAACTGAATATGTTTGAAAGAAAAGGGTATATTTCAATTTTCAGTCCTGGGTATTATATGATTTTCAACTTTAAACAAACAAAAAAAAAAAAAACTTTTCTCATCTCTAATAGATTGCAAAACTTCACTCAATCCATAGAAGGTGGAAACTTAAACTTTTGTTGGCAATTAAACCAGGATTATGCATCTTCAGATGACCTATTTCGGGCTTTTAGATTGTTTTGATGTATTCTCAACATTGAATCAGCCTCCACATTAGTTTAATTATATTATAATTTGGCTAGCTTTGTAAGTATTTGAGAATTTATAATGTCCATTTATGTGTGCCAGAGAGAAGTTTAGGTGCCATAATTCTTAAGGTTTGCTGTCTTCCAAATTTCTCAATTTCAAGAGAAAGTTTGTATCAATAAATTCATCCATGTCAGCTGGTTATATTCCTCAGTCCACTTCTTTGCTGTTCAGAGTGCCATAATATTGCCTTTTCTTTAATAGATTAAGCTGCGAAATCTATTTTGTTTCTTTAACCAATCTCTCTTATCTGTGGATTTATGGTTTGGCAGATTGCAACTTGATTTTTATGATAGATTTCCATTAGTTGGGTTTTATAGTATGGGTAGAGGTAGAGGAAAGGGAAAGAAGTTGGCTGTTAGCAACCATAACGACGCTGGAAATGGTGAAGAAGAGAAAAATCCTTCACAAAAGAGAAGAGGAAGGCCACAAAAACCATTAAAAGATGACATGAATGACGAAGTTGAAAACTTAGAAGAGGGGGATGGTGAGAATGGAAAACCTGATATCAAAACCAATGAGAGAAAGAGTAGCATTGCTGCTACAAATGGAAATAAGAGAAAACGTAACTTACAGGTAAAAGGGGAGCCTGATGGGTTTGGGTCTAGATCAAACACGGATGACTCTTCAAAGGCTAATGGTTTTCGGCAGAATGGGAGTAGGAGGAAAAGTAAGCCACGTAGAGCAGCTGAAGCAGTTGTGGAATGCAAGTGAGATTTTGGTGGTTCTTCTTTTTCACATTGCCAAATACATGATAATGTAGGAAGCGAGGCCTAGTTAAATCTCTAGGTAATTGTTTCCTTTCATTTTTGGTGATTTTTGTTTCTATTTTATTTGGTTTTGGAACTGATTCTGTTGGTTGTAATTTTTTATAATGCTATTATATTTCATAGCATCACGGGATTCATGTACTATATCATCTGGATTACAATGCCAAGCTTTTGTTTTCACAGATTTGGTGGCTGGTACAACACCATGTAGGTACATAGTATTTAGTTCTACTAATGAACGACTTTTATGCTTTCTTTCTCCAATGATGTTAGAATCTACTCTGTCGCTATTTATGTTTGTTTAGATAGATATTAGAAATAATTATGATATATTTATGTTAAACTTGTATCTTATCTTGTATTCTCCTAAATGCTTCAGTTGGAATCAGATTTTAGTGAATTCGGAGTGGTAGGTTGTGAAATAAGTGATAGTTTTAGAAGATGTGAAAACAGTTGATGTTGTTCAATTAATTTGGGTTTCTGAAAGATAGGGAATGATGGACTGAGACTAGAAATGACCTCTTCTTTTAATGGCTTATCATAAGTTATTGAAGCTACACTGTAAGTATAAGAGGTTTATATCGCTTGCATTCTACTAAATATATGACGTTGGGTGTTGCATTTCATCAATGTCTAAATAAAAATTGGCTTACATGAGTTGGGTAGTAGGTATTGTTTCTGCAACTATGAACATAATTGCAATGTGAACATTGTTTGGAACCAATAGATGTTCAAATTAGGTTGCATTAAGACAAAGAGTTTTGTGTTGGAATTGAAGTAGCAGGCTTAGCCGCTCTCTTTTGCAAGTCATCACCCTTTCCCTCCTTCCCCTCCTATTTTCTACCAACATCCTTTCCCCTATCAGAAAAATAAAGCCTCCACCATTCTCGATTCAATTGGCAAAATGGGACGGGGTTCGTTGACACTGATTTTGACTCCCATGGTGCTCGAGTCTTGGATCCTATGGAGTGTGCCACTTTTGCTGTGGGGATCAACTCGCATCCCAATGGAGCTTTCATTTGGTTCCTTCATTGGCCGTGGTGCTGCTAGTCAACGTCAACCATCGCTAGTATTGATCTAGAGCAGGTGTTCCTTGATCTGGCAGTGACGGCGCTTAACTACCCTTTTTCATTTTTTCTTTTTTTTTTTTTTTGGTAGGGTTTCTTCCTCTCCTTGTAAGGCCATGATTTTCTCCTTGTAATTCATTCTTTTCTGTTGAATGGAGTTTGGTTTATTTGATAAAAATAATAGAGTCGTCCATGACTGGGTTGGGTTTTGAGATATTTTATTCTTCTAGTTCTTTCGAGCTATAAAAATAATAAAATATTTTAATAAAAATACTAATAAAATTTTAGTTTTAAGATTAGTCAAAAATAAACAAATGCTAAACAAACAGTTGTGTTTTGGGAAAAGCATTTTTCAAGTCAAAATACTATTTTTAATCCTCATTTATAATACAATCTATTTTATCTAATATTTATATTAGATACAAAATTATGTTCTTATTAAAATTTATTTCAAATATAGATTATATATTTAAATTTGTATTGATTATATTTAAAATATAATATATATAAATATTAAAAATGAATTACAATAATTTTTTTTAAACTTTATTGAAATATTATTGAATACTTTGAAAAATATTAAGTAGATTTTATTTTTTCAAAATCTTATTTTTGAAAATAAATTATTTCCTCATTTTGTTAAAAATTTAAATACTCTAATTTTGTTTTTAACTTTTAGTTTTACATTTCACTATTCTCTTTTGTATTTTTGTCTTTTATATTTTGCATGCATAGCGAAATTGTGACCAATAAATATTAATTCATTGATTGTCTAAGTTCAAACTGAAGATAAGTGACATTGTAAGAACGTTTACATTACGAGAAAGGCAACTTACTTCAATAGATAATCTAAATAAGTCTGTAATCCTGTAAAAGAATCGAAGTGAGCATTTGATTCAAATATTGTGAAGGATTATTATGTCGTTTACAATTCCAATTGGGGAGATGGCCAGTCTTGGCTATCGGAGCAATTGACTCCACGGGTAAAGACAGATGTATTCATTGGTAGAATGATACATTAGACTGGACTCAAAATGAATTAATTCTTAATTTGTTTGTGAATTAATTCACTTGTGATGCTCATGATGTGATTTACCTAAATCCTGAGTTAGTCACTGACCATGCGTATGCAACTCATGTGCTTTGATATAAGTGGAGGCTTATGCTCTAAAGATGATCGAGCTCATAGCCGGTTGTTGGGTACATGACTTGTGTATGACATGGCTTTACTGGCATAGCTTTACTAGCAACAGTAGAATTTATAGCTCTATTAAAGAGTTAATGATATCTTCTCATTGACATTGTATGGATTGATAAATATGAAATGTGGCCACGGGTTACTTATAAGACCCTTACTTGTATTCAACGTTGGAACAGGGTACGAGGCGTTACCAGACTTATACACTAGCAATTATACAAAACCTAGGCATGAATTTCTGCTCAAAATTAAAACTTTCCATATCACCTCTTAAACAAGCCTATGAGGCCTAAATCATACTTAAGGAACAGTTCGGGATCAAATCGAACTCTTTAAAAGGTCTCTAGAAAGACTTAGAAAATTTTCATCAAATAGTCCACATGCCTATGTGGAGAAAAGGACATGCCCGTGTGGAACTTCACATGCCTGTGTTCCACACCTGTGTGGATTTCTTTCTCATTTCGAACCTATATGGGTTTTCACACTGCTGGACACACGCCCGTATCCATAGGCCGTGTCCCTCACATGGTCACAACACGCTTGTGTCTTAGCCCTTGTGTAAAAACCTTGACATTCTGTTTCTGACGCCATCATCCCATTAAGGTCACACGAGCAAGGCACACGCCCGTGTCCTTAGACCGTGTGGCGAATTAAATTCCTAAATTCAGGTGCAGACTTCACACGGCCTGGGCACATGCCCATGCCTAAGGCCGTGTCCTCCACACGGTTGAGATACACAGCCGTGTCCTCACCCCTGTGGTTACTACTGAGCATACTGACTTACCAACTTAGCATGCAGTGGGACACACCGTATGTCACACACGGCCTAGACACACGCCCGTGTGCCTACCCGTGTGGATAAGAACAAGGCTATTTACCAAGCCCTTTCTACCACCCCTACTTGTACTACATAAACCGCATCAAGCAACCAACCCATTCATGCATAATTACACTAATTGATCAACCAAACAACTAGCACATTCATAAATAACATCATCATTTCATAGATTAATAAGAAAGAGCCATCAATTATGGCCTTATACAAAAGGATTCATCCTTAAATAAGCCAATACATTTGGCCAAAACAATATGACATTCAACTAAAACTAAGTCCCTATACATGCCATACTCATAATGCTAAATCTAACTATACCAAAATGTGCTGATAGTGTCGGTGACCCTCTGATTATCTCCGTATCCGGAGCTGGCTCTTCGACACTATAAAACAAGGGAAAAGAGAAGGGAGCAAGCTTTAAGCTTAGTAAGTCTATATGTAAACAATAAGCATCATACCACGTAATTCAATCAAAAACATTACATACTAAGTAAAAACAATTCACATCCTTATAATCATGCTTACTCATTTCAAACCTTACCACATCCCAAACACAAATTATAAACATTGCTCACATTTACTTGCACTTATACCCTACACTTATCACCACAAAACCACATGTAATTTCACTTAAAAAAGTTTCTCGATGAACACTTCGGAATAATATTAGATACTCGGTGGTTTCGCACACAACCCACCATTTAAATATCAACAAGGTGGTATCGCCCACCAATTAAATATCAACAAGGTGGTATCGCACACAGCCCACCAATAATTACATGTCTACGGTGGTATCGCACACAGCCTACCAATGACAACAAATACGGTGGTATCGCACACAACCCATTGTTAATAAATAACCAGGTGGTATCACACACAGCCCACCAATAAGCACATGTTCACGGATATTTATCCACACCCATTTTCCTATTCCGAAGGTTCATCTGAGAATTTCCTCAGTTTCTACCATTTTTAATAGATCTCAAAAATAATCATTTGCATTCACACAATGCATTAATAAGTAAAATATACGCAATAAGGATGTATCGTTTACACATAAACTTACCTCGATGCAAAATAGGTCAATTTGCAATTTAGTCTGTAACCTTGCCTTTTCCTCGGTCAAGGTTGATTCCATGTTCTTCTCGATTTATAATGACATATTTAACTTATTAGATACTCAAATTGATTAATTTACTCTAACATTCTTATTTTGGAAAAAATTACCATTTTGCCCCTAGTCCTTTGCAAAATTACTATTTTGCTCCTAGACCCGTAAAATGAAATGTGTTTATTTTTCACACACCCAAGCCTAGCCGATTCAAATTCCCTCTTATAGTAACTCAAGATTTCAATTATTACACACATTTATTACCTATTTTACAACCTTTACAAAAAGGTCCTTTTAGGTGTTTTCATGGAAACACCTTTCACAAAAGTTGTTTATTTAACAACCATAATTCATTTTATTTCTTAAGAACTCAGCAAACAACATAGGCACTCTAATGTCAAAACCCTTAAATTTCAACCATTTTGCAAAATAGTCCCCTCATTAGGGGTCCCAAAAGTACAAATATTATCAAGAAAAACCACCAAAATCATTTACTTGTAAAGGTTAAAGTTGCTGAAAATTATCAAGCTTCTAAACCCCTTCTCTTGATGATATTTTCGGTGGAAGAAGAAGTGAAAATAGGAAAAGATGATAGCTTCTTTATTTTATCTTATTTTATTAAATTAAGTCACCAAAACCCATCTAACCATTGACCAATTTGATTTTCTTGTCCCCATGGCCGGCTAGCACCCTTAGAAAGGCCTAATTGCATCTTAAAGACCTCCAATTTAAGGTTCTCTAGCTATTTAACACTTCTAACTTGTAAAATAAAGCTTTCGCACTTTATGCGATTTAGTCCTTTTTCGTAATTAAGCACACAATCACCAAAATTAATGCACCAAAATTTTCATGCACTCATATAATCATGCTTTAACACAAAATAATATTAAAAATAATTTCTCTGACTTCGAATTAGTGGTTTCGAAATCACTATTCCTACTAGCCCCAAAATCGAACTGCTACATTACTTGTTCTCAAATGAGAAATTTATTATAGTCATTTTTTTATAGTGATCATATTAATCAGTAAGAAGACATAATGGTGACAATGAGATAAAATAGGATTGCATTGATTGTACGGGCTTAACTCAAAGGAATCAAGGATATCATATGAGGGTAACACACACATGACGAGGTCATTGGACAAAGCAGTTGGATGAATTACTTTTGTAAAGAGTATACAATAAGAAGTTTTCAATCATGGTACTTCTCTTGGACTGATTTCATGATTAAGTAATTGCGAATTATCAGAACGATGCTTACGAATATAATTGCAATTATTAGAGCCTAATTGTATGTGTCCAATTGGACCCTTCACTAGCTCAACAAAAGCTCGATCGGATTGCATTTGAATTTGAAGAAAATTATATGACTTTGAAAATAATTTAGTTGAGTTGATCTATTCGATATAGAATGGTTGTCGTAAGAATTGTTCAACTAGAGAAATTGATAAAATAATTTTCTTGAAAAATTAATTTGGAAAATCTAAGTCCAAATTAATTCTGATTAAGTAAAATTAAATTAATCAAATTAAAATCATAATTTTGGAAATTAATTTTTAAGTCAGATAATTAGCCCAATAGGTAATTGAACTTAAAAATTGGACCTGAGATCATAAATTGGTCCCGGGAGCCTAAAATTGAGACCAAGACCCAAAAATTGGTCGAACAGGGCCTGGTATGTGAAATCTGGCTGATGGTCTAACAAATGGCTAGACCGGACCGGTCAGGTCGTCATTGACTCGGACCAAACCAGCTCGGGGTGTCGTAAGGGTGTCACACTTGCATCACCGGACACAGCGGTGCCGACGACTGTGATGACGGTAGTTGGCCTTCAGTGGTTGAGCAATGAAAGTTACACTCCTATTAGGACTCTACCAGGGAATTTGATGTCAGATTAACTATTTTAGAAATAATATTATTTTAATAGTTTAATGTTAAATTAAATTTAATACTTATATTAATAATATTTTATTAATTTAATATTAAAATGATTATCTTAATATTAAATTTAATTTATGTAGATAAAAATTTTATTATTTTAATAATATTTAATAGTAAATTTAATCTAATATTTATCTTGATAAATATTATATTAATTTATTATTAAAGTGATTAAGTTTAATTATAATTGAACTCTCTAAACTCTCCCTATATAAAGAGAGCATTGAGTCATTATTTATACACACTTGAATTCAAAAGAAAGTTGTAGAGAGAAAATTCTCTAAAGAGATTATTCCAAAAAATTTCTAGAGATATTTTTCTAATTTACAACTTGACCTAAAAGTTTAGAGAAATTACAAAATTACCCCACCGGTAATTTTTGTGAAAAAAATTCTGATTCAAAATGAGCCCACACTCAACAAACATGAGCTTAAGGATAGTAGAGAATACTACTTGGTCGAAGCGCTCATCCTAAACGAATTGAAAAGGTACAATCTTGATTAAGTGTTTATTACTTTAAATATTACAACCAAGATATTGTTTTGGAAAATTTTTTAAAACTTTGCTTTTCCCTAAATTTATTTTTCATTGTGTTTTCTAAACTCGTTTTTCCAACAATAAGCTACAGCAGATTACGATGCACTATTATTATCACTCAATTATAAAGTAGGTTATATATTATTTTTATAATGTTACATATTATGATTTTTATTAATTCATATTTTATGAATAATTATATTAAGAATGTTATTAAATTATATATTATTTTATTAAATTTTATTTAATTAAATTATATTTAATAATAATCTTATTAAAATTTAATAACAATAACAATAATTATCTACTTAAAAAAATTCTACTAAGGGTACTTTGGTCAGTTAAGCCTTTTTCCTTATACTATTACATCTGTTCTATTCAACCAAACACAAGAATACTATTACATCTCTATTCCATTCCATTGAACCAAACAATTGAATTACTAATTACAACTCTATTCCGTTATAACCCTATTTCATTCACCCCAACCAAACATCGTGTTAAAGTTTTGATAAGTCTTTTTAAACCTTAACTGTTTTTCTTAAAACTTCACATTAATAATATTGCAATTGGATTACTAAGTAAAGTCAGTTTGATTATTGAATGTTTTTCTTAAAAAAAAAAAAGAGTGATTTTCATACAATTAAACTCAAGTATAAGAATGGCTTTACTGGATCACTTCGGTGACCAATGTAACGCCCTTGACTTAGCCGCAACTCTTAGGCCGAGTCAGGGGTGTTACACTACATATGAACGGATTCACTTAGTTTCAAACCATAAAATTTAATGAAGATTCTTACAACTTAAAGGGGGTTTGTGAATGATATACTAAAAGAGAGGAGTGATAAAATCTTTTGGTTAAACTATCCATTGATCACTCAACTATTAGTGTAACCTCCCTAACCCGACCTAGACGTTATGGCTAGATTGAGAAGGCTACATTAGCCACCGAAATGGCTAAGCTAACTTACGTTACTTTTGAAGACTTTAAATAAACTCATTTTAGAGAAAAATCATATTTCCGCTTTGAGTTAGTTTAAAAGAGTTCATTTATTAGATAATCTATACTTAAGACTCATTTTATTATTGATAGTGTTGTTTAAGAAAAAAATTGTTTGCTTGTCACTCTTCTTTGTAAAAACTCGGTGTTAAACTAATGCAGCCGAAAAAACCATTTTTCAAGTCATTTTGAAAACTTAGTTGCCTTATTGATATGTTTTTCAAGAACGGTTCATTTGCAATGCAGCGAAAATTAGGGAACAATGTCAAGTTTCGCTTAAGTCAAATATCATGCATTTTCCGATTATTATGCTTGAGTAATTCATGCATGCAAAGGTCCCCAAATGAAAAGTTACCAAGCCATAGACCATAAGTCATTAAAAATTACAAGTTAAAACCAATAGAGACTGATTAATACTTATTAAAAAAATAATCTGAGGTCCAAGATGATTTTTCGAATGCCAGGTCTGGTCCTAGTTTCGAGATTTACCTGAAAAGTTAAATACTATTGGGGTGTGAGCTTATGAAAAGCTCAGTGTGAGTCGAACAATTATTTAAGCAAACATAAATATCGAATACGGTGAAACAAACTAGCTTTAATAGAAGAAAACAGAACCATCATAGGAATTTCATATCATTACATAACCATTATCAAATTGATGTCAAATGGTGTATGAGCATGAGTCATCATTCATTCGATTAACAATCATTAATTTAGATACCATTCAATACAACACAGTACAATACGTAGCATAAATCAATAACATTCAAATATGTCGTGAGCATGATATAATGCAAAAAGGTTCTTACCCATACCATTCGCTACACTCCACGAGTTCCCTAGAACCCGTCATTCGAACTCCAAAACATTATGAGCTTAAGCCCGTTGTGGTTAAAATCAGTAATAACAGTATGCAGAAAATTCTACTAGTAAAAATGCAGACAAGATGCCAGTAAAAATGTGATAAGTCATAATTCCCCTCAGTACTCCAGGTGCAGTGCACTGACTACGAATAATGCAGGCTTAATATGCCACCGGTACTCCACGAAACTCCTTCGTCAACCACAAAATCTCAGCCCAATGTATGTGCAATATTTTGTAACACCCTAAACCCGGCCTAGACGTTATGGCTGTATCTAACAATGTCACACGATAGTGTTTTTGAAACCTCGTTGTTACGATGAAAACATTCCATGTTATTATCTTTAGTAAACCTTTGTTAGAACTTAGGAAGTCATCTTTATTCATTTAAAACATTTGTTTTGAAACATCCCTCGTTGTGGAAGCTTTAATAAATCAATCTAGGTGATCATGCGTTTAGAAAATCGAATTTCCTACGACTAGCAGGTATAAATCCATAAAGTAAAATAAATAAATAAAACCCAAATTTAAAACCAAAGTCCCAGAGGGTCCTTAAATTACCATCCAAATAATCAATAATAAACAAATCATAACTCGTAAATTGAAAACCATGAAGTCCAAAAATTATTGTGGTCACCGTTGAGTCCTCTGTCGCACCGATCCGTCTAAGTCTGGGGATTACCTGTGCACATTAAACAAAAAGGGTGAGTTTACGTAAACTCAGTGTGTAATCCCGCAGAAACAAACAAACAATCAGTATTCACAGTACACAGTTGAACAGGCTTGGGCCTAAGCCCTTTTCGATGACGATGTGATTTAGGCCTTAGCCCATCTCGATCTGATGTCAAAAATACAAAGGGGCCTTAGCCCATCATAGTATCGATGAGCGATGAGCGCTTATGCAAGATAGCAAAATCCTACCCAACCAGCCTCTACACACCATCTCCATCCAACCCTACACTCCATGTGAGGATAGAATCAACCCACCCATCCCTACACTCCAAGTAGTATCGAATGCGGCACAAAACAGTAGTTTGCAGCTGAGCTTCCAGTAAATTAGGATTAAAGCCTTTCAGTACACTTCCTCCGAATAACAACCCCCAACCCAATGCAATGCAACATACAATGGATGATATGCTATTATGCAATTTCAGTACATATATTTAATTCAGATATTAACATGCTTAGTACAGATATCATTTAGTCAATTTCACACATTTAGGGGTCTAAGTAGTGCTTACCCACCATACAGTAGGTTCATAGTCGACTTGGGTGACCCGTGCAACCTTAAAAACATTTCGGTAAAAATGGGCCCACATGCCTATGTGATCCGCCCGTGTGGGCCTACACGCCCGTGTGGCTCACTCGGCCCAAATTGGCCCGGGCCATGTGATCCATTTTTAAAGTAACCCATGCTAGCTCAATACTCATATATGTTTTCACTATTTACTTATATGTTCATTCAAAGCTATCTACTTGAGTCATTATCACTAAATTATTTATATCTTGAGCTACAAAATTCCAAATTAGGCTCCACTTGATGTTTTTGAAACTAGAATCAAATAACTTTCTACCATAAAATTTTTAGAATTTATAGTTTATTAAATAAGTACAGTAAAATCTTTAAAGTTATCCCTATTCTTCTGTTTGACAGCTTCATCCTTTCCTTACTAAAAATTATTTATCTCTTAGTACGGAATTTAGATGATGTTTCCATTTGTTTCTCTTGAATATAGATTCATTAAGGATTTAAACATATAAATTTAAGCCCGTAATTATTTATTTACAATTTTTGATGATTTTCCTAATTCAGAACAGGGGAACCCAAAATCATTCTGACCTTGTCTCACAAAATTTATTATATCTCATGACTTACAATTCAATTGCTTACACTATTTCTTCCATGAAAAACTAGAATCAATAAAATTTAATTTCATATTTTATTCAACCTCTAACTCAATTCCCACTATGTTTGATGATTTTTCAAAGTTAGATTACTGCTACTGTCCAAAACTATTTTAGTGCAAAATATTGATTTCCAAGTTTAGAACACCCTTATTTCCTTTCTCTGCACTTTTTCACATCATTTTCTCTTATTTCTTGATAGCAAGCAATTTCGAATTTTTGTCGAATCCTATTTTCTACATTTTGGGTACACACCTGGTATCGATTCGCTGTGCAAAGTAACCTGAGCCTTCAAAAACCTATAGTTGACCAACATATCCCTTAATTAATTATTTGATTTGTCAATCAAACCAAATATCCCCAACATAAAACTCGAGAAAGTAAACCAACGACGATTCAAAAACTTACCGCGATGAATCCGATAGCCAGTCGTCTTCACACACTGGAATATCCTCTTAAAACCTTTGAACAACACCTAAACAAGAGTAAAACGAACCCTTTGTTAATTGCCTACTCGAAATACAATAACTAAGGGAAAAAATTCCACTTACCGAAATAGATGAAGTTAAAAGTTGCACCCAAAGAGATGACTCGCAAAAATACAGAAACAAAAAGAGAGGGAAAAGAGAAGAAACAAGATTTGGCCAAAGGGGAACAAAAACCAAAAGTGAACAAGAAGGGAGAACAAACGGCAGAGAAACAAAAGTCTAACGTCAGAAAATTTGTTGGGAAAATAGAAAATAGAAAACTGATAAGAAGAAAATATTATTTTGATAACTTATCCCCAATTATCTCCTAAAAACACTCCCTATTAACCCACTAAAATACAACTACTCAACAATCTAGTTTAGTTTGAACTCCACCATGCCACACGCCTCAAACAAAAATTAGTTTCCCTGCTTGGCAGGGACTCGAACACATGACCTCCTACACACTAACACTCCACTTAACCACCAGACCAGCAGGCCCATTCTAATATATTTTTACCAATAATCAAATAAAAGCCTACTGAACAAGAGTAAGGCCTAATTCATTCAAAATACCAAAATTTGCCCAAGTGAAGGCTTGAACTTGGGACCTCCCAAACACTCCCAGAACACATAACCACTAAAGCTGATAGATATTTGTGTCATATTTTAACAATAACGAAATTAGAAATTTTGGGGCGTTACATATGTCACACAATCTCATATATAATCATATCTTAATACTTTTCATATTCATTTGACATGCTCACCGTGTCCTCAATAATCACATACTTCAGTAAATGGAAATAGTGTTCCAATCTTTCAAATTACCATAGTGTTGGTATCAATCAATATCGTTCAATTTCACATACTTTACGAATTTTCATTGTGCATAAATAACACCCTTTTTAGTACACAATATCATGTGTTTAAATCATACATAAGCTTAATATCTCAACACATTATATCATTCGGTCATATCTTATAACTCAAATATGCAATTAGAAACTCAATTACAAACCCAATCAAACATTCATACTACCAAACTAGCAATTTTGTAACACCCCAAACCCGGTCTATGCGTTTAGATGAGATTTGGTTTGTCACACCAATCAAACATTCATTTATTCTCGAGTGATTAAAGTAAAATTTGCTACAAACTTTTTGTAGATAGAGTTTAATAAAAATTAAGTACGAAGTTTTGAAATTGATGTTTCAAGAAAATACTTGTTTAAAACTTATCATTTAGAAAAAAATATTTATCAAAACCTTAAAGTCGTTGTAAAGGAATTTGGAAGAAATTTTAAAGAAATAATTTAGTTGTTCAAAATGTTATAAAACAGAATTTTTGAGAAAACCATATAATTTAACATAAGCCCATAATAATAGTCCTAAAACAAAATTAAAACCATCCACACAATAAAATCCATAAAAACATAATTAGAAGCCTTATTACATCAAACCCAAAATAGTAATTAAAATAAAGTCATAGTTTATAAAACCCAAGTTCGTAGTATGGCCTCCACCAAGTCATCTCCTACCCAAGTCCACATCAATTTCCATTACCCGAAAGGTTTAATAAAATTGGGTGAGTTACAAGGAACTCGAGTGTGCAACTCACTTACCATCATTATTGGGCGGACCATCAAGGCATTAACTTGGGCTTGAGCCCAATTGCGATTTTGACAATATAGCATAAATTAAAATAAAATAAATATATAATGCATGTAGATGAATTTCCCATCCCAAGCCTAGTATCCATCCGCTAACACCCCGTACCAACCAACACACCACTGTGGGGATCAAGTCAACCCACCCCGCCAAACACACCAATCGTAGGCATTAAGCCTTTTAATAAATTTGTAGTGCACTACTCGAACTAGATTGTGACATTGTCACCGAACTAGAGGCATTTAGCTCGAATTTGTGGCGAGCCACCGAACTAGAGGCATTGAGCCAAATTTGTGGCAGGGCCATCGAACTAGAGGCATTGAGCCAAATTTGTGGCAACTGGCCATTCTTCTCTTCATATATCCCACCCCAATCAATCATGTGTATAACAAAATATAGTCATATAACAAATTTTCAATTATTCCATAACATCGGTGGGTTTATCAATAAACATTTCATTTGGCCCATAAAAATAATTTAGCAAATTGCCCGTTTAATAATTTAGTAAACTTTGGCCCTTATATCGAACTAGAGTATTTTGGCCCAATTTATCGAACTAGAGTATGTTGGCCCAATTTATCGAACTAGAGTATTTTGGCCCAATTTATCAAACTAGAGTATTTTGGCCCAATTTATCGAACTAGAGTATTTTGGCCCAATTTATCGAACTAGATTATTTTGGCCCAATTTATCGAACTAGAGTATTTTTAGCCCATTATGTCAATCTAGCAGTTTTTCGTATTTTTTCTCGGTTTTAACCGTTTTCATGTATTTTCACAAAAGTATCAATTACTACATAATTTCCGAATTTACCATTTTCATGATTTTATCACAGTACTTATGATTTGAAATCTAACCCGAAAATGAGTGTGAAATTACACACCTGGTTATTGAGAGAACTACACTTTCCCGTTCTTCAACACCTAAACGTATCGCGATAGTTAGAACACTATAATCTAATAAATAAACCGATCTAAGCATAACGATCTAGAATTTTACCCTCGGATTTTTGAACCACTTCTACTCGCGGTTTCTCCCCGATTGATGGTTCGCTAACCGAATCGAACCCACGAACGAATAATGGTTCGGGCGTACGAACAACTTCGAATAGTTGATTTTCCTCGGTTGAGCGTCCGCAACCCGGTGGAAAATCTCGGATTCCAGAAATAGTCCTTTGCTTATACTTAGGGGGAATAACGGAACCTCCCCTCTTTCGAAGACTAAACACCGCCCTTTTCTTCCCTATTTTGAATGTCTTCAAGGACAAAGATAGTTAATCCAATCTAAAATAATTTCGAAATAATACTAAGGTTTTAAAGATGTGATTTCCTTACCACAAAATTGATTCCAATGATTGTGTCATCCACGACTTCTTGATTTCCAAACTTCCGTTATTGCACTAAAGAGTAACAAAGAAGACGTTACTAGAACGAACGATTATTTCGATCCAAATGATCCTTCATGACACCATTAAAATTCGGTCATATCACTATTAACTAATTGAAACGAAAAGAATCTATTACCTATTTTCCACGTCGAAAAGAAAGGATTGAGAATGGTGTTTGATTGATGAAAGATTCGGCTATGAATGATCAAGGAAAAAGAGAAAATAAATTTGGCTTATAGGCACATTAGCATTCGGCCATGAGAGTGTAGATGGAGAGAATTTCGATTGAAAAGAATTAAAATAGGAGAAAGATGGTGATGATGTTGCTTTGATTTCAAAGAGAATGGAGAAGAAAGGAAAAGAAAAAGATGAGCTTTAAGAGAGGTGTATAACCGGCAATGGTAGAAAGAAAAGAGAAAGAATGGCTTTTGGTGTAGATGATTTTTGGCACTCAAAGGAAAGACACAAACAAGTACTAAAGCAATAAACAAAAATGACCAAATGGTCAAAATAATCAAGGCTTACCAATGCATAATTCGGCCAAGGGAGAGAGGGGTTGAGAGAATTTGCAAAACTATGCACAAAACTAACTAAAAAAAAATGACCAAAACAAAAGACTAAAATTCCTAGCCAAACTATCACCAAAAATTCGGCTCCCCCTATAGTCCAAGTTGCCGTCCAAATGCATGGTGAATTGGCCATGATATTGTTTCCATAAAAATTCCCTTGATACTTGCCCCATATCTTCATATCTTTCCTTAATTTCTTGGTTCCCTTCCTTAAGTTAACAATTTCCTTATTCCCTTGATATACTAACCAAAAATAACATGGTCAACTCTTTCCATAAATGAGCTTGGCCGACACATGCTAGGAAAACCAAAAATAAAAGCCACCTAATTGCTATTTAAGGGATTCGGACCTTCACCCTCATGCACTAACACATGCGCCAACACCACTTTGCCATTAACCCATCTTATGCTACACATTGACACTTTAATTAATTTATGTGTCAATGCTACTTGGTCCATTTCCAAAAATTCTCAAAATTAATATTATTCCATCCCAATAAAATTTAATTCTTCTTTAGGACTATATTAACCACGAAAATAAATAATAAAATTTCACTTTCTAGAATAATTACTCAAAGCACACAATGAAAGAAAATTCTCGAATTTTCAGCGTGTTACAAATTTTGCCAACATGACAATCTTTTAAGGCTCGAAACATACCCAGTTCGGTCACTCATGGAATTAATAATTTGTCTATTAAGCCAATCCAATCAGCAATCTAATTTATCAAATATAAAATGATATTTAATTTTTTCAAACAATTTTATGAGTTTAGGACCTACACCTTATTTTTTGCTTCCTCCCAGCACACTAGTGAATCTTCCAATTTTCTTTAATAATTCCTTAAACAAACCTAAACCAAAATTCAATATAAATTCAATCAATTTACCATTAAACTAGCCCCAAACACTTGCTTATGATTTCAAACCAATCGTTGAAATTATAACTACTTTACGAATCCAAACTAGTTAGATTCATTCCACTGTATCGATGCGAACCGTACGTACAATCATTCTTCGCTTTTACGAATGATTTGGGTCGTTTGGGTCAGCAACTAATTCAATAATATATTTGAAAATCAGTAGCTAATTAATGATTTAATTCTTTCATTTAATAAATTCATAACCTTTTTCCCAACAACTATGTCGAAATAACAAATTAGTTATCCTTAATTGCACTTATGCTTCACGATTTGTGGGATCTGATTGGCCAATTGATCAAAAATGTTTCTCCCTAATTAACATGTAATTAAAGGATGATTAGGATGGTTCAATAACACAATGTAATGTTGGAAAAATATGGGAAAGACACAAGAAAAAAACAGCCCCTTTCTTGCACATAAGCCCACACACACCACCACCCATGGTTGCCAAAATTGGGACTAAATTTTAAAACGGTTTGAGATCTCATTAAAATATTGAAAAATAAATTTGAAATAATTTAAAATCCACAAAATTCTAGATCTGGAAATTTTGGTTTTTAATTGACAAGATTAATCAAGAAATTTAAGAGAAAAGAGATCTTATCCAAGCTAGTTGAGAGAAACGACAATGGCACTTTCTTGGCAATGTTCAGGATCGATATCGAGGTTCAAGATTTTAGATTTGAGGCTGATTTAGATGAGGATAAATGACAGAAAAGGAGATGGTGCACAATCTTGATGCAACAAGAAGAAGAAAGATATGGTAAAATAGGAGGTGTAGGCGACGACAACAATTGGAGAAAGAAAGAAAATTGAAGAGAAAAGAGGAGAGGAAGAGGGTGAACGACTAAGGTAGGGAAAAATTGAATTAAAGGCTGAAAAATAAAATAAAAAATTGTATTTATACTTAGGGTTCAAGGGTATGGATGGCACATACATAAAAAAAACAAGGAATTTTGCAAAATTTAATTATTTAGCAAGGGAAATGATTTGAACTTGGGACCTTATTTAATTTTCATGCTTGCTCATAGTTCTTTTAACCATTAGGACTTTTCCTCGTTCTTGAAATAAATTTGCAATATTTATTTTAAAAACAAGGCTTGTCACATACTAGGGTTTAAGGCAAAATTTACAAAATAATAAAAATGATGCAAGAGAAGGGATTTGATTTGCGTTTCAAGAAACGTTTCACTAACACTTAACCAACAGACCAATACCTCATTTGTTTCCTAAAAATGCAAAGATAAACTTAAAAATTAAGGCATGACTATCTCTCCCAATTTACAAACCCGATTCTACTAACCCCTGATTTTTAGGATGTTACTAACATTTTCGATTTATTCTATTTTGGTCACCCTCCACTTTTTTTTTGAAGTAATCAGATTGAATTTGTTATTTGCAAACAAACCAAAAAAACAAAACAAAACAGATCCAAAAGACAAACCCAAACAAAACAACAGGGCTTAAAACAAAGCCTAAAACATCAAGTCTCTTTTATTAAAACAAAACCAAACAAAAGCCTAACTATCAAAAGAATTAAAACGTCTATTCTAGAATACTCTAGTCAAGATCTGTGAACTGGCAACCACCCTCATTTCTTCAATCTCTTTTTTTCAATTCCAGTTCCTTGACGAGAACATCGATGCTTCCAAAGATACCAATGTTCAGTATCTTCTCTGTTGGTTTGAAAGCCTGCATCCCCTCAATCTGGTTCCAGTTCTTTCTATCTAACTAATCCAAGAGATTCCATCGTATAAGGAGGCACCACACCCTCCAAGTAAATTTCTTCACCCCTTCTGAAGCTCCTGATTGCAATTAAGTGAGCCATCTGATTTGTCGATCGTTGGGTATATTTGAATCGTATGCTTTGGAAACTCGTTGCTAATTGCCTGATGTCATTAATGTATGCTCCAACTGCCTATTTATCAAGATTACTAAACTAACATTTTATTATTATTTCCATCTCATCTCTTTCTATTTTGATTCTGTCAATTCCCATCTGAACCCTCAACCTTACTACCCAAGTGCATGCACATGCCTCGACGGCAAAAGGAGATGTAATCTCCTTCTCCAGAGTCACACACGAGACCAGAACCTCTCTTATACTATTTCTTGCTACCACACCGGAGGCCGAGTAGGACTGGTGACAGTTGTGGCCCGCGTTGAAATTGAAGCGAATGTACCCATTCACTAGAGGTTTCCATTGTTTGGAAATGTGTCCATATTCTAGTAAACATGTAACTATTCTCTATTTATTTGAGTTGTAAATAGATAAATAAATAAATAAAGTTAATTTCACATTTCACTATTATGTCTTTTGTATTTTATGTTTTTCATATTTTGCATGCATAGTGAAATTGTGACAAGCAAATATTAGCTCATTGATTGTCTAAAGTTCAAACTTAAGATAAGTGACATTGTAAAGAACATTTACATTGCGAGAAAGAAAACTTACTTCAGTAGATAATCTAAATAAGTCCGTAATCCCGTAAAAGAATCAAATTGAGCATTTGATTCAAATATTGAGAAGTCGTCTATAATTCCAATTGGGGAGATGACTAGTCTTGGCTATCGAAGTAATTGACTCCACAAGTAGAGACATGGATGTATTCATTGGTAGAATGATACATTGGATTGGAACCAAGATGAATTAATTCTTAAACTGTTTGTGAATTGATTCACTTGTGACGTTCATGGTGTGATTTACCTAAATCCTAAGTTATTCACTGACCATGCGCATGCAACTCTTGTCTTTTGATATAAGTAGAGGCTTATGCTCTAAAGATGATCGAGCCTATAGTTCATATATTGGGTACATGACTTGTGTATGGCATGACTTTACTAGCACCAGTAGAATTCATAGCTCAATTAAAGAGTTAATGATATCCTCTCATTGACATTATGTGGATTGACAAATATGGAACGTGGCCACGGGTTGCTTGTTCTCGAATGAGCAAGTTATCACAATCATTTGTTAATAGTGATCATATTAATCATTAAGAAGACAGAATAGTGAAAATAAGATAAAATATTATTGTATGGAGTGAACGAATTTAACGCAAAGGAATCAAAGATATCATATGAGGGTAACACACACATGACGAGGTCATTAGACAAAGTAGTTGGATAAATTGCTTTCGGAAAGAGTATACAATAAGGAGTTTTCAATCATGGTACTTCTTGTAGACTGACTCCATGATTAAGTAATTTTGAATTATCGAAACGATGCTTTTGGACATAATTGCAATCACTAGAATCTAATTGTATATGTTTGATTGGTCCCTCCGCTAGCTCAACAAAAGCTCGATCGGATTGCATTTGAATTAGAAGTAAATTCTACGACTTTGGAAATAATTTAATTGAGTCGATTTATTTGATGTGGAATTGAATTAGGTGAACGTAAGAATTGTTCAATTAGAGAATTTAATTAAATAATTTTCTTGAAAAATTAATTTGGAAAATCTAAGTAATTTGTAGACAAATTAATTTTGAGCAAGTAAAATTAAATTAACCAAATCAATTAAAATTAATATGATATTTTTGGAAGTTAATTTTCAAGTCAAACAATTGGCCTAATAGATAATTGAACTTGAAAATTGGACCTGGTATCGTAAATTAAGCCCGGGAGACCAAACTCGAGACCAAAACCTAAAAATTGGTCAAACCGAGCTCGGTATGTGAAACCAGGTCGACGGTCCAATAGGTGGCTAGACCGGGCTAGTCGGGTCATCATTGACCCGGACCGAACTGACAGCAGTTGAACCGGCTCAAGGTGTCATAAGGGTGTCAAACCTGCATCACCAGAAACGATGGTGCCGATGGCTGCAATGGCGGCATCCTGATGGTCAGCGGCGATTGGTCATCTGTGGTTAAGCAGTGAATGAGTTACACTCCTATTGGGACTCTACCAAGGAATTTAATTTCAGATGAACTATTTCAGAAATAATATTATTTTAATAGTTTAATATTAAATTAAATTTTTTACTTATCTTAATAATATTTTATTAATTTAATATTAAATTGATTATCTTAATATTAAATTTAATTTAATGTTTATCTTGTAGATAAGCATTCTATTATTTTAATAATATTTAATATTAAATTTATTTTAATATTTGATAAATATTAGATTAATTTAATATTAAAGTGATTAAATTTAATCATAGTTGAACTCTCTAAACTCTCCCTATATAAAAGAGAGCTTTGAGTCATTATTTATACACACTTGAATTCAAGAGAAAGTTGTAAAGAAAAAATTCTTTGAACTGATTATTCTAGAAAATTTCTAAAGATACTTTTTTAATTTAAAACTTGACCAAAAAGTTTAGAATAATTACAAAATTACCCCATTGGTAATTTTTGTGAAAAATTTTATAATTCAAAGCGAGCTGACACTCGGCAGATGTGAGCTTGAGGATAGCGGAGAAGACTACTTGGTCGAAACACTAATCCTAAACTAATCGAAAAGGTACAATTTTGATTAAGTGTTTATTACTTTAGATATCACAACTAAGATCTTGTTTTGGAAAAGATTTAAAACTCTGGTTTCCCCCTAAATTTATTTTCTGTTGCATTTTCCAGACCCTTTTTTTTTTAATAATTGGTACCAGAGTTAAGTTGTGCTCTATTTATAAGTATAAACAAATTGTAACACCCCAAACCCGGCCCAAACACCACGACCGGACCTGGTATGTTACTAAGAAAATTCTTGGAAAACATATCGTATTTTTAGAAAATATTTTTCTGAAGTTTATCCTTTTATTCGGGAAAAAAAAAATAAATAATTGATAGTTTAAATAAAATATGCCTTAGTTCAATTAAAATAAAAATTTAAATAACTAAAAGTAATAAAAGCCCATAATAAAACAAAATATAAACTAGTGGCCCATGGCCTTATTACAACGAGATTAAAACTCATTAAAAAAATATAAAATAATAAACTAGAGTCTTTTTGCTGAATCCAAATGTTCTTTTGCATGGCCACCTTGCGCTCCTCTCCAGCACGGTCCGATGCATTAAGTGCTACCTGAAATATTAATTAATTGGTTGAGTCGCGAGACTCAGTGTGCAACCCTCATGCACCATTAGATTTGGGCCTTAGCCCCATAAAACAAAATAAACAGTTTAATATACATAATAAAAATTAATATGCAAGCCCAACCCAAATCCTAGGTTTCCATCCACTACACGCCCCCGTACCAGCCATTCACACCATTGGGGATTTCTACAATCAACCCACACCGCTACACACCATGATGGTAGTCATGCTGCTCATCCATATATGATGGCCGAAGCCCTTATAACATATAATGGCCGAAGCCCGTATAACATTTAATGGCCGAAGCCCGTATAACAGTTCACGGCATTAGCTGCTACATCAGATCACGGTAAAAACCGCTACACATATAACGTATGACTTCCTCCTTTCATCAACCCAACCCATGCAATCACATACAAGCATTTTACTTATAACATATAAACAGATTATTTACTAACCTGGTGAACCGCTTTTACCCTCCTTGGGCTTTCATCAATAAATCGAGATGTTGGCAATTATCAAAACATATAAATCTTATGATCATGCATTTTATGATTAGATCTAGATGGTGGGGAAGTATTACACACCTAATTAATGTAGATACCCTTGCTAAATCGATCTACGCTTTGCTTCAAAAAGCCAGAAAGATGTGAAAATAGGCCTTTCCTATATTTGGCCATAGTTAGTATTCTACTCGATTTTATATATATGAATAAACAAATCCTTTTACCTTGAAATCCCAAATGTAACACGATTCTATAACTTAGAGATCTATGAGTTTTCGGTTTCTAGGAAAAATCTCGGAAAGATGATCTATCGTGCTTTCGGCTTTTGAAAGAACTAAAAATTGAAAAGATGGCTAAGGGAGATTCGGCCAATGAATATTAAGGAGAAGAATAGGTGTAGTTTCAGCTTTTGAATCAAAGTGAAGATGAGGGAATAGGCTTAGAGATTTCGGCTTTTACAGAGAATGAAGAAGAAGGTGGAACTTTAGGAGTTTTCGGCTTGTACTCAGAGAAGAAGAGAAAAGAATGAGAGAAAAACCCAAATGCCGAAATTGAAGAGATATTCCCCCTATTTATAGAAATTTCGGCACTTACCTAACCTTGCAGATAAATCCTATCTTTTCTCCTTTATCTTAACCTACTAGCTCATCTAAAAGAGACTTAATTATCTCTAACTCCTCCTTCCTTTATTAGCATATTATCCACATATTTTAATCATTAAAATCCCTAAAATTTAGCCTTTATCTGCTTATTATCCACGTAAAATAAATTTCTAAATAATAGCCTTTATCTGCTTATTATCCACATATTTTAAACATTAAAACCCCTAAATTTTAGCCTTGTTGCCATCCACTCCACCTAATCCTAATGCCCAAAATTTAGCTAACTTAAATTAAAAGAATTGGGCTCCATGAAACTTAAATTTGGGCCCCTTACTCCCTTGTGTGGCGTTACCTCCTAAGATTGGGCCACAAGCCCACTTTGGTATTTTAAACATAGATACTACCTTTTAAACCCTATAATGCCCAAACAGATAATTTTAAATTTTAATCAAGGCCTTTGCCTAATTCTGAGCCCAATTTGGACCCCTATTACTTAAATTAACATATTAAACATATTCACCCATTAAATGCATAGGCCCAAAAATTCAGGATGTTACACAAATAATCAAAATAAATTTCTCTTATTCTTAAATGATCTGATTACATAGAAAGTGACATTTTTTTTATCTTATGCATGTGTTGAGTTATATATGGGAATGAATTTGATATTATATATTTTTTTATATAATTATTTTTTATCGAGGTTGTGGTTATTAGGAAATAGGTCGTGGAATATCATCTCCATGTATGGTTTTTTTTTTTTTAAAATTCATAGAATTCTTGTGAGCTAGAAACAGACATAGGACTTGAATATAATTTTTCCAAAAGGAGTCCATGACGATGAAGATGGCGATTGAAGACCCAAGAGATGCCTTGTGGTGAAAAATTATATATTTTTATTTTTCTATTTATTTCTAGAAATATAAGCATGGAAACCTTGGCTGACAATTTTATTTTAATTACCTATCTCCTTGTATATCTGTTTTATAATTGTTTATAATATTTATATTATGTAATGTTATAATTGTGATATATATATGAGATGATCCACAATTGTTCAATAAATATGAGAAGTGTGCTAATAAGAAGGAGAATGTCTAGGATTGGCTCTGGCTAGGAAAGACTTAGTTTTTAAGTGATCAAATTTGAGTCACCTCCCTTTCCTGGGACCTTACCTGGTGTACAGTTCGCATGTTCATGATGAGTGTTGAGCCAACGGTTACACACTTAAGATCATCTCTTATTAAATAGTTTCCCAAGAAATGAAATATAAGTTATAGATGACAGCCAAATGTTAAACAATCGTTAGTTCATATGGAGTCTTGAGAATTAAGATTCATGAACTGATTGTGTAACACCCCAAACCCGGTCAACACACCAAGACCGAATTTGGCATGTTACGGAGTGAAAACGTTTGAATAAAACAAGTTACCGGTTAAATTTTTGTTGAAAACTTTTTATTGTTTTTAGTCTGGAAAGCCTCTTATAAAGTGATGCTGAAAACCATTTCTATTGTTGTTTTATAACCCGGAGAACTCATGCTTGAAAACCCGTTCGTTATTACTAGCTATTAAAAAATCATGCGATACTTATTATAAACCGAGTGAGTTGAGCTTAGTTAAGTTTAAAACCATTTGCATTTGAAGTTGTTTGCAAATTAAAGTTTAAAACACTCAAGTCCCCTTTTATATCAACTTATAAGTTGTGTTACCCAATGGCAACGTTTAAAAACCCGAAAGAATTATAGTTTTGAAAACATTGCTTTTTACCGGTTAATTTAACAAGTCCATAAATCCAACATATATATAATGTAGTCAAAATAAAACAAATAATAAAAACCCAAAATAATACTTAACGGCCTTATTACAAAACCCAAAACCAAATTTAAAGAAATTTAAATAAAACGAAATAGCAGTTTAAAGTCAAAACCAAACTAAGATGCATGGCCACCTTGAGTCCTCCTCGGCTTCATATAAGCGATCTATACCTCATCTGCAAAATATAAGGGAAGGGGTGAGTCACCGAGACTCAGTGTATAAATCCCCTACCCGATAATCCAACCACTTACACAGATCATTAGCAAACATGCAAATCATGCAACCCCATAACCTAACCATCCGATCTCCTTTATCTACCCCGTGTGGTCAAAACCACTGGTGGTCAAAACCACTGGTGACCGAAGTCACAAATATATATCGATGTGGTCAAAACCACTGGTGACCGTGGTCACAAATCAAGTGATGGGGCCAACCCATCGTGTGATCAAAACCACTGATGACAATCCCGTAATATATCATGTGAGGCCAACCCACTATGGTACCAAGCCACTGGGACGAGTCACAATATCCATATATGGTCAAAACCACTGGTGACCGAAGTCACAAATATCAATTGTGTGGTCAAAACCACTGGGACTTAGTCACAAATAATAATAGTGTGGTCAAAACCACTGGTGACTGTAGTCACAAATCAAATGATGGGGCCAACCCATCTTGTGGTTAAAACCACTGGTGACAGTCCAAATAAATCATCCCCCTCCTCTCATCAATCCCATCATCATCATGCTCATATCATACGGGTCATAATATCATGTATCATGCAATAAGGCATAGCATAGCATTTAACAAAACATGAATACACATATATCGTAAATCACATAACAGGGGACTTACCCGGTTTCCAAGCTCATGCCCATAAGGCCAAGCCACTAAATCCAATGTTTATAACAGTAACATAATAAGCATATTATACTAATAAAGTGTGTAAGCGTTTACACACTTGTTTAATCGCAGATCTAAGTAAGAATCCTGAAACTATATGAAACTAGCAAAATCCCGAGACGTTGTCTTCCTCTTACAATTGGCCAACACACAAACACTTTTAGATCTAAAGCCATTCGGCTTATCCACAAAATCCCGAAAGTACAACGCATGAAGACGATTCCTTACCTTAGTGCCGATTTGGTTTCCAACCCAAATCCCGAAACCAAGTGATGATCTCCCTTGCAATTGGCTAAACCTTAATACACACAAATGGTTAGCCTTCGGCTTTTGAACGATTACGAAAGAGGTCTTGAAATGATAACACCTTTACCTAGATCGACCACCAAATCCCCAAGGCTCACTATATTCGGCTATAGCCCTCCCTGCAATCGGTTTTAACATTCCATTCAGAGACCAGAGGCCATTCGGCCATAACATGAAACCCGAGACCATATGAGCTAGTCGCCCCTTACCTTGATGATCGATTCGGCTTCTATACTCTAAAGATCGGCACCCCCTAACGATACTAGAAGTTTCAGCTACTAGCATGAAACAAATAAAAATGGAAATTAATACTCAGATTTTTAATAGAAGAAAAGATAGAAGAATAGTGGGGTTTTGGCATTACCCCAAGTTGATCAAGGAGAGAAGAAGAATCTTACCAGGAGATTCGGCTATCCTCAAAAGAAAGAACTTGATTTCGGCACTTAGGATGATAGAGAAAAACACAAGATAGGAGGGGTTTATGAACACAATATTCAGCCAAGATTCTTGATGGAAACAAAAGAGAACAAGTAAGCCTTTCGGCTTCCAAGATAGAAGAGATGGAGAAGTATAATGGAATGGAAAGGAAGGGTTCGACAAAAGGGAAAGAAAGGATTTCGGCACAAGAGACTTGGAAGGAGAAGAAGATGTCGACACAAGAATGGATGTTGGTTTCGGTTTTGAAGAAAATAAGAAAGTAGAAGTGACACAAAGATGAATTCGGCCAAGTACCAAGAATGCCGAAAAGAGAAAAGAGAGCTTGAGAGGGGTGCAATTGAGGTTCAGTTCTTGCTACTATCAATGGGAGAAAAGAATGGATTCAAGTGGGAAGGTTTGACTACCAAAAAGGGAGTGAAAGTGAAACTCAAATTGCCGAAAATGAAAATAAGGACTACACCCAACGACACCGTTAGCTAATCCCCTTCCCAAAACGACATAACCCCTTTCTCAAGCTTCAAAACCGACTTACCAAATTCGGCTGAACACTCCTCCCCCAAAGTCCACAATTCGGCCAACACCTCAAATGAGTTTGAAATAATTCAAACTCCTAGATTTCCTCCCTTCCATCAGTTCAAACAAGTTTAAACGAGTCCACCAGCTAAAATCTCTCTTCTCCACATATTTGAATCTGTCAGCTTAATCCATATCTTCCCAACAGAGTCCCACCTGAGCACTCCACCTCCCCTTCCTTGGTGTCAAAAATTAATGAGCAGGAAAGGATTTCTGCAGCTCGAACCAAGGTCCTCCTTGCTCCCTGTGGCGTCACCTCCCTTGTGCTTGAGTGGCGTCTCCCTTGCCACTTTACTAGCTGGTTGCTTGTGTCTAAAACCTCAAATAAATTCTTTTAACACCTACCTCACCTAGCTCCCTCTTCCCAAGCACTAAAACAAAATTCTTAGCCCTAACTCAGGTCCAACCTAGGGTTATAATTAGACCCCAAAACATGTTAAATCAACATTATAAACAACTCGTCACATACAACACAAGCAAAATGCAGAACCCTGATTTAAGGATGTTACAGTTTGGATGTAATCCATGTTCTTGCTAGTTAATCATGGGACCCCAAGGTGACATGGTTGATGGGTATGAGAATTATCGTAGCAACGGAAAAATATTTTTTCAAGGTTTTAATGCAAGACGCATGCATTATATTGCATTCTTAGTATGTTGCTGAAATGAAAAATATTTGCTTAATACAAAGATAGTAATTAGTGAAATCTTTATTTTTTTAGTTCAAATATGTTTCCTACTCCTCTTATATGCATTCTTACTGAGAATAAATTAAATGGGGATAACTTTTGAGAATGGAAACGGAACTTGCTGAGAGTTTTTAGCTGTGAGAAATACAAATTTGTTCTTAACGAAACATGCCCTTCTGAAGCTTAGCTCAAAGTGAGAAATCACTGGAGAGATTCTGACTTAATTGCTCGATGTTAAATGTTAACAAGCATGAGTAGTGTGTTGTAAAAGTAATATGAGAATTTTCATACAGCCAAAGCGATCATGAAAATTTCAGAGGATTTGCTCAGAGGCCAAGTCGCATTGGCTCGACAATCCGCTATTACAAATTTGATGAATTCTCAGCAGAAAATCGATACTCCGATAAAAGAAATATGCTTAAGCTTATGGGATTCTTTGCAGAATTGGAGAAAAATGGGGCTGAACTGGACGTGAACACGCAAATTGAAGTAGTGTTCAAATCCTTAACCAAGGAGTTTGCTGGTTTTAGGGCCGCTTACAACTTGGGGAATAAGACGTTTACCTTGACTCAACTCATGAAGGAATTACAATCTTATAAGTTGATGCTGAATAGTGGTAAGCCAGTTCAGGAGAAACCCGAGGCAATCTCAGCTATGGGCCCCTCATCCTATAAGGGGAAATAGAAAGGTAAAGGAAAGAAGAAATCTACTAAGTCTTCGGTTCCACCTCGTGTAGATAGGAAGAAGGCTAAGAAGTCAAAAGATATTAAAAAATCAAATGTTTCTTCTACAATAGGAAAGAGAATTTCAAATCAAATTGCAATGAGTATTTGGATTATCTAGTCGAACAGGGTAAATGTATAGAACTCTTTATGGTTGAAGCTTGCTTAGTGAAAGAATCAATTGACAACCGGGTTATTGATTCTAGATCCACTAATCATGTGTGTGTTTCTTTATAAGGGTTCAGCAAAACGAGAAGTCTGCATGACAGGAGCATCTTGTTGTGGACCAGAGATGGGAGCTATGTTTCAACCGAAGCAGTAGGAGAAGTTATTTTATATTTTGATTATTTTAGGAAGATTGTTTTAAAGAACGTGTTTTATGTATCTCATTTTAAGAGGAATTTAATTTATGTAGCATGTTTATTTTATGACGGTTATACCGTAACATTCAATAAAGGGATTGCTATTCACAAAAATTGTTCTTTAATCTATAATGGATGGATGGAAAAAAATCTCTACTTTATCAAACCAAAAAACTACTCGATGCTTCAAACTGAAATGGTGAATAAAAAGCTTCAAACTTCTCACTCTAATAAGGGGTACCTATGACATTTAATACTTGGTCATATAAACCAAAAAAGATTCAATAGACTCGTAAAAGATGGTCCCTTAAGTATGCTTAAGGAAGTTAGGACTTGTTTAGTAGTGCTTAAAAAAAGCACTCTTGGCTCCAAAAGCACTTTTGGAAGAAAAGTTGTACTAAACAAGTTGCTTTTGACTGAAAGTTTTGGCTTTTTAGAAGCACTTTTGAAAAACACTTCTGAAAAGAAGAAGTTAAAATTTTTAGCTTTTTCTTTGAAGTTAAAATTTTTAGCTTTTTCTTTCCCAAAAGCACTTTTGGTGCTTAATTACTTTTTCACCCATCCAATAATATAGTACTTT
This sequence comes from Gossypium bickii, assembly GCA_025503065.1. Classification (NCBI taxonomy): domain Eukaryota; kingdom Viridiplantae; phylum Streptophyta; class Magnoliopsida; order Malvales; family Malvaceae; genus Gossypium; species Gossypium bickii. The sequence goes on along the minus strand of CP106714.1, from coordinate 56,268,647 downwards.
CCTTTCTTCTTTTTTCTTGGCGTTTAATTACAAATGTGTTAAAATCATTAATTAAAAATAAAAAAATATTTTTTTAAAATAATACAAATGTGTTAATATCTAATTACAAATATTTAATGGTTATATTAAATATTTAAAATATAGTTTATATATTCTAATTAAAATTTATAAATAATTAATATTTATTGCTTAAAAATATTTAAATTTTATATTTCATATATTAAAATATTAACAAGTTATAATAAATTTTTTATATTCTTAATAAAATATAATAACATTAACTAATTTGAACATTAATTAAATGCATATTTATTACTTGATAATAACATGTCTAAAATGGATATTTTATTTCTCAAAAGCACTTTTTAGCAACTATGCTAAACACTCAAATCTTAAAACAAACTTTTCAAAAGTACTTACCAAAAGCACTTTTCCACAGCACCTTTCAAAAGCACTTTTCAAAAGCATTGTTAAACTAGCCCTTAGTCTTCCACAATGTGAATCTTGCTTGGAAGATAAAATGACTAAGAGGTCTTTTAATGTGAAAGGTACAAAGGCCAACCAACATTTAGAACTTGCGTACAATGATGTATGTGGTCCTATGAGCATCAGTGCTCGAGGAAGTTACGATTATTACGTGACTTTTATCGATGACTATTCTCAATATGGATAAGTGTATCTAATGCACTGCAAAAGCAAAACCTTTGATAAATTTCAAGAGTTTCGTGCGAAAGTGGAAAATCAATTAGATTTATCCATAAAGAATCGGTCTGATCGAGGTAGGGAATATTTTTCCGATGAGTTCTTAGGATACCTCATAGAGAATGAGATTTTATCCTAACTGACTGTGCTGATCACTCCACAGTAGAATGGCATAGCTGAGAAAGGGAATAGAACCTTGCTTGACATGGTTCGTTCAATGTTAAGCTATTCACAACTTCCTATTTCCTTCTGGGGATACGTAATACAAACGGCTTGCTAAATTCTGAATGATGTTCCAACCAAGTCTTCTTATAAGACACCTTATGAACTGTGGCATGGAAAGAAACCCGTTATAAATCACTTTAGAATATGGGGTTATCCAGCACATGTTTTGGATAAGGGTGCAAAGAAGTTGGATGCACGGACAAAATTGTGCATGTTTGTAGGATATCCAAAAGGAACAAAGGGCGGATTATTTTACAATCTGAAAGATAATACGACTAAATTTTCTACCCATGCTACTTTCCTCGAGGAAAGCTAAATGAATAACTTTAAGTCTCAATATAAAGTGGTACTCGAGGAAATTTAGGGAGTGGGAACAATCACCAAGTTCAATTCTCGAGAAAGTTGTAGAAAAACCTGCAAATGATCAACAACATGAAAGAGTTTCTAAGAAACCAGACTTCTTCATCTTGATGGTATTATTTATAATATGAAAGCCAATCATGAGGATGATGATCCACTCACTAACGAGGAGGCTATGTAGGACATTAATTCCAAGCTCTAGAAACTGGCCATGGATGCTTAGATGGATTCTATGAAATCCAATACGGTGTGGGAACTTGTAGACTTATCGATTGAGATTAAAACCATAGGGTGTAAACGGATCTACAAGAAGAAGAGAAATACAAAAAGGAAAGTGGAAACACACAAAGCTAGACTTATAAGGAAAGACTATACACAGAAAGAAGGCATCAATTACAATGAGACCTTTTTACCTGGTAGCCATGCTCAAGTCTATCCGCACACTCTTATCCATTATCGCTTCTCTCGATTATGAGATCTAGAAAATGAATGTCAAGACAACATTCTTGAATGGCTATCTTGATGAGACCATTTACATGGCTCAACTCACTGGCTATGTAATTAAAGGAAATGAGTAGAACATTTGCAAACTGCTAAGATCCATTTATGGACTTAAGCAAGTGTTCTGCTCATGGAATAAAAGATTTGATCAAATGATTAAGACTTTTGGATTTGAGAAAAATGCTGATGAACCTTGTGTTTATAAGTGTATAAAAGGATTAAAAGGTGATCTTCCTCGTTTTGTATGTCGATGATATTCTACTTATCAAAAATGATGTAGGAGAATTGTCATTGGTTAAATTGCAGTTAGCTCAATAGTTTAGCATAAAGGAATTGGGTGAAGCTAGTTATGTTCTTAGAATTCAGATCCTTATGGATTGAAAGAATAAATCGATAGCACTATCTCAAACTTCATATATCGGTAAGGCACTAGAACATTTTGCAATGACTGATGCAAAGCTAGGTGTTCAATATTAGGTTTTCATATTTCTTTAGATGATTATCCAAAGAAAGCAAAAGAAAGAGAGCGTATGAGTAAGGTTCCATATGCTTCGGTAGTTGGAAGCCTTATGTATGTGATGCTTTGCACACATCCAGATATTTGCTTCGCAGTAGGAATGGTTAGTCGATATCAGGCGAATCTAGGTCCCAGGCATTGGCAAATTGTAAAGCATATATTAAGGTATCTTGAAAGAACTAGGGATTATATGCTTGTATATTTTGGGGAGGACCTTACTCTTGTTGGATACACAGAATCAAACTTCCAAACCTGTAAAGATTCGAGGAAATTAATGTTGGGAAATGTATTCGTTCTAGGCCATAAAGCCATAGTATGGAGAAGTGTAAAACAAACTTACACTGTTGGCTTTACTATAGGGGCCGAGTATGTGGTTGCTTCTAAGGTAAAAAAAGAAGCAATATGGCTTTGAAAGTTCTTAATTGAACTTGAAGTTATTCTTGGTATGAGAAAAGCTATAACATTGTATTGTGATAACAGTGCTGCAATGGATAATACCAAGGAAATGAGAAGTCACAAGAGGATGAAACACATTGATCAGAAGTATCACTTGATACGAGAGGCAGTAGCTGAAAGAATTGTAGATGTGGTGAAAGTGACTTCTGAAGATAACCTTACGAATATGTTTACTGAGAATCTTATAACTAGGAGTTTTAAAAAAGACATTGCGGATATAGGAATGCAAAATATGACACATTTACTTCACTAGGGCAAGTGGGAGATTGCTGGGAAATGTTCCATATTGTAGTAAACATGTAACTGTTTTCTATTTATTTGAACGATGAATAAATAAATAAAGTTAATTTCATATTTCACTATTATGTCTTTTTTATTTTCTGTCTTTTATATTTTGCAAGCATAGCAAAATTGTGACAAGCAAATATTAGCTCATTGATTGTCTAAAGTTCCAACTGAAGATAAGTGCAATTGTAAAGAACATTTACATTGCAAGAAAGATAACTTACTTCAGTAGATAATCTAAATGAGTCCGTAATCTCGTGAAAGAACTAAAGTCAACAATTGACTCAAGTACTGAGAATGATTATTATGTCATCTACAATTCCAATTGAGGAGATGGCTAATCTTGGCTATCGGAGCAATTGACTCCACAAGTAGAGATAGATATATTCATTGGTAGAATGATACATTGTACTAGACCCAAGATGAATTAATTCTTAATCAGTTTATGATTTAATTCACTCAAGATGTTCATGGTGTGATTTACCTAAATCCTGAGTTAGTCACTGACCATGCGTATGCAACTCATGTGGATGATATAAGTGGAGGCTTGTGCTCTAAAGATGGTCGAGCCCATAGCCGGTATGTTGGGTACATGACTTGTGTATGGCATTGGTTTACTAGCAAAAGTGAAATTCATAGCTCAATTAAAGAGTTAATGATATCCTTTCATTGGCATTGTGTGGATTGATAAATATGGAACATGGCCACGGTTGCTCATTCTCAAACGAGCAATTTATCACAGTCATTTGTTGACAGTGATCATATTAATCCTTAAGGAAGACAGAATGGTGACAATGAGATAAAATAGGATTGTATTGAGTGAAATGATTTAAATCAAAGGAATCAATGATATCATATGAGGGTAACACATACATGAGGAGGTCATTGGACAAAGCAGTGTGATGAATTGCTTTCGTAAAGAGCATACAATAAGGAGTTTTTAATCATGGTACTTCTTGTGGACTGACTTCATGATTAAGTAATTGTGATTTATTGGAACGATGCTTTTGAACATAATTGCAATTACTAGAGCATAATTGTATATGTTTGATTGGTCCCTCTGCTAGCTCAACAAAAGCTCGATCGGACTGCATTAGAATCAGAAGTAAATTCTACGACTTTGAGAATAATTTAATTGAGTTGATTTATTCAATGTGGAATTAAATTAGGTAGACGTAAGAATTGTTCAACTAAAGAATTTGATTAAAGAATTTTATTAATTTGATCAAGTAACATTAAATTAATCAAACCAAGACCCAAAAACAGGTCGAACTGCGCACGGTATGTGAAACCGGGCCGATGGTCCAATAGGTGGCTAGACCAGACTGATTAGGTCGTCATTGACCCGGACTGAATCGGCTCAGGGTGTCGTAAGGGTGCCACACCTGCATCATCGGAAATGGTGGTGCCGATGGTTGCGACAACGACGTCCTTGTGGCCGACGGCAGTTGGTCATTAGTGGTTGAGCGATGAAAGAGTTACACTCCTATTAGGACTCTATTAGGGAATTTGATTTCAGATTAACTATTCAAGAAATAATATTATTTTAATATTTAATTTAATACTTATTTTAATAGTGTTTTTATTAATTTAATATTAAAGTGATTATCTTAATATTAAATTAAATTTAGCAAGATAAACATTATATTCTTTTAATAAGATTTAATATTAAATTTAATCTAATATTTATCTTGATAAATATTATATTAATTTAATATGAAAGCGATTAAGTTTAATTATATTTGAACTCTCTAAACTCTCCTTATATAAAGAGAGCCTTGGGTAATTATTTATACATACTTGAATTGAAAAGAAAGTTATAGAGAGAAAATTTATTGAAGAGATTATTCTAGAAAATTTATTGAAGAGATTATTCTAGAAAATTTCTAGAGATATTTTTCTAATTTACAACTTACCCAAAAGTTTAAAGAAATTTCAAAATTACCCCATTGGTAATTTTTGTGAAAAATTTTCTAATTCGAAGCGAGCCCACACTCGGCAGACGTGAGCTTGAGGATAGCAAAGAAGATTACTCAGTCGAAGCACCCATCCTAGACAAATCGAAAAGGTACAATTTTGATTAACTGTTTATTACTTTAGATATTACAACCAAGATCTTGTTTTGGAAAAATTTTAAAACTCTGGGATTTCCTAAACTTATTTTCCACTGCGTTTTACAAATTCAAACATCCATTCCACGGGCACACTCGATTTGGTAATGTTTCTGACTTCTACCGCTTCAATTTCCTGTATGTGTTTAATAGTCTGTTCAGCTATGCCTCTGCTTGAGATTTTTTCCATTCAATCCAATTGACCCATAAGGCGCAACATAAAAGATGACACTAGTGACTCGATCCTCTATGGAATACCCAGGTAAGCCACTCTCAATTACTTAGATTTGCTTTCGACATGACCTATTCAATATTTAAAAACCTTCATGCTTCAATTGACACAGGGGACGCTCTAAACACATGGGTTGTGGTCTCCATCCCTAGTTCACACCTTGGACAGATTGTGGTCATTCGAAGCCTTCGGTGATGTAGATTTACTAGGGTTGGTAGAAAGTTCCAGGATACTTTCCAAACTGTAATTTTATGTTTTCTTGTAAGCCTAAAGTTCCAATTTTTTTTTTTTTTTTGTAAAAGTCGATCATTTCTTTCTATAATTCAGTATTAGTTGGATGGGTAGTAAAATTAAGTAGAAGTTTGTACCCGTTCCTCAGTGAATACTCACCAAAGGCCTCCCTGCTCCATACCACCATATCGTCATGTTCTTCCGAGCCTAAAGGAATTTTCAAAATTCGTTTGGCATCCATCTCGAAAAAGGTATCCTCCACAACTGCAGTTTTCCATGTTCTGCTTCTACTGTCAATTAGATCGGACACCTTACTACTTCAAAATTTCTTGTGTACTTCCAAAAGTTCTAAGCAAATTCCAAGCATCATCATGCCCTCGAGAATAATGAGGCCCACAGAACACAATGAATCTCCATTGTCTGTTATAGTATAATTCCCAAACGACCACATCAACGTGATGAACTGAATAACTCTTAAGCTCAACCGTAATATTCCCTCTCTAAGCCAAACATAGCCCTCCTCTTGACCTTTCATCTGAAACCTCTATACCATTTAAAAAACCACACCTTTAGCGAACATACTCTATTCTCTTGTTAGTTAATTTAGTCTCCATGAAGGAGACAATCTGGGGATTATACATTTAATTTAGTCTCCATGAAGGAGACAACTCGGCCTAGACGTCATGGCCGAATCTGGTTGTGTTACGAAAGAAGGTTTTAAATATGACTGCTTTCTTTTTAAAATCATCGTAAATTGTTGTTACTTAGTAAGCCCGTTTGTTTGGAAAGCGTGTTGCGTACTTATTTAATTAAAGCCGTTGTATTTTGTAAACTGGGTTTGTTTTCTTGAAAATAGTTAGTTTCAAAAAAATAGTCGCTTTTATAAAAACCGTTTTATCAACCGTCATGCTAGAAAACCAAAATATAAATTCAAAACCAAAAACAGTCCCAAAAGTCCAGAGAGTAAGTTACACAAAACTCTCAAAGCAGAAATTTAGATAAGCTAAATTTAAGTAATTAAAGTTTTATAGAAACGTGGACACAACCGAGCTGCCGTCACACCGACCTGCCTAAGTCTGAGGGTTACCTAAAATTATCAGACATGCAAAAAGTGAGTTTTCTTTTAAAACTCAGTGTATAACCCATACGTATAAAGAAATTCAGATTTGATCACATGGCAAAACAGATACAAACATACATTTAATACAGATTCGTATAAGAATAGTACAAATGTAAATATATAAATCCTACTCCCATCCTCTACACACTAACTCCTACCATCCCAACACACCACGTAGGGTATACAACACCCACCCAGCCCTATACACCATATAGTGTCCTCACGACACGTTCCAGAACAATCATAACAATGCTGCCAGTATAATGGCTAACGCCTCACACAGAACACTTCCTCCACATAAAACATAACTCACCCCACAGTCAAATACAAACAAAATATCAGATATAACCGAATAACAGATACCAGAATATATATATCATGCGTGCTCGTATAACATATAATGAACATGCTTATACATAACAGATCATACATTTAGCATCACATTACATGCATTTAGGTGTTATTTACGTCAAAATCATACTAACAGAATAATAAATTTCATGCTTTAAAGCTTATATAGCACATACCGATCCCACAGAAGGCCCACAGTCAATCAGAATGACATGTACGACCCTAGGGAAAAATTCTAAAATTTGGACCCACATACCCGTGTGGCCCACACAACCTAAAATGGCCTTGCCCGTGTGGCCCACACGGCCTAAAATGGCCAACGCCATGTGTCACACATGACATACCACATGACTTGGCACATGGCGTGTGGCGTCGATAGGCCCCAATTTTGGCTTTCGCCATTCGCTATTTTTCGTGTTTCCCGTTACACACGTGGCTCGATTTTGAAGCGAAAATAACCACGAGACCTTCGAAATCTAGAAATAGTATCCCAACGATTAATTTAGTGCTCGATTTATGAATTCAATAAGAATAGATAGTGAATTTAACCTTTGAAACCCAAACAACGCACACGCATACTTATCGCCAATGAATAATAATCACACACACGAACTAGGTCGTTAGAGTAGAACCCAATGATTTTCAATCTTGTCCTGATCAACGTATCCACAGAAATTAGATTCCCAAACTACAACACAACTTGTCACTTTAAAAAGAACGACCCTAAACTAAACAAACTTACAAAATCCAAAAGTTAAAGCTAGGAAGAAAGTTGGGAAATCCAAAATTGCAGCGATTCAAATGAACAATTTGTGAACAGAATCAAAGGAAGAAGAAAAAAGGGATTTGCAAAGAAAAGAATAAAAGAACGTCAGGAAAAAGAGGAGTTTTGGGAAATAAAATATAGTATAAAATAAAAATAAATTAAGATAATAATCTCAACTCCCCATTACCCCACTAACAATCAAATCCCACCAAAATCGACCCATGATCCTCATCCAACTACCTCCAAATTTCAATTCTACCAAACCTCTACTACACTACTGGAACAAACATACAAAAACAAAAATTATTGCCAAACGCCCACTCAGGGAATCGAACACAAGACCTGGGGCCAAGCTAACATTTACCACTTGAACCAGCAGGCTCATTCTATATGATTTGACCGAACCCAAGACCTCAAACACACACACATCACTTAACCACTAAAACAAATACTTAATTATGAAAAAATTCATAAAAAATAGAATTTAATAAATCAGGGTGTTACATAGCCTGTGAACTCCCCAATCCACGAACATTTCAACTTAAAAAATTTCATTGCAACTGGACAACTTGCCTTTTGGTAGCCGCTGATATAAAATGGGTTTTCCCCACAGGTCTGTCCTCTCTAATCACAATTTATTTTTACATCCCTAATTCTATTTGGTTTTAGACGTTATGAGGCAAACTTGTGAAAAAAGGTTGTATTCTTATACCCCAACCATAACCAATTAGCTTTAGCCTTTTGTTCCCAAAACATTTTGTCTTTATCATTTTCCAAATTTAATTAGATTTTTGTGTCTATCAACTCCTCCAAGTTATCATCATCGCATTCCTTCTCCAATAGCTCCCCCAATTTATGTGTCAAATCATGTTTAATTCCCACCATTTTTCTTTAAATTAAATTCGCCCATCAGCTAACCCCTCCTTTAATCTATCCAATTTGCTCCATACATCTCTACCACCCTCTCCCTATAAACTTTTAACCTCCCCTTCGAACGATTCCTCCATAACCTATTAAGCTTCAAACTGAAATATTTTTAGCTTTTGGTTTGTCACTTCTTGCTCCAAAAGAACAATAAGGAGACAATGATTAGAATGCGAGTGTGGTAAATGTCTAACCTCCATATTTGGAAACAAAGTCATCATTCCCTCATTGGCCACTCCCCTATCTATCCTTTCTCTACTGTTTGTTTCTAGAAGATTACCCCTCTCCCAAGTAAACCCAGGCCCAGTATATCTTGCATCCATCAAATGACAAACCTGTAAGACTTCCCGAAACAATTCCATTCTCCTCTCATCCCTTGGTACACCACCCTTGTTCTCAAAAGAATACATAATTTCATTAAAGTCCCCATAAACCATCCATGGGTGATCTTGTGTACTTCTCAAAGTTTTAAGCAAATTCCAAGCATCATCTTGCCCTCGAGTATAACGAGCCCCATAAAACCCAGTGAATCTCCATTGGCTGTTATAGTATAATTCCTGAACAACCACATCAATATGATGAATTGAATAACTCTTAAGCTCAACTGTAATATTCCCACTCTAAGCTAGACATAGCCCTCCTCTTGACCCTTCATCTGAAACCTCTATACCATTTAAAAAATCACACCTCCAGTGAACATACTTAATTCTCTTGTTATTTAATTTAGTCTCCATGAAGGAGACAATCTGGGGATTATACATTTCCAGCAGATGTCAAATTCTCCTCATAGCCCATGGACTCCCCAATCAATGGACATTCCAACTTAAAATTTTCATTGCAACTGGTCAGCTTGCCCCTTGGCAGTCGCCGATATAAAAAGAGTTTTCCCCACAAGTCTATCCTCTCTAATCACAATTGAGTTTTCCATCCCCAAAATATCATAATCACCGATCTTGTAACACCCCAAACCCAGCCCAGTCGTTATGGCCGAATTCAGAAAGCTACATTAGCCACTGGAATGGCCCAGAAAAACTTTTTTGATTTCAAAAGTACTTTTTTTAAACCATTTGTGCAGTTCATTCAAAACTAGTAAAATCAAATGTTCAACTTTATTTTCAATTTCATTTCAAAAACCATTTGTCCACGAAAATGGCCAAAATAAACTTTTAGAATTTTGAAAATAATATTTTAATACTATTGGCTTATCAATTCAAAACAAATTAAATAAAGCGTTTATTTTAATTTCATAAAACCGTGAAAATTTCAAGAATCAAAATAAATAATATCTCAATTGTAAACATTCAATCATTTATTCAAAAACTATTTTGGATTTTCAATCATACTTCTAAATCATTTATCTTTTTATTCAAAATTGGAAAACTTGGTTATTCATCATTATATCGGGAATAAAAACATATTAACTTCAGAAATCAAATCTATTTAGAAAACTCATCTGTAAACATTAATAATTTTGAAAGCTAAGCCTAATTTTATTAGAAACTCATTTTTCATAAATGCAGTGGAAAAATATACTATTGACAGATTTTCTTTTAAAAACCAAGTTTCATAAGAAATTTTATCAAATACTAACTTATGCAGTTTGTAAAACCTAATGTCATGAATTCAAGTCATGCAAATCAGAATAAAATTCCCAAAGTAAAGTCTTATGCCACAGTACCATAATTTAACATAAAAAATCTCAAATAGCAATAAAGTCCATAAAAATCCAAATCATAAATAAAAGTCCATATTTATTTAAAAACCATTTTCGAGAGTATCACGGATGACCGCATTTGAGTCCTAACCATGAGGATTATCTGAAACACATAAGTAAAGTAGGTGAACTTCAAAGAGCCAAGTATGAGATCAACACAAATATAATTGCATTGTAACATCTTTAAATCGGGGTTCTGCATCTTGCTTGTGTTGCATGTGATGAATTGTCTATAATGTTCATTTATCATGTTCTGGGGGCTAGTTATAACCCTGAATTAGGCCTGAGTTAGGGCTAAGAATTTCATTTTAGTACTTAAGAGGAAGGAGCTAGACAAAGTAGGGTTAAAAGAATTTATGGGAGGATTTGGACACAAGAATGGGCTTGGAAAAGTGGCAAGGAGGCGCCACTTAGGGCCTTGAGAATGACGCCACAAGCAAGGGAAGGGAGCTTGGGTTCGAGCTGCAGAAACCACTCTTTTGCTATTTATTTTTGACGCCACAGGCAAGCAGAGGAGTGTTTAGGTGGGACTCTCATGGATAAATGAGGATTGGGTCAAGCAGGTTTGAAAAGATGGAAGGGAGAAAAATTTGGGGTTGACTCATTCAAATTTGTTTGAATGAGTGGATGGGAGAGCTTTGAGGAGGTTGGCCGAATTTAAACTCTAAGGGGGAGTAAGTGTAGTCGATTTGGGGAGCCTTTAGGTGGTGGCCGAATGTCTATGGTGGCTTAGGGAGTGTTTCGGCTAGCTTAGAGGGTCTTTTCTTCTTTTCGCATCTTGTGCTAAAACCGAAACACCGAAGTACTTCTCTTTTTCTTCTTTTTTGGCAACTTTAACTACTGGCCGAATTACCCTTTTGCAAGTTTTGCCAAAGTGCCGAAACTCAATACTCACACTTCTTTTCTTTACCTTTTTGGTCATTCATTGTTAGCCATATTGCCGAATTCACCTCTCTTCTTCTTCTTCTTATTATTTTGTTTAAAACCGAAACCACCATTGTTCATCTTCTCTTCCTCCTATTTTTGCTCAAGCCGAAACTTGACCCTCACATCTTCATCTCCATTCTATTTTTTTCTTTCTCTCAACTCCATTGCCGAAACTATCCTCTCTCATTTCACTTTTCTTTCCCCCATCTTTTCCGAAACCAAATCATCACTAAAGCCGAATACCTTGCCCAAAAGCCTTCTCTTCTTGCGTTTTCTCCTTTGCAGAATTCTTCATCTTCTTAGCATTATTCTTCTCCTTCTTCTATTATTATTTGGTTAAAAAAAACCGAAATCTTGTTGATCTCTTCTTGGCCGAATGCTTCTAGTGTTTTTCCTTTCTCTTCTCAAGTGATCTAGCCTCCATTGAAGTGCTGAAATCAAATTCTCTTCTCTTTAGTCATAGCCGAATCTTTTGGTAAGTAGTTTCTCTTCTATTTTTTCCCCTCTAGCATAGATCTATATTCCAAATGTCATTTCGTTTTATGTTGATAGCCGAAACTCCTATCACCAATAGGGGGTGCCGATCTTTGGTGATTAGAAGCCGAATTCGTCATTAAGGGAGGGCTATAGCCGAATACTATGAATCTCCAGGATTTGGTGGTCGATCTAGGTAAGGTTTTAACATTTCAAGATCCGTTTCTTAATCGTTCAAAAGCCGAAGGCTAATCGTTTATGTGTATTAGTGTGGGGCCGATTGCAAGGGGGACTCATTGTGTGGCTTCGGGATTTGGTTGGAAACCAAATAGGCACTAAGGTAAGGAATTGTCTTCATGCGTTGTACTTTCAGGATTTTGTGGATAAGCCGAATGGCTTTAGATCTAAAAGTATGTGTTGGCCGATTGTAGGAGGAAAACAACATCTCGAGATTTTGCTAGTTTCATATAGTTTCAGGATTCTTACTTAGATCTGCGATTAGACAGGTGTGTAAACGCTTACACACTTTATTAGTATAATAATGCTTATTATGTTACTGTTATAACCATTGGCATTAGAGACTTTGCCTTGTGGGCATGAGCTTGGAAACCGGGTAAGTCCCCTGTTATGTGATTTTTGGTATACATCATCATGATCTGTTAAATGCTATGTTATATGTTATTTGCATGATCATTCGATATTATGACACGTATGTTATGAACATGATGATGGGTTGATGAGAGGAGGGGGATGATTTATTTGGACTGTCACCAGTGGTTTTGACCACAAGATGGGTTGGCCCCATCATTTGATTTGTGACTACGGTCACCAGTGGTTTTGACCACACTATTATTATTATTTGTGACTAAGTCCCAGTGGTTTTGACCACCAGTGGTTTTGACCACACTATTGATATTTGTGACTACGGTCACCAGTGGTTTTGACCACACATGGATTATTATGACTCGTCCCAGTGGTTTGGTACCACAGTGGGTTGGCCCCACATGATATATTACGGGATTGTCATCAGTGGTTTTGACCACACGATGGGTTGGCCCCATCACTTGATTTGTGACTACGGTCACCAGTGGTTTTGACCACATCGATATATATTTGTGACTTCGGTCACCAGTGGTTTTGACCACCAGTGGTTTTGACCACACGGGGTAGATAAAGGAGATCGGATGGTTAGGTTATGGGGTTGCATGATTTGCATGTTTTGCTAATGAACTGTGTAAGTGGTTGAATTATCGGGTTGGGGATTTATACATTGAGTCTCGACGACTCACCCCTTCCCTTATATTTTGCAAATGAGGCATAGATCGCGGATATGGAGCCGAGGAGGACTCAAGGTGGCCATGCATCTTAGTTGGTTTTGATTTTAAACTGCTATTTCAATTTTAGAAATTTTCCTTAAATTTGGTTTTGGTTTTGTAATAAGGCCGCTAAGTTTATTTTGGGTTTTGTTATTATTTGCTTTTATTCTGCCTATATTTTACATATGTTGGATTTATGGACTTGATAAAATTAACCGGAAAAAAGCAATGCTTTCTAAACTATATCTCTTCGGGTTTTCAAACGTTACCATTGGGTAACAAAGTTCACAAGATAATAAGGTAACTTGGATGTTTTTATAACTCAAATTTTCAAATCACTTTAAAGGCAAAGGGTTCTAAACTTGATTTTACTTATCGCGTTCAGTTTTAATAAGTATCCAATGTTTTCTATAATCGGCAATCACAAATGGGTTTTAATCACGAGTCTTCCAAGTATTACGACAACTACTAGAACAACTTCAACTTTAATTATTATTGAGTTTTCTAAACCCTAAAATAAAACAAGAGTCTTCTTTAAAGACTTTTCCGACAAACTTATGATTTTAAAATGTTTTCACTCCGTAACATACCAGATTCGGTCGTGGTGTGTTGACCGGGTTTGGGGTGTTACATGCATACATATCGAAATATCAATCTCAACATATCAATCATTATAATAATCACAAGTTCTAACACTGATATTTATGCATGAACATGTCGATGCATATTTTAAAACGATGCACATATTATAAAATTTCCTACCCATCTCCACCACACACCAATATCGAGTTCCCCAGAATTCGTCCATCTGAAACACCATTTGTGGACAAGCCACCACTGATTTGCAAATAAACTGCCACTGATAACACTTTGTGGACAAGCCACCACTGATATGCAGATATACTGTCACTGAAACACATTGTGGACAAGCCACTACTGATTTGCAGATAAATTGCCACTTACTTCCACCTTTCATGAAATCTCACGCCATGCATGTGATATGGCAATTTTGCTTTTTAACACATATGAATCACTTTTACACTTACGCATGTAGACATGCTCACATAATCACATATCACTTAGTAATCGCATTAACATGTTTAACATGATTTTCACATTAGATCACAGATCTCAATATTAGCATACTCATTTGTAAATATCCCATGTTTAAATCATCAAACGTATCACATAAGTCATGCATCACATATCATGAGGATAAGATCTACACATACATCATTATCATAGCAATAATCACATTATATATCATGCATTTCATAAAATCTACTCGGTTAGAGTCACTTACTTAGATACCTTTTGATGAGTTTTTCAACTCCTCTTTGAATACTTAATGTACTCACAGTTAATTATAATTAAATTATTAATATACTTTGAAACATTCGGTTTAGGAAAAATCCCTTCTAATAATAATTATAAAAAGAAAAAAAACAATAGAAGAATGAAGGCTTTTGACTTTAGCTTTGAAAGAAAAGAGAAAAATGATGGCTTTTAATAAAATAAAAAAGAAAAAGGGTTAGTGTTAGAGTTAGGGTTAGGTGTAAAAAAGAAAAGATAAATGATGATGATGTTGAAACTAACGAAGGAGATGGAAAATTTGGGTGAAAACAACTAAGAATATGAAAAACCCAAATAGCATTTTTGTTACGTGTAAAAAGTTATAAAATAATTAAATAAATTTTGTAGTTGTGAAGGTTTAAATTTGTTAAATTATTTAGAATTAAAATGTAATTGATAGAATGTATAGGTGTTGAGAATTAAAAATGTTATTGTACTAATTAAAAAAAAAAGTCATATCATCCTTTTGGTGGATAATCTAATAGAGGATGAGTAAGACAAAATCAATCGAAAACTTTAGTGATGAAATTAAAAATTATTGTAATTTGATGACCTGAATAGAAATAAGCTAATAGTTGAGTAACTAATTATAGAATTTACCTAAATATTTTTACCAAATTATTTAATTAAAATAAAACAATTTCAGATAATATATATTTAATAATATTTTTTGAAAATTTCTCTTGGTTAAATATAAAAGATCATGTGATTGTCCCAACATTTTTTTTTACAATATCCGTTTCTAATTGGACTAAAAACCTTAATATTTTTTTACCCTTCCTTTCCCTTTTAAAAAATTAGCTAATTAGAAATTTAAAATGGCAATTCAAAGCTGCTGTCTACTATTTCTTTGGATTTTGCTTAGCTTGTTATTATCGGTTAGTGCTTCGTCTTCTTCCAAATTCATAAATTTATGTGTTTTATTTTGATAAATTTTTTGACACCATATTATTAATTTTGTTGTTTATTGTCTAAAATGTGAAGTATAAGTAAGAATATGGAATCACATAAAAGATTTGGGCATGAGAATAATAATCCGAGTATTATAGATTTTAGAATTATTTTATTTTTATTAATTTTATTTAAATATTATTTTTTAAAGATATTTATTAAGAATTAAATTAGGATTAAGTTTTATCAATTATATTTTATTTAAATAAATATTTAATTTTATGTCTAAGAGTTTATTTTGGAGTAAAATATTGGAAAAAGTTTCAGACTAAAAGCTGAAATTAAAACACAGACTTCTTTGGCTTTAGGAAGTATTGAAAAGTTCATTTTTTTTTCCTTTTTAATTTTGGATTTGACGCCAACAGCTGGTTCCATTCTTTTTTTTTTTTCATTAAATTTTATTGATAGCTTAGATAGGAATTATGAGTAACTAAATAATACTCTAGCCAAAGTTTTAAGTTGTAATTTTTATTTCGATATTCGTTTTTTTAAGAGATAGAATCGTCTCATAGTATTGTTTTTAGCATTTTTTTTAGAAGGATCCCCTGTATGGTGTTGGGAATGATACACTGATACAGAATGAGTGTGAATGCGGAAACGAATCGTAAAGTTTGTTCAAGTTATGGATTTGACTTAGGGCTCTAGATATTGAGAAAGAAATTTAGATTTTGACACAACCTGAAATGCAATCAAATCTAATTCAAATAAAACAATTAAAATAAATAACTAAGATAATTAAAATAGAACAATAAGGAAGAAAATAAATAAGATAGATGCATCATTCCCCCCTTCCTCATGAAGATTTTTCCCTGAATCTTTAGCTGTACAAAAAGAAAAAGGATTAAAATAAAGAACAATAAAATGAAAAAGATACTTACCTAAGTTTTCTTGTGCGCCAAAACTATCTCCAGGATCAAAGACATTATGTTGATCCTTCAAATCAGCTTCGATGATGTATGCCTCTTTAAAAACTAGGTATCAACATTAAAAAAGGAAGTGTTAGGTACATGAGTCTTCAAGTAAAAAATAACCTATAACTTTCTTTAAATATGCATGGCCATCCATAAGAATTTCTAACGATGGGTCAAGAATTTCACATAATTATAAAAATCAAGAAGTTTAATATT
Organism: Gossypium bickii; assembly: GCA_025503065.1. Taxonomy (NCBI): domain Eukaryota; kingdom Viridiplantae; phylum Streptophyta; class Magnoliopsida; order Malvales; family Malvaceae; genus Gossypium; species Gossypium bickii. Next base: position 56,252,004 of record CP106714.1, on the reverse strand, counting down.
ATTATGTGAAAAACCATCATTAAAGGTCAAGATAGAAAATTTTATTGCAAGAGAAAATCTATAAAATTATTTAACAAACCTATTCAATGCAATAGAATTATTGTTTTTAACATTTACAAATTTAGATAAACCCATAAAATCAGTTGAACTTTCAAACCATGATGTAATGAAATTTGACCAACGAAGAAACATGTTGTAAGGAAATATTTTACAAACAAAATCAATAGCATACTTATCAAAAGCATTCAAGGTATGCCTTCTTAAATTAATTTCTATCGTCTCTTTACTTTCGTTACCTTGTAGCACTTGTGGGGAATTATCAATATTTAACTTGTCTTTTTCTCAATAAAATCGTCTATCAATGGTAAAGTAATATAATTGGAAGTCCGTCAATGGATCCTTGAAATCCTATAATGAAGAAACACCACTAAACAAATTTGAGTTACGGTTAGTTAAAACATAATCACTCATCACTTTTGTATGGGTATTTTCTTATTTTTTATTTTCTTTTTCCGCTTGAGAACTCTCCAATTTTACTTCATATGGATTTTCACTCACTAAATTTGGACCATCAAATAGACTTTTAATACTCAATGTCTCTTTTCTCTTTCTTTTCACATGATTCTTCCTCACTTCCCATAACCTCCTTATATAACTTCATCATCTTGATTTGATCATTGTGAACATCTTTCAGATCCAAAGGAGCTAAAATGCACTTATTTCCAAGGAAAACAAGGGAATATAGATTTAATTTACCATGATGAACAACATCACGATCATACTATCATGGTCTACCAAGTAACAAGTGGGCAGCATGCATAGGGATGACATTACACCAGACATCATTAATGTAAGCCCCAAGTTTAAAAGTGATCAAGCACTGTTTTACCACACGAACCTTCAAACCTGAAGATGGTATGGCGTAGGATATTTGCTACATGGAAAAGCAAAATAGTCCACAAGGTAGCTGCTCACAATGTTAGCACAACCTCCACTATCAATGATAAGTGAGCAAAGTTTACCTTTAATCAAACATCTCGAATGGAATAGATTAGTCCTTTGAAGATCATGATCATCCCTCAATTGGATGTTGAGGGTGCTCCTTACAACTAGGCAACGAACATCATTTAGTGGTTCCACCAACTCTTCTTCACCATAAAACTCACCTCCATTATCGACATCATTAATTAATTTGTGCATATATGGATCTGTTTTGTTTGAATCAGAGGTATTTTAACAACCTATTTTTAGTGATACCAAAAATAGTGGTTTTGGGACCACAATTCCGATAAGAGAGTTATTATTTTATTATTTATTTAAGGTCTATGGGATTATAGTACGGTAGTATTAAAATTTTGTTAAGAAATTTCATTGTTTAAATGGTTAATTAGGTGAAAAGGACTAAATCATAAAAAGTGTAAAAGTTGAGTTCTAATAGCTAAAGGAGTCTAATGGTCATGAAATCTTAAATTAAAGGACTTGAATGGTAATTATACCAATTAATGAATTAGTGGATATTCATGGCATGGTTTTAACTGAATTTATGAAAGATTTTAAAGGTTATAATGGTAATTGAACAATTAAACTTAAAGTAATTTGTTCATCTTCTTCAAATGTTCTTTCCATCAAAATTTGAAGAAAGAAAAGCCATTTTTAGGGTTCTTAGGTCTAGCTACTTCAAGTGTGTGCATGTAAGTGATTCCGAGCACCGTTTTTAATGATTTTTATGTTTTCGTGATCGTTTTAGCTTAGTCTAGCTAGCCCAGGGATTAATTTGTAAAATTGTTAAAGGTTAAGGGTTATTCCATGAATGTTCTTGAATGGTTTTTGATATTCATTGATAGATTATGAATCTTTTTTGAGAAATAAACAAGTTTTGTTAAGTGATTTTTGATGAAATTGCATTTAGGGATCTATTTGTGAAAATAGTAAAATTTCATGTTAAATTTATGAAATGATGGTTTAAATGGGTTAGTATAAGTCCCTAAGAAATTTAGCTAGCTTGAATGGATGATTAAAATGGTTAGATTTCAATTTATGAGCTTGAGGACTAAATTGTAAAAAGTTAAAATGTTAGGGGTAAATTGGTAATTTTACATAAATATGAAATGTGGATTAAATTGAATACTAGAAGTATTTAATTGATTGAAATTACCTATTTAGATCAAGATAAACTGCGTTCAAACTTAGATCGAAGAAAGGCTAAAGCTTCGGATTAGTTCGACCTAACTTCTACGCCCCTAGTCATTGAGGTAAGTTCGTAAGAACGACTATAATGTTAATTTTATTTAAATTGGATGTTTAATATGTTACTTTTAATGTAAATGGATCGATATATAAATGTATCAATGCTTTGACGAATTGACGGATATTGAGTCCCGGTTGAACCTTAGGAATTCTTAGGATACAAATGACATGTCATTAGGGATTTTATGTTTCAGGTGTTGGTCTTGAATGTCCTACTGATGGCTGAGGTCCTTCATTTGTTGTGGATTCTCCACAGCTCGTGTGAGTTGCATCGTGTAGCTTACGTTCCGACCTACAACTCATGTGATTAGGCCTACTTCTCAGCTCGTGTAAACAATGATGTAAATGAAACGTTACAGTTATATGTAAAAGGCACACTTCATGTGAAATTTCCCGAGTATCTGATGTAATTCTAGATGGTTCAACGGGTATGAAAAGGAATGAAATGGTAAATGTTCAAATAGAATGTGTCATGAACATACGAAAAGGAATTATGAGCTAAATGATGAGATTATATGTGCAAATCTACTTGTTTATGGATGAATTGATTTGAACCATGTACAAGAGTAGTAACTTGGGATTTTGATGATGCTGTATAGGCTTATGCCAAGCTTATGGTTTTGGTTGATTTTATACTTATGCTTTATATTATGCAAATGAAATCGTAAGTTATGTTATAGTTTATACGAGCTTACTAAGCATTCATTGCTTACGTAGTTGTTTCCCTCTGTTTTATAGATTATTGGAAGCTCCATTTGGTTAGAAGCTCGTCGAAGATCTATCACACTATCCAACAAATAATTTGATAGTTTTTGACCACTTTGGCCAAGGTTTATAACGAAACGTATAGGGTGGTTTATAATGGTGCTTGATGAATATGTAAAAGATAATTTGGTATGTTTGTGCCTTGATGTTTAAGTATGGTTGATAGGCTTATAATGCTTGTTTAGGTTAGTCCTTTTGGTCACTTTTGGTAATGGATGTGTATGACCTTTCGGTATGATGATGTCAGCTTGGAAATGGTCAATTTTTGGTATTTTTGCTAAGTAGTTGAATTAGGTCATGATGCTTGAAATAAGGTAATGTTGACTTGATTTGGCATATTATGTTTTAGTATATTTGTGGTGCCTTTGAATGGAATGTTGGTTAGGTAATTTAGGTTGTTTGAATGGCTTATTTATACATGTTTGAATGGTGTTTGAAACTCATGAATGTGCGTTTAAATGGTTGGAATAGTTATGCATGAAATGGTTTTAAAATGTCTTGATTTTAGGTAAATTTTGGGTTCACACGGTCTGAGACACAGGCATGTGGCTCAACCGTGTGAGACACATGGCCTGGTGACTTGGCCATGTGTCATTTGCACATTTTTAAGGTTCAATTCAGTGAGTTACACGACCTAACACACGGCCTGACACACAGACGTGTGACACGGGCGTGTTGTAACACCCCTTACTTGTATTCGACGCCAGAACAGGGTACGAGGCATTACCAGACTTAAACACAAGCAACCATACAAACTAAGACATAATTTCCATCCAAATTTAAAACTTTTCACATACATCCATATCGTCCCTATATCGAGCCTACGAGGCCCAAAAAATACAGTGGAAGTAGTTCGAGACTAAATTGAGAACTTTAGAAAATCATACAACACATAGAAAATTTTTCATGGAAATAGGGCCACACGTCCGTGTGGTCCAAGGGACACGCCTGTGTGACTCTTGGACACGCCCGTGCTACAAGCCGTGTTCAAAAGAGGGAGCTCTCTGACTTATGCCACACAGTCGTGCCACATGCCCGTGTGCTAGGCCGTGTGCTCGACTTAATTCCCATAATTTTTCATAAAATAGATGCAGACTTCACACGGCCAGGGCACACGCCCATGTTAGAGGCCATGTCATCCACACGACTAAGACACACACTCGTGTCTCTGCCCGCGTGGTCAATTCTAAGCATTCTGTTTTGCAACAATTAAGGTGTAGGAGACACAATGCTGGAACACACGCCCATAGGGCAAGCCGTGTGTCACACACGGCCTAGACACACCTGTGTGGACAAAATAAGGTTATTTACCAAGCCATTTTTTTACCCTTCCATGCACATACCTTCACAACAAAACATAGCACCAATCCAAGCATATACATTCAACCAAATCAGCCCGAACCAAGACATCAACACTCATTCATATGTTACCATCTATCACATACAACTATCACATACTTATCAACTCAAACCATGCAAATTTCCCACATCCATAAAAAGCATCATCATATGCATATATATATATACTTAAACCAATTTTATCCAATTTCAATGGCCATTTACAAAATGAATTATCAACCAACATAATCCAACACTCTTGGCTAATCAATTATGACACATAACAAAATGACAAAGTCCCTATACATGCCATAACTCAAAACACTTGAATTCATTGGTACCAAAATAATCGTGTAGATAGTCTGAATGGATCTCCGACAGTTTTTGATCCCCGAGCTGGCTTGGCGACTCTATAAGACAAGGGAAAAAGAAAGGGGAGTAAGCTATATAGCTTAGTAAGTTCTTATGCAAATAAAAAGCATTATAATCACACATGTATTATACAAATGAACATGATAAACTTGGCATAAATAGTATCAAGATCTTCTAATCATAACTTACTCATTTATAACCTTACCGAGGGATTCATCACATATCGAGCTCATTACTAAATGAGTTTTACGTGCGTACCTGTACCAACTCGCAACCTAATCATAATCTTTCACAACTTTGACATACTCATTGAATTTCCTGTTGAATCACTTGGAATATTAAAGGATACTCGGGACATCTCTCACACACAGAGTACCATACCAATGCCATATCCCAGATATGGTCTTACATGGTATCTCGTATCGATGCCAATAGTCCAGCTATGGTCCTACACGAAGTCTCATATCGATGCCATATCCCAGATATGGTCTTACACGAAATCTCAATAACCCTAATGTCATGACATTTGTATCCTAACTATTCCTAAGGTTCAACCGGGATTTCTCGCTTGTTGAACTTTGTCGATTACATTCGAAGAGTAAATCACAATTCATACAATATTAAAGTAATTAAAGCATAAATAACAATGCATTATTTACATACGAACTTACCTCGGTACAAAAGTAGTATAAATGGGACATAATCGTCAAATACTTTGTTTTTCCCCCGATCTAGGTCTGAACCTCGTTTCTCTTGATCTATAATAGAAAATTTAACTCATTTATTATTCACATTATTCAATTTAGTCCAAAAATCTTATTACGAAAAATTACATTTTTGCCTCTAAACTTTGACATATTTACATTTTGGTCCCTAGGCTTGTAAAATGAAATGTGTTCAATTTCTTTAATAGCCCACAATTTCCATTAAAACACACTTTTACTACATATTTTATAACTTTTACAAATAGGTCCTTTTAAGCATTTTCATCAAAAATCACTTAGTAAAAGTTCTTTATCTAACATTAAACATTCATTTTCTACCATTAGACATAAAAATACAAAAATGTCTAACATGGGTCAGACCCAAGACCTTGATTATTTCTTAAATTAATGGTAGAAATAGATAGATTAGATGATAACGACTTTAAAAATATAAGAGCATTAAAAACGGGGCTAGGATGTACTTACAATCAAGCTTGGAAGTTGAACAAACCGTAGCAATGGTGACCTTCAAATTTTTGGCTATGGTGAGGAAGATGGACAAGAATTTTGACTTTGTTTTCCCTTTTTATTCATTTATTTACCAAAATGCCCTTCACTTAAAACTTTGAAATTTTATCTCACCATGCCCAATTTTGTCCATTAATTCATCCAATGGTCTAATTACCAACTAAGGACCTCTAATTTCAAATTTCATAGCAATTAGACACCTCTAGCATGTAGAACTTTTTACAATTTAGTCTTTTTACTAAATTAAGTGCCCAAACGTCAAAAATTTCGAACGAAATTTTCACGAAATCATTTTGTAAAACTGTAAATTATAGAAATGTAATAAAAATAAATTTTTCTACGACGGATTTGTGGTCCCAAAACCACTGTTCCGACTAGATAAAAAATGGGGCTGTTACATGTGTGACATGGTCGTGTGACCCTACTCAGTGAGTTACATGGGTAAGGACGCGGGCTGGGACACAACTGTGTGTCCCTATTTTGAAAGTTACACGGCCTATGGCCATGTCACACGGCCGTGTGACCCCTATTTTACATCTTTTTCCCAAACTTCATGTCTTGTTTCAAATTAGTCCCGAATTGCTTCTAAGCTATTTTTAAGGTCTTGAGGGCTTGATTTAGGGACAATATGCTTGTTTACGTATGATTTATGATGTGATTAAATTATTGAATGTTATAATGTTTGAATGTTTTCGATTGTATAGTAATGCTCTGTAATCCTACTCCGTCGATGGAGACAGGTTAGGGGTGTTATAGGTATACTCACCATCTTCTTTGATCAACAAAAGTCTCGTATTGGCATAATCATGACTATAGTGCCCGCGCCCTTTGCACTTAAATATTCAAATCCATGACCTTTTTGTTGTTTTGGTGAAGAATTAGTAGAAGTGGGCTTTTAGAAGATGTAGAAGAAGGTTTTGTAAGAGCCCCACTTTTACATTCAAAAGGTTTAGTGTGATGCACAAAATGGACGAGATTGACATTGTTGAAACTGGTGCTCAATCTAAATTGCCTTGCATATAGCTTCATCAAGATCAATATAGGTTTGAAGATTAAGAGCATTGGTTATCGAAACATTCAAGCCATCCACAAATCGCACCATAGTAGTCTCTTCATATTCTTGGACATTTGCTCTATGCATAAACATCTCCATCTCCTTAAAGTACTCATCAATAGATCGATTACATTGAACAAGGCGTTGAAGTCTTCGTTTAATAACCCGATAATAGCGAGGTGGGATAAAATGTTTTCTCATGATTTGTGTCAACTCTTTCCATAAATCAACATCTCGTTCATGATTCCTTTGGCGATTCAACACAGGTTGAGTCACCAACTCAATGCATAATCCGAAAATGCCAATGCAGCCAATGGAACTTTCTCCTCCTCTGGACATCTATAACAATGGAACATGATCTCAATTTCAGCCTCCCAATCATAATAAACATCTGGATCATACTTTCCTCAAAATGGTGGAATGTTGATCTTTGGTTTAGCTACAGAAGGCTGGCCTCGATCAGGAATACCCAAAGTTTCATCAATGTGACGATACCCGCATCTACCAATGTTAGAACGAATCTAAATTTGTACATTGTCCCTATCATTATCACTATCATGAGCACGAGACCGCCGATTCGAAGAAGCCTCTAAACGAGCAACAGCTTGAGTTTGAGTTAGCATTTGAATTTGATTGGTAAGCTGATTAAAGCTTTCTTTTTGTTCTATTTGATACTTTGCAACACCCTTACCCGAGTTCTACCCCAGAACCGAGCCCGAGGCATTACCGTAATAAAACCAATTGATAGCCTCTTAGGCACATCGTAACAACTCTCTTAAGTCACCTCAACAACCTTAATATTGACTTATGAGGCCTCACTCATACGTACGAGGGCTCCGAGACTATATCGAAACTTTTTCCAATCTTAAAAATTTTCTTTTTTGTATAGGGTTAACACGCCCGTGCAAGAAGAGACACGCCCGTGCATAGACCCACATACCCATGCTCCACAACCGTGGTGAATACTGACTACATACACACGGCCTCAAAACCTAGTCACACGCCCGCGTGGCTAGCCCGTGGCCAACATTGATTAAACTCGCACGGCCTATGCACACGCCCATGTGGCTAGTCCGTGGTCTATTTTGACTTAAAATGTTAACCTGCAGGGGACGCACGGCCAAGTCACACGCCCATGGGCTGACCATGTGTCACACATGGTCTAGACACACGCCCATATGCCTATCCACATGGACAAGAAAAAAGCTATGTGCCAAGTTCCTTTCACCCCTCTAGCATACACAATATTCATTCATTCAACACATCCATAATCAACTCAAATTGAAGTGTAATCTCACATAGATAACTACAACCTTTTCATAAAATAAGCTAGCCAACCACTATGGCATTATACAAAATAGACTATCCATCTAAAGGCCAACACATCTTAACCATTTACAACAAAATTCACTAACTTGTCTAGCCTCTATACATGCCATATACAAAACATGGAGTCTCATGTACCAGAGTGTATTGATAATATGGCTGATCTTCCAATTGATCCTTGTATCTCGATTCAACACTTTTACTTTATAAGACAAGGAAAAAGAAAGGGAGTAAGCTTTGAGCTTAGTAAGTTTACACATAAACAATTAAGCATCATAGTATAAGCTAAAAAACAATTAGCATCATACTAACATATAATGTACAACAATGCTTACTCTTTCTATCCCTTACCATGTAACACCCCAAACCCGGTCCATTTAATCCGACCGAATTTGGAATGCCACTGCGGAACACTTTCGAAAAATATTCTTACTTAAAAGATAAACCGTTTAAAATTTGTTTCCTTTAATAAAACAACTTCGTGACTTGTAATATTCTAAGTAAAAATCGAAGTTTGTTATAAACATATCGGTTTCAAGCTTTATTGAGAAAATAAAACCATTTGAAATCATAAACATATCGGTTTCAAGCTTTATTGAGAAAATAAAACCATTTGAAATCAATCTTTAATCATCCTTCCATAATAGGGCATAATAGTAACGATACTTAACAAATGAACTGAAACACTTTAGTGGGCCTTATTACAATACACGCTTAATCAAAATACGGAAAATATAATTATTTAATTAATCAAATAAAACGTCCCTTTTCATAAAAGTCCATTTCCTCATGGCCACCTTTGTATCCTCTCCGACCCGGTCCAAGCTTTACGCGCCACCTGATTTTAACGAGATTCTGATTTATCGATTCTAATATCAACTAAAGTCTCGAAAGCTTCTGTTTCTTTTATCATTTAGCCCCTAGCTTATTTCGATCCCGAAACACTACTTGCCTTGTTGTTCAAAAATCCGAGAGCTCCCTTAAAGATTCCTTCCTTCAACTAGATGTTCAACAACCCGAGAGCTCTCCTATAGTCTCCTTCCTTCACTCAAAAGCAAAAGCTCGATGGTCCTATTCTAGAAGAATCGGCCACACGAAATGGGTAGAGATTTAAAGTTGAAAAATAAAGAACCAAGGAGAAAGGTCGAAAGATTTGGCAATAGTGACCAAAACATTTGGTTAACAACAAGGAAGGAACACAAGGCAAGCAATATTTGCTAGCCGAAAATACTTTCTAGCCTCCTCAAAACCAAAACTCAGTCCTTTCTTTCTCCCCTTTTTGTTCAAGCATCAAGTTGGTAAAAAGAGAGAAATCAACAAGGAAATTTGACACTCCCATGCTGTATTCTAAAAATCGGCCATACACAAAAAACAAAGAAAGGAGGACAAGAAGGAGACATTCGGCCATGCTGTTCCTAAGGTATCATACATTCGGCCATTACCAAAATGGAGGGAAGGAATGAAATTTTAGCTAAGTTTACTAAACAATTAGCCGGCCATGCCTCCTCTCTTTTCCCCAAGCTTCATTTCCAATTACCAAGAACATTGATTAATCATTATTCCATCAATAATAAAATAAAAAAAACCAACTAATTCTTAACCTCAAATGGCCATACATTCACAACCCCTATGCCGCACATGCTTCCTTCCCAAATGCCAAGACCCAAATTTGCATAAACTAATAATAATAAGTATAACTCATCCTTTAAAATACATTATTTATTCCTTCACCTTACCATCTCTTGATAAAATAAAAGATCAATAACCATTTCTCTTTTTACCAAACCAAGGCCGGCCATCTCCCAACATTCTCATCACTTATTCATTATTTATATACATTAAAATAAGCAAACAACAAATACCAATAAAAGTTATTTAATCCTTATTCCATACAACACCATTTTCTATACAATAAAATAATAACCATCATTTATCAATAATGAAATAAACTAACTCATCCTTTCATATTCAAAATAATAATATTAATAATATTATTATATATATTATCCCATTATCCTAAGTGAACAATTAAAAATAAAAATAATGGTTTAAGCCCCATACTTTCCAAAACAATTAAAATAAAAATAAAAGAAGAGGATCCTTTGCTTCATGCGTGGTGTCTTTGCATGCGTGCATGTTGACATACATTTAATGCCCATGCAAATTTCTTATTCTCACGCTGAAAAGGCCAAAATAGAAACCCATGTGCAGCCCTGTCTGTCTCGAACCCGAGACACGGAGAAAAGTCCTCAAGCCCCACCACTCGGCCCGTGTGCGTGTTTCATGACATAAGCGTGTTGCTTTTTCTTTTAAACCTTACTTGGCTTGGCTTCCTCATTTTAGCGCTAGGAACCGAAAAATAAAAACATCCGTGCCCTTAATAGGACTCGAACACGAGTCCTCGTGGTAGCCTTCATGCATAAACGCCTTAACCACTCTGCTAAGTGGTTTTATGCGACATGAACCTCGCATAATTTCTTTTAAGGCCTCTTTCAAAGCAGCGCTCTTTTTCAAAATAAAATGCTTATGCCGCACACGAGACTCGAACCCTTGACCATGCTTGGCGCCGAATCTTAAGTGGCACACGGAAGCCACTGTGCTACCTGGACTTTCATGTCCATAACTTCACAAAATTTATTATTAAGGCCTCTTCAGCTAAATTCCACTTTTAACCCTCAAATTTTCAAATTTTTCAAAAATGTCCCATTTTATTCCGGGAGTTTTAGGAACTCCAAAAACACATCAAAACCACTCTTGAGGCCTAATACACTCGAGTTATTTTCCAAACTCGCAACCCCTATTTCGGGATATTACATACCACATGTCCAACACATCATGAGTCACATACTCATAACTATTGAAATGCACCCCTGCATTCAATATCACATTTACACAATATACAACACAACATCATTTCTCGATAATTCATCCACATAGCTAATTAACTCAATAAGACAACCACACAGCTAATCCACACAGCTAATTTCTCGGTGGTTTCGCACTTAGCCCACCACAATCAATTAATAAGGTAGTATCACACTTAGTCTACCACAAAGGTATTCATAGTGGTTTCGCAGATAGCCCACTAGACGATATACCTAACGATAGCATCGCACATAGCCAGCTTATCGTCAATATGCATTAAGATGGTATCGCACTTAGCCCACTATTTAGCATTCTCACTACACATTCACATATCTACTTACTTAACCATACATCTATTCACAAATTCTACCACATTCATCCCATATAGGTTCTCAATCATTCTCAATCATGCTACACATTAGCTAGCATTAAGAAATTGTAAGTATGAATGCATTGTTTAAGCATAAACTTATACCGATACTCAAAAGTATAGAAATATGCAATTTAGTCCACCACCTTACTCTTACCACGGTTTAGATCTGGGCTTCGTCTTTCTTGATCTATAATGAATAAATCAGCTTATTCAATACACACATTGACTAAATTGACACTTATCTCATACTTTGGCAAAATTACCCTTTTGCCCCTAATCTTTCTCATAATTGCACTTTTTCCCCAAGGCTCGTAAAGTGATTTTTACTCAACTTTCTAGCCTTTCGTGCTTAACGGAATCACTTACTCAACTAAAGCATTCACCAATTCTCAGTAAATCACACATGTATGACCAAACTTAAAACTTTCACAAACTAGTCCCTACACGCATTTTCATGGAAAATTACTTAACAAAAGATGTTTCTACTACATCAAGCTTTCATATTCTTCCATAAAACATCAAAATATATGCATGTCATACATGGGTACATTTTTGAACATCCATTATAGCTCATCAAATGGCTAAAAATAACTTATTCATACAACTAGGACTTCAAAAATACGAAGAATATCAAAAACAGGGCTTGGATGCACTTACTAGCAAGCTTGAAAAATTTGTAGAACCCAAACAATGGCTCTTGAAAATTTCGGCAGCCTTGGAGAAGAAGATGAATGAATTTTGTCATCTTTTCTCCCATTTTAATCATTTAATTGCCAAATAACAAAATGCCCTTTTTGATAAACTTCCTATTTTAACTCATTCATGCCCAAATTTGTCAAAAAATTAGAATTTGGGTAAATCTCTATTTAAGGACTTCTAATTAATATTCTAAAGATATTTCACACAAATAGCTTCTAGAATCTCACATTTTGCAACTTTTTCAATTTAGTCCTTTTGGACAATTCAACCGCAATTTCACAAAATTGCCTCATGAAACTTTCACACTAACATGCAAACATAGCATAAACCTCAAAAACTCATACATAGACCTCAGATTTGTGGTCTCGCACCACTATTCTAGCTAGGCCCTAAACCGGGATGTTACATACTTAGTCAAATTAGTCTGTACTTCCATTCGACACTTAGTCAAATTGGCCTCGAATGTATCACGTACCTCATTCAATTGTTGATGTTAAAATTTTACCATCCCCACAATATTCTCAAATATAATATCTTGTTCTTCGTCATCAGATGGTATCTCATCATGATTTTATAGTTACAAGTATCATGAGTCACTGTGAAAGCCTGAAAAAAACACAACACTCAAAAGAAAATTAAGCAAATCTCACCTTATGCTCTCAAATAAAATAAAATTCTCAATGAAGTAAGAATCAATCTTGTGAGTCTTTTAAAAGTGTCTATATCAATCAATCAAAATTCATTAGAATCAAACTAACAAAGACAACCTAGTAGCACTAGGCGTCCAAAATCGACTAGATACCAAAGAATCATGTTGTATGGAGGAAGGAATGTGCAACGTGCTTTAACCTACTAACACAAGAAACAATAAAGTGTTAGAATGTGTAAAGAAATAATAAAAAGCAAAAACAAAGGAAAACTTAAGGCTAAGAGTCAATAAAAATTGTTGAAACTCGAAAACCTAAAAAATTGCAAAGCAACTTGACAAACTCGTTCAAGGTGTTCCTAATTTCAAAAAATCACAAATTTGAAACTAGAGCCTCCTCAAATAATGTAGATATGATATGGAAGGTTTCAACACAAAATTCAACCCAAAGAATATTTTTTTATTTTTTTCTTTTTGTAATACCCCATACTCGGCCTAGACGTTAAGACCAATTCTGAAGAGTTACACTAAACGTTTTTAGGAAAAACCAACTTTTATAAATGCAGTTTGAAACAATTCGAAATCGTCTAACATATTATAAAAAATTATAAAAACCCAGTCGATAAAAAAACAATATTAGAAATTCATAATACGAAGAAAATACTAAAAATGCTGATAACATAAAAGATGATAAAGCAGAATGACCGAGCTTCCACTATGCCGACCCGATCAAGACTATGAGTTACCTTTAATTCAGTCAATAGACAAAATGAGTTGATAACTTAATGTGTGTAACAAATATAAATTTAAATAGAATCATGAATATAACAGTAAATTCCCAAATTCGAGTTCAAAATCAAAAATTAGAGGATATTTAGTACAGTTTTAATAAATCAGATGAAAGGCAGAACAATTTGAATTCAGATACAAAACATATCAGAAATAGATGCAATTTTCCTACCATTATCCGCAACACACCATCTCCGACCAACCCAACACACCATAAAAGGTATTTAACACTCATCCAGCCCTGCACACCACATAATGTCGATTCGACACGTTCAACACTATTGCAGACTAGCTGCCATATCATATTGCGATAAAACGGCAGATTCATATATGGATTGTGGCTTAGGCACTGAACCAAAACAAATCACTTCCTCCTTTACACAATTCCCACACAATGTAGATGTAGATTATAAATGTCAAACATCAAGGACGTACACACAGTTATCTAGATGCAGTTCATAATCAAACAGTACAGATCAATATCATTAACATTCATCGCATTCAATATACGTTCAGATAATCAATTACTCAATCTTAGATCATTGGATAGCAACTTATACATTCTAATTCAGATCATATGGACCTTACAAAAGGCCTATGTTCAAGTCGAATGACGCTTACGACCCTAAGGGAAAATTTCAGTACTTTGGCCTACATGTTCGTGTGGATTCACACGGCCTGGGTGTCTGGCTCATGTAGTCTACATGGCCTGGCACATGCCCGTGTCTCTGGCCTTGTGACTCTAATTCACAAACAATGAGTTACACGACCTAGACAAATGCCTATATCCTTGGCCCATGTGATCGTAATTTACAAACAATGAGTTACATAGCCTAACACACGGTCGTATGACCCACGTGGCCTACCACACAGCCTAACACATGACCGTATGGCGTTGACAGCCATGTTTTTTTACGACCAAAATTTGCAGAAATACGGGTTTTTCGTTACACACCTGATAGAGTTTTGATGCAAAAGTGATAGAAGTGATCCCGAAACCTAGAATTGAAAACCAATTGTTCAATTCACAACTCTAACCGAGACAAATCACATAAAATTGCATTCAATTAACTATGTCGAAAACTTTGACGCAAAACTTCCCTACAACAAACTAATGCTTACCGACAAACAAACGGCCACAAACCGGGACTAAATTATTGGAGGAACACCCCTGTCAATACCTTTGCCTAAAAGGAAACAACTGAAGCAATTATCAAGAAAGTCGAAGTAACATACATGAATACTCAATCTCAAAGAGAACAGATGAAATCTCACGAATTACAAGTAGACAACAAGAACAACTTACGCAGAACCCCTTCAGTTGAACAATGAACAACGCTGAACCTTTAATTTAATTGATAGCTCACGGAGACAAGTAAAAAGAAAAGCAAAAAAAAAAAAAGTAACCAGAACCTAGAGAAGAACGTAGAAGAAAAACAGATTTTGAGAAAAACTAAATTACTTTAAAAATAAAATTAATTAATATTTCATCGCGTACACAAAGACTTGAACTCATGACCAGAAAGAATCAGATGCTTAACCATTGAACCAGTAGGCTCATTCTTGACACAGAATCACACTGAATTAAACTTAAGTCGAGAAAACAAGAACTGTGGTTCAACCAAAATAAATAGTAAAATTCAAAAAGAAAGACTCGAACCCCCGATCTCAAATGTACAAGAAGAACACTTAATCACTGAAGTAGATACTTAATTATTGATAGAATTTAACGACAGACATTCAAAATTTAAGGGTGTTACAACTCTCTCCCCCTAAAAGAAATTTCAGCTTCAAAATTTACCTAACTTAAACAGATGTGGGTATTGCTGACGAATTGAATCTTTAGGCTCTCACATAGTTTCCTCGGTGTTGTGATTTCGCCATAGGACCTTAACCAGAGGTACAATTTTCCTTCGCAAGACTTTAACATCTTCATGCAGAATCTGAACAGGCTCCTCCTCAAAGGTCAGATCAGGTTTCACTTCAATCTCCTTAACAGGGACGATGTAAGAAAGGTCAGAACGATATTGTCTCAAGATCGAGATGTGGAACACATCATGAATCCATTCTAGCTTAGAAGGTAACTCTAGCTGATATGCGACAAATTCGACACGTTTCAATACAGTAAGGTCCAATGAACCCCGGGCTCAACTTGTCCTTACATCCGAACTAAATAACCTTTTTCTATGGAGAAACTTTCAGAAACACCTAATCACCTACAGAATACTCGATATCTTTTCTCTTTAAATTTGTATACAATTTCTGTTGGTCAGAAGCGACCTTAAGACGATATCTGATCAATTTAACTATGTTCTCGGTCTCAAAAACTAGCTCGAGACCCAAAACTCGACGCTCACTTAGCTCAGTCCAACATAGAGGGGTACAGCACTTTCGACCATATAGAGCCTCATAAGGTGCTATCTGAATACTAGACTGAAAGTTGTTATTATACGCGAACTCAGCCAGCGGCAAATAATCCTCCCAACTTTTCTGAAAATCGATCACACAGCTCCATAACATATCCTCCAGAATCTGAATAACTTGTTCAGACTATCCATCGGTCTGAGGATAATATGCAGTACTGAAATCCAATCGGGTTCCCAATGCCTCATGAAGCTTCTTCCATAACTAAGAAGTAAAATACGGATCCCTTTCTAAGATGATTGGCACTAGAATTTTGTGCATCCTTACAATTTCAGAAACATATAGCTTAGTTAGATTTTGTAGAGAGTAATCTGCCCTAACAGGTAGAAATGAGGGGACTTGGTCAATCGATCGATGAATACCAAAACTAAATCCTTCTTGGTAGGTGTCAAAAGCAACCCGCTAACAAAATCCATCTTCACACGCTCCCACTTCTACAGGGAATCTTAATTGGCTGTAACAGACCAGAAGGTAATTGATGCTCAGCCTTAACCTTCTGACATGTCATACAGTAAGAAACAAAGACAGCCACCTCTCGCTTCAAATTAGGCCACTAGAAGGGTTCTCGGAGATCCCAATACATTTTATTCCTACTAGGATGCATAACATAGGGACGACTATGCGCTTCCTGTAGAATCGACTTTCTTAACTCTATATCGTTAAGCACATAAATTCGACCCTTGAAACACAAAACACCATCATTGTTTAATCCAAAATCAGAAGTTTCACCTGATTCAGCCTAACGCAAACGTAGAACCAGAGACTCATCACTCAACTATTTAGCTTGAACATGATCAACTTAGGTTAGTTTAACCTGTAACTCAGCTAGTAGACTTCCATCATCGAACAAACTTAGACGAGTGAACATCGCTCTCAGATCAACCATTGCTCTATGACTAAGAGCATTGGTCACAACATTAGCCTTACCGAGATGGTACTTTATCGTGCAGTTATAATCCTTAAACAACTTGACCCATCTATGTTGCCTAAGGTTTACCTCTTTCTGAGTTAGTAGATACTTGAGGTTCTTGTGGTCGATATAGATGATAAACCTCTCACCATACAGATAGTGCCTCTATATTTTTAGAGCGAAGACAACTACAGCCAACCCAAGGTTGTGCGTAGGATGGTTTCCTCGTGTGACTTAAACTGTCGAGACAATAAGCCACAACTTTACCATCCTACATCAAAACTCACCCCAAATCGACATGCGAAGCATCGTTGTAAACTACAAACTCCTTAACAGATTAAGGCTGTACCAAAAAAGAAGTTTGTGTCAAAATGGGTTTGAGCTTCTCGAAGCTCAACTGCTACACATCAGACCACACAAACGGGGTGTTCTTATGTAACAGTTTATTCAGGGGAGATGCAATAAGGAAGAACCCCTCGACAAACCTCCGATAGTAACCTACCAACCCCAAGAAACTCTAAAGCCCAAACACATTCTTCGGTTGTTTCCACTAGACCACAGCCTCAATTTTCTTGGGATTAACCCAAATCCCTTCAGCAGTCACAACATGCCCAAGAAAAGTAACCTCTTACAACCAGAACTCGCACTTACTAAACTTAGTATATAGTTGTTTCTCGCAGAGTACCTACAAAACTATTTGAAGATGCTCGTCATTCTCATTCTCAGTATTTGAATAAATTAGAATGTCATCAATAAAAACCACTACAAACCGATTGAGATATGGTTGAAATACCCGGTTCATCAAATCCATAAACGCAGCTGGAGCATTCGTCAAACCGAGAGGCATGACCAAAAATTCATAATGCCCAAAACGATTCCTGAAAGTAGTCTTATACACATCGATTTCGTTAACCTTGAGTTGATGGTAACCAGAACGGAGATCAATTTTAAAGAATATAGACCCCCCACCGAACTGATTGAACAAGTTATCAATCCTCGAAAATGGATATTTATTAACTTATTCAACTGACGATAATCTATACACATTCTCATCAATCCGTCTTTTTTCTTAACAAACACAACCGGTGATCCCCACGGAGACACACTCGGTCTAATAAACCCTCAGTCGAGAAGTTCTTGAAGTTGAGATTTTAGCTCTAAAAGCTCCTTAGGTGCCATGTGATAAGGTGTAATGGACATTGAAGCGGTACCTGATAACAGTTCAATGCCGAACTCAACCTTCCTATTCGAAAGTACAGTTGGAAACTCCTCGGGAAAGACATTCAGGAAGTCTGTCACATTACGGATATCTCTAATAGAAAGCTTTGCAAAAATAGAATCGGATACAAAGGCTAGGTATGCCTCGCAAACTTTTCGAAGTAGTTTTTCAGCTACAAGGGCAGAAACTACATTAGAGAGGTAATCTCGATGCTCACTGATCATAATAATCTCACTATCCTCATCAGTTCTCAAAGAAACCCTCTTAGAGGCACAGTCTAAACTGACCTAGTGTTCCACGAGTCAATCCATTCCCAAAATCAGATCAATCTATTCCCAGAATAAAATCAAACTCACCAAACGACAATTCCATCAGTTTAGCCGAAAACGCAATGCCCTAAATCTCTAATGGAACCTGTCTGTATATCTTATCAACTCGAACCGGCTGACCCAAAAGAATAATTATAGAAATCTCTAATAGTACACTCAGCAGAAATAGCCAATTTCATAGATATAGTACTAGATACATATAAATGTGTAGACCCAATATCAATCAGAGCAAAGTATGAAACATTATGAATAAAGAATGTACCCAGTATAACATCGGTGTCGTCTCTATCCTCACGACATCTCACCGCGTACACTAGAGTAGGTTGTCGTGCCTTAGTTGAAACCGCACCTCTGTCCGGTGCTCTTTGACCTCTACCAGAATCGTTACCACCCCTAACCATACCACGGCCCCTAGGTGGCTGCTAAGCTACTGTCAGAGGCTAAATGGGACCTAGAGCTAGAGCCTGTGTAAAAGTGAACACCTGATCAGATCGATGAGGACAGTCCCAAATGCGGTGTTCCATTGACCCACATCAGAGGCAAGCTCCTAATTTCCTCCAGCACTCGCTTGGATGGCGCCTTCCACAGTCACAATAGGTCTGAATCTCAGTTGGTGTAGCTGGTGCCTCAGTCCTCGGAGGCCTATCAAACCTTGCTCATTTCTTAGAGTGCTGAACAGAACTAGAGGGATTTGAATCCCCCTTAACTTTACCTTGACCTCTCTCACGGTCTCTCCTCTCTTGCTCAATGCGCTTCAACTCTTCCGTTATCTTCATTTTTTTAACCAAGGCTACAAACACTCGCTCCCTCTAAGGAGCTATTAGAACTTGCTGGTCATATCGCAAACCTTCCTTAAACTGCACTCTCTTATCATAATCCCTCGATACCAAAGCTTGGGCATATCTCCTCAATCTCAAAAAATCGGTCTCATACTCGGCCACAAACCTCTCACCATAAACCAAACTCATAAATTCACGCCTACGAGTCTCCACATAGCTCGCACCTACATGCTTACTCTGGAATGCGTTCTTGAAGAAATCTAGTTAATCTGTTCAGGCCGAGCGTCCTGCTCAATCTTTAGCCACCACTAATAGGTCTCATCCTGAAGTAAAGATACGACACCCCTCAATTTCTGAGCAGAAGTGTAGTACTCGACCACCATAATGGCAAATCCAATGACACCCCTAAATAACTTAGCACCATTTGACCGAAGTCGTTCAGTAACTGAGCCTAAGCCCCCAGATCTAGAATGGGTACCAACGACCCTCTCTAACACACGTAATATAGTCTGGGACAGTACGTCATCCCTGGCTATAGGAGTCTGAGACCCAGTCTCGATAGTAGGAGTAACAACGGTCTCACTGGTTTCCAAATTGGGCATATTACCCATAGTGGATGACTCTGCTCGAGCTCCTCCTCGATGCACATGGTGCCCACAGGTTACTACCAAGCAAATGCATTATCTCACTTATCTACAATACCAAAAGTTTACAGATTACTTCAGAGTTCTCATCAGATGTCTTATTTCACAAATCATAGCATAGTATTTATCTAAAACCAACAAATTCAGTTACTATAGTATTTTCTAGCTAAATACTACAGGTAAAGTAGAAATACTTAAAAATTCGATGCTGGAGACTCGGTCTTTTAAAAAAATAGATTTTAGAGTTACTCAGATAAATTTCTCATTTTAAACCTATTTTAACATAAAATAGAAGCCCAAAACATAGCCCGAGTGTTGTAACCGTAGTTCTAATACCATTAAATGTAACGCCTCATACTTGGCCTAGATATTATGACCAAGTTTGAAGAGTTACATTAAACGTTTTTAAGAAAAACCAACTTTTATAAACGCAGTTTAAAACAATTCAAAATCGTCTAACAGATTATAAACAATCATAAAAACCCAGTCGATAAAACAACAATCTTAGAAACTCAAAATACAAATAAAAAATAATACTGATAACATAAAAGATGATAAAGAAGAATGACCGAGCTTCCACTACGCCGACCTGATCAAGACTTTGAGTTACTTGTAATTCAGTCAACAAACAAAATGAGTTGATAACTTAATGTATGTAACAGATATAAATTCAAACAGGATCATGAATATAATAGTAAATTCTCATATCCATGTTCAAAATCAGAATTAGAGGATATTCAGTACAATCTTAACAAATCAGACAAAAGGTAGAACAATTCGAATTCAAATACAAAATAGATCATAAACAAATGCATTTTTTCTACCCCCATCCGCTATACACCATCTCCGACAAAGTCAACACACCATAAAGGGTATTTAATACCCATCTAGCCCTACACACCACATAATGTCGGTTCGACACGTTCAACACGATTGCAGACTAGCTGTCAGATTAGATTGCAATAAAACGCCATATTCATATATAGATTATGGCTTAGCCACTGAACCAGAATAGATCACTTCCTTCTTTACACAATTCCCACCCAATGAAGATGCAGATTACAGATGTCAGACATCAAGAACGTACACAGAGTTATCCAGATACAGTTCATAATCAAATAGTACAGATCAATATCATTAACAGTCATCGCATTCAATATACGTTCAGATAATCAATTACTCAGTCCCAGGTCATTGGTTAACAACTTAACGGTCTAATTCAGATCATACGAACCCTACGGAAGGCCTACATTCAAGTCGAACGACGCTTATAGGCATAGCGAAAAATTTCAGTTCTTTGGCCCATACACTTGTGTGGATTAACACGACCTGGGTGTTTCGCTCGTGTGGTCCACACAACGTGGGACACAGCTGTGTAGCTCAAAATAGATAGTTATACGGTCCAACACACGGCCACGCACATGCCCGTGTGACTCAAAGCTCTAAATATCTCTCACACAGCTTGGACATACACTCGTGTCTCTGGCCAGTGTATCTCTAATTCACAAACAGTGAGTTACACAGCCTGGACACACGCTTGTGTCCCTAGCCCATATGACCCTAATTCACAAATAGTAAGTTACAAAGTCGTGTGACCCACACAACTTACCACACGGCTGTGTGCCATCGACAGCCATGTTATCCGGCAACCAAAATTTGCAAAAATATGGGATTTCTATTACACATATGATAGAGTTTCGATGCAGAAGCGATAGAAGTGATCCTAAAACCTAGAATTGACAACCAATTGTTCAATTCACAACTTTTACCGAGACAAATCACACAAAATAGCGTTCAATTAACTATGTCGAAAACTTTGATGCAAAACTTCCCCAAAACAAATTAATGCTTACCGACAAACAAACTACCACAAACCGGAACTAAATCGCTGGAGGACACTCCTCTCGATACCTTTGCCTAAAAGGAAACAATTGAAGCAATTTAAGAAATTCGAAGTAACAGACAAGAGTACTCAATCTCAAAGAGAATAGACAAAATCTTGCGACTTAGAAGTAGACAACAAGAACAACTTACACAGAACCCCTTCAATTGAACAATGAAAAACGCCGAACCTTCAATTTAATTCGATAGCAAAATCACGGCAACAAGTAAAAAGAAAAGCAAAAGCAAAAAAAAAAAACAGTAACCAGAACCTAGAGAAGAAAAATGTAGAAGAAAAACAGATTTTGAGAAAAACTAAATTACTTTAAAAATAAAACTAATTACCACAAAGTGCAAAAATACTATTTCAACGCATACACAGAGACTCAAACTCATGACCAGAAAGAATTAGATGCTTAACCATTGAACCTGCAGGCTCATTCTTGACACAAAATCGCACCAAATTAAACTTAAGTCGAGAAAGCAAGAATTAGGGTTAAACCAAAATAAATAGCAAATTTCAAAAAGAAAGACTCGAACCCCCGATCTCAAATGTACAAGTAGAACACTTAACTACTGAAGTAGATACTTAATTATTGACAAAATTTAACGACAGACATTCAAAATTTCAGGGAGTTACACTTTTTTTCGTATTTTCTTTTTTCTATACTTTTTTCAATCATTTTTTTGTGGAAAATATTTTTTTATATTCTAAAATAGTGCTAAGAAATAGTATGTAAAACTTCATCATTTGAAAAATGTTTACCCACTGAAAAATATTTTTTTCGAAAAACTATCTGCATAAAAAATTTGTTTTGAGGCTGTTTGCTAGAAATTAATTTTATAAGAACACCTAAAACGCCCAAATCTGATACCAAATGATACGAGATGAGTGTGAATGCAGAAACGGATTGTAAAGTTTGTTCAAGTCGTGGATTTGACTTAGGGCTCTAGACGTTGGGGAAAAAATTTAGATTTTGACTCAACCTAAAACGCAATCAAATCCAAGTCAGATTATACAATTAAAATAAATAACTAAGATAATTAAAATAGAATAATAAATCTACGATTAAAATAGTAAGGAAGAAAATAAACAAGATAGATGGAAAGATAGGACATGGTATGTAGAAGTCCTAAAAAGCCTTGGAAACATGAAGAATCCACAACCCCTTTCAAACGGCTCTAACTTCCCCTCCAAGAAAGAAAACTTGGCAAAAAAAAGTTTGAAGATGATCCCCACAATCTGAAAATATTGTTAAAACTCTTCTAAAAGAAACTCAAGAAAAATTCTTGAAAAGAAAACTCAAAAAGAATTTATTAACTAAAAAGAGAAGTTAAATAATAATGAATTATTTTAATTGTGTACAATGCAAATGTCTATATATAGGCTAGCTAAATAAATTTAAACAAAACTCTTTAGTATACTAGAACTTTAATTAATCTAAATAAGAAGTAATTTTAAACTAAACTTTCTTGTTGGCATAAAACTCCTAAATAACTTAAACTACTTAATAATTATTAAAAATTTGAAATAATAAAATAATAAAAGCTGATAAATACAATATTTGGCTCATATATAATAAAAATTAAGCCCAAAAACTGAACCCTATGTGATTTAAAATCGAATTAAAAGCCTGAAACTCGTAATTTTCATCATAATCCCATCCAGAAATTCTGGTTGCATAGTTTTCACTAAAATGATCATAACATGAGCTCCCAAACTCGAAATCGAGTGATTCAAATTGTGTTTCGAAGCTAAGAGATAGATTTTCGAAAGCCATGAGACATCTTAACCTAGAATTTCTTGGATCCCATCCAAAAAGACGTCACAAGCATACTGATTTCCTAAACTTGAAAATTGACAATTTCGGTGAATGGAATTTAATAAATTTCACCCCATCCGTGCATGTATCATACACAGTTGATACAATTAATTTGGCGTTGAATTACATTACCAAAAAAAAAAAATTTCGCGTGGTTCAAATGGGAGTGCAGTTGGGTAACGCCATGGAATTAAGTGATTTAATTTAAATGATCAATGCAATTGAGATCGTTAATTAGAGTCGAATTCTTCTAGTTTGTAAGGTTGTCGACGAATTAAATTGTGGAAGCATCTTTTGGGTTTCTTCGTTCAATGAAGGCTAATCCTCGAGTGGTTACCTCGATTAACTTACGATTAAGGAAGAACTGGTGGTTGAGGCGTCCATAATCACTATAACTGGCTTACCAGTGACTAAGAAGACATCTATAGTCCGTGATCAATTTTGGAATCCAGAATGACATTGTACCCGAGACTAGAACATGCATCCATTGGGTTTACTTTATTTAATTCCAAAATTAGTTTTTATTTACTGTTCTTCTCCCCTCACACACATATATTGGTAGAGCATTCCTATTCAACAAATATATTAGATTGGGAATGGAGTAAATATAAGAAATAAAAAATGTTTGGTTTGTGATAAATAATGGGATTGCGGCAGAGAGTGAATCACCCAACCCTATCCTATCCTTTTGCACATCTTTTTTGAAGTTTCACAAATCCTCAACTTGAATTTTTTGGTTTTTTTGTTTTTTGTTTTTGAGTGATGATAATTGGCTCCACTATATATTTATATTTCTCTTATCTTATATTTCAACAAAAATGATTAAAAACATAAGAATTTTTTTGTAGATCTACGTTTATTGTTAACTTCGTAGGAAAAACAAAAGTGGGTCGCAATGGTAAAAATCTGAAAATTTTGAAGTTTTTGTTCATGAGGAAGAATGGTTGGGCGGCAGATATAATTACATTGGAATAAAATTTGGGTAAACTACCTATTTTCTCATCCAACTTTTAGGGTACTTTTATTTTTGTCATCGAAAATAAAATTCTTGCAATTTGGTCACCTAATTTTTAGGGCGCTTTCATTTTAGTCACCAAAACATTAAATCTCTAATGGCGGTTAATTGTACATACCACATCATGTTTGTACTTTCATGTTGGTCACCCAACTTTTAGATCGCTTTCACTTTGATCACCCCAAAAATATATTTTTTAAGTATTGATTGAGGTAAAAAAGTTAAAAGATTAGAGTGAAAAAAGGGCAGGAACTAAAATAATACACAAAAACTGTCAAATTGTACTTGTTTAGTCATTTGCCAAAAATTATAAATTTGGGTTTTTAAAAATAAAATTTTAAATATTAATATTCAAAATTATAGAAGCAAATCGGTTGACAGTGTTAATGGATAAAAATTTTCAACAATTTATTTAATTATTTTGATGTTTTAAAAATATTTTCAAAAAGTATCAATGAAAATTATTGTCTTTAATAGTTGTCTATGAAACTCAAATTTCTTTTTATTATATGATCTTGAATCTTCCATGCTAAGCTAAAAGCAAAGAAAAATATTATTGCAATTAATTTAATTAACTAATTTTATCTTCTGTTCTAAACAAAACTCATAATTTTTTTCATCACTTCTTTACCCAAATGAAGAACATGCAATTAAATTAATTAATTACAAGTATTTTTTTCCTTTACTTTTAGCTTAATATGAAATATTCAAGATTATATAATCAAAGATAATCTGGAAACATAAAATAAATAAAACTTAAAAATGTAAAAGGATACTAAATTAATTAATTTTAATATTATAGTAACAAATCAGTTGATATTATCGACGAATAAAACAAGTTCAACAATTTATTTAATTTATTTTGATATTTTGAGTTTTGAATTTTCAATATTAAAATAAATAAATTTAGAATTTCAGCAATGAGATAAACAAGTTCAATTTGACAATTTTTGTTTATTATTTTAGTTTCTATTTTTTTTTTCACTTTAATCATTGATTTTCTTTTACCCCAATCAATACTTTAAAAAATTATCTTTTGGGTGGCTAAAATGAAAGCGACCTAAAAGTTAAGTGACCAAAATGAAACTGTAGACATGATGTGGTGTTTACACTTAACGGTTGTTAAAGATTTAATGTTTGGGTGACTAAAATGAAAGCGCCCTAAAAGTTAAGTGACCAAATTGCAAGGATTTCATTTTGGGTGACCAAAATGAAAACATCCGAAAAGTTGGGAGACCAACTAGGTTGTTTACCCATAAAATTTTGAGCTTTTATATATAGGTTTTTCATAATATTTCTAAATATATAAAAATAATTGTAAATGCTATTTTCAAATTTATTTTTACAAATAAAAATTTATGCTTATCGTTAGCAATTGTTAAATTATTTGTTTTTCAAATAATTTTTTATATAATATTTATAAGTTATAAAAACAATAGAACATAATTTTTATAAAAAAATATATTATACTATTATATTGTTAATTACTTTAAAATAATATATACTATATATTAATCAATACTATTTTAATGATAATATTAAAAGTTTCTAAACGAATTATTTTTATTAATTAATTTTTTACTTATTATCAATCAATCTAAATTTATATAAATATTTAATAGTGTAGCAACAATTAAATATTATTTATTTAATTTAAGGATAATAATATCATTTCACACTTATTCTTAATATATTCCTTAACATCATTCTAATAAATCAAACAATGTAATACTATCACTTATTTATTCCATTCAGTCAACCAAATTACATAATACATATTACTTATCTATTATATTCCTACCAAATCGTTATTACATTACAGCTCTATTTATCCTATCAAACCAAATGTATGGTTAAAGTTTTTATTAATACATGAAACAATGATTTTTTTTATAACGACCAGGGGTGAAGTCAAAAAAATTTTTAGGGGAACCGAAATGAATTTTAATTCTTAATAGTCTATATGTTTATAATTTTTAAAAGATTAAATCAATTATTTATAATTTTATGGGGGTCAAAGTATAATTTTACATTTACTAATTTAAAACTTTAAAAATTTCTAAAGAGCTTAAATAGAAAATTTCCATTTTAGGGGGCCGAGGCCCCTACCAGCCCCCTGGATTCGCTTCTGATAGCGGCTAAGTTTCTGAAAGACGATTGATTGATTTGAAGACTATCTTAAGCAAGTAATTTTACATTTCTTATAATGTTAAAATTTGATAATATAAGGGAGAATTTCAATACCAAATATCTTTCCTTTTATAATTTTGGTCCATTATAGCTTATTCTTTTCAACTTGCTTTTCCTATCATTTGTGGCAACTAGATGAAATTAAAGAATTAGTATACTTAAATTGAATAAAGCTTATTTGCTTTTATCAAAATGGAACGACTTGAATTGGATTTGCTTTAATTACACAAAATTTTACTCAACACTCCACCTTTTAATACATCTATTTTACATTTGAATTAAAAACAGGTATACATTTAATAAGTACAATTAATTTTTTTAGAAAAATAAATTTTAATATTATTTGAGATATATATATGCTATTTTTTAATTTTATTGTAAACTTTAAAAATTCATAGTTTGTGAAAGAAATAATTTTCATGCCAATCTATAATATATATATATATAAGCACAAATTTGGAAAAACTTTTAAACTAACGAGAATACTTTTATTGTTAATTATATTACTAAACTAACATTAATTTTTTTTCCATTATGTGATAATAATAAAATTAATATGATAGTATGTTAATGAAAAATTAATTAACTAGGTCATATATTTTAAAAATTATATTTAAAAATAACATAATATATTATTAACTAATAAAATTGTAAACCAATAAAATCATTGAATATAATTGGAAAAATTAAAAGTAATAAAAATTTCAGTATTTTAATTAAATAAATATAATGTTTTTCTATAAATTTGGTTTTATTTTAAATATGATAATAACTAATCATGTTCAAATCAATTTTTTTTTATAATTAATAAAAATCAAATGTTTGAGATTAAAATATTATATATAGAGAGAGAGAAAGATAGTATCAATATATTGGTATCTTTAATGTATAAATTTATTTATTTAACAAAATTGAAAATAAATATATTTTAGAATTTAATTAAAAATATTTTTATATAAATATTAATGGCATCTAATCAAATCGATTTTATCGAACATAAATCTCAACTCGACAAATGGTATGACTCGTATATATTTGAAAAATAAAAAATAAAAATCGATCAATTAAGAATTAGTATTTTGTATTATTTATGTTTCTCATATTTTTTAAATCTATAAAATCAATAATATAATATAATTATTTTACTATTAATATTTGTACTTTTTTTTGGGTGAAAAATAAAACAATTACATCAAGTCAATTGTTTAAAAGCACCACAAGCTATATCTTGTTGAAGAGCTCCCAACACCTGGTTAGGTGGCACATCGAAAATTTGTAAGCTTGACTTCTAGTCTAGGTAGAGCTTAGCCAAACAGTCTGCAATTAGATTTCTCTATCTGGGCACATATCTGACTCGCCACTGTCCTTCAGAATGCATAATCCTTTAAGCTTGTCTAAGTACTATGATGCCTGAATCTTCCTACCCCTTATTTGTCAAGGCCTTAGCCACATCTGAATTATATGTCTGAACTGTGGCCCGTTTGTATCCTTTATTTAACAAAATGAGGATCCCATCTAGAATACCCTAGAGTTCCACCTCAAAATGAGTACAACTACCCAGATAGTGATTATATCCCAAAATCCAGTTGTCTGCTTGATCTCGTAGCACATCAACAATAGAAGCATTCCCAATGGCTGGCATAGTTGATTGCATAGTGTAGATAGGTATGGTCACAAGGACGGCTTTAGCAAGCGTTATTCTTTGAACTAGTAAGAGAGACTTCGCTTTCCATTCGGACAGCTTATGCCTCATAGTAGAGACAAGGTAACGAAAGGTGGCTTTGTTGACCCTATTATGGAATAGTAGAACACCTTAGGCTATGTTTGGTTGGATGGAATTGCTATTCCATTCTGCCCTAATTCCACGCGCTACAGTAAAGCATCCGTTTGGTTCACCGTTTAGGTGATTCCACGAAATTGCTATTACAGCCTCATTCCCTCATCTCACCATTTAGGTATTCAGGGGTTGAGGGTCTGAATACCTATTCAACACCACACCGTTTACGTTTTTGGATCAAAATAGCCTGCCTCCTTCCCAAAATTCTCTCCAGATTTCTTCCTCCCCAAGTCAAGCTTCCATTCGCCCTTCATCTTCATCTCCCCAAATATTGTAAAGGGTATGTTTTCTTTTTCTTTTTTTTCCTGACTCCTTTTCACCTCTTTCAACTTTTCTTTACCCCTTTCAATCCTTCGATTGAGACTTTTTCTGCTCAATCTTTTTTAATTTCTTTTTTCCTCTTTTGTGTTTTTTTTAAGCATGCTCGCAAGTCGGCACCGACAACCGGAGGCGTGAAGAAGCCTCACCGATATTGCCCTGAAACTGTAGCTCTGCGGTTAGTCATTAAATCACATTTTCTTATTCTTGTTTACACAAATTGAAATTATGATGTTTCCATTGGATGCAGTGAAATCCAGAAGTACCAGAAAAGTATTAAACTCCTCATCAGGAAACTGCCTTTCCAAAGGCTCGTTCGTGAAATTGCCCAAGATTTTAAGGTAGTAAGTACCATTAAATTCCAAGTTAATTTTACCAGAAAAGTATAATTTTACCTTAGCACACCCTTGCTGCTTTAAGTTTTCTTATTCTTGTTTACCTTAGCACACCCTTAGCAAAGTTTTTGTAAATTTGATTTAGGGGTTTTTTTTTAAGGTTACTATTTTGGCCAAGAAAGGTTACTTAAATTTCATTTTTGTTGATAATTAGGTCATTTCTTATTTCTTTTATTTGTTAAAGATATGAATATATGTAAGTGTGTGCCTAGCTTTCTTGTGCTTGGAGATAAATTTGGATGAAAAGTAGAGTTAAAAGCTTGCAAAGAATAGACAATGAGATGGCTTTAAGGAAAAATAAGGGAAATTTTGGCATTAAAGATAGGAAGTTAGAGATGGTGCATGGTTTCGATGAATGAACATAATGGTTTGTGGAATAACGTAATGATTCATAATGGGTTATGAAGCTTTGGTGTGTTCTTTTTTTGGGGGGAGGGACATCTTAAAAAATCATTCACCTTTTAAAATGTATTGTAGTAAATAGCTATTTATTCTCTAATAATTTCAAAAATTAGTAGAAATCTTCCGCCATTGTGTTTGAATTATTGCATGAATCATTACTTCTTTCTTGTTTCATTAGATGCCTTCACGTCAGAATTGCTTTTGAATGCGATCCTTCTCTGCTTCTATTCTTGTTTCAATTTTTCATTCATCGTTTATACACAATAAAAGGAAGTCAAATCTGTAATTAGCAAATTTTAACTTGATACACAATAAGGGAGACTCTTCATATGCTTGCAAGGATAATTATGTTAATCTTCGAAAGTTTAAACTTAGTAAAGACTATAGGAGGAAGACTCTTCGTTGCAGCTAGCAATGTTAATCTTGGAAGTGTAAAATTTAGCTAAAAGGCAGCACACACTAATAGCCTTTGCTTTGGGAAAAAAATGTTGGGTAAGGAGGGAAGGAAATACATACACATAAACTGCCGAAGTTTACAAAGGGGCATGTATATCATTTTGACAACTCTGAATTTTAATTTGTAAATGGCAACCCGAGTGACCTCCTCTTATGAAATTTTTTTGTTATTGTAGTAGTATCTTTAGCAGTTTTAACAATGCTCAAATGAATTTAATCACCCTATTTGTTGCTAACCCTTTCAACATTTTGCTTAAATACAGAGAAATAAATTTCTCCCACTCAACATTCATGATGTTCAGAATAGGTGATTAGCATAACTAAGCTTAAGAATAGGCTTTTCTTAGCTTGATTTCTTTAGTTCACACTCTTCTTTCCACCAATTACTGTCATCCAATTACTGGTATGAAGACTGGTAAATATAAAAAGGGAAATTTCCATATTTTTTGTCTTGGATGCTTATTATTGTTTGGAATTCTTGTGTTGTTATTTGGTTGCCATATTCTTCAATTGCAATAAGATCATTCGGGTTAAACAAGGTGAAATATTAGGTTTCTTGTTGATTGTTTTGCCACTTTTAAAGACATTCTGTTAGATTGCCTAATTTCCAGTCCATCCATTGGCTTTTTTCTTTTCTTTTTTTTCATCTTATGTGGTTTCTTTTTTTCATTTATTGCTACCATTTTGCATCAGTGGGTATAAGGTTTAATTTAGAATTGTTGTTAGATAAAGGTTGGTTTAGAAAAAGTGTAGAAAAAGCCAATGGGGCTTTGGGATCATGAGCTCAGTGGATTAGTTAGTTATTCAGTTTAGTACTTATAATGAATGATATTGCTTGGAATTATTGATATAGTTAATTGTAAATTCAAAAATTAATAAAGAAAAAATTTTGTTTTGAAAATTTATAGAAATGTTTGGTATTGAAAAAAAAGAGATAAAGTTTAGCTATGAGAGAATAATAGAACTGTTTCATTTAAAAGTCAATTTCTAAAAGTCAAAAGCACCATTTTTTTTTGGTTTGATTTGTCAAACCATGATTTTAATGTTAGCTTTACATTGTTTTCGTAATTGAAAACAATTTCTGACCTCGAAAGTAAACTAAACATATATCGTTGTTTGTTTTTGAGATGTTTCATTATCTACCTATCATTTGTTTTTGCAGATATTTTTAATATTTGGGGATTTGTATTTTATTTGATTTCCCTTGTGGATTAGACTTTTAAAAAAAAGTAATGTTTATGTATGATATATATATATAGGAATTAATGTTTATGTATGATATATATATATAGGAATTACTTAAAAGAAATAATTTGTTTTTAATAAAACATAATTACATTATTTAAAAAAATAATGTCATCATACTGAACTTATTAGTATTTTGAGATTATTAAGATTATTTGTTTACATATAATAATATATAACTTAATTTACCATGTTTAATCTAATTGTATAATAATCTAACTGTAGGTCTTGGTTATATTTTTTAATTATTCAGGGGTTCATCTGTATTTCGAGGACTTGAAGTTAGGGGAAGAACCACGCTCATCGAGCAAGAGAGCAACCGAGTTTGGTACCATTGTGTTGCTTCCACTTCTTTTATTTTTGTGCCTATTATCTTCATTGCTAATGCGGTGGTAGCAAAAATGAAATTTGGGACTGTCTCCTTACTGCTATGTTTTTCAAATTGTATCCTATCATTTATGATATTTGAAAACTTCATATCTAAATTTGTAATAATTGAAATAAATAAATGTTAAAATAACCTCATTTAACTTTCCCAAATTTTCTGCAATGAAGGGTAAATTCTTTTTAAGGGGCAAAATTAAATTATATATTTTTACGATAATAAAAATATAATTTTATTATTCATATATTTATAACTTTTAAAAAATTAAATTAAATTTTTATCATTTTAAGGGCTAAAATGTAATTTTGCCATTATTAATTTAAACTTTTATAAATTAAAAAATAAAATGAAAAATTTTCCATCTTAAAGAAAGTTGACCCAATACCATGTAACTTCCATTATTATGTCTCAAAGCAAACCAGAAACCTTGGCTTCCTCACTTACCCTGCCTCTACCTATCTTCCATTGTTATGTTTTACTTTTGTTTACCATTATGTTAAATAACATCCATGCAATATATAAACAAACATAATTACTAAACTTCTTAATAAATTTAATCCATTAACATTATTTACTTTTAAATAATCTTAATAATCTTCTTATTATTACTGAATAAGGTCAAAAGTATTTTAACCTTATGCGCATAATTAGGATTATTTACTTTTAAATAAAAGTACTTATGAATTCATATTTCCCAATACATTATAAAAATTTTCATATAATATATGTATATTTCTATAACACTGGAAATTATGTAATTTGGATGTAGATGTATTTCAAGATTAGATGTTCATTATTAATTTTTCTTTTAATGTTCAAGACATTATTATTTGCTAAGCCAAGAGCCGATTTTGTTGAATGAAATTTGATAAATATGTATTGTTAATTTTTCTTTGACAGTGTGTTATTGCTTCCTCTTCTTCTTTGGTTTGCTTGATTGCTTCTTCCACCCACAGTTGAGCTTCTTTTATTCACTGAACCACTATAAGTTCTTTACATATTAAATTCTTTGATTTTTTTTTTACTGTTATTGAAATTAGTATTGAAGAAATGTGACCCTTTTACTATGATTTGAAGATATGTAACACTTTAATATCTTGCAGTAATGGCTCGTCTGCCTTTAA
This sequence comes from Gossypium bickii, assembly GCA_025503065.1. Classification (NCBI taxonomy): domain Eukaryota; kingdom Viridiplantae; phylum Streptophyta; class Magnoliopsida; order Malvales; family Malvaceae; genus Gossypium; species Gossypium bickii. Next base: position 56,218,922 of record CP106714.1, on the reverse strand, counting down.
TTGCACAAAGTGAGAGGCGTAAAAGAATTGGTCTTGCTATTACAATATGGTTGCAAATGTGTACAGTTGCAAGTTGGTTCTTAGTTGCATTGGGTGACATCCATAGCCTACATACTTATAGACTAAGGATTAGATTTAGATTTTTATGCAAAACGAGATTATGTGAAAAGACTTGTATATGCTAGTGACGAGACCTATATTGAACAAGTTAGGATAAATAGAATTATATTTTTTAAACTATGTGAGATGTTACAAACTTTAGGGGGATTGAAGTTGTCAAGGAACATGCTTGTTGATGAGCAAGTGGCAATGTTTTTACATATCATTTCTCATCACCTTAAAAATAGAGTTATCAAGCATCACTTTAATAGGTCGGGGGAAACCGTTAGCAGATCATTTCACAATGTTTTAAATACTATCATACGCTTACAAGATGTGTTGTTTAAAAAGGCAGAGCCAATTACAGCTAATTCTACAGACCCAAGGTGGAAATGGTTCAAGGTATTGGAGTGAGTTCTATATATAGCTCGTACATAATTTAGTCTATTTAGATTTAAATATAGTATCCTAACTCAAGGTTTTATACATGTGATGTAAAATTGCTTAGGTGCTTTAGATGGAACCCACATCAAGATTAAGGTTCCAACAGTTGATAAATCTAGATATCAAACGCGAAAAGGTGACATAGCAACAAACATGTTAGCTGTTTGTACACCTGATATGTAACACCCCTTACCCGTATTCAAGCTGGAACCGGGTTTGAGGCATTACCTAACTAACTTTACATAAACATCTCGGATAGGGTTATAAAATTTCGTTTAAACCCATCACTTGCACATACTCAGTCTAAGAGGCCCTAAACATACCTCATAGAGGTTTGGGAATTATTCCGGGAACTTTTACGAACTCAAGAAACTTTTCAATAAAATAGGGTCACACGCCCGTGTGCCCCCATGTCTTCCACCCGTGGTCGATTTTAACTAAGGTCACATGGCCTTAACACACTCGTGGCCCTAGCTCGTGTGCCAAACCTTGGCATTCTGACCTATCCACATGGTCTATGCACACGATCGTGTGCTTCAGCTGTGTGGCTATTTAAATTCCATGTATAAGGTGCAGACTTCACACGGCCTGGGCACACACCCATGTGCCAACCGTGCCTCCCACACGGTCTAAACACACGCCCGTGTGTCGACCCATGTGGAAGATTAGTAGGCTATTTACCAAGCCCTAAGCCACCTTACGATGCACACATACATACTTCCATTCAAAACAATATAACTCCTATCCCAAGGCATAACTAAGTACTCATTCCAATATAAAAGATAATCCACAGGTACCTCTAGGAGCTCAAAGAATCAAGACGTACACAAAGGCATATACTTCATGAAATTCATCTTTATTACGCAATAGAATTTGCCAGGTAACTGCTTAACTTATAAGGCCATTTACAAAATGACTTTAATAACATCCATAGCCAACATTTTGACTAACAATTACAACTTAACAAAATACTCGAATCTTATACATGCCATATTCAAAATAAGTCTAAATTGTTATACCAAAGTGATGTCGATAGTGTGATTCCCGAACTCTTACGTTCACGATCCCCGAGTTATCTTGGCAATACTACAAGGAAAAAAAAAGGGCAATGAAAGGGGTAAGCATAAAGCTTAGTAAGTTTGCATGGAAATAAATAGCAACAATGAGCTCACAATATAATTCATCCATGGCATTAACTAACCATACACATGTCATAGACTTCTTGCCATACTTACTCATACTTGCCCTTATTTAGCACATATCATGCCATATATCGTAAATCGTTTCTTCGTGACTCATTCACGAGTACCTGTATTCACTCATTCACATAACTTTAGTACTAATTCTATCTCTACTCATCTCATAAATCACTAGGGATACACAAAGACATGTATTTGTCGTCATCAATGTAGGTACGAAGCCAATGCCACATCCTAGAGGTGGTTTTACATGGGGTCACCTCTAAGTGCCAATGCCATATCCCGAATATGGTCTCATATGGATTTTCCATTTTAATATCGATGCGATATCTTGGATATGGTCTTACACGATTTTCATATTCATCACCGAAGCCATATCCTGGATATGGTCTTATACAGGATCTCAACTCAGTGCCGAGGCCATGTCCCGGACATGGTCTTATACGGGACCTTATCTATTTCATATCTCGGTGATAGCATTTCTATATTCATTATAGTTCACTAGGACTTCAACATCATATTCAATTTAGTAGATTATCATGCATCAATATGATACTAAGCATTCTCAATTATGCTAAAATGAATGTTGCATTAATCACATACAAACTTTCCTTGACTTTAAAATGAGCCAACTCATCAGTCTAGTTCGAGACCTTGTTCTTTCCCCGATTGAGGCGGATTCTCAGTTCTTCTTACTCTATAATAACAATTTAGCTCATTTTAATCACCACATAAATGAAAGCATTTCAATAATCACACTTAGGCAAAAATTACTATTTTGCCCCTAGTCTTTGGCAAAATGACCAGTATGCCCCTAGGCTTAGAAATTAATTTTAATCATGTTTCTATCTTCAACAAGCCTAGGTGAACATTTATTACTCTTATATCTATCATTAAAACTCAACATTCCACATAATTACTACAAATATATAACCTTTTCATCAAGGTCCAATTAGGTGTTTTCAAGACAACACCTTCCACAAAAGTTGTTCATCTTACAACTAAGACACAATTTATTCAATAAAAATGCAGCAATTAACTAAGATAGCTCTCATGGAAAAACTCCAAACTTTTTACCATATTGCACAATAGTCCCCTCATTTGAAAGCTTAAGCTTTAGGGGTCTCAAAAGTACAACTATTTTCAAGAAAAGATCACCAGAACACTTACTTGTGAAGAGAACAGTGTGCTGAAATTTTTGAAGCTTTCAACACCTATTTAGCTGTAAATTTTCAGTGGTAGAAATGAAGAAGAAGGATGGACATCATCTTTTCTTTATTCTAATATTAAACTAGCAATTTAGTCCACCAAACACCACCAACTTTGACTAACTTGGTCAATTCTTGTCTCCTATACTAGTCTATGGCTGGCCAAGCACATATTGGGGGTCTAACTACCTTTTAAAAACCTCTAATTGTCAATCTATGGCTATTTGGTACCTTTAGCTTATAGAATGAAACTTTCGCACTTTATGCAATTTAGTCCTTTTTCTCGATTAAACATGAAATCACGAAAATTAAAGTACCAAAATGCTCATGTACATATACTATCATGCTCTGACTCATAAAACTGACATAAAAAATAAATTTCTCTAATCTCGGATTAGTGATCCCGAGATCACTATTCTAACTAGCCCCTAAATCGGGCTGTTACATGATATGCATTTTGTTTATGTTCTTCCTGGTTGGGAAGGTTTTGTTGCTGATGGACGAGTTCTTTGAGATGCCATTAGTAGGAGACATAGACTAAAAGTTCCTCATGGTAAAGTGCAAAATTAGAGGAATTTGAATTACATTTTAAGATCATACTTTTTTGGGAAATTAACCATGACAAATAGTTTCTTTTTATAGGTTGTTATTATCTAGTTGATGCTAGATACACAAATTGTGAGGGATTTCTTATACCTTTTAGAGGAAAAAGATATCATCTAAATGAGTGGCGTCAGGGTTACCAGCCAAGTACTCCGGAAGAATTTTTCAATATGAAACATGCTTCAGCACGTAATGTTATTGAAAGATGTTTTGGGTTATTAAAACTTAGATGGGGAATACTTAGGTGTCCATCATTTTATCCTGTGAGGGTGTATAATAGAATCACTATTGCATGTTTTTTGCTCCATAATTTTATTTGAACCTATATGAGTCTTGATCCAATTAAAGCGGAGTTGGAAGAAGGATTTCCTAGTAATGTGATAGATGATGATGAACCGAATATCGTAAATATTCATCCATCGGATGCATGTGCTACTTGGAGGATGGAATTAGCCTACCAAATGTTTGATGAATGGCAAACATCTAGAAATTAGTTAGGTTTAGGGTAAAAATAGTAAAGGTTAAGTTGTTTATGTTATTTCATGTATCTAGTTTATGAAACTTTGGTGGTGTTTGAATTATTTTTTTGTATTGTACTAGACTTGTTGAATGATAATATATTTTCTTTTGATTCATCATGTGTTATAATTTTATAAAGTGTTGATCTCTTGATGCATAATATTGAACTTAATTTTAATTTGTGTTTTTTTCTTAAGATAATTATGTCAGGGTTTTCACAATCAAGTGTTTCTTCCCAAAATTCTCAATGAACCAAAAGGAAATGGGTTCCAGAAGAAGATGTTGCGTTGGTTTGCTTGTATGGTCGACTTGCACAATGTTGGAACCTTTAATGCAGATACAGGATTCAAAGCCGGTTATTTAAATGAGTTGGAAAAAATTGTTAGAAAACATTTTACTCCATGCCATGTTGAGGGCTAAACTTAATCTTGAATTGAGGATTATAACATTGAAAAAGGATTGGTCAATCCTTTATGACATGCTTAGTGGAAAAAACAATAGTGGCTTTGGTTGGGATGAGCATAGACAGCTTGTTGTTGCTGAAGATGCGGTGTGGAACTCATATATAAATGTAAGAATTATTTCAAGTCTTTATTATCTCATTTTGACCAAACTTATATCTAATATGAATTCCTCATTTTTATAGAGTTATAAAGAAGCCGTTCAATTCAAACATCAGGTTTTCCCTTATTATGACCAACTTACTACCATCTACGCAAAAGATCGAGCCATTGGGAAATATGCTCATACAACCGCTGATATTATTGAAGAAATAGATCTTGAGGATGTGGCTACTACAAATACTCATGAAGAAAGAAACGATTTCCATAGATGCGAAGCTGATGTTTCTTTGGATGACATGGATCTTTTAGCTACACAACTGCAACCAGGTAGAAACCAAGGTGATTCCACATTTTCAAAGAAGAAAAAAAACATTTTTGATGCAAGTGATTGTTCTACTTCATTTAATGATGCTGCCACTTTATTGGCAGAAAATATACGGACCGTTGGCCTTGAAATTAGTAAGAGTATTGCCTCCGAAGTGCTAATTGAACAAAAGTCAGAAATGGCCATTCAAGAAAGTGTTCTGAAATTATATCCAACATTATGTGAAGTAGAAGGTTTAACTGAGGATGGGCGCTATCAAGCATTGAGCAAAATTCCAGATCATCCAACGCAAATGCTCATTTTCTTTAGTTTACCTTCTGCTATGCGATTGGAATAGGTCAGAAGATTCCTTGCTGACCATTAAAAATCATGGTTATGTTGATGATATTTTGGTAACTTTTTGTGTTTGTAATATTTGGATGGTATAAAGACATGATAGAATGTCATTACAATGTTGTAACTTTTTTATGTTGTAAAATTTTAAAACATATGGATTATGACATGTAAACTAATGAAATCGTGTAACTTTTTGTTAATATATGAATATTATGCTTGGATGTGAAATATAATTCTCAAGTTATTTATTACTTCTAATATTTTGTTTTTTATTGTAGAATAATTAAATTATTTGTTTCACTAATGATATTTTAGCACATTAAATATGTATTACAGTTTAAAAATAATAAAGTAGATTATATATTTTTTATAATATTATATATTTTGATTTTTTTTAAATTCATATAATAATTATATTAGAATGTTATTAATTTATATTTTTTATTAAATTATATTTAATAATAATTATGTTAAAATATGGTTAAATTATTTATTATTTTTATTAAATTATTTTCAATAATAATCTTATTGAAATTTAATAACAATAACAATAATCATCTGCCTAAAAAATAATTTCTGCTAAGGGTATTCTGGTCATTTTAGTTTTTTTCCTTATGCTATTACAACATCATTCCATTCAACCAAACACAAGAATACTATTACAGTTCTATTCCATTCTATTCAACCAAACAGTTGAATTACTGATTACAGTTCTATTCAATTACAACCCTATTCCATTACAGTGAACCAAACGTTCCTTAAGTATTTCCCAAGATCAGTCACAAAGGGGAAACCCAAGCCCATGCTTATTTCAATTTTCATCTCGGGAAGGACATTCTTTGAAAAGAATATTTGTGTTTTCTGGAAACTAACTTTGTGCCCAGAATGGGAGCAAAAAGTTTCCAGAGCTTCCAACCTAAACTCATCTGTAAGGCTACCATTCCATAAAATTTACATGGACGTTGAATTAACACAGTGCATGATAACTTGTCGAAGTTGGTCTGTTATACCTATATCAACAAGAGTATCGTCAATAAAACCTAAATCAATCTTGTCCTAGGCTTTTTCCATATCAATTTTAATTGTTATCCAACCTTGCCTCCCAGATTTATTGTGCATAGAGTGAATAATCTCTTGACCAAAATAATATTATCTATGATACAATTCTCTAGGACAAAATTTGATTGATTTGGGAGCACCCAATTCAGCATATAAGGCTTCAGCCGATTCACAATTACCTTAGACATAATTTTATAGTGTGCACATACTAATTGGTCGAAATTGATGAATGAATTTTGATTTCTCCTTTTTTTTTTTGGGATAAGGATAAGCAGAGTTTTATTGACCCATCCTTCAAAATTGTTTCCAACCATAATATTTTTAACAAAATCACACACACCACTTCCTACAATAGCCCAATTTTTCTAATAAATACGACTTGTAGACCATCAACTCCTGGTGCTTTTAGGGGGTCATATCAAATATCACTTTCTTTACTTCTTGACCAGAGACTAGCCTGCACATATTTAAATAATGAAAGAACTTGTTTCTTGCTACACCTTGGCAATTCCAAAATAAGATTTTCATCATAAATATATGCATTAGTATAGGCATTTTCATTCAAATACTATCAAAAGAATTACTAAAAAAAAAACTACATTTTAGCATTATTTAATCATTTTTGTTTTCAATAAAAAGTTGATTTTCATTATTATTTGATATGTTTAGTTATTATTATTTGATATTCGATAATTTTACCATTATTTTATTTTAATAATACTTAATTGTAAATGTTGTTACCATTGTGTTTTAAAATATGAGAATAAATTATATTAATATCATCCTAAAAACTAAGGTTTTTAGGCAACAATGAAATAAAGCCATGTCATTCATTCTAAGCACATAAAAATTTTATCATACCCTCAACTCTTTACAATCATTACCCTAACTCAATTTTTTTATTGTCTACCCCAACTTAATTTAATGTTGATTAAAGAACTAAAATTTTGAATTAAAAAAATAGTAAGGTTGAACAACTCTCTTAGGGTTTATTGGAAAAATCAGCAACAGTCATATTTCAACTTGAAAAAGGTACAATTATATTTTTACACTATTGATCTATAGCTTTAATCTCTTTTTCTCTATTATGATGTTTATAACATCCTAAATTTTTGAGCCTATGCGTTTAATGGGTGGATATGTTTAATGTGTTAATTTAAGTGTTAGGGGTCCAAATTGGGCTCAGGCTTAGGTAGAGGCCTTGATTAAAATTATATGTTTGGGCATTATAGGGTTTAAAAGGTAGTATCTATGTTTAAAATACCAAAGTGGGCTTGTGGCCCAATCTTAGGAGGTGACGCCACACAAGGGAGTAAGGGGCCCAAATTTAAGTTTCATGGAGCCCAATTCTTTTAATTTAAGTTAGCTAAATTTTGGGCATTAGGATTAGGTGGAGTGGATGGCAACAAGGCTAAAATTTAGGGGTTTTAATGTTTAAAATATGTGGATAATAAGCAGATAAAGGCTATTATTTAGGAATTTATTTTATGTGGATAATAAGCAGTAAAGGCTAAAATTTAGGGATTTTAATGATTAAAATATGTGGATAATATGCTGATAAAGGAGGGAGGAGTTAGAGATAATTAAGTCTCTTTTAGATGAGCTAGTAGATTAAGGTAAAAGAGAAAAGATAGGATTTATCTGCAAGGTTAGGTAAGTGCCGAAATTTCTATAAATAGGGGGAATATCTCTTCAATTTCGGCATTTGGGTTTTCCTCTCATTCTTTTCTATTTTTCTCTGAGTACAAGCCGAAAACTCCTAAAGTTCCATCTTCTTCTTCATTCTCTGTAAAATCCGAAATCTCTAAGCCTAATCCCTCATCTTCACTTTGATTCAAAAGCCGAAACTCTTTCCATTCTTTTTCTTCCTAGCCGAAATCTTCAAGTCTCTTCCTTGTTTTCTTTTCTTCTTTTCTTTTCCTGTCAGAAACCAAAACTCTTCACTCAAGTATTTTAAAAGCCAAAGACACATCAGCCTTCTCTTGTTCATACTTTTTCTGGGATTTTCCTAAAAGCCGAAATCCCTAGATCTCATCTCCTGTGATTGCCGAATTGCTTCTGTGGTGCCTACTTGTGCCGAAATCTGAAGGGAACTTTAGTGGAGTCAATCGCATAGATCTCTAAGTTATAGATCGGTAGCACTTGAATCGTGTTACTTTCAAGATTTCAAGGTAAGAAAATCTATTAGTTTCAACGTGTAAATTTGGGATTTACTAACCCTTGGCCGAATATAGGAGAGGCCCTATTTTCATATCTTTCCGGCTTTTTGAGTAAAGTTGTAGATCGGTCTAGCAAGGGTATCGACATTAATCAGGTGTGTAACTTCTCACACCATTAGATTGAATGCTATTATGTATATATATAAGTATAAATCTTCTATACTCTATTAAATGCCGAAATCCCGGTATAACATTTGAAAACCCGAGAAGGGTAAAGGCTAAATATCAGGTTAGTGTTTTCTGCCATTCTTCAGTGAATGTTTCTGTTAAAAAGATATGTTTTGCATGTCGATTTCTATGTATGCTCGGGGTTGGGTGATTGATAAAAAAGGGAAGTGATCTGTTCTGGTGGCTTATGCCATTTCAGCCTGGTGACTCTGTCACAACTCTATTTCTGGTGGCTTTTGCCATTTCAGCCTGGTGACTCTGTCACAACTTTGACGATGAACAGCATGACTGCCATCAATGGCGTGTAGCGGTGTGGGTTGATTGTAGAAATCCCCAATGGTGTGACTGGCAGGTAAGGGTGGCGTGTAGCGGATGGAAACCTAGGACTTGGGTTAGGCTTTGCATAATTTCTGTTATATTATATTCTGTTATATATTCTGTGGGGCTAAGGCCCAAAATCTAATGGTGCACGAGGGTTGCACACTGAGTCTCGCGACTCACCCTTTTAATTTAACACTTTCAGGTGACACCTAGTGCATCGGACCAGGCTGGAGAGGAACGCGAGGTGGCCATGCAAAAGAGAGCAATTGGATTCACCTAAAAGGCTTTAGTCTGTTATTTTATATTTTGCAGATTTTAAGTATGGTTGTAATAAGGCCACGGGCCACTAGACTATTATTTTTGATTGGGTTATGCTGGGTTTTTAAGTTTTATGTTTTCAATTAAGTTAAGACATGTATGAAATTTCAGTTTTTAGTTAAAAATCCATCAAGATAATTTATAACTTAATATTTTATACTTTAATGAATTCTTAAGCTTTTGGAATAAAGGTTGTTTTCCAAGATGTGGCATATTTTGTGAACTCCCTTAAGTGACATTCTAGATCCGGTAGTAGCGTTTGGACCGGTTTTGGGGTGTTACAATGTTCTTGATATATGATTTATATACTGAAACCTTTGGGCAATCAACACATTTTCTTTTCTACTTTTCCTTTGGGGATCAATGCAAGTTTGAATTGGGAGAAATTGAAAATTCTCATTGCATTTTGCTCAATTGGACAAGAATTTTAACTGATTTGGTTGGATTTCAACAAATCTTTGTAAGTTTTCTCTTGAACCTCTATAAATTTTCTTTTTCTCTGAATTATATGATGGTTTCAAATTAAATTGGATTTTGATTTCTTATAATATTTGTAAAAGTTGTATTGGTTTCTAATGAAATTGGGGTTTTGATGAAAGTTGTATTACTCACAATACTTTTGAAAAAGCTGATTGAAAAGTTCTTAAAGTAATTAAAACGCTTGCTTGAAATGAAAAACTGAAAACTGTCTCGAAAGATTTGAATGGTGTGCAAGTGTACACAATCTTTGACAAGTAATCAAGTAGTATGTAAGAGTTATTGTCTCCACAGGAACTATAAATGTAAATCAAGAGTTGCAAAATTAACACTTAGCAAGTTGGTTGGTAATGGGATAAATAAAAGTGTGATGAATTTCCTAATTACCCTAAAAATTAATCTAAGTGTGCTCACAAATAAAATAAACACATAATTATGTAAGTTTTTAAAATTTAATTATAATAGCATACGTGTGTTAGAATAATTATGCAACGCCCTGATTTTCTCAATTTTTTTTGTGAATTCTATCATAAATGAGTATCTACTGTAGTGGTTAGGTGTTTTGAGTGTGTGTTTGAGGTCTTGGGTTCAAGTCCCACTTTTGGATATTTTTACCATTTTTTATTCTAGCATATTCCTTTGCGGCTTGGCTTATATTCTATTGCTAGTCAAATCATATTAGAATGAGCTTGCTGGTTTGGGTGGTAAGGTGTTAGCTTGCCTTGAGGTCTCATGTTCAACTCCTTGTGTGAGCATAGATGATAATTTTTGCTTCGGTTGAGTGCTAGAGGTTCGCTAAAAGTGAAATTTTGAGGTAGTTGAGAGTTAGTGGGTCAGTTTAGTGGGATTTGTTAGTTAGTGGGATAATGGGGGGTTGAGATATTGTGGGATTTAAATTTTATTTTGTTTTTATTTTATTTTTTTCCCCTTTACTCAAATTTTTTCTGACATTAGTTTTCTCCCCTCTTCCTTTCCTCTGTATTTTCTTTCTGTTCTTTTTCTCTACTTCGTTCAACAATTGATTGTTCCAATCGTTTTGTTTTGGTTTTCCTGTGGCCCTTGTTCGTTTTGGTAGGTTTTGAATATTTGTTTTGGTCGCTTTTCTTTTCTTTTCGAATTGGCATAAGGGTGTAGGTAAGGAGGTTAATTTTCTGCGAATCTGTAGCGTAGGTAAAGGCAGTGAAGTAGCGGACTTTGCTACAATGATTTGATTCAAGGTTGTGGTCGTATTCGATAGCGGTAGGTCTGTATGCGTAGTTGGTTTAATCGTGTTAGATTCGTAAAATAATTACTAAATGGGCATTTGGTATACTATTTTTAAGGTTTCAGAGGTCTCGAGAGTGTTGTAGTGTCAAATCTAAGTTAGGTGTGTAACAAAACACACGAGAAAATGAGGTTCGACGAAAGCCGAAAAAATGGCCTATCGACATCAAACAGACGTGTGCCTGGCCATTTGGCAACAGACAGCCGTGTGACGGGCAAGTGTGCGGTTGTGTGGGTCACACGGGTGTGTGGGCCTATACAGGCATGCCACACAGGCGTGTGAGACATGGGCTAGGCCGTGTGGGCCACACGGGCAAGGCTAATTTAGGTGGGCCCAAAATAAACCCTAATGCATGGGATATGTTATACTGATAGACTGAATTTAGTTTAGGCAAATCGAAATGTATGTTCACTGTTTTGTATAAACATATATGATATTTGTATACGAGCACGCGGGTCATTTTAATTATGTTATATCTGTATATCTATATATATATGGTGGGATTTGTATATGTGGAGGAAGTGTTCTCTGAGGCGACCTTTCGCTGATTTACTAGTAGCTTGGCTGCAAACTATTTTGATATGTGTTGTAAAGACACTATGGGGTGTGTAGGGATGGGTGGGTGTTTTATATCCCAAATGGTGTGTTGGGATGGTCAGAGATGGTGTGTAAAGGATGGGGGTAGGACTTGCATATCTGTATGTATTTGATAATCCAATTATGATATTATTTAACTCTCTTAAGGACTTATGTCCGCATATAATCCGTTACATGAGAAATCTGAGTTATGCGTATGTATGTCTCTGTTAAGTTACTGAGTTTATGAAAACTCACATCTATTGTCTGTTTTGTTCAGGTAATCCTCAGACATAGATGGGTCGGTGCGACGGAGGCTCAATGGTGACCACTAGCCCGGATACTATCTTTTAATTATTGGTTTTATCTTAATCTCTAGGTTTTCCTTAAGAGTTTTGTAATTTTGGGACTCTCCGGACTTTTTGATTTCCTTTGGTTTTTTATGTTAATTTTGGTTTGATTTTGTTTCCTACGACGCACGACAAACGATTTTGGTAAATAACGGCTCACGCAAACAAACATTTTTGGAAAATACAAACTTTGACCTATAATAACACTTAAGGTTTTCGCTGCGAATAAGTTTTTCTGAAAGAACAAACTATCAACGGTTTTAGTAATGAATATGTTAAATGGATGTGTTTTATAAGATATGGAATCCTTTTTAGCAACATACTACACGAGGTTTTTAACATGTTAAAATTGGTTTCAAAACCCTTCTTCGTAACATTCCTAGATTCGGCCATAATGTCCAGGCCGAGTTTGGGAGTGTTACAAATTATCCTTCCTAAGTAAGAATTATTTAAACAATGTTAAAAGATGTTACAGAGATTTCATGGCAAGTTGACAATTTATTAACCCTTATTAAATTAAGTGGTAATGTTGTACTTGTTTAATTACTAAGTTCATTTAGCATATTTTTATGTTCAACCAACTCGCAATTTTATAAGCAAACATCATACAAAGGTTACCTAAGGTAACAATATTTTTAATATTATTATTAATTCAATAACTAAATTATCAAATATAAACCATCCAAGTATAATATCAATAAATTATAATTTTGGTCGAATTAACTAATTAATTCAGTTGCTTCCCTTCATTCATAATGAATGAGAAACATGTTCATAATTTTACTTGAATGAATAAATAGATCAAATGCATAGAACATCTTTAACAGAGCTAAATAATCTAATGTAAGGAATTTAAATCATTTTAACACCAAAAAAGTTAAGCAATCATGATTAGATTCAAAGCAGAAAACTTAATTGCAATCATGTTTCTTGAATTGAACAAAAATAAAATATTCAAGGGAAAGATAATTGCTAAGTCATATCTAGTAGATCTCCGTGGCACTGCTCAATTTGCTCCCCCTTCGTTGTTCTCTTCTTTTCGTGATTACCAAGCTTAAAAGATCTCAATATTTCCAAAAGTGACTGCTCTCAGAACCTTGCAAACACTTTTTCAAGTGGTAATGGATGAATGGAAAATGAGAGAAAAGAAAGAAATATGGATGTATGTAAAGGACATGAAATATGGAGATTGAGTTGATGATGAGAAGTGAATGTAGCTCCTCTATTTATACTTGAAGTCCCGTTGAGTCTTTTCTAACTTTATCATTTGGCATTGCTTGAATTTCTCTTAAAGGTGGTTGACCCCTGAGTTTAGAAGGTAGGTGGATGATTTGCTATTTTGGGAAGGATGTTAGCTTGATTCATGCTTGATTCAAGGGAGAAAAGTTGGAGGAAGTGGACAGTTTGCATATTTTGTGGAAAGGGAGGTTGGTTTCTGATTTTAGAAGTTGATTTAGTGGTTTACCAAGTCCCCCTTGGATAGTTTGACATCTCTATGACCAGATTGGGCTCTTTCCTCCCTTAGTGGATGGTTTGCGCTTCATTCTTGGTAGCAGGCTTGTCTAACTTTAGCAACCCATTTGAAAGCTCGGTCAAGGTGAATTTGAGAGTACAATACTTAATTTGGGGTGTCCTATGCTGATTATTTATCAACCAATGTCTTCATGGCTTGTGCTATAGAAAAGCTACAGCATTTAGCATCAATAAGTGAGGTTCAAGACTATATTCTTTTCTAGTGCTCCAAACTGTTTCAAAGTGGAAAAAGTATGTAAAATTAGCATGTACTTAAGTAAAAATATAATTTTATTTTAACTTTATCCAACTTGAAAATTTTGTAGTAAAAACTATAGAATTTGCTATCAAGCACTCAGAATTTGCATGAATTACTAGTCAAATGGTGTTGTAAATGTCTATATAATTTTGAGTTATCAAAAACTCAAGCTTATTATGAGTTTTTTTCTTTTAGAATTTTAGTTATTACATTATTATGTAAGAGACATCTCTTCGGTTAAAGGAGTTATTTACCAGTTAGAGTAGTATTTCAGTCCTCTCATTGCTTTGAAGATATAGTAATTTATGGGCTGGTAATTTTTTATTCATTCTTTCTTGATGAATTTTTTTGAACTATATTTTTATTGAATTTTAATATTTGGGAACTCTTACTCTAAAATATGTTTATATAATAATCAATCAAATGTTTATAGTTTATATTTCCACATTGAGCTTAGTATAGCATTGCTAAAGAGTTCCAAAATGGTCTAGGAAATTACGATAAAAAGACTAGTAACTTTTAAAATCAATTCATATTACAATTATAAATAAAATAGATTTTTATGTTCCTTCCATTGAAATTATATATTTGTTTTGCATGCATTGTTATATGTCTAAAGTTCCTTATTATGTATACTAAAATGTTAACTTGTTTGCATGGGTTTGACGGTCTTAAATCCCAACAAATGCCATTAAGTCCCATTGAAATTATGTATTTGTGTGCATCACTATTATAAATTATGTTCCTACTTTTGTCTTTAGAATTTGCCCACTATTTTTTCATCATTAAACACTTAGGAAGGTGCTAAAGCTTGGAAGCAGGCTGTAATACAAGATAAATAGCTTATTTGCGATAAAATTTGGGCATGTTGTCCGACTTTGTTTTGAGGAGTTAATGGCCTTGGATACTAGTGCATTGCTAGTTTAGATATTGGAAGCTATAAGTGTAACAGCCCGATTTAGGGCCTAGCCGGAATAGTGGTGCGAGACCACAAATTCGAGTTAGTAAAATGAGTTTTTAAGGTATTTGAGATGTTTGCATGATAATATGAAAGTTTCATGTAGAAATTTTATGGAAATTTCCATTTAAGGGTCCATTAGGACTAAATTGCAAAAGTTGCAAAATATGAGTTTCTAGAAGCTTTTTGTATGAAATAGCTTTAGAATATTAATTAGTAGTCCTTAAATAGAAATTTTCCCAAATTATAATTTTTGGAAAAAAAAAATGGACATGAGTTAGTAAATGGTGAAGTTGTAAAGAAAAGGGCATCTTCTTCCCCAAGTGCCGAAAATTTGAAGGAAGCCATAGCTAGGGTTCTTCAATTTTTCAAGTTTGCTAGTAAGTTCATTTTAGCCCCGTTTTTAATATTCTTGGTGTTTTTGGAGTCCTCGTAACATGAATTAGCTATTTTTAGCTATAAGATGAGCTAAGATGCATCTCCAAAAATCTACCCATGTATGACATGTTTGTGAAATGATGTTTTATGGAAGATTATGTGACACCCCTAACCTGTATCCGTCACTAGATTAGGGTTACGACATCACTAAACGAAAACCAAGTCTAATCACTTCACCCGAACTAACACGTACAAATTTTCATACCATTTCATACAACAACATAAGTGCACATTTATAAGTCATTAAATCTCAATACATTCACGAGTCTATCTCACTTCACATGGTTATTATAATCAATAGTTGCATAGGTATTTACAAGGTATCAACACGTTCCTACATTACAAGCATTAATGTTACTACCAAGCATACATCTTAGTAAACATATTTCCCACCTTGGGATAAGAAAGCTGTCCATTTCAATAATGCAATAGAAAGTAACATTTACTATCTCTTTATCACCCATTGTGGTATACCATAACTTCAACTTTCAAAATAAGACGTTAACTAATAGTATGAAACACAATTGGCAATGATCACCCCATACACATAATCATATAATTAAGCTTATCTAGCAAAAATAATACAATCATGAATTATCCAATTATACTCAATTGCCGAACACTCATATACACCTTCAAATGATATTATAGGTTCCCAACTAAACAATTTTATTGGTCGAATATGTACCTTAAATTATCAATGAACCAATTCCATACATAGATTAGTATGAGAAAACTTTTAAACCAAATCTATAAAACATTCATAATTATTCACTTTCATTATAAGAACACATGCCATACATGATTCACGTGTATGCACCATTCAAAATGAACCTATGACATAATTGATTATATACACATATAATAGTAGTATTTCAAGTATATTCAAATATCCCAAACTAGCAAAAAGAAAGCCATATTCGCATGGTATAAAATATACAATGTATCAAAAAGAGTAGTTAAGCCTATACATGCCATAGAACTTAGATTTAAAAACAAAAGATACCAAAAATTGTTGATAATGTGATTGACTTCAAAGATGATCCTCGAGCTCGAGCTTTCACCTTAAAATCTAAGAATAAGAAAAAAACAACATCACCCAAGTAAGCTAATATAGCTTAGTAAGTTTTAAACAATTTGTTATATAATATCAATATTACTTAATGTAAAACATATCATAAATCATCTATTATTGCACACCTTTAACTTCGATACTTAATACAATTTTTATTTCCATTCAATTCCATTTACAAATATTCAAGCTAATAATCACCAAATCATACTTTCTAACCCACATAACCGAATCTTCTAAATGAACTAAGCAACCATACATCAATCTAATAAATACATTCCATGCTAACACAAGCATTTAAAACTAAAATTGAAACCGAATTTTAACATTCCATTCAACTTGCACTTTACCTGTATATATAAATATAAATATAAGATTTGAATAATGAAAATTCATGAAACCAACTTACAAATTCTGACCTTTCGATATTAAAGTCGATCGCACACTTAGTGCTCCTCCGCCGGTTTCGGACACTTAGTGCCCGGACATCTTATTTGCACATTTAGTGCATTTTAATCGATATCGCACATTTAGTGCTTGGTACATATTGAATCGCACCCTCAGTGCCATCTCTAGTAACCTATCGTACACTTAGTGCCGTTACTTTACGTTTCAGCACACTTAGTGCCATGTATCTGGTCTCGCACACATAGTGCCTGGTTATAAGCTCGTACCCTAATACCTTTCATCAACCTGTAAGTCGTTTTAAATGTGTATATATATATGTATAAATAACCAAAATCCAATCCATCACCATGTGCATAATCGTATACATATAAACACAATTCAATATCTCATACCCCAATTAAAATATCATACTCGGCCAAAATAAAAACATGTAACTGAATTACCATAAGGTATATTCATATCATAATTCAATGTTTCTCAATCCAATTGTAACATTTATAATTAAAAATTTATCTCATGACATCATATCCAAATTCCAAAAGTTATCATATCAAGCTATTTTACCCAAAATTCACTATCACATTTGGCTATGTGCCATTTCCTTATGTTTAGTTTCATTACATAGTTACAAGTATAGAAGACATTCGGATTAGCTCAATTGCTTAAAAACTTACCTCGAAAGTTGACGAGTTACGCTTCCCAGCTATTCATTTAATTTCGCCTTTCCCCGATCCAATCCTGGTTCTTTCCATTCTTGATCTAAATAATTGCAAGAATGAACTCATTCAAATAGAATTTCTTCTATTTTAGGCCAAAACACATAACTGAATAATTTTCCATTTTATCCCTCACATTTTCCATTTTTACAATTTAATCAAATTTTCAGTAATACCAAACTATGCCAAATTTACAAACTTTGAGCTAAGGCCGAATGTTCCTTAAGCTCATTCAAGTCCCCATATTTCATTCAATTTAATCATAAACACATAATTTAAAATTTTATTAATTTACCCCTTACTATTACAATCTATTCGATTTAGTCCCTACTAAAATTCTCATAAATTACACAAAATTTGACTTTCATCCTTTAGGGCCGAACCACCCTAAGGACCATATAAGTCCATACAAACTAATTATTGAGCAATTTAACCCCCCAACTATTTATTTTAACCTTAATTTCTAATTTACTCAATTCCATCAACAATGCAAGAACAAAACTTACTAATCTATCACCTAACATTAATATTTCACCATTAATCAACAAAAACATCAAGCTTTCATCAATGGCATCTCATGAAAATCACCATCAAGACACAAATTACCACATGGGCTATGTAAAGCTCTTGATAACCATTTCAAAAATGTAAAAACCATCAAAAAAAAATCTAAAACACACATACCTAATTTTTGGCTTAAGATGGCCGAATATGAGAGAGCTTATTCTCTCCTTCTTCTTTTGTGGATTTCGGCACTGAGAAGTAAAAGATGAACATGCAAATGGTGTCTTATTTTTTTATGATATTAATCCTCCACTAACTATTAAAATTTAATAAAAAATTGCATAGTGGAGCATGATGCCGTCCACTCCAAATAGATTTGTATAATTGCAATTTAAATCCTCATAATGAAAAATACAAATCAATTTAGCCACCCAATTAAAAGAAAGTTATCTTTACCACCCTTTTGCAACGTAATCCTCTCTCCTAAATTATTCACATTAACTATAAATTAAAATCACAAAATACTAGCACACGTTCAAACATGTATATTAAACACAAAAAATAATAATAAAATATAAAAATTATTCCTATTAATTCGGATTCGTGGTCTCGAAACCACCATTCCGATTAGGGTCGTAAACAGGCTGTTACAGATTATGAAAGTTTGATGTTAGATAAACATTTTTTTGTAAATGAATTTCATGAGAAATGCAAGTAAAGACTAGTTTGTTATTATTATGAAATTTGTCATACATGGTAGAAATATGAGAATTTGTTATTGCTATAGTTGAGATAATGAATTAGCTAAGCAAGAAGTTTAAGAAAGTGGTATGAAAATTATTTTACGAGTATAGGGGCAAAAGTGTAATTATGAGAAAGTTTAAGGGAAAAATTGTAATTTTGTCAAAGTATGAGTTAAGAGTCAATTTAGTCAATGTGATTATTTAATGATCTAAAATATTATTATAGATCAAGAAAAATGAAGCTCGGATCGAAACCGAGGCAAGAACAAAGTCGAGGACTAAATTGCATATCTACATACATTTTGTATATCGAGGTAAGTTTGTATGATTTCTAAGCTTTATGATTACTATCATTGAATTGCTTAGTATAATGTACATTATTACCCTAGAAATGCTTAATGCTATGTTAAATAAAGAAATCAATGAGATTAAGCATGAGAAAGTCCCGATTGAAGTTGAATTACTTAGGATACTCAATCTACCACATGAGATAAGAAAGTCCGTATAAGACCAAGCTAAGGCATGGCATCGGCAATCAAGTAAAGTTATCATGTAAGTCTAAGACATGTACTGGCATTGAAGAGTTATTATGAGATGAAGACCCATGTAAGCCCACGCCAAGGTATGACACTGGTGAGTCTCCAAGCAAAGATGTCATGTAAGTCCAAGACAAGTCTTGGCATTGAAAAGCTATCATGAGATAGAGATCCCATGTAAGTCCAAGCCAAGGCATGACATTGGTGAGTAACAAGGAAGATTTCATGTAAGTCCTAACCAAGGCTCGACATTGACCAGTTCATGAGTAAAGATACCAAATAAGACCATGTCAAGACATGGCAATGGTAAGTTCCCAAGGGAACACACAAGGAAGACTTTGAGTAAGTCCATGTCAAGACATGGCATCAATACCAAGATGAGAGATCCCATATAAGACCATATCTAGGATATGGCTTTGGCATCGAGTTATATGTGGGCTGAGATTCAGTATCCTCGGTTATTCATAGAAATTCATCGGGCAAATGAGTAAAGCTTAAATGAGATAGCAAGAAAATTAAGTAAGCAAAGTTATTATCAAGTTGGAAGTGAGTATTATTCATGTTATGAATGATGAATTAGAGATTATGACTATTATAGTAAAGTATGTTGATCTATGTGATCAAGTGATACAGGTACCTTGTTTACCTCACGCGTATGAGACTAGCAAGTATCATGAGATATGTAAGAATCAGTAAGAGTAAGTAAGCTTAAATAGCTGAAATTATGATGCCATTGTTTATGCCAAATGGTTTATGTTAAACAAGTATGATGCTATGTGCATTATATGCAAACTTACTAAGCTAAATGCTTACGTCTTTTATTCTTTCTTTCCATGTAGTCCCGCCAAGCTAATCTCATGGATTATCGTCACCGGAGCTCGGAGCACACTATCAATCGCTATTTTGGTATAGCCAAGATGTTTATATTAAGTATGGCATGTATAGGAACATTTCATTTTGTGAATATATTTTTAAAAAGGGCAAAAGTATGGGCTATCAAGTTTATTATTCTTTTGTATATGGCTAAGTGATTGGCCAATATTGACTAAGTATGTATGTTTATTGATATCAATGAAGCAGGTAGTATTGTTCATGAAAGATGTAGTAATTTGAGTTGTTGAATTGAATATGAGATTGATCTTGATTTCAGGGTGGCAATTGGCTTGGTAAATAGCCCTTAAGTGCCCACACGAATAGACACACGAGCATGTGTCTAGGTCGTGCGTCCCCGGCACCTTAGTACCTTAAGTCAGAATAGACTACTGGCTAATCCCACGGCCGTTTGTTTAGGCCGTGTGTGACACACGGTCAGAACATGGGCGTGAGGCCCAGGCCGTGTGAATATAGTTAGTGTCGACCACGGTCTAAGTCCACGAGCATGTCAAGGCCGTGTGAATATAGTCAGTGTCGACCACGGTTGGAAGACATGAGTGTGTCTTAGGGGTACACGGGCGTGTCCCAAGCCACATGGGCGTGTGACCCCTGTTTTAAGGAAAAGTTTTTGATTAAGTTCTGAAAGTTTCCAGATATGTGTTTAAGGCCTCGTAGGCCCATGAAATGTATGACTAGACTAAGAAAGAGAAGTTTTAATTTGGAACAAAATTTTACAGCCCGTAAGTGCATGTTTAAGAAATTTCAAGCATAGTAATGTCTCGTATCCGGTCTCAGCCTTGGGCTCGGGTATGAGGTGTTACATTTAGTGGTATCAGAGTTACGGTTTAGTCTATTTTAAGACTAACGTAGCATGAGCACGAGTCTAGCTATAATGCCATACGTAAAAAAGTTTTTATAATGATAGTGTGACGACTCCTGACGACTTAAATTATGTTTATACATATAGTAAATGGATCCCGAAAGAGCTGTGGCAAATGACGTAGAAAGTAACGCGCCAGCTCTCGCTGAAGGGACGGTGCCGAACGAGAATGAGATCAAACCCACTACGGTGAGTCAAGGAGGAGGAGAAGAGGCTAGAGAAGCCTTCCTCCATATGATGAACACATGGTATACGGAGTTCGTTTGTATGAACCCGAATGCACAACCCCTCTACCCCCGCCTATTCCACAACCTATCCCTGTAGCCTCACAAGTAGTAGAGGTGGTAAGAGGAGACAAACCTCCAGTTGATAGAGTTAGGAAACATGGGGCAGAAGAATTTTGAGCTAAAAGAGATGACGATCTAGAGAAGGTCAAATTCTGGTTAGAAAATACCATCAGGGTATTTAATGAGTTGTCATGCACATCTGAAGAATGCATAAAGTGTGTAGTTTCTCTTTTAAGAGATTCTGCCTATCAATGGTAGAACACCTTGGTATCGGTAGTACCAAGAGAGAAGATTACTTGGGAATTCTTTCAAGAAGAGTTCAAGAAAAAGTATATCAGTCAAAGGTTTTTGGACCAGAAAAGGAAAGAATTTCTAGAACTGAAGCAAGGCAAGATGTCTGTGACTGATTATGAGCGTGAATTTGTATGACTCAGTAAATACGCTCGAGAATGTGTGTCCACTGAGGCCATCATGAGTAAAAGATTTGAAGATGGGTTAAATGACGACATCAAATTGTTTGTTGCTGTCCTAGAACTGAAGGAATTCGTTGTGCTAGTAGAGAGGGCTTGTAAAATCAAAGAGCTAGTAAAGGAGAAGAGAAAATTTGAAATGGAGTCTCGTGACTCTAGAAAGAGACAGTGGAATAAGTCATTCCAATCCTCATCCAAGAAGTCAAGAGATTTCTCCACCCGATCAGCTACTTCCACTGGGTTTTCAAGGAAGGAAAAGAGTAAGCAGTATTCGAAAAATAAGGCACAGAGGACTTCAGTTGCTAGTGTGGGGAACATTTGATCATATAAACCTGAATGCCCACAGTGCGGCAGACGTCATCTCGGAGAATGCCGAGCACATGAAAATACCTGTTTTAGATGTGGTTCTCAAGACCACTTTATAAAAGATTGTCCCAAGACGATGAAAGAAGAGAGATCTCAAAACCCGAGATCTGGGAGTATAGTCAGAGGAAGACCGCAGAGGAACCCGGGAAGTGGGGAAAGTGGAAGAGGTACCCTAAAGAACAGGCTACGAGACCCGAGGGTAGGGCGCCTGCGAGAACTTATGCCATTCGCGCTTGCGAAGAGGCATCTTTCCCCGATGTTATTGCAGGTACTTTTTCTCTTCATGATATAAAAGTTATTGCTTTAATAGATCCTGGATCCACACACTCTTACATTTGTATGAAACTAGTATCCAATATGAGCATGCCTATAGAGTCTATAGAATTTACGATTAAGGTCTCTAATCCTTTAGGCAAGAGTGTGTTACTTGATGAAGTATGTAAAGATTGTCCATTAATCATTAAAGGTCATTGTTTTAAAGCAAATCTTATGTTGTTACCATTTGATAAATTTGACCTCATTCTTGGTATGGACTGGTTGACCACCCATGATGTAATAGTAAATTGTGGGAAGAAATACATTGAGATAAGATGTGAGAATGGGGACACTCTCCATGAAGAATCAGACAAACAAGGTAGATCGCCGGTAATGATTTCTCATATGACGGCACAGAAATACATAAGAAAAGGGTATGAGGCATATCTGGCCTTTGTGATGAATGATAGAGAAACAAAGTTAAAGATTAAGTCAGTGCCGATAGTATGTGAGTACTTGGATGTTTTTCCTGAAGAATTACCAGGACTGCCTCTGATTAGAGAGGTTGAGTTCAGCATTGAGCTAGCTCCTGGTACTGTACCGATATCTATTACTCCTTACAGAATGGCCCTAACAGAGTTAAGAGAACTGAAGTCACAGTTGCAAGAGTTGACAGATAAAGGCTTTGCAAGATCAAGTTGTTCACCATGGGGTGCTCCGGTTTTATTTTTGAAAAAGAAAGATGGCACCATGAGATTGTGCATAGATTACTGTCAGCTTAATAAGGTGACAGTGAAGAACAAGTACCCATTGCCTAGAATCGATGATTTATTCGATCAAATGAAAGGAGCCATTGTGTTCTCCAAAATAGACTTGAGATCAGGGTACTACCAGTTGAGAGTAAAGGATTCAGATGTTTCTAAGACCGTCTTTCGAACAAGGTATGGGCATTATGAATTTTTAGTCATGCCCTTTGGATTGACCAATGCTCCTGCAGTATTTATGGACCTAATGAACTGCATCTTTAGGCCATACCTCGATAAGTTTGTAGTCGTTTTTATTGACGACATATTAATTTATTCTCGAGATGAGATCGAGCATGCTGAGCACCTACGAACAGTTTTACAGATTTTATGAGAAATCAGTTGTATGCCAAGTTCAGTAAAAGTGAATTTTGGCTCAAGGAAGTAGGATTTCTGGGACATATTGTCTCGAGAGATGGAGTCCGAGTGGAACCAACTAAGATTTCGGCTATAATGGACTGGAAACCACCGAGGAATATCACTGAGATTAGAAGTTTCCTATGCTTAGCCGGCTATTACAGACAATTCGTCAAGGGGTTTTCCATGATTGCAACCCCGATGATAAAATTGTTACAGAAAAATGTGAATTTTGAATGGACAGAAGGATGCCAACAAAGTTTCGAAAGACTGAAAGTATTGTTGACAGAAGCTCTAGTTTTTGTACAACCCGAGACGGGGAAAGAATTCATAATTTACAGCGATGCATCCTTAAATGGATTAGGCTGTATACTTATGCATGCAAGAAGGCAAAGTGATTGCTTATGCTTCAAGACAACTGAAGTCTTACGAGAAGAATTATCCGACGCATGATTTAGAGTTGGCTGTCATAGTCTTTGCATTGAATATATGGAGACACCATCTATATGGTGAAAGATGTCAAATTTTCACTGATCATAAAAGTTTAAAGTACTTGATGACGCAAAAAGAGTTGAACTTAAGATAACGGAGATGGTTAGAATTGATAAAAGATTATGAGTTGGTCATTGACTACCATCCAGGAAAGGCGAATGTAATCGCCGATGCTTTAAGCAGAAAGTCCCTATTTGCATTAAGGACATTGAATTCACGGATGACTTTATTTGATGATGGTTCTATTCTAGCTGAGTTGAGAGCTAGACCAGTATTCCTCCAAGAGATATTTGAGGCTCAGAAAGAAGATAGCAAATTGCAAGCCAAGAGAGCTCAGTGCAAGTCCGACATTGAATTCGACTTTCAGATTAATTCCAATGGATGTTTGATGTTTAAAGATAGAGTTTGTGTACCAAGAAAGGAAGAGCTTATTCAGAGAATTTTGCATGAGGCACATAACGAATGTTTATTTATACATCCGGGTAGTATAAAGATGTATAATAATTTGAAGCAACAGTATTGGTGGCCAAGAATGAAGAAAGATATTTCAGAGTTTGTTTCCAAATACATGATTTGTCAGCAAGTAAAGGCTGAACACCAAGTACCTTCGGGTTTGCTTCAACCCATTTTGGTTCTCGAGTGAAAATGGGACCATATCACTATGGATTTTGTAACGGGTTTACCGTTGTCACCGAGTAAGAAAGATGCTATATGGGTTGTAGTTGATAGACTCACGAAGTCAGCCCATTTTATACCTGTACGAGTGGATTACTCACTCGACAAGCTGGCAAGCTTGTATGTTTCTGAAATAGTAAGACTTCACGGAGTTCCTTCGTTAATCATATCTGATAGAGATCCGAGATTCACATCCAGATTTTGGAAGAAGTTACAAGAGGCCCTGGGTACAAAGTTAAGCTTTAGTATAGCTTTTCATCCTCAAATCGATGGATAATCGGAGAGGTTAATACAAGTACTCGAAGATATGCTTCGGTGTTGTATTCTTGAATTCCAAGGTAGTTGGGAAAAGTTTCTTCCATTGGTAGAATTTACCTACAATAATAGTTTTCAGTCGAGCTTAAAGATGGCGCCTTATGAAGCTTTGTACGGACGTAAGCACCAAATGCAGGATTGAACTCAAGGAAAACCGAATTCACGGGGTTGACTAAGTTAGGGAAACTAAAGAGAAAGTGAAAGCGATTAGAGAATGTTTAAAAGCTGCATCCGACAGACAGAAATCCTACTCGGATTTAAAGAGAAAAGAGATAGAGTATCAAGTCGGGGATAAAGTTTTCTTGAAAATGTCACCATGGAGAAAAGTTCTCAGATTTGGTCGGAAAGGCAAGTTGAGTCCACGTTTCATTGGACCATATGAGATTACCGAGAAAGTTGGGCCAGTAGCTTACAGATTGGCTTTACCGTTGGAATTAGAAAAGATACATGATGTGTTTCACGTGACTATGTTGCAATGCTACCAATCAGATCCTTCACATATAATTACCCCGTCAGAGATAGAGATTCATCCCGACATGACTTATGGTGAAGAACCAGTTAAGGTTTTAGCTCGGGAAGTCTAGCAGCTAAGAAATAAGAATATCTCCCTTGTTAAGGTATTATGGCAAAAACATGGGATAGAAAAAGCTACATCGAAACTAGAAGAAACCGTGAGAAACCAGTACCCAAACCTGTTTGCTGGTAAAATTTTTGAGGACGAAAATCCCTAAGGGGGAGAATTATAACAGCCTAATTTAGGGCCTGGTCGGAATAGTGGTGCGAGACCACAAATCCGAGTTAGTAAAATGAGTTTTTAAGGTATTTGAGATGTTTGCATGATAATATGAAAGTTTCATGTAGAAATTTTATGGAAATTTTCATTTAAGGGTCCATTAGGACTAAATTACAAAAGTTGCAAAATATGAGTTTCTAGAAGCTTTTTGTATGAAATAGCTTTAGAATATTAATTAGAAGTCCTTAAATACCCAAATTATAATTTTTGGACAAAAATGGACATGAGTTAGTAAATGGTGAAATTGTAAAAAGAAGGGCATTTTAGTCATTTATCAATTAAATGATTAATAAGGGAAAAAGTTGACAAAAATCATTCTCATCTTCTTCCCCAAGTGCTGAAAATTTGAAGGAAGCCATAGCTAGGGTTCTTCAATTTTTCAAGCTTGCTAGTAAGTTTATTTTAGCCCCGTTTTTAATATTCTTGGTGTTTTTGGAGTCCTCGTAACTTGAATTAGCTATTTTTAGCTATAAGATGAGCTAAGATGCATGTTCAAAAATCTACCCATGTATGACATGTTTGTAAAATGATGTTTTATAGAATATTATGAGAGTTTGGTGTTAGATAAACATTTTTTTATAAATGAATTTCATGAGAAATGCTAGTAAGGACTAGTTTGTTATTATTATGGAATTTGTCATACATGGTAGAAATAGTGAGAATTTGTTATTTCTATAGTTGAGATAATGAATCAGCTAAGCATGAAGTTTAAGAAAGTGTTATGAAAATTATTTTACGAGCATAGAGGCAAAAGTGTAATTATGAGAAAGTTTAGGAGCAAAATTGTAATTTTGTCAAAGTATGAGTTAAGAGTCAATTTAGTCAATGTGATTATTAAATGATCTAAACTATTATTATAGATCAAGAAAAACGAAGCCCGGATCGAAACTGAAGCAAGAAGAAAGTCGAGGACTAAATTGCATATCTACATACATTTTGTATATCGAGGTAAGTTTGTAAGATTTCTAAGCTTTATGATTACTATCATAGAATTTCTTAGTATAATGTACATTATTACCCTAGAAATGCTTAATGTTATGTTAAATAAAGAAATCAATGAGATTAAGCATGAGAAAGTCTCGATTGAAGTTGAATTACTTAGGATACTCAATCTACCACATGAGATAAGAAAGTCCGTAGAAGACCAAGCCAAGGCATGGCATCGGCAATCAAGTAAAGTTATCATGTAAGTCTAAGACAAGTATTGGCATTGAAGAGTTATTATGAGATGAAGACCCATGTAAGCCCAAGCCAAGGCATGGCATTGGTGAGTCTCCAAGCAAAGATGTCATGTAAGTCCAAGACAAGTCTTGGCATTGAAAAGCTATCATGAGATAAAGATTCCATGTAAGTCCAAGCCAAGGCATGGCATTGGTGAGTAACAAGGAAGATTTCATGTAAGTCCTAGCCAAGGCTCGGCATTAACCAGTTCATGAGTAAAGATACCAAATAAGACCATGTCAAGACATGGCAATGGTAAGTTCCCAAGGGAACACACAAGGAAGACTTTGAGTAAGTCCATGTCAAGACATGGCATCAATACCAAGATGAGAGATCCCATGTAAGACCATATCTAGGATATGGCTTTGGCATTGAGTTATATGTGGGATGAGATTCAGTATCCTCGGTTATTCATAGAAATTCATCGGACAAATGAGTAAAGCTTAAATAAGATAGCAAGAAAATTAAGTAAGCAAAGTTATTATCAAGTTGGAAATGAGTATTATTCATGTTATGAATGATGAATTAGAGATTATGATTATTATAGTAAAGTATGTTGATCTATGTGATCAAGTGATACAGGCACCTTGTTTACCTCACGAGCATGAGACTAGTAAGTATCATGAGATATGTAAGAATCAGTAAGAGTAAGTAAGCTTAAATAGCTGAAATTACGATGCCATTGTTTATGTCAAATGGTTTATCTTAAACAAGTATGATGCAATGTGCATTATATGCAAACTTACTAAGCTAAATGCTTACGTATTTTATTCTTTCTTTCCATGTAGTACTGCCAAGCTAATCTCGTGGATAGTCGTCACCGGAGCTCGGAGCACACTGTCAATCGCTATTTTGGTATAACCAAGATGTTTATATTAAGTATGGCATGTATAGGAACAATTCATTTTGAGAATATATTTTTAAAAAAGGCAAAAGTATGGGCTATCAAGTTTATTATTCTTTTGTATATGGCTAAGTGATTGGCCAACATTGACTAAGTATGTATGTTTATTGATATCAATGAAGCATGTAGTATTGTTCATGAAAGATGTAGTAATTTGAATTGTTGAATTGAATATGAGATTGATCTTGATTTCAGGGTGGCAATTGACTTGGTAAATAGCCTTCAAGTGCCCACACGGATAGACACACGGGCGTGTGTCTAGGCCGTGCGTCCCCTGCACCTTAGTTCCTTAAGTAAGAATAGACTACTGGCTAATCCCACGGCCGTTTGTTTAGGCCATGTGTGACACACGATCAGAACATGGGCGTGAGGCCCAGGTCGTGTGAATATAGTTAGTGTCGACCACAGTCTAAGTCCACGGACGTGTCAAGGCCGTGTGAATATAGTCAGTATCGACCGATTGGAAGACATGGGCGTGTCTTAGGGGTACACGGGCGTGTCCCAAGCCACATGGGCGTGTGACCCCTGTTTTGAGGAAAAATTTTCGATTAAGTTTTGAAAGTTTCCAGATATGTGTTTAAGGCCTCCTAGGCCCATGAAATGTATGACTAGACTAAGAAAGAGAAGTTTTAATTCGGAACAAAATTTTACAGCCCGTAAGTGCATGTTTAAGAAAGTTCAAGTATAGTAATGTCTCGTATCCGATCTCAGCCTTGGACTCGGGTATGAGGTGTTACAATAGGCCTAGACAATGTTCACATTTATGTATACCATAGAACACTATTGACTAATGATAAGAATGGTTAAGTGATGGATAGAATGGTTAATCGACTTGAGCTAAGAAACTTGGTGATTAGATAACGTAGCTAACAACTAGGGAAATGATAATATCATTTGGGTTTTTGATGTATATTTGTACAACTGAATAATGTGCAAACTACTTTAAAATTTATTGGTATTTTAATACAAATGTTGCATATTAACTACTTTAATAATCAAAACTGGACTTCAGTTTAGATTTTCCATGTTTATTGTTTATGTGAAACTATAGATCATGAGACAGATACTAACAAATAGAAGAGCATTAACTCTTATTTCTACTAAAATCAATTTATCTAAAAAAACTATAAATCTCAAATTATGGTCTATTTAACACATAATATAATATAATATAAAAAATCTAATTAAAAAATAAATTTGATAAAAAATATTTAGTTCTAGCCATATGCATTTAAGTGTCCCTTCTATCCAAATAAAAATTTAACTTAACAAGCTCAAATTTAGTCTTGGTTGTATACATTCAAGTGTTGCTCCTTCATTAGCTCTTACAATATAACAGAATAGCATGGAAAAACTAGTAAAATAACATATTATGAATTTGAAGATCTTCTTTAAAAAAAATAAAAAAAAATTGAATAGTATTTTTACCATATATGATTGAGGATTGAAATTCTGAGACATATTGAATGATGGTATTGAATGAGAGAAATTTACTAGGTGAAATTCCTGTAATATTCATACATAACATATACAGAAAAGAAAAAGTTAATCTCTTAATGTTTTATTCAATCAATACATAATTGCTTAATTAATTTACCTTTAAACTATTATCTCTTTGAGTGAATGGTATTGGATCTGTCATTATTGATGTCAAAATCACATCCTCCCCTATTAACAGAAATAAACATAAAAAGAAGTTAATATAATCTAATTAAAAGATTCAAATTTGAAATGTATACTCAAAGTAAATTCATACATACCTTAATCATTTGTTAATAAGACATGTAGTCCTTCTATGTCTAGGTTACTTGCACACACTACACTTTTTTTTTCCTATCAAATGATTTTCTCTTGGATTTTTTTGTCTCAAGAATTTTGGTTTTCCTTTAGTTGGAACATGCAACAAATCTTTTAAAGTGATATTTGAAAAATTTTGATTATCTTGAAATTGAGTTGTGCCGTCTAAATTTCCATCCTCTAAAGTTGTGTCATTTTGACCATCGAACGTGGACAAAAACGGTTTATGAACTTTTTTCAAATTCATAGAAAGATGTTCATATTTCTTACATGATTTTGATCCAAGCTTAGCGATTTCTAAAAATTGCACCATTAAATTATTTCGCATAGAAATTTCAGAAGGTTGTCTTTCAAGTTATATAACATCTCCAAAATTTCCATCAACTACTCGTTTTTTTAGAATTCATTGTCCATCTCTCTAAGACATATTGGGAATCAAGTGCTTTAACTAAAGACTTTTTCACAAACACTGCCCAAATATGACTACATAAAATCCTAACAAAGTCAAACTTACGGCATGAACATATGGCTTTCTTTTTAGATTTTGTGAAAGCTACCACTCTATATATATTTTCACCTCAATTTTCATCAAGTTTAACTACCTTTAAACTTTGAATAGAAAAAATTTCTTTCTGAAATTTTAGAAACATTTTTCTAGTGTAAGTGTTTGCAACTATAGCCTCAACATTGTAATATGTCTTCAAAATTGCTTTAAAGTTCATTGTTTTCACATCCTTTTCTTTCTCTTTAACATATTGCGCATTCAAAGCCTATTCATATTGATTAATGAAATCACCTACTAATGTGCTAAAATGAACAAAACCTTTAAAAAAATTATTCATACACTCACTCCATTGTGTTGTTGACATTCTGGCACAAAACGATTTTCTCAAATATGCAGGCACCCACTTTTAATGATGAATACATAAATCTTCCAACCAATTATTTTTTGTCAAGTCATACTTACAAATAATCTCATTCCATTCTAGCTCAAACTCTTCAGTTGTAATTGTATCATGAATACAATGGTGAAGCTCATCATGAAACAAAGGATATTTATTATATATATGTCCCAAATGTTCTAGATTTTTTTTGAGATATGCCACATGCATAACCTACGAGTACCATTAGGTAATACCTAAGAAATTTCTTTACTCATAGCTTTGTCTATTGGACCTGGTGCCCTAAGTGTAGTATTTTCGTCTAAGTACACTTGTCATTTTTCGAACAAATTGGTTAATAAAATTATTAATTAATTACATTGATACTTTGTATATTGCCCTCACATGGTTTTTACACACAAAGAAAAATGGAAGCAAATGTTTCTCACTGGTTGTCTAATGTTTAACTAATATTAAGCAGTATTACGTGGTCAGATCATAATATAAAAAGACAACTTATATTAGTAGGCAAACCTAAACATGTCCTTAGTCTAATTGGAATGAGCAAACCTATTGAAAGACTAATATTTCATCTATCTAGTCCAATTGGGAATATGCTTTATCTTAGGCATTGGAGCGGATGACTCCCAGAAGATAGAGATATAATTGTGATTGACTGGACTGACAGTACATCGAACTGAACCCAAGAAGAATAGATCCTGAATTCGTTTATAGATTTATTCACTTGTGATGTTCATAGTGTGGCATACCTAAATCCTGAGTTGATAACAGACTATGTATGTGTGACTTGTACACTTTGATATAAGTAAAAGCCTAAGTTTGAATAGAAAAGGAATTGAAAGTTGGTGCGCTGGGTGTACAACTTCTACAGTATGTAACGTCATTCACAATAGCAAAATTCATAGCCCATGACATGGGTAAATGATATTATCTCATTAGCATTACATGATTGATGAAAAGTAAATGTGGTCATGGGTCGTTCGTTTTTGTGATGAATGACTTGATTACTATTTGATAGTAATTGACTTTTCATGAAGGAAGATGCAATGGTTACCATGAGATAAAATAGAATTATATTAGAAAAATGGATATTATCCCAAAAAGATTAAGGATATCCTATGAAGGTAACACACTTATGAAAAAGCCATTGGACGAGCACTAATCGAGTTGCTTTTGTAATGGTATGTCGTTGGGGAGAGCTTAGTCACAATACTATAATGGAGTAACTTCATGACTAAATGAGTTTATAATTAATATGCAAAAAGTTAGAACTTAATTATAAACCATTTGAGCCTCAATTGCATACGTCAATCAATCCCTTTGCTAAATCATTGAAACCAGAAATAAATTACGTGTTTAAATCGAAATGAACAAAATGAATAGAAATGGAGATATGGAAAAAATTCAAAAATGATTATGGTTTTCTCCGAAATTGAGAAATGGAATCATTTGAAAATAATGTGGTTTTTTCAATATGGAAATGGAAATGAAAATGAGAAATGATTCATTTGCAAATGAACATGGATTACTCAAAAACGATCAGAAGAATGAGTTTATATTTTTGAGCTATTTTAAAGCCTGAAAATGAAAATAAACCATTCGGTCATAGTGAACAAGTCGAATGATAAAATATTAAATATATTTTCTCAGAAATTTTATCATGAGTAAAATCGTTATAATTTTACCAGGATAAAATTGGGATGAGAAAAATATTTAATATAAATATTGAAGTTTATTTTTGGGAAATAAAAAAACAAATATTGGGTTGGATTAAATTATAAAGTATTAGGTTAAAATCCCGAAAAGTACTTATAATTGAACCCAATATGGTAGAGGCCCAAAAGCCCCTTATGTTAATAGGGTGGACGACTAACCCTAGTTAATATTAACCAAGGTTGTCTCCACCTATACTACTAATTAGACAATAAGTTCATTTTTCTAGTCGAAATAAACTTCTCTAATTCAAAAAGGGTTCTACTTTCTCTTCCTATAAATAGATGGCACCAGTAGAGCTATTTACACACAACTTTAAGATATTATTACCCTTCTAAAAGATAGAGAGAATTTATTCTCAACTATTAAATATATTTTTCTGGAATAACAGTTTTGTCTGTTTCTATTTTAAAGAGAGAATTTTCATTTTTCACCCTATAAGAGAAAATAATTTCTAGTTATATGTTTTGGTTCAATTGGTTCGAGCCCACACTCGAAGCATTTCATGGTATGAGAATAGTAGAGAAGATCGTTTGGTTGAAAGTTGGAAACGACAATGATCTATCTATCTAAAACACAAATACTTATTGCTATAAATATCACAAATCGGGCTGGTTTGTAAATTTTTAATTTTCTGCTATGCAAGAAAACCTTTTTCAAACCGGATTTTTTCAATATTGTCATCATCGATGATAATAGTAGTTGGCGCATGACCAAGCATTGCCTCAACCCAAGTTGTTAGCAACCAAATATAAGATTCTACCGTTTGATTAACTAATAAGGTACATCTAAACAATATTAATTGATGATGATGGTTGACATTAGTGAATGGTACAAAAGACATACATACTGATTTGTAAGATATTTAGCATCAAAAGTGACAACATTTCCAAAATATTGGTATGCCATTCTCGATCTCCCATCAGCCCAAAAACAATTCCCAATGTGACAACTTTCATCAACTTGAATTGCATAAATGAAACCGGGATTTTTTGTCTGATATTCTTTGAAATACTTGTACAATCTCTATGCATGCCATTTTTCAAAAAGCTTCCTTCTTTATTTCCTAAGTAATTTTGGATATCAATCGACGTGCAATCATTATTTTAATAGCCATTAGATTCTTGACTTAAAACTAATACAATTTTTCAAGGTGGTACACCAGCTTCATTCAATGTATTGATTAGATTCTTTTAGGTTGTTTTTATTTTTTTATGTTCACGAAGAAAACTTGTACTTCTGGGTGTAAGAAGTTCGTGATTGTGTTTATCTACAAGCTTACTTACAATCCATTTGGCTTCAACATTCTTCAAACCCATCACCGCTTTGCAACCAATTCTTGTTTCAGCACGTTCCATACATTTTGCATCATTTTTTTTACAATCTTTTTGTCAAAATCCTTCTCTAGAACAAGTGTAATCTGCTCTAATTAAAGATTTATCAATGCGAGACAATTGAGTATGGCTCTTTCAATGCTAAAACCATTTTGTCTCGAATATGCCTAATAACATGTCTCGACGCCTTCCAGGTCATCAAATTGCATTCTTATGCATGGTTCTAATGATCCATTACAAGCACAAAATTTTTGAGTCAGTTGCCCGTTAGTGTCTTCAATGGAATCAACATCGATCTCATCTTATTGTTCAATCCCAATGTTTACTTCATCTTCAAGGGAATTGTTATCAATAATAATGTCACCTCCTATGAATGTATCTCCTACCATAACTCTGTATTTTTTATGTGATCAATTACTAATATAAAATTGAAAATAAAATATGATGTGAGCATGGCCGGGAACTTTTCCAACTCAAGCACGGACCACACAAGGTCGTTCATTAATCCTCCGAAACTAGCTCGGGACAGCAACTCAAGGACTCATTGAACCTCTAAGCAAGCTGACCTTAGCTCAATTTCAGCTTCCCGAGCTCCATTTAGCTCGAATCAGCTTACTTGAGCTTAATTCAGCTCGTTTGAGCTCATTTCAATTTATTTCTAGCTTATTTATTTTATTGATTAAATAAATTAAGTGTTTAATCAATTTAGTCAATTTAATTACAGCTCATAATTGCATGTCAGCTTATTACATGATTTTATTATGTCCTAGTCAAAGCCGAATTTAATATGTCTTGTATTAAATTTGTCTTAAATTAATTAATGTGTTAATTAGTGTGTCTAAATTATATTAATGCATGGTTCAGCTGAATTTTACTTGATTTAATTTGGTTCATTGTGTTTGTAGTTTCAGCTGAATTTGGGAGAGCATTAAATGCAAAGGTATATGCACGGTTTGGGTTCAAAGAATAGAAAGATGAATGTATGGCTAGCTACAACGAATGGTGGCTGAACCATTAGCTTACCAAGGTGCTTATTCGGCCAAGGGACACTTGCTTCTTTAATTCCGCAAGCTTGGCCGGTTCTCTCCCCAAAGCAGCATAATTCCATTCACACCAAGTGTTCACACCTAGTGACTATTCAGCTTGATGTTCACATGGAAGAGACCCTTCAAAGCCGGCCATTCACACTCCAAATGGTTGTTCAAGTCCACCTTTAATGCTGATATCTTTTCAGCCAAAAATTACAAATTAAATGAGCTAATTTAAGCTCATTGGCCAAACCTAGTTGGTGCCATGCACTCTTCAAGTTGCCAAGTACATGCAAGCTAAGTAGCTTATTCTAGAAGCTGTCCATTGGAGCTCTCATTCAGTCAAATCTTGCTCTAGTGTTTTAATGGTTTATTCCAGAATTTTCTAGCTCTTTCTAGCTGAAATTACTTAGCCATTAAGCTTATGAACTTGTCCATTTGGCTATCATAGCTAGTAGTATAAATAGTTAGGCATTTTCAATTGTAAAGGACTTTTTGGAAAATTTGTTAATGAAACTTTGTTTCTGTGAGGTTTCCCTCAACTCCTATTTCGTACGAGTCTCGTCTGACTTATCTAGCTTGCTAGTGGCCTCTATGAACTTGTTCTTGAACTTATCACCTTAATCGGTGTGGCGTTCACCTATACTTCGAACAACCATCCTTCCACCTTAACGATATAAGAAACGGGGTGACACTGTTATATAGTGTTGAATCTTTCTTAAGTTAAGTTCGTGTTTCCATTTCCATCACCATCCCGAATATCACTTATCTATCTTTTATTTCTTTGTTAAAACTGAGCCTACTTAATTCTATAAACTCACCTTTCATTTTAACCCATTTTGTTAAGCTTCCGCTACCCTTAACCAAAATTACCCCTTTTTCTGCATCTCGAACATTCTCCTCGTCGACGATCGGGCAACAAGTGAAATGACTCCATTAAACCGAGCCGGATCACATCGAAATACATACAACGCATATTGATAATTCAAATAAAAACTATGTATAAAAATATTATTAGTACATATTGAATGACTATCAGTGATTGAGTGGTTTATAAAAATATTATTAGTACATAAAAATCTATTTTATTTATAATTGTAATATGAATTGATTTTAAAAGTTACTAGTCTTTTTACCGTAATTTCCCATACCAAAATTTTGGAACTCTCTTGCAATGCTAAACTAAACTCAAGGTGAAAATACATACTATAAACCTTTGATTGATTATTATATAAATATATTTTAGAACAAGAGTTCCCAAATATTAAATTTCAATAAAAATATAGTTTAAAAATATTTATCGAGAAAGAATGAATAAAAAAGTAAAAGTCCGTAAATTACAATGTCTTCAAAACAACGAGAAAACTGAAATACTATTAAACAATGAGAGATTAAACTAGGTATAAACTTTGGAATATATATTGGTTTTCTTCTTTTCTTCACATGAAATTATAGAGAAAATTTTATTATAAGGGAAATTGATTAAACCAAAAAAGTAATAAGAAAAAAAAAACCAATGTATGCTTTCAACTATGTATAAATCATATATCAAGAAAATCAGAGAAAAGGGATTAAAGCTATAGACCAATAGCATAAAAATAGAATTTTACCTTTTCTGAATTGAAATTTGACTGTTGACTTTTCCAATAAACCTTAAGTTTATTTCTGTGCTTAAAAATTGAGTTAGGGTAATGATTATGTAGAGTTGAGGGTATGATAAAATTTTTATGTGCTTAAAAATTAAGGATATGGCTTTATTTCATTGGTGCTTAGAAAATCTTAGTTTTTAATATGATTTTTATATAATTTATTCCCTTAAAATATTATGTTAAAATTAATAAAATATTAAAGTAACGGTTGTTTGTAGGTAAAATTTTGATGCATATTCAAATGATAAAAGTAATAAAATATTAAAGTAACAGTTATTTGTAGGTGAAATTTTGACTCGTATTCAAATGACAAAATTATTTTATTTGTTCCCACTTTTTTTTATTTTAATTATTTTTCAAAAGTAATAGACTTTTGTTATAACTATATCAATTCTCATTTAATAGGTAAATATAGATTTTAAAATTTAAAAATATATATTATTTAATGAATTAAAAAAATAAATCTATAAAATTGTGTGCAATGCATGTGACATTAGAACTAGTAATTTATAAAATTGTTTCTACTTTTTTTACTTATATATGTTTTTTTTTTTAAAAAAGAATGAATCTTATAACAATGAAAATTTAGTAAATGCGTTTTTAGGTAATTTAACATTTCATTAACCAAACAAAAAAATCTTATATTTCAATCAAATAGGAGAATGCAACATATCCGATAATATGTTAAGTAATCTTGCATATATGATAATTCTATTATTAAAGATAATATTACATTTTGTAAAGCAAAAAAAAAAGTTAAAATTCATTACTTTCATAAAGTAATTAATTGATTTCTTAAATCAAGGGTTAGTGTTAATTTTTAGCAGTTACTTTCATATATGTTATTTTTGTACTGTTGTCATAAAAAGGAGAAGTTTTAATTCGGTCCACTAGTTTTATCCATGATTTAATTATCATTAGCTTATCTATGGGTTACAATAAGAGAAAAACAGCATAATCTATATATTTATTTTTAATCAAATTTAGAATTAAAAATTACCAACATTTTTTATAAAAAAAAGTATTCTTTTAGGATAAAATAAAAAAAAGTAATTAAATGTGTCCCTACATGCAAATAATGATTATATATTGAGAAAATTATAGAAGCTATAAAGTTTTGACGAGACATCTCTATAAATAGATAAAAATAATGCATCTATTTTAAAATTATGGCACTAACTAAAAACTGTATAAAAAGGAAAAAGTAAAAAGCCGAAAAGGGGGGGAAAGGAAGTGTCTCCCTTCAATTTATTTCTTTACTTCATTTCCTTCTATTGATTGACGTTTTATTATTTAACATTTATTAAAATATTTTTTTATTTTTTCAATTAATTATCTAAAATAATTAGTATCTTTATCGATATTATATTTAAAACTTAAAAAGTTGATTGAGTTCTCAATGAATTGAATATATTAGTTACATAAGCAGACTCACCCCCCACAAAAATAAATTTAAGGTATTTTATACATGATTAAATAGTAACTCTTTTTCCAATATAGTTGATGTGGCATTTTTACCATTCATTCCTCTTTAAAAGGCCGGTGGTGGCATGAAAAGAAAGAAGGGAAATTGAAATGGGAATTAAAAGGTGGCATCTAGTTTTAGTTTGGATTTTGTTTGGCTGGGTTAGTGGTGTATGTTCGCTTAGTCGTGCAAGTTTTCCCGTTGGTTTCATCTTTGGAACAGCATCATCATCTTACCAGGTAAATATCTGTGTGAGTTGGTAGGAATAAGATTTGAATTCTGGAGATATTAATTGGTTGGTTTTGTGTGGTGAAAAAGCAGTATGAAGGTGCAGCTAAAGAAGGAGGTAGAGATCCAAGCATATGGGATACTTTCAGTCATAACTATCCGGGTAATCCTATTATTGCCTTGAAAACTTTCTTACATTTCCCGGTGCTAGTAAAATTCAATTTTAATCTCTATCCCACAAATGGTTGGTTTCTGATGCGGATCATCCCTACTTTGCACACTTCTTCTTCTTCCCTCCTAACTTCGACGCTACTCACCCGCTACACTCTTTACACAAATCCTTTTAATAATCAAATCACAACTTGAAAATTTTTGTTTTTTTTCTCCTATTATTAATAATTTTTTTACTGTAAAATTGTAACTTGGAATTAAAATTTATCATTATATTTTACTTTAATTGATATTTATTATTATGTTTATAAAATTAAAGGTAAATTTACGACTATGATTTAATTTTACGCTTTACATTTATTTAATTGAATTTTATCCTTAAACTCAATTTTAATTTAAAATAACTTGAATATAATTTAATGAATTTTTTTGTATTTTATCTTAATATTTAACATCAATAAGTAAAACAATATAATGTCAAAAAATAATAAAAATGATTATTTTATAAAATAAAATTTACTTTATATATATAGATATTATTTTTCAAGTATATGTTTCATTAATTTAAAAATTCTAAGCTAATTTATTAATTTTTGATGTTTTATAAATTAACTTATTATTAACTATTGAAATACAATATTTGAAGGAGGTTTTATCATTAAATTTGTTTTCAAATATTCAAAATTAATATTGAGAGATAGAATTTAATTAACAACAATGAAAGTTGGTGGAAAAAAATAATAAAACTTTAAAATTTAGTAGTAAAATTCAATAACATAAAAATTATGTGTCGAATTTACTCATATTTTCAAAAAAAGAAGAAGCAAATATCAATAAAAAATAAAGTATTAATGGAGAATTTTCTATATTTATCTAATGATGAATTTGCAATAACAATATTTGAATTATTTAAAATAGTATGGTAAAAAAAATTAATAGTATTTTAACACATAATTATCGTGCCAGTTGTTTTAAAATTTTTAGCAAACATAATTTTTAATATTTTTAGATAATTTGGTAAAAAAATTAGCTGTATTTAAAATAATATGGTAATTTAAATTTTAATATAATTACTCATCATTAATTTGAATTTATTTTAAATAAGTAGTTGAAATTAATAAATTTTACGTATGGTATTGATTAATAAATAGAAAGTCTTTCATTAATACTATCAATATTATATAATATTAAATCTTATATTTTAATATTATTATATAAGAATCACATACCCGTATATGTTAATTAATGTTTATTATATAATATATTTGGACTATCACGTTGTGTAGATTTTTTTTAATTATTTTTCTTGTATGAGAATTTATTTGTATTATTTGTTTTTAGGGATATGTTTGAAATATTTAAAGGAGTTTGAAAAATTATATAATTATTTTAGGTTTTGATTTCTAATTTTTTTTTGGCGTAAATATTAAAATAATTATAAGATAAATTTAGTTATAATTAATGGGTGGTGTGTGAAGCAAAATGAGTTGTAAAATCTAGTTATATTGAATTTAAGATTATCTTCTATTCATTTAAAAATATATTACATTATAATTATATTGATTTTGATAAGTCAAAAAGTTTTATTGTTACTTTGAACTTTTAATTTGGTCCACTACAAATAGTTGTAGTAGGCATAATCTATTTTAATCATCTCTCCCTACATGAATTTATTAACCTATAAAGTTTTGACGAGACATCTCTAAAATATATATCTATATTAAAATTACGGCACTAACTAAAACTCATTAATGGGAAATGAAAAAAACTGTCTCCCTATGCCACTTCAATTTCTTTTACTAATTAATACAATTTGTTTCCTTCTGTTAAAACTCTCACTTTTTTATTTTTTATTTTATTCACAACTTTACTTATTTAATACAATTCATATCATTGTGTTATGTCTTTACAACACAATTATTTGATCAATAATTATAGTTTATCAGACTTTTTTATATGGTAAAAATATTTTTATTATAAGCTACCAGTACCTGTGAACAAAACTCATTTGACTAAAAAATTCAATTTTTGAATTAACTAAATTGAGTTGTTGGAATTTTTTTAGTTTTATGAATAAACCCAAACAAGTAAATTATTTTTTTAGTTCAACTCAAGTTGAATTTTACAACTAGAATAAGTCAAACAAATTTCTGTAAATACCCAAAGGTTCCCTATCACTTAGAAAAAGGAGCAATTTGACCCTTCTCAAACAAAATTAAAAATAAATAAATTGAAAATAATCTTCAAATTTTGAAAATATGTATTAAAAATTCAAAATTTTATAAAACTTAGAATTTAAAAAAAAAATTAAATTCTTATATAAAATGTTAAATTATAAACATATTTTTTAAAAAATTCTGAAATGATAAATTTTGAGACCTTAAACAAATAAATTACCAAATCAAGTTTATCATACTAAATTAAGTTGTTTCATTTCTCTTTATCTTGGTTTAAAAGATTCTTCAAATATATATGATCTCAAATTTATGTGCTCTAACTTGTAATTAATTATATTGTCAACAAGATTTTAATTTAATTTTTTAAATTTCTAAAAAAGAATTTAATGCAAAACAATTATTCAACTTTATCAAAAAAATTAAAATTGAATTAGGCATATTTTTACTCAATTTGACCAACCGCATTTAATTATAACTTTTTATAGATAAATTAATTAAGGTACATAGATACATGCGTATGTTTAAGAACTTGTTATTGTTTAGAATATTAAAAGAAATATATATTTATAAAAATAAAACATAGATTTTTGGAGTGTAACAATAATTGTATGCGGATGGAGATTGCAGATAAGATAGCAGATGGAAGCAATGGAGATTTGGCAATTGATTCCTACCATCGCTATAAGGTACGTTCTATCACTACACCAAAACAGACTTTTAGCGGCGTTTTTTTGGGCTTTTAGCGGCGTTTTTAAGCGCCACTAATAGTCTTTGCGGCGCTTTCAAAAGTGCCGGAAAAAACGCCGCTAAAACAAACGCCGCAAAATTTTGTGGCCTTTTTTGTGAAAAAACGCCGCTAAAGATAGGAGCTTTTAGCGGCGCTTTTAAAACAAACGCCGCTAAAAGTAAGGTCTTTTAGCGGCGCTTTTAACAAAAAAGCCGCAAAAGGTATGGGCTTTTAGCGGCGCTCTTAAAACAAACGCCGCTAAAGGTAGGGACTTTTAGCGGCGCTTTTTAACAAAAACGCCGCTAAAAGCCTCCACAAACACCGCTAAAAGTCTGGGCTTTTGGCGGCGCTTTTCCCAAAAACGCCACAAAAAATAGTCCTTTTTAGTGGCGCTTTTTCTGAAAACGCCACTAAAAGCATGATCTTTAGCGGCGCTTTTTTTAAAAACGCCGCTAAAAGTCATGAAAAATAAAAAAATATATTATTAAAAAAGATTAAAATATTATAAAAATTTAAGGGACAAATAATAAAATTAAACATTTTTCAGGACATAACATTTAAACCAAAAAAAAAAAATTAGGTCACACAGTAAAACCAGCCAATAAAAGAAGTGGGGGAAAGAATAAAAAAATAAACAATAAGGATGTGATAAAATTTCATCAGCAAAATAAAATCATGACGAGTTTGATTTATTTATCTGCTGCACCGACTCCTCATTGTTCATCACTTTAGGTTGTTGCTTCACAACTGGGGCAATCAACTTCCACACTGCATATTAAAAGAAAAGAAGATATTAAAGCAAATTCCAAAAGAATTGCATAACAGGGATTTCGGAGCAAATGTCATCCACCACTTTACTTGATTCATGTACATATCTAAGTGATGAAAGAAAGCTACATCAGGTGCATGATAAACAAATATCAATGAAACAGTCACTGTAGTAGTATAAAAGGGAATACTTGTGTTTCATTGCATAAAGACTCAAATTCGTCCTGAGACATTGAAGAGGAAAAACAAGAAATAAGACATACTATATAATAGTTAATATTATATAATTTTTTACCACTATCAACAAGATTTACGGAAGATTCCCGAGTAAATTATTATGGTCAATTTATTGATTATTAAGAAAATAAAAATTAAAATTGAATAGTGAAGAATTTCTTATACAATGTATCATATTTTTATTATTTGCACAAATAATTTTTTTTATTACTACTATATTTGAATTATCAAAATAATTAATATTTTTTTAATTATTAGTTTAAATAATGATTACATGCAGTAAAATTAGAATGTACATTGAGCGTGTAGTACAAATTATTAATTATGATTTGAATTTTTTAATATTGTTAAAAAAATTACTGATCTACAAAATATCAATATTTTAATATGATATTTAAAATTTAGTATGAATTTTTTAATATGAAATTTTTAATATTGTTAAAAAAATTACTGATCTACAAAATATCAATA
This sequence comes from Gossypium bickii, assembly GCA_025503065.1. NCBI lineage: Eukaryota > Viridiplantae > Streptophyta > Magnoliopsida > Malvales > Malvaceae > Gossypium > Gossypium bickii. The sequence continues at coordinate 56,176,370 of CP106714.1, read as the reverse complement.
TTTTAATATGATATTTTAATATATCAAAAGGTTCATGATGGAAAAATGAGAAAAGAACTTGGCCTCAGAGTATGATGAATGTCTTATCTAAAGCAATTCTAGACACCATACAAAATCTAATAGGATAGAGATTGCTTTGTTTCTCCAACCAACAGGGCAAGTTTAGGACCAGTGAATACAATCTCAAAAAATGTATTTCACTATCAGAATTTGAGCTTAGTTTGATGTCAAATCAGCCCAATGCATTTTTATATGTAGAGAAAACCACATGCCTAATGCCACCTTTCAAGTTCAAAACCTAATTATAAGATATCCACATAACTGAAGGGGATTTAAAGCACCAAAAATTGCTTAATTATAAGTTCAAAACCTAATTATAAGATATCCAAAATTTTAGAGCACTGCTTAAAATTGCTTCAAAATGCACTAAGCCTTGCCTTCAAGTGAGCCAAAAAGTTTTAGAGAACCTCATGCCTAGAACACTATCCAAAGAAATAAAAAATATATTTGCACAAGAATAATATAATCATCTATGTGATCAAGACAGAAAGTAAAAAATAAATGGCTTACTTACATGAAAATCACAAGAATGAAGCACAAGTACATAGACAAGTGAAGCAAGTCTCGGATGAGCTCCAAGTAGAAGGTATATATAGCTTTTTTCTCCCATTGCCCTTCCATAAGCATGTCACTCACATAGAAAACATATTTTACAAAAGTTGACACTATTGTTGTTGCCAGTATCATGTACCTACAACCCAAAAAAGAAAATATGAGTCCAAGCAAAAACAGATAAACTAGAAAATATGACACGCACATACAGCACTTGAAAGAAATAAAGGGGAGGGACAAACTAGTCTACTTTATGTAAATTGCAGTACAAAAAAGAATAGCTGGATTTCTAACAAGCCTTCTTTTATTTATTCAAGGAACTTTAATAATTTGATCGGTGGTTGGACTTTTACACTGTCAACTTCATTTATCGTTTAATTCCAACATAAATGACATATTTAAGGAGGCCCTTTCTTATCTCTTTATAGTCTAGCAAGTCCTTGCTAACATACAAGATTTTTTAATCCTTAATTGTGCTCCTAAAAATCAAAGATCCCAAACCATAATTAAAACCAGAAAAGAAAAACTACCACTTCAAGAACTGAGATCCTCCTTGCCAATCCATTTTAATAATCTAAAATACTCAGGACAAGTTAAATACATAATCGTTTTGAGTGATGAACCATAAAACATGACAAGCGCAAATGAATTTAGCAAACTTCAACTGATAATCACGAAAAGAAGAAAATGTGTTAAATAACTTACTCAAATGCAAAGAAGATGAAAATCAAGCTTGTCGTGTTTGGATCGTAAACTTGATAGAATCGTATAAAATAGAAAATCAAGCGTAAGAAGAAAACCCGAAATGAAACTATTCGAACATGCTCTAACTTCTAACGGAAGGGGTTGTTTCAATGTACTCAACCCTCTTTCTCACGCCAACCAATGCAAAGCCTTGATTAACAATAGAGCAAAGAAACATTGCAAGAAATGGAACAGAGAATTCCTGCCGAAAGATAGTGATTGCAAAGAGGATCTCCATGACCTCTCTCCACGATTGCTCATTCAATCGCTCAACCTCGCCTTCTCGAAGAGACCCAAAGAATAACCGCTTTGGTTAATTGCCATAAGATACACATAACTACAAGGCCCATGTTGAGAAGCAAGCCGAAAAGATCACGATCGACACGCCTTGGGCTCTTTGACTCGCTTTGCCACATGATCTCTCTCATCTTGTAGACTCGACCATTCTCCCTAGGACTAGGGGACCTCTCGCTTGGTTCTCAGATTCCCGTCCCTCGTCACCATATGGAGAACGTGTGAAAGAGACTCAGAAACAGATCTAGACCGCCTGGGAGTGCGATAATCATCTTTTTCCCCACGATCCCTTGATATGGATCTGGACTGACAGGGAGAGCGATAATCATCTCTCATAACATGATCCTGAGAAATTGATCTAGATCGCCTAGGGGAGTGGTGATAATCTTTTCCTCTCGATCATTGCCTCTAGTTTCATGTGAAAAAATCATGCATTAGAAACTAATACACCAAAAAAATTAACACATAATGACTATCAGGGCAAGCAGATATATTCAGTTCATATAGAAAAATTAAAAAGAAAGTATAATGACTAGTGCTCTTGTGCACTGCTTCAACAAATAAAAGGGACAAAGAATATCAGTATTTTTTACACAACCTATCATGTGCCAAGAAATTGCGTACTAATATATATGCTTAGCAACAGCGAAAAGATTATGCATGAAGGTAAGATCAACATAACATACTTCGTCCCGTATTCAGATGATCCTATTCCCTTCTCAACCGATCAAGGAACTGCAGCCATTAAGAAATAGCAAAAGTGAAATACTTTGCTAACAGTCAATACTCGGATCAGATAACTTCATGATGTTGAACTCCAAAACGTGCAAGCATAAATACAAATCTATGCAAGTTTTTTCTTGATTAGTAAGAAAATGAATTAAAGAACGTCATAGCAGCTTAATATAAATTGCAGATGTTTATGGACTAGATGTTTCCCAAAAAAATGAAAAGCAATGAATTTTTATGTCAAGCCATCAAGCAAATAAAAACTACAAAGAGGTAACCGAGAAAAGTTTATCAATGTACCATGACCGGATCTCGTATAACCCATCCAACAACCGGAATGTGACAGAGGAACCCATCGACCAAGGCCAAAAGCCACCGAAAGAAGAAAAATGCAATCAAGTTTAGCAAAGAAAGATAAACATGTTATCTTATTTAAAGCTCGCAACGCAACACAAAACTAACCTGAAAACCACAAAGCAACCATATATTTCCAAGATTATACCAACTATTGGCCAACGCACAAATAAGAAAAAGAGCCCCACAATAAAACAAGCAGTACCCTGAGTAAGAAAAGAGATAGAGACAGAATTACATCAGTGTCCAACGATACTATGTAATTTAAATTCGTCAATATGTTTAAATGTTTGTGAATAAAAGTAAATAAAGCAACTTCTTACAAATATTGTTAGGATGTAACAAATCAAGCATAATCGATGCATCACATGCGCCTAACTTCCATTAGAAGGCTGAAAAAAGGTAAAGTTTATACTAAGGGAACCTAAAGCTATATAGGTTGATCAGAAAAAGCCAACTGCATACTCTTCACAAGTAATTGAGTTTTGCTAATGCAAGCAAAGCGGCTTGCCTTCCTCAAACTCAATTGGATTTTGGCGAGACAGACACACATTGATCTCTTTTCCTTTTTAATCTCAAATAATAAATTTCACTATTAACAAACAATTCCAATGGTTTAGGGCTCTAAAACACCCAGATTTCCCCTAAAAAGTTATCTCCATGTTTTTACCCACTTCTTTGTTCTTTTTTAATGTTTTCTTTTTCTTTAGTTGAAACATCATCATTCGGCCTTGTATGTGAAATGAGCAAACCTGGACAAATCCTCATCCTCAACTAGGAGGAGTTCCTTCTCCTTTGGCTCGATAGATGGCTTCTAAGCACTCTTTAGCCCTATGAACCTTTGACTAAAGGTAGAAGCTCTCGACCTTTGCGTTCTTCTCAAATAAGACGTCATACTTCTGCAATAAAGTAACAGGAGAAGTTTTAAAGGTTATTCAAGATGAAAGCAACAGAAAAAGGGAAAGAAAAAAACGATACATGAAATACTAGCCTTCATTATCTCCTCCCAAGCAATGTATCCTCGCTTACACCAAGAGGAGTGGGAGAACAGGGTGACAATGGCAGAAGAAATCGGGGATTAGAAATGAGGAGTTAGGGATTAGAAATGGGTGAGTCACTGAGGAGGAGGGAAAGAAAAGAAAGGGCAAAGTGGCTAATGTAAAATGGTGATGTTTTTTACGCTTTAAAATATATTTGTGGCATTTTTTACAAAAAAACGCCACGATAGCATGTTTTTTGCGGCGTTTTCACAAAAACGCCACTAATTCGGTGGAAATATTTTTTGGCGTTTTTACAAAAACGCAACTGTTTCTCAATTTGAATTTTTTTTCCTTTTTTAATATATTTTTTTCTTTCAAAAACTTTTTTTTGGATTTTTTTTAATTTTGAATATTAATCTTTTTAATTGAAATATTGACTAAAATATTAAAATTTAAAGTTTTAAGTTTTAAGTTTTAAGTTTTAAATTTTATAATTTTTATTTTTAACATTTTAAATTTTTTCAATATTTTTATAATTTTTAAATTAACACATAAAAAAATAACATTTAATTATATGTATACACCTAAATTTTGATAGCGATACATCTCAGAATTATATATATATGAATTTCGGTTTAATGTATAATTGTAGGCGTGAAATTCTATTTTTGGTTTAAAAGTATAGTTGAAACTTTAATTTTAATTTAATCATACACAATTTTAAAAAGTAAATACATCATATATATTTATATATTGAATAAATATAAATATTATGCAATATATAAATATACACATTAAACCATTGTTGATCATGTATGCTTTTGAGATTTAACCCATTTTGATTTATATTTTTAAAATAATAATTTATATTTATCTTATTTTCATTTATATTCTAAAAAATCCAAGATTAATCCCTAAAACATAAACCCTAGACCCTAAATATTATACCCTAAACCACAAACACCAACCTTAGTCCATAAACTCAAAACTCAAAACCCCAAACAATAAATTCTAAACCATAAAACTCGAACCCTAAACTTTAAACCGCAAACCTTAAACCATAATCCGAGACCAAATATTTGGGAATTCATGTGGCCAATGTTAGTGTAGTACAAAACATATATTTTAGTAGCTAACACATTAACCATAAATCCCTTATGAGAGATTTCAGTTTCGGGATTTTGGGTCATATAGCTAATACCCTAAATCCTAAACCCTAAAACCTTAAACCATAAACCCTAAACTCAAAAACCTAACACATTCACCATTCTTTCTAAACCACTAACCCTAAACCCATAAACCATAAACCATAACCCATTAACCATTTCCTCTTAAACCCTTAACCCTAAACCTTAACCCCTAACCACTAACACTTAAGCCTTAATACCGGTAAACACTAAGATATTAAACACTATACAATAAACCCAAACAACAAACTTTAAAACACTAAACCCATACACCAAAATAACAAACCCTAAACCATGAAATTATCATACTAAAAATTAAACCCTAAATCGATTTTAATAACTTAATTTGTAACTTAAATGAAAACTTCTAAATTGTTTAGTTAGCAATTTGTAACTTTTCATAATTAAGTAACTAAAATGAAACTTTCTCATTGCTTATAAGTGACTGTATCAAAATAAAATATAATTCAAAGCAAGAACAAGGAAAAAATATGAAAACTTTTAGCGGCGTTTTTCCAAAAGCGCCGCTAATGCCCATACTTTTAGCGGCATTTTTCCGAAAGCGCCGCTAATGCCCATACTTTTAGCGGCGTTTTTTCGAAAGCGCCGCTAATGCCCAGACTTTTAGCGGCGTTTTTCCAAATGCGCCGCTAATGCCCAGACTTTTAGCGGCGTTTTTTCAAAAGCGCCGCTAATGTTCGCACCTTTAGTGGCGTTTTACGAATAAACGCCGCTATATATCCTTTTTAGCGGCGTTTTGTAGAAAAACGCCGCTATTGCTCATTTTTTAGCGGCGTTTTCCTTCAAACGCGGCTAATGTATAATATTTGCGGCGTTTTTTCTTTAAAACGCCACTAAAAACGCCGCTAAAAGTCTGTTTTGCTGTAGTGTATGTTGTACTACACCTTCCAATTTGTTTTAGTTCCACGGTTTGCTTGAAATTTAATAAAAAGAAATTAAAGGTCTAGTTTCCATAATTTATGTAAAAAAAAAGTAAATATATAATAATCTAATATAAACATTAAAAAAATATATTTATTTTAAAATTTTAATAAAAAACTACGTAAAAGATTATTAAATATTAAACTAATGGTTTAAAGTAGAATTTACAAATATAAATGAATTTAATAAAATTTAGAATTCACATTTTAAACCGAGCTAAATTTAAATTAATACATATGAAATGTGTTTATATCATAAATAAACTCGGCTTGAATTCAACACATCAACCCCTCTATTATAAATCCAAAATTTTGTGCCTTCGTTGCCACCCATGTTATTATTATCTAATTGCTTAGCCTTGTATCTAAATTTTATGAATAATAGGAGAAATTATTTTGGAATCTAAAAAAATTAAAGATATTATCAAGTAATGTAAAATGATTAGTGTAATTAAAAAATAGTTAATATTAGTTCGTTGTTTAGGATATATAATAAATAGTTTTAAATTTGATGGTGTATTTTTTAGACAAGCAATTATATTTAGTTTTAAAGTAATTTATTTTTTTCAAATTTTAAATTGAATATATTGAATATATTTAAAAGTTAAGTAAGTGGCTGAAATTTTCTAACGTAAAATATTTCTCTTTTGAAAATTGAATAGATATATTTAAAGATAATTCTTTAAAAAACGTATATAAAGAAATTGTTAATTTTCATCTTATAGTTTAAATAATTTAAAAAAAAATCGTTACTTTCTTCCCTGTTCTTGCTTATATAAAACTTTGTGGTCGGTTTTTTACTTGGTCTAAAGTTATTTATCATAATACATTTTTTTTAAGTTATTTGGACATCCATGAGTGTTGAGTTTAATAATATGTATTGTATCATTGAATTTTTATATACATTATTCAAATTATAGTAATTATAGAATATTAAAGGATTTTGGTTTCGTGTAAGATATTTAATAATTGAATTTAATTTTGGTGGATAATATTTAGAAACACTTGAGTTTGAGGTATTTGTGAAAGTTTATAGTTTAATTGAATAAATTTTTAAATAAATTCTAATATATGCGTTATTAGGTAGATAATGAAGTTTGATTTTAAATTTTATTATTTAAATGAATTAATTTTGAATAACAATAAATATTCAAAACCCATTTTAATAATATATTCAGATTATATCATTTAAGATATAATTATTGAAAATAATATTAAATTTAAGAACTATAATAATCAGTGTTACTTTGAAGCTAAAATTTAAAAGTTGTGAGAAGGTTATTTGAATGCAGTTAAAATTTATAATGGGCTGTAATTTTATTTTATTTTTACTTTTTTTTCTTATTTACTCATGTTTCTGAAGTGAATATTCATGACAGGAAGACATTGGGATTATGAAAGAAATGGGACTAGATGCTTACAGATTCTCAATCTCATGGTCTAGAATTTTGCCAAGTAAGATATATTAATTAAATTTTCAAATTTATCTATAACATATATAAACATGATTCTAGACATAATATTTAGTTAATATTAATTAATTTATTCATATCTTTTAAAAGTTGTACTTAAAACATAATATATTAATTAATAAAATTATATTATAATCTGATAAAATAAAAATAATAAAAATTTAGGATTTTTATTAAATAAATATAATTTATCTATAGTACTATTAATAAAATTCCTAACTGAGTTGGTGACATAGATTAACCGAATACCAACTCGGTTAAGTAATGATTAATTATTAAATAATTATTATTTTAATGATTCTTTTTTTTATCTTTTCATTTTTTATATAGTTTTTAAATAAAATAATTAAAATTAAAATATACAAAGATTAAACCCATGTTTAATGGGTTAATCAACAAACTTTTTACCACCACACCAATATTAATTCTTGAGTAAACATACAAAAAGAATAATTTTTAATATGAAATGTTTTCTCTTACCAAATTTATGTATCTATGTTATTAATAAAACCCTTACTAAGTTGGTGTTGCGGGTTAACCGGGTACCAACTCGATTAAGAAATGACTAATATACCTCTTTATTAAATTACTACAATTATTAATTTAATGACCTTTTAGTCTTTTCATACTTTTATATAATTTTTAAATAAAAGAACTAAAATTAACATGTCTAATAATTGAACAATTTATAATGGGTTAACCATCAAAAACTTTACCACCACACTAATATTAATTCTTAAGTACGCTTTAATAAAAACTTTTGACATAAAATGTTTTCTCTCATTAAATTTGTGTATATATCTATACTATTAATAAAACTCTTGACTAAGTTAGTGTCACGGGTCAACCAAGTACCAACTCGGTTAAAAAATGACTAATATACTCTTTTACTAAATGAGTACTACTATTATTATTTTGGTAGCATTTTGTTTTTTTCATACTTTTATATAGTCTTTAAATAAAAAGAATTAAAATTAACATGTTTAAAGATTAACTCGTGTTTAATCGATTAACCAATAAATTCTTTACCAGCACACCAGTATTAAAAAAAAAAAAAAAGAAGAAAGAAAGAAAAGAAGTGAGTTTTTAGTTCATAAATTGTACATAGTATATGTTTAGTGGCATTAGAGTTTATCCTTTGTAACGTGACAAGTGATAAGTGGATGTCATCATTTAACAACTTTCTTTTGGAGAAGGCGAGCGTTTTGTGGCATAAGATTATATGTAATAACAAATTTTGATGATTAAAACAAAACTCTCCATTTGAATTATTAAAATAAATAAAAGAAAAGGCAGATGGAAAAACTATAACATGTTAATAAGGATACGTCCAATATCATGTAAAATTCCTACTTTTTTTTTCAACCATAATTTATAATCATACTAAAACAAATTGCATGTGAATTGCTTTGTTCAAATTAATTATAATGCCACGGAACATGATTTAATTATTTTTAGATTATTTATTATAAAAAAATGAGAAACAATATTATGATTACACCTGTTTCATGAGTCGGGTTACTTGTCCAGGTTCGAAGGTTTGTTCAAAATTTGATAAGATTTAGGCAAAAATATTGGGATCGAAAAATAAACTTGGGTAAAAAAATTAGGCCCGTTTAAAATATAAGTTGAGCTCAGGCTTGAATATTTAAGCTCGAGCCCGGTCCAACTCGACCCTTTTTTAAGTTTATAATACTTTGTATTATGTTATTTTTATACATTATGTAATTTATAACACATTAAAAAAAATAAAACCTATACTAAATATATAATACTACTCTAATATAAATATTAAAATAATGGTAAGATGACTATATAAGAAATTTCAATAAATAGAAAATTATATAAAATTATTAAATATTAAATCAAAATAATATAAATATTTTTAAATAAAAAAATATTTGCGAGCTTAAATTGGGCTTAGATTAGTCTTTTACGAATATGATTGGACTTAGACAAAATTTTAGACCCATATTTCGGGCCAAATCAGGTTTGGGCAAGCACAAAATATGCTAATATCATGCTTGGACCCGACCCATAAACACCTCTAATCATGATTGATTTAAAATGGATAATAATTCAAATACTAGCAAGTTTAATACATAATTTGATACTTGAATTTGTCAATTTTTTTCTAATATGGTATTTGTGTTAATTTTTTTTGTCCAATGTAATACGCGTATTTGAAAAAAGTATCGGTGTTAGTTTTTTAGTATTTAATTTGGGTTTTAGGGTTCATTTGATGAAAGTAAGTTACACCAAATCAACCCTAAAACTCGAATTAAATCACATATCCATCAATTTGTATTTAACAAATTAAACACAAAATTAACCAAATTCATAGTTAACACTAAATTTATCCTATCAACAACATCATGAAAAATTCAAACCTAATGATAATAAATTTAATTAAATCAATGCTAAAACTCGAATTAAATCCTAAAAAATTAACATTGTAACTTCTAAATACCAAAATATGTAACTTTTTTTCAAATACAAATACTAAATTAAATAATAAAAAAACACAATCACCACAATTGAAAAAAGTGTTAAACTCAATAATCAAATCTCCTTTAGTTTATGCCAAAGAAGAATCATGCATGTAAACAAATAATATATTTTATGAACACTCTTTCAAAATTTATGGTTTTACATATCTTTAATAAGTTATTTACATTTTAACAAGGTAGGTAGTATCGTGTCAATGAAATAATATTTTTTTATGTATTGATATAAGAGTGTTCTAATAAAGGTTTCAATGGATTTGAAATTGATCTTTTTCAAATGGAGTAGATTTTTTCTTTTGGAAAGTAAATGTAGGGTAAAGTGAGATTGGGTAGTTTTTTGTTTTTTTGGATAGTGAGTATGAAATGGTTATGATAATTGCTTATCTTGTCCTGCTCTATTATATGAAATTATCATTTTATCTTTGTAAATATAATTAAAGGGTAAAAATGTAATAACGTGTTTTACAAAAACCTATATTAAGGATAAGGAGCAAAAAATAAATTAAAGCGGAATGGAGTAGGGGTGGGATAAGTGTAACCAACATCCATGAAAGTGGTAGTAGTTTTCAATATTATACATCCATAGTGGAGTAGAGTGGGCTATGGAGTAGATCATGCCAATTATAGAGTGGGAGTGAATCTAACAACATTCGCCCTCACCCTACTCCATGACCATCATTAATTTTGATACTGTATCATTTTAAATTTATTGATTTTTTAAAATATTTTTTATATCTTTATAGTATAAATTTTTTATTAATATAAACTTGAAACAGTACCCACTGGTTGATATAAACCATACTAATATTTAATCAAACCCTAAACCTTAATAAGTTGATTTAGGTTGGTTCATATTGGAAATTAGTTGTGTTAAATCTTTAAAAGGCTATTAAATGTGGTATATTTGTTGTTGCAGATGGAAATTTAAGTGGGGGTGTAAACAACGAAGGAATCAACTATTATAACAATCTCATAAATGAGCTCCTAGCTAATGGTTTGAATCGATCAATTTTGTATTTTAATTGTGATTTGTTGATATGAGGAATCAATGGGGAGGAGCAAAGGAGGAGAAGGTTGTGGGGTTCAGAATGGTTTACCCTTATACGACAGAGAATAGTCAACAAAGAAGATTAGGAGTAAGAAAATATAGAGATAAGGTTTTGGTGGTTGTAAAGTAGCTCAAAATGAGACCCCTCTTACTCTAATCTCAATAAAGGTATATATAATGATCTTTGGTGGGACCTACATTGTGACCAAATATATATATTCTTCTTGGGATTAGAGGTTTCATTTTGAGAGTTCTTCCTCTCTTCTACTTTAGAACCATCAAAGGGGTTTCTTCTTTTTTATATATTTTCTCCCCCTCATCTCTTCCATTAATGACTTTTTGCCCTATAAAGATGAATCCATCTAAATGCCCACTACTTTCTCTTTCTTGACTCTTCCATTTTGGTCCTTTGTATCAACAAAATAATTTTATTTTATATTCCAGGTTATTATTAATTGGAATTACAAAATGATTTTTATTATGAAAGTATTCAGGTATACAACCATTTGTGACTCTCTTCCATTGGGATCTTCCTCAAGCCTTAGAAGATGAATATGGTGGTTTCTTAAGCCCTCGTATCGTGTAAGTAATTAGCACTTACAGTAGCATTTTATCCCCATTAATATTCAATATTACATTAAAAATATAGTCGTTAATGTAACAATTTTTTTCAGTGTAACTAACAACCAGCTAATAATAAACTACATTATAACACATTAATAATTTACGTAAAAAAATTATATTTATAATAGAATTTTGGTTGAAATGATAAAATTAAGATATTAAAAATTATGGTATTTTAGATTCAAATGTTTGTGTTAAATTTTATATAAAAAGAGAAAAATACATTTTTTTTTTTTTGTTTTTTAGGAATATGTTTTTAGTAATTTATCAAGAGTGGCACCTAATACTAACTCAATCCGGAGCTATAAGCACCTTTCTAGTCGTTCTAGTTGTGTTCTACTGTAACCTAGAACCCACAACATAAGCTTAAGTTACTTTTTTACAATTTAATATCATGGTACATTGTGTGTTGGGTCCAATGGAGCTTCATTCCCTTGACAATACATTTGTCCTTACAGCAAATCTCTCTGCATAGCATCCTTATTAACCACACTTTTTACTCTCAACAAATCTCAGGATCTTAACTTGCGTTGCTACTGTTGACCTGCATATCTTTGTTTCTCCTAAGTCCAATAGGATTACCCATATTAGGGATAAATATATTGATAAGATATAGACGTAGTTAAAGAAATCAAAGTGAATGTATTCATTCATAAACAAATCGACCTTCTTCTTTTATGTTAGGGATGACTTTCGAGATTATGCTGAGGTTTGCTTCAAGGAATTTGGCGATAGAGTAAAGCATTGGATCACATTGAATGAGCCATGGAGCTATACTTACGGTGGATACGTAACTGGATTTCTAGCACCTGGTCGTTGTTCCGGTTGGCAAAACCTAAACTGCACCGGTGGTGACTCCGCCGTTGAACCTTATATGGTGGCTCACCATCTACTTCTTGCTCATGCAGTTTCTGTAAAACTCTATCGCCAAAAATATCAGGTCATGGAACTTACATTACCAATATATACTTCAACACATCTAAAAGTGTTGATGAGTTAAAATCCGTTTTTAACCGGACCACTCAATCTCAACTATGAGTATTAAATTTTATTTAAATCTGTCCGAATTTAACCCAAATTCAATAATATTATTAAAAAAAATTTATTTCTATTTAATATTTAGAAATTATATATATTAAACATAACATATTTTTTAATATTTACACTCTAATATTAATATTAATATATAAAATAAAAGAAATTAATGTTTTAAAAAATTAAATCAAGTTTAGACCTCTTATTTATTGAGGTTAATATATTTGTGTGTTAATATTAATAATAATTGTAGATCAGTAAAAATGGACATTTTAACAGGCAAGTCAGAAGGGTGCGATTGGAATGACATTAGTTTCATACTGGTTCGTTCCAGTTTCAAATGCAAAGCACCAGCAAAATGCTGCTTCAAGAGCCTTGGACTTTATGTTTGGATGGTCAGTTTTACTTGTTAATCATTGTAGAATTTCTTTTTCATTGATGTTGATGGAGAAATATGTTTTGCAGGTTTATGAAGCCAATAACCATTGGAAATTATCCACACACCATGCAATCTCTACTTGGAAATCGTTTGCCTAAATTCAACAAAATGCAATCTAAGATTCTTAAAGGCTCATTTGATTTCCTGGGATTAAACTACTATACTGCAATTTATGCAGCTTATGCTTCTAAGCCTAATGTTGGGAAGTCAAGCTACTTGACAGATGCTCGTACTAGTCTTTCATGTCAGTCATCGCTTCAATATGCTAACTATATTTATGCCTAACTCATTTACTAATCAAACCATATTTTCTTTTCTTAATATGGCAGCTTACCACAATGGTATTCCAATTGGTCCTATGGTGAGAACTTGTGCAACTTTCTTCTTTTTTATGGCACATATCCACCATGTGTTAAATCTATTTCAATTTCAAATGTTGCAGACAGGTACAAAATGGATCTATATGTACCCAAGAGGCATTCGTGATCTTCTACTTTACACAAAGGAAAAGTATGGCAATCCCTTAATTTATATCACTGAGAACGGTACCTACATCTCCTTCGTTCACTTTGTATCATACATAAAAGGTAAATGAAAAATAAAGATGAATGAAATGTAGGGGTTGGTGATCCTGAGAATGCCTCATCTCCATCAAAGGAAGCCCTTAATGACAAAGGAAGGATCGAGTACCACCGTCGACATCTTTCTTCTCTTCAAACTGCAATCAAGTATGTGTCTTCCTCTTTCTGGAATAATCTACCAATGCCTCTTGTACTTTAGGTTCAGTTTTAATATCATCCTTCTACTTTCATCTTGGTATTTAACATCATTAATTTTTTGGCTAAAATACAAAAACAGTCGCTAAACTATTAAATTTATTCGATTTAATCATTAAATTTTTGAAATTAAATATTTTAGTCACTCTCCTGTACTTTCTGTTAAACGAGTGATTGAAAGATGACGTGACCTTTTTTTTATTGGTCTAATAACAAATTTAACCTTCTAATATTTACACATTCTATCATTTTCATCTTAAATTTTAATCCTTCCACAACATCTAAATTAATCTATATTACCTTTTTTGTCTTATCATTTATACAAGACTTTATCTAATTTCATTTAAAAAATTTCAAAAACAATTATAAATCTCAACTTTCCTTTTTCCGTATGTTTCATGTCAGCAATGGCTGAGGATTAGAAATTCAAAAACTTACAAAACTTGCATAATCAAAAAAAAAAAAAAAAAAAAAAATTCAAAACCTTCCCTAAAAAAGAATCTTTTCAATTTCTCTTAATTTCAAAATTAAGTTAGTTCCTCTAAAAAAATTAAAGTAATTTAGTCACTGTCAATTTTAAAAGTGAGCAATTAAACAATTAATTATAAGGTTAATGTACATAACTTTAATTGATTAATAATAAATTTAGCCATCATAATTTAAATATTTTATCAATTTGATCATGATTAAACAAATCCAACCAACAATATTTTTGTAAAATCATGACCAAATTAGTAAAATGTTTAAATTATAAAAGTTAGATTTATTATTATACCAATCAAATTTATGTAAAATTAATAAAAAAATTAATATTTAATTAATTATTCGTAACTGTTGACTTTTGAAATTAATAATAATTGATCTGCTCATTCTTTTTTTGGAAGAACTGAAAGGTTTTTTAGCAAAACTTTCAAAGCCAACATGCAAAGCCTTTCCCAAGATTGAACAGTGACAAAAAAAAAAAAAAAAAAGAGGTTCGCTTTTTACCTTGAAACCTGACAGATTTTGGAAGTTGCTGGCGATATTTTCTTTTGTTTTCTTGTTTTCGGGATTTCATCAGCTTTCTCAGCTTTTCAAATAAATAATTTATCCTCTCTTTTCTTTTTCTTTTTTTAAATTTTCAAAAAAATCAGAATTGATTCATGCAAACGAAGATTAAGGAAAGAAGAATTTTAAACTACATATTAAAAAGATTGCTTTCGATATTGGTTTTATGAGATTTGACAATTTTTTTTAAAAAATAGATACTAAAATAGGTTTAATTATCAAATTTAAGGTAAAAAAAATTACATTAACCCAATATAAAATATAAATAAATTTGAAAATTTTTAGTTCTTTATTTTCTTTTACAAAAAGAAAATAATTGAAAGAAGAAACACAGTTTAGTTTCCTACAAGTAATTTTTTAAAATTTATTTTGGTTAAAAATAAATAGTTTATCTGAAAAACATAAATGAGATTTTATTGAAGAGTTAAAAGTAGACACGTAACAATATACTTTAGTTAATATGTCATATCATCAAAAAATCAATATGATTAGAGTCAAATATTAAATGAAATTTGAAATACTAAAGTGAGTATAAATATGGTATTAAAAGATTAAATATCCCATTTTCTCATCAATTTGAATCAATAAGTTAATAATAAAAGTATTTTTATTTAAATTTAATTATAAAAATAAAAACATCAATTTATATTTATTTTTTCTTAAAATAAAAGGAATCCTTAGGGCTATATGAATTGTTTTTTTCTTCATAAAAGTCTATATCAGTTGAAGTAAGAGATTTGAATATGTTTTTGTATAGTAAAATATAATTAATTAATATGAAAATTTGTGTTGATGGTTAGGGATGGTGTGAATGTGAAAGGGTACTTTGCATGGTCACTATTGGATAACTTCGAATGGGCAAGTGGTTATACCGTAAGATTCGGCTTCAACTTTGTAGACTACAAAAATGGGTTGAAAAGATACCCAAAACTCTCGGCCCAATGGTTGAAAACTTTTCTCAAGAATCAAACATGATGCGATTTCCCTTACTCTTTCAATAAATTCAACACTATGTTTGACGTATACAATCATTGAAAAATATTGTAGTTTTAAATTCATCATAATTTTGAAATAACAAAATTTAATGTTGAAAAAGTATTTTGTTTGCCCTTTGTACCAATTTAATGTCCTAACACATGTTTGCCATTTCTTTGGCAAATTGCCATTTTTCAAATAATTCCAAATATAAAAGATGAAGATGATGGAAATCCACTTTCTTACTTTTTTTTTTTTGGTGCTTTCTCTCACTAAAATCATAAATCTTAAGTTTTAAAGGATGAGATGAAAGATGGAAATAAGTTTAGAAGTTGATTTTCTACTTGATTTTAGTGAGAAATCTAAGTTTGACCGTGAGATTTTGGTTAGATTTGATGAGAAATGAAGAGGGAATGGAAAAGGGAAGTTTTTCTTCTCCAATTAAGGCAGTGAGCCATGTAGGGGGAGAAGATGACAAAATGTCATCTTTTCTCTCTTTTATTCAAGTAAACAAGTCAAAGCTTTTAAAAAAAAAATTCATCCCATGTGTGGTGCAGAGGTGTTCATGAGCTAGGCCGGATTTAAATATAATGTTAACACACTTTATGCTGGCTCAAGTTTGACTTAATCCAAAATGTGGGCCTAAAATTTTGCCCAAACTCGTCTATATCTGCAAATGGCTAACCTAAACCCAATTTAGACTCACTCATATTATTTTTAAAAAAAATTTAAAATATATTTATATTATTTTAATTTAATATTTAATACTTTTACATATTTTTTATTTATTAAAATTTTATATATACTAATCTTAACATTTTTTAATGTTTACATTATAATAGTATTATATATTACTATAGATTTAATTTTTATGTGTTGTAAATTACATAATATATAAAACTAACATAATATAAAATATTAAAAACGGGTCGGGCCGAGCTTGGGCTTGGGCCTTGAACATTCAAGCACCATTCTGACTCATATTTTAAACGGCCCTATTTTTTCCCAAGCCTAATATTTTTGCCTAAACCCTCCCTAATTTCGGGTGAGCCTTCAGGCCTAGACAGATAGCCCGACCCATGAACAGGTCTAATGTGGTCCATATTTCATCTAACCATTTTATTCAATCCAATGGATCAGAATTTATCCCATATATAAATATATCTCATAGTATAATATTTTTAACATAGGTTCCATGTAAAATGACCAAAATGCCCATTTGTGTGGTAAAGTTCCCCTTTAGCCTCCTTTTATCTCACCACTATTCTTTATTTCATGCAAGAAACTTTATCCTTCAAAATTCCTTTAATTTATACTTTTAAACTATAATTATTAATTATCCATGCATGAATTTACATTTTGGACCTTTTTCGATAAAATAGAAAATTTGCAATTTAGTCATTGAACTCTTGTTTTCATCCAATTTAGTCCCAAAATCCTTTTATTGCATTCATATACTATTTTCATATAATACTTAATCAAAGCTTTTTCAACTTATTCTTCATTATTGGGAAATTTGCACTATAGGTCCGTATACTTTTTTTCCAATTTAGTCATCGAAGTAACTTCCATCAAATTTATATTCAATCTATGTCATTCGTATGCTCCACAATCATTGTTAACTTTTATTTTTCCTTAATTTTATCAAATTACACTTTTTCCATAACTTTTTTGATTTTTCAATTTAGTCATTTTTATACTAGGATATCATATTTGCAATTATTCTATCAAATTTCCTCTTCTAAAAATTAAAATAATTCTTTAAGACTTAACCTATAATACTTATATTCAAATTCTCTTCCATATTCCACTATATCGTGTCCTTGAATAATACCACTTATTATAACGAAAAATTTGGGATTTGAGGAAATTGGCTTCGAGTAAGCTGCGAGTCCATAGTGTAGAGAAGTGTCAAGCAGGGTTGTACTGTTGAGTCCAGTATGGAGGCTGAATATGTGGCTATTTTTAAGGAAACAAAAGTAGTCTGACTTCAATTGTTCTTTACTAATCTCGAAGTCATTCTGAATATGGATAAAATTATTACATTGTATTGCGATAACAGTGTGACACTAGCTAGTACTAAGGAAACATGAAATCATAAACGGAAAAAACACATTGATCGAAAATATCACATTATTTGAGAGGCGATGGCTGACGGAATAGTATATGTAGTCAAAATCACATTTGAGCACAACCTTGCGGATCTGTTCACTAAGACTTTTGTACTTAGGAGTTTTGAGAAACATGTAGATGATATGAGAATGTGAAATATGACTCATGCACTCGACTAAGGAAAGTGAGAGATTAGTAGGATCTAGTGCCCTAAGTGTAGTTTATTCATCATCTGTATATGTAATTTTTCGAACATATTGATTTAAATAAAATTTCATTATTCACATTAATATCATTTGTATTTGTCCTCAACGATTTTTGCATGCAAAAAAATATGTAAGCACGTATTAGCTTACTGATTACCTAATGTTTAACTAATGTTGAGTTGCATTACATGGTTCGATTGTAATGCAAAAAGACAACCTGTATTAGTAGGTAATCTAAAAAGGTCCATAGTCTGATGAATCAAAATTGAGCAAATTTGTTAAAGGATTATTATGTCATTTATCAAGTCCAAATGAGAAAATACCTTATCTTGGGTATTAGAGTGGTTTACCCCTAGAAGACAGTGTTGGGAAATGTGCTCATATTGTAGTAAATATGTAACTGTTTTCTATTTATTTGAACGATGAATAAATAAATAAAAGTTAATTTCACATTTCACTATTATGTCTTTTTTATTTATGTCTTTTATATTTTTCTTGCATTGAAAAATTGTGACAAGCAAATATTAGCTCATTGATTGCTTAAGTTTAAATTGAAGATAAGTGGCATTGTAAGAACGTTTACATTGCCAGAAAGATAACTTACTTCAGTAGATAATCTTAATGAGCCCGTAATCCCGTAAAAGAATCAAAGTGAGCATTTGATTCAAATACTGATAAGGATTATTATGTAATCTACAATTCTAATTGGGGAGATGACTAGTCTTGGCTATCGAAGCAGTTGACTCCACGAGTAGAGACATAGATGTATTTATTGGTAGAATGATACATTGGATTGGACCTAAGATGAATTAATTTTGAATCTGTTTGTGAATTAATTCACTTGTGACGTTAATGGTGTGATTTACCTAAATCTTGAGTTAGTCACTGACCATGCGTATGCAACTCATGTGCTTTGATATAAGTGGAGGCTTATACTTTAAAAATGATCGAGCCAATAGCCGTTATGTTGGGTACAGAGTTGTGTATAATATGACTTTATTAGCAACAGTGGAATTTATAGCTCAATTAAATAGTTAATGATATCCTCTCATTGACATTGTGTGGATTGATAAATATGGAACGTGACCACAGGTTGCATGTTCTCGAATGAGCAATTTATCACAGTCATTTATTGATAGTGACATATTAATCATTAAGGAGACACAATGGTGACAATGAGATAAAATGGTATTGTATTGAGTGAACGAATTTAACTCAAATGAATCAAGGATATCATATGAGGGTAACACACACATGATGGGGTCATTGGACAAAGCAGTTGGATGAATTGCTTTCGTAAAGAGTATACAATAAGGAGTTTTCAATCATGATACTTCTTGTGGACTGACTCCGTGATTACATAATTGTGAATTATAGGAACAATACTTCTGGATATAATTGCAATCACTAGAGCCCAATTGTATATGTTTGATTGGTCCCTTCGCTAGCTCAACAAAAGCTCGATCGAACTGCATTTGAATCAAAAGAAAATTTTACAACTTTAGGAATAATTTAATTGAGTCTATTTATTCGATGTGGAATTAAATTAGGTGGTCGTTAGAATTGTTCAACTAGAGAATTTGATTAAAGAATTTTGTTGAAAAATTAATTTGGAAAATCTAAGTGATTTTTGGAAAATTTTAATTTTGATCAAGTAAAATTAAATTAATCAAATCAATTAAAATTAATATGATATTTTTGGAAGTTAATTTTCAAGTCAGACAATTGGTCCAATGGGTAATTGAACTTGAAAATTTGACCTGAGATCATAAATTAGGACCGGGAGCCCAAATCTGAGACCAAGACAAAAAAAATGGGTTGAATCGGGCCTGGTATGTGAAACTGAGCCGATAGTCCAACCGGTGGCTAGACTGGACTAGGCGGGTGTAATATCCCGAAATAGGGGTTGCGAGTTTGGAAAATAACTCGAGTGTTAGTGGGCCTCAGAGTGATTTTAATGTATTATTAGAGTTCCTAAAGCCCGAGGATAAAATGGGAGCATTTTGGAAATTTTGAAAATTAGGGGTTAAAAATGGAAAATTGGTTAAGAGAGGCCTTAAGTAAATATTTTGTAAGTTTGGGGCATATAAAATGCCCAGGTAGAGTGGCTTCCGTGTGCCACTTAAGGTTCGGTGCCAAATCTGGTCAGGGGTTCGAGTGGCATGGGGCGCATAAGCATTTTATTTTTGTGAAATGGCGCTGCCTTTAAGGAGGCCTTAAAAGAAACCGGGGCAGGACCATGTCACAAAACGGCGCCTGGGCGAGGTGGCAAGGACGTTAGCAGCGCGCGGGAGGCCTTCGCAAGGGCTCGAGTTCGAGTCCTGAAGGCAACGATTTCGTTTTGTTTTGTTCTTTTGGAACCAGCAAGGGACGCCTGCGAGTGAGGGTTTAAAAGGAAAATGCGATGCAATACTAGCATGAAATTCAAAGTGGCCGAGTGGTTAAGGACTTTGGCCGGGAATGGCGACTAGGAGGACTCGCGTTCGAGTCCTGGAATTCGCACTTGAAGCACTCCATTTTTTGCTTTTAGCGCTAAAGAGAAGGGAGCCAAGGCAGGGATAGTTTAAAAGAAATTCGCAATGAGTTATGGCATGAAAGTTTCAGTAGCAGAAATGGCAGAGCGTTTGGGCATGTTGCTTCAGGTCTCGAGTTCGAGACTTTGAGGGCGCACTTGGTCCTTTTTATTTTTTTTACGCCGACGTGGAAGGCCTTGCATGGCCCATGCTGCGCATGCAGTTTTTGGAATAGGCGTACACGCATGCTTGTGGGTGCTGCCCCATGTTGTTGCTTTTTATTGTTTATTATTTTATTAAATGATGGTTATTATTTTATTGATAGTGAGGTATGGTTATAATTTGTTAGTCTAATCTTTGTTAATAATGGGGAATAGATTAAACTTTTGAAATTGGTAATTGAATTTAGCAAAAGAGAGAGAGATGGCCGACCTTTGGTTTTGAAAAAGGAGGGTAATTTGGTCGGTTTTTGGGTTGCCAAGAGAGCATGGCCGAAATTCTTCTTGGGATATTTTTTATTTTATTTTTTTTATTCCCCATTTTTGATGCTTGGCCGTTTGAATCTCTCTAGGAGCTATCTTGGTAGGTTTTTCAAGTTAGCAATAGGTGCCAAATTCCCTTGTTTTGTTTTCTATCTCCCCACATCATTCTTTTACGTGGCCGGCCTTGTGAATGCAAAGGCATGGCCGAATGACCTCGTTCCATTTTTTTTAGGGTGCATGGCCATTGATTTGTTTGATCTCTTCTTTCTTTTTGTTCTTGACCGAGAGAGAAATTGAAAGAGCAAATTTGAAGCTTTGGTCTTGGAGGAGCTAGAGAACTTTCGGCTAATAACATGTTGCTTGCATGGCTTCCTCACTTTGATGATAGCCGAATCCTTTAGTTACTTCACCATGTTGAAGTTTTCCTTTCTCTTACTCTTGTGGTGCTTTAGCCGAATATAAGACTTCCTAGGGTGATACATTTTTGGTTTTGGGAGCCGAAAATCGGCAATAGCGCATTATTCTTAGTTATGGTCAAACCTAAGTGAGTGATTCAAGAAGTATTCATACGTGCTAAACAATCGGGCAGTGGTAAGTGTATACACCCTTTTTGCAAATTGATCTAGTTCTTATTCTTTTTATATGATGAAATCAAGGCTAGACTTTGATTTCATAAAATGGCCAAATATGCTTGAGGCCATATTGATGTGTTCTTTTTCTGTGAAGCTAGTATTGAGGAGCATCAAAGGAACCTTTTTGGGTTTCGGCTATTCAAGGAATATTGGTAACTACTAAGGCATGCAAATCTTTTGGGATTTGGAAAGCTAGGTAAGTGTTATATGCAATATTCGGCTAAAGGCCATTGTTCTTAGATGTGGATGTTAGCCGATTCTAACAATATTTTTTTAGTAGGATTTTGATAACTTCGAGAACAAATCGACAAGATCGAGTGGAGTTTCGGGATCAAAATAAGCTAGGTAAGTGGTTGTAGAATTCGGCCTAAGGCCATGCTATTGGTACTAAGGGTGACCGATTTCGGTTATGTGTTCTAGGAGCAAATCGATAGAAGTAATAAAAGCTTTCGAGATTTTAGTCGATATTAGATTCGATAAGTCAGAACCTCGCTATAGTCAAGTGCGTAGTTATCGCACTGTTCTTTTGTTGTTATATGTGTTGTGTGTATTATTTCATGTAAAAGTATGTATATTGAGCATGTTAATCGAAATAAAAGCTATGATGATGGATACCCGTGGTGGGTGATGAGTAATCAGGTTAGTGGTTATTGTATTAACCTTTCGATTATAAATGATTATCGATGAGTGTAAAATAATGTGATAACATGTGATGTGTAATTATATATATGGATTATGTGAATATGGGCTTTGAAATTGTGTACTTATGTGTATGGATTATGTGAATATGGGCTTCAAAATTGTGTAATTATATATATGGACTATGTGAATATGGGCTTCGAAATTGTGTAACTTTGTAATTGTGTATTTATGTGCATGTACTGTGTGGATATGGGCCAAGCCCACATGTGAGGACATGTGTTTAACTATGCACTGAGTCTTGGTGACTCACTCTATTTGTATAAAACCTTTCAGGTGACGCTTAACGCTTGGACCGGGTTTGGAGAGGATACAAAGGTGGCCATGCAAAAGTGAATTTTCATGCAAAGGAATCTCTTGGTTAATGAATTAAATATTTATGTTTTCCGTATTTTGATTAAGTGTGTATTGTAATAAGGCCCACTAAAGTATTTCAGTTCTCTTTTTAAGTATCTTTATTATGCCCTATTATGGATGTATGATTTAAAGGTTGATTACAAATGGTTTTATTTTCTCAAGTAAAGCTTGAACCCGATATATTTATAACAAACTTCGACTTTTACTTAGAATATTGCAAGCCACGAAAATGTTTTATTAAAGGAAAAACAAATTTTCAATGGTTTATTTCTTAAGTAAGAATGTTTTTCGAAAGTGTTCCGCAGTGACATTCCAAATTCGGTCGGATTTAATGGGCCGGGTTTGGGGTGTTACATTTTGGTATCAGAGCATGGTTCAAAACTCGGCTTTGAGGTTTTGGGCTCGAAAATAGTTTTCAAAAGTGGGCTTTTCAAAATGTGAACTTCTGTTTTGAGCTTGTTCTGGCATGGCACCTGTACCTCCGACCCGAAGTCCACCTGGTAAGTACCTCTGACTATTGAGGTATATTTAATATGTGAACTATATGGCATAATTGGGCTTGTAGATTAGAAAATTTGGGCTATCGAACCCTAATACTAATCTATTCGAAAACAATGCATAAGATGTGAGAACTGAAATGACCCTAGAGGTATAGTGAATGAATGTGTCCCTGCTTGTGAACATGTATGTGGCTCTCTGAATAAGAAGTAGCGAACTTGAACCGAACCTATGTGTGATCGAAAGAACCACTTCTAAATACTTTATTCCATAAAATTTTTCGCGGATAATCAGTGGAACAAATTTGTAATGCATAAAACTTCTAAGTCAGATTGTGCGATAAGAGATGAGTTCTAGATGACGTGGTCGAGGTAAAATGGCCATATCGGAACCCGTTAGATCGGGTTAAGAGTTTGATATGAGGTATCACCTCCACCACCAGCCTTTGATAATGAGTAGCAAGATCAAACAAGGGATAATGTTTGTATCGCGGACAATCTTTGCGAGTTTAGAGATGGTGGTTGGAGAGGGAGAAATATGAGAGCTCGAAAATTCGTTTCCGAGCGACTTTGAGCCAATGGAATGAATTTGTTTTGTGATATATCAGGCGGATCACCCAGTGTGATCGAATAATGGTTGGAAATAACCAAGTGAGTTATGGATGAGCTCGTTTTGAGCCCTGAGGAAAAAGTGAAAGAAGTAGTGATGCTACTTTGCAACGAGACGTGTCAATGATGGCTCACAGTTTGAGATAGTGTCACAACGGAGGACTCCACTCGGGAGTATGTCAAGACGGCATACTAAAAGAAGTATGTTAGTACTTATTACACTGATGCTCAGAGGCATGTGTTTTTGGGACTAGTTCAATGGAACAAGTCTATGGCGAAATACGAGACTGGATTCCTAAAGTTAAGCCAATATGCTCGAGGAATTGTGACCACAAAACATGAACAATGTGTCTGGTTTTGAGGACGGATTAAGAGACGGCCTGAGACTGTTGATAGTTCCTCAATAGGAACGAGAGTTCATTATGTTAATTGAAAAAGCTAAGATAGCTGAAAAGAGTAAGGACTCGACGAGATAAAATCGAGATAAGGATATGAACCGTGATGGGAGAAATTTTGAATTGTCTAAATTATCTGAGGGTCTTCGAAAAAGACCGAAGGATGAAAGTTTTGCTCATGTGATTAAGCCAGCTATGGGAAATCGGGACCGTCCGTGTGCTCAGTGTAGAAAATGTCGTGTCGGCGAGTATTGGAACCAGAAATTGAGAATATTTTAAGTATAAGTCTATAAGCAATTGAATATTGTTAAGGTTAGTTATAACCTTGTGCACATGTGGGATTATGGAATTCTGGTTATAAATATAGTGAAAGCCGACTGTGGATAGACTATCTATCATGAAATATTATTGAAGTGATAAATACAAGTGATGTGAATTATATATGGTTTATAATTTTGGTCCGCTTGTAATGTGATTCAGATGATGATAATCTCGTATTTCGGGCTTTCAGCCTAGCAGGCCTTATGCCGGTGTATTATTTCGGGCTTTCAGCCTAGCAGGCCTTGTGCCGGTGTATTATTTCGGGCTTTCAGCCTAGCAGTGCCTTGTGCCTGCCAGTATTATTTCGGCTTTCACCCTAGCAGCTGCTTGTGCCGGTGTATATTTCAGGCTTTGATGCCTAGCAGGCTTAATGCCGGTGATGTGTTATAATAGAGGTTTCATGAATCACTTACAAGATGGAACATGTTTATTACCACAAGCTAAGTGCTCGGGTAAGTACAAGTCTTTCCTATTTGCAAGGAATAAGGAAAGTTAGTATGTTCCCATTTGAAGTAAATAAGATGTGATAGAGTTGAAGCTTCGGTAAGACTTTTAATATGTGCAATAGATTTTACCATTGATGTGTATGGTTTTTATTATGGAATTTAAGCTTGAATATGCTTATGGAGATTTGGCCATATGTGAAAATGCTAAATGTGAAAGTGTTTGGATGTGTTTGCATATGTGTACATTTGAGTATATGTGATCGATATATGGTGAATTGAAATGTGTGGATGTTCGTCAATAAGTAATTTCGAAGACGAAATTATTTTTAAGGGGGGTAGAATTGTAATATCCCGAAATAGGGGTTGCGAGTTTGGAAAATAACTCGAGTGTTAGTGGGCCTCAGAGTGATTTTAATGTATTATTAGAGTTCCTAAAGCCCGAGGATAAAATGGGAGCATTTTGGAAATTTTGAAAATTAGGGGTTAAAAATGGAAAATTGGTTAAGAGAGGCCTTAAGTAAATATTTTGTAAGGTTCGGTGCCAAATCTGGTCAGGGGTTCGAGTGGCATGGGGCGCATAAGCATTTTATTTTTGTGAAATGGCGCTGCCTTTAAGGAGGCCTTAAAAGAAACCGGGGCAGGACCATGTCACAAAACGGCGCCTGGGCGAGGTGGCAAGGACGTTAGCAGCGCGCGGGAGGCCTTCGCAAGGGCTCGAGTTCGAGTCCCGAAGGCAACGATTTCGTTTTGTTTTGTTCTTTTGGAACCAGCAAAGGGGCGCTGCGCGAGTGAGGGTTTAAAAGGAAAATGCGATGCAATACTAGCATGAAATTCAAAGTGGCCGAGTGGTTAAGGACTTTGCTTTGGGAATGGCGACTAGGAGGACTCGCGTTCGAGTCCCGAATTCGCACTTGAAGCACTCCATTTTTTGCTTTTAGCGCTAAAGAGAAGGGAGCCAAGGCGGATAGTTTAAAAGAAATTCGCAATGAGTTATGGCATGAAAGTTTCAATGCGCGTAAATGGCGAGCGTTTGGGCATGTTGCTTCGTGTCTCGAGTTCGAGACTTTGAGGCGCACTTGGTCCTTTTTATTTTTTTACGCCGACGTGGAAGGCCTTGCATGGCCCATGCCGCGCGCATGCGCTTTTGGAATAGGCGTACACGCATGCTTGTGGGTGCTGCCCCATGTTGTTGCTTTTTATTGTTTATTATTTTATTAAATGATGGTTATTATTTTATTGATAGTGAGGTATGGTTATAATTTGTTAGTCTAATCTTTGTTAATAATGGGGAATAGATTAAACTTTTGAAATTGGTAACTGAATTTAGCAAAAGAGAGAGATGGCCGACCTTTGGTTTTGAAAAAGGAGGGTAATTTGGTCGGTTTTGGGTTGCCAAGAGAGCATGGCCGAAATTCTTCTTGGGATATTTTTATTTTATTTTTTTTATTCCCCATTTTTGATGCTTGGCCGTTTGAATCTCTCTAGGAGCTATCTTGGTAGGTTTTTCAAGTTAGCAATAGGTGCCAAATTCCCTTGTTTTGTTTTCTATCTCCCACATCATTCTTTTTACGTGGCCGGCCTTGTGAATGCAAAGGCATGGCCGAATGACCTCGCTCCATTTTTTTAGGGTGCATGGCCATTGATTTGTTTGATCTCTTCTTTCTTTCTGTTCTTGACCGAGAGAGAAATTGAAAGAGCAAATTTGAAGCTTTGGTCTTGGAGGAGCTAGAGAACTTTCGGCTAATAACATGTTGCTTGCATGGCTTCCTCACTTTGATGATAGCCGAATCCTTTAGTTACTTCACCATGTTGAAGTTTTCCTTTCTCTTACTCTTGTGGTGCTTTAGCCAATATAGGACTTCCTAGGGTGATACATTTTTGGTTTTGGGAGCCGAAAATCGGCAATAGCGCATTATTCTTAGTTATGGTCGAACCTAAGTGAGTGATTCAAGAAGTATTCATACGTGCTAAACAATCGGGCAGTGGTAAGTGTATACACCCTTTTTGCAAATTGATCTAGTTCTTATTCTTTTTATATGATGAAATCAAGGCTAGACTTTGATTTCATAAAATGGCCAAATATGCTTGAGGCCATATTGATGTGTTCTTTTTCTGTGAAGCTAGTATTGAGGAGCATCAAAGGAACCTTTTTGGGTTTCGGCTATTCAAGGAATATTGGTAACTACTAAGGCATGCAAATCTTTTGGGATTTGGAAAGCTAGGTAAGTGTTATATGCAATATTCGGCTAAAGGCCATTGTTCTTAGATGTGGATCTTAGCCGATTCTAACAATATTTTTTTAGTAGGATTTTGATAACTTCGAGAACAAATCGACAAGATCGAGTGGAGTTTCGGGATCAAAATAAGCTAGGTAAGTGGTTGTAGAATTCGGCCTAAGGCCATGCTATTGGTACTAAGGGTGACCGATTTCGGTTATGTGTTCTAGGAGCAAATCGATAGAAGTAACAAAAGCTTTCGGGATTTTAGTCGATATTAGATTCGATAAGTCAGAACCTCGCTATAGTCAAGTGCGTAGTTATCGCACTGTTCTTTTGTTGTTATATGTGTTGTGTGTATTATTTCATGTAAAAGTATGTATATTGAGCATGTTAATCGAAATAAAAGCTATGATGATGGATACCCGTGGTGGGTGATGAGTAATCAGGTTAGTGGTTATTGTATTAACCTTTCGATTATAAATGATTATCGATGAGTGTAAAATAATGTGATAACATGTGATGTGTAATTATATATATGGATTATGTGAATATGGGCTTTGAAATTGTGTACTTATGTGTATGGATTATGTGAATATGGGCTTCAAAATTGTGTAATTATATATATGGACTATGTGAATATGGGCTTCGAAATTGTGTAACTTTGTAATTGTGTATTTATGTGCATGTACTGTGTGTGGATATGGGCTGCCCACATGTGAGGACATGTGTTTAACTATGCACTGAGTCTTGGTGACTCACTCTATTTGTATAAAACCTTTCAGGTGACGCTTAACGCTTGGACCGGGTTTGGAGAGGATACAAAGGTGGCCATGCAAAAGTGAATTTTCATGCAAAGGAATCTCTTGGTTAATGAATTAAATATTTATGTTTTCCGTATTTTGATTAAGTGTGTATTGTAATAAGGCCCACTAAAGTATTTCAGTTCTCTTTTTTAAGTATCTTTATTATGCCCTATTATGGATGTATGATTTAAAGGTTGATTACAAATGGTTTTATTTTCTCAAGTAAAGCTTGAACCCGATATATTTATAACAAACTTCGACTTTTACTTAGAATATTGCAAGTCACGAAAATGTTTTATTAAAGGAAAAACAAATTTTCAATGGTTTATTTCTTAAGTAAGAATGTTTTTCGAAAGTGTTCCGCAGTGACATTCCAAATTCGGTCGGATTTAATGGGCCGGGTTTGGGGTGTTACAGCGGGTCATCATTGACTTGGACCAAACTGGCAGCAGCCAAACCGGCTCGGGGTGTTGTAAAGGGTATTGTACCTGTATCAACGGACACGATGGGGCCGGTGGCTGCAATGGCAGTATCCTAGTGGCCGAAGGCGGTTGGAAATTGGTGGTTGAGCAGTGAAAGAGTTACACTCCTACTGGGACTCTACTAGAAAATTTGTTTCTAAATTAATTATTCCAAAAATAATATTATTTTAATAGTTTAATATTAAACTTAATTTAATATTTATCTTAATATTATTTTATTAAATATTAAAGTGATTATCTTAATATTAAATGTAATTTAATATTTATCTTGTAGATAAACATTCTATTATTTTAATAAGATTTAATATTAAATTTAATCTAATATAAATATTAGATTAAATTTAATATTAAAGTGATTAAGTTTAATCATAGTTGAACTCTCTAAACTCTCCTTATATAAAGAGAGCATTGGGTCATTATTTACACACACTTGAATTCAAGAGAAAGTTATAGAGAGAAAATTCTCTGAAGAGATTATTCCATAAAATTTCTAGAGATATTTTTTTGATTTACAATTTGACCCAAAAGTTTAGAGAAATTACAAAATTACCCTATTGGTAATTTTTGTGAATTTTTTTATTCGAAACGAACCTGCACTCGGCAGACGTGAGCTTGAGGATAGCAGAGAAGACTACTCGGTCGAAGCGCTCATCCTAGACGAATCAAAAATGTACAATTTTGATTAAGTGTTTATTACTTTAGATATCACAACCAAGATCCTATTTTGGAAAAAAAATTAAAACTCTAGTTTTTCCCTAAATTTATTTTCCGCTGCATTTTCCAAACTTGTATTTCCAACAAACAGAGACATTGATGTTATTATCTGGATTGAAAATACATAAAAAACCGAAGTTGAATTAATTCTAAACTTGTTTATAGATTAATTCACTTATGATGTTCATAGTGTGACTTACCTCAATCTCGAGTAAGTGACTAACTATATATGCATAACTCGTATACTTTGATGTATTAAAGCCTGAGTTCAAATAACTAAAGAGCAAAAAGCTAGCACGTTGAGTATGCAACTTCTACATGACTTAGTTTCATTTACAATAGTGGAATTTATAGCCTAATAGAGGGTAAATGATATCCTTTCATTGGCATTACATGAAAGATGAAAAAGTAACATGGCCACTAGATAAATGATTTAATTACTATTTGCTAGTAATTGAATTTTCCGTGGAGGAAGATGTAATGGTTATCATGAGATGAAATAAGATTATATTGGTGAATTGATTTAACCCAAATAGATTAAGGATATTCTATGTGGGTAACACACATATGACAAAGTTATTGGATAAGCACTTATTAAGTTGATCTGGTAAAGATATATAATAAGAGAGAGTTCAATCATGGTACTTTAGTGGAAAAACTCCATGATTAAGTAATGCTTTAATTAATAGGAAAAAAGCCAGAACTTAATTACAAATTATTTGAGCCTAATTATATAGGTCCAATCAATCCTTCCGCTATCTCTAGATAACCCAAAATAAATTGCATATAGAATCGATATTATGTAATGAATGAAAACAATGACGAATAAAAAATAGATCATGTAACAGACCGTTTTTAGTCAAATCAGAACAGTGGTTTTAGGACCACAAATTCGAAGTCAAAATAATATTTTATTATTATTTTAGTATTTACAGCATGATAGTATGATTGTGTGAAAATTTCGTTAAGAAATTTTATTGTTTGAATGCTTAATTTGATAAAAATGACTAAATCGCGTAAAGTGTAAAACTTGTGTTCTGTTATCTAAAGGTGTTAAATGGCTATGAAAATAAATAGCGGGGGTCCTTATGTAGTAATTAATCCATTGTTATTATGAGTGGACAACTATGGCCATTAATTAGGTGATTTAATGATTTATTATTAAGGTTAAATTTATAATTTAGTTATTAAAGATTAATTAAATAAAAAAACAAAATTTTAATGCTTTCATCTTCTTCATTGCTGAAATTGAAGGGAAAAAAGCCATATTTTAGGGTTAAAGCTTCGGTCACTTGCTAGCTTAATTGTAAGTTCGCTTTTGTCCCCGTTTTAATGATTTCTATGTTTTTGAGATCGTTGCAGCTTAATCTAGCTAGCCCAGGGACTATTTTGTTAAATGTTTAGGGTTTTGCCATTGATAAATGTTGGTGTATTTTGATGTTTGATGATAGAAAATGTATGCTTGTTGTGAGATAAACAACATTTGTTAAGTGATTTTTGACAAATTTGTCATTTAGGGATTTAATTGAGAAATGTTAAAATTTTGTGGTTAAATTGTGAAATAAATGAAAAAAATTCGGCTAGCATGGGGTATAAGTTGAATTGCATGAACTTGTATTTTTATGAGATAAGGACTAAATTGTAAAAATGTTGAAATATTAGGGGCAAAAATGTAAAGTTGCCTTAATGTGTATTTTGGACTAAATTGAATTCATTGATAATTAAATAAGTTAATTTTGATTTCATTTAGATCAAGAAAAGCGAAATTCAGATTTAGATCGAGGAAAGAACAAGGTTTTGGACTAATTGACTTATTTCATTGTTTTTGCATTCGAGGCAAGTTCGTATGTAATAAGAATTATTATATTTATGTTTTAAATGCTTTGATATTGCATAAATTATGAATACAACCTTGCGGACATATTCGACGACAATTCGGCAAACGAGAAATCCTGGTTAAACCTTAGGAAATATATTAGGATACAAATGACATGCCATTAGGGGTTATGTGATTTGGGTGCTGGTCCGTACGTCTTACCGGTGGCTGAGTTATCCAACATGTGTTACGGATACTCATCAGCTTGTGGGAGCAGCGGCGTGTAGCTTCGTCATGACCATCAGCTTGTGTGAGCAGACTGATTGATAGCTTGAGAGTGAGCATTATATGTGATACGAGACTGAGATAACTTCGGCTATATATACATGTGGCACTTAGGGTTCAACGGGTATATCAAAGATGTGATTGTGTAAATATTGATACGAGGTGGTACAAGTATGTACATAAATGGTACAAGCATTGAATCGAAGAAACTTGTGAAATTGTTTAACTTTGGGAATGGAAATTTTGGTAGGTTGATGGTTCAAAATGAGATATGTTGCGATATGTTTTAATTGCTTAATTTGTGCATATTTGGTAAGTTAAGTTTATTGCTATAGTAACTTACTAAGCTTTATAGCTTACTTTATTTATTTTCCGTGTTTTATAGTGAAATCAAAGCTAGCTCAGATTCGGGAATCGTCGGAGACTTTATCACACTATCCAACTATCATTTTGGTATTTTTGAATCTATTTTTTTGGGATATATGGCATGTATAGGAGTTTGGTCATTTTGGTACATATGTGATAGTAATGAATTTAGTCATTTGAGTTGGCTTGTAAATGTTTAATGTTTGGTTTTGTATATAGCCATGAGAGTTGGCTTATTTCGGTTGATTTGGATGTGTATATATTTGTGCAAATAGCTCTTGTTATGTGCTTGATTATGGAAATGTGATGCTTGTTGGTATTTGGTATTTAGGGGTACTAAATGATTGAAATGTGAGATTGGTTTGTTTTTGATTTAGGTAAATGAGATACATAAATGAAATGTAACCATTTAGGTAAATTGAGAATGTGAGATTGGCATGAGTTGAATGGTATATTGTGGTACATATGTGCCTTGTTGTTTTTGGTATTGAAATGGTATGAATCATGCTTGGTTGAGATTGATTTAATGCTTATTTATGCCATATTGTGTGCCATTTGATTTGGAGTAGATATGTAGAAATTTAGGTGGCAAGATGGCTTGGTAAATAGCCTATTTTTGTCCCACACGGGCATGTGTATCAGCCATGTGTGACACATGGTCAGGTTACACGACCGTGTGTCCCCTGGTGTGTAGTTTGAAATCAAGTCAGTATGCTCCACATGGCCCAGCACACGGGCGTGTGACTTGGCCGTGTGGTATAAGTCAGTATACCCTACAGGTTTGGCACGGCCTAGCACACGGCCTGGCACATGGGCGTGTAAGGCCATTCCGAAGGGCACACGGGCTGGTCACACGAGCATGTGGTTGGCTGTGTGACCCAAGTCAGTGAGTTACACGAGGTTAGACATGGGCTAGGACACGACATTGTGATCCCATTTCGAATGTCCACAAGGCCTGTGACACAGGCGTTTGTCCCCTGTATTTTACAAAATTTTTTATTGTTCCAAAAGTTCCCTAAGTTATCGATTTAGTCTCGAACCACCCCGAATGCATGTTTTGGGCCTCATAGGCTCATATTAGGGACTTGATGAATGACTATGAATGACTTGAATTTAAATATGATATTGTATCGGAAATGTATACTAGATTATGTAATAAGTCCGATAATGTTTCGTAACCTTATTCTGGCGACGGATACGCGTGTGGGGTGTTACATTCATTAGTATCAGAGCTACGATTTAGTCGATTCTCAAACTAATGTAGCGTATGTGAAAGTCTAGCTATACATGCCATGTATAACCTGTGAGAGTGTGATATCTGCTGATTGTTTAAAACGTGTTTTATATAGTAAATGGATCCCAATCGAGCTGTAGCTGATGATGTTGAAAGTAATGCGCCAGCCTCCGTTCGTGGGGTAGCACAATCAAAGTCAAGACCCGTATCGGATAGTCATGGAGGAGAGGCCAAAAAAGCCTTCTTCCAGATGATGAATGAGTGGTTTACGGAGTTTGTTCGAACAAATTCGGCTGCCCAACAACCTCCACCCCCACCTAATCCCCAACTGGTCCCCTTAGTTCCTTGAGGTTTGAAACCTCTACGATTAAATAAGTCACTTGTTGATAAAATTTGAAAATACGGGGCTGAAGAATTCAGAGCTACTGTTGATGGCGATCCTGAGAGAGTTGAATTTTGGCTTGAAAATACAATCAGTGTATCTGATGAACTATCGTGCACATCTGCTGAATGTGTTAAATGTGTAGTTTCACTTCTGAGAGACACTGTGTATATCTGTGGTACCGAGAGAAAGAATTACCTGAGAATTCTTTCAAACCGAATTCAGAAAGAAATACATCAGTCAACGGTTTATTGATCAGAAGCGCAAAAAGTTTCTAGAGCTGAAATAGGGCTATATGTCTGTAGCCAGATATAAAAAAGAATTTGTAATACTTAGTAAGTATGCTCGAGAATGTGTTTCAATTGAAGACATTATGTGTAAAAGATTTGAAGACGGGTTGGATGAAGATATCA
This sequence comes from Gossypium bickii, assembly GCA_025503065.1. Lineage (NCBI taxonomy): Eukaryota > Viridiplantae > Streptophyta > Magnoliopsida > Malvales > Malvaceae > Gossypium > Gossypium bickii. The sequence continues at coordinate 56,142,623 of CP106714.1, read as the reverse complement.
GATTGTTGGTCGGGATTTTAGAATTGAAAGAAATCGTGGTGTTAATTGACAGAGCTTGTAAAGCTGAAGAACTTGGTAAAGAAAAGAGAAAAACTGACTTCGAGGGTAGAGATTCGAGAAAGAGATCGATGAGTAAACCATATCAATCTTTGTCAAAGAAATCACGAGATTCGTATAACTGATTGACCGCTTTAGTGAGCTATTCAAATAGAGATTGTGGAAAACAATATACTAGTCCCGAGTTTGGGTAGTGTGAGAAACAATAAACCCGAGTGTCAACAATGTGGAAGGCGACATTTTAGAGATTGTTGGATGAATAATAAATTTTTTTTTTAAATGTGGCTAGCAAGATCAATTCATTCGAGATTGTCCTAAGTCACCCGAGAAAGATAGATATAAGAATGCAAGATCGAGTAATACAGCTGCTAGAGGAAGACCACCTAGAAATATGGGAAATGTGTCCAGTAGCAAAGGAATGGCAAAGGACTCTGTTGTGAGATCCGAAGCTAGAGCACCAGCTAGAGCTTATGCTATTCACGCTCGTGAAGATGTGTCGTCACTAGATACTATCACCGGTACATTCTCTCTCTATGACACTAATTAATTGCATTGATTGATCTTGGATTGACTCATTTATATGTTTGTGAGATTTAGTGTCTAGTAAGAGTTTTCCTATTGAGTCTACTGAGTTTGTGATTAAAGTGTCGAACCCCTTAGGCAAGTATGTTCTAGTTGATAAAGTTTGCAAGAATTGTCCTTTGATTATTCGGGGTTACTATTTTCTGAAAAATTTTGTAACGCCCCAATTTTCTTTAATTTCGGCTTTTGTAATTTTTGACACATCTATGTATCTGCTTCAGTGGTTAAGTGTTCTAGGTATGTGTGAGAGGTCTCAAGTTCAAGCCTTGGGCAAATTTTGGTATTTTTATGAATAAAGCCTTATCTCTGGTTAATAGGCTTATAAGTAAAAGTGTGTAAGTGATTAACAGAATGGGCCTGCTGGTCTAGTGGCTAAGTGGGGTGTTGCTTATGCTGAGTGTCCTGTGTTTGAATCCCAGTGTGCGTATTATTTTTGCCTATCACATCCAAAGAGTTTGTGTTGGACTAAAAATCTGATAGTAAGGAGAGATTTGAAGAGATCATAGGGGGAATATCAGAAAAATCTATTCATTTTTCCTCTCCCCAACAAAATCAAACTTTGGCATTCTCCTCTTTTCCCTAATTTCTCTGCTGTCCACTTATTTAGGCTTTGCAGAAATTTTGCTCTCTCAAACCCCTCTCTTTTCCGTTTTCTTTTCCATCTTTGCCACTTTTCGCTAGCACACGGTCGGTAAGTTATGCTTTTGATTAAGTTTATGTGTTCCTTTTAAATGATTACTAAAGAGGAGTATTTTCGTGTTTAGGAGTGTTGTAAGTGGCTATGGTTCCTACACTGTGCCAACTAAGTACGTGGTTGCCGGTATCCGCTTAAGGGTAAGGGTTCTCATTGAGATTGAGGTTTACCTGTTCATGACAACTCATTTTAAGTGACTAATTTAGGTTCTAGAGTGCTCGGGAATCGTTTTAGCTTCAATCGAGACCAGGTGTGTACCTGGAAATGAAAAAAATGAGGTTTCGGTGAAAGCTGAAAACCTCACTGTCGACGCCACACAAGCATGTGGTCGCCCGTGTGGTAGGCCTTGTGCAAGACTGTAAGTTACCACAGGGTCGTGTGATTGACGAGCCAGGCCGTGCGCTAGTGGCAAGGCCGTGGGATAGCCGAGCAAGGTCGTGGGATGGTTGAGCAAGGCCGTGTGCAACATACGGGCTCGACCAATTAGGCCGTGTGGGATTCTGGGAAAGATAAATTTGGGCCGTGTAGGGCACACGGACGTGTGAGCCTATTTTTCTGAAAAGTTCTGTAAGGTTACACGGGTCGCCCAAGACGATTGTGGACCTACCGTAAGGTTGGTGAGCAATACCTAGATCCCTATATGAGTGATCTGTGTGTCTGATTTCTGTACCAAGTATGATATCTGAATATATGTGTTTTAATTTCATAATAGAATGGCACGATTTTGTATGTTGCATTGCATCAAGGTGGGTTGATTTTATTTAGAGAAAGTATCTGAAAGGCTCTTAAGCCTGTTATTTGGCAGCTCAGCTACGATTATCTAATTATGTGCCGCATTCGGTACAACATGGTGTGTAGGGATGGGTGGGTTGATTTTATCTTCACATGGTGTGTAGGGTTGGACGGAGTTGGTGTGTAGAGGCTAGTGGGTAGGGCTCTACTATTCTGTTCGGATCTACATATTATGTCTGAAATGGGCTAAGGCCCTAGATTATATCTGATTCTGTATCTGAGTGGGCTATGGTCCACACCGTTTCTATAATGGGCTTAGACCCGAACTATGGATTTATATCTGTGTTCTGATATTATATAACGTGCATGTTTTCTATGGGGATTACACACTGAGTTTGGGAAAACTCACCCTTTTTTGTTTAATTTGTTTAGGTAATCCCTATCAATAAACAGGTCGGTGCGGTGGAGGACTCGGCGGTGACCACAGTTCTGGATCTTTATGATTTTTATTTTCATTTATGGTTTTGATTATATCTGGGTAGAATTTATGTAATATGACCTTTATGGATTTTTGTTTAAATTTGGGATTTTTATTTTTATAACTGCTAGCAGTAGGATAAGACGCGAGTTTTCAAATAAACAAATGTTTTATCAAAATGCACATGAATTAATAAATTACTTTAAAAGCTTCCGCAACGTATAGTGTTTTGAAAATGGAAAATGAATGAACAAATGACACGTTATTGACGGTAGCCTAGGATATCGAAAAATGGTTTTATTGTAATTACATTTTCTAAAGCAGTTTCATGCGACGTCGCCAGATTCGGCCATAACGTCTAGGCCGAATTTGGGGTGTTACATTTAGTGCTATTAAAGCCAGGTTGCAAAACTCGGTTGTGGATTTGGTTTTTTAAAATTAGTTTTTCCGAAATGATTTTTAAATGATTTAAAATATTTCGGACTGAGTATGTGGTACACCAAGTCCCCGGTGCCGATCCTGTAAGTGCTCTAAACTTTGTTTAGATTTGTTTAAAATACTACTTGCATGCTCAAAACAACCAATAGGTAGTATACTACACTTAAAACACTATAAGTAGTGTAAAATGAAAACTGTAGCGAAACTGAAAATCGTAGTAAAATTGCGATTCGCGATAACGAACTCTGAACTTCTGATACTATTCTGTATAAAACATCTGTTAACAAATATTAGAACTATAAATAATGCATAAAACTGTTAAACTAGATAAACTCCAAATTTACGATGAGCGTACGAGGTATTCGCGGATGGGGTAGTAGAGGCCGTGGTGGAGGCCGTAGGAGGGCTCGAGCTGGGTCCTCAGCATCTAAAAATCTGTCTAATCTGGATACGAGCGAGACGCCGATCTCACTTGCTACAGTGACTGGGTCTCATGATCGTGAGGCTGGGGATGATGCACTATCCCGAGCCATGCTATGAATTTGAGTGAGGGTCGCTGGACCCAACACCGAATCTGGGGGCCGTGGGTCAGTTATGGAATGACTCTGGTCCAATGGGGCTGAGTTATTCAGGGGCGTCAGTGGAGTCGCCCTTAATGTGGCCGAATATTGGATAGAGGTCACGAAAAGAATCATGGATGATCTGGATTTTACTACGAAGCAAAAGCTTAAGGGGGCTATTTCTCTATTTCGTGACGAAGCGTACCAGTGGTGGCTGACGGTTAAGGAGGGCACTCAGCCTGACCGTTTGACTTGGGACTATTTTAAGATGACGTTCAAGAGTAAATATGTGAGGGCTAGTTACATTGATGCTAGGAGTCGTGAGTTCCTAAATCTCACCCAGGAGGACCGTTCAGTGGCTGAGTATAAGGCTGAGTTCCTGAGATTGAGTCGGTATGCCCGGGGCATGGTGGCGACCGAGTGTGAGCGTTACGTCTGTTTTGAGGATGGACCCAGGGACAGTTTTCGAGTCTTGATAGCTCCGCAGAGGGAGTGTGAGTTTGCTACACTGGTAGAGAAGGCGAAGATTGTCGAAGAGGTTAAGCGCGTTGAGCGCCAAAACCGCGAGAAAAGAAAGAATAAGAGGGAATTGGAGCCCTTGAATTCTGTGATGAGCCCAAAGAAGAAGGCTAGATCTGATGGGCCAGGAAAAGTTGGGCCTCCTATTACACCTGCTGGGGTGGCGCTTTGTGGACACTGTGGTAGACACCATCCAGGCGAATGTTGGAGGACTACTGGGCTTGTTTGAGATGTAGGTCGACTGAGCATCGTGTTAGGGGACTGGCCCCACGAGAATCGATTAGATGTAAGTGCGAGCATCGTACTTGCACCACCGAGGTAGGGTAGTTGAGCAGCCACCTAGGGGTCGAGGTCAGGCTAAGGGTAGTAATGGCATGGGCCGAGGATAGAGAGCATCGGGCAGAGGTGTTAGACCGACTGAGGCGAGAGAACTCATACTGGTTTATGCTGCCCGTCGCTGTGAGAATCGGGGTGCTCCGGACGTCATCACGGGTACGTTTTTAATTTTTGATGTACCATATTTGGCATTGATAGACATAGGCTCTACACACTCTTACATAGCTAGTACCGTGTCTGAAAATCTGGGGATTTTGGTTGAGATTACTCTAGTGAGGTAACTGTTATGAGTCCGTTGGGGCAGTCTACCCCAGTTAGTAAACTATATAGAGACGTCCCGTTAGAGGTACAAGGGAGAGTGTTTCTGGCTGATCTGATAAAGCTTCCATTCGGGGAGTTCGATTTGATTCTGGGAATGGACTAGATGGTCAAGCAACGGGTGATTGAGGAACGTCGAGACTATTTGACTAATGTGATTTCTGCATTGGTGGCAGAAAATTGGGTACGGAAGGGATGTGAGGCATTCTTGGCCTACATCAGTGTTTCTGATTTGAGGACTATTCGGTTAAGGATATCAGGACCGTAAGGGACTTTCTAGATGTTTTTCCTAAGGAATTACCAAGTCTGCCTCCTAGCTGAGAAGTAGAATTTAGGATTGAGCTCATTTCGGGTATAGCTCGGGTGTCTATTGCGCCCTACCGAATGGCACCGGAGGAGCTTACAGAGCTTAAGGCTTAAATTTAAGAACTGTTAGATCGTGGATTCATTCGTCCTAGTGTGTCTCCATGGGGAGCACCAGTGTTGTTTCTGAAGAAGAAAGATGGGACAATGAGGATGTGTATCAACTACCGGCAGCTGAACAAGCTAACAATCAAGAATAAGTACCCATTACCAAGAATAAATGATCTATTTGACCAGTTCAGGGGGGCTTCTGTGTTCTCCAAGATTCATCTACGATTAGGATATCATCAACTAAAGGTTAAGAAGGCCGATGTGCATAAGACGATATTTAGGACTCGATATGGTCATTATGAGTTCCTGGTTATGCGTTTTGGGTTAACCAATGCACCAGCGGCGTTTATGGATTTGATAAACCGTGTGTTCTAGCCTTATCTAGACCAGTTTGTGGTGGTGTTCATTGATGATATCCTGGTGTATTCTAAGAATGAAGACGAGCATGATGAGCATCTCCGGGTGGCACTACAGACTCTTTATGAGAAACAGTTGTACGCAAAGTTTAGTAAGCATGAATTCTGGCTCCAAGAAGTAACCTTTCTGGGGCATGTGATTTCTGCGGAGGGGATTCGAATGGATCCTCATAAGATTGAGGCTGTGTTGGAGTGGAAACAATCGAAGAATGTGTCTGAAATTCGTAGCTTTCTGAGGCTGGCGGGTTATTATCGATGCTTCGTAGAAGGGTTCTCCTTGATCGCAGCACAGTTGACCAAGCTTCTGCGTAAGGGAGTCCCCTTTGTCTAGACTGATAAGTAACAAGAGAGCTTTGAGAAGCTCAAATCTATTTTGACTCAGGCTTCGGTTCTGATACAGCCTGAACCGGGAAAGGATTTCGTTGTATACAGTGATGCATCGTATGTGGGTTTGGGTTGCGTCCTGATGCAGGATGGTAAGTTGGTAGCTTATGCGTCACGGCAGCTCAAGACTCATGAGGCTAACTATTTGACTCACGATTTGGAGTTGGCAGTGGTAGTCTTCACTTTGAAAGTCTGGAGGCACTATCTGTACGGTGAGAAGTGTACTATCTACACTGATCACAAAAGCCTCAAATATCTTCTCACTCAGAAGGAGTTAAATCTTAGGCAGCGTAGATGGGTTGAACTACTTAAGAATTATGACTGCATCATCGAGTACCACCTTGGTAAGGCTAATGTTGTGGTAGATGCTTTGATCCGTAGAGCTAGACCAATCTGAGAGCGATGTTCGCTCGACTCAGTTTATTCGATGATGGGGGTCTGTTAGCAGAACTTTAGGTTAAACCTATATGGATTGATCAGATTAGAGGTAAACATATAGAGGATAAGTCACTTGAGGTGCAGTTCCGTCAGGTTGAGATGGGGATACCACTAATTTTGGGATTAACAGTGATGGGGTACTTTGTTTCTGCAATTGAATTTGTGTACCGAGTGATGAGGAGTTACGACAGTCGATTCTGAGGGAAGCGCATAGTAGCCCTTACGCTATTCATCCCAGTGGGAAGAAGATGTACCGAGATCTTCGTGAGTTGTACTGGTGGCCAGAGTTAAAGTATGAGGTTACAGACTTCGTTGCTTGCTGTCTGACCTGTCAGCAGGTTAAGGCTGAGTATCAGTTACCTTCGGGGTTGTTGCAGCCAATAAAGATACGAATATAGAAATGGGAGCGAGTAACGATGGACTTCATTAGTGAGTTGCCTTTAATGCCTACTAAGAAGAATTCTGTCTGGGTCATCGTGGATTGGTTGACCAAGTCCACTCATTTCATTTCAGTTAGGACGAACTTTTCTCTTCAGAAGTTAGCTAAGCTGTACATATCTAAAATAGTGAGACTGCATGGGGTTCCTGTCTCGATCATCTCCGATTGGGATCCTCGCTTCACAGCTCGGTTCTGGAAGAAGTTTCATGAGGCTCTGGTCCTCAGACAGATGGTCATCGGAGTGGGTGATTCAAGTATTGGAGGATATGTTGAGGAGCTGTGTTATAGATTTCCAAGGCAGTTGGGAGGAGTATTTGCCGTTGGCAAAGTTCGCCTACAACAACAACTATCAGTCTAGTATTCAGATGGCACCATACGAGGCCCTATATGGTTGTAAGTGTCGCACTCCCTTATGTTGGACAGCATTGGGGAGCGTCGTGTTCTGCGTTCGAAATTAGTTTCTGAAATGGAAGATAAGGTCCAATTAATCTGGAATCGACTGAAAGCGGCATCTGATAGGCAGAAGTCCTATGCTGATCTGAAGATAAAGGATATTGAGTATTCTGTAGGGGGCTTAGTTTTTCTCAAGGTCTTGCCATGGAAGAAAGTTTTGAGGTTTAGTCGCAAGAGTAAGTTGAACCCTCAATTTATTGGGCCGTACAGTATTCTGAAGCGAGTGGAGCCAGTCACATATCAGTTGGAGCTTCCTCCGGAGTCAGATCATATTCATGATATGTTCCACGTCTCAATGTTGAGACGCTACCGCTCTGATCCCACGCATGTTGTTCCTATTGAGGATATTGAGGTTAGATCAGACCTGACGTTTGAGGAGGAGCCGGTCCATATCCTGGATCGTGACATTAAAGTTTTACGAAGAAAGTCTATTCCCTTAGTGAAAGTGCTGTGGCAGACCCATAGCACTGAGGAGGCCACTTGGGAGCCAGAGGATTGATGTGCCAGCAGTATCCTCATCTTTTCTGAGTAGGTAAAATTTCGAGGACGAAATTTTCTTTTAGGGGGGTAGAGTTGTAACGCCTCGATTTTCTTTAATTTTGGCTTTTGTAATTTTATGACACAAATGGGTATTTGCTTCAGTGGTTATGTGTTATGGGAGTGTGTGAGAGGTTCCAAGTTCAAGCCTTACTTGGGAAAATTTTGGTATTTTAATGAATAAAGTCCTATTTCTGGTTAGTAGGCTTATAAGTAAAAGTGTGCAAGTGATTAACAGAATGGGCCTGCTGGTGGTGTTGGTTATGTTGAGTGTCATGTGTTGAAATCCCGGCGTGTGCATTATTTTTGCCTATCATATCCAAAGAGTTTGAGTTGGACTAAAAATTTGATAGTAAGGAGAGATTTGGAGAGATGATCGGGGGAATATCAGAAAAATCTATTCATTTTTCCTCTCCCCAACAAAATCAAACTTCTGCATTCTCCTCTTTTCCCCAATTTCTCTGCCATCCACTTTTTTTGGCTTTGCCGAAATTTTGCTCTCTCAAACCCCTCTCTTTTTCGTTTTCCTTTCTATCTCTGCCATTCTTCGCTAGCGCGCGGTCGGTAAGTTATGCTTTTGATTAAGTTTATCTGTTCCCTTAAATGGTTACTAAAGAGGAGTGTTTTCGTGTTTAGGAGTGCTGTAAGTGGCTGTGGTTCCTAAACTGTGCCAACTAAGTACGTGGTTGTCGGTATCCGCTTAAGGGTAAGGGTTTTCGTTGAGATTTAGGTTTTACCTATTCATGAGAACTCATTTTAAGTGACTGATTTTGGACTCGAGATTATCAATTTTAGGTTCTAGAATGCCCGAAAATACTGAAAATTGGGTTTCAACGAAAGCCGAAAACCACATTGTCGATGCCACACGGGCATGTGATCGCCCGTGTGATAGGCTGTTTGCAAGATTGTAAGTTATCACACGACCGTGTGATCGACGGTCGTGCGTGAGTAACGCGACCTTGGGATGGTTAAGCAAGGCCTTGTGCAATACATGGGCTCAACCAATTAGGCCGTGTGGGGCACACAGGCATGTGGGATTCTGGGCCAGGCCGTGTGATCCACACGGCCAAGGCTAATTTGGGCCATGTGGGCCACACGGGCAGGCCACATTGGCATGTAAGCCCATTTTTCTGAAAAGTTCTGTAAGGTTGCACGGGCCGCCCAAGACGACTGTGGACCTACCGTAGGGTCGGTGAGCAATACCTAGACCTCTATATGAGTCATCTGTCTGTCTGATTTCTGTACCAAGTGTGATATCTGATTATATGTGTTTTAATTGCATAATAGCATGGCATGATTTTGTATGTTGCATTGTATCGGGGTGGGTTGATTATATTTGGAGGAAGTATTTGAAAGGCTCTTAAGCTTATTATCTGGCAGCTCAGCTGTGATTATCTGATTATGTGCCGCATTCGGTACAGTATGGTGTGTAGGGATGGCTGGGTTAATTTTATCCCCACATGGTGTGCAGGGTTGGGCAGAGTTGGTGTGTAGAGGTTGGTGGGTAGGACTCTGCTTTTCTATTTTGATATGCATATTATGTCTAAAATAGTCTAAGGCCCTAGATTATATCTGATTCTATATCTGAGTGGGCTATGGTCGAACCGTTTCTGTAATGGGCTCTGGCCTGAACTGTGGATTTATGTCTGTTTTCTGATATTATATTGTGTGCATGTTTTCTGCGGGGATTACACACTGAGTTTGCGAAAACTCACATTTTCTATTTAATTTGTTTAGGTAATCCCCAACAGTTGACGGGTTGGTGCGGCGGAGGACTCGGCAGTGACCACGGTTCTGGATCTTTATGGTTTTTATTTTTATTTGTGGTTTTGATTATATCTGGGTAGAATTTATGTAATAAGGCCTTTATGGATTTTTGTTTAAATTTAGGATTTTTATTTTTATAACTACTAGCAGTAGGATAAGACGCGAGTTTTCAAATAAACAAATGTTTTATCAAAATGCACACGAATTCGCAAATTACTTTGAAAGCTTCCGCAACTTATAGTGTTTTGAAAATGGAAAATGAATTAACAAATGACACGTTATTGACTGTAGCCGAGGATATCGAAAAATGGTTTTATTGTAATTACTTTTTCCAAAGCACTTTCACGTGGTGTCGCCAGATTCAGCCATAACGTCTAGGCCGGGTTTAAGTTGTTATAAAATTGATGTTATTACAGTTTGATATTTTGATGTAATTCTGGGTATGGATTGGTTGACGCTACATGATGCTGTTGTGAATTGTAGTCGAAAGACTATTGAATTGAAATGTCAGAATAGTAAAATCATTCGAATTGAATCAGATGAGTCATGTGGGTTGCCTGTTGTGATTTCGTCGATGTCAGCTCAGAGATATGTTAGAAAAGCTTATGGTTCTTTTCTGGCATATGTACTGGATACAAAAGTTTCAGAATTGAAGATTGAATCAGTACCAGTGGTATGTGAATATCTGGATGTGTTTCTAAAAGAGTTGCCTGGGTTACCACCGATCAGAGAGGTCGAGGCTGCTATTAAATTAGTGCTGAGAACATCACCAATATCAATAGCTTCAAACAGAATGGCTCCGACAGAATTGAAAGAATTGAAAGCTCAGTTGCAAGGGTTAACAGATAGAGGTTTTGCATGACCTAGTTTTTCGCCCTGGGGTGCACCAGTTCTGTTCGTAAAGAAGAAAGATGGATCGATGAGAATGTGTATTGATTATCATTAGCTCAACAAGGTTACGATTAAGAATAAGCATCCTTTGCCGAGAATTGATGATTTGTTCGATCAGGTGAAAGGGGCAACAATGTTCTCAAAGATTGATTTGAGATCTGGTTATTATCAGTTGAGAGTAAAAGATTCAGATGTGCCGAAAACTGCGTTCAGAACAAGGTACGGGCATTTTGAATTTCTTGGTATGCCTTTTGGATTAACTAATGCTCTTGCAGTTTTTATGGATTTGATGAATCAAATATTTAGACCGTATTTAGACAGATTTTTTGTTGAATTTTTTTATGACATTTTGATCTATTCCCGGGATGAGTCTGAGCATGTTGAACATTTGAGAATTGTGCTACAAACCTTGAGAGATAAGCAACTATTTGCTAAATTCAGTAAATGTGAGTTTTGGCTTCGAGAGGTTGGATTTTTGGGACATATTGTTTCAGCGGAAGGCACCAGAGTTGATCCAAGTAAGATTTCAGCAGTTATTAATTACAAACCACTAAGAAACGTATTCGAATTCAGAAGCTTTTTGGGATTAGCTGGCTATTATCGGCGTTTTGTAAAAGGAGTGTCGATAATTTCTACACCGGTGACTAGATTGCTATAGAAAGATGTGAAATTCGAGTGGTCCGAGCAATGTCAATAGAGCTTTGAACAGTTGAAAGCATTGTTAACTGAGGCACCAGTTTTGGTTCAACTAGAGTCGGGTAAAGACGCGTCGTTGAACGGTTTGGGTTGTGTTTTGATGTAAGAAGGCAAATTGATAGCCTATGCCTCTCGATAGTTGAAATCACATGAAAAAAATTATCCGATGTATGATTTAGAGTTGGCCGCTATTGTATTTGCATTAAAAATTTGGCGACGTCATTTATACGGTGAAAAGTGCCACATCTTTACGGATCACAAAAGTTTGAAATACATAATGACTCAAAAAGATTTGAATTTGCAACAACGAAGATGCCTAGATTTACTGAAAGACTATGAGTTAGTAATTGATTATCATCCAGGAAAAGCAAATGCAGTCGCAGATGCTCTGAGTAGAAAATATTTATTTGCTTTGAGAGCTATGAATACTCAGTTAACTTTGTCCAATGATGGTTCGATTCAAGCAGAGTTAAAAGCTAAACCAGTATTTCTTCAGCAAATTTGTGAGCTCTGAAGTGTGATAATGAACTGCAAGCTAAAAGAGTATAGTGTGAGTCGACTAGTGATTTAGACTATCAGATCGGATCAGATGATTGTTTATTGTTTTGAGATAAAATTTGTGTACCAAAGAATTTCGAGCTTATTTAGAAAAGTATACACGAAGCACACAGTGGTTGTTTATTTGTTCACCAGGGGAGTACTAAAATGTAAAATGATTTAAAACAATTGTATTGGTGGTCGGGCATGAAACGAGACATTTCAGAGTTTGTGTTGAGATGCTTGGTTTGTCAACAAGTTAAAGCCGAACATCAAGTGCCTTCGAGATTACTACAACTTGTGATGATACCAGAATGGAAATAGGATAGAGTTATGATGGATTTCGTATTGTGATTGCCCCTGTCTCAGAAAAAGAAAGATGCTATTTGGGTTGTCGTTGATCGACTGACGAAATCGGCACATTTCATCCCGGTACGTATAGACTATTCACTTGATAAATTAGCTGAGTTGTACATTTCTGAGATCGTTAGATTACACAAGGTTCCAGTGTCTATTATTTCAGATAGAGATCCAAGGTTCACATCATGATTTTGGAAGAAATTGCAAGAAGCTTTGGGTACACGGTTGCACTTTAGTACTGCATTTCATCCCCAAACTGACTGTCAATCTGAAAGAGTAATTCAGATTCTTGAAGATATGCTTCGTTGTGTTTTAGAATTTGAAGGCAACTGGGAGAAATATTTACCATTGGTTGAATTCGCGTATAACAACAATTTTTAATTGAGCATAAAGATGGCATCGTATGAAGCATTGTATGGTCGTAAAAGCCGAACTCCATTGTATTGGACCGAGCTTAGTGAGAAAAAGATTCACGGGGTTGATTTGATTAGAGAGTGTAACACCCCTTACCCGAGTTTTATGCCAGAACCGAGCCCAAGCCGTTACCATAATAAAACCACTTGATCGGCACTTAGGCTCATCGTGACTACTCTCTTAAGTCACCTCAACAACCTCATTCTCGACTTACGAGGCCTCACTCATACACACGAGGGCTCCCGGGACTAAATTAGAACTTTTCCTATCTTAAAACATTTCTCTTTTGTACAGGGCTAACACGCCCATGTAAGAAGAGACACGCCCGTGCATAGACCTACACAGCCATGCTCCTCAACCGTGGTGAATACTGACTATATACACACGACCTCAAAGCCTAGTCACACGCCTGTGTGGCTAGCCCGTGGCTAACACTGATTAAATTCACACGGCCTATGCACACGCCCTTGTGGCTAGCCCGTGGTCTATTCTAACTTAAAATGTTAACATGTAGGAGACGTACGGCCAAGTCACGTGCCTGTGGGCTGACCGTGTGTCACACATGGTCTAGACACACGCCCGTGTGTCTATCCACATGGACAAAAACGAAGCTATGTGCCAAGTTCCTTTCACCCTTCTAGCATACAGAATATGCATTCATTCAACACATCCATAAATAACTCAAATTGAAGTGCAATCTCACATAGATAAGTACAACCTTTTCATAAAATAAGTTAGCCAACTACTATGGCATTATACAAAATACACTATCCATCTAAAGGCCAACACATCTTAGCCATTTACAACAAAATTCACTAACTTTTCTAGCCTCTATACATGCCATATACAAAACATTGAGTCTCATGTACTAGAGTGTGCTGATAATGTGGACGATCTTCCAATTGATCCTCGTATCTCGATTCAACACTTTTACTCTATAAGACAAGGGAAAAGAAAGGGAGTAAGCTTTGAGCTTAGTAAGTTTACATATAAACAATTAAGCGTCATAGTATAAGCTAAACAACAATTAGCATCATACTAACATATAATGTACAAAAATGCTTACTCTTTCTATCCCTTACCACATTTCCAACACATCATGAGTCACATACTCATAACCATTGAAATGCACCCCTGCATTCACTATCACATTTACACAATATACGACACAATATCATTTCTCGATAATTCATCCACACAGCTAATTAACTCAATAATACAACCACACAGCTAATCCACACACCTAATTTCTCGGTGGTTTTGCACTTAGCCCACCACAATCAATTAATAATATAGTATCGCACTTAGCCTACCACAAAGGTAATCATAGTGGTTTCGCACATAGTCCACTAGACAATATACCTAACGATAGCATCGCACATAGCTAGCTCATTGTCAATATGCATTAGGATGGTATCGCACTTAGCCGACCATTTAGCATTCTCACTGTACATTCACATATCTACTTACTTAACCATACATCCATTCACAAATTCTACCACATTCATCCCACATAGGTTCTCAATCATTCTCAATCATTTTAAATCATGCTACACACTAGCTAGCATTAACAAATTGTAAGTATGAATGCATTGTTTATGCATAGACTTACCTCGATACTCAAAAGTATAGAAATATGCAATTTAGTCCACCACCTTCCTCTTGCCTTGGCTTAGATCCTGGCTTCGTCTTTCTTGATCTATAATGAATAAATCAACTTATTCAATACACACATTGACTAAATTGACACTTATCTTATACTTTGGCAAAATTACCCTTTTACCCCTAATCTTTCTCATAATTACACCTTTTCCCCAAGGCTCGTAAAGTGATTTTTATTCAACTTTCTATGTAACACCCTTACCCGGGTTCCACACCAAAACTGAGCCCACGGTATTACCAAACTGACACCACTTAGGATCGACATGTCTATACTCCTACATTACTCTGGCAGCCTTATTGTCGACTTACAAGGCTTTATTCATACCCAAGAAGGCTCTCGAGACCATATCGGAACTTCTTCGATTCTTAAAATTTTTTTCTTTTCTATGTAGGGATCACATGCCCGTGTGTCATGTAACACGCCCGTGGGCTTGTACTCACGCCCATGTCCTTGGCCCGTTCTTAAAACTCCAGCAATCTGTTTTAACACCACGGTTAGAGCACACGCCCATGTGAAATGGGACACGCCCGTATACCCTCACAACATGCCGGTGTCTTCAAACTGTGGGGGGTTGCTGACTATATTCACATGGCCTAGACACGCCCGTGTGGATAATCCGTGGTCTATCCTAATTTAAAATGCTAACATGCAGGGGACACACGGCCAAGTCGCACGTCCGTGGGCTGATCGTGTGTCACATATGGTCTAGACACATGCCCGTGTGCCTACCCATGTGGACAGAATAAGGCTAATTGCCCAACTTCTAGTACCCCTATATCTTACACTACATGAGTCCATTCAACATACTAATAAACATCTCATAATTCAACATGTACTCTCATTGATAACTTTGAAATTTCATAAATGATAAAGTATGCCATCATTCTTGGCAATTTACAAAATAAATATCTTAGCAAGAGCCAATACACCTTTGGCCAAAATAACAAAATAATCTATCTAGTTTAGCCCCTATACATGCCATACACAAAATCACTAAGTCTATTTATACCGAAGTGAGTAGATAGTGTGGGCGGTCTCCTGGTTATCGGCATATCCGGCTCGGCTTTTAAACTCTATAAAACAAGGGAAAGAAAAGGGGAGTAAGCTTTAAGCTTAGTAAGTTTACATGGAAACAATAAAACACTTTAACATGTATTCAGCAATTTTCTTAGCTTTATATACTAAGCAAGAAATAACCTATATTTATGATCATGCTTACTCATTTCCTCCATTCACACATTCCAACCATATCACTAGCATAATGCATATATTCATTCTCAGGTTTCCCTACACTTAACATCACAATATTACAATATACAACACATCACAATCTCTTAATCAATTACTTAGAGTCAATTTACTTGATGGTTCCGCACCTAGCCCACCATTAGTTTTTATTAGGGTGGTAACACACTTAGCCCACCAAAATGGTTAGTTACGGTGGTGTCACACATAGCCCACCAAATGATACGTAGACGATGGTATCGCACAAAGCCTATCGTAATTAAGCAATAAGGTGGTATCGCACTTAGCCCACCAAAAGATAAATAAACGATGGTATCGCACAAAGCCTATCGAAACTAGACAATAAGGTGGTATCGCACTTAGCCCACCATCAAGTGTTGTCCTAACATATTTATACGACTATTTCTTCATTCATACAATAATTATTCAATGACTGCCACATTCAATCCATTTGAATCACATATGTTCTCATTCAGGTCATAAACCAATTAGCGGCACAATGTATATAAGTGAATTGTATTGTTTACACGTAAACTTACCTCGATGCAAAATGTGTTAACTAGTGATTTACTCGATCACCTTGCCTTTTCCACGGTCAAGGTTGATTCTGTGTTTTTCTTGATCTAGAACAATGAAATTCATTCATTTAGATCATTCTATGATCATAATACATCAAATTTTACACTTGGGCAAAAATGATCATTTTGCCCTTTTACATTGGCAAAATTACAATTTTGCCCCTAGGCTCGTAAATCATTTTTCAACACACTTTCTCATTAATCAAGCCTAGCTAAACATTTATTACTCCATTCTCACCATTTCATGCATTTATGACACAATCCCAATCTTTGCACTTAAGTCTTACTTAGGTGTTGTCATGAAACCTCCTTTCACAAAAGTTGTTTCACAACTTCCCAACATTCATTTTCTTCCATAAAAACTTAGCTAACCACATAAACACTCTCATGGAAAGGCCCTAGACTTTCAACCATATCACAAATTAGTCCCCTCATTAGCTAGCTTAAGCTTTGGGGGTTTTAAAAGTACAAAAATTATCAAGAATAACCATTAAGAACACTTACTAGTGAGGAGAGTAAGTTGCTGAAATTTCAAGCTCCCAAGACGCTTCTTTTTGTGTAAAAAATCGGTGGAAGAAGGAAAGAAGAGAAAAAGATGATAGCCTTCCCTTATTTTATCATACTTTAGTCAACTAGTCAACAACTATCACCAAATTTGACTAAAAATTAATGCTCTTGTCCCCCCTAGCTTCCTATGGCCAGCCATCACTAGACAAATGGCCCAATTGCACTTTAAAATCCTCCAAATTACATTCTATAGCTATTAGGTACCCTTACCTTATAAAATAGAACTTTCGCATCTCATGCGATTTAGTCCTTTTTCTCAATTAAACATGATATTGCTAAAATTAAAGCACCAAAATTTCCATATAGTCATATATTAATACCATAACACATAAAATAATACTAAAATAATTTTCCTCAACCTCAGATTAGTGGTCCCGAGACCACTGTTCCGGCTAGCCCCAAAATCGGACCGTTACATTTTAGCCTTTCTTGCTTAGCCGAATCACTTACTCAACTAAAGCATTCACCAATTCTCACTAAATCACACATGTATGACCAAACTTAAAACTCTCACAAACTAGTCCCTAGATGTATTTTCATGGAAAATCACTTAACAAAAGATGTTTCTACTACATCAAGCTTTCATATTCTTCCATAAAACATCAAAATACATGCATGTCATACATGGCCACATTTTTGAACATTCAATATAGCTCATCAAATAGTTAAAAATAGCTTATTCATGCAACTAGGGCTTCAAAAATACAAAAAATATCAAAAACGGGGCTTGGATGCACTTACTTGCAAGCTTGAAAAATTTGAAGAATCCTAACAATGGCTCTTGAAAATTTCGGCAGCCTTGGAGGAGAAGATGAATGAATTTTGTCATCTTTTCCTCCTTTTTAATCATTTAATTACCAAATGACCAAAATGCCTTTTTTGATAAACTTCCTATTTTAACTCATCCATGCCTAAATTTGTCCAAAATTTAGAATTTGGGTAAATTGATATTTAAGGACCTCTAATATATATTCTAAAGCCATTTCACACAAATAGCTTCTAGAATCTCACATTTTGAAACTTTTGCAATTTAGTCCTTTTGGACAATTCAACCGCGATTTCACAAAATTGCTTCATGAAACTTTCAGACTAGCATACATACATAGCATAAATCTCAAAAACTCATACATAGACCTCGGATTTGTGGTCTCGCACCATATTCTGACTAGGCCCTAAATCGGGATGTTACAGAGAGACTGGAGATAAAGTGAAAGTAATTCGTGACAATTTAAAAGAAGCTTCAGATCGACAGAAATCATATGTGGATTTGAAGTGTAAAGACATTGAGTTTCAGATTGACGACAGAGTATCTTTAAAAGTGTCTCTGTGGAAGAAAATTCTTTGATTTGGTCGCAAAGTAAACTAAGTCCGTGATTCATCAGGCCGTATAAGATTATTGAAAGAATAGGGCTAGTGGCATATCGGCTAGCATTACCGTCAGAATTAGAAAAGATCCACAATGTATTTTATGTATCGATGTTACGACGGTATCGATAGGATCCATCGCATGTAATTTCTCCGGTAGAGATTGAAATTCAAGCTGATATGATATATAATGAAGAATCAATCAGAATTTTAGCTCGAGAGTTAAAGAATTGAGAAATAAACGCATAGCTCTAGTGAAGGTTTTTTGGAAACGTCACGGGATTGAAGAAGCTACGTGGGAGCCCCAGGATGCCATGAGAAAGCAGTACCTTAACCTCTTTTTTGGTAAGATTTTTGGGGACGAAAATCCCTAAGGGGGGAGAGTTGTAACATCCCGTTTTTAGTCAAATTGAAATAGTGATTTTGAGACCACAAATCCAAACTCAAAATAATTATTTTATTATTATTCTGATGTTTACAGCATGATAGTATGATTGTGTCAAAATTTCATTAAGAAATTTTATTGTTTGAATGTTTAATTTGATAAAAAGGACTAAATCGCGTAAAGTGTAAAACTTGTGTTCTATTATCTAAAGGTGTTAAATGGCTATGAATTAAATAGTGGGGGTCCTTATGTGGTAATTAATCCATTTTTATTATGAGTGGACAAGTATGGCCATTAATTAGGTGATTTAATGATTTATTATTAAGGTTAAATTTGTAATTTAGTTATGAAAGATTAATTAAATAAAACAAAAAAAATTTAATGCTTTCATCTTCTTCATTGCCAAAATTAAAGATAAGAAAAGCCATATGTTAGGGTTAAAGCTTCGGTCACTTGCTAGCTTAATTATAAGTTTATTTTTGTCCCGTTTTTAATGATTTCTATGTTTTTGAGATCGTTACAGCTTAATCTAGCTAGCCCAGGGACTATTTTGCAAAATTGTTAAAGGTTAGGGTTTTGCCATTGATGACTGTTGGTGTATTTTGATGTTTGATGATAGAAAATGTATGCTTGTTATGAGATAAACAACATTTGTTAAGTGATTTTTGACAAATTTGTCATTTAGGGATTTAATTGAGAAATGTTAAAATTTTGTGGTTAAATTGTGAAATAAATGAAAAATCTGGGCTGGTAGGGACTTAATTGAAATTCGGCTAGCATGGGTATAAGTTGAATTGCATGAATTTGTATTTTTATGAAATAAGGACTAAATTGTAAAAATGTTGAAATATTAGGGGAAAAAATGTAAAGTTGCCTTAATGTGTAGTTTGGACTAAATTGAATTGATTGATAATTAAATAAGTTAATTTTGATTACATTTAGATCAAGAAAAGCGAAATTTGGATTTAGATCGGGGAAAGAACAAGGTTTTGACTAATCGACTCATTTCGTCGTTTTTGCATTCGAGGTAAGTTCGTATGTAAGAAGCATTATTATATTTATGTTTTAAATGCTTTGATATTATATAAATTATGAATACAACATTGCGGACATATTCGACGATAATTCGGCAAACGAGAAATCTCGATTGAACCTTAGGAATAGATTAGGATACAAATGACATGCCATTAGGGGTTATGTGATTTGGGTGCTGGTCCATATGTCCTACCGGTGGCTGAGTTATCCGGCATGTGTTACGGATACTCGTCAGCTTGTGTGAGCAGCACCGTGTAGCTTCGTCATTACCGTCAGCTTGTGTGAGCAGACCGGTTGATAGCTCAAGAATGAGCATTATATGTGATGCGAGACTGAGATAGCTTTGGCTATATATATGTGGCACTTAGGGTGCGAGATTCCCGAGTATCTGATAGTATTCCGAATGGTTCAACGGGTATATCAGAGATGTGGTTGTGTAAATGTTGATATGCGGTGGTATAGGTATGTACATAAACAGTACAAGCATTGAATCGAAGAAACTTGTGAAATTTATGTCTAACTTTGGGAATGGAAAATTTGGTAGGTTGATGGTTCAAAATGAGTTATGTTGTGATATGTTTTAATTGCTTAATTTGTGCATATTTGGTAAGTTAAGTTTATTACTATATGAACTTACTAAGCTTTATAGCTTACTTTGTTTATAGGTTTGGCACAACCTAGCACACGGCCTGGCACATGGGCGTGTAAGGCCATTTCAAATGGCACACGGGCTGGTCACATGAGCGTGTGGTTGACCATGTGACCCAAGTTAGTGAGTTACACGGGGTCGGACACGGCCATGTGATCCCATTACGAATGTCCACAAGGCCTGTGGCACAGGCGTGTCTTTGGCCATGTGAGACACACGGCCAGGCCACATGGGCATGTGTCTCCTTTATTTTACAAATTTTTTTTTAGTGTTCATTCCTAAGTTATCAGTTTAGTCTTGAACCACCCCGAATGCATGTTTTGGGCCTCATAGGCTCGTATTAGGGACTTGATGAATGATTATGAATGACTTGAATTTGAATTTGATAATTGTATGGGAAATGTATACTAGATTGTGTAATAAGTCCGGTAATGCTCCATAACCCTATTTCAGCGACAGATAGGGGTGTGGGGTGTTACAGATCATTTGTACCACTATCTACAGTGAACACATGTTCTTGTTGTTGGATTCAGTGCCCTAAGTGTAGTATTTTTGTCTATGTACACTTGTAATTTTTTTCAAACAAATTGGTTAATAAAATTATTCATGAATTACATTAATATATTTTGTATATTATTTCAATGGTTTTTGCATACAAAGAAATTATTAGCTTACTGGTTGTCTAATCTTTAACTAATACTAAGTGATTTTACATGTTCGGATCATAGACAACTTATATTAGTAGACGAACCTAAACATGTCCTTAGTTTAATAAAAAATAAGCAAACCTATTGTGTAACGACTCGAAAGTCAGTGGTGTCAGAATGTGTGATTTTGAAACCCTATTTTCGTAAATCGGAATCGTAAATATTTTTATTAAATATTTATAGTCATATTAGACATGAATTGAATTTTAGTTAGGAAATTGTGTCGAATTATTGCTTAATTTAAGTACAGTAACTAAATCACATAAGTGGTAACAGTGTAATTCATTAAGGAATTATGATTAAAACTTAAATAAAGGGTTTAAAATAGCAATTAATACACTAAGTTATATAGAGGACGGTTAATGATAGTATATATGTATATGTGTATGTCAAAAAATTAGATAAAATTATAATAAGTTAATAATTAAAATTAAACCATTAGAATAAAATATAGTTAGTGAAAAAAAAAACATTTTCATCCGTATTACATGCAAAAACCGAACATAAAGTAGGAGAAGAGCTCAACGCAGGGCTAGGGTTCTTAACTTTCAAGCCTCAATTTGGTTAGTTCAATTTAGTCATTTTCTTGTAATTTTTATGGTTTCAGAATCTCAATACTTCGGACTAGCTAACCCATGTCATAATTTTTGGAATTGTTAAAGATGTAGGATGTTACCATTGTTGAATATTTGGAGTTTGAGGTGTTATTTTGATATGTTTTAAGTTTAGAATTGAAAAATGACTAAATTGTAAATTCAATTGATAATCTTGTGCAATAGTGATGAAAATGCATAAATTTCGAATTTAGTGGTAGAAATGTGAAATAAGAAGTTAAATTAGGTCTAGAGTGAAAATGATATAAAAATTGGAGGTTAAAAGTGAAAGTTATGTTAGTCTCGGTTTTAGTTTTAGGGACTAAATTGAATAATATGCGAAAGTTTCATAATTTAGAAATTGAATTTGAAAATGGTCATACATTGATGATTTTATGTGTTGTTTTTAATTCGTAGCTAACGTCAACCCAAATTCCTTAAAAAAAGAAAGGAAAAGACGAAGTTGTCAACGAATAGCTTGGAGTTTACAATTTGTGTTTCTATAATTCGAACTAACTCATAATTGATGCATTTTGATTTGGTTATGCATGGTAAGAATGTAAGGTGAGGTTCCTTGTTTAATGAGATGATTTGAATTGATTGATGATTAAAGGGACTAAATTGATTATATGTGAAAAACATGCGTATATTTATATAAAAATGAAAATTGAATACAAAATGAGATATTTGATGCAGCCATATGTTTGGATGAATGAGTTCATGATAAAATTGATGTGAATTAAGTTATTGAATGATATTGAAAAATGAATTGAATACCCTACAAACTGTTTGGGTAGAGTGTTAGATATAGTTGGCATGCCATAGGATAGGAAGAGTTCAAGGTTACTTCGACCATGAGTCGATAAGGCACTAGGTGTCAATTTGCTTCGATTTAACCGATGAGAAACTAGGTTTCAACTTAATTATAACGCTGGGCACAACTAATTGCTTCAGATTTATCCGATAAGGCATTAGGTGCCAAATTGGTTTGTTGGTTGGATCCGTGTATCTGTCCGAGTCTGAGGCATGTTACTAGGGAGTTAAAAGATAAAAATGAAAGGTTATGATTGAAATGGTGATATTGAATAAGTCCTCAAAATCCATATGATAAGAAAGAAACTATATGAAATGTAATTGTTGTTATTAAAATGGCAAAAAGAATATGAAACAAAAATGAAATGTGGAATGGATTATTCAATTGTGAAATGAGTTGGAACCTTAATGGAAATTTTCATTGAAATTATGGATTTAGGAATTGAGGTATCAAATGATATGTGAATTGGATTGTCATGTAAATATATTGTCAATTTATGTTACATTGAACGTAGAATAAATGTGAATTTGCATTAATGACATGTTAATTGCATGTTAACAATTACATGTAGTTTATGTGTTTAAATTGATCTGTGATTTGTTTAACATTTGGATTATAGAAATACCACTAAGTTATACTCAGTGTATGTGTAACACCCCTTACCCGTATTCAACGTCGGAATAGGATACGAGGCATTACTAGGTGTAACAGTCTGATTTTGAGGCAAGTCAGAATAGTGGTTTGGGAACCACTAATACAAGGTTGAAGAAAATTATTTTGATATTATTTTATATGTTATAGCATGATTATAAGGATGTATGGAAATTTTGGTGCTTTAATTTAAGCAATTTTATGCTTAATTGTGAAAAAGAACTAAATCGCATAAAGTACAAAAATTCTATTATACATGGTAGAGGTGTCTAATAGCCATATAATATTAATTTAGAGGTCCTTATTGTACAATTAGTCCAATAATGGGGTGTTGGCCGGCCATAGGGACAAGGGGGACAAAGACATTAATTTGGTCAAAATTTTGGTGAAATTAGGTGACCAAAAATGAATAAAATAAGATAAATAAAAGAGTTGTCATCTTTTACTATTCACACTTCTTCTCCACCGAAAATTGAAGAGAGAATAGGGGTTTTTGGAGTTCCAATTTTCAGCCAAGCTAATCTCTTGCAAGTAAGTGATTTTAGAGGTTTTTCTTGATAATTTTTGTACTTTTGGAACCCCTAAAGCTTAAGCAAGCTAATGAGGGGACTATCTTGCAAAATGGTTGAAAGTTTAGGGACTTTCCATGAGAGTGTTCATGTTGTTTGCTGAGTTTTTATGGAAGAAAATGAATGTTAGAGGGTTAAGGAATAACTTTTGTGAAAGGTGTTACTATGAAAACACTTAAATGGGACTTATTTGTAAAGGTTGTAATTGTGTAATAAATGCATGAAATGATGAGATTTGTAAATTGTGGTAAGAGAAGTAAATGTTCAGCTAGGCTTGTTTAATGAGAAAATGTGATAAAAAACTATTTACGAGCCTAGGGGCAAAATCGTAATTTTGCCAAAGTATAAGGGCAAAATGGTCATTTTTGCGTAAGTAGAAATTTTGATGTATCATGAGTTATAAAGTGATTGAATGAGTAAATTTTATTATTATAGATCAAGAAGAGCGCGGAAACAACCTTGACCGATGAAAAGGCAAGGTTACAAATTAAACCGTCGATTAATACGTTTTGCACTGAGGTAAGTTTACTTGTAAATGATATATCCTTAATACTCATGATGTTACTTATTGACGCATTGTTTGGATGAAAATACTTATTGGTGAGATTGATTGAAAATGTTAGATAATGAGTAATTCTCGTATGAACTTCGGAATAGAAATATAAGTACGGACAAATATCCGTAATTATCATTTGGTGGGCTGTGTATGATACCACTGTAATTTTCATTGTTGGTGGGCTATGTGTGATACCACCTTATTATTTATTCACGATGGGCTGTGTGTGATGCCATCGTTTATATTATCATTTGGTGGGCTATTTGCGAAACCACCGTAATTATTCTTGTTGGTGGGCTATGTGCGATACCACCCTATTACTGATTAATGGTATGCTTATTCCGAAGGGTTCATCAAGAAATTGTCTAAGTAAATGAAATATGTGGCTTGTGGTGATGAGTGTAGGGAATATGTGCAAGTAAAAGTGAGAAATATATATGCATATGGTTAGAAGGTGGTAAGAAATGAGATGAGTAAGCATGATTATGAAAATGTGAATTGTTCTTACATAATATACAATGTTTGTGGTTGCTTTGTTTATGGTATGATGCTTATTGTTTACATGTAAACTTACTAAGCTTAAAACTTACTCCCTTTCTTTTCCCTTATTTTATAGTGTCAAAGAGCCAGCTCGAAATACGAAGATAATCGGAAGATCACCCACACTATCAGCTCATCTTGGTATATTTAGATTTAGCATTTTGGGTATGGCATGTATAGGGGCTAGACTTAGTGAAGTATCTTGTTAGTTTGGCCAAGTGTGTTGGCTCTCTTTTAAAGATAAACTTTTTGTAAATAGCCATAGTTGATGGCTCATTATTATTAATATATGAAAAGATGAGGTTATTCATGTATGTGTATAATACATGACTGGGTTGCTTGGTTAATGGTTGAATGTGATTTTGTGTTGTATGAGTTAGGGTGATAAAAAAGAGCTTGGAAAATAGCCTTGTTCTTGTCCACATGGGTAGACACACAGGCATGTGTAACACACGGTCAGTCCCATAGGTGTGTGACTGGGCCGTGTGTCCCTTGCATATTAGATTTGCAAGTCAATGTCGACCACGGGCTAGACACACGGGCGTGTGCCTAGGCCGTGTGCCCCTTATGAGGTTGCTGACTTCACAAATAGAATACCCATGTTTTCACACATCGGTGAGGACACAGGCGTGTCTAGGTCGTGTGAAGGACACGGGCGTGTGCACGGCCGTGTGAAAACCCTTGTAGGTTTGAAAGGAAAAATAAATTCCACATGTAACATCCCGAAATAGGGCCTATACGGAACAGTGGTTGCGAAACCACGAATTCGAGATAGAAAAGTTTATTACGATTAATTATTATGATTTATCGAGTGATTAGATGCATGTGTTAGAATATCGATAGAAAATTTCATGAATTGCATGTCTAATTTGCCTATTAGGACTTAATTGCAAAAGCTGATAAATATGAGTTTTAGATGTTAAAGGATTTAATTGAAGAGCATAATTGAAGTAGAGGCCCTTAAATGGTAATTATACCATTAGGCTTTCATGGACAAAAATGGACATATATAGGTAGAAAGAACCAAAGTTTTTAATGAAGGGTAATTTAGTCATTTGGTAATAAAAGGATATTAAAAGGGAAAAAGATGGCAAAATATGCTCATCTTCTTCATTAGGTCAAATTTTCAAGGGTTCACCATAGCTAGGGTTTGTTTCAAGCTTCCAAGCTCCATAGTAAGTGATTCCAAGCCCCGTTTTTAATGTTCTTTACATTTTTAAAGCCCCGGTAGCTCGATTTAGCTTATTCTATCAATAATTCATGCTAGGGTTCATATTTGGAAAAATACCCATAGGTGAAATGTGTTTATTTTGATGTTTTATGATAGAATATGAAGTCTAAAATTATGTTAAACAACTTTTGCTAAGTGATTTTAAGTAAAAACGAGTAAAATGGCTTAATCGGTAAAAATACCTAATGTTCATAAGTACATGTTAGAGTGAGAATTTGATGTTGTCACATAAGGGAAAAATGATCAGCATGTCATAAAACATAAGAATAAGGGATAAAGTTTAATTTTCGAGCTTTGGGGCAAATGTGTAAATATGTAAAAGTTTAGGGGCAAAATCATAATTTTGCCAAAGTTAGAGTTAAGGACTGTTTTGGTAAATGTGAGTATTAAATAAGCTAAATTTTCTATTATAGATCAAGAAAAATGAAATCCAGAGTTAGATCTGGGAAAGAAAAAGATAGTGGACTAAATCAATATAGTTTATCGTATTTTGTTTCGAGGTAAGTTTGCCGTAAATAAATGCAATATTCTATTATTTTACATTTAACACAATTAAATTCCAGTATTTACATATTTATTTTATAAATTTATCATTCAAAGACTCAAGTATGAATTGACGGAAAAGCTATCTCAGAAAGTTCCGGTTGAACCTTAGGAATGTGTAGGATACAAATGTCATGACATTAGGGTTTAAGGAAATCATGTAAGACCATGTCAAGACATGGCATTGATAAGTTTCTATAAGGCAAAGGTCCCATGTAAGACCATGCCAAGGCATGGCATTGGTGAGTTCATAAGGCAAGGATACCACGTAAGACCATGTCAAGACATGGCAATGGTTAAGTTTCATAAGGAAAGATACCCGCGTATCCTTAGTATTCCAAGTGGTTCAACGGGAAAATTCAAATTGTATACCAAAGGAAAGGTAAGACAAGTTCATGTTAAAAGGTACAGGTAAGAATGAAATTTTAAGTACATTGAGTTAAAAGCTTAAGTGATCTTGATGAGAAAAGAATAAACTAATTTATTATGAATGTTGTTATTTATTTACATGCAAACTTACTAAGCTTAATGCTTACTCCCATTCTTTTCTCTCTTTTTATAGTATTACAAGCCAACTCGGGGATCGAAAGGACGTCGGAGATCATTACACACTATCAAAGGATTATATTGGTATTTTGTGACTCGAATGTTTTAAGTTATGGCATGTATAGGGACTTAGCCATTTTGTGTGTATGACCTTATGATATGGCTTAAGATTGGCTTGTAAATGCTTGGTAATAATTAGCTATTAAAATGACTAATTAAGAGCATGTTTCGGAAGTTTTGTAATGCCTAGTTGATAGTTATTATAGAGAAATCATGTAATTATATGCAAGGGAACAGTTTGGACAGCAACTGTGATGTGATTTTGAAAAATCACTAAAAATAGTATAAATGGAGTTATGGTGTGAATGAGATATAGAATTAAATATTATTGAGTCTATTTTTATATGAAAGAAACGGTGTAGGGAAAAGAGTTGTATATTATGAGAAAATTGATCTTTTGTGCAGAGGGGTCAGAACTGTCAAACTGTGTAATAGGGGAGACTTTAACTAATAAACTGTACTAATTGGCCATACCAAAAATTCTGGAAAAATTATAGTAGGAAGATATATGAGTCTAGTTTCAGGGAAAATTTACGGATCTAAATTTTGAGTTTCGTAACTTGAGTTATAGTCAATTTAGTGAACATGACGCAGATGGACAGTTTCAATTTTTATGCCCTAATTTAGTAAGTTAAGTCTAGTAATGCCTCGTGCTCGACTCCGTCAACGGTCTCGGGTAAGGGGTGTTACATTTATTGGTATCAGAGCCAGATTTTAGTTGGTTCTCAGAATATTCAGCATGAGTAAGAGTCTAACTATACATGCCATACTTATATTTTAATAGTGTGACGACTCCTAACGATTTTAAAATGTTTTTCTTTTATAGTTATGGATCCCGAACGAGCTGGTGCAGATAATGTAGACAGTAATACGCCCGCTCTCGCAGAAGGGATGGTGCCACCAGATGGTAGTGAAAGGCCCGTTATAGTTAGTCACGGAGGAGGGGCTCGAGAAGCCTTCTTCCAAGTTATGAATGAATGGTTTGCTGAGTTCATTCGTACGAACCCTGCCGTTAGACCTCCACCCCCTCATGATCCTCAGACCACTCATGTAGCTTCCCCAGTTACAGATACAGTCAGAAGAGAGAAACCACCCGTTGACAAGATCAAAAAACAAGGGGCCGAAGAGTTTCGGGCTACCAAAGATGATGATGTAGAGAAAGCTGAATTTTGGCTCGAGAACACTATCAGAGTTTTTGATGAGTTATCCTGCACACCGGAAGAGTGTATTAAATGTATAGTGTCACTTCTTAGAGATTCAGCCTACTACAGTGGTGGAAGACACTTGTGTCGATGAGTACCGAAAGAAAGAGTTACTTGGGATTTCTTTTAGGAGGAGTTCCGTAAGAAGTACATCAGTCAGAGGTTTATTGACCAAAAAAGAAAAGAGTTCCTTGAGTTAAAACAGGGTAAGATGACTGTGACTGAGTATGAACGTGAATTTGTCAGACTCAGTAATTATGCTCAAGAGTGTGTGTCTACAGAGGCTATCATGTGCAAAAGATTTGGGGATGGGCTCAATGATGATATCCGACTGTCAGTTGGTGTTCTAGAGATAAAAGAGTTTGTTGTTTTAGTTGACCGAGCCTGTAAGTCAGAGGAGTTGTTAAAAAGAAAGGGTAAAGCTGAAATTGAGATGCAGGATACGAAGAAAAGACAGATGAGCAAGTCTTTTCAGTCTACATCCAAGAGGCCTAGAGAGTTTTCTACGAGACCTAATTTTTCAGCCGGGTATTCTAGCCGAAACAAAGGTAGAAGATTTATGGATCCAAAAGCTCAAACCACTTCAATTGTGAGTGTTGGCAGTATTCAGCCTGATAGACCCCGAGTGTCCTCAATGCGGTCGACATCATCCAGGTCAATGTCAAGCAAGCGAGATCGGTTGTTTTTCGGTGTGGTGCACGGATCATTTCATTCGGGAGTGTCCCGAAATGGTTAAAAGAGAAGTAATACCGAGTGCAAGATCGTGCAATACCCTGTTAGAGGCGGATCTCGGAGAAATCCGGAGTAGGGCGGTGAGGAGGACATTTAGAGATACAACAACGAGATCAGATGTTAGAGCACCCGCAAGGACTTATGCTATCCGTGCTCGTGAAGAGGCATCTTCCCCCGACATAATTACGGGTACATTTTCTCTTCATGGTGTTACTGTTATTGCTTTGATTGATCCGGGTTCAGCCCATTCTTATGTTTGTATGAAATTGATGCCTAGTATGAACATGCCCATAGAGTTTACGGAATTTGTGATTAAAGTATCAAATCCATTAGGTCAGTATGTGTTAGTAAACAAAGTATGTAGAAACTGCCCTTTGATGATTAGAGGTTACTGTTTTCCGGCCGATCTTATGCTATTGCCGTTTGATGAGTTTGATGTGATTCTTGGTATGGATTGGTTAACTACACATGATGTGATAGTGAATTGTGGAAAGAAATTCATTGAGCTGAAGTGTGAAAATGGTGAGATACTTCGGGTTAATTCAGATGAGTCAGGTAGTTCAATTTCCATGATTTCTGTTATGTCTGCTCAGAAATGTTTGAGGAAAGGATATGAAGCTTATCTTGCTTTTGTGTTGAATACTAAAGATCCAGAGTTGAAAATTGAATCGATGCACATGGTAAATGAGTTTCTGATGTGTTCCCTAAGAACTACTGTGTTTGCCTCCTATCGAGAGAAGTTGAGTTTGGTATTGAATTAATTCCAGGTACCACACCTATTTCTATTGCTCCTTATAGAATGGCTTCAATAGAATTGAAAGAATTGAAAGCTCAGTTACAGGAATTAACTGATAAAGGCTTTGTAAGACCTAGTTATTCACCATAGGGAGCACTAGTGTTATTTGTGAAAAAGAAGGACGGTTCCATGAGATTGTGTATAGATTATCGGCAACTTAACAAGGTAACCATCAAGAACAAAAATCCATTGCCTAGAATAGATGATTTGTTTGATCAATTGAAGGGAGCCACTGTGTTTTCTAAGATAAATTTGAGATTCGGATACTATCAATTGCGAGTTAAAGAGTCAGATGTTCCGAAAACTACTTTTCGAACTAGGTATGGTCACTATGAGTTTCTTGTGATGCCATTTGGCTTAACCAATGCTCCTACCATTTTTATGGATTTAATGAACCAAATTTTTAGACCTTATTTAGACAAGTTTGTAATTGTGTTCATTGATGACATCTTGATTTATTCTCATGATGAGACTGAGCATGCAGAGCATTTGAGAATAGTTTTACAGATTTTGAAAGATAATCAGCTTTATGCCAAGTTTAACAAAAGTGAGTTCTGGTTACGGGAAGTTTGTTTTCTTGGACATATCGTCTCAGGTGAAGGTATTAGAGTTGATTCGAGTAAGATTTCAGCCATTGTTGATTGGAAGCCTTCCAGGAATGTATCAGAGGTCAGAAGTTTTCTTGGTCTTGCCGGTTATTATAGACGATTTGTAGAGGGATTTTCCATGATAGCTACTCCATTGACAAGATTGCTCTGAGAAAGATGTCAAGTTTGAATGGACCGAGAAATGTCAGTGAGTTTCGACAAGTTAAAGGCATTGTTGACTAAAGCTCTGTCTTAATACAACCGAACTGGGTAAAGAGTTTGTGATATACTGATGATGCATCCTTAAATGGACTAGGTTGTGTACTTATGCGGGAAGGAAGGGTAATTGCTTATGCCTCTGCACGATTAAAACCACATGAGAAAAATTATCCGACACATGATTTAGAGCTAGCTGCTATTGTATTTGCATTAAAAATTTGGAGACATCACTTGTATGGTGAGAAATGCCGAATATTCACTGATCATAAAAGTTTGAAATACTTGATGACTCAGAAAGATCTAAACTTGAGGCAAAGAAGATGGCTAGAGTTAATTAAAGATTATGAGCTAGTGATCGATTATCACCCGGGTAAGGCAAACGTTGTTGCTGATGCTTTGAGTAGAAAATCGTTATTTGCCTTGAGAGCTTTGCACACTAGTTTGGCCTTATCAGATGATGGTTCTATTTTAGTAGAGTTGAGAGCTAAACCGATGTTTCTTGAAGAAATTTGTGAAGTTCAGAAGAATGACAGTGAGTTGCAAGCCAAAAGAGTTCAGTGTGAGTCAGGTGTAGAGTCTAATTTTCAAATTGGTTCTGACGGTTGTTTGATGTTCAGAGATAGAGTATGTGTACCCAAGAATGATGAACTTATTCGAAAAATCTTACAGGAAGCACATAGCAGTTCTTTGTCTATTCACCCAAGTAGTACAAAAATGTATAATGATTTGAAGAAAATGTATTGGTGGACAGGAATGAAAAGAGATATATCAGAGTTTGTTTCTAGATGCTTGATGTGCCAACAGGTAAAGGCCAAACATCAGGTACCTTCAGGTTTATTGCAGCCTGTATTAGTTCCCGAGTGGAAATAGGACCGAGAAAGAAAGATGCAGTATGGGTTGTGATTGGTAAGCTAACGAACTCCGCTCGTTTTATTCCAGTTCGTATGGATTATTCACTTGACAAGTTGGCTGAGCTGTATATTTCAGAGATAGTTAGACTACATGGAGTACCGTTATCGATTATCTCAGATAGAGATCCGAGATTTACTTCACGATTTTGGAAGAAATTGCGGGAAGCTTTAGGTACAAAGTTGAGTTTTAGTACAAATTTTTCCATCCTCGGTGATGGTCGATCGAGAAAGAGTTATTCAGGTACTTGAAGATATGCTTAGATGCTGTGTATTGGAATTTCAAGGTAGTTAGGAGAAATACTTGCCGTTAATAGAGTTTGCCTACAATAATAATTATCAATCGAGTCTGAAGATGGCACCTTATGAAACTTTGTATGGACGTAAATGTCGCACACCTTTGTGTTGGATAGAGCTTAAGGAAAATCGATTCTGAGGTTGATTTAGTCAAAGAAACAGAAGAGAAAGTAAAAGTCATCGAGAGATTGCTTGAAAGCGACTTGGATAGGCGAAATCCTATGCAGATTTGAAAAGAAAAGAAATTGAATTTCAAGTTGGTGATAGGGTATTCTTGAAAGTATCCTCATGGAAGAAAGTTCTCAGATTTGGCAAGAAAGGAAAATTAAGTCCCCGTTTTATTAGACCGTTTGAGGTGATCGAGAGAGTTAAGCCATTGGCATATCGGTTAGCTTTGCGACTGAGTTAGAGAAGATTCATAATGTGTTTCATGTGTCTATGTTACGTCGTTATTGTTCAGATCCATCGCATGTGATTTCGCATCAAACAGAGGTTGAGATTCAGCCAGATATGACTTACGGTGAGGAACCGGTAAAAATTCTAGCTCGTGAGGTTAAACAATTAAGGAACAAAAGTATTGCACTTGTGAAAGTATTACGGAATAGGCATAGGATAGAAGAGGCTACATGGGAGCCCGAAGAGACTATGCTAAAATAGTACCCAAATCTCTTTACAGGTAAGATTTTCAGGGACGAAAATCCCTAAAGGGGGGAGAAATGTAACATCCCGAAATAGGGCCTATATGGAACAGTGGTTGCGAAACCACGAATTCAAGATAGAAAAGTTTAGTACGATTAATTATTATGATTTATCGAGTGATTAGATGCATGTGTTAGAATATCGATAGAAAATTTCATAAATTGCATGTCTAATTTGCCTATTAGGACTTAATTGCAAAAGTTGATAAATATGAGTTTTAGATGTTAAAGGATTTAATTGAAGAGCATAACTGAAGTAGAGGCCCTTAAATGGTAATTATACCATTAGACTTTCATGGAAAAAAATGGACATATATAGGTAGAAAGAACCAAAGTTTTTAATGAAGGGTAATTTAGTCATTTGGTAATAAAAGGATATTAAAAGGGAAAAAGATGGCAAAATATGCTCATCTTCTTCATTAGGCCGAATTTTCAAGGGTTCACCATAGCTAGGGTTTGTTTCAAGCTTCCAAGCTCCATAGTAAGTGATTCCAAGCCCCGTTTTTAATGTTTTTTACATTTTTAAAGCCCCGGTAGCTCGATTTAGCTTATTCTATCAAAAATTCATGCTAGGGTTCATATTTGGAAAAATACCCATAGGTGAAATGTGTTTATTTTGATGTTTTATGATAGAATATGAAGTCTAAAATTATGTTAAACAACTTTTGCTAAGTGATTTTAAGTAAAAACGAGTAAAATGGCTTAATCGGTAAAAATACCTAATGTTCATAAGTACATGTTAGAGTGAGAATTTGATGTTGTCATAGAAGGGAAAATGATCAGCATGTCATAAAACATAAGAATAAGGGATAAATTTTAATTTTCGAGCTTTGGGGCAAATGTGTAAATATGTAAAAGTTTAGGGGCAAAATCATAATTTTTCCAAAGTTAGAGTTAAGGACTGTTTTGGTAAACGTGAGTATTAAATAAGCTAAATTTTCTATTATAGATCAAGAAGAACAAAATCCGGAGTTAGATCGGGGAAAGAAAAAGATAGTGGACTAAATCGATATAGTTTATCGTATTTTGTTTCGAGGTAAGTTTGCCGTAAATAAATGCAATATTCTATTATTTTAAATTTAATACAATTAAATTCCAGCATTTACATATTTATTTTATAAATTTATCATTCAAAGACTCAAGTATGAATTGACGGAAAAGCTATCTCAGAAAGTTCCTGTTGAACCTTAGGAATGTGTAGGATACAAATGTCATGACATTAGGGTTTAAGGAAATCATGTAAGACCATGTCAAGACATGGCATTGATAAGTTTCTATAAGGCAAAGGTCCCATGTAAGACCATGCCAAGGCATGGCATTGGTGAGTTCATAAGGCAAGGATACCACGTAAGACCATGTCAAGACATGGCAATGGTTAAGTTTCATAAGGAAAGATACCCGCGTATCCTTAGTATTCCAAGTGGTTCAACGGGAAAATTCAAAGAGTATACCAAAGGAAAGGTAAGACAAGTTCATGTTAAAAGGTACAGGTAAGAATGAAATTTTAAGTACATTGAGTTAAAAGCTTAAATGATCTTGATAAGAAAAGAATAAAATAATTTATTATGAATGTTGTTATTTATTTACATGCAAACTTACTAAGCTTAATGCTTACTCCCATTCTTTTCTCTCTTTTTATAGTATTACAAGCCAAATCGGGGATTGAATGGACGTCGGAGATCGTTACACACTATCAAAGGATTATATTGGTATTTTGTGACTCGAATGTTTTAAGTTATGGCATGTATAGGGACTTAGCCATTTTGTGTGTATGACCTTATGATATGGCTTAAGATTGGCTTGTAAATGCTTGGTAATAATTAGCTATTAAAATGGCTAATTAAGAGCATGTTTCGGATGTTTTGTAATGCCTAGTTGATAGTTATTATAGAGAAATCATGTAATTATATGCAGGGGACCAGTTTGGGCAGCAACTGTGATGTGATTTTGAAAAATCACTAAAAATAGTATAAATGGAATTATGGTGTGAATGAGATATAGAATTAAATATTATTGAGTCTATTTTTATATGAAAGAAACGGTGTAGGAAAAAGAGTTGTATATTATGAGATAATTGATCTTTTGTGCAGAGGGGTCAGAACTGTCAAACTGTGTAACAGGGGAGACTTTAACTAATAAACTGTACTAATTGGCCATACCAAAAATTCTAGAAAATTTATAGTAGGAAGATATATGAGTCTAGTTTTAGGGAAAATTTACGGATCAAAATTTCGAGTTTTGTAACTTGAGTTATAGTCAATTTAGTGAACATGACGCAGATGGACAGTTTCAATTTTTATGCCCTGATTTAGTAAGTTAAGTCTAGTAATGCCTCGTGCTCGACTCCGTCAACGGTCTCGGGTAAGGGGTGTTACACCACATGGGCTAGGGACATGGGCATGTGTGACTACACGGCCTGCCCACATAGGCGTGCCCCATTTCACATGGGCGTGCAGCCCTGTTTAGGTAAAAACTTTCTAAGTATACAAAAGGTCCCGGTTTAATTCCAAGACCCTCTGTTTGTATGTTTAAGGCCTTGTAAGCCCATAATAAGGATGGTATGAATGTGAATGGGAAGTTTTAAGTTGGAATGAAATTTTATAGTCCAAAGTTATATGTTCAAGCAAGTTAAGTCCGATAATGCCTCATACCCGGTCCCGGCATTGAATACGGGTAAGGGGTGTTACGTTAGGCTTATACACAATCAATCATACAATTCGGAGACTTTACTTTCTCTCCAAATTTAAAAATTTTACTATCACCACTTAAACAAGACTACAAGGCCTAAATCACACTTTAAGAATAGTTCGGGTTCAAATCGAACTCTTTAAGAGATCCCTAAAAGTCTGAGAAAAATGTTCATTAAACAGTCCACACGCCCGTATGGAAGAAGGGACACACCCGTGTGGCATATCACATGCCTGTGTTCCACACCCATGTGGAATTATTTCTCAATTTGAACCTACAGGGGTTTTCACAAGGCTGGACACACGCCCGTGTCCCTCACACGGCCTCAACATGCCTATGTCTTAGCCCGTGTGCCAAAAACCTTGGCATTTTGTTTCTGACGTCATCATCCCATAAATGTCACATGGCCTAGGCACACGCTCATGTCCTTCGATCGTGTGGCGAATTAAATTCCTAATTTGAAGTGCAGACTTCACACAACCTGGGCACACGCCCATGAGGTTGATCGTGTATCACACACAGCCTGGACATACGCCCGTGTGTCTACTCGTGTGGACAAGAACAAGATTATTTGCCAAGCTCTTTTTATCACCCCAACTCATACAAGCATAATTCATATTCACCCATCAACCCATTCATGCATAACTGAACCAAGAAAATCAACATGCTACTTGTACAATCATGAATAACCTCATCATTTTGTAGATTAATAATAAAGAGCCATCAACTATGGCCTGACACAAAAGAGTTCACCTTTGAATGAGCCAACACATTTGGCCAAAATAATATGACATACAACTAAGTCTAGTCTCTATACATGCCATACTCAAAATGCTAAGTCTAAATATACCAAGATGTGCTGATAGTGTGGGTGACTTCTGATTATCTTCGTATCCCGAGCTGGCTCTTTGACACTATAAAGCAAGGGAAAAGAGAGGGAGTAAGCTTTAAGCTTGGTAAGTCTACATGTAATCAATAAGCATCACACCATATGCGAATCAATAAAAAACATTACATACTATGTAAGAACAATTCACATTTTCATAATCATGCTTACTCATCTTAACTCTTACCACATCCCAACCATATATCATATACATTGCTCACTTTTATTTGTACTTATGCCCTGCACTTATCACCACAAAACCACATGAAATATTTACTTAAACAAGTTTCTCGATGAACCCTTTGGAATGATACAAAGGACCCGGTGGTTTCGCACACAACCCACTATTAAACAATAATAGGGTGGTATCGCACACAGCCCACCAATAATGATAATTACGGTGGTATCGCACATAGCCCACCAAATGATAGTATAAACGATGGTATCGCACACAACCCATCGTGAATAGATAACAAGGTGGTATCGCACACAGCCCACCAATAATTATATAATTATGGATATTTGACCGTATGCACATTTCTATCTCGGGGTTCATTCGAGAATTACTCATTTTCTATCATTTTCAATCAATCTCACCAATAAGTATTTACATCCATACAATGCATCAATAGGTAACAACATATGTATTAAAGATGTATCGTTTACATATAAACTTACCTCGGTGCAAAATATGTTAATTTGCGGCTTAATTCGTAACCTTGCCTTTTCCCTGGTCAAGGTTGTTTCCACGTTCTTCTTAATCTAAAAATAATAAAATTTACTCATTTAATCATTACTTAAATCATGACATTTCAAAATTTCTACTTAGGCAAAAATGGCCGTTTTGCCCTTATACTTTGGCAAAATTACAATTTTTTCCCTAGGCTCGTAAATCGTATTTCATCACATTTTCTCATTAAACAAGTCTAGATGAACATTTATTACTCTTATAACCATTCAGAATACCAATCATTTCATGCATTTACTAATCAATTTATAACCTTTACAAATAGGCCCTTTTAGGTGTTTTCATGGTAACACCTTTCAAAAAAGTTGTTTATCTAACAACCACAAATCATTTTCTTCCCTAAAACCTCAGCAAACATCACAATAAATCACATGGAAAATCCCTAAACTTTCAACCATTTTGCAAAATAGTCCCCTCATTAGCTAGCTTAAGCTTTAGGGGTTCCAAAAGTACAAAAATTATCAAGAAAGACCTCTAAGATCACTTACTTGCAAGAGAATAGCTTGTGTAACATCCTAGATTAGGGGTTATGCATTTGGAGCATAACTCAAGTGCTAGTGGGTTTTAAGGGTATTTGGAGATGTTTTAAGAGTTTTTAGAACTCTAGAATGCAGGTGAAAGCTTTGGGAAATAATTGGATTTTAGGTTAAAAAGAGGAAACTAGGCAAAGAGGCCTTAAAAGCAATTATGTGGGGTTTAGGACATAAGGAATTAATTGGCAAAGTGGCTTGGGGCACTAAGGTGCATGGGGACTTCAGGAGGGAAGGGGTTCGAGCGGCAGGAATCGCACTTGGGAGTGTTATTTTTGGCGTTAAAGGGAAGCAAGGCCAGGGAGGCCTTAAAGGAAAAATCTTAGGCGTGTTTGGCATAAAATAGGCCTTGGTAAAGTGGCTGCAAGGCGCCACTTAAGGGCCTGGAAGTGACGCCTGGCGCAGGTCTTGGGTTCAAATCGCGGCGGCAGCAAGTAGTGGTTTATTTTTGCTTTTGGCGTTAAGACAAGGGGGAGCTAGGTGAAGGAGGCTTTAAAAGAAATTGTGTGAGTTTATGTCAGAAAAAGATGCCGTGGCAGAGTGGCCTGGGGCGTTACCTGTAAGCTTGCTCCAGCAGGTCTCATGTTCGAACCTTGGGGGCAGGAAATAGGTGTTTTATTTTATGCTTTTGGCGCCAAGAGAGAAGGGGGTAATGGACGGCAATTGGACTTTTAATTGGGTGAGGATTAAGTTGGATTTTATTTTGAATTTCGGCTAGGATATAGGATAAAGGTAGTTTTATTTTATTTATTTTAAGTTGGTAGATATAGGAGATAATTATGTGATTTGTTTATTTTTTAAAAAGGTAGGATAATTATTAATTTATTTTATTTAGTTTAAATAAATAGATAGAAGATAATTGTGGCTTTAGTTTATTTATGAGTAGATAAGGGATTAAGGTTGGATTATTTTATTTTATTTGACAAGATAATAGAGGAGATAATGCAATGGTTTATTTTATTTTACTTGGTAAAGTGATAAAGAAGGGATAATAGGAGATTTATGAGGAATTTGATAATGAATTGATAAGATGGCCAAATGAGGGACTCTTTGGGGTGCCTAGTCGGTTTTGAAGCTTTATAAGAAGGGGGTGCCGAATTTAGTTTCTTTTTCCCATTACTTGTGCCGTTCTTTCTCTTGTGCAAAAGCCATTTATATTTCTTTCTTTCTTGAATTTTCTAAGTGCCGAAATTGTTTGTTCATCTTTTAATCTCCATTGCCGAAATTCTTCTACTTTTCCCTTATTCATCTTTTTATTTCTTCCAACCCCAAATTCCCTTGTAGCCGAATATTTCTTGTGATTTAAAGCCTTAGCCGAATCTTATAGCTTTCTCCTTCTCCTTTCTTCTCTTGAGATCATAAAGTGCCGAACCACCATTGTTGTTCTCAGAAGCTGAATCTTTAAAGGAGGGTGCTGTCGACTACTTACTTTAGGCTTTTCAAAGCAAACGTGTAATAGTGGGATTTCGACTGTTCAAGGAGCAAGTGGTTATTCGGGATTTTCGGTAAGTTAGGTAAGTGTTATGTGATATTCGACTATAAGCCATATTTTGGATATTAAGGGTTGACCGATTGAGTACTTTGGTGTTAAGGGCAAATCGACAGGCATAAGGGCAAGTTTCGGGATTCAGATCATTGT
The DNA here is from genome assembly GCA_025503065.1 of Gossypium bickii. Classification (NCBI taxonomy): domain Eukaryota; kingdom Viridiplantae; phylum Streptophyta; class Magnoliopsida; order Malvales; family Malvaceae; genus Gossypium; species Gossypium bickii. The sequence continues at coordinate 56,103,936 of CP106714.1, read as the reverse complement.
GGTAAGGATATTTAGTAAGTGTAGTTTCGATTTAAAATATTTAGATTAAAGTATTAGTGTTTAACCGTTTGGTTTTGATTAAGAAATCATTAATGAACATGGATGCCGAACGAGAAGGTAAAGGGATAGTCCCTATCCCCAAGTTCAAAAGGAGAGCGATTTACTGCGATTAGGGATTGGCCACCGGGGTGTGGACGTCGTCGAGCAAGAAAGTAGACAAATAGCCGTAGTTTCGCTTAGCGATAGCATCGGGATCGAAAGCATAGTTCTTCAAGTTAAAAGGTTTGTGATTAACCCACCGTTTTTCGGGTATTTGTGTTATATGTGTATGTGTTATGAATGTGCTAATTAGTGCAGTGGAAATTGTGATATGGATACCCTCAAGGGGTATATCGGTAATCAGGTAAGTACTAAATCTATGATGTGGTTATTAATATGTATATGTGATGATATGTTTGATGAACATGCTCATGCATTATCATGGCACTATTTCATGTTGCATATGCATAGGTGGGATATGATATGAAAGAAGGACAGGATGTACTTCGAGTACGTGGTTTGATGTTAGCCTTGAGCTACATCGTGGATTGACGTTGACTGAGGTCGCGTTGTGGATTAATTGCGATTTAGTTCACGTGGCTTGATGAGTAGCTCTGTGCCTCATCGTGGTTGATATCGGCTATGTGCCATATCATGGTTGATGAGTGACTATGTGTCCCATCGTGGTTTTGGGTGTTAGCTATGGCTACAACGTGGATTGGCGCTGACTGAGGTCGCGTTGTGGATTATTGTGCTTAATTGCACGTGGACGGCATTGATTGCCTTTGGAGTGAAAAGGAGAGGGTGATTTGATAATCCCCTGGTGTGTGGTAGGCTGGATACGGGGGTGTGTAGAGGATGGACCCTAGGTTTGGGTTGGGCTTCATAATTGAATGATTTTGTATGTGAACATATGTGAAAAGGGCCAAGCCCAGTATATGAATGTGGATTAGTGTGGAAACGGGCTAAGCCAAGTATGTGGAAATTATGTGGTTATCTACCCTATTATATGAATGTGATATGAATATAGGCCAAGCCCAGAATGTGGTAATATGTGAATATGATATTTGTTATATGATATATGGGTTAATATGTGGTTAACATGTGGGTGGAATTCAGTGGCTTAATTACACACTGAGTCTGTATGACTCACTCAATTTTTACCAACATTTTAGGTGATGCTTGGACCGGGTTGGAGTGGATACAAAGGTGGCCATGCAGAAGCAGATTTCCATGCAGAAAGATATTTTAATTAATTAAGTATTTATATTTTCAGTATTTCTGATTAAGTGTTTACTGTAATAAGGCCCATTAAAGTATTTAAGTATTTTTATTAAGTATCTTTATTATTATGTTTTATTATGGATTGACAATTGAGATATCTTTCGCCAATGGTTTTATTTTCTTAAATCTATATATAATAAAGTTTTGAACCCGGTATTTTATAACAATTAAATTTTTACTTAGAATGTTTTAAATTACGAAAAATGTTTTATTAAAGGAAACAAATTTTTAACCCTTTCTACTTTTAAGTACGAATAATTTCAACCGTTTTCCGCAGTGGCATTTCAAATTCGGTCGTAACGAATGGGCCGGGTTTGGGGTGTTACAGCTTGGCTAAAAGTTTGAGCACCAAAAACCTCTATTTTCACTTCAATTTTTAGTGGAAGAAGAAATGAGAATAGTGAAAGATGATATCTTCTTTATTTAGTCTTATTTTATTCATTTAGTCACCTAATATCACCAAAATTTTGACCAATTTAATGCTTTTGTCCCCTTGACCCTATGGTCGGCCAACACCCTCTCATTGGGCTAATTGCACATTAATGACCTCCAATTTAATATTGCATAGCTATTAAACACCTCTAGCTTGTAAAATGGAACTTCCGCACTTTATGCGATTTAGTCCTTTTTCGCAATTAAACATACAATCGTTAAAATTAAAGCACCAAAATTTTCATGCATCCTTATAATCATGCTATAACACATAAAATAATATTAAAATAATTTTCTTCAACCTCAGATTAGTGGTCCCAAAACCACTGTTCTGACTAGCCCTAAAATCAGACTGTTACAGTATGGTTTTATTTTTCGGTTGTAGGTTAGGTACTTTACAATTTGATTGTTGACGCAACATCCATGGGGCAATCATGAACTCAAGTGTTGGTGATGTTTTAAATTTTTGTATTGGCATGTACTTAGGAAGTCTTTTTGTTAATATAATCATTTTTTTATCTTGATGGTATTTGAATGTTATGTGTATAAGTGTTTATATATGTGGTTGATGGAAATGGTTAAATTGATGTTATCTTGATGGTATTTTAAAGATAGGATTTTACCATTTCTAAGCTCAAGTATCGATATTTTGGCATTTGGTATCCATACTTGACTATACGAATAGTTTTAAAACAAACATAATGCCAAAATGGTATCATGTTTATATGAGTATCAATAATTTTTCATAAAATATTGATACTAGTTGATAAATATTGATACCTTGATTTGCAAAGAAAACATATTCATAAATTGATGTCAATTTTTAATGAGGTATTAATATGGTATCAATACCAACTATGAACTTTTGATACTAACTTTAAAACATTGAAATTTTACAATCTAATCCCATTTCATGTCTAGATTTTCTTAATTAGGTCCTTAATGATCTCAATTTACTATGTATGTATGATTTGAGATTAGTAATTATATAAATTGTATTTAAGTTTGAATTTATTTGATTTGGGTTGCTTTTGCAACGAATGTGACATTCCGTTATTCGGATCTAGCGATCGGGTCGAGTAAGGAGTGTTACAGATTGAAAGACTAATATGTTGTCTATCAAGTCCAATTAGGAAGATGCTTTGTCTTGGCCATCAGAGCGGATGACTCCCAGAAGATACATACATAGATGTGACTTACTAGACTGACAATACATCGGATAGGACCCACGTAGAATATGTCTTAAATCCGTTTATGGATTTATTCACTTGTGACATTAATAATCTCATAAATGAATGTGGTTTCCCACTTAGTATGGAAATGACTTGAGAATTAATTTAACTTTTTTGAATTATTATTTAATTAAATAATTGAAGTTCGAAAATGGAATTAAATTAATTGGTCGTTATGAAATCTGTTGAATGTAGAAATTAAATATATTTTTTCATATATTCTTTAATGGTAAAGTTGTCATGATTTTAATAGAATTAGAAATAGGTTGAGAAAATTATTTAATTAGAAAATGTGTTTTTTTTTTAAATTAATTTAATAAATAATGTCTACTTTGAGAAATAGAAAAACATGTACTAGGCTGGATTAAATTATAAAATGTCGGGTTAAAAGTCCACGAAGCACATATAATTGGACCAAATACAGGAGAGACTCGAATTTCCATCATAATACATATGAGGGAAAACACATTCTACTAGCCCCTTTCTCTCCTAGTTCAACTAGGAGATTGTTTTTCTATTAAATAGGCATTAAAAGCATTATACTAATTCAACTAGGGTTTCACTTTCCTCTATAAATAGATGGCACCGGTAGGGTTAAAAGCACAATAAATTATATACAACTTTGAGATATTGTTACTCTACCCAAAAATAGACAAAATTTATTTATAAGTATAAATTCCATTTTCTAGGAATAACAATTCTACTAGCTTCTATAAGAAAAAGAGAATTACTTTCCTACTGAAAGTAAGAAAATTATTTCTAGGTCTATGTTTGATTTGAAATTATTCGAGCCCATACTCAAAGCAATTTGTGATACGAGAATAGTAGAGAATGTCGTTCGGTTGAAATTGTTCGAGCCCACACTCAAAGCAGTTCATAACCCAATCAAGTATTATTTTGGGAAAAAAAAGTTTATTACTATAAATATAACAGACCAACTCAGTTTTTAAAATTTTATTTTTTTGCTGTGCAAGAAAACTGTTTTCGAATCAGATTTTTTTCCAACATTTGATGAGTACAAAAGGTGGTATAGAAATTAAATTAAATTATTATATAGTTGATTGTAATTAAATAATTAAAGTTTGGAGCGAGAATTAAATTAATTAAGTCATCATAGTTTTATTGGATGGGGCAATTAGATATATTTTCTCATAGATTCTAATACGATAAAGTTGTCATGACTTTAACAGAATTAGAATTGGGTTGAGAAAATTATTTAATTAGATTAATTTAATTTAATTTAATATTTAATATTTCGGGTAATTGTAAAAATAATTATTAGGTTGGATAAATTATAAGTGTTGGATAAAAGACTAGCTAACACATATAATTGTACCTAATACATGAGACGTGCTCGAGAGCCCATCCCATCTGAGAAGCATGACAAACCCTAGTCCCAACAAGGCTATGTCATAGCCCATTGTTCAAGTAAAACTCTTGTACCATTTTTCTATAAATAGTATACATGGGAAGACCTAATTAGACCAAGTGATTAAGCGTTATTTCTGTAAAAAATTAGTGGTAATTCATTTCTAGAATAAATTCTATTTTCTAAAGGCTCTAAATTTCTCGTTCTCGTAGAGAGAAATTAACTTTTCCACTGAAAGTTAATAGAAGTTTTCATTCTGTGCGTTCAGTTCATTTTGATTGAGCCTACACTCAAAGAAATTTGGAGTTCGAGGATACTGGAGAAGATCGTTTTGTTGAAAGCCAGAAAATAAATTAGATCGTCTTGCACAAAGCACATGTAGTAATTCAGTTAAGGGTTTATTAATATAAATATCACAAGACTTAGTTTCAAGAAAAAAATTTAAACTTCTACTATGCCTAAAAACATTGTTTTCCAAACTAATTTTTTCAACACAAGAGAGAGGAAAAGTTGAGAGAAAACAAAGAAAAGGATCAACCAAAGAGGAACAACCAAGTCCGAGTAAGAATGTAACACCCCAAACCTAGCCCAGACATTATGGCTCAATCTGGAAATGTTACGTAAGATAGTTATAAATATGACTTTCTGTTATTGGAAAACTTCGTGTATCTTTGCTAATTAAAAACCTGTTTTATATGAAAACATTTGTCATCCTTAGTTGTTGAAACCGTTAATTATTTTTTCGAAGATTTGTTCTATCGAATATCTAGCTAAAACTCAAAATAAAAGTCCAAATCAAAAAATAAACCCCAAATGTCTAGAGATTCCAAAAATTACAAAACTCTCAAAATAGAATTTTAAATAACCCAAATTTATGTAAATAAAGTTTTACAAAAATCTGGTCATATTCGAGCCCCCGTTGCACCGACTCGCCTAAGTTTGAGGGTTACTTGAAAGTAACAGACAAATAGAAAGTGAAACACCCCAAACCCAGCCCACGAGCCTTGGCCATATCTGGTATGTTCCTTAAGTAAACCGGTTTCAATGTTCTTTATTACTTAGGGAAATTTTGTGTAATTTTAGAAAAATATCGTTTTGGATTGGGCTTAGAGCGAAAACCCATTTATTTTACTTAGAAATCATTTAATTATGGTGGCAAAACAATTTAAGGTTTATTTTTTTTTAAAAAATAATTTAAATGAACTTAATTAAAAGTAATTCGTAACATAATGATTAATAATAAAAGCAAAGAAATAAAACTATCCAACTTGGGCCTTATGGCCTTATCACATCAACCAAAACCCAAAATAAAATTAAAGTACTGAGTAAAATAAAAGTCCAAATCTTTACACTTCTTCTTGCGATGCATGGCCACCTTTAGCTCCTGCCGACCCGGTCCATTATTGCTCATCACCTGAAAATATTCCCCAACGGGGTGAGTCAAACTGACTCAATATGGAACCAACACTACAATTTAATAAATCAAGGCATACCATGCATTTAATGTTCACACATTAATTCAAAATAATGATGCAATCCCGAACCCAAAACCTAGATGCCATCCGCTACACACCCCCGTACCTACCAAACACACCGTGGGGACTACTAAGTCGACCCTCCTTCCGCTACACACCAAATTGCGGGCTTAAGTCACCGCATCTGTGGTCTTAGAAAACCACTTTTCAGATTCTCGGTCTTAGATCACCACTTTTCGATTCATCGTGGTCGTAAGTCACCACTTTTCAGATTACTGTGGTCTTAAGTCACCACTTTTCACTTCCCCTTTCAATATACAACCATATGCCCCATATTATCATTATCATGCATATCATACATATATTCACATTTTTATAGATTTTTCACATGTTATAAGTAACATATTTCATATTCCTAGTAAAAGTAGGAAACGTACCTGAGTACTTTTGTACCATATTTGGGTACTTAGCCATATTCACATTCATATATATATATTCATAGGTTAAAGTATTGCCATGTGACATATTAAAAGATAGTGGGGATTACGCACCTGATTCGCTTAAAAATCCTTGAAATCTCGAGAACCGATCTACTGTTTTAGATCTTTAATGCCAAAATACAGTTAACATGGTAATCTTTAGAGAAGACCTATTTGACTATAAAACCAAATCCTAGTAAGATTAGTATTCTTACCTTGTTGCCAATTGGAACACCAACAAATCCCGAAACTGTTCCTTATTTCCCTAGGAATGTCGAAATCCCTAAAACCTTACGTTAGACTTAATCTTAATCATCAAAATATAAATCAAGGCCTTTGGCCGAATATTCACATGTCTTACCTTAATCTTAGAAATCCCGAATACTCCTCCTTTTAGTCGACTACTCTGATAATCCCGAAAGATCCTTCCCTATTCGGCAACCAAAATATGTATGAGGTTAGATTATCTCTCTAAAAGAATGGAAATCAAACTTGTTCTTACCTTTGAAGAAATCGACAGCACCTATGCTTGAAGCCTTTCCAAGATTCGGCTTTTGAATTGATTGGTAAGGAGAAATAGGAAGAAAAGAAAGATGAAGAGATTGGCTTGCTTTACTAGGGTTTTTGGTTTTAGCAAAATAACAGAGGAAAGAGAGAATTGGCTAGGAAAATTTCGGCAGAGAGAAGAGGAGAAACTTTAGAGAATTTTAGCAGAGGTTTTCTTAAAGAGAAAAGAATGAATGAAGAATAGCCTTACTCTTCCTTTTATAGCCAAAATTACTAGCTAGAGTCCTTTACTTGGCCACCACTCTTCTATTTTGATAGCTTTATCCCTTGATTTATCACTTTAATAAAACTTAATCCAATAATTATCTCTTATCTCTTAATAAAAATAATACTAATAATAATCCTCTTTTATCTCTTCCTTATCTATCAAAATAAAAGAAATAAATCCATATTTATCCATCTATTATCTCTTCAAAAAATAATCCAATTTAAATCCCTTATTTATCAACTTATTTATCGAGTATTTATGAAAATAAAACTCCTCCCTTTCTAGAAGCATGTGCCGTCCACCTCAGCCTTCTGGAATAAAAAATAAAGCCTCCTTTATTTGCTTCCCAAGTGACTTGAACCCAGGCCCATTCCTCTTGCATATGGCGTTCCATAGGCCCTAAGTGGCATCTTCATGCCACTTTTCCAAGCCTGTTTGTGTGTCAAATTCCACCAACTTTTTCTTTTAAGGCCACCTTGCCTTAGCTTCCTATTTTAAACTTTAAAACTCGACATTTCTAAGTCATTTCTAAGTTTCCTAAAATTTTCGATCGGCTCTATAAACCTGCCATTTTCTTACATTTCCAAGTTTCCAGAAATGTTCACTTTCCATTTTTGAATCATTTCCTTACATTTCCTAGTTTCCAAAAATGTTCATGTCTATGCATTTCTAGGTTTCCAAAAATGTTCATGTCCATGCATTTCCAGGTTTCCAAAAATGTTCATTTCCATTTCACTTTCATACATTTCTGAGTTTCCAAAAATGTTCAAAATTTATTCTTAGTACATAGAACATGTCACTTCGTACAATTAAGCCAAAAATGCATAGGCCCTTTCCAGGATGTTACAGTTCTACCCCACTAAAATAATTTCGTCCTCGAAATTACTTACTAACGAATAATCGTACGGTCTAACTTACCCCACTACGCTATTGCTGCGCACTCTAATCTTAAAGAACTATCATACTTTCTAGGCACATTCTCTAAGTTCACGTCCCCTAGAACTCATTTGTAACGTCGCGATTTAGTCTGATTAAAAAGTTTTATGCATTAGTGCTTTTGTTCCACTGATTTATCCGCGAAGGAGTTCTATGAAAAAGGATTTAGGAGTGGTCCTTTCGCATTCATCCAAACATACAGTCTTTCATTCATTCATCCATCAATCAATTATGAACTTTCGTTCATTCAGAGAAATGTTGTAGTTTTCATTGTTGTTGTTTTTCCACTACCCAGGGGTATTTTCGTAATTTTCCCTACGGGGGTATTTTCGTAATTTGTCAAAATAAGGTTCCTTGGTGATTTTGTCAATAAGACTATTTTGAAATCCCGGGGGCATTTCGGAAATTTTGAAATTACAGGGGTATTTCGATAATTAACCAGGGTAAATTTGTAAATCTTAATAAATCAAGGGTATTTCAAAATTTGCAAAACTTGAGGGTTCTTTTTGAGAATTTGTTTTCCAAATCGGTGATGTTGCAAAAACTTTGAGAATTCAGGGTCATTTTGGTAATTGTGGTAAACCAGGGGTAATCCTGTAAATTTTCAAATCGGAGTATTATGGACTTTTGCAAAATAGAGGTTCGAGATACTTTTACAAAGTAAGAAAATTTTATTGAAATCAGGGTAATATGGAAATTTTAAAACTCAAAGGCATTTTTGTAATTTCACCACTAAGGGTATTTTTGTAATTTTGTAAATCAAGAAATATTTCAGAAAAATTTTATGAAATAGCTTTTATGAATCAAAAGGGTAATTTAAGAGGTTTTAAAACTAGGGTTTTTATGAAAATACGACTAGTTCCCTTTCGGGTTTTAGTTAAGGGTTTAGCCCATGAATAAGTCCTCTTGGTTAGGGTGAACCGAAGCTACGCACCAGGTAGGATTCCTGCGAAGAGGAGGTGAGTCACTAGGACTGCTTAAATATCGAGCTCTTCCCGATCCAATCCTAGACATGCGCATGTGGGGTTACCACACCCTAACTCAGTGACTTAGCCATAGGTTTGTTGAGTGCATTAAGTCTTATGTATTTGTGTTTGAGTAGACTAGTCCTAGGGTTCAAGTTCCTATCATGCTATTCTACGTTCCATGCCTTTTCTACCCGTCCATAATTCATAACATAATTCACACAATAAATAAAGGTACTTACCTGGAGGACTGCGGGTCGGAGACTTAGGTGCCATGCCAGAAAAACCTGCTTTTCACAAAATTTTCATAAAATTTCTTTTGGGCTTAATTTTGAAAACATTTTGGTCCTTGAACCCAAGGCCGAGGGTTTGAAATCTGGCTCGATACCAAATTGAAACCCCCAAACCCAAAATTTCACGAGCCTTGGCGGATCTGGTATGTTCCTTAAGTAAACCGGTTTCAATGTTCTTTATTACTTAGGGAAATTTTGTGTAATTTTAGAAAAATATCGTTTTGGATTGGGCTTAGAGCGAAAACCCATTTATTTTACTTAGAAATCATTTAATTATGGTGGCAAAACAATTTAGGGTTTATTTTTTTTAAAAAAAAATTTAAATAAACTTAATTAAAAGTAATTCGTAACATAATGATTAATAATAAAAGCAAAGAAATAAAACTATCCAACTTGGGCCTTATGGCCTTATCACATCAACCAAAACCCAAAATAAAATTAAAGTACTGAGTGAAATAAAAGTCCAAATCTTTAAACTTCTTCTTGCGATGCATGGCCACCTTTAGCTCCTGCCGAGGCCGGTCCATTATTGCTCATCACTCAAAAATATTCCCCAACGAGTGAGTCAAACCGACTCAATGTGTAACCAACACTACAATTTAATAAATCAAGGCATACCATACATTTCATGTTAACACATTAATTCAAAATAATGATGCAATCCTGAACCCAAAACCTAGATGCCATCCGCTACACACCCTCGTACCTACCAAACACACCGTGGGGACTACTAAGTCGACCCTCCTTCCGCTACACACCAAATTGCGGGCTTAAGTCACCGCATCTGTGGTCTTAGAAAACCACTTTTAAGATTACTGTGGTCGTAAGTCACCACTTTTCAGATTACTGTGGTCTTAAGTCACCACTTTTCACTTCCCCTTTCAATATACAACCATATGCCCCATATTATCATTATCATGCATATCATACATATATTCACATTCTTATAGATTTTTCACATGTTATAAGTAACACATTTCATATTCCTAGTAAAAGTAGGAAACGTACCTGAGTACTTTTGTACCATATTTGGGTACTTAGCCATATTCACATTCATATATATATTCATAGGTTAAAATATTACCATGTGACATATTAAAAGATAGTGGGGATTACACACATGATTCGCTTAAAAATCCTTGAAATCCCGAGAACCGATCTATTGTTTTAGATCTTTAATGCCTAAATTCAGTTAACATGGTAATCTTTAGAGAAGACCTATTTGACTATAAAACCAAATCCTAGTAGGATTAGTATTCTTACCTTGTTGCCGATTGGAACACCAACAAATCCCGAAACTATTCCTTATTTCCCTAGGAATGTCGAAATCCCTAAAACCTTACGTTAGACTTAATCTTAATCATCAAAATATAAATCAAGGCCTTTGGCCGAATATTCACATGTCTTACCTTAATCTTAGAAATCCCGAATACTCCTCCTTTTAGTCGACTACTCTGATAATCCCGAAAGATCCTTCCATATTCGGCAACCAAAATATGTAGGGGTTAGATTATCTCTCTAAAAGAATGGAAATCAAACTTGTTCTTACCTTTGAAGAAATCGACAGCACCTATGCTTGAAGCCTTTCCAAGATTCGGCTTTTGAATTGATTGGTAAGGAGAAATAGGAAGAAAAGAAAGATGAAGAGATTGGCTTGCTTTACTAGGGTTTTGGTTTTAGCAAAATAGCAGAGGAAAGAGAGAATTGGCTAGGAAAATTTCAGCAGAGAGAGAGGAAAACTTTAGAGAATTTTGGCAGAGGTTTTCTTCAAGAGAAAGAATGAATGAAGAATAGCCTTACTCTTCCTTTTATAGCCAAAATTACTAGCTAGAGTCCTTTACTTGGCCACCACTCTTCTATTTTGATAGCTTTATCCCTTGATTTATCACTTTAATAAAACTTAATCCAATAATTATCTCTTATCTCTTAATAAAAATAATACTAATAATAATCCTCTTTTATCTCTTCCTTATCTATCAAAATAAAAGAAATAAATCCATATTTATCCATCTATTATCTCTTCAAAAAATAATCCAATTTAAATCCTTTTTTTATCAACTTATTTATCGAGTATTTATGAAAATAAAACTCTTCCCTTTCTAGAAGCATGTACCGTCCACCTCAGCCTTCTGGAAGCAAAAATAAAGCCTCCTTTATTTGCTTCCCAAGTGACTCGAACCCAGGCCCATTCCTCTTGCATATGGCGTTCCATAGGCCCTAAGTGGCATCTTCATGCCACTTTTCCAAGCCTGTTTGTGTGTCAAATCCCACCAACTTTTTCTTTTAAGGCCACCTTGCCTTAATTTCCTATTTTAAACTTTAAAACTCGACATTTCTAAGTCATTTCTAAGTTTCCTAAAATTTTCGATCGGCTCTGTAAACTTGCCATTTTCTTACATTTCCAAGTTTCCAGAAATGTTCACTTTCCATTTCTGAATCATTTCCTTACATTTCCTAGTTTCCAAAAATGTTCATGTCTATGCATTTCTAGGTTTCCAAAAATGTTCATGTCCATGCATTTCGTGTTTCCAAAATGTTCATTTCCATTTCACTTTCATACATTTCCGAGTTTCCAAAAATGTTCAAAATTTATTCTTAGTACATAGAACATGTCACTTCGTACAATTAAGCCGAAAATGCATAGGCCTTTTCCAGGATGTTACAGAAAGAGAGTTTTTTTGACTCAAGGTGTAACTGAACAGAAACAGAATCACAGATTGAATACATAATAGAATAGATATTGACCAATGTCTCATACAGAATCAGAGTCACATGCAAATTACAATCCTACCCCCATCCGCTACACACCATCTCTAACCATCCCAACACACCGCGTGGGGTATAAAACACCCACTCAGCCCTACACACCTCTTAGTGTCCTTATGACACTTTTCAGAAAAATCGCAGCAGTGATGCCGGTATAATCGCGAATTAACGCCTCACGTATTACACTTCCTCAACATAATACATAACCTGCCCCATAGCCAGATACAAATAGAATACCAGATATAACAAAATAGCAGATACCAGAATATATATACATCATGGATGCTCATATAACAAAAATTGCAGCAGTGTTGCCGGTATAATCGCGAATTAATGCCTCATACATAACACTTCTTCCACATAATACATAACCTGCCCCATAGCCAGATACAAAAAAGAATACCATATATAAAAAAATAGCAGATACCAGAATGTATATACATCATGCATGCTCATTTAACATGTATTGAGCATGCTTGTACATAACAGATCAAACATATTACATCTCATTACATGCATTTAGGAGTTATTTATGTCAAATTCATTTGAACAGATTAGCAGACTTCATACTTTAAGGCTTATATAACACATACCGACCCCACAGAAGGCCCGCAGTCGATCGGGATGACATGCACAACCCTAGGGAAAGATTCTAAAATTTGAGCTCATACGCTTGTGTGGCTCACACGGCCCAAAATGGCTTGCCCATATGGCCCACATGGCCTAGCACACGGTCCATACACGCCTGTGTGGCCTACACGTCCGTATGGCCCAAGTGGACCAAAATGGCCTAAACCCTGTGTCACACAAAGCCTGTCAAACGGCCGTGTGGCTTCGACAGGCCCCAATTTTGGCTTTCACCATTCGCTATTTTTCGAGTTTTTCGTGATACACTTGGTTCGATTTGACAAGAATGCAACCACAGGACTCTCGAGACCTAAATACAACCAATAAAACGGTTAGTTACAGTATCTAGGCACAAGATAGCTAAAAATTGAACTCTTTAAAAATACCAAAACTCCACACTCTTACCAATTATCAAACCGCAACCACACGAAATTACGATGTTGAAGGAGCGCCAAACGTCTCACGACTCTCACCTAAACGCAACGACCCAATTAATCAAATAATAACAAAATTTCACAACACCAATTGCATCCCAAAACCCTTAAATTAACCAATCAAGAACTAACCAAAACATTACCTGAGAGGAGGGAAATTGAAGACCCAACGAACATCAATCCAATGTTTAAAGAAGATTCCCAAAACAAAATTGAAAAAGAAAAAAACCGATGAATAGATAAAACAAGAAAAACAAGATTTTGCAATTTGAAATTGCAGCATGGCTTGGGAAATATCAAAGGGAAACGCAGGTTTTGGGGTCTTTTTTTCTTTTTGAAAAATAAATAAAATAAAAGGCCAAACTTAAAATGAAATTAATCCTAAATGAGACACTTGATTTATTTATTTCAAAACAAGCCCAAAAGTTAAAGCATTCTAAAATTACTACTTGATTTATTATAAGTATATATTATATTTATTATTATTATCAACAAACTCATTTAAAATCATCTCCAAAATAATTTTGACAACAAAACATATTTTATTTAAAATCAGATAGGCTTAGGAACAAAAATGATCGAACTGATACTTGAACCCAAGACCTCAGACACAGAATTAAGGCACTTAACCACTGATACAAATACTTAATTATGATAGAATTCATAAAACAAACTTTAATAAATCAGGGCGTTACAACTCTACCCCCTAAAAAGTTTTCGACCTCGAAATTTACCTAACTAAAAAAGATGCGGGTTTTACTAATGAATCGAGTCCTCAGGTTCCCACATGGCTTCTTCAGTGCCATGATTCTCCCACAGAACCTTAAGTAATGGAATAGATTTCCTCCTCAACACCTTAACATCTCGATCTAGAATCTGAACCGGCTCCTCCTCAAATGTCAAATATGGTCTAATCCCAATCTCCTCAACTGAAACAATATGAGATGGGTCCGATCGATACCACCTCAACATGGAGACATGAAACACATCACAGATACGGTCCAACTCTGGAAATAGCTCCAACTGATAAGGAATTAGTCCCACACGTTTTAGAATCTGATACGATGCAATGAACCTAGGGCTCATCTTTTCCTTACATCCAAACCGTAGAACCCTCTTCCATGGAGATACCTTAAGGGACACATAATCACCCACAAAATACTCAATGTCGCTCATCTTCAGATTTGCATAGGACTTTTGTCTATCAGAAGCTGCTTTAAGACGATCCCGAATCAGTCTAACTTTATCCTCAGTCTTAGAAACCAATTCAGGACCATACAGAGCTTTGTAAGGTGCCATCTGAATACTAGACTGAAAACTGTTATTGTAGGTGAACTCGACTAATAGCAAAAAATCCTCCCAACTACCTTGAAATCAATCACACAACTCCAAAGCATAACCTCCAGTATCTGAATCACCCTTTCAGATTGACCATCTGTCTGAAGATGAAAGGTAGTACTAAAGTCCAATCTGGAACCCAGAGCCTTATAAAGTTTTCTCCAAAACAAAGAAGTAAAGCAAGAATCTCTATCAGAAATAATTGAGATTGGTATCCAATGGAGTCTCACGATCTCGAAAACATATAATTTGGCCAAATTCTGAATAGAATAGTCTATCCGAACAGGAATGAACTGGGCAGACTTGGTTAATCGATCTACGATGACCCACACAGAATCTTTCTTAGTAGGTGTTAGGGGTAACCCGCTAATGAAGTCTATAGTCACAAGCTTCTATTTACACATGGGAGTCTTAACAGGTTAAAGCAGATCTAAAGGCAACTGGTGCTCAGCCTTAACTTGTTGGCATGTCAGACAACAAGAAACAAAGTTTTTCACCTCCCGTTTCAAACTAGGCCACTAGTACAGTTCACGAAGATCTCGATACATCTTATTTCCACCGGGATGCATAGCAGAAGGGCTATTATGCGCTTCCCTCAGAATAGACTGCCTCAATCAGAATCATTAGGTACATAAATCCGTCGTCGAAAATAAAAAACCCCATCACTATTCAACCCAAAATCAGATGTACTACCATCCTCTACCTAACGGAATTGTAGAACCAGATAATCATCCCCCAATTGCTTATCCCGAATCTGATTGATGCAAGTCAATTTAACTTGCAACTTGGCCAACAAACTCCCATCATCAAACAAACTTAGGGGAGTAAACATCGTCCTCAAATTAGACAAGGCCCTACAACTAAGAGCATCGGCCACCACATTGGCCTTACTAGGATGATACTCAATTGTACAGTCGTAATCCTTAAGCAATTCAATCCACCTACGCTGCCTAAGGTTTAACTCATTCTGGGTAAGAAGATACTTGAGGCTCTTGTGATCGGTGTAGATGATACACCTTTTACCATACAGATAGTGCCTTCAAATCCTTAAGGCAAAGACAACAACAGCTAACTCGAGCTCGTGTGTTAGATAATTCCCCTTGTGTGACTTGAACTCTTGGGACGTAAAAGCCACTTCCTTACTATCTTGCATCAGAACACATCCCAAGCTGACGTGCGATGCTTCACTGTATACCACGAGCAGCATACCAGATTCAGTCTATATCAGAATCAGAGCTAGAGTCAAAATAGATTTGAGCTTTTCAAAGCTCGATTGCTTCTCATTAGTCCATACAAAAGAGGTGTTCTTACACAACAACTCAGTTAGAGGAGCTATAATTAACGAGGACCCCTCGACAAATCTTCGATAATAGACTGCAAGACCTAAAAAGCTGCGGATCTCAAAAACATTCTTAGGCTATTTCCAATCAAGCACAACCTCAATCTTCCTATGATCAACTCGGATCCTTCTGTAGAAACCACATGCCCTAGAAAAGTTACTTCATTTAACCAAAAGTCACACTTGCTCAACTTAGTGTAGAGTTATTTCTCTTGAAGTATCTAAAGGACTATTCTAAGATGCTCATCACGATCATCTTCGATCTTAGAGTATACCATAGTGTCACCGATGAAGACCACGATGAACTGATCCAAATATGGCTTGAAAACCCGGTTCATTAGATCCATGAATGCAGTCGAGGCATTCGTCAAACCAAAAGGCATGACTAGGAACTTGTAGTGCCCAGAGCGAGTCCTAAAAGGAGTCTTGTGAACATCAACTTCCTTAAATTTAAGTTGATGATGCCTAAAACAAAGATCTATCCTGAAAAATACAGAAGTCCCACGAAATTGATCAAATAGGTCGTCTATCCTTGGAAGTGGGTACTTATTCTTCACCGTTCACTTATTCAATTGATGGTAGTCGATACACATCCTTATAGTTCTATCCTTTTTCTTTACAAATAATATTGGTGTCCTCCATGGAGACACACTAGGATGGATGAACCCACAATCTAAGGGCTTCTGAAGTTGAGCCTTTAGCTCCATAAGCTCCTTCAGTGCCATACGGTAAGGAGCGATGGACACCAGAGAAGTACCCAACAGAAGCTCAATACCAAACTCTACCTCTCGATTCGGAGGTAAACTCGGTAATTCCTTAGGAAAAACATTTGGAAATTCCTTGACCGTTCAGATGTCCCCAACTGATGAACCCAAAGAAGTCGAATCACCCACAAAGGCCAAGTACGCTTCACACCCTTTCCGAACCAGATTTTGGGCTACAAAAGTGGATATCACATTGGATAAGTAATCCCAGTGCTTGCCAATCATAACAACTTCCACATCATCCTCATATCTCAGAACCACCCTCTTAGAAGTACAATCCAAACTGACTCGATGCTTTATAAGCCAGTCTATCCCCATAATCAGAACAAATTCTCTAAACGATAGCTCCATCAGATTAGCTGGAAACACAACACCTTGCACCTCCAACGGTACATTTCTATACAATCTATTAACCCAAACTGATTGACCTAATGAACTACGTACAATAATCTCACTGGAAGTGCACTCAACAGAAATCCCTAAGTTTACAGAAACAGAGCTAGCTACATAGGAATGTGTTGACCTTATGTCTATCAATGGAAAACAAGGAGCATCATAAATAAAGAATGTACTGGTAATCACATTAGCGGCATCTTTGTCCTCACAACATCTAACATTATAAACCAATGCAGGCTGCCTCACCTCAGTCTTATTAGCACCTTTGCCCGATGCTCTCTGCCCTTTACCATACCATTACCACCCTTGGCTGGACCACGACCCTTAGGCAGTTGTTGTACTGCCTGCTGAAGTTGAACAAAACCTAGAGTTGAAGCTTGTATATGATCAGAACACTATGGGCAATCTCTAATATGGTGCTCCATCGACCCACATCGTAGACACGCTCCCAACCTCCTCTAACACTTGTCTGGATGGTGTTTACCACAGTCTCTACACGGCTGAACCACAGTAGGAGCAACTAGAACCCAACTCTCGAAGGCCCATCAGTCCTAGCCCATTTCTTAGGCCTCTAAACAGAACTAGAGGGCTCCAAATCAATCTTATTCTTACCCCTCTCTCGGTCCCTATTCTTGCGCTCAACGCATTAACCTCCTTAGCAATCTTCTCATTGTCTACCAAGACAGCGAATTCCCGCTCCCTTTGTGGAGCTATTAGATCTCTCAGATTATCCCTTAAACCATTCTCAAAGTGGACACATTTCTCATACTCAATCCGCACCATCCATGAGCGTAATGGTTCAATCTTAGAAATTTGGCCTTATACTTGGCCTCAGTCCTATCCTCCTAGTGAGTTTTATAAACTCGCGTCTATGAGCATCCACATTACTCGCCCCTACATATTTAGTTTAGAAGGAGGTCTTAAAATATTCCCAAGTAATCTGATCTGGTTGAGTACCTTCCTCAACCGTTAACGATTACTGATACGCCTCATCGTGAAACAGAAATACTACACCCTTCAATTTCTACTCAAGGGTGCAGTCAATATCATTCATGATCCTCTCAATGGCCTTCAACCAATATTCAGCCACTATCGAGGCAACTCTAGTGACACCCCTAAATAGCTCAACACTGCTAGATTGGAATCACTCAGTTACTGAGCCACGGCTCTCAGAACCAGAATGGGGCCCAACAACGCTCTCCAACACTCTAAGAAGGGCATGGGACAATATGTCGTCCCCAGCCGAATGACTTTAAAACCTAGTCTCAGTAGTAGGTGTAGCCAGTGTCTCACTCGTATCCAGATTAGGCATACTGCCCATTGAGGAAGTGTAATATCCCGGGTTAGGGGCTATTTCGTTGTGGCATGTTTTGCATGTGTTTGTGTGCTGTGTTGCTATTTCGGTGTTTTAGGGGTTTAATTATAGGCTAAGTGTATGCCTGAGTAGGTAGGAAAATTTTAGTTTTTGGCCTTAGGAGTGGGGAGCTGATAGAGTTGGGCTTAAGAAAATAAAATGGAATTTTATAGCACAAATGAAGAGCTGGCAGAGTGGCAAAGGAGGAGCTTGGTGTGGCGTCATCTGCAAGGGGGAGAAGTCCTGAGTTCAAGTTGCAGGATGCTCACTTTTTGGATCCCATTTTGACGCCAAGGTGGTTGGGCATGGACCAAGTCAAACGTTTGAATGGTGGGTGGAGAGTGAAATTAGGAAGTTGACTTGTTCAAAATTTTTGAATGTGTGGCTTGGAGTGTTTTGGGGGTTCATGGCCGAATTTTTGGGGATTTGGAATGGGGGGAATGGACGGTTGGTAGTGGGAAGTAAGGTGTGCCGAAATGCACTTCCCATCTTGTGCATTTTCGGCCAAAAAGGAATTGGTAGGCCAAAGTTCTTCATTTTGTCAAAACAAGCTGATTTTTTTCCAAAGAGTTTCTCTCAATTTCTTCTTGAAACCAAAAGTACAAACCCTTAGAGCTTGCCGAAATTAGCTTTGATCCCTTGTGTTCATTTGGTAGCCAAATCCTATTCCTTCAAGCACTCTCTTCTCTTCTTAAACTTTCTTCTTCTTTTCAAAAACCTTGTAGTCAAAAACTTCATTCCAAAACACCTCTTCATTTCTTCTTTTGGCAAACCAAAACTCCACCCTCCTATACAATTTCTTTTCTTCTTCTTTTTCTTCTCATTCTTGTTGTTGGCGAATATTAACCCCATTCTTTCGCACTCCATTTCTTTCTTTTCTCTGACCAGAACTTTGGTGGTTGGATACACCACTTGGCCGAATCCTCTTTTCCTTTTAGTTCAAGGTCTTAGCCGAACTTCCCCTCCCCTAGTGGTGTTATTTCGGACGAATATTGGTGTAGTGTTGGTGTTCACCTTGTGTTGTGCAAACGGCTAGTAAGGGGTAAGTGTTTGGTTATTGTTAGTTCAATCTTATGATTTCGATCAAGTCAAAGGTGATTTGGGATTAACTATGTTTTTGTTAGGTGTTGGCGATTATCGAACAATCATCATTGATTCGGGTTTGATAGGAAATCAAACATTTGCAAGGTAAGGGTGTTCGACAACCCTTTTTGGATTAAAGGGGTGTTGGCCGAATGGTCTTAGTGCCTAATGCTGGGTTGGCCGAATGTTGTAGGAGTCAGATTCGAGGACTTAGCATTCGTTCGTAGGATTTCTAGGCTCAGATAATCGTGTGTGTACACTAACACACTAGTACTTAGTAATGTTTTTGATAAACTCATTTCTGTTAAAAATCGAAACAATCGATGAATAGTTGGATACCCAAATGGGGTATGTGCACGGATCCTGTAAGTCTACTTTATTACAAGTCCTATTATGGATACTTTGGGTATGATGATTTATGCTATATGTATATGCTATGAGATGCTATATTGGACATGGTTGCATGAGTTACATGATCTGCATAATGCACATGAGTATGATATGTATGGGTGATATGAGATGAGGAGCGAGAGATATTTGTCCGACGAGCACCGCGGTGCTTTGGTAGCACACTTTGTGACTTTGGGTCACGGAGGTTTGGCACCTCCAGAGGTTTGGTACCTCGGCGTCTCGCGTCCAGTGGCTCGATACCACGATGGGGTTGGCCCCACAGATGATTATACGGGATTGACGCCAAGTTGTTTTGGTAACACACGATGGGTTGGCCCCATCACCGGATTTGTGACTACGGTCACGCGGTGCTTTGGTAGCACATTGTGTCTTTGGGACACCAGTGGTTTGGCACCACATTGCGACTTGTCCCTGTGGTTTGACCACCGTGGGTTGGCCCCACTTGAGATATGGGATTGTCTGCTAGTGTTTTGGTAACACACGATGGGTTGGCCCCATCATCATTGGATTGTGACTTCGGTCACCAGTGCTTTGGTAGCACAACTGTGTCTTTGGGACACCAGTGGTTTGGGACCACATTGATGGATATTATGTCTTTGGGACATCGGTGTTTTGGTAACACATCGTGACGGTATGTCACCGAGTGGTTTTGGTACCACGCGGGGTAGAAAGGAGTATGGATGGTTAGGATCGGGTTGCATTGATTGTATTGCTATGTATGATGTGTGTTAGCATGTTGATTCTATCGGGAGCGGGATTTACACACTGAGTCACTCGACTCACCCTCTCCTTTGACATTTCAGGTGACTCGTAGACGCGGACATGGAGCCGGGATGGACTCGGGGTGCGCATGCCATGCTCAAATAAAAAGTTTACTCAGCCATTTGCATTTGAGTACTTTAGTTATTTAATTTTGTTTGGGTTTTATTTCGGACTTGTAAAAAGCCTTTAAATTATGCCTTTTATTATTATGTTTTAAGTTTAATTTTAATATGCCTTAACAGACTAATTGGGTTAATTTGCTAAAACATGACACAACAACGATTTTAAAACTTTAACGATATGTTTTCAACTATACCATCGGGTATCACAATCGCTTTTTATAAACCAATAAAGATCAATTGTTTTCTAACGTGGAATCAAACTTTTACTAAGTTTAAATGTTTTAGTAACATCATTAAACAACTTGTTTTCAAAAAAGAGCAAAGTCTTTATCAAGTCTAGTTGGCACAAATTGAAATTTTCAAACTCGTTTTCCTCGTAACATACCGTTCTTCGTGGTGTTTGGACCGGGTTTGGGGTGTTACAATTGTGGTATCGAGCTAAGTTCAAAAGCTCATACTGTGGGCTTGAGGCCCAAACTGCTTTTCAAAAGTTTGTTTTAAGTGTTTTGTGATGGAATACATAGTTTACAAGGCATGGCACCGAGTCTCCTAGCACCCGATTCGCCGCCTGTAAGTGGTTCTAACTCTTACGTGAATTACTATTTGTAGAAGGGTAGGTGATACGATGCGTAGTTAGATTATAGGACTTGAACCCTAGGATTAGAGTACTCAAACACTTGAACCAAAGCATAAGACTTAAAGCACTAAACCAATCTGTGACTCAGCCACGGGGCTGGGTGTGGTAACTCCTGCATGCATGTCTAGGAGAGGATCCTAAGAGCTTGGTATTTAAGCGGTCCTCGTGACTCACCTCCTCTTCGCAGGTATCCCACCTGGTGCGTAGCTCGAGTTCACCCTGACCAAGAAGGCTCAGTCATAGACTTAACCTAACGACTAAAACCCGAAAAGGGAATTAGCCATGTTTTCGAAAATACAACAACAACCCTAATGTTTTCAAACTTTTTGTTATAAACTCTTTCAAAACTGAAAATGTCACACTTACAACCATTTTCTTGAAAAAACCTGTTTTATGGAAAATTACAAAAACGCCCTTAGGGGTAAATTTACTAAAATGCCCTCGGTTTTATAAAATAGCAACTCAATGATTTTGCCCCAAAATTTCAATTATGTTACGAAATTCAAACACTCTGTTTTACAAAATATCAATCGAAAATCTTGATTTTGGAAAATTTACTTAAATACTCGGTTTGTGAAAATTACTAAAATACCCCTGGTTTCCAAAACGAAGTATTTTACAAAATTTTCAAAGAGCACCCTCAAATTTTTTGAATTTCAAATTGACCGGTTTTACGAAAGTTTTAAAATATTTTTATTACGAAAATACCCTGTAGGAAAGTGACGAAAATACCACTGGGCTAAAATGGGCAAAGAATGTCCAAGAGTGAATAGGTATGGAAAGGGTTAAGGCATGAATGTATAATCTCTTTTGGATGAATAGGATAGAAGATGAAAACCTTGATTGCTCGAAAGAACCCCTGAATAAACTCTATTCATAAAATTTCTTTGCGGTTAAGAAAGTGGAACGATACTAATGCATAAAAATCTTTTTAATCAGATACGTAGATCGTTTAGACATGAGCACTCGAGGCGGACGTGGTCGTAATACTCGTGGTAGAGGTAGGGGTAGAATGACGGTTTCTGAGCCCGTAGGATCTGGGCAGGGTTCAGAAAATGAGATGCCGGTTCCGCCACCAGCTGGAGGTGGTGAGTTCCAAGATCAGACTGGGGATGATGCAGTGTCACAGGCGATGCTGCGAGTGTTGGAAAGAGTAGCCGGTGTAAGTGGTGGTGTAGGAGTTAGGAAATCTGTTCCTGAGAGACTTCGGGCTAACGGGGCCGAGTTTTTCCGAGGTGTATCGGGTGTTGCTCCTAGCACTGCTGAATATTGGCTAGAGGCAACTGAGCGGATCATGGACGATTTGGATTTGACGACTGAGGAGAAACTTAAGGGGATTGTATCGCTTCTCCGGGATGAGTCATACCAGTGGTGGCTCACGGTTCGGGACAGTGTGGCAGCTGAGGATCTGACATGGGATTATTTCAGAGCTGCTTACCAAAAGAAGTACATCGGGGCTAGTTACATCGACTCCCAGAGAAAGGCATTTCTGAGGCTTGTTCAAGGAGTAAATCACATTCTTTGAGTCGAGGCGGAATTCCTGAAGCTGAGTAGGTATGCCCGGGGCATTGTGGCCACTGAGCATGAGAGGTGTGTTCGTTTCGAGGATGGTCTGCGAGACGAGTTGAGGCTGCTGATTGCTCCACAGCAGGAGCGCGAGTTCGCTGTCTTAGTTGAGAAGGCTAAGGTAGCCGAAGGTGTTAAGGAGTCGGTAAGACAGAACGTGGACAGGAGTAGGCTTAAGAGGAGCTTTGGGTCTTCGGGATCGTCGGGTAACCCGCAGAAGAGGGCTAGACCGAGTGGGCAGAATCAGTCTGCTAGATTTGGTGCTGCTAGGCAGGGACCACCGCAGTGTAATCAGTGTGGGAAATCTCATTGGGGTGGTTGTTGGACTGGTGGTAAAGGTTGCTTCGAGTGTGGTTCTCTGGATCATCGCATCGGGAATCGCCCGCGTAGAATGGCGAGGATTCGATCCGAGAGTCGTAGGCGTAATCGGTTCGAGAGGTAATGGACCGCCACCACGCAGGGGCCGTGGTAATGGCGAGAGGTGGTAATGGATTTGGTCGAGGTCGGGAGCACCGCGCGAGGTGCGGGTAGTTCTCGAGGCACGACGGCTGATGCGGTGTATGCGGCTAGGCGCCGCGAGAGAGCGCACGCACCGGGCGTAATCACCGTGCGTTTTGATTTTTGGTTCTCCCTATACTGCTTTAATTGACTTGGGTTCCACGCATTCGTATGTTGCTAGTAGTATAGTTGAGACCATGGACTTAGACTCTGAGATATCTTCTAGGCAGATGACTGTACTTAGCCCTCTAGGTCACTCTGTAGTGGTAGATAAGTTGTATAAGGATGTACCCCTAGAACTCCAAGGGGTAGTTTTTGCTGCTGATCTGATGGAACTGCCGTTTGAGGAGTTCGATCTGATTCTCGGATGGACTGGGTGGTGAAGTACCCAGCCAAAGTGGATTGCGCGGCTAAGCGCATGGTTCTATCGACGGATAAGGGAGATGAAGTGATTATGATAGGTAATAGGAGAGATTACTTATCCAATGTGGTATCGGCTTTAAAAGCTGTAAAGATGGTCAGGAAGGGCTGCGAAGCGTATGTGGTTCATGTGTATGCCTTGGAGGCTAAGGAGTCTGCTGTTGAGAAGGTTCGTACTGTTAAGGAATTTGTGGATGTGTTTCCAGAGGAGCTTCCGGGTTTGCCACCGGATCGTGAGGTAGAGTTTGGGATAGATCTGCTACCGTGGATGCGCCCGGTGTCTATTGCTCCATATAGGATGGCACCAAAGGAATTGGTGGAGCTTAAGGCTCAGATTCAGGAGCTGTTGGATCGAGGCTTCATTAGGCCAAGTGTTTCGCCGTGGGGAGCGCCGGTATTATTCGTCAAGAAGAAAGACGGTTCGATGCGGATGTGTATCGACTACCGCCAACTGAATAAGCTGACGATTAAAAACAAGTATCCGTTGCCACGGATAGATGACTTGTTTGATCAGCTGAAAGGTGCATCGGTGTTTTCGAAGATCGATTTGAGAGTCC
Organism: Gossypium bickii; assembly: GCA_025503065.1. Classification (NCBI taxonomy): domain Eukaryota; kingdom Viridiplantae; phylum Streptophyta; class Magnoliopsida; order Malvales; family Malvaceae; genus Gossypium; species Gossypium bickii. Next base: position 56,079,583 of record CP106714.1, on the reverse strand, counting down.
GGGTACCATCGGTTGAAAGTTAAGGAAGCGGATATCCATAAGACAGCGTTTCGGACTCGGTACGGGCACTACGAATTCCTGGTAATGCCGTTCGGGTTGACTAACGCTCCGGCAGCTTTTATGGATATGATGAATAGGGTGTTTCAGCAGTATCTGGACCGTTTCGTTGTGGTTTTTATTGACGATATCTTGGTATACTCAAGGTCGGAAGAAGAGCATGACGCACACTTAAGAGTGGTGTTGCAAGTTTTGAGGGAGAAGCAACTCTATGCTAAGTTCAGTAAGTGCGAGTTCTGGCTTAGTGAAGTGACGTTTTTGGGTCATGTGGTATCAGCTGAGGGGATTAGAGTAGATCCTCGGAAGGTTGAGGCGGTTTTGGATTGGAAGCCTCCTAAGTCAGTTGCTGAGATTCGGAGTTTCCTGGGTTTGGCAGGATACTATCGAAGGTTTGTTGAGGGTTTCTCGTTAATTGCAGCACCGATGACTAAGCCGCAATTTAGGAAAGGGAGTTCCGCTCGTTTTGACCGAGAAGCGGCAGGAGAGTTTTGATAAGTTGAAGAAGATCTTGTGAGGCTCTGTTTTGATTCAACTTTGAGGTCGGTAAGGAATTCACGAGTGTCTTTGCGATGCATCACACACGGGCTTGGGTTGTGTGCTGATGCAGGAGGGTAAGGTTGTGGCTTACGCTTCTCGGCAACTGAGGCCACACGAGGTCAACTATCCGACGCACGACTTGGAGCTAGCAGCTGTAGTCTTCGCTTTAAAAATCTGGAGGCACTACTTATACGGGGAGAAGTCAATAGTCTACACAGATCATAAGAGTTTGAAGTACCTATTGACTCGAAGGATCCGAATTTGAGGCAGCGCAGATGGGTTGAATTGCTTAAGGACTACGACTGTTCGATCGAGTATCATCCGGGCAAGGCTAACGTGGTGGCAGACGCGTTGAGCCGTAGGGTTGTTTCGGACTTAAGAGCTTTGTTTGCCCATTTAAGTTTGTACGACGACGGAGTATTCTCGCGAGTTGCGAGTTAAGCCTACTTGGGTTGAAGCGGATCGAGAGAAACAGATTAGAGGATGAGGTTCTAAGTGCGCGAAGGTTACAAGTGCGAGAATCTTTGGTTTGGAGGGTTACTGACTTGTCTAATGATGAGGTTCTGTGTTTTCAAGGGAAGGCTTGTATGCCTAAAGATGTTGAGTGAGGCGAGAAGATTCTTCAGACGCACATAGCGATCCTTATGCTATGCATCCCGGAGGTAGCAAGATGTATAGGGATCTTAAAGAAGCGCTTTTGGTGGCTGGCTTGAAGAAAGAGGTGACGAGTTTGTGGGGAAGTGTCCGACTTCGTCAGTCAAGGTGAGCATCGATTCTGTCGGGTTTTGCTTCACTGTGAAAATTCCTCGATGGAAATGGGAAAGGATAACTATGGATTTAAATCGGTGGTTTACCGCTCACGCCAAGCAAGAAAGATTCGATTTGGGTTATCGTGGACCGTCGACTAAGTCGGCCCATTTCATTCCGGTGAGAGTGGACTATTCACTTGAGGTTGGCGAAGCTTTATGTGTCGAGAGATAGTGAGGCTACACGGTGTTCCGGTTTGATTATCTCGGATAGGGATCCCGTGTTTACGTCAAGGTTAGAGCGTTGCATCGGGCTCTGAGTGCGCGCTTGATTTCAAAGACGGCTTTTCACCCGCGATCGACGGGCAATCGAAAAGGGTCATTCAGATCTTGGAAGACATGCTGAGAGGTTGTGTTCTGGACTTCAGGGGCAGTTGGGAAGAGTTTCTGCCGCTAGCCGAGTTCGCCTATAACAACAGTTATCAAGCGAGCATTAAGATGGCTCCATATGAGGCGTTTGTGGTAGGAAGTGTCGCTCACCTACATGTTGGACTGAGTTAGGTGAACGTCGGTTGTTAGGACTGAGTTGGTTGGCCGAGAGACGAAGACAAGGTAAAGTTGATTCAAGCTCGTTTGAAGGAAGCTTGGACCGGCAAAAGTCTTATGCCGATCTTAAGCGAAGAGATATAGAGTTCATTTGTGGGAGATCGGTTTTTCTTAAAGGTCTCGCCTTGGAAGAAGGTCTTGAGGTTTGGCGAAAAAGGCAAGCTAAGTCCGAGGTTTATTGGGCCGTATAAGGTATTGAGACGAGTTGGACCGATGGCGTATCGGCTTGAGTTGCCGCAGAGCTTAGCCGATTCACGGCGTTTTTCACGCTTTGATGCTTGAGAGTACCGCTCGAGATCCATCGCATGTAGTAGCGATGGAAGAGATCGAGGTAAATCCAGATATGACCATAGAGGAAGAACCGGTCTGATTCTAGATCGAGATGTTAAGGTTCTACGTAGGAAGTCCGTGCCTTTGGTTAAGGTTCTTTGGCGGAATCATGGTGTGGAGGAAGCCACGTGGGAACCCGAGGATGCGATGAGACAAAGAATACCCGCAACTCTTTTGACCGAGGTAATTTCGAGGCCGAAATTATTCTTAAGAAATAGAACTGTAATATCCCGGGTTAGGGCTATTTCGTTGTGGCATGTTTTGCATGTGTTTGTGTCTTTGTGTTGCTATTTCGGTGTTTTAGGGGTTTAATTATAGGCTAAGTGTATGCACTCGTAGGTAGGAAAATTTTAGTTTTTGGCCTTAGGAGTGGGAGGCGATAGAGTTGGGCTTAAGAAAATAAAATGGAATTTTATAGCACAAATGAAGAGTCGCAGAGTGGCAAAGGAGGAGCTTGGTGTGGCGTCATCCGCAAGGGGAGAAGTCCCGAGTTCAAGTTGCGGGATGCTCACTTTTTGGATCCCATTTTGACGCCAAGGTGGTTGGGCATGGACCAAGTCAAGCGTTTGAATGGTGGGTGGAGAGTGAAATTAGGAAGTTGACTTGTTCAAAATTTTTGAATGTGTGGCTTGGAGTGTTTTGGGGTTCATGGCCGAATTTTTGGGGATTTGGAATGGGGAATGGACGGTTGGTAGTGGGAAGTAAGGTGTGCTTAAATGCACTTCCCATCTTGTGCATTTTCGGCCAAAAAGGAATTGGTAGGCCAAAGTTCTTCATTTTGTCAAAACAAGCCGATTTTTTTCCAAAGAGTTTCTCTCAATTTCTTCTTGAAACCAAAAGTACAAACCCTTAGAGCTTGCCGAAATTAGCTTTGATCCCTTGTGTTCATTTGGTAGCCAAATCCTATTCCTTCAAGCACTCTCTTCTCTTCTTAAACTTTCTTCTTCTTTACGAAACCTTGTAAGTCAAAACTTCATTCCAAAACACCCTCTTCATTTCTTCTTTTTTGGCAAACCAAACTCCACCCTCCTATACAATTTCTTTTCTTCTTCTTTTCTTCTCTCATTCTTGTTGTTGGCGAATATTAACCCCATTCTTTCGCACTCCATTTCTTTCTTTTCTCTCGACCGAACTTTGGTGGTTGGATACACCACTTGGCCGAATCCTCTTTTCCTTTTAGTTCAAGGTCTTAGCCGAACTTCCCCTCCCCTAGTGGTGTTATTTCGGACGAATATTGGTGTAGTGTTGGTGTTCACCTTGTGTTGTGCAAACGGCTAGTAAGGGGTAAGTGTTTGGTTATTGTTAGTTCAATCTTATGATTTCGATCAAGTCAAAGGTGATTTGGGATTAACTATGTTTTTGTTAGGTGTTGGCGATTATCAGAACAATCACTGTTGATTCGGGTTTGATAGGAAATCAAACATTTGCAAGGTAAGGGTGTTCGACAACCCTTTTTGGATTAAAGGGGTGTTGGCCGAATGGTCTTAGTGCCTAATGCTGGGTTGGCCGAATGTTGTAGGAGTCAGATTCGAGGGACTTAGCATTCGTTCGTAGGGATTTCTAGGCTCAGATATAATCAGTGTGTACACTAACACACTAGTACTTAGTAATGTTTTTGATAAACTCATTGCTCTGTTAAAAATCGAAACAATCGATGAATAGTTGGATACCCAAATGGGGTATGTGCGGATCCGGTAAGTCTACTTTATTACAAGTCCTATTATGGATACTTTGGGTATGATGATTTATGCTATATGTATATGCTATGAGATGCTATATTGGACATGGTTGCATGAGTTACATGATCCGCATAATGCACATGAGTATGATATGTATGGGTGATATGAGATGAGGAGAGCGAGATATTTGTGCTTGTGAGCACCGGTGCTTTAGTAGCACACTTTGTGACTTTGGGTCACGAGAGGTTTGGCACCTCGGAGAGGTTTGGTACCTCGGCGTCTCGTCCCAGTGGCTCAGTACCACAGTGGGTTGGCCCCACGGATGATTATACGGGATTGACGCCAGTGTTTTGGTAACACACGATGGGTTGGCCCCATCACCGGATTTGTGACTACGGTCACCAGTGCTTTGGTAGCACATTGTGTCTTTGGGACACCAGTGGTTTGGCACCACATTGCGACTTGTCCCTGTGGTTTGACCACCGTGGGTTGGCCCCACTTGAGATATGGGATTGTCTGCTAGTGTTTTGGTAACACACGATGGGTTGGCCCCATCATCATTGGATTGTGACTTCGGTCACCAGTGCTTTGGTAGCACAACCGTGTCTTTGGGACACCAAAGGTTTTAGGACCACATTGATGGATATTATGTCTTTGGGACATCGGTGTTTTGGTAACACATCGTGACGGTATGTCACCAAAGTGGTTTTAGTACCACGCTGCGGAAGAAAGGAGTATGGATGGTTAGGATCGGGTTGCATTGATTGTATTGCTATGTATGATGTGTGTTAGCATGTTGATTCTATCGGGAGCGGGATTTACACATCGAGTCACTCGACTCACCCTCTCCTTTGACATTTCAGTGACTCGTGAGACGCGGACATGGGCGGGATGGACTCGGGTGCGCATGCCATGCTCAAATAAAAAGTTTACTCAGCCATTTGCATTTGAGTACTTTAGTTATTTAATTTTGTTTGGGTTTTATTTCGGACTTGTAAAAAGCCTTTAAATTATGCCTTTTATTATTATGTTTTAAGTTTAATTTTAATATGCCTTAACAGACTAATTGGGTTAATTTGCTAAAACATGACACAACAACGATTTTAAAACTTTAACGATATGTTTTCAACTATACCATCGGGTATCACACTGTTTTTATAAACCAATAAAGATCAATTGTTTTCTAACGTGGAATCAAACTTTTACTAAGTTTAAATGTTTTAGTAACATCATTAAACAACTTGTTTTCAAAAAAGAGCAAAGTCTTTATCAAGTCTAGTTGGCACAAATTCGAAATTTTCAAACTCGTTTTCCCTCGTAACATACCAGATTCGGTCGTGGTGTTTGGACCGGGTTTGGGGTGTTACAGGAAGACTCAACTCGAGTCCCTCTACGACGCCTGCCACACCCATAAGTACCACGACCACAAGTTCCACGAGCACTCATCATATTCATAGATTTATCTAAATTACAAAGTTTTATGTATCAATTCCAATGTTTATTAGCAAGTGTTTTATGCTTCAAATAAGTATCAGAAAGAATTTCATAAATTTCAGAAATTTTCAATCTCTAACTAGAAAGAATTTCATAAATTTCAGAAATTTTCAATCTCTAACTAACTCAGTATATTTTTAATCATTTTAAAGTTTTCTAACTAAAGTATTTCTAAGTTAGAAGTACTTACAGAATCGACGCCGGAGACTCGATGTTCCACAGCTTTCTTTTCAGATTCAAAAATAAACTTTATTTGGAAAAATAGTTTTTACAAATACAATTTTGAACCCAAAATTTTCACAGCCCAAGTTTTGCAACCTGGCTCTGATACCACTAAATGTAATACGCCAAACCCAGCCCAGACGTTATGGTTGAGTTTGGAAATGTTACGTACGATAGTTATAAATCTGACTTTCTCTTATTGGAAAACTTCGTGTATCTTTGCTAATTAAAAACTCGTTTTATATGAAAACATTTTTCATACTTAGTCGTTGAAACCGTTAATTGTTTTTCGAAGATTTATTTTATCGAATATTAAGCTAAAATTAAAAATAGAAAACCAAATCCAAGTCCAAAAATAAATCCAAATGTCTAAAGAGTCCTAAAATTACAAAACTCTTAAAATGAAAATTTAAAAAAACCATATTTATGTAAATAAGTTTTACAGAAGAGCGATCATATTTGAGCCCCCGTCGCACTAACCTGCCTAAGTTTGAGGGTTACCTGAAAGTAACAAACAAACAGAAAGTGAGTTTTATGTCTCAGGGTGTAACTTAATGGAAACAAAATCACAAATTGAATACATAAAAGAATAGATATTGACGAATGTCTCATGCAAAATCAGAGTCGCATTCAAATTACAATCCTACATCTATCCACTACACACCATCTCTGACCATCCCAACACACCATGTGGGGTATAAAACACCCACCCAACCTTACACACCACTTAGTGTCCTTTCGACACTTTTTAGAAAAATCACAGCAGTGCTACCGGTATAATCGCGAATTAACGTCTCACACAGAACACTTTGTCCACATAATACATAACCCGCCCCATAGCCAAACACAAATAGAATACCAGATATAACAGAATAATCGATACCTGAATGTATATACATCATGCATGCTCATATAACAGGTATTGAACATGCTTATACATAACAGATCAAACATATCACATCTCATTACATGTATTTAAGCATTATTTACATCAAATTCATACGAATAGATTAGCAGACGTCATACTTTAAGGCTTATATAAACATATCGACCCTACGAAAGGCCCATAGTCGATCGGGATGACATCTACGACCCTAAGGAAAATTTTTAAACTTTGGGCCCACACGACCCAAAATGGCCTAGACCGTGTGTCACACACAGCCTGTCACACTGCCGTGTGTCACACATGGCCTACTGCACGACCGGGTGGTGCCGACAGGCCCCAATTTTGGCTTTCGTCGTTCGTTGTTTTTCGAGTTTCTTGTTACACACCTGGTTCAATTTCGACAAGAATGCAACCACAGGACTCCTGAGACCTAAATACGACCAATAAAATGGTTTATTATAGTATCTAGGCATGAGATGGCCAAAAATTAAACTCTTTAAAAACAGCAAAACTCCTCCAACTTTTACCGATTATCAAACCGCAACTACACGAAATTATGATGTTGAAGGAGCGCCAAACGTCTCGCGACTCTCACCTAAATGTAACAACCCAATTAATCAAATAATAACAAAATTTCATAGCACCAATTGCATCCCAAACCTCTCAAATTAACCAAGAAAGAAATAACAAAAATGTTACATAAGTGTAGAGAAATTGAAGATGCAATGAACAACAATCCAATGTTTAAAGAAGATTCCCAACACAAAATTGAAAGAACCGACGAACAGATGAAACAAGAAAAACAAGATTTTGCAATTTGAAATTGCGACGTGGCTTGGGGAATAACAAAGGGAAATGTGGGTTTTGGGGTATTCTCTTTTTTTTTTTTTCAAAAATAAATAAAATAAAAGGGAAAACATAAAATGAAATTAAACCTAAATGAGACACTTGTTTTATTTATTTCAAAGCAAGCCTAAAAGTTAAAGCATTTTAAAATTACTACTTGATTTATTATAAGTATATATTATTATTATTATTATTATTATTATTATTATTATTATCAACAAACTCATTTAAAATCATCTCCAAAATTATTTTGGCAACAAAACATATTTTATTTAAAATCAGATAGGCTTAGGAACAAAAAGGATCGAGCTGAGACTTTAAAAGAGACTTCAAAAAATCAGGGCGTTATAAAGAATAAGGCTTTCTTGGTAAGTAAGAAGTTACCAAATTGTGATTTGAGAAGCCTAGCTCAAATCTAAAAAGAATAGACAAGAAGTGGTTAAAAGTTATTACAAAAAACAAAAACAAATTGAAAACAAAAAAGCTTATAACAATTGGCACAATCAACTAAGAAGATGACTGTAACACCCCAAACCCGGCCCAAACATTATGACCAAATTTGGTATGCTACAGAGAAAACATTTTGAAAACCATTTTAAGACCGATTTTGAAATTAGTTGAAATGCCATTCAATTTAAATGTCTTTGTTAAAAACCATGCTAAATTTTATTATTAAAAAAAAATATTTGTTGAGTCGTGTTGTTTACAAATTTCAAGTGTACCCGATGGCACAATAAAACATTTTACGTATTAATTTTCATAAAACATGTGTAACCATTTTTCAAGTCATTAAGTTGTTAAACCGATTATCCAAAACAGATAAATAACCAAAATATAATTCTAGGAGGCCTTATTACAAAATAAATCAAACCCATAATAAAATAAAATAGTTCAAAATCCACCTAGTCCTTATTCTTATCGCATGACCACCTCGAGTTCATCCGACTCCTTATCCGCAGCTACGAATCACCTGAAAATGTTAAAGGAAAAAGGTGAGTCATCAAGACCCAATGTGTAACCCTTTTTCCCGGTTTAATTCAACAACATACACAATTTATAACAATTTAACATGCATTAAAATATGCACCCAACCTAGCCATCCAAACACCTTTTTCTACCCCGTGTGGTACCAAACCACTAGTGACATATAGTCACAAATGTGATACCAAATCACTGGTGTCCGAAGACACGATTGTGTTACCAAAACACTGGTGACCGAAGTCACAAAATAGATGATGGGGCCAACCCATCGTGTGATACCAAATCACCGCGCACAATCCCATATCTCAAAGTGGGGCCAACCCACGGTGGTGTAAACCACAGGGACAAGTCGCTATGAGGTGCCAAACCTCTGGAGGTACCAAACCTCTGGTGACCGTAGTCACGATGTGTTACCAAAACACTGGTGTCCGTCGACACGAATATCACTGCCCCCTCCACTCATCAACCCATATCAAACAATTATGTATATTTACTGAAATCATGCATTAAGGTTTATTTTAACAACAATAATAAATTTATCATTGCCATATGTCCAATAATACACATACCAAATGTGTCATGCTTCCCAAAAGCATCAAACAGTAATCTCATAGTCACAAAGACTTACCCAAATCCTTGTTAATACCATGATGATATTACATCCATGTCTACATAAATCGATTAGGCATAATATAACACTTAGCATATTAAAAAGTCATAAGATGTGTATGTACACACCTGATACTAACGAGAGTCCTAAATCTCGAATAAACAAAACGGCCACACAAGTATTCTTGTCCCTATATTCGGCCAAAAATGATCATTAGAACCATGGCCTATTCGGCCAAACCAAAATAATTGAGAAGGGTTCCTTGTGAACCCAAAATCTTACCCAAAAGCCTTCGAACACTAGCCAACACACTCCTAAATGAATTGGCCTCACTTTCCTACAATCAACCATCATCATCAAGGTTATTAGCCTTCGGCTTAAATGAAAACTTAAAAGAATAATCCTTTGAAATAAATCCTTACCACCTTCAATATTCGGCCAAGATACTTCTAAATGGAAGAAGAGAGTTTCGGCACACCCAAAGGAGTATATTTGGCTAATAAAGAAATTATTGGGAAGAAAGGAGAAATAGGGGATTCGGTTTTGAGAAGAAAAGAAAAGTAGTAGATGAAAGATAATGGTGTAGGAGATTCGGCCAAAGTTTAGAGAAAGAAAGAATAGTTTTTGGTTTTGATAAAAGTTGAAAAGAGAATGAAAAAGAATTGATCAAAGGAAGAAAAAGAGAAATGGAAGAAATGATATTCGGTCACCACAAACTTTACCAAAGAAGAAAATGCACAAGATACAAAAATGTAGTTTGGTTCAAAAGACAAATGAGAGAAAGAAAGTGGTATTTTGTTTCCAACAAAATGAAGTTGTCATCAAAAGAAATATTTTTGCACCAAAAGTACCCTATACATTCGGCCAAAGATGAGAGCTTTTGGAGAGGAAAAACAAACACAAAATGATACACAAAACAAAAGGTTGGTCAACATCCCCTCCAAGCTACCTACCAAAAATTCGGCCACTCCCCCTAGCCTTACATGCCGTCCACATTCATGCATTAAGGCATAGGATTTCTTTCCAAAACATCCTCCACCTTCCATGCCTTTGTCCCCTCATTATACCATAAACTCAAGATATCCTACCATAACCTTAGAAATCTTATCCCTTTTTTCCATGCTTTCCTTAAAAATAATTCAACTTACCAAAATTATTAGTCCACCTATCATAATTATGCTTGACCGTCCATTAAAGCTAACATTCAAAAATAAACTTTAAAAATGCTATACCTACTACTCGAACCATTAACCTCATGCAACCTTTCAAGCTCTTTAACCAACTTGCCACTAACTCCTCTTGTGCTTTAATTTACACTTAAATTAACTTAAGTGCTAAGCTCATTTAATCCACTTCATTAAATAAGCCATACTAAAATTTATTCTAGCTTCCTAAATAAAATCAAGCCCTCACAAGACTATACTAACACATAAAATTCATACCCGAGCCAAAACAAATAAATAAATAATATTCTAATTTTCCTAAAGCCCAAGCTCCAAATGGCCCAATCCTACTAGGCCCAATTTAAGGATGTTACAATGACTCCTTAAACATGAAAAAACTTTCTTGAACACCAAGAATGTTTTCAAATCTCTTAAGAAAAAGGTGTTCTTGAATACTAAAAATTGAAATCAAATTAGTAAATATTCAAGAACATAAAACAAACAGGAATATTAAAGAAAGGATGGAATTATGGGAAAGAATAAAATAGGAGTTGGATTACTGAAAAAGATGTTATTTGATTGAACCTTTTGGAATAAAGATTTTTACAAACTAAATCAAAAGCTCTAACCAACCTTTCAAGAGTGGTTTCATGAAAAATTGGAGTGTGAAGACTTCTTCTAAAATCTTAAAATAAAATTAAGGTGAAACACTTTTGAAAAACTACATGAATTGAATCTTGCAAATAAACAACTTTTAATAGTGTTTTTATTGAATGGAAATGAAAAAGAAGGTTGTTAAACCAAGCTTTATTTGATAAAATGTTTTGATATAACAAATTGAAGTGTTTTAGAATAAAAGTCAAAATTAAACAAAATTGACAAAATGATTTGTTTAAAATTGAAGTATAAGAGATAAAATTTTGAATATCTACTTTGAACTTTTAGAAAATTTTTGAAACAACTTTAAAATCAAGTCAAAATGATTTTCACTTTGTAAAAAGACCTTTAACAAATCAAATAATTTTCAAACAAGTCAAAATTGCTCCAGGCCAAAAAGTATCGAGTATCAATATTTTCTAAATTATAGATACCCCCTCTTAAAAGTAATACCAAAATAGCGTTTTGTTTCTCACAAAACCTACAAAATATCGATATAAGTGTTTTGGTACCAATAGTAAAACTTCAATGGTCACTGAATTTAGCATTTATTATAAAAATTACTGATACCTTTTTATATGGTATCGATACTCGGTGTTGCAAGTGAATTAAATTGTAACGCCCCGAATTTGGACCTAGAAGAATTGGGCCTATTGGGCTTTGGGCTTTGGATTTTAGAAATTTTTTTAAGTGAGCGAGAAAAAAATGACAATTAGCATGTGGGCTTTGAGGATTAATGAATTTGGAGTGTCTAGGGGTGTTGGAGATGTCCTGGGATCAAGTAAGGGTAAAGCAAAAATTTTGGTTTTAGCCTTAGGGAACAGTGACTTCAGTTAGTAAGCCTTTTAATAAATGAAGAAGAAATATGACACAAATGGGCTTGTGGTCTAGTGGTAAGTGGCGTCACTTGGGAGCTATAAGGTGGCGTGTTGTAAGCTGAAGAGTCCAAGGTTCGAGGTTTAGGAGTGGTATTTTGTGAAGTGTTTATTTTACTGCATGGACGGCCAGAGTTGTGCTAGTTTTGAACCCTTGCCGTGGAGAGTTTGAAGTAAACAGGTGTGTTGGATGTGGAGGAAATTTCGGATAAGATTAAGGTGTTATCAAGGAGAAAAGTCAGGAGATGAGGAGAGGGAGGAGTTGGTGCTGAATGAGACTGTGGGGGGAAGGTAGGATTCGGCTTTGGCTATAAAAAGGGGGTGCCAAATTCATTGAAGGGTTCCTTAGGTTATGTTATTTCTTCCTGTTCTCCCCCTCAATCGAATTCTTTCATTTGCTGAAAAGAAAACCCATAATTCTTTTTGCCAAAATTCCTATTAGAGTTGTGTTCTTCTTCTTTCTCTGAAAGCCAAATTCCCCTATAGCCAAATTCTCTTCTTTACCGAATTACCATCATCCTTCCTTGCCAAAATCCCCATTAGTGCTGAATCTTTGTTGTTTTTATCTATCACAAATCAGTTGGTAGCTACTCTCAGTCAAGGTTAAAAGCCGAATCTCGTTCGATAGTTATCTAAGCCGCAGGATCTAAGTTGGATTCGGTAAGTATTCTATTAACTCCCCTTAGTATGTTTTGTTAAAAGTTGAAGGGCTATCTAACCCAATCCTTGTCGTTAACTTGTATCAACAAGGGTAAGGCTCAACAATCGCTAGCGTGGTAGGTAAGGATTGCTAACAAGGTGGTAAGTGTTCTCGACTCAGTCATGGATTAGTAAATGGACGAATCTAATATGGCTAATAGGGGTGACTTATGTACAATATGGTCACTTGGTTTTGATGATATAGGTGTTTGGGCACAGATCTAGAGGATAATCGCAAATAGTAGCAAAAGAAGGGCTACTAGAATGTGAGGCACACGGTAAGGGTACAGTGAGGTTTCAGTTTTTGATAAGTATGTGTTAAAACTTTGGTCAACCCCTAGTAATGTCAATTGTAGGTTCGTGACGAAAGGGTTTACAGCACGCAAGGTTACCAGGTGTGTACAAAAACTACACACATGATATCGGCAATGCCAAAAAGCTGAAAAGCCAAAAGTGGCTAAATAGGCCTGGTGGGCCCTAAGGCTAGGTTTGATGAGTTTGTTTGTTTTGGTGTATGAATTGAGCCTGTCAAGCATAATACATGATCCAGAATTGTTTTGGGCCTAATAGGCCATAAGGATGTGATATGGGCCTAATGGGCCATAAGGATGTAATTTGGGTTTGATGGGCTTATGGGGATGTAGACAAGTAAGTTAGGGTTAATTGACTTTAGGCCTACTCTGAACAACTTTTAAATTTCATAAGACTTAATCTAATTAAACATGTTTGTGAACAAATCGCTGGATTAGGGTGTGGCAACGGGTATACACATGTCTAGGATTGGATCTAGGGAGAGCTTGGTACTTAAACGGTCCTAGTGGCCCACCTCCTCTTCTCTGGAATCCTACCTGGTGCGTATTATCTGTTCACTTTAGCCGCAAGGACTTGTTTATGGGCCAAAGTTCATAACTAAAACCTGAGAGGGACCAAATACCCTTATATTTGTAAAATTACTAAAATACCCTTACATTTGAAAAATTACTAAAATACCCCTGTTTTGTGCAAGTACCAGAATACCCCTATTTTGCAAAATTACCAAGATACCCCTATTTTGCCAAATTACCAAAATACCCCTATAGGGTAGAATTATGGAAATACCCTTGGGTAGTGAAATGATGAAAATACCCCTCTGTGACAAATATGAGTTTATGGATGTTACTTGTGTGTGTGTGATGCATTCATATGATATTCTTCTTATGATGCATATGGGTGGGAATTATGGTACGGAGGAAGATTTGAGGATTGCATAGTCGTATGGCCATGGATCCACTAGAGGCTTTAAGCCCATTATATGATTAGCAGCTTTGCTGCAACGTTAGGTAGTACCGCAACTGGGCTATCTTTGGTGTATAGAGGATGGGTGGGTTGATTTAGAAATCCCCACAGGTATGAAATGGTTGGAAGGGAAATGGTGTGTGTAGCGGATGGACTTTTGGGAAAGGTTTGGCATTATTTTGTTTATATATGATACGATATGATATGATATGAGGTCATTGTGGGCTAAGGCCCAAGACCACCGATTTTGATAGGGCTTAGGTCCAATGTGAATATTTGTATTTGATTTGATTGCCAAGGTTTGTACACACTGAGTTTCGAAACTCACACCTTTCTATTTAATGTTTTAGGTGATCCTGAATAGACGGCTCAACGAGGTCTCGGAGATGGCCACACTACAAGCGGATCAGACGTTTTTAATTTGTTTAAATGAATTTATTTTAAATACTTTATTTTTCATTGAATTGTAATAAGGCCATGTAACTCCTAATTGACTTTAGATTTTGGGTTTTATTATTATTGTTTCAACTATCCAGTTAATAAACTTAAATAAATTTTTTAAAGTTAACATGGTTTTCGAAATAACTCAACATATGAATGTTTTCCTAAAATATAGACTTTTCATCTTAACTTAACAAGATACAAGGGTTTTGGGCTTTTGGGCCTTAAATGGTTAATTAGTAAAATCGTTTTGAAGTGTGCCTTTAACGTGACATTCCAGATTCGAGCCTAACTTCTAGGCCGGGTTTGGGGTGTTACATAAATGCTCTGGTTTTTTACATCCCCAATGGCTCTATTCATGACACCAACAACCTTAACAATTGGAAATCAATTAAGGGATTTAAATACCAACTTCTAGAGTTCCTACGACAACAAAAAAACACTTTCAAGAAAACCATCAATCAAACAACCTTTGAGCTTACTATTTCCATATTGTTTACATACACTTGTGAGCTTTAGTTCTATTTTTTTACTCAAGTGTATTTCATTGTATTTGAGCTTAATTTGCAAAGAATTTGATCTTGTAAGGATTATTTCTTTGTTTTCTTATTTGTATTTCTTTGAGAGAGTTTGTGTCTTAAGATTTGGAGTAGAAATCTTAAGGGAGTTGTAAGGTTAAACCTTGTCCTCAAAAGTTACCAAATTAGTGAATTTGGAAAAATCCTTAGTTGTGGAAAGCTATGGTAGTGGAGTAGGCAATTGGGGGTGAACCACTCTAAATTATCGTGTTCATCTTTCAATTTTCTCTCTAGCTTTCACATTTTTTTAAAAAGCCAATTTATTCCCCTCTTGGAAATTTTGGTTTGATTTATCAAGCTAACAATTAGTATCAGAGCTAGTCTCTAAAAGAAGGTCTAACAACCAAGAGAAGATCATCGAGCTAGCTCAAATCTTATCTATTCAAACCGCACAAGATGACATCTACTTCTAGCTTTATTATGGTTGGTCAGTCTCAAGTCGTTATTAAACCTCCTTACTTCAATGGTGCAAATTATTCATATTGTAATACTAGAATGAAGTTCATACAAGCCAATGATCTTGCCGTGTGGGACGTCATCATGGATAGTCTATCCATTCCTCAAAAGCAAGAAGGTGAGAAGTTAGTTCCAAAGAGCAAGAAAGAATGGAATGAGGAAGATAGGAAAAACATACAACTTAACGCCAAGGCCATGCACACTCCCTTTTGTGCAGTTGGTCCGGATGAATATAGTAGAGTTTCTTCATGTTCCAATGCTAAGGAAATTTGGGATGAATTAGAGGTCACTCATAAGGGTACTGATCAAGTTAAGAAATCAAAGGTGAGAATCCTCACTCTCAATTATAAGACTTTCACAATGAAGCTTGAGTAGGATATCAAAGCTATGTCCGATAGATTCACCATCATCATCAATGCGCTCAAATCCTATGGGAAGACCTATCCTAATGAAGAAGTAGTCTGGAAGATGCTTAGAAGCTTTTCTATGTCTTGGGATTCCAAAGTTACAACCATTAGATGAGCTAATTGGCTCATTAAAAGCAACTTGAGTTGCTTAAGAGTGAAGAAGCTCACTCTAACAAAGTTTTTGAAAAAGGAAGCAAACAATTAGTATCATAAAGGAAGCAAAAAATTTGAGGCTCTTTCATTAGATGAGCTAATTGGCTCATTGCTCACTCATGAAATGAGACTCAAGGGACTGAATAAAAGAGAAGATAAAGTTGAAAAGATAAAGGTTGGTGTTACTCTTAACTCCATAATAAAATAAGATAATTCAAATGAAGAAGTGGATGAGGATGGAGAGATGACCATGTTTTCAAGAAGATTCAAGAGGTTTATGAGGTCCAACCAAGGAAGAAAATTTTAAAAGGACTCAAGATTGAATCTACTAAGGAGAATAACCCCATCATATGCTATGAATGCAAGAAGCCGGGACACATCAAGTTTGATTGTCCTCAATGGAAGAAAACAAGGTAAAACAAACAAAAGCTTAATGCTCATGTTGCTACTTGGAGTGATAAGGACTCATCTGACAATAAAGATCAAGAAGCAGCCAACCTTTGCCTTATGGCCATCGATGACTCTAAGGTAACTTCTAACTCATCCATTCAAATTCTTATTCTTTTGAGGAGTTACAAGATACCTATGATGAGTTGGGTTTGGAGTTTGAATTACTGGTTTCAAAATATAAAGAAACTATTTCAAAACTTAAAGATGAAAACAATTCACTCTCCAAAGTAAAGCATGAACTTGAAAGTAAAATAAATTATATGCAAGCTAATATAAAAGATTTTGAGAAAAAGAATTTTGACTTGCTTAATTTGCTTTCTAAAGTTCATGATGATCATTAAAAGCAACTTGAGTTGCTTAAGAGTGAAGAAGCTCACTCTAACAAAGTTTTTGAAAAAGGAGAAAATTCAAAACAAAAATTTGTTAAAAATAACATTAATTTTTATAAACATAGAGGTCCCCAAAACTTTATAAAATAAAATTATTAAAAGTGTATGGGTCCTTAAAGGACTCATAACTTCTCAAGATAAGAACTTAATTTCTAAATGGATACCTAAAGGGACTAAAGTTATAGGTACTGATGCTTATGGACCTTAAAGGATTTGGGTACAAAAAATAAAAACTTAATTCTATGTTTGTAGGAAGAGAAGCATTGCTTCAAGGTGGATAAGTTAAGCAAAAACTCATGATACCTTGATAGTGGATGCTCAAGACATATGACCGGTGACTAGAGTCACTTTATCAAATTGAAGCCAAGAAAAATGGAGGAGAAGTTACATTTGGTGACAACTCGGAAGGAAATATTGAAGGAATAGGCTCTATTGCTAAAAAACTCTTCAACTCTTATTGAAAATGTCTTATATGCCAACAGTCTTAAGCACAATCTACTAAGTATTAGTCAATTATGTGATGAAGGTCTCCATGTCATATTTGAGCCTAATAGTTGTAAAGTTATTGACATTGTTTCTAATAAGATTATGCTTGTAGGGCATAGGATAGGAAATACATACATGACACATTTTGATGATTTGCATGAATCTAACATATGCCTTGTTCCTAAAAATGCAAATAGTTCTTTATTATGGCATAGAAAACTAGGACTTGCTAGCATGAGCATATTGTATAAACTAGTTAAAAATGACTTAGTAAGAGGATTACCTAAAATTGATTGTGAACTAGATAAAGGTTGTGATGCATGTATTAAGGGTAAGCATAAAAAGAGTTTCCTTTAAACCTATTAATGATGTATCAACTAGTAAAGCTTTTTAACTAATTCACATAGACTTATTTATCCTATTAAGACAATTAGCCTGTATTTGTTAATAACTATTCTAGATTTACTTGGGGTTCTTTTCTTAAATACTAAACATGAAGCTTTAGAAAAATTCATCACATTTTCAAAAATGAACCAAAATGAAAAAGGTTACTCTATCAGTAGTGTTAGAAGTGACCATGGAACCGAATTTCAAAATCTTGGTTTTGAAAATTTTTCCTACTCAAATGGAATTAGCCATATTTTTCTGCACCTAGAACATCTCAACAAAATGGAGTTGTTGATAGGAAAAATAGAACTTTAGAAGAAATAGTTAGAACCATGCTTTGTGAAAATAATTTACCAAAATATTTTTGGGTGGAAGCCACAAACATTGTTTGCTATGTTGTTAATAGAGTAATGATTAGACCTATTTTAAAGAAAATTCCATATGAACATTTCAAAAATAAAAGCCTAACATTAGCTATTTTTATCACTTTGGATTCAAGTGTATTGTTTTAAACAATGACAAAGATAATCTTCGTAAATTTGATGCAAAGAGTGATGAAGGAATTTTCTTGATTATTCTTTAAATTCTAAAGCTTTTCGAGTGTTTAACAAAAGAACTTTAGTTGTAGAACAATCTATACATGTTTTTGTTAACTCTAACCCTCATCCTAGAAAGAATTCTTGTGTTGATGATGATTATGCAGAAATTTTTAATAATAATGAGGAAGGGGATTAATCATCAAGTGAGAAAATTTGTAACATCCCAAAAATGGGGT
Source organism: Gossypium bickii (assembly GCA_025503065.1). Classification (NCBI taxonomy): domain Eukaryota; kingdom Viridiplantae; phylum Streptophyta; class Magnoliopsida; order Malvales; family Malvaceae; genus Gossypium; species Gossypium bickii. Next base: position 56,061,398 of record CP106714.1, on the reverse strand, counting down.
TATTTGAAATTTAGTTATTTTTCCTGTAAGAACTATTGTGGTATTATTTATGGAATAATAGAGCTTAATTTAAGGCTTTGAGTTGGCTCTTGTTTAATGGAAAAATTCAGTTTTAACTTAAAAGGTAAGGAGCCTTAGCAGAGGGGTGTTAAAAAGAATAAATGGGGATAATTTGACACAAAAATCAGCTTGGAAAAGTGGCAAGGAGAGGGCCACTTAGGAGCTAGTGTTGACGCCACCAAGGGGATAGGGAGCTTGTGTTCGAGTCACACAGAATCCCCTTCTTTTCATTTATGTTGGACGGCACATAGGGAGGATTTTTCTCTCTTTAAAATATTTTTAGAGATAATATGAGTTTTTTTATTATTTTAATTCGATGGATTATGAAGAGATAAATAGGGATAAAAAGGATGTTATTTTAAATAAATTATCATGGGATAATCAAGTATTTTAAAGGGATATTATTTGGATATTATTAGATTATTTGATTATTAATTGATTAATGGAGATTAATTCAATTTAATTTTGAATTAATACAAATGTGTGGCCAAGAGAGGTTGTAAGAGTTTTGCTGAAATTTGAACTCTCCTAGGGAGAGTGGACGGCAAGTAATAGGAAGAAGGGTGCTTAAATCCTATATAAACCCCATCTACCATCTTAAATTCTTTTTAGAATTTTTTTAGTAGCCAAAATTCTCCCAACTAGTTGCCATCCGATTTCTTTTCTTTCTTCAAAGTTAAGAACCACTTCCATCTCTTAGTCTCTTCTCTCAATTTTCGCTAGCCTTCATTAGTTGTTGTTTATTCTTTGATTATTCTCCCAAAAACCGATAAAAGAAAAAACCCTCTCTTCTTTTGGAACCTTGGCCGAATCTTTGAACAAGGAGGGGGAAGCATTCTCTAATCGAATTTGGAGGGTAAGTATGTTAGGCCGAATGTCTAGGATTCTCTTTTCTCTTCTTGTCGACTTGGAGGTTGGTAAGTGACTATTTCGGCAATGATCATTAAGGCTACTAATCGCTTGATTAAAATATAGGGCCTTCGATTTGGAAGCAAGCAGTGAACCCGTTGCTTTGGAGCAATCGGTTTTGGGGTAAGGTGGTAAGATCTGTTTTCTTTATTCATGATATTCGATTAAGCCAAGGCTACTAACTTAATGATTGCCGATTAGGAAGCGAAACACACTTGGTTGCTAGTACTCAAGGGTGTTAGGTAAGGCTTTCGGGTTAAATATTAACCCTTTGAATATTTTGGATTTGGCCGAATAGGCCATAAGACTAACCCATGTTTTTGGTCGAATATAGGACGAGATAGATCTGTGGTGACCAACGTTTCTTCTGGGATTTAAGACTATCGTAGTAACAGTGTGTACATACACACTTGTAATATTTAATAAATCGTATTGAATGCTCATTGTGTGAATATCCGTCTTATGTAGATATGGATTTAGTGCCTTAATGGTACAAGTGAGGATCCCGGTAAGTCTCTATTAATGTGAGATTATTTTAATGCTTTTGGGAAGCATGGCTTATTGATACATATGATACATATGATGATCTGTTGGTAACTGTTTATTTACTGTGGGTTATACGAGAGGAGGGGGCAGTATTGATCGTGCCGACGGGCACCAGTGTTTTGGTAACACACTGTGACTACGGTCACCAGAGGTTTGGCACCTCCAGAGGTTTGGTACCTCATAGCGACTTGTCCCTGTGGTTAATACCACCGTGGGTTGGCCCCACTTGAGATATGGGATCGTCTGCCAGTGATTTGGTATCACACGATGGGTTGGCCCCATCACCCGATTTGTGTCTACGGACACCAGTGCTTTGGTAGCACATTGTGACTATATGTCACCAGTGGTTTGGCACCACCAGTGGTTTGGTACCACAACGGGGTAGACAGTGGCGTATGGTTGGCTAGGATGGGTACTTGATATTATGCACATTAATTGTTACATGTCGTGTATGAAATTACTTAATCGGGGGAAGGGTTACATACTGAGTCTTGAAGACTCACCTTCTCCTTTACATTTTTCAGGTAACGAGTAGATCGCGGATGTGGAGCCGGGCTGACTCGAGGTGGCCATGCCGTTGGAGTTAAATTTTAACAGACCTTGAATTTCAATTTATTTACCATGGGATTGTGGATTTAAACTTTATATTATTTTTATGTAATAAGGCCTCCTAGTATGTTATTTTTATTTTATCCTATGCTTGAATAATTGTTTTAATTATCTCTTAATGAAATGATATGAAAGGGTTTTCTAAACTAAATTGTGAATGTTATTAACGAAATCGTCAGCACATTAGAAATTTTTGTAATAACTTGACTTGTTTTAAATTTTCAATTAAAACTAAGTATGATTTTAGCAACTTCAAATAAATGAAGGTTTTTCAAAATTTGAGTTGGTTTTCAAAAAGGAACTTCAAAAATGTTTTCACTGTAACGGACCAGATTCGGCCATAGCGTTTGGGTCGGGTTTGGGTCGTTACAAAATTCAAGAACAAAAAGAAGAAGCTCTAGAAGAGCTTACAATAGAGGAAAGGGAAGTCACTCATCCAAGAGAATTCAACTATGTGAAGGATGGTAAGATATTGAGAGATCCATCGAAAGGGGTAACTACTGGATCTTCCCTTAGAAATACTTGTAATTCTGTTGAATTTATCTCATGTATTGAGCCTAAAAATATCAAAGAAGCATTAAATGATGAATATTGGATATTGGTTATGTAAAAAGAGTTAAATCAATTTGAGAGAAGTAAACTAAGGACCTTATGTGAAAGACATTATGATAAATCTACTATAGGTACTAAATGGGTTTTTAGGAATAAGCTAGATGAGAATGGTAACATAGAGAGGAACAAGGCTAGACTTGTTGCTCAAGGTTACACTCAAGAGGAAAGAATAGATTATGATGAAACTTATGCTCCTGTAGTTAGGATGAAAGCCATTAGAATGCTTTTAGCTTTTGTATGCTTTAATGATTTTAAATTATATCAAATGGATGTAAACAGTGCTTTTGTAAATGGTTTTATCAATGAAGAAGTGTATGTTGAACAACCACCCAATTTTGAAGATTTAAAATTTCAAACCATGTTTTTAAACTTGCAAAAGCTTTATATGGTTTGAAACAAGCTTCTAGAGGTTGATATGAAAGGTATCAAATTTTCTTATTGAAAAGAGTTTTAGTAAAGGGAAAATTGACACAACACTTTTTATTAAAAGAAAAGACAAATATTTATTAGTAGTTCAAATTCATGTTGATGATATTATTTTTTGTTCTACTAATGATTTTCTTTGTCAAGAATTTTTTAAGTTAATGCAAGGTGAATTTGAGATTAGCATGATAAGAGAACTAAATTTATTTTTGGGACTCCAAATCAAGCAAAGAAAGGGTTTCATCTTCATCAATTAAGCTAAGTACACAAAGGAAATACTCAAGAAGCTTGGGATGGACACTCTCAAACCACAAGCTAATCCTATGAGCCACTCTACAAAGCTTGATAAAGATGAGAAAGGTAAATGTGTTAATTTAGAATTATATAGGTCAATGAGTGGTTCATTATTAAATCTTATCACAAGTAGACCCGACATTATGTTTAGTGTATGCTTGTGTGCTAGATAGCAATCTTACCCTAAGGAATCACATTTATAAGCCCTTAAGAGAATCTTTAGATACCTTAGAGACACCCTCAATTTAGGAATTTAGTATCCTAGAGACCAATTCTTTAGCTTGCATGCATTCTTGGATGCAGATTTTGGAGGTTGCAAATTAGATTGGAAAAGCACCTTTGATACTTGTTAATTCCTAGGCAACATTCTAGTATCATGGTTTTCAAAGAAACATAATAATGTTGCATTGTCCACCACCGAAGCAGAATATATTTCTTCCAGTAGTTGTTGTGCTCAATTTTTATGAATAAAACAACAGCTTAAGGACTATGGAATTGATATAGATACCATTCCTATCAAGTGTGACAATACTAGTGTTATTTGTCTCACTAAAAACCCATCAAACATTCTAGGACTAAACACATTGAAATTAGACACCATTTCATTAGAGATTTTGTCCAAAAGGGTGGAATAGTTCTAGAATATATAGACACCTTGATCCAATTAACTGACATTTTTACAAAGCCTTCAGACAAAGAGAGATTTTGGATCCTTAGGAGAGAACTAGATTTAACCACCTTGCATTAACTTTGTGTTGAAACTTTCTATGCTCTTTGATTATTTTTGTTTCAAAAAGCTTGTAAAGGAAAAATTTCATGGCTCTTGTATGCATAAAGATAGGGGGAGTTTATGTAGATATTTGATCTATTTTGACCTTATTTATGTAGATATTTGATCTATTTTGACCTTATTTATCTAACATGACTTACTCTTGTGATATTTTTAAACTTATTAAATTAGTCTTATTCTTACTAATTTAGTCATTTTTCTTTAATATCTAAGTTTGCTTTATGAATTATATGTATCATGCTTACACTTTGCATTTCCATCCATATGAAATATTTAGGAATGATCTTTGTGTCATTTTAGGACCCTTAGAACCTCTGAAGACTCAAAAATCTCAGTTTTGCAATTTGCACTGCACTTGGAAAACATAATTGGAATTTGGTATCGATACCAATTTAAAAATATCGATAATTTTATAAAAATATCGATACTTGTGAGAAATTATCGATACCATGGGGTGTTTAAAGGTACTTGCAACTGCTTCTAAAATAGATTCTCAAATGCCCTAAAACCTTTTTCTTCCCTTCATCGAAAACCTCTCAACTTTTCTCCAAAATTTCTTCAAATTTCTTGCTTTCTTCGTCAAATATTGGCTTTTCAACATCTTCAAACATCATTTCCTCAATATTTGTTCAACATTGATTGGAGATTTTACCTATTTCAACATTTTTGAGGTAAAACCCTAAAACTTTCAACATGTTGATTTTCTAAAATGTAGGTTGAAATAGTGCTTGTTGATGGTTTATTGGGTTGTTTTTAACAATATATATTATGTTTTGTTATAGGAGGTTACCTATTTCCTAAAGATTTTCTTAACATTTTTACCCAAAACCCTTGCCCACCAAGTGTTTGTTAAAATTCCCCAAAGAATTTTTTAAAGTCTTAGTGTTTCTAAGTGTTTTAATAGATAGAATGGCTCCTAAGAAATGTTTTAGAACTGGCGCATCTTCATCTAATCCATCCAGCTAGTCATAGTCATCTTTTAACAAGCGTTTTCAATCCTTAAACTTCTATATCATTTTAATACAAATTTTGGTTCCAAAAAGGTTTAGGAATCTAGAAAAATAGATGTTGGTATGCTTGAAGCCATAAAATTTATTTATCTATCTTTTTTTCAAAATTGGGATTGGATGGATATTTTAAAAAAAATTCATTGACATTTTATAATCTTTTTTGAGCCTTTTATTCAAATGTTGAACTTGAACATGACGAGTCTAGTGGCCTCATTGTTTCCATCACCTCATTTTTAATGAACACTGCTATTTGCCTCGCTATTAAAGATTTTGGAGATTTATTACACTTGCCTTCCGGAGGTAACTCTAATGAAAAAGGCCCTGTTAATCAAGCTCTTTTCATTCAATCTTGTTTAGCTTTTGAACTTTCTCTTCATGTTCCAGTCTTCCATTTAATCCTAGCTTGGAATTTATGTCCTATTATGAAACATGCCAAGCTTCGAAATAACAATTATTGGTGGCTCAATTCTATCAAAACTAATAGGTGTCTCGACCTTGCTATTATTATATTTAATGACATTACTAAGGCTATCAGGAGAGGGATGAATACATCTTTAGACAGTTAGGAAATAGCACTCTTAGAGTCTCCCTCATTACATCTAATCGACCTATAAGTTACGGGGCACTTCACAAAACTGACTATTACTACGATTCCAACTTTGGTGAGTAGATCAAGAGAGGTCATCTGGCTGCTAAAGAAGATGATGATGATGATGATGAAGGCACTTTTGAACACGTCCCTTCACCCGAGCATGCTACTCCACCAGCTTCTTCCGCTCATGTTTCTTAATCATCATCTGAGGTTAATAGTTTTATTCTCGATGCTATTGGCCGCCTCCGGATGTAATAACATTTAGAGTGTGAATACTACAATAGAATGAAGAATTACAAGGTTGTATCCACAAGTATACGGGTCGAGTTGTAATATAGATTTTACAGTGAAGTAGGTGAGTACTCCGAGGGTCGTACCCAAGGGAGGTGAGTACTCAAGCAATCTTAACCTAAACAATTAAAGATCTAATTAATACTTTAAGTTAGTTATAGTACGAAAGTAAAATAAGAGATAATTTTAGGGTTTCTTAAACTAAGGAAATAAAATAACATAAAAAGAGTAAAATTTCAAGAGATAGAGAAAGAAAGTGAATCAAATATGAAGATGGGTGATTAGCTTGCTTCAGTAATCTCAATCAACTCTCATATCAGGTTCTTTGTCAATCAACTAGTCACTACCCTAGATGGACCTTTTGATCTTCCATTAATAGAACGAGTCAGCAAGAACTATTTATCTTTCGACCACACAGTCTAGACTGGTTTGGGGTCAAGGTGTTTACGGATGGGTAATACCAATTTTGGGTTAATTCCTACCTTGATGACTTCTCGGGTTGTCAGGCTTAGGGTTTGTTTCACGTTCTTCCTTTCCCAAAAAATTGATCCGTTGAGTAACCCTACAAATTAGTTAAAAGATCATGCTTCAACTCGCTAATCCCCTATAGAAGGATTAGTTTTTCATGGCTTTCATAAACATAGAATAAATGGAAGAATTAATCATAGGGAATGGATTGAAATAGAGAGTTTAAGAAAGGCCTGATTGAGCACGAATCCACAGAAGTTGATCTCCTTTATAATCAGATCTCTTGAAGAAGGAAAATAACTAAAACTAGGAAAACCTAAGAACGAAAGAAAACAAGACTAAATTTAACAGAAGAAAACTAGGTTCAAAACTATGGTGTACTTTACATGTGCTAAAAGGGCCTATATATAGCCTTCAGGTGGCCGTCGTCCTTAACCCTAGGTTAGTTGATGTTCCTGAGCTTAAAGTTCGATTGTGCAGATTCTTGTCATAGAGTCGATATTGTCACATATCAGGACATGTGTCACGACATAATGGAAACACAAAAATATATAGACTTTTTCATGCTCTTTTTAACTCAAATTCATGTAGTTTCGTAGTAATTCTTGTCGAATAATATCTTATAATTATAAAATAATTAAATTGTACTTAAATTATTAACATACTAAATTTTAATTAATTCTATAATAAATTTTTAATTTATTTTTGACAAATTTGCAGAAATGGTGAAAATTGTCTTAGCAGACACTGATAGAAGCACAAAATCAGGAAGCAATTTTTGAAGCATTGAGATGAATTAATTTTTCAGCCTAAAGATGGTCCAAATTACATAATATAATTAATTTTAATTTTTATCCAATTTATTTTGGGTTAAATAATTATTGTTAATTATATTATGAAGAGGAGGTCGAGTTGTGCTAATATGAGAGACTGATCCAACCGAGCAATCGGGCTGCCCAAAACCGTCCAACATGCAGACCCAATCAGCTTAAAATAGCTGATTTATTAACTTGCAAATAAGCTCTTGAAGACTCCTTGAAATCATATTCAAACCCCTCCACTTTCTGTGCTTTTAAAGATTTGCCCCAAGCTAAATTTAGCAAGTTTGAAACATTCAAACTTGTCACATATGTGGCTGGCCAAGGGGGTATATGGCTGCTGATTTTTTGCTAGTTTTAGAAGCCAATCCCACCTATAAATACCCCCTTCACCTATTCATTTTAACACACCTCTCATTCCACACATCTCTCTCTTTCACTCACTTTCTCTCATTTGTTTCTCATTTTCCCTTCTACTTCCCTTTGCCGATTTCCCTCTTGGAAAATAGCCCTTCAACCACCTTGGGTAGCAGAATTCAAGTGCTTGTAGAAGCCCCAGTTCAACAGAATGAGCGGAGAAGGAGGAGCAGAGCGAACTAGTCAGGCTTGAGAAACATCGAATTTGATTCTAGTTTCCTATCCTTTAATTTAATTAAAATGTCTTAAATTTAATTCTTGTTAGATTGATTGTGTTCTATTGCTTTATTTATTAAAAATAATGTTTGTGTTTTTATAAGCCTTGTTGATTTGTTCAATGAAATAAAATCATGTTTATGTTATGCTTGCATTTAAACTGTAATGTAACAACTGAATTAATTATTAAGTGGATTGAAATTGTAATTAATGGACTCTATTTAATCGGTGTATGTTTAACTGTAACACCCCAAATTCGGCCCATGAGTTATGACTGGATTCTGACATGTCACAGGAGAAAAACATGTAAAATCCTTTTTATTCGTACTAAAATAGGTATTATTTTGTTATAATCAAGAAAACAAGTTTGATTTGAAATATTTGATAAAGTACTACTAACCTCGAAGGTTGATTGATAAATCCATAATTTGAACTAGAGATCTTATAAACCATGACTTTTGAATATATTGTTGATAATTCGAGAGAAAATTTCCGAGTTAAAATATTTGTAAAAGTTTGTTATGAAATCCATATGTTAATATATTTTGGAAAATCTTTATTTAAGTTTTTAGAAAAATTCCCATTTAAAAACAATTTAAGCAAGATAATATGTACGTCAAACATAAAGCAAAAATAAAATATTTTAGAGGCCTTATTACAACATAAAAACCCAAAATAGTAAAAGTATTAAAGTAAACGGAAATAAAAATCTAAAGTTCAATAAAAACCATTTCTGAAGTATGGCCTCCATCGAGTCATCCATGGCCCAAGTCCACATCACTGAGTAGTACCTGCAAGGATTAAGAAAAAGGGGTGAGTTACTAGAACTTAGTGTATAATCCCCTTACCATTGTCCACTGGGCCTGAACCCATAGAGCAATATCTTGGGCCTAAGCCCATTTACATAACAGGATATATGTATATATATATGTGCAATGTATGCAACCTAACCCATCCAACCAACACACCACCGTACCATCCAATCACACTTGTGGGGATCAAGTTAACCCACCCCACCAATCACACCAATAGCAGGCAAATTGCCATTTATAAAATATATGTTTTTATGGTGATTCACACCAATTCGCAGGCAAGTTGCCATTTATAATATATTTTTATTATGGCCAAGCCACTGAAATCATAATGAAACATAATAACAAACATTTTTGTGGCCATGCCACCGGGTTACACTTCTCTTCAACATTTTTCCCACCCCGTGAAAATTATGTAAATGTAACATACATAATAAAACATAATATAAACAACAATCATTAATCCAAAGATTTATTACGGTAAATCAGCCAATTATAGAACTTTGTAATTCGACCCACTAAAGCATTCTAGCATTTCGACCCATAGGGGCATTTTAGTAAATCGGCCCATAGGGGCATTTTCGTAATTCGGCCCATGGGGGCATTTTCATAATTTTAACAATTTTAGTACCGATTTTGACAAATTTATAGAAATAATGTAATTTAAGCAATTTTCTCGATTTATGCCATATTACAATTTTTAGTCATATAAATAATAACGACCTATTTTTCAACATGATCTCGAATCATAAATATACAGGATTTCGGTGTGAGATTACACACCTAATTACGGTAAGTATTAAACCCTCTTGATCGTCGGCACCTATGACAACATAATACTCGATTAACTAACATAAGAGGTTTTTCTTAATCCAAATCTAAATCAACGATCTAGAATACTTACTCTCAATATCGTGAACGACCACGATTTACCTATTCTCACCGGATGATGGTCCACAACCTGGTGGAAAATCTCGAACCGCCGATACCGCTCTATGCTTGAATTTAGGAATAGGAATCGCAAATCCACTCCTTTTGAGTTCTCCGATTGCTTTTCCTTTCGAATCGGTTCCACTTGCCTCCATAGGAAAATCTCGGTTAGAAAACTACTATGAGAGAAAGTAGTTATTTTAGTGATAAGATTTAGCTTACCTCTATTTCCGAAGGATCAACGATGGAATAAGAACAAACGATAAATCCCTATAATAACCGTTTAGTCAAAACTTCGGTCTGATTTGCATCATAAACGAGTAAAGAGATTTTGAAAGATCCAAGAATAAACTCCTTACCTTAACGATGATGAATCTGATTTCTATCGATTGACTTATGGCTATGGATGAGACAAGATTATGAGAATCGACTTTCCACTATAACACTACACTAGAAGAAGAACATGATATAAAAGAGTAGGAGAGATATATTTGATAAAGAAACAAGGGGAAATATCGATTAGTGATGAACATACATATTCGGCTAGGAAGAAAAAGAAAATGAAGATGAAAAGAGGGGAATGAATTCACTTACCAATTCAGTCAAGAAGAGAGTGCCCAACACAAAAGAAAAAGAAATGAAGAAGAAGAGATTAGGTGTTAATAGGTTCGGCTAGTGAAGAGAAAAGAGAAAAAAAAAAGAGATAGAAAAGAAGTGTTAGGGAGTTTCGATTGATACAAAAATGAAAATGATCAAAATGGTTAAGATGATCAATATGAGATGGGTATTTCGGCAACAAGGGGAGAATGAGTATAGATGGATTAAGAGTTACGGCACAACAAGGGAACAAGATGAACAAAAATGCAATGAGAATTTTGGCCAAAACAAAAGAAAAGAGTTGGGAAGAGAAAACACCAGTATGCTAAGAAGAAAGTAGGCCTTACAATCACTAAATTTGCCAAATGTCTAATGAAAAATTCGGCTACCCAAAACCCCTCCCAAACCGTGTATCATCTTTATCAAAAGATGAACATTGACCAAATAAAAACTTTCCAAAACACCTTCCACACTAAAGGCCAACATGTTCCCTTCTATTCCTTTTTCTTTCATTTCATTCCTTGTTTTTCCCCGTGCTTTCCTCCTTACCATATTCCCTTAGCCATCTTTCCATAAATAAAAAAGTCTCCCTTACCAAAAATACTATCATGACCGACACTTAGGGAAGGAACACAAAAATAAATCCCAAAATTTGCACTAGGTGGGATTCGAACTCCACCCCTCAAGCCCATACATTCAACGGCACACCACTCCTCTACTAGCTTCACTTATGCTAGCAAAATGTACACTTATTTCCTTAAGCCTTGATGCCACTTACCTTTTCTCCTTAAAGTGCTTAAACACAAAAATTTTATTAAGGCCCAACTGAACCCTGAGCCTTCTTAGGACCGTAAAACATACACAATTAATATTCTTTACTAACTTACCACAAGATATAATGCACAAACATAAATTTTCAATTTCAGGATGTTACATTAATCTTCTAAGGTAGCTGAAGGTTAAATTAGTGACGGTATTAAACAATACATTAGCGTTGCATATGTTGCAGAATTTTGTGATTAAATTGTTTCAATATAGAGATGTATTGTTACCTCACTTAATCTTTTACTTTATTATTAAAATTGATTAATTGATTGAATTGGCATAGTAATATGTTCAAAAGATTAGTTATTTTTGTAAGTCTATATGCGCTATAGTTAACAAATTACCAAGTTGCCGTGAATTTATTTGTAACAACATGAACATTGTTTTAGTAATATTAAGTTAAGAAATGTAATTGATCTAACACAATTATGTCATATTGATTAAACTTGTTTTTTCAAAAATCGCACATTGGACTTTTTACCTTTTTAATTTTCTTAGTTAACTACTTAGTTAAAATCTAGTTTTATTAAACCCTTTTTCAAAACAAACAATTTTCCTTCACCAAAGTGTTTTTAATTGCATTTTAGAAATATTTTCTTACACAGTTCTTGTGGGTACAATAACTTGACACTTACTTGTCACTTTATTACTTGTTGCGATTTGTACACTTGCATATTTCCATTGTTTCCAAGTTTTTGACGCCGTTGTTGGGGACTGTTTTAAAAGTCATTATTTGTGAATTTATTAAATTTTCATTTTGGTTTATTTTTTCTGTTCAATTTTAACTTAGTTAATTTTTTTTGTGTTTGTTTCAGGTGTTTATGAGTATTGATCGAATTATCGATTTAATCCCTGTAGATCCTGAGATTGAAAGAAATTTTTGATAATGAAGAAGACAAGCAGCTCAAAGAAGGACTGAAGAGGTGAACTTCAAAAACTAGAATCAAGGAAACGAAGCAAACTCTACTCAAAATCCTATCCTTATTGCTGATGATAGGGATAAAGCTCTAAGACTGCAACACCCCTAATCCGTATCCGTTGCCAGAATAGGGTGACGGAGCATTACCAGAATTTACGAATCAGGCAGACAAAAATTTCAACATTTCAAAACATATCAATATTCATATCAAAAGCCAAATGAAATCATTCATATTGTCACATTAACGAGCCCTCGAGGCCTAAAATACATATTAGAAACAAGTCGGGACTAAATCTGAAAATCAAAAAATTTTACAGAAAACATTGGAAATTTTCAAAGTTGCAGGGGTCACACGACCAAAAGACTCGCCCATGTCTTATGCCATGTGGGCATTCAAAATGGGGACACACGGCTATGTCCCAGCCTGTTTCTATGCATGTGTAACTCTTTGACTTTGTCACACGACCAAGGCACATGCCCGTGTGCTAGGCTGTGTACCTTTCAAAGTAACTTCACATGCCCGTGTGCCAAGCCGTGTAACAGCTTGACTTGCAACCCTTTTGAAAGCTATAGGCGACACATGGCAGTGTCACCTGGCCATGTGTCACACACAGCTGAGACACACGCCCGTGTGGACAAAAATAGGTCATTTTACAAGCCATATTCCTCACCCAAGTTGGCATCCACCTACACTCAACATTGTGCATATAAACAAGCCATATTAAGGTATCCAAAACCTTAAACATGCAGTATATTCACATACAACCAATATGCCCTTAGGCACCTCAAATGACAATTATAAACATGTTTAACCATGTATTCAATATAACCAAGTGTTAAACTAAAATATATGCATAATTGCATCATTACGTAACATGTAGATCACTTTACCAAAACATACCAATTGATGTTAAGCATGCCCTTCAGTTTCTAACATAATTAGACATATATGTCTTATATAACAAGGTACCAATTTACAACTAATTCATCAACTCACAAAACACTTATACAAAGCGCACATATACTATCATTTTTATTTTCATCATTCAACCACCAATTAAGCCACACATCAACCAAATTATGGCCACATATATACATACCAAAATATACCAAAACACAAGCCAACTCAAATGGCTACCATCACAATAAAACATATAGGCCAATATTAACCAAATTAACCTATATATGCCATTATAACCAAAATTAAACTAACCAAAAGTACCAAAAGAGCCAATGGATAGTGTGTGTAACATCCTAAATTAATGGGCCTTTGCGGTTAATGTGCTGTGATGTTTATGTTATGTTTGATGTGCTAGTTAGGGTGTTTAAGGGGTCAAGAATGGGCTTAAGGTTGGGTCGAGGCCTTCATTGAATTTTCTATTTGGGCACTCTAGTGGAAAGCTTGATAAGATAGGGCTTAAAAGATGTCATCTGCGATTATAAGACACAGATGGGCTTGTGGCCCAGTGGCAAAGTGGCGCCACTTAGGGAGCAGGGAGGTGGCGTCAGCTGAGGAGGCTCAAGTTCGAGTCGCATAAAGCCCAATTATTTTAATTAAGATTTGTTAATTTTTGGCATCTAAATGGATAGAGAGGGATGAAAATAAGGCTTAAAAATAGGAAGATTTACTCAAATGGATAATGCTGATTACATGGCAGATAAAGGAAAGAAGAGGTGGTGTTATTTAAGCCTCTTTTGAAGGTGTAAGTAGGTAGAGATAAGGGAGAAAGAGTAGGAGTTATCTACTGATCAACAGTGGTGGCCGAATTTCCATCTCTTGGAGGGGGAGAAATCGGTTTTGTTATGCAATAGGGGTGCCGAAATTTCCCTTATTAGTTGATCAATTTTAAGTTATCAAAAGGGGCACTTTCAGTTTTTGAGAGGCAGTTGCCGAAATTTAGGTTAAGTAAGGGGGAATATCTTTTATTTTCGGCACTAGGGTTTTATTATTCCATTCTCTTCTTCAATTTCGGTATTTAGGTCTTTATTCTCCCAATCTCTTTTCTCATTATTCTACTAAACCCGAACTACCTCTAGTCTGCCGAAAACCCTTTTCTCTTTACTGTTTTGATTGTTTCTTTTCCTTCTATTCTACTCCTCTCTTCTCAACTGTTTCTTTATCAAAGAGCCAAAACCTTAATTTCAATTCCCTTCTCCATTCTGTGCCTATAAGCTGAATGTTCATTGTTCTTTCGGGATTTCTTTGTCGATCTCTTCACTAAAAGCCGAAATCTTCTAGGAGTTACCGAATTCTCTGTAAAGGTAGGTGCCGGTTTCATTTGATCTATTCTTTTTCTCTTTCGATTTTTAGAAGACAAAGCTGAAAGGCTAATGGATTGTTGGTTTCTTGTGTTTACGTGTTGGGCGACATTGGGAATCGAAGTAGATCGCCTAGATCTAAAAGCCAGAAATCGCTAGTCTATAAACTCTATCTCTTTTGGGATTTCAAGGTAAGGGGTTCTCTTTAGATTTTCGTTAGGTTTGTTTATCATAATCGTAATCTTAACCCTATGATATGGATTAACAACCACATGTTGTGATGGTAGCAACTGATAAGGTCTTGTGATGGAATCACATGTCGTTTAGTCGAAAGAGGGGATTGGATCTATAAACTCAATCCCTGAGTTTAAGAAACGAGCAGTGTCAGCAGTTCAGGCTTGGCCACCGAGTTGTGGAATGGCATCAGAATAAAATCTTAGACAGTTAGCAGTCGTATCAGCTTTCGATAGTGTCGACATAGAAGGTCTCATCTTGACTGTAATCAGATGTGTAGATCTCTAACACACTAATTTATCTGTACTATATATGTTATGGGCTAAAAGCCAGAAAAAGGTCAGATGGACGATGTCGTATTATTACTAAAAGGGGTAGGCAAGGGATGCCATGTACGTAATCATAGAAACTTCTCTATGTGTATCAATGTATGTGATAAACTGTAATCTTTTGGGTAGTATATTATTTTGCTTTTGATAAACTGTGATAAACTGAAATATCACTTATTTCAGCGAATACCTAAATAAGCAAACTGAATTTCCAAAAACCATCCAAGTGAAGTTTTTAACGTTAAACCCCGTCGTATACCAGATCTGGTCGTAGCATTTGGGCCGGGTTTAGGGTGTTACAATTTTGGTATCAAAGCCCGATTTCAAAACTCGGGCTGTGAAATGGGTCCAGTAGTAGTTTAGAAATCGGCAAAAATGCTTTGGGTTGAGATATGGCCTTCGAGTCTATCGGCACCCGATCCACGTGGATAAGTATTCTAACTCTTGATGTGATATGCATGTTGGGTTTGATGGGCTCTATGGACGTAGACTGGCATGTTAGGGTTAATGGACTTTAGGCCTAGTCTAAACAATTCTTTAAATTCATAAAACTTAATCTGACTAAACCTGTCTGTGAACAAGTCACTGGGTTAGGGTGTGGCAACAGGCGTACGCATGTCTAGGACTGGATTCAGGGAGAGCTTGGTATTTAAGCGGTCCTAGTGACCCACCTCCTCTTCGCTGGAATCCTACCTGGTGCGTAGTGACTGTTCACCTTAGCTACGAGGACTAGTTGCCGGGCCAAAATTTATAACTAAAACCCGGAAGGGACCAATCACCCTATTTCACAAAATTACTAAAATATTTCCTCTGGTTTCGTAAAATTTCCGAAATACTCTTGATTTGTGAAAATTTCCCAGAATTCCCTGGATTTGTAAAACTACCAAAATTCATGAAATTACCGAAACACCCCCGGTTGGCAAAATTACCCAAATACCCATGTTTTGCAAATGACCCGAAAACCCCTAGATTTACAAAAGTACCCAATTTACGAAATTATCAAAAATTTATAAAATTACCAAATTATCTCTATTTCGAAATATCACCAAGATACTCTATTTTGGGAAATTATGAAAATACCCCTGTAGGATAAAATTACGAAAATACATCTGGGTAGTGAGATGACGAAAATACCCTTATGTGATGAATGTGAGTTCATGGATGCTACTTGTATGTTGATGTATGATGGTTGAATGTATGTAGTTCCTAGAACTAGGAGATACAGACTTGAGACTGAAACCCGTAGATACAATTTTGAATTCGAAAGAACTACTCTTGAAAATCTCTATCCATAAGATTGTTCGTGGTTAATCAGTAAAAGAATTAATAATTCATAAAATTTCTAATCAGATAAATGCGAGTTGGTAGAATGAGTACAAGGGGTCGTGGACGTCCGCCGCGTGGTCGTGCTAGGGGTAGGATGGCTGTGTCAGAACCAGTAGGATCTGGCTATGAGTTTGGAAACGAGATGCCAGTTCCATCAGCTGCGGAGGTAGAATTTCAGGATCAGACGGCCGGAGATGATGCGGTATCTCAGGCGATGTTAAGGGTTTTAGATAGGGTTGCTGGGGCAGGCATGGGCACAGGAGCCCGAAAGTCTGTGTCGGAGCGGCTTAGAGCCAATGGGGGTAGAGATGTTTAGGGGAATTTCTGGTATAGCCCCAAGTACAACTGAGTATTGGTTGGAGGTGGTTGAGCGTATAATAGATGATCTGGATTTCACGGAAGAGGAAAAACTAAAAGGGGTGGTAACTCTCCTGCGGGATGAAGCTTATCAATGGTGGCTTACGGTTAAGGATGGTACGATGGCTGACCGTGTTACCTGGGATTTCTTCAAAATGGCATTTCAGAGTAAATACATTGGGACAAGTTATGTGGATGCGCAGCGTAGAGCATTTCTGAATCTAGTGTAAGGAAGTAGGTCAGTGGCTGTGTACGAAGCGGAATTCCTACGTCTTAGCCGTTATGCTCGAGAAATGATGGCCACAGACCATGAATGTTGTGTTTGATTTGAGGATGGTCTGAGGGATGATTTGCGTGTATTGATAGCTCCACAGCGGGAGAGGGAATTTGCTGTGCTTGTGGAAAAAGCTAAGATAGATGAGGAGGTTAAGCGGACAGAAAAATTGAATCGGGATAGAGATAGGGGTGGAAGTAAGAGAAATTTTGGATCATCAGGGCCAGCTGGGCATACTCAGAAAAGGCCTAGGTCATACGAGCCGAGACGGGATGAGAGACCTGCTGCTAATCAGACACAGAAGTATGCTCAATGTGGTAAATTCCACGTAGGTGAATGTTGGGCGGGCAGTGGGAAGTGCTTTAAGTGTGGATCTATAGACCACCAAGTTAGAAACTGTCTACAGCAACGGGACAGTAAAGGGCCCACAGGTCAAGGGAATACACAACCGGGAAGAGGTGGTCAGCGGCCACAGAGAGGGCGTGTCCAGCCAGAGGTGGTAACGGTTTCGGTTGGGGTCGTGGAGCACCAGGCCAAGGGGCAGGAAACACTGAGGCGAGACAGTCGGGGTTAGTCTATGCTGCCAGATGTCGAGAGGAGGCTAACGCACCGGATGTCATAACCAGTACGTTTTTAATTTTTGGTTTGCCTTACACTGCATTGATTGATATTGAGTCGACGCACTCCTATGTTGTTAGTAGGGTGTTTAGAACTTTAAGCGTAGATTCTGAGATTTCCTCTAGGGAGATGACTGTAGTAAGCCCTTTAAGAAAAACTGTAGTGGTGAACAAACTATATAAGGATGTACCCTAGAAGTTCAAGGGGTAGCTTTTCAGGCTGATCAGATGGAACTACCGTTTGGGGAGTTCGATTTGATCTTAGGAATGGATTAGTTAGTAAAGTATCAAGCAAATTTGGATTGTGCAGCTAAGCGTATGGTGTTAAAAACCCCCGAGGGTGGCGAAGTGTTGGTAATAGGGGAAAGGGGGAACTGCTTGTCAAATGTGGTGTCCGCCTTAAGGGCGAAAAGGATGGTGAGGAAAGGATGCGAGGAAACTTTAAAGTTTGTTCGGGCTCTGGAAGCCAAGGAACTAACTGTCGAAGACGTTAAGACGGTGAAGGAATTTCCTAATGTTTTCCCAGAAGAGCTTTCGGGATTACCCCCGGATCATGAAGTAGAGTTTGGAATTGATCTTCTTCCGGGGATAGCGCCAGTATCTATCGCTCCATCCAGAATGGCACCGAAGGAGTTGGTGGAGTTAAAGACACAAATACAGGAGTTGCAGGATAGAGGGTTTATTCGACCAAGTGTGTCGCTTTGGGGAGCACCGGTGTTATTCGTTAAGAAGAAGGATGGACCAATGCGTATGTGCATTGACTATCGTCAGTTGAATAAGTTGACCATTAAGAATAAATATCTGTTGCCAAGGATCGGTGACTTTATTTACAAATATCTAAAGGGTTTATTCACAAGAAGAAAAGATAGTTTACAAAAGGTGAAAACTAATATTTATTTCGGGAAAAAGATCGTTTTTACAAAAGCGAAAACTAAAAAATCATTCGGGAAAAAGATACCTTTCAAGGCTTACAAGAATGCCTAAAATTCTAAACTAGAATCTAATTACATTTGAAGTCTGAAATAATTGTTCGGATAAGAATTAAAGAATAAACTCTAACTTAATTACAATTGAGTTCTGAATAGTATCCCGATAAGGACACATTAATTGTCCGCTTCTTGGTGGCTTCCAAGTAGCTTCCTTTAATTAGTGGATGCTATGTTGGCTTTTTCCACGTAGCTTCCTCTAACATTATCTTGATAAGGACGCTTTTGGTTGTTTCCACGTAGCTTCCTTGAATAGTGTCTTGATAAGGATGCTTTTGGTTTTTTCCACGTAGCTTCCTTGAATAGTGGTTGCCATCATGGTTGCTTCCAGGTGGCTTCCTTTTTTGGCAATATCTGCTGCTTGCATCATTGCTCGTGTCATCTTTTATGTAGCATTGATGGTTGATTACCTCATTGCTTACATCATTTGGATGCTGACGGGTTGTCATCCTCCAATTCGTCTTCATCCTTCTTGGATGTTTCTCAGATTCATTTCCTCGATCTCGTCAAGGTGTAATGATTCCGGTGAAGGGACTGGTGTGTTCCAGCGTTCCCATACTTCTCTGATTTCCGCTGCTAACGGATAATCTTCGATCTCCATTTCTGCTATTTTTGTTAATAATGAAATGGCTTCTTCATTTCTATTCCTTCCGACCTGAGGGTTTGCAGTGTCGTAGGCTAGAATTCTTCTTCCATCAGTCCAGAACTCGTAACTGTTTTGTTGGAGTAGGAACTGAGCTTCTTCCATTAAATCAATTCCGGCTTGGATTTGATAATGGGGAAAATTCTTATAACACTCGTCAATGATTTTTGACAAATGTTCTTGATCTTCCTGGGCTGCCAAGAGGGATCTTCCTCCAAGCATTTTATGAATAATC
Organism: Gossypium bickii; assembly: GCA_025503065.1. Lineage (NCBI taxonomy): Eukaryota > Viridiplantae > Streptophyta > Magnoliopsida > Malvales > Malvaceae > Gossypium > Gossypium bickii. The sequence continues at coordinate 56,042,000 of CP106714.1, read as the reverse complement.
CATATTTGATATGGCTGATGAAATTTTTCTTCTTCAAAGAATACCAATGAGATCGCTTTATCTCAATATAGGAATAATAGACAAAATTGTCTATGTTTATAAAATTTGATAGCCGGATTTGACTATCATTGGAAAATCTTTTAATAAATCAAAAGAGATTTTGGATCGTTATTTCTTTAACAAATCCCATTCAATACTTGTTATATCGAACGGCTCATGATTTAAACGAAATTTGATAGTAGGAATTTTTTCTCCTATATTATTTATAAAAACATAAGCTTGCTGAAAAATATTTAGAAAAAGTTTCCAAAAATAGAGCTTGTTGTTTGCAAATGGCTCCTTTTATTTTTGAAAATATTTCTGAAAGGTAAAATTTGTCTACATTTGTTATATAGACATTTTCTAAACATCTTATTAATAATAGGAGTGTTTCTCCTTTATCAATAAAATATTGAAATGTATCAAGAAGATTGTTTATCTCTTTAATATCCATGTAATCGATTAGGATTTCATCCCAATCTCTCGTATAAAATACTATTTAATAATAATTCTTCGATTTATTTTCTTTAGTTGTTTTTTCAACTAAGAATTACGAGAATTGGGTAAGAGCTTTTCTGAAACTAGCTCTTTGTTCCAAAATATGGTTTTTCCATATTCTGTCAATGAAATGGTAATATTCTGAGGGTAAGCTTGGATTATAAAAATCCTTTAGATTCGAGAACTCGAGGTTTGTTGTTTTTTCAACAAATCTTACAGTATATTTGAGAATTTCTAATCGGTATAAGGCTTTTGAGAAAATTGTGAATAATTCACCGGTGTTGGTGATTGTGATCCAATTGGTTGGTTTACCATTGGATATGGTAAATAATATCCTTGGTTAGGATAAAATTGTACTGTGTAGGTGCAACCATAAATCCTTGTTTAAGGATTACCTTTGGAGGGTGCAGCAATAAATCCTTGTTTAGGACTCATTGGTGATTTTCCCTTGTTGGGTTTTTTATGGACAGTTCTCCATCCATCATTTTCTATTAGAGGTTGTTTACCTCTATCCATAAGGCCTGCTAAGAAATCAACAAACATTAGTAAAATCATGTTTATAATTTACTAATGGTATTTCTATAGAAGTATTTTCTATAGATAATATAACTGATTTCTTATTAACAATAAAAGGTAAATATTGATTTATAAAATTATTACCTAATAATATGTCTCCATACATATCAGGTAAACATAATAATTTTGGAATTATAAATCTAACATTGTTTATGTAGATTGGAATATTTTTGGCTTTATAGTAAATAGTAGTTTTGCTACCATTTATTCCACTAATATTTATTATCTTTTTTACAGGTTTCCAGTATTCTTCTGGAATGGCATTTCTTTTGCAACTACTTGTTGTAGCTCCTGTATCTAATAGTGCATGTAAAGAATATTTTTATACTCTCTATCATTTAATGTAATTTCAATGTATTTATTGAAATTTATTATATTTTCTATCGAATAATGTATGTCTTCCATTCTAGTGTTTCTAGAAATAGAATTTCTACTTGGTGTAGTAGGAAAAATAGGAATATGAATTGTTTTCATACCTATTGGTGTAGAAGTACTTATATTATCTTCTTCTTCCTCTGGTTGAGAATTAGAAGGTAATACTAATTTATCATCTGTATCAGTTATCAGATTGTTTTTAAAATATAACTTATCACCAGATGACACGTATTCAATAGTACTTACTGGTTTAGAAGTACTAGCATTATTAGTTTTATCAATTATCCAGTCTTTTAGAATTGATAAATCTTTTAAATGCAGTAGTTTTGGTTGAATTTCCGTAGTAAATTTATTGGGCTCAAAGAGCTCAATAATTTTATTATTAATTTCTTTTATTTCAACCACTGCCGTATTAGTATATTCATTAATAGCAGTCCAACTTATTGCTAGATCTTCTGCTAAATCACTTATATCAGAATTTTTTGTCTGAATTCTAAGGCATAGACACTCTTCTATTAGAGGGTCTGTTATGGAAATAAAGCAATTTGGTTTTACCTTAAATCCTATAACACCTGTGTGTAGATTAGATTGAATTCCTCCAATAAGTGCTTTTATTGGATTTCAAATCTTTTATCTAATAATACTGCTAAAATAGGAACATCATGACCTCTTCTAAATAAAGCTCTGGTTGTTATCATAATGACTCCTAAATGTATATATCTAACTTCAAGATAGTTTTTTCTAATCCTTTTTATTTTTTCTTTAGTAAATAAGGGGATTTCTGTTAATCCACCTTTAGTATCTTTAGCGACTGTGTTACCGCTAATCTTTTCTATGTGTCTTTTTTACCATATTTTAAACTTAGATATTTTATATATTTCTTCTTTAGAAATATGATTTTTATTAATCTTTTCTATTATATCATTAGAAAAGTCTATTTCTTTTCCGATTATATTTCCTAATTTAATATCCTGTTGTTCAGAATTAGGAATTTCTTCTAGCTTGTTATTAGAACTATTTCCCATCATAAAGATATATTCATCAGAATCTGTATTAGACTCTGTCTCTGATATTATTTCATATAGTATTTCAGTAGGATTTGTTTCCTCACTAAAACAAATTTCTAGATTTTGTTCTTCAAGATTTTTGATTATTTTATTATTGGAATAATAAACTGATTTAAGTTCTATTAGGAATTTGTTTTCCCAATATTTCTTTGGTTTATATCTACCATAAGGATCTTGTTTATCAATTTCCCTAGGTTTTGGTATTTCATACTCATATGGATCTGGAGGTTCCGTATCCATAGGTTCTATATTTTTTACCTTATTACCTAATGTTGTGTTTTCAACTTTTTTATTTCTATTTCTCAGATTATCTTTTTGAAGATCTGAGTTTATTTTCTTCTTACCATAAGATTTACTCTTATTTCTTTCCCATGGTTTTGGGGCTACATAATCATATGGATCCGGGGGTTCCGTTTCCATAGGATCTTCAGGAATCTCTATGTTTTCTTCTGTTGAAGTGTCTTCTTCATCAGAATTTTTACTAGTTACATTAATAACTATTCCTGAATTATCATCACTAATATTATTATTATCATTATCTTCTATCTCTAAATTATAACTATTATTATTATCATAAATATTATTAGAACTGTCACCACTTTCGTTAGTGTCATATTCTAACATATAATGATAATTATATTTATTAAAAAGTTCTTTATGTTCTTCATAAAGATCTTCTATTAATTTTAAATACTCTACTCTCTCATAATTATCATTTGTTTTAGAAAATTGGTTTTTCCAATGTTCTATCAGATTTTTATAAGTTTCAAAGTCATATATTTGTGATTTTTCTGTTTTTTCAATTTTTTCTTTTGTTTTTTCATTTTTTATATAGTTAGTAGATTCATCAGAAGAATCATCTTCCGACAAAGCTAATATATAATTACTATTACCGTAATATAAAGGTCCTAAGTCCGATTCTATGTTATTATTATTAATAACTTTGATCTAATTTATTATTTACATCGGATAATAACTCTTTAGATTTGCTATTCAAATCTAAATCAGTTACTTCTCCCAAACTATCTACTTTTTCTTCTATTTTACTAACTTTAGTATATAATTTACCAAAATATACAGATGTCATATCTATTAAACTGTTGATACCCATACTAAGAACCGAAACATTATTTTCATTCTTAGAGTCTATATGCATAGTATGATTACAAGTTTTATCTTTATATAAACAATCCATATTTTCCATTATTATTATCCCTGGTACCTAAGACCTTCTGTGTCTTAACGTCCTCTCAACGTCAACAACGTCCCACTCGGACTCAACGGCTACGAAGACTAACGACAGACATATGGGTTTTGAGATAATAACAGCGAAATAAACAGATTTGCAGATAAAAAGATAGAAACTTACAATGATACCAAGATATTAGAACTCCAGAAATCGTTACTCTGGGGCTCCTCGAAAGGATATCTGATACCAGTTGCAGGGGGTAGGGAGGGATAGGCGAGTATGTGCAAGCGGAAGGGTTTCTAATATCTAAAGGGTTTATTCACAAGAAGAAAAGATAGTTTACAAAAGGTGAAAACTAATATTTATTTCGGGAAAAAGATCATTTTTACAAAAGAGAAAACTAAAAAATGATTCGGGAAAAAGATGCCTTTCAAGGCTTACAAAATGCCTATTTATAACTAAAATTCTAAACTAGAATCTAATTACATTTGAAGTCCGAAATAATTGTTCGGATAAGAATTAAAGAATAAACTCTAATTTAATTACAATTGAGTTCTGAATAGTATCCCGATAAGGACACATTAATTGTCCGCTTCTTGGTGGCTTCCAAGTAGCTTCCTTTAATTGGTGGATGCTATGTTGGCTTTTTCCACGTAGCTTCCTCTAACATTATCTTGATAAGGACGCTTTTGGTTGTTTCCACGTAGCTTCCTTTAATAGTGTCTTGATAAGGATGCTTTTGGTTTTTTCCACTTAGCTTCCTTGAATAGTGGTTGCCATCATGGTTGCTTCCAGGTGGCTTCCTTTTTTGGCAATATCTGCTGCTTGCATCATTGCTTGTGTCATCTTTTATGTAGCATTGATGGTTGATTACCTCATTGCTTACATCATTTGGATGCTGACGGGTTGTCATCTTCCAATTCGTCTTCATCCTTCTTGGATGTTTCTCAGATTCATTTCCTCGATCTCGTCAAGGTGTAATGATTCCGGTGAAGGGACTGGTGTGTTCCAGCGTTCCCATACTTCTCTGATTTCCGCTGCTAACGGATAATCTTCGATCTCCATTTCCGCTATTTTTGTTAATAATGAAATGGCTTCTTCATTTCTATTCCTTCCGACCTGAGGGTTTGCAGTGTCGTAGGCTAGAATTCTTCTTCCATCACCCGAACTCAGAATCGCTTTTGTTGGAGCAGAATCGAGCTTACGCCATTAAATCAATTCCGGCTTGGATTTGATAATGGGGAAAATTCTTATAACACTCGTCAATGATTTTTGACAAATGTTCTTGATCTTCCTGGGCTGCCAATAGGGATCTTCCTCCAAGCATTTTATGAATAATCCATATTTGATATGGCTGATGAAATTTTTCTTCTTCAGCAATACCAGTGAGACTGTTTATCTCAATATAGAAATAATAGACAAAATCGTCTATGTTTATAAAATTTGATAGCCGGGATTTGACTATCGCTGGAAAATCTTTTAATAAATCAAAAGAGAGATTTTGGACTGTTATTTCTTTAACAAATCCCCATTCAATACTTGTTATATTGAACGGCTCATGATTTAAACAAAATTTGATAGTAGGAATTTTTTTCTCCTATATCATTTATAAAAACATAAGCTTGCGAAAAATATTTAGACAAAGTTTCCAAAAATAGAGCTTGCTGTTTGCAAATGGCTCCTTTTATTTTTGAAAATATTTCTGAAGGTAAAATTTGTCTACATTTGTTATATAGACATTTTCTAAACATCTTATTAATATTAGGAGTGTTTCTGCCTTTATCAATAAAATATTGAAATGTATCAAGAAGATTGTTTATCTCCTTAATATCCATGTAATCGATTAGGATTTCATCCCAATCTCTGTATAAAATACTATTTAATAATAATTCTTCATTTTTATTTTCTTTAGTTGTTTTTTCAACTAAGAATTTCGAGAATTGGGTAAGAGCTTTTCTCTGAAACTAGCTCTTTGTTCCAAAATATGGTTTTTCCATATTCTGTCAATGAAGTTGTAATATTCTGGGGGTAAGCCTGGATTATAAAAATCCTTTAGATTCGAGAACTCAGAGGTTTGTTGTTTTTTCAACAAGTCTTCATATATTTGAGAATTTCTGGAATCGATATAAGGCTTTTGAGAAAATTGTGAATAATTCACCGTGTTGGTGATTGTGATCCAATTGGTTGGTTTACCATTGGATATGGTAAATAATATCCCTGGTTAGGATAAAATTGTACCTGTGTAGGTGCAGCCATAAATCCTTGTTTAGGAATTACTTTTGTAGGTGCAAAAGTAATAAATCCTTGTTTAGGACTCATTGGTGATTTTCCCTTGTTGGGTTTTTATGGACGAGTTCTCTCCATCCATCATTTTCTATTAGAGGTTGTTTACCTCTATCCATAAGGCCTGCTAAGAAAATCTGCAATCATATTGTTAGTGCCTTTAATATAGATAACATCAAAATTAAATTGGCACAATTCATTATACCATTTGATTCTTCGGGGAACAGTTTCTAAACTTTTATTAGTTAGAAATTGTTTTACCGCTTGATTATCAGTTTTTATTATAAAATGTTCAGGCGCTAAATATATCAGGAATTTTTTTATTCCTTTCTTTATTGCTAATAATTCTTTCTCATATATAGCATAATTTATTTCATTAGGCTTAAATTTTCCTGAATTATAACCGCAAATTAGTTCTTCATTACCAATTGTTTTTGCTTTTAAAACACATCCCCAATTTTTTTCGGAGGCATCTGTTTCAAGAATTAATTTATCACCTTGTTTAGGTAAATATACTTTATGTAACAACCCAAACCCGGCCCAACCATTATGGCCGAATCTAGTTTGTTACAGGGGAAAATATTTTGAAATCTTTTAGAAACCGGTTAAGTTTTGAAAACCTTTCATTTTAGTGGTCTTGCTAAAACCATACTTAGTGTTTATTTGAATATTAATTAAGTCAAGTTACTACAAAATTCCAAATGTGCCCGATGGCACGATAAAACATTTTTCGTTTAAGGTTGGGAAAACATGTGCATTTGATCTAATATTAATAAAATAGTTTAAACAAATTATCCAAAATACGTAAAGTAACAAGGTAAAGTATTAGGAGGCCTTATTACATCCGAAATAAAATTTAATCAACAGTAAAATAAAAATAACTAAAGTTTAAAATTCATTTAAATCAAGTCCACTGCATGGCCACCTCGAGTCCATCCGGCTCCTTATCCGCGATCTACGTGTCACCTGAAAAAAATGTAAAGGAGAAGGTGAGTCACCAAGACTCAGTATGTACCCTTCCCCCGGTTTAAGCAATTTCATACACACTTAATAACAATCAACATGCATAAGGTTATGCACCCAACCTAGCCAACCAAACGCCTCTGTCTACCCCGTTGTGGTACCAAATCGCTGGTGGTGCCAAACCACTGGTGACGTATAGTCACAGATATGATGCCAAATCACTGGAGGTGCCAAACCTCTGGTGTCCGCAGACACAAATCGGTTGATGGGGCCAACCCATCGTGTGATACCAAATCACTGGCGTCAATCCCGTATTATCATCTGTGGGGCCAACCCACTATGGTGCTAAGCCACTGAGACGAGACGCTATGAGGTGCCAAACCTCTGGAGGTACCAAACCTCTGGTGACCGTAGTCGACTGTCAGAGAATGGCCTAGATCGCTTGTTCCACAAATCCCGGGAATCCTATAATCAATCGGTTTCACAAGAGTGTTAACATCTTTTGATTACAAATACTAAAATCGGCACTTACCCTTTGTATAGATCGAGAGGGACACAAGAGAAAATATTAAAACATTCGGCTAATGCCTTTTACCTACTGAAATTGATTGCAAGGAAAGTCCCGAAGAATCTTGTACCACCTTTAGTGTTCGGCAAAATTGCTTCCAAAGAGGAGAAGGGAATTTCGGCACTCTAGTGAGGTATATTCGGCTTTTATGAAGGAAGAATAATGGAAAGAAAGAGGGTGATGAGATTTTCGGCTTGAAAAGGGTTTGAGAGAGTGGAGAAAATAAGAGAAGAACTAAGGAGGAGGGTTTAGGGATTTCTGCAATTAGCACGATGATGACAAAAAGAAAAGTAAGGTGCCAAGTTGATGCCTTTATAGGCATTCGGCACCCCCCTTCAAACTTGCCGTCCACTCCTTCCAAAGGAGTTCAAATTTCGGCTAAACTCCTCTGGGCCAATAGTTTAAACCAATTCAAATTATTTTGAACACTCAAATGCCCCCCTTTTTCTCCTTGCTAACCTCTTTAGATTATTCACATAATATCTATTAAAACTTAATAATATCCTTGATAATATCCATCATCCTTTTTATCTAAAATAATAAAAAGAAATGAGATAATCTCCCCCCTTAATGCCGTCCCATTTAAAGAGGAAAAAGAAAGATTTTTGCGACTCGAACCAAGGCCCCCTTGCTCCCCTTGTGGCGTCATCTATAGCTCTTAAGTGGCCTCCCTTTTTCCACTTTTCCAAGGCCCATTTTTGTGTCAAATTATCCCTCATTTATTCTTATAACCCACTCTTGCTAAGGCTCCCTGCCTTTAAAGTGCAAAAATGAAATTTTCTACTAAACCGAGCCTACTCAAGACCCTTAATTAAGCTTTATTGTTCCATAAATAATATCACAGCAGTTCAAACATAGGAAATATAATTTAAATTCCAAATAGCCCCATTTTTAGGATGTTACAGTTCTACCCCCTTAAAATAATTTCGTCCTCGAAATTACCTGATCAGAAGAGGTGAGGGTATTGCTGCCGCATCACATCCTCGGGTTCCCACGTAGCTTCCTCCATACCATGGTTCCGCCATAGCACTTTCACTAAGGGCACTGACTTCCTACGCAGAACCTTGACATCTCGATCCACAATCAAATCGGTTCCTCCTCGAAAGATAAATCGGATTGACCTCGATCTCACCCATTGGCACAACGTGCGATGGATCTCGACCGATATCGCCAAGCATCGATACATGGAAGACGCCATGTATCCGACTTAACTCACTCGCTGCGCTTCGGTGATAAGATACCGGTCCCACTCGCTTCAATACTGTGTATGGGCCAATGAACCTTGGGCTTAGCTTCCCTTTTCGCCCAAACCTAAACACCTTTTTCCAAGGCGACACCTTCAGAAAGACTTTGTCTCCTACATCATACTCCGTTTCCTTACGCTTGGATCGGCGATAAGACTTACATGCATGCGGCGCTTCTTTGAGATGAACCCGAATCACCTTAACCTTGTCCTCAGTTTTAGTAACCAATTCCGAACCCAAAACTTGTCGTTCTCCCAACTCCGTCCAACATGTAAGGGTACGGCATTTCCGTCCATATAGTGCTTCATATGGAGCCATCTGAATACTCGCTTGACAACTATTGTTATAAGCGAAATCCGCCAATGGTAGATACTCCTCCCAACTACCACTGAAGTCTAAAACACAACCCCTCAGCATATCCTCTAAGATCTGTATAACCCTTTCTGACTGCCCGTCTGACTGTAGGTGGAAAGCTATACTGAAATCCAATCGTGTACCCAAAGCCTGATGCAATGCTTTCCAGAACCTTGACGTGAATCTCGGATCCCTATCCGAGATAATTGACATTGGCACACCGTGCAATCTTACTATCTCAGCCACATACAACTTTGCTAGTCTCTGAAGAGGATAATCCATTCTTACCGGTATAAAATGAGCTGACTTCGTCAGACGATCTACAATCACCCAAACTGCGTCATTTTTGCTGGGCGTCAGGGGTAGCCCACTGACGAAATGCATAGTAATCCTTTCCCATTTCCATTGAGGGATCTTTACCGGTTGAAGTAGCCCTGATGGCAACTGGTGTTCAGCCTTAACTTGCTGACACGTCAGACACTTCCCCACAAACTCGGCTACCTCACGCTTCAACCTCGGCCACCAGAACTGTTTCCGTAGATCTCCATACATCTTGCTTCCTCCCGGATGCATAGCGTATGGGCTGCTATGTGCATCTTGGAGAATTCTCCGCCTCAATTCTGTATCCTTCGCATACAAGCTCGCCTTGAAAACATAGCATTCCATCCCTGAACAGCATCGTACCCTTCTAATCCACGATCCTGAACTTGTACCCTCTCTTAGCATTCAACCCCGTCTACTAATCGCTTTTCCTTAATCTGCCGACCCAAGTTGGCCTAACTTGAAGCTCGCCAAAAGGCTTCCATCGTCATACTGCACTCGCATTTGAGCAAACATCGCTCTTAAGTGCATCACGACCTTCCGGCTTAACGCGTCGTCGACCACCACGTTAGCCTTACCCGGATGATACTCGATTGAACAGTCGTAGTCCTTCAACAGTTCAATCCATCGGCGCTGCCTTAGGTTCAAGTCCTTCTGAGAAAAGAGATACCTTAGACTCTTGTGATCCGTGTAGACTACCGACTTCTCCCCATATAGGTAATGTCTCCATATCTTCAAGGTGAAGACAACTGCTGCTAGCTCTAAGTCGTGAGTTGGGTAGTTAACTTCATGCGGTCTTAACTGACGGGATGCATAGGCTACTACCTTCCCTTCTTGCATCAACACACATCCCAAACCAGTATGGGACGCGTCACAGTAAACTGTAAATAACTTCCCCGCCACAGGCTGTACCAAAATGGGAGCTTCCGTCAGAATCTTCCTTAGCTTATCAAAACTTTCTTGTTGCTTCTCCGACCATGCAAATGGAACACCTTTCCTTAGTAACTTAGTAAATGGCGCTGCAATAAGAGAAAATCCTTCCACAAATCTCCGATAATACCCCGCTAGACCCAAAAAGCTTCGAATTTCGGCCACTGACCTAAGCGGTTGCCAATCCAACACCGCTTCAATCTTGCGGGGATCCACTCTAATCCCTTCCGCTGACACCACGTGACCTAAGAAAGCCACCTCCTTAAGCCAAAATTCGCACTTACTTGAACTTGGCGTATAATTGCTTTTCCTCAATACTTGTAGAACTATACGTAAATGCTCATCATGCTCCTCCTTTGTCTTTGAATAAACCAATATGTCGTCTATAAACACTACGACAAATTGATCCAAAAAGCTGTTAAAATACCCTATTCATTAAATCCATGAACGCCAGCTGCGGTCGTTGGTCAATCCAAATGGCATTACCGGAACTCGTAATGCCCATACCTTGTTCGGAATGCCGTCTTGTGCATATCAACCTCCTTCACCTTAAGTTGATGATAGCCCGACCTAAGGTCTACCTTCGAGAATACTGAGGCACCCTTCAGTTGATCGAACAAGTCATCAATCCGAGGCAACGGATACTTGTTCTTGATCGTTAACTTGTTTATTTGACAGTAGTCGATACACATCCGCATCGAACCGTCCTTCTTCTTGACAAACAGCATAGGTGTTCCCCACGGAGATATACTGGGTCGGATAAACCCTCTATCCAAGCGCTCCTGAATTTGAGCCTTTAGCTCCACCAATTCCTTTGGTGCCATTCGGTACGGTGCTATAGACACAGGTGCCGTTCCGGGTAGTAAGTCAATACCGAATTCAACTTCTCGGTCTGGAGGCAGACCCGGAAGTTCTTCTGGGAACACATCAGCGAATTCCCCAACCGTTCAGACCTTCTCCACTTTTGACTCTTTAGCCTCCAAAGCACAAATGCGAACCAAATACTCCTTGCACCCTTTTATGACCATCTTCTCAGCCTTCAAGGCCGACACCACATTGGATAGGTAATTCCTTCTATTACCAAACATAGTCACTTCGTCACCCTCAGCCATCTTAAGAACCATGTGCTTAGCCGCGTAATCCAATCTCGCCTGATACTTAACCAACCAATCCATTCCAAGGATCAAATCGAACTCCCCAAACGGCAGTTCCATCAGATCAGCTACAAATACGACCCCTTGGAGTTCTAGGGGTACATCCCTATAAAGCTTGTTCACAACTACAGAATGGCCTAAAGGGCTAATTACGATCATCTCCTAGAAGCGGTTTGAGTCTAGGTTCATAGTCTCTACTACACTACTAGCAACGTATGAGTGCGTCGAACCCACATCAATTAATGCAACATAAGGAAGACCGAAAATTAAAAACGTACCGGTTATGACATCCGGTGCGTCACCCTCCTCGCGACGTCTCGCTGCATAAACCAAGCCAGGCTGCCTAGCCTCTGTGTTGCCTACACCCCTGCCCTGAATTCCATGACCTCGGTTAGGACCATTGCCGCCTCCACCGTTACCGCAACCTCTCTGTGGTCCCATATTTCTATTCTGAGTGCGGTTCTGCCCCTCTGACTGATTTTGAGCTCGCTTCCGGGGACAATCTCTCACACGGTGATCCAAAGACCCACATTCAAAACAACCCCTCTCACCGGTCCAACAACCTCCCCAATGGGATTTTCCACAGCGATTACACTGAGCCGGTCTCTGATTAGTAGTCGTGGGCCTTGCTGCCTGATTTGGCCCACTCTGCCTAGCCTTTTTGTGGACACTACCGCTTGACCCAGACGACCCGAAGCTTCTCTTCTGCTTAATCCTATCATAGTTTTGCCTCACAGATGCCTTGACACCCTCGGCTACCTTAGCCTTTTCTACTAGAGACGAAAACTCACGAACTCACATGGGGCAATCAAAGAACCTTAACTCATCTCTCAGCCCGTCCTCAAAGCGGACACAGCGCTCATGTTCCGTAGCCACGATGCCTCTAGCATATCTACTTAGCCTTAGGAATTCTGCCTCATACTCCGACACTGACTTAGTTCCTTGCACCAATCCCAGAAAAGCTTTCCTCTGCACGTCAGTGTAGCTAGTACCCACGTACTTCTTCTGAAAAGCAGTTTTGAAGTAATCCCATGTGAGATCATCTGCCGTGGCTCCATCTCGGACCGTGAGCCACCACTGATACGCTTCATCCTTCAGAAGCGACACTGCCCCTTTCAATTTCTCCTCATTAGGCAGATCAAGGTCGTCCATAATTCTTTCTGTAGATTCTAACCAGTACTCCGCTGCACTAGGTGCCACTCCCGACACACCCCGGAATACCTCAGCTCCGTTAGACCGAATTCACTCGGGAACAGATTTCTGAGCTCCCAGATTCCCACCGGCCCCAGCCACCAACTCCAGGACTCGCAACACAGCTTGCGATACTGCCTCACCCCCGGTCTGATCCTGATCCTCAACTCCAAAAGTTGGGGGTGGTGGTGGCGGTACTTCATTCTCAGAACCCTGACCCGACCTAACGGGTTCAGACACTGTCATTCTTCCCCTACCGCGTCCACGTCGGCCACGTTCTCTAGAACTCATTCTATCTACTGCGCTTTAATCTGATTAAGGAAATTTTATGGATTAGCATTTGTTCCACTTGGTTATCCACAAAGAAATTTTATTGAGAAAGTTTAATTTAAGGATTCTTTTGAGCAAACAAGATTTCAAGTCTTCTATCCTAGTTCACACAAAAGAGTACATCCATTCCCTAATACTTTCCCTACTTATTCACTCCTTGGACATTTCTGTCCGTTTCTATCCTAGGGGTATTTTCGTCATTTTCCTACAGGGGTATTTTCGTAATAAAATTCGAGGGAATTCAAAACTTTAATAAAGCAGGTCACTTTGAAGTTCCCACAACTGGAGGTTGTTTCTGAAAATTTGTAAAATTTAAAGATATAGCATCGTTCCGGAAACCAGGGGTATTTTGGTAATTTTGTCAATCAGGGGTAATGTTGTAATTTGTAAATCAGAGATGTTTTAACAGTTGTAAAACTCGGAGGGTTCCTTTTTGAAAGTTTTCCTTTTTAAGAGGTGATGTTTGTAAAGATTCAAAAACCAGGGTCATTTCGGTAATTTTTTTCAATTTGAGGGCGTTTTCGTAATTTTCCAAAACCAAAGTATTTTATTGATGATAATCAAAGTAGAGTTGTTGGATTTTGATAGAATAATTAGATTTTTGGGCAAAACCATTGAGTTGATATTTTATGAACCAAGGGCATTTTAGTAATTTTACCCCCTAAGGGCATTTCTGTAATTTTTTACAAATCAAGTTTTTCGGGGAAAACATAGTAAAAAAGGTTGTTCTCAAATTTGAAAGAGTAATTTAAAAGTTTTGAAAAACTAGGGTTTTGTTGTTTTCTTCTTTTTCAAAAACATGGCTAGTTCCCTTTCGGGTTTTAGTCGTTATGTTTAGCCTATGACCGAGCCTTCTTGGTCAGGGTGAACCAAAGCTACACACCAGGCAGGATTCGAGTGAAGAGGAGGTGAGTCACGCGGACTGCTTAAATACCAAGCTCCCACTGAACCTTTCTAGACATGCGCCTGCAGAGGTTGCCACACCACCGAGCCCTCTGCGAGTTGGGGTGAACAGAAGCTACGCACTGCAGTAGGATACTGCGAAGAGGTGGTGAGTCACTAGGATCGCTTAAATACCGTGCTCTCCCGGATCCATTCCTAGACATGCGTCATGGGTTTACCACACCCTAGCTCAAATGACTAAGCCATAGGTTGGTTTAGTTCATTAAGTCTTATGTTCTGTTTGTGTTTGAGTAGTCTAATCCTAGGGTTCAATATTCCTATAAGTCTATTCTACGTTCCATGCTTCCTACCCTTCTACAGAAGAAATAATTCACCAAGAGGTTTAGAAGTACTTACCTGGGCGGATCGGTGCCGGAGACTCGGTCCATGCTGTTCAAAACCCAAAAATTATTCCATAAGGCCTGCCAAAACATTTTTGGGCCTTGGGCCCCCACAGCTGAGCTTTGAACTGGGCTCTGATACCAATTTTGTAACAACCCAAACTCGGTCCAACCATTATGGCCAAATCTAGTTTGTTACAGGGGAAAATATTTTGAAATATTTTAGAAACCGGTTAAGTTTTGAAAACCTTTCATTTTAGTGGTCTTGCTAAAACCATACTTAGTGTTTATTTGAATATTAATTAAGTGAAGTTACTACAAAATTCCAAATGTGCCCGATGGCACGATAAAACATTTTTCGTTTAAGGTTGGGAAAACATGTGTATTTGATCTAATATTAATAAAATAGTTTAAACAAATTATCCAAAATACGTAAAGTAACAAGGTAAAGTATTAGGAGGCCTTATTACATCCGAAATAAAATTTAATCAACAGTAAAATAAAAATAACTAAAGTTTAAAATTCATTTAAATCAAGTCCACTGCATGGCCACCTCGAGTCCATCCGGCTCCTTATCCGCGATCTACGTGTTACCTAAAAAAAATGTAAAGGAGAAGGTGAGTCACCAAGACTAAGTATGTAACCCTTCCCCCGATTTAAGCAATTTCATACACACTTTATAACAATCAACATGCATAAGGTTATGCACCCAACCTAGCCAACCAAACGCCTCTGTCTACCCCGTTGTGGTATCAAACCACTGGTGGTGTCAAACCACTGGTGACGTATAATCACAGATGTGATGCCAAATCACTGTAGGTGCCAAACCTCTGGTGTCCGCAGACACAAATCGGTTGATGGGGCCAACCCATCGTGTGATACCAAATCACTGGCGTCAATCCCGTCTAATCATCTGTGGGGCCAACCCACTGTGGTGCTAAGCCACTGGGGCGAGACGCTATGAGGTGCCAAACCTCTGGAGGTACCAAACCTCTGGTGACCATAGTCACAGTGTGTTACCAAAACACTGGTGTCCATCAACACTAATAATACTGCCCCCTCCTCTCATCAACCCATATTAAACAGTCATAACAGAGTTCATACATTTACCACATGTATCAAGTAAACCATGCTTCCCAAAAGCATTATGATAATCTCATACAAACAGAGACTTACCGGGGTCCTCGCTTGTACCGTTAAGGTACTAAATCCGTATCTACATAAAACAGATTTACATACAATATGTGTTTAACACAGTTTTATTAATTGCTATAAGAGTGTATGTACACACCTGTCACCACGAGAAGTCTAAACCCCGAAAAGAGATGTCAGCCACCTAGATCTACTTGTCCCTATATTCGGCCAAATACATGGGTTAGAATCATGGCCTATTCGGCCAAACCAATACAATTGAAAAGGGTTCCCTGTGAACCCAAACCTTACCCGAATGTCTTAATGTACCTAATACCACACTCCAAGTGGTTTTGCTTCCCTGAAATCGGCAACCGTTAGTAGCCACTTAATAGCCTTTGGCTCTTAATCACTTAAAAGAATAATCCATTAACAATAGGCCCTTACCACCACTTACCAAAGTCGACTGTCAGAGAATGGCCTAGATCGCTTGTTCCACAAATCCCGGGAATCCTATAATCAATCGGTTTCACAAGAGTGTTAACATCTTTTGATTACAAATACTAAAATCGGCACTTACCCTTTGTATAGACCGAGAGGGACACAAGAGAAAATATTAAAACATTCGGCTAATGCCTTTTACCTACTGAAATCGATTGTAAGGAAAGTCCCGAAGAATCTTGTACCACCTTTAGTGTTCGGCAAAATTGCTTCCAAAGAGGAGAAGGGAATTTCGGTACTCTAGTGAGGTATATTCGGCTTTTATGAAGGAAGAATAATGGAAAGAAAGAGGGTGATGAGATTTTTGGCTTGAAAAGGGTTTGAGAGAGTGGATAAAATAAGAGAAGAACTAAGGAGGAGGGTTTAGGGATTTCGGCAATTAGCACAGATGAAAAAAAGAAAAGTAAGGTGCCAAGTTGATGCCTTTATAGGCATTCGGCACCCCCCTTCAAACTTACCGTCCACTCCTTCCAAAGGAGTTCAAATTTCGGCTAAACTCCTCTAGGCCAATAGTTTAAACCAATTCAAATTATTTTGAACACTCAAATGCCCCCCTTTTTCTCCTTGCAAACTTCTTTAGATTATTCACATAATATCTATTAAAACTTAATAATATCCTTGATAATATCCATCATCCTTTTTATCTAAAATAATAAAAAGAAATGAGATAATCTCCCCCCTTAATGCCGTCCCATTTAAAGAGGAAAAAGAAAGATTTTTGCGACTCGAACCAAGGCCCCCTTGCTCCCCTTGTGGCGTCATCTATAGCTCTTAAGTGGCCTCCCTTTTTCCACTTTTCCAAGGCCCATTTTTGTGTCAAATTATCCCTCATTTATTCTTATAACCCCCTCTTGCTAAGGCTCCCTGCCTTTAAAGTGCAAAAATGAAATTTTCTACTAAACCGAGCCTACTCAAGACCCTTAATTAAGCTTTATTGTTCCATAAATAATATCACAGCAGTTCAAACATAGGAAATATAATTTAAATTCCAAATAGCCCCATTTTTAGGATGTTACAGTTCTACCCCCCTTAAAATAATTTCGTCCTCGAAATTACCGGATCAGAAGAGGTGAGGGTATTGCTGCCGCATCACATCCTCGGGTTCCCACGTAGCTTCCTCCGTACCATGGTTCCGCCATAGCACTTTCACTAAGGGCACTGACTTCCTACGCAGAACCTTGACATCTCGATCCACAATCTGAACTGGTTCCTCCTCGAAAGATAAATCTGGATTGACCTCGATCTCAGCCATTGGCACAATGTGCGATGGATCTGACCAATATCGCCGAAGCATCGATACATGGAAGACGTCATGTATCTAACTTAACTCTGCCGGCAGTTCGAGCTGATAAGATACCGGTCCCACTCGCTTCAATACTGTGTATGGGCCAATGAACCTTGGGCTTAGCTTCCCTTTTCGCCCAAACCTAAACACCTTTTTCCAAGGCGACACCTTCAGAAAGACTTTGTCTCCTACATCATACTCCGTTTCCTTACGCTTCAGATCAGCATAAGACTTCTGTCTGTCTGACTCTTCTTTGAGACGAGCCCGAATCACCTTAACCTTGTCCTCAGTTTCAGTAACCAATTCCGGATCCAAAACTTGTCGTTCTCCCAACTCCGCCCAACATGTAGGGGTACGGCATTTCCGTCCATATAGTGCTTCATATGGAGCCATCTGAATACTCGCTTGATAACTATTGTTATAAGCGAATTCTGCCAATGGTAGATACTCCTTCCAACTACCACTGAAGTCCAAAACACAACCCTCAAAGATATCCTCTAAGATCTCAGTATAACCCTTTCTAATCGCCTGCCTCGATCAGTGGGTGGAAAGTCAGATCTTTGAAATCCAATCGTGTACCCAAAGCCTGATGCAATGCTTTCCAGAACCTTGATGTGAATCTCGGATCCCTATCCGAGATAATTGACATTAGCACACCGTGCAATCTTACTATCTCAGCCACATACAACTTGCTAGTCTCTCAAGAGGATAATCCATTCTTACCAAGATATAAAATGATGGTGACTTCGTCGATTTATCTACAATCACCCAAATGCGTCCTTTTTCTTTGGCGTCGGGGTAGCCAACCGACGAAATGCATAGTAATCCTTTCCCATTTCCATTGAGGGATCTTTACCGGTTCAAGTAGCCCTGATGGCAACTGGTGTTCATCCTTAACTTGCTGACACGTCAGACACTTCCCCACAAACTCGGTTACCTCACGCTTCAACCCCGGCCACCAGAACTATTTCCGTAGATCTCCATACATCTTGCTTCCTCCCGGATGCATAGCGTATGGGCTGCTATGTGCATCTTGGAGAATTCTCCGCCTCAATTCTGTATCCTTCGGTATACAAGCTCGCCCTTGAAAACATAGCATTCCATCCCTGACGCATCTGCACTTTCTAATCCACCATCCTGAACTTGTACCCTCTTAGCATTCAACCCTTCGTCTACTAACTGCTTTTCCTTAATCTGCTCGACCCAAGTTGGCCTAACTTGAAGCTCTGCCAAAAGGCTTCCATCGTCATACAGACTCAGACGAGCAAACATCGCTCTTAAGTCTGTCACGACCTTCCGGCTCAACGCGTCAGCCACCACGTTAGCCTTACCCGGATGATACTCGATTGAACAGTCGTAGTCCTTCAACAGTTCAATCCATCGGCGCTGCCTTAGGTTCAAGTCCTTCTGAGAAAAGAGATACCTTAGACTCTTGTGATCCGTGTAGACTACCGACTTCTCCCCATATAGGTAATGTCTCCATATATTCAAGGCGAAGACGACTGCTGCTAACTCCAAGTCGTGAGTTGGGTAGTTAACTTCATGCGGTCTTAACTGACGGGATGCATAGGCTACTACCTTCCCTTCCTGTATCAACACACATCCCAAACCAGTATGGGACGCGTCACAGTAAACTGTAAATAACTTCCCCACCACAGGCTGTACCAAAATCGGAGCTTCCGTCAGAATCTTCCTTAGCTTATCAAAACTTTCTTGTTGCTTCTCCGACCATGCAAATGGAACACCTTTCCTTAGTAACTTAGTAAATGGCGCTGCAATAAGAGAAAATCCTTCCACAAATCTCTGATAGTACCCCGCTAGACCCAAAAAGCTTCGAATTTCGGCCACTGACCTAAGCGGTTGCCAATCCAACACCGTTTCAATCTTGCGGGGATCCACTCTAATCCCTTCCGCTGACACCACGTGACCTAAGAAAGCCACCTCCTTAAGCCAAAATTCGCACTTACTGAACTTGGCGTATAATTGCTTTTCCCTCAATACTTGTAGAACTATACGTAAATGCCTGTCATGCTCCTCCTTTGTCTTTGAATAAACCAATATGTCGTCTATAAACACTACGACAAATTGATCCAAAAACTGTTAAAATACCCTATTCATTAAATCCATGAACGCTGCCGGTGCGTTGGTCAATCCAAATGGCATTACCAGGAACTCGTAATGCCCATACCTTGTTCGGAATGCCGTCTTGTGCACATCAACCTCCTTCACCTTAAGTTGATGATAGCCCGACCTAAGGTCTACCTTCGAGAATACTGAGGCACCCTTCAGTTGATCGAACAAGTCATCAATCCGAGGCAACGGATACTTGTTCTTGATTGTTAACTTGTTTATTTGACGGTAGTCGATACACATCCGCATCGAACCGTCCTTCTTCTTGACAAACAGCACAGGTGTTCCCCACGGAGATATACTGGGTCGGATAAACCCTCTATCCAAGAGCTCCTGAATTTGAGCCTTTAGCTCCACCAATTCCTTTGGTGCCATTCGGTACGGTGCTATAGACACAGGTGCCGTTTCGGGTAGCAAGTCAATACCGAATTCAACTTCCTGGTCCGGAGGCAGACCCGGAAGTTCTTCTGGGAACACATCAGTGAATTCTCCAACCGTTCAGACCTTCTCCACTTCTGACTCTTTAGCCTCCAAAGCACAAATGCGAACCAAATATGCCTCGCACCCTTTTATGACCATCTTCTTAGCCTTCAAGGCCGACACCACATTGGATAGGTAATTCCTTCTATTACCAAACATAGTCACTTCATCACCCTCAGCCATCTTAAGAATCATGTGCTTAGCCGCGCAATCCAATCTCGCCTGATACTTAACCAACCAATCCATTCCAAGGATCAAATCGAACTCCCCAAACGGCAGTTCCATCAGATCAGCTACAAATATGACCCCTTGGAGTTCTAGGGGTACATCCCTATAAAGCTTGTTCACAACTACAGAATGGCCTAAAGGGCTAATTACAGTCATCTCCCTAGAAGCAGTTTTAGAGTCTAGGTTCATAGTCTCTACTACACTACTAGCAACGTATGAGTGCGTCGAACCCACATCAATTAATGCAACATAAGGAAGACCGAAAATTAAAAACGTACCTGTTATAACATCCGGTGCGTCACCCTCCTCGCGACGTCTCACTGCATAAACCAAGCCAGGCTGCCTAGCCTCTGTGTTGCCTGCACCCCTGCCCTGAATTCCACGACCTCGGTTAGGACCATTGCCGCCTCCACCGTTACCGCGACCTCTCTCTGGTCCCACATTTCTATTCTCGAGCACGCAGTTACGCCTCGATGATTTTGAGCTCGCTTACGGGGACAATCCCTCACACGGTGATCCAAAGACCCACATTCAAAACAACCCCTCTCACCGGTCCAACAACCTCCCCAATGGGATTTTCCACAGCCCGATTACAGGCGAGTCTGCCTCGATTAGTAGTCGTGGGCCTTCTTTGCTGATTTGGCCCACTCTGCCTAGCCTTTTTGTGGACACTACCGCTTGACCCAGACGACCCGAAGCTTCTCTTCTGCTTAATCCTATCATAGTTTTGCCTCACAGATGCCTTGACACCCTCGGCTACCTTAGCCTTTTCTACTAGAGACGAAAACTCACGAACTCACGTGGGGCAATCAAGAACCTTAACTCATCTCTCACCACCCCTCAAAGCGGACCACGCTCTCATGTTCGTAGAGCACGATGCCTCTAGCATATCTACTTAGCCTTAGGAATTCCGCCTCATACTCCGACACTGACTTAGTTCCTTGTACCAATCCCAGAAAAGCTTTCCTCTGCGCGTCAGTGTAGCTAGTACCCACGTACTTTTTCTGAAAAGCAGTTTTGAAGTAATCCCACGTGAGATCATCTGCCGTGGCTCCATCTCGGACCGTGAGCCACCACTGATACGCTTCATCCTTCAGAAGCGACATTGCCCCTTTCAATTTCTCCTCATTAGACAGATCAAGGTCGTCCATAATTCTTTCTGTAGATTCTAACCAGTACTCCGCTGCACTAGGTGCCACTCCCGACACACCCCGGAATACCTCAGCTCCGTTAGACCGAATTCACTCGGGAACAGATTTCTGAGCTCCCAGATTCCCACCGGCCCCAGCCACCAACTCCAAGACTCACAACACAGCTTGCGATACTGCCTCACCCCCGGTCTGATCCTGATCCCCAGCTCCAAAAGTTGGGGGTGGTGGTGGCGGTACTTCATTCTCAGAACCCTGACCCGACCTAACGGGTTCAGACACTGTCATTCTTCCCCTATCGCGTCCACGTCGGCCACGTCCTCTAGAACTCATTCTATCTACTGCGCTTTAATCTGATTAAGGAAATTTTATGGATTAGCATTTGTTCCACTTGGTTATCCACGAAGAAATTTTATTGAGAAAGTTTAATTTAGGGATTCTTTCGAGCAAACAAGATTTCAAGTCTTCTATCCTAGTTCACACAAAAGAGTACATCCATTCCCTAATACTTTCCCTACTTATTCACTCCTTGGACATTTCTGTCCGTTTCTATCCCAAGGGTATTTTCGTCATTTTCCTACAGGGGTATTTTCGTAATAAAATTCGAGGGAATTCAAAACTTTAATAAAGCAGGTCACTTTGAAGTTCCCACAACTGGAGGTTGTTTCTAAAAATTTGTAAAATTTAAAGATATGGCATCGTTCCGGAAACCAGGGGTATTTTGGTAATTTTGCCAATCAGGGGTAATGTTGTAATTTGTAAATCAGAGATGTTTTAACAGTTGCAAAACTCGGAGGGTTCCTTTTTGAAAGTTTTCCTTTTTAAGAGGTGGTATTTGTAAAGATTCAAAAACCAGGGTCATTTCGGTAATTTTTTTTAATTTGAGGGCGTTTTCGTAATTTTCCAAAACCAAAGTATTTTATTGATGATAATCAAAGTAGAGTTGTTGGATTTTGATAGAATAATTAGATTTTTGGGCAAAACCATTGAGTTGATATTTTATGAACCAAGGGCATTTTTATAATTTTACCCCCTAAGGGCATTTCTGTAATTTTTTACAAATCAAGTTTTTCGGGGAAAACATAGTAAAAAAGGTTGTTCTCAAATTTGAAAGAGTAATTTAAAAGTTTTGAAAAATTAGGGTTTTGTTGTTTTCTTTTTTTTCAAAAACATGGCTAGTTCCCTTTCGAGTTTTAGTCGTTATGTTTAGCCTATGACCGAGCCTTCTTGGTCAGGGTGAACCAAAGCTACGCACCAGGCAGGATTCGAGTGAAGAGGAGGTGAGTTACGCGGACTACTTAAATACCAAGCTCCCACTGAACCTTTCTAGACATGCGCACAGAGGGTTGCCACACCACCGAGCCCTCCGAGTTGGGGTGAATGTAAGCTACGCACTGTAGGATACTGCGAAGAGGTGGTGAGTCACTAGGATCGCTTAAATACCGTGCTCTCCCGATCCATTCCTGACATGCGTCAGGGGTTACACACCCTAGCTCGGTGACTAAGTCATAGGGTGGTTTAGTTCATTAAGTCTTATGTTACATTTTGTGTTTGAGTAGTCTAATCCTGTGGTTCAATATTCCTATAAGTCTATTCTACGTTCCATGCTTCCTACCCTTCTACTGAAGAAATAATTCACCAAGAGGTTTAGAAGTACTTACAGGCGGATCGGTCTGGGAGACTCGGGCCATGCTGCTTCAAAACCCAAAAATTATTCCATAAGGCTCACTAAAACATTTTTGGGCCTTGGGCCCCACACAAGAGCTTTGAACTGGCTCGATACCAATTTTGTAACAACTCAAACCCGCCTAACCATTATGGCGAATCTAGTTTGTTCTGAGGGAAAATATTTTGAAATATTTTAGAAACCGGTTAAGTTTTGAAAACCTTTCATTTTAGTGGTCTTGCTAAAACCATACTTAGTGTTTATTTGAATATTAATTAAGTGAAGTTACTACAAAATTCCAAATGTGCCCGATGGCACGATAAAACATTTTTCGTTTAAGGTTGGGAAAACATGTGTATTTGATCTAATATTAATAAAATAGTTTAAACAAATTATCCAAAATACGTAAAGTAACAAGGTAAAGTATTAGGAGGCCTTATTACATCCAAAATAAATTTAATCAACAGTAAAAATAAAAATAACTAAAGCTTAAAATTCATTTAAATCAAGTCCATTTGCATGGCCACCTCGAGTCCATCCGGCTCCTTATCCGCGATCTACGTGTTACCTAAAAAAATGTAAAGGAGAAGGTGAGTCACCAAGACTCGATGATGTAACCCTTCCCCGTTTCAAAGCAATTTCATACACACTTTATAACAATCAACATGCATAAGGTTATGCACCCAACCTAGCCAACCAAACGCCTCTGTCTACCCCGTTGTGGTACCAAACCACTGGTGGTGCCAAACCACTGGTGACGTATAGTCACAGATGTGATGCCAAATCACTGGAGGTGCCAAACCTCTGGTGTCCGCAGACACAAATCGGTTGATGGGGCCAACCCATCGTGTGATACCAAATCACTGGCGTCAATCCCGTATTATCATCTGTGGGGCCAACCCACTGTGGTGCTAAGCCACTGGGACGAGACGCTATGAGGTGCCAAACCTCTGGAGGTACCAAACCTCTGGTGACCGTAGTCACAGTGTGTTACCAAAACACTGGTGTCCATCGACACTAATAATACTGCCCCCTCCTCTCATCAACCCATATTAAACAGTCATAACAGAGTTCATACATTTATCACATGTATCAAGTAAACCATGCTTCCCAAAAGCATTATGATAATCTCATACAAACAGAGACTTACAGGGGTCCTCGCATGCACATTAAGGTACTAAATCCGTATCTACATAAAAAACAGATTTACATATAATATGTGTTTAACACAGTTTTATTAATTACTATAAGTGTGTATGTATACACCTGTCACCACGAGAAGTTTAAACCCCGAAAAGAGATGTCAGCCACCTAGATCTACTTGTCCCTATATTCGGCCAAATACATGGGTTAGAATCATGGCCTATTCGGCCAAACCAATACAATTGAAAAGGGTTCCCTGTGAACCCAAAACCTTACCCGAATGTCTTAAAGTACCTGATACCACACTCCAAGTGGTTTTGCTTCCCTGAAATCGGCAACCGTTAGTAGCCACTTAATAGCCTTTGGCTCTTAATCACTTAAAAGAATAATCCATTAACAATAGGCCCTTACCACCACTTACCAAAGTCGACTGTCAGAGAATGGCCTAGATCGCTTGTTCCACAAATCTCGGGAATCCTATAATCAATCGGTTTCACAAGAGTGTTAACATCTTTTGATTACAAATACTAAAATCGGCACTTACCCTTTGTATAGATCGAGAGGGACACAAGAGAAAATATTAAAACATTTGGCTAATGCCTTTTACCTACTGAAATCGATTGTAAGGAAAGTCCCGAAGAATCTTGTACCACCTTTAGTGTTCGGCAAAATTGCTTCCAAAGAGGAGAAGGGAATTTCGGTACTCTAGTGAGGTATATTCGGCTTTTATGAAGGAAGAATAATGGAAAGAAAGAGGGTGATGAGATTTTCGGCTTGAAAAGGGTTTGAGAGAGTAGAGAAAATAAGAGAAGAACTAAGGAGGAGGGTTTAGGGATTTCGGCAATTAGCACAGATGACAAAAAAGAAAAGTAAGGTGCCAAGTTGATGCCTTTATAAGCATTCGGCACCCCCCTTCAAACTTGCCGTCCACTCCTTCCAAAGGAGTTCAAATTTCGGCTAAACTCCTCTAGGCCAATAGTTTAAACCAATTCAAATTATTTTGAACACTCAAATGCCCCCCTTTTTCTCCTTGCCAACCTCTTTAGATTATTCACATAATATCTATTAAAACTTAATAATATCCTTGATAATATCCATCATCCTTTTTATCTAAAATAATAAAAAGAAATGAGATAATCTCCCCCCTTAATGCCGTCCCATTTAAAGAGGAAAAAGAAAGAATTTTGCGACTCGAACTAAGGCCCCCTTGCTCCCCTTGTGGCGTCATCTATAGCTCTTAAGTGGCCTCCCTTTTTCGACTTTTCCAAGGCCCATTTTTGTGTCAAATTATCCCTCATTTATTCTTATAACCCCCTCTTGCTAAGGCTCCCTGCCTTTAAAGTGCAAAAATGAAATTTTCTACTAAACCGAGCCTACTCAAGACCCTTAATTAAGCTTTATTGTTCCATAAATAATATCACAGCAGTTCAAACATAGGAAATATAATTTAAATTCCAAATAGCCCCATTTTTAGGATGTTACAGTTCTACCCCCTTAAAATAATTTCGTCCTCGAAATTACCTGATCAGAAGAGGTGAGGGTATTGCTGCCGCATCACATCCTCGGGTTCCCACGTAGCTTCCTCCGTACCATGGTTCCGCCATAGCACTTTCACTAAGGGCACCGACTTCCTAAGCGCGAACCTTGACATCTCGATCCACAATCTGAATGGTTCCTCCTCGAAAGATAAATCTGGATTGACCTCGATCTCGACCATTGGCACACAACGTCGATGGATCGGCGACCGATATCGCCGAAGCATTGATACATGGAAGACGTCATGTATCGACTTAACTCTGCGGCGATTCGGTGATAAGATACCGGTCCCACTCGCTTCAATACTGTGTATGGGCCAATGAAACTTGGGTTTAGCTTCCCTTTTCGCCCAAACCTAAACACCTTTTTCCAAGGCGACACCTTCAGAAAGACTTTGTCTCCTACATCATACTCGTTTCCTTACGCTCGGATCGACATATAAGACTTCATCTGTCTCGGCGCTTTTGAGACGAGCGAGCGAATCACCTTAACCTTGTCCTCAGTTTCAGTAACCAATTCCGGACCCAAAACTTGTCGTTCTCCCAACTCCATCCAACATGTAGGGGTACGGCATTTCCGTCCATATAGTGCTTCATATGGAGCCATCTGAATACTCGCTTGATAACTATTGTTATAAGCGAATTCCGCCAATGGTAGATACTCCTCCCAACTACCACTGAAGTCCAAAACACAACCCCTCAGCATATCCTCTAAGATCTCAGATAACCCTTTCTACATTGCCTGTCCATTGATGGGTGGAAAGTCAGATCAAATCCTATCGTGTACCCAAAGCCTAATGCAATGCTTTCCAGAACCTTGACGTGAATCTCGGATCCCTATCCGAGATAATTGACATTGGCACACCGTGCAATCTTACTATCTCAGCCACATACAACTTTGCTAGTCTCTGAAGAGGATAATCCATTCTTACCGGTATAAAATGAGCTGACTTCGTCAGATGATCTACAATCCCAGAAAAGCTTTCCTCTGCGCGTCAGTGTAGCTAGTTCAGTTCGAGTTCAGATCATTTCGTATCAGAACTTTACTCATATTACTCGGAATATCAAGATCACGATTAGTACACTCAAGGTGTATAAGTCTATAATCAAGGATATACATACTCATCAAATAAATTCCATGTATAGTATCATCATTTCATATTTCCATATATCAATTATCACGTATTGTCATTTTCATGAATTTCATGCTGATATGTATAATAACTCATTTCTTATTCATATATTCTCATGTCAAGAACTTTTACTCGTTGAATTTATCTGAAATATTGATGGATACACGGGTAGTACACCCGTGGTGTACAAATTAGGATTCATCAATTTGAATTCAATGATACCCATAAGGTACTATTTCAGGGAGTACGCTTTCGAGCCACACATGTATACACCAGGATTACCAGTCCAGGCTAAATCCTTTTTATGACATATGCTCTAAGGAGCTTGATTTGGATTACCCGTTCAGGCTAAATCCAATCCATAACATATGCTCGAGAGGACTTATATCAGGATTACCTGTCCGGGCTAAATCCTTTCTATAATGAGGTCAATAGGATTTCTCGTTCAAGCTAAATCTTGTCAGCAACAAATGCAGGACCTCATTCATTTCGGGAAATCACATATCCATCGATTTTCCATTTTATTCAACAGGGATTTAAAAATTTTTCTCAAGCATTATCAGCATGTGGTTATTTTATACATCCACAACATTCATAAAATTCAAATAAACACATCCCACATTCATTTCAAGCATATAAGTAACATTTTTATCGTTTATACTTTATCAGGAATTATCATTAATTTAAACATTTTCATTTATCGGGCTTGATCGGATATGTAATAATTTCACATATTTATGAAATTTATACAATTTACATAAACACAATCAATGCAAGCATGTAAATAAACACAATTTAGTTACACGAACTTACCTCGACAATGTTCGTGTAAGTAAAATCTACTAATCTGACATTTTCCTCTTTCTTCGTTCTAACTCCGAATTTTGTCTATCCGAACCTATAGAGTAAATTTAAGATCAATTTATCATATTTCTTATTCAAGTGGACTCAATTTTCATCCTAGGCAAAATTACCATTTTGCCCCTAACTTTTCTATAAATTTCCATTTCGTCCGTAGGCTCGGAAAATGAATCTAGTGCAATTTACTCTCTATTTCAAGCCTAACCAAAATCCCATTACAAAATTTACAGCACATGTATTCATAAAAATTTAGAATTTTTCATCAAATTTCACAACTTTACATTTTAGTCTTTAAATCATATTTTCCTCAAAAATCACTTTGTAAAAGTTGTTTATCTATCAACAACCTTTCATTTTCAACCATAAATTTCTAATTTTCAGCATATTCATCTATTAACCAAATTTCATACCTTGATAACTTTTCAAATTAATCCCCCAATTAGATAGATTAAGCTATCCCGGTTTCAAAAATATCAAAATTACTAAAAACGAGGCTTGATTACTTACCCAAATAAGTTTGATAAATCTTCTTCCTCTCTCCTAGGGTTTCCATGGAAATATTTGGGGAAGATGATATGAAATTGTTTTCTTTTTCATTTAAATTGTCATTTAATAACTTTTCATCTTTCCAATTTAGTCCTTAGCCTTTTTTTATTTTTCCATGGATGAGTCATACCAAAATATCTACATATTTCTCTTTAATGGTCTAATTACCATATAAGGACCTCTATTTTTGAATTCGATAGCTATTTAATCCTTATAGCTACTAGAATTCAACTTTTTCATTTTATGCGATTTAGCCCTTCCCGTAATTAAACACATAATCGGTAAAATTTTCGTATCAAAATTTTCACATGACTTTTCTAACATAATACGGTCCATATAATAAATAAAAATAAATTTTGTTTTCAGCTCAGATTTGTGGTCCAGAAACCACTGTTCCGATTTCACTGAAATTGGGCTATTATATCAATGCTCACATGAGAATGGTAGTAGATGCTTCTGCTAATGGAGCTCTACTTTCTAAGTCTTATAATGAGACTTACAAAATTATTGAAAGGATTGCCAGCAACAATTATCACTGGCCAATCAATCGAGTAGCATCAGGAAGATGAGTCGTTGGAGTACATGAAGTGGATACTCTCACTTTACTAGCATCTCAGGTATCTTCGATTTCCTCAATGCTTAAAATTTTTACCATTAATGAGTTTAATAATTTTGAAGTACAACCACCCAATCTGTAACACCCAAAACTCGGCCTAGACGTTATGGCCAAACCTGGCGAAGTCACATAATAGTGCTTTAGAAAACGTAATTACAATAATGCCATTTTCGATATCTTAGGTTACCATAAAAAACATGTCGTTTATTCATTCATTAACCATTTTTAAAATATTATATGTTGCAGAAGCTTTTAAAATAATTTGTGAATTCATGTGTATTTGATAAAACATCTGTTTATTTTGAAAACTCACGTCTTATCCTACTGCTAGCAGTTATAAAACAAAAATCCCAAATTTAAACAAAAACCGTAAAGGCCTCAATACATAAAATTTACCCAGATATAATCAAACCATAATTAAAAATAAAACCATAAATAATATCCAGAACCATGGTCACCGCCGAGTCTTTCGCTGCACCGATCCATCTAGTGCTGGGGATTACCTGAACAGATTAAACAAAAAAGGGTGAGTTTTTTCAAACTCAGTGTGTAATCCACAAAAAACATGCACACAGTAATATCAGAAAAAAGACATAAATTCACAGTCCGGGTCTAAGCCCATTACAGAAACAGTATGGACTTTAGCCCACTTAGATACAAAATTAGATATGTTCTAGGGCCTTAGCCCATTTCAGTCATAACAAGCAGATAAGACAGAATAGCAGAATCCTACCCACCAGCCTCTACACACCAACTCCGTCCAACCCTACACACCATGTGGGGATAAAATCAACCCACCCATCCCTACACACCACGCTGTACTGAATGCGGCACATAATCAGAAAGTTGCAGCTGAGCTACCAGATAACAGGCTTGAGACCTTTCAAATACTTCCTCCTAATCATCAACCCACCCCGATGCAATGCAACATACATAAAATGTCATGCTATTATGCAAACAAAATTCATACATTCATATATCAGAATTCATGCTCAATACGGAAATCAGAAAGTCAAGCCACATAATTAGAGGTCTAGGTAAAGCTTACCAACCCTACATTAGGTCTACAGTAAACTAGGGCGACCCGTGCAACCTTACAGAATATTACAGAAAAATGGGCTCAAACGCCCATGTGGCCTACCCGTGTGGGCCCACACGGCCCAAATTGGCCTTGGCCGTGTGGATCACATGGCCTAGCCCAAAATCCCACACGGCTGAATTGGTCGAGCACGTGTGTCGCACAAGGCCTTGCCCAACTGTCACACGGCCGTGTCACTTGCGCACGGCCGAGCTCAACGATCACACAGCCTGTGGTGACTTACAGTCTTGCACACAGCCTACCGCACGGGGAAGCACACGCCCGTGTGACATCGACAGTAAGGTTTTTGGCTTTCACCGAAACCTCATTTTCTGTATTTTCAGGTACACACCTGGTATCGAATCATGCTAACGCAACCTCGAGCAATCCCGAACCTATAGTTGATATTTCAACGTCCAAAATCAGTGTTTAAAACAAAACTAAATCGAGATGCTAAATCCGATACCTTTCAAAAACCTCACCTTAAATTGAGTAACAGTGTTTCCACACCACTTCAATGCCGTTCAACACGCTTAGCCCTTTAACCTTCACCATAACAATTGAATCCCAAAAATCACTAACCCAAAACCAAAATAATGGTACTTACTACACATATCGAGACTTACCACACCCGTGTGAGCACCAACAACGTTGCAAGACAAGGAAGGAATGAGCGAAATAGAAAAAGAAGGAAAAAGGTGAGGGGGACAACAGAGAGTTTGGAGAAGAAGAGAAAATCGAAATTTGTTTTCTTTGTTGGGAACAGGACAAATGAATAGATTTTTCTGATATTCCCCCTATCATCTCCCCAAATCTCTCCTTACTATCAGATTTTTAGTCTAACACAAACTCTTTGGAGTGTTAGGCAAAAATAATGCTCACGCCGGGATTCGAACACAGGTCACTTAGCATAACCATCACTGCATTTAGCCACTAGACCAGTAGGCCCATTCTGTTAATTACTTACACACTTTTACATATAAGCCTACTAACCAGAGATAGGGCTTTTTATTCATAAAAATACCAAATTTTGCCCAAGTCAATGCTTGAACCCAAGACTTCTCAAACACTCCCAGAACACTTAACCACTGAAGCAGACATATATTTATGTCACAAAATTACAAAAACTGAAATTAAAGAAAATCGGGGTGTTACAACTCTATCCCCATTAAAGAAAATTTCTTCCATGAAATTTTACCTTATCAGAAAAAGCGAGGATACTGCTGCCATGTAACACCCCAAACCCGGTCTAGATTTAGCCCTAAATTCGGTGTGTCACATCAAAGGCGTAATTTAAACGATATTGCTAATTAATAATTTAAGGCCGAAAAGCCCAAAATCCTTGAATCTTGTTAAGTAATAATAAAAGCCCATTTTATTATTTTAAATAATTCGAAAACCATGTTTAAACGTAAGAAATTTACTTACGCTTGATAATTAAGTAAATAGTTGAAACAACAAAACCCAAAATCTAAAGTCAAATCAGAGTACAAGGCCTTATTACATCCAATGAAAATAAGCAATTAAAACTAATTCTTTTAAAACAAATAAAAATTTAAACATCATCTTGTAGTGTGGCTATCTCCGAGTCCTCTCCCACGTCGAGCCATTTACTGAAGATCACCTGAAACATTAAATAAAGGGGTGTGAGTTTCGAAACTCAGTGTGTACAACCCTTGGCAATTAAATCATCATGCAAATATTCACATTGGGCCTAAGCCCCATCAAAATCGGTGGTCTTGGCCTTAGCCCACAATGACCTCATATCATATCATATCAAATCATATCATATCATATGCAACACAAGGTAATGCAAAACCCTCCCCAAAAATTCATCCGCTACACACTATTTCCCTTCCAACTGTAACACCTCAAACCCAGTCAATACGTTACGACCAAATCTGGTTTGTTACAGAAAAGGTTGTTTTGAAAACATGTAACAGAACATCGTAACCTGAGGAAAAAATTTTTGTTTAGTGATTCCATTTAAGGATTATTAAAATTCTGTTTGAGAATATCATACCAACCTCTTTTTAAAATAATTAGGAGTTGGAAATGGGTTTTTTTGTAAAAGCCAAACTTAGAAAATTTCAGAAATGTGACAGTTGAAAACCATGTTGCGGTTTTATTAAAATCTCCAAATTAATTACTTAGTTAATCGCAAACCATCTTTTGGTCACACTTTGAAAACTATTTGTTTATGTTTTTACTTTTAGAAAAACCCCATATTTGACAGTTTATCAAATGTATAATATCAGCATTAAACCAAACCCAAATTAAAGTTATAGCGGCCTTATTACATCATAAAATCTTAAATTAAAATAAGTTCAAAATAAAGTAACGTAGTTTACGAAAGAAATAGTAAAGCATGGCCACCTCGAGTTTGCCCTAGCTCCAAAACCTGCGATCTAGTGATTACCTGCAAAATTTAGCAGAGGGGTGAGTCACCGAGACTCAGTGTGTAAATCCCCTGATAACGCAATGGGCCTTACGCCCACAGATGCACATTAGGCCTTAGCCCACTCAATATTGCATATAACACATGTATGCCATGCAGCCCAACCCAACCTAGTATTTCCATCCTCTAGGTCACCCGAATCATCCAAACACCCGTGGCATTATGCCACTGTGGTTTTTGACCACCGTGGTCCCAGAACACTCGTGACAAAGTCACTAAAATATTTAATCGTGGGGCCAACCCACTGTGGTCTCAGACCACCGTGACGATCTCTGATAAGTTTATGTATACGTGGGGCCAACCCACTGTGGTCTTAGAACATTGACACAAGTCACTGATATATGTATACGTGGTTTCAAACCACCGTGGTTCTTAGACCACCGTGACAATAGTCACTGATTCACACTTCCTCTTTCATTCAATCCCAAGCCCATGCTCATTTTATCATACTAAAAATGAATGCAAACATACTTTCAATGTGTAACAGATAATTATTTCATACATGCATATAATCAAAAGTATCATCATAGCAGAACTTACCCGGTGTCTCCAACCTTACCCACGAGGGTATCTCGACTATCAAAACAGTCATTTTGGCTTCTAGCAAACACAGTTAATAACACAATCAGTAAAGAAGCGTGTGAGTATTACACACCTGATAACTCGTAAAACTAGACACTCTAGATCGACGCTCTCACTAGCAGGGATAACAGCTATTTGCATAACCCAGGCAGTCGTCGACTCTCTACCACACCCCGGCGGATAGTCTCGAACTGCCGACACAGCCCGTCTTTTAAATTTAGGAGCAGAGACTATGGGTCCACTCCCTTCCTTAGATTGATCGGCACTTGCATCCATGGAGAGAACCTTGATCAGTTACTCAAAAAGAAATGCTTATTGTCTAACAAAAATATTTGGTTTAGGCAGAGTAAAACGAATAGAATCTTGCGGAAAAGAATAAAAGAAGAACTCCTTACCTTGACTACTAATGAATAGTACCAGATGATTTGACTTGCAATTCAGGTAACCCCTAACAACGTACAAGTTAGAAAATGGTATTCCCAAAATAAAGAAAAATGGCCTTACGGCCTAAACGGAACATGAAGGAGGCCTTCCCCTCATTCAGCCATTACAACTTACCCAAGAACTTCCAGAGACCAAGGTTGAAAGAAGAATGAGCGGTAGCAAAGAGTGCTTCGATTTGGCCCTTAACCAAAATGGAATAAAGGAGAGTTTAGACAACTAGCAATTGCAAATGGCCTAACCAAAAGAAAAGAACAATAACAAAAGAAACACCATGCACTCGGCCAAAAGAGAAAGATTTAACATGGCAAGAAGAGAAAAAGAAGACCCAACGGAAATGAAAACTCACCAAGTCAACTGCTGTCCAGAAAAGAGAATGATAGGGCAAGAAGTATTCGGTACTTGACAAATGAAGAAGAAGAACAGGAAGAAAAGTAATAGTGGTTTCAACTAGGTGCAGCAAAGAACAAATGGGACAAGAAATGGGATGGTTCAGCTAAACTCGTCAAGCACAACAAATGGAGAAAACGAATGGGAAGAAGAGAAGAAACAAAAAGAGCGAGACAGCATAAGAAGAGAGCTGAAGTTTCAGTTTCCAAAAGTTGAAGTACCAATACCCAAAATGCAAAGAAAAGAACTAAATGCTCCTAGAGAATTTCGGTACATAACATCCCCCAAAGGCTACGGTTTTGAGCTCCCTCTTTCCAAAATGTCGAATTTTGCCTACCAAAACACCCCTTAGCCGAAACTGAGTCCCCTACCATCTTCCAAATTCAGCCAACCAACAACACACTCCCCAAATCCCTTGATTTCCTCCTACTTCCACTCTCCAACATCCATTTAAATTAGTTTGACCAATTCAAACTCCACAAGCCCCTCATGACCCCTCATTCAAATGCTTTTGACTCATTCAACACTCACCTTTGAAGAGTCCTTCCCGAACCCATCTTCCCTCCATCCAGGTGCTAAAAATAAAGCTTTATAATGAAGCTTATGGGATTCGAACTCCTTCCCCCTGCTACTCCCTTGTGACGCCACTCGCTTGCTCTACAAGTGGCGTCACTTGCCACTCTACCACAGTCCTTCTTGTGTCAACAAACACAAGAAAACACTCTTAAGACCTGCTTCAATCAGCTCTCCCCTAAAGTGCCTAAAAGCAAAATTTTTACCAAGGCTCAAGCTTGACCCCGAGCCTTCCCAGAACCCCCAAACACACCAAATTAACAAGCAAAACAAACCAAGCATACAAACAGCATAAAATATAGGACCCCTAATTCTAGGATGTTACAGTTTTACCCTCTTAAAGAAATTTCAGCCTCGAAATTTACCTGATCAAAAGAGGTGAGGGTATTGCTGTCGCATCACATCCTCTGGCTCCCACGTGGCCTCCTCTAAACCGTGATTCCACCACAAAACTTTAACCACCGGAACCGTCTTCCTTTTTAATACTTTAACATCTCCCTCTAAGATCTGAACTAGTTGCTCTTCAAAAGATAAATCAGGTCTTACTTTGATTTCTTCTACTGTATGTGAGATGGATCCGAACGGTAGCGCCTTAACATCGAGACATTGAATACATTATGTATCTTCCTCAATTACGGAGGTAACTCTAGCTGATAAGCTACTGGTCCCACATGTTTCAACACTCGATACGGCCCGATGAACCTGAGGATCAACTTGCCCTTTTGTCCAAACCTTAAAACTTTCTTCCAGGGCGAAACTTTCAGAAAAACTTGATCCCCCACTGAGAACTCTATATCCTTACACTTCAGATCTGCATAAGATTTCTTCCTGTCGGAAGCTTCCTTCAACCGAACCCAAATTAACTTAACCTTTTCCTCTGTCTCTAAAACCAATTCTGAACCCAACAACTGTCGCTCACCCAACTATGTCCAGCAGGTAGGAGTGCGACACTTCCGACCATACAACGCTTCGTAGGGTGCCATTTAAATACTGGATTGATAGCTATTGTTGTAAGTGAATTTCGCCAGCGGTAAGAAATCCTCCCAACTACCCCTAAAATCGATAACACAGCCTCTTAACATATCTTCCAGTATCTGAATTACCCTCTCTGACTGACCATCAGTCTGTGGATGAAATGTTGTGCTGAAATCCAATCTTGTACCCAATGCTTGATGCAACGCTTTCTAGAACCGCGATGTAAACCTGAGGTCTCTGTCTGATATGATAGACACTGGTACCTCATGTAACCTCACAATCTTCGCTACTTATAGCTTGGCTAACTTCTGCAACGAGTAGTCGACATGAACGGGTATAAAGTGAGCAGACTTCGTCAACCGATTGACAATCACCTACACCGAATCCTTCCTAGTAGGCGTAAGAGGTAGCCCACTAACAAAGTCCATAGTTATCCTCTCCCACTTCCAAAGTGGAATCTTCACTGGCTGTAGCAACCCCGACGACAACTGATGTTCTGCCTTCACCTGCTGACACGTCAAGCACTTACTCACAAACTCGGTAACTTCCTGCTTCAGACCCGGCCACTAAAACTGTTGCTCCCACCAGGATGTATAGCGTATGGACTATTATGTGCTTCCTGCAGAATCTTCTGCCTTAACTCAGAATCCCTTGGCATACAAGCCTTTCTACGAAAAGACAATACCCCATCACTGTTCACACTAAAATCTTCTGTCTCACCACCTTCCACTAGCCAAAATTTAGACCTTAGTGATTCATCCGACAACTCTTGCTCTCTAATCTGACTGACCCAAGAAGGCTTCACTTGAAGTTCAGCTAGCAAACTTCCATCATCATACAAGCTGAGATGAGCAAATATTGCTCTCAAGTCTGATACTACCTTACGGCTCAATGCATCTGCCACTACGTTAGCTTTACCTGGTGATACTCAATTGAGCAATAGTAATCTTTCAACAATTCGATCCGCCTTCGCTGCCTTAAATTCAACTCCTTCTAGGTAAGGAGATATTTCAGGCTCTTGTGATCGGTGTAAATAATAGACTTCTCTCCATATAGATAGTGTCTCCAAATCTTCAGAGTGAACACCACCGCAGCTAACTCCAGATCATGCGTAGGATAGTTCACTTCATGTGGTCTCAATTGTCGAGACGCATATGCTACCACTTTCCCTTCTTGCATCAACACACATCCTAATCCTGTGTGCGATGCATCACAGTAGATGACAAACTCCTTCCCAGCCTCAGGCTGAATCAACACTGGTGCCTCCGTCAAAATCCTCTTTAACTTCTCAAAGTTTTCCTATTGCTTATCTGACCAAACAAATGGTATCCCTTTCTGTAACAACTTGGTTAATGGTGCAGCTATTAACGAGAACCCCTCGACAAACCTTCTGTAGTACCCAGCCAAACCAAGAAAACTCTGAATTTCCGCCACAGACTTAGGCAGTTTCCAGTCTAATACAGCTTCAATATTTCGGGGATCAACCCTAATCCCCTCAGCAGACACAACATGCCCCAGAAAAGTAACTTCCCTCAACCAAAATTCACACTTGCTGAATTTGGCATACAACTGCTTCTCTCTCAAAATCTACAGAACCACCCGAAGATGCGAATCATGTTCTTCTTCTGTCCTTGAATAAACCAAAATATCGTCTATGAACACTACAATAAACCGATCTAGGTAGGGTTGGAATACTCAGTTCATCATATCCATAAACGCAGCTGGTGCATTCGTCAACCCAAACGGCATCACTAAGAACTCATAGTGACCATAACGAGTTCGAAAGGTTGTTTTATGAATATCCGCCTCATTGACCTTAAGCTGATGATATCCTGACCTCAAGTCTATCTTCAAGAAGACCGAAGTACCTCGCAGTTGATAGAACAAGTCATCAATCCTTGGCAACGGGTACTTATTCTTAATCGTCAGCTTGTTCAACTACCTGTAGTCAATGCACATCCGCATCGACCCATCCTTTTTCTTAACAAACAACACCCGTGCTCCCCAAGGAGACACACTTGGTCGTATAAAACCATGGTCTAACAATTCTTGTATCTGGGCTTTCAGCTCTACCAGCTCCTTCGGCGCCATTCTGTACAGGGTGATGGATACAGGAGCTGTCCTCGGAAGAAGATCAATACCGAACTCCACCTCGCGATCCGGAGGTAACCCTGGAAGCTCTTCTGGAAAAATATCAGAGAATTCATTCATTGTTCTAACATCTCCTACCGACAATTCCTTGGCTTCCAACGCACTGACAAAAGTTAGGAAAGCCTCACATCCTTTTCTCACCATCTTTTCAGCCTTAAGAGCAGACACCACATTAGACAAATAATTCCTTCTTTCACCTATCACTAGCATTTCATTATCCTCGGGAGTTTTCAACATCATGCCTTTAGCGACATAGTCCAAGTTTGCACGATACCTAACTAACCAGTCCATGCCTAACATCAAATCGAACTCGCCGAACGGCAATACCATCAAGTCAGCCGGGAAAACTATTCCTTGAACTTATAAAGGCACATCCCTAAAGAGTTTCTTCACCACTACAGATTATCCTAAAGGGCTAATCACAGTCATCTCCCTAGAAGCAACCTCAGAGTCTATGTTCAAAGTTCCAGACACAATACTAGCAATATACGAATGTGTAGACCCAATATCTATCAATGCTGTAAAGGGCAAACCAAAAATAGGAAACGTACGGTTATGATGTCCGGTGTATCTCCGTCCTCTCGGTGTCTAGCTGCATAGACCAACCCAAGGCTGTCTCGCATCTGTATTTCCAGCACCTCTACCCGGTGATCCACGCCCTCGACCATAACCAATTCCTCTACTGGCTGAACCCCTACCTCTCGGTGGTTACTTCCCACCTCTACCAGACTGTACATTTCTCTGACCTACTGGCCGTACCCTGCTCGCCTCTTACGGACAGTCCCTTACCCGATGATCTACTGATCCACACCTGTAACATCCATTACTTATTGCCCAGCACTCCCCCGAGTGAAACTTCCCACACGTAGCACATTGCTGAGGCCAACCAACAACAACAGGCCTCGTAACTCGACTCAGCCCATCGAACCTAGGCCTCTTTTAGAAATTCCCAGCAGATCCTGACGACCCAAAATTCCTTTTATTCCTACCCTTGTCCCTATCCTGATTTTGCTTCTCAGATCACTTCACCTCTTCTGCTATCTTAGCCTTCTCAACCAAAATAGCAAACTCTCTTTCCCATTGCGGAGCTATCAATACTAGCAACTCATCCCTCAGACCATCCTTGAATCGAACACACTGCTCGTGATCTGTTGCAACGATACCCCGGGCATACCGGCTTAGACGTAGGAATTTTGCCTCATACTCAGCAACTGACTTATTCCCCTGAACCAAGTTTAGAAACGCCTTCCTTTGAGCGTCCATATAGCTCGACCCGATATACTTTCTCTGGAACATTGACTTAAAGAAATCCTAGGTAATGCGGTCAGCCGCTGTACCATCCCTTATCGTGAGCCACCACTGGTACGCCTCATCTCGAAGAAGAGACACAACTCCTTTCAGCTTCTCTTCTGCGGTACAGTGAAGATCGTCCATGATTCGTTTCAGCGCGTCTAGCAAGTACTCAGCTACGTTAGGAGCCACACCAGAAATGCCCCTAAACATCTCAGCCCCATTGGCTCGGAGTCACTCAGACACAAATTTTCGAGCTCCTGACCCCGCGCTCGCTCCAAAACACGTAGCATCGCTTGAGACACAGCACCGTCTCCACCAGTTTGGTCTTGAAATTCTGCTTTCGCAACTGGTGATGCCGGCACTTCACCTTTCGGCCCATGCCCCGATTCTGAGGGTTCAGCCCCAACACCTCGGCCTCTACCCCGGCCTCGCATACCACGTCCACGACCTCTAACGCTCATGACTACAAATTCGACTTAATCTGATTAGAAGTTTTATGAATTAGTACTTCTTTCACTATTTTTACCGAATAGTCTTATGAAAATAGCATTAAAAGTAGTTCTCGCAAATACATATATACCTAAAGGTTTCAGTCTCTAATGTTGAATTTCGTAGTACTAGCAATCATAGAACAATACAATTACTTCATGCAAAACAACCAATAGTTAGAAGACTTACCGTGCAGATTTGGTGCCGGAGACTCGGGTGCCATACTTCCAGAAAATAGGTATTGTTCTAAACCATTTTCTAAACCAACTTTTGAAAACATTTTTGAACCCCATACCCACAATTGAGTTTTTGAAATCGGCTCTGATACCACAATTGTAACACCCCAAACTCGGTTAATACGTTACAACCAAATCTGGTTTGTTACAGGAAATGTAGTTTTGAAAACATGTAATGGAACATCGTAACTTGAGGAAAAACTTTTTGTTTAGTGATTCCAATTTAAGGATTATTAAAATTTTGTTTGAGAATATCGTACCAACCTCTTTTTAAAATGACTAGGAGTTGGAAACGGGTTTATTTGTTAAAGCCAAACTTAAAAAATTTCAGAAATGTGACAGTTGAAAACCATGTTGCGGTTTTATTAAAATCTCCAAATTAATTACTTAGTTAATCGCAAACCATCTTTTGTTAACACTTTAAAAACTGTTTGTTTATGTTTTTAATTTTAGAAAAACCCCATATTTGACAGTTTATCTAATGTATAATATCAGCATTAAAACCAAACCCAAATTAAAGTTATAGCAGCCTTACTACATCATAAAATCCTGAATTAAAATAAGTTCAAAATAAAGTAACGTAGTTTACGAAAGAAATAGTAAAGCATGGACACCTCGAGTCTGCCCCGGCTCCAAAACCTACAATCTAGTGATTACCTGCAAAATTTAGTAGAGGGGTGAGTCACCGAGAACCAGTGTGTAAATCCCCTGATAACGCAATGGGCTTTAAGCCCACAGATGCACATTGGGCCTTAGCCCACTCAATATAGCATATAACACATGTATGCAATGCAGCCCAACCCAACCTAATATTTCCATCCTCTAGGTCACTTGAATCATCCAAACACTCGTGGCATTATGCCACTGTGGTTCTTGACCACCATGGTCCCAGACCACTTGTGACAAAGTCACTAAAATATTTAATCATGGGGCCAACCCACTGTGGTCTCAGACCACCGTGACGACCTCTGATAAGTTTATGTATACGTGGGGCCCACCCACCGTGGTTCTTAGACCACCGTGACAATAGTCACTAATTCACACTTCCCCTTTCATTTAATCCCAAGCCCATGCTCATTTTATAATACTAAAAATGAATGCAAACATACTCTCAATGTGTAACAAATAATTATTTCATACATGCATATAATCGAAAGTATCATCATAGCAGAACTTACCCGGTGTCTCCAACCTTACCCACGAGGGTATCTCGACTATCAAAAACAGTCATTTCGGCTTCCAGCCAACACAGTTAATAACACACACAGTAAAGAAGCGTGTGAGTATTACACACCTGATAACTCGTAAAACAAGACTCTCTATGTCGACGCTCTCGCTAACAGGGATAACAGCTATTTGCCTAACCCAAGCAGATGTCGACTCTCTACCACACCTCGGCGGTAGTCTCGAACTGCCGACACAACCCGTCTTTTAAATTTAGGAGTGGAGACTACGGGTCCACTCCCTTCCTTAGATTGATCGGCACTTGCATCCATGGAGAGAACCTTGATCAGTTACTCAGAAAGAAACGCTGATTGTCTAACCAAAATATTTGGTTTAAGCAGAGTAAAATGAATAGAATCTTGCCGAAAAGAATAAAAGAAGAACTCCTTACCTTGACTACTAATGAATAGTACCAGAGGATTTGACTTGCAATTTAAGTAACCCCTAACAATGTACAAGTTAGAAAAATGGTGTTCCCAAAATAAAGAAAAAATGGCCTTACGGCC
Organism: Gossypium bickii; assembly: GCA_025503065.1. Lineage (NCBI taxonomy): Eukaryota > Viridiplantae > Streptophyta > Magnoliopsida > Malvales > Malvaceae > Gossypium > Gossypium bickii. Next base: position 56,000,836 of record CP106714.1, on the reverse strand, counting down.
TAAACGGAACATGAAGGAGGCTTTCCCTTCATTCGACCATAACAACTTACCCAAGAACTTTCGGAGACCAAGGTTGAAAGAAGAATGAGCGGTAGCAAATAGTGCTTTGATTCAGCCCTTAACCAAAATGGAATAAAGGAGAGTTTAGACAACTAGCAATTGCAAACGACCTAACCAAAAGAAAAGAACAATAACAAAAGAAACACCATGCATTCAGCCAAAAGAGAAAGATTTAACACGGCAAGAATAGAAAAAGAAGACCCAATGGAAATGAAAACTCACCAAGTCGACTGTTGTCTAGAGAAGAGAATGATAGAGTAAGAAGTATTCGGCACTTGAAAAAATGAAGAAGAAAAAGAGGAAGAAAAGTAATAGTGGTTTCAGCTAGGTGCAGCAAAGAACAAATGGGACAAGAAATGGGATGGTTTAGCCAAACTCGTTAGGCACAACAAATGGAGAAAACGAATGGGAAAAAGAGAAGAAACAAAAAGAACGAGAGAGCACAAGAAGAGAGTTGAAGTTTCTGTTTCCAAAAGTTGAAGTACCAATACCCAAAATGCAAAGAAAAGAACTAAATGCTCCTAGAGAATTTCGACACATAACATCCCCCAAAGGCTATGGTTTTGAGCTCCCCCTTTCAAAAATGTCGAATTTTGCCTACCAAAACACCCCTTAGCCAAAACTCAATCCCCCACCAACTCCCAAATTTGGCCAACCAACAACACACTCCCTAAATCCCTTGATTTCCTCCTACTTCCACTCTCCAACATCCATTTGAATTGGTTTGACCAATTCAAACTCCACAAGCCCCTCATGACCCCTTATTCAAATGCTTTTGACTCATTCAACACTCACCTTTAAAGAGTCCTTGTCGAACCCATCTTCCCTCCATCCAGGTGCCAAAAATAAAGCTACATAATGAGGCTTATAGGATTCGAACTCCTTCCCCTTGCTGCTCCCTTGTGACGCCACTCGCTTGCTCTACAAGTGGCGTCACTAGCCACTCTACCACAGTCCTTCTTGTGTCAACAAACACAAGAAAATACTCTTAAGACCTACTTCAATCAGCTCTCCCCTAAAGTTCCTAAAAGTAAAATTTTTACCAAGGCTCAAGCTTGACCTCGAGCCTTCTGAGAACCCCCAAACACACCAAATTAACAAGCAGAACAAACCAAACACATTGACAGCATAAAATGCAGGACTCCTAATTCCAGGATGTTACACCAACCCTACACACCTGTGGGGATTTCTAAATTGTCCCACCCATCCTCTACACACCAAAGGTAGCACTCACAGCGGCACTACTCAATGTTGCAGCAAAGCTGCTTATCATATAATGGGCTTAAAGCCACCGGTGGATCCATGGTCGTCAAGCGACTATGCGATCCTCAAATCTTTCTCCGTACCATAATTCCCACCCATATGCACCCTAATCAGAATATCATATGAATGCAACATGCACATGAGTGACATCCATAAAACTCATACTCATCACATAGGGGTATTTTCGTCATTTCACAACCCAAGGGTATTTCCGTAAATCTACTCTACAGGGGATTTAGGTAATTTTGCAAAACAGAGGTACTTTGGATATTTTGTAAATCAGGGATGTTTTGGTAATTCTGCAAACCAAGGGTATTATGGTAATTTCACAATTTGGGGCTATTTTAGTGTTTTTGCAAATCTAAGGGTATTTTGGTATATTTCAAACTAAGGGTATTTTGGGTATTTTCAAATCAGGGGTATTTTAGTAATTTTACAAATCTAGGGGTGTTTGGTCCCTCTCGGGTTTTTGTTATGAACTTTGGCCCATCAACAAGTCCTTTCAGCTAAGTGAACAGACACTATGCACCAGGTAGGATTCCAGAGAAGAGGAAGTGGGCCGCTAGGGCCGCTTAAGTACCAAGCTCTCCTTAGATCCAATCCTAGACATGTACATGTCCGTTACCACACTTTAACCTAGCGACTTGTCCACGGACAATGTTTAATTATTATAAAGTCTTATGCGGTTTAAGAGTTGTTCAATACTACGCCTAAAGTCCATAAAACCCTAGCATACTAGTCTTCGTCCCCATAAAGCCCATCAACCCATTTCACGTTCATATAACCCATAATGGCCACATCACATTTTTATGGCCCACTAGGCCCAAATCTCAGTCATATGACCCATTAAGTCCAAAACAAATTCAGATCATGTAACATGCATGCCTAACCCAATTCATATAATCAAATTAATCCATTTCATCAAACTTAGCCTCAGGGCCCACCGGGCCCATTTAGTCACTTTGGCCTTTCGACTTTCCGGCGTTACCAGCATGTGTGTGTAGTGTTTGTACACACCTGGTTACTGCAACGTGCTATACTATCCTTAGCCTTGAACCTACAACCAACCAAGCTTCAATCAATCACTAAATCAAAACATTTACGAAAAGCCGAAACCTTACCGTAACCTTATCGTGTGCCACCGGGTTCTAATAGCCCTTTCTTTAGCTACTAATCAGGAGTATCCCCTAGATCTGCACTCACACATACACCATCAAAATTCGAGTGACTCATAATCCACACAAGTCACCCCTATAGATCATACACACATTCAGCCATTCACTTAAACCACAATCGAGTTGAGTACACTTACCCTTGTTAACGATCCTACCACGCTTGCGATATTTGAACCTTATCCTTGTTATCACAGAGTTAACGATAGGACAGTTAGATAGCCTTTCGGCTTTTAGCAAAATGTACAAGAGAGGTTAACCGAATACTTACCAAATCCACTTTCGATCCTGCGGCCTAAATTTGGCTTTTAACCTTACTGATAGTAGATAATAAACGATTTGTGATGGAGGAAAACAACAAGGGTTTGGCACAAATAGGAATTTTGGTAAGGAAGGCTGATGGTAATTCGGCAATAGGAGAGTTTGGCTATAGGAGACTTCGGTAATAGAAAGAATTCGACTATAGGAAAATCAATTAAGGGGGAAAAGAAAAACTAATGAAAGCTCCAAGAACCTTTCAAAGCATTCGGCCCTCTCCTTTTATAGCCACAACCGAATACTCCTTCCCCCACAGTCCCATTCGGCACAAATTCTTCCCCCTCCTCATCTCCTAACTTTTCTCCCTGATAACACCTTAGCTTTATCCGAATTTCCCTCCATTATCAGTTCCCCCTACCGCTCAAACACTCCAACCCAAGAGTTCATATTCAACACAACTCTGGCCGTCCACCTATGCAAAATATAACACTCAAAAAATACCACTCCTAATGCTCGAACGTTGGACCTCCCCAGCTGACAACACGCCACCTTATAGCCTCCCAAGTGACGCTACATGCCACTGGACCACAAGCCCAATTGTGTCATTTTTCTTCTTCAAGTTTTTAAAAGGCCTACTAACCGAAGTCATAGTTCCCTTAAGCTAAAACCAAAATTTTTCCTATAACCTTACTTGATCCCAGAACATCTCCAACACCCCTAAACACTCCAAATTCATTAACCCTCAAAGCCCAGGTGTCAATTGTCCTTTTCTTGCTCACTTAAAAAAATTTCCTAAGACCCAAAGCCCAAAGCCCAAAGCCCAATAGGCCCAATTCTACTAGGCCCAAATTTGGGGCGTTACAATTCTACCCTCTTAAAGAAATTTCGTCTTCAAAATTTCCAACTAACAGGGTGGTCGCATATCAACTACCCCACCACGCTACCGCTGCGCACTTTAACCCTAATAATTTTAATACATACCCAAAACATCTACCTATCACAAATATTCTCAAACATAACAGAATAAGTACCAAATTTGGATTCAAATGTTTACAAAGCCCTAACACTTCCACGGCCTCTTCCTCTTCTTCTAGCGCTCATTATTGCGTGCGTATTTCTGGATTAGAATTTCATATAGCGCTCATCGTTGCTTGCGTATTTTTAGATTAGAATTTTAATGAAATTTGTTCATAGTTCCACTACTTAAAGCACATGTCTTATGCAAGTAACAATTTAAAGGTTGTTTCACCGTCGTAGATCCACTACAGACTTAAGTTTCCTACGGGCTTTAGTCTCTAAAACCTATTTTTAAGTAGCCCATTATCTATATAGTTCAGTAATTTAAACAAATGTAGTACAGAAAACTTACTTGGCTTGACGTTGAGGGCTCGGTGAACCACACTTCAAGAATCCTGCAAAAACTTTTTAATATACTTGTTTTAAAAACCCAAAATTTAAGGCCCATTTCACAACCCAAGCTTTGCAACCAGGTTCTGATACCACTAAATGTAACACCCCAAACTCGGCCTAGAAGTTAGGCCTGAATCCAGCGTGTCACATCAAAAGCATAATTCAAACGATATTGCTAATTAAAAATTTAAGGCCCAAAAGCCCAAAATCCTTGAATCTTGTTAGGTAATAATAAAAGCCCATTTTATTATTTTAAGTAATTTGGAAACCATGTTTAAACGTAAGAAATTTACTTAGGCTTAATAATTAAGTAAACAGTTGAAACAACGAAACCCAATTGTGTCATTTTTTTTCTTCATTTATTTAAAAGGAATACTAACAGAAGTCACAGTTCCCTTGGGCTAAAACCAAAATTTTTCCTATACCCTTACTTGATCCCAGAACATCTCCAACACCCTTAAACACTCCAAATTCATTAACCCTCAAAGTCCATATGCCAATTGTCCTTTTCTTGCTCACTTAAAAAAATTTCCTGAGATCCAAAGCCCAAAGCCCAAAGCCCAATAGGCCCAATTCTACTAGGCCCAAATTTAGGGCGTTACATGCCACATCGAATCCTCAGGCTCCTAAGTGGCCTCTTCAGTGCTATGATTCTGTCATATCACTTTTACCAAGGGGATAGATTTCCTCCGCAGAACCTTAATGCCGCGCTCTAGAATCTGAACTGGCTCCTCCTCAAATGTCAGATCTAGTCTAACCTTAATGTCCTCAATAGGAACAACATGCGTGGGACCAGAGCAGTAGCATTTCAACATTGAGACATGGAACTTATCATGTATACGATCCAACTCCGGAGGAAGCTCCAACTAATATGCGACTGGACCTACTCATTTCAGAATATAGTACAGCCCAATAAACCGATGGCTCAACTTGCCCTTGCGACCGAACCTCAAAACTTTCTTCCATGGTGAGACCTTGAGAAAGGCTAAGTCCCCAAAGAATACTCAATATCCTTTCTTTTCAAATCCACGTAGGACTTCAACCTATCAGATGCCGTTTTTAGATGATCTCGAATCAATCAGACCTTATCTTTAGTTTCTGAAACCAATTTCAAACCTAAAACACATCGCTCCCCCAACTCAGTCCAACATAAGGGATGCGACACTTACGACCATATGGGGCCTCATACGGTGCTATCTAGATGCTAGCTTGATAGCTGTTGTTATAGGTGAACTCTGCCAACAGTAAATATTCCTCCCAACTACCTCAGAATTCTATAGCACAACTCCTCAACATATCCTCTAGTACTTGAATCACCCTCTCGACTGACCATCTGTCTGAGAATGGAAAGCAATACTGAAGTCCAACCTTGAACCCAGAGCCTAGTGCAATTTCTTCCAGAATCGAGACGTGAAGCGAGGATCCCTATCACTGATAATCGAAACAGGAACCCCATACAGTCTCATATTTCAGATATGTATAGCTTAACCAATTTTTGGAGAGAAAAGTTCGTCCTGACGGGAATGAAGTGAGCAGACTTGGTCAATCGATCCACGATGACCCAGAAAGAATCCTTCTTAGTGGGTGTTAAAGGCAACCCACTAACGAAGTCCATCATTACTTATTCCTATTTCCACATCGAAATTTTTACCGGCTGCAGCAACCCTGAAGGCAACTGGTGCTCAGCCTTAACCTGCTGACAAGTCAAACAAAGAGCAATGAAATCAGTAGCTCTCATAAATCTCGATACATTTTATTTCCACCGGGATGCATAGCGTAAGGGCTGCTATGTGCTTTCCTCAAAATTGATTTTCTCAAATCCTCATCATTCGGTACACAAATCCGACCGCGAAAACAAAGTATCCCATCACTGTTAATCCCAAAATCAGCAGAATCACCAGTCTTGACCTAATGGAATTGTAACTCAAGAGACTTATCCCCCATCTGTTTACTCCTGATCTGATCGACCCATACAGGCTTAACCTGAAGTTCTGCTAACAGACTCCCATCGTTGAATAAATTGAGTCGAGCGAACATCGCTCTCAGATTGGTCATAGCCCTACGGTTCAAAGCATCTGCCACCACATTAGCCTTACCAGGGTGGTACTTGATAGTGCAGTCATATTCCTTAAGCAGTTCAACCCATCTACGCTGCCCAAGATTTCACTCCTTTTGAGTGAGGAAGTATCTGAGGCTTTTATGATCAATGTAGATAGTGCACTTCTCACCATACAGATAATGCCTCTAGATTTTCAGAGCAAAGACTACCGCTGCCAACTCCAAATTGTGCATTAGATAATTGGCCTCATGCATCTTGAGCTGGCGAGACGTATAAGCTACCACTTTACCATCCTGCATTAGAACGCAACCCAGACCCACATGCGACGCATTAGTGTATACGATGAAATCCTTCCTAGATTCAGGCTGTATCAGAATCGGAGCCTACGTCAAAATAGATTTGAGCCTCTCGAAGCTCTCTTGTTGCTTATCAGTCCAGACAAAGGGAACTCCCTTACGCAGAAGCTTAGACAATAGTGTTCTGATCAAAGAGAACCTTTCTACAAAGCGTTGATAATAACCCGCTAGCCCCAGAAAGATGCCGATTTTAGACACATTCTTTGATTGTTTCATACACTAGAAAGGTTACTCTCGGAGCCAAAATTCACACTTACTGAACTTCGCATACAATTATTTCTCGCGAAACGTCTGTAACACCACTCGGAGATGCTCATCGTGCTCGTCCTCCATCTTCGAATACACCAGAATGTAGTCAATGAAGACTACCACGAACCAATCTAGATAAGTCTGGAACACTCGGTTCATTAGATCCATAAAAGCTGCTGGTGAATTCGTCAGTCCAAATGGCATCACTAGGAACTCGTAATGGCCGTAACGAGTCCTAAATGTTGTCTTATGTACGTCAACCTCTTTAACTTTCAACTTGTGATACCCTGACCGTAGATCGATCTTGGAGAAAACTAAAGCTCCTCAGAACTGGTCAAACAGATCATCAATCCTAGGTAGGGGTACTTATTCTTGATGGTCAGCTTATTCAATTGACGATAGTCGATACACATACGCATGGATCCATCCTTCTTTTTCACAAACAGGACAGGTTCTCCCTATAGAGATACACTAGGGTAGATGAATCCACGATCTAGTAACTCTTGGATCTGAGCCTTAAGCTCCACAAGCTCCTTTGGTGCCATTCTATAAGGGGCGATGGACACCAGAGCTGTACCAGGAAAGAGTTCAATCCCAAATTCTACCTCTCGGCTCGGGGGCAGACCTGACTGTTCCTCAGGAAAAACATCCAGAAAGTCTCTTATGGCTCTGATGTTCTTAACCGAAGAGTCTCTAGAATCAAAAACACTAACGTAGGCAAGAATGCCTCACATCCCTTCCGTACCAACTTTTCTGCCACCAACGCAGAAATCACATTAGTCAGGTAGTCTCGACGTTCACCAATCACCACTACCTCATTGTCCTTCTCGGTTCTGAAAACCACCTTTTTCATCGCACAGTCCAGACTTACTCAGTGCTTGACCAGCCAATCTTTTCCCAGAATCAAATCGAACATCCCAAATGGAAGCTCCATCAGAATAGCCAGAAATATTGTCCCTTGAACCTCTAATGGGACGTCTCTAAATAGTTTACTCACTCGAATAGACTGCCCCAACGGACTCACAATAGTTATCTCGCTCGAAGGTATCTCAATCAGAATCCCCAAAGTTCCAAACACAGAACTAGCTATGTAAGAGTGTGTAGAGCCTATGTCTATCAATGCAATATAGGGTACATTAAAAACTAAGAACGTACCCATAATGACGTCCAAAGCATCACCATCTTCTCAGTGACGTGCAGCATAAACCAGTGTAGGCTGTCTCACCTCATTCGATCCTGCACCTCTGCCCGATGCTCTCTTTCCTCGGCCCATGTCGTTACCACCCCTAATCTATCCTTAGCCCCCAGGTGGCTACTGAACTACCCTCTACGGTTGCGTAGCTCTAGTACCCGTAGCTTGCACCTGATCAGTTCTCAATGGACAATCTCGAACACGGTGCTCAGTTGAACCACATCTCAAACATGCCCCAGTCGTCCTCCAACACTAGCCCGGATGGTGCCTACTGCAGTGCCCACAAAGCGCCACCCTAGTAGGTGTAACAGGAGGCCCAACTTTCACTGGCCTATCATATTTGGCCTTTTTCTTAGGCCTCATCATAGAATTCGAGGGCTCTGATTCCCTCTTATTCTTTCCTTTTTCACAGGTTTGGCGCTCAGCGCGCTTAACCTCCTTAGCGATCTTCGCCTTCTCCACTAGAGCAGAAAAATCACGCTCCCTCTACGGAGCTATCAAAACCCGTAAGCTGTCCGTGAGTCCATCCTCAAAATGGATGCAATGCTCATACTCAGTCGCCACTATGCCCCGGGCATAACGGCTTAGTCACAAGAACTCGGCCTCATACTCGACCACTGAACGATCCCCTTGGGTGAGATTAAGAAACTCACGCCTCTTAGCATTGGTGTAGCTTCCTCCCACATATTTACTCTGGAATGTTGTCTTAATAGTCCCAAGTCAAACGTTTGAGTTGAGTGCCCTCCTTAACATTCAACCACCACCGATAAGCTTCATCGCGAAGCAGAGAGACAGGCCCCTTAAGTTTCTGCTCCGCAGTAAAATCTAGATCATCCATAATTCTTTTCGTGGCCTCCATCCAGTACTCGACCATGCTAGGGGCGACTCCAATGACACCCCATAAATAATTTAACCCCATTGGACCGAAGTCATTTCGTAACCGACCCGCGGCCCCAAAATTTGGTGTTGGGCTCAGCGAGCCTCTCTAATATCCTCAGCATAGCCTGGGATAGTGTGTCGTCCCCAGCCATGTGATTTCTAGACCCAATCCCTGTAGCAGGTGAGATCGGCATCTGAAACACCCCAAACCCGGCCCACGAGCTTTGACCAGATTTGGTATGTTCCTCAAGTAAACCGGTTCAAAGTTCTTTTGTTACTTTGGGAAAATAGTGTGTTTTGAAAGAAATATTGTTTTGGGTTGGGCTCGAGTGGAAAACAAAATCGTTTTATAATGAAAACCCTTTTAAATTTTAGGTGATAAAACATATAGAATACATTTAAAGTAAATTACTTAATCTTTAACTTAATAAAAATTTCGTAACATAATAAATAAAAACAGAAATAAAATAGTGCACTATGGCCTTATGGCCTTATTACATCAAGTAAATCCAAATAATTCGGAGTACTTAAAAATTAATAGTCCATAAAAATAAAAACTTCATGTTGAGCATGGCCACCACAAGTTCTGCCGTCCCGGGTCCATTATTGTTCATCACCAAAACATGGTCCCACAACGGGGTGAGTCAACAGACTCAATGTGTACACAACACTAAATCATAATAGAATCAGGCATAACAAGTATTACACATTCATATCATAGCATACATATTATGATGCATTCCCAAACCCAAACCTAATAAGCCATCTGCTACACTCCCCATACAAACTCAGCATGCACCGTGGGGACTACTAAGTCGACCCTCCTTCCGCTACACTCCATATCGCGGTCTTAGGTCACCGCATTTGTGGTCTTAGGTCACCACATTCAAATATCGCGGTCTTAGGTCACCGCATTCAGATTACTGTGGTCTTAGGTCACCACATTCAGATACCACGGTCTTAGGTCACCGTGTTCATGGTCTTAGGTCACCACATTCACTTCCCCTTTCAATAACCCATATGCCCCCTTTTGTAATATGCATTAATATGCCAAAGTTCACATTCTTATTCTCATGTTACAAATAACATATTTCATATTCCTAGTAGGAGTAGGAAACGTACCTGAGTACTTTGTACCACATTATGGTACCTTAGCCATATTCACATTCTTAATATCACATATATTAATTAAACATAGCCATAAAACATATTATGAAATAGTGTGGGGTACACACCTGATTAGCTTAACGAATTCCTTGAAATCCCGAAAAACCAATCTATCGCTTTAGATCCTAAATCCCTACATTTGGCCACATTTAGTATTTTAGGAAAAAGCCTATTCAAACTAATTTAATCAAATCCCAAAGGATTATCGTATCCACTTTCTTACCTTCTTTCGCCGATTTGATAATTAATCAAATCCCTAAACTTGTATTCTTCCCTTTGAAATCGGCTAATCACTAGATCCCTTGAATCGGTTAGTTTTCGACTTAAAACACATAAAATAGATCTAACTACTAAAATAGGCCTGGGCGAATATTCATAATCACTTACCTTAGGGATCTTAAATCCAAAATTATCCCTTGGTTATAGCTTCCATTAAAATCCCTAAAACCACATGTTAGATCAACTTCTAACCTTTAATCACAATCAATGGCCCTTGGCCGAATGTCAGATATGACTTACCTTGATGGTCAAATCTCGAAGATCTTTTCCTTTATAGTCGACTATGGCAAAAATCCCGAAAGAATCCTTCCAAATTTCGGCAATTAAGAATATTGATGGAATTAGTCCTAGATGTCGACAAATCTAAAAGAAAAGAATAGAAATCAAAACTTGTTCTTACCCTTTCTTGAAGAAATCGACAGCACCTATGCTTGAAGCCCCTCAAAGATTCGGCTTTTGATGGATTGGAAAGAAAAGAAATTGGCTAATGGTGATATCTTGAATTTTCGGCTTTGACTAACAAAAAGAAGAAGAACAAATGCTCTAGGAAATTTGGCAGAGAGAGGGGGGTTAAGAGAAAGAATGATGAATGGCCCTCTTTTCCTTATATAGCCTAATTTACTAACTTAGAATCCCTTACTTGGCCATCACTCTTCTATTTTGATAGCTTTATCTCTTTAATTATCTCCTAAAATAAAAGATAATTCAGCAACTATCCTTACTTAGCCGAAATTATTAAACTCAAAGTCCCTTACTTGGCCATCACTTCTCCCTTATTTTCCTAATTAAAGAATAATTCCTCATTTATCTCTTGATAATAATCTAAAATAAATCCATTATTTATCCCTTATTTATCCACTATTTATCTCTTAAAAATAAAAGAATAAAGGCTCCTAAATTATAGCCTTGTGCCGTCCCTTGCTGCTACTCTCTGCTGCAAAATAAAACTTTTTATTTTGCTTCCCCTGCAGCTCGAACCTTGGCCCAATACCCCAGTATGTGACGCCATTTCCTGAGGCCCTAAGTGGCATCTTCAAGCTACTTTTCCAAGCCCGTTTGTGTGTCATATTTCACATACATTTTCTCCTAAGACCACCTTGCTTCATGTCCCTCTTTTAAACTTTAAACTTGACATTTCTAAAGCATTTCCTTACATTTCTAAGACATTTCCTTACATTTCCAAGACATTTCCTTACATTTCCAAGACAAGACATTTCCTTACATTTCCAAGACATTTCCTTACATTTCCAAAACAAGACATTTCCTTACATTTCCAAGTCATTTCCTTACATTTCCAAGACAAGACATTTCCTTCCATTTCCAAGTCATTTCCTTACATTTCCAAGACAAGACATTTCCTTACATTTCCAAGTCATTTCCTTACATTTCCAAGATTCTAAAAATGCGCACATCACTTCCATAACACATAAGACATACTAATGCATAGGCTATAATCCAGGATGTTACAGCATCTCACTTGTATCCAGATTAGGTAGATTTTTAGATGACGAGGTCTCAGCTCGAGCCCCCCTACGGCCTCTACCACGGCCTCTTATACCCCGTTCGCGGATACCTCGTGCGCTCATCATAATTTCAAAATTTATATGTATTAATAGTTTTATGCATTAGTTACAGTTCCAATATTTGTTAACAGATGTTTTATACAGAACAGTATCAGAAGTTTAGAGTTCGTTATCGCGAATCGCAGTTTTAAGATGATATCTAGTTTCGCTACAGTTTTCAGTTTACACTACTTAGAATGTTTTCAGTACAGTATACTACTAAGGCTATTTCAAGCATACAAGTAGTATTTTCAGACAAATTTAAATAGAATTCAGAACGCTTACAGGATCGGTGTCGGAGACTCAGTGTACCACAAACTTATTTCAAAAATATTTTAAATCATTTAAAAATTATTTCTTTAAAACCAACTTTTAAAAACCCCAAATCCACAACCGAGTTTTGTAACCTGGCTCTGATACCACAAAATGTAACACCCCAAACCCGGCTAGACGTTATGGCCGAATCTGGCGATGTCACATGATAGTGCTTTAGAAAACGTAATTACAATAATGCTATTTTTGATATCTTAGGCTACCGTAAAAAATGTGTCGTTTATTCATTCATTGACCATTTTTAAAATATTATACGTTGCGAAAGCTTTTAAAATAATTTACGAATTTATGTGTATTTGATAAAACATCTATTTATTTTGAAAACTCACGTCTTATCCTACTGCTAGCAGTTATAAAACAAAAATCCCAAATTTAAACAAAAACCGCAAACGCCACAATACATAAAATTTACCCAGATATAATCAAACCATAATTAAAAATAAAACCATAAATAATATCCAGAACTGTGGTCACCGCCAAGTCTTCCACTACACCGATCCGTCTAGTGCTGGGGATTACCTGAACAGATTAAACAGAAAAGGGTGAGTTTTTGCAAACTCAGTGTGTAATCCCCACAGAAAATATACACACAGTAATATCAGAAAACATACATAAATTCACAATTCGAATCTAAGCCCATTACAAAAACGATGTGGACTTTAGCCTATTCAGATACTGAATTAGATATGTTCTAGGGCCTTAGGCCATTTCAGTCATAATAAGCAGATCAGACAGAATAGCAGAATCGTACCCATTAGCCTCTACACACCAACTCCGTCCAACCCTGCACACCATGTAGGGATAAAATCAACCCACCCATCCCTAGACACCATGCTGTACCGAATGCGGCACATAATCAGGAAGTTACAACTGAGCTACCAGATAACAGGCTTGAGAGGCTTTCAGATATTTCCTCCGAATTATCAACCCACCCCGATGCAATGCAACATACATAAAATGTCATGCTATTATGCAAACACAATTCATACGCTCAGATATCAGATTCATGCTCAATACGAAAATTAAAAAGTTAAGTCACATAATTAGGGGTCTAGGTAAAGCTTACTGACCCTACATTAGGTCCACAGTCGATTAAGGCGACCCGTGCAACCTTATAAAACATTACAAAAAAATGGGCTCACATTCCCATGTGGCCTGCCCGTGTAGATCACAGGGCCTAACCCAGAATCCCACACGTCTGTGTGGGCCCACACGACCCAATTGGTCGAGCTCATGTGTCGCACATGGCTTTGCCCAACCGTCACACAGTCGTGTCACTCGCACACGGCCTAGCTCATCGATCAAACGGCTGTGTGGTACCTTATAGTCTTACACACGGCCTACTACATGGGCAACCACATGCCCGTGTGGCATCGATAGTAAGGTTTTTGGCTTTCGCTGAAACCTCATTTTCTGTATTTTCGGGTACACACCTGGTATCGAATCGAAGCTAATGTAATCTCAAACCTATAATTGATATTCCAACGTCTAAAATCAGTGTTTAAAACAAAACTAAATCGAGATGCTAGACCCGATACCTTTCAAGAACCTCACCTTAAATCGAGTAACAGTGTTTCCCCACCACTTCAATGCCGATCAACACGATCCAGCCCTTTAACCTTCACAACAACAAACGAATCCCAAAAATCACTGACCCAGAACCAAAATAACGGTACTTACTACACATACCGAGACTTACCACACCCGTGTGAGCACCAAAAACGTTGCAAGATAAGAAAGGAATGAGCGAATTAAAAAAATAAGAAAAAATGAAAGGGGGACGGCAAAGGGTTTGGAGAAGAATAGAAAACTGGAATTTGTTTTTGTTTTTGTTGTGAACAGGAAAAATGAATAGATTTTTCTGGTATTCCCCCTATCATCTCCCCAAATCTCTCCTTACTATCAGATTTTTAGTTCAACACAAACTCTTTGGATGTGTTAGGCAAAAATAATGCTCACGCTGGGATTCGAACATAGGTCACTCAACATAAACACTTCACTTAGCCACTAGACCAGTAGGCCCATTCTGTTAATTACTTACACACTTTTACTTATAAGCCTACTAACCAGAGATAGGGCTTTATTCATAAAAATACCAAACTTTGCCCAAGTCAAGACTTTAACCCAAGACTTGTCAGACACTTCTAGAACACTTAACCACTGAAGCAAGCATATATTTATGTCACGAAATTTCAAAAGCTGAAATTAAAGAAAATCGGAGCCTTACACAATTAATTTGAAAATGTAGCATGTGTTTATTATGGTGAAGGACACTTGTTCGAAGAATGTCTGTCAAACCCAAAATCTATGTATTACATGGGTAACCAGAACCAGAACCGAGGAAGGCAATGATTGCAATCCAACTTTTATAACCCATCTTGGTGAAACCACTCTAATTTCTCTTGGAGTAACCAAGGGGCTGGACCTAGTAACACTTATGCCCAACTTAGACCGACCTAGCCACTTGTATTTACCCAACAAGTTCAGAAACAACCTCAAGCTGAAACTTCCAATAGCTTCGAAAACCTGTTGAAGGTATTCATAGCAAACAATGATGCCTTAATCCAAAGACAAGCAACTACATTTAAAAACCTAGAAAACCAAATGGGCCAGCTTGCAACTAAACTTAGGAACCGACCACAAAGTGCTTTGCCTAGTAATACGGAGAACCCAAGAAATCCAAGGAAAGAACATTGTAAATCATTGACATTAAGGAGTGGAAAGATAATAGAGCCCAACACTGTCGAAGCTGAAGAGGAGCCAGTCGATGCTCAAGATTTAGTGGAAGTTCAACCAAGTGTTAAAATTCCAACTTCATCAAAACTAGAATCTGTAAAACTCGATAAGGTAATTTTCAAACCAGTCAATTCTGATAAACAAACAACTTTGTTAGATGCAAAATTGCCATAGAAGGTAATTCAACCAGTTCTAGTTAAGAACCCTCCACCACCCTACCCTCAAAGACTTCAGAAGCAGAACATGAAGTCAAGTTTGAAAAAAATTTAGACATACTCAAGCAACATCATATCAACATTCCGTTGGTAGAAGCACTTGAAAAAATGTCGAATTACGTCAAATTTATGAAGGATATCCTATCCAAGAAATGAAGACTTGGAGAACTTGAGACGGTAGTTTTGACGAAGGAATGTAGTGTATATCTTTAAGACAAACTACCCCCAAAGTTAAACGATCTTGGATGTTTGACCATACCTTGCAATATTAGAGCAACGTGTTGTGGTAATGCATTATGCGATTTGGGTGTAAACATCAACTTGATGCCTATATCCATATTTAGGAAGTTGGCTATAGGTGAAGTTAGACCTACTACAGTTACACTTCAATTAGTAGATCGATCATTAGCACATCTAGAAGGAAAAATTGAAGATGTATTGGTACGTGTAGACAAATTTATTTTTCTTATTGACTTTGTTATACTAGAAGCATATAAAGAGGTGCAAATCATCTTAGGAAGGCCTTTCCTAGCAACTGGAAGGACCCTTATTGATGTGCAGAAGGGCGAGCTTACTGTGCATGTTCAGGACGATTAGGTAACATTTAATGTTTTTAAGTTTATGCAATTTCTTGACACAGTTGATGATTGTTCTGTAGTATCCGAGTTAGAGGAATTAGTCATGGAAAGGGAACTCAACTATTTTGAGGAACCCATTGGAGAATATTTTGACATCAGACCCTTCAAGTGATGAAGAGGGGGAGGAATACTTAGCTTTTCTAGAAGCTAATCAAAGGGGATTTAATCCACAATCCTGCTTTGAATCTTTAGAGTTAGAAAGTAGAGATTATGTCCAACCAAAAGCGTCAATTGAGGAGCCACCTAAATTAAAACTGAAGATACTTCCCTCACATTTAAAATATGTTTATTTAGGTCCATCACCTAAATTAGAACAAAAGCGTCAATTGTTTCAGCGGAGTTGACCGAAGAGGAAGAAGAGAAACACATCATAGTATTGAAACAATTCAAGAAGGCTATCAGATGGACCATAACAGATATTCGTGGCATTAGTCCATTTGTATGCATGCACAAGATCATCTTAGAAGATGATGAGAAAGGGACGATTGATGGACAACGAAGACTGAACCCTATCATGAAGGACGTGGTAAAGAAAGAGATCATAAAATGGTTGGATATGGGTATAATTTACCCCATCTTGGATAGTTCTTAGGTAAGTCCGGTCTAATGTGTGCCAAATAAATGAGGTATTACGGTCATTGAGAACAATAATAATGAGCTAATACTGACCAGAACTGTTACAGGATGGGGAATTTGTATTGATCACCGGAAGTTGAATAAGGTGACTAGGAAAGACCACTTTCCTTTAGTGTTCTTGGACCAGATGTTGGATAGACTTGCAGGGCGAGACTATTACTATTTTCTCAATGGATACTTAGGGTATAATCAGATTATAGTACCACCAGAAGATCAACACAAAACAACATTCACATGCCCGCATGGTACATATGCATTTAGACGTATGCCATTTGGTTTATGTAATGCACCTGCTACATTTCAAAGATGAATGATGCCTATGTTTACAAACATGGTTAAAAAGTATTTGGAAGTGTTTATGGATTATTTTTTAGTATTCAGAGATACATATGATGATTGCCTAGCCAATCTAGCCAACGTACTAAGGCGATGCGAAGAAACAAACCTCGTACTTAACTAGGAAAAATGTCATTTCATGGTACGATAAGGTTTTGTTCTTGGGCATCAAATAACAAGACATGAATTTGAGGTAGATAAAGAAAAGGTAGATGTTATTAAGAAACTCTAACCTCCAACATCTGTAAAGGGTGTTAAGAGCTTTTTGGGCCACGTCGATTTCTATCAGAGATTTCTCAAGGACTTCTCCAAAATTGCTAAACCCTTATGCAAATTATTAGAGAAGGACACAGTGTTTAAATTTGATAGAGAGTGTTTAAGAGCTTTCAATGATCTAAAGAATTGGTTAGTTTCAGCACCCATTATCATCACACCAAATTGGGAATTTCCATTTGAATTGATGTGTGACGCGAGTGACTTCGTGATAGGAGCTGATGGGCCAGCAAAGGAACAAAGGTTTTCATCCTATCTACAATGCAAGTTGGATTCTAACGAGAGGTCAATTTAATTATACAGTAATAGAGAAAGAGTTACTTACTATTGTGTTTGCTTTTGAGAAGTTTCAATCTTATCTTGTAGGTAGCAAAGTGAAGGTTTATGTAGATCATTTGGCAATTAAGTACTTACTTGCCAAGAAAGACGCTACACCAAGGTTGATCCGATGGGTACTTTTACTCAAAGAGTTCGATATAGAAAGTCATGATCAAAAGGGAGTAGAAAACCAAATAGGAAAGCATGTTACACCCCAAACCCGGCTTAGACATTATGGCCGAATCTGGCGTGTCACATTGGAGTGTTTTTCAAAAACCATGTTTTCATTGAAAACCCTTCTTGAAATTTAAAACTTCTTGCCATTCAAAACTTGTACAAAACCTCAGTTTGCGTTTGTTTATTTTCAATCGTGGTTTATTAAAAAGTTATTCCCTTTTAAAATGTTATCACCTTTAAAACCTTATTGTTGCGGAAGCTTAATTTAAAACAAATGATTTACGAAAACGTGATATTTAAAAATTGAGTTGCAGAAATGTAGCATTTGAAAATAGTTATTGTTTTGGAAACCGTGTTCTACTTCTAGCAGATACAAATCACAATCAATAAAATCCCCAATTTAAAATCCAGAAATTATAGAGGCCTTATTACAACAAAACCCAAATTAAAGAAACATAATTAAAAATACAGTAAATTAAAAATACGGAAATACAACCGTTCATACTGTGGCTACCTCCAAGCCCCCAGTACGTCAAACTACCTCACTAGGGATTACTTGAAAAAAATTAAAAAGAGGAGTGAGTTTGCGAAAACTCAGTGTGTACAAACCCAACAATCAAATAACACATCACACCTATCTGGGCCTAAGCCCATTACAGTAATGGAGGCAATTGGACCTTAGCCCCCATCAGCCTCGGTTGGGCCTGGGCCCATATCAAAAGACACATATCACATATATGGGCCTAAGCCCATCTCAATATCAGAATTAGTATATGCAATGCATAAATACCCAAACCAACCTTGCACTCCGTCTCCTGTCTAACCCTACACTCTTGTAGGGATTAAATCGACCCACCCATCCTTACACTCCTTATGTAGCATCGGTTGCAACATTAACCAATATTGCAGTAGAGCTGCCAATCACATAATCGGCTTCAAGCTATCGGTAGGTCCACAGTCATCTCGCGCGACCCGTGCGACCCTCATATATCAATCACTTCTTCCAATACAAGATCCCATCCCTATGCAATATGCATTGTCATTAATATTTCGTGTATGCAATATATCCTACTCAGTACAGTCATACAGTACATACTTTCATCTTTAACCTACCTCTCGGGGTAAAATGGTCATTTTCATGCATTGGGGGTAAAATGATAATTTTGCCCTTTAGGAGTATTTTGGTCATTTTACCTACCTTGGGATCTCGATACAGTTAACGACATTTTCGAATGCCTACAGTCGCCTCGAGCGACATGAATAACCCATTTGGTCAAAACAATGTAAATGGGCTCAAAGCCCAATATTTGGCCCAAGTAGGCCCACACGCTCGTGTGGCCCATTTAGCTTAAATTCAATCACGGCTATGGGAACTACCTAGCCCAGTCCAGTTTCTGCCACTTTTCATAAATTTTATTGGCCTCTTCAGTTTACCACCCACGATTGTGGGCTCAGTTTTACCACACGAGTGATCACACATCCGTGAGGTCTCAAATGCCAAAGTTTTGATTTTTCAGCTTTTTCCAATTCATAGCGGAGATGGTGTGATTACACATCTTTTTACGGAGTCATTCTAAGATCCACGAGCACCCGACCTAGATTCATAGAGACCCAATGTTAGTCCTTAATTGTTAGGTTAACACCCTCTTAACAACACTTAATCTGAAATACCCTTCATACCTTGTTTGAATGAGGGTGACCTTAATCCCTCAACGATCCCTGTTTAAAAACGGTCACACGCCTATAAGAGAAAGAAAATATCAAAGACGAGGAGAAAGAATGACACGAATGGTCAGAAGGGAGATGACACGAGTGGTCAATTTCGTAGTACAAATAAGACTTGAGAAAATCCAAAATGGAAAAAGTGAAAAACCCCCTAAACTCTCAGCAAAGAAATTTGGCACTCTCCTATCAACACTCACAAGAACACTCACAATAACTGAACACGGAAATCCTAGTGTCAAAAATGCTCCCTCTTTTCCCCCTAGCCGAATTTCAGTAAAACCCTAGAGTCCCTCACGGCCACAACTCTTCTCACACTTCAAATTCCTTGAAAATATCTACAAATCACTCCTTTTATCCCTCCTTGATATCCTCCATAACAACTCCAAGACCAATTCAAACTTCACCTTGCAGAGTTTCAGTCAAACTCCACTTCTCCTACTGCAAGGACATAAAAAAAATATGCTTTTGCATGCCAAGGGATTCGAACCTCACACCACTAGTACACTCCACATGCCACTTTCCACCATTACCAGTAGACTCCTTGTGTTATGATTTCACCAAAAATATTTATAATGCCTTCAAGCTAAGGCCAAGATTCACTTAAGAGCAAAAAGCAAAAATTTTGTTAAAGCCCAGGTTTGAACCCAGGACTTTTCCAACACTCCCAGCTCTTCCTAAATCACTTAGCCACTAAACCAAACAAGCTAGTTGTCATTTCCTTGCAAACATAAATTTTTATGTGTTCCCATGCTCAAGACCAAAGGACTTCTCAACTTATACCCATTTAGGTGACATTCCCAAATAAATACATACTTAAGTTAAACCATATCCATAATACCCCTTGGTTTGTTGATTTTGCTAACTATCTAGCTTGTGGTTTGATGCCTCTTGGTAAGTTATATCAACAAAAGAAAAAGTTTCTTCACGATGTGAAATACTATTTCTTGGAAGAACTATACTTGTTCAGAAAGAGTTCAGATCAAATGATCAGGAGATGCGTGACAGAAGATGAAGTACATGAGATTTTATATCATTGTCACACAGCTCCGAGTGGGGGACACTTCGGAGGTACATGTACTGCAGCCAAAGTATTGCAAGCTGGATTCTTTTGGCAAACGCTATTCAAATACGTGTATGCTTACATAAAGAATTGTGATCGATGCCAAAGGGTTGGAAACATCACCAACAGAAATGAGATGCCTTGAACAAACATCATTGAGGTAAATTTATTTGATGTTTGGGGTATTGACTTCCTTGGTCCTTTCCCTTCATCCTTTGGTCACAAGTATATATTGGTAGCAGTAAACTACGTGTTTAAGTGGGTTCAGGTTGAGGCATATTCGACGAATGATGCCAAGGTTGTGATGAAGTTTTTGCAGAAAGCTGTATTCACAAGGTTTGGAACTCCTAGGGCCATCATTAGTGATGAGGGGTCCCATTTTGTGAACAAATGGTTGAAATGGTTACTCGACAAACATGGAGTGATGCACAAGGTTTCCATAGCTTACCATCCGTAGACGAATGGGCAAGTTGAACTGGGGAACAAAGAGATAAAAGGCATACTCGATAAGGTATTTTGTCTAAATCGATGAGACTAGTCTAAAAGAATGGACAATGCTTTATGGGCCTATAGGACAGCATACAAGACACCTTTAGGGATGTCACCTTATCAGTTGGTTTTTGGGAAAGCATGTCATCTGCTCTTAGAGTTAGAACATAAAGCTTACTAGGCTATCTAACAACTCAACTTGGATCTTAAGCTTGCTAAAGAGAAACGGATGCTTCAACTCAACGAGTTAGAAGAGTTCCGAATGTTATCATATGAGAATGCCAATCTATTCAAGGAAAGACTTAAGATGACATGACAAGCACATTTGAGTTTGAGAATTTGAAGTAGGTCAGCAAGTCTTGTTATTCAATTCCAGATTAAGGTTCTTTCCAGGTAAATTAAAATCATGTTGGTTTGGTCCATTTACGATTCACCAAGTTTTCCCATATGGAGTTGTCGAACTTCAAGGTAAGGAAGGTAATTTTAGAGTTAATGCTCAACGCTTAAAACATTACTAGAGAGATAAAATTAAGCGAGATAAAGTCTCGTTCATTTTATCAAATACTTAATTTTTCTCGTTTTCTTTTTAAATAAATAATTTAAGGTATATTTTTGGGATTAGTATGTTAAAATAAATTCTGTTTAAGAGATTAGAACTTAAGTGGGACGGCTTGTAACCCCTCCAATCTTTCTTGGGAATTGATTTTAACATAATCTTCCAAGAAATTATTCCCTAAATGAAAAAATAAATTTTTAGTTTCTGAATAAAAAGGTCAATTTTGATCTAAATTTTAATTGCAGCTCAATTTTTTAATTTTCTTTAAGTTTGGGTACTTAATTAAAGTGTTTGAAAAAAAATTGGTTGTTCTTTTTGTAAATATTAAAAATTAGATGTCTCTTTTTGTAAATATTTTTAAAGGTAGCTAAAATAAAGGTTCTTAATTTAATTTTTAATATATAAGGTGATAGTAATTAATATATAATTATATTTATTATAATTTATATTAATTATTATCAAATTTGTATAGAATTAGGATTAGTTTAAATTTTATCATATTTTAATAAAATTTATTTTAATAAAAAAAGTAATAGAAAATAATATTTTAATATATATTATATTATTTATTAATCATTATTAACTTTATATTACATTAGGACTTAGAATATTTTATTATTAATTTGTTCTAAGAATTCTAATTGAACTCCTACCCCTCTATCACTTTAAACACCACATCCTTCATCCATTATTCACACCATTTATCTAACTACACCCATTCCACCATTGGCCTTAGCATCCAAACCCACTTAGTGCTGCAGCTCCTAACCACCGCTAGCATCACCACCCAGCAGCTCCCATTTGGCCAGCAACTGCATACGCCCATCGCGCGCAGTCGGTGCACCTACCCAGTAACTCCCGCACAAGCTCCAGTGTGCATAGTCCCTGCCTCGCACGATGCTATTGCCTACTGCTCATGCACCTGCTTGTACACCAGCCTTGCCGTTTGCACACACCTGCCCTGCTCGTGCCTTGCTTGCGCACCAATCCTACCCGCATCGCTACTGCTCTCACACACTGCTGCCGTTGCTCCCTTGTTTCGTGCGCACCTTAGCCATAAAAATCAAGGCTCTTATTACCCTTACACCATACTACCATTAAAAATTACTACAACCATTATCACAATCACTTTCCAACGAACCCTCATTCGAATTATTTTGCTCCCAATTTAATTTTTATTATTAGGTTATTATTTTTCTATGCACAAAGGTGGTAAGAAGTTCTTTTTCTCTTAAATTTTAATTTAATTATGTACCCTTTCAAATTTCATGAATTGTTAAAATTTTAGGTTAATTAATTTTTTGAGAAAATATTTGTTTCCATCTTATGTTCAAGTTAATCATGCCTCACAAAAGAACTCGTGCTTCTGCTCAAGTTGAAGAATCACAAAACAAATTCCACTATGAATAAGCTAAAGCAAGATACGATAGCATCTTCAAAAATCAGAAAATGCTCCTTGAAAAAGGCTTTACACTGAAAGAAAGCAACTATATTGATTTCATTGCGCGCATTCGACAAATTGTTAAAGCTCTCAATTAGGAGTTATTTTGTAAGAAAAGACCTAGTGTAGATGAAGAGTTAGTTCGTGAATTTTATGCAAATTTGACCTCAGGTGAATTAATGGAAGTTTCTATCTGAGGAATAAAGGTACCAATAAGCTCAAACGCTATTAATGAATTCTTTGAATTACCTGATTTTCAAGATGACGGATTGTAACAGCCTGTTTTTAGTCAAATCAGAATAGTGGTTTCAGGACCACAAATTTGAGGTTGAAATTTTATTTTAATTTTTAAGTGTTTACAGCATGATAGTATGTAAGTGTGAAAGCTTCATGAAGAAATTTTATCGTTTGAATAGTTAATTTGATAAAAAAAAGGACTAAATCGCGTAAAGCGTAAAACTTGAGTTCTAATAGTTAAAGGTGTCTAATAGCTATAGAACCTTAAAGTTAAGGTCCTTAAATAGTAATTAGACCATTGATGTCATGAGTGGACATATATGGACATCTATTAAAGTGTTTTGATGTTTATTAGTGAAGGTTAATATAGTAATTTAATTATAAAGGTTAATTAAAACAAAACAAAATCAATTATGTTTCCATCTTTCTCACCATAGCCGAAAATTGAAGAGAAGAAAATTCTTTTATCTAGGGTTCATTCGGCCAAGCTAATTTGGTCAATTAAGGTATGATTTTTGTCCCATTTTTAATGATTTTTACGTTTTTGAGATCGTTGCAACTAGTACCAACTAGCCCAGGGACTATTTTGCAAAACTGTTAAAGATTTAGAAGTTACCATTGATGAATATGTATGAGTTTTGATGTTTAATTATAGATTTTGAATAGTTGTTGATAGTTAAATAAGTTTTGTTAAATGATTTTGAGTAAAAATGCAAAATAGGGATTTATTTGTAAAAATGTGAAAATATGTGGTTAAATATGTGAATAAATGAAAAATGTGGGATGATATGTGTATTAGGGAAATTCGGCTAGCATGTGAGTAGATGAAATTGCATCAATTTGTGATATTGTGTAATAAGGACTAAATTGTGAAAATGTGAAAGTTTAGGGCAAATGTGTAATGTGTGTTTTGGATTGAATTGAATAAATAGAAGAATAAATAAGTTGATTTTGATTACTTATAGATCAAGAAAAGAGGAATTCGGACTTAGATCGGGGAAAAAGCAAAGTAATTGATAGTCGATTCGTTTCGTCATTTCCGAACACGGGGTAAGTTCGTATAATTGAACTTAATTGTGCATTTGTTTAATTGATTGATAGAATTGAGATTCTATGTATTCCATTAGTTAATTTTGGAGATATTAAATTTAAATGTATGGTTTAAGCATACGAGTTTCTGAATAAGACCATAGCTAGCCTATGGCAAACTGGATAATAAGACCATAACTGGGTTATGGCATGTGAATGTAAGACCACGGCAGGGCCTTGGCAATGTATGTGTAAGACCATAGTTGGACTATGGCATCAAAAAATTGATGTATTTGTATCGTAGGCATTTATAAGCTGGAGTAGTTTGATAAGAGAATTGGTGAGAACTAGATAAGTATCGGTACATGTATATACGAAAAACTATTCAAGTAACGAGTTAGAAGAAGTTGAGGACTTATTGCAATGTGGTTAAATTTTATGTTAATTCATTTATTAATGTTGAAAATTCTAATTAAGTTATCTATTTTGAAGTGCTAATGAATATTGAGTTTATTTCATATTTACATACGAACTTTCTAAGCTTTATAGCTTACTTCATTTATTTTCTTCTATGTTTTAGTATATTGAGGCTAGCTCGGAAGTGGGGATCGTCACAAACTTCATCGCACTATCGGACATATGTTTTGGTACTTTTGAAGTTGTGTATATATGGTATATGGCATGTATAGGCTTGTGTCATTTTGGTATGTTTGATGAAAGTGTATTTAGGCCATTTGAGTTGGCTTGTGATAATGAATTTGTTAATGTTTAAATATGTGTAAATGGCTTTGTTTTGATTTTGGCAACACCTATATTGAGTGAATAAGGTTGAATTGATAATGCATGTTTGAAATGGTTTAATCAAATGAGTTATATAAGTGAATTATGTCTAGTAAAGCAAGATGAGTTGATAGGTACTTGAATTGATAAATGGCATTGAATTGAGTATTAAAATGGTTGAAGTTGATATAGAATGATTGTGTATTGATTGATGTCTTTTGGCTTCATATTTGTGTCTTAAAATGGTACCATTTTCTTATTTAGGTATGTGCAAAATGGATGGCAAAATGGCTTGGTAAGTAGCCTTTTTTTGTCCACACGGGCAGAGACACGAGAGTGTGTCTAAACCGTGTGTAACACACGGTCAAATTACACGGTCGTGTGTCCCCTGATGTTGAAATTGAAATAAAGTCAGTATACTCCACACGGTCTCACACACAGTCGGGTGATCGACCGTGTGGCACAAGTCAGTACACCCCCTTAATTGGCACACGGCCTAGCACATGAGCGTGTGACTTGGCTATGTTGCATAAGTCAGTATACCCTACAGGTTTGACACGGCCTGGCACACAGGAGTGTGTGGCCACTTCGAAAGGCACACGGGCTAGACACACGGGCGTGTGGTTGGCCGTGTGACCCAAATCAGTAACCTCACTTGTTTGGACATAGTGTAAGACACGGGCTGGGACACGGTCATGTGCTCCCATTTAGAATGTCCACACGGCCTGTGACACAGGCATGTCTGGTGGCCAAGTGAGACACACGGCCTGGTCACATGGGCGTGTGTCCCTTGTTTTGGAGAAAAATTTGCTAAGTGTTGAAAAAATTTTGAGTTTCTGGTTTAGTCCCGAA
This sequence comes from Gossypium bickii, assembly GCA_025503065.1. Classification (NCBI taxonomy): domain Eukaryota; kingdom Viridiplantae; phylum Streptophyta; class Magnoliopsida; order Malvales; family Malvaceae; genus Gossypium; species Gossypium bickii. Next base: position 55,975,099 of record CP106714.1, on the reverse strand, counting down.
CCTCTTCCAATAAATGTTTAAGGCCTCGAAGGCTCGTTTAAGGGACACTATGATTGATTATGATTGGATTGTATTTGAATTGGATAAACTGTATATGAAATGTATGTTTAAAAGTGTTGAACGTCTGGTAATGCTCCTTAACCCTATTTCGGCGTTGAATACGGGTGAGGGGTCTTACATTTATTGGTATCAAAGCTACGGTTTAATCGATTCTAGGACTAACATAGTGTGTGTGAGAGTTTAGCTATACATGCCATATATATAAACTATGATAGTGTAAAGAATCCTGACATTATAAACTATGTTTTATATAGTAATGGATCTCGAACGAGCTGTAGCAGATGAGGTTGAGAGTAATGCACCAGCTCCCACTCAAGGGACAGCGACTTCTGAATCTGGACCAGTGTCGAGTAGTCACGGAGGTGAGGCTAAAGAAGCCTTTTTCTTTCTATAACAGCTCGGTTTAGACCCTATTCAGAATAGTGGTTTCGAGATGATAAATCGTAATATGTTAATATTTTAATACCACATTTAGCATACTTTTGGATGATTTATCCCCTGAATTGTGGATTTTGATGCTCCTAATTCTTTAAATTCATGTTTTATACCTAGGATAGCATTGGAGGATGAAAAGAACGAGAAGCATGCCAAAAATAGAGAAAATAGGACAAAGTAAGAAGTCCACACGGCCTGGAGATAACCACACGGCCGTGCTACTTTAGCAGACTCGAACACGGCCTGGGCTCGATTCACACGGCCGTGCCACACGGGCGTGTCCCAGCCGTGACCTGTTTTAATTCCACTCAGAAAAGGATACTTAGAGGCAAAGAAAGACATTCCGAAAACCTATATAAACACCCTAGAGGGTAAACCTAAAAGGGGGGAGGCCGAAGAGCGAAGCTGGAGAGGGCCGAATTGTGGGATTTACTCGAAGACAGCCAGTTGGTCCATCTCAAGAAGCCGGAATCATACTCAAGACGGAAGGTCTTTCCTTCAATTTCCTTTAGGGGGTTTTAGGGTTTTTCTTATGTTTTGTTTTATATTTTCTTCTGAGATATATTCTTTTGTAAACATGAACTAAACCCCTCAAATACCTGAGGGGGATGAAACCTAAGACGAATCTTGTTATTGTTTTCTGAACTATATGATAAATACTTGATTTGTTCTTAATTATGTGTTCTTAATTCTTTCTTTGATATTTCAGGATATTGATTCAAGTATTGATGTGCTTAGGCAGTGGAGCAAAAGTCCCTGTTTAAGAGTAGATCTAGCATAGTTAAGAGGAATTGATCGCACTCCTAGAGATAGGACGATGAAAATCTATCGGATTAGGGTCAAACCTAATATGGGAGTCCATAGATCGAGTTAATGCAACTCTAGGGTTTTAATTAGAAAGAGATTTCAGTTAATCAACCTAGGGTTAGACGTTAGTAGCCTCGAGAGAGGTATTAATATAAATTAGGGAATCCTACGGATCAAGTCAAATGAATAAATTGTCTGGTTCAGAGTTAAATAACAAGTGAAGTCTAGGTGGATTCTTCCTTGGGTATTGTCTCAATCAATTGGTTTTCCCAAAAGTATTTCCCCAATTCTTTCTCTGTGTCTTAGCATCTTTAGCTTAGTAATTAGTTAGTTTTAGATTAAACATCAATTCCTTTAATTCTGAGGCTAAATAATAGAAAGATAGTAATTGCTAGTACTCTTGGTCCTTGAGGATACAATATTTCCAGTCTTGCCATAGCTATACTACCAAATGATAGGTGCGGTTGCCTTATTCATTATCATAGTTAGTTTGGACACGACCAAGTTTTTGGCGCCGTTGTCGGGGACTAAGATATTAGGAACACTTGGTTTTTATTACTTTATCCATTCTTTATTTTTGCAATTAATTTTTTTTTTCTAAATGTTCTTCTTTACTTCTGGCAGGTATTCTAGTTTATGACTAGAAGAAACCCGTCAGGACCTCTACTTTATGATAGTGATATAGAAGGAACCGTTCACAGAAACCAAAGAGAGATAAGGTGAAGCCTACAATACATACAAGAAGAGCAAGAAGACGAAACTAATACTACTGAAGAGATGGCTGATAATAATCCGCTACCTCCGGTGGTGGCCGAGAATCATGCTTCTCGTACTATGTATGATTATGCTAAACCTAATTTAACAGGAACTGAGTCAAGTATTGTTAGACCTGCTATTACTGCAAATAATTTTGAACTAAAACCTGATACATCAATTTGTTCAGTTTGATGGTTTGCAGGATGAATATCCAAATAATCACTTGGCGAATTTCCTAGAATTTTGCGATACTTTCAAAATAAATGGTGTTTCTAATGATGCCATTCATCTTCGGTTGTTTCCCTTTTCATTGAGGAGCAAAGCTAAATAGTGGTTGAACTCGTTACCACAAGGATCAATCACTATATGGAAACAAATGACCTAAAATTTTTTGTTAAAATATTTTCCGCCAGCTAAAACGGCTAAGTTGAGGAATGATATCTCTTCTTTTGTACAGATGGATTTAGAGACACTTTACTATGCATGGGAGAGATACAAGGATTTATTGAGAAGGTGCCTACACCATGGGTTACCCTTGTGGCTACAGGTCCAAACCTTTTACAACGGTGTGAACCCCTCAACCATGCAGTTGATTGATTCAACCTTCGGCGGAAGCCTAAATAACAAAACACCTGAGGCTACCTACGAATTCATTGAAGAGATTGTAAGAGTATGCCCAAAGACCAATCATGAGATGGTTGTAATAACATACTTAATTTACCATGTTTATTAATATAAAGCGTTGTCATTATTATTTCAGTTTTTCTTTCTGTGTGTATAAATAAACTGTTTTATAATAATGTCCTAAGAATAATATGATTATTCTTAAAAGATCCTTAGTCGAGTATTATTGTTGACTAGGACAACAATAATGCATTCAGACTAACATGTAGTTGATTGATGATAAAGAGTTGTCATTGATGTGGATTGTCAAAATCAATGCATGAATATGTGTGTTAAAGAACAACATATTGGATTGACCCGTTATGAGTATGTTTATTGGATTATTATGTAATTGTCACAACATTACTCATAGTGATTAATATGTATATGATCCTCGGACTTGAGATAATTATTATCTCAACATCGTGAGTTGTATATTTTGATACAATCAAACGTATACAAGTAATTGGTTGTTCTATAAAGACGATGTTGGATATACCACAATCTATGTAGAGGATATGGTTGATCAATATAGGATAAGTCCCTCCTACATAATGGGAATAATATCTTAGGCCACTTGATTGAGTGAGACTAGAAATGCATGGCCATGCTCAAATAAGTTGACATGAGATGTCATACTAATTTTTATATCATAGTCTACTCAAGATATCAAGAAACATGGGATGGACTATACAAGTGTGACTATTCCATGACTTGTGTCCATTCCGAGATAAAGGACTTAAGGATTAATGTATGAAAGGTTAATCACAAAAAGTTATGTGGAATCATGACTTCTTGTAACTTAGGTAGCAATGATGCATTGCTAGATGCCCTCATTGTTTGTGACATTAGAATCGTTCTATTATTATCGCTAACGTTGCAAGAACCTACGGGTCACACCCTATGGTTTAAATGAACGGAATAAAATATAATTGGTATTGTTTTTAGTTGTCACATGAATTAAATTAATTAAAGAATTAATTTAATTGGGCAATCAAATATTGAACATATTATATGTACAAGGATGTTGTACACATAATGACAACATAATTCTATTAATATATGAATTTGATTCATATATAAATTTAAATAAATATAGTTTATCAAATCCTTTTTATAATTAATGTAATTATAATTTTGGATATAATTAATGTAATTATAATTTTCGGTTAAAAACTTTATTGTATTTATTTAATCTTATGATACATTCAAGAGATACCAATTATAAAAGGGTATTAAAAGGATACCTAATAATGGGCCCAATGAAAAGATACCCATTATAAAAGGCCCAATTAAAAGGATACCCAATATAAAAGGTATTTAAAAGAGGCAAAGCTTATGAAAAACCCTAAGAGATTGCTTGTTAGGTCTAGCGGTAATCAAGCAAATAAACCTCAAAATAGTTTTGGAGATTTCTTCCGCTCATAGTCAAACCGGGTAGATCACGTAGAGGCCGACATCGGAAAAGGTTGTGGCTTGATTCGACAATGAGATCAAAACTCTTGTTGCCAAGGCGTCATTGTCTACTCAGATTGAAGTTTTGGTAATTTGAAACCTTTATTTCACCCCGATTCGTTCCTCACACATGGATCCATGGTTTGGATCGCGATCTAATTTTATTACTGTGCGCCATGGGCAACAAAGATGGTATCGAGCCACTTGTGTGATACTGAACTCGGGTTTAAATACTTGGGTGATGCAATTGTATGAGATTCATGTTTTGATCTTATTGTATTTTCGATTGTTTAAATCGTTTAAGCATAACTCGATAATCTGTTCCTTTCGGAAATTGATTAAATGTTAATCATGGTGTTGTGGCCTACTTGATTTTATGTTATTACTGTTAACTATTAACAAATCTGTAATAATGCGGCGGTGGTATTTATAGTTTCCAGATAAGTGTTAACTGGCTAGTGGAACAAGGGTTGTTCCGATATGAAACCTCAAGGATTAAAATCCTAAAAACACGATTCTGTTGATAAAAGTTATCAAATCGTGAGGTTTCATTTGACTGGGATATGCGATTTGTACCATTGTCTATGACATCCTCGCACCTCACAAAAGTTTTGTTAATAAAAGAAATTTATAAACTTGATGGGCCACAAAAGGTTGAAAGGATATTTTATAATTCACTTTAAAATAATAATAATAATAATAATAATTGAATTATGTATGCTATTTTTGACTAGCACGGTGTTTGAAATGCTTAGTTATAGCCCAATGACCCATTCGATAAAAGGTTGTATTTTTTTTAAATACGGCCTGCGTGTCGTGCCTTACTACTATTCTCTTGTATTTCTCTTCTCATCTTATTCCCTCGTATGTAAAACGAGTTTCTGTATATTGTAATTTGCAAGAGTTGCTGTGGACCAAACGAGAAGGAAGGTGGGACAATGATTAAGAATGATAGCTTCTGAAATGGCTTACACCTTTAGGTTTCTTTTTGGTTTTCCCATTGGCTTGGGTTGAACCACCTTAGTTTATGGGCTATAACTATTGCATTTATTTATTGCTTTATTTATTCATGTATGAGATGCTATGGATGTCTAAAGCATGCCAATTTTTTTATATATATATTAAAATTTGAAGATAATAAACCCTATTAATTGATGAGATCGATTAGAAGACTAAATGGGCTGAAATAGACCGTAATTGGTGAGATGCAACAACCTTAATAAAATCCTCTATTAAAATATTAAGTCAAGATGGCCTTCTAATTTTGCCCTCGTTAAGGCCTCGATCAATACTATGTAGGTTACGCCAAAGCGAAGTACTAGTATTTATCTTGGTTAAACGTGAAGAATAAACAAGTGATATTCATTTGTTAAAAATTGGTTAATGACTTAACTAGGTTACTCTAATAGGATTAGAAACCTAGAGGCAAGTAAATTGGATAAATCATAAGATGATTAGAACAAGAGTTGTTCACCAAATATTAGGAGTTACATATGATGTAATTAGCAAATGTTGCTTACCTAAATAACCATAATCTTAAGAGTAAAGCCAAAGCTGACTTAAGAGGTGGTGAAATATAGATCCTTAACCTACTAGAAATACTTTTGAGAAAGATTTTCCGAAATTAATATACGAGGGTTATTAATTTTGAAATAAAATAGTGGGAATATCATTTAATAAAGTCTTTTTAATGATTAATATAAAAATGGTAAATTTACTCACATGCATATTTAATTGTTGTAGATATATTATGGCTGCAAACACTAGCACACTCTCATTGCGATCGGTCCTTGAGAAGGACAAATTGAATGGTTTGAATTTTCTTGATTGGTTCCAGTAACTTGAGGATTGTCCTTAAACAAGAACGGAAATTATATGTCATTGAACAACCACTTCCTAATGAACCACCCGCTAATGCCTCGAGGATCGATAGAGATGCTTACAAGAAGTATCTCGATGACATGATAGATGTTGGATGTCTTATGCTTGCCACTATGAATCCTAAACTTGAAGCAACATGAGGACATGGTTGCTTATGATATGATCGAGCACCGAAAAGAACTTTATCGTGGGCAAGCACGGCAAGAGAGGTTTGATATCTCTAAAGCCCTATTCCAATGTAAGTTGGTGAAGGAAGCCCAGTGGGACCTCATGTCCTTAAGATGATTGGCTATATTGAAAGCCTATCTAAGCTTGGGTTTCCATTGAGGCAAGAGTTGGCCACCGATGTTATTTTGCAATCGTTGCTTGGATAGCTACAGCTAGTTTGTCCTCAATTTCAATATGAATGAAATTGACAAGACTCTACCACAATTGCTCAAGATGTTACTGAATCTTTGAAGGCAACTTGAAAAGGTTGGACCCAAGCCCATACCGATGGTCCGTAATAACAAGGGCAAGGGAAAGGCCAAAGTTAAAACAAAGCCTAAGGGCAAAGGTAAGCCCAAATTTGGAAAAGGAAAGGCTACACCAAAACCTAAAGGTGGGGTGTCTAAGGAAGGAAACTGTTTTCATTGTGGTGTGATTGGACATTGGAAACGGAACTACCTCTGTCTATCTTGAAGAAGTCAAGAAGGCTAAAGCAAGCGGAATGTCCGCTTGGTATTTATGTTATTGATATTAATTTATCAATTACTACTTCTTGGGTATTAGATACTCGGTTGTGGTTCTCATATTTGTACTTCATGCGGGGACTACAAAGGAGTAGGACTTTGGCTAGAGGAGATGTGGACCTACGAGTTGGAAATGGAGCAAAAGTTGCTTGCATTAGTGTGGGAACATATACTTTATCTTTGCCTAGTGGACTTGATTTATGTTTAGAGGATTGTTATTTTGTGCCCAGTTTGACTAAAAACATTATTTCAATTTCTTGTTTAGACAAAATTGGTTTTGAGATAATTATTAAGAATAATTGTTGTTCATTTTATCTCAATAATGTTTTCTATGGTTCAAAGACAATTAATTAATGGCCTCTATATTTTAGATCAAACGAATCCCATTTACAACATAAATACTAAAAGATCTAAAATAAATGACTCAAATCAAACTTATCTTTGGCATTGTCGTTTGGGCCACATAAGTGAGAAACGCATATCCAAACTCCATAAAGATGGTCTCTTGAATTCATTTGTTTTTGAACAATTTGAAGTATGTGAATCTTGCTTATTGGGAAAAATGACTAAATCTCCTTTCACTGGTAAAAGTGAACGAGCTAGTGATTTATTAGACCTAATACATTCTGATGTATGTGGACCAATAAATACACAAGCCAGAGGTGGATTTCACTACTTCATTACTTTCACTGATGATTTTAGTAGATATGGGTATGTTTATCTCATACGCCATAAGTCTGAGTCCCTTGAAAAGTTCAAGGAATTCAAAAATGAAGTACAAAATCAACTAGGCAAAACTATCAAGTCACTTCGATCTGATCGAGGTGGAGAGTACTTGAGCCTAGAGTTTGATGATCTTTTGAAAGAATGTGGGATTGTCTCACAACTTACTCCTCCTGGTACTCCTCAATGGAATGGAGTATCTGAGAGAAGAAATCGAACTTTGTTAGACATGGTTCGATCCATGATGAGTCATGCTGATCTACCAACTTCCTTTTGGGGATATGCACTTGAGACAGCTGCTTTCACATTAAATCGTGTTCCATCTAAATCGGTTCAAAAGACGCCATATGAGATGTGGACTGGGAAACGTCCTAGTATGTCTTTTATGAAAATTTGGGGCTGTGAAGCTTATGTTAAACGTCAGACGTCTACTAAGCTTGAACCCAGATCTGAAAAGTGTATTTTTGTGGGGTATCCAAAAGAAACCAAAGGATATTATTTCTTTAATCCCACTGAGAACAAAACGTTTGTTGCTCGGACTGGTGTTTTCCTAGAGAGAGAATTTACTTCTAGAAAAGGAAGTGGGAGAAAGATTGAACTTGAAGAAATTCGAGAATCACAAGATACCACCGAACGTAGATTGAACAACGACAAATTCCACAAGAAATTAAGGAACAAACAACTCATCAGAGAAACACAACCACCGCGCAGATCTTTAAGAGAACGCCGTGCACCTGAGAGATATGGATTTCTCGTTACAACGCATGGTGACGTTCTTCTTATAGATCAAGATGAGCCTAGGACTTATCAAGAAGCGGTGACAAGCCCAGACTCTGAGAAATGGCTTGAGGCCATGAGATCTGAGATGGATTCCATGTATGAAAACCAAGTATGGACTTTGATTGATCCACCAGAAGAAGTTAAACCTATAGGGTGCAAATGGGTTTTCAAAAGAAAACGACATGGATGGTAATGTACAAACATACAAAGGCGATTAGTAGTCGCTAAAGGTTTTCGCCAAATTCATGGTGTTGACTATGATGAAACCTTTTCTTACGTAGCTATGTTTAAATCCATCGAGATCTTGCTCGCCATAGCATGCATTTCATGATTATGAAATCGGCGATGGATGGGCGTCAAACAAACTTTCCTTAACGGAAAACTTGAAGAGGATGTGTATATGACACAACCTTTGAAGGTTTTGTAAATCCAAAGGATGCTAGAAAGATATGTAAGTTGCAAAGATCCATTTATGGATTAAAGCAAGCTTCTCGAAGTTGGAATCTTCGTTTTAACGATGCAATCAAAGAGTTTGGTTTTGTCAAAAATGAAGATGAACCATGTGTTTACAAGAAAGTTAGTGGGAGCACTATCACATTCTTGGTACTATATGTGGATGACATACTTATCATGGGAAATGACATACCTACTTTGCGATCTATTAAGACTTGGTTGAGAAGTTGTTTTTCTAGGAAGGACTTGGGGGAAGCCACTTATATCTTAGGAGTCAAGATCTATAGATATAGATCAAGGCGACTACTAGGTCTAAGCCAAAGTACATACATAGATAAAGTATCTTGAAAAGGTTCAAGTATGGAAGAATCTAAAAGAGGATTTCTACCTATGAGACATGGTATTTCACTCTCGAAGGAAATGTGTCCTTCAACTCCACAAGAGAGAGAACGTATGAGTAAAATTCCATATACTTCCGCTATTGGATCTATCATGTATGCTATGTTATGTACCCGTCCCGGATGTATCGTATGCCTTAAGTATGACGAGCGGTATCAAGTAGATCCCGTGAAGGTCATCTGGACCACGATCAAAAGTATCCTTAAGTACTTAAGAAGAACTAAGGATACGTTCCTATTATATGGAGGTGAGGAAGAGTTAAGTGTAAAAGGTTACACTGATGCGCCTTCCAAACCGACAAGGATGATTCTCGATCGCAATCGGGTTTTTGTGTTTTGCCTTAATGGTGGTGCTTGTGAGTGGGAAGAGTTCAAAGCAAAGTCACGATGGCTGTCATTCTACAACAGAGGTGAGTATATTGCACCCCCGTGAGGCGCAAAGAAGGAAGCGGTTTGGATCAAGAAGTTCATTCTTCGGACTAGGGGTTGTGCCTAGCATATCGGATGCTATAGAGCTCCGATGTGATAACAATGGAGCTATTGCACAAGCTAAGGAACCCGAGATCTCACCAAATGATCCAAACATATACTTAGACGCTACCATCTTATTCGAGAGATTATCGATCGAGGGGATGTAGAGATATCAGAGTACCTTGGATGATAACATTCTTGATCCTCGACCAAGCCTCGACACAGCCAGAAGCATGATCGTCACACTAAGTCACTTGGTATTAGATATATGAGTGATTGGTCTTAGTGCTAGTGGGAGATTGTAAGAGTATGCCCAAAGACCAATCATGAGATGGTTGTAATAACATACTTAATTTACCATGTTTATTAATATAAAGCGTTGTCATTATTATTTGATTTTTCTTTCTGTGTGTATAAATAAACTGTTTTATAATAATGTCCTAAGAATAATGTGATTATTCTTAAAAGATCCTTAGTCGAGTATTATTGTTGACTAGGACAACAATAATGCATTAAGACTAACATGTAATTGATTGATGATAAAGAGTTGTCATTGATGTGGATTGTCAAAATCAATGCATGAATATGTGTGTTAGAGAACAACATATTGGATTGACCCGTTATGAGTATGTTTATTGGATTATTATGTAATTGTCACAACATTACTCATAGTGATTAATATATATATGATCCTCAGACTTGAGATAATTATTATCTCAATATCGTGAGTTGTATATTTTGATACAGTCAAACGTACACCGTAATTGGTTGTTCTATAAAGACTGATGTTGGATATACCACAATCTATGTAGAGGGATATGGTTGATCAATATAGGATAAGTCCCTCCTACATAATGGGAATAATATCTTAGGCCACTTGATTGAGTGAGACTAGAAATGCATGGCCATGCTCAAATAAGTTGACATGAGATGTCATACTAATTTTTATATCATAGTCTACTCAAGATATCAAGAAACATGGGATGGACTATACAAGTGTGACTATTCCATGACTTGTGTCCATTCCAGAGATAAAGGACTTAAGGATTAATGTATGAAAGGTTAATCACAAAAGTTATGTGGAATCATGACTTCTTGTAACTTAGGTAGCAATGATGCATTGCTAGATGCCCTCATTGTTTGTGACATTAGAATCGTTCTATTATTACTGCTAACGTTGCAAGAACCTACCGGGTCACACCCTATGGTTTAAATGAACGGAATAAAATATAATTGGTATTGTTTTTAGTTGTCACATGAATTAAATTAATTAAAGAATTAATTTAATTGGGCAATCAAATATTGAACATATTATATGTACAAGGATGTTGTACACATAATGACAACATAATTCTATTAATATATGAATTTGATTCATATATAAATTTAAATAAATATAGTTTACCGAAATCCTTATTATAATTAATGTAATTATAATTTTCGGATATAATTAATGTAATTATAATTTTCGGTTAAAAACTTTATTGTATTTATTTAATCTTATGATACATTCAAGAGATACCAATTATAAAAGGGTATTAAAAGGATAGCTAATAATGGGCCCAATGAAAAGATACCCATTATAAAAGGCCTAATTAAAAGGATACCCAATATAAAAGGTATTTAAAAGAGGCAAAGCTTATGAAAAACCCTAAGAGATTGCTTGTTAGGTCTAGCGGTAGTCAAGCAAATAAACCTCAAAATAGTTTTGGAGATTTCTTCCGTTCATAGTCAAACCGGGTGGATCACGTAGAGGCCGACATCGGAAAAGGTTGTGGCTTGATTCGACAAGAGATCAAAACTCTTGTTGCCAAGGCGTCATTGTCTACTCGAGTTGAAGTTTTGGTAATTTGAAACCTTTATTTCACCCCGATTCGTTCCTCACACATGGATCCATGGTTTGGATCGCCGGATCTAATTTTATTTTGCTGCGCCATGGGGTATCGGCGTTCCAACAGAGATGTCACTGAATAACTATCAGTGGCAAGTCACAAGGACAAAGCCAACAAAAGCCACCAGTGTTTTCAACCTCGATGCAATAACCATGCTATCAAACCAAGTAGAACTGTTAAGTAAGAAAATTGATGGTTTATGTGGTTCTTTGCAGGTACATCCAGTTATGCAATGCGATACGAATGGATGAGGGATGAACAACATAGAATATCCACCTTACAACCCGAGTGCTGAAAACGAGCAAGTTCACTATATGCGTAATAATTCTAGACCTCAAAATAACCCTTATAGTAACACTTACAACCCAGGTTGGAGGAACCACCCCAATTTCTCATGGGGTGGCCAAGGAAACCAAAGACACAACCCCTCCCAGGCTTCCAACAGCAACCCTACCTACAAGAAAAGAAGTCAAACCTTGAGGAGATGCTAACAAAATTTATAGCGGTGTCAGAAACCCATTTCCAAAACACCGAGATAACACTCATGTAACACCCCAAACCCGGTCAAAGCGTTACGACCGAATCTGGATTGTTACAGAAGAAGTAGATTTAAAAACTCTGTAAAAAATCGCGATTTGAGTTTGATGAATCCAGGTTAAGAGCCTTTTTGTTAATCAAACTGTTTTACTAATACCAACCTTACCATTATAACCAAAAATTTGAGTTTTTATGACTAAGCCAACTGGATGCTAAAACAGGCTTATTTTGACAAAACCGATCTTAGAGGAATATTTGAAAGGTGAAAATTTAAATAAATTTTGAGGTGCTTGACTTCTTTGAAATAACATCTGAAATGTTGAGAAAATTTCAACTTTTATTTGTTAACTGCTTAATATCCGTTTGTCGTGAATTTGGAAAACTTCTTGTTATGTTTTTAGGGAAAACCTCGTTTTTCAATGATTCATAGCACGAATAAAATCAACGTATAAACAAATCCCAAATTAAAGTTAAAGCGGCCTTATAACAAATCCAAAATCCCAAAATAAAAATAAATTAAAGTTCAAGTTCAAGTTTACTAAAGAAACCGCAACGCATGGCCACCTCGAGTCCGTCTCGGCCCAAAACTCGCCATCTACTGATCACCTACAAAATTAGCAAAGGGGTGAGTCATCAAGACTCAGTGTGTACATTTCCCCATGTAACGCAATTTGGCCTTAGCCCATTCAATACAGTTCATGTTATGTGCATGCAATGCAACCCATCCCAGATCAGCTCTCCATCCGAAACACCCGTGGCATTATGCTACCGTGGTTCATAACCACCGTGGTCCTAGACCACTCGTGACCGTAGTCACTCGTGACAAAGTCACTATAATACAATCGTGGGGCCAACCCATCATAGTCGTAGACCATCGTGACGATCTCTAGCAATAAAGCATACGTGGGGCCAACCCACTGTGGTCATAGACCACTGAGACAAGTCACTTAATATAAGCAATCGTGGTATTAACCACCGGTCCTTGACCACTCGTGACAATAGTCACTCATCAGTTTATCCGTGGTTTTAATCACCGTGGTACTTAGACCACTCGTGACAAAAGTCATTCGTGACCGTAGTCACTGATTCTACCTCCTCCATCAATCAATCCCGAGCCCATGCTCTTTTCATTATGCACAATACGTATGTATGCAATGCAATATATATCAGTGTATATAGAATATATTTCATACATGCCTAACATCAAAATATACATATAAGCATATTAACAGCCACATCGGTATTGAAGAACTTACCTGGAATCTCCAACCTTTACTAGTTAATCTATCATATCAGCTATTTTGGCTTTTTGCCTTCTTTTAGTTAATAACATAATAACAATAACAATGAAGGCGTGTGAGTAGTACACACCTGGTAACACGCAATATTATGCTTTCTATGCCGACACTCTCGTTAACCGAAACGACGGCTATCTGTCTACCCTGCTCTGAGGCTAGTCCACAACCCGGTGGCCAGTCTCGAACTGTCGATACCGCTCGTTTCTTAAACATAGGAGCCACTACAATGGGTTCGCTCCCTCCTTTAGATTGACTCAGAAACCCGGATGCAAAGGTAAAGTTTCGCAACTAACAGGCTTTCAGGATTCAAACTACAACTATTCGACAACTTAACCAACAGAACCCGATCGTATAGACTCCCTGCGGCCTAAGATTCCTAGCTCCCTGCTTCTTGATATTCGGCTTGCACTGAGAACCCGAATAACACACAAGAAGATTCGATACAGAAGAAGTAATAGATGTACTCTCCAAGTTCGGCTAGCACTTAGAAGAGGGTTCGGCTAACAACAGAATCAAAGGTAAAAAGATGAAGAAAAAGGATGCTCGAATGGTCACCCTAATTTTGGCTAAATGTCAAAGAAGAAAAAGGAATGAAAAGTAGAAGTTGCAAAATTCAGCACAAGGAGAAATAGGAAGAACGAATGAGAGAAAGAAAAGAGAAAACTCCCCTAAAAGACTTTTGCAAGAATCGGCACTCACCCAATAGGACCGAAGAAAAAAAAATGCCAAAATGAAGAATGCCTAAGACCTATAGGAATTTCGGCACACTCCTCCTAGCAACTAACCGAAAATGCACAACAACAAAGGTCCCCTCACTTTTACCCACTTGACCGAATTCGCCCCTCCACACACTCCAACTTTCGGCCAACTCCCCTTCTCACCTCAATCCCCTTATTTCCTCCTTGATTCTCTCCTTAATCCCCTCTCCATCACTCATTCAAATACATTTGAATGAGTCTTCAACTCCACCACCAGAGTCCCAGCTGAACTCTCCCACCTTCACCTGACCAGCACAAAAATTAAACAGACTGTGCCGTAGGTGCGATTCGAACCTCCTCCCTGCTGCTCCCCTTTGTGACGCCACTTCCCTGCAACCTAAGTGGCGTCTCCTTGCCACTTTACCACTGCACTTCTTATGTCCTCAAACCCAAATATTAATTCCTAAGTCTTACCTCGGCTAGCTTTCCCCCCTAAAGTGCTTAAAACAAAATTTTCACCAAGGCTCAAACCTAACCTCGAGCTTTTTCTGGTCCCCCAAACACACCAAATTAACACACGGAGCATAGCATACACACAGAAACATATTAAATGTAGAGCCCCTAATTCAGGATGTTACAGTTCTACCCCCTAAAAGAAATTTTAGCCTCGAAATTTACTTGGTGAAAAGAGATGAGGGTATTGCTGTCGTATCACCTTCTCTGGCTCCCACGTGGCTTCCTCTTAATCGTGATTCCACCACAACACTTTAACCAACAGAACTGTTTTTCTCTGCAACACCTTCACGTCCTGATCTAGGATTTGAACCGGTTCCTCTTCAAAAGATAAATCTGATCTTACCTCGATTTCTTCCACCGGCACTATGTGAGATGGATCTGAATGGTAGCGCCTTAACATCGAAACATGGAACACATCATGAATCTATCTCAATTCCAAAGGTAGCTCGAGCTGATAAGCTACCGGTCCTACACGCTTCACTCCATGATAAGGCCCGATGAATCTGGGACTCAGCTTACCCTTCCGTCCAAACCTTAAAAATTTCTTCCATGGTGAAACCTTTAAGAAAACCCAATCACCTACTGCAAATTCTATGTCTTTACGCTTAAGATCCGCATAAGATTTCTGCCTGTCAGAAGCCTCTTTCAACCAAGTTCGGATCAACCTAACTTTCTCCTCTGTTTCCGTAACCAATTCTGGTCCCAACATCTGACGCTTACCTAACTCCGTCCAACAAGTACGAGTACGACACTTCTGTCCATACAACGCTTCATAGGGCACCATCTGAATACTAGACTGGTAGCTGTTGTTGTATGCGAATCCTGCCAATGATATAAACTCATCCCAACTACCCCTGAAGTCAATGACATAGCCCCTCAACATATCTTCCAAGATTTGAATTACCCTTTCGCATCGACCATCGATGCAGGATGAAACAATTGTCTTTGAAACCCAATCTTGTACCCAATGCCTGACGCATCGCCTTCCAGAACCTCAACGTAAACCTGGGGTCTCTATCTGATATGATAGACACAGGTACCCCATGCAACCTCACAACCTCTGCCACATAAAGTTTGGCTAACTTCTGTAATGAGTAATCAACCCGAACCGAAGTGAAGTGAGAGGATTTTGTCAACTGATCCATAATTACTCACACTGAATCTTTCTTCGTAAGCATAAGGGGTAGCCCACTCACAAAATCCATCGTTATCCTCTCCCACTTCCAAAGTGGTATCCTCGCTGGTTGTAGCAACCCTGGAGGAACTTGGTGTTTCGCCTTCACTTGCTGGCACGTCAAGCATTTACCCACATACTCAGTCACTTCTTGCTTCAGACCCGGCCGCCAAAACTGTTCCCGCAGATCCCTATACATCTTGCTTCCTCCAGGATGCATAGCGTATGGGCTACAATGCGCTTCCTGCAGAATCTTTCGCCTTAATTCAGAATCTTTCGGCATACAAGCTTCCCCCCGAAAACACAGTATCCCATCATTGTTCACAATAAAATCTTCTATCTTACCACTTGCTTCTAACTGAAGTTTCGAGCTTAGTGATTCATCAGACATTTGCTTCTCTTTAATCTGACTGACCCAAGAAGGCTTCACTTGCAATTCTGCTAACACACTTCCATCATCGTACAAGCTGGATGGGCGAACATTGCCCTCAAGTCCGATATCACTTTACGGCTCAACGCCTCTGCCACTACATTAGCTTTACTCAGATGGTATTCAATCGAGCAATCATAGTCCTTTAACAACTCAACCCAGCGTCGCTGCCTTAAATTCAACTCCTTTTGGGTAAGGAGATACTTCAAGCTCTTATGGTCCGTATAGATAACGGACTTCTCCCCATACAAATAATGTCTCCAGATCTTCAAAGAAAACACTACTGCAGCGAATTCCAAATCATGCGTGGGATAATTCACTTCATGCGGTCTCAACTGCCGAGACGCATATGCCACCACCTTCCCTTCCTGCATCAACACACATCCCAATCCTGTGTGCGATGCATCGTAGTAGACGACAAACTCCTTCCGAGCCTCAGGCTAAATCAATACTAGAGCCTCAGTTAAGATCCTCTTCAGCTTCTCAAAACTTTCCTGTTGTTTATCTGACCAGACAAACAGTATCCCTTTTCGTAGAAACTTGGTTAATGGTGTAGCAATTAATGAAAACCCCTCAACAAACCTCCTATAATACCCAGCCAGACCAAGAAAACTCCGAATTTCTGCCACAGACTTAGGCGGTTTCCAATCCAACACAGCTTCAATTTTACGAGGTCAACCCTAAATCCCTCAAGAACACACATGACCCAAGAAGGTAACTTCCTTCAGCCAGAATTCACACTTACTGAATTTCGCGTACAGCTGTTTTTCCCTCAGAATTTGTAGAACCACTCGAAGATGTGAATCATGTTCCTTTTTTGATCTTAAATAAACCAAGATATCGTCTATAAATACCATGACAAACCGGTCCAGATAGGGTTGGAATACCTGGTTCATCATATCCATAAACGCTGCTGGTGCATTGGTCAACCCAAACGACATAACCAAGAACTCGTAGTGACCATAACGAGTTCGAAAAGCTGTCTTATGAATTTCTACCTCTTTGACCTTAAGTTGGTGATAACCTGACCTCAAGTCTATCTTTGAAAAGACTGAAGTGCCTCGCAACTGATCGAATAGGTCATCGA
The DNA here is from genome assembly GCA_025503065.1 of Gossypium bickii. Taxonomy (NCBI): domain Eukaryota; kingdom Viridiplantae; phylum Streptophyta; class Magnoliopsida; order Malvales; family Malvaceae; genus Gossypium; species Gossypium bickii. Next base: position 55,957,854 of record CP106714.1, on the reverse strand, counting down.
TTCTAGGCAGCGGGTACTTGTTCTTAATCGTGAACTTGTTCAACTGCCTATAGTCAATGCACATCCGCATTGATCCATCCTTCTTCTTAACAAATAACACCGGCGCTCCCCAAGGTGACACACTGGATCGAATAAAACCCCAATCTAACAGCTCCTAAATTTGGGCTTTCAGTTCCACCAACTCCTTCGGCGCCGTACTATATGGGGCAATAGACACTGGCGCTGTTCCGGGAAGAAGATCAATTCCAAATTCTACCTCTCGATCCGGAGGTATCCTTGGAAGCTTTTCTGGAAAAACATAAGAAAATTCCCTCACCGTTCTGACATCTCCTACAGTCAACTCCTTGGCCTCCAGAGTACAAACATACATTAAGAAAGCCTCGCATCCTTTTCTCACCATCCGTTCAGCCTTTAAAGCAGACACTACATTAGATAAATAGTTCCTCCTTTCACCTAACACCACCACCTCATCATCCTCAGGAGTCCTTAACACCATGCGCTTGGCAGCACAATCCAAGTTTGCTTGGTACTTCACTAGCCAGTCCATATCCAAGATTAAATCGAACTCCCCAAACGGTAATTCCATCAGATCAGCTGGGAAAACCATCCTTGTACTTCTAGAGGTATATCCCTAAAGATTTTATTCACGACTACAGATTGTCTTAAAGGGCAAAGTACAGTCATCTCCCTAGAAATAGTCTCACAGCCTATGTTCAGGGTTCTAGATACGGTATTAGCAATATAAGAATACTTTGATCCAATATCAATTAGTGCAGTAAAAGGTAGTCCATAAATAAAGAACGTACCGATTATGACGTCCGGTGCATCACCCTCCTCTCGGTGTTAAGCAATATAAACTAACCCAGGTTACCTTGCATTTGGATTCCCAACACCTCTGCCCGGTGCTCCACGTCCACGACCAAAACCATAACCTCCCCTGGCCGGACCACGACCTTTCTGTGGCTGCTAACCACCTCTACCAGGCTGAACATAATTCTGACTTACGGGTCGCACTTTATTTGGCTCCTACGAACAGTCTTTCACCCGATGATCCACTGCCCCACATCCGAAGCATCCATTATGTAACACCCCAAACCCGGCCCATTCGTTACGACCGAATTTGAAATGCCACTGCGGAAAACGTGTGAAAATCTTCTTACTTAAAAGTAAAAACCGTTAAAAATTTGTTGCCTTTACTAAAACATTTTTCGATATTTAAAATATTCTAAGTAAAAATTAAGTTGTTATAAAAATACCGGATTCAAAACTTTAATATGACTTTTGAGATATAAATAGCTTTTAAAATTAAACTTACAAAGTATTAACTTAATTATAAATCTAACTTAAACATAACACAATTCCAATACTTTAAGTGGGCCTTATTATAATAAATACTTATTCAAATACTCAAAATACTGAAAATGATAAATTCTTTTAAAAAAGGAAAACAACTTCTGCATGGAAATCTGCTTCTGCATAGCCACCTTTGTATCCACTCCAACCCGGTTCGAAAATCACGATCACATGTGATATTTAATAGAATTTTGGGTGAGTCTAACAGACTCAGTGTGTAATTAAGCCACTGAATTCCACCCACATGTTAACCACTTATATCAGATAACAAATATCATATTCACATATTACCACATTCTGGGCTTGGCCCATATTCATATCACATTCATATAATAGAGTAGGTAACCACATAATTTCCACGTACTTGGCTTAGCCCATTTCCACACTGATTCACATTCATATACTGGGCTTGGCCCTTTTCTTAATAATCCACATATCAACTGGGCTTGGCCCATTTTCACATATATTCACATACAAAATTATGCAATTATGAAGCCCAACCCAAACCTAGGGTCCATCCGCTACACACCCCCGTATCCAGCATACCACACACTAGGGGATTATTAAATCACCCTCTCCTTTTCACTCCAAAAGGCAATCAATGTCGTCCACGTGCAATTAAGCACAATAATCCACAACGAGACCTCAGTCAGCGCCAATCCACGATGTAGCCATAGCTAACACGAAAACCACGATGGGACACATAGTCACTCATCAACCACGATATGGCACATAGCCGATATCAACCACGATGAGGCACACAGCTACTTATCAAACCATGCGAACTAAATCGTAATTAATCCACAATGTGACCTCAGTCAACATCAGTCCACGATGTAGCTCAAGGCTAACATCAAACCACGTACTCGAAGTACACCCGTACCTTCTTTCATATCCCACCCCATGCACATGCACATGTAATAACGGCATAATAATAAATGCATGCACATGTTATTAAGGAAATCAATCATATTTCCATAGGCATAGTCACATTCACATCGGCACTTTCACATTCTTATCAATAGATAATACTAACCTGAATATCGATATACCCCTTTTTAAGGTAATTACCACATAACTGCCACTGCACTGGTTAGCACATAAATCACACATGCAATTATAGCAAAAACCAGGAAAACGGTGGGTTAATCACACGCCTTTTAACTCGAAGAACTATGCTTCCGATCCCGATGCTATCGCTAAGCGAAACTACGGCTAATTGCCTACTTTCTTGCTCTGACGCTGGTCCACACCCTGGTGGCCAATCCCTAACTGCAGAAACTGCTCTCCTTTTGAACTTGGGGATAAGGACTATCCCTTTACCTTCTCGTTCGGCATCCATGTTCATTAATGATTTCTTAATCAGAACCAAACGGTTAAACACTAATACTTTAATCTAAATATTTCGAATCGAAACTACACTTACTAAATATCCTTACCACAATGATCTGAATCCCGAAACTTACCCTTATGCCTGTCGATTGGTCCCTAAATCACCAAAGTTAGAATCGGCTAACTTTAATACCAAATATGGCCTATGGCCGAATAGCACAACCACCTACCTTGCTTACCTATAACCCGAATGCGGTCACTTGTCCCTTACGTAGTCGAAATCCCTTGCTTAAATCAAATCTCGAAAAACTATTTAATGCTTCCTTCCTTCGGCACCTCGTTGCTTGAAGAGACTTAAAGAGGAAAGGTTCCACAACAAGATTCGGCTAAGGCTTTAAATCACAAGAATATTCGGCTACAAGGGAATTTGGAGTTGGAAGAAATAAAAAGATGAATAAGGGAAAAGTAGAAGAATTTCGGCAATGGAGATTAAAAGATGAACAAACAATTTCGGCACTTAGAAAATTCAAGAAAGAAAGAAATATAAATGGCTTTTGCACAAGAGGAAGAACGGCACCAATGGGAAAAGAGGTACTAAATTTCGGCAATAACCAAGATGAAAAAGAAAGGTTTTGAAAGGGGAAATTTAGCACACACTAGCACCATATTTATACCGAAAATTCAAGCTCCTAGAGTCCAACAATCGGCCACCACTTCCCTACTTATCAAATCCCAACTTAAACTCCTATTTTATCTCTTAACAAATAAAATAATTAAACCAACACCTTATATCTTATCTATCTATTAAACTAAAATAAATAAAATAAAATCTCATTTAATCTAAATAAAACCATAATTATCCTATAATAAAATAAATAAATAAAACTACAATTATCCTACTCTTAGCCGAATATTAATAGGATAAAATAAGCTTAATCTGCATCCAAATAGAAGTCCAATTGCCGTATAACCTTCCCCTTCCCTGCCTTGACGCAAAAACAAAATAAAATCCCACCTACTACTGTCCACGAGGCTCAAACTCGAGCCCTCACATCTGCTTAGTCGCAATAACGCCCCAAGCCACTCTGCCAAGGCGTTTCTTTGTGACATAAACTCGCCCCAATTTCTTTTAAGACCTTCTTAGCCCAAGTGCCTTCTTGCTGCACAAAAATAAAATGCCCTTTCTTGAATCCTTCGCAACTCGAACCTGGGCCCTCATTGCCGCAAGCCACATATAGCGCCTAAAGCCACTCTGCCATGGCCTTTTTTTATGACATAAACTCGCCACAATTTATTTTAAAGCCTTCTTCCCTAGCTCCCCCTTATCTTAACGCCAAAAGCAAAAATAAAACATTACTTACTACCGCCGTGATTCGAACCAAGGCCCCTGTTGGCGTCATTTCCAGGCCCTTAAGTGGCGCCCTTAGCCACTTTACCAAGGCCTTTCTTATGTCCAAACACGCCAAAGATTTTCCTTAAGGCCTTCCTGGCCTTGCTCTCCTTTAACGCCAAAAATAAAACTCCCAAGTGCGATTCCTGCCGCTCGAACCCCTTCCCTCCTGAAGTCCCCTTGCACCTTAGCGCCCCAAGCCACTTTGCCAATTAATTCCTTATGTCCTAAACCCCACATAATTTCTTTTAAGGCCTCTTTGCCTAGTTTCCTCTTTTTAACCTAAAATCCAATTATTTCCCAAAGCTTTCACCTTCATTCTAGAGTTCTAAAAACTCTTAAAACATCTTCAAATACCCTTAAAACCCACTAGCACTTGAGTTATGCTCCAAACGCATAACCCCTAATCTAGGATGTTACACATTACTTCTTGCCCAACATTCCCCAAAATGAAACTTCCCACACGTAGCACATTGCGGAGGCCTACCAGTAACAGCGGGCCTTACAGCTCGACCCGGCCCATCCAACCTAGGCATGGGTAAGAATGGCATGGGCGTGCCTCTGGACTAGGGTCGATACTATTAAAATGACACTGGCGTGCGACACGCCCGTGCCTACAAATCGTGGCCAAACTTGTTGAATTAACAAGGGTGTAGACAATAATGACACAAGCGTAGGAGAAATAAACGAAGCTCAGCACGACCGTGCAACACAGCCGTACAAGCCAACACGTCCACAGCACACGGACGTGGATTGCAAAACCAAGCGTGCCAAAAACCCTAATATTCGAAGCACACGGGCTCAAAAAGAGTCACACAGGCGTGCGACATGCACGTGTACCACTATTTCTATATAAGCCCTTCACTATTCATCTTCTCCACCAAAAATTTTCTCTCAACCCTAGCCACCATAAATTTTCTTCTTTTTCCACCATACTCACCACCATCCCCATGTCAAAGAAATAAAAAAATCCTACCAAAATCTCCCCGTGCAAGACCGATCTACATAAGTTCATGTCTACCGCTTCATTTATCCGCCAAGCCAAGGACATTTGAGTCCATTTAATTTTTCTTTTTCTTTTCCCTTCTCCTTTGTTTTCCTTCTCTTTATTTCTCTTGTGCTTAATTTAGTATATCTTATTTTAGGCTCTTGATTTTAGGTTCTAAAGGCTACTTGGGAATCACCACACCACGACTACTGCCAACTCAAGGAATCTATCCAAAATTTAGAAAGTTTCACTTCTCCCTATCTCTTATGATTTCATGATATTAATCTCTAGATATATATCTTTGCACATTGAGGGCAATGTACATCTTAAGTGTGGGGGTGAACTTTATTTTGAAAAGTTCCTAACTTTTTGCATTATTCTCAAATCCCTAAATTATGCCTTGTTCTTAGAATGAAATTTCCTTTGATTCATGATTTTTATTGATATGTTTTGGATTAAGTCATTGATAATTGTGCAGTGATGATTTAAACTTTAGGAGACTAGAGAATCAAGCATGATGAGTCTATTTTCAGAATTAAAAAAAAAAACTTGTTAGGTTGGCTATCTGAATCTAATTATTACCTTGAAGTTTGAACTTTACAAGGTTGATATCAAAAACCCATAACTTTTGTGAGATTTTGAGCCTTTTAGAGCATACATTCTTTTCTTGCTCACTTTATTGATTATGAGTTTGTCAACATTGATTTGTTATTCTAGAACTTGCTTCGATTATACATGTCAAGACCACATCATTGATTTGATATACTGAAATGATAAAGGCACCTAGGTTTTAACCCACTTACTCCCAAAAAGCCTACTTTCATGTTTAAACCTTAGTAAAACCCTTTGATCTTAACAATCCTTTCATTAATTTACCCTCAACATTAACCAAAAAAAACTCATTCTTTTTGGTTCATAAAGAATTTTTCCCTATTGAATTAACTCCTTTTTGTCGAGATTTGATTTAAGAAGTTGTCTAACTATGTTTTCCATTTCAGTTGTTAAATTCTATTATTGAATTTGATTTGTTCTTAAAAAAATCGAAGTATATTCATCATTAGTTCTATGTTAATTGAGCTTATACGTTTAAATTCCACATCTTGAGAGAAGCTCATGTTATGAAATTTTAAATGTTGTAATTATTCGATTCTTAGTTCATCTTTTTAGTTAGGTAATTTGTCAATTCAATCTCGATTCTAACCCTTTAATTCAGCTTTTATCCACACCTTTAACCGAAGCCCCGTTACAACCTTTAAAAGACCTTTTGATCTGTGTATCATATCATTTTATAGTGGTGGAGATTTGATTTTCATGCAAGCCTATGGGATTAACTTTTCATGTTCGACTTTTTAGTGCTTAATTTTGAACCTTAAACACTTTAAGTGATTTGAGTGAATCTTTAGTGAGGATGTCAACCCTTGTCGATTTTGAATTACAGGTAATTATTTAGGTAAAGGGAAACACCTATGTTTTCGTACTATAAAAACTACGACTTTGATTGTTTGAATATTTAGAACCCTTTTGGTTAAATTATCAATGTATGAATAACCTATGAATTATGATAAAACACTATTGATGAATATTATGAATCGAGAAAGTTCATTTTAATTGTGAATTCAGAATTTTGCTTGAGGACAAGCAAATGCTTAAGTGTGGAGGTATTTGATAAACCGTAATATGTACATATTTTAATACCACGTTTAGCATACTTTTGGATGATTTATCCCCTGAATTGTAAGTTTGATGCTCCTAATACTTTAAATTCATGTTTTATACTTAGGAGAGCATCGGAGGATGAAAAGAACGAGAAAATGACCAAAAATAGAGAAAATGGGCCAAATTAGGAAGTCCACACAGCCTGGAGATAGCCGCACGGTCGTGCCACTTTAGCAGACTCGAACACAGCTTGGGCTCGATTCACACGGCCGTGCCAAACGGGCGTGTCCCTGTCGTGACCTGTTTTAATTCCACTCGGAAAAGGATACTTAGAGGCAAAGAAAGACATTCCTAGAGCCTATATAAACACCCTAGAGTGTAACCTAAAAGGGGGGAGGCCAAAGAGCGAAGCCAGAGAGGGCCGAATTGTGGGATTTACTCGAAGACAGCCAGTTGATCCATCTCAAGAAGCAGGAATCATACTCAAGACAGAAGATCTTCCCTTCAATTTCCTTCAGGGGTTTTAGGGTTTTTCTTATGTTTTATTTTATATTTTCTTCTGAGATGTATTCTTTTATAAACATGAACTAAACCCATCAAATACCTGAGGGGGATGAAACCTAAGACAGATCTTGTTTGTAACATCTCGGTTTAGGGTCTAGTCAGAATAGTGGTGCGAGACCACAAATTCGAGGGTTATGAATGAGTTTTTGAGGGTAATGCTATGTATGCATGCTAGTGTGAAAGTTTCATGAAGCAATTTCGAGAAATTGATATTGAATTGTCCTAAAGGACTAAATTGTAAAAGTTGCAAAATGTGAGTTCTAGAAGCTATTTGTGTGAAATAGCTTTAGAATATTAATTAGAGGTCCTTAATGAGTAATTTTCCCAAATTTTAGTTTTTGGACAAAATTGGGCATGGATAAGTTAAAATAGGAAGTTTATCAAAAAGGGCATTTTGGTCATTTGGTTATTAAATGATTAAAATAGGAGAAAAGATGACAAATATTCACTCATCTTCTTCCCCACATTGCCGAAAATTTCAAAGCACCCATAGCTAGGGTTTGTTCATCTTTCAAGCTTGCTAGTAAGTGCAATTAAGTCTCGTTTTTGATATTCTTCGTATTTTTGAAGTCCTAGTTACATGAGAAAGCTATTTTTAGCTATTTGGTAAGCTATGATGGATGTTCAAAAATGTACATATGTATGACATGCATATGTTTTGATGTTTTATGGAAGAATATGAAAGCTTGATATAGTAGAAACATCTTTTGCTAAGTGATTTTCCATGAAAATGCATGTAGGGACTAGTTTGTGAAAAAAAAAAACTTAAGTTTGGTCATACATGTGTGATGTAGTGAGAATTGATGAATGCTTTAGTTGATTAAGTGGTTCAGTTTAGCATGAAAGGCTATAAAGTTGAATAAAAATCACTTTACGAGCGTTGGAGCTAAAGTGTAAATATGAGAAAGTTTAGGGGCAAAATAGTAAATTTTGCTAAAGTATGAGATATGAGTCAATTTAGTCAATGTGTATTGAATATTCATTATAGATCAAGAAAGACAAAGTACGGATCGAAACCGAGGCAAAAGCAAAATGGTGGACTAAATTGCACGTTTCTATACTTTTGAGTATCGAGGTAAGTCTATGCGTAAATAATGCATTTATACTTGCACATTCTTAATGCTAATTAGTGTGTAGCATGAATAAGAATGATTGAGAACCTATGTGGTCAAGTGGAATGAATGTGGTAGATAGTGTGAATGTGTAGTGATAATGCTAAGTGGTGGGCTAAGTGCGATACTATATTAATGCTTAACGACGATGAGCTAGGTTGTGTGCGATGCTATCGTTAAGTTTATATATCTAGTGGGGCTAAGTGTGAGACCACTATGATTACTTTTGTGGTAGGCTAAGTGCGATAAAACTTTATAAATTGATTGTGGTAGGCTAAGTGTGATACTACCTTACTAATGGATTTTGGTGTGTTAAGTGCGAAACCACTGAGATATGAACTGTGTGGATTAGTTATGTGAACTAGCTGTGTGGTTGTTAAACTGAGTAAGGTAGCTGTGTGTATGTATTATTGATAAATAATAAGGTGTTGTATATTGTGTAAATGTGATATTGAATGCAGGGGTGCATTTCGATGGTTATGAGTAAGGGACTCATGATGTGTCGGAAATGTGGTAAGGAATGGAAAGAGTAAGCATAGTGGTACATTATATATTGGTATAATTCTAATTGTTATTTAGCTTATACTTTGATGCTTAATTGTTTATGTGTAAACTTACTAAGCTCAAAGCTTACTCCCTTTCTTTTCCTTTGTTTTATAGAGTAAAAGTGGTGAACCAAGAGACGAGGATCATTGGAAGATAGCTCACATATCAGCACACTCTGGTACATGAATCAATGTTTTGTATATGGCATGTATAGAGGCTAGACAAGTTAGTGAATTTTTGTTGTACATAGCTAAGATGTGTTGGCCTTTAGGTGGATAGTGTATTTTGCATAATGCAATAGTTGTTGGCTATTACATTATATGAAAAGATGTAGTTTCTATGTGATAATGCATTTCAATTTGAGTTGATTATGGATGTATGGTATGAGTTCTTGTTGTGAATGTTATAGGGTGAGAAGAGCTTAGCAAATAGCTTAGTTCTTGTCCATGTGAATAAACACACGGGCGTGTTACTTGGCCGTGCGTCCCCTGCATGTTAATATTTTAAGTTAGAATTGGCCATGAGCTAGCTACACGAGCGTGTGCCTAGACACCAGGCCGTGTGAGGGAAGTCAGTGTTCACCACGATTGGGAGGCACGGGCATGGCTTAGCCGTGGGGCATTTGGCAGAATGCTCGAGTTATAAGCATGGTTTGAGAACATGGGCGTGTGACTTCACACGGGTGTGTTGTACTTTGCACGGGCGTGTGAGCTATGTTCAAAAGAGAAAATTTCTAAAATTCGATAATAGTTCCGGAATAGTCTCGAGAGCCCTCGTGTGTATGAGTGAGGCTTTGTAAGTTGAGAATGAGGTTACTGAGAGGACTAAAGAGAGTAGTTAATACGAGCCTAAGTGGGGATCAAGTGGTCTGGCGTAGAACCCGGGTAAGGGGTGTTACATTGTTATTGTTTTCTGAACTATATGATAAATACTTGATTTGTTCTTAATTATGTGTTCTTAATTCTTGCTTTGATATTTCAGGATATTGATTTAAGTATTGATGTACTTAGGAAGTGGAGCAAAAGTCCATGTTTAAGAGTAGATCTGGCATAGTTAAGCGGAGTTGATCGCACTCCTAGAGATAGGACGATGAAAATCTACCGGATTAGGGTCAAACCTAATATGGGAGTCCATAGATCGAGTTAATGCAACTCTAGGGGTTTTAATTAGAAAGAGATTTCAATTAATCAACCTAGGGTTAGACGTTAGTAGTCTCGAGAGAGGTATTAATATAAATTAGGGAATCCTACGGATCAAGTCAAGTGAATAAATCGTCTGGTTCAGAGTTAAATAACAAGTGAAGTCTAGGTGGATTCTTTCTCGGGTACTGTCTTAATCAATTGGTTTTCCCAAAAGTATTTCCCCAATTCATTCTCTATGTCTTAGCATCTTTAGCTTAGTAATTAGTTAGTTTTAGATTAAACATCAATTCTCTTAATTCTTAGGCTAAATAATAGAAAGATAGTAATTCTTAGTCCTTGAGGATTCGATATTTTCGGTCTTGCCATAGCTATACTACCGAACGATAGGTGCGCTTGCCTTATTCGTTGTCATAGTTAGTTTGGACATGATCACGAGACTACAGATTCGAGGTTAGAAAAATATTTTAATATTATTTTTAGTGTTTACAGTATGTGATAAAGCATGTGTAAAAATTCTATATTAAAATTTTAGCATTTGTGTGCCGAATTGTGAAAAAGGACTTAATCGCATAAAATGCAAAAGCTGTGTGCTAATTGTTAAAGTGCTTAATTGCCATGGCTTATTAAATGAGAAGTCCTTATGTTGTAATTAGACCCTTAATAGTGGGGATGGACAATTGTGGACATTAGTTAGTGGAATTTTAATGGTTATATTAAGGTTAAATTTGTAAAATGGTTATTAATACTAATTATAATAAAACAAACATAAAAAAATAAGCCATTATCATCCTTGTTTGCCAAAAATTGAAGAAAGAATAATGGTTAGAAGCTTTCTCACATTCGACCATTGCCTAAGCTCAATCAAGGTATGTTTTGAGCTCGGTTTTTAGTGATTTTTATGTTTTTGTGATCATTGCTTAGTTTTTTATTAAGCCCATGCCTCAATTTCTGATTCTGATGAAGATTTTGAGTTAAGCCATTGATGAATTCATGATTTTTATGATGTTTGATGATGAATTATGCAAGTTTGGTGTTTGATATACATGTTTTATAAAGTGATTTTTGTTGAATTTGAGTATTTTGGGCTAAATTGTGAAAATGAGAAATTGAGGTACTAAAATGTGAAATAAATAAAATATGTGGGCTTATATGAGCTAGGGGAAAATTTGGCTAGACATGTGTGTAATGAAATTATGAGTATTTTATGAATTTATGAAATAGGGACTAAAATGTCAAAATGTGCAAATTTGAGAGCTAAAATGTAAATTGCTCTAACTATGTGTTGTGGATTGTTTTGTATACAAATGTGATTGAATGGGTTGAGTTTAATATTATATAGATCAAGAAAAGAGAGATTCGAATCGAGATCGAGGCAAAGACAAAGTGCTCGATTGATCGACTAGTGTTTTTATTTCTACGTCCGAAGTAAGTTCGTGTATAATATGAATTGTTTTAATTATGTTCACATGTTATGTAATTAATGAAAATGTGATTGATGAGTTTAGTAATGCTACATGTGAGTTTGAAGCGATGTGGCACTAAGTATACGTAAATAAAATTGATACAGTTGTGAATGGCACTATGTGTGCGAGATAAAGAAAGCATCGACTATATTAGTTGGCACTGTGTGTGCGATACCGAGTTAAAATCGGTTTAATGTAAAGGACTTAAGTGTGCGATGATATTAAAGTCTTGGCTAAGTAATTGGCACTAAGTGTGCGAGTAATCAGTATAGTTAAAGAAGATCGAATGATTTATGGCATCGAGTGTTATGTGATATATGTGATAACTGAATATGTAATGGAGTAGGTACGTACAAAAGCTATGTGGTTGATTACTTCGTGTATGAAATAGATGGTTGAGTATGTGAATGGAAAGTCAAGGAGGATTAGATTATGAAGCATTTATAATTACTTGTATATAAATCTTGAGATGTGGTATGAATGTTAGTAATGGCCTTGGATGAAATTGAATGGTGATGAGAATTGATCTATGTGTTAGTTAAATTTTGCATATTAAATTTAAAGCTTACTGTGTGAATTCTTCCTCTATTTTACAGTGTCATTAAAGCTAGCTCAGATTCGGGGATCGTCAGCGACTCAATCACACTATCGATCATCTATTTTGGGTACCTTTTGAAAATGTACATATTAAAGTATGGCATGTATAGGCTAGAGAACTTAAGTTATGTTTTGAGATGTGTAAAAATAGCCATGAGATATGGCTTATTAATGAATTTTTTTTGGATAAGTTTTACTCTTATTCTATGATGCATAACTTGGATTGTTTTGATATGCTCATAAATGGCCAAATGAGATGGTCTATATTGATAAGTTCATGGTTGATTTGAGATATTGATATGATGAGAGATGCTAAGAATTGGTAAGGATTAACTGATGTATGGAATACATTTTTTGATGAAGTTGATACTCTGGATTGGTATGCTTGAGTTGGAATTGAATATGAAAATAAATGATATTGTTAAAGGTTAAATGCTGCATGTTTTGGATGCACTTGGGATATGAATTTAGAATGGCTTAATGTTTGTAGGTGTGACCCGAAATTTGGGTGGCAAGTTGGCCTTGCAAATGGACTATATTTGCCCACACAGTTGAGCACACGGGCGTGTGGCTCGACTTTGTCTCTTAAGTTTGTAATCCGAAACAAGTCAGACTAGCACAAGGGCTAGACACACGGGCGTGTGACAAGCCGTGTGAATTAAGTCAGTGTTGCCCACGAGTCAAGAACATGGGCGTGTCTTCGACTGTATGGACAAGTCAGTATGTATGCTATGTTTTGCACGGCTTGGACACACGGGTGTGTCTGATGCCGTGTGAGGCACACGGCCTACCCACACGGGCGTGTGACCTCTGTAACTTTGAAAAATGTTTGATTTTTGGAAAACTTTTGTATATGCTCAGTTTTGTAACACCCCAAACCCGGCCTAGAAATTATAGCCGAATCTAGCGGTGTCATATTGAAGCGTTTTTCGAAAACATAGTTTCATTGGAAAACCCGTTCTATATTAAATCTCATTTATGATTTTATCGGAAATTTTAGGGTATCTGTTCATTTAAAACTCAAGTTGTTTTTAACAGAAAGTTGATCGTATTAGTTTGTTACTATACTTTAAAACAATGTTTGTAGCAGAAGCTTTTATAATATGTTACGAAAACGTGGTGTTTTGAAAAGCATTTATCTTTTGAGAAACCGCATCCTACATATTTTCGATATGGATTAAAATAAGTAAAATCCCAAATTAAAAGTTAAACATTTAAAGAGGCCTTATTACAAAACAAATACCCAAAATAAATTTCTTGCAAATAAAAAATCAAATATAAAAACAGGTGCGGTTGTGTGGCCACCTCCGAATCCATCGCAGCACCTATCCGCCTAAGACTGGGGATTACCTATACAGATAAACAGAGGGGTGAGTTTATGAAAACTCAGTGTGTAACCCCATGTAAGTAAATAGCCAATGCAATTACAGTCTAGGCCTAAGCCCAAATCAATAACAGTTCAGTTCAGTTGGGCCTTAGCCCATTACAGTATCAGTATCAGTGTGGGCCTTAGCCTTTTTTAGTGACAGTAATGGTTTAGGCATGCAATCAAAAATCCTACCCAACCAGTCTCTACACTCCACTCCGTCCAGCTCTACACTCCATGTGGGGATAAAATTGACCACCAATCCCTACACTCCAAAAATTAGCACTGATTCATGACGATGAATGTGATTTGCAGCAGCAGTCATGCCAAGATGCAGACACTTCCTCCAATCATCATAATCCCATCCCCATACAGCATATCACACATGGATGCAACATATATATATCATTGCATGCTCATATACAATCATACATAACATAAGGCATACAGCCATTTTATACCAAAGGGGCATAACAGTCATTTTATATCAGTTTGGGGGTCTAGGTATACTTACCGACCCATCAGTAGGTCTATAGTCGTCTCGGGCGACCCGTGGAACCTTTAACAATCAAACAGTGAAAATGGGCTCAAGGCCCATAATGCAGGCCCATGTGGGCCCACACGCTCGTATGGCCCACATAACCCAAAAATAGACTCAGCCATGTAAATTACACAGCTTGGCCCAATATTCTCCACACGTTCGTGTGGTTTACCCATGTGGGGCCCACAAGCTCATTGGGCCACACGGCCCATTTTGGCCCAACATGGCCCAAAACGGCCTAAGACCATGAAATCGCTCATAGTGGCCTCGATAGTCCAACGCCCACGTTTTATGCGCTTAGATTAGCACACAAGCAAAAGCACGCTCGTGTAGCGTCAATTGTCACATTTTTCGACTTTTGTCGATTTACGATTTGGGCAGTGTTTACACACCTGTTTGCGAAAACGTACGAATAATCGTGAGCACCACACTTGCCTTGGTGTGGCTTAACCCTCTTAGACCACTGACTAGGGTTGATTACCACCTCGTTGACGAATATCTACGTTACAAGCGGATTCTATTAATGAGAGTTGTTTAAGCCATACATAATAACTTACAGGACCACAGAACCCTAAAAGTAGGGGAAAGAGCATTCGGCCTTTGCCCACAATGCAAGACAAAATAGTTACCTTTGATCGAGTGAAGAAAGAAGGGTTTCGAATACTTCACTACCACTTGCGACTCCTTTACTCCTCGAGAAGTTCTAAGAAAATCAGAAGCGACACAAGAGTATTTCGGCTTTAACAGTGTAAGAAATGAGGAGATTGGATACGAATTAAAAGAAAGAAGGAGTCGAGTGCTCTTATCGACTTGTTAGAGAATAATCGCTAAACTGAAGATAAAATAGTGATTGAATCAGCCTGGGTACCAACTAGAGAAGAATAATAAAAGGAAACGGTCTAGGAAGAAGAGAGAAGAGAAATCGAAGGAGGCAAATAAGGTATATTCGGTAAACACAGAGAAAGAAGAGAATAGGAGATGACAATAAAAGAAAAGGTGTATTTGGCCAAAGAGAAAAGTTGTCAAAAGTGAAACAGAAGAATTCCCAAAAACCCTTACCACAATCGGCCTTCAAGAAAAAAGAGAGAAACCAATGCAAAACCAAAATAGGGCATACCAAGTGAGGAGTACCACACTGACCGAAACTCTTGAGTGCCCACAGTCTCAATTCGGCACAGCACTCCCTCTCCCCTCACTCCCCTTGATTTTCTCCTAAAATCCCTCCTCAGATCTCTCCACCTGATCACACCTCCTCTTAACCACTTCAGTGTTTCAGTAAAACTCCAACACCCCCTACGGTACAGCAGCAAAATAAATACTCCCTTACCTCCACCAAGATTCGAACCTCTGTCTACTGGCATAGGTAACACGCCAATTACCCCCTAGACCAGCGAGCTTTTTATGTTATGCTTTACCCACAATAATTTAAAAGCCTACTGACTATAAGCAAGGGTTTTATTCCCTAAAAACAAAACTTTTTGCACAAGCCCAGGCTTGAACCCAGGACTTCTCAGACACTACCAAACACACCCAAATCACTTAGCCACTAAAGCAAATAGACATTTGTGATACAAACATGCAAAAATAAATACTTAAATTTTTGGGGCGTTACAAGTTTAGTCCCGAACCCTTCCTAATGCATGTTTAAGGTCTCGTAGACCTTTTAAAGGGACTCTATGTATATGATTTGCTATGATATGTTGATGATGTATTTATGTTTGAAAAATGATCGTAAATGTTCTGTATTGTCCGATAATGCTTCTTAACCCTAGACCGGCGATGGTTATGGGTTAGGGGTGTTACATTTTCCAGATGATGAACGAGTGGTTCACTCAATATGTCCGGACAAATGCGGTTGCTCAACAACCTCCATCCCCACCTATTCCCCAACCGATCCATATAGTTCCTCAAGGTATGGATCCTTTGCGATTAAATAAATCAACTGTTGATAAGATACGAAAATACGGGGCTGAAGAATTCAGAGCCACTGTTATCGATGACCCTGAGAGAGCTGAGTTTTAGCTTGAGAAGACGATTCAGGTATTTAATGAACTTTCTTGCACACCTAAAGAATGTTTAAAATGTGATGTATCACTGTTGAGAGACACTGAGTATCAGTGGTGGAATACCTTGATATCCGTAGTTCCGCGAGAAAGAGTCACTTGAGAATTCTTTCAAGTTGAATTCATAAAGAAATACATTAGCCAATGGTTCATTGATCAGAAACGAAAGGAATTTCTTGAACTGAAATAAGGTCGTATGTTGGTAACAGAATATGAAAGAGAGTTTGTACGACTCAGTAAATATACTTGTGAATGTTTTCTTTCAAGGTTATAATGTGCAAAATATTTGAAGATGGATTGAACGAAGATATCAAATTGCTAGTCGGAATTCTAGAGTTGAAAGAGTTTGTAATACTCATCAGTCGTGCTTGCAAAGCTGAAGAACTGGACAAAGAAAAGAGAAAGGTTGAATCTGAAGCTAGAGATTCAAAAAAGAGATTGATGAATAAACCCTATCACTCTTTATCCAAGAAATCACGAGATGCTTATAGTCGATCAAATGCATCGATAGAGTACTCTAATAGAGATCGTGGGAAGCAAATTACGAGTTCAAAATCTCCAGCTATGTCAATGGCAAGTGTGGGTAATGTTAGATCGAATAAACCTGGATGTGGACGATGTAGAAAACGACATGTTGGAGAGTGTAGAATGAATGACAAAGCCTGTTTTTGATGTGGCTAGCACGAACATTTCATTTGAGATTGTCCTGACTTAGATGAGAAAGATAAATCTCAGAGTGCAAGACAAAGCAACACGATTGTGAGAGGAAGACCACCTCGTAATGTTGGAAATGTGAGTGGTGGTGAGGTGTGACATGAGACACTGCTGTGAGATCAGAGGCTAGAGCACCTGCTAGAACTTATGCTATTCACGCTCGCGAAGAAACGTCATCTCCAGATGTTATTATGGGAACATTCTCTCTTTATGACACTGATGTAGTTGCATTGATAGATCTCGGATCAACTCATTCATATATATGTGTGAACTTAGTGTCTAGTAAGAATTTACTTGTTAATTCTACTGAGTTTGCTATAAAAGTGTCGAACCCTTAGGCAAATATGTCCTGGTTGACAAAGTTTACAAGAATTGTCCGTTAATGACTCGAGGTTAATATTTTATGGCTAATTTGATGTTGTTTCCGTTTGACGAGTTTGATGTTATTCTGGGTATGGACTGGTTGACATTGCATGATGCAGTAGCAATTTGTAGACGAAAGATAATTGAGTTGAAATGTCAGAATAATGAGACTCTCCAAATCAAATAAAAGATTTGAGTGGTTTACCAGCTATAGTTTCAGTGATGTTACCTTAGAAATATGTGAAAAAGGGATGCGACACATATCTTACATATATACTTGATACAAAAGTGTCAAAATCAAAGAATAAATCAATACTAGTTATTTGCGAGTATCCAGATGTGTTTCCAGAAGAGTTACCGTTTGCCACCAATAAGAGAGGTTGAGTTTGCTATTGATTTAATACCGGGAACTTCACCGATATTGATAGCTCCGTACAGAATAGCTCTGATAGAGTTAAAAGAGTTGAAAGCTTAGTTGTAAGAACTAACTGATAGAGGATTCGCAAGACCGAGTTTCTTGCCTTGGGGTGCACCAGTGTTGTTTGTAAAGAAAAAGGATGGTTCTGTGAGAATGTGTATAGACTACCGACAACTCAACAAAGTGACAATCAAGAACAAATATCCTCTACCGAGAATTGCTGATTTGTTTGATCAGTTAAAAGGAGCTACAGTGTTTTCTAAGATTGATTTAAGATCTGGCTATTATCAATTGCGAGTTAAAGATGCTGATGTTCTGAAGACAACGTTCAGAACGAGGTACGAACATTATGAATTTTCATTGTTATGCCTTTTGGATTAACTAACGCTCCTCCTATTTTTATTGATTTGATGAACTAGATATTCAGACCGTATTTAGACAGATTCATTTTTGTATTTATTGACAATATTCTAATCTATTCGCGAGATGAATCTGAACATACCGAGTACTTGAGAATTGTTTTACAAACTCTACGTGATAATTAATTGTTTGCAAAGTTCAATAAATGTGAGTTTTAGCTCCGAGAGGTTGGATTTCTGGGGCATATTATTTTAGCCAAAGGTATTAGAGTTGACCCGAGTAAGATTTCTGCTATTATTGACTGGAAACCTTCCAGAAGTGTGTCTGAAGTCCGTAGTTTTCTGGGCTTAGCAGCCTATTACCGAAGATTCATGAAAGGATTTTTGATGACACGACTACTTCAGAAAGATGTGAAATTCGAGTGGTCAGAAAAATGTTAGCAAAGTTTCGAACAGTTGAAAGTATTGTTAACTGAAGCACCAATTCTGGTTCAAACTAAATCGGAGAAAGAGTTTGTGATCTATAGTGACGCGTCATTAAACGGTCTGGGATGTGTTCTGGTGCAAGAATGAAAAGTTATAGCTTATGCTTCCCGACAATTAAAACCACATGAAAAGAACTATCCAACGCACGACTTAGAGTTGGCTGCAATTGTATTCACATTGAAAATTTGGCGACACTACTTATACGTCGAAAAATGCCACATTTATACGAATCACAAAAGCTTAAAATATTTTATGTCAAAGAAATATTTGAATCTGTGACAACTAAGATGGCTTGATTTATTAAAAGATTATGAATTTGAGATTGATTATCACTAGGGAAAAGCTAATGTTGTTGCTGATGCCCTGAGCCAAAAATCATTATTTGCATTACAAGCAATGAATACCCAGTTGATGATTGTAATGATGTGTCTATTTTAGCTGAATTAAAAGCTAAACCGGTATTTATTCAACAAATCTGCGAGGCTCAGAAAGATGACCGTGAATTGCAAATTAAATGAATTCAATATGAGACTATCCCTAATTCAGAGTTTTAGATTGGAGCCGATGATTGTTTAAGGTTCTGGAATAGAATTTGCATACTGAGAAATTCAGAACTCATTCAGAATAATTTGCATGAAGCGCACAATAGTTGCTTATCTGTTCATCTAGGGAGTACCAAAATGTACAACAATTTGAAACAGTTTTATTGGAGGCAAGGCATGAAGCAAGATATCTCAGAGTTTGTTTCTAAATGTTTGATTTGTTAGCAAGTCAAATCTGAACATCAAGTACCATCGGGTTTACTGCAGCCTGTGACGATTCCCGAGTGGAAATGAGATAAAGTTACAATGGATTTTTTGTCAGGATTGCCCCTAACTCCGAAAAAGAAAGATGCTATATGGGTTGTCGTTAATCGACTAACGAATCTACTCATTTCATACTGGTACGTACAGATTACTCACTTGAAGAAGAAATTGCAAGAAGCTTTGGGTACAAAGTTGAATTTTAATACAGCTTTTCATCCACAAACCGACAGTCAGTCTGATAGAGTAATTCAGATTCTCGAAGATATGCTTCGTTGTTGTGTTTTGGAATTCAAAGGCATCTGGGAGAGATATTTGCTATTAGTTGAATTCACGTATAATAATAGTTTTCAATCGAGTATAAAGATGACACTGTATGAAGCTTTGTATTGTTGTAAATGCCAAACTCCATTGTACTGGACTGAACTTAGCGAGAAACAGATTCACGGGGTTGATTTGATAAAAGAAATCGAACAGAAAATGAAAGTAATACGTGACTATTTAAAAGCAGCTTTAGATCATCAAAAATCCTGCGCGGATTTGAAAGGAAAAGACATTGAATTTCAGATCGGTGTCAAAGTGTTTTTGAAAGTATCTCCGTGGAAGAAAATACTTCGTTTCGGTCGCAAAGGCAAATTGAGTCTGCGATTCATCAGGCCGTATGAGATCATTAAAAGAATAGGACTAGTGGCATACCGACTAGTTTTACCATCAGAGTTAGAAAAGATCCATAATGTGTTCACGTGTCAATGTTGCGTCGATATCGATCAGATCCCTCACATGTGATTTCTCAGTCAGAGATTGAGATTCAGCCTGATATGACGTACAACGAAGAACTAATCAGAATTTTGGCCCGAGAGATCAAACAATTGAGAAATAAAAGTATAGCTCTCGTGAAACTACTTTGGCAACGACACGATGTCGAAGAGGCTACATGGGAGTCCAAGGAAGCTATGAGAAAATAGTACCCTAACTTATTCACTGGTAAGATTTTCGAGGATGAAAATCCTTAAGGGGGAAGAGTTGTAACAGCCCGTTTTTAGTCAAATCGTAATAGTGGTTTCAGGACTTCAAATCCAAGGTTGAAAATTTATTTTAATATTATTTTAAGTGTTTACAACATGATAATATGTACGTGTGAAAGTTTCGTGAAGAAATTTTATCGTTTGAATAATTAACTTGAAAAAAAAAAGGACTAAATCGCGTAAAGCGTAAAACTTGAGGTCTGATAGCTAAAGGTGTCTAATAGCTGTAGAACCTTAAAGTTAAGGTCTTTAAATAGTAATTAGACCATTAATGTCATGATTGGACATATATGGACATCTATTAAAGTGTTTTGATGTTTATTAATTAAGGTTAATATAGTAATTTAATTATAAAGGTTAATTAAAACAAAACAAAATCAATTTTTTTTCCATCTTTCACACCATAGCCAAAAATTGAAGAGAAGAAAACTATTTATCTAGGGTTCATTCGGCCAAGCTAATTTGGTCAATTAAGGTATGATTTTTGTCCTGTTTTTAATGATTTTTACTTTTTTTGAGATCGTTGCAGCTAGTACTAACTAGCCCAGGGACTATTTTGCAAAATTATTAAAGATTTTGAAAGTTGCCATTTATGAATATGTATGATTTTTTATGTTTAATTATAGATTTTGAATAGTTGTTGATAGTTAAACAAGTTTTGTTAAATGATTTTGAGTAAAAATGCAAAATAGGAATTTATTTGTGAAAATGTGAAAATATGTGGTTAAATATGTGAATAAATAAAAAATGTGGGTTGATATGTGTATTAGGAAAATTCGGCTAGCATGTGAGTGGATGAAATTGCATCAATTTGTGATATTGTGTAATAAGGACTAAATTGTGAAAATGTGAAAGTTTAGGGGCAAATGTGTAATGTGTGTTTTGGATTGAATTGAATAAATAGAAGAATAAATAAGTTGATTTTGATTACTTATAGATCAAGAAAATAGGAATTCAAACTTAGATCGGGGAAAGAGCAAAGTAATTGAATAGTCGGTCCGTTTCTCCATTTCTGAACACGAGGTAAGTTCGTATAATTGAACTTAATTGTGCATTTGTTTAATTGATGGATAGAATTGAGATTATATGTATTCCATTATTAAATTTAAATGTACAGTTTAAGCATACAAGTTGATGAATAAGACCATAGCTAGGCTATGGCAAAACGGATAATAAGACCATAACCGGGTTATGGCATGTGAATGTAAGACCACGGCAGGGCCTTGGCAATGTATGTGTAAGACCATAGTTGGACTATGGCATCAGAAAATTGATGTATTTGTATCATAGTCATTTATAAGCCAGAGTGGTTTGATAAGAGGATTTGTGAGAAATAGATAAGTATCAGTACATGTATGTACGAAAAACTGTTCAAGTAACGAGTTAGAAAAAGTTGAGGACTTATGAGTTACGATGTGGTTAAATTTTATGTTAATTCATTGATTGATGTTTAAAATTCTAATTATGTTATCCATTTTGAAATGCTAATGAATATTGAGTTTATTTCATATTTACATACTAAC
The DNA here is from genome assembly GCA_025503065.1 of Gossypium bickii. Classification (NCBI taxonomy): domain Eukaryota; kingdom Viridiplantae; phylum Streptophyta; class Magnoliopsida; order Malvales; family Malvaceae; genus Gossypium; species Gossypium bickii. Next base: position 55,936,050 of record CP106714.1, on the reverse strand, counting down.
TTACTAAGCTTTATAGCTTACTTCGTTTATTTTCTTCTATGTTTTATAGTATATTGAAGCTAGCTCTGAATTGGGGATCGTCAGAGACTTCCTCGCACTATCGGACATCTATTTTGGTACTTTTGAAGTTGTGTATATATGGTATATGGCATGTATAGGCTTGTGTCATTTTGGTATGTTTGATGAAAGTGTATTTAGGCCATTTGAGTTGGCTTGTGATAATGAATTTGTTAATGTTTAAAGATGTGTAATGAGGTTGAATTGATAATGCATGTTTGAAATGGTTTAATTAAATGAGTTATATATGTGAATTATGTCTAGTAAAGCAAGATGAGTTGATAGGTACTTGAATTGATAAATGGCATTGAATTGAGTATTAAAATGGTTGAAGTTGATATAGAATGATTGCGTATTGATTGATGACTTTTGGTTGCATATTTTTGTCTTAAAATGGTGCCATTTGGGCTTATTTAGGTATGTGCAAAATGGGTGGCAAAATGGATTGGTAAATAGCCTATTTTTGTCCACACGGGCAGAGACACGGGCATGTGTCTCAGCCGTGTGTGAGACACGGTCAAATTACACGGTCGTGTGTCCCCTGGTGTTGAAATTGAAATGAAGCCAGTATACTCTACATGGACGTGTGATCGGCCGTGTGGCACAAGTTAGTATATCCCCCTAATTGGCACACGACCTAGCATACGGGCGTGTGACTTGGCCGTGTTGCATAAGTCAGTATACCCTAAAGGTTTGACACGGCCAGTCACACGGGTGTGTGTGGCTACTTCGAAGGGCACACGAGCTAGACACACGGGCATGTGGTTGGCCCTGTAACCCAAATCAGTATCCTCACTTGTTTGGACACGGGGTAAGACACGAGTTGGGACACAGCCATGTGCTCCTATTTCGAATGTCCACACAGCCTGTGACACGGGCATGTCTGGTGATTGTGTGAGACACATAGCCTTGTCACACTGGCGTGTGTCCCCTGTTTTGGAGAAAAATTTGCTAAATGTTGAAAAAAAAAATTAGTTTCTAGTTTAGCCCCGAACCTCTCTCAATGCATGTTTAAGGCCTCGTAGGCTAGTGTAAAGGACACTATGATTGATTATGATTGTATTCTATTTGAATTTGCTAAATTGTATTAAAAGTGTCAAAAGTCTGGTAATGCTCCTTAACCCTATTTCGGCGTCGAATACGGGTGAGGGGTGTTACGCGGATATTCTTTCTTGATGAGAAATATTGAGGCTAAAAATTTTCAAGAAATTCTTGAGGAACTTATAGTTTCGGGTTCTTAGTGGACTTGTCAAAGCATGGAACCCGCACTTGTCGCAGAGAATATTTGACACCACTAGCGAAGGTATGGTTCTATTTCATTCGGTTCAACCTTATGCCTATTTCACATGGAACCACAATTTCATTAGAGCGAATGGTCTTGTTATACTCAATTTTAACATAAAAGACCATTGATGTGGGAAAAATCATTCTGAAAGAAATGCAAAATTGTGCCGCTAGAAGTTTTGGCCCAGATTACTTTCCCTTTACGATAACAATTTTGTGCTTGAAAGCTAAAATTCTTGCAAACATAAAGAAGATGAGTTATAGCCAAGGCACAATCACAGACTGGGACCTCTACTAAATAGCCGAAGATTCTGTTCTACAACAACGAGTTGAAGTGAGTGAGGATACTAAAGAAGAATATCCCATAAAGATCAAACCAATGTAATCAGCTAAAATCCCTGATAAGGCAGAACCTATGGAACCAATAACCAAACATGACATGGCAACCTCAACATTCAGAACTCATCTTCGAGATGAGCTGTCAAAGTGAATGGACATAGTACAACATATGCAGTGGCAGCAACAAGCTTACTGGAGATATTCAAAAATACAGGATAACTCAATGAGAAGCACTCTTACGAAAATATTCAATGACCCGTTTATTTTTGTGCCTCAGTTTCTAGGTTTTATATTTGAACCATGAAGCCCAATATCGAAGAGGGAACGAATTGATTCATGCAAAAACAAAGACGATGGAGCAAAAGATGAGTTAGATTATGAGGGATCTGCACTAAAAAAGTGGGGATCTTTACTTTATTTTATTTTCTTTCCTAGGTTATTTAATGTTTTAGGATTAAGTTCTATTAGGACTTCTATTTCTCGCATAATAAAACAAGAGGTGGAAATCATAAATAAAAATGAACAAGTTGCAAAGTACAAAGTGTGGCAATAGATATATACATGTCTAGGATTGGATCTAGAAAGAGCATGGTACTTAAGCAATCAAATTGACTCACCTCCTCTTTTCTAGAATCCTACCTTGTGTATAGTATCTATTCACTTCTAAAAATGAGGACATTGCTCATCTTAAGTAGGGGGACCGAAAAATTGAAATTATTTCCTCTCAGAATAAAATTTTCTTTTAATTATGGTTAGGTTATATTTTGTTCAAAAACTTGAAATTTTGTTAAGTATGCAAAACTTCAATATGAATAAAGTTCTATTATTTCGATAATTGTTATATTAACTAATTTATGACATAAATGTACTCTTAATAAAGTATGTAAATCATACCATAAAATTTTTAGTTCCTTAGGAAAGCTAGGCATGCATGAAAGTTTAAGTTTCTAGAATTGACTTAGTAATTTCTTCAGGCAAAATCCTAGGAAGCATGGAATGTTGAAAATGATTTAGACAACTTTTGTGTGGACCGTTTGAGCCTTTCAAGCAAACCTTAATGAATTTTTACCCCTTGAAACCCAACTTTGAGACTATATGGCCTAATCTTATTTGAACTTTTTGCAATATTCAACCATCACTTCTCTCATAATTATCTGTAAATTGCCCCAAACACTAGACTTAGTACTATTAGGAATATTCTTTGAAAATAAGTTTAGGGGAGTTGAAAAGAAGTATCAAACATGCAAAAAAAAGAAGAGAAGAGAAGAAATAGCTTATGTACTCGAAAGAAATAGATGTACAAAAGGGCGTCTAAAAGCAAAATAAGTTGGTATATTGAAGGTAATTATTTCAAAGGTCCGATACAAGCTAAGTTTAGGGTTTTTTAGCCTAAATTTATCTATCTTTTACCTTCCTCTAGCCCAGCCACGTTACAACCTATTCAAAAGACCTAATGATTCAAGTTTTCTATGCTACCTACATTAGTGGAGAGAAATTGCTATGTTCAACATATGAAGGCATAAATTAAACTTGAAGATTGTAACTTACTATTAAATAAGGGAATAAAATCAAATTAGTGGGGATTTAACATGTCTTTAATGAGAAAGCATGTAGTCTATTTTTGCTAACAATAATTAAGATTAATTTGAACGATATATATACTTAAGTAGCATAAATCTCAACATTCTTATTCTTGAGCATAAGTATACTAAATTCATAATTTTGGGAAAAATGTTTTTTGAAGTAATTTTTCAAAGGTGTTTCCAAGAAATTATTTTCAATTTGTGCATTACTTGAGACGAGCAATGAGTTAAGTTTAGGGGTGTGGAAACACAAAAATATATAGACTTTTTCATGCTCTTTTTAACTCAAATTCATGTAGTTTCGTAGTAATTCTTGTCGAAAAATACAATTTAATTATAAAATAATTAAATTGTACTTAAATTTTTAAAATATTTAATTTTAATTAATTTTATAATAAATTGTGATTTATTTTCGATAGATTTGCAAAAAGGGTGAAAATTGGCTCGACAGACACTACTAGAAGCACAAAACTGGGAAGCGATTTTTGAAGGATCGAGGTGAATTAATTTTTTAGCCTAAAGATGGTCTAAATTATGAATATTAATACATAATATAATTAATTTTAATTTTTATCCAATTTATTTTTGGTTAAATAATTATTGTTAATTATATTATGAAGAGGAGGCCCAATTGTGCTAATATGAGAGACTGATCCAACCAAACAATTGGGCTACCCAAAACCATCCAACATGCTAACTCAATCATCTCAAAATAGCTTATTTATTAACTTGAAAATCAGCCCTTGGATTCTCCTTGAAATCGCATTCAAACCCCTCCACTTTCTGTGCTTTTAAAGATTTGCCCCAAGCTAAATTTAGCAAGTTTGAAACATTCAAACCTGTCACATGTGTGGCCGGCCAAGGGGGTATATGGCTGCTGATGTTTTTCTACTTTAGCAGCCAATCCGACCTATAAATACCCCTTTCACCTATTCAACACACCTCTCATTCCACACATCTCTCTCTCTTTCACTCACTTTCTCTCCTTTGTTTCCCATTTTCCCTTCTACTTCCCTTTGCCGATTTCCCTCTTGGAAAAGAGCCACTCAACCACCTTGGGTAGCAGCATTCAAGTACTTGTAGAAGCCTCGGTTCAACAGAACGAGCAGAGAAGGAGGAGCAGAACAAACTAGTCAGGTTTCGGAGAAACACCATTCTGATTCTAGGTTTTTATCCTTTAATTTTTATTATTGTTGTTCTGAACATGTCTATAAATATCTATTCCGTTGTTATTCTAAGTTTAATTAAAATGGCTTAAATTTAATTTGTGTTAGACAGATTGCGTTCTATTTCTTTATTTATTAAAAATCATGTTTGTTTTGTTATAGGCCTTGTTGATTTGTTTAATTAAATAAAATCATGTTTATGTTATGCTTGCATTTAAAATGTAAGGTAAAAACTGAATTAATTATTAAGCGGATTGAAATTGTAATTAATGGACACAATATTTAATTGGTGCATGTTTAATCTTCTAAGGTAGCTGAAGGTTAAATTAGTGACGATATTAAACAATACATTAGGCTTGCATAACTTGTAGAATTTTGTGACTAAATTATTTCAATATAGAGATGTACTGTTACCTCACTTAATCTTTTACTTATTAAAATTGATTTATTGTTTGAATTGGCATAGTAATATGTTCAAGAGATTAGTTAATTTTGTAAGTCTGTATGTGCTATAGTTAACAAATTACCAAGTTGCCCTGAATTTATTCGTAACAACATGAACATTTTTTTAGTAATATTAAGTGAAGAAATGCAATTGATCTAACACAATTATGTCATATTGATATAACTTGTTTTTTCAGAAATCGTGCATTGGACTTTTTATCTTTTTAATTTTCTTAGTTAATTACTCAGTTAAAATCTAATTTTATTAAACCCTTTTTCAAAACAAACAATTTTCCTTCACCAAAATGTTTTTAATTTCATTTCATAAATATTTTCATACACAGTCCCTGTGGGTATGACAATTCGACATTTACTTATTGTAACACCCCAAACCCAGCCTAAACGTTACGACCAGATCTGGTATGTCACAGGGTGAAGTAAAAACGAATTTTGATGAATTTAGGAAAATATCGTAAGTTTGAAAACTTTTCGATTAAGGTGATGTCTTGAAAACGGTGATTTGTAGTTTAAGAAAAATTCCCAATTGGTAATAATCGAATATTCGTTATATTTGTTGGTACTTGAACGAAATGATTACTTTATAATACTCGAATTTTGAAAACTCCATTTCAATTTCATGATTAAATTACCATAGTGTCAAATCTTAACTAAATAATGAATAACAAAAACCGGATATAAACTTAGGAAGGCCTTATTACATAACAATATCCCTATTTAAAATAAAATATAGAAAGAAACGAGTTTACGAAAAGAAAAGACTTTAAGGCCTCTACAAGTCTGCCTCGGCTCCCATATCCACGATCTACTGATTACCTGAAAGGTTAAGCAAGGGGTGAGTCACCGAGACTCAGTGTGTAAATCCCCTATATCACATAAACGGCTCATGGCCCACAATCCCATATTGGGCCTTAGCCCACTCAAGATGACATAAAAATAAATGAATGCATTATGTCCTAGCCCAACCTAGTTTTTCCATCCTCTACACGCCACCCCGTACCAACCCATCACACCGTGGGGATTTCTACAATCAACCCTCCATCCGCTACACGCTAATTTGGCAGTCATGCTGACAGTTATACTGCTCAAGGACAAAATAACGTGGCTTAGCCACCGATCACAATGTGACCAAAGATAATATAACGTGGCTTAGCCACCGATCACCATGTGACCAAAGGTAATATAACGTGGCTTAGCCACCGATCACCATGTGACCAAATTATCAAGTGCTTCCCCTTTATATCATATCCATATCCCGTGCATAACTTACATGTCATAACAAATGCAACATACTATCAACAAAGTAAAAGATTACTACATACATCCATACACGCAAGGAAAACGTTACAGTCACGCACCTGGCATCCCTAGCCTTACCCACAAGGGTATTACGACTGCCCACACAGCCCTTTCCGGCTTTTCAGCCCATACAATTAATAATACGGATAAAATAAAGTGTGTGAAGTTTTACACACCTGATAACACGCAATATTATGCTATCTATATCGACGCTATCGCTAGCAGGAACAACTGTTATCTGCCTACTACTCTATTCTGAAGCCGGTCCACAACCCGGTGGCCAATCTCGAACCGCAAACACAGCTCGCCTTTTGAACTTAGGGGCTGGGATTAAGGGTCCAACCCCCTCCTTTGTTTGGCTGGCATTTGATTCCATCAAAAGATCTTTTTCAGAAGACCGAGTTAAGTCATTGAAATAGAGAAGATAAGAATGGACACTCTAGATGTGAAGATTTTCTTACCTAAATCGACACAAATCCGGAGGCTACTACCCTTGGATTAATAGAGCACTGAAGTCCCTATACAAACTTTGTATTAGAATCGGCCCTCTAAGATTCGGGTTAGCAACAGTGGCCATCGGCCAAATGAATCGTATGAAGTTTCTTACCCTGATTGATCGAATTTGTTCATCCCCTAAGACCCTTCAAACGTTGTCCAAGTGTAGAAGAAACGAACCCAAGCCCTTCCTGTATTCGGCCAACACCCAAGGAACAGGATCAAAGCCCTTGATTCGGCAATTAAAAGAGAAGAGAGAATTAAAAAAAAAAAAGAAAAGAACACTTACACCACTAAGAAGAATCCACTTAAGAAAATTGAGAGAAGAAGTGAATTTCGGCTTTTGACAAATAAAAGAGAGGTTCCAAATAAAAGTATTGAGAGATGGGTTCGACTATAAAGAATAATAGAGGAAGAAAATAATGGAGTGGTGTTGAAGTTGAGAAGTTTTGGTTAAGGGGGTTTAGAGGTGTGATCAAAATATGAACAAAAGAGAAATGAGAAAGAGAGAAAATGAAAGAGTGTTGGGATTCGGCTTTTGAAGAAGTGAATGGAGAAAGTGTAATACAACGAAGAGAGAAGAGAAGAGAAGAATGAGAAGGGTACTACAAGTTTCGATTTTTACCAATTAGAAACAAAGCAAAAGTTCATGGGAGTTGCGGCAAACAAAGAAGAAAGATGTGAAGAGGAGAGGCAAAGGTGAGCTTAGATTTTTGGTTTCTAAAGGAGTGAAGAAAAGATACAAAACGAAAAGGAGAGGAAAATAATATTTTCTCAACATCTTACCCTCCTTAAGCACCTTATGACTCTAAGGGAAAAATTCAGCACACCCAAGGTACCTCATAACCCGATCGAACCACAACGAAGTGAGGGACCTAGAGCTACCAACTTCAAAATTCGGCTCACACCCTCCTAGCTCAAAACTGAACCTCCCCCCTTCCAACCTTCAAGCAATATTCGACCAACAACCTCACCAACATCAACTTCCCAAATTTTCTCCTATCTTCACTCACCACCTCTCATTTGAAATGGTTTGAAAAATTCAAAATCCCTTTTCTTCTCTTGTCCATCATTTTAAAATATTTGACCAAGTCCACCTCCACTCTTCTAGGCTTCCAACCGAATACATCATCCAAGTTCTTTGGCGCCTAATAAAAAAAACATCTCCATTGCTAACAACGTGAATCGAACCTGTTTCCTCTTCTATTTCCCCTGAGGCGTCACTTACCTGCTCCTTAAGTGACGCCTCCTTGCCACTTTACCATCTTAGTTCTTGTGTCAACAATCACAAGCAACGAGCTTTAAGTCCTACCCACAAACAGCTTCCCTCCTAAAGTGCCCAAAACTAAAATTTTGCCAAGGTTCCGACTTAACCCTGGGCCCTCTCAGAGACCCCCAAACACATTCAAGCAACACACAAAGTATACCAATACACAAAAACAAGATAAATGTAGAGCCCCTAAATCCCGGATGTTACACTTATAACTTTATTACTTGTTGCGATTGTGTACACTTGCACATTTCAATCATTCCACATAGCAACCAACATGTTCTTCTGTAGCCATCTTCAGGGGTATGTCATGACACCATCGGCCTGCGTCACGACATTGAAGGAAATTTCTCACTTTCTTTATTCTGCTCTCTATGTTTTGGCATTGGATCCCTCATGTTGCGACATAGCATCCAGTATTGACCTTAAATGCCCTCTAATTGTCTATTGCACACTCACAAAGTACGCTAGCTCTCCCTTAGGCCTTATTCAGCCCTTAAGATTAATAAAAGACTAGATGTGCACATTTTCTTGAATGTAAACATAACTAAAGAAACTAAATTAAAACATAACAAAATGCTTGTATTCAAGCTCCTTAAATGTGAAAACTAGTTTAAGCTCCTACACTGAATTACAGCAGATCAAACTCCCCCACACATAAGTCATTGCTTCTACTCAAGCAACATAAACAAAGATGACAAAATGAAAATGACGACCCTTGAGAAATTATGGTACAATTAATGATTTCGGAGCATATAACTTAGGTATTTTACGTTTACTAACAATTTCAATATGATGAGTAGTTGATGTAACATCCCAGACCCAGCCTAGAAGTTAAGCCCGAATCCGGCGTGTCACTTTGAAGTGTTTTAGCGAAAACCTTGTTTTCATTGAAAACCCTTCTAGAGAAAAGTTAAGTAAAATCCATTTTGCTTTAAAAACGAGGTGTAGCCAAAAACCATTTCCTTGTTCTATGTACAAATTTCCTTTGACAGCAGAAGCTTGTTCATAAAACACAATTATTGTAACATCCAGGATTTAGGGGTTGTGCGTTAATTCATAATTCGTGTGATAGTGGGCTTAGTGGGTGTTTGGATATGTTTTAGAGGTTTCCAAAACCCTAAGATGTAGGAGAGTGCCTTAGAAAAATATTAGATTGTAAGTTTTAAAAGGGGGAGTTAGGCAAGGAGGCCTTAAGAAAATTTGTAGGGGTTTTAGGACACAAGATTGGGCTTGGAAAAGTGGCAAGGAGGCGCCACTTAGGGCCTTGGTAAGTGACGCCACAAGCAGTGGGGAAGGGCTCAGGTTCGAGCAGCGTGGGAAGCAAGGGGAGCTTTTATTTTTGCAGCAAGGAAAAGCAGTGGTGGACGGCAAGGGGACTCTAGGTGGATGAGCATTTGACCAAGTCAAATGCATTCAAATTTCGGCTAAGGAGGGTGGATGAAGGTTGGACTCATTCAAACTTTTTGAATGAGTGGTAATGAGGAAAAATAGGAGCAAAACAAGGGATATGGAGTGAGGTGAGAGCAGTAGCCAAATGTAGGACTCTTTGGGGGTACCTAATCGGTTTTGAGGCATAGGTAGGAGGTGTGTGCCGAAACTTAATTGGTGGGCTTCTCTTTTTAAATGGTGATGCTCATACTCTCCAAAGTTTCGGTCATTTAGTGCTTTAGGTAAGTTGCCAAAATTCTTCTCGCTTTCTCTTCTTATTCTTTTTCTTTCTTTCAACTTCAACTTCACCTTCATTCTCTTGGTGACCGAATACAACAACTCCATTTGAAGAGCCATAGCTGAAACTCACATTCTCTTTTCTTTGCCGCAAGTTTTTAAAGCCGAAACCTTCTTTCTCTCATCTCTTTTTCTCTCATCTCTCTCATTCTCTTCCACCGATTCAACCACTTCTACAAGCCGAAACATCCTTGCCTTTAGCCGAGACCTTTTCCCTTTGTTCTCAAAAGCCGAAAGTTATAATCTGATTCTTTTCTTCTTCTTTTCGTTGATCTTTCAAACCATAATCATCCCCGAAATTCTCCTTTTTCCTCAGTCGATTTGTTAGAGCCGAATCTATAGGAGTAGTGCCGTCGATTACTCTCTTTTAGTCTTCGCAAGCAATGTGGGTGGTAAGTATTTTCTTTCCTTAGCAATTCGTTTTCCTTTCTTTCTCTTTTGGTGGCCAAAACCGAATGGTTGGCCTTGATTTCTAAGGATGGCCGAATGCTCAATAAGCCATATTCTCGTGTTTTTGTGTAGCCATCGGGATTTGAAGTGATCAAGGTAAGCCAATGTAGTGTTCGGCCAAGGGCCATTTTCATAGATTATTGCTTATAACCGATCCTAACAGTTGATTAGTAGGGATTTCGACAACTTCAGGAGTAAGTGACAGTTTCGGGATTTGGATAAGCAAGGTGGGTGGTTTGTGATATTCGACCATAGGCCATTTTGGTTATTAATGTTAGCCGATTCTAACAGTAGTTTTAGGGGTAAATCGACAGGAGTAGCAGAGGCCTTCGGGATTCTAGATCATTTCGGTAAGTATGTTTAGATTATGGATCTTATTCGTTCAAAGACCTCGTATTAATCGGGTTTTGATTAAAGTGTTCTTTGATGGATGCGAGTGCCAGTCAAGGGGAGAAAAGGGTAACCCCTATCCCTAAGTTTAAGAAGTGATCAGTCTCTGCAGTACGAGATTGGCCACCGGGGTGTGGGCCAGCAGTAGGGCAAGATTATAGGCAAATAGCGGTAGTTGCGATTAGTGACAGCATCGGTATTGAGAGCATAACACTTCAAGTTATCAGGTGTGTGATTAACCTACAATTTCCGGTTGTATGTCATATTTGCATGTGTTATGTGTATGTTAACAAATGCAGTGGCAATAACGAGATGGATACCCCTAAGGGGTATGTCGATAATCAGGTCAGTGTTAAATGCCGATAAAGTTGTGGTTATTATTATATACATGATTGTATGCCTGATTAACATGCTCATGCATTATTCATCATGTCACTATCATATGTTTGCATGTGCATGGGGGGGATTGAATATATGAAAGAAGGACAGGGTGTACTTTATGTACGTGGTTTAGTGATGGCTACGAGCCTCATGTGGATCGATGAGTGGCTCTGTGCCTCATCGTGGTTGGTATCGGCTTTGTGCCATATCGTGGTTGGTGATGGCTATGTGCCTCATCGTGGTTTGATGCTAGCTACGAGCTACATCACGGATTGGCGCTGACTGAGGTCGCGTTGTGGATTATTTGTGATTTATTTCACGTGGACGGCATTAATTGCCAAATTGGTGTGTAGAGGTTGGAGGGTTGATTTAGTAATCCCCTGGTGTGTGGTGGCTGGATACGGGGGTGTGTAGAGGATGGACCCTAGGCTGGGTTGGGTGCACTTTGCATAATCATGTGTGGTATGTGGATTGGTGTGGATATGGGCTAAGCCCATTTGTGGACTCATGTGGATTAATTGCTTTATTATCAGATATGTGGTTTGGTGTGGTTGTGGGCTAATCCTATGTGTGGAAAGCTGTGGCCTAATTACACACTGAGTCTGTTTGACTCACCCAAATTTTTACCAAACATCGCAGGTGATACATGATGCTTGGACAGGGCTAGAACGGATACGAAGTGGCCATGCAGAAGATGTTTTTATTTAATTCATGCACTTTATATTGTCAGTATTTTTGGATAATCATTTTTTGTAATAAGGGCCACTGAAAGTATTTGGATTTTTGATATGTTTAAGTTGGATTGACGATCAAAATTAGTATTTGGGAATGTTTTATTTATATTTGTTTAAAAAGCAATTTATATCTTAAAACCTTACATTAAAGTTTTTAAATCAGGAAGATTTGTAACAACATAATTTTACTTAGAATTTTTTTAAATATACAATGTTTTAAAAACGACAGCAACTATTATGTTTTTACCCTTAAGACGAAATCTTTTCAAACTTTTCCTCAGTGGCATTCCAAATTCGGCCGTGGCGTTTAGGCCGGGTTTGGGGTGTTACAATTATTTTCAAAAGAACTTGAAATATGCTTAAAAGAAATAAATTCAGGGTCCGTTTCAAAATTGCAATGCATAGTGGAAGTAATGGAATAATAACTAGAGGGAAACCTTATTACAATCCGAAATAAAATAACTTAAAATCTAGAATTTATACATTTAGAAAAACCAGTCTAATCATCTTGCTAGTTGGCCACCTCTGAGCCCCCCCATCCGTCGAACCACCTATTGAGGATTACCTGAGGAAAATAAAAGAGGGAGTGAGTTTTTGAAAACTCAGTGTGTACGACCCTCGTCAAACAAATAGCATACATATCATATTTTTAACATAAAAATATCATACATGCAATGCTGTGCAAACCCTCCCCAAATAATCCATCCAATACGCATCATCTCTGTCTTGCCGAAACACATCTGTGAGGATTTCTAAATCGACCCACCCATCCGATACACATCAAGGGTAGCTCGGTTGCAGTACTACCAAACGTTCCAGCAAAGCTGCTAATCATATAATGGGCTTAAAAAGCCATCGGTGGATCCACAGTTGTCAAGCAACCATGCGATCCTCATATACTTCCTCCGTTCCATAATTCCCACCTATATCCATCCTAAACAGAATATAATATGAATGCAGCAAATGTACATGTAACATCCATAAATCTTACCTTCAACACATAGGGGTATTTTAGTCATTTCACACATCAAGGGTATTTCAGTAATTCTTAACAGTATGGGTTTTAATTACGAACCTTGGCCCGTCAACAAGTCCTCCCAACTAAAGTGAACAGACACTACGCACCAGGTAGGATTCCAGAGAAGAGGAGGTCGGTCATTAAGACCGCTTAAGTACCAAGCTTTCCCAAGATCCAATCCTAGACATGCATATGCTTGTTGCCACACCTAAACCTTATGACTTCTTCACAGTCGCACTTAATAAATTATTAAAGTTTTATGTAAGGTTAAACAATTTACCAAATACTAAGCCCAATACCCCTTACAAAGCCCAAACAAATTCACATACGTTCATATGGCCCACCAGGCCCAATCTCATTCGTATGGCCCACTAGGCCCAAATCACAATCATATGGCCCATCTGGCCCAATCACATTCATAGGGCCCATCTAGCCCAAATCAATTCCAAGCCATGTAACTAGCATGAGTAGTTCATCACTTATTATCAAACCATCAAATTCACCTATTTTGAGCCTACGGCCCATCAGGCCCATTTTACCCATTCTGGCCCGATTGGCCAAAACACGGCCCAAGTCCATGAGATCACTCATGGGGCCTCTGATAATGTATCGATTTTCCCTTATGAGTGTTCGCGCACTCGCAAGACTACCGTAGCCAAAATTTTTGGCTTTTCAGCATTTCGGGATTTGCCGATCTAATGTGTGTGTAGTGTATGTACACACCTGATAACAAAACGCATTTCCATCTCCTTAGCCACGATCCTACAAATGATATCACTCAAAGATTAATCACAAATACTTATCGAATACTTTACCAAAAGTCGAAGTCTTACCTTAACCTTACCTGAAACACCAAGCCTTATTAGCACTTCTTTGATCACTAATCACGCGTATCTCCTAAATCTGCATCATTCTTAATCATTAAAAATAGAATAATAGGGTGACTTGTATCCAACACAAGTCCCCCTTTCCCTATCTATGACCATTCGGCCAACACCTAAACCATAATTGAGAATACTTACCCAAGAAGCAATCGGCCCAAGAGGTATTCGGCTTTTGAGATTAGTATAGTGAAAGGGGTTATTCGGTACAAATAGGAAAAAGGAGAGAAGAAGGAATCAGCTAAAACCAAGGGTGTATCAAAAGAGAATTTGAGAAGAAAAAGCATGAAAGATCAGCAAGAAAAGAAGTAATTCGACTTCTGAGTACTTAGAGAGAAAAAGTGTTTTAGCAACTCAAAAATGAGGAATTCAGCTAAAGGGAAAAACAATTTTGGCATTAGCCTAGAACCCCTAAATAGACACCTATTTATAGCCTATAGCTGTATTTCCTATCCCCAAATTCCCAATTCGGCTCAACCTCTTCCAGATATCCCATCTCCTAATTTTTCTCCACGATAACTCCCCAATCCTTTTCCTAAATTTTCTCTTCTGATCACTTTTCTTATAGTCCATCATCACACCACTTCCAACCTTCTAGAAGGCCAAAATTAAACTCCTAAAAATACTAAGATAGGATTCGAACCTAGGATCTCATTGCTAGCCCATAACTCCACCTTCCTATACCCTAAGTGGCGTCACTTAGCCACTCCATCACAAGGCTTTTTGATGCCATTTTTCCCTATTTTTATTTAAGAGCCCAACTACTCACTGCCCTGGTTCCTTTAATAATTAATTAAGAATTCCTTCTCCTAAAAGTTCGAACCCAGCACTTCTCCAACACCCCTAGACACTCCAAGCTCATTAACCCTCAAGGCCCACATGCCAATTGTCACTTTCTCTCTCACTTAAATTTTCTGAGACCCAAAGCCCAAAGCCCAATTCTTCTAGGCCCAAAAATTGGGGGCATTACAGCTCTACCCCCTTAAAGAAATTTCGTCCTCAAAATTTCCAACTAACTATTAATCGCACCGCTCAAGTCACACCTTTATGCTTTCACTGCGCACCCTGATCTCAATAACATTAACACACTTTAACTCTAACTGAACCCTCTTACACTTACCAAAACCTACCCACTGGAGCAGATAAACATTGCATGCATACAGTTTCTATACCCAAAATATCGCATCTACACAAAACATACCCATTATCACATTTGGGCATCCCCGTCTTCCCGGAGACGAGCAGCATAAACCAAAGCTGGCTGCCTCACTTCAGTATGACCTGTATCTCCGCCCGGTGCTCCACGTCCACATCCATTACCATTATCGCTCCTGGCCTACCCACGGCACCTTGGCGACAGCTGATCATCCCTTGGTGGCTGAACATTACCCCGGCCCACGGTTGGCACCTGAGCCGGTACTTTAGGGCAATTCCTGATCATATGCTCCATAGATCCGCAAGCTAGACAAGCTCCTATCCTCCTCCAACACCCACCTGTATGACCTTTGCTACAATCAGCACAAAGTGGTACCCTTGGATTAGCAGCAGGGGGCCTCGCTCCTATTGGCCTATCAACTCTGGGCTTAGCTCTAGGCCTTTGCCCCACACCAAAAGACTCAACCTCCCTTTTATTCTTTCCTTTCTCTTTCTACCGATTCAGGCACTCAGTGCGCTTCACCTCCTCTGCTATCTTTGCTTTTTCAACCAACTCCGAAAAAACTCTCTCTCTCTGAGGAGCTATCAACACCCTGAGGCTATCCCTAAGCCCATCCTTCAACCTTACGCAACGCTCATAGTTCGTTTCCACCATAACTCTTGCATACCTACTAAGGCGTAGAAATTCCGCCTCATACTCCGCCACAGATTTGTTCCCCTGGATCAAGTTCTGAAACTCCTTCCTTCTAGCATCAACATAGCTTGCATCCATGTACTTCCCTTGAAATGCAGTTTTGAAAAAATCCCAAGTGATCTGCTGAGGTTGGGTACCCTATTTCACTGTCAACCGCCACTGATAGGCTTCTTCCCTAAGCAATGACACTGCCCCTTTCAATTTTTGTCCCGGCGTGCAGTCCAAGTCATCCATTATCCTTTCTGTGGCCTCCATCCAGCATTCGGCCATGTTAGGAGCCACGCCAGCAATACCCTTAAAGACCTCAGCCCCATTAGATCGAAGTCGCTTTGAAATTGCCCCCCGATTTCCAGTACCATTATTGGGCCCAGCAAGCCTTTCTAAAATCCTCAGCATTGCTTGTGACAATGCTTCTTCTCTAACAGTCCGATCATTCGACCCCGTTTCAGCCACAGGTGAGGCGGAAGCCTCTCCTACTTCAACATTGAACATATGGCCCGATGCCAATGACTCAGCCTTAACAATTCCGCAACTTCAACCGCGGCCCCTTGCACCTCTTCTAGCGCTCATTATCTGTATTAAAATTTTTATGAAGTTTTAGTTAGTTCCAGTATTTACGCCGATGTCTTATGAGAGTGTTAAGTAAAGCATTATTTTCGTAGTCGTAAATTCTCTATAGTTTTAGTATGGGCTTTAGTTTTACTCTAGGCATATTCTAAAAGTAGCCCACTATCTACAGTATAACAATTCAAAATAACTAAGAATCAAGAGAACTCACTTGGTTCGACGTCGGAGACTCGGTGTGCCACCCATCAAGAATTTCTAAAGTATTCTACTAGAAATATTTAAAATCAATAATAAGGACCATTTTCACAGCCTGAGCTTTGTAATCGAGCTCTGATACCACTAAATGTAACACCCCAGACCCAACTTAGAAGTTAGGCCCGAATCTGGCGTGTCACATTGAAATGTTTAGCGAAAACCTTGTTTTCATTGAAAACCCTTCTAGAGAAAAGTTAAGTAAAATCCATTTTACATTCAAAACGAGGTGTAGCCAAAAACCATTTCCTTGTTCTATGTAAAAATTTCCTTTGACAATGGAAGCTCGTTCATAAAACACAATTATTTTTAAAAAAAGAACTTGTAATATGCTTAAAAAAAAATTCAGGTTCCGTTTCAAAATTGCAATGCATAGTGGAAGTAATGGAATAATAACTAGAGAGAAACCTTATTACAATCCGAAATAAAATAACTTAAAATCTAGAATTTATACATTTAGAAAAACTGGTATAATCGTCTTGCTAGTTGGCCGCCTCTTAGTACCTCCATTTGTCAAACCGCTTACTGAGGATTACCTGAGAAAAATAAAAGAGGGAGTGAGTTTTCGAAAACTCGGTGTGTACGACCCTCGTCAAACAAATAGCATACATATCATATTTTTAACATAAAAATATCATACATGCAATGCTGTGCAAACCCTCCCCAAATAATCTATCTAGTATACATCATCTCCGTCCCGCCGAAACACATATGTGGGGATTTCTAAATCGACCCACCCATCCGATACACATCAAGGGTAGCCCGGTTGCAGTACTACCAAACGTTGCAGCAAAGCTGCTAATCAAATAATGGGCTTAAAATGCCATCGGTAGATCCACAGTTGTCAAGAAACCATGCGATCCTCTTATTCTTCCTCCGTTCCATAATTCCCACCCATATTCATCCTAAACAGAATATCATATGAATGAAGCAAATGTACATGTAACATCCATAAATCTTACCTTCAACACATAGGGGTATTTTAGTCATTTCACACATCAAGGGTATTTCAGTAATTCTTAACAGTATGGGTCTTAATTACGAACCTTTGCCCATCACCAAGTCCTCACAGCTAAAGTATCAGGTAGGATTCTAGAGAAGAAAAGGTGGGTCATTAAGACCGCTTAAGTACCAAGCTCTCCCTAGATCCAATCCTAGACATGCATATGCCCGTTGCCACACCTAAACCTTATGACTTGTTCACAGTCGCACTTAATAAATTATTAAAGTTTTATGTAAGGTTAAACAATTTACCAAATACTAAGCCCAATACCCCTTACAAAGCCCAAACAAATTCACATACGTTCATATGGCCCACCAGGCCCAATCTCATTCGTATGGCCCACTAGGCCTAAATCACAATCATATGGCCCATCTGGCCCAATCAAATTCATAGGGCCCATCTGGCCCAAATCAATTCCAAGCCATGTAACCAGCATGACTAGTTCATCACTTATTACCAAACCATCAAATTCACCTATTTTGAGCCTACGGCCCATCAGGCCCATTTTGCCCATTCTGGCCTGATTGGCCAAAACATGCCTAAGTCCATGAGATCGCTGATGGGGCCTCTGATAACGTATCGATTTTCCCTTGCGAGTGTTCGCGCACTCGCAAGACTACCGTAGCTAAAATTTTCAGCTTTTCGGCATTTTGGCTTTTCGGTATTTCGAGATTTGCCGATCTAATGTGTGTGTAGTGTATGTACACACCTGATAACAAAACGCGCTGCCATCTCCTTAGCCACGATCTTACAAATGATATCACTCAAAGATTAATAACAATTACTTATCGAATACTTTACCAAAAGCCAAAGTCTCACCTTAACCTTACTTGAAACACCAAGCCTTATTAGCGCTTCTTTGATCACTAATCAAGCGTATCTCCTAAATCTACATCATTCATAATCATTAAAAACAGGATAATACGTGACTTGTATCCAACAAAAGTCCCCCTTTCCCTATCTATGACCATTCGGCCAACACCTAAACCATAATTGAGAATACTTACCCAAGAAGCAATTGGCCCAAGAAGTATTCGGCTTTTGAGATTAGTATAGTGAAAGGGGTTATTCGGCACAAATAGGAAAAAGGAGAGAAGAAGGAATCGGCTAAAACCAAGGTTGTATCAAAAGAGTATTTGAGAAGAAAAAGTATGGAAGATCAGTAAGCAAAGAAGGAATTCGGCTTCTGAGTACTTAGAGAGAAAAAGTGTTTTAGCAACTCAAAAATAAGGAATTCGGCTAAAGGGAAAAACAATTTTGGCATTAGCCTAGAACCCCTAAATTGAAACCTATTTTTAGCTTATAGCTTAATTTTCTATCCCCAAATTCCCAATTTGGCTCAACCTCTTCCACATATCTCATCTCTTAATTTTCTCCACGATAACTCCCCAATCCTTTTCCTAAATTTTCTTTTCTGATCACTCTTCTTAGAGTCCATCATCACACCACTTCCAACCTTTTAGAAGGCCAAAATTAATGATTCGAACCTAGGATCTCAGTGCTAGCCCATAACACCACCTTCCTATACCCTAAGTGGCGTCACTTAGCCACTCTACCACAAGGCTCTTTGATGCCATTTTTCCCTATTTTTATTTAAGAGCCCAACTACTCACCGTCCTGGTTCCTTTAATAATTAATTAAGAATTCCTCCTCAAAGTTCAAACCCAGCACTTCTCCAACACCCCTAGACACTCTAAGCTCTTTAACCCTCAAGGCCCACATGCTAATTATCACTTTCTTGCTCACTTAAATTTTCTGAGACCCAAAGCCCAAAGCCCAATTCTTCTAGGCCAAAAAATTTGGGGCGTTACAGTTGACTTATCACTTTTGATCACAAACATCTAAGTTTAGTATGTTACAGAATATACAAGTATTAAGGTTCTCACCTATAGAAATCTATCAACAAATCATACAAGTACTTTGATTATCTGAGCAGGATACAAATAGTCGTCAATGTGAATGTTTAGTATGATGTTCATTCATAATAAGGATATTTAGGTCACATAGGGCTTTTTCACTTGTAACTTTCTAAGGCTTAGGACAAGTATGGAATTCAAAAACAATAAGCATTAAAGGGTTACAAACACGAAAATAGCTTGTCACATTGTATTGATCCATATTCTTTCCCCTTAGTGACCCTTTCCCGCTCACCGCCTTATATCTTTTTCTCTCACCTTCCTTGTCCCTTTATATATAGGAAGTCATAGCATGACATAGTAACTATGGCAAACTTTATGAGTTTTTGTGCAATAATGAACGAGTGTTTTTTTCTTTTGTAAATTTTCTCTTTTTCAATACATCTCACTCATGAAATTTTTTTTACTAGTTTAAGACATTTTCTACTCGTACCATTTCTCTTTTTTGGATTTTTTTCTTTTTGTTTCGCACATTAGGCTAACTTATAGTTCATATATCACATCAACCTTTCCTAGTTCACTCAATTTTTACAAACTCCGCCATGATTTATCTACTTAACCCTCAATAAGTATGGCCAGACATCTATAATCATGCGGTATATGACCATAGAAAAAGGGCATATACAAATTAACATTTTCAGGCTCGGGGTTTTTACTGCGGTTGATCAAGAAGTGTCAAAAGTCTCAAAATTGGTACAAAATGTAAAGTATAAATAGGATAGATTTTTTGCTCTGGATGTGTTCCAAACAATGCCTTAGGTCATCCATAAATAGGTCATCCATAAATATCTCAACATGAATAAATTTAATCTACCAAACAAACACAATTTCAACCATTTATCATTCATACTAGCATGCTCGCTTCCTTGTATTTTCTATATCACTTGGTACAAATGATACCTTAATACCTATTTATAGTCTAACATATAGAACTTTAGTAATCTAATAATAAAAATTTTAAAATCACCTATTATCATGCCAAACTTATTCATAAATACAAGCAACCTATGTACATGCTCCTAACAAATCACTTGTATTTCTACAAACTCAAGCACACCAAAAGACAAGAAAAATCAAAGAAAATGTAAAAATTTGAAGCAAATTTTCTATGTTACTCCTCGGCACTCTAGTTGACACATTGTTCGCAATGTGTAGCCTATCAAAAGATAAGGAAAGAACTTACCCGATTGATCGTGATTGCTTGAACTCCTATTGGTGGGTGCTTTCTCCTTTGATTGTTGAAAGTTCGAATGCATTTGTGTATCCTTCGTGTCGGGTTCCTACATAGAAAAATTAAATGAAATGTAACAAAACTAAAAGAAAATCTACTTATTAATCCTATTCCTACAAAGTCTAAATTATAATCATCCAAAAATTAATACAAATATTTTAAAAAAAAATTGTTTAATCATCATCCTCATCATCCATCTCCTCATCCTCTCCTTCTTCTTCGCTTTCCTATGCTTCTTCGTCTTGTTCCATATTCGTTGGACCAAACATATCAGGTGTATAATATGGGACTTGTATGTTATTTTGCCTAGCAAACTCTTGAAAAATTGGTCCTGATTCTTGCATCCACTAAATCATCTAATCTGACTATGGCTGATTGTTCTCACCAACATCTTGTTGATCTTGTTCCAAACTTTCTGACGAGGTGGGTGTAGCTGTCATTTCTTGCTATCGCTTGTTCCCTTAATTGATCTGTTTGGCCCGCAGATCAATGTATTATTGGAACAAGGTGTCTCCAATAATGCTTTGATGGTTTCAATGACTACTCAGTTGATGTAATAGGTACACCTTCCTTTTTGCATAAAGCCGTTACTAGATGGGGAAGAACATTCCCACCTTCTGGCTACTAATGCATCTTTCCATGTTTTGGTAGACCCATTTGCCAATACACACCTGATTTTTCTGCAAAATAGCATAGAGTAAAATTTCTCTAAAGGTATTAACGTTAGAAACATTTAAAGCAGGTACAATTCATGTGCAAATGAACTGTATCCATATCTTAGCCTCAGGAAACATAATGGCTTGATGAAAATATACTGGGATATTATACATGCGCGATACTTTCATTCACCCCTTCCTTCAGTTAAAAAGTTTATAATACTATCCATATCTATTACTCTAAAATATTCTAAGTCAGTTTCATCAATGAAATCATTTTCATAATATGGAGCATTATAAAATTCATAAATTATTCGAGGGGTTACCCTCACCTCTTTCCCTCGCACAAGTACCGTATCCTATATATGTCCTTTGATATTTTTAGACTCGTGGTCCCGTAAAGATGCGTAGAATTCTTAAAAAATAGGGACCACGACATTATCTATTGGGATTGTCCAAAAATGTTCCCATCGATGATATCTAACCAAAGGCCATATTTCTTTACATAAAATCATCGATGGATCAAATCTCCTCTCTTGAATAAAATTTTTTCCTTGAAGTTCATTAAAATTCTTTTCAACATTCCAATTGGGAAAAGTAAGGGGATTTTGAACCATCAATGGCTCCGTTTCCATTGTTCGCCTAAGTTTTCTAGGAGGCATAATGTTTCAACCCTAACAACTTGCTAAATAAAATTCAATGGAACAGTAAAAAGTTTTGAGTTTAGAAACCCTTAACCTTGAATGTATAGAAGGAGTTTGTTTGAATTCCTTGCTTACCCGTGATGTTCGCGTTCCTTCTTACACCAAGCTTGTGAAAGGAAATTTAGGAAATTGGGGGTTTAGGGTTTAGAGGATGTTGATAGATTTGAGAGAGTTTGAAGGGGTAAGGGTTTAAAGAGTGTTTTAATTAGGAGTAAATAAGAGTTTAAGTCATAACATAGGTTTTAGAGCTTTAGAAATTGGGTAAAATTAATGTTTAAGCCGTCGAGTTGCGCAATGGGTCGGGTCAACCCTGTAGAACATTGTAGCGATGTCACGACACAAGGGTTTTGTGTCATAACACATCCGCCAGTTTGGAGATTCTTAGGGACTATCTACTATGTCACAACTTGTTGTTATTATGTTGCGACAGCGACTCTGTTTTGACCCAAAACTCCTTCTTAAGGATGTTTCGATCTAAGGATAAACCTACATCAAATAAAAGTTAAAATCTAAAATATGTGGTTAGTTAAGTATACAGTAATTTACAAATATCATGTAGCAGTTCACGAATTTTAAGTTATACTGCCAAATTTATCCAACAATATTGTCAATTCACTTATGGATGATTTTTTAATTTTATCAATATTGGTCCATCGTTTGTTGTGCCATCCTGCCCTTGCTCATTTGTCTCGTTCCTTGAACATGTTTATTCTTTCTGTATTCATAAAAGGAAACATTTCCCTTGATTTGGAAACATTAGAAATAGATAAGTTTTTGTCATGCTCCCCTACTTTCCTACTACTTTCCTTGTTCGGCTGATAGCTACATTTAAAGGTTTTAGTCTCACCATTAATTCTCATTGTCAACTCATTTTTCTCTAAATCAATGGTGGATCCAGAAGTGGCCAGGAATGGTCTTTCTAGTAAGATTCGTATCTTACGATCTTCCTCAAAGTCAAGTACTACAAAATCCGTAGGAATAATAAGGCTTCACACCTTGACGAACATATCTTCTAGTACCCCCTTCGGGTGTACTGAAGACCTGTCAGCCAATTGAAATGTTATTTGAGTTGCTTTAAGATTCCCTAACCTGAGTTTTTCAAAATTTGTTAAAAGACATTAAATTTATACTAGCTCTTAAATCGCATAAGGCTCTATTAAAGTGAATACTCCCTATTTATATGGAAATGGTAAAACTGCCCTGAACTTTCACTTTTTGCGGTACTTGTCTGGAAATAATTACACTACAGGAAGAACTTAAATTAAATTGTTCTCCTACCTTGATTTTCTTACACCTTGCCATCATCTCCTTTAGAAACTTGGCATACTTGGGAACATTCTCAATTAACTCGATCAAGGGTAGGTTAACATTTAAATTTTTAAACAAATTAAAAAAACTTACAAATTCATTCTCGTCCTGCTTTTGTCTTTCTTTAAAACTTGATGGAAATGGGACTTTGGCATCTTTAAGAGTACTATTTCTCATCTCAGCCACTGGTGTATTCTCCTTATCTAGTTTAAGTTCATCTTCTACTTCTAGGGAATTGTCTTGAGGTTCATCAATATTATCCCTAGTTACCTCTAGGATATGTATTTCTGGCTACTCAGTACCTTGCTTGACTAGAGTGCTATAGGTTTCACATGCTCTTTACCTTCCCTCCGTGGATAATCTTCCGTGTTACTAGGAATGCCTGAGCCAATTTGTCTTTTGGTATCTCCCATCATGCTCATCAATTGGCTCATTTGATCCTCGAGCTTAGTCAATATTCTTGTTGAGTTGGTGCACTCAGACTGCACCTACTTGACATCTATTCTCATTGACTACATCTCTCCCTCAATTCTATCAAGACGTTGACCACATGCTATATGGCCACTTAAGTTGGCTCCATCCTGGGGTTTTTGCAAGTAAGGAGGTTGGTAATTAGTATTTTTAACTTGACTTGAATTGTTACCTCTGCCTTGGTTTCCTCCCCATCTCAAGTTCGAGTGATCTCTCTAGCCAGGATTGTATGTGTTTGAATAAGGATTTCCACCCCTATTCTCAATGTAATTCATATCCCTAGTAAGATTATTGATATAATGGAAGAATGGCTTGTCTTTTTCCATGCATAGACGGTGTAGAAACGGGTTCAATACGGTTGAGTCTATCCACTAGTTGTTGATATTTATCATCCTTTTGAATAGCTTTGACCATAGCGGGTTTCTGGCCATATGTGAATCGTTCAGTTGGCTATTGACAAGAGTTTAATTCCATATTTTCAATAATTTTTTACGCATCCTCATACATGCTATTCATAAGGGCTCCTACTGTTGCACCGTCTAATCCCGATCTTGCATTTGCATCCAACCCATTATAAAATATTTGCAATCTTATCCACTCAGGAAATCCATTGTGTCGGCATTTTTGAATCAACGTTTTGAAGCGTTCCCACAGCTCATTCAAGCTTTCTCCTTCCACCTGTCTAAAGTGTAACACCCCCAGACCCGGCCCAGACGTTATGGCCGAATCCGGAAATGTCACATCAAAGGCATAATTCAAAACAATTTTGTTAAGTTAAAATTTAAGGCCAAAAAGCCCAAAAGCCCAAAATCTTTGAATCTTGTTAAGTAATGATAAAAGCCTATATTTTTAGGTATTTCGAAAACCATGTTTAAGAAAATTTATTTAAGTTTAATAATTAAGTAAACAGTTGAACAATGATAACAAAACACAAAATCTAAAGTCAAATCGGAGTACAAGGCCTTATTACAACCAGCGAAAATAAAGTAATTAAAATCATGTCCTTTGAAACCAATAAACAAAATTCCTAAGTATCTTGTAGTGTGGCCATCTCCGAGTCATCTACCATGTCGAGCCGTCTACTAAGGGTCACCTGAAACATTTAATAAAATGGTGTGAGTTTCGAAACTTAGTGTGTACGACCCTTGGCAACCAATCAACATGCAAATATCACATTGGGCCTAAGCCCTATCAAATTCAGTGGTCTTGGGCCTTAGACTGCAATGACCTCACATCACATCATTATCACATGAATGCAATGCACCCATCCCAAATCCAACCCCGCACTCCATTTCCCTTCCAACCCTACACTCCTGTGGGGATATAAATATCAACCCACCCATCCCTACACTCCAAAGGTAGCACCAAAGAATGCAAGACTACTCAAATGTTGCAAAGAAAGTCGCTATAATGGGCTTAAAGCCACCAATGGATCCACGGTCGTTAAGCGACTATGCGATCATCAAATCTTCCTCCGTATCATCAAAACCCACCCAAGTGCAACATATATTTCATGAATGCAACATACACATTTCTACACATTCAAAGACACTAGGGGTATTTTAGTCATTTCACTACCCAGGTATTTTTCAAATCTACTCTCTGAGGGTATTTAGGTAATTTTGCAAAACAGGGGTATTTTAGAAATTTTGTAAATTAAGGATATTTTGGTAATTCTACAAATCAAGGGTACTCTGGTAATTTTATAAATCAAGGGTATTTTAGTAATTTTGCAAATCTAAGGATATTTTGGAAAATTTCAAACTAAGGGTATTTTGGTAATTTTCAAATTAGGGGTATTTTGGTCCCTCTCGGGTTTTAGTTAAGAACTTTGGCCCATTAACAAGTCTTTACGGCTAAAGTGAACAGACACTACACACCAAGTAGGATTCCAGATAAGAGGAGGTGAGCCGCTAGGACCGCTTAAGTACCAAGCTCTCCCTAGATCCAATCCTAGACATGCATACGTCCATTACCATACTCTAACCCAGCGACTTGTCCCCGGACATGTTGATTATTAAATTAAGTCTTATGCGGTTTAAGAGTTGTTTAGAACTTGGCCTAAAGTCCATTAAACCCTAGCATACTTGTCAACGTCCCCATAAAGCCCATCAAGCCCATTTCACGTTCATATAGCCCATTAAGCCCAAATCACATCCTTATGGCCCATTAGGCCCAGATCTCATTCATATGGCCTACTAGGCCCAAAATAATTCCAGATCATGTAACATGCATGACTAACTCAATTCATATAACCAAATCAATCAATTTCATCAAACTTAGCCTCAGGGCCCACCGAGCCCATTTAGCCAATTTTGGCTTTTTGGCATTGCCGATATCATGTGTGTGTAGTGTTTGTACACACCTGGTTACTGTGACGTGCTATACTATCCTTGGTCTTGAACCTACAACCAACTAACCTTCAATCAATTAGGGGGTATAAATACCCAACTTCTAAAGGTCCTAAGCAAAAATCATCAATCAAACAACCTTTGGGCTTACTATTTCGATATTTTTTACATACACTTGTGAGTTTTGCTTCTATTCTTTTGCTAAAGTATATTTCATTGTATTTGAGCTTAATTTGCAAACGCTTTGATCTTATAAAGATTATTTCTTTGTTTGCTTATTTGTATTTCTTTGAGAGAGTTTGTGTGTTAAGATCTGGGGTAGAAATCTTAAGGGAGTTGTAAAGTTACACCTTGTCCTCAAAATTTATTAAATAAGTGAATTTGGGAAAATTCTTAGTTGTGGAAAGCTAAGGTAGTGGAGTAGGCAATTGCACCGAACCACTCTAAATTATTGTGTTCATCTTTCAATTTTCTCTCTATCTTTCACATTTTTAAAAAAAATCTAATTCACCCATTCTTGGCAATTTCGGTTTGATTTATCGAGCTAACAAAGGTAAAGTTACAAAGGGAGGTTGGCCTTGCTATAGGCAAACTCATATTATTGAAAACAAACTTCTATTGGAAGTAGAACTACTACTTGGACTAAACAAAAAAAATTTCTAAGTTGAACTTTTTTGCCAACTAAGATACTTAAAGAAATTGAAAAAAAGTCTAAGTAAATAACAAGGGAAAATTTGACTAGCCTGTTCGGGCCTAGTTCGAAATTACATAAAAATAATTAAGGCTGAAATAAAACTTCCTAATTGGGTCAAATTGACAATAAGCCAAAATAAAAATGAATTGAAATAAACTAAGCCTAAATTGAACTAATTGGACCATTTGAGAGGGTCAAATATCAATAAGGTTCAAGTTGGTCTTCCAAGTTTCTTTTCTTCAATTTTTCAACTCGATTAAATTCAATGAAACCTTCTTAAACCAAGATTTCTAAAAATTGAAATCTTGATTTTCTTGAAATTTCAAATATTTAAATCCATCCATATTGAAATTTTGGGTTTTGAAATTTTGCTTGCTTTGTTATGTAAATTCTGAAATATGACAGGTGGATGGAATATTAGTTTATTGCTATCATAAATAGTCCACAAATATTTTGGAAATTCTAGTGTGAAAGATTGAAGATAAACAAAGTTGCATGCTTCATTCAATTACTTAGATAATTTTGATCTGTATCCATTATTATTCAATCTCTACTAACAAAAGCAATCTCTAATAGTTTAGGATGTGAATGAGCTTTTCTGTTTAATCTTTCATTATTAACATGTATTTTTCCTTTTTGTTACTCCTTTTCCTTCATTTTAATATTTTAAAAAGAATTATAATTATCAAATTAAATGTTTTAAATGCAAGGTTTGAGTTGCTGATATAGTAGCACTAGCCACAAGAAAAAGAGAGTGTGGAACTAAAACATAAGTTGAGAAGTAGAGTGGCGAATGCATTGGTTAATGTAGTAGCCATAGTCAAGCTTAATCTGAATGAGGGATGCTTTTACTTTCTTTACATCTTTTTATGTTTAAGGGACTTCTTGTTCTGTTTGCTTAATGTTCTGATGTAGCAAATGAATGAACAATTTGAAAAGGGTGGTTGGTTTGTTATATGAACCCTTATTATGTGTGGTCTGAATTTTCAGGTTCATTAGTTTACTTGCTATGACTTTATGAAAACTAAAGATGGAAATTTATTTCCAAGTGTTTCATGGCGCAATGTGATAACAAATTTACCTAGGAACCATAAACACTTACCAATGACTTTTCCTTTATTATCATCCAGTTCCTTTAAGAAATATTACTCTCTTTAATCTTAATGAGAACACATGGTATGAAATGGGACCATAACTTGATTAAGCATATCAAAAAAGGGTATATAAATGTTAGGTTGCACTTACAAGCAAACTTTTAATGAAATTGCATTTAAAGTTAAGAAATCTCCGAGAGATGCTAATAGAGCTTTTAGTATGAATGGAAACATCGGAATATAGATATTTTGAAATTGTATGAAGTAGTTATTAGATTACCTAATGAGTCAACTCCTAGTGAAATTAGAAACAATCCAAGGTTTTGTCCTTATTTTAAAGATTGTATTGGAGCATTAGATGGAACTCATGTTCGTGCATCCGATCCACTTAGCATTCAAGGAAGATTTCGTAGCCGTAAATGGGGGATGAGACAAAATGTATTGGTTTTCATTACATTTTATTTGAAATTTTCCTATATTCTAGCTGGTTGGGAATGTAGTGCACATGATTCTTAGATTTTAAGTGATGCACTTTCACGCCCAAGAGGATTAAGAATTCTGGAAGGTAAGAATTAACATTAAATACCAAATAGTTCAAGTAAGCTCATAATTTATTAGTAATAATTATGTTTGGTAAAATTGTAGGTAAATATTATCTTGTTGATGCTGGATATGGCATCCGAAATGGATATATTACCACAAATCGTAGTGTCCAATATCATTTAAAAGAGTTTAGTGATCAGGGGCTAGAAAATGCAAATGAACTCTTTAATCTTCGTCATTCATCATTATGAATCACTATTGAATGTGTTTTGGGGATTTTGGAAAAATGGTTTCATGTGTTAGATGTTGAACCATTTTAGAATTTTCAAACTCAAGTAGATATAGTTTTGGCTTGTTGTACCATTCATAATCATATAATAGGATTTGATCCTAATGATTTACTTAATTAAGGATTATATGAGGAGCATGTGTCTGATTTGATAATACCAACTCTTACGTAGCGAGAAAAAAGAGAAGAAGTAAGAGAACGATCTACTAAGAGAGGAAATTGTACAAATTATGTGGACTGATTATATGGCTAGAAACACTAGGTAGGTCTAGGGCTCAGGGTTAATGTTTCTATGTTATGTATGTTTTAGTATTAAAATTGTTATTTTTTTAATGTTTGTTGGATATTGATATTGAAATTATTCTTGGATATTGAAATTATTATGTTTTAAGCTTGTTGAATTTTGAAATTACTGACAATGTCAATTATTAATGTAGAATGGGTAAGGGCAACAAAGAAGGGACAATAAAGTAATTTAGGTGGAGAAAATTGATGGGATATCTTTTTCTCGAAATTTTAGCAGAGGAGGCCCAGAAAGGAAATAAGTCTTCTAACACTTTCAAAGCAATTTCTTTTAATCGAGCTGCTACAACTATTTCTAAAAGATTCCAAGTTCAATATGATGCTAAGCATGTGAAAAATCATCTAATAGAGCGAAAGTGGTTTTGGATGGGATGATAACATGAAAATGATCACATGTTATAGAGCGACATATGATGCAGTAATGATGGTAATATATGTATATATATATATGTTAAATATATTTTAGTTGTTTTTACTTGTTATTCTAGTTGTGTATAATATCTAACAGGCATACAAGAAGTATGAACCATTTTTGAGCAAAAGTGTTGATCATTATGATGAAATGACTTTGGTTGCTAGCAAAGATATGACGATAGGAAGTTTTGCTAGAACATTTGCTGACATAGACTTGGATGATGGTAACCAAGATTCAACGCATGTAGACTACGACAATGAGAAAGTTGAGGAGGTAAGAACAAAAGTATGTTCATCCGGCACATCTAAACGTAAAAGAAAAAATGCTTAAGAAAGTGTCGCCGATGAACAAATTAAATTTGTGGGTGAACAACTTGGTAAGATTGCTAATGCATTGGAACAATTTACTGTGGATAAAACACCACTTCTTTAAGAAGAAGTGATGTCCATGGAAGTGGAAGGATTTGATGATGACTTTCTTCGTAGTGTGTTTGATTATCTTGTGGGTTATGAATTCGAGGCCAAAACTTTCTTAGTTAAAAGTATGAAGCATACAAAAAATTGGCTTCAAAAATTTTCTCAAGGTTGAATATGTTGATACTTTAATGTGATGTAAAACTAGTTATGCATTTGGACAATATTTCAGTTATCATGTGGTGTATTACTAATTATGCACTCGGATACTATTATTAATTTGTAGTATTAATTGTGATTTAGAAGCTAATTTATTATTACTCAATATTTGTTTTTTATTTTTTATAACACAATTAAGAATCATCTATCCGCTTTGGTTGTTTTCAATTCATGACTATTAATATTCTAGTTTAATAATTGAGTACTATTATATATCTAATTTGATGTATTTATTTATAAATAAATCATTGCAATATATATAAAAACAATGTAAATATAAATTTAATAGATATAAAATAAATTCAATTAAATAATGAAAAGATAATAAATTCTCAAATGTATGTTTGTTTCATTTAAAATAACTTTTATGAAATATTTTCAAAAAATTTATCAAACAACAGAAAATATTTTGTACAGATTTATCCAAATACCAAAAAATATTAACTTTTCAAGAAAATAAGTTATTTTCTAAAAATTATTTTTTGGAAACCATTTTCAATCAAATAAACAGACCATTAACCTCAATTTCACTTCCTTGAAGGTGCTAAAGTCCTCATCACATAATGTCTTGTATGATCAGGTTTATCTTGGCTTGGCTTTTGCATGAGTAGTTAGACCTCATAGCAAACTAATTCCATCACTTAATCAAGAAAACCCATATATTCTCAAATCCTAAAACTCACTAAATTATAAATCACAAGTTTTTTGGAAAGGATTTTCAGTCTAAGTTTCAAGAACCTAGCTCTCAACTTCACACTTGTCATGAAGAAGAATTTTGCACCATTGAAATGTAATCCTAGATTTTGTTAAAGAAGAGGAAGAAGAGGGTAAGGGTGTTCAAACGATTAATCAAACCGAATTAGTATTAACCGAATTGATCAAAATTTTAATCCTTTAACTGTTAATTGAACCGAAATTTTTTGAAAAAAACATTAATTGAACCTAAATATTTCGATTAATTTGGACCGAATTAACCAAAATTTATATGTTTTGCTTTTTTTTTTGTTAAAAAAGGTATAAAATATATCAAAAAATAAATTAGTAATGTTTATTTAACCGAATTAACCAAATTAGGAATAGCTTAATACATATAACATATAATGTTATTTATTAAATTCAGTTAATTCAGTTAATTAACCATTGACCGAAATTTTAAAGAATCTTTAATTAATCTCTGACCGAACTAAATCGATTAACCAACTAATTAATTAAATTAAATCAATTCAATCAATTAATTTAATTTTAATAGAAGTTTGAATATCCATATAAAAGGGTAAAAAAAACAAAACCCAAATGCAACCTTAATTCACATAAGCGAAGGGAAAACTTTTGTTGTGGAATAGAAACGGAAAGCTTCTCTTTCTTTCCCGAAGAAAAACAAGAAAGATCAAAAAGCCTCCTTTTTTTTTTTTTTTTTACTTAGAACCGGCAAATACCGTTTATGCTCAATTTTTTTTTCTTTTTTTCTAGTGGTTCAGATTTTCTATGGGATAATCTAACTGTTATTATATTTGTGAGCCCACTGAAGGCTCGGTGTTGGTAGCTTATGTTAGAATTTTCTGCGTCTCCCTCAACTTCCAAACACATTTTTTTCCTCTTACCACATTGCAGTTGCAGTCGACTTCAAACTTCAAACTTCAAACTTCAAACTCCAAACTCCCACATAACAAAATCGTAAGAGATCGATCTATCTAAATTTTTGCCAAAAAAGTAGATCGATCAAAAATGGCTACCCTTCCACAAATCGCGGTTCTGGGGGCTGGAATATTTGTAAAAACTCAATACATCCCGAGACTCGCCGAGATCTCACATCTCTTCTGCCTCAAATATATCTGGAGCCGTTCAGAGGTTTCTTTTTCCCCTTTCTTCTTACTCAATATTTTGAAAATGTATATATATTTGTATTCTTTTTGCTGAATAGTGAAATAGTAATGATGTTGTGGTTCATACCGAGAAGGAATCTTCGAGAGGAGCTGTTGAGATAGCCAAACAGCATTTTCCTGGAGTGGAATGTAAATGGGGAGACCAAGGTCTAAACGACATGATGCAAGATTCTTCTCTTATTGGTACTGCTGTCGTTTTGGCTGGCCAAGTTCAGGTTCTTTATTTTCCCATTTCTTCAACATTATTTTATCCCTGAACTTTCATTGCATTTATGTAAATTGTAATACGAGTCATCTAAGTAACAGTAAAAAGAAAAAAAGAAAAAAGAAAACATAGAGATCAACCATCTGTTATGGTAGAATTTAGATGTGGATCTTGCTAATCAATGCCTTGAGGGAACTGGCTTTGATTTCTTTCTTTAGAAAATATCTTCATGACATGTAGCGATGTATGAGCAGTTGTTTTATAAAATATGAAAATATTTCTTTGGTATTGCTTTCATAAGTACCCTTAATGAATCTGTAAAATGACTAAAAAAATCATCTTAAGGTGAGTGTTCTTGTGGTTTTGGTACTTTGGTAGATAACAAATCACATCAAATCATGAAAACATAACTTCTAGCCTAAACTTTGAATGTTCATAATTTCTAGTCATTATTTTTCAAGTTCTATAATTGTTTTTCTACCTTCATTCTTTATCTGCATTTTGATCTAACATCTTAGTCAATAGTATAACTCTTTACATATATCTGTCTCTGTCTAAAGTAAATTTTCATGTGAAACTTGTATTTTTACAATATAGAGGATGGCTTAGAAAATTAATAGGGAAGAGACCAGGGTTTGATTCCAACTCCTAATGGGCGATAATTTTATAAGGTATTAATATTACGAACATTAGTTTATCGTTGTTGGTTATCTGCTTACATATGAAATTAACCATGCAGGTAGATATCTCCCTAAAGTTGCTAAAAGCAGGAAAGCATGTCATTCAAGGTGAGATACATTGGTATGCTCTAACTATTAGGGCAAGTGAGTTAGTTCGTTATCCCTTTAATGAGGCTCTCAAGCTTTTTTCCCAGTTTGGATTTATTTTGTATAGAATCTCTTGAATTTGACTACCATTTTCCTTTCAAAGAACAGAAATCCAACAAATTTCACTACCTCGTCCCCCTTTTTTTTATCATTTTTCTTGAATGGAAAGGAAGATAGATGATGCATCTATGACTTGTTGTAATACATCATGGCTAGATAAGCATATTTTGCATTATGGGATTGGAATAGTAGTCTTATTATTTTATTCTTCCATGTGCAATTTACTAATTTTCTTTTTGTTTTGGGTGTGCCATATGTTTTACCTGGTTAACTTGGGGATCTCTAGAGAAACCTGCAGCAACTAGTAAGTTCCATACTTTTTCAGTTATTTTTTATATAGTTTCTAATTTTAGAACATAAATCTTATTACAGATCTAGCATATGAACATACTTGAACATGAAATAAAGAAGCATTTACAGAAGCAAAATATGCTAGAAGTTGGAAATAAGGATCAGAAGTAGGACAAATCTTACCATAAGTCTCAAGGATGACACTTCTCTCAACTTCAAGTTTATTATTTTCTGATAATGAAGACAAAAAGCAATTTGCCTCATTGTGAAGACAAATCTTACCATAAGCTTTTTTGTTTGCAAACTTCACTTTTGAGAGAGGCAAAACATTTTGCCTCCTGAAACAATTTTTTTCTTTTTGATACTTTAAGAACAAAATTTTCAAGATTCCAAAGTGACATGTCTTCAGCATTTGAAGTACTTGTTTTAAATATGGTTTTTTGAACTAAGTAGATGTGCATAAACCAAATTTATTCTTTTGTTTTCTTTTATCATTTACACCGTTTGGGTAAAAATATTAATATTTAGAAAGTCATTGTGAAGAGTAATTATTTCTAAATATTACTGCATGCTTATAGAAGATAGTCAGCTTAGGCTTAAGCATCCACTTCAATGGATGGCTAGGCACGGATTGAGTACAAAATAAATCTTGGCTGGTTTTGAAGCATTAACAGTCGGCTAAATAAATCCTGATTATTGCGTTTTAATAAATTCTGATTATTGAGTTTTATCTCAATCATAATAACGTACCTTTTGGTTTAATCCCTGAATGTTGTCAAGAAATCATTGCTATTGCCTTTAAAATATTTCCAAAAATCTTCTATATATTATCCCTATTAAAACAAATTCTTTGAAGGTAATCCATTTCTTTTGTCTATATGCACTGATTTCTATCTGTTCTGGACTACTGAGTTTTAACTTAATATATAGTATTTCATTTTTTCCCTTTTTTTGTGAACTTGGAAGATTTCTTGCAAGCTTACTTATCTTATTTGCGTAACAAGGAAAAAGGGATCTCAAATCAG
Organism: Gossypium bickii; assembly: GCA_025503065.1. Classification (NCBI taxonomy): domain Eukaryota; kingdom Viridiplantae; phylum Streptophyta; class Magnoliopsida; order Malvales; family Malvaceae; genus Gossypium; species Gossypium bickii. The sequence goes on along the minus strand of CP106714.1, from coordinate 55,901,944 downwards.
CATTCATTCTTTTTGCCATTAATTAAATTTTATTGATAAATCACTTTTTGCAAGTTTTGAGCATTTAAAATTAATTTTCTCCATCTTCCTCCCACAACTGCCCTTATCTTCCTTTGAAAAAATTGTTTTAAAGAAAACTGCTGGAATAAGAAAGTGGGATGTTTTTATTTTTTAGGTATACCCGAGATAGAAACTGCACTGGCTAGTTACAAATCCGTTTGTACCAACCCTGGTCAACCAATTTGGGCTGTAGCTGAAAACTATCGATTTGAACCTGCTTTTGTAGAGGTTTGTTTTATCTAGTTTCTTATTAATTTATCTTTCTCAGAGCAAGAAACTATTCAATCCAAACTATTACCTAGTTTCTTATTGATTTATCTTTCTCAGAGCAAGAAACTAGTGGCTGGTGTTGGGGATATGATGAATGTCCAAGTTATTATTGAAGGGTCAATGAACAGTTCAAACCCTTATTTTTCTAGCTCTTGGAGGCGAAATTTTGAGGTATGTCTTTCACACTAATATCTGATGATGTAAGTTTCTTTTCTTGGTGCACAAACTGTTATGTTGAAGTATACCTTCTACAATACTGGTGGTAACTCTTTTCAATGCATATACAATATACTTCACCCAATGAGATATTAATATATCATACTCATCAACCAGTCCTTGTTAAGGTAAGAATACATGATGCCAAGAATATAGATGCTAGACTTTCATGCAAGGAAGTCAATATTTGTATTGATACTGTCCATATTAAACAGAATGTCCTGTTTTGGTACTAACTAGAACAACAAATTTTAGGGTCCGTTTGTTTACATGTAAAAGATTTTACAGAAAATATTTTCTGCATTTTCCTGTGTTTGTTTCACAGAAAACAGCTTGGTCAACGGAAAATGACTTATAGGTCATCGTAAAATAAGCCTTTTTTCTTGTAAAATGATTTACCCTTTTGAAAAGTGTAATCATTTTCCGGAAAAGAGCTCCTCCATAGGTAATTTTACTTTTATATAAAAATTAACTTAAATCAAGTTTAATATTATAATATTGATAATAAATTTTATTTTTATTTTTAAAAATATTTAAATTTATTAAAATATAATATGAAATATTATATTTTTTAATATTATTAAACATACATATTTAGTTATTTATATTTATTCATATAATAAATTATTAATATACTTAATATAATTTATTATTTTAATAAATTATTTGATATTTCAATTTTATTTTAATAGTAAATTTTAAAATAATAATTTTAAATAATATTATTCACATATTATTGAAAATATCAATATTAATATTTTAATAATAAATATTTATTGCAATTATAAATATATTAATAATAAATCTTTTGTAGTATAAATGTTAAAATATATCATAAGTCTATGTACTCTTCACAAATTTGTAATTTAGTCTCTGTACTTTTATTTTCAAGAATTTAGTCCCTCTACTTTCTTGGTTTGAAAATCAAGTCGAATTGTTGACATTGTTAATTTTTTTGTCAATTTTGTTAATGTCACATTTTTAAATAAAAAATACTCACTTGGTAGTTATGTAACTAAAAAATGACGTTGCAATGAACCTAAATTGAATAAAATATTTTTAATATATGTAAAAACAATGTAAAATATAAAATTATAAATATAAAATAAACTCAATTAAACATTGAAAAAATAAAAAAAATCTCAAATGTATGTTTGTTTAATTGAAAACGACTATTATGAAATATTTTTAAGGAACCTACCAAACAAAAGAAAATATTTTACACATATTCATCCAAATACCAGAAAATATTAGCTTTTCCAGAAATCATTTTCCGGAAGCCATTTTCAGTGAAATAAACGGAGCCTTAGTTTCTGCTCTGGTGTAAATTTTGGTCAGTATCGGTCATACCAGTGCGTTTTTGGTCTGTGTGTATCCACCCATACTGGTTAGGAAAATATTTTAATATTTTAAACTAATTTTTAATATTTTTATCTTAACTATTTTTATTATTTTTATAATAATATTTAAATACAAATATAATCATTTAATTAAGTTATTGAACATAACTAATAATTTCAAAATTAATATTTTTATATAAATATATTTATATATATGTACTATGTAATTGTGATATATTTACATGTACATATAATATATATTAAAAATATTTGAAAAATATTGGTAAACCCGAAATGGTATATTGAAACACACCAATATTTGTATGTATTAGTACCGGAACAAAAATGGTACATCCACTAGTACGATACTGACTACTTTGGTATTGCACTTTTGCTTTTCTCGTACGTTTTTCACATATCTTTCTAAGAGGATCATAGCTAAGCACTCGTGTCTTTTTGGGGTCTTTACATGTGTTTGACTGGGATACACTAAGTTAAAAGTGAATTCTCAAAATAACATAAATCAAAGTATTTTACTCAATTGGATTTGGTAATATATGCTCCATGAATCTCAAAATTCAAGTGTCATCTTAAAAAAGGGATATTAATAAGCTATATTGCCTTTACTTGTATGCTTGAATTCTTTTTCGCTTAATAATTGTTAAGGTCACGGGTTATGGATTGAGTCATTGAGTGACTCACGGGAAAGTTTTCTTCGATTGAAGGAGCCTTCCTCTTTTTGGGATTTCTACCATGGGAATAACCTATGATGAATAATATATGGAATTTGTCAAAGGAAGTTCCTAACCTTAGACTTGTTTGAAAGAGAGTCATTAACATCTATAAATTAGAAGAATTTCCATCTTATTTTATTACTAAGAGTTTTCCCCTTTAATAGAGGTTACATAGGGTTTTATTCTTGTAGACTAAGAAACTAAAATTAACTTGTTGAATAAGAACCTATAATTAGGGTAACTATAACTTAAGTTCTTTTAATTGCAATAAAGTACTTCCTAAATAAATTATTCTAATTAGGAATATTTGTAAAATAAGTTATTTATGTTCTTTCCTTCTTTGACACTTCTGACTTCTTGTCTTGCCCACAAAGGCTTCCATAACAATAACTCTAACAGGAGTATGTAAAATGTGTCTCCTGCACTCTTAAATAGTCTGACATTTATAGTAAAAGGTAGAAAGTTGCGTAAAAACCCTTAAAGAGCATGCCTTTGCTAACGGTGTAAAAAGTACATGTTGATGTGTCCTATACATGTGTGAAAAATTAAATAAAACTGTGTTAATTTCGCTTACCCTTTGAGATGAATAAATTATAGAATTTCAGAGCTTGAGAGATGAATAATTCCAGAGGGGAAAAATATGTTCTTTTTCTTATTTCATAAACATGAAGTTGCTAGAATTTATATGAGAAAAATGGCATGTTCGCCATTAATTACTCCTTAATTCTAGTAGTATTCAAATCCCTCAGATTAAGCTACAATCAAATTAAATCTTGAAATAAAAGAAAAATAAAACAAGAGACATTCTAGGACAAACCTTCCTAATCTCTTTATTCAAACAAGGAAACTAGAGAAACTAATCCCTATGTTGGGATTAATTTTGGAATTCTAAACTCTCCCTTAAGCTAGAGGCTAGATGTTGATCATTCTCATAGTGGAATTCAATTCCCCAAACTTTATTATTGAAAGAGCTTCTGTTTTAACATCTGCCACTTGGTGGTTAGTAGCTGTGTAAATTAGGTTCAATATTCCAGCTTCAACCTTTTCTTTGATAAAATGGCGATCTAGTTCAACATGTCTGGTTCTATCATGATGAGCAAGATTTTTAAAAATACTTATTTCTGCCAAATTATTACAAACCACCTTCATCGCCTCTCTTGTTGAGATCCTTTTAACTCTTCAAGTAACCTTTACAACCATAATCTTTCACATATACTTTGAGCTAAAGCTTTGTACTTTGCCTCGACACTACTCCTAGAGACAATGAACTGTTTCTTGCTATGCCAAGTTACCAAGTTCCCCCATACAAAGGTGCAATAGCCTGTCTTGATCTTTGATTTGTAAGGGATCTTGTGCAATCAACATCTGAGTATACTTCAACCCCCTTAGCTGTTCCTTTCTAAAAGAATATTCCTTTACCAAAAGTCATTTTCAAGTGTTTAAGAATCCAATAAACTGCTTCAAGATGTTCTTCATTTGGTTTGTTCATAAATTGACTTACAACACTAATAGGGAAGCTTATGTTCGGCCTTGTTTGGGACAGGTAAATAAGCTTTCCAACAAATCGTTTATATCTTCCCTGTACACTAGTGGACCGTCTTCTTTGAGACCAATTTCATAATTTCATTCCATTTGAATGTCAGCAGGTTTGCAGTCTACAATTCCAATTTCTTTTACTAAGCCCAAGATGTACATTAGTTGTTAGACTACAATACCTTCCCTTGAATGGGCAACCTCTATATCTAGGGAATATGGTCCTAGGTCTTTGATCTCAAACTCCATAGCAAGTACTTTCAAGTAGCCTATTTCTTCAGTATAATCCCTAGTGACAATAATACCGTTAACATAAACAATGAGAATAGCAACTTTCGCATTAGGAGAGAATTTTGTGAATAGGGTATGATCAGCTTGACCTTAGGAATACTCATAATTCTTGATAACCTTTGTAAACTTGTCAAACTATGTTTAGGAGATGCTTGAGACCATAGAAACTTTCGAAATTAATAGACCTTGTTTTCTTTAGCTCATGTCTGAAAGCTTGGTGGTATTTCCATATACAATTTTCCCTAGTCATTGTTGAGAAAAGCATTTTTTTAGAGCTGTTTTTCTGCATTTGGGTGCTGGAAGCCATGGGGAAATTACCTATTTGAGCAATAGAGCATGTTCAGTAGCCATTCCAAAGGCTAGGTTGTGTTTTGTCATAGAAGAAGAAGTTTTCAAGCGCTAATACCATGTTGAATTTCAAAGATGAAAACAATTGAGAGATGAATAATTTAGAGTGGAAAACTTTGTTAGTTTTTCTTATTTCATAAACATGAAGTTGCTAGAATTTATAGGAGAAACACGACAACATGTTTGCCATTGCTTACTCCTTAATTCCAGTAGTAATCAAATCCCTCAAATTAAATCCTGAAATAAAAGAAAAATAAAACGAGAGAGATTCTAGGGAAAAACCCTCCTAATCTCTTTATTCAAAGTAGAGAAACTAATCCCTAAGTGTGGGGATAAATTTTGGAATTCTACACTTCTATATACTAGGACACTTACATTGTTTTAGAGCACATGGTGCAAAAAGTGTACTTGCATGAACTTGGGGCTTAGCCCAAATGGTTCACCAGCTCTCTTTGGAGGTCACTTAGCATAAGTTCAGGATTTTAGTCCCGACACGAACTTGCCTTTCCTTGTGGGCTTCTTAAAGATAATTGATATGTTTCAAACAAAGAAATTCCTATGCATCATATCTAAGAAGCTTTTATTGGGTTTTGTTATAATAAATATAAAATGTTTTCCAATATTTCATTGCATAATGTGTTTTGAAGATAAAAAACTATCACAAGTACATAATTAAACTCATCAAACGAAGCTCAGTGTTTCTATTTCTCACTTTTCAAGAACTTATATATTCCAAGTATTTATTTGTTTAAAGATAGATGCTGCTGCTCTTTTCAATAAGTATAAGAATCTATGGGTTGAGTGTTGGACACAGATGCATCTAACAATAGTATGTTTGAGTTTTTAATAGTTTTTTTTTTTTTCTTTAGAGGAGCTTTGGAGGGCTATATCCGTATATCCGTTTCTGAATATGGATCAGACATGAGCACCTCAAATAAAATAAAGAGACAGAGCTATAAAGATTCTGAATGTGTCAGACTTGTTAACTTTATCTACACCTTTACCTTTTAGCTTGACTAGCAAATCTTTCTTTTTGACAGGGAGGTTTTATCTTGGATATGGGAGTGCATTTTATTGCTGGCTTGAGGATGGTACGTCTCTATTACATTATCACAGTGGCTAGATAACTGTTAGGATGCTATCTAGATGTCACATCCTATCTAGAGTCCACTCTTAAGGAAAGTTTAGAGAGAAGGTCCGTGTTTCTGACAAGGATTATTCCTCTCTATGTAAAGCTACAGCTGCTATTTTGTATGAAAATTGTAATCATTATGCTTTGCACAAATCATGTGGATAAAACATTGTGGCGAGATTTCTATATGGTCTGATAAATTAATGTTGAAGGCCAGCTGGATTATTAGCTTCAATTTCTGTTTTTCAGATTACATTTAACTCACCATTTTTTATGGTTGGCTTGACAATTTTAAGACACAAAACCAGATTTTTCAATTAGCTCTACACTCAAGAGCACGAACACTAACATATCAGAAGAAATCAATCCCTCAACTCTTTCAATTCCTCCACCTGGTTTCCTTTCCCAATCCAACATAGATAAGAAGAAATAGAATAGTAGGAAAAGGCACCATTGAAGTTAAGCTTTGACATTATTATTCTATGAAGTTCTTTTTTATTTAGTCATCAAGAAACGTGGGATGAGTTTCCTGTTCTTGCAAGCAGATGGTTGGTTGTGAGGTGACCTCAGTTTCGGCCATAACCTCTCATATAGATAGAACTTTACCTCCGCCAGACATTATTTCTTCTAATTTGTAAGTTATTTAAGAATTAACGTTGATTTTCTATATAGAATTTATCTTAGAACTGAAAGGCTTAAGACTTGGAAATTATTCCATTGCTTTCCTCAGTAAGCTGGAGAATGGATGCTCTGGAGTCTTTGTGATGGTTGTATCCTCTAGTTCACCTAAGGTATCTGCTGAAGTGATACTCTTTTAAACGTTTTTGCTTGCATTTGTTATGTTTTGCTCATTTCTTTTATTGTTTAGATAATCTGGCGAGTTGTTGGGTCAAAAGGAACCGTACAAGTTGAGCGTGGAAAAGTAGATGGAAAGCATGGTTACTTGGTAAAAATGGAAACTAACTTCATATTATTGTAATTATGATTAATTAGATTCTGAAACTTCTGTACTTCTGTTTTTCTATGATATAAGGTTTAATCATCTCTTGAAGTTCCTTCTTGATTAGTGTGTGGCAGATGACATCCTTCTTTTGAAATCTTATTATATGCCATCTCAGGTTTCACTATACAGTGCAGATGGGCAATGCAAAAGCACTTTCCATCCATTCTGTGGAGTGCACGAAGAATTAAAAATTTTTATACATGACATTGTGCAAGCAAACCTGAAGGTTGGTTAATGTATATTTTGGCTGTTGCATCACTCATTCCACCATCTGTGGACTGGTTTATGTTGCTATAAAGGATGGTCAGTATCTATGTCCCAAGAAAGTACAATTGGGTCATTTACCAGGCAGTAGTGTTTATTTATAAACGTTCATTATTCTCATAAAACTAAGTTTTTCTATTAGATAATAGCCTATACTAGCATGGATGAACGTATGAGTTGATTCAATTTGACAGCAGTTTAATACAGATTCCCACATTTCTTTACATGTTCTTGTGATTTCTCTTTCCCAGAACAGTTCTGATACTATTTTTGGGCTTGGGAAGCAAAGGCTTGAACATGGTCTATAAGCAAAGGATAGATTCACCTATCATTGAACAAGATACTTAAGTGCTGTTTTCCTTCTTTTTTATACAATTAGACGACATATTGGGGCTTCCTGGACTGAATAGAATTATGAATGTTGGAAAGCAATGCTAAACTTGTTTGCGCTTGTACTTGGAATGCTTCAAATGAGTTTCTAAATGTCACTTCTAAGAGATACCCCTCATCCTCTGTTTTGCAGCAGGGAAATGGCTATGAAGCTGAACCACGCAGCTCTTTCATGGAAGGTGCCAGAGACGTTTCAGTTTTAGAGGCAATGCTTGAATCCGGATCCAAGGGTGGAACCTTGGTTAATGTGAAGAAATTTTAGGATTGCGTATGTGCATGACGAGTTTCCTGAGTAAGCATTGGGTTGAGAAGTCAGAGAGGAAACTTGAAAGAATAAAATCTTATGCAAAACCTACAAACACATTCATTGAATAAAGGTATTTACAAATGTTTTATCCATCTCTGCTGTACATTGTGAGTTCTGGGTTTTTAACGTGTGAATCATTCCCCGCTAGGGGGCCGCCTGAATTGCATTGAAGAGGTCTGTACTTTTAGTTCCGTTACAGCTTGTGAGTGTCCCCAGTAGGGAATGAACGAGTTTTTAGAGGAAGCCCCATGGTCCAGACTTCTTGAGACATGGGCCCTGCGAAATAATGTGGCTAACCTAACCAGGTCAACCATGAAGAAAGCCGATTAAACTACTTTAGGTTATTCATTCTTATTCTCATTTTTGCTATTTGATTTTGTATTATATATACACAGTTTTTTGTTTTTAAAATGGCTGAAACTTTAATAATAATAACATTAATAATGCAAAATTGGTTTTCAAACTATACCGAGTTTTTCAGTTTGTAACTGTCTTTTATTTTACCCAAAACATGATAGTAGCTAATAAAAAAGTGGCATGTTTTTATTGGATATAGTATACTTTGAGTAAATGAAGTAAAATTGATAGTTTAGTTGCTACTTTTAATAAAAAAATTAAGTATTTAATTGAGAAAAGTCATATAGTTTAAGTTAATTTTGTAATTAAGCCTAACAATAATTAGTATGATTTTCAAAACATGCTTTGCTTAAAGTTTAAAATATTAGGTATTTAATTGGAGAAAGTTATATAATTTAAGTTTACAAATCATTAATGTAAAAATATACACTATAATAAAAAAAAAGTTGTATATGGAGTGGTTATATTTCATTAATAATCTACCTTCATTATATAATATTAATTGTATTTATTATAAAGTACCATAAAAGTAGTTACGCATTTAAACTTTATGTTGCAAATCATTAATAAAAGAATACAAATTACAATATCATAAGTGCATAATGAGCATTGTGCATTCCTAATTTACTTATATATAATAATTGATATATTATATGTAGTAAAATGTGTATGTATGGTATTTTTATAATATAATATAATATTTACTAAATATAATTATGTCACATTTTAAAATAAGTTGATATTATAATTGTAACGCCCCTCGCCCATCCCATGGCTAATACGAACGATAAATGCAAACAAGATATTTTTGGAGTAAAACTAATATTTTATTTAAAAATTTATAGAAGCATAGAAAATGGATAAACTAGGTTTTAGAGTTTCAAAATATTGTTAAAATCATTTTAAAACAATTCGTGGGTATTGAGAAGTGTCCGAGACCAAATTTGAGCTTTAAAGGGCTCTTTTTGCACTAAATAGTGCAGTGACCCAAAAAGTCATAGGGGTGCGGTACCTAAGGCCAAAGGCACCAATACCCTAGTCCTTGTACTATTTATGGGGCATTTTGTCGATTGGGGTGTAGTACCTCTGGGGCCAGGTATCGATATCTCTATTCTTTGGGTCAAAAATTGCCCAAAACTCTCATTTTAAGTCCCAAACTTCACCATATCAAAAACCTAACCTTAATAACTTAAAAAACACATTTTATTGGCCGAAAAAAACTTTCGAAACATCCAAACTAGACTTTTGTAAAATATGTTCAAAAGAAATCAAAAGACCAACATTCTTGTTCATGAAACATAATCACAATGTGGCAAAATATGTCAAAACATTCAAGATGTTAAGCTAGCATATTAAGGTTATATAAAAACATTCAATAGCCAAAATAAAGTGCGGAAAACTAAGTCATGCATGCATACATTCAAAATAAGTATAGAATGTGGCTTAAGGCAAACCAAAATAAGTAAAATAGATATAACCATTACTATAATATGAAACAATTATATATGCACCCCTAAATGACTTTTGTAGTACATGCCATTAGGTAAAAAATGCAAATACAAATATTTCATACTCTTTAATGATCACTATGGTGTACGAGCCTTGATTTGAAAGACCAATGTGTAGACACAACGATGCGTTAAGCATAAAGCTTAGCAAGATAATATGGATAAGACCTCAAATACTTGCCTTCAAAATTGAGATTCCCATTATATACAAAATTATATAATACATTTATAAGTTATGCAATTTAGTACCTTGAGAACACTTACTAGTATTTATATCGAAAAACTGTAAACATAAGTTTCCATCATGCCAAAATCAAGTTATTTTCAGGAATCATAGCTAGTTAACTTCATCCTTTAGTATACCTAGTAAAAAAGGATATGATACTAGGGACGAATTATCCAAAACTATATTAATAGGAGTGTTATAGCGCAAGTCTCCGGAGACTATATCAGGATTGCACCGAAGTGCCAAGAACAAGAGCACTGAAGTACAAAAGGAGAGTCCCCTATTGGCATGCCAATTGTACCCTAACCATATAACTAAGCTACTAGGGCTTTGTTTTATAATTTCCATGATGTCAATCTTAACATTTTGAATCAAGTTTACTGTAACACCCTATACTCGACCCGATTGCCTATCTGGGTACTGGATATTACACTAACCCAAATAACTTAACAATATTTTTTTATTATTCTGAATTACTTATATAATTAAATAAATTAAATTTCAAAAACTAACTACTATTAATATTTGTACAGAAACTGGTGGTAAATTCTTACAACTTTGATTCTGTCAATTATTTACAAATTTTAATTTAAGATTCAAGTACAAATGTAATCACTTAAACCTTGAGGCGTGGCCTCTAGGGATGCCCCTCTAAATACATGAAAATCTATTCCACCCATGACTAATTTCTAGCATTGTCTAGCTTGGTCCCTCCACTCGATTCTCCGAGTCATCGCATACCCTGCATACAAGCAGTGAATATTATATAAGCTCAAAAGAACATAGTGAGATCCTACACATTGATAATTATAGAAGACTTCTTGAAAAATAAGACTTTAGGAACAAATATAAAACTCCCTGAAGATCATAGGAGAATTCATAAAATTTCATTGGTTGTAATGATGTCTTATTTTTCCCGAGCTAATTGCTAGTCAATGTTACCATTCTCTATACCTATATTCTAACAACCTTACTTCCTTATGGGTCTTGACCTTACTTAACGGTAAATCCAATCATTCTTTAAGCTTGACAAGATATGCCTCATCATTGATTACCCGTATTTGCCACCTCGAATTTGGCAACCTCTACTGGTATCTAGCCGAGATCTCGCTGTAGCTACAGAGCTTTCCTTTGGTCCCATTAATCCACACTGATCTCCATACGGAATTGTAGTACTATTTCGATGGTAATATTCCTTTTGAATTAACCTATGCTTGGTCCCTTTCCTAGGTAAGGTTTATTTCTATCATTCTCACTCGCAAACTTGAAACTGATACTTGGCTGACTAAATTAGCACCCTCATTTTTTCTTCCTGATGGACTCGTACCCGCAGTGTGACCTAAGCTTACTTGCTTGAGCCCAATATCTTTTAAGGTACTTTAATTAATGGATAGCTCCCTGCGGGTTATCTATTGCCCAAGTATTTTTGGTGAACCTCCCAATCAGTCTATTTAGCTTAGAATCTGCTACATTGACTCACTCATTAAACCCATTGTTAGATAATTTGCCAACCTTGGCAAACTAAAATGGACAGATGCCCGATACCGTGAATAGGGTACCTGTTCTATTTCCTTTACACTATTAAAACCACGCATATACAAAATTCCTCTTTCATCACGATTTGGCATATTCCTTCATTAAAAGACTTACCCGCGTCCTTGGGCACTTCTACCAACTATTCTCCTATCATAGTTTGATGGATTCTCTTACTATCTCGTTTACCCGCATTCACAGACGTACCGCATTCATCCAACTATACTACTTTTTGCACAGTGGTCTCCCTTTTCTTGTCTTGCTAGCTTCCTAGTTCATCGTACTAGCGGACTTTACCTAACATCATAGCCCAGCTATGGTCTTACACAGTATACCCAATGTTTAATGTTTGGTGGAATTCTTTTGTTGCCATAATCTAGCTATGGTCTTATACAGTATACCCTATGTTTAATGTCCTGGTGGACTTCATTTGTTGCCATAGCCTAGCTATGTTATTACATAGCATACCCCATGTTTAATGTCCTGACGGGCTCCTGATTCCAATGAGTCACTAAACCTTTTCTCAGTTGTTGCCCTAAAGGACCTAATAACTGCCATCACGATGTTGCTCCATAGAATCGATTGACTGTCGTCACGGTGTCGCTCCAACAAGCCAAACAATAACTATTGTTGTGGTGTCGCTCCATAAAGTCGATAGGTCATCGTCACGGTATTGCTCTAGCAAGCCAGTCGATACCTTCCACGTTGCCACCCAAACTCCCTCAGATCCCCATTTTAGTTTGCGCATTCCTCTACTATGCCAATTTATCTTCATCTACTCGTCAAGGTAAATACCTCCGTGCTTCGCATTCAAAATACTCGTACATTTCATGAAAATAAGGTACTTGCTACATAACACAAAGTACACCACTTATTCAACACCATGAAATATCCACTTAACATTCAATGATCATACTTATAAATATTCACATACACTGTGCTAGATTATGCATCCACAGCATGTCAGTCACCATTTTTACACGTAACACGGATTCAAACAACCCAAAATAGTCATAAAACAAATTATTCAAGCAACACATTTTCATCAATCACCCAAAGGTAAAGTGTAAAAACTCACATCAACTTTTTCATATTCATCAACTTAGCTTTTACCCACTCACCGGAGCCTTCATTGTCCAGACAGCTAAGCATGACAACCATATATAGGTTAAATTGAAGGTATTCAAATCTTAAACCTAGAATCAATTATTCTACAAGAACCTTTTAGGGATCCTTACTTCTCTTCCCTCTAAATATGGCACAAAGAGGCTTAGAAGCTTACTAGTTTACTGGATTCTCTACTTCTATACCACAACCTCACGATCTCTGCCCCATGCAGTGTTTTCCCTAACTCTCCTACTCTCTCTCTTTCTTTTTCGGAGCAATTGAAGAAGATGATGCATATGAGAAGAAAATATAAACAGAATTGAGAAGTATATTTTCTTCCAAATAAGGCTTCTCCTTTATATATATAATCCTACCCGCACGGTCATCAAAGTCCCAATAAACCACTCAGGGAAATTATTGTGTCTCCTACTAAGGAACCAACCGGTTTTATTCTAACTAAACCAGAATGAAATCCTAAATATTTACTAATCAGTCACAGAATTTCAAAAATTTCTAGTAGAGCTGATGGGCTCGAAACTAACTATTATTTTGACAAAGGCAACTGCACCTATCGAACAGTAGTATAGTTGTGGTGAGTCCGGAATATCGTATCCTCAAGGACTAAAATTACTAGTAATAACTATCTTTTTATTATCTAGCCTAATAATTAAAGAGATTTATTTTTAATCTAAAATTAACTAACTAATTTAACTAACTAAATGACTATGAACGTGACAGAGAGTGAATTGGGAAAATACTTTTAGACAACTTTATGAGATAGGCAATACCTAAGGAAGAATCCACCTACACTTCACTTATTACTTTCGATGCATATGATTTATTCAATTGACTTAACCCGTAGAAATCCCTGATTTATGTTAATATCTCTTTCAAGACTAAAACAACTGACTCTAGGTTGATTAATTGAAATCTCTTTCTAATTAAAACAACTGACTCTAGGTTGATTAATTGAAATCTCTTTCTAATTAAAACCCCTATTGTCGCATTAACTCAATCTATGAATCCCCTTATTAGATTTGATCCGGCAGATTTTTGTTGCCCTATTTCTAGGGTTGCAATCAATTCCGCTTCATTGTGCTGATCTACTCTTAAACAGGGACTTTTGCTCCACTGAATATGTAACATCCAGGATTTAGGGGCTCTGCATTTATCTTGTTTCTATGTGTTGGTATACTTTGTGTGTTGTTTGAGTGTGTTTGGGGGTCTCCGGGAAGGCCCGGGGTTAAGTCGGAACCTTGGCCAAATTTTAGTTTTGGGCACTTTAGGAGGGAAGCTGTCTGGGGCATGACTTAAAGTTTATTGCTTGTGGTTGTTGACACAAGAACTAAGATGTTAAAGTGGCAAGGAGGCGCCACTTAAGGAGCAGGTAAGTGACGCCTCAGGGGAAGTAGAAGGGGAGCAGGTTTGATTCGCGTTGTCAGCAATGTGGATTTTTATTTTTTGATTATGCACCAAATAGCTTGGATGATGGATTCGGTTAGGAGCCTTGAAGAGTGGAGGTGGACTTGGTCAAATATTTTAAAATGATGGACAAGAGAAAAAAAAGGATTTTGAATTTTTCAAACCATTTCAAATGGGAGGTTGTGAGTGAAGATAGGAGAAATTTGGGGAGTTGATGTTGGTGAGGTTGTTAGCCGAATTTTGCTTAAAGGTTGGAAGGGGGGAAGTTCGGTTTTGAGCTAGGAGGGTGTGAGTAAAATTTTGAAGTTTGTAGCTCTAGGTCCCTTACTTAGTTGTGGTTCGATCGGGTTAATGAGGTACCTTGAGTGTGCCGAATTTCTCCCTTAGAGTCATAGGGTGCATAAGGATGGAAAACATTGAGAAAACATTCTTTTTCTCTCCTTTTGCTTTGTATCTTTTCTTCATTCCTTTGGAAACCAAAAACCAAAGCTCACATTTGCTCTCCTCTTCACATCTTTATTCATTGTTTGCCGCAACTCCCATGAACTTTTACTTCACTTTCAATTGGTAAAAATCAAAACTTGTAGCACCCTTCTCGTCCTTCTTTTCTCTTCTTTCTTCGTTGCACCACACTTTCTCTATCCACTTCTTCAAAAGTCGAATCCCAACACTCTCTCTTTCTCTTTCTTTCTCATTTCTCTTTTGTTTATATTTTGATCACACCTCTAAACCCCTTAACCGAAACTTCTTAACTCCAACACCACTCCATTATTTTTTTCCTCAATTGTTCTTCATAGCCGAACCCATCTCTCAATACTCTTATTTGGAACCTCTCTTTTATTTGTCATTCAAGCCAAAATCCACTTCTCCTCTCAATCTTCTCAATCAGATTCTTCTTAGTGGTGGTAAGTGTTCTTTTCTTTTCTTTTAATTCTCCCTTCTCTTCTAGTTGCCGAATCATGGGCTTTGATCCTATTCCTTGGGTATGTTGGCCGAATATAGGAATGGCTTGGTTTTGTTTCTTCTATACTTGGACAACGTTTGAAGGGTCTTAGGAGACGAATGGATTCGATCAATCAGGGTAAGAAGTTTCATACTATTCGTTTGACCGAAGGCTGCTTTTTCTAACCCAAATCTTAGAGGGCCGATTCTAATATAGAGTTTGTGTAGGGACTTCAGTGCTCTATTAATCCAAGGGTGGTAGCCTCAGGATTTTTGTCGTTCTAGGTAAGAAATCTTTTCGTTGAGTGTGTTCTCATATCCATATTCATCAATGCCTTAACCTGGCCTTCTGACCAAGATCTGGTTCATGGAATCAAATTCTAGTCAAACAAAGGAGGGGGTTGGACTTGCAGTCCCTACCCCTAAGTTCAAGAAGCGAGCTGTGTCACCCGTTCGTGACTGGCCACCAGGTTGTGGGTAGGGTTCGGAGAGGGATAGACAGATCGCTGTGATCCCTGCGAGTGAAGGTGTTAGCAAGATCGATAGTATAGTTCTTCGTGTGTACAAGTGTGTAATTTCCCACACCTTCTTTCTATGATTTTAATTTGATTATGTATGTTGGTTGGTAAGCTGAAAGAGCGGTAATAGTTATTGTATACCCTTAAAGGGTAAAGATCGTGACACCAGGTACGTTCATCCTCTGAGTATGCTGAATAATAATTGTTGTACATGAATATACGTATGCATGATCATCTTGAGTATGCCATGGGATAATATATGATATGTTGCATTCACATGATCGCATGTTGCATGGGCATAGGAATATGATTATGATAAAAGGGGCAGTGTTTCTGGTGGCTTTGCCACATACTCCAGTGACTACGTCACATTATTATTTCGGTGGCTATGCCACATATTAAGGGAGATGACCAGTTGACTACAGCGACTGCCTTCGATGGTGTGTAACGGATGGAGGGTTGATTGTAGAAATCCCCACTGGTGTGATTGGAAGGAACGGGTGGTGTGTAGCGGATGGAAATTTAGGTTGGGCTGGGCTGTGCATCACTGTGCATTTGATATCTGCTATGTTGTGTTATAGGGCTAAGGCCCAAATTTGATTTCGTATGGGTTTTGCCCAAAGTGATTGTGAATGGGGCTAAAATCCCAGATGGTAAGTTGATGGGCTAGGCCTAGTGATGTTATAGAAAATTGCACACTGAGTCGTTTGACTCACCCTCGTTGATTAACATTTTGCAGGTAATAAATAGTGCAGTGGACCGGGTCAGAATGGGCTACGAGGTGGCCATGCACGGTTCTCCGTCGTTTTAAACTAGAACTTTATTTATCATCAAATTTTTGGGATTTTATGTTGTAATAAGGCCACTATTAATCTGGGTTAAACATTCAATTTAAAGTTTTAGACGCTTTACACATTAATTAATTTGTATAATGTTTTCACAAAACGCGAACAAAGTTTTTCGTTCAACTTAACTAACGATTCTCTTCTACAAATGGATTTTCTTTTGGTAAACTCTCTAGCTTGATGAGATGTAATAACATGTGTTTTCAAAAGTCACCTAAGCACTAAGAATCGGCGATTTAAAATCTACCCTGAACGGAAAATGAGCTCTTGTTTGGAATCACTGAACTAAAAGTAATAACTTGATGTTTTCTGAAGTTCACGATATTTTATAAAACTCCTTTTTCAGTGACATGTCAGATTCGATCGTGATGTTTGTGCCGGGTTTGAGGTGTTACAATTTGGTATCAGAGCCAGATTTTTAAAAGCTCAGCCTTGGGTTTTGGGCTCAAAACGTTTTCTAAAAGATGGTTTAAACAGAAAATACATATGTACATGTTCTTTGGAAGCATGGTACCCGAGTCTCCTGCCCAAGTCTGCAAGGTAAGTCTCCTAATTGTTAGATGACTTGTATGAGGTGAATATACATATTGTGTACTGCTATGGATGTTAGAATTAAGAAACCATACTTTAGAGACAAAAACCTATAGATATATATGTGTTTTGTGGAAAACTACTTACAACTCTATTTGTATAAAACTACTCTCTAATCAACAGTGAAAAGAAAGCTAATGCATAAAATTTGTAAAACATATTGAAACGATACGATAGACATGAGTGCTAGAGGACACGGACGTGTTGCACGCGGCCGTGGTAGGGGCCGAAAGGTGGAAGCTGAGTTCTCGGAAGCTGGGAATGAGCCTGAAGTGGAAGCGCTAGTATCACCTGTGGCAGACGCGGGAATGCATGATAGAACTGGAGGGGATGATGCCCTGTCTCAAGTAATGCTGCGTGTGCTGGAGAGAGTTGTTGGGGCAAGCACTGGGGCAGCATCTCAGAAGTCTATTCCTGAGTGACTATGAGCAAACGGAGCTGAAACGTTTAGGGGTATCTCTGGAGTGGCCCCAAATGTCGCTGAGTATTGGCTAGAGGCAGTCGAGAGGATTATGGATGACCTGGACTGCACGGCAGAGGAGAAACTAAAAGGGGAGGTGTCACTTCTTCGGGATGAGGTATATCAGTGGTGGCTCACCATTAGAGAGGGTACTCTAGTGGATCGAATTAACTGGGATTACTTTAAGACGGTATTTCAAGGGAAATACGTTGGGGCAAGTTATGTGGATGCTCAGAGGAGAGCATGGTGCAAGGGGGCAAATCTGTAGCTGAGTATGAGGCAGAATTTCTGCGCTTGAGCCGTTACGCCCGAGGAGTAGTGGTGACTGATTATGAGCATTGCGTGCAATTCAAAGATGGGCTGCAAGATGAGTTGAGGGTATTGATAGCTCCGCAGCGGGAGAGGGACTTTTCTGTGTGGATCGAAAAAGCTAAAATAGCCGAGGAAGTAAAGCGGACTGAGAGACAGAATAGGGATAAAGATCGAGGTAAAAATAAGAGAAGTTTTGGATCATTGGGGTCATCTGGGGGTTTCCAGAAAAAGCCTAGGTTAGATGGGTCAGCTCGAGTTCCGTCGCCTGCCGCAATGGGTCAATATCGTCCATGTGCTCAATGCGGGAAAATGCATTTGGGGGAATGTTGGAAAAGAACTTGGGGATGTTTCAAATGTGGATCTAGAGATCATATGATAAGGAACTGTCCACAAGAGATGGACAAGGGGCGGCCAACAGGTCAGAGTTTTAATCAGTTCGGAAGGGGTGGACAGCAACCGCCGAGGGGTCGTGGTCTGGTTGGCAGAGGGAATGATTTTGGTCGGGGTCGTGGGACACCAGGCAGGGGTGTCGGTAATGCAGATACAAGGCAGCCAGGTCTAGTTTATGCAGCTTATCGGTGAAAGGATGGTGACGCACTGGACATTATAATCGGTACGTTTCTTATAGCTGATAAGCCCTTTCTTGCTTTGATTGATATTGGATCGACCCACTCTTATATTGCATGTAGTGTATCTGAGACTTTAAGTATAGAATCTGAAATTGCTGCTAGAGAAACGACTGTAGTTAGCCCGTTAGGGCAATCGGTAGTGGTGAACAAGTTATTTAGAGATGTGCCTCTAGAAATTCAAGGAGTAGTATTTCTGGCCAACCTGATGGAATTACCTTTCGGGGAGTTTAATCTCATCTTAGGGATGGATTGGTTGGTAAAGCATCGTGCTAAATTGGATTGCGCAACTAAACGGATAGTGTTGAGAACCCCAGAGGACGAAGAGATAGTTGTGATAGGAGAAAGAAGGAACTATTTGTCTAACGTAGTTTTTACGTTAAGGGCTGATAAGATGGTTCGGAAGGGATGCAAGGCATTTCTAGCTTTTATCAGTGCATTGGATACAAAGAAAGTGACTGTTAACGAGGTTAGAACGGTAAAGAAATTTATGGATATCTTTCCTGAGGAGTTGCCAGGGTTACCTCCGGATCGTGAAGTGGAGTTTGGGATTAAACTGCTTCCGAGTACGGCTCCAGTATCAATCACTCCCTATAGGATGGCGCCAAAGGAGCTGAAGGAACTCAAAGCTCAAATTCAGGAGCTGTTGGATCGCGGTTTTATCTGACCAAGTGTGTCTCCGTGGGGAGCGCAGGTGCTATTTGTGAAGAAGAAGGACGGGTCCATGCGTATGTACATTGACTACCACCAGTTAAATAAGTTGACGATTAAGAACAAGTATCCGCTGTCGAGGATTAACAATTTGTTTGATCAACTTAAAGGAGTTTTAGTCTTTTCGAAGATAGATTTGAGGTCAGGATACCATTAGCTTAAGGTCAAGGAAGCGGATATTCATTAGACGACGTTTCGTACTCGTTATAGTCACTCTGAGTTTCTAGTGATACCATTTGGGTTGACGAATGCACTAGCGGCGTTCATGGATATGATGAACCGAGTTTTCCAACCCTATTTGGATCGGTTCGTCATAGTGTTTATAGACGACATTCTGGTATATTCCAAGACTGAGGAAGAACGCGATTCGCATCTTCGGGTGGTTCTGCAGATTTTAAGGGAGAAGCAGTTGTAAGCCAAATTTAGCAAGTGTGAGTTCTGGTTGAAGGAAGTCACCTTTCTGGGTCATGTGGTATCTACAGAAGGGATTAGGGTTGATCCTCGGAAGGTTGAAGCTGTGTTGGATTGGAAACCGCCTAAGTTTGTGGTGGAGGTCTGAAGTTTCTTGTGATTGGCAGGTTACTACAGAAGGTTTGTTGGGGGATTCTCCTTAATTGCGGGCCCCTTAACTAAGTTGTTGCGGAAAGGGGTATCATTTGTTTGGCCTAACAAGCAGCAGGAAAGCTTTGAGAAGCTGAAGAGGATTTTAACAGAGGTTCTAGTGTTGATTCAGCCTGAGGCCAGTAAAGAGTTCGTGGTTTATTGTGACGCTTCTCACACGGGGTTAGGATGTGTGTTAATGCAGGATGGGAAGGTTGTTGCGTATGCATCTCGACAGTTAAGACCACATGAGATTAATTATCCCATGCATGACTTGGAATTGGCTGCGGTAGTGTTCGCTCCGAAAATCTGGAGACATTACCTGTATGGGGAGAAGTCCATCATCTACACCGACCACAAGAGTTTGAGATACCTCCTTACTCAGAAGGAGTTGAATTTGAGGCAATGAAGGTGGATTGAGTTGCTGAACGATTACGACTGCTCGATTAAGTACCATCCGAGAAAAGCTAACGTGGTGGCTGATGCGTTGAGTCAGAAAGCAATATCAGATTTGAGAGCGATGTTTGCCCATCTCAGTTTATATGATGATGGAAGTCTATTAGCTGAGCTTCAAGTAGAACTGATGTGGGTGAGTCAGATTAAAGAAAAACAGCTATCAGATGATGTCTTGAGTGCTCGACTTCTACAAGTTCGGAATGGTGGGGTAGAGGCTTACAGTGTGAACGATGATGGGGTTCTATATTTTCGCGAGAAGGTTTTCATGCCAAAGGATGTGGAGTTGAGGCAAATGGTTCTACAGGGAGCGTATAGTAGCCCTTACGCTATGCATCCTGGAGGGAGTAAGATGTACCGGGATCTACGTGAACAGTTCTGGTGGCCTGGATTGAAGCGAGAAGTTACGGAGTTTGTGGGAAAATGTTTAACGTGTCAGCAGGTAAAAGCCGAGCATCAATTGCCTTCAGGGTTGTTGCAGCCTGTGAAGATTACACAATGGAAGTGGGAGGGAATCACTATGGATTTTATTGGTGGGCTACCTCTTACGCCTACTAAGAAAGATCAGTATGGGTGATTGTGGATCGGTTGACAAAGTCTGCCCATTTCATACCTGTTCGAGTCGACTACACTCTTCAAAGGTTGGCTAAGTTGTATGTGGTAGAAATTGTAAGGTCGCATGGGGTACTAGTATCGATCATATCAGATAGAGACCCTAGGTTTACGTCGCGTTTCTGGAAGGCACTGCATCAAGCATTGGGTACAAGATTAGACTTTAGCACAGCTTTTCATCCACAGACTGATGGGCAGTCTGAAAGGGTAATTCAAATCTTGGAAGACATGTTGAGGGGTTGTGTCATTGACTTCAGGGGTAGTTGGGAAGAGTTCTTACCATTGGCGGAGTTCGCATACAACAACAGCTACTAGTCTAGTATTTAAATGGCTCCCTATGAAGCATTGTATGGGCGGAGGTGTCGTACTCCTACTTGTTGGACAGAATTGGGTGAACGTCAGATTTTGGGTCTAGAATTGGTTAAAGAGACAGAGGAGAAGGTTAAGTTAATTAGGGCTCGATTGAAGGAGGCGTCCGATAGGCAGGAATCATATGCCGATTTGAAGCGAAAGGATATAGAATTTGCTGTAGGTGATTGGGTTTTCTTGAAAGTTTCACCAAGTGTGGGTCTAGTGGCATATCAACTGGAGTTACTTTCAGTATTGAAACAAATGCATGATGTGTTCCATGTTTCAATGTTAAGACGCTACCGATCGGATCTGTCTCACGTTGTGTCAGTGGAGGAAATTGAGGTAAGGCCAGATTTGTCTTATGAAGAGGAACCAATCTAGATTTGGGAACGAGACGTCAAAGTGCTAAGAAGGAAATTGGTCCCGTTGGTTAAAGTCTTGTGGCGAAATCATGGTATGGAAAAGGCGACGTGGAAGCCACAGGATGTGATGCGTCAGCAGTACCCGCATCTCTTTTGACCAGGTAATTTCGAGGCTGAAATATCTTTAAGGGGGTAGAACGTAACATTCGGGATTTAGTGGCTCCGCATTTATCTTGTTTCTGTGTGTTGGTATACTTTATGTGTTGTTTGAATGTGTTTGGGGGTCTCTGGGAAGGCCCAGGGTTAAGTCGGAACCTTGGCCAAATTTTAGTTTTGGGCACTTTAGCAGAGAAGCTGTCTGGGGCAGGACTTAAAGTTTATTGCTTGTGGTTGTTGACATAAGAAATAAGATGGTAAAGTGGCAAGGAGGAGCCACTTAAGGAGCAGGTAAGTGACGCCCCAGGGGAAGCAGAGGGGGAGCAAGTTCAATTTGCGTTGTCAGCAATGTGGATTTTTATTTTTTGATTATGCGCCAAAGAGCTTGGACGACGGATTCGGTTGGGAGCCTTGAAGAGTGGAGGTGGACTGGTCAAATATTTTAAAATGATGGACAAGAGGAAAAAAGGGATTTTGAATTTTTCAAACCATTTCAAATGGGAGGTTGTGAGTGAAGATAGGAGAAATTTGGGGAGTTGGTGTTGGTGAGGTTGTTGGCCGAATTCTGCTTGAAGGTTGGAACGGGGAAGGTTCGGTTTTGAGCTAGGAGGTGTGAGTCGAATTTTGAAGTTGGTAGCTCTAGGTCCCGCACTTAGTTGTGGTTCGATCGGGTTTGTGAGGTACCTTGAGTGTGCCGAATTTCTCCCTTAGAGTCATAGGGTACATAAGGAGGGAAAACGTTGAGAAAACATTCTTTTTCTCTCTTTTTGCTTTGTATCTTTTCTTCACTCCTTTGGAAACCAAAAACCGAAGCTCACATTTGCCTCTCCTCTTCACATCTTTCTTCTTTGTTTGCTGCAAGTCCCATGAACTTTTGCTTCATTTTAAATTGGTAAAAACCGAAACTTGTAGCACCCTTTTCATCCTTCTTTTCTCTTCTTTCTTCGTTGCACCACAGTTTTTCCATCCACTTCTTCAGAAGCAGAATCCCAACACTCTCTCTTTCTCTTTCTTTCTCATTTCTCTTTTGTTCATATTTTGATCACACCTCTAAACCCCTTAACCGAAACTTCTCAACTCCAACACCACTCCATTATTTTCTTCCTCAATTGTTCTTTATAGCCGAACCCATCTCTCAATACTCTTATTTGGAACCTCTCTTTTATTTGTCATTCAAGTCGAAATCCATTTCTCCTCTCAATCTTCTTAATCGGATTTTTCTTAGTGGTGGTAAGTGTTCTTTTCTTTTCTTTTAATTCTCCCTTCTCTTCTAGTTGCCGAATCAAGGGCTTTGATCCTGTTCCTTGGGTATGTTGGCCGAATATAGGAAGGGCTTGGTTTCGTTTCTTCTACACTTGGACAACGTTTGAAGGGTATTAGGAGACGAACAGATTCAATCAATCAGGGTAAGAAGTTTCATACTATTTGTTTGGCCGAAGGCCACTTTTTCTAACCCAATTCTTAGAGGGCCGATTCTATTATAGAGTTTGGTAGGGACTTCAGTGCTCTATTAATCCAAAGGTGGTAGCCTCTGGATTTTTGTCGTTCTAGGTAAGAAATCTTTTCGTTGAGCATGTGTTCTCATATCCATATTCTTCAATACCTTAACCTGGTTTTCTGACCAAGATATGTTTCATGGAATGAAATCCTAGTCAAACAAAGAAGGGGTCGGACTTGCAGTCCCTACCTCTAAGTTCAAGAAGTGAACTGTGTCAGCCGTTCGTAACTGGCCACCAGGTTGTGGGCCGGCTTCGGAGAGGGATAGACAGATCACTGTGATCCCTGCAAGTGAAGGTGTTAGCGAGATCGATAGTATAGTTCTTCGTGTGTGCAGGTTTGTAATTTCCCACACCTTCTTTCTATGATTTTAATTTGATTATGTATGTTGGTTGGTAAGCCGAAAGAGCGGTAATAGTTATTGTATACCCTTAACGGGTAAAGATCGTGACACCAGGTACGTTCATCCTCTGAGTATGCTGAATAATAATTGTTGTACATGAATATACATATGCATGAACATCTTGAGTATGCCATGGGATAATATATGATATGTTGCATTCACATGATCGCATGTTGCATGGGCATGGGAATATGATTATGATAAAAGGGGCAGTGTTTCCGGTGGCTTTGCCACATACTCCGGTGACTTTTGTCACATTGTTATTTCGGTGGCTTGGCCACATACTCCGGTGACTACGTCACATTATTATTTCGGTGGCTATGCCACATATTAAGGGCGATGAACAGTTGACTGCAGTGACTGCCTTCGATGGTGTGTAGCGGATGGAGGGTTGATTGTAGAAATCTCCACTGGTGTGATTGGCAGGAACGAGTGGTGTATAGCGGATGGAAATTTAGGTTGGGCTGGGCTATGCATCATTGTGCATTTGATATCTGCTATGTTGTGTTATAGGGCCAAGGCCCAAATTTGATTTCCTATGGGCTTTGCCCAAAGTGATTGTGAATGGGGCTAAAAGCCCAGATGGTAAGTTGATGGGCTAGGCCCAGTGATGGTATTGGAAATTGCACACTGAGTCGTTTGACTCACCCTCGTTGATTAACATTTTGCAGGTAATAAATAGTGCAATGGACCGGGTCGGAGAGGACTACGAGGTGGCCAAGCACGATTCTCTTCCGTTTTAAACTGAAACTTTATTTATCATCAAATTTTCGGTATTTTATGTTGTAATAAGGCCACTATTTATCTGGGTTAAACATTCGATTTAAAGTTTTAGACGCTTTACACATTAATTAATTGATATAATGTTTTCACAAAACGCGAGCAAAGTTTTTCGTTCAACTTAACTAACGATTCTCTTCTACAAATGGATTTTCTTTCGGTAAACATTCTAGCTTGGTGAGATGTAATAACATGTGTTTTCAAAAGTCACGTAAGCATTAAGAATTGGTGATTTAAAATCTACCCTAAACGGAAAATGAGCTCTTGTTTGGAATCACTAAACTAAAAGTAATAACTTGATGTTTTCACAAGTTCACGATATTTTATAAAACTCCTTTTTCGGTGACATGCCAGATCCGGTCGTGATGTTTGGGCCGGGTTTAGGGTGTTACAGAATAAGCACATTTGACTTTGAATCAATAACCTGAATTATCAAAACAAGAATAAACACTCACAATTAAGAATAAGAACAAGTATTTATCTTATAAATCAAATAATAATAAGATTCGTCTTAGGTTTCATCCCTTTAGGTATTTAAGGGATTTAGGTCATACTGAAAGAGGGAAACATCTTAAAATAGCAAAAACAACAAAACATAAGAAAACCCAAAAAAACTTCTAAAGAACTTGATGGGAGATCTTCAGTCTTGATGGAGATCCTTTTCCTAAGCTGTTCTCGACGACTATGTTCTACTCTGCGTCCCCTTTTAGATTGCCCTCTAGGGTGTTTATATAGGCTTTGAGATGCCTTACTTGGCCCACAAGTATCCTATTTCGAATAGAATTCATCCTGGTTTCGGCAGGGACACGCCCGTGGTGGACTCTTTCGGCCGTGGTCAATTCTGCTCGCCACACACAACCGTGTAATCTACCCGTGGTCGATAGTCCAGGCCGTGTGATTTCTAGTGTAGGCCCATTTTGTCCCTTTTTAGCCCATTTCTCGTTCTTTTCAACTCCCTAAGCTCCCCTGAGTATAGAACGTGAAATTAAGAGATTAGGAGCATCGAATTCATTAAATTCAATGGAAAATCATCCAAAATTAAGCCAAGCATGGGGTTAAAAATATTTTCACACTGAAGCCTTTGCTTGTCCTCAAGCAAAATCCTCAACTCACAATTAAAATTAACTTCCTCAATTCATAATTCTTATTAATAATGTTTCATCATAATTTATAGATAATTCATACATTGATAATTTAACTAAAAGAGTCTTAAAGATTCAAACAATTTAAGTCATAAATTTTTATAGCACAAAAACATAGGTGTTTCCCCTTACCTAAATAATTACCCTTGATTCAAAATCGACAAAAATTGGCATCCTCACTAAAGATTCGCTCAAATCACTCAAGGTGTTTAAGGTTCAAAGTAAGTACTCGAAAGTCAAACATGAAAAGTTAATCCCATAGGCTTGCATGAAAATTAAATCTCCACCACTATAAAATGAGATGATACACAAATCAAAAGGTCTTAAAAGGGTTGTAATGGGGCTTGTGTTAAAGGTGTAGATATAAGCTGAATTAAGAGGTTAGACTCGAGATTAAATTGACAAATTACCTAACTAGAAACAATGAACTAATAATTAATAATTGCATCAATTTAACTTATCACTAATAAAACGAGCTTCTTCTAAAGATGTGAAATTAACTGTTTAAGCTCATAATCACTAATAATGAATAAATCTTCAATTTTTTATTTTTATTTTTAAGAATAAGAACATACAATGAAAAGAAAGAATTTAACAACTAAAATAGAGAACATAGTTAGACAACTACTCAAATCAAATCTCGACAAAAGGGACGTCAAAAGATTAGGGGAATTTAAAAATTTGGTTTTAGGTTAATATAAATGGGTGAGTCAAGAAACGATTTATTAGGATAAAAAGGGTTCACTAGAGGTTAATTATGAGGATAGGATTTTTATGGAGTAAGTGGGTTAAAAGCTAGGTGCCTTTATCATCTCAGTATATCAAATCAAAAGTGTGGTCTCGACATGTATAATCGAAGAAAGTTCTAGAATAACAAATCAATATTGACACACTCATAATCAATAAAGTGAGCAAGAAAAATATATGCTCTAAAAGGCTCAAAATCTCGCAGAAATTATGGTTTTTGATGTCAACCTTGTAAATTTCAAACTTCAAAGTAATATTTAAGATTAGGGAAACAACCTAATAAAATTTTTAATTCTGAAAATAGACTTATCAGGCTTGACTCTCTAATATCTTAAAGTTTAAACCATTAATGCACAATTATCTATGACTTAATCTGAAACATATCAATGAAAATCATAAATCAATAAAAGTTTCATTCTAATAGTAAATATGAGAAAGTTACTTAAGAACAAGATATAATTCAGTATTGTTGACACCTCCCCACACTTAAGATGTACATTTTCCTCAATGTACAAAGATGGATATCTACAATATATAAAATCATAAGATAGGGGGAGAAGTGAACTTCCTGAATTTTGGATGGAGTCAAAGAAAAGAAACGGTAAGTTAGGCAGAGATGAAGGTGGAGTTGGATACTTCGGTGGAGGTGTGGCCGTTCCTTAATAACCCTTTGAACCTAAATTAAAGAAATCAAAATATAATAATATAAATTAAAAACAAGAAAGATAAAGGGACAAAATTTAAAAATGAAAATAAAAGAAAAAGAAAAACTAAATGGACTCAAAGGTCCTTATTTTGTCGAGTTAATGAAGCGGCCAGCATGAACTTATATAGATTGGTCTCGCACGGGGAGACTGTGCTAGGGTCCTTGCGCTTCTTCAACATGGGGGTGGTGGTGTAAAGAAAGAATGAGGGAAAAGGGAAAAGGAAATATGAAAGAAGAAAGATAATAGAAAAAGAAAGGGTTGTGGTGGTTAGGGTTTGAGAGAAGAAAAATTTGGGGAGAAAGTGAGAAGAAAGGGGGTTTTAAATATAAATAAGGGAATATGGTCGTGGCCCACGCCCGTGTGCCACGGGCGTGTTAGGTCACACGGTCGTATCGCATGACCATGTGGTACTTTGTTCGTTTCTCCCATGCCTGTGTAGAGGTTTCCACGCCCATGTTGATTAATCAGTGTCGACCATGGCCTAGGGACACGGTCGTGTCTCACACCCATGTGACTTTCTCAGTGTCGACCACGAGCGTATCGGACGGCCGTGGCATTTTATCGTTGCCTATGTTTTGGGGATTCTTCATCCTTGGTTCGTACGATTTCTGCAACGCCGATATGCCTCTTCGTGGTGTTCACACAGCCACGGCCACACCCGTGTGCAAGGCTGTCTGGTAGGGAAACCTACGCTTCATTAATTTGGTTAGTTTTTAGTTAGGTGCTAAAAATCAAAAATATGACATTAGTGAAGTTAGTGCTCGGGTTGCCTCCCGAGAAGTGCTCGTTTAAAGTCTTAAGCTAGACTTACCTCTCATTCACATAATCATGGTGGTTTGAGGAGTAGAAACTCCTCATTCCTGCTATTAGTTCTATTATCAATATATAGTTTGAGACGAGTACTGTTTACCTTAAAAGTGTCGAGCTCAGGATTAGTTACCTCGATTGTTCCGTATGGGAAGACATTGAGTACCTTAAAAGGGTTCTCTTTGTTTGCATTAATGTCTGAAGTGGCGATTTGAGGGTCTGTTTTATTCAACAATACCTGAGCTCCGATTTTAATTTGGTTTGGCCTATCCTTAAGCTTGTCATGGAGTTGCTTTGGTTCATCATGTTTTCTTGGTTTCTCCATGACATGTGTCTTCCACTTGTTTAGTTCACCAATCTGAAGCCTTCGCTCTTCATAAGCTATTTCTTTGTAGGCATGAGGTCTAGTATATGGCTCAGTTGTGTAATTTCGTGGTGCTTCCTGAAAAGAAGGTTGAACCGAATGGTCATTAATAGAATTTATGTTCTCATCTTTATTACTCGTTGTCCTAGCCGTGTCAAGAGCCTGAATAGTGATCGTTTCGTCACCTACACGAAGTGTGAGTTCACCTGTACCAACATCAATTTTACTTTTAGCAGTTGCTAAAAAGAGTCTTCCTAAAATTAAAGGAACATTATTGCCCTCATCCATGTCTAACACAACGAAGTCTACTGGGAATATGAATTTATCAATTTTTACTAGTACATCTTCGATTATACCCCTAGGTACTCTAATAGTTTTATTAGCCAATTGAATGCTCATCCTAGTTTGTTTGGGTTTCCCAAGACCTAGCTCTTTAAACATTTTATAAGGTATAACATTTATGCTTGCCCCTAAATCTGCTAAAGCATTATTAACAGATAAACTACCAATTAAGCAAGGAATCACAAAACTCCCTGGATCTTTTAACATTTGTGGTAGTCTATTTTGTAAGATTGCTGAGCACGTTTTTGGAGTCCCGGTAACTTGATTTAGCTTATTCTAGCAATATTTTAACCTAGGGTTCATATTTGGAAAAATAACCATAGGTGAAATGTGTTTATTTTGATGTTTTATGGCAGAATATGAACCTTAGAATTATGTTAAACAACTTTTACTAAGCGATTTTAAGTGAAAACGAGTAAAACGACATAATTAGAAAAAGTACCTAATGTGCATAAGTGCATGTTAGAGCAAGAATTTGATGTTGCCATAGAAGGTTACCGGGACTCCAAAAACGTAAAGAACATGAAAAACGGGGCTAGAATGGACTTACCATGAAGCTTGGAAAGCTTGAAAACCCTATCCATGGCTTTCCACATGTTAAATTCGGCCAAAGCTTGAAGATGGACAAATTTGGCATTTAAATTTTGTTTTTAATTCATTTAATTCACTAAATTACCAAAATGCCCCTTAAAAAAATCTTTTGAAACATACCCATCCATGTCCAATTTTGTCCACCAACTTAACCAATGGACTAATTATCATTTAAGGACCTCCAATTTAAAATTTCATAACAATTGGACATGTCTAACATGTAGAACTCAACTTTTGCACTTTTTACAATTTAGTCCTTTTGACTAAATTGAGTGCCCAAACGTCAAAATTTTCGAATGCGATTTTTACGATATCATTCTGTGAAATGTAGACCATAAAAATATAAATAAAATAAATTTCTCCACGTCAGATTTGTGGTACCGGAACCACTGTTCCAACTAAGCCCAAAATCAGGCTGTTACATATGCCATGGCCGTGTCCCTGCTGTTGGAAAGAGCAATTACATTCGGGAAAGGATACTTGGAGGCAAAAAAACACATTCCAAAGCCTATTCAAACACCCTATTAGGAATTCTACTTAAATTAGGATACTTAGGGGCCAAGTAAGGCATCTCAAATTCTATATAAACACCCAAGGGGGCAACTTGAAAGAGAACACCATCAGATTGGACCATAGCCCCACAAAACAAATAATGGAATATAATATATTAGAAAATATGCAAAGCCCAACCCAATCCTAGGTTTCCATCCGCTACACACCACCCTTACCTGCCAATCACACCATTGGGGATTTCTATAATCAACCCACACCGCTACACACCATCGATGGCAGTCATGCTGCAGTTAGTTGCTCATCGTCAGATTATCGCAATAGCCACTACAACAGATCATGGTATTGGCCACTACAACAGATCATTGCAAAAGCCACTACAACAGATCATGGCAAATGCCACTACAAGAGAACACTTCCCCTTTCATCAATCACCCTACCCCATGCAATCACAAAAATAGGCATACATGTTTATCATATCAAATTGACGAAAACATTCACTTTAAAATGACAGAGATCACTAACCTAATGATTCGCCTTTACCCTTCTCGGGTTTTCAACAGCCATACCGGTATTTTGGATTTTAACAGAATTTAACAGATTTATAAGCATATACTAATAGGCAATCCAAATGGTGTGAGAATGTTACACACCTGATTAATGCGTAGGACTACCCTCTATGTCAATACCCTCGCTAATCGGATCTACTCCCTTCTGTCTACAACTTTGCTCAAAAGTCGGAAGAATGCGAAGATAAGGCCTCTCCTATATTCTGCCAAGGGTTAGTGTTTACCCGAATTTATACGTTTAAATTAACAGGTCTCCTAACCTTGAAATCCCGAAAGTAATACGATTCGAGTGCTACTGAACTCTGGCTTAGAAATCTAAGCGATTGAATCCCCTTCAAATCTCGGAATGCCGCAAATGAGAGAAAACACCCGATTAGTTAACCATATAGTCATTCGGCTAAGATCTCTAAAAGTCAGAAAAGATTGAAACCTCGCGAATCGACACTTACCTTTAGTTTTCTTCAAGATTTGGCACAAGCAGACACCACAGAAAGAATTCGGCAATCACAGGAGATGAGATCCAAGGATTTCGGCTTTTGAGAAAATCTCAGAAAAGATGAACGAGAGAAATACTGATGCGTTTTCGGCTTTTGGAAGAACTAGGAATTGAAAAGATGGGCAAGGAAGTAGATAGAATGATTCGGCCAAAGAGTTTGAAAGAGAAGAGAAGGTAAATTGCAGGGGTTTCGATTTCTGACAGAGAGAAAATAAAAAGAAGAAAAGATGATTCTAGTTGCCGAAAAAGAGAGAAAATTCGGCACACCCCCTTGACTATACTGAACCGATTTTCCCCCCTCTCATGTGTTTGATTTTCGGCCAACTCTGCAACCAAGAGATCACTCTTATCATTCTATCCCTTATCCTTAATAGAACACTCATCCAACAGAGACCTATACCACATCACTACTTCCCCTTTATCAGCATTATATCCACATAATTTAAAACATAAAATCCCCTATTTTGTAGCCACATTGCCGTCCCCCCTAGCTCTCTTTGGGCTGCCGAAATTAGCCCAATTTCTTGGGCTCCAAGCGGCCACACTGAGGCCCCCTTCTTTTGCCTATTGACGCCACTTATAGCTCCCTCCTACTGCACCTCTTGTTCCTGGGCCACAAGCCCATTATGCCTATTTCACTCTCAATATTTTATTTAAACCCCATAGTCCCTAAACAAAATATTTAGCCAAGACCTCGGCCCATTCCCGAGCCCAATTTGCACCTCTAATTCTCATATTAACCCATTAAACATGTCTACACATTAAACGCATAAGCCCATTGATTCGGGATGTTACAGTTCTACCTCCTTAAAATAAATTTCGGCCTCAAAATTTACCTGATCAGAAGAGATGGGGATATTGCTATCGCATAACATCCTCTGGCTCCCAAGTCGCTTCCTCTGCACCATGGATTCGCCACAAAACCTTGACCAAAGGGACGGACTTCCTTCTTAACACTTTTACGTCTCGTTCCAAGATTTGCACTGGCTCCTCCTCAAAAGACAAATTTGGCCTTACTTCAATCTCTTCCACCAGCACAATGTACCATGGATCGGAACGGTAACGTCTTAGCATCGAGACATGAAACACGTCATGTATCTGCTCCAACTCTGAATGCAACTCCAATCGATACGCCACTGGGCCCACACATTCTAATACCCAATAAGGTCTAATAAACCGGGGACTTAGCTTGCCCTTACGTCCAAACCTTATCACCTTTTTCCATGGTGAGACTTTTAGAAAAAATTGATCACCCACTACAAATTCCAACTCCTTACGCTTTAGATCCGTATAAGATTTCTGCCAATTAGCCACTTCCTTCAACCGAGCCCGAATCAACTTAACTTTCTCTTTCATTTCTGAAACCAGTTCGGGACCCAACACCTGACGCTCACCCAACTCTGTCAGCAAGTAGGAGTACGACACCTCCGTCCGTATAACGCCTCATAGGGCGCCATCTGAATACTAGATTAATAGCTGTTATTGTACGCGAATTCTGCCAGAGGTATATACTCCTCCCAACTACTCCTAAAATTGATGATACAACCCCTTAGCATATCCTCTAAGATCTGGATTACCCTCTCAGACTGACCATCAGTCTGCGAATGAAAAGCGGTGCTGAAGTCTAACTTGTTCCCATTGCCTGATGAAGAGCCTTCCAAAATCTTAACGTGAACCTAGGGTCTCTATCCGATATGATCGACACAGGTACACCATGTAGTCTCACCACCTCAGCCACATACAACTTAGCCAACCTTTGCAGAGAATAATCAATATAAACCGGTATGAAGTGGGCAGACTTCGTTAGCCGATCAACAATCACCCAAATCGAATCCTTCTTAGTGGGCGTAAGAGGTAACCCACTAACAGAATCCATCTTGATTCTTTCCCATTTCCACTGCGGAATCTTCACTGATTGTAACAACCTTGAAGGCAACTGATGTTTCGCCTTCACGTGCTGACACGTCAAACATCTACCCATAAATTCTGTTACCTCTCGCTTCAGACCTGGCCACTAGAATTGCTCTCGCAAATCCCGATACTTCTTAACCCCTCCAGGATGCATAGCGCATGAGCTACTATGCGCCTCCCGAAGAATCATCTGCCTTAACTCATCATCCTTTGGCATACAAATTCTATTACAGAAACACAGAACCCCATCACCATTCAAACTATAATCTTCTCCTTCACCACTTTGCACTTGCCGGAGTCGAGCACTCAAGACATCGTCCAGAAGCTGCTTCTCTTTGATTCGACTTGTCCACACTGGTCTCACTTGAAGTTCAGCTACCAAACTGTCATCTTCATACAAGCTGAGACGAGCGAACATCGCCCTTAAATCTGCTATTGCCTTCCGAGTCAGCGCATCTGCCACCACGTTAGCCTTACCCGGATGATATTCGATTGAGCAATCATAATCCTTCAAGAGCTCAATCCATCTACGTTGCCTCAGATTCAACTCCTTCTGGGTAAGGAGATACTTCAGGCTCTTATGGTCCGTGAAAATAACCGACTTCTCCCCATACAGGTAGTGCCTCCAAATCTTTAGAGCGAACACTACCGCTGTCAATTCTAAATCGTGCGTAGGGTAGTTCAATTCATGCGGTCTTAACTGTCGAGACACATATGCAACAACTTTTCCATCTTGCATCAACACACATCCTCAACCTGTGTGTGATGCATCACAGTAGACGGTAAATTCTTTTCCCGCCTCTGGCTGAATTAACACTGGCGCTTCTGTCAAGATTCTCTTCAGCTTCTCAAAACTCTCCTGCTGTTTTTCAGTCCACACAAACGGTACTCCCTTCCTCAAAAACTTAGTTAGAGGTGCCGCAATTAATGAGAACCCCTCAACAAACCTCCTGTAATACCCGGACAATCCTAAGAAACTTCGAATCTCCGCCACAGACTTCGGCAGTTTCCAATCCAATACAGCCTCTATCTTCCGAGGGTCAACCCTAATTCCCTCTGCAGAAACTACATGTCTTAAGAAAGTTACTTCCCTTAGCCAGAACTCACACTTACTGAACTTAGCGAACAACTGCTTCTCCCTCAAAACTTGCAACACCACACGAAGATGTGCATCATGCTCCTCCTTGGACTTGGAATAAACCAGGATATCGTCAATGAACACCACCAAAAACTGATCAAGGTATGGTTGGAATACCCGATTCATCATATTGATAAATGTTGATGGTACATTCGTTAACCCAAACGGCATCACCAAGAACTCATAATGACCGTAGCGAGTTCGAAATGCCATCTTATGAATGTATCCTTTGTTTACCCTTAACTGATGATATCCCGACCTTAAGTCAATCTTAGAAAAGACCGAAGCTCCTTTGAGCTGATCGATCAGATCGTTGATTCTCGACAACGGATACTTATTCTTAATTGTTAACTTATTCAGTTGACGATACTCCACACATATACGCATGGATCTGTCCTTCTTCTTCACAAATAGGACCAGCACTCCCCACGGAGACACACTCGATCGGATAAAACCACGATCCAACAGTTTCTGGATCTGAGCTTTGAGTTCCACCAACTCCTTCGGCGCCATTCTATAAGGAGCAATGGACACTGGAGCTGTACCCGGGAGTAGCTCTATTCCAAACTCCACTTCATGATCTAGGGGTAATCCGAGTAATTCTTCAGGAACGACATCTGTGAAATCCTTAACTGTTCGAACCTCATCGACAGTCACCTCCTTAACATCCAAAGCACTGATAAAGGCTAGAAACTCATTACATCCCTTCTGAATCATATTAATAGATTTTAATGCAGACACTACGTTGGACAAGTAATTCCTTCTTTTTTCTAACACAACAACCTCCCCACCTTCCAGGGTACTGAACACCATGCGCTTAGTCTCACAATCCAACTTAGCACAGTGTTTAGTCAACCAATACATTCCCAAAATAAGGTCAAATTCTCCAAACGGTAATTCCATTAAGTCTGCCGGGAACACTACCCATTGAGTCTCTAAGAGTACGTCCCAAAACAGTTTGTCCACTACCCTAGATTGTCTTAGAGGACTACCCACAGTCATCTTCCTAGTAGTTATTTCAAAGTCCATACTTAGGGTCTCAGATACCGAACATGCAACATAGGAGTGAGTTGACCCAATATCAATCAAAGCAAAGTATGGGTTATTAGCAATAAGAAACGTACCGATTATGACGTCTGGTGCGTCACCATCCTCCCGTCGACGTACTGCATAGACTAGACCCGGCTGCCTTGCTTCTACATTACCAGCACCCCTACCAGGTGCTCCACGACCCCGACCGAACCCATTTCCTCCTCTGGCTACGCCACGACCCCTTGTACTCATTCTACCGATTCACATTTATCCGATTAGAAATTTTATGAATTATTAGTTTTCTTCCACTGATTATCCACGAACAGTCTTATGAGTAGTAGTTTTAAGAGTAGTTCTTTCGAATTCGCAATTATATCTACCATTCAGTCTTAAGTTCACATCTACTAGTTCTAGGGAGCACATACATTCAGTCATCAAGTATTAACATACAAGCAGCATCCACGAACTTACATTCAGCATGTAGGGGTATCTTCGTCATTTCACTACCTAAGGGTATTTTCGTAATTTATCCTACAAGGGTATTTTTGTAATTTCCCAAAATAGGGTTCCTTGGGTATTTTGTGAAATAAGGGTATTTTGGTAATTTTTGCAATCCGGGGGTATTTCGATAATTTTAAAATTCGGGGGTATTTCGGTGATTTTGAAATCTGGGGGCAATTCAGTAATTTTGAAATTTGAGGGTACTTCGGTGATTTTGAAATCCGGGGCATTTCGATAATTTTGAAATTCGGGAATATTTCGGTAATTTCTACAAATCAGGGGTACTTTGGTTATTTTACAAATCAGGGGTATTTTGGTTATTTTACAAAATAGGATGTCTGGTCGCTTTCGGGTTTTAATTATAAATTTTGGCCCACTAACAAGTCCTCACAGTTAGGGTGAACAGTCACTACGCACCAGGTAGGATTCCAGCAAAGAGGAGGTGAGTCGCTAGGACTGCTTAAGTACCAGGCTCTTCCGGATCTAATCCTAGACATGCGCATGCCTGTTGCCACACCACAACCCAGCGATTTGTTCACGGGTTTGTTTGGATAGATTAAGTCTTATGAGATTTAAGAAGTTGTTTAAGCTAAGCCTAAAGCCCATCAAGTTCTAAGTAAAATAATCTACGACCCTTAAAGCCCATCAAGCCCGCATACATATATAACACACAGTGAGTTCTGAATACTTACCTGGCGGACTTGAGCTGGAGACGCAGGTGCCATGCCGAGAAAACCATCCTGTGTTATTTATAAACATGCATGTTTCCAAAACCCATCTTTAGAAAACGTTTTGAGCCCAAAACCCCAAAGTCGAGTTTTGAACTGGGCTCTGATACCAATTTATAACACCCCAAACCCGGCCCAAACACCATGATTGGATCTGGCATGTCACTAAGGAGATTTTAAAAGATGTCACAATTTCAGAAAATATTCTTCTTGATTTTAACATCTTATTCGGGAAACTGAATGGTTGAATAATTTGTAAAAGATATACATTTTATATTAATGCCTTAATGAATTAAGAACCGAAATTTGATACATGCCTTAACTTAATTAAAACGTAAAATATAAATGTCTAGTAATAGTAAAAGCCCAAAACAACAAAAAATATAAAGCTAGTGGCCCATGACCTTATTACAATGAAACTTAAAACCCTCTAACTGAAAATATTAAAAATTAATAAACTAGTACAGTCTGTTGCTGAATCAAAATAATCTCTCGCATGGCCACCTTGCGCTTCTCTCCAGCCCGGTCCGATGCTCTAGGTGCTACCTGAAAGATGTTAAATAATGGGGTGAGTCACGAGACTCAGTGTGCAACCCTCGTGCACCGTCAGATTGGGCCTTAGCCCCACAAAACAGATAACATAGTATAATATATCAGAAAATATGCAAAGCCCAACCCAATCCTAGGTTTCCATCCGCTACACACCACCCTTACCTGCCAATCACACCACTGGGGATTTCTACAATCAACCCACACCGCTACACACCATCGATGGCAGTCATGCTGCAGTTAGCTGCTCATCGTCAGGTCATGGCAATAGCCGCTACAACAGATCATGGCATTGGCCACTACAACAGATTATGGCAAAAGCCACTACAACAGATCATGGCAAATTCCACTACAATAGATCATGGAAAATTCCATTACAATAGATCATGGCAAATGCCACTACAAGAGAACACTTCCCCTTTCATCAATCACCCTACCCCGTGCAATCACAGAAATCAGCATACATGTTTATCATATCAAATCGACGGAAACATTCACTTTAGAATGACAGAGATCACTAACCTGGTGATTCGCCTTTACCCTCATTGGGTTTTCAACAGCTACGCCGGTATTTCGGCATTTAACAGAATATAACAGATTTATAAGCATATACTAACAGGCAATCCAAATGGTGTGAGAATGCTACACACCCAATTAATGCGTAGGACTACCCTCTATGTCGATACCCTCGCTAATCGGATCTACTGCCTTCTGTCTACAATTTGCTTAAAAGCTGAAAGAATGCGAAGATAAGGCCTCTCCTATATTCGGCCAAGGGTTAGTGTTTACCCGAATTTATACGTTCAAATTAACAGATCTCCTTACCTTGAAATCTCGAAAGTAATACGATTCGAGTGCTACTGAACTCTGGCTTAGAAATTTAAGCGATTGAATCCCCTTCAAATCTCAGAATGCCGCAAATGAGAGAAAACACCCGATTAGTTAACCATATAGTCATTCGGCTAAGATCTCTAAAAGCTGGAAAAGATTGAAACCTCGCGAATCAACACTTACCTTTAGTTTACTTCAAGATTCGGCACAAGCAGACACCACAGAAAGAATTCGGCAATCACAGGAGATGAGATCCAGGGATTTCGACTTTTGAGAAAATCTCAGAAAAGATGAACAAGAGAAATACTGATGCATTTTCGGCTTTTGGAAGAACTAAGAATTGAAAAGATGGGCAAGGAAGTAGATAGAAAGATTAGGCCAAAGAGTTTGAAAGAGAAGAGAAGGTAAATTGTTGGGGTTTCGGTTTCTGACAGAGAGAAAATAAAAAGAAGAACAGATGATTCTAGTTGCCGAAAAAGAGAGAAAACTTGAGGCTATTTTCAGAAAACACAATGAAAAATTTGGCACACCCCCTTTGCCTATTCTGATCCGATTTTCCCCCTCTTCTATGTTTGATTTTCGGCCAACTCTGCAACCAAGAGATCACTCTTATCATTCTATCCCTTATCCTTAACAGAATACTCATCCAACAGAGACCTATACCACATCACTACTTCCCCTTTATCAGCATTATATCCACATAATTTAAAACATAAAATCCCCTATTTTGTAGCCATATTGCCGTCCCTCCCAGCTCTCCTTGGGCTGCCAAAATTAGCCCAATTTCTTGGGCTCCAAGCGGCCACACTGAGGCCCCCTTCTTTTGCCTATTGGCGCCACTTATAGCTCCCTCGTACTGCGCCTCTTGTTCCTGGGCCACAAGCCCATTATGCCTATTTCACTCTCAATATTTTATTTAAACCCCATAGTCCCTAAACAAAATATTTAGCCAAGACCTCGGCCCAATCCCGAGCCCAATTTGCACCTCTAATTCTCATATTAACCCATTAAACATGTCTACACATTAAACGCATAAGCCTATTGATTCGGGATGTTACAGATTGAGATGGTAGTAAAATTGATCTGGGAAAAACAACTCTTA
This sequence comes from Gossypium bickii, assembly GCA_025503065.1. NCBI lineage: Eukaryota > Viridiplantae > Streptophyta > Magnoliopsida > Malvales > Malvaceae > Gossypium > Gossypium bickii. The sequence continues at coordinate 55,863,617 of CP106714.1, read as the reverse complement.
TAACTATTTTCCATAAAACACTTGTTAATAATCATAGGATGTAACACCCCAAACGAGGCCTAGACGTCATGACCAGATCTATCATGTCACATGAAAGGGTTGCTAAAGAAAATTGCGTGTTTGTTAAAATGTTCGCATTCTTTTTAAAATTTTGAGTTTAGGTGTTTGTTTATAAAAACCCATTTAACTCAATGTTTATTTTAGAAAAGTTGTGATTAATTTGAAAACAGCTTTTGTTAGGAGATTTGAGTTTGAATTGTTGGTAAAATCTTGTTTATACCAGAAATCAGCTCCAGTGAATTTTGGACATGTGATATTTTGAAAACTGTTTCGATGTTTAAGAGAATCTAGTGTTTAATTAATTATAGTTTGAAAAACCGTTCGTTAACATTTTGGAAAAAGAACAGGTATTAAGGTTTTAGGAAAATCCCGTATTGAGCATTTAATAATAAGCAGAAACCGAGTTAAAAGTTAAAACCAAATAAAATACAAAAGGCCTTATTACAAAACATAAACCTAAAATAAAAATTTAAAGTAAAGTAAAATGGGATTTACTAAAGAAACGATGTATGGCCACCACAGAGTCTACCTCGGCTCCAAATCCTCAATGATGGGGATCACCTAAAAAATATTAAGCAGAGGGGGTGAGTTACGAGAACTCAGTGTGTAATACCCTAATCGAACATCAAATGGGCCTTAGCCCTTACGGAAACAAAATGGGCCTTAGCCCTATTAGTATGATAATACAGACAATGCATGCAATGCAACCCAGCCTAGCCTAATATTCAATCTGCCACACACCACCCGTATCCAGCCTAATGCACCTGTGGGGATTTCTACAATCAACCCTCCATCCGCTACACACCTCGATGGCAGTCACGCTGCTCATCGCCAAAATTGTAGTAGAGCTACCAGAATATCGAAATATATGTGCCATAGCCACCGGACAAAATGTGACAGTCACCGAAGTATGTGGCAAAGCCACCGGAATACACTTCCCCGATCATCAATATTCCAATCCCATGCAACATATCATGTCATAATAATATAGTTTTTACATGAACGTACTAGCATAGCAAATAATCAGATCACATACAATCATACTAAATCTACCCAAATGGATATAGTCGTAAATTTACTTACCTGGGTTATTTCCAGCTCACCTGCTAGGGGTATCACAATAGCTTACCCATTATGGGTAATTTGGCTTTTAGCCGACATAAAGAATAATACAAAACAAATGAAATAAGGTGTGAGATTACACACCTGATATGGGATACGTAACGCAGTACTCTCCAAAGAACCCAAGAATACAATCGGTGGATTCTTCCTGAGAGTATCGTCGTAATCAACTGAGTTTTCCTTCAAAGTTATCTTCCTTTTTGTCCTTTTTGTCTTTGTGTCTTTAGTTTAGTCTTCGTCAATATAGTTTAAAGCAACTTCACTCTATTTTTAAGGCTAAATAATAATAAAAAAGTTAGTATTAGTACTCTTAGTTCCTTTGGGTTCGATATCCGGTCTTGCCTAAGCTATACTACTGTTCGATAAGTACACTTGCCTTTAATCATTGTCAGAGTTAGTTTTCAGGTTTTGATCATTCTTCTATAAATTTTAAAACTCTGATTTTAGCGATCAAGTTTTTGGCGCCGTTGCCGGGGAACTAAAATATTAAGAAGACTCTATTTTTATTACTTTAGCCATTATTTTATTTTCAATAATTTATTTTGTTTTTAGTTTAATTTTTAAATTTTGCTAATTTTTCTTTCTTTTCTTTCCAGGTACCTCTAGTTTATGACTAGAAGGAACCTGAGAGGACCTTTAGTATACGAAAGTGATATTGAATCTACCGCTCGAAGGAATCGTCGGGAAACCAGGCGAGCCCTACATTACACAGAAAGAGAGGAAGAAGACAGATCCAATCCTACTGAAGGGATGGACGAAAACAACCCACACCACGCGATGTGAGAGATCGCAACGCTCCACGTACAATGTTTGATTATGCTAAACCACATTTAACAGGAGCAAAATCGAGTATTGTTAGGCCTACTATAGCTGCTAACAATTTTGAATTAAAGCCTAACACAATACAAATGATTCAATAGTTTGTTCAATTTGATGGTTTGCAGGATGAAGATCCAAACATGCATATAGCTAACTTTTTAGAGTTCTGTGATACTTTCAAAATAAATGGCATTTCTGATGATGCCATACGTCTTCGGTTATTCCCCTTTTCATTGAGAAATAAAGCTAACCAGTGGTTAAACTCGTTACAACAAGGGTTAATCACCACATGGGATCAGATGACCGAAAAGTTTTTAATGAAATATTTTTCACCGGCCAAAACGGCCAAATTAAGGAATGATATCTCTTCTTTTGTGCAGATGGATTTAGAAACGCTATACGATGCATAGGAGAGATTCAAAGATCTCTTGAGGAGGTGCCCACACCATGGCTTACCCTTATGGCTTCAAGTCCAAACATTCTATAACGGTGTAAACCCCTCAACAAGGCAACTAATTGATTTAGCAGCCGGTGGAACTCTGAACAACAAAACTCCAGAAGTAGCCTACGAGTTCATTGAGGAGATGTCATTAAACAATTATCAGTGGCAAGCTTCAAGGACTAAACCGACGAAATCGGCAGGAGTCTTTAACGTCGACACCATGACCATGCTATCAACGCAGCTTGAGATGATGAATAAAAAACTTGATAGTTTGTGTTCTTCGCAGGTACATCCAGTCATGCAGTGCAACGCAAGTGGAACAGTGGCGAATCCTGAGTACCCACCCTACCAACTGAAAGTAGAAAACGAATAGATGAACTATATAGGTAATAATTTTCGATCCAACAATAATCCTTATAGTAACACTTACAATGCAGGTTGGAGGTACCATCCCAATTTCTCGTGGAATGATCAAAGTAGCCAAAAACAAAAACTTTATCCAGATTTTCAACAACCACCTCACCAACAAGAAGAGGAGTCGAACATTGAAGAGACGGTGCCAAAATTCATGGAAACCACAGATACCCATCCCCAAGACACTGAGAAAACATTTAAAAGTCAAAAAAACCGGTTGAAGAGAACAAGAACCGATTAGAGGAAGTTACTAAGTCAGTAACAGAAGTCACTAAGGCAATCGAACAACTCACAAAGCTAATGTCAGAACGATCGCAAGGGCGTGAAACACCCCAAACCTGGCCCACGAACTTTGACTAGATTTGGTATGTTCCTCAAGAAAACCGGTTTCAAATTCTCTTGTTACTTAGAGAAAACTTGTGCGATTAAAAAAATATTGTTTGGGTTGGGCTTGTGTTGAAACAGACTCGATTTTATTTTTGGAAACCCCTTTTTAATATTAAGTGATAAAACAATTAGGATTTAGTTGAAAGAAATTTTTACTTAAACTTTAATAAATAAGGTTCCTAAACATAATAAATAATAATAAATGTAAAATGATTCAACTATGGCCTTATGGCCTTATTACAACAAATAATTTCCAAATAATTCAAGTACTTAAAAAAAACTAATAGTTCCATAAAAATAAAGACTTCATGTTGAGCATGGCCACCACAAATTCTGCCGTCCCGGTCCATCACTGTTCATCACCTGAAACATGGTCCCACAACGGGGTGAGTCAAACAGACTCAATGTGTACATGACAGTAAATCATAATAGAATTAGGCATACAAGAGTTACACATTCAAAACATGGAATACAAGTTATGATGCATTCCCAAACCCAAACCTAATTGTCCATCCGCTACACACCCCCGTACCTGCCAATCACACCGTGGGGACTACTAAGTCGACCCTCCTTCCGCTACACACCAAATTGCGGTCTTAGGTCACCGCATTCGTGGTCTTAGGTCACCACGTTCAGATTACTGTGGTCTTAGGTCACCACTTTCAGATTTCACGGTCTTAGGTCACCGTGTTCGTGGCCTTAGGTCACCACATTCACTTTCCCTTTCAAACAAACCCATATGCCCCATAATAATAATATGCGTAATATGCCAAAGTTCACATTCTTATCATATTCTCATGTTACAACTAACATATTTCAAAATCTTAGTAGGAGTAGGAAATGTACCTGGGTACTTTGTACCATAACATGGTACTTTAGCCACTTTCATATTCTTAATATCACATATTTTAATTAACATAGCCATAACACATATTATGAAAAAGTGAGGGGTACACACTTGATTCGCTTAAAATTTCCTTGAGATCCCGAAAAGCTTGATCTAATGCTTAGATCCTTAATCCCTACATTGATTTATCACTTATTACCTTAATAAAAAAGCCATTCGGCCAAGATTCTAAATCCTAGTAGGATTAGTATTCTTACCTTGTTGCCGATTGGAACACCAACAAATCCCGAAACTGTTCCTTGTTTCCCTAGGAATGTCGAAATCCCTAAAACCTTACGTTAGACTTAATCTTAATCATCGAAACATAAATCAAGGCCTTTGGCCGAATATTCACATGTCTTACCTTAATCTTAGAAATCCCAAATACTCCTCCTTTTAGTCGACTACTCTGATAATCCCGAAAGATCCTTCCATGTTCTGCAACCATAATATGTATGGGGTTAGATTATCTCTCAGCTAATCTAAAAGAAAAGAATGGAAATCAAACTTGTTCTTACCTTTGAAGAAATCAACAACACCTATGCTTGAAGCCCTTCCAAGATTCGGCTTTTGAATGGATTGGTGAGAAGAAATAGGAAGAAAAGAAAACTTGAGAATTTTGACAATGGTGGACTATAGATTCGGCTTGACAAAAAAAAAAGAGAAGAGAAGAGAAGAGAGCACTCGTAAATTTGGCAGAGAGAAGAGGAGGAAGAAAAATTGATGAGTAGCCTTATTTTCTTCCTTTTATAGCCAAACTACTACTCGTAATCCCTTACTTGGCCACCACTCTTCTTTATTGATAAGTTTATCTCCTTAATTTAAAATAATTAGAGAATAATCCTTTATTATCTCTTCAAAAATAATCCAAATTAAATCCCTTATTTATCACCTTATTAATCGAATATTTATGAAAATAAAACTCCTCCTTTCTAGAAGGCTTGTGCCGTCCACCTCAAAGCTTCGGAAGCAAAAAATAAAACTTCCTTTATTTACTTCCCAAGTGACTCGAACTCAGGCCCAACACCTTGCATGTGGCGCCATTTCCAGAGGCCCTAAGTGGCATCTTCAGGCCACTTTTCCAAGCCTGTTTGTGTGTCAAATTTCACCAACTTTTTCTTTTAAGGCCACATTGCCTTAATTTCCTCTTTTAAACTTTAAAACTCGACATTTCTAAGTCATTTCTAAGTTTCCAAAAATTTTCGTTCGGCTCTGTAGACTTGACATTTCCTTACATTTCCAAGTTTCCAGAAATGTTCACTTTCCTCTTTTGAATCATTTCCTTACATTTTTAGGTTTCCAAAATGTTCATTTCAAATCATTTTCATTCATTTTCGGTTTCCAAAAATATTCAAAATTTATTCTTAGTACATAAAACATGTCACTTGCATAATTAAACCGAAAATGCATAGGCCCTTTCTAGGATGTTACAGCTTCTACTACCTTAAAAATAATTTCGTCCTCGAAATTACTTACTAACGAACAATCGCATGCGGTCTAACTCACCCCACTACGCTATTGCAAGCACTCTGATCTTAAAGAACTATCATACTTTCTAGGCACATTCTCTAGGTTCACATCTAAGGTTTCACCACTTCACCAAAGAATACAAGAATAAGCTAACCCTATAACAAGCAAAGCTATTAAGGGTATTCCGTAAATAAGGAACGTGCACGTTGTTACATCCGCACATCTTCCTCCTCGCGACGGCCAACTGCATAAACCAACCTTGGTTGCCTCGCGTCTGCACCTTCAGCATCTCTGCTTGGTGCTCCACGTTCTTGGCCCGAACCATTTCCTACATGGTTCGGTCCACGACCTTGCTGAGGCTGTTGTCCACCTCTACCAGCCTGATTAACATTCTGAGTTGCTGGTCGACTTTCATCTAGGTTCTTAGGACAATGCTTGATCACATAATCCTTGGACCCACACCTAAAACATCCTCCTGTTTTCCTCCAGCACTCTCCTAAGTGCTTCTTTCCACACACATCACAAGGTCGATACCGCCCTTCTGAACCAACTTGCTGACGTCGCGGCCCATCAACTCTAGGCCTCTTATTCCCAGATGATCCAGATGATCCAAAACCTCTTTTTGGCCTATTCCGATCAGTGTTCTACCTTGCAGAATCCTTAATTCCCTCGGCCACCTTGGCCTTTTCCACTAACGCAAAAAATTCTCGCTCCTGATGTGGTGCTATTAACAGTATCAAATCATCCCTTAGTCTGTCCTCAAAACGGACACAGCGCTCATGCTCAGTTGCCACTACACCTCGAGCATACCGGCTCAACCTCGAGAATTCACTTCATATTACGCAATGCACTTGTTCCTTGAACCACCCGAAAAAGCTTTCCTTTGTTCATCGGTGTACTGGTTCCCACATACTTCTTCTCGAAATGCTTCCTTAACATATTCCCGTGTCGATCCTCACTAGTGGCACCATCCCTAATAGTTAACCACCATTGGTACGCTTCATCGCGTAGTAGTGCCACCATTCCTTTTAACTTCTCCTCAGGGGTTAGATCAAGCTCATCCATGATGTGCTCAGTTGCTTCCAACCAAGACTTCACCATCTTCGGGTGCCACACCCGATACTCCACGAAACATTTCGGCTCCATTAGCTCGGAGCCGCTCAGGCATAGACTTACAGGTTCCCGAATTTCCTCCTGCACTAGCCACCAACTCCAAAACTCGCGGCAAAGACACACGTGACACAAAGATCTTCTCCCGCTCCGAGCTTGTCGCTCAACACCCACAGTTGGGGGTGGTGGTGGCGGTGGAATTTCATTATCAGACCCTTGACCCGATCTAACGGGTTCCGACACGGTCATCCTTCCTCTACCTCGTCCATGACGACCACGTCCTCTAGAGCTCATTTCTAACGTCGTGATCTGATTAGGAAGTTTTATGGATTAATATTTTTGTTTCACTTGATTACCCGCGAAGGAATTTTATGAAAAGAGTTTTAGGAGTGGTTCTTTCGTATTCATACATGCACACAGTCTTTCCATCCATTCATACATCCATCAAACAATTATGAACCTTCGTTCATTCAGAGAAATGTTGTAGTTTTCGTTGTCGTTGTTTTTCAACTACCCAGGGGTATTTTCGTAATTTTGTCCTACAGGGGTATTTTCGTAATTTTTCAAAAGAAAAGTTCCTTGGTGATTTTATCACAAAGTATTTTGGTATTTTTAAATTCCTGAGGTATTTTGGAAAAAGTTTGAAATCTGGGGGTATTTTGGTAATTTTGGACCTCGGGGGTATTTTGGTAATTTTTCACAAATCGGGGTAAATTTGTAAAATCTAGTAAATCAGGGATATTTCAAAAGTTGCAAAACTTTGAGGGTTCTTTTTGAGAATTGTACTTTCCAAAACAGTGATGTTTTCAAAAATTTGAAAATAAGGGTCATTTTGGTCATTTTTTGTAAATTAGGGGCAATTTTGTAATTTTTCCCAAAATCAAGGTATTTTTGATAGTTTGCAATTTAGGGTTTTTTGAATGTTTATAATGAAATTTTAGAAAAACTGTTGAGTAGTTGGACATTTTATAAACCAAGGGTATTTTTGTCATTTTACCACTAAGGGCATTTTTGTAATTTCATAAATCAAAAATTTTTTTTTCGAAAAAATTTTGTAAAAATAGTTCTCACAAATTAAAAAGGAAATTTTAAGAGTTTTAAAACTAGGGTTTTTATAAAAGCACGGCTAGTTCCCTTTTGGGTTTTTAGTTACTGTGTTTAGCCTATGACCGAGTCCTCTTGGTTAGGGTGAACCGAAGCTACGCACTGTAGGATTCCAAATAAGAAGAGGTGAGTCACTAGGATCATGCTAAGTACCGTGCTCTTCCGGATCCAATCCTAGACATGCGCACACAGGTTGCCACACCCTAACTCTACGACTTAGCCATAGGGTTGTTTAGTTAGTCAATTATGCCTTATGTGTTTGTGTTTGAGTAAACTAGTCCTAGGGTTCAAGTACCTATCATGCTATTCTACGTTCCATGCCTTTTCTACCCTTCCATAATTCGTAAATCACGTAATTATACAGATAGTTAGGGTACTTACCGGTGGATCATGGTCTGAGAGACTTAGGTGCCATGCCAGAAAACCTGCTCATCTTCAAAAATACTTTCATAAAACTCATTTGGGCTCGATTTGAAAACATTTTGGGCCTTAGCCCACAGGCCGAGAGTTTAAAACTGGGCTCTGATACCAAACTGAAACACCCCAAACCCAACCCACGAGCTTTGACCAGATTTGGTATGTTCCTCAAGAGAACCGGTTTCAAATTCTTTTGTTACTTAGAGAAAACTTGTGCGATTAAAAAAAATATTGTTTGGGTTGGGCTTGTGTTGAAACAGACTCGATTTTATTTTTGTAAACCACTTTTTAATATTAAGTGATAAAACAATTAGGATTTAGTTTAAAGAAATTTTTACTTAAACTTTAATAAATAAGGTTCCTAAACATAATAAATAATAATAAATGTAAAATGATTCAACTATGGCCTTATGGCCTTATTACAACAAATAATTTCCAAATAATTCAAGTACTTAAAAAAACCTAATAGTTCCATAAAAATAAAGACTTCATGTTGAGCATGGCCACCACAAATTCTGCCGTCCCGGTCCATCACTGTTCATCACCTGAAACATGGTCCCACAACGGGGTGAGTCAAACAGACTCAATGTCTACACGACACTAAATCATAATAGAATTAGGCATACAAGAGTTACACATTCAAAACATGGAATACAAGTTATGATGCATTCCCAAACCCAAACCTAACCGTCCATCCGCTACACACCCCGTGCACTCCGCCAATCACACCGTGGGGACTACTAAGTCGACCCTCCTTCCGCTACACACCAAATTGCGGTCTTAGGTCACTGCATTCGTGGTCTTAGGTCACCATGTTCAGATTACTGTGGTCTTAGGTCACCACTTTCAGATTTCACGGTCTTAGGTCACCGTGTTCGTGGTCTTAGGTCACCACATTCGCTTCCCCTTTCAAACAAACCCATATGCCCCATAATAATAATATGCGTAATATGCCAAAGTTCACATTCTTATCATATTCTCATGTTACAACTAACATATTTTAAAATCTTAGTAGGAGTAGGAAACGTACCTGGGTACTTTGTACCATAACATGGTACTTTAGCCACTTTCATATTCTTAATATCACATATTTTAATTAACATAGCCATAATACATATTATGAAAAAGTGAGGGGTACACACCTGATTCGCTTAAAATTTCCTTGAGATCCCGAAAAGCTTGATCTAATGCTTAGATCCTTAATCCCTACATTGATTTATCACTTATTACCTTAATAAAAAAGCCATTCGGCCAAGATTCCAAATCCTAGTAGGATTAGTATTCTTACCTTGTTGCCGATTGGAACACCAACAAATCCCGAAACTGTTCCTTGTTTCCCTAGGAATGTCGAAATCCCTAAAACCTTACGTTAGACTTAATCTTAATCATCGAAACATAAATCAAGGCCTTTGGCCGAACATTCACATGTCTTACCTTAATCTTAGAAATCCCGAATACTCCCCCTCCTTTTAGTTGACTACTCTGATAATCCCGAAAGATCCTTCCATGTTCGGCAACCATAATATGTATGGGGTTAGATTATCTCTCGGCTAATCTAAAAGAAAAGAATGGAAATCAAACTTGTTCTTACCTTTGAAGAAATCAACAGCTCCTATGCTTGAAGCCCTTCCAAGATTCGGCTTTTGAATGGATTGGTAAGAAGAAATAGGAAGAAAAGAAAACTTGAGAATTTTGACAATGGTGGTCTATAGATTCGGCTTGACGAAAGAAAAAGAGAAGAGAAGAGAAGAGAAGAGAGCACTCGTAAATTCGGCAGAGAGAGAGGAGGAAGAAAAATTGATGAGTAGCCCTATTTTCTTCCTTTTATAGCCAAAACTACTACTCGTAATCCCTTACTTGGCCATCACTCTTCTTTATTGATAAGTTTATCTCCTTAATTTAAAATAATTAGAGAATAATCCTTTATTATCTCTTCAAAAATAATCCAAATTAAATCCCTTATTTATCACCTTATTAATCCAATATTTATGAAAATAAAACTCCTCCTTTCTAGAAGGCTTGTGCCGTCCACCTCAGGCTTCTGGAAGCAAAAAAATAAAACTTCCTTTATTTGCTTCCCAAGTGACTTGAACTCAGGCCCAACACCTTGCATGTGGTGCCATTTCCAGAGGCCCTAAGTGGCATCTTCAGGCCACTTTTCCAAGCCTGTTTGTGTGTCAAATTTCACCAACTTTTTCTTTTAAGGCCACCTTGCCTTAATTTCCTCTTTTAAACTTTAAAACTCGACATTTCTAAGTCATTTCTAAGTTTCCAAAAATTTTCGTTCGGCTCTATAAACTTGACATTTCCTTACATTTCCAAGTTTCCAGAAATGTTCACTTTCCTCTTTTGAATCATTTCCTTACATTTTCAGGTTTCCAAAAATGTTCATTTCCAAATCATTTTCATTCATTTCCGGGTTTCCAAAAATATTCAAAATTTATTCTTAGTACATAAAACATGTCACTTCGTACAATTAAACCGAAAATGCATAGGCCCTTTCCAGGATGTTACAGGGCGTCTACCAAGCAACACTGAGATTAATCCAAAGGGGCAAATCCAAGCCATCACAGCTCACGACAGTAAAAGGTTAGACGAACCCATCTCAAAACAAGAAAACGAGGTAGAAGAAGGTAAAGTTGAAGTGACACAAGAAAAGCCAAAACCGGTAATCAAAGAATACCAACCTCGCATTCCTTACCATGAAACATTAAAGAGAGACGATACAGAGGAACAGTTCGGTAAGTTTCTTAAACTTTTAAAGAAATTACATATCAACTTACCTCTTCTTGAAGCTCTTTCACAGATGCCAGACTCAAGAAAATTTTTAGGGGAGCTGTAACGAAAAAGTAAAGGATAGACGAGGAATCACATGTGGAACTCAACGCAAAATGCTCGGCAATTCTACAAAATAGACTACCACAGAAATTAAAAGATTCAGGGAGTTTTACAATTCCATGCATAATTGGTAGTTTATCTATAGATAATGAGTTAGCCGATTTAAGGGCAAGCATAAATGTTATGCCTTATAAACTGTTTAAACAACTAGGTCTAGGGAAACCCAAACAAACTAGGATGAGAGTTGAATTAACTGATAAAACTATCAGAATTCCTAGGGGTATAATTGAAAATGTTCTAATCAAAATTGATAAATTTGTATTCCCAGTAGACTTTGTCGTTTTAGACATGGATGAGGACAATAATATTCCTTTAATTTTAGGAAGGCCCTTTTTAGCAACTGCTAGAGCTAAAATTGATATCTATGCAGGTGAACTCATATTTTGCGTAGGCGACGAGATAGTCACTCTTCAAGCTCTTGACTCGGCCAGAACATCAAGTGATAAAGAATACCAACCTCGTGCACCATATCCCAGTGTAATAAAGAAGGACCACACAGAGGAAGAATCTGGTGAACTCACACTTCGTGAAGACGACGAAACAATCACTCTTCAAGCTCTTGACGCAGCTAGGACATCAAGTAATAAAGGTACGAACGTTAATTCTATTGATAATCATTTGGTTCAATCTTTTTTACAGGAAGCATCACGAAATCACTTAGCTGAGCTAGATCTTAGACCTCGTGCCAACAAAGAAGAAACACATAAGGAACAAAGCTTTAGGGTTGACAAACTAAAAGAGAATGAAATACAAATCAGAGAGGAACAGGAGCCGCACGAAGTGAAACTGAAGGAGACCCCAGACAAGCTGATAGGAACAACAAATCACATCAAAATAGAGGATCATGTATTGTTGAATAAGGAAGACCCTCAAATCACCAATTCAGTTCTTAAGATAAACGAAGAAATCACTTTTGAGGTACTTAATGTCTTCCTATACGGCACAGTCAAGGTAAGCAACCCTAAATTTGACACTTTTCAGGTAAATATTACTCGACTTAAACTATATATCCATAATCGAAGTGAACGCATGAGAAAGGATTTTCACCTCCTCAAACCACCATAACCCTACGAATGAGAGGTAAAGTCTAGCTTAAGACTATAAATGAGCGCTTCTCGGGAGGCAACCTGAGCACTAACCCCATTTTTACATTATTTATTTATTTTTTTATTATTTTTTCATTTTTTTCTTTTCTTTTTGTTTTTATCACCTAACCATAAACTAACCAAAGAGCAGATTTCTGGGCCACACGCCCACACACACAGCGCGTCTTGGTGGTGGTGTGGAAGCTGGGGATGAACCACGGCGCGTACGATGGCGTGCACGATATAGAAAAATTTTTTTCTGAACACGGGTAACGATAATAGTCCACACCCGTGCCGACGCCCCGTACGAGGTTATTGACTTGTTAAGCATGGGCTAAACACGGCCGTGCCTTCCAACTGTGCCAACATTCTGACTTATCAAACACGGGAGGAGCATGTCCGTATTAAATGATCGTGTGAAGACAGACACGGGCGTGCCACTACACCCATGGCCGTGCCCAAACACCCTGAACACGCCCAAAATTCAAAATCCCAAAACACAGGCTACATCTCTATTTAAACCTCATTCTCTCTTTTTCTAGTTGTCTTTTATTTTCCATTATTTATTTTTATTTTTATTTTATTACTATTATTATTATTATTTTTTCTTATTCTTTATGATATTTAGATTTAGCTTAAGATACAATAAAATTCAACTGGCTGCTTCGAGGATTCAACTTCAAATAGTTCCAGATGCTTCCCCACGATCACCTCCAATCCTATTCGGTCTCTTTTCATTGACTTCATCCAAAATTCAGGAAGTTTCACTTCTCTACCCATCTTATGATTTTTATGATTATTTTTCTATTATCAATCTTTGTACATTGAGGACAATGTATATCTTAAGTGTGGGGGGGTTAACTATAGTATTATTTGAAAATCCCTGAATTATGCCTTGATTCAAAAGTAAAGTCTTTCATATTATGATTAGAATAAAATTTCCTATGATCTATAATCTTTGTTGATATGTTGTATTGATAATTAAATTTGAAGAATAATAGGGAATCAAGCATGATAAGTCTAATTTTCAAAAAAATTAAAATTTTAGGTTGTTAACCTGAATTTGAATGTTATCTTGAAATTTGAAATTTATAAAGATGATGTCAAAAACACCCATAATTTTTGTGAGATTTTGAGCCTTATAGAGCATAAATTCCTTTTCATGCTCATTCTTTTATTATAAGTGTGTCAACTATGAACTGTTATTCTAGAACTTACCTTGATTATACATGTTGAGACCACAGTTATGATTTGACATACCGAGATAATAAAGGCACCTAGGTTTTAACCCACTTACAACACTAAAAAGCCTACCCTTATAATTAACCCCTAGTGAACCCCGTTGAACCTAACAACCCTTTTTATTGACTCACCCACTAATTTTAACCCAAATCCCTTTGTATTTGTTATCACCATCCCTTTTTAATAACCCTTTTTGTCGAGATTTAATTTTGAACAAGTTTCCTAACTATGTTCTATATTTCAGTCATAAAAATTCTTCCTTATTATTATGATAGTTTGTTCTAAAAAAAATGAAGTATATTCATTATTAGTTCTATGATTAAGTGGGCTTGCATGTTCAAATTCCAATTCTCAAGGAAAAAGCTCGTATTATTAGTTTTTAATTAATGTAAGATTAAGTTCATTTTTTCTAGTTAGGAAATTTGTCAGGTCAATCTCGATTCTAACCTTCTAATTCAGCCTTTATCCATAACCCTAACCTAAGCCCCGTTGCAACCCTGTCAAATACCTTTTGATCTGTTTATCATTTCATTTTACAGTGGTGGAGATTTAATTTTCAGGCAAGCCTATGGGATTAACTTTTCATGTTCGACTTATGAGTGCTTAATTTTGACCCTTAAACACTTTTTGAGTGATTTGAGTGAATCTTTTATGAGGATGTCAATCCTTGTAGATTTTGAATTAAAGGTAATTATTTAGATGAAGGGAAACACCTATGTTTTCGTGCTACAAATGTATGACTTATCTTGTTTGAATCTTTAGGACTCTTTGAATTGAATTATCCATGTATAAATTATCTATGAATTATGATAAGACATTGTTGATAAGAATTATCAATCATGGAAAGTTTGTTTTAATTGTAAGTTGAGAATTTTGCTTGAGGACAAGCAAAAGCTTAAGTGTGGGGGTATTTGATAAATCACAAAAGTAACATATTTTAGGCCCACATTTAGCACGCTTTTGGATAATTTAAGCCTCGATTTATGTACAAAGGTGCTCTTAATCCTTTCTTTTCATGTCTTATACTCAGGAAAGCACCAAAAGATGAAAAGAACGTAAAACAGGCTTAAAACAGGCCAAATGGGCCATATCACGAAATCGACACGGCCTGGCCCAAAGACAACACAACCGTGCCTTATTAAAAGTCCGAACACGGCCTGGCCACGATCCACACGGGCGTGTGCCATGGCCATGTCCCTGCTGCTGGAAAGAGCAAGTACATTCGGGAAAGGATACTTGGAGGCAAAGAAACACATTCCAAAGCCTATTCAAACACCCTATTAGAAATTCTACTTAAATTAGGATACTTAGGGGCCAAGTAAGGCATCTCAAAGTCTATATAAACACCCAAGGGGGCAACTTGAAAGAGGAGTTTGGCATAAGCCGAAACCGGCGATCGAAAGCTAGGCCAAGGAGCCAAGCCGAGAAGGTCAGAGTTAGGGAAAGACGCGAGGGTAGCCAGTTGATCCATCCCAAGAAGCCGGAATTATACTCAAGACGGCAGAATTCTCCTTCAATTCCTTTAAGCGGTTTTAGGATTTTTCTTATGTTTTGTTTTATCTTTTCTCTTGCGATGTTTTGTTTATTCATTATGAACTAAACCCCTCAGATACCTGAAAGGGATGAAACCTAGATGAATCTTTTTATTTGATTTTTAAGTTATATGATAATTGCTTAGTTTGTTCTTAATTATGTTGCTTAATCCAAATCTAATGCTTAGGTGGAGGAATAGACCCTGCCTAAGAGTAGATCTAACATAATTAAGCGGAGTTGGTCGAACGCCTAGAGATAGGGTTACGAGATTTTGCCGGATTAGGGTGAAACCTAATATGGGAGTCCATTGATTGATTTACTACTATCCTAGGGGGTTATTATAACCGAACGAGAGTTCCACTAATTAACCTAGGGTTAGACGTTATTCGCCTCGAGAGAGGGTTTAATATAAGTTAGGGAGTCTTACGGATCAAGCTAAGTAAAAGAAATCATATAATTTAGGGTTAAATAACAAGTGAAGTCTAGGTGGATTCTTCCTGAGAGTATCGTCGTAATCAACTGAGTTTTCCTTCAAAGTTATCTTCCTTTTTGTCCTTTTTGTCTTTGTGTCTTTAGTTTAGTCTTCGTCAATATAGTTTAAAGCAACTTCACTCTATTTTTAAGGCTAAATAATAAAAAGAAAGTTAGTATTAGGACTCTTAGTTCCTTTGGGTTCGATATCCGGTCTTGCCTAAGCTATAATACTGTTCGACAGGTACACTTGCCTTTAATTGTTGTCAGAGTTAGTTTTCAAGTTTTGATCATTTTTTTATAAATTTTAAAACTTTGATTTCAGCGATCAGCTGTGATGGACTCGGAGGTGGCCACTTGTTCCGCACATTTTAAGGGTGAATTAAGTATTTTAAATTTGGATTTCTTTACTTTAATTATTGGGTTTTACATTTGATGTAATAAGTCCATTGGAAATATTTTAACTTTTTATTTTGGATTTTCTTTAAATAATGAAAATTTAACCAACAAGAAGTTTTCAAAACAATAAACAACTAATTTTCAAATAACTCGTTTTCGTAAATGATAAGATCAAATTCTTTGTAATCAACTCAATTTTTTTAAACAAGACAAAACTCGCATTTTGAAGGAATAATAAAATGAGGAAAACCCTCTGTGGGCATAAGTGAGGAGAAATGCAATTTCGAACTTATAAACGTGATTTTTAAACAATATATTTTCCAAACAACCATATGGTTTCAAACATCACCTGATGTAGCACACTAGATCCGGTCATAACGTGTAAGCCAGGTTTGGGGTGTTACACGGGGGATTAAAATGTGTTACTTTTATGATTTATCAAATATCCCCACACTTAAGCGTTTGCTTGTCCTCAAGAAAAATCCTCAACTCACAATTAAAATTAAACTTCCTTAATTCACAATTCTGATCAATAATATATTTTTGAAACAACCATATGGTTTCAAACATCACCTGATGTAGCACACTAGATCCGGTCGTAACATTTAGGCCGAGTTTGGGGTGTTACATTTTGTGGTATCAGAGCCAGGTTTGCAAAAACTCAGTTGTGGAATGGGTTTCAAAAATATCTTGATTTTGTTTAAAGTATGGTTTAGAAAAGTAGTATCACTGAACGTGTGGCACACCGAGTCTCCAGCATCCGAATCCGTAAGTTTTCTTACTTTGTAATAGATTTTACGATAAAATGACTGTAGTAAGAAACTACTAGAGTTAGTGGTAATAGTGCACTGAAACTTTTAGCTATAGAAACTGAGGCTATAGAGACTGAGATGGTAGTAAAATTGATATGTGAAAAACAACTCTTATAACCGTTTTCCATAAAACACTTATTAATAATCATAGGATGTAACACCCCAAACCACAAGGGTTGCTAAAGAAAGTTGCGTGTTTGTTAAAATGTTTTTATTCTTTTTAAAATTTCAAGTTTAGGTGTTTGTTTATAAAAACCCGTTTAACTCAATGTCCATTTTAGAAAAGTTGTGATTAATTTGAAAACTGCTTTTATTAGGAGATTTGAGTTTGAATTGTTGGTAAAATCTTGTTTATAACAGAAATCAGCTTCAGTGAATTTTGGACATGTGATATTTTGAAAACTGTTTCGACGTTTAAGAAAACCCAGTGTTTAATCAATTATAGTTTGAAAAACTGTTCGTTAACATTTTGGAAAAACAACAGATATTAAGGTTTTAGGAAAATCCCGTACTGAACATTTAATAATAAGCAGAAACAGAGTTAAAAGTTAAAACCAAATAAAATACCAAAGGCCTTATTACAAAACATAAACCAAAAATAAAAATTTAAAGTAAAGTAAAATGGGATTTACTAAAAAAATGATGTATGGCCACCACAGAGTCTGCCTCGACTCCAAATCCTAAATGCTGGGGATCACCTGAAAAATATTAAGCAGAAGGGGTGAGTTACAAGAACTCAGTGTGTAATACCCTAATCAAACATCAAATGGGCCTTAGCCCTTACGGAAACAAAATGGGCCTTAGCCCTATCAGCATGATAATATAGACAATGCATGCAATGCAGCCTAGCCCAGCCTAATATTCCATCTGCTACACACCACCCGTATCCAGCCTAACGCATCTGTGGGGATTTCTACAATCAACCCTCCATCCACTAAACACCTCGATGGCAGTCACGCTGCTCACCGCCAAAATTGTGGCAGAGCCACTAGAATATCGAAATATACGTGGCATAGCCACCGGACAAATGTGACAGAGTCACCAAAATATGTGGCAAAGCCACCGAAATACACTTCCCCGATCATCAATATTCCAATCCCATGCAACATATCATGTCATAATAATATAGTGTATGCATGAACGTACTAGCATAGCAAATAATCAGATCACATTCAATCATACTAAATCTACCCAAATGGATATAGTCGTAAATTTACTTACCTGGGTTATTCCCAGCTCACCTGCTAGGGGTATCATAATAGCTTACCCGTTATGGGTAATTTAGCTTTTAGCCAACATACAGAATAATACGAAACAAATGAAATAAGGTGTGAGATTTCACACCTGATATGGGATACGTAACGCAATACTCTCCAAGCACCTAAGAATACAATCGGTTAACAGTTAGTCTCATCCTTGGTAAAGCATAACTAACGCTTGTGTCTAAAATAATCACTACCTTCACTTATTTCACTTATCACAAGAAAATTCCCTTCAATATACCAAAGTAGCTCGGTTCTCCCCTCTTGACTGAGTTCCTAACATGATTGATGTACTAAAATAAATGAAGTTACGAAACAACCACATTCCATCAACAGAGAAAAACTCATAATAACAAATAACACTACTTACCCTTAGTTTCGACAAGAACAGATTCTTGAAGAATCGAAAGTTGAACCCTTACACCCTTCTGAAATGATAATCAACCCCACAGAAGGTTGAGGTAATGAGTGTTCGGCTTATGATCTCACTAGAGAAGGAAAACAATAAGAATGAAAGATATCATACATTCAGCCAAAGGAGAAAGAAATAATATGGCAAGAAAAGAAAAGAGACACAAAACGACATTGAAGACTCACCTATTCGGCCAGTACCTAGAGAATGGAATGATAGAGCAAGAAGTAGTCGGCCCTTGACAACTGCAAACGAAGGAGATAGAAGGTTGAAGAAGAATAATAATGGGGTTTTCGATTATGTGAGGCAAAGAACAAATGGAAAGAAAATGGAAAGGTTCGGCCAAGACTGTTAAGCAATATCAATGAAGAAAATGTCTGAGAAGAAGAAAAAGAACACAAAATGAGAAGAGTGGAAGAAGACAATTAGGGTTTTGGTATCAAAAGATTGAAGCAAAAATGCTCAAAAATGCAAAGAAAGAAAACAACTCCCAAAGAATATTCGGTTTACCACTTCTACAAATGACCGAATATACACACTCAAAAGACCCTTAGCCAAAACACTCCCCTCCCCCTTTGACACTCTCCCACACACGGCACAACTCCCTCACACATATCATATTCGGCCAACCATCCCCACACTTTGAATCCCACGATTCTCTCCCCAAATCATTCCACCATTCAATCACCTCCTTCCATTCAAACGGTTTGACCACTTCAAACATTTACCAAGCAGAATCCCACTCCAACTCCACCTATTCTTCTCCTTAGACACAAAAAATAAAGCTCCTTGTTGCAGCAGATGGGATTCAAACACTCTCCCCCCTTCCATGCTCCCTTCTGACGCCAACACTAGGCTACCTTGCTACTTGTGACATCCAGATACAAACAATTATTCTTAAGTCCTGCCTTCACTAGCTCTCCCCCCTTAAGTGCCCAAAAAGCAAAATTTTACCAAAGCTTTGGCTCGAACCCGAGCCTTCCAAAGACCCCCATACACACCCAAACAACAAGCTTAGCTAGCCAACATACAAAATAAAGCAAAATGTCGAACCCTTAATTTAAGGATGTTACAGTTCTACCCCCTTAAAGAAATTTCGGCCTCGAAATTTACCTGATTAAAAGAGGTGAGGGTATTACTGTCGTGTAACAGTCCGGTTTATACCTTAATCAGAACAGTGGTTTGGGGACCACAAATCCGAGTCAAAAAAATATTTTAATATTATTTTCTGTGTCTACTATGTGTGATTAAGCATGTGTTAAAGTTCCATGAATTTATTTGCCTGTTCGTGTGCTTAATTAGAGAAAAGGGCTAAATTGCATTAAGTGCAAAAGTGATTTTCCATTTGTTAAAGGATTATATTGACATGGCTTTATTAAAATGAAGTCCTTATGTTGCAATTTAGCCAATGAATAAAGGCATGGACAGCAGTGGACATGTTATAAGTGTTTTATATTAGTGAATCATTAAGGGTAAAATGGGAATTGAGGTATTAAATAGATTAATAATAATAAAACATGAAAATGGTCATTGTTATCATCTTCATTCCGCCGATTTTTGAAAGAAATAATAGGGTTAGAAACTTTGAAGCATTCGGCTAGCTTGAAGCTTAAATTAAGGAAAGTTTTGACTTCGGTTTTTGATAATTTTTACGTTTTTGCAATCGTTGCTTTGAGAGCTACAAAACCCATGTCTCAATTTGATGAATTGATGATGTTTGTGTTAGATGCCATTGTTGATATGTTGAGTTTTGAGATGAGTTTAGTTGTTTAATGAAAGATTTGAGCTAGATGAACATGTCTTGTTCTTGAAGTTTTGATGAATTTAGCTAAATAGGGCTAAATTGTGAAAATAGCAATTTGAGGGACTAAATTGCAAATTTGATGGAAAATATGGGCTTGAATGAGATGTATATCCATTCGGCTAAGTATGTGTATGTGTTGATTTTGTGAATTTGATGTTTTGAGAAAAATAGACTAAATTGATAAATTATGCAAATGGGAGGGTTAATTTGTAAATAGCCCTAAATGTGTGTTCATGGATTGAATTATTGAATAAAAGGGTTAGTTCTGAATATGTTTAGATCAAGAATCGAGGAAAATAGACTTAGAACGCGGGAAAGCAAAAGTAAACGAGTAGCCGTTTTTATTCTGATAGATCGAATCTGAGGTAAGTCACTATGCAAAAAACCGTATTTGTATGAATTTGTAAATGTTAATATGAGTAATAATGATAATGAATGTTTATGAGATGTTGAGCATATGAGTTACGAGATAAGGTCGATATAGCGACAATATCCGAGAAGTCTCATTTGAACCTAAGAATAGATAGGATTAACTTTGTCATGACATAGGTATCTGTTCTGTTTTATCATGTAGACCATGTCTGGGACATTGGCGTTGATTTGAGATTTCGTGTAAGACCACGTCTAGGACGTTGGCATCAATTTGATCTTTACGTGTAAGACCTCGTCGGGACGTAGGCATCGATATGAGCTTTACATGTAAGACCTCGTCTGGGACTTAGGCATCGATATGAGCTTTACGTGTAAGACCTCGCCTGGGACATAGGCATCGATATGAGCTTTACGTGTAAGACCATGTCTAGGACATCGGCATCATATTGACTCGTGTAAGACCTTGTCTGGAATAGTGGCATCGATATCTAAGTGCATATAAGACATCGTCTGGGACGTTGGCATTGTACGACTATTCCGAGCTTTCTGAGTATCCTACTAGATTCCTAATGGTTCAACGGGAAAATATGTTATACGAATTACAATTCTGAGCTAAGAACAAATACGTGAATGTACATCCGTTTCAGGTACGTTGATATATATATATATGCTTTGTACAAGCATGGAAGGTAAGTATGTATGTGCATTAATGCAAATGAACATTTTAGATATATGTATGTTTGAGATATAAGCAAATGAGATATTTGAGATGTGTGGATTGGTAAGAAATGGAAAACCAAGTGAGGAAAACCAAGTGAGCCAAGAGTTCCTTTATGTGCTTGAATTGAGGATATGTTAATGAATTCAAATTGCCATACCTATAAATGAATTATGTTAAGTTTATTTGTATATGACTTACTAAGCTTATGGAAAGCTTACTTTGTGTATGTTTTCTCTGTTTTATAGGTCGTCAAAGCTACTGAAGGCTCGGGACCATCAAGGATCGTCATCACACTACTAAAATCATTTTGGTACACTTTTGAAATGTATAAAGCTAGATATGGCATGTATAGGCTAGTATTTTGGTATAAGTTGTTATATGAACTTAGCCATGAGATTTGGCTAGAGATGAGTTGAGATTATGCATTATGATCATGATATGTGAAGCATGATTTGGCATGGTTAGTTGATTCATGAAATAGTCAAGGTTTTGAGTTAAGCAAATGAAATGTAATATGTTTTGTTATATGTTTTGATCTTGGTAGTTGGCATAGTTGAAATGAATATTGAATGTATTGTTTATGTGTTTACTTTAGTTGTCAAATATGCATGATTTGAATGGCAATTTGGTATGTTTTTAGTGGTTAAATGTGCATGAAATGGGATGGTAATGTGGCTTGTAGGTATGACACAAATGGATGGCATTTTGGCCTTGAAAATGGCATATAATGTCACACGGTCGCGGCAGACGGGCGTGCCTAGTGACTGTGGGAACCAAGTCAGGATAGTACATGGCCTTGGCACACGGACGTGCCTACTACCTAGTAACCGTGTGAATTTTGGCGGATTCGACCACGGTCTGAGCACACGGGCGTGCTTAGTGGCCATGGAAAATAAGTCAATTTTGACCACGGGGGTGTCTACCAGCCGTGGAGGGCACATGGTTTCCTCCCACAGGCGTGTATCCCCTGTATTTTAGAAAAGTTTTTAAATTTTTGAGAAATTCTATATGTGTTTTGTTTTAGTCCCGACCCGGGTTATAAGCATGTTTAAGGTCTCGATGACCTATTTAAGGGACATTGTGTGTATGATTGATGAATGAAATGTATAAAATGTTATGAAAGTTTTCGATCTGTCCGGTAACGCCTTTAACCCTAGTCCGGTGATGGATACGGGTTAAGGGTGTTGCATGTCGCATTGCCTCTTCCGATTCCCACGTGGCTTCCTCTGAACCGTGATTACGCCATAACACTTTAACCAATGGAACTGATCTCCTCCTCAACACTTTAACCTCCCGATCCAAAATCTGCACTGGTTCTTCTTCAAAGGACAGATCAGGTCTACCCTCAATTTCTTCCACCAGCACTACGTGAGATGGATCTGAACAGTAGTGCCTCAACATCAAAACATGGAATACATCATGTATCCAATTCAACTCGGGGGGCAACTCAAGCTGATACGCGACTGGTCCCACACGTTTCAACACACGATAGGGCTCGATGAATCTGGGGCTCAACTTGCCCTTCCGTCCAAATCTTAAAACCTTCTTCTAAGGTGAGACTTTCAAGAAGACATGATCCCCCACTAAAAATTCTATCTCCCTCCGCTTAAGATCGACATACGATTTCTGTCTATTAGAAGCCTCTTTTAACCGGTCTCGAATCAACTTAACTTTTTCCTTCATTTCTTAGATCAATTTTGGACCCAACAACTGTCGCTTACCTAACTCTGTCCAACAGGTAGGGGTACGACACCTATGACCATACAACGCCTCGTAGGGTGCCATCTGAATGCTGGACTGATAGCTATTATTGTATGCGAATTCAGCCAATGGCAGGTAATCTTCCCAACTACCCCTGAAGTCAATCACATAGCCCCTTAACATGTCTTCTAGAATCTGAATTACCCTTTCCGACTGACCATCAGTCTGTGGGTAGGACGCTGTGCTGAAATCTAGCTTTGTACCCAAAGCTTCATGTAATGCCTTCGAGAACCGTGATGTAAATCTAAGGTCCCTGTCTGATATGAGACACTGGTACCCTATGCAGCCCCGCATACAGCTTGGCTAACTTCTGTAACGAATAGTCGGTACGAACTGGTATGAAGTGTGCGGACTTAGTCAACTGGTCAACAATTAACCACACTGAATCTTTCTTAGTAGGCATTAGGGGTAGCCCACTAACAAAATCCATCGCTATCCTCTCCCACTTCCAAAGTGGAATCTTCACTGGTTGCAGCAGCCCCAAAGGCAACTGATGTTCTGCCTTCACTTGCTGGCATGTCAAACACTTACTCACAAAGTCGGTAACTTCCCGTTTCAGACCAGGCCACCAATACAGTTTACGTAGGTCCCAATACATCTTGCTTCCACCGGGATGCATAGCATATGGGCTACTATGAGCTTCCCGCAAAATCACCTGCCTCAACTCAGAGTCCTTTGGCATACAAATTCTTCCACGGAAACATAATACCCCTTCACTGTTCAGCTCAAAATCCACAATTTCTCCCCTTACCACCTGCTGAAGCCGAGAACCCAATGATTCATCCAACAATTTCTTTTCTTTAATTTGACTTACCCATGTCGGTTTCACCTGAAGTTCCACTAACAAGCTTCCGTCTTCGTAAAGGCTGAGATGAGCATTGCTCTCAACTGGAATATCACCTTACGACTTAATGCATCTGCCAGCATATTGGCTTTACCCGGGTGATACTCGATCGAGCAGTCATAGTCTTTCAGCAACTCTATCCATCTCTGTTGTCGTAAGTTCAGCTCCTTCTAGGTAAGGAGATATTTCAGACTCTTATGGTCTGTATAGATAACTGACTTTTCTCCGTACAGCTAGTGTCTCCATATCTTTAAGGCAAACACCACTACAGCTAATTCCAAATCATGAGTGGGATAGTTCATCTCATGCGGCCTTAGTTGACGAAATGCATACACTACCACTTTCCCTTCTTGCATTAACACACAACCCAAAACTGTGTGCGATGCATAACAGTAGACGACAAATTCCTTCCTAGCCTCAGGCTGAATCAATACCGGTGCCTCAGTCAGAATCATCTTTAACTTCTCAAAACTTTCCTGTTGTTTATCGGCCCAAACAAACGGTACTCCTTTTCGCAATAACTTGGTTAAAGGTACAGCAATCAACGAAAACCCCTCAATGAACCTTCTGTAGTACCCAACCAAACCCAGAAAACTTTGAAATTTTGACACTGACTTTGGTGGTTTCCAATCCATACAGCTTTGACCTTTTGGGGATCAACCCTAATCCCCTCGGCAGAAACAACATGCCTCAAAATGTCGTCTCTTAATATTTGGCATACAGTTGCTTTTCTCTTAATATTTGCAGCACCACACAAAGATGAGAATCATGCTCCTCCTCTATTCTTGAATACACCAAAATGTCGTCTATGAACACCACCACAAACCGGTGTAGATAGGGTTGGAAGACCCGGCTCATCATGTCCATAAAAGCGGCTCGCACATTAGTCAATCCGAACTACATCATTAGAAACTCGTAATGCCCATAACGAGTTCAAAAAGCAGTCTTGTGAATATCCGCCTCTTTGACCCTTAACTGATGGTACCCCAATCTCAAATCTATCTTTGAGAAAATCGAAGCTCCTCGCAGCTGATCGAACAAATCGTCAATCCTTGGTAGCGGGTATTTGTTATTAATAGTCAACTTGTTCAACTGGTGATAGTCAATGCACATACGCATCGACCCATCCTTTTTCTTCACGAACAAAACCGGCGCTCTCCATGGAAATACACTTGGTCAGATAAATCCCCAGTCCAACAACTCTTGAATCTGAGCTTTTAGTTCCACCAGCTCCTTCGGTGCCATCCTATAAGGGGCGATAGAAACTAGAGCCGATCCTAGAAGTAGCTCAATGCCAAATTCCACCTCGCGATCCGGAGGCAACTCCGGAAACTCTTCAGGAAAGAAATCTGAGAACTCCTTCATAGTTCTGACATCCTCTACAGACAATTCCTTGGCATCCGATGTATTGATGAAAGCTAGGAATGCCTCGCACCCTTTTCGCACCACCATTTCGGCCTTTAGTGCCGAAATCACATGGGACAGATAATCTCTCCTTTCTCCTATCACAATTACTTCCTCATCCTCTGGAGTTCTTAAAACCATACGCTTAGCAGCGCAATCCAAGTTTGCACGATGCTTAACTAGCCAGTCCAGGCCTGAGATCAGATCAAACTAGCCGAACGGCAGTTCCATCAAGTTTGCCGGGAAAACGATCCCTTGCACCTCTAATGGTACATTTCTAAACAACTTGTTCACTATCACAAATTGTCCTAAAGGGCTAACCATAGGCATCTCCCTAGCAGCAATCTCAGATTTAATGCTCAAAGTCCCAGATATAGTACAGGCAACATATGAATCAGTTGATCCAATAGCTATCAAACCAGTAAATGACACTTCAAAAATAAGAAACGTACTGGTTATGATATTCGATGCGTCACCATCCTCTCGCCGTCGAGCTGCATAGACCAACTCGACTGTCTTGCATCTGTATTACCAACACCTCTACCCGGTGCTCCACGACCTCGACCAAATCTATTTCCTCCTCTGGCCGGACCACGACCTCTCTGTGGCTGCTGACCACCTCTTCCCGGTAGTGCAAATCCCTGACCTACCGTCCGCGCCCTAGCCAACTCCTGTGGATAGTCCTTTATCAGATGATCCTTAGATCCACATTTGAAGCATCCTTCAGTTCTTCTCCAACACTCCCCCAGATGTGTCCTCCCACACTATACACAAGGTCGCAACTGACCTACAGCAACTAGCACCCCCACTCGAGCTAGCCCATCTAACCTAGGCCTCTTTTGGAAGCCCCCAGAAGAACCTGGCGTCCCAAAACCTCTCTTACTCTTGCCGGTTCTGCCTCTAAGAACGTTTCACTTCTTCGGTGATTTTTGCTTTCTCGACCAGAATGGAAAAATCTCTTTCTCGCTGCGGAGCTATTAGTACTCACAGCTCATTCCGCAGACCATCCTCAAACCATACATAACGCTCATAATCGGTTGCAACTATACCCCGAGCGTAACGACTTAAGCGTAGGAACTCTGCCTCATATTCTACCACGGATTTATTCTTCTAGACCAAGTTCAGAAATGCTTTCCTCTGGGCATCCACATACCTCGCCCCAACATATTTTCCCTGGAACGCTGTCTTAAAGAAGTCCCAGGTGATACGGTCCGCTGGAGTACCTTCCCTCACTATGAGCCACCACTAGTATGCCTCATCTCGTAGGAGGGACACTACTCCTTTCAATTTTTCCTCTGCTGTGCAGTCTAGGTCATCCATAATTCATTCAACTACTTCCAACCAGTATTCAGCTACATTTGGGGCCACACCAGAAATGCCCCTAAAAACCTCAGACCCGTTTGCCCGGAGTCGTTCAAGAATAGATTTTCGGGCCACTAACCCAGTACTTGCTCCAGCAACTCGCTCCAAAACTCGCAGCATAGCTTGAGACAAAGCATCGTCCCTTCTAGTTCGGTCTTGAGACCTCGCTTCTGCTACTGGCGATACTGGTACTTCACCTTCCGGCGCATGCCTTGGTTCTGAGGATCTAGCCTCAGCACCTTGGCCTCTACCACGGACACGTCTACCACGTCCACGTCCTCTAGTGCTCATGTTTGCTGGATCGAATTAATGTAATTAAGGATTTTTATGAATCAGTATATAATTCCACTGTTTACTAACAAATATTTTATGAGCAGCAGGTATAAATGTTGTTCTCGCAGATCGAATTTCTTAATGTCTCAATCTCTATAATCTAAACTACTAAAGCTAGAAGTTTTTGTGTTCTACTGCTAACTCTAATAGTTTTCTTACTACAGTCATAACATTATCTTGACAAACATAAAATAAGAGAACTTACAGATTCGGTGCCGGAGACCCGTGATGCCATATTTTCAAAAGACATATATATATTTTTTCCCATTTCTCAAGCAAGTTTTGAAAACATTTTTGAACCCATTCCACAGTCGAGTTTTGCAACTTGGCTCTGATACCACAAAATGTAACCTCCAAACCCGGCCTAGACATCATGTCCGGATCTGGCATGTCACATAGAAGGGTTACTAAAGAAAGTTGCATGTTTGTTAAAATGTCTTATTCTTTTTAAAATTTTGAGTTTAGGTGTTTGTTTATAAAAACCCGTTTAACTCAATGTCCATTTTAGAAAAGTTGTGATTAATTTGAAAACTGCTTTTATGAGGAGATTTGAGTTTGAATTGTTGGTAAAATCTTGTTTATAACAGAAATCAGCTTCAGTGAATTTCAGACATGTGATATTTTGAAAACAGTTTCGACGTTTAAGAGAAACTAGTGTTTAATCAATTATAGTTTGAAAAACAGTTCGTTAACATTTTGGAAAAACAACAAGTATTAAGGTTTTAGGAAAATTCCATATCGAACATTTAATAATAAGCAGAAACCGAGTTAAAAGTTAAAACCAAATAAAATACCAAAGGCCTTATTACAAAACATAAACCCAAAATAAAAATTTAAAGTAAAGTAAAACGGGATTTACTAAAGAAACGATGTATGGCCACCACAGTGTCTGCCTCGGCCCCAAATCCTCAAAGCTGGGGATCACCTGAAAAATATTAAGCAGAGGGGGTGAGTTACGAGAACTCAGTGTGTAATCCCCTAATCAAACATAAACTGGGCCTTAGCCCTTGCGGAAACAAAATGGGCCTTAGCGCTATCAGCATGATAATACAGACAATGCATGCAATGTAACCCAGCCCAGCCTAATATTCCATCCGCTACACACCACCCGTATCCAACTTAACACACCTGTGGGGATTTCTCCAATCAACCCTCCATCCGATACACACCTCGATGGCAGTCACGCTACTCACCGCTCAAATTGTGGAGAGCCACCAAATTATCGAAATATACGTGGCATAGCCACCGGACAAAATATGACAGAGTCACCGAAATATGGGGCAGAGCCACTGAAATACACTTCCCTGATCAACAGTATTCCAATCCCATGCAACATATCATGTCATAATAATATAGTGTATGCATGAACGTACTAGCATAGGAAATAATCAGATCACATACAATCATACTAAATCTACCCAAACGAATATAGTCGTAAATTTACTTACCTAGGTTATTCCCAGCTCACCTACTAAGGGTATCATAATAGCTTACCCATTATGGGTAATTTGGCTTTTAGCCGACATACAGAATAATACGAAACAAATGAAATAAGGTGTAAGATTGCACACCTAATATGGGATACGTAACGAAATACTTTCCAAAGCTCCTAAGAATACAATCAGTTAACAATTAGTCTCATCCCTGGTAAAGCATAACTAACTCTTATGTCCAAAATAATCACCACCTTCACTTATTTCACTTACTACAAGGAAATTCCCTTCAATATACCAAAGTAGCTCGGTTCTACCCTCTTGACTGAGTTCCTAACAAGATTGATGTACCAAAACAAACGAAGTTACCAAACAACCACATTCGGCCAATAGAGAAAAACTCATAATAAGGAATAACACTGCTTACCCTTAGTTTCGATAAGAACAGATTCTTAAACAATCGAAAGTTGAACCCTTACACCCTTCTGAGATGATAATCAACCCCACACAAGGTCGAGGTAATGAGTGTTCGGCTTCTGATCTCACTAGAGAAGGAAAACAATAAGAAAGAAAGATATCATACATTCGACCATAGGAGAAAGAAATAATATGGCAAGAAAAGAAAAGAGACACAAAACAGAATTGAAAACTCACCTATTCGGCCACTACCTAGAGGAGGGAATGATGGAGCAGGAAGTAGTCGGCCCTTGACAACCGCAAACGAAGGAGATAGAAGGTTGAAGAAGAAGAATGATGGGGATTTTGGTTATGTGAGGCAAAGAACAAATGGAATGAAAATGGAAAGGTTTGGCCAAGACTGTTAAGCAATATCAATAAAGAAAATGTTTGAGAAGAAGAAAAAGAACACAAAATGAGAAGAGTGGAAGAAGACAACTGGGGTTTCGGTATCAAAAGATTGAATCAAAAATGCTCAAAAATGAAAAGAAAGAAAACAACTCCCAAAGAATATTCGGTTTACCACTTCTACAAATGATTGAATATGCACACTCAAAAGACCCTTAGCCGAAACACTCTCCTCCCCATTTGACACTCTCCCACACACGACACAACTCCCGCACACATCCCACATTTGGCCAACCATCCCCACACTTTGAATCCTACGATTCTCTCCCCAAATCACTCCACCATTCACTCACCTCCTTCCATTCAAATGGTTTGACCACTTCAAACCTTCACCAAGCAGAATCCTATTCCAACTCCACCTATTCTTCTCCTTGGACACAAAAACAAAGCTCCTTGTTGCAGCAGATGAGATTCGAACACTCTCCCCCTTCCATGCTCCCCTGTGACGCCAACCACTAGGCCACCTTCCTACTTGTGACATCCAGATACAAATAATTGTTCTTAAGTCCTGCCTTAACTAGCTCTCCCCCCTTAAGTGCCCAAAAAGAAAAATTTTACCAAAGCTTTGGCTTGAAGCCGAGGCTCTCTAGGACCCCCAAACACACCCAAACAACAAGCTTAGCTAGCCAACATACAGAATAAAGCAAAATACCGAACCCCTAATTTAAGGATGTTACATGGGAACTATAAATTGATTCATAAAACTCTTAAACAGATTAACGTATTACATCAATATGAGTACAAGAGGTCGTGGAAGAGGTAGACGTGCTCGTGAAAGAGGCCGAGGTGTTAGGGTTGGGTCCTCAGCATCGGGACACATGCTTGAAAGGGAAGTACCTGCATCACCAGTGACCGAAACGGGGTCTTATGATCGAACTAGTAGGGATGATGCTTTATCCCAAGCAATGCTACGCGTTCTAGAATGGGTTGCAAGAGCAAGTACTGGGTCGGTCACTCGGGGATCCATTTCTGAGAGACTTTGGGCAAACAGGGCTAAAATCTTCAAGGGCATTTCTTGTGTAGCCCCGAATGTAGCCGAATACTGGTTAGAGGCAGTTGAGCAGATTATGGATGATCTGGACTGCTTAGTTGAGCAAAAGCTGAAAGGGGCAGTATCCTTACTAAGAGATGAGGCATGCCAGTGGTGGCTCACTGTGAGGGAAGGCACACAGGCAATCGATTAACTTGGGATTTCTTTAAAATGGCTTTCTAGGGAAAATATGTAGGGGCTAGTTATGTGGAAGCCCAGAGAAGGGAATTCTTGAATCTGGTTCAGGGGAATAAATCTGTGGCAGAGTATGAGGCAGAGTTCTTGCGCTTGAGCTGGTACGCACGAGGTATAGTTGCAACTGAATATGAGCACTACGTGAGATTTGAGGATGGCCTTAGGGATGAGTTGCAGGTACTGATAGCTCTACAAAGAGAAAGGGATTTCGCTGCTTTGGTGGAAAAGGCCAAAATTACTGAGGAGGTGAAACGCTCTGAGCGTCAAAATTGGGAAAAAAAAAGAGGGCAAGAATAAGATAGATTTTAGGCCTGAAAGTTCTTTAGAGGGATTTCATAAATGGCCTAGATTTGATGGGCCGGTTTGAACTGGAGTTCCGCTTGCTGCTAGCAGACCATAGCCCTACGCAGTATGTGTGTTATCTCATCAGGATGAATGTTGGAAGAGAAATAGGGTGTGTTTTAGATGTAGGTCAAGAGACCACAGAATTAGAGACTGTCCACAAAAATCGTGTCCGATGCCAACTGCGGGTCAGGGATATGTTCAGCCGGAGAGAGGTGGTCAACAGTCACCAAGAGGCCATGGTCCAGCTGGAGGGGAAATGGGTTTGGACGAGGTCGTGGAGCACCAGGCAGAGGTGCTGGTAATGCAAATACAAGATAGCCAGGGTTGGTTTATGCTGCTCAGCGTTGGGAGGATGGCGATGCACCTAATGTCATAGCTGGTACGTTCCTTATTCATGATGTATCATGTTGTGCTTTAATTGATATTGGGTCGACGCACTTGTATGTTGCTTGTAATGTGTTCGAAACTTTGGGTATACAATTTAAACTTGTGGATAAAGAAATGTCAGTGATTAGTCCTTTAGGACAGTCTGTTATAGTGAATAAGCTGTTTAGATATGTGCCTTTAGAGGTTTAAGGGGTTGTATTTCCCACGGATTTGATGGAACTGCTGTTTGGCGAGTTTGAGCTCATTCTGGGCATGCACTGGTTAGTGAAACATCGTGTGAATTTGGACTGCGCTGCTAAGCATGTGGCACTGAGGTCTTTAAAGGATAAGGAAGTGGTGATGATGGGAGCGAAGGGACTACCTAACCAATGTAATCTCAGTGTTAAGAGCCGAGAAACTGGTTCGAAAGGGGTGTGAGGCATTTCTAGCTTTTATCAGCACATTTGATGCTAAGGAATTGTCTGTTGGGGATGTCAAGACTGTAAAGGAATTTTTTGATGTATTTCCTAAAGAGCTGCCGGGGTTGCCACTAAATTGTGAGGTCGAGTTCGGTATTGAACTGATACCGAAAATGGCTCCGATGTCGATCGCCCCTTATAGGATGGCACCGAAGGAGCTGGTGGAACTAAAGGCTCAGATTCAAGAGCTTTTGGATCGAGGGTTTATCTGACCAGGTGCATCTCCAAGGGGAGCACCGATATTGTTCGTTAAGAAGAAGGATTGGTCGATGCATATTGATCGCTGAAAAATCAGATTTTTAAATATTTATAAAAGAATGATCAAACCTGGAGACTAACTCTGACAACGATATTAAGGCAAGTGTACCTATCGGACAGTAGTATAGCTTAGGCAAGACCGGATATCTAACCCAAAGGAACTACAAGTATTAATACTCACTTTCTTTTTATTATTTAACCTAACTAAGATAAAGGTTGCTTTTAAACTAAATTAACAACAACTAAACTAAGGAAACAAAGACAAAAAGATGAATTTGGGGATAACTTGAAAAAAACTCAGTTGATTTTTATGATACCTTCGGGAAGAATCCACTTAGACTTCTCTTATTATCTAACCTTAAATTATATGATTTCTTTTACTTAGCCTGATCCGTGAGACTCCCTAACCTATGTTAAACCCTCTCTCGAAGCGAATAACGTCTAATCCTAGGTTAATTAGTGGAACTCTCGTTCGCTTATAATAACCCCATAGGAAAGCAATAAATCGATCAATGGGTTCCCATATTAGGTTTTACCCTAATTCGGCAAAATCTCATAACTCTATCTCTAGGCGCCCGATCAACTCCGCTTAATTATGTTAGATCTACTCTTAGGCAGGGTCTATTCCTCCTCCACCTAAGCATATTAAATTTGGATTAAGCAACATAATTAAGAACAAACTAAGTAATTTATCATATAACTTAAAAATCAAATAATAAAATCAGTCTAGGTTTCATCCCCTTCGTATCCTGAAGGATTTAGTTCATAATGTAAAAGGAAAACATCACAAGAGAAAAGATAAAACAAAACATAAGAAAAATCCTAAAACCCCCTGAAGGAATTGAAGGAGAATTCTGGTGTCTTGAGTATAATTTCGACTTCTTGGGATGAATCAACTGGCTATCCTCGCGTTACTCCCTAACTCTGACCTTCTCGGCTTGGCTCATTGGCCTAGCTTTCGCCCCCTTAAGAGGTGGTACTTGGGGTATATTTATAGGCCCTTGGAATGCAATTCTTTCTCGTATCCTTTTTCGACTGAAATTGCTCTTTCCAGCGACAGAGGCACGGCCATAGCACACGCCCGTGTGAATCGTGGCCAGGCCGTGCTCGGACTTTTTTAATAAGGCACGGCTGTGTAAATTAGGAGAAGGCCGTGTTCTAGATGATTGGCGTGGCACAGCCGTGTGGGCTTAAGTCTAGGACGTGTCGATTTCTTCCTTGGCCCAATTTGGTTCATTTTAAACCCATTTCTCATTCTTTTCATCCTCGGGTGCTTTCCTAAGTATAAGACATGAAAAGAAAGGATTAAGAGCACCTTTTTATATAAATCGAGGGATAAATCATCCAAAAGCATACTAAATGTGGGATTAAAATATGTTACTTTTACGGTTTATCACATATGTGTATTGACTATCTTCAGTTGAATAAGCTGACAATTAAAAACAAATACCCGCTGCCAAGAATTGACGATCTGTTTGATCAGCTAGGAGGAGTTTCAGTTTTCTCTAAGATAGATTTAAGATCGGGGTATCATCAGCTAAGAGTCAAGGAGTTAGATATATACAAAACTGCTTTCCGAACTCGTTATGGGCATTACGAATTTCTGGTCATGCCGTTCAGATTAACGAATGCACCAACTGCTTTTATGGATATGATGAATCGGGTCTTCCAACCCTACTTAGACCGATTAGTAGTAGGATTTATAGACGAAATTCTGTTGTATTCAAGAACTGAGGAGGAGCATGATTCACATCTTCGGGTTGTTCTGCAGATATTGAGGGAAAAGCAACTTTATGCTAAATTCAGTAAGTGCGAGTTTTGGTTGAGGGAAGTGACATTTTTGGGGCATGTCGTATATGTCGGGGAATTAGGGTTGATCCTCGAAAAGTTGAGGCTGGTTTGGATTGGAAGCCATCGAGGTCAGTATCGGAGATTTGAAGTTTTTTAGGTCTAGCTGGGTATTATAGGCAATTCGTTAAGGGGTTTTCATTAATTGTTGCACCCCTAACTAAGTTACTGCGTAAAGAGGTACCGTTCGTTTGGACTGATAAACAGCAGGAAAGTTTTGAGAAGTTGAAGATCCTAACGGAAGCTCTGGTATTAGTGCAGCCAGAGGCTAGAAAAGAATTTATTATCTACTATGATGCGTCACACACGGGTTTGGGTTGTGTGCTGATGCAGGAAGGGAAGGTGGTGGCGTATGCATCTCGTCAACTTAGGCCGCACGAGGTGAACTACCCCATGCATGACCTGGAATTAGCCGCGGTAGTGTTTGCCTTAAAGATTTGGAGACACTACATGTATGGGGAAAAGTCAGTTATCTACACTGACCATAAGAGCCTTAAGTATCTCCTTACCCAAAAGGAGTTAAATCTCAGGCAACGGAGATGGATAGAGTTGCTGAAGGATTACGATTGCTTGATTGAGTATCATCCGGGAAAAGCCAACGTGGTAGCAGATGCACTAAGTCGTAAGGTGATCTGATTTGAGAGCAATGTTTGCCCGGCTCAGTTTATTTGAGGATGGTAGTTTGTTGGCAGAACTACAAGTAAAACCGACATGGATTAGTATTAAGGAGAAGAAGATGCTGAATGAGTCGTTGAGTCCTCGTTTTCAACAGGTAGAGAAGGGAGAGACTGTGGATTTTGAATTGAATGGTGAAGGAGTATTATGGTGAAAGAGTATTTTGAATTGAATGGTGAAGGAGTTAAGTCGGATGATTCTGCGGGAAGTGCATAGTAGTACATACGCTATGCATCCTGGTGGGGGCAAATTATATCGAGATTTGCGTGAACGATATTGGCAGCCATGACTTAAGCGTGAGGTGACTGATTTCTTAAGTAAGTGTTTGACATGCCAGAAAGTGAAGGCTGAGCATCAACTTCCTTCGAGATTACTGCAACCTGTAAAGATTTCACTTGGGAAGTGGGAGAGGATAACAATGGATTTTGTTAGTGGGCTACCTTTGACACCTCCTAAGAAAAATTTAGTGTGGGTAATTATTGATCGGCTGACTAAATCTGCTCATTTCATGCCGATTCGCACCAACTACTCGTTGCAGAAGTTGGCTAAGCTGTACGTGGCAGAAATTGTGAGACTACATGGGGTACTAGTGTCTATCATCTCAGGTAGGGACCCCAGATTCACATCTCGGTTTTGGAAAGTGTTACATGAAGCTCTGGGTACAAGGTTGGATTTCAGCACAGCGTTTTATCCGCAGACTGATGGACAGTTAGAGAGGGCAATCCAGATTTTGGAAGATATGTTAAGAAGTTTGTGTGATCTATTTCAGGGGTAGTTGGGAAGATTATTTACCTTTAGTGGAATTTGCCTACAACAACAACTACCAATCCAGCATTCAGATGGCACCATACGAGGCATTATATGGTCGTAGCTATCATACCCCTGCATGCTGGATAAAATTGGGTGAGCGATGACTGTTGGGTCCAGATCTGAAATGGAAGAAAAAGTGAAGTTGATACGGGGTCGATTAAAAGAAGCATCTGATAGGCAAAAGTCGTATCTGACTTAAAGTGTAGAGAGATAGAGCTTTCTATGGGAGATTTTGTCTTCTTGAAAGTTTCACCTTGAAAGAAGATTCTGAGATTTGGACGAAAGGGCAAATTAAGCCCCAGATTCAACGGACCTTATCGGGTATTGAAACAGGTTGGACCGGTCGCCTATCAGCTTGAACTACCCCCTGAGTTAAACCGGATACATAATGTATTCCATGTTTCTATGCTGAGGCGTTACTATTTAGACCCTTCTCATGTAGTGCCGGTGGAAGAAATTGAGATAAGACCTGATCTGTCTTTTGAAGAGGAGCCGGTGCAGATTTTGGATCGTCATGTTAAAGTATTGAGGAGAAAATCCGTTTCGTTGGTCAAAGTGTTGTGGTGTAATCACAGTTCCGAGGAAGCCATGTGGGAGCCTGAGGAGGTAATGCGACATCAATTCCCCCATCTCTTTTGATCAGGTAAAATTTCGAGGCCGAGATTTCTTTAAGGGGGTAGAATTGTAACGTCCCAAAATTAGGGGTTCGTGATTTTGTTGTATAATTGCATGTTGTATTTGTTTTACGGGTTTTTTTAAGGGGATTTAGAGGCTCTGGGGAGGCCTGGGGTCGAGGCCAAGCCCTGGAAAAATTTTGATTTTTGGGTCTTCAGTGGAGAGGGCTGTTGGAAGCAGGGTGTAAGTAGATTAATGTGTGGTTTTTAACACAAGTGAGCTAGTGTAGTGATGGCAAGTGGCGTGATGGGCATGTAAGGAGGTATGGGGTTCGAATCCCACAAGCTGCATTTGGGAGCTTTTATTTTATGTTTTGGGGTGTGGAAGAAGTGGAGTTGTCATAGAACTCTACAAGATGGATGGAGACTAGGTCAAATAACTTTGAATGGGAGGTGGAGAGTGAATTGTGGAGCAAAGAGAGGAGAGGTTCATGGGATTAGGGAGAGAAGTGGAGTTGGCCGTGAGTGGGAGTGTGTGCTAGGTGGGGATTTCGGCTAGAGGGAAGCTTTTGGGTAGCATTTCGGTCTTGGGTATGAGAGTGTCAAATTTCTCTAGGTTCTCCTTAGCATTTTCTTGCGTTTTTGTGCACTTCCCTTAAGCATTTCGGGTCAATTTTGTTCTTTGCAATTTCCTACTGGCCGAATTCTTTCTCTTCTTTTCTTCTCCAATTTAAAGTTGTTGCTAATACACTTTTCTAATAGCCGAATCTTCTCCTTCTCACCTATTCTCTCATTTTGTCCATTTCTTTCTCTCTTCTTGCCGTTTTTTTCTTCTACTTTTTCTTCTCCATAAGCCGAATCTTTCCTCTCTTCTCCAAGTTGAAACTATTTCTTCTATCCCTTGCTAACAGCTGAAACTTCTCTTACTCATCTATCCACTTGTGGCCTCGGTTTCTTCTCTGTTCGTAAAGTCGAAAAGTCACCTCTATTTCTATTTTGTTTCCCCTTAGTCGAACATCTAGTAGCAGGAAACTTGGTTCTCTTCTGTCTGCCAAATCTCCCTTTTCATTTAGTTCTTCTCTAGTTGCAAGATAATGGTTTCTTTCTTTTTATGTTCTTTTTCTCTTTTCTCTCTTAAATAATCGAAACACTCAACTTTTAACTCTTTTTGTTTAGGCCGAATCTAAATACTCCTCTCCACCTTGAGTCTTGTTTGTTCTTTTTGTGAAAGTCGAAACCCTTGTTGAGCAACTGCCAAATTTGTGGCACTTTGGTAAGTATAACTGTGGCCGAATGGAGGATGGTTGGTTGCTCTTTATTAATTTTTGAGTTCCTTGAGGCTGAAAGGCCGTTTCTGCGTGTTTTTGAAACAATATTGATAATCTGTGCTCTTCTTTAGGAACTCGTCTTCGTGATCAAGGGAAGTAAACCAAATACTCTTGCACAGCAAGGAGGGGGCGATCTCTGGTAAGTAGAAGCAATGGGTATAGTGTTTCAAGTTAAGTTTATCAAGGAGAGAAACTAACTTGATTTCTCAATTATCGTTATAGGTGTTGGAATCGGTGGTTAGCACAACTCGTAATCAGGTGTGTAATCTCACACCAATCATCAATGAAAGCATGTCTAGATCTATGTTTCGGCCAAAAGCCGAAATGCTGAAAACCGACAACTGTGACCACTCGAGCATGCGAGTGTTTGTAGTGATTAACTGAGTTACTATGAGGGCGGTAGGTCATGGAGAGTGTCACGAGCACTCTCACAAAACTGAGGTTGTAACGAGCCTGATCGAGTTGAAACGAGCTAAATGGGCGCAATGGGCTTACGGGCCCACATGGGCAACATTGATAGAAAATCACCGAATGACGGATACGACTGCGAAGTCTACAAAATTGTGGCCGAAAATGGATCTTAGGCCCAATTCCACTGTAGAGACCCTAGAAAGGATCCCGAGTTGCTCGAGGCGACAATAGATTACAGAAATACCCTTGGTGGGTAAATTACTTAAATACCCTTGGTGGGTAAATTACTGAAATACTCTTGGTGGGTAAAATTATTGTTATACCCTTAAGGGGTAGATTGTGTGTATTTTGTTAAACTGTTATGTTAGTACATTATTGCATTCATTGAACTCTTATGCCATGACATTTTGCATTGGGTTGAGATGATGAAATATATATAAATTTATATATATTGGAGGAAGTACTGTACTGGTGGCTATGCAACATTATACTGATTCAATGGCTCTACCACGATATACAGATTTAGTGGCTTAGCCACAAAACTATTACTGACAGCATTGCTGCATTATACTGGCAACTCAGCTGCATTCTTGGTGTGTAGGGCTGGGTGGGTTGACTTCGTCCCCATAAGAGTGTAGGGCTGGTACGGGTGGTGTGATGGTTGGATTGGGTTGGGCTGCATTTTCTCTGTTTGCATCATTATGACTTTAGGGCCGTAGGCCCAAACTGATACTGCATGGGCTTGGGCCCAGACTATGATTGTAACTGGGATTATACAATGAGTTCTTGTAACTTACCCTTTTACTTTAACCGTACAAGAAATCTCCAGCTGTAGAGGATTTGGAGCTGCGAGGGACTCGGAGGTGGCCACTTGTTCTGCACATTTTAAGGGTGAATTAAGTATTTTAAATTTGGATTTCTTTACTTTAATTATTGGGTTTTACATTTGTTGTAATAAGGTCATTGGAACTATTTTAACTTTTTATTTTGGATTTTCTTTAAATAATGCAAATTTAACCAACATGAAGTTTTCAAAACAATAAACAACTATTTTTCAAATAACTCGTTTTCGTAAATGATAAGATCAAATTCTTTGTAATCAACTCAGTTTTATTAAACAAGACAAAACGCGCAATTTGAAAGAATAATGAAATGAGTAAAACCCTCTGTGGGCATAAGTGAGGAGAAATGCAATTTCGAACTTATAAACGTGATTTTTAAACAATATATTTTCCAAACAACCATATGGTTTCAAACATCACCTGATGTAGCACACTAGATCCGGTCGTAACGTTTAGGCTAGGTTTGGGGTGTTACACGGGGGATTAAAATGTGTTACTTTTATGATTTATCAATATCCCCACACTTAAGCGTTTGCTTGTCCTCAAGAAAAATCCTCAACTCACAATTAAAACTAAACTTCCTTAATTCACAATTCTGATCAATAATGTATTATCATTGCCGAAACCATTTTTTTATAAAAGGGAGTCGACTTTAAAAAATGAAAATAGAGTCACCACCAATCTTTTTTCGAGGTGTGATCAGATCACCTTGAGATTAATCATTAAAACATTTTGATTTAATAAAACAATGATTTTGGCCTACGAAATTTGAGAAAACAGGTTCGGGAGTCGGCTACGCACGAGGAAGGGTTAGCACCCTCGTAACGCCCAAAATTGGTACCTAATTGATTAGTTAACGTCTCAATGTCGAAAAACTGAAAAGATTTTAAAATACAACCCCTTTTTTAAAAAAGAACTGGAATAAATTAAATCGGATGCTGAGACCCGCTTATTTCGAAGAAGTAAAATATCATACCTAGTGAGTTAGGATACGACATTTTGAATCCTCGACACTAAGCTTGCCTCTTGACTTTTAAAACTTGTGTTTAAATTTAAGAAGGATATTCGATTATTTGAGGTCAAATGAAAAATCAGAACCTAGTAAATTAGGGCTCAATTTCTCAAAATTCCAACTACAGAATATTGCTTTTATTTTTAGAAATCCTTACCTCGGGATAACAAAATGTCACATCTAGTGAGTTAGGACAGGACATTTTTGACTTTCTGTGAATAAGTTTTTATTTAACTTTTATGCTTCGATAAAAAAATAATTAGTTCTTTAGGCTCGACGAGAAAAAATTGAAACCCAGTAAGTTAGGGTATGATTTCTCGAAGTTTCCAAATCCCGAGCATTGCCTTATTAAAAAAAAACTTTTGAATAAAATGTAATGCAGTCATAGTAAAATAGAAAATGAATTATAGCGATATGCGTAATAGAATAAAAACGATGACAATAATATAAATAATAATAATGAAGACAAGAATAAAATGCAATAAAATAAAGGCCAAAATAGACAATCCACATGAAATAATAAGTAACAAAAGCAAATAGATAAACAAGCGAATGAAATAAAATAAAATAATAACAAAAAAATAAAAGCTAATAACAAATCAATAAATAGATAAATACTAGGTACAATAGTTAAAGATGATAAAATAATAGTAATAATAACAATAATATGATAATAATAAGGAAAGTAATAGGAATAATATATAATAATAGTAAAAGTAAAAGTAGTAATAATAATAATAATAATAATAATAAACATAATAGTAGTAATTCTAAAATTAATAATAATAGTAAAATGATAGTAGTAATATCAAAATAATAATTATAATAGTAAAAATAATAGTAGTAACATTAAAAATAATAATAATAATAGCAAAGTGATAGTAGTAATACTAAAATTAATTAATAGTAATATTAATAATACTAATAATAATAACATTAAAAATAATTAATTTAATAGCAAAAGGAACAAAAGGGACTAAATTGAACTTAAAACAGGAATTTGAGGGTAAATCTGCAAATAAATAAAAGAAAAGGGGGCCCATTTGAATGCTCGAATAACATGGTAGGACCCGTCCTCCAAAACAGCGCCGTTTACTGTAGGGATAAAATGAAAAATGCATAAAGTTACGAGGCCAAATTAAAAGTAAAAAGGATTTAATTGAAACACGCCTCAAAAACAGAAGGACTGAGGGCGCAAATTGACCCTCAGTCCAAAACACGCGGATCCTTGGCGGTATGGGTCGGGTCGCGGATCGGAGGCCTTTAAACGGTGCCGTTTTGCGTCTGGTCAAAACGAATCAAAATGACACCGTTTTGATTTACTATATAAACCAAAAAAATCTATATCAAAAAAACATTTAGCCTTTAATCTTAAAAAAAATGGAAACCCTTTAGAAAAGCTCTTTCCCCTACAATTTCTGGTCACGATACCGGCGCCAGACCCCTACCGGTCCATTGCCGTGCGCGGTGGCTAGAAAGGGGAAAAGACTCCCTCTGAACCCATTTTAAAACGCCTCTGAAGGCCAAACCTTCCTAGCCCAGAAAATCGAAAGAAGAGGACCTTCGACCCCTTTTTTTGTCTAATTTCACGACGGAGAGAAGCCCTCCGACGACGCAACCACGGGGTAACTTTCGGTAAACTCCTATTTTTTTCTTTTTCGTGTTTACTTTAATTCAAAAAAAAAGAAAATAGGAAATAAAAAAAATAAAAGAAACAAGAACACCGACGAATAAAATAAGGTAAATCACCTTTGATCTTTTTTTCTGTATATTTCTCTGTATATGCGTAAAAACAGTAGTTCGTAAAGAAAAAAAAAAGGAGCCCCTTTACAATGGCTTTTTTAATCTTTATAGCCGAATCGAAAAAAGAAAAATCCAAAATAAAAAATCAAAATACAACGCTTTTTATTTATTTTCGTTGTTCTCTGTTTGTTGTCCTTCTCTTGTCTTTTCTTGCAGGTACAAAGGAGTGGCGTGTCGCGCGGTGGTGCGTAGGGGTACGGAGGCTCGGAGTTGCCGTGGAGGCTTGGGCGCCAAGGGTTTCTTCTTGTTCTTTGTTATAGGCTAGGGTTTGGGGGCTAATTCGGGTTTGGTTTGGGCTTTAAATTTAATTTGGGCCCGTATTTTGTAATGGATTTTAAAAAATAGACTTTTATATTATTATTTTTTGGTTTTTCAATTTGGTTTAATGAACACTAGGCTGGGGCAAATTTGGGCCCGTACAGCTGCATCTTTTTGCTCGTTGTCGTGTAATGAAAATGGAGCGAAGACTTAAAAGGACCAATTTTGCCCGGTCTCACTAAATCCTGGCTTCTTTCAGTGCTTTTCTTCTTCGAGTAGCTTCATTCCATCCCATTGCATCTTCAAGGGCATAGGAACTAGCGCTTCGATTCAATTCAAGGAGATTGGACTTGTAGCTTCAATCTGGTCCGCCGCAACTTCAGGGAGATAAAATTTCTATCTTCAGTCTGCTCCACTGCAATGCTAGGCAAATGAGATTTGCTATCTTCAGTCTACTCCGCTGCAACTTCAGGGAAACGAGGCTATGGCTTCAATCTGCTCCACTGCAACTTTAGGAAGATAAGATCTACCATAGCTTTAATCTATTCCACTGCGTCTTTAGGGAAATAAGATTTATTGTCTTCAGTCTTCTCCGCTGCAACTTCAGGGAAATAAGGCTGGTGGCTTCAATCTGCTCCACTGCAACTTTAGGAACATAAGATCCGCCTTAATATGTAACTTTAATCTGTTTCACTGTAACGCCAGGGAAATGAGATTTGCTATCTTCAGTCTGCTCCACTGCAACTTCAGTAAGATAAGATCTACTGTAGCTTTAATTTGCTCCATTACATCTTTAGGGAAATAAGATTTATTGTCTTTAGTCTTCTCCGCTGCAACTTTAGGGAAATGAGGCTGTGGCTTCAATCTACACCACTGCAACTTCAGGAAGATAAGATTTACTGTAGCTTTAATCTGCTCCACTGTCTTCAGTCTTCTCCGCTGCAACTTCAAGGAAATAAGGCTGGTGGCTTCAATTTGCCCCACTGCAACTTCAGGAAGATAAAATCCACCATAATCTGTGGCTTTTTAATCTGTTTCACTGCAACACCAGGGAAATGAGATTTGCTATCTTTAGTCTGCTCCGCTGCAACTTCAGGGAAACGAGGTTGTGGCTTCAATCTGCTCTACTGCAACTTTAGGAAGATAAGATCTACCGTAGCCTTAATCTGCTCCACTGTGTCTTTAGGGAAATAAGATTTATTGTCTTGACTTCAATCCATCCCATTTCAACTTCAGCAATATGGGATTTGTGGATTCACTAATCTTGCTACACCGTCCTCTGAGGAACATGACGTGTAGAATCGATTTGATGGGCTTATGCTGATGCCAAATGATTTGGATGTCATGATCAGGATGAATCAAATGCTTCTTATAATATTTGCATGAATGTAGAATATCATTTTGCGAGAAAGGTCCTTGTCATTGCTCTCTGTTCATTAAGGTTACATCACTAACACAATATCCTGTCTTCTTGTTCAGCTGATATCCTTGACAAAAAATCGGAAGGGATAGTCACAATATAGACTCTTCTTTCTCAGATATTTCCAACCCTTAGGCTTGGTGAGTTCTAAATAATAGTCCTATTTCAGGTTCTTGTACTATTTAAAAATTTCCAGAGTAATATGCAAAACTCTTTTTGTGAATGTATTATTAGTCCATTAATCACTGCTTCAATACAAAATGCTTGAAAATGATCATAATAATAGACAAAAATGGAATTTATTAGGAACAAAATCCGAAAAGAATAGGTTAATTAAAAGAAGCAAGCATTGCTAGAATATAAAATAGTGAGAGGAAAAGATAGGTGCCCCAGATATCGCAGCCTGGGCTTCTCTGTACGGACTTTCTAAAGACCATTTTAAGCTCAATATATGTTTTAGGAGATCAAGAGTGCTCGATTGATGCCCCAAAACGTAACATCTCTCCTTCTTCTTAATTAAGGTGTAGCAAGACCACCGCATGCCCCATCACAATTTGAGCCGCCCTTTTCGGGTTTTCGACTCAAGGCCCCTTTGGTCTCAAGATGCCCTTTGCGGGTTTTCACCTTAACCTCTCCGTTTTTTTAGAGAAGTTCTCAAAGCACCCTTTGCGGGCTTTCACTTTGGCCTCTTTTCCTCTTCAAGTATGTTACTACTTGACTAAATCTAAATTTACAAGATTGGGTAAGTTTTTCCCATCCACCTCGGCCAAGATCAGTACTCCTCTAGTGAAAGCTTTTTTCACTACATAAGGTCCTTTCAATTTGGCATCCATTTCCCTCTGAAATCCTTTTGCATGGGAAGGATCTTTTTCGATACCAGGTCCCCCTTGTAAAATTCTCTTGGATAAACCTGTAACACCCCTTACCCGAGACCGTTGACGGAGTCGAGCACAAGGCATTACTAGACTTAACTTACTAAATCAGGGCATAAAAATTGAAACTGTCCATCTGCACCATGTTCACTAAATTGACTATAACTCGAGTTACGAAACTCAAAATTTAGATCCGTAAATTTTCCCTGAAAGTAGACTCATATATCTTATTACTTTTATTTTTCTAGAATTTTTGGTATGGCCAATTAGTACAGTTTATTAGTTAACGTCTCCCTTGTTACACAGTTCAACAGTTCTGACCCCTCTGCACAAAAGATCAATTATCTCATAATATGCAACTCTTTTGCCTACAATGTTTCTTTCATATAAAAATAGACTCAGTAAGCTTTAATTTTATATCCTATTCACACCATAATTCCATTTATACTATTTTTAGTGAGTTTTCGAAATCACGTCACAGTTGCTGTCCAAACTATTCCCTTGCATATAATTACATGATTTCTCTATAATAACTATCAACTAGGCATTACAAAACATCCAAAACATGCTCTTAATTAGCCATTTTGATAGCTAATTATTACCAAGCATTTACAAGCCAATCTTAAGCCATATCATAAGGTCATACACACAAAATGGCTAAGTCCCTATACATGCCATAATTTAAAACATTCGAGTCACAAAATACCAATATAATCCTTTGATAGTGTGTAACGATCACCGACGTCCTTTTGATC
Organism: Gossypium bickii; assembly: GCA_025503065.1. Lineage (NCBI taxonomy): Eukaryota > Viridiplantae > Streptophyta > Magnoliopsida > Malvales > Malvaceae > Gossypium > Gossypium bickii. Next base: position 55,819,053 of record CP106714.1, on the reverse strand, counting down.
CCCGAGTTGGCTTGTAATACTATAAAAAGATAGAAAAGAATGGGAGTAAGCATTAAGCTTAGTAAGTTTGCATGTAAATAAATAACAACATTCATAATAAATTATTTTATTCTTTTCTTATCAAGATCACTTAAGGTTTTAACTCAATGTACTTAAAATTTCATTCTTACCTGTACCTTTTAACATGAACTTGTCTTACCTTTCCTTTGGTATACTCTTTGAATTTTCCCGTTGAACCACTGGAATACTAAGGATACGCGGGTACCTTTCCTTATGAAACTTAACTATTGCCATGCCTTGACATAGTCTTACGTGGTATCCTTGCCTTATGAACTCACCAATGCCATGCCTTGGCATGGTCTTACATGGGACCTTTGCCTTATAGAAACTTATCAATGCCATGTCTTGACATGGTCTTACATGATTTCCTTACACCCTAATGTCATGACATTTGTATCCTACACATTCCTAAGGTTCAACCTAACTTTCTCGAGATAGCTTTTCCACAATTCATACTTGAGTCTTTGAATGATAAATTTATAAAACAAATATGTAAATGCTGGAATTTAATAGTATTAAATGTAAAATAATAGAATATTGCATTTATTTACCGCAAACTTACCTCGAAACAAAATACAATAAACTATATCGATTTAGTCCACTATCTTTTTCTTTCCTCGATCTAACTCCAGATTTTGTTCTTCTTGATCTATAATAGAAAATTTAGCTTATTTAATACTCATATTTACCAAAACAGTCCTTAACTCTAACTTTGGCAAAATTATGATTTTGCCCCTAAACTTTTACATATTTACACATTTGCCCCAAAGCTCGGAAATTAAACTTTATCTCTTATTCTTATGTTTTATGACATGCTGATCATTTTTCCCTTCTATGACAACATCAAATTCTCACTCTAACATGTACTTACGAACATTAGGTATTTTTACCGATTAAGCTGTTTTACTCGTTTTAACTTAAAATCACTTAGAAAAAGTTGTTTAACATAATTTTAGACTTCATATTCTATCATAAAACATCAAAATAAACACATTTCACCTATGGGTATTTTTCCAAATATGAACCTTAGCATGAATTATTGATAGAATAAGCTAAACCAAGCTACCGGGGCTTCATAAATGTAAAGAACATTAAACGGGGCTTGGAATCACTTACTATGGAGCTTGAAAGCTTGAAACAAACCCTAGCTATGGTGAACCCTTGAAAATTTGGCCTAATGAAGAAGATGAGCATATTTTTCCATCTTTTTCCCTTTTAATATCTTTTTATTACCAAATGACTAAATTACCCTTCATTAAAAACTTTGGTTCTTTCTACCTATATATGTCCATTTTTGTCCATGAAAGCCTAATGGTATAATTACCATTTAAGGGCCTCTACTTCAATTATGCTCTTCAATTAAATCCTTTAACATCTAAAACTCATATTTATCAACTTTTGCAATTAAGTCCTAATAGGCAAATTAGACATGCAATTCATGAAATTTTCTACCGATATTCTAACACATGCATTTAATCACTCGATAAATCATAATAATTAATCGTAATAAACTTTTCTATCTCAAATTCATGGTTTTGCAACCACTGTTCCATATAGGCCCTATTTCGGGATGTTACATTTCTCCCCCCTTTGGGGATTTTCGTCCCTGAAAATCTTACCTGTAAAGAGATTTGGGTCTCAAGCTTTTTGCATAGTCTCTTCGGGCTCCCATGTAGCCTCTTCTATCCCATGCCTATTCCTTAATACTTTCACAAGTGCAGTACTTTTGTTCCTTAATTGTTTAACCTCACGAGCTAGAATTTTTACCGGTTCCTCATCGTAAGTCATATCTGGCTGAATCTCAACCTCTGTTTGCGAAATCACATGCAATGGATCTGAACAATACAATGTAACATAAACACATGAAACACATTAGGAATCTTCTCTAACTCAGTCGACAAAGCTAACCGATATGCCAATGGCCCAACTCTCTCGATCACCTCAAATGGTCCAATAAAATGGGGATTTAATTTGCCTTTCTTGCCAAATCTGAGAACTTTCTTCCACGGGGATACTTTCAAGAATACCCTATCACCAACTTGAAATTCAATTTCTTTTCTTTTCAAACCTGCATAGGATTTCTGCCTATCTGAAGCTGCTTTCAAGCAATCTCTAATGACTTTTACTTTCTCTTCTGTTTCTTTGACTAAATCAACCCCATAAATTTGATTTTCCTTAAGCTCTGTCCAATACAAAGGTGTGCGACATTTACGTCCATACAAAGCTTCATAAGGTGCCATATTTAGACTCGATTGATAACTATTATTGTAGGCAAACTCTATTAACGGCAAGTATTTTTCCCAACTACCTTGAAATTCCAATACACAACATCTAAGCATATCTTCAAGTACCTGAATAACTCTTTCTGACTGACCATCAGTCTGAGGATGGAAAGCTGTACTAAAACTCAACTTTGTACCTAAGGCTTCCTGCAATCTCTTTCAAAACTGTGAAGTAAATCTCGAATCTCTATCTGAGATAATCGATATGTAGTCTAACTATCTCTGAAATATACAACTCAGCCAACTTGTCAAGTGAATAATCCATACGAACTGGAATAAAATGAGCGGACTTTGTTAGCTTATCAATCACAACCCATACTGCATCTTTCTTTCTTGGTGTCAAAGGCAATCCTGTCACAAAATCTATAGTAACTCGATCCCATTTCCACTCGGGAACTAATACAGGCTGCAATAAACCTGAAGGTACCTAATGTTCGGCTTTTACCTGTTGACAAATCAAGCATCTAGAAACAAACTCTGATATATCTCTTTTCATTCCTGTCCACCAATACATTTTCTTCAAATCATTATACATTTTTGTACTACCTGGGTGAATAGACAAATAACTGCTATGTGCTTCCTGTAAGATTTTTCGAATAAGTTCATCATTCTTGGGTACATATACTCTATCTCTGAACATCAAACAACCGTCAGAACCAATTTGAAAATCAGACTCTAAACTTGACTCACACTGAACTCTTTTGGCTTGCAACTCACTGTCATTCTTCTAAGCTTCACAAATTTCTTTAAGAAACGTCGGTTTAGCTCTCAACTCTGCTAAAATAGAACCATCATCTGATAAGGCCAAACTAGTGTGTAAAGCTCTCAAGGTAAATAACGATCTTACACTCGGTATTACTTCTCTTTTAACCATTTCGGGACACTCCTAAAGGAAATGATCTGGTGCACCACATCGAAAACAACCAGTGCCAGTTGCTCGACATTGACCTGGATGACGTCGACCGCATTGAGGACACTCGAGTCTATCAGGTTGAATACTGCCAGCACTCGCAATCGAAGTGGTTTGAGCTTTTGGATCCATAAATCTTCTACCCCTGTTTCAGCTAGAATACCCGACTGAAAAATTAGATCTCGTAGAAAACTCTCTAGGTCTCTTAGATGTAGACTGAAACGACTTGCTCATCTATCTTTTCTTCGTATCTTGCATCTCAATTTCAGCTTTACCCTTTCTTTTTAACAACTCCTCTGCTTTACAGGCTCGGTCAATTAAAACAACAAACTCCTTTATCTCTAGAAGACCAACTGACAGTCGGATATCATCATTGAGCCCATCCTCAAATCTTTTGCACATGATAGCCTCTGTAGACGCACACTCTCGAGCATAATTGCTGAGTCTGACAAATTCACGTTCATACTCAGTCACAGTCATCTTACCCTATTTTAATTCAAGGAACTCTTTTCTTTTCTGGTCAATAAACCTCTGACTGATGTACTTCTTACGGAACTCCTCCTGAAAGAAATCCCAAGTAACTCTTTCTTTTGGTACTACTGACACAAGTGTCTTCCACCACTGGTAGGCTGAATCTCTAAGAAGTGACATTACACATTTAATACACTCTTCCGGTGTGTAGGATAACTCATCAAAAACTCTGATAGTGTTCTCGAGCCAAAATTTAGCTTTCTCTGCATCATCATTTTTGGTAGCCCGAAACTCTTCGGCCCTTTATTTTTTGATCTTGTCAATGGGGGTTTCTCTCTTCTAACTGTATCTGTAACTGGGGAAGCTACATGAGTGGTCTGAGGATCATGATGGGGTGGAGGTCTAACGGCTGGGTTCGTACGAACGAACTCAGCAAACCATTCATTCATAGCTTGGAAGAAGGCTTCTCGAGCCCCTCCTCCCTGACTAACTGTAACGGGCCTTTCACTACTATCTGGTGGCACCATCCCTTTTGCGGGAGCAGGTGCATTACTCTCTACATCATCTGCACCAGCTCGTTCGGGATCCATAACTAGAAAAGAAAAACATTTTAAAATCGTCAGGAGTCGTCACATTATCAAAATATAAGTATGGCATTTATAGTTAGACTCTTACTCATACTGAATATTCTAAGAACCAACTAAAATCTGGCTCTGATACCAATAAATTTAACACCCCTTACCCGATACCGTTGACGGAGTCGAGTACGAGGCATTACTAGACTTAACTTACTAAATCAGGGCATAAAAATTAAAACTGTCCATCTGCGTCATGTTCACTAAATTGACTATAACTCGAAATTTAGATCCGTAAATTTTCCTTGAAACTAGACTCATATATCTTCTTACTATAATTTTTCCAGAATTTTTGGTATGGCCAATTAGTACAGTTTATTAGTTAACGTCTCCCCTGTTACACAGTTCGATAGTTCTGACCCCTCTGCACAAAAGATCAATTATCTCATAATATAAAACTCTTTTGCCTACAACGTTTCTTTCATATAAAAATAGACTCAATAAGATTTAATTATATATCTCATTCACACCATAATTCCATTTATACTATGTTTAGTGAGTTTTCACAATCACTTCACAGTTGCTGTCCAAACTGTTCCCCTGCATATAATTACATGATTTCTCTATAATAACTATCAACTAGGCATTACAAAACATCCAAAACATGCTCTTAATTAGCCATTTTAATAGCTAATTATTACCAAGCATTTACAAGCCAATCTTAAGCCATATCATAAGGTCATACACACAAAATGGTTAAGTCCCTATACATGCCATAACTTAAAACATTCGAGTCACAAATACCAATATAATCTTTGATAGTGTGTAACAATCTCCGACGTCCTTTCAATCCCCGAGTTGGCTTGTAATACTATAAAAAGAAAGAAAAGAATGGGAGTAAGCATTAAGCTTAGTAAGTTTGCATGTAAATAAATAACAACATTCATAATAAATTATTTTATTCTTTTCTTATCAAGATCACTTAAGCTTTTAACTCAATGTACTTAAAATTTCATTCTTACCTGTACTTTTTAACATGAACTTGTCTTACCTTTCCTTTGGTATACTCTTTGAATTTTCCCGTTGAACCACTTGGAATACTAAGGATACACGGGTACCTTTCCTTATGAAACTTAACCATTGCCATGTCTTGACATGGTCTTACGTGGTATCCTTGCCTTATGAACTCACCAATGCTATGCCTTGGCATGGTCTTACATGGGACCTTTGCCTTATAGAAACTTATCAATGCCATGTCTTGGCATGGTCCTACATGATTTCCTTAAATCCTAATGTCATGACATTTGTATCCTACACATTCCTAAGGTTCAACCGGAACTTTTTGAGATAGCTTTTCCGTCAATTCATACTTGAGTCTTTGAATGATAAATTTATAAAATAAATATGTAATTGCTGGAATTTAATAGTATTAAATGTAAAATAATAGAATATTGCATTTATTTACCGCAAACTTACCTTGAAACAAAATAAAATAAACTATATCGATTTAGTCCACTATCTTTTTCTTGCCCCGATCTAACTCCGGATTTTATTCTTCTTGATCTATAATAGAAAATTTAGCTTATTTAATACTCATATTTACCAAAACAGTCCTTAACTCTAACTTTGGCAAAATTATGATTTTGCCCCTAAACTTTTACATATTTACATATTTGCCTCAAAGCTCGGAAATTAAACTTTATCCCTTATTCTTATGTTTTATGACATGCTGGTCTTTTTTCCCTTCTATGACAACATCGAATTCTCACTCTAACATGTATTTATGAAAATTAGGTATTTTTACCGATTAAGCGGTTTTACTCGTTTTTACTTAAAATCATTTAGTAAAAGTTGTTTAACATAATTTTAGACTTCATATTCTATCATAAAACTCAAAATAAATACATTTCACCTATGGGTAGTTTTCCAAATATGAACCCTAGCATGAATTATTGATAGAATAAGCTAAACCAAGCTACCAGGGCTTCAAAAATGTAAAGAACATTAAAAACGCGGCTTGGAATCAGTTACTATGGAGCTTGGAAGCTTGAAACAAACCCTAGCTATGGTGAACCCTTGAAAATTCAGCCTAATGAAGAAGATGAGCATATTTTGCCATCTTTTTCCCTTTTAATATCTTTTTATTACCAAATGACTAAATTATCCTTCATTAAAAACTTTGGTTCTTTCTACCTATATATGTCCATTTTTGTCCATGAAAGCCTAATGGTATAGTTACCATTTAAGGGCCTCTACTTCAATTATGCTCTTCAATTAAATCCTTTAACATCTAAAACTCATATTTATCAACTTTTGCAATTAAGTCCTAATAGGCAAATTAGACATGCAATTCATGAAATTTTCTATTGATATTCTAACACATGCATCTAATCACTCGATAAATCATAATAATTAATCGCAATAAACTTTTCTATCTCAAATTCGTGGTTTCACAACCAATGTTCCGTATCGGCCTTATTTCGGGATGTTACAGAACCTTTTTTTCATAAGCTCGCATCATTCTCTTTTGGTCCATCTAACCATGACAGATAGCCCTTAGCCTCTTTTCCTCAATCAAGTTCAACCGATCATATCGAGACTGGATCTATTCTACTTCATCTAACTTTAGCTCTGACAAGACTCGAAGGGGAGGAATTTCGACACCGATGGGTAACATTGCCTCCATTCCATAGACCGATAAGAAACGGGTTGCCCTTGTGGAGGTCCTGACAGACATTTGATGATCATGGATGGTAATCTCTCAAGCTAATCCTTCTGGGTTTCAATCATCTTCTACACGATTTTTTTTGTGAAGGTTTCCCCCACTATTCCATTCATTTCTGGGGTAATGCGATGTTGATCTTGAACAACTGCAAGCTTCTGATATCGTGCTATTGTTCCAATTTAATATATCGTCAAATAGAATCCTTTTTGGCATTCCATAAAATTTGCTAGTTGTTGACTCTGTGACATCAGCATGTGAAGCAGCTTTCGCACACTTGGTAAAGTAATCAACGACCACAAATATGAATCGATACTTATTAGAAGCTTCTGGTGAGATTCATGCCCCACATAGAGAAAATCTCCGGAGATGTTATAAGGAAATGATGGAGGCATAGGAATCCTGTCTCTATAAATTTGGCACTCATGGCATTTCTTGGTAAAACTGATGCAACCTCCTTCCATGGTGGACCAGCAATACTCGAAACTCATAATTTACCTGGCCATTGTAAAACCTCTAGTATATGTTCTTCAGACACCCTTATGGACCTCTTCTAAGATTCTTTAGCCTTACCAGTATCCACTCATCTTAGTAGCCCGGCGGTCATGCGAAAACATCTTTGAAATTTTTTGAATAACTTCAATGACATATCGTGTTGTCTCTGTGACAGGCTCTGATCTCCACTTCTTTCTCTTCTCCTAGGCTCACAATGAATTTTAGTGAGGTAGGATATGTTGTTCATCTTGTTCTACCATCCTTAACAGACCAGCAGATAGGTTACAATCTTTGTCATCTTCAAAGTCCTGAGATCCCTCTAGACACATATCTTGCTCAAAAGTGGATTCTGAGTCAGTAGCAGCGTTGCTCATGTCGTTGATATCTAGGGACCTGTTGTAGGTATGAAAGAATATTCAAAGAACAAATGAATTTAAGAATGATTATTTATGTGGTATGAATCATGAATGAAATAAAAGAATGAAAGAACATTTGCTCAAAGTGTGACAAAAAAATGCATTTTTGATTGAAACAAAGATATTGAACATGGGCCTATTTCACAAAAGGAAATTTTTAATGCTTCTAGGCTTAAAACAACAAGTATGTTTGGAACATTACTTTGAGTAAGCTCTAAAAACTACAGGAATTTCTTCTGCAGTCCAATTATTCAGAACACTTCCATGTTCCTAAGGGCGAATGCCTAATAAGTTTTCTCTTCCGATTCCTTCTTCAGACATAACATTGATGCTCCCATTTCTGACCATTTCATCCGAGCATAAAATTCCAGTTCTTTCTTATTCATCAAGCCTGACACCAAGGTCCTGAATCTCGTAACCCTCCTCATTATGGAACTCATAGCAGTTCCATGTTTCTCTGGGTTTATCCCCTAAATTTTGGGTGATTAATCCTCCTTCTACCATTTTCATCCAGATCTCCCTCAGCAGGGTTTTCACTTCTGGTATATCTGACTTGATTCTCTTCCCTGTGCTCTCGATTATCGCAATTACCCTTTTTGTCTGAATTGTTGGGTAACAAATTTTCTGCATCGAATTTCACAATACCCAGGTTGATGAATCTTTCAATTATCTTTTTGAAAGCTATGCAGTTCTCAATTGAGTGTCCTGTGATTGTCGCTTGGTACTCACATTGGGCGTTCACATCGTACCATTTGGGAAAGGGAGGTTGTATAGGTTTTAGGTAGAAAGGGGATACTATATATGCATCAAACAAATTTTAGTACAACTCCCCATACGTGGTCGGGATAGGCATGAACCAGGATTTTTATGAGCTTGACCTTGGATTAGGATCTTGCCTTGGGGAGCCTTGAAGGCTGGTAGTTTCCGTCCTTGGCTTGCTTGTGGTAATCGATTTTGAATAGCCCTTGTTATGCATACGCGTATTATTCACTTCATTTTCCCCCCTTCCTCGGGGCCTTGAAAGTCTTGATTTAGGAGCTCCCTTCTTGCCTTTTCCGTTTGTGGCGATCTTTAAATTGTTTTGGGAGCTCCACTCTCACCCTTTTTTTTCCACTGCAGGGTTAATTGGGTTATCCCTTGGAATAACACCTGAATCTGTCAGGAAGCTCGCCGGTGTCGAGGTACTGGTTTGGTATAGGGGTCTTATGTCAGTATACACCCTTTGTGGATACACGTTTGGTGCTATTTGGGTGCTTGTTGGGATAAAGCCTGAATGATAAGAGGAATCCTCGTTATCATCTTCAGAATTAACCATAGGGCTTTTCTTCTTTTCTAGCCTTCCAGCTAACATCTGGGTTAGTTGGCTCATCATGTTTCTTTGAAATTCCAGCATCTGATTCTTTATCTCTTGTTGCAGTTTGGTTAGTTGCTCTAGCATCTGTATATGCATTTGCTCTAATCTTTCCAACCTTTGGTCCATTTCTTTAGTCTTTTCTTGGGTATCATAAGGATACTTGGTTGGTAAGTTTTTGTCAATTTCTAGATTAACTGAGATAATTTTGTTTAATTAGGGTCTTTTCGTTGAAATTTAATGCATATAATGCGATGTAATACGAATGCGTGAATGCAAATAGAGGTATTGAATTTGATTCTATAACATCCCGGTTTAGACCCTAGTCGGAACAGTGGTTCGAGACCACAAATCTGAGGTCGTAAAATATTTTAATGATATTTTCTGTGTGAATGATATGTGACATAGTCTGTGTGAAAATTTTGTATGATAATTTGATCCTTTGTGTGCCGAATTAAGATAAAGGACTTAATTGCATAGTGAATGAAAGCTATGTGTTGATTTATAAGCACCTAAGTGTTGATGTCTTTATATTGTGGAGGCCTTATGAGGAAAATATGCCAAAATTTAGATAGTGGAGGAATATGGTCAAGAATGACCTTGAATAACATGTTTTATGTTTATTTTTTTGTTAAAGGTTAATTTTGTACTTTAATAATTATGTTTTATTAATGTACTAAAAACATAGAATAGTCATCATCTTCTTCCTTGTTTCACCGAAAATTGAAAGAAAGAATAGGGTTAGAAAACTTTGAAGCATTCGGCTAGCTTGAAGCATAGATTAAGGTATGATTTTGACTCGATTTTTGATAATTTCTATGTTTTCGTAATCGTTGCTTCGTGCTCTAGCTAACCCATGTTGAAATTTTGTGAATTGATGATGTTTTTGTGATGAGCTATTGATGAATGCTTGAGCTATGTGCTAGTTGATAGTAAAATATGAAAACTTATTGTTGGGTTAACATAGTTTGTATTGAGATTTTTGGTGAAATTATGTATTTTAGACTTAATTGAGAAAATGAGAAATCGAAGGGTTAAATTGTGAAACAAATGAAATGTATGGGTTTGTATAGACACTAGTAAAATTCAGCTAAGCTTGTGCTAGGTGGAATTAGGTGAATTTGATGATTTTGTGAATTAGGGACTAAAGTGTTGAAATGTAAAAATATGAGGGTTATTATGCAAAATGCCCTAAATGTATGTGTTTGGATTAAAATGAATGATTTGGTAATGAATGGACTGAATTTGAATGCGTATAGACCAAGAGAGAAGAGGTTCGGATCGAGATCAAGGTAAAGATAAAGTGCTCGATTAATCGACCATTTCGATAGTTCGACATCCGAGGTAAGTTAGGATATGGTTCCTATTATTAAGATATGTTTTAGCATTATGGAATAAACATGTACATGATATTGATATTGAGATGCTATGTGCAAGAATTAGCTGATGGCACTAAGTGTGCGAATTGTGAATCGAAATAGAAATGAATGGCACTGGGTGTGCGATGATATGAAAGCTACGGCTTATTGACTTGGCACTATGTGTGCGACGCCGAGACAAGTCAGTTGAAAGAATGGGCACTAAGTGTGCGATGAAAAATATGCTACTATTATGTATATAGCACTGAGTGTGCGATCAAATTGAATGAATATTAAAGAATAATCGACAAGTAATATCGAGCATTGAGTAGCTTGGAAAGTGAATAACTATGTGTTAGCCAAGGTATGTATCGAACCTTTGTGGTTGATGAGTTTATAGATGATGCTATGGATGGATGAATGAGTATTTTAGTTATAGATAATACGATATGGGTATAAGAGGAATGATCTATGTGATGGTTATTGTATACATTGGTTTGATTTGATGATATGATTGTATTGTATTTCGAACTTACTAAGCTTTAGAAAGCTTACTATGTGATTTGTTTCTCTGCCTTGCAGTGTCAGTAAAACTAGCTCGGATCAGGGAATCGTTTGCATCTCAGTCACACTATCGGCAATCTATTTTGGGGTATTTTGGAAAGATGTACATAGTTAAAATATGGCATGTATAGGCTGGTCATTTGAATCATGCTTGAGATTTGTAGTAGCCATGAGATGTGGCTAGGTATGTGCTAGTTTTAGCATGAATGACTTTGGTATATATATGATGCATCTTTTGGTATGGATTGTGAATTGGGAAATTGACTTCTGAATGGTAATTTTGTGTTGGTAAAATACTAATATGATTTAGTGAAATTGAGCAATAGTGATGTTTGGTATTGAATGTGTTCAAGTTGAATATGCTAGCTTATAGGTTGATATGTATGAAAGTCAGTTTGTATAAATTGATTGATTGATCATATGCTAGGAAATGGTTGCTAAAATGTATGTATAAACATGCTTAAGGGTGCTTGTTGTGATTAACCCTAGTGGGTGGCATTTTGGGTCTTGCAAATGACCTAAAATGTCACACGGCCATGGCACACGGGCGTGCCTAGTGACCCTGGGGCTAAGTCAGTATATGGCCTAAGAGCACATGGCCTTAACATGGGCGTTTTGGGTAACTGTGGGAAATAAGTCAGGATAGACCACGGCTAGGGTACACGGGCGTGCCTGGTGGCCTTGGGGAAGAAGTCAATTTCGACCACGGGGAGGATACACAGGTGTGTCTAGCAGCTGTGGGAGGCACATGGCCTACCCCCACAGGCATGTATCCCCTGAAACTTAGAAAAGTTTTAGATTTTCATGAAGTTTCTATGTGTGTTTCGGTTTAGTCCCGACCTCTCTCTAGCATGTGTTTAAGGTCTTATACGCCTTAATAAGGGACTATTTGATTATGTTTGATGTATTATGATGATGATTGACGTTTTGTCGTAATTGGGTTGTGAAATGATCTTATTGTCCGGTAACGCCTCTTAACCCTATTCCGGCGATGGTTTTGAGTTAGGGGTGTTACAGATTCAATTCCATTAGAACAACTTTACGAGAAAACAAATTTCTTTACATAAAGCAGATTACATGTACGGCCTTGCCCTAATGCTTAAGGTCTTGACTTGCTTAAGAAGCCTAGCCAACTCTCTGCCTCGATTTGACTCTGACTCATATTTTAAACTCAGTACATCAGTCTGAAGTGCCAAGGTTTGTATATGATTTGCCACCTCTCACACTTGAACCAAAGCTTCACCCATGATATAATCCCGATCCCTGACTTGGTCTTGAGATTGATGAAGTCGCTCTTTCCACCACTTATCATTTGCTTCCAGCATTTCAACCCGGAGTTTACAGGTTTGCAACGCGGTTTCAAGTTCCTCTATCCTCCCTTTTAGTTCCTCAATTTGCCTAAGCTGGCTCTTAATTCAATCACGGAGTTGCGACTATAATGCTGGTGTAGCGACTTTTCTAAATCCGCCACTTGAGCTCTTAGCTTTTCCTTTTCATTTTGACTCTTCAACAAGCTCTTTTTTAAGGCGTCTTCCCGGGCTCGAGTATCATGGAACTTTTCCTACCACTGACCAGCTCTAGTCCTTTCCTCTTGGATTTCTTGCTTCTATTGTTCGGACGTTTTTCCCAGACCAATGGTTCTTATTGACATGCGCAGCTTCTTGTAGTCCGTCTTCAAAGTGTCCAAATCTTTCAGCCTTATTCTTTCCTTTCCTCAATTTTTTGGCTTCTAGTTTCTGAACATCGACATCTAATCCCAACTGCATTTTCTCTTCTTCCAATCACTCGATCTATTTTCCCAATTCTGAATTCTTTCTCTCAAAATCTTGCTTAATAATTTCTAGCTCTGACGGGACCACTCATAGATATTCATCCATCGGTCGAATATCTTCTTGATTTGGCCCAGGGATATTATCATTGACCCTTTTACTCCACCATTCATTTTATTCGGGGGTCGTCGTTGGACCTACTGCCAATCTCTTTATTCGACTGATCTGGTTCCAGGCGTTAGACATTTCTCAGATTTTTCTCTTGTAGTTGTCCTCCTTTATGAAAACTCGCATTACGCTAGTCCATGTGTCACTGGTATGAATTGCCTTGATCTATACTGCCTTAACACGAGTAAAGGAGCATATCCAACAGCTCCCTATATTCCAAGTAAGGGAACCTAATCGAAATCACCACACCGATATAAAATCTCGTCGGGGACTATCCAAGGTGCTCTCCACTCTACGTCTTCTTCTTGTAGACTTTGAAGAATCGCCATCCATTTCTCTTCTGTAATATCATCACGCCTCGGAGTAGCCACTAACTGTTTTAACGGGGAATAGTTTTCAGAGAAGATTCGGTATGAGACCTTTTCTACTTTCCAAAAAATGGATGTGAAACCATGCTAATAAAAGTTGTGCACACCCGATGAATCTCCCTTCACCCGCTCTTCAGTATGCGTTCAGGGACATGAAGGTTTCGGCCAGAATTGTAGGAATGGGTGTAACCCTTTTATCAAGTCGGTCAAATAAATCAGAGATGGTCTCATCTATGTGCCTCAAAGCCTTAGGGAAGATCACCATTCCATAAATGCTCAACGTGAAGACATAAACCCTTTTCTTCACGTCAGGATGTGCTAAGATCAAATCTCGCAAACTTCTCCAAGGGATACACTTACTATCACTTTTTTGCTTGATTCGAGCTGCAATCCACTATTCACTCATTCCCGTGATGTTCATCAAAATTTTCAAGAATGTTGGGACATTAGTCGCTCTGGAATAAGCCTTGTTAATTTGAATCTTTGGGCAACGAAGTAAGGCTGTGTATTCTTCCATCATAGGTACCAAGTCTACCTTTTCAAAAGTGAAACAACTATAAGCAGGGTTCCAATATTGGGCTCGGGCTCGGAACAGGTGTTTTTCCACTTTGACGTCGAGCAGATAGGGCAGATCACCATAATTGCAATAGAATAGCTGCTTGGTCTCATCATCCTACTGATCCCATATTTCCTTCATCTCTTGAAGATTATTTTGGGTTATACTGATACGTGTGAAATCCCATAATTCAGACATGTATCCTTCTATAATGCTATCACTTTTCTCTTGCTGCATTGTCTCAGCCCAAATCCGGACAGCCGTATTATCATCTACTTTATCAAAAAAAACCCCTTTTCCATGGTAAGTTGTCTTCTTAGGAACTGAATTGTGAATCAACGCCCTTTTGTAATGAAAATGTCATGCAATCAAAGCAAAATGAACAAATCAGTATACGAAGCAATAATTTAAAGTAAGCAAGAAGTAATAAAACGTCTATCTGGGTAACCACTAGGGTTTGTCGCGACACTATCTAGGGTAAACTCTTAGAGTCTTCTATATTCGGTTTGGTTCTAAAGTTGAGGTACTCGAACCAGCAGATTCATCGATCCTCACCCATTATAGGCTCATACGGACAGAGTTCAGTTCAGGGGAATACTTTTCCCATGCCTGCATGGAGATGAAAATCTCACGAAGACATAGGTACGGATGTATCCCAAAAGCGTTCTACTATCCTGCACGGAGGTGAAAACCTCACGAAGGAGTAGCTTCTCACTCCCACTTAAAAGGGTAAGACTGAAATGGTCCCTATGCAATATGATGCGAGAATCAAACCACAGTAATTATATGAAATAACAATATGACGAAATGCAGTAATAGGATTGTAATTTTTCAAATCAGATTTTCAATTTTCGACAACAAAACAAAAAACAATCAATTTTATGGCTCGACCCTCTTATGTCTATAGTGGAATCGCCAAGCTGTCGAAACCTTTTTTTTATAAAAGGGAGTCGACTTTAAAAAATGAAAATGGAGTCGCCACCAATCTTTTTTTGAGGTGTGATCGGATCACCTTGAGATTAATCATTAAAACATTTTGATTTATTAAGACAATGATTTTGGCCTACGAAATTTGAGAAAACGGGTTCGGGAGTCGGTTACGCACGAGGAAGGGTTAGCACCCTCGTAACGCCCAAAATTGGTACCTAATTGCTTAGTTAACGTCTCAATGTCAAAAATCTGAAAAGATTTTAAAATAGAATATCTTTTTTAAAAGAGAACTTGAATAAATTAAATCGGATGCTGAGACCCGCTTATTTCGAAGAAGTAAAATATCATACCTAGTGAGTTAGGATACAACATTTTGAATCCTCGACATTAAGCTTGCCTTTTGACTTTTAAAACTCGCATTTAAATTTAAGAAGGATATTCGGTTATTTGAGGTCAAATGAAAAATCGAAACCCAGTAAGTTAGGGCTTAATTTCTCAAAAATCCAACTACAGAATATTGCCTTTATTTTTAGAAATCCTTACCTCGGGATAACAAAATGTCACATCTAGTGAGTTAGGACACGACATTTTTGACTTTCTGAGAATAAGTTTTTATTTAACTTATATGCTTCGATAAAAAAATATCGGTTCTTTAGGCTCGACAAGAAAAAATCGAAACTCAGTAAGTTAGGGTACGATTTCTCGAAGTTCCCAAATCCCGAGCATTGCCTTATTTTTATAAAAACTTTTGAATAAAATGTAATGCGGTCGTAGTAAAATGGAAAATGAATTATAGCGATATGCGTAATAGAATAAAAACAGTGACAATAATATAAATAATAATAATGAAGACAAGAATAAAATGCAATAAAATAAAGGCCAAGATAGACAATCCACATGAAATAATAAGTAACAAAAGCAAATAGATAAACAAGCGAATGAAATAAAATAAAATAATAACAAAAAAAAAAGCTAATAGCAAATCAATAAATAGATAAATACTAGGTACAATAGTTAAAGATGATAAAATAATAGTAATAATAACAATAATACGATAATAATAAGGAAAGTAATAGGAATAATATATAATAATAGTAAAAGGAATATTATTAATAATAATAGTAAACATAATAGTAGTAATTCTAAAATTAATAATAAGAGTAAAATGATAGTAGTAATATCAAAATAATAATTATAATAGTAAAAATAATAGTAGTAACATTAAAAATAATAATAATAATGGCAAAGTGATAGTCGTAATACTAAAATTAATCAATAGTAATATTAATAATATTAATAACAATAACATTAAAAAAATTAATTTAATAGCAAAAGGAACAAAAGGGACTAAATTGAACTTAAAACAGGAATTTGAGGGTAAATCCACAAATAAATAAAAGAAAAGGGGGCCCATTTGAATGCTCGAATAACATGGAAGGACCGAATGGGGAAATATCCCCGTCCTCCAAAACGGCGTCGTTTACTGTAGGGCTAAAATGAAAATGCATAAAGTTACGGGGCCAAATATAAAGTAAAAAGGATTTAATTGAAACACGCCTCAAAAGCAGAAGGACTGAGGGTGCAAATTGACCCTCAGTCGAAAACACGCGGATCCTTGGCTGTATGGGTCGGGTTGCGGGTCGGAGGCCTTTAAACGGCTCCGTTTTGCGTCTGGAAAAAACGAATCAAAATGACGCCGTTTTGATTTACTATATAAACCAAAAAAAATCTATAAAAAAACATTTAGCCCTTAATCTTAAAAAAAGGAAACCCTTAAGAAAAGCTCTTTCCCCTGCAATTTTCGGTCACGATCTGGCGCGGACCCCTACCGTCCACCGCGTGCAGTGCGGCGTGGGAAGGCGAAAAAGACTCCCTCTGAACCCCATTTTAAAATGCCTCTGATGGCCAAACCTTCCTAGCCCAGAAAACCGAATGAAGAGGACCTTCGACCCCTTTTTTGGGTCCAATTTCGCGATGGAGAGAAGCCCTCCGACGACGCAACCGTGAGGTAACTTTCGATAAATTTCTCTTTCCTTCTTTTTCGTGTTTACTTTAAATCAAAAAAAGAAAATAGGAAATAAAAAAAATAAAAGAAACAAGAACACCGGCGAATAAAATAAGGTAAATCACCTTTGATCTTTTTTTTCTGTATATTTCTCTGTATATGCGTAAAAACAGTAGTTCGTAAAGAAAAACAAGGAGCCCCTTTACAATGGCTTTTTTTAATCTTTATAGCCGAATCGAAAAAAGAAAAATCCAAAAGAAAAATCAAAATATAATGCTTTTTAGTTGTTTTCGTTGTTCTCTACTTGTTGTCCTTCTCTTGTCTTTTCTTGCAGGTACAAAGGAGTGACGTGTCATGCGGTGTTGCGCAGGGGTATGGAGGCTTGGAGTTACCGTGGAGGCTTGTGGCGCCAAGGGTTTCTGCTTGTTCTCTGTTATGGGCTAGGGTTTGGGGGCTAATTCGGGTTAGGTTTGGGCTTATAATTTAATTTGGGCCCGTATTTTGTAATGGACTTTAAATAATAGACTTTTATATTATTATTTTTTGGTTTTTTAATTTGGTTTAATGGACACTAGGCCCGGGCAAATTTGGGCCCGTACAATCATAATTCACAAATAATTTATACAATGATAATTTAACTAAAAGGGTCTTAAAGATTCAAACAATCTAAGTCACAAATTTTTGTAGCATGAAAACATAGGTGTTTTCCCTTACCTAAATAATTACCTTTAATTCAAAACCGACAAGAATTGACATCCTCACTAAAGATTCACTCAAATCACTAAACGTGTTTAAGGTTCAAATTAAGCACTCAAAAGTCAAACATGAAAAGTTATTACTATAGGCTTGCATGAAGATCAAATCTCCACCACTATAAAATAAGATGATACACAAATCAAAAGGTCTTAAAAAGGGTTGTAATGGGGCTTGGGTTAAATGCACGGATAAAGGCTGAATTAGAGGGTAAAAATTGAGATTGAATTGACAATTTACCTAACTAGAAAAATAAACTAATACTGAATAATTACAATTGAATAAAAACACGAGCTTCTTCTCAAAATGTGAAATTAACTGCTCAAGCTCAAATAACATAGAACTAGTAATATATATTTCTATTTTTTTTTCATGTACAATAATAAGTCGAATTTAACAACTGAAATAAAGATCATAGTTAGGAAAATGACCAAATTAAATCTCGACAGAAAGGGAGTCAATAAAGTAGGAGAAGCAAAAATTGGGTTTTGGGTTAATATTAATGGGTGAGTCAAGAAACGGTTTATTAGGCTCAAAGGGGTTCACTAGGGGTTAATTATGAGGGTAGGCTTTTTGTTTGGAAAAGTGGGTTAAAACCTAGGTGCCTTTATCATCTCAGTATATCAAATTAAAAGTGTGGTCTTGATATGCATAATCGAACCAAGTTCTAGAATAACAAATCAATACTGACACACTCATAACTAATAATAAAGTAAGCAAGAAAAGTGTATGCTCTACTCAAAATCTCACAAAAATTATGGTTTTTGATGTCAACCTTGCAAATTTCAAACTTCAAAGTAATATTTAAATTTAGGGAAACAACCTAATAAAATTTTAATTCTGAAAATAGACTTATCATGCTTGATTCTCTAATGTATTAAAGTTTAAACCATGAATGCACAATTACCTATGACTTAATCCAAAACATATCAATAAAAATCATAAGTTGATAGAAATTTTATTCTAATAGTAATATGAGAAAATTTATTTTAGAACAAGACATAATTCAGGGATTTTCTGATAATGATATAATTAACCTCCCCACACTTAAGATGTACATTGTCCTCAATGTACAAAGATAGATAATAGCAATGTAAGCAAAAAATCATAAGAGAGGGAAGGAGGTGAAACTTCCTGAATTACAGATGAACTCCTTAGAAATAAGCATGATGAACTAGGCAGAGGTGAAGGTGGGAGAATACTCCAGTAGTTTGTTCGTTCCTTAGTAGCACCTTGAACCTTTAGAAACTGCAAAGTCATTAGTAAAGTTTTAGGGAGTTTTAGTAATGGACTTCATAATGGGTACTCGATAAAAACAACCAGATATATAAAGAAATCAAAATATATTAATATAAATTAAAGACAAGAAAGATAAGAAGAAAGATTTTAAAAATTAAAATAAAAGAAAAAGAAAAAATAAATGGACTCAAATGTCCTCATCAACAGATGGTTCGCGAGGTGGGGGTGGTGGTGATATGTGGAAGTGCTGACAAATCTGTTGTAGATTTGCCTCGAGCCGGTCGAATCATCGAGTCAATGAAGTAGCCTACATGAACTGGTCTATGAGGAAGTGGTGGCATATCTACTGTAAAGTGGTCGCCCACGGGGAGACCGCGCTGGGACCCTTCCACTTTTTCGAAGCGGAGACGACGGCCTTGGTCTTGCCTCGAGTATTAGTCATTGTGTACCTAAGAAACAATAAAAAATTAGAAAATTTAGTAAAATATTACTAATACCTATTCCTATATGAGCTAATACCTAATTATGCAAGAATCTACGAACTAATCAATTAAAAATAATAGACTAAACAATTAGGGACATTTAATGCATAAAAAAGACAACGAAAAGCCTAATATAATTAATAATCAAACCACATGAAAGTTATCAAACTAGGAACATGAATGATGTAGTAATAATATAAATAATCATAATAAAGATAGCCAAAAATAACAACTAAATAATGAAATAATAACAAAGAAATAAAGAAAATAATAATAAATAAATAATCAATAATTAATTAATTAATTAAATAAAATAATCATAATAAAAGAGGGAAAAGGGAACTGGTCGGAGGGATGAGCGGTTGGCGACGGGCAGACGGCATGTTTGGCAGAGAGGACGGTGGTTTCAGGGGTTGGTATGTGCACAAGGAAGGGGTGAGGTGAAGATAAGGGGTAATGGAGGCGGTGGTAGGGGTTGGGCTGCGGTATAAGGTGGTGGCTGGAGTGGTGGCGCTTCAAAGAAAAGGGAAGGGGAAAGGGGAAAAAGGACGGTGAAGTAAAAGGAGGAGGGGGATCAAGGTGGCCGGAAGTGGAAAAGGGGGAAGGAAGAATGAGGGAAAAAGGAGGGGGTCATCGGTGGCCTGTGGCCGGAGTTGCGACGGATGTTGGGGAGGCTAGGGTTTGGGGTTTGGGAAGGAGAAGGAAGAAGAAAGAAGAATTTAGTTTTTAAATAGTTATCATGGTCGTGTGTTGGGTCACACGGTCGTGTCACATGCTCGTGTGGCTTGAATTCCAGCCCGTGTTCGTCGCGAAATCTAAAAATTTGGTATTCGTATTGCCTTGGACATGCCTGTGTGTCCAGGACGTGTGCTAGGTTCTTCGATTTCTCCCATGCCCGTGTAGAAGTCCACACGCCCGTGTGATCACTCACACGTCACACAGTTGTGTGTGTTGCCTGTGGAGTCTCCTGACTTATTTTAAAATTTTGAATTTTGAAAAATGGAGCTCCAGTTTTCACACGACCTAGGACACGCCCGTGTGCTCGAACACACGATGGTGTGTTATGCCCATGGAGCTCCCTGTCGATTTCTTTGAATTTTTAAAAACAAAGTCTCCACATCCACACGGCCAAGGACACACCCGTGTGTCCAGGCCGTGTGGGACAAAAAACCTGCATTAAAAACATGAACGAAGTGAAAATAAACTAATTAGTAAGGTTTGTGCTCGGGTCACCTCTTGAGAAGCGCTTATTTAGAGTCTAAGCTCGACTCACCTTACATACGCATAATCATGGTGGTTCAAGGTGTCAAAACTCCTCATTCTTGCTATCAATTTTGTTAAAATAAGGTTTTAGACGAGTACTATTTACCTTGAAGGTGCCAAATTTGGAATGAGTTACCTCGACTATACCGTATGGGAAAAATTAAGCACCGTGAAAGGGATTGTTCCATTAGGTTCAGAAGTGGCAATATGAGGATTTTTATTATCCATTAGAACTCAGTCTCAAACCTTAATTTGACTTATTTTAATTTTATGCTCATCATGGCTCTGCTTTGCTTCATCGTGTACTTTCAATTTCTCCTTAAACTGTGTTATCCATTCATCTAGTTCCTCGATCTGGAGCCTTCGTTCCTCATGAACAGTTCTGTTCTCAATATGAGAGCTAGACCATGGCTCTGTCATATTTTTCCGAGGGATTTCCTACAAAGAAGATTAAACATTAAGTTCACTTACATTAACAGGACTTGTATCATCGTGATCACTAGGTATTTGACAGAATCATGTGCTTGGAGTTTAATCATGTCATTACCTACACGAAGTATTAATTCCCTTGTACCAACATCAATAATGGTCCTAGCAGTTGCTAAAAAGGGTCGTCCTAAAATTAAAGGAATGTCACTATCCTCATCCATGTCTAAAACAAAGAAGTCTACTGGGAAAATGAATTTATCCATTTTGACTAGCACATCTTCAATTATACCCCTAGGAAATCTAATGGTTTTATCAGCCAATTGAATGCTCATCCTAGTTTGTTTGGGTTTCCCAAGACCTAGCTGTTTAAACCTTTTATAAGGCATAACATTGATACTTGTCCCTAAATCAGCTAAAGCATTATTAATAGATAAACCACCAATTAAGCAAGGAATCATAAAACTCCCTAGATCCTTTAATTTTTAGGGTAGTTTATTTTGTAAAATTGCTGAGCAAACTACATTTAGCTTCAAATGTGACGCATTGTATAATTTCCATTTGTTTGGCAAAAGCTCTTTTAAAACTTTTACTGAATTGGGCATTCGCGAAAGAGCTTCACTAAATGGTAAGTTAATATGTAATTTCTTTAAAAGATTAAGAAATTTACCGAATTGTTCATCTGTGCGGTCTTTCTTCATCGCATTGGGGTTTGGGACACGAGGTTTGTACTCTGTACTTACCAGTTTTGGTTTATTATGGCTTACCTCAGCCTTACCTTTATCTACCACGTTTTCTTGCCCCAGTTTTGGTTCGTCTAACCCTTCACTATATGTGAGCAGTAATGGCATGAAGTTGCTCATTTGGGTTAGTTTCAGTGTTGCTTGGCAAGCTACCTTGTAGTCGTTCTGATATCAACTTGGCAAGCTGACCTATTTGGTTCTTGAGCCCTTGAATCAACACTTGCTGATTTTTTACTGTTGTTTTGGTGTTTTGAAAACGGATTTCTGACACCGAGATGAATTTTGTTTAGCATCTTCTCAAGGTTCAGCTTTTTCTCATGTGGGAAGGGTTGTTGTTGAAAGCCTGGAGGGGGTTGTTGTGTAACAGACCAATATTGACCCTAATCGGAACGGTGGTTTCGGGACCACGAATTCGAGCCTGAGTAATATTTTAATATTATATTTCGTGTTTATTATATGTGATTTAGTGAGTGTGAAAGTTTCGTAGAAAAATTTAGTTTTTTAAGTGCTCAATTTGATAAAAAGGATTTAGTCGAGAAAAGAGTAAAAGTTGCATACTAAAGTGAAAGGTACTAAATTGATTGTGGCTTTTTAAGTGGATGTACTAAAAGGGCAATTAGCCCATATACTACAAAGAGGGACGGCAATGGACCACTTTAATTACAAATTTGATGTTATTTTAGTATTAGTATAAGTTATATTAGTGAGTTAATAAATATTGTTAATATATGTGTGTTGCTTTAACATAAAATAATAAAAACAAGTGGGAAGAAAGAGAATCTTACCTCATTCATCTTCTTGGCCGAAAGTTAGAGGAAGAAACTCCATTGTTGGAGCTTGAAATTTCGGCAATTTGGAGCTTAATTAGGGGTATGTATTTTGCTTAGTTTTTGATAATTTTTACATTTTTGGAATGGTTGCTTTGAATGCTATACAACCCATGTGGAAATTTTTGAGATTTTGGCACTTAAAAATTTGGCTATGGTTGTATAGGCATGGTTTGAAATGTTTGATAGTAGATTTCAATTAGTATGTGTTAAATCATCCTCTTTTGAATTAGAAGTTGTGATGAAATTGGATGTTAGGGATTTATTTGAAAAAATAAATATTTTGAAGGACTAAAACATGAAATAAATGAAATGCATGAACACATAGGGCTATGGGAGATTCGGCCAAGCTATAGTGTTGGAAAATTTTTCATATTTTGTGTTTTGTGCAAATTGGACCAATTTGTAAAAATGGGAAACATTAGGGGCAAAATGGTAAATTGCCCATTTGTGTGTTTTGGGACTAAATTGAGATGAAATGCGATTAAATGAGCTAAATTTTAATGTGTTTTAGATCAAGAGCAAAGAAAAACGGAATTAGACCGGGGAAAGACAAAGGTTCTCGAATAGCCGATTCGCACGGACTATCAACAACCGAGGTAAGTCCTTTAGTTAAATCGTGTCAAAGAATTAATTATGGTTATCTTGAATATTAAAAATTGATGGATGTTAGTATCCATTTACATCATGGCCGAATGTATATTGACATATTAGTTGATGATTTATGTTGAGTATGTGATGGGAATTGTTGGATTGTATAATGATAAAATGGTTTTGTTGGTCCAATGTGAGTGAGCCCAATTGAATTAGATGAGTTTATAATAGTCATGAAGTGTGTTGGTAATGTTTAAGCGTATTGACGTGACTCGGGCTTTACGCCTAGCAGGGCCTTGTGCGGTGTGTTATTTATCGGGCTTTACGCCTAGCGCCTTGTGCGGTGTTATTTATTTATCGGCTTTTCGCCTAGCGGGCCTTGTCTTGGTGTTACTTTTCGGCTTTTTACGCCATAGCGTGCTTGATGCTCTGGTGATGTATTTTACAAAAGAGAAATCGAATCTTTGTTCAAGATAACTTAAAGCTAATTTATTGAGTATATGATTCAGGTAAGCATGTAAGGTATGTTATGCTTAATATCACTTGAGTCGAATTAATATTATGAGAATTGTGTTATATGTGTTGAAGTTAATATTGATGGGTGTAATATGATGGAATTCGAGTTAGAATGTGCTATTATGGAACAATTGGTTTTCAAGTATAAATGCTAAGAAAGGAGATTTTCATGCGATATGCTTATATGAATTTTAATGAAATGATTTCTACCTTACTTGGGTTATTGAATTTCTAGTATTCGGCCTTGTATAAGTAATTTACTTAAGTGCTTATGTGGAATACAATAAGTTGGGAGTTTTAATTTCAATTATTTGTATGTTTTATTATCATGAGATTAGGACTTACTAAGCTAGTAAGCTTACTAGTGTGAAATGTTCTCCTTTGTTTTATAGATTAGGTGCAAGCTACAAGCTCGTCGGGATCGTTCGAAAAGTCGTCCACACTATCAAACTGTTTTGGTACTCTTTCATTTTGGTTTTTCCAAAGAAGGCATGTATAGGAAAGACTTTGTCTAAGTTTGACTGAAACTTTGGTTCATGTATGTAATAGCCATGCGAATATGGCTAAATTTTTAGTCAAGTATGCTTTTTGGGACTTTGGTTATAAATGTTGGTGCTCTTTTAAATCGATGATGTTATGATATTATGCGAATGATTTAGGTATAAGCTAAATTGAGTAAATGGTTATGATGCATGGATGGTACGAATTATATGTGAGTATATTCGGTTATAAGCTAGTAATCATATCTTGTAAAGAAACAGTCTTTAGTAACAGCAGTGATGTAGTTTTGAAAAATCACCAAAAATAGGATAAGTTGAATTAGAAGGTGAATGAGGTATAGAACCAAAGCTTATTGTGTCTATTTTGATATGAAAGAAACAGATAGGCAAAGGAGTTTTATGTTATGAGATATTTAAATTTTAGTGAGACTTGATCTGAATGAATTCGTGAATCCATGTTCTGTCTTGGAAAAATTGTTACAAATTGTACAAAAATAATTAGGGATCATGGTTTATATGTTTGAAATCCTTGATGAGTCTATTTTTAATAGGAATAAACAATAACATTATTGAAAATTTGTGCTATGAGATAAATGAGTTTTTGTAATGACAGGTCAGAATTGTCAACAGTGAAATAGTGGAAAATTTGATGAATAAAATGTACTAATTGGCCATATGAAAAGTTCTGGAAAAATTATGGTAAATTCTTATAAGAGTCTAGTTTCAAGGAAAATTTACGGATCTAAATTTCGGGTTTTGTAACTCGAGTTATGATCAATTTAGTCAGCATGATGCAGTTTGACAGCTTTAAATTTTTATGTTCCGAACTTGTAGTCGAGTCTTGTAATGCCACATACTCGACCCCGGCAAAGGTCTCGGGTAAGGGGTGTTACATGTTGTCTCTGATTTCCTTGACCACCCCATGGGAAGTTTTGATGGTTCCTCCAACCTGGATTGTAAGTGTTACTATAGGGATTATTCTGAGGTCTAGAATTATTACCCATATAGTTCATCTGTTCACTTTCTATGCCAAGGTTGTAGGATGGATATTTTGTATTGCCCATTCCTCCTCTATTCGTATCACACTGTATCACTGGACGTACCTGCGAAGAACCACACAAACCATCAATCTTTTTTTTTAAAAGCTCTACCTGTTTTGATAGCATGGTAACTGCGTCGTTGTTGAAAACACCGGCTGCCTTTGTTGGTTTCGTCCTCATAACTTGACGCTGGTAGTTATTTAGTGACATCTCTTCAATGAATTCGTAAGTAGCCTCAGGTGTTTTGTTGTTTAGTGTACCGCCGATGGCTGCATCAATCAATTGCCTAGTTGAGGGGTTCACACCATTGTAAAAGGTTTGAACCTGTAGCCATAATGGTAACCCATGGTGAGGGCATCTTCTCAGTAGATCCTTGTATCTCTCCCATGCATCGTAAAGTGTTTCTAAATCCATCTGCACAAAAGAAGAGATATCATTCCTCAACTTAGCCATTTTAGCCGACGAAAAATATTTAAGTAATAATTTTTCAGTCATTTGTTCCCATGTAGTGATTGATCCTTGTGGTAACGAGTTTAACCACTATTTAGCTTTATTCCTCAACGAGAAAGGAAACAACCGAAGGCGAATGGCATCATCTGAAACACCATTTATTTGAAAGTATCACAAAATTCTAGAAAATTTGCTAAATAAGTATTTGGGTCTTTGTCCTGCAAACCATCAAACTGAACAAACTGTTGAATCATTTGAATAATGTTAGGTTTCAGTTCAAAATTATTTTCAGCAATAGCAGGTCTAACAATACTCGATTCAGCCCCAGTTAAATTAGGCTTAGCATAGTCGTACATAGTATGAGGAACAGGATTTTCGGCAACCACCGGAGGAAGCGGATTATTATCAGCCATCTCCTTGGTAGTATTAGTATCTTCCTCTTTCTCTTCCACTATGTATTGTAAACTTCGCCTTATCTCCCTACGATTTCTGCAAACGGTACTTTCTATCTTAATGTCAAAAAGTAAGGGTCCGGACGGGTTCCTTCTATGTATTGTAAACTAGAGATACCTGCCAGAAGCAAATAAAAGATAAGTTAGTAAAAAAATATTGCAAATAAAATAAAAATAGCTAAAGTAATAAAAAGTTAGGGTTCCTAATATCTTAGTCCCTGGAATGGACTCGAAACTAACTAATATTTTGACAAAGGCAAGTGCACCTATCGAATAGTAGTATAGTTGTGGTGAGTCCGGAATATCGTATCC
Organism: Gossypium bickii; assembly: GCA_025503065.1. Lineage (NCBI taxonomy): Eukaryota > Viridiplantae > Streptophyta > Magnoliopsida > Malvales > Malvaceae > Gossypium > Gossypium bickii. The sequence goes on along the minus strand of CP106714.1, from coordinate 55,792,456 downwards.
TTAAGGACTAAAATTACTAGTAATAACTATCATTTTATTATCTAGCCTAATAATTAAGGGATTTTATTTTTAATATAAAATTAACTAACTAATTGACTAATTAAATGACTATGAACGCGATAGAGAGTGAAGAGAATAATCGAATGAATAAAGACAATACCCAAGGAAGAATTCACCTAGACTTCACTTATTATTCTGACTCTAAGTTAAATGATTTATTCACTTGACTTGATCTGTAGAAATCCCTAAATTATGTTAATATCTCTTTCAAGACTAAGAACAATTGACTCTAGGTTGATTAATTGAAATCTCTTTCTAATTAAAACCCCTATCATCGCATTAAGTCGATCTATGGATTTCCTTATTAGATTTGACTCTAATCCGGCAGATTTATGTCATCCTATTTCTAGGATTGCAATCAACTCCGCTTAATTATGTTGGATCTTCTCTTAAACAGGGACTTTTGCTCCATTGAATAAGCACATTAAACTTGAATTAATATTCCTTAAAACATCAAAACAAGGATTAAGAACACATAATTAAGAACAAGATCAAGTATTTATCACGAAATTCAAATTTATTAAATAATAAGATTCATCTAGGTTTCATCCTCCCTAGGTATTTAGGGAGTTTAGTTCATAACGTAAAACGAAAACATCATAGAATTACTAAAACAACAAGACATAAAGAACCCAAAAAACTTCTAAAAAACTTGATGGAGATATTCAATCTTGGAGTGAATCCACCTTCTAGATGATTTCGATGGCTTCCTTCGAGTAATTTTTTCGATCTACTCTGCCTGCCCCCTAGGTCTTCCTCTGGCTCATATTGATAGACTTTAGAAGGCTCAGAAACCCTAAAAATTAGCTTTTTCCACGTGAAAACAAAGCAGAGTGCGGCAGGGACACGGGCGTGTGCTCAGCCTGTGTGAGAGTGCGTAGGCCATGTGGGAATTTGAGTGACTCGCGATCGACAAGGCTGGCACATGGGCGCGTGTCTAGCCCGTGTGAGTCACACGGGCATGTGCCCTACCCGTGTGGTTCTAGTTTGGCCGTGTGGATCCTTAAGTTGGTCCGTTTTGTTCGATTTTGGCTCATTTTCCACTCCTTTTGCTTCCCTATGCTCACCTAAGTATAGAAATACAAAATTAAAGGATTAGGAGCATCAAATTTACCAATTTATATAAATAATCATCCAAAAACACGCTAAGAGGGGGATTAAAATGTGTTACTTTTATAATTTATCAATGCAAAATAGGGAAGAAGTGGTGCTGAAAATACAAAGTGTGAAAGACTTGGGGCAAAAATTCAAAGAAGAGATTTATGAACATAAGACTTTATTTAAATTTGAATTTTATTTTTAGGATTATTGTTAGGATTATTATGATATATTTTAGATTTAATTTCAAATTATATCTTTTATTATCTTCTAGAGTTTAAATAGGAACAAACTAGGTTTTTTATGTACTATAAATAGGGGATAGAGTGACATGAATATTCACTCATCACTTTTGTAAAAAACTCCTTCCCCCTAAGGCTCTAGCGTTTTTGTTCCTTTTCCTTTCCAATAAAATTTCATTCCATTACACTTGTGTTTTTTTCCCTAAAAGCATGAGTAACTAAACTCATCTAGCCAAAGGTTATCAAGGCTCCTCCAAAAGAGTTCATATGACTTAGAACCCGCACTTAACCCTTCTCAATGAATATTCATCATTTTTCCGCATTACGAGATTAATTCTTTCGTTCATGTCCTTCCAAAAGTAATCTTTTCATCTTGTGCAAAGGCGACCGCTTTGTATGTTTTGGGAAGGTTGCACAGTTGGTTCACTAACTTACTGTGTCAGTGGTTGTTGAGCCTAAGAGACGAAATGGCGCGGCATTCGCCATTGAGAAATGATGATCTAGTGTAAGACAATCCCACAAAAGTGACGGTTGGGTAGAGTCAAGTTCCTCTAAATTGTAAGGCTAAAACCTAAGTGGAGCTGGTGGTCGTAGGTATCTACCACTATAACTGGCTTATTCGGTCATGAAAAGGATTACCTAAAAGCCTATGATTGAATCCAAGGAGGATTGAGATAACTGGAGGCTAGAGTCCCTCAAACCGAAAAACCCTATCCCTCAACTTTGTTTCTTTTTATAGTTGTTGTAACACAACAAGCCCGATTTCGGGGCTAGTTAAAATAGTGGTTTCGGAACAACTAATCTGAGGCGAAAGAAATTATTTTTAATATTATTTTATGTGTTATAACATAATTATATGAGTGCATGAAAATTTTGGTGAATTAATTTTAGCGATTCAATGCTTAATTTTGAAAAAGGACTAAATCGCATAAAGTGCAAAAGTTTTGTTCTTCAAGATAAAGGTGTTAAATAGCTAGAGAACCTTAAATTAGAGGCTCTTAATGTGTAAATAGTCCTTTAAGAGGGTGATGGCCGGCCATAGGGACAAGGAAATGGAATTGGTCAAAGGTTAGGTAGATTTTAGGTGACTTAATTGATAAAATGAAATAAAATAAAGAGAAAAAGATATCACCATTCATCTTCCTCCTCTCCATCGAAATTTACAGTAAAAATAAGGGTTTTGGAAGCTTGAAATTTTAGCAACTCTTCACCCTTGCAAGTAAGTGTTTTGATGGTCAGTCTTGATGATTTTTGTATTTTTGTGACCCTTGTAGCTTAAGCTAACTAATGGAGGGACTATTTTGCAAAATGGTTGAGAGTCTTGGGTTTTACCATGTGAGTATTCATGTTGTTTGCTGAAATTTTGCGGATGAAAATGAATCTTGGTTGTTAAATAAACAATTTTTGTGAAAGGGGTTTTTCATGAAAACACTTAAAAGGACCATTTTGTAAAAGTTACAAAATGAGTAGTAAATGTATGAAATAATTGGAATTGTGAGTTTCCATAAGAGTAATAAAGGTTCGTCTAGGCTTGTTAAAAGAGGAAATTTGATTAAAATCATTTTACGAGCCTAGGGGTAAAATCATAATTATGTGAAAGTCTAAGTGCAAAACGATAATTTCACCAAAGAAGGAATTTTGGAATGTCTTGATTAATGTGGTGATTAAATTAGTAAAATTTTTCATTATAGATCAAGAAAAACAGAGTCTGGACTTAGACCGGGGGAAAACCAAGCTATTGGGCTAAATCGAATTAGTCGCCCATATTTGTATACCGAGGTAAGTTGTACGTAAATAATAAAAATTTATTGCTATTATGCATTAAACAATTGATATTGCATAAAATTTTTGATTATTGTTATGAATATGCTTAACGAAATTTGATGTGGTATACTTTCGGTTGTGTAACAGCGCAATTTAGGGTGTAACATCCCGAAATTGGGCCTAGTAAGATTGGGCCGATTGGGCCTTGGGCTTTAGGAAAAATTTGAGTATCATCTTGTTGCTTGTGTTAATTCAGGTATAATTTTATTGTGTGCTTAATATAGTCTTGTGAAGGCTTGGAATTAATTGGTTTAGAATAATTTTTAGTATGGAGAATTTAGTGAAGTGGATCAAGTGATTATGATGCTTAAGTTAATTTAAGTGTTTAATGTTAGCATAAATGAGCAATTAGTAAAGAGGTTTGGCACCTCCAGTGGTTTGGTACCATATATTTCGTGTCTTTGGGACACCAGAGGTTTGGCACCTAATAGCGACTTGTCCCAGTGGCTTCGCACCACAGTGGGTTGGCCGCACATTTGATATTACGGGATCGTCGCCAGTGATTTGGTATCACACGTGGGTTGGCCCTACAACTTTATTATTCGTGACTTTGGGTTACCAGTGGTTTGGTACCACATATTTCGTGTCTTTGGGACACCAGAGGTTTGGCACCTCATAGTGACTTGTCCTAGTGGCTTCGCACCACAGTGGGTTGGCCCCAGATTTGATATTACGGGATCGTCGCCAGTGATTTGGTATCACACGTGGGTTGGCCCCACAACTTTATTATTCGTGACTTTGGGTCACCAGTGGTTTGGCACCACATATTTCGTGTCTTTGGGACACCAGAGGTTTGGCACCTCATAGCGACTCGTCCTAGTGGCTTAGTACCACCGTGGGTTGGCCCCATTTTTGATATATTGGAATCATCACCAGTGGTTTGGTATCACACGTGGGTTGGCCCCACAAGTTGATTATTCGTGACTTTGGGTCACCAGTGGTTTGGCACCACCAGTGGTTTGGTACCACACGAGGTAGAAAAGGAGTTATGGATGGCTAGGTTGGGTGCATTATATATATTGCTTGGTTATAAATTGTGTAAGTTTGTTGTATCAACCGGGGGAAGGATTTATGCACTGAGTCTTGGTGACTCACCTTCTCCCTTATCTTTTCAGGTGATTCGTGAATCGCGGATGAGGAGCCGGATGGACTCGAGGAGGCCATGCAATAAAATTTGATTTACACTGATTTTGGTTTGGGTTCTATATTTTATTTAAATTTGGTTTTTCATTTTTATTTGGATTTGTAATAAGGCCTTTCAAACTATGTTTTTGGATTATTTATATGCTTTGGACTTGTTTTAAACATGGCTTAATAAACTACATGGTTAATTAAATAATATGAACGCAAAGTTTTCTAAACTACAAAATGCAATGGTTTTCAAAACGTTACCATCGGGTAATATAAATCATTTGATAATATTTAACAACTTAAGCATTTTCGATAACTCATACTATTTTCCAAAACTCAAGTTCCCAAATTTCAATTAGAAACAGTTTTCAAACTATTCGCTTTGGTTTCTTTTAAATTATAAAAGGTTTTCTAATCCATGGATTTACAACTTAGTTTTAAAAGATTTACTTATGGGATTTTAAAAGTAAACTATCATGCACCTATTTTTCTAAAATTTAATCGGTAACTCAATTTCTTCAAAATGTTTTCCTCTGTGACATGTCAGATTCGGTCATGGCGTATTGACCGGGTTTGGGGTGTTACAAATTGGTATCAGAGCTAAGTTCAAAAGCTCGGCTGTGGGCCCGAGGCCCAATATGATTTAAAAGTATGGTCTTAAAATGTTTTTGTTTAAAATTATATGGTTGGAAAGGCATGGCACCGAGTCTCCGGCACCGATCCGCCCAGGTAAGTACCTCAAACTGTTGATTTTGATGATATATCATGATGGTATGACTGTATAATAGTGGGAACTACTCTAGAGACTCAAAACTATAGGTTGGATGTACTCGCGAAACAATCTCTTATTAAAAATTATTCATAAAACTGTGCTTTAAAGAAAGTGAAAAGACTCTAATGCATAAAATTTTCGTAAAAACGGATATAGCGCGAAGTAGACATGAGTTCTAGGGGACGTGGTCGTAATGTGCGAGAACGTGGTAGAGGCAGAATGGCTGTGACGGAACCAGTTGGGTCTGGTCAGGGATTCCAAGATTTAGTAGAAAGTATGTTAGTTTTATTAAGATCAGAGTGCGCAGCAGTAGCGTAGTGTGGTGAGTAAGGATGCACGACTGTTAGTTACTTGGAAATTTCGAGGACGAAATTTTTTTTAGGAGGGTAGAACTGTAACATCCCGAAATTGGGCCTAGTAAGATTGGGCCGATTGGGCCTTGGGCTTTAGGAAAAATTTGAGTATCATCTTGTTGCTTGTGTTAATTCAGGTATGATTTTATTGTGTGCTTAATCTAGTCTTGTGAAGGCTTGGAATTAATTGGTTTAGAAAAAATTTTAGTATGTAGAATTTAGTGAAGTGGATCAAGTGATTATGATGCTTAAGTTAATTTAAGTGTTTAATGTTAGCATAAATGAGCAATTAGTAAAGAGGTTTGGCACCTCCAGTGGTTTGGTACCACATATTTCGTGTCTTTGGGACACCAGAGGTTTGGCACCTAATAGCGACTTGCCCCAGTGGCTTCGCACCACAGTGGGTTGGCCCCACATTTGATATTACGGGATCGTCGCCAGTGATTTGGTATCACACGTGGGTTGGACCCACAACTTTATTATTCGTGACTTTGGGTCACCAGTGGTTTGGTACCACATATTTCGTGTCTTTGCGACACCAGAGGTTTGGCACCTCATAGCGACTTGTCCCAGTGGCTTCGCACCACAGTGGGTTGGCCCCACATTTGATATTACGGGATCGTCGCCAATGATTTGGTATCACACGTGGGTTGGCCCTACAACTTTATTATTCGTGACTTTGGGTCACCAGTGGTTTGGTACCACATATTTCGTGTCTTTGGGACACCAGAGGTTTGGCACCTCATAGCGACTCGTCCCAGTGGCTTTGTACCACCGTGGGTTGGCCCCACTTTTGATATATTGGGATCGTCGCCAGTGATTTGGTATCATACGTGGGTTGGCCCCACAACTTGATTATTCGTGACTTTGGGTCACCAGTGGTTTGGCACCACATTATTGGATATCGTGACTTTGGGTCACCAGTGGTTTGGCACCACTAGTGGTTTGGTACCACACGGGGTAGAAAAGGAGTTATGGATGGCTAGGTTGGGTGCATTATATATATATTGGTTGGTTATAAATTGTGTAAGTTTGTTGCATCAACCGGGGGAAGGATTTATGCACTGAGTCTTGGTGACTCACCTTCTCCCCTATCTTTTCAGGTGATTCGTGAATCGCGGATGAGGAGCCGGATGGACTCGAGGAGGCCATGCAATAAAATTCGATTTACACGGATTTTGGTTTGGGTACTATATTTTATTTAAATTTGGTTTTTCATTTTTATTTGGATTTGTAATAAAGCCTTTCAAATTATGTTTTTGGATTATTTATATGCTTTGGACTTGTTTTAAACATGGCTTAATAAACTACATGGTTAATTAAATAATATGAGCGCAAAGTTTTCTAAACTACAAAACGGAATTGTTTTTAAAAACGTTACCATCGGGTAATATAAATCATTTGATAATATTTAACAACTTAAGTGTTTTCGATAACTCATACTATTTTCCAAAACTCAAGTTCCCAAATTTCAATTAGAAACAGTTTTCAAACTATTCGCTTTGGTTTCTTTTAAATTATAAAAGGTTTTCTAATCCATGGATTTACAACTTAGTTTTAAAAGATTTACTTATAGGATTTTAAAAGTAAACTATCATGCAACTATTTTTCTAAAATTTAATCGGTAACTCAATTTCTTCAAAATGTTTTCCTCTGTGACATGTCAGATTCGGTCATGGCGTATTGACCGGGTTTGGGGTGTTACATAGGGGCTAGTCAGAACAGTAGTTCTGGAACCACTAATCTGTGGTTAGAGAAAATTATTTTAATGTTATTTTATGAGTTATATTATGATTATATAGGTGCATAAAAATTTTGGTGCTTTAATTTTAGCAATTTCATGCTTAATTGTGAAAAAGGACTAAATCGCATAAAATGCGAAAGTTCTATTTTACAAGCTAAAGGTGTCTAAAAGCCATAGAATATTAATTGGAGGCCCTTAATGTGCAATTAAACCCTTATATATAGGGTGTCCTGCCATAGGGGACAAACAATGTCAAAATTGGTCTAAGTTGTTGGAATTAGGTGGACTAAATTGATGTTTTATAATAAAATAAAGAAATAAAAAATATCATCTTTTCTTCTCTTCTTCTCCATCGAAAATTAGCAGCAAAATAGGGGATTGAGAGCTCAAAAATTTTAGCAAGCTTTTCTCCTTACAAGTAAGTGTTTTGATGATCATTTCTTGATATTATTTGTACTTTTGGAACCCCTAAAGCTTAAGCTAGCTAATGAGGGGATTATTTTGCAAAATGGTTGAAAGATTTGAGTATTTCCATGTGAGCATTTATGTGGTTTGCTGTATTTTTATGGAAGAAAATGAGTCTTAGTTGTTGGATAAACAACTTTTGTGAAAGGTGTTTCCATGAAAACACTTAAAAGGACCTTTTTGTAAAGGTTATAAAATAAGTGTTAAATGTGTGAAATAATGAGTATTGAGGGTTTCCATAGGAGTAATAAATGTTCATCTAAGCTTGTAAAAGGGAGAAATTCGATTAGAATCGATTTACGAGCCTAGGGGTAAAATCATCATTTTATAAAAGCTTAACGGCAAAATGGTAATTTTACCTAAGTATGGTTATTGAAATGTATTGATTAATGTGGTAATTAAAATGAGTGAATTTGTTATTATAGATCAAGAAACAAGAAGCCTGGACCGAAACTGAGGCAAGAACAAGGTGGTGGACTAATTTGAAAGATTCTACATATATTTTGGTGTCGAGGTAAGTTTGTGTGTAATAAATTCAACATCATGTTATTAAGTAAGTTTGTGTGTAATAAATTCAACATCATGTTATTAAGTTTTTAAATGTTTGATATTAGTGATGTTGTATAATATTGCTATGAATTTGAGTAATGATGTTGAACGAGAAAATGATGAGAATTATGATGTGGAAGTCCCGGTTAGACTTTAATAAATGAGAATAATATCATCGGGACTTGAGTTGGGTAAGGTCCCGTATAAGACCATGTCTGTGACATGGCCTCGGCACTGAATTGAGATCCCGTATAAGACCATATCTGGGATATGGCATCGGCATCGAATATAAGAATCATATAATACCATATCCGGGATATGGCATCGACAATCGATATGAGATCCCGTATAAGACCATATTTGGGATATGGCATCGGCATCTAAAGGTGACCCCATATAAGACCACATCTGGGATGTGGCATTGGCATCACATTTACGTGAATGATGATAATTATGTCTTTTTGAGTATCCCCAAGTGATTCAATGGGTAAATAGCTAAGATTATAATAGAGATGAGATTAGTGCTAAAGCTATGTGATGAAGTGATACAAGTACATGTGAGTAATTCACGAGAAATGTTTACGATATGAGACAGGATATGAAATTGGTAAGAGTAAACATGAGTAAGTTATGGCAATGTGTTTAAGACTTTGTGTTTCATTCAATGCAATGGATGGATGACATTATGAGTCTTTATGTTGCTATTTATTTCATGCAAACTTACTAAGCTTTATGCTTACCCCTCTCATCTCCCTTTTCCTTGTAGTATTTCCAAGCTAGCTCGGGGATCATTCGACATCGGAGTTTAGAATCACACTATCAACTTCTATTTGGTATAGCAAAGTTAGATTTATTTTGAGTGTGGCATGAATAGGACTTGTTCATTTTGTTATGTCATATTTATTAGCCAAAGTGTTGGCTATTAATGTTGTTCAATTCATTTTGTAAATGGTCATTGGTAATTGACCAATACTTGGCAAGTTCATATATTCAATGATGATGAAATTCATGAAGTGCAAGCTTGTGTGAGTGTTTTGATTTTGAGTTATTGGAAGTGCCTTATGGTCATGATGTATGTTGAAATGAAATGGTATAACTGTGGTTGTATTTTAGGGTGGCAATTGGCTTGGTAGATAGCCTTACGATTTTCCACATGGGTAGACACTCGGGCATGTGTCTAGGTCGTGTGTGACACACGGTCAGCCCCATGGGCATGTTGATAGGCTGTATGTACCCCTGCATGCTAAGTGGGCAAGTCAGAATACCCAGTACTAAACACATAGGCTGAGACACGACCATGTGGTCTTAATCGTGTAGGAGACACAGCCTAAGACACGGGCATGTGCCTTGGCCGTGTGACCTTATTGAGGTGATGACATCATAAACAAAATTTCAAGGTTTTCACACTGGGCGGAGACACGAGCGTGTCATGGCCATGTGAGGGACACGGGTTATGGACACAGGCGTGTGTCAGGCCGTGTGAAAACCCCTGTAGGTTTGAATTGGAAAATAAATCCACACTGGCATGTGGCCCTGTTTTATGTCAAATTTACCTAAGTGGTCAAAAGTTTCCGGTTTAGTCCCAAATCATTCCAGGTACAAGTTTAGGGTCTCGTAGTCCTATAATAAAGACATTAAGGTCTTGAATGAAAAGTTTTAATTTGAAGTGAAATTTTATGAATCGATGGTGCATGATTGAGAAAGTTAAGTACGGTAATGCCTTGTACCTGGTTCAGGAGTCGAATATGGGTAAGGGGTGTTACAGGTTGAACCTTAGGAATAGATTGGATATCCACGCCATGACATTTGGGTGATATGTGTGCTAGTGTAAGACCATGTTTGGGACATGGCATCAACCACATTATGAAAGCCAGTGTAAGACCATGTCTGGGACATGGCATCAGCCACATTATGAGAACCAGTGTAAGACCATGTCTGGGACATGGCGTCGGCATTGAGATGAGAGCTAGTGTAAGACCATGTCTGGGACATGGCATCGGCCTCAATATGTGAGCCAGTGTAAGACCATGATGTGATCCGACTCGGTTTAGTTGAGTCGTTTCACTTGTGTGCACCTATATGGATAGGTTCGGTTTAACAAAGAAATAAAGATAGGTGATGTTTGAAAATAAAAAATGGGGATGGAAATACGAACTTAACACCAAGAATGATCCAACACTATATAACAGGGTCACCTCGATTCTTACATGGTTAAGGTGGAAAAAGTGGTTTGGTAGATAGGTAAACGCCACACCGGTTAAGGTGATAAGTTTAAGAACAAGTTCGTAGATGCCACTAGCAAAGCCAGATAAGTCAGACGAGACTCATATGAAATAAGAGACGAGGAAACCTCACAAAGAACAATGTTCATATAAAATTTGTCAAAAAGTCTCTTACAAATGAAAATGGAAAAGTATTTATATCCTAGCTAGGGTAACTGAATGGACTAACTTAATGATTAAGAAAATTTGGCTAGAATAGTCTAGAATAATCTAGAATAAACATTAACTCTCTAAGTCCATGTTCAGCTGAATGGAGCATCAAAAGGTCAGCTTCATGCTTAAGAAAAGTCACATGAAAGTAGATGGATGCATAGGAGGCCAATGGCCATGTCTAGGTTCGGCCCTACCCATGAATTGGCTCATTAAATTTGCATCTCTTGGCTGAATCGTGATGAGCATTAAAGGGGGTCTTGAACAGCCAAATGGAGTGTGAACGGCCAGCCTCGAAGAGTTTCTTCCATGTGAACACCAAGCCAAATGGACACATGGTGTGAATACTTGGTGTGAACGGAATGGTGCTGCCTTGGGGAAGTAATCAGCCAAGCTTGGGGAATTTAATTTGCTTGTGAGTCTTGGCTGAATAAGCATTTTGAAAAGCTAATGGATCAGCCACCATTCATTGAATTAGCCGCACCTTCCCATGCTTTGAACCCAAACATTCATGAACCAACATTTACTCCCCTCTACATTCGACTGCACCTATTAACACAATGAACCAACTTAAATCAAGCCAAATTTGGATGGACATAATCAAAACATAATTTAGACATTTTAATTAAACACATAATTAAACTAGACAAATTTAACAAAGTCTAGACAAGACATATTAAAATTGGCTATGACAAATTAAAAACATGTAATAATTCAAAACATAATTATGAGCTGTAATAATAATAACTAATTTTTTTAAATACTTAATTTATTCTAACACTAAATTAAATGAGCTGAAAAGAAATTAAATCGAGCTGAATGAAGCTCAAGTGAGCTTATTTGAGCTGGAAGGAGCTTGCGAAGCTGAAATTGAGCTAGAATCAACTTGCACTAAGCTGTAACACCCCAAACCCGGCCCAAAACACTACGGCCGAATTCGGAATGCCACTGGAAAACTTTAAGTTGAAATCAGCTAAGTGATGATAAACCTTGATTGTAACAGTATTAGAGTTGGAATAAAAACAAGTGCTTAACCAAATCTTTATTAATAAAGGTTAACTTTTAAAACAGGATTCCATTTCTTAGAGAAACGTTTCATTTGGAAAAACAATTTGAAGTCCACGGGTAATTGGAAACATGTCCTTTTGTAAAACTTTTAAAAGAATCTGAGTAATTACGAGTATCTTAATTAGAAAACCTTAGTTAAGTTTTTAAGTTATAAAAACGTTATTATTTGAAATTGTTTGTAATTACTAATTCATGTCTAGTCCAGCATAAACCATAATAAAAACCCAAAATATTTAAATGGCCTTATTACATGAAAATATCACAAATAAACCGAAAATTAAAAATAGATGTTTCTAAATATGAAAACTGCGTCTGCATGGCCATCTCGAATCCCATCCAAGCCCGGTCCAATCATCACGAATCACCTGCATCGTTTGGTAAAAATTGGGTGAGTCAACCGACTCAGTGTGTAATTAGTCCATAGATTTCCACATATGGGCTTGGCCCAAAACCACACCGATCCACATATCAGAAAGTAATGCAAAATGCACCCAACCCAGCCTAGGGTCCATCCTCTACACACCCCCGTCTCTCAGTCCTCTTGACCTCTTCGGCTATTCGAGCTTTCTCCACTAGAATGGCAAAGTCTCTCTCTCGTTGCAGAGCAATCAATACCCGTAGCTCATCCCGTAATCCATCTTCGAATCTGACACACCTCTCATAATCAGTAGCCACAATACCCCGAGCATACCGACTCAATCGCAAAAATTACGTCTCGTACTCCGCTACCGACTTGCCACCTTGCACTAAATTGAGGAACGCCCTCCTCTGAGCGTCCACATAACTAGCTCCGATGTACTTTCCCTTAAACTTGACCTTAAAATAACCCCAGTCCACTCGGTCCGCAGGGGTACCCTCTCTGACTATGAGCCACCATTGGTAAGCCTCGTCCCCGAGCAACGAAACAGCACCCTTTAGCTTCTCCTCCGCAGTACAGTCCAAATCGTCCATAATCCTTTCGACTACCTCTAACCAGTACTCCGCCACATTCGGAGCTACCCCAGATACCCCTCTGAATACCTCAGCTACATTTGCTCTAAGTCTCTCAGATACTGATTTCTGAGCTCCATTGCCCATATTAGCTCCTACGACTCGTTCTAACACCCGGAGCATAGCCTGCGATACTGCATCATCCCCTCCCGTTTGCCCCTGGAACTCCGCCTCCATAGCCAGTGGCGGCGCCTCGTTTTCAGAACCCTGACCTGACTCGACTGATTTTGACACAGTCATTCTGCCTCTACCACGCCCACGAGTATTGCGACCACGTCCCCTAGAACTCATGTCTAATGTCGCGTTTTAATCTGTTTTAAGAAATCTTATGCATTAGAATCTTTTCACTTGTTGATTAAGGAAGTAGTTTTATGTAAAAGAATCTCAAGCTGTTGTTTCGTAATAACCACACAACCCTAAAAGTCTCAGTCTCTAAAGAGATAGTCCTCGGCTCTAGAGTCCACATATCATTTCAACATAGCACATATTCACATTCATGTGTTTATCAAGTCAGAAGACTTACCTGGCAGACCTGGGCCGGACGACTCGACTGCCATGATTCATAAAACCCTTTTTCCTGAAAAATCTTTCTTTAACCCACTAAAACACAGATTAAAAACGTTTATGGGCCTCAAAAATCCATAGGCTGAGTGTAGAAACCGGGCTTTGATACCAATTTGTAACACCCCAAACCCAGCCCAAAACACTACGGCTGAATTTGGAATGCCACTAGAAAACTTTAAGTTGAAATCAGCTAAGTGATGATAAACCTTGATTGTAACTGTATTAGAGTTGGAATAAAAACAAGTGCTTAACCAAATCTTTATTAATAAAGGTTAACTATTAAAACAGGATTCCATTTCTTAGAGAAACGTTTCATTCGGAAAAACAATTTAAAGTCCACGGGTAATTGGAAACATGTCCTTTTGTAAAACTTTTAAAAGAATCCGAGTAATTACGAGTATCTTAATTAGAAAACCTTAGTTAAGTTTTTAAGTTATAAAAATGTTATTATTTGAAATTGTTTGTAATTACTAATTCATGTCTAGTCCAGCACAAGCCATAATAAAAACCCAAAATATTTAAATGGCCTTATTACATGAAAATATCCCAAATAAACCAAAAATTAAAAATAGATGTTTCTAAATATGAAAACTGCGTCTGCATGGCCATCTCGAATCCTATCCAAGCCCGGTCCAATCATCACGAATCACCTGCATCGTTTGGTAAAAATTGGGTGAGTCAACCGACTCAGTGTGTAATTAGTCCACAGATTTCCACATATGGGCTTGGCCCAAAACCACACCGATCCACATATCAGAAAGTAATGCAAAATGCACCCAACCCAGCCTAGGGTCCATCCTCTATACACCCCCGTATCTAGCCACCACACTACAGGGGATTACTAAATCGACCCTCCAACCTCTACACACCAATTTGGCAGTCAATGCCATCCAACAAGTGGCCTAGCCACTGGTCCACGTGATTAAATCACAAAATAAATCACAACGTGACAGTAGTCAACATTAATCCACGATGTAGCCCATAGCTAGTATCAATCCACGATGAGGCACATAGCCGTCACCAACCACGATGTGGCACAAAGCTGACACCAACCATGTTGAGGCACAAAGCCGATCATCAATCCACGTGAGGCTTTTAGCCATCACTAAACCACGTACATTATTGTACACCCTGTCCTTCATTCAGTATACAAATCTTGCCTCATGCTTATGCAACATACGATAATGATATGATAGAATAATGCATGAACAGGTTAATAAGCATATAGCACATATTCACAGCAATAATCACAATCTCATCGGCATTTAACACTGACCTGATTATCGACATACCCATTAAGGGTAACCATCTCACTATTGTCACTACATTAATCACCATACTTATAACACATACAATTATTTTATACATATTCGGGAAATCGTGAAATAATCACACACCTGATAACCCGAAGTATCACGCTCTCAATATCGATGCTGTCACTAACCAAAACTACCGCTATCTGCCTACGTTTCTGTTCTGACGTTGGCCCATTCCTCAGTGGCCAATCTCATACTGCAGAGGCTGATCGCTTTTTAAACTTAGGGGTAGGGGCTACCCCTTTTTCTCCTCGACTGGTACCCGCATCCATCGAATAACACTTAATCAGAACATTTAGTTAATCGTTAACGTTACAGTCTAAACATAACAAATCTAGAACTTACAGAGCACGCTTACCGAAATGAACCTGAACTCTGGAGGCTTTTGCTTAACTTTCCAACCTGTCGAAATCCCTATACCACCCAAGTTAGATTCAGCTTCTACTCATAAAGCTCATGAAAGTGGCCTTTGGCCGAATACTACCCTTACCTTAAGTAGTCGAACCCAAGAGATCCTTAACGCTCTCTTACTCCAGCTACACACGAAAGAAATACAAGATTAAGGCCCTTTTAAGGTTCAGCCATCCCTAAAACCAAGGCCAACCATTTGGTTTTGGCACAGCAAATGAAAAGAGATGAACTGATTGCTAAAGAGAATGATACTCACCACCAAACACGATTGAGATTAGGAAAAGATGGTCGACGGCCCTATCCTTAGAGGTTGCCAAATGAACAGTCACTATATCCAAATAGATTTGGATTTAGAGAAACGACAGGAAAAAGAATGGTTTGGGGAAAGGTTATGATATGAATGGACAAAGAAATGAAGAAGAAGAGAACTAGTCTGTCACCTTTGGCTTTTGTATCCAAAGAGAAAGATTTTGGCTAATGACAAGGAGTGTTTCGCTTTTGAAGGTAGTGAAATCGGTGGAAGAAAAGGATAGGTGCAGAAGGTTGCGGCTATGGTGTTTCGGCTTTAAGGATTTGCGAAAAGAAGAGAGAAAGAGGGGACCACAAGGTTCGGCTATGGCTTTTAATGAAAATGGGATATTCGGCCACAAGAGAATAGGTATAGGATTGAGGTTGAGAGAAAGAAAAAGAAGTATAGAAGAAGGCTAGAAGAATTCGGCAACACCCTAAATGCATAAAATGACTGAATGACTCACCTCTCACACTCCTGACCGAAACTTGGAGAAAATGAGCAGGGTAACCCGAAAGAAAGCCTACCAACTTGAGAATTTCGGCACACAACCCCTACCACAACTTCAAACCGATTATGCACCCCTTAGAGTCCCACATTCGACCACTTCTTCCCTCTCTTCCTATCCCACATTTTCCTCCTATTTTTCCTCTTCACCTCTCATTCAAACTTGTTTGAATGAGTCAAACTCCTCAAAGAGCTCTCCACCTTCTATCCGAATCCTTTGACCAAGTCCACCCTCATCCTTTCCAGAGTTGAATTGCCGTCTAACTCTCCCTCCCCCTTGACGCAAAAAGTAACCCAAAATGCTATCTTTGCAGCTCGAACCTCCTCCCCCTTGACACCCCTTATGACGCACACTCCTCCCCTGCTTCTTGGTGCTACCTTGCCACATTAATGTTTCCTTTCTTGTGTCATAATCCACACCTAATTTCTCTTAAGGCCTAGCTCCCCCAGCTCCCCTTCCCTCAGCTCAACACAAAAATTCTCCTATGATTTCTACCCAAGCCCAAGCTTTCCCGAAGCCCCCCAAAAACTTCCAAACAGCATACAGAGCACATTAACACACAGATACAAATTAAAATGCATGACCCCCAAATCCCGGGTATTACAGTTTTACCCCCTTAAAAATAATTTCGGCCCTGAAATTACCTGGTCAAAATAAGTGAGAGTATTGCTGCCGCATTGCTTCCTCCGGCTCCCTCGAAGCTTCTTCCGATCCATGGTTACGCCATAACACCTTGACTAGAGGAACTGATTTCCTCCGTAAGACTTTCACATCCCGCTCCAAAATCTGAATCGGTTCTTCCTCGTAAGACAAGTCTGGCCTCAACTCTACTTCTTCAACTGGAACCACGTGAGATGGATCCGATCGGTAACGATGTAGCATCAAAACATGGAACACATCATGCATCTGCTTTAACTACGAAGGCAGCTCCAACTGATATGCCACTGGTCCAACCCACTTCAAAATCCGATAAGGCCCTATAAACCTAGGGCTCAGCTTTCCCTTGCATCCAAATCTCATTACCTTCTTCCACGGCGAGACTTTCAGAAACACCTGATCTCCCACTGCAAACTCTATCTCTTTCTGCTTAAGATCTGCATACGATTTTTGCCTGTCAGAAGCCTCTTTCAACCGAGCCCGAATCACCTTAACCCTTTCTTCTGACTTTTCCACAATCTCTGGACCCAAAACATGACGTTCCCCCAGTTCCGTCAAACATGTAGGAGTGCGACACTTCCATCCATACAGCGCTTCATATGGTGCCATCCAAATACTTGCTTGATAGCTGTTATTGTACGCAAATTCCGCTAAAGGCAAGAACTCCTCCCAGCTCCCTCTAAAATCAATCACGCATCCTCTCAACATATCCTCCAACACCTGAATTACCCGTTCAGATTGGCCATCCGTCTGCGGATGAAACGCCGTACTAAAGTCCAATCTGGTGCCTAATGCCTGATGCAGTGCCCTTCAAAATCGAGACGTGAACCTGGGATCCCTGTCTGTGATAATCGATATCGGCACCCCGTGTAGCCTGACAATCTCTGCCACATATAACCTTGCCAACTTCTGTAGAGAATAGTCGACCCACACTGGTATGAAATGTGCAGACTTTGTCAACCGATCCACTATCACCCATACCGAGTTCTTCTTGGTAGGCGTAAGGGGAAGCCCACTCACGAAGTCCATAGTAATCCTCTCCCACTTCCACTGTAGAATCTTTACTGGATGTAGCAACCCTAAAGGCACTTGGTGTTCAGCTCTGACCTGCTGACACGTTAAGCACTTCCCTGCAAATTCTGTGACTTCTTGTTTAAGACCAGGCCACCAAAACTAGTCCCGAAGATCCCTGTACAACTTACTCCCTCCAGGATGCATAGCATAAGGGCTACTATGCGATTCCCGAAGAATCTTCTGCCTTAACTCCCCATCTTTCAGCATACATACCCTACCTCGGAAACATAACACTCCGTCACTGTTTAAATTGTAGTCTTCCAACCCCCCATTCTAAACCTGCTGCAGCTTAACACTCAGCTCGTCATCCACCAACTGCTTCTCTTTCACCTGACCTAACCATGTCGGCTTCACCTGCAACTCTGCTAACAAACTCCCATCATCATAAAGACTGAGATGTGCAAACATCGCCCTCAGATCCGTTACTACCTTCTGACTTAGGGCATCTGCCACCACATTTGCTTTACCTGGATGGTACTCGATTGAGCAATCGTAATCCTTCAATAACTCCACCCATCTTCGCTGTCTCAAGTTCAGCTCCTTCTGAGTTAGCAAATACTTCAGACTCTTATGGTCCGTGTAGATCACTGACTTTTCTCCATACAAATAGTGCCTCCACACCTTTAGCGCAGAAACCACAGCAGCCAACTCCAGATCATGCGTCGGGTAGTTAACCTCATGAGGCCTTAACTGTCGAGACGCATAAGCAACAACCTTTCCGACTTGCATCAGTACGCAACCCAACCCCGTGTGTGAAGCATCACAATACACCACAAAGTCCTTCCCTGCCTCAGGCTGAATCGAAATCGGAGCTTCTGTCAAAACCTTCTTCAATCTCTCAAAACTTTCTTGCTGCTTATCCGTCCACACGAAAGGTACCTCCTTTCTTAATAATTTCATCAAAGGTGCTGCTATAGACGAGAACCCTTCTACAAATCTCCTGTAGTAGCCTGCTAACCACAAGAAACTGCGAGCCTCTACCACCGACCTAGGTGGTTTCCAATCTAACACCGCCTCAATCTTCCTAGGATCCACTCTTATCCCGTCTGCAGACATCACATGACCTAGAAAAGCAAACTCCCTCAGCCAGAATTCACACTTGCTGAATTTGGTGTACAACTTCTTTTCCCTTAAAATCTACAGCACTACCCGAAGATGTGCATCGTGCTCCTCTTCAGACTTGGAATATACTAGGATGTCGTCTATAAACACAACGATGAACTGATCTAAGTAGGGTTGGAAAACTCGATTCATCATATCCATGAATGCAACTGGGGCGTTCGTCAACTCAAACAGCATCACCAGGAATTCATAATGCCCGTATCGAGTCCGTAAAGCTGTCTTATGGATGTCTGCTTCCTTCACCTTGAGTTGATGATATCCTGACCTTAGATCTATCTTTGAAAACACCGCAGCCCCCTTAAGCTTATCAAACAAATCATCTATCCTCGGCAGTGGGTACTTATTTTTGATTGTCAGCTTATTCAGCTGCTGGTAGTTTATACACATGCGCATAGTCTCGTCCTTCTTCTTTACGAATAAAACCGGTGCTCCCCATGGAGACACACTGGGTCGGATAAACCCACGATCAAGCAACTCTTGGATCTGAGCCTTGAGCTCAACCAACTCCTTTGGTGCCATTCTATACGGAGCGATAGATACAGGTGCTGCACCCGGCAACAAGTTGATCCCGAATTCCATCTCGCGATCTGGAGGCAACCTTGGAAGTTCCTCCAAAAAGACATACCCAAACTCTTTCACTATCCTGACCTCTCCTAACGCTGCTTCCTTAGCCTCCAAAGCACTAACAAACATCAGAAACCCCATACACCGCTTCCTCACCATCTTCTCTGCCTTAAGAGCAGAAACTACATTCGACAAGTAATTTCTCCTTTCACCTATCACTACAATCTCTTCATCACCGGAAGTTTTCAATGACATGCGCTTAGCAGCACAATCCAAATTCGCCCGACACTTCGCCAATCAGTCCATGCCTAAGATTAAGTCAAATTCCCCGAATGGCAGTTCCATTAAATCAGTCGGAAACTTCGCCCCCTGCACCTCTAAAGGCACTTCCCTAAAGAGTTTGTCTACTATCACTGATTGCCCTAAAGGACTAAGTACAGCCATATTCCTAGGTACAATCTCAAAGTCCACATTCAAGGTTCCAGATACTTCACTAGCAATTTAAGAATGAGTTGACCCAATATCTATTAAAGCAGTAAAGGGTAATCCCCCTCTTTGTGGCCTTTGGTGCATAAACCAACCCCAGGCCGTCTCTCGCATCTCGAACCCCAAAGACTCTCTGCCGGTGCTCCACGACCACAGTGAACTGCTTCTCCATGGTTCGAACCATGACCTCGTCGCTCACGACCACCCCCTACCCCGGCTGCACATGCCCCTGACTTACTGGCCGAGCCCTATCCGTCTCCTGCGGACAATTCCTAACCAAATGAGCCTTGGACCCACACCGAAAAAATTCCTTACTCTTACCCCAACACTCTCCTGCATGAGCTCTCCCACACTGGGCACATAGGCGAGTCTAATTCCCAGCAACTGGTACCGGTGCACGAACAAAATTTTCAATCCAGGGTCTTTTCTGATAACCCGCAGATGATGCTGACGGTACGAAACTCCTCTTATTCCTGTTCCTATCCCTATCTCGGTTCTGTCTCTCAGTCCTCTTGACCTCCTCGGCTATCCGAGCTTTCTCCACTAGAATGGCAAAGTCTCTCTCTCGTTACGGAGCAATCAATACCTGCAGCTCATCCCGCAATCCATCTTCGAATCTAACACACCTCTCATAATCAGTAGCCACGATGCACACTCCTCCCCTGCTTCTTGGCGCTACCTTGCCACATTACTGCTTCCTTTCTTGTGTCATAATCCACACCTAATTTCTCTTAAGGCCTAGCTCCCCCAGCTCTCCTTTGCTCAGCTCAACACAAAAATTCTCCTATGACTTCTACCCAAGCCCAAGGTTTCCCGAAGCCCCCAAACACTTCCAAACAGCATACAGAGCACATTAACACACAGATACAAATTAAAATGCATGACCCCCAAATCCCGGGTATTACATATGCTGTAAGGATTGTTTAAAGTGCTAGTCCGAGCTTGTAACAGCCCAATTTTGGGGCTAGTCAGAATAGTGGTTTTGGAACCACTAATCCAGGATTGAAGAAAATTATTTTGATATTAGTTTATGTGTTTTAGCATGATTATAAGGTTGCATGGAAATTTTGGTGTTTTAATTTTAATGATGGTAAGCTTATTTGTGAAAAAAGACTAAATCGCATAAAGTGTGAAAGTTCCACTTTTAAAGCTAGAAGTGTCTAATAGCCTTAGAATATTAAATTAGTGGTCCTTAAAGTGTAATTAGGTCATTAAGAGGGTGTGGTCGGCCATAGAGACAACGGGGACAAATACATTAGTTTGGTCAACAATTTGGTGAAATTAGGTGAAAAAAAATGAATAAAATAAGATAAATAAAAGAGTTGTTATCTTTTACTATTCACACTTCCTCTCCATCGAAAATCAAATACAAAATAGGGGATTTTGGAGTTCAAACTTTTAGCCAAGCTATTCTCTTGCAAGTAAGTGATTTTAGAGGTCTTTCTTGATAATTTGTGTATTTTTGGAGCCCTTAAAGCTTAAGCTAGCTAATGAGAGGACTATTTTGTTAAATGGTTGAAAGTTTAGGGACTTTCCATGAGAGTGTTCATGTTGTTTGCTGAGTTTTTATGGAAGAAAATGAATGTTAGTGGGTTAAGGAACAACTTTTGTGAAAGGTGTTACCATGAAAACACCTAAATGAGACTTATTTGTAAAGGTTGTAATTGTGTAATAAATGCATGAAATAATTGGTTTTATGAGTTTTTGTAAGAGAAATAAATGTTCAGATAGGCTTGTTTAATGAGAAAATATGATGAAAAATGATTTATAAGCCTAGGGGCAAAATCGTAATTTTGCCTAAGTATAAGGGCAAAATGGTCATTTTTGCCTAAGTAGAAATATTGATGTGTCATGAGTTATAAAGTGATTGAATGAGTAAATTTTATTATTATAGACCAAGAAGAACGCGGAAACAACCTTGACCGAGGAAAAGGCAAGGTTACGAACTAAGTTGTCGATTAATACATTTTGCACTGAGGTAAGTTTATGTGTAAACGATATATCTTTAATACATATGTTGTTATTTATTGATGCATTGTATGAATGAGATCAATTATGAGTGAGATTGATTGAAATTAATAGATAGCGAGTAATTCTCGTATGAACCTCGAAATAGAAACGTAAATGCAGAAAATATATCTGTAATCATTATTTGGTGGGCTATGTGCGATAGCACCCTATTATTGATTAATGGTGGGCTGTGTGTAATTCCACCTTTTTATTCATTCACGATGGGCTATGTGCGATACCATCATTTATATTATCATTTGGTGGGCTATGTGCGAACCATCGTAAATATTCTTATTGGTGGGCTATGTGCGATACCACCCTATTATTGATTAATACTGGGTTGTGTGCGAAACCACCAGTACTTAGTATTATTCCGAATAGTTCATCGAGAAATTGTTTAAGTAAATGTTTTATGTGGCTTTGTGGTGTTAAGTGCAAGGAATGTGTACAAGTAAATCTGAGCATTATATTTGTTACATGGTTGGAATGTGGTAAGAGATGAGATGAGTAAGCATGATTATGGAAATGTGAATCGTTCTTGCTTAGTACATAATATTATTACTTGATTGGCATATGTTAATATGCTTATTATTTACATGTAAACTTACAAATTTCTTTCCCTTTGTTTTTATAGTGTTAAAGAGCCAGCTCAGGATACGAAGATAATCTGAAGATCACCCACACTATCAACTCATCTTGGTATATTTAGACTTAGCATTTTGAGTATGGCATGTATAGGGGCTAGACTTAGTGAAATGTCTTATGGTTTTGGCCAAGTGTGATGGCTCTTTTAAGGATGAACTCTTTTGTAAATAGCCATAGTTAATGGCTCATTATTATTAATATATGAAAAGATAAGGTTATTCATGAATGTGTATGATGCATGATTTGGTTGCTTGGTACATGGTTGAATGGGATTTATGTTGTATGAGTTAGGGTGATAAAAAAGAGCTTGGCAAATAGCCTTGTTCATGTCCACACTGGTAGACACACAGGCATGTGTCTAGGCCATGTGTCTAGGCCATGTGTGACACATGGTCAGTCCCATGGGTGTGTGACTAGGCCGTGTGTCCCCTGCATGCTAGTGTTTCAAGTCAGTGTCGACCACAGGCTAGACGCACATGCGTGTGCCTAGGCCGTGTGCCCCTCATGAGGTTGCTGACTTTATAAACAGAATACCTAGGTTTTTACACACAGTCGAGGACATGGGCATGTCTAGATTGTGTGGAGGACACGGGCGTGTTCTAGGCCGTGTGAAAACCCCTATAGGTTCGAAATGAAAAATAAATTTCACACGGGCTAGGGACATGGGCGTTGGTGACCACATGGCCTGTCCACACAAGCGTGTCCCAATTCACACGGGCTTGTAGCCCTGTTTTGGCAAAAAAATTCTAAGCCTACAAAAGTTCCCGATTTGATTCCGAGACCCTCCATTTTCATGTTTAAGGCCTCATAGGCCCATAATGATGATGGTATGAATGTGGATGGGAAGTTTTAAGTTGGAATGAAATTTTATAGTCCAAAGTTGTATGTTCAAGCAAGTTAAGCTTAGTAATGCCTCGTACCCTGTTTCGACATTGAATACAGGTAAGGGTTGTTACATTTAGTGGCATCAGAGCTACAGTTTAGTCAGTTCTCAGACTTTCGTAGGATGTGTAAGAGTCTAGCTATGCATGCCATAGATGTATATTGATAGTGTGGTGACTTCTAACAATTTTGAACTGTGTTTTCATATAGTAAATGGATCCCGACCAAGCGGCTGCTGATGACGCTGCTATTAATGCATAGCTCCCACGTAAGGGACCGTGCTTGTAGAAAGTAGACCCGAGACTATGGGTCAAGGAGAAGAGGCACGAGAAGCCTTTCTTTATATGATGAGTAACTGGTACACCGAGTTTGTACGAGCAAACCGTAATGCTCAACCTCCTCCACCCCCTCCTATACCTCAGCCAGTTCCTGTGGCTCCACAAGGTATAGATTTGGTGAGAATGAATAAAGCCCCGGTCGAGAAGATTTGGAAATAAGGTCTAGTTATGCATGCCATAGACGTATATTGATAGTGTGGTGACTTCTGACAATTTTAAACTGTGTTTTCGTAGCGTGTGTAAGAGTCTAGCTATGCATGCCATAGACGTATATTGATAGTGTGGTGACTTCTGACAAATTTAAACTGTGTTTTCGTATAGTAAATGGATCCTGACCAAGCAGCTGCTGAGGACGCTGCTATTAATGCGCCAGCTCCCGCGTAAGAGACCACGCCTGTAGAGAGTAGACCCGAGACTATGGGTCAAATAGAAGAGGCTCGAGAAGCCTTTCTCCATATGATGAGTAACTGGTACACTGAGTTTGTACGAGCGAACCGTAATGCTCAACCTCCTCCACCCCCTCCTATACCTCAGCCAGTTCCTGTGGCTCCTCAAGGTATAGATTTGGTAAGAATGGATAAAGCCTCGGTCGATAAGATTCAGAAATAAGGGGCCGAGGAATTCAAAGCTAATTTAGACAATGATCCCGAGAGAGCGGAGTTTTGGCTTGAGAACTCAATGCGGGTATTCGATGAACTCTCCTGCACACCTGAGGAGATCTTGAAATGTGTCGTGTCATTACTGAAGGACTCGGAGTATAGTTGGTGGAAAACGTTGACGTCGGTAGTTCCAAGGGAGAGAGTGACATGGGAATTATTTTTGGAAGAGTTCTGAAAGAAGTACACAAGTCAAAGATTTGTGGATAAAAAATGGAAAGAGTTCCTCGAATTGAAGCAAGGCAAAATAACTGTGGCAGAGTATGAGCGCGAGTTTGTTAGGCTCAGCAAGTATGCATAAGAGTATGTGTCTACAGAAGATATTTTGTGTAAGAGGTTCAAAGACGGGCTGAATAAGGATATCAGATTGCTAGTTTGGATTTTGGAATTGAAAGAATTTGTGGTGTTGGTTGATAGGGCATGCAAGGCCGAGGAGCTGAATAAAAAAAAGAGAAAAGCCATGAGTGAGGCCTGAGATGCAAGAAAGAGGCCAATGAGTAAATCATTCCAAGCTCAATCAAAGAGGTCCAAGGAAATGAACCCTCGGACAGTTGGATATTCATACTGAGATCGAGGTAATACATACTCGAGCTTGAGAGTTCAAGCCACCCCGATGGTGAACATGGGTAATCCAAAGTCAAATCAATCGGAGTGTCCAAATTGTGGTAGGCAACACACTGGAGAGTGTTGGGGGAATAACCTAATTGCTACAAGTGTGGTTCACCCAACCATTTCATCCGAAATTGCCTAGAGAGGGATGAGAACGAAAGAAAGCAAGAAGTAAGATCAAGCAATATATTTTCGAGGGGTAGATCACAAAAGAACCCGAGAAGTGGGACTAGTAGTAGAGGTGCACCCATAGACTCTACTGTGAGATCAGAGGGTCGAGCACCTGCAAGAACTTATGTCATTCACGCTCGTGAAGAGGCATCATCCCCAGATGTGATAACGGGTACTTTTTCTCTTCATGATATCTCTGTTGTTGTTTTGATTGATCCGGGGTCTACCTATTCTTATATTTGCATGAAATTGGCATTTAGTATGAGTATGATTGTTGAGTCTACGAAATTTGTAGTAAAAGTGTCAAACCTGTTAGGCAAACATGTGCTAGTTGACAAGGTGTGTAGGAATTGTCCTTTGACAGTTAAAGGTCATTGTTTTTCGGCTAACCTTATGCTATTTCTGTTTGATGATTTCGACTTGATTCTTGGTATGGATTGGCTAACTACTCATGATGTTTTAGTAAACTGTGGGAGTAAGTTTATTGAATTGAGATGTGTAAATGGAGATGTCATTCGGGTTAAATTAGGTAAACTAGATAGTTTGTCTGTAATGATTTCATCTCTGGTAGTTGAAAAATACTTGAGGAAAGAGTATGAGTCCTATCTCGCCTTCATATTGAATACTTAAGAGTCATAGGTAAAGATTGAATCAGTGCCTATGGTGTACGAGTATTCAGACGTGTTCCCGGAAGAGTTACCCAGATTGCCTCTAGTTAGAGAGGCCGAGTTTAGGATTGAGTGAGTTCCGGGTACAACACCTATTTCGGTTGCTCATATAGGATGGCACCATTGGAGTTAAAAGAATTGAAGGTTTAGTTGCAAGAGTTAACAGATAAGGGTTTTGGAAGATCGAGCTATTCACCGTGGGGTGCTCCGGTACTTTTTGTTAAAGAGAAAGATGGGTCGATGAGATTGTGCATAGACTACAGACAACTCAAGAAGGTGACGGTGAAGAATAAGTATCCTATAGATGACTTGTTTGATCAACTGAAGGGAGTTACGGTGTTCTCTAAGATAGACCTAAGGTCTGGCTATTACCAATTGAGAGTTAAGGAGCAAGATGTGTCGAAAACTGCAATTTGGACAAGATACAGCCATTGTGAGTTTCTTGTTATGCCATTTGGCTTAATGAATACTCCTGCAATCTTTATGGATTTAATGAATTGTATTTTCCGACCGTATTTGGATAATTTTGTGGTTGTTTTTATCGATGACATATTAATTTATTCCTGGGATGAGAGTGAGCATGCAAAGCACCTAATAATTATTTTTCAAACTTTAAGAGACAAGCAGTTGAATGCTAAATTCAACAAGAGTGAATTTTAGCTCTGAGAAGTCAGATTCTTAGGACATATTATGTCGGGTGATGGCATTAGAGTTGATCCGAATAAGATCTCGACTATTGTGGAGTGGAAACCGCCAAGGAATATATCAGAAATTAGAAGCTTTTTGGGTTTAGCAGGGTACTACAGACGTTTCGTAAAAGGATTCTCCATGATTGCTACCCCCATGACAAATCTGTTGTATAAAGATGTTAAGTTTGAATGGACCGAGAAATGCCAACAGAGTTTCCAGAGATTGAAAGCATTATTAACTGAGACGCCAATTTTTGTACAACCCGAGTCGGGGAATGTAACACCCCTAACCCGTATCCGTTGCCAGATTAGGGTTAAAGGCATTACCGAACAGATCAGAAACTTTTACAGATAATTCATACAACCATTCATCATTCGTAATCAAGGTGTCCCTTTCATATGTCAACGAGGCCTTAATCATACTTTAAAGTAGGGTCGGGACTAATCCGAACACATACAGAAATTCTCAGAAATTTAAAACTTTTTCAAAACTGCCAAGGTCACACGCCCATGTGACCAGGCCGTGTGCCTCCCACGGCTACTAGGCACACCCATGTGTCCTGGTCGTGCCAAATTAGAGCATGTATACTAACTTATCCACATGGTCACCAGACACGCCCATGTGCTATGACCATGTACTCTTAGGCTAAATACTGTCTTATTCACACGGCTACTAGGCACGTTAGTGTACCATGGCCGTGCACACTTGGGCTGGCTACTGACTTATTTACACAGCTACTTGACACGCTCGTGTCATGACCGTGTAGTATTAGGCTAGTCACTGACGTAGTCACACGGCTACTAGGCACGCCCGTGTGCCATGGCCGTGTAGGCAAAACAGGCCACTTGCAAGGCCAAAATATCACCCACACAAGGGTGAATCCCTACAAGCAATTTACCAATTCATTTTATGCACATTTGGCAACTAAGACAAATATACATTTAAGCATAATTCATCCATATTTACCTTTCATATATCCCCTTCTTTGATCAAACATGCATACTCGCAATTCATCCATATACTTACCATTAACTTGACCATTCCATCGTTACCAAGCCATACCAAATCATACACCATATTTCATATTTACTCGTGCATATTATCAACACTTATGTAGCCACATCTCATGGCTAATTATACACTTTCAACCATAATCCAAAACAACTAGCCTATACATGCCATATTTAGCTATATACACATTTCAAAAGTACCAAAATAAATTTGAGTAGTGTGATGATGATCCTCGACGGTCCCCGAGCCTTCAATAGCTTTGACGATCTACAAAACAGAGCAAACACACACACCGAGTAAGCTTTCAAAAGCTTAGTAAGTCATATACAAATAAACTTAACATAAAATGCACATAGCCATATTTATACAATAACAATAATGATTCTCATAGCATATACCTTACATATAGCATTTGGCTCATTTGTTTAGCCATATCTTACCACCTTCTTCAATTCAAATGTCATATATACATATATAACTCTTTCAAGCTTATTTTCACATATCATCTCATCATTCCATTGCATATATTTATCTTAGCAAGTTCATATAGATACTTACCTTTCATACACACTTAGTGTACAAGTCAAATGTACCTGAAACAGATTTACAATCACATAATTGTCCGCATCTCTAATTTACCCATAGAACCGTTCAGAATCTGGTAGGATACTCAGAGTGCTCGAAATAGTCGTACAATGCAAACATCCCAGACGAGGTCTTACATGCAATCAGATATCAATGCCACTGCCCCAGACAGGGTCTTACACGAATCAATATGATGCCAATGTCCCAGACATGGCCTTACACGTAAATCTCATATCGATGCCAACGTCCCAGACGTGGCCTTACATGAAATCTCAAATCAATGCCAACGTCCCAGACGTGGTCTTATATGATATCACACAACAGACACATATGTCATGACATAGACTACCCTATCTATTCCTAGGTTCAAACGGGACTTCTCGGACATTATCACTATGCCAATTCCATTTCGGAATTCATGTATACATCATCTCACATACATTCATCATTCTCAAATAGTCATAATAACATACATAATTCAGAACAAATACATTTATTTGTATATTGACTTACCTCGGATTCAGATATTTGTTCAGACTCGGTTATTCGACTACTTTCGCTTTCCCGCGATCTAAGTCTGTTTTCTTCAATTCTTGATCTATACATATTTAAATGTAATCCATTTATTCACTAATTCATTCAATTCAATCCATGAACACACATTTAGGGCAATTTGCAACTTAACCCTCACATTTGCACATTTTATCAATTTAGTCCATTTTTTTCAAAACATCAAATATACACAATTTGTTCACATACATGCTTAGCCGAAACTTCCTAAGGACCATACAAGTCCATAATTTTCATCAAATTTACAATTTAGCCCTCTAAAGTATTATTTTCACAATTTGGCCCTAATTAGCTAAATTCATCAAAATTTCAAGAACAAAACATGTTCATTTAACACATATCTTTCATTTAACACCTAAACTCATCACAAAGCTCACCATTTCTTCAATGGAACATCTCATAAACAACATCAATTCTTCAAATTACCACATGGGCTTAATAGTAAACTAAGCAATAATCTTAAAAACATAAAAATCATCAAAAAATCAAAGTCAAAACATACCTTAATCAAGGCTTACAAGTGTCGAATGTATGAAAGCTTTTTAAACCCTTATTTCTTTTGATTTTAGGCAAAAAGATGGATGAAATGATTTATTTTTTTTAGCCTTTTGTTTTATTATTACCTTATTATTAATCTAGTTACTAAATTAGCCTTATACTAAACATATGTACATATAAACATTAAGGTATTATGTCCTTTATCCATCCACTATCTAAGTATTGGAATAATTGCCTCATAAGGCCACCACTTTAAAAGCCAAATCATATAGGTACTTTAACAAATAGCATGCTAGCTTTGCCTTCAATGCAATTTAATCCTTTTATCAAATTAAGCATACAGACGAACAAATTATTTTACAGAACTTTATCACAGGCTAAATCATTTATCAAAGGCATAAAAAATAATATTAAAATATTTCACTGACTCAAATTTGTGGTCCCGAAACCACTGTTCCGACTAAGGTCTAAATCAGACTGTTACAAGGAAAGAGTTTGTGGTCTACAGTGATGCGTCATTAAATGGTCTTGGCTATGTGTTGATGCAAAAGGGTAAAGTAGTAGCTTACACCTCGAGATAGCTAAAACCGCATGAGAAGGATTATCTGACTCACGATTTGGAGTTGGCTACGGTCGTTTTCGCTTTGAAGATTTGGCGTCATTATTTATATGGTGAGAAGTGTCGAATCTTCATCGATCACAAGAGTTTGAAGTACTTGATGGGTCAAAAAGATTTGAATTTGTGACAACGGAGATGGCTCGAATTACTGAAGGATTATGAGCTAGTATATGATTAACACCCGGGGAAAGCGAATGTGGTTGTGGATGCTTTGAGTAGAAAGTTCCTGTATTCTTTGAGAGCTATGAGTGCGAGTTTGGCATTGTCTGATGATGGTGCTATATTGGCCGAGTTGAGGGTGAGACCATTATTTCTTCAAAAAATATGTGAAGCTCAAAAGAATGATAGAGAATTGCAAGTTAAGAGAGCTCAGTGCAGATCGGGAAGTGACTTTGAATTTTGGGTTGGTAGAAATAATTGTTTGATGTTTCGTGATAGAGTTTGTGTACCTAAAGATGATGAGTTAATCTAGAAAATTTTACATGAACCACATAGTGGTTGTTTGTCAGTACATCCGGCTAGCATAAAAATGTACAATGATTTGAAGAAGTTGTATTGGTGGTCGGGTATGAAAAAAGACATCTCCGAGTTTGTTACAAAATGTTTGATCTGTCAACAAGTGAAAGTCGAGCATCAATTACCTTCGGGATTACCTCAGCCAGTGATGGTTCCCAAGTGGAAATGGGACCGAATAACCATGGATTTCATAATGGAGTTACCTATGACTCTGAAAAAGAAAGATGTTGTATGGGTTATTGTGGACAGATTAACGAAGTTGGCTCACTTTATACCGATGCGTGTGGATTATTCACTTGATAGGTCGAGCTATATATTGCTGAGGTGGTGAGATTACATGGAGTGCCTATATCTATTATCTCGGATAGAGATCCAAGATTTATTTTGAGGTTTTGGAAGAAGTTGCAGGAAGCCTTGGGTACAAGATTGAATTTTAGTACTACATTCCACCCTCAAACCGATGGCCAATTTGAAAGAGTGATTCAAGTTCTTGAGGATATGCTTCAATGCTGTGTGTTAGAATTTGAAGGTAGTTGGAAAAAATATCTACTTTTGGTTGAGTTTGCCTATAACAACAGTTATCAGTCGAGTATAAGGATGGCACTGTACTAAGCCTTATATGGTTGTATGTGTCGGACTCCCTTGTATTGGGCCGAGCTTAGTGAGAAGCAAATTGACGGGGTCAATCTAGTTAAAAAGACCGAGGAGAAAGTGAAAGTAATCCGTGATAGTCTAAAAGTTGCTTCAGATTGACAAAAGTCATACGCGGATTTTGAAAAGGAAAGAAATCGAGTTTCAAGTGGGTGACAAGGTATTCTTGTAAGTATCCCCGTGGAAGAAAATATTGAGATTTGGTCGAAAGGGCAAATTGCATCTATGATTTATAAGGCCGTATGAGGTCATTGAAAGGATTGGGCCAGTAGCATACCAGTTGGCTTTGCCGACAGAGTTATAGAGAATACACAACGTGTTTCATGTGTCGATGTTGCGGCGATATCATTCTGATTCGTCGCGTGTGATCCCTCCAACAGAAATTGAGATATGACCGGACATGACTTATGAAGAGGAACCAATTAAGATTTTGGCTTGAGAGGTTAAACAGTTGAGGAATAAAAGCATAGCCTTAGTGAAAGTGTTATGGAAAAAACACGGTGTAGAAGAGGCTACATGGGAACAGAAAGAAGCTATGAGGGAACAGTACCCAAACCGTTTTACCAGTAAGATTTTTGGGACGAAAATTGATAAAGTAGGGGAGAGTTGTAACAGCCCGATTTTGGGGCTAGCCAGAATAGTGGTTTTGGGACCACTAATCCGAGGTCGAAGAAACTTATTTTGATATTATTTTATGTGTTATAGCATGATTATAAGGTTGCATGGAAATTTTGGTGTTTTAATTTTAACGATTGTATGCTTATTTGTGAAAAAAGACTAAATTGCATAAAGTGCGAAAGTTCCATTTTTCAAGCTAAGAGTGTCCAATAGCCATAGAATATTAAATTGGAGGTCCTTAAAGTGCAATTAGGCCATTAAGAGGGTGTGGTCGGCCATATAGACAAGGGGGACAAATACATTAATTTGGTCAACAATTTGGTGAAATTAGGTGACCAAAAATAAATAAAATAAGATAAATATAAGAGTTGTCATCTTTTACCATTCACACTTCTTCTCCATTGAAAATTGAAGAGAAATGGGGGATTTTGGCTAGAATAGTCTAGAATAAGCTAGAATAAACATTAACTCTCTAAGTCCATGTTCAGCTGAATGGAGCATCAAAAGGTTAGCTTCATGCTTAAGCAAAGTCACTTGAAAGAAGATGAATGCATGGGAGGCCAATGGCCATGTCTAGGTTCAGTCATGGCCTTGAATTGGCTCATTGAATTTTGCATCTCTTGACTGAATAGTTATGAGCATTAAAGGGGGTCTTGAACAGCCAAATGGAGTGTGAATGGTCGGCTTTGAAGAGTCTCTTCCATGTGAACACCAAGCAAAATGGACACAAGGTGTGAATACTTGGTGTGAACGGAATGATGCTGCCTTGGGGAGGTAATTGGCCAAGCTTGGGGAATTTAATTTGTTGGTGACTCTTGGCCAAATAAGCATCTTGAAAAGCTAATGGATCATCCACCATACATTGAACTAGCCGTGCATGCACCTTCTAAAATGCTTTGAACCCAAACATTCATGAACCATAGCATTTACTCCCCTCCACATTCGGCTGCACCTATTAACACAATGAACCAACTTAAATCAAGCAAAATTCAGCTGGACATAATCAAAACATAATTTAGACACTTTAATTAAACACATAATTAAACTAGACAAATTTAATAAAGTCTAGGCAAGACATATTAAATTCGGCTATGACAAATTAAAAACATGTAATAATTCAAAACATAATTATGAGTTGTAATAATATTAACTAATTTTATTTAAATACTTAATTTATTCTAACACTAAATTAAATGAGCTGAAAAGAAATTAAATCGAGCTCAAACGAGCTGAATCAAGCTAAAGTGAGTTGATTTTAGTTGGATGGAGCTCGGGAAGCTAAAATTGAGCTAGAATTAGCTTGCACTATGGTGCAAGGATTGTTTAAGGTGCTAGCCCAAGCTTGTAACAGCCTGATTTTGGGGCTAGTCGAAATAGTGGTTTTGGGACCACTAATCCGAGGTTGAAGAAAATTATTTTGATATTATTTTATGTGTTATAGCATGATTATATTGTTGCATGGAAATTTTGGTGTTTTAATTGTAACGATTGTATGCTTAATTGTGAAAAAGGACTAAATCACATAAAGTGCGAAAGTTAGGAGGGTGTGGCTGGCCATAGAGACAAGGGGGACAAATACATTAATTTGGTCAACAATTTGGTGAAATTAGGTGACAAAAAATGAATAAAATAAGATAAATAAAAGAGTTGTTACCTTTTTCTATTCACACTTCTTCTCCACCAAATTTGACGAGAAAATAGGGGATTTTAGAGTTCAAACTTTTAGTTAAGCTATTCTCTTGCAAGTAAGTGATTTTAGAGGTCTTTCTTGATAATTTTTGTATTTTTGGAGCACCTAAAGCTTAAGCTAGCTAATGAGGGGACTATTTTGTTAAATGGTTGAAAGTTTAGGGACTTGCCATGAGAGTGTTCATGTTGTTTGCTAAGTTTTTATGGAAGAAAATGAATGTTAGTGGGTTAAGGAACAACTTTTGTGAAAGGTGTTACCATGAAAACACCTAAATGGGACTTATTTGTAAAGGTTTTAATTGTGTAATAAATGCATGAAATAATTGGTTTTGTGAGTTGTTGTAAGAGAAATTAATGTTCAGCTAGGCTTGTTTAATGAGAAAATGTGATGAAAAATGATTTATGAGCCTAGGGGCAAAATCATAATTTTGCCTAAGTATAAGGGCAAAATGGTCATTTTTTCCTAAGTAGAAATTTTGATGTGTCATGAGTTATAAAGTGATTGAGTAAATTTTATTATTATAGATCAAGAAGAACGCGGAAACAACCTTGATCGAGGAAAAGGCAAGGTTACAGACTAAGTTGTCGATTAATACATTTTGCACCGAGGTAAGTTTATGTGTAAACGATACATCTTGAATACATATGTTGTTATTTGTTGATGCATTGTATGAATGAGATCAATTATGTGTGAGATTGATTAAAATTGATAGATAGGGAGTAATTCTTGTATGAACCTCGGAATAGAAACGTAAGTGCGGAAAATATTTCTGTAATCATTATTTGGTGGGCTATGTGCGATACCACCCTATTATTAATTAAGGGTGGGCTGTGTGCGATACCACCTTATTATTCATTCACGATGGGCTATGTGCGTTACCGTCGTTTATATTATCATTTGGTGGGCTACGTGCGAAACCACCGTAAATATTCTTGTTGGTGGACTATGTCGATAGCACCCTATTATTGATTAATGGTGGGCTGTGTGCGAAACCACTGGTACTTAGTATTATTTCGAAGGGTTCATCGAGAAATTGTTTAAGTAAAAGCTTTATGTGGCTTTTTGGTGATGAGTGCAAGGGATGTGTACAAGTAAATGTGAGCATTATATTTGTTACATGGTTGGAATGTGGTAAGAGATGAGATGAGTAAGCATGATTATGGAAATGTGAATCGTTCTTGCTTAGTATTTAATATTATTGTTTGATTGGCATATGTTAAGATGCTTATTATTTACATGTAAACTTACTAAGCTTAAAGCTTACTCCCTTTCTTTTCCCTTATTTTTAGAGTGTCAAAGAGCTAGCTCGGGATACGAAAATAATCTGCAGATCACCCACACTATCAGCTTATCTTGCTATATTTATACTTAGCATTTTGAGTATGGCATGTATAGGGGCTAGACTTAGTGAAATGTCTTGTGGTCTTGGCCAAGTGTGATGGCTCTTTTAAGGATGAACTCTTTTGTAAATAGCCATAGTTGATGGCTAATTATTATAAATATATGAAAAGATGAGGCTATTCATGAATGTGTATGATGCATGATTTGGTTGCTTGGTAAATGGTTGAATGAGATTTATGTTGTATGAGTTAGGGTGATAAAAAGAGTTTGACAAATAGCCTTGTTCTTGTCCACATGGGTAGGCACATGGGCGTGTGTCTAGGCCGTGTGTGACACACGGTTTGTCCCATAAGTGTGTGACTGGGCCATGTGTCCCCTGCATGCTAGTGTTGCAAGTCAGTGTCGACCACGGGCTAGACACACGGGCGTGTGTTTAGGCCGTGTGTCCCTTATGAGGTTGTTGACGTCATAAACATAATACCCAGTTTTTTAAACACAGGCGTGTCTAGGCCGTGTGGAGGACACGGACGTGTGTCCGGCTATGTGAAAACCCTTGTACATTTGAAATGGAAAATAAATTTCGCACCAGCTAGGGACATGGACGTGGGTGACCACATAGCCTGCCCACACGAGCATGTGGCCCTGTTGAGGAAATTTTTTTTTCTAATCATACAAAAGTTTCTAGATTGATTCCGAGACCCTCCATTTGCATGTTTAAGGCCTCATAGGTCAATAATGAGGATGGTATGAATGTGAATGGGAAGTTTTAAGCTGGAATGAAATTTTATAGTCCAAAGTTGAATGTTCAAGCAAGTTAAGCTTAGTAATTCATCGTACCCTATTTCAGCGTTGAATACTGATAAATCGTAAAAGTAACATATTTTAGGCCCACATTTAGCATGCTTTTGGATAATTTAAGCCTCGATTTATGTAAAATGGTGCTCTTAATCTTTCTTTTCATGTCTTATACTCAGGAAAGCACCCACGGATGAAAAGAACGTAAAACGGGCTTAAAACGGGCCGAATGGGCCAATTCACAAAATCGACACGGCCTGGACTTCAAGCCACACGGCTGTGCCTCATTAAAATTACTAGAACATGGCCTGGACCCCGATAAACATGACCGTGCCTCATTAAAAGTCCAAACACGGCCTGGCCACGATTCACACGAGTGTGTGCCATGGTCGTGTCCCTGTCACTGGAAAGAGAAATTTCATTCGGGAAAGGATATTTAGAGGCAAAGAAACACATTCCGAAGCCTATTCAAACACCCTGGTAGGAATTCTACTTAAATTAGGAAACTTAGGGGCCAAGTAAAGCATCACAAAGTTTATATAAACACCCAATGGGGCAACTTGAAAGGGGAGTTCGGCAGAAGCCGAAACCTATGTCAAAGCTAGGCCAAGGAGCCAAGCCGAGAAGGCCAGAGTTAGGGAATAATGCGAAGATAGCCAGTTGATCCATCCCAAGAATCCGGGATTATACTCAAGACGGCAGAATTCTCCTTCAATTCCTTCAGGGAGTTTTAGGATTTTCTTATGTTTTGTTTTATCTTTTCTCTTGCGATGTTTTGTTTATTCATTATGAACTAAATCCTTCAGATACTTGAAGGGGATGATGCCTAGATGGATCTTTTTATTTGATTTTTAAGTTATATGATAATTACTTAGTTTGTTCTTAATTATGTTGTTTAATCCAAATTGAATGTGCTTAGGTGGAGGAGGAATAGACCCGCCTAAGAGTAGATCTAACATA
The DNA here is from genome assembly GCA_025503065.1 of Gossypium bickii. Lineage (NCBI taxonomy): Eukaryota > Viridiplantae > Streptophyta > Magnoliopsida > Malvales > Malvaceae > Gossypium > Gossypium bickii. The sequence continues at coordinate 55,756,214 of CP106714.1, read as the reverse complement.
ATTAATTGGAGTTGATCGAACGCCTAGAGATAGGGTTACGAGATTTTGCCGAATTAGGGTGGAACCTAATATGGGAGTCCATTGATTGATTTACTGCTATCCTAGAGGGTTATTATTAGCGATCCTAGAGGGTTATTATTAGCGAACGAGAGTTCCACTAATTAACCTAGGGTTAGATGTTATTCGCCTCGAGAGAGGGTTTAATATAGGTTAAGGAGTCTTACGGATCAAGCTAAGTAAAAGAAATCATATAATTTAGGGTTAATTAATAAGTGAAGTCTAGGTGGATTCTTCCTAAGGGTATCGTCACAATCAACTGAGTTTTCCTTCAAAGTTATTTTCCTATTCGTCCTTTTTGTCTGTGTCCTTAGTTTAGTCTTTGTCTAAAGCAACTTCACTCTATTTTTAAGGTCGAATAATAAAAGAAAGTTAGTATTAGTACTTTTAGTTCCTTTGGGTTTGATATCCGGTCTTGCCTAAGCTATACTACTGTTCGATAGGTACACTTGCCTTTAATCGTTGTCAGAGTTAGTTTCCAGGTTCGATCACATTCTTTATAAAATTTAAAACTCTGATTTACAGCGATCAAGTTTTTGGCGCCGTTGCTGGGGAACTAAGATATTAAGAAAACTCTATTTTTATTACTTTAGCCATTATTTTTTATTTTTCAGCAATTTATTTTTATTTTAGGATAAATTTTAATTTTGCTAATTTTTTTCTTTCTTGCTTTTCTTTTCAAGTACCTCTAGTTTATGATTAGAAGGAAAGTGATATTGAAGCTACCGCTCGAAGGAATTGTCGAAACCAAAGAGCCCTAAATTACACGTAAAGAGAGAAAGAAAGACGATCCAATCCTACTCAAGGGATGGATTTAAAACAACCCACCACCACGTGATGTGGGAGATCGCAAACGCTCCACGTACAATGTTTGATTATGCAAAACCACATTTAACAGGAGCGGAATCAAGTATTGTTAGGCCTGCTATATCTGCTAAAAATTTTGAATTAAAGCCTAACACAATACAAATGATTCAATAGTTTGTTCAATTTGATGATTTGCAGGACGAAGATCCAAACATGCATATAGCTAACTTTTTAGAGTTCTGTGGTACCTTCAAAATAAATGGCATTTCTGATGATGCCATACATCTTCGGTTATTCCCTTTTTAATTGAGAAATAAAGCTAAACAGTGGTTAAACTCGTTACAACGAGTGTCAATCACTACATGGGATCAGATGACCAAAAAGTTTTTAATGAAATATTTTCCACCAGCCAAAACGGCCAAATTAAGGAATGATATCTCTTCTTTTGTGCAGATGGATTTAGAAACACTATATGATGCATGGGAGAGATTCAAGGATCTCTTGAGGAGGTGGCCACACCATGCCTTACCCTTGTGGCTACAAGTCCAAACATTCTACAACAGTGTATATCCCTCAACAAGGCAACTGATTGATTTAGCCGCCGATGGAACTTTGAACAACAAAACTCCAGAAGCAGCCTACGAGTTCATTGAGGAGATGTCATTAAACAATTATCAGTGGCAAGCTTCAAGGACCAAACCAACGAAGTCGGCAGGAGTCTTCAACGTCGACACCATGACCATGCTATCAACGTAGCTTGAGATGATGAATAAAAAGCTTGATAGTTTATGTTCTTCGCAGGTACATCCAGTCATGCAGTGTGACGAAAGTGGAACCGTGGCGAATCCTGAGTACCCATCCTACCAACCGGAAGTAGAGAGCGAACAGATGAACTATATAGGTAATAATTTCCGATCCAAAAATAATCCTTATAGTAACACTTACAATCCAGGTTGGAGGAACCACCCAAATTTTGATAGAACACAGAAGAACACCTACGAGGAGGAACTAAAAAAATCAGCAAACACAGAAGAACGCCTACAAAATATTGATAGAACAATTAAAAGCAACGAGAGCCGAATGAGTGAAATTGCTAAGTCGGTTAAGGAAATGACTAATGCAGTCGAACAATTCACATGGCTCATGTCAGAACAACTGCAAGGACGTCTACCAAGTAACACCGAGATTAATGCAAAGGAGCAAATTCAAGCCATCACAGCTCAGAAGAACGAGGAGTTAGATGAACCAAAACCAATTCCAGAAAGTAAGGTAGACGAAGGTATAACAGAGGTAGCACAAGAAAAGTCAAAACAGGTAATCAAAGAGTACAAACCTCGCATACGTTATCTTGAAGCATTAAAAAGAGACGATTCAGAGGAACAGTTCGGTAAGTTTCTTAAACTTTTAAAGAAATTACACATTAACTTACCTCTTCTTGAAGCTCTTTTTTAGATGCCAGACTCGAGGAAATTTTTAAGATAGCTCTTGACAAACAAACGCAAATTAGATGAGGAGCACCACGTAGAATTAAACGTAGCATGCTCAGCAATGTTATAGAACAGACTATCGCAGAAGCAAAAAGACACAGGGAGTTTTATAATTCCATGTTGAATTGGTAGTTTATCTATTGATAATGCTTTAGCTGATTTAGGGGCAAGCATAAATGTTATGCCTTATAAAATGTTTAAACAACTAGGCCTAGGGAAACCTAGACAAACTAGGATGAGCATTCAATTAGCTGATAAAAATGTTAGAATTCCTAGGGGCATTATCGAAAATGTTTTGGTCAAAATCGATAAATTTGTTTTCCCAGTAGATTTTGTTATTTTAGACATGGATGAGGATAATTCAATCCCCTTGATTTTAGGAAGACCCTTTTTAGTAACTTCCAGGACTGAAATTGATGTTGGTACAGGAGAACTCATTCTTCGTGTAGGTGACAAATCAATCAGTCTACAAGCTTTTGACTCGGCCAGGACATCAAGTGATGAAGGTGAGAAAGTAAATTCAATTGATAATCAAATTGTTCAACTTTCACCACAAGAAACACCACAAGACTACAAACCTGAGCCGAATCATGGGCCCGAAGCCGTCAAGCTCATAACAGTGAATTGTTAGTGGAATCTGACTCAAGGCAAGAAACTGCGGTAAGTGAAGGTAAGATTGAGGTAAGCCATGATTTACCAAACCTGGTAAATACAGAGTACCAAGCTCGTGTGCCATATCCCGATACAATAAAGAAAAACCACACAGAGGAAGAATTCAGTGAACTTACACTTCGTGTAGATGACGAAACTCTTCAAGCTCTTGACCCAACTAGGACATCAAGTAATAAAGGTACGAACGATAATTTTATTGATAACCATTTGGTTCAACCTTCTTTACAGGAATCATCACGAAATCACCTAGCTGAGCTAGATCTTAGACCTTATGCCAACAAAGAAGAATTAGATGAGGAACGAAGCCTTAGGGTCGACAAACTAGAAGAGTGGACAACACAATTTAAAAAAGAACTAGAACCACACGAAGTGAAACTGAAGGAGATCGCAGACAAGCTGATAGGAACAACAAATCACATCAAAATAGAGGATCAGGTATTGTTGAATAAGGAAGACCCTCGAATCACCAATTCAGACCTCAAGATAAACAGAGAAATCACTTTTGAGGTACTTAATGTCTTCCTATATGGCACAGTCGAGGTAAGCAATCCTAAATTCGACACTTTTGAGGTAAACATTACTCGACTTAAACTAAATATCCATAACCGAAGTGATCGCATGAGAAAGGATTTTCACCTCCTCAAACCACCATAACCATACGAATGAGAGGTAAAGTCTAGCTTAAGACTATAAACGAGCGCTTCTCGGGAGGCAACCTGAGCACTAACCCCATTTTTACATTTTTTTATTTTTTTATTTTTTTCTTTTATTTTTCCTTTTATCACCTAACCATAAACTAACCAAAGAGCAGATTTCTAGGCAACACGGCCTTACACACGGGTGTTCCTGTGGCCGTGTGGAAGCCAGGGGATGAACCATGGGCATGCCAGTAGCCATGCACGACGTAGAAAAATTTTTTTCTCAACATGGGTGGCGATAATAGTCTATGCCCGTGCCGACGCCCCATGCGAGCTTACTAACTTGTTAAGCACGGGCTAAACACTGCCGTGCCTTCCAACCGTGCCAACATTCTGACTTATCGAACATGGGAGGAGCACGCCCGTATTAAATGACTGCATGAAGAAAGACACGGGCGTGCCACTACACCCACGGGCGTGCCCGAACACCCTGAACGCGCTCAAAATTAAAAATCCCAAAACACAGGCTACATCTCTATTTAAACATCATTCTCCCTTTTTCTAATTGTCTTTCATTTCCCATTATTTATTTTTGTTTTTATTTTAATTTTGTTTTCATTTCATTTTTTTTTACTTTATTTTATTTTATTTTATTTTCTTCTTCTTATTCTTTATGATATTTAGATTTAGCTTAGGATACAATAAAATTAGACTGGCTGCTTCGAGGATTCAATTTCAAACGGTTCGAGACGCTTCCCCACGTTCACCTCCAATCCTATCCGGTTTCTTTTCATTAACTTCATCCAAAATTTAGGAAGTTTCACTTCTCTCCCTATCTTATGATTTTATGATTATTTTGATATTATCCATCTTTGTACATTGAGGGCAATGTACATCTTAAGTGTGGGGGGGTTAATTATAGTATTATCTGAAAATCCCTGAATTATGCCTTGATCTTAAAATAAGTTTCTCATATTATGATTTGAATAAAATTTTGTTTGATTTATGATTTCTATTGATATGTTTTAGATTAAGTCATTGATAATTGTGTATTGATAATTAAATTTGAAGAATACTAGGGAATCAAGCATGATAAGTCTAAATTTTCTAAAAATTAAAATTTTAGGTTGTCAACCGGAATTTGAATGTTATCTTGAAATTTGAAATTTACAAGGTTGATGTCAAAAAACACCCATAATTTTTGTGAGATTTTGAGCCTTATAGAGCATACATTCTTTTTCATGCTCACTTCTTGATTATGAATGTGTCAACTATGAACTGTTATTCTAGAACTTGCCTTTATTATACATGTCAAGACCACAGTTATGATTTGATATACCGAGATGATAAAGGCACTTAGGCTTTAACCCACTTACTCCACTAAATAACCTACCCTTATAATTAACCCTTAGTGAACCCCGTTGAGCCTAACAACCCTTTTATTGACTCACCCACTAATTTTAACCCAAAACCCTTTGTATTTGTTATCACCCTTTCTTTTGACTACCCCTTAATCAAGATTTGATTTGAGCTAGTTACCTAAGTATATTATTCTGGTAGTTAAATTTATCTTGTATTTAGTTTGTTCTCAAAAAAAAAAAATCAAAGTATATTTAGTAATTAGTTTTATGAAAAGAGAGCTTACACAATCAAAGACTATTTTCAAAAGAAAAGCTCGTATTAGTAGGATTATTACTTTCAGTTTATGTAATTGTTATCTTAGAAATTTTTAGGTAGGTAACTTATCAATTCAATCTCGATTCTAACCTTCTAAGTGCAGCCTTTATCCACACCTTTAGCCCTAGCCCTGTTACAACCCTAACAAAGACCTTTTGATCTATTTATCACATCATTTTACAGTGGTGGAGATTTGATTTTCAGGCAAGCCTATGGGATTAACTTTTCAGGTTCGACTTATGAGAGCTTAATTTTGACCATTAAAACACTTCTCGAGTGATTTGAGTGAATCTTTTGTGAGGATGCCAATCCTTGTAGGTTTTGAAATGAATCTTTTATGAGGATATCAATCCTTGTAGGTTTTGAATTAAAGGTAATTATTTAGATGAAGGGAAACACCTATGTTTTCGTGCTACAAATGTATGACTTAACTTGTTTGAATCTTTAGTAATCTTTGAGTTAAATTATCCATGTATAAATTATCTATGAATTAGGAAAAGACATTGTTGATAGGAATTATGAATCATGGAAAGTTCATTCTAATTGTAAGTGGAGAATTTTGCTTGAGGACAAGCAAAAGCTTAAGTGTGAGGGTATTTGATAAACCGTAAAAGTAACATATTTTAGGCCCACATTTAGCATGCTTTTGGATAATTTAAGCCTCGATTTATATAAAAAGGTGCTCTTAATCCTTTCTTTTCATGTCTTATACTCAGGAAAGCACCCACGGATGAAAAGAACGTAAAACAGGCTTAAAACGGGCCGAATGGGCCAATTCACGAAATCGACACGGCTTGGACTTCAAGCCACACGGCCGTGCCTCATTAAAATTACTAGACCACGGCCTGGACCCCGATAAACATGGCCGTGCCTCATTAAAAGTCCAAACACGGCCTGGCCACGATTCACACGGGCGTGTGCCATGGCCATGTCCGTGTCACTGGAAAGAGAAATGTCATTCGGGAAAGGATACTTGGAGGCAAAGAAACACATTCCAAAGCCTATTCAAACACCCTAGCAGGAATTCTACTTAAATTAGGAAACTTAGGGGCCAAGTAAAGCATCACAAAGTCTATACAAACACCCAAGGGGGCAACTTGAAAGGGGAGTTTGGCAGAAGCCGAAACGGCATCAAAGCTAAGCCAAGGAGCCAAGCCGAGAAGGTCAGAGTTAGGGAATAATGCGAAGATAGCTAGTTGATCCATCCCAAGAAGCCGAAATTATACTCAAGACGGCGGAATTCTCCTTCAATTCCTTCAGGGAGTTTTAGGATTTTCTTATGTTTTGTTTTATCTTTTCTCTTGCGATGTTTTGTTTATTCATTATGAACTAAACCCTTCAGATACCTGAAGGGGATGAAACCTAGATGGATCTTTTTATTTGATTTTTAAGTTATATGATAATTACTTAGTTTGTTCTTAATTATGTTGTTTAATCCAAATCGAATGTGCTTAGGTGGAGGAGGAGTAGACCCTACCTAAGAGAAGATCTAACATAATTAAGCGGAGCTGATCGAACGCCTAGAGATAGGGTTACGAGATTTTGCCGGATTAGGGTGAAACCTATTATGGGAATCCATTGATCGATTTACTGCTATCCTAGAGGGTTATTATAAGCGAACGAGAGTTCCACTAATTAACCAAGGGTTAGACGTTATTCGCCTCGAGAGAGGGTTTAATATAGGTTAGGGAGTCTTACGGATCAAGCTAAGTAAAAGAAATCATATAATTTAGGGTTAATTAATAAGTGAAGTCTAGGTGGATTCTTCCTAAGGGTATCGTCGCAATCAATTGAGTTTTCCTTCAAAGTTATTTTCCTATTCGTCCTTTTTGTCTTTGTGTCCTTAGTTTAGTCTTTGTCTAAAGCAACTTCACTCTATTTTTAAGGCTGAATAATAAAAAGAAAATTAGTATTAGTACTTTTAGTTCCTTTGGGTTCGATATTCGGTCTTGCCTAAGCTATACTACTGTTCGATAGGTACACTTGCCTTTAATCATTGTCAGAGTTAGTTTCCAGGTTCGATCACATTCTTTATAAATTTAAAAACTCTGATTTACAGCGATCAAATACAAATAAGGTGTGTTACAGAGCTTGACTCGTAGAAATAATGAGCAGCCTTACGTAGTCCTTGTTCGAGTTGGACAAGCTCCTGGCCGTGCTCACATCATTTCCCCTTCTTCGAAACAACTTGTCCTCAAGTCGAGCCTTTGGTTCACTCAATCATAGCTCCTCTTACATGGCTTCCTTTGGTTAAATGGGGCGAATGAAAAATGAGTCAATCGAAATTTATAGCCATGAGTTAGCAAAAAAGAGATCCAAATAAACTTGTAGTCCAAGCATAATCATATAAAGACAAGTATATTTCATGTGAATGGACAGATTCAAAACACCATTTTTAAAATCATGCAGACAAACCATTTTACTCGCCAATACCTCGTCAATTATTCGAAACAAAATTGAATAGGTTTTAAGGCATTCAAACATCTCAAATGGTTCCCACAAGTCATGGTTTAGATAAATGGAATGCAAGTAATGAGTTAAAAGGTATACATAGTAATCACAAACAGGTAAATGAAAAGATTCACATGATTCATCATTTTGCATGCTTGAACCTAGCAATTGCCGTTTAGCCATATCATCAATCAAAATAGATGAATCATTTTTAAATGAAGTAAAACAGTTAACCACATCATGATTTAAGTAATTTTCAAAAGTTAGAACATCAACAAAATTTTCTTCACCAACCGAAGAGAACAAAGATGTTTTAAAAATTTTAAGAGTCTTACCTTGTTTACCTTCAAGAGAAGGAAAAAAAAGATCATTTTTACCTTGTTCTATCAACACAAACCTTCTCTCTTTAGGGATATAATGTAATCGAAGCTTCATGGTTGAATTAACCTGAAATGTTGATGAAACACAAAGACAACTTGCCCTTTTCAGGATGTTGCGTCCACAATAATGAAAGAAGTTAATGTCACCATGGACGATGGAATCAAAGGGACATGCTGAAATGTGACTCACAAATCGTACATATTTATCGATGCCAGGTTTAAAAACATGAGTCGATCTTACCTTTTCAGGATGAAATATGAATTTCATGTACATCCAAATAAAATGATCAAGGAACGATTTTAAATTGTAATCAAAATTGTAAAATTTCGTTTCCTTAGTCAAAGACCAAGCATCAAACAAATATAAATTATTCGTACAAAATTTAAGATGCTTGATTTTCCCACAAAATGAACCAAAATAGAAATTCAATGTTTGAACACACGAGTTTGATTACTTGTTCTGGTACGTAACAAAAATTTGGTTTTCACAAGTAAATCACAAATGCCAAGCAAACAAGACTTAGACATGCAAACTTTCAAATAATCAAATCTCTCGAGTCTCGTTCAAATAGGCATGGAAAAACTCAACGGTTTCGCACCAAGAATTAAAGAACTTGCATGGTCAACACAAACAAACAGATTAGATGTCAACATTTATCACATAAGTCCAGATTTTGTTTGTGTTGTGTTAATCTGACTTCATCATTGAACTTGCCAACACCATACAAATCATGAGAATAACTTTTCAAACCATCATCCCAATCAAAGTCATCATCAATCAGAAATTGATACTTTGACAAATCAAGATGAAAATTTCTTTTGTTAATTAAGTCTTTAGCAAGCTCACCATTAACAGGCACGTAAGATTGTTGAGATTCGACTAACAAAGAATCCTTACTGTGCTTTTCATCGAGCTCTTGTGATTTGATTTCAACTTCAACCTTACCTTTTTTGGTCATGCGAAAGCGTCTCTCATCAGAAAGGTATTGAAGTTGAAAATTATCATACAGCTCTTCGGAAACCTGAAAAGAAACAACACAAGAAAAACTCATATGTTGGTTAGTTAAAACATCACTCACTTTTTCTCGTTCGTCTTTTCTTTTTCTAACTCATTTTCTTTTCTTTCTTCAATCTCTCTCTCTTTTTTCAATTTTTTTTTTGTTCTCACACTCTTTTTTGAATTCTTTCTCTTTTTCAATTTATTTTTCTTTTTCCTCGTTTTTAATTTCTTTTTCTTTTGCTATTTTTGCTTTCTTTTTCTCACTTTTCATTTCTTTACAACATGAAGATGATACAAAAGAATCAGAATGATAAGTGTTTTGTTCAAAGGAATAGAAAGCATTCACATAGGTATCACAATCAATTCTTCGTGAATGATCCTTCAGGAGTGAATTCTTTGGAGCACTTGAAGAGATCTCAGACTCGAGGTTTGTTTCTCTTTGTCCCGAATTCTTAGAGAATAAGAATCTTGATAAGAACCTCTTCTCGAATAGTCATCGGATATGTATCTCCGTGGTGGTCTTGACTCTATTTTCTGACGTGGTGAAATTTGCTCACGTTGGGTCCTTGCTCAATGGCCCCACTTTTCGACATGAACCAATTGTTCTTGTAGGGGTTTTAGTTTCCTATCAAACAATCGATGCATTTCTTTCATCACATATTGAAAATCTGATTCTGATAGCTCTTCTTGAAACATGGCTTATTTCTAAAAAGAAAAAATTGATTAAAACAAAACAAAAAATAAATACTCGCCACAAACCTCACGTTTCACTCACAAAGAAAAAATTGGTTGGCGCTCACACTCGTGTTTGCACTCGTTAAAAGGATTTTTCTACACTCGATTGTTCTCACACACTCGTGCCTTTTATCGACTCACTCTCGTAACTTCTTATTTCATCTCATTTAGACCTATTGTTTGCTTTGGGGTCGGTTTTAAAGTGGTTACAAAGGATAAGTCGTATAGGGTGCAGGTAGGCTGAAAGAAAGAAATTTGGTTAACTGTGGCCTTGGGGAAAGAAGTAATAATGGTAGAATGAATGTTTTGATGATCGGGAATAGAGGAGATGGAAACAAAATAAGAACTTACAAAACTTCACTTTTTTTTTAACTCGAATAATTTTTTTAATTTTCGTATATTCTTTTTATACTTCGAATATAATAGAATTAATACAAAAGAACTTTGAATACAACTTGTGTAACACCCCAAACCCGGACAAGACACCACGTCCGAATCTGGTGTGTCACAGGGAAAACGTTTTTGAGAGGTTAGATTTTTCGTTTAAAAGTTGGGTGAAAACATAGTGTATTTGGAGAAAAATTTGAGTAGACTTGTTTGAAATCGGATGGTGTATTTGAAACCCAGAAATTTTGGAAACTTATCTGAAGTATGTGGAAAAAAAACGAGTTCATTTCATTCAAAACTCCACAGTTCCTTAGTGTTGCTTAAAACATTTTAACTTAGCAGAAAATCGAGTTTGATTTGAAAATCGTTTGAGTTTACCTGATATCAAAACATTGTGTGATACCCGATGGTATAGTTGAAAACACATTGCGTTATAGTTTTGAAATCATTGCCTTTCCAAATTTTAGCACATTTTAGCTCGAATTATTTTGTTAAAGCATATTAAATCCACTTTAAAGCATAAACATCATAAAACATAATCTAAAGGCCATTTACAAATCCCAAATTAGAACCCAAATAAAAGTAAATAAACTAAGTACCCAAAATATAAAGTCTGAGCAACACTTTATTAAGCATGGCATGAGCACCCCGAGTCCATCCCGGCTCCATGTCCGCGTCTACGAGTCACCTGAAATGTCAAAGGAGAGGGTGAGTCGAATGACTCGATGCATAAATCCCGCTCCCGATAAAACAACATGCTAACACACATCATACATAGCAACATGATTAATGCAACCCGATCCTAACCATCCGTATCTCTGTTCTACCCCGTGGTACCAAACCACCGGGTGGTGCCAAACCACCGGTGACCCAAAGTCACGATATCCATAAGTGTGGTGCCAAACCACTGGTGACCAAAAGTCACGAATAATCCAATGATGGGGCCAACCCATCGCGTGATACCAAATCACTAGCGACAATCCCGTATCTCTCAAGTGGGGCCAACCCACGGTGGTGTCAAACCACAGGGACGAGTCGCAATGAGGTGCCAAACCTCCGTGTCCCAAAGACACAATGTGGTACCAACCCACCGGTGACCGCAGATCACAAATCCGATGATGGGGCCAACCCATCGCGTGATACCAAATCACGGCGCCAATCCCAGTATAATCAATCAATGGGGCCAACCCACCGTGGTGCTAAGCCACCGGGACGAGGCACGCGAGGTGCCAAACCTCTGGTGACCCAAAGTCACAAAATATCACTGTGGTACCAAACCACTGGAGGTGCCAAACCTCTGGTATCCCAAAGACACAGTGTCCCAAAGACACGGATATCATATCCCCCTCCTCTCATATCACCCATACATATCATATCGATGCAAATCATGTAAATCATGTACTCATGCCATTGGGTTTAACATCGCATCACATACATCAATAACTATGATAGCACATACCATCAATAAAACTCATAGTAATTGAACTTACCCGGATCCATGCACATACCCCATTTGGGTATCCAATAATTCATCATACTGTCATGATTTTAATAGGCAAACAGGTTTAATAACAATATCACTAAGTATGGGTGTGGTAGTTACACACCTGCAAAACGCAGTCTTTTAGTACTAAGAGAATCGATCTATAACCCCTTGATTATCCAAAGACCTAAAACAATCGACCAACCCAAGTATTAGAACTCATACTATTCGGCCAACACTGTGGGTTAGTAACCAAGACCATTCGGCCAAAGCTAATAAACCGAATAGGTTAATGATTAAACCCTCACCTTTACTCTTGACTTGGTTTCCAACCAAACCCGAACCACAATGGTTCCTCCTATGACAATCGGCCACCACCTTGAAAAGAATAACTGTTAATCCTTTGTCATCCTTGACTTAATCAAAACTAAATAAATAAATAATGAACAACCCTCTCACCATCACTTACCAAATGTTTAATCCAAGAAAGTAGGCTCCACTTGACTGCTTCAAAAATCCAAAGACCCTATACGAGATGATTAACAAAAGATTAACACCCTTCCGCAAAAACCAAAATCGGCACTAAACCTTGTGAATGTTAACAGAGAAAACGAAAAGAAGAAGAATAGGTATTCGGCACTTACCTTCCTCTAAAATCCGATTAGAACCAAAACCGAAACAACACCACACCTAAAATTCGGCCAAGTTGAACACCACTAGAAGAGATGGGAAATTCGGCTAAGACCTTAACAAAGAAAGAATAAGATTCGGCCTTACACAAAGAAAGAAAACACGAGGAAAAGAATGAAAGAAAGGGGTTGATATTCGGCCAAACAACAAGGATTTAACAAATAGGAGAATGGTATTTTCGGTTCAAAGAAAAGAATGGAGAAAAGTATTTTGGAACATGGAGTTTCGGCCAAAGAGATTTTAAGAAAAAAAAGAAAGTATAGGAAGAAAAGAGAAGTAGGTCCGGCTTACACAAGTGAAGAGGAAAGTGGGTTGAAAGAATAGGATTTCGGCTACCAAATGAACACCAAAGATCAAAGCAATTTCGGCAACACCAAGGTTTGGACTTTCGGTCTCAAAGAGAAGAGAAATGAGAGAAATTCCCTTGAAGTTTCGGCTAAAAACTGACAAAAATGAGAGAGCTTTGTTTTGACAAAAAGTGACCGAAAAACACCCAAAATGCTCCTTGAATTTTCGACACACCCAAACCCCACACCAAGCCGTCCACTCCTCCCCTAAAAATCTCCAAAAGATTCGGCCAAAACACCTCCCACTACTCACAACCACTCAATTCAAACAGGTTGAACTAGTCTCCCTCCTACTTCCACTCTCCACCCTTCTTTTAAATAATTTGACTTGGTCCATGGCAGAGTTTGAACTGCCAACAACTCTCCTCCTTCATGCCGTCAAAATGGGAGCAAAATAGGAGGACACCCCAGCTTGAACCCAAGACCTCTTCCTCCTGCAAATGACGCCATTCCAAGCTCCAAGTGGCGTCTTGCTTTGCCACTTTGCTAGCTCATCTTTTGTGCAACCAAACACCAAATAAAATCTTTAAACCCCAACTCCTCACTCCTCTCACCTAAGCCCAAAAACTAAAATTTTCCTACCTACTCAGGCTTACTTCTAGCCTACAATTAAACCCCGAAACTACACAAACAAAGAACACAAAGACACTAAACACATGCAACAACATGCAACAACAAAATAGCCCCGACCGGGATATTACGCTTCTACCCCTTTAAAATAATTTCGACCTCGAAATTACGATCAAAAGAGTTGCGAATGCTGCTTTGTCTCATCATATCCTCGGGTTCCCACGTTGCTTCTTCCACGCCATGATTCCGCCAAAGTACCTTAACCAAAGGCATAGACTTCCTACACAAAACCTTCACATCCCGATCTAAAATCTGCACAGGTTCTTCTTCCATGGTCAAGTCTGGATTTACCTCGATCTCTTCCACTGCTACCACATGCGATGGATCTGAACGATAACGCCGAGGCATCGAAACGTGAAATACGTCATGAATCTGACTAAGCTCTGCTGGCAACTCAAGCTGATACGCTACCGGTCCCACCCGTCTCAGAACCTTATACGGCCCAATAAACCTCGGACTTAGCTTGCTTTTCTTCTCGAACCTCAGCACCTTCTTCCACGGCGAGACCTTCAGAAAAACTTGATCCCCCACTGCAAACTCTATGTCTCTTCGCTTAAGATCGGCATAAGACTTCTGTCGGTCCGAAGCTTCCTTCAATCGAGCCTGAATCAACTTAACCTTGTCTTCTGTCTCAGCAACCAACTCTGGTCCCAACAACTGACATTCACCTAACTCCGTCCAACACGTAGGTGAGTGACACTTCCTACCATACAACGCCTCGTATGGTGCCATCTTGATGCTTGCTTGGTAACTGTTGTTGTAGGCGAACTCAGCTAACGGCAGAAACTCTTCCCAACTACCCCTGAAATCCAAAACGCAACCTCTCAGCATATCCTTCAAGATCTGAATAACCCTCTCCGACTGCCCGTCGGACTGCGGATGAAAAGCTGTGTTGAAATCCAACCGCGTACCCAGAGCCTGATGCAACGCTCTCCAGAACCTCGATGTAAACCTGGGATCCCTATCCGAGATGATCGAAACTGGCACACCGTGTAACCTCACAATCTCGGACACATACAGCTTTGCCAACCTCTGAAGTGAGAAATCCACTCTCACTGGAATGAAATGAGCTGACTTAGTCAGACGGTCCACAACAACCCAAACCGAATCTTTCTTGCTTGGCGTAGCGGTAACTCCACCGACGAAATCCATGGTTATCCTTTCCCACTTCCATCGAGGAATCTTCACAGTCAAGCAACCACGACGGCAGAATCGATGTTCACTGACTGACTGTGACATGTCGACATTTTCCTACAAACTCTATCACCTCTCTCTTCAAACCAAAGCCACCAAAATCGCTTCTCTAAGATCCTTATACATCTTGCTACCTCTAGGATGCATAGCATAAGGATCATGCTATGTATGTGCGTCTGAAGAATCTTACGCCTCGACTCAACATCCTTAGGCATACACGCTTTACCTTGAAAACACGTAACCTCATCACTAGACAAATGTAACCCTCCAAACCACCATTCTCGCACTTGTAACCTCTGCGCACTCGTAACCTCATCCTCTAGCTGCTTTCTCTCGATCCGCTCAACCCAAGTAGGCTTAACTCGCAGCTTTGCGAGAATACTTCCATGCCATACAAGCTCAAATGGGCGAACAAAGCTCTTAAGTCTCGAAACAACCTTACGGCTCAACGCGTGCGCCACCACGTTAGCCTTGCCCGATGATACTCAATCGAACAATCGTAATCTTTCAAAGAACTCAACCCATCTCATGGCGCCTCAAATTCAAATCCTTCCGAGTCGAGGTATTTCGTGACTCTTATGATCGGTGTAGACTATCGATCTCTCTCGTACAAGTAGTGCCTCCAAATCTTTAAGGCGAAGACCACACCGCTAGCTCCAAATCGTAAGCGTCGGATAGTTGACCTCATGTGGCCTCACTGCCGAGAAGCGTAAGCCACAACCTTACCTTCCCCGCATCAAAGACACAACCTGCCCCCGTATGTGATGCATCGCAATATACTGTGAATTCCTTACCAGCCTCAGGTTGAATTAAGACCGGAGCCTCAGTCAAAATCTTCTTCAACTTATCGAAGCTTTCCTGCTGTTTCTCAGTCCAAACAAAAGGAACCTCTTTTCTTAACAACTTGGTCATTGGTGCCGCTATCAACGAAAAACCCTCAACAAACCTTCGGTAGTATCCGGCCAAACCAGAAAACTCAATCTCGACCACCGACTTAGGCGCTTCCAATCCAAAATCGCCTCCAATCTTCTCGAGGATCTACTCGAATCCCCTCAGCCAACACTACATGACCCAAGAACGTCACTTCTCTAAGCCAGAACTCGCACTTACTAAACTTAGCATAGAGTTGCTTTTCCCTCAAAATCTGCAGCACCACTCGCAAATGCGCATCATGCTCTTCTTCTGTCCTTGAGTACACTAAGATGTCGTCTATGAAAACCACGACGAACTGATCCAGATATTGCTGAAACACCCTATTCATCATATCCATAAACGCTGCCGGTGCGTTAGTCAACCCGAACGGCATTACCAGAAATTCGTAGTGCCCATACCGAGTCCGAAACGCTGTCTTATGGATATCAGCCTCCTTAACCTTTAACTGGTGATACCCAGACCTCAGGTCAATCTTCGAAAATACCGCAGCACCCTTCAGCTGATCAAACAAATCATCTATCCGTGGCAACAGATACTTGTTCTTAATCGTCAGCTTATTCAACTGGCGGTAGTCTATGCACATCCGCATCGTACCATCTTTCTTCTTAACAAAGAGTACCGGCGCACCCCACGGCGAAACACTTGGCCTAATAAAACCTCGATCCAATAACTCCTGGATCTGAGCCTTAAGCTGCACCAATTCCTTTGGCGCCATCCTATACGGAGCGATAGACACTGGCGCAGTCCCGGGTAACAGATCTATCCCGAACTCTACCTCGCGATCCGGCGGCAAACCCGGAAGCTCCTCAGGAAACACATCAGCAAACTCCCTAACAGTTCGAACCTTCTTTACAGCAGACTCTTTAGCCTCCAAGGCATACACATGAACCACATACGCTTCACAGCCCTTCCTGACCATCTTCTCAGCTTTCAGAGCAGATACCACATTAGATAGGTAATCTCTCCTATTACCTATCATAGCCACATCATCACCCTCAACCGTCTTAAGAACCATGCGCTTAGCCGCGCAATCCAACTTCGCCTGGTACTTGACCAACCAGTCCATCCCAAGAATCAGATCGAACTCCTCAAACGGCAGTTCCATCAGATCAGCAGCAAACACTACCCCTTGGAGTTCTAGGGGTACATCTCTAAACAGTTTATCTACTACTACAGAGTGACCTAAAGGGCTAATTACAGTCATCTGCCTAGAAGATATCTCAGAGTCTAAGTCCATGGTCTCTACTATACTACTGGCAACATAAGAGTGCATTGAACCAACATCAATCAAAGCAGTAAATGGAGAACCAAAGATCAAAAACGTACCGGTTATGACGTCCGGTGCGTCGCCCTCCTCTCGGCGCCTCGCAGCATACACCAACCCAGGCTGTCGTGCCTCAGAACTACCCGCACCTCTGCCCGGTGCTCCACGGCCTCGACCAACACCATTTCCGCCTCTGCCATTACCACGACCCCTCTGCGGTGGCGGTCCATTACCTCTGAACCCGATTATGGCCCCGACTCTCGATCAATCTCGGCAAACTTACGCGGACGGTCCCCCACACGGCGGCTCGAGAACCACACTCAAGCAACCTTTTCCTCCACCCAAGCAGCCACCCCAATGAGATTTCCCACACCGATTGCATCATGCGGCGGTCCTCGCCTAGCGAAAGAACAAACCTAGCGGTGATTCGGCCCACTTGGTCTAGCCCTTTTCTGCGGATTACCCGACGATCCAGAAGACCCAAAGCTCCTCTTATGCCTATCTCTATCCATACCCTGCCTCACTGACTCCTTAACACCCTCGGCTACCTTAGCCTTCTCAACTAAGACAAAGAAACTCGCGCTCCTCAACGTGGAGCAATCAGTGATCTCAATTGCGTCTCTCAGACCATCCTCGAAACGAACACACCTCTCATGTTCAGTGGCCACAATGCCCCTAGCATACCTACTCAGCTTCAAGAACTCAGCCTCGTACTTAGAAACAGATTTACTCCCCTGAACTAGCCTCAGAAATGCCTTTCGCTGAGAGTCAATATAACTAGCTCCAATGTATTTTTTCCGATCACGCGACCTAAAATAATCCCATGTCAGATCCTCTCTGCGCCACAATCGCTCGAACCGTGAGCCACCACTGGTATGACTCATCCCGAAGGAGCGATACGATGCCCTTCAGCTTCTCTTCAGCAGTCAAGTCCAGATCATCCATGATCCGCTCCGTCGCCTCCAACCAATACTCAAGCAAAGGCTTTGGGAGCAACACCGAAACACCTCGAAAGAATTCGCCCCGCTTTGCGGAGTCGCCAGAGCGCAATTTCCTAAGTCCCGCGCCCACCACCTATACCGCTACCCTTTCCAACACTCGCAAAGATCGCCAATGACACCGCATCATCCCCAGTCTGATCTTGGAACTTACCACCTCCAGCTGGTGGCGGAACCAGTACCTCATTTTCTGACCCCTGACCAGATCCTACGGGTTCAGAAACTGTCATTCTACCCCTACCTCTACAACGAGTATTACGACCACGTCCGCCTCGAGTGCTCATGTCTAATATCGCTCGTGCTCGATTAAAGAGTTTTATGCATCGATATTTATTCCACTGTTTTAAAGCAAGTCTTATGAATATTTAAGGAGATTTGTTCTCGCGAGTTCACAGAGTCCTATCAGTTTCAGTTTCTAAAGTAGTCCTACTATTGCTAAGCATACAATCATAGTACATGAAACCATCAGCAATAGTAAGGGTACTTACCTGGGCGAACTGGTGCCGGAGACTCGGTGCCATGCCTTTCAAACCATACTTTAAAACAAAAGACTATCAAAACAAACTTTTAAAACATTTTTGGGCCTCGGGCCCACAAAAAAAACCTTTGAATTTGGCTCGATATTACAATTGTAACACCCCAAACTCGGACAAGACACCACGTCCAGACCGGTGTCACACAGGAAAACGTTTTTGAGAGGTTAGATTTTTCGTTTAAAAGTTGGGTGAAAACATAGTGTATTTGGAGAAAAATTTGAGTAGACTTGTTTGAAATCGGATGGTGTATTTGAAACCCAGAAATTTTGGAAACTTATCTGAAGTATGTGGAAAAAAAACGAGTTCATTTCATTCAAAACTCCACAGTTCCCAAGTGTTGCTTAAAACATTTTAACTTAGCAGAAAATCGAGTTTGATTTGAAAATCGTTTGAGTTTACCTGATATCAAAACATTGTGTGATACCCGATGGTATAGTTGAAAACACATTGCGTTATAGTTTTGAAATCATTGCCTTTCCAAATTTTAGCACATTTTAGCTCGAATTATTTTGTTAAAGCATATTAAATCCACTTTAAAGCATAAACATCATAAAACATAATCTAAAGGCCATTTACAAATCCCAAATTAGAACCCAAATAAAAGTAAATAAACTAAGTACCCAAAATATAAAGTCTGAGCAACACTTTATTAAGCATGGCATGAGCACCCCGAGTCCATCCCGGCTCCATGTCCGCGTCTACGAGTCACCTAAAATGTCAAAGGAGAGGGTGAGTCGAATGACTCAGTGCATAAATCCCGCTCCCGATAAAACAACATGCTAACACACATCATACATAGCAACATGATTAATGCAACCCGATCCTAACCATCCGTATCTCTGTTCTACCCCGTGTGTACCAAACCCCGGTGGTGCCAAACCACCGTGACCCAAAGTCACGATATCCATAAGTGTGGTGCCAAACCACTGGTGACCCAAAGTCACGAATAATCCAATGATGGGGCCAACCCATCGTGTGATACCAAATCACTAGCGACAATCCCGTATCTCTCAAGTGGGGCCAACCCACGGTGGTGTCAAACCACAGGGACGAGTCGCAATGAGGTGCCAAACCTTTGGTGTCCCAAAGACACAATGTGGTACCAACCCACTGGTGACCGCAGTCACAAATCCGATGATGGGGCCAACCCATCGCGTGATACCAAATCACTGGCGTCAATCCCGTATAATCAACTGTGGGGCCAACCCACCGTGGTGCTAAGCCACTGGGGCGAGACGCGAGGTGCCAAACCTCTCGGTGACCCAAAGTCACAAAATATCACTGTGGTACCAAACCACCTGAGGTGCCAAACCTCTGGTGTCCCAAAGACACAGTTTCCCAAAGACACGGATATCATATCCCCCTCCTCTCATATCACCCATACATATCATATCGATGCAAATCATGTAAATCATGTACTCATGCCATTGGGTTTAACATCGCATCACATACATCAATAACTATGATAGCACATACCATCAATAAAACTCATAGTAATTGAACTTACCCGGATCCATGCACATACCCCATTTGGGTATCCAATAATTCATCATACTGTCATGATTTTAATAGGCAAACAGGTTTAATAACAATATCACTAAGTATGGGTGTGGTAGTTACACACCTGCAAAACGCAGTCTTTTAGTACTAAGAGAATCGATCTATAACCCCTTGATTATCCAGGACCTAAAACAATCGACCAACCCAAGTATTAGAACTCATACTATTCGGCCAACACCAGGGGTTAGTAACCAAGACCATTCGGCCAAAGCTAATAAACCGAATAGGTTAATGATTAAACCCTCACCTTTACTCTTGACTTGGTTTCCAACCAAACCCAAACCACAATGGTTCCTCCTATGACAATCGGCCACCACCTTGAAAAGAATAACTGTTAATCCTTTGTCATCCTTGACTTAATCAAAACTAAATAAATAAATAATGAACAACCCTCTCACCATCACTTACCAAATGTTTAATCCAAGAAAGTAGGCTCCACTTGACTGCTTCAAAAATCCAAAAACCCTATACGAGATGATTAACAAAAGATTAACACCCTTCCACAAAAACCAAAATCGGCACTAAACCTTGTGAATGTTAACAGAGAAAACGAAAAGAAGAAGAATAGGTATTCGGTACTTACCTTCCTCTAAAATCCGATTAGAACCAAAACCGAAACAACACCACACCTAAAATTCGGCCAAGTTGAACACCACTAGAAGAGAGGGAAATTCGGCTAAGACCTTAACAAAGAAAGAATAAGATTCGGCCTTACACAAAGAAAGAAAACACGAGGAAAAGAATGAAAGAAAGGGGTTGATATTCGGCCAAACAACAAGGATTTAACAAATAGGAGAATGGTATTTTCGGTTCAAAGAAAAGAATGGAGAAAAGTATTTTGGAACATGGAGTTTCACCAAAGAGATTTTAAGAAAAAAAGAAAGTATAGGAAGAAAAGAGAAGTAGGTTAGAAACACACAAGTGAAGAGGAAAGTGGGTTGAAAGAATAGGATTTCTAGCTACCAAATGAACACCAAAGATCAAAGCAATTTCGGCAACACCAAGGTTTGGACTTTCGGTCTCAAAGAGAAGAGAAATGAGAGAAATTCCCTCAAGTTTCTGGCTAAAAATCGACAAAAATGAGAGAGCTTTGTTTTGACAAAAAGTGACCGAAAAACACCCAAAATGCTCCTTGAATTTTCTATTTTACCCAAACCCCACACCAAGCCGTCCACTCCTCCCCAAAAATCTCCAAAAGATTCGGCCAAAACACCTCCCACTACTCACAACCACTCAATTCAAATAGGTTGAACTAGTCTCCCTCCTACTTCCACTCTCCACCCTTCTTTTAAATAATTTGACTTGGTCCATGGCAGAGTTTGAACTGCCAACAACTCTCCTCCTTCATGCCGTCAAAATGGAAGCAAAATAGGAGGACACCCCAGCTTGAACCCAAGACCTCTTCCTCCTGCAAATGACGCCATTCCAAGCTCCAAGTGGCGTCTTGCTTTGCCACTTTGCTAGCTCATCTTTTGTGCAACCAAACACCAAATAAAATCTTTAAACCCCAACTCCATCAGCTCCTCTCACCTAAGCCCAAAAACTAAAATTTTCCTACCTACTCAGGCTTACTTCTAGCCTACAATTAAACCCCGAAACTACACAAACAGCAACACAGCACACTAAACACATGCAACAACATGCGACAACAAAATAGCCCCTGACCCGGGATATTACAACTTGAATTTTTTTAAATTTAAATTTTTTTTACGAACCTACTCTAGGATTGGTACGAACGTCGGCGCTCCTCATTTTAGTAGCTCTGATACCAAATTATGTGATCTGGCTCGATTTAGTTAAGTCATTTCACTTGTGTGCCCGATAATCGACAAGGAGTTTGTTCATTTCGTTGAAAACGGGTAATTTTGTTTAAGGTAGGCGGAAGCTTAACAAAGTGATTTGGATAGGTTAAGGATGGATAGGTTCGGTTTAACAAAGAAATAAAGATAGGTGATGTTTGAAAATAAAAGATGGGGATGGAAATATGAACTTAACACCAAGAATTCAACACTATATAACAGTGTCACCCTGATTCTTATATGGTTAAGGTGGAAAAGGTGGTTTGGTAGATAGGTAAACGCCACACTGGTTAAAGTAATAAGTTCAAGAACAAGTTCGTAGACGCCACTAGCAAAGCCGTATAAGTCAAACGAGAATCGTACGAAATAAGAGACAAGAAAACCTGACAAAGAATAATGTTCATATAAAATTTGTCAAAAAGTCTCTTACAAATGAAAATGGTAAAGTATTTATAGCCTAGCTAGGGTAACCAAACGGACTAACTTAATGATTAAGAAAATTCGGCTAGAATAATCTCTAATAAGCTAGAATAAGCATTAACTCTCTAAGTCCATGTTCAGCTGAATGGAGCATCAAAAGGTCAGCTTCATGCTTAAGCAAAGTCACTTGAAAACAGATGAATGCATGGGAGGCTAATGGCCATGTTTAGGTTCGGACATGGTCATGAATTGGCTCATTGAATTTGCTTCTCTTGGCTGAATAGTTATGAGCATTAAAGGGGGTCTTGAACAACCAAATGGAGTGTGAATGGCTGGCCTTGAAGAGTCTCTTCCATGTGAACACCAAGCCAAATAGACACAAGGTGTGAATACTTGGTATGAATGGAATGATGCTACCTTGGGGAGGTAATCGCCCAAGCTTGGGGAATTTAATTTGCTGGTGACTCTTGGCGGAATAAGCATCTTGAAAAGCTAATGGATTAGCCACCATTAGTTGAACTAGCCGTATATGCACCTTCCCATGCTTTGAACCCAAACATTCATGAATCGTAGCATTTACTCCCCTCCACATTCGGCTGCAACTATTAACACAATGAACCAAGTTAAATCAAGCCAAATTCGGCTGGACATAATCAAAACATAATTTAGACACTTTAATTAAACACATAATTAAACTAGAAAATTTTAATAAAGTCTAGACAAGGCATATTAAATTCGACTATGACAAATTAAAAACATTTAATCATTCAAAATATAATTATGAGCTGTAATAATATTAACTAATTTTATTTAAATACTTAATTTATTGAAACACTAAATTAAATGAGCTGAAAAGAAATTAAATCAAGCTTAAACGAGCTGAATCAAGCTTAAATGAGCTGATTTGAGCTGGATGGAGCTCAGGAATCTGAAATTGAGCTAGAATCAGCTTCCACTAAGGTGCAAGAATTGTTTAAAGTGCTAGCCCGAGCTCGACTCATATAAATAATGAGCTACCTCGCGTAGTCCTTGTTCGAGTTGGACAAGCTCCCGACCGTGCTCACATCATGCTCCCCTATCTAGGCTATAAATACTTTGCCATTTTCATTTGTAAGAGACTTTCTGACAAATTTTATATGAACATTGTTCTTTGTAAGGTTTCCTCGTCTCTTATTTCATACGAGTCTCGTCTGACTTATCTGTCTTTGCTAGTGGAATGTAACATCCTGAAAAGGGCCTATGCATTTTCGGTTTAATTGTACGAAATGACATGTCTTATGTGTTATGAATGGATTTTGAATATTTTTGGAAACCTGGAAATGTATGGAAATGTTATGTTTAAAGTGGACATTTTTGGAAACTAGGAAATGTAAGGAAATGATTTAGAAATGATTCAAAAGAGGAAAGCGAACATTTTTGGAAACTTGGAAATGTAAGGAAATGTCAAGTTTAAAGAGGGAAACGAAAATTTTTGGAAACTTGGAAATGTAAGGAAATGACTTAGAAAATGTTGAGTTTTAAAGTCTAAAAGAGGGAACTAAGGCGAGGTGGCCTTAAGAGAAAATGTATGTGAAATATGACACGAAAGCGGGCTTGGAAAAGTGGCTTGAAGATGCCACTTAGGGCCTCAGAAATGGCACCACATGCGGGGTATTGGACCAAGGTTCGGTGTAGGGAAGCAAAATAAAAGTTTTATTTTGCAAAGAGAGAGTAGAAAGGGGACGGCACAAGGCTATAATTTAGGAGCCTTTATTCTTTTATTTTTAAGAGATAAATAGCGGATAAATAAGGGATAAATAATGGATTTATTTTAGACTATTTTCAAGAGATAAATGAGGAATTATTCTTTAATTAGGAAAATAAGGGAGAAGTGATGGCCAAGTAAGGGACTTTGAGTTTAATAATTTCGGCTAAGTAAGGATAGTTGCTGAATTATCTTTTATTTTAGGAGATAATTAAAGAGATAAAGCTATCAAAATAGAAGAGTGATGGCCAAGTAAGGGATTCTAAGTTAGTAAATTCGGCTATATAAGGAAAAGAGGGCCATTCATCATTCTTTCTTTCAACCCTTTTCTCTGCCGAATTTCCTAGAGCATTCGTTCATCTTCTTTTTGTTAGCCAAAGCCGAAAATTCAAGATATCACCATTAGCCAATTTCTTTTCTTTCCAATCCATCAAAAGCCGAATCTTTGAGGGGCTTCAAGCATAGTGCTGTCGATTTCTTCAAGAAAGGGTAAGAACAAGTTTTGATTTACATTCTTTTCTTTTAGATTTGTCGAAATCTAGGACTAATCCCATCAATATCTTATTTGCCGAAATTTGGAAGGATTCTTTCGGGATTTTTGCCATAGTCGACTATAAAGGAAAAGATCTTCGGGATTTGACCATCAAGGTAAGTCATATCTGACATTCGGCCAAGGGCCATTGATTGTGATTAAAGGTTAAAAGTTGATCTAAAATGTGGTTTTAGGGATTTCGACAGAAGCTATAACCAAGGGATAATTTCGAGATTTAACATCCTTAAGGTAAGTGACTATGAATATTCGGCCAAGGCCTATTTTAGTAGTTAGATCTATTTTTATGTGTTTTAAGCCTAAAAACTAACCGATTCAAGGGATCTAGTGATTAGCCGATTTCAAAGGGAAGAATACAAGTTTCCGGATTTGATTAATTATCAAATCGGCAAAGAAGGTAAGAAAGTGGATACGATAATCCTTCGGGATTTGGTTAAATTAGCCGAATAGGCTTTTTCCTAAAATACTAAATGTGGCCAAATGTAGGGATTTAGGATCTAAAGCGATAGATTGGTTTTTGGGGATTTCAAGGAATTCGTTAAGCTAATCAGGTGTGTACCCCACACTAATTCTTAATAAGTTTTATGGCTATGTCTAATTAAAATATGTGATATTAAGAATAAGAAAGTGGCTAAGGTACCATGTTATGGTACTAAGTACTCAGGTACGTTTCCTACTCCTACTAGGAATATGAAATATGTTATTTGTAACATGAGAATAAGAATGTAAACTTTGGCATATTAATGCATATTACAAAATGGGGCATATGGGTTATTGAAAGGGGAAGTGAATGTGGTGACCTAAGACCACGAACACGATGACCTAAGACCGTGGTATCTGAATGTGGTGACCTAAGACCACAGTAATCTGAATGCGGTGACCTAAGACCGCGATATCTGAATGTGGTGACCTAAGACCACAAATGCGGTGACCTAAGACCGCGATATGGAGTGTAGCGGAAGGAGGGTCGACTTAATAGTCCCCACGGTCTACAGGTTGGTACGGGGGAGTGTAGCGGATGGCTTGTTAGGTTTAGGTTTGGGAATGCATCATAATTTGTATGCTATGATATGAATGTGCAATATTTGTTATGCCTGATTCTATTATGATTTAGTGTTGTGTACACATTGAGTCTGTTGACTCACCCCGTTGAGGACCATGTTTGGTGATGAACAAATGAATGGACCGGGACGCGAGAACTTGTGGTGGCCATGCTCAACATGAAGTTTTTATTTTTATGAACTATTAATTTTTAAGTACTCCAATTATTTGAATTTACTTGATGTAATAAGGCCATAAGGCCATAGTGCACTATTTTATTTCTGTTTTTATTTATTATGTTACCGAAATTTTTATTAAGTTAAAGATTAAGTAATTTACTTTAAATGTATTCTATATGTTTTATCACCTAAAATTCATTATAAAACGATTTTGTTTTCTACTCGAGCCCAACCCAAAACAATATTTCTTTCAAAACACACTATTTTCCCAAAGTAACAAAAGAACTTTGAACCGGTTTACTTGAGGAACATACCAAATCTGGTCAAAGCTCGTGGGCCAGGTTTGGGGTGTTTCATGGAATCTACGAACTTGTTCTTGAACTTATCACCTTAACCGGTGTGGCATTCACCTATCTACCAAACCACCTTTTCCACCTTAACCATATAAGAATTGGGGTGACACTATTATATAGTGTTGAATCATTCTTGGTGTTAAGTTCGTATTTCCATCTCCGTCTTTTATTTTCAAGCATCACCTATCTTTATTTCTTTGTTAAACCGCACCTATCCATCCTTAACATATCCAAATCACTTTGTTAAGCTTCCACCTACATTAACCAAAATTACCCATTTTCAACGAAACAAACAAACTCCTCGTCGATGATCGGGCACACAAGTGAAACGACTTAACTAAACCGAGCCAGATCACATCAAACCATGTCTGGGACGTGGCATCGACATTGTACCCTCTCATGTGAGGCTTGTCGGGTATCCTTTGGTATTCCAATTGGTTCAACGGGTAATTTAAAGCTTGTGTTAAAAGTGAGAAAAGTTAAGACTATGTTGTAAGTGATACAGGTACCTACACGAAATTCATAAGAAATGAGCTCGATTTATGTTGTATGATTAGTAAGGATGAAAATGAGTAAGTTATGCCTTAAATCATTTGAGATTTATATGTAAGCTTATAATGTGTTAGAAGTATGATAATGCATAGTAATTGTTGTTGTAACACCGCAAACCCAGCCTAGACTTTACGACCGGATCAGACATGTCACATCGAAGTGTTGTTTGGAAACGGGGCTTGTCGATAAAATTTTGTTACTAAATTTTAAATCCCATTTAATCAATTGCCGTTGAAAATGTTAGTGTTGTAAAATCAAACCATGTTGTCCAATTATAGGTCATATCAGTTGTTATAAGTTTATTAATCTGAAATAAAACTGCGGAAGCCTTTTCTAGTTGTAAACTTTAAGATTTAAAAAAAAAACGTGATTTTCTTTAGAAACAGTTATTGTTTTAAAAACCCATGTTTCTTAGTCTAGCAGGTTGAAATAAAAAGAAAACACCAAATAAAAGTTAAAACCTCAAATGGCCTTATTACCAAAAATATCAACCCCAAAATGAAATATTAAAAAGGCTAAATATAAATTAAAATACTCGCGATCATGTGGCCACCTCTGAGTCCCTCACAGCTCTAAATCATTTAAGGCTGGGGATTACCTGTACAATTAAAAGAAAAAGGTGAGTTACGAGAACTCAGTGTGTAATCCCTTATTATGCAGTAATAGTCTGGGCCCGAGCCCTATTCATAAATGTCGGTTTGGGCTTTAGTCCTATCTGATATGAGTGGGTCTAAGCCCAAAGTCATAACAGTGCAGAACAGAGATGCAACCCAACCCAATCCAGCCAACACACCACTCGTACCAACCAACCCATCATGTGGGGACTAAGTCGACCCACTCATCCAACACACCAATATCGTAGCATAACTGCTAATAGTAACACAGCAAAGTTGCTAATAATAGTAAACGTGACCAAGCCACTAGAATCAGAATATGTGGCGAAGCCACTAAAAAACGTGGCAGAGCCACTAGTACAGTACTTCCTCCAAATCAGAATCCCAACCCCAATGCAGTATGTCGTGTCATAAATAGTACGTGTATGTAGTATGTCATATTCATAAACAGTCATATAGATAGCATACATACATCAACTAAACTACCACTAGAGGTATAATGGTCATTTCATCGATTAGGGGTAAAATGGTAATTTCACCCTTCAGGGGTATTTTGGTAATTTTACCCTTCAAGGGTATTTCGATAATTTTACCCTTCGAGGGTATTTCAGTAATTTTACCTTTCGAGGGTATTTCGGTAATTCTACCCTTTGAAGGTATTTCGATAATTCTACCCTTCGAGGGTATTTCGATAATTTTACCCTCTGAGGGTATTCAGTAATTTTACCTTTTGAGGATATTTCGGTAATTTTACTCCCTAGGGGTATTTCCATCATTTAACACATTGGGGGTATTTTCATCATTTAACGGCCCTTCCTATGGCCTACAGTCGCCTCGAGCGACACACGTAAATCATTTGGTCGAAACAGTGTAGTTGGGCCCAAGACCCTTTACTCGGCCTAAGTGGCCCACACACTCATGTGGCCCGTTAAGCCCAAATTTTGCCACGGCTATGCGGACTTCGCAGCCCAATCCATTATTAGTCACTTACTGGGGATTTTACCCACGTAGGCCCATGAGCCCATTACGACCTAAGCCACTAGAATGCTCATGGTGTCTTCTACAGTTTAGCGCCCATGTTCATGGGCTCGATTTACCACACGCACGCTTGCACGCTCGTGTGGCATCATATGCCATATTTTTGGCTTTTCGGCATTTTGCTGATCTACAATTTTAGCAGTGTAGCCATTACATACTTTCGGCTTTTCAGCCGATTATCGAATGCTGCATACGATTACAGACCTGTTCGCGAAACTAACCAAGATCCGCGCTCTCCGAATCCTTGCTAGAACTAACCGATACTAGCCCCTCCTTACTGGTCAAGTCCAATTCCCCATCCAATACCAATTAACAACATATTCCGGCAGTAGTCTGTCAAGAAGATTTGACCCGAACTAAGAAGAACAAAGAGATTTGAGAGGGAGAGAGTATGAGTATTCGGCCTAGCAGAGAAAGGGAGATGAAAAATGGAAAAGAAGAAGAAACGAAAGTAAAAGAGAAGGAAATTACCAATTCCGCAAAGAGAAAGTGTGGAGAAGTAAGAGAGGCTTCAATCGAGGATTCGGCAATTGGCAATTGGTATTTTGATTGGCAAAAGTGAATGACAGTTGAGAGAAAAAGAGGGCTGAAGAAAGAAACACCCGAATGGTCAAAACTGTTGCACGATATGACACAAAGAGAGGAAAAACGCGAAACGAAAAAGAGAAAAAAACCCCAAAATACCAAAGAGGAAATTTGGCTTCTACACTTACCTCAAATACCGAAATTGCACAATTCAAACTCCCTTGGCTGAAATCCCCCTACTCAAGCTCTCCCATTTGACCAAGACTTCCCTCACATCCCAACTCCTTGAAAGTCTCCACCAATTCCTCCTAGATTCACTCTACACCTCCCATTCAAACCCATTCAAATTTGATGACCAAGTCTCCAACTACCTCTACAGAGTTTGAGTCCAACTCTACCTCTCTCGCCACAGAGACATAAAATAAAACCTCTTTATTGCATGCCATGGGATTCAAACCCCAATTCCCTTGCAACCTTAGTGACGCCACAACCATAAAGCCACATGCTCTTTTTGTGACATAAAATCACACACATTTAAACATAAGTCCTAACTGCTAACAGCCAATTTCACTTAAGAGTAAAAACTAAAAATTTTCCAAGGCCCAGACTCGAATCCAGGCTTCTTAAAAACCCCCAAATACATTCAAATACTTAGCCATTGAAGTACATATGGAATTTAAGCCAAATCATGTAAAATTATAAACCCTACATTTTTGGGGCGTTACAGTTGTTGATTATTTATATGCGACTTACTAAGCTTTATGCTTACTCCCTCTCTTTCCCATTTTTTTATAGTGTCGCCAAGCTAGCTCAGGGATCAACAGACATCGGTGTAACACTCCTAACTCGTATCCATCGTCAGAATAGAGTTAAGAGGCATTACCGGACAAATCAGAACTTTTACAAACATTTCACTTCTCAAGATATATCATCAACACATCATAACAGATTCAATACGTAGAGTCCCTTAAAAGGTCTATGAGACCTTAAACATGCATTAGAAAGGGGTTGGAACTAAACCGGGATCGTACAAAAAATTTCCAAAAACTTAACATTTTTTAAAGTTGCAGAGGTCACATGCCCGTGTGGGCAGGCCGTGTACCTCACACGGCCTCAGACACACCCGTGTGTCCAAGCCGGGGAAAAACAGGGCATATATACTAACTTGTCCACACGGCCGAGGGCTCGCCCATGTGCTACACCCGTGGTTGACACTGACTTGCATCACACGGTCAGTCACACGCCCGTGTGTTTAGCCTGTGTGCGAGCCTGGCTTGAATCAAATTACAAATTTAAAGGACATGGTCGAGCCACACGCCCGTGTGCTTAACCGTGTGAGCAAATATATGCCATTTGCAAGGCCAATTTGCCACCCCTTTTGGGTCAATCCTACAAGCACAAACAAACCCATTTCATACCTTCAAAATGCAATACCAACTTATGTACCATTTATCTCATTCTAATCACAAGCATTTCTAAGTATTATCCATCCAAAAACTTACCAATTCATCATACGAACCATTAATCAATAATATACCAACCTTGGATCACAAAACATAAATGATATTTACCATATTCACATCTCATTTACAAGACATATCACATAGCTTATATATATACAACTCAAAAAATCATCTAATTTAACTAGACTATACATGCCATACTTAAATATGTACACATTCAAAAGGTACCAAAAATAGAGTTTGATAGTGTGGTGATGATCCTCGAGGATCCTGGAGCCCTCTGTAGCTTTAACGATCTATAAAACAATGCAAACACACACAAAGTAAGCTTTCAAAAGCTTAGTAAGCCATACACAAATAAACTAACATTTAAGACATTTATAACCAAATCAGTTACAAGTTCATTAGTATATTTCAATAGCATATTCATATTTCTTCTCTAGATCAATTGCATCTAACCATTTGTTTGACAACAAATTACATCTCCAAGTATCTCATTCGATCATAACACAATTATACACATTTCGTCTCAACAAATCTATACACATATCTCACTTTTGCAAATTCACATATACTTAGCTTTGATACCCAATCATAGTATACATTTCAAACATACCTGAATCAGTTACACATTTCACATAGTCTTTAATTTCTCAGAATTGCCCGTTGAACCATTCAGAATCAAATAGGATACTCGAATAATTCGGAATACTCATACAATGCCAACGTCCCAGACGTGGTCTTACATGTAATCAAATATCGATGCCACTGTCCCAGACAGGGTCTTACACGAAATCATATATGATGCCAATGTCCCAGACATGGTCTTACACGTAATTCTCAAATCGACACCAACGTCCCAAACGTAGCCTTACACGATATCACATACCGGAACTTATGTCATGACATACGTATCCTAACTATTCCTAAGGTTCGTACGGGACTTTTCGGACATTGAGACATTGTCAATACTTTCTCGGATTTCATGTGTGTATCTTTCATAGTCAACCATCACAATTAAACTTCATATGAACATAAGTAAATCAGTTCAAATACATTAATTTGTATATAAACTTACCTTGAATTCGAAATAAACAGACTGATTAGACTACTCGATCACTTTCAACTTTCCTCGAACTAAATCCGTTTTCTTTGGTTCTTGATCTTAATCAAGCTTAGTAATGGCCGAACCCTATTTTGCTTCTTTTGTTTCTTTTTCTTTCAATATTTCGTCATAAGAAGATGAACATGGCATATTTCTTTTGTTTGTTTTATTTTAATGGACATTATTTACACAATTACCAACTTACCCTTATTAATATACATATAAAACTTATATATATTAAGGACATTAATGCCCATCATCATTCATAATGGTTTAATTAGAAGGCCACCACATTAAAAAGCCAACTCAATTAAACACTTTAACATATGGAATGTCACTTTTACATTTTCTGCAATTAAGTTCTTTTCACAAATTAAGCATACAAACAACAAAATTAATTCACGAAACTTTCACACATGCTTAATCACATACTGCAAACACATAAAATAATATTAAAATATTTTTCTGACTCACATTTGTGATCCCGAAACCACTATTCCAACTAGGCTCTAAACCGAACTGTTACAGTCGGAGGCATCGATCACACTATCAATCTAAATATTTGGTATAGTTAGATTTATCATTTTGAGTATGGCATGTATAGGGGCTTGGTCTTTTGTCAAGTGTCATATTGTTTTGTCCAAATGTGTTGGATTGTCTTGAAGATTGATTCATTTTGTATAAGGCCATGGATGATGGCTAATACTTGTTATTGATATATGAAAATGATGATTTTTTCATGAGTGTGCAATTTGCATAGTGAAATATATGGTGTGTTAATGCAAGATTGAGTAGGTTGCATGATTAGATTGATAAAGTATGTGATAAGTTTTGCATGTGAATGGAGTGTAGTGGCTTTGATGTGTGTATATCTTGGATGTGCCTTATGTTGGTGCAAGTAAGGGTGGCAAAAGGGCCAGGTAAATAGCCTTGTTTTTTTCTACACGGGTAGACACACAGGCCTGTGTCTAGGCCGTGTGTGACACACGGTCTACCCCAGGGGCGTGTAGTCTGGTCGTGTGTCCCTTGCACCTTAATTTGGTAAAACAGAATGCCCAATAGTAACCACATAGGCCGAGACACGGTCATGTGTCTCAATTGTGTGGAAGACAAGGCCATAGGACATGGGCATGTGCCCAGGCCGTGTGAAGTCTGCACCTTTAATGCAAAATTAAATTTGCCACACAGCCTAGCACACGGGCGTGTGCCTTGGCTGTGTGACCCTAAAATGTTGCTGACGTCAGGAATAAAATGTCAAGGTTTTAAACACGGGCGTGTCATTACCGTGTGAGGGACACGGGCATGTGTTATGCCGTGTGATGTCCTAAATTCTCGAGAAGCACAAGTCAGGCTCACGCACAGGCTAAGGACATGGCCATGCCAGCCATAAGACCGTACCCCAAGTCCACACGGGCGTGTGCCCTTATTTTTTTTAATGAAATTTTTTGAAGTTTTCTAAGGCTCCCGGTTTAGTCCTAAAACACTTTTAATGTATGTTTTGAGCCTCGTAGCCTCATAGTAAGGACTTTAAGATGAAGATTAAAAATTTTAAAATTTGAATGAAATTTCATAACCCGGAAATGTTTGTATGCATGTCTTTAAGTAAGGTAACGCCTCGTACCTTGTAGTGGTTTCGGATATGGGTAAGGGGTGTTACATTTAGTGGTATCAGAGCTATGTTTTAGTCAATTCTCAGACTAACCTAGTGTAACAGCCCGATTTAGGGCCTAGTCAGAATAGTGGTGCGAGACCACGAACCCGAGGTGAAATTATGAGTTTACAAAGTTTATGTCATGTTTGCATGCTAGTATGAATGTTTCATGAAGCAATTTTATTAAATTGTGGTGGATTGGTCCAAAAAGGACTAAATTGCAAAAGTTGAAAAATATGAGTTTCTAGAAGCTTTTTTGTGTGAAATAGCTTTAGAATAGTAATTAAAAGACCCTAAATAGCAATTTTTCCAAAAATATTATTTTGGACAAAATTGGCCTTGAGATGGTGTTAAATAGAATTTTTTTAAAAGGAAGGGCATTTTGGTCATTTGCCTAATTAGTAATTAAAATAGGAAAAATATGAGAAAAATTCACTCATCTTCTTCCTTGTTGCTGCCGAAAAAGGGGAGACACCATAGCTAGGGCTCTTCATTGTTTTAAGCTTGCTAGTAAGTTCATCTTAGTCTTGTTTTTGATATTCTTCGTATTTTCGGAGTTCTCGTATTATGAATTAGCCATTTCTAGCTATTAAATGAGCTATGATGCATGTTCAAAAATTTACCCATGATTGCCATGCATGCTAAATGATGTTTTATGGAAGTTATGAAGGTTTGGATGCTTGATAAACATCTTTTCCTTAATGAATTTCATGAAAAATGGTAGTATGGACCATTTTGTAATAGTTATAAAATTGGTCATACTTACTAGAAATAGAAAGAATTGATGATTGCTATAGTAGAGAAAACGATTCGGCTAAGCATGAGGTTTAAGGAAATTGAATGAAAATCATTTTATGAGCCTAAGGGCAAAAGTGCAAATATTAGAAAGTATAGGGGCAAAATAGAAATTTTGCCAAAGTATGAGTTATGAGTCAATTTAGTTAATGGGGGTATTAAATGATCTATTTGTGACCATAGATAAAGAAAAACAAAGCCCGGATCGAAACCGATGCAAGAACAAAGTCGAGGACTAAATTCTATATCTACATACATTTTATATTTTGAGATAAGTTTGTAGATTTCTGATCTTTATTGATTTATATCATTAAATTACTTAGTATAATGTCTATTGTATTCATGGAATACTTAATGTTTTGTAAATAAAGAAATCAATAAGATGAAATATTGAGCAAGTCCCGATTGAAGAAGAAATGCCCAGGATACTCTATCTATCACATGAGACAAGAATGTCCGTGTAAGTCCAAGGCAAGCTTGGCATTGAACAGATATCATGTAAGTCCAAGGCAAGCTTGGCATTGAATAGATATCACGTAAGTCCAAGGCAAGCTTGGCATTGAACAGATATCATGTAAGCCCAAGGCAAGCTTGGCATTGAACAGTTATTATGTAAGCCCGAGATAAGTCTTGGCATTAAAAAGCTATCAAGAGAAAGAGATTTCACGTAAGTCCCAGCCAAGGCTCGACATTGACGAGTTCATGAGTAAAAACTTTGTATAAGTCCATGTAAAGACATGGCCTCGAAACCAAGACGAGATTTAGTATCCTCAGCTATTCTCAGAAATTCATCGGGCAAAATGAGTAAAGGTAAAATGAGATAACAAGAAAATTTAGAGAGCAAAGCCATTATCAAGATGAAATTGGGTATCAGTTATGTTATGAATGATGAATTAGAAACTATGGTCATTATGTTAAAATATACTGATCAAGGTGAGCAAGTGATACAGGCACCTTGTTTACCTTACCAGTAAGAGAATATTAAGTATCATGAGACAAGTAATAATCATGTATGAGTAAGTAAGCTTATTAGCTGAAATTATGATACCATTGTTATGTCAAATGGATTATATATTAAGCCAGTATGTTAATATGTGCTTTGTATTCATACTTACTAAGCTAAATGCTTACGTCTTTCATTTCTTTCTTTCTATGTAGTCCCGCCAAGCAAAATTGGGGAATCGTCGGTGTAACATCCTGACAAGGGCCTATGCATTTTTCGGTTTTATTTACGAAATGACAAGTCTTAAGTACTATGAATGAATTTTTGAATATTTTGGAAACCTAGAAATGCATGGAAATGGAAATGAACATTTTTGGAAACCTGAACATTTTGAAACTGAACATTTTTGGAAATGTTTCCAAAATGGAAAATGTAAACATTCTGAAACACGAAATGTAAGAAAAATGGCAAGTTACAGAGCCGATCGAAAATTTTAGGAAACTTAGAAATAATCGAGAAATGTCAAGTTTTAAAGTTTAAAATAGGAAATAAGGGCAAGATGGCCTTAAAAGAAAAAGTTGGAGAAATTTGACACACAAACAGGCTTGGAAAAGTGGCCTGAAGATGTCACTTAGGGTCTCTGGAAATGGCGCCATATGCAAGGTGTTGGGCCTGAGTTCGAGTCACTTGGGAAGCAAATAATGAAGGTTTTATTTTGCTTCCAAGGCTAAGGGGTGGATGGCACAAGCTTTCTAGAAAAGGAGGTGTTTTAATTCCATAAATAAGTGATAAATAAGGGATTTTTATTAAATTTGATTATTGAGGAGATAAATGATGGATAAAACACTTTTATTTTAAATAAGGGATAATATTATCACATAAGAGGAGTAGTGGCCAAGCAAGGGACTCTCCTACTAATAATTTCAGCACAAAGAGGAGAATTAAGGCTATTCTCTCATCTTTTCTAAGCTCTGTCGAAATTCCCTAGTCAAAAACCCTCTCTGCCGATATTTCTTTTCATCTTTTCTTCTTCTCTTTTCTTCATCTGTTAAGACCAAAACCTTTTCTTTTGATCCCTGATTAAAACTCCATAGCCGAATCTCTGTGACTCCAGGCAAGGAAGCAATCGATCTAAGGCATTAAAGGTAAGGTTAAGTTCTATTCAAAATCCTTTCTTTTCTATTTGCTGAAAGAGAAGGTTTAATCCCTATTTTTGTTTTATGGCCAAATCTACAAGGGGTCTATCAGGTTTCTACAACTGTCGAATACAAGGAGGAATCTTTCGAGATTCAAGGATTTAAGGTAAGTAAATATTATATATTCGGCCAAGGAACTCAGATCTGTTTCTTGTGATTTTCAGAAGTCAAACTAACCATGCTTAATGAATTTAGTGTTAGCCGATTTCAAGGAAAAGGATATTAGCAATTTTTGGGACTTGATTTACCATCATCCAATTCGGCAGCAAGGTAAGTAATACAAATCCTACTAGGATTTGGTTTTTAAGCCAAATAGGTTTGTTAATATGTTTTAATGATTGGCCGAATATAGGAGTTAAAGATCTAGATCGGTAGATCGTTCTTCGAGATTTCAAGGAATCTATTAAGCGAATCAGGTGTGTACCCATACTAACCTTCAATACATTATATGGCAATTATTAATTATATGAATATGCATAAGAATGTGAATGTGGCTATGTGCCCTAATGTGGTACAAAAGGTACTTAGGTACGTTTCCTACTTCTGATAGGATTATGAATATGTTATATTCTTAACATGTGAATAGTAATATGAATGAGAAAAATAAGTATGTTGTGCATGATAAATATGTGGGGCATTTCGGGCTATATGTGAAAGGGGAAGAAGGTGTTGACTTCGGTTTCACCAATGGAATATGGTGACTACGGTCACATAATTTGAACATGGTAACTTCGGTTACACTATCTAAATTTGGGATAGATTTGCTACCAGGAACAGCTCCTGTGTCAATCGCTCCATACCGAATGGCGCCAAAGGAGTTAGTGGAGCTCAAGGCTCAAATCCAAGAACTGTTGGATCGTGGGTTCATCCGACCCAGTGTGTCTCCGTGGGGAGTACCGGTCCTATTTGTGAAGAAGAAGGACAGAACTATGCGTATGTGCATAGACTACCGTCAGTTGAATAAGCTGACCATTAAGAATAAGTATCCTTTGCCAAGGATCGATGACTTGTTCGATCAGCTGAAGGGGGCTGCAGTATTTTCAAAGATCAACTTAAGGTCGGGATATCATCAGTTGAAGGTGAAGGAGGCTGATAAGGACAAGATATGGCCACTTTGAGTTTGTAGTGATGCCGTTTGGGTTGACGAACGCTCCAGCCACATTCATGGACATGATGAATCGGGTTTTCCAACCCTACCTGGATAGGTTCGTCGTTGTGTTCATCGACGATATTTTGGTGTACTCGAAGTCGAAGGAGGAGCATGATAAGCATCTCCGAGATGTGTTGGAAGTGTTAAGGGAGAAGAAGCTCTATGCCAAATTCAGCAAGTGTGAATTTTGGCTTAAGGAGGTGGCATTCTTAGGTCATGTGGTATCCGCAGAAGGAATAAGAGTGGATCCTAGGAAGATTGAAGCAGTGTTGGATTGGAAACCACCTAGGTCTGTGGCTGAAATCCGAAGTTTCTTAGGCTTGGCAGGCTATTACAGAAGGTTCGTGGAAGGGTTCTCGTCGATAGCCGCGCCTTTGACAAAGTTGCTAAGAAAGGAAGTACCCTTTGAATGGACTAATAAGTAGCAGGAGAGTTTTGAAAAGCTTAAGAGGGTGTTGACGGAAGCTCAGGTGTTAATTCACCGAGAGGCGAGCAAGGATTTTGTAGTATCTTGTGGCGCCGCACACGGGGTTAGGCTGTGTGCTAATGCAAGAAGGAAAAGTAGTCGCTTATGCGTCACGGCAGTTAAGGCCTCATGAGGTTAACTACCCAACTCATGACTTAGAACTAGCAGCAGTGGTTTTTGCCCTTAAGGTTTGGAGGCACTACCTTTATGGAGAAAGGTCAGTTATCTACACAGACCACAAGAGCCTTAAGTATTTGTTGACTCAGAAGGAGTTGAACTTGAGGCAACGAAGGTGGGTGGAATTACTGAAAGACTACGATTATTCGATAGAATATCATCCGGGCAAGGCGAATGTGGTAGCCGATGCCCTGAATAGGAAGGTTGTGTCGGATTTAAGGGCTTTGGTCGCTCATTTAAGTCTGTATGATGATAGAAGCCTGTTGGCAGAGTTACAAGTCAAGCCCACATGGCTAAAGGAGGTGAAAGAGGGACAGTTGGCTGATAAGGACTTAAGTACTAAGTTCACGCAAAATGCAAGAAGGGAGGATTAAAGGACTATGACGTCAATGATGAAGAAGTATTGTGCTACAAGGAAAAGGTCTGTATGCCGAAAGATAAGGAGTTGAGACAAAGGATTCTTCGGGAAGCGCATGGTAGCCCTTATGCTATGCATCCTGGAGGCATCAAGTTGTATAGAGATCTAAGGGAACAATTTTGGTGGTCGATCCAAACGCGAGGTGACCGAATTTGTGGGGAAATGTTTGACGTGTCGACAAGTTAAAAATTTGAACACCAAGTCCCATCGAGATTGCTTCAACCAATCGAAGTTCCCCAATGGAAGTGGGAGAGAATTACCATGGACTTCGTTAGTGGGCTTCCCCTTACGCCTATTAAGAAGGACTCGGTATGGGTGATAGTGGACCGTTTGACGAAGTCCGCGCACTTTATCCCAGTAACAATGGATTATTCTCTTCAGAAGTTGGCTAAGTTATACGTGGCGGAGATTGTGAGGTTACATGGAGTACCAAGGTCGATCATCTCTGATAGAGACCCAAGGTTTACGTCTCGGTTTTGGAAGGCACTTCATCAAGCTTTAGGCACTAAGTTAGACTTCACTACGGCTTTTCATCCACAATCGACGGCGATGCGAGGCAGGTTATACAAGTGTTGGAAGATATGTTAAGAGGCTGTGTGATGGAATTCTGAGGAAGTTGAGAAGACTACTTGCCTCTAGTTGAGTTCGCCTACAACAACAGCTATCAGGCAAGCATTCGGATGGC
Organism: Gossypium bickii; assembly: GCA_025503065.1. Classification (NCBI taxonomy): domain Eukaryota; kingdom Viridiplantae; phylum Streptophyta; class Magnoliopsida; order Malvales; family Malvaceae; genus Gossypium; species Gossypium bickii. Next base: position 55,717,424 of record CP106714.1, on the reverse strand, counting down.
ACCATATGAGGCATTGTATGGTCGGAAGTGTCGAACTCCTACTTGTTGGACTGAGTTAGGAGAACGTCGCGTTTTGGGTCCGGAGTTAGTAGCAGAAACTGAAGAGAAGGTTGAGATGATTCGGGCACGGTTGAAGGAAGCCTCTGACAGGCAGAAGTCGTACGCAGACCTTAAGCGAAAGGAGATCGAGTTTGAAGTGGGGGACCAAGTGTTCCTGAAAGTCTCGCCTTGGAAAAAGGTTATGAGGTTCGGTCGAAAAGGGAAGTTAAGCCCAAGGTTTATAGGGCCTTATCGAGTACTGAAGCGCGTTGGGCCAGTGGCATACCAATTGGAGTTGCCACTAGAGTTGCAGTAGATGCACGACGTATTCCATGTATCCATGCTACATCGCTACCGATCGGACCCATCTCATGTGGTACCTGTTGAAGAGGTGGAGCTAAGGCCAGACTTATCCTTCGAGGAAGAACCGATTCAGATTTTGGAACGAGATGTGAAAGTACTACGAAGGAAGTCAGTGCCTCTAGTCAAAGTGTTATGGCACAATCATGGATCGGAAGAAGCTTCGTGGGAGTCTGAAGAGACAATGCGATAGCAATACCCTCAACTATTTTAGTTAGGAAATTTCGGGGACGAAATTTTGTTTAAGAAGTAGAATCGTATCATCGACAAGGGCCTATGCATTTTCGATTTTATTGTACGAAATGACAAGTCTTAAGTACTATGAATGAATTTTTGAATATTTTGGAAACCTAGAAATGCATGGAAATGGAAATGAACATTTTTGGAAACCTGAACATTTTTGGAAACCTGAACATTTTTGGAAATGTTTCCAAAAATGGAAAGTAAACATTTCTGGAAACCTGGAAATGTAAGAAAAATGGCAAGTTACAGAGTTGATCGAAAATTTTAGGAAACTTGGAAATAATCGAGAAATGTCAAGTTTTAAAGTTTAAAATAGGAAATAAGGGCAAGATGGCCTTAAAAGAAAAAGTTGGAGAAATTTGACACACAAACAGGCTTGGAAAAGTGGCCTGAAGATGTCACTTAGGGTCTCTGGAAATGGCGCCACATGCAAGGTGTTGGGCCTGAGTTCGAGTCACTTGGGAAGCAAATAATGATGGTTTTATTTTGCTTCCAAGGCTAAGGGGTGGATGGCACAAGCTTTCTAGAAAAGGAGGTGTTTTATCTCCATAAATAAGTGATAAATAAGGGATTTTTATTAAATTTGATTATTGAGGAGATAAATGATGGATAAAACACTTTTATTTTAAATAAGGTGATAATATTATCACATAAGAGGAGTAGTGGCCAAGCAAGGGACTCTCCTACTGATAATTTCGGCACAAAGAGGAGAATTAAGGCTATTCTCTCATCTTTTCTAAGCTCTGCCGAAATTCCCTAGTCAAAAACCTTCTCTGCCGAAATTTCTTTTCATCTTTTCTTCTTCTCTTTTCTTCATCTGTTAAGACCAAAACCTTTTCTGTTGATCCCTGATTAAAACTCCATAGCCGAATCTCTGTGACTCCAGGCAAGGAAGAAATCGATCTAAGGCATTAAAGGTAAGGTTAAGTTCTATTCAAAATCCTTTCTTTTCTATTTGCCGAAAGAGAAGGGTTTAATCCCTATTTTTGTTTCATGGCCGAATCTACAAGGGGTCTATATACAAGGAGGAATCTTTCGGGATTCAAGGATTTAAGGTAAGTAAACATTATATATTCGGCCAAGGAACTCAGATCTATTTCTTGTGATTTTCAGAAGTCAAACTAACCATGCCTAATGAGTTTAGTGTTAGCCGATTTCAAGGAAAAGGATATTAGCAATTTTTGGGACTTGATTTACCATCATCCAATTCGGCAGCAGGGTAAGTAATACAAATCCTACTAGGATTTGGTTTTTAAGCCAAATAGGTTTGTTAATATGTTTTAATGATTGGCCAAATATAGGAGTTAAAGATCTAGATCAGTAGATCGTTCTTCGAGATTTCAAGGAATTTATTAAGCGAATCAGGTGTGTACCGATACTAACCTTCAATACGTTATATGGAAATTATTAATTATATGAATATGCATAAGAATGTGAATGTGGCTATGTGCCCTAATGTGGTACAAAAGGTACTCAGGTACGTTTCCTACTTTTAATAGGATTATGAATATGTTATATTCTTAACATGTGAATAGTAATATGAATGAGAAAAATAAGTATGTTGTGCATGATAAATATGTAGGGCATTTCGGGCTATATGTGAAAGGGGAAGAAGGCGTTGACTTCGGTTTCACCAACGGAATATGGTGACTACGGTCACATAATTTGAACATGGTAACTTCGGTTACACTATCTTAATTTGGTAACTTTGGTTACATTATCTGAACATGGTGTCTATTGACACAATTATCTGGTGGCTATGCCACGATATTATATGGGCGATGAGTACGTCGACTGCAGCGACTGCCTTCGATGGTGTGTAGCGGATGGAGGGTTGACTTAGTAGTCCCCACGGTGTGACTGGCAGGTACGGGTGGTGTGTAGCGGATGGACAAATAGGCTTGGGTTTGGGTTGCATCATTTAATTATATATGAATATGAACTTGATATGAACTTGTATGCCTGATTTGTTGAATGTTAGTATTGTGTGCACATTGAGTCTGTTGACTCACCCCTTTGTGGGACCATTTTTCAGGTAATGAGCAATAATAGACCGGGTCGGCAGGAGCTAAAGGTGGCCATGCATAGCAAGGAAAAACTTTTATTATTTGGGATCATTATTTTTATTAAGTACTTCAATTTTATTTTTTTGGTTTTGATTGATGTAATAAGGCCATAAGGCCCAAGTTGAATTTCTTTATACATTTATTCTTACTTTATAATGTTACGCATTATTTTTAATTAAGTTCAATTATATTTATTTTAATAATAGTAAACCTTAAATATTTTTTTTTTTCATAGCTAAATGATTTCTAAGTAAAATAAATGGGTTTTTAATCTAAGCCCAACCCAAAACGAGATTTTCCTGAAAATACACAAATTTTCTCTAAGAGACAAAGGATTTTGCAACCAGTTTACTTAAGGAACATACCAGATCCGGTTCAGGCTCGTGGGCCGGGTTTGGGGTGTTTCAGTCGGAGTCGGAGCTCGTAGCACACTATCAATCTTCTTTTTGGTATAGCCAAATTATTTTACTAAGTATGGCATGTATAGAAAGATTCATTTTGAGAATATGTTTTAAGAAGGGCCCTTGTGTAGACTATCAAGTTATTATTCTTTTGTATATGGTTAAGTGATTGGCCAAATTGACCATGTATGAATGTTTATTGAGGTTAATATAGTATGTGGTATAGTTTATGAAATATATTGAGTTGATTTTGTTTTCAGGGTGGTAAATGGCTTGGTAAATAGCCTCTAAGTGCCCACACAGTTAGACACACGGGCGTGTATCTAGGCCGTGTGTACCCTGCACCTTATTATTATTAGTCAAATTAGGCCACAAGTGAACCCCACGATCGTGATCATAAGTCGTGTCGGACACACGGTTTATACATGGGCATGTGCTCAAGCCGTGTGGATTAAGTCAGTAGTCTCATATGATTTGTATACACGGGCGTGTCCAAGCCGTGTGAAAATTGGCAGTAACTCCCCACAGTTGATGACATGGGCGTGTCCAAGGGAACACAGGCGTGTCCCCAAGCAACATGGGCGTGTAGCCCCCATTTTTGGGGAAGAGTTTTCGATTGAATTCTGAAAGTGTCCAGATATGTGTAGGAGGCCTCGTAGGCTTATGAGAAGTACGAGTTGGTTAAGAAAGATAAGTTTTTAATTCGGAACAAAATTTCAGCCAGTAAGTGTATGTTTAAGTGAGTTCAAGCATAGTAATGTCCCACATCCAGTCTTAACGTCGGTCTCGGGTACGGGGTGTTACACCTAGCATGTGTACAAGTCTAGCTATACATGCCATATATGAATTATGATAGTGTGACGACTCTTAACAATTTAAAATGTGTTTTTATATAGTAAATGGATCCCGACGGAGCAGTGGTGGATGATGTCGAGAGTAATCCGCAGGCTCCCGCTGAGGGGACCGCACCAGTCGAGAGTGGGCCCGTGACACTGAGTCAGGGTGGAGGGGCTAGAGAAGCCTTCCTCCATATGATGAATGTTTGGTATTTGAAGTTTGTTCGTGCAAACCCGAACGCTCTATCTCCCCCACCTCCTCCAATCCCTCAGCATGCCTCTCCAGCTCCCCAAGTAGTAGAAATGATTAGAAGGGAAAAACCTCCAGTAGACAGAATCTGAAAATAAGGGGCCGAGGAATTTAGAGCGAATATAGATGATGACCCAGAGAGAGCAGAATTCTGGCTGTAAAATACCATTAGGGTATTCGATGAGTTGTCTTGCACACCTAAGGAGTGCGTGAAGTATGTTGTGTCACTCCTGCGAGACTCAGCCTACCAATGGTGGAACACCCTTGTGTCGGTTGTACTAAGGGAAATGAAAACTTGGGAATTCTTTTAGGAAGAGTTCCTTAAAAAGTATATTAGCCAGTGGTTTATAGACCAGAAAAGGAAAGAATTCCTTGAGCTGAACCAAGGTCGAATGACGGTAACCAAATATGAACGTGAGTTTGTAAGGTTCAGTAAATATGCTCGGGAGTGCGTATCCGCTGAAGCCATCATGTGTAAGAGGTTTGAGGATGGATTAAATGAGGACATCTGATTATTTGTTGGTATTCTAGAACTGAAGGAATTTGTTGTGCTAGTAGAGATAGCTTGCAAGGCCGAGGAATTGGCTAAAGAGAAAAAGGAAAGTCAATATTGAGTCTCGTGACTCAAAGAAAAGCCAGTTAGGGAAATCATTTCAGTCCTCATCTAATAAATCGAGAGAATTCACTACCTAATCAAATGCTTCAGCGAGATTCTCGAGTAGAAATAGGAGTAAGCAGTACTTGGCGTCTAAAGCTCAAACCACTTCTATTGCGAGTGTTGGTAGTGCTCGACCAAATAAACCGGAGTGTTCACAGTGTGGTAGAGGACATTTTGGTGGGTGTTGAGGAAATGATAGAGGCTATTTCAAGTGCAGTTCACTAGACCACTTCATTCGAAACTGTCTTGCGATGGAGGAAAAAGACAGAAAGCAAGATGTGCGAGTGAGGAATGCACCTTCGAGGGGTAGACCACAAAAGAACCCGGGAAGTGGGGCTAGCAGCAGAGGTGCGCCTAGAGATTCCGCCGTGAGGACCGAGGGCCGAGCGCCTGCAAGGACTTATGCCATTCGCGCTCGCGAAGAGGCATCGTCACTAGATGTGATTACGGGTACTTTTTCTCTTCACGATATTTATGTTGTCGCTTTGATTGATCCAGGATCTACCCATTCGTATGTTTGTATGAAATTGATGTTTAGTATGAATATGCTTGTTGAGTCCACAGAAATTGTGATAAAAGTGTCAAACCCATTAGACAAGCATGTGTTAGTTAATCAAATATGTAGAATTGCCCCTTGACAATTAGATATCATTATTTTTCGGCTAACCTCATGTTGTTGTCGTTTGATGAATTTGACGTGATTGTTGGTATGGATTGGTTAAATGCTCATGATGTGATAGTAAATTATGGAAGAAAATTTATTGAACTGAAAAGTGAAAATGGGGATATTATTCGAGTTGAATAAGGTGAACCGGATAGCTTACCTGTACTGATTTCTTCTATGACTGCTGAGAAATACATGAGAAAAGGGTATGAGTCCTATCTTACATTTGTGTTGAATACTGATAAACCGTAAAACTAACATATTTTAAGCCCACATTTAGCATGCTTTTGGATGATTTAAGCCTCGATTTATGTAATTTGGTGCTCTTAATCCTTTGTTTCCATGTTTTATACTCAGGAAAGCACCCGAGAATGAAAAGAACAAGAAACGGGCTTAAAACGGATCAAATTGGGCAAAAATAGAAATCGACATGGCCTGGGCCCAAGACCACACGGTCGTGCCTCATTAAAGTCCAAACACGGCCTAAAGACGACTCACACGGGCGTGTACCATGGCCGTGTCCTTGTCGTGGAAAAAAGCAATTTCACTCAGAAAAGGATACTTAGAGGCAAAGAAACCTATCTCAAAAGCCTATATAAACACCCTGAGTATAACCTAGAAGGGGGACAATTAGCTAGGCAAAGGAGCCGAGCCAGAAAAGTCAGAGTTGCGAAAATTTACTCGAAGATAGCCAGTTGATCTATCTCAAAAAGCCGGAGTTATACTCAAAATGGAGGATCTCTCCTTCAATTCCTTCAGGGGGTTTTAGGGGTTTCTTATGTTTTGTTTTATCTTTTCTTTTAAGGTGTTTTCTTTTATTGTTATGAACTAAACCCTCAAGATACTTGAGGGGGATGAAACCTAAGATGAATCTTGTTATTGTTTTCTGAACTATATGATAAATATTTGACTTGTTATTAATTATGTGTTCTTAATTCTTGTGTTGATATTTCAGGGATATTAATTCAAGTGTGATGTGCTTAGGTGGAGGAGCAAAAGTCCCTGCCTAAGAGTAGATCTAGCATAATTAAGCGGAGTTGATCGCGCGCCTAGATATAGGGTGATGAGATTTTGCCGGATTAGGGTGAAACCTAATATGGGAGTCCATAGATCGAGTTAATGCGATTCTAGGGGTTTTAATTAAAAAGAGATTTCAATTAATCAACCTAGGGTTAGACGTTAGTCGCCTCGAGAGAGGGATTAATGTAACTTAGGAAATCTTACGGATCAAGTCAAGTGAATAAATCGTCTGGTTCAGAGTTAGATAACAAGTGAAGTCTAGGTGGATTCTTCCTTGGGCGTCATCTTAATCAATTGGTTTTCTCTCAAGTTATTTTCTCAATTCATCCTCTTTGTCTTTGCATCATTAGTTTAGTTGTTAGTTAATTTTAGATTAGATAAATAAATCCCTTAATTCTTAGGCTTGATAATAAAAAGAGAGTTAGTATTAGTACTTTTGGTTCCTTTGGGATTCGATATTCCGGTCTTGCCTAAACTATACTACTGTTCGATAGGTGCGCTTGCCTCAAATTGTTGTCATAGTTAGTTTCCAAGCTTGATCATTCTTTTTATAACTTTTAAGACTTTGACACGCGATCAAATACCCAAGAGTCAGAAGTAAAGATTGAGACAGTGCTTGTGGTATGTAAGTACCTGGATGTGTTTCCGTAAGAGTTACCTGGATTGCCTCCAACCAGGGAAGTTGAGTTTGGTATTGAGTTAGTCCCTGGTATGGCACCTATTTTGATTGCCCCGTATAGGATGGCACCGTTGGAGTTAAAAGAGTTGAAGGTTCAGCTACAAGAGTTAATGGATAAGGGTTTTGTGAGATCGAGCTATTCTCTGTGAGGTGCTCCGGTACTTTTTGTGAAAAAGAAAGACGGGTCGATGAGGTTATGTATAGACTACAGACAACTCAACAAGGTGATTGTGAAGAACAAGTATCCTTTGCCAAGGATCAATGATCTGTTTGACCAATTGAAAGGAGCCACAGTGTTTTCTAAGATAGACTTAAGGTCTAGTTATTACCAACTAAGAGTTAAGGAGCAAGATGTATTAAAAAACTGCGTTTCAGACGAGGTACGGGCACTATGAGTTCCTTGTAATGCTCTTTGGCTTAACAAATGCTCCCGCCATGTTTATGGATTGAATGAATCATATTTTTCGACCGTACTTGGATAAGTTCGTCGTTGTTTTTATCGATGATATATTAATTTATTATCGTGATTAGAGTGAGCATGTAGAGCATTTGAGAACTGTTTTGCAAACTTTAAGAGATAAGCAGTTGTATGCTAAGTTTAGCAAAAGTGAATTTTGGCTTTGAGAAGTTAGATTCTTAGGTCACATTGTGTCGGGTGATGGAATTAGAGTTGACTCGAGTAAGATATTGGCTATCGTTGATTGGAAACCACCGAGGAATGTGTTAGATATTAGAAGCTTTTTGGGATTAGCCAGATACTACAGACGGTTTGTTAAAGGATTCTCCATGATTACTACTCCAATGACGAGGTTGCTACAGAAAGATGTCAAGTTCGAATGGACGGAAAAATGCCAACAGAGTTTCAAGAAACTAAAGGCGTTGTTGATTGAAGCTCCAATTTTAGTGCAATCGGAACACGGAAAAGAATTTGTAGTGTATAGGGACACATCCTTGAATGGATTGGGATGCGTGCCCATGTAAGAAGGCAAGGTAGTAGCATATTCCTCGAGACAACTGAAGCCGCATGAGAAAAACTATCTGACTTACGACTTAGAGTTAGCCGCCATAGTGTTCGTATTGAAGATATGGAGACACCATTTGTATCACGAGGGATGCTGAGTATTCATTGACTATAAAAGTCTAAAGTATTTGATGACTCAAAATGAGTTAAACCTATGGCAGGCGAGATGGTTAGAGTTGATAAAGAATTACGAGTTGATAATTGACTACCACCTTGGAAAGGCAAATGTGGTCACCGATGCTTTGAATATGAAGCCATTGTTTACCTTGAGGGCTATGAACACTCAGTTGTTAGTAACTGACGATGGTTCGATTTTAGCCGAGTTGAGAGTGAAACCAATGTTTTTGCAAGAGATCTGTGAAGCTTAGAAAGGTGAGAAATGATTGCAAGCTAAGACAACTTAGTGCGAGACAGGTATGGAGTTAGACTTTCGAATTGGTTCAGATGGCTATTTAATATTTCGAGATAGAATTTGTGTACCCGGAGATGATGAGCTTATACGAAAAATTTTGCATGAGGCACATAGCAGTTGTATGTCTATCCATTCGGGTAGTGTGAAAATGTACAAGGACTTGAAGAAAATGTATTGGGGGTCGGTAATGAAGAGAGACATTTCAGATTTTGTCTCTAAGTGCCTAATTTGTCAACAAGTGAAGGCTAAACATCAAGTACCTTCTGGTTTACTTCAGCCCGTGATGGTTCCCGAGTGGAAATGGGACTGTATTACCATGGATTTTGTGTCTGGATTGCAGTTGACACCAAAGAAGAAAGATGTTGTATGGGTTGTGGTTGATAGGCTAACTAAGCCGGCTCATTTTATACCGGTGCGTACCGATTATCCACTTCAGATATTGGCTGATTTGTATGTTTCTGAAATTGTGAGACTTCACGGAGTACCTTTATCAATCTTATCGGATAAAGATCCAAGGTTTACCTCGTGATTTTGGAAAAAGTTACAAGAAGCTTTGGGGACAAAGTTGAATTTTTGCACGTCTTTCCATCCACAAATCGACGGTCAGTCGGAGAGAGTAATTCAGATTCTTGAAGACATGTTGCTGTGTTGTGTCCTTCAATTCCAAGGTAGTTGGGAAAGATATTTACCACTGGTAGAGTTTGCCTACAACAATAGTTATCAGTCGAGTTTGAAAATGGTGCCTTATGAGGCTTTGTATGGGCATAAGTGTTGAACGCCCTTGTATTGGACCAAACTCAAGGAAAATCAGATACACGGGGTTGACTTAGTCAGAGAAACCGAAGAGAAAGTAAAGGTAATTCGTGACTATTTGAGAGCTGCTTTGGATATACAGAAATCCTATGCGGACTTGAAACGAAAAGAAATTGAGTTTCAAGTTGGTGATAAGATGTTTTTGCAAGTATCATCGTGGAGGAAAGTCCTCAGCTTTGGTAAGAAAGGAAAATTAAGTCCACGTTTTATTGGACCTTATGAAGTGACTGAGAGAATTGGACCAGTAGCTTATCGTTTAGCCTTGTCGTCTGAGTTAGAAAAGATCCACAATATATTCCATGTGTCTATGTTACGCCGATACCATTCTGATCCATCACATGTGATTTCACCAATAGAGGTTGAGACTTGTTCAGACATGACCTATAGTGAAGAGCCAGTTAAGATTTTAGATCGAGAGGCCAAGTAATTAAGAAATAAAAGTACAGCACTCGTGAAAGTACTATGGGGTTGAAGAGGCCACATGGGAGCCCGAGGAGAATGAGAGATCAATACCCAAACCTTTTCGTTGGTAAGATTTTTGGGGACAAAAATCCCTAAGGAGGAGAATTGTAACAGCCCGATTTTGGGGTAGTCAAAACAGTAGTTTTAGAACCACTAATCTGAGGCCAAAGAAATTATTTTTAATATTATTTTATGTTTTATAACATAATTATATGAGTGCATGAAAATTTTGGTGAATTAATTTTAGCGATTCCATGCTTCATTTTGAAAAAGGACTAAATCGCATAAAGTGCGAAAATTTTGTTCTTCAAGATAAATGTGTTAAATACCTAGAGAACCTTAAATTAGAGGTCCTTAATGTGCAAATAGGCCTTTAAGAGGGTGCTTTTCGGCCATAGGGACAAGGAAATGAAATTGGTCAAAGGTTAGGTAGATTTTAGGTGACTTAATTGATAAAATGAAATAAAATAAAGAGAAAAAGATATCATCATTCACCTTCCTCCTCTCCACCAACATTTTCAGCAAAAATAAGGGTTTTGGTAGCTTGAAATTTTAGCAACTCTTCACCCTTGCAAGTAAGTGTTTTTTATGGTCATTCTTGATGATTTTTGTATTTTTGTGACCCTTGTAGCTTAAGCTAACTAATGAGGGACTATTTTGCAAAATGGTTGAGAGTTTAGGGTTTTACCATGTGAGTATTCATGTTGTTTGCTGAAATTTTATGGATGAAAATGAATCTTGGTTGTTAAATAAAGAACTTTTCTGAAAGGGGTTTTCATGAAAACAACTAAAAGGACCATTTTGTAAAAGTTATAAAATGGGTAGTAAATGTTTGAAATAATTGGAATTGTGAGTTGCTATGTGAGTAATAAAGGTTTGACTAGGCTTGTTAAAAGAGAATTTGATTAAAATCATTTTACGAGCCTAGGGGCAAAATCATAATTATGTGAAATTCTAATGGAAAAAAGGTAATTTTTCCAAAGTAGGAATTTTGGAATGTCTTGATTAATGTGGTGATAAATTAGTAAATTTATTCATTATAGATCAAGAAAAATGGAGTCCGAACTTAGACTAGGGGAAAACCAAGCTATTGGACTAAATCGAATTAGTTGCCCATATTTGTATATCGAGGTAAGTTGTACGTAAATAATACAACTCTATTGTTATTATGCATTAAAAATTTGATATTGCATAAAATGTTTGATTATTGTTATGAATATGCTTAATGAAATTTGACGTGGTATACACAAATACGAAATTAAATTTGTCGCACGGCCTAGCACACGGGCGTGTGCCTTGGTCATGTGACCCTAAAATGTTGCAGACGTCAGAAACAGAATGCCAAGGTTTTAACACACGAGCTGAGACACAGGCGTGTCATTACCATGTGAGGGACACGGTCCATGGACACGGGCATGTGCTATGCCGTGTGACATCCTGAATTCTCGCGAAGCACAAGTCAGGCTCGCGCATGGGCTAAGGACATAGCCATGCCAGCCACACGACCGTGCCCCAAGGTGTGCCCTATTTTTTTAAATGAAAATTTCTAAAGTTTTCTAAGGTTCCCAGTTTAGTGCTGAACCACTTTTAATGTACGTTTTGGGCCTCGTAGGCTCATATTAAGGACTTTAAGATGAAGATTGAAAAGTTTTAAATTTGAACAAAATTTCATAACCCGGTAATGTTTGTATGCATGTTTTTAAGTAAGGTAACGCCTCGTACCCTGCACCGGCTTCGGATATGGGTAAGGGGTGTTGCAATTGCAATTTCAACTTGCCCATATTTTTAATTATGTTTTTTTCCCAGGTCAGACATTTTTCTTGGGCACGACTGTGCGCTGGATTTCAAAGAACAAAAGTTGTAGCAATCCAGTCCCTGAAGATTTGACTTTACTTCCTTTATACTATTCTTTTCGTTATTTCTTAGGGATAGGTTTTTTTTCCCTTTCAATGACACACCATTCATCCATAATATTAAATCGCCAAATCAAGATTCAAACTCCCATCAACATCTCCACAAGGAGACTTAACTAGAAAATCATTTATAAACTTTCCCTTTTTTCCATCAACTACATTTTCATGATCATTAAACATCAATATAATATAACATACATTTAATTTGACAATAATAAATAAATTAAAAGCTATATTAATTTCAAATAAGAGTTTTAATAGGCTTTCCATATATTTTATCACACAAAAGTATTCAAAAGAGTTGGAAAAGCTTAAATCCACCTTAATCAATTAGCTTTTCCTTTCTTTTGTTAGCATTTCACTTTGCTTATTCAATTTCTTTCATAAACAATAAATATTCATTAACACATAATCAATGAGTAGCCATTAATATGGCTCAACAACTTAATACCTTAAAAATAAACATGAGATTAAGTAAGTATGAGATGAAAATTACAAAACCCAAATATTGTTTACCTTCCTTACTCCTAATACACTTTCACTCACTAGGGTTCAAACCTAAAGTACTTGGATGATAAAGATGATGAAGAATTGAAAGAGAAATAAGTAAGGGTTGAAGAAAAATGAAAAGAAATGGAGAAGAATGAAGAAGGTTTTTCTCCTTCATGGTCGGCTGATAACAAAGATAAAGATAAGATATTTTCTCATCTTTTAACATATTTTATTACCTTAAAATATTGTTTGCTTCGTCAACAAGTCAAAAGGGCTATTGAGATAGTGACAAAAATGTTGTTTAATCACTTAAAATGGAATTTAAAAGCTCCATCGTCATCTCATCACCCAAATTTTCATAAATGCTCTAATATTTAATCTCATTTATGATCTAAGTGTCTAAAATAATCCCAGTGACAAAATTTACCAATTTGCTCTTAATCTTCGTATTTTTTTATTAGGCTAATAACCATCAAATTAACTAAGATTGCCTTCTAAAGGCTTCCCAATAATTTAAAATTAATTTAATCCATTTAAAAATCAAATATTCTCATACTGAAATTCTACTGAACTTTCTTAGTATATTGGTATATGGTAAATTGAAAATTTTCAGGGTGTTAAAATAATATTATTTTACTTAAATAAATATTAATTAATTTTTGGTTTAAAGTAATTTAACTAAGTTGATCAAATAATAAACATGATAACACAAATTTAGGGATGCTGATGGTCTCATCTCATTGTTCAGTTAGGTTTACGGATACAAAAGAATATGGTTTAAGATAAGCTAAATGAGATTTAAAAGAATAAGATGTCAAAAAAAATATCTTTTTTTTATAAAAAATATTATATTTAATTTTATTATTAAATATTATAATTAATTTTAGAAAATATTTTTATTATATTTTATAACTATTTATTAATTTGTGTAAATTATAATATCAATATTTAAGAAAAGTATTGATGGTTAAAGCATGACTTTATATATAAGAGATATTGGGTTCAAGCCTTGTTAGAAGTAAGTTTACGAATCCACAATTATAGAAATGTGGATTCAGATAATGGATATTCGAGGGGGTCTATTTACATTTACTCTAAATCCACAACATATAATAATTTTAACATCTGAATTTGTTGAATTCGGATAAAATATATGCAAATATTCAAATCTATAAAATGAATTGCCATTCCTAGCTACAAGGGACCTAGGTCTCGAGACATACAAGTATTTTTTTGTCTCTTAGTTATTTTTCATGCAAAATTTGATTCTATTTATGCATGGATGTACGAAATGTCTCTATGCATGATTATAAGTCGTGATCCGGTGAATATTAATGTATGATTGATTAATTGTGTCACTTCGGTGACCAGTGTTACTTCTTATTTGAACCGAGCCTCTTGATCAAGTATAGGGTATTACATTTTGTGGTATCAGATCTACATATTTAGCCAATTTTTAGTCTAAACTTAACTTGTATGTATAAGGTCTAAAGTACATGCCTTAATTTGTTTTAAATGTGTTTTAAATTATGTGAAACTCTGGTGATGCATTTTCTTCTTATCTTTGACCGTAAATTGAAAAATGTCTTCTAATTCCAGATTTACCATGTGTTGAAAAAATTCGGTTTAGAAAACAATTATATTGCATAGTGGAAAATTATTATTTTTTTAAACCCAAGAGGTTGTATTATTTATAGGAATAAGCTCTACTAAATTTGTACATGTGTTTTGGAATAGGTGGTATAAGATGTTTCCTGATTTTCAACCAACATGATCTTCGCTATTCTCAAACCTCGTCTTGCTTAGCGTGTAGGCTTTAGTTCACGATCTAATGAACACTATGAAAACTTTCTATTGATACACAATAGAAATATTAATAACTCTCAAAGGATAGAAATTGAAAAACAAACTCTCTCAAAATTAGAATTTATTTAAAAGAACAAATCTCACTGAATTTTAATAGAGTACGAACGCTTAATATGGTGTGTGTTTTGCCCCATCCAATGGCTTTTATTTATAGTCAAAATCTCAAGAGTTTTAGTTTAACAAGAAAAAGTTGAGTAATAATAATTTAATAGAAAATATGCATTTTTACTAGGCCTAGACAAGGTGGGCTGTAACACCCCAAACCCGACCCAAAAGTTAGGCCCGAATCTGACGTGTCACATTGAAGTGTTTTTTGAAAACCATGTTTTCATTAAAAACCCTCCTTAATATTTAACAACTAAAGTCTCAATTTATGATGTTCAATTTCAAAACATGGTTCATTGAAAAGTTAATCACTTTTAAAAAAACATTATTAATTTCCTTAAAAATCTCTTTTAGTTGCGGAAGCTAATTTAAGGTAAAGAAGTTTAGAACGTATGTTTTTGAAAAAAGTAATTGGGTTGAAAACTCGTCTACGTCTAACAGATATAAAATGTAACAAAATCCCAAATTCAGAATTAAATCCAGAGAGCCCGTATTATAGAAATTAAAACCTAAAACAGAATTTAAAACTTATATAAAATCCAAAGCATAACAGCCGCAGTCGTGTGGTCACCTTCGAGTCCCTCGCAGCATCGATCCTCCTAACGCTAGGGATTACCTGCACAGTTAAAAATGGGGCGAGTTTACGAAAACTCAGTGTGTAATCCCCTTACTAGAGTAACAGACAGTATACAGAAACAGAAACCAAAATAGTTTGGGCCAAAGCCCTTTAACAGTAACAGTACAGTCCAGTTTAGAGCATACGTGGGCCAAAACCCAATACAATATCATTTGGGTCACAGCCTATAACAGAATCAATTGGGCCCAGCCCAAACCAATACAGAACAAGTGGCCCTAGGCCCAGTATAATGACAGATCTCATAAACAGATATGCAATAGTATAAGGATGCATCCCACCCCAATTCAGCCAACACACCACCCGTACCAACCCTACACTCCTGAGGGGATAAAATCAACCCACCAAGGCAACACACCAAGCTTAGCACCGGTTGTGACACTAAGTCAACAGAACGGCTCGGTGCCATGGACAGAACGGCTAAAAGCCATAAACATAATGGTTATAAACCATAATTAGGATGGCACAAAGCCATAGTTAGGATGGCACAAAGCTATCGGTAACTGTAATAAGTTTGGCACATAGCCATCAGCAATGGTAATATAATCAGCACACAGCCACGGGTAATTATGATCGACATAGAGTCATCAGTATATATGTTAGGCACATAGTCACAGGTAAATACGACAGGCACAAAACCATAATCAAGATGGCACAGAGCCATATTTAGGTTGGCACAGAGCCATAATCAGATTACATGGCTTTAAGCCGTTCGTCGGTCCATAGTCGTCTCATGCGACTCGTGCAACCTTAGCAAATCAATACTGGATCCACAGTCGTCTTATGTGACCCTTGCGACCCTATCAGAACTTCCTTCGTATCAATGTCCAAACTCTATGCAATATGTTGTGTATGTCATGCTCAATCATTACACGTGTATGCAAAATGGCCATGCTTAGTAACAGTCATTTACACACTTATTAAAATCATATCAGTCACACGACCACAGTCAAGTCAGTTAAAACATAATCATACAATCATAGTCAAATCAGTCAAATTCATAGTCTAAGTCAGTTATTTACCCACAAGGGCAAAATAGTCATTTTACCCCATAAGGGTATTTCAGTAATCCTACCCTACAGGGGTATTTCGGTAATTTTGTAAATCAAGGGTATTTCGATAATTTCACAAATTGAGGGTATTTCGGTAATTTTAAAAAATTAGGGGTGTTTCGGTAATTTCACAAATTGAGGGTATTTTAGTAATTTCACAAATCGGGGGGTATTTAGTAATTTCACAAATCGAGAGTATTTCAGTAAAATCGGGGGTATTTCAGTAATTTCACAAATCGAGGGCATTTCGATTATTTCACAAATCGGGGGTATTTCGAATAATTTCACAAATCAAGGGTATTTCGGTAATTTCACAAATAGAGGGTATTTTGATAATTTTACAAACTGGGGGTATTTTGGTAATTTTAAAAATTGAGGGTATTTCGGTAATTTTACAAACTGGGGGTATTTTGGTAATTTCACAAATCGAAGGTATTTCAGTAATTTCACAAATCAGGGGTATTTCAGTAATTTCACAAATCGAGGCTTAACGACCCAATAGAAGGTCTACCGTCGCCTCGAGCGATTTAAGTAACCTAAATGAACACAACGGTGTAAATGGGCCTAAGGCCCATTATTCAGCCTAAGTGGGCCCACACGCTCGTGTGGTCCAATTAGCCCAGAAATAGCCTCGGCTATACGAACAGCACAGTTCAAACCAATAGAAACCATATAACATGCATTTTATCCGTGTGGGGCCCACCAGCCCAATGGGCCCACACGGCCTATTTTGTAAAAAACGACCTTAGCCATGTGGACTACACAGCTCGGTCTAACATTTACCACAATATGCAAATTTAATTCGTGTGGGGCCCACAGACCTATTGGGCATAACGGCCCATTTCGACCCCAACGCGGCCCAAAACGACCTAAGCCCATGAGAACGCTCATGGTAGCCTCAACCATCTTACGCCCATATTTGTGGTCTCGGTCCACCACACGTGCAATCGCACGCTTTTGTGGCATCATTCTCTGGTATTTCAGCTTTTCGGCATTTTGTCGATCTACGATCAGAAGGAGTGTGGTTACACACCTGCTCGTGAAACGAACCGTACCCCAAATATCCTCGCACCTAGATTAAAACATCGTAACGATTATTTATCCAAAATAAAACAAAAAGAAACCGACAGAAAACTAAATCAACTACTGTGACCTTACCAACAATAAAACACCTGTTTCCCCAACTTTCAAACAATTGTTAGACCCCCGGGTCCACAACCAACCCGCAGAATCGGTTCCAAACTAAAGGAGTAACATACAAGTG
Organism: Gossypium bickii; assembly: GCA_025503065.1. NCBI lineage: Eukaryota > Viridiplantae > Streptophyta > Magnoliopsida > Malvales > Malvaceae > Gossypium > Gossypium bickii. Next base: position 55,700,174 of record CP106714.1, on the reverse strand, counting down.
TTCGGTAATTCATTGAGTCAGAGAGAAACGATCAGCGAAGAGTATTCAGATTAACCAAATGAGAGTGTATCAAAAGAAAATAGAAAAGGGATGGGCAACGAGATGAAGAGGGGGTTCGGCTAGGAAAGAGACCAAAAGAAACTCCACAAAGAATCGAACAAGATAGAATCAGAGTACTAGAGAGAGGTTAAATTCGGCCAACAATGGGAAGGTTATTAAGGGTAGAAGAAAAGTAGTTGAAGAGGGAGAGAAGGGCTAATGTAGTCGACTATGGTTGTAGAGACGAAGAACACAGGCTTGGCCAAATACCATAAAAGTAATGCCGAAAACAAGAAGAGAAGAGAAGAGAAAGGCACTCGAAAGAAACAGAGAAGTAAAAAGACTGCCCAAATAGTCACACTCAAAATCGGCTATACTTGCAAAAAGAAAGAATAGAACAAAAATACCGATTCGGCACCTATTTAAAAACCAAATGCCGAAAATGCACATCCCCAAACCTTTTAGCCGAATTTTGCACCAACCAGTTCCCCAATTTGGCTACAACTTCCCCCATTTCAAAATCCTTCAAACACTCCACCAAATTTTCTCCTTGATTTACTCCAACTCCTCATTCAAATTCAATTCAAATTCTTATGACCAATTCAACCACAGAGTTCCAGTCCAGTTCCAACACATCCCTGACACAAGTAACAAAATAAACATACAATTGCACACGCCAAGCCTTGAACCTCAGACTCCTTGACACACATGTAGCTCCACCACCACTACACCAATAGGTTCTTTGTCTCATATTTTACCTTCAATTAATTAAGAGGTCTAAAGGCCAAGGTCCAGGTTCCTTTAAAAGAAAAACCAAAATAAATTGCAAGAGCTAAGACTTGAACCCGGGCTCCCTTGCAACCTTAATGACGCCACAGCCACTAGACCACATGCTTCCTTGTGTCATTTTCTTAACACAATAATTTAAAAGGCCTACATCCAAGCATCTAAGGTTTTATCCACTTAAAACCAAAATTTTTGCTAAAGCCCAGGTTTGAACCCAGGACTTCTCCAACACTTTTCAGGGCCCTTAACCACTGAAGTAGACATTTAATTGTGTCATTTCCTTGCACAATTAAATACTTATGTACAACCTCCTTACTGATCCATACATAAGGCCCAATACTTCTAGGCCCAAAATTTGAGGCGTTACATGGGTAGTGCTCCCCAGTGGGACTAGGGTTTGTCGCCCATCATGTATTAATTATGCCTCTTATGCTTATTTATATATTGGACACAATTACATGTCTTATCTGAACCTTTAACCAACTCATATAATTTAACCAACCCAATAACCAATTTTCTATTCCCAATATTATGTATTCAATTAAAATAAATTTAATTAATTTCCTAATTAAATTATTTTTCAATCCAATTCTAATTCTGTTAAAGTAATGACAACTTTATCGTACTGGAATATTTGAGTAAATAAATTTAATTACTTCATTCAACAAGACTTAGATAACTAATTAATTTAATTTCCACTTCGAACTTCAATTATTTAATTATAAAACGTCAAATAATAATTCAAAGAAATTAATTTAATCTTTAAGTCATCGCTTGCTCATAGCAAGAAAACACATTCACTGTGGATAGTGATATATGCGATTTATTTCTCTAAATTTTTGTTTTCATTTGTTCATCCCATTGATTCCAATGCAAATAATCAAGGTTATACCTAGCTAGTAGATAGATAGATTGAACATATATAATAATGACTCAAATAATTTGTAACTAAATTCTGACTTTTCATTTGTTAATTACAATATTATCTAGTCATAAAATCATTTCACTAAAGTACCATGATTGCGTTCTCCCCATTATATAACATTATGAAAGCTACTTATCAATTGCTTCTCCAATAATCTTGTCATATGTATGTTACACTTATAGGATACTCTTAATTTCTTTAGGTTCAATTCGTTCACCCAATATGATCTTATTTTATCTTATGGTAACTATTACATCTTCTTTCATGAAAAAGTAAACTACTAACACATTATAATTAAATAATTTCTCCTAGAAAAGAGAACTGTTGACACGTTACTTTTCTATCTATCATGTAATACCAATGAGAGGATATCATGTACCCTTTTATCAGGCTATGAATGCCACTATTGTAAGTGAAGCTATGTGTAACAGCTTGATTTAGGGGCTAGTGAGAATAGTGGTCTCGAGACCCCTAATCTGGAGTCAGAGAAAATTATTTTAATGTTATTTTATGAGTAATAACATGATTATAAAGGTGCATGAAAATTTTGGTGCTTTAATTTTAGCGATTTCATGCTAAATCGCAAAAAAGGACTAGATCGCATAAAGTGCGAAAGTTCTAATTTACAAGCTAAAGGTGCCTAATAGCCATAGAATATTAATTGGAGGTCCCAAATGTTCAATTAGGCCTTGTTTTAGGAGGTGGCCGGCCATAGGGGGACAAAGAAGTCAAAATTAGTCAAAGTTGGTGTAGTAGGTGGATTAAATTGATGAAATAGAATAAAATAAAGAAAGAAAAGATATCATCTTTTCTCCTTCACTCATCCACCAAAAATTTGCAGCAAACAGGGGTTTTGAAAGGTCAAAAATTTCAGCAAACTCTTCTCCTTACAAGTAAGTGTTTTAGTGATCATTTCTTGATAATATTTTTACTTTTGGAACCCCTAAAGCTTAAGCTTTCTAAATAGGGGACTATCTTGCAAAATGGCTGAAAGTTTAGAGTTTTTCCATGTGAGCTTTTAAGTTGTTTGCTACATTTTTATGGAAGAAAATGAGTCATAGTTGTTAGATAAACAACTTTTGTGAAAGGTGTTTCCATGAAAACACCTAAAATGAACCTTTTGTAAATGTTGTAAAATATGCGGTAAATGTGTGAAATAATGAGTATTGAAAGTTGTCATAAGAGTAATAAATATTCACCTAAGCTCGTTAACGAAATAAATTTGATTAGAATTGATTTCCGAGCCTAGGGGTAAAATGGTCATTTTGTGAAAGTCTAAGGGCAAAATGGTAATTTTGCCAAAGCATGATTATTGAAATGTGCTAATTAATATGGTTATTAAATGAGCTAATTTGTTATTATAGATCAAGAAGAACGAAGGATTAACCTCGAGCAAGGAAAGGGCAAAGTATCAGACTAGATCGGCAATCTAGCCTATTTTGAAATCGAGGTAAGTTTGTATGTAATAAATTCAACATCATGCTAGTATGTTTGAGAATGTTTGATATTATAATGATTGCATAATATTTCTATGAAATTGAGTGATGGTGTTGAATGAGAAAAATGATGAAAGTTGGGATGTTGAAGTCCTAGTTGGACTATAATAAATGTGAGAATACTATCATTGAGACATGAGATGGATAAAGTCTCGTGTACCATGTCTGGGACATTGCCTCGGCACCGAATTGAGATCCCATATAAGACAATATCTGGGATATGGCATCAGCATTGAATATGAAAATCGTATAAGACCATATCTGGGATATGGCATCGATAATTGATATGAGATCTCGTATAAGACCATATCTAAGATATGACATCCGCACACAGAGGTGACCTCATGTAAGACCACATTTGGGATGTGGCATTGACTTCATAATTGTGTGAATGATGATGAACATGTATCTTTGAGTATCCCAAGTGATTTAGTGGGATAAATAGTTGAGCTTGAAATAGAAATGAGATTACTACTAAAGATATGTGATTGAGCGAATACAGGTAACCGTGAGTAATTCACGAAAATTATTTACGATACGTGACATGGCATGTATGTAAAAAGAACACTTAAGAGTAAGTTATGGATAGGTACTCAAGACTTTGTATTTTATCCAATTCCATGATTGGATGATATTATGAGCTTATGTTGTTATTTATTTTCATGCAAACTTACTAAGCTTTATGCTTACTCCTCTCATTTCCCATTTCCTTGTAGCATCGCCAAGTTAGCTCAAGAATTCTTGGAACGTCAGAGTTCAGAAATCACACTATCGACTACTCTTTGGTATAGCAAAGTTAGATTCATTTTGAGTATGGCATGTATAGGACTTAGTCTCTTTTGTTATGTCATAATTGTTAGCCAAAGTGTTGGCTATTAATGTTGTTAAATTGATTTTGTAAGTGGTCATTGAAATTGGGCCAATACTTGACAAGTTTATATATGTTCAATGATGATGAAATTCATTAAGTGTATGCTTGTATGGATGTCTTGATTTTGAGTCTTTAGAAGTGCTTTATAGTCTTGATATATGTTGGATTGAATTGAGGTAAGTATGATTGCTGTATAGGGTGGCATTTGGCTTGGTAGAAAGCCTTTCAAATGCCTACGTGGGTAGACACATGGGCGTGTGTCTAGGCCGTGTGTGACACACGGTCAGTCCCATGGGCGTGCTGGTCGGTCGTGTAACCCCATGCATGCTAAGTTTACAAGTCAGTATGCTCAGTAGTAAACACACGGGCAGAGACACGGTCGTGTGTCTTAGCCTTGTGGGAGGCACGGCTATGCACATGGGCATGTGCCCAGGCTGTGTGAAGTCTGCACCTAATATTAGGAATTTAATTTGACACACGGTCTAAGGACACGGGCGTTAGCCTTGGCTGTGTGACCATAGTGAGGTGATGATGTCATAAACAGAATGCCATGGTTTTTGGCACAGGGCTAAGACATAGGCATGTCGAGGCCGTGTGAGGGACATAGGTCAAGGAAACGGGCGTGTGTCCGGCTGTGTGAAAACCCCTGTAGTTTCAAAATGAAAAATAAATTCCATACGGGCTAGGAATTTGGGCGTGTGAGATCACACGACCTGCCCATATGGGCGTGTTCCATTTCACACGACCTGCCCTTTCTCTTTTCCCTGACTCATCATGCTGCGCCAGTACACAACCCAATGAGTTATCGAACACAGTCAGATATAATATTAAGGGTCTCTAGGGAGTTGGCAGTACTAGAACCGGGGGGCTAGACAAATATTGTTTTATCTTGTCAAAAGCCACCTGGAACTCATCGTTCCATTTTCCAGGATTGTGTTTTCGAAGGAGTCGAAAAATCGGGTCACACTGGTTGGTAAGTTGAGCGATGAATCGAGTGATGTAGTTCAATCTTCCTAAAAATCCTCTGACTTCCTTTTGTGTGCGCGGAGGCAGTAGTTCTTGTATGGCTTTTATCTTATCTGGATCAACTACAATACCTCTCTCGCTGATGATGAAGCCCAGTAATTTCCCCGAGGTTGCTCCAAATGTGCACTTGGCTGGATTAAGCTTCAGCTGGAACTTTCTTAGTCTTTCGAACAATTTCCTAAGGTTTCCAACATGCTCTCTTTCCCCTCGAGATTTGGCAATCATATCATCAACGTAGACTTCTATTTTTTTATGCTTCATGTCATGGAATAACATCACCATTGCCCTCTGATATGTTGCTCCGGCATTCTTTAATCCGAACGGCATCACCTTGTAGTAGAATGTTCCCCACATTGTCACGAATGTAGTTTTCTCCATATCCTCGGGAGCTATCTTTATCTGGTTATAACCCAAAAATCCATCCATGAAAGAAAATAATGAATGTTTTGTTATCCACCAATGTATCGATGTGTGGCAGGGGAAAATTATCCTTAGGGCTTGCTCGATTTAGATCGCGATAATCCATACACATTCGCACCTTGCCGTCTTTCTTTAGTACTGGGACTATATTAGCTACCCATTCTGGATATTTAAAGACTTGTAAGGAGCCAGCATCGAATTGTTTCTTAACTTCTTCTTTTATCTTTAAAAGCATTTCGGGTCTCATTCGTCTTAACTTCTGTTGAATAGGCTTGCATTCTGGTTTCAGTGGGAGTCTATGGACCACTACATCCTCGTTCAAACTTGGCATGTCTTGATATGACTATGCAAATACATCTTTGTACTCATGAAGCAAGGCGATCAAATTGGTGTTCTCTGAAATGGTGGTCCCGATCTTCACTTCTTGCCTCTTTTCTTCATTTCCCAAGTTCACTGTCTCGACAGTCTCTTGATGGGGTAGAATCTATTTATCTTCTTGTTCTATCATCCTTAGTAAGTCAGGGGACGAGACAGAATCTTCAGCATTTTTCTCGGGTTCGAATTTTCCTACACAAATAGCTTTCTCGAAATCGATTTTAGGACTTATAACGGGATTGTTCACGTCGTTGATATCTGAGCACCTGAAAGGTAAATGGAAAAGAAAATTATAGAGGAGTATCAAGGTGTTGGGACACACAAACATGGTACCATGGCATGAAATATATGTAAGGATAGATTATGAGAAGAAGGAATAAGTATGAAATCAATGGGCGTGAAAAGGCAATGACAAAATGCATCTCCATTAATGTTCATTTAAAAGATAAATAGCAAAAATAATTTCTTACAAAAGGATCCCATTATTACTTAGGGGCGCATAAAAAGAGAGTTAATATTGAGCATTACTTTGGAGAGGACCTAGAAATTACAAGAAGATCCACAGTGGTCCAATTGTTCAAAACAAATCCAGGAGGACCGGGGCGTATCATTGAAATGTCTTCTATCGTATCATCCACTTTGTCGATAACGTTTATACTGAAGTTCTGAAAATCCCTTTCAATTAATAACAGTGTTTTTCATGAATTATCTCTTCCTGGGTACATCATTCCTGTAAATGTTTTCGACAAGGGAAGATGACCAAACCATAGATACTTAAAGCGAAGACGTCGACCCTCTCTTTCTTATTAGGATGCGCCAAGATCAGATCCCTCAAGTATTTTCATGGGATGCACTTATAATCTCCCTTTTGCTTTACCTGGGCCGTAATCCATTGCTCACTCATCCCTGTAATGTTCATTAGCCTTTTTGAGAATGTCGGCATATTAGCAAACCTTGAATAAGCCTTATCAGTTTAAATTCTCGGGCATCGGAACAAAGCTGTGTACTCTTCTATGGTAGGCACCAAATCCACTTTTCTGAAAGTAAAGCAACTGTAAGCGGGGTTCCAAAACTGGGTAATGGCTCGGAGTAGGTACTCGTCTACCTTGATATCAAGCGGATAGGGCAAATCACCGAAATTATAGTAGAATAGTGGTTTGACCTTTTTGCCCCATGAATCCCATATTTCCTTCAATTCTCGCAGGTCATTTTGAGCCACGCTGATGCGGGTGAAGTCCCATAACTCTGATTCATGCCCCACTGCCAGGCTGTCTTCTTTCTCCTGCTGTATCCTTTCGGACCACACTTGAACGGCCGCGTTATCCTCCACTCTATCGATAAACCCCTTTTCCATGTTAAGCTTTTCTATCTAGTAACCGAATGTGAATCAACACCTTTTATAATGAAATGCTATGCAATAAAAGCAAAATACAACAAGTTAGTATCATGTACAAAAAGAACTTAAAACGAGCAGGAAATAATCAAACTCCTATTTAAGGTAACAACTAGGGATTTCATGGCTCTACCTACAATAGGCTCTTAGGTCTCTCTACATGTGGTTCGGCTCTCAAGTAAGGGTACCTGAACTAGCAGATTCCTCGATCCTCACCCATTATAGGCTCATATGGACCGAGTTCAGTTCAGAGGAATACATTTCCCTATGGCTGCACGGAGATAAAAATCTCACGAAGACATAGGTACGGATGTATCCCGAAAGTGATCCACTATCTTGCACGGAGGTAAAAACCTCACGAAAGAATAGCTTCTCACTCCCACTTAAGAAGGTGTGACCACGATGGTCATGTAGTGCAATGCCAAAGTATTTTATGAGACTCAACATTATTGCAATCATAGTACCATCAAATGCATCAAAGTAAACATGATTTTTCAAAATAACTTCCAACTTTTCAACAAAGGGACAAAGAATAATCAATTTTACAACATGACTCTCTTATTGCTCCCTAGTGGAGCCGCCAAGCTGTCGTAACCATTTTTTGAAAAAAAGGGGAATCGACTTGGTTTTAAAAACGAAAATAAAACTGGAGTTGCCGCCGATTTTTTAGGTGTAACCGGATCACCTTTGTTTTAATAAAACAACTTGATTTACTAAAACAATGTTTTTGGTCTACGAAAATTTAAGAAAATAGGTTCGGGAGTCGGTTACACGTGAGGAAGGGTTAGCATCCTCGTCACGCCCAAAATTGGTACCAAATTGATTATTTAATGTCTCAATGTCGAAAATTGAAAATTTAAAAATAAAGAGAAAATCGATCTTTTTTTTTGAAATATTTTAGTTTTCTCGAATTTATTATCAAGATTTTCTTGTTTCGAAGGAACAAAGTATCACATCCAGTACGTAGGACACGATGATTTTAATCCTCGAATCCAGGATCATCTCTTAATTCTCGAGACTCATGCGTTAAAATATCAAAAGGACATTCGATTATTTGGCCAAATGAGAGAACGAAACCCAACACATAGGGCACGATCTCTCGAATTTCCAAACATAGAATATTGCCTTATTTGGAGACTTTTAATTTTGGATGAAATTTATGAAAGATTTTAGGTCAGGTTTTAAAGAAACATTATTCAAAACGCGAATGGGATTATGTGACGGAAGAATACAATAATGTATCACGAATTTGGCATAATACATGTAATACATAACATTGGAATCTTTAATCTAAAATATTAACATGCATGAATAAAAATAAAAATAATGGAACGATGATATAAATAATAACAATGACGATAATGATGTCGATGATACAGAAATACGAATAAACATGTCACGACACATGCATGAGTGACAATCATATAGCTCATACGATTTAGATATCAACATTAATAATACAGGAACAATGAATTAAACAATTTTAGAAGTAATGACACATAAAACAATTTAAAGGAATTAATAAAATGATTTTAGGTCAAGAATACATAAAAAGGTAAGTAATATGTGCGAAACAATTTTAAGATGGTATTAAAAAAGAATTAAAATATACAATATATAAGGTTTAATAAGAGTAATATATATAAAAACTCGAAATAAATAATAATGATATAAATAGATAAAATAAATAAATAAAATAAAGAATAAATAAGCCTATAAAATTTTTTTTAAACTAGCTGGAGATTAAATTAAAATCTGATTAAAACAATGAGGACTGGAATCATAAATATCTAAAAAAAGGCGGACGAGGACCTGATTGAAGTACGATGTGAATTTTAGGGTATGATTTTTAAAAAAAATAAAAGGAATGCGAATGAGGGGCTCGATCAACAGGCATTGAAAAAGGGGGGACTAAGTGCGCAATTATCCCTTTTCAGGGATATGCGCAGATCCCCCTTAGCAAACGGCACTGTTCAATTCCATTTAAAAGTCCCTAAAATTTGTCTTAACATTTCAACCCTAGTTTCTCTTAAACACAGCAGCCACAAGACCCTCCCTTCTCTCATTTTCCTTCCCCACCGATTAAAAGGGATTCTTCAGCCGTTTGTGCGCCGCCTATCGCGCCACCATTGCACGGTGACCAACATTGTGCAAAAGAGGAGTCCGGTCTCCGATTCAGGGTACCATTGAAACACATTTTTCGAACCCGACTACGACGACGGAATGGGTTCTCCAATGCGTCTGTGGGTTTAGGTAATGTTTCCTTTTCCCTTTTGGTTATTTTCGTTACTCGGTTTCAAAAAAATTAAGTAAAAAACAAAAAGAATAAGAAATGATTTTAAAGGATATAGAAAGAACAACAGATTAAAAATCCACCTTCTAAAATTCCTTCTCTTTCGATTTCTGAATGTGCGTAGTGTATAAAAAATCCGTAAGGAAAAAACTACAGGGGGTTCATCTCGGTTTTTTATAACCTGTCATCGATACCCTCTTTTTCTTCTTTTTTTCTATTGTTTTTCTGTCTTTCTCTGTTTGTAGGGTATGATGATGGTGGAGGTGTGCGGGTGTCGATTGAGACGCGAAAAATGGTGGTAGCTGACAGTGGTGCACGTAGGTTGCCGAAACGATGCGAGGCGCGCGCGGAGGCCAAGGAGTGTGGTGGCAAAAGCGTGCGGGCGAAGGACACGCAGATCTGAAAGGGAGCGTGGCGGCACATAGCTTTGGGAGTGGGAAGGTCAGGAGGCGTGGCGCAATAGGCAATAACTCTAGGGCTCCAAAAATTTTTATTTTGGGCCATTGGGCCTCAGGCTCTGGGCCGATTCAATTTAGGCTAGTTGGGCTAGATGGGGTTTAGTTTCTAGGTTTGGTTTTGGGCCCTTGTAATTGGGCTCCGATCTTTGTAAATTTGCTTATTTAAAATGGGTTTTTTGGTTTGTATATGGACTGTTAATCTGGACATTTATTTTGGTTTGAGTTTTAATGTTTGTTTTATTTGTGTTTTATTGTTTGGACTTTATCATTCTATTTATTTGGCTTTAATGGACCAGGCAAATTTGGTTATTACAGCTGCCCTTTTTTGCTCATTGTCGTGTAACGAGAATAGAGTAAAGGCAATAGAAGAACCAATTTTGCCCAGTCTTGGCCAAGCCTTGACTTACTGGTCTTGGTCTTCCCCGCACATCTTCAAACTCCACATGCTGTTTTGATCCATTCTGCCACTACTTCCGTGAAACGCGACCCGCAGCTTCAATTTTCTTTTCCTCAATCTTGTTTATTTTTTAACTTGCCCTAAGACGACTTCGAGACACGAAGAGATTTGTAGCTTCGATCTACTAACTGCTCCATTGGGACTTCGATGAAATCTGAACTTTTCAAACTGCTTCCTTATCCTCGCAATATTAGTTGATTTTAACAGAATTTGAAAAACAGCAATTAAAAATACCTCAACGTGCATAATCCTAGGCCCAACTCACTTTTCGCATTATGAGTTGATTTTAGCAGAAATTGAAAAATAGAAATTAAAAATACCTCAGTGTGCGTAACCCGAGGCCTAACTCACTTTTCGCATTATGAGTTGATTTTAGCAGAAATTGAAAAATAGAAATTAAAAATACCTCAGCGTGCGTAACCCAAGGCCCAACTCATTTCTCGTATTATGAGTTGATTTAACAGAAATTGAAAAACAGAAATTAAAAACACCTTAGCGTGCGTGATTCGAGGCTCAACTCACTTTTCGCATTATGAGTTGATTTTAACAGAAATTGAAAAACAGAAATTAAAATACCTCAGCGTGCGTAACTCGAGGCCCAATTCACTTCCTGCATTATGAGTTGATTTTAACAGAAATTGAAAAACAGAAATTAAAAATACCTCAGCTTGCGTAACCCGAGGCCCAACTCACCTTTCGCATGATGAGTTGATTTTAACAGAAATTGAAAAATAGAAATTAAAAACGTATCATCTAGTGGAACTCGGATATCTCCTTTCTCCTTGGTTCAGTATAGCTATCGTCAAAACTTCTTGCTTTACTGGCGTACATGTACGTGTCATGCGCGATGTTATCATGAAATGCACGTGTTTGTCCTAAATGCTTTTATGCCTACATGATTATGCAATGCGCCCTGGGTTTGTTTGCCCTTTATCTCTTTTCGTCACGACTTTCATGATGACATGTATTCATTGCTTTGATTCTTGACTTTCCTTTCAGGTTTTGTACCCGTCCTCAGGCTTTACGGGTGATCCGCGTTTCTCGTATATCACCCTTTTTCTCCTTGTTGAACTTTGTCCTTGTTTTGAGGCTCTTGTACTTACTAAATTCTTATCCAGGTAATGCTTAATATTCCTTTTGTTTAGAGTATGTCATTTCACTATTTATCATTTAAATGAACCAAACATGAGAAGTATGAAAATGGCCATGTGGGTATGAAAGGGATAACTCACATCTATATTTATTTTAAAGGCAATAAGCAGAGAAAATTGACAAGGAATAATTCAATACAAAAAGCACTATAAAAAGGAAAGCAGGGTTCAATTGTCACAAATGCTCTAGATATCCGCCGCATGAACTTCTCCACGTTCCTTCATCCTGGATCTTTTCGAGTGAAGCTTCTTGTGTAAAAGATTTTGAGCCTCCGAGCCTGCTTCAAATATTATAATCTCGTCATTTAACTCTCTGTTCAGATCATCTTGCTCCTTATGTCTGAATCCCCTACATTAGGACGCCCTTTAATGTTTTCATCCTAATATTTTTTATTTATCAAGACGCCCTTTTCGGGTTTTCGTCATGGTGATTTTTCTCTTTTTTTTTTTTAGGCGTAGTACTTCTTCATTGCATCTGAGTTCACTGGATTTGGTACCTCTTTCCCATCCATTTCAGTGAGAATCAAAGCTCCACCCGAGAAAGCCTTCTTTACGACATATGGTCCTTCCCAATTCGGTGCCCATTTTCCTCGAAAGTCTTTTTGTATTGGGAGAATCTTTCTCAACCCCAGTTCTCCTTCATGAAATTCCCTTGGCCACACCTTTTTGTCATGGGCTGTGATCATTCTCTTTTGGTACATCTGTCCGTGACAGATTGCTTTCAAGCATTTTCCTTCGATCAGATTTAGTTGGTCATATCGAGCTTGAACCCATTCTGATTCTTCTAGTTTTGTCTCCATTAAGACTCGTAAAGAGGGGATCTCCACTTCGATGGCCAGTACAGCTTCCATTCCATAGACCAGAGAGAAAGGAGTTGCCCCGTGAGAGTCTCGCGCGCGCGTGCGATATGCATACAAAGCAAATGGTAGCTTCTCGTGCCAGTCTCTATATGTCTCGGTCATTTTCCCAATAATCCTCTTAATATTTTTATTAGCCGCTTTTACTGCTCCGTTCATCTTCGAACGATAAGGCGAGGAATTATGATGCTTTATTTGAAATTGCTCGCACACTTCTTTCATCATCTTATTGTTTAGATTCAAGGCATTATCTGAAATGATTCTCTCAGGCAAATCTTATCGACATATGATCTCTTTTTTTAAGAACTTGCAAACCGCGGTCTTTGTCACATTAGCAAACAAAGCGACTTCTACCCATTTTGTGAAGTAATCTATGACCACGAAAATGAATCGATGTCCATTAGAAGCTTTTGGGGAGATTGGCCCTATAACATCCATGCCCCACATAGAAAAAGGCCACGGAGAAGTCATGACATGAAGGGGCGAAGGTGTGGCATGAATTTTATCGCCGTAAACTTGACATTTGTGACACTTTCGTGCGTAACTAATGCAGTCACTTTCCATTGTCAACTAGTAATAACTGAGTCTCATAATCTTCCTAGCCATAGTGAAGCCATTGGCATGCGTTCCATAAATTCCTTCATGGACCTCTTCAAGTATCTTTCTGGCTTCAATATCATCCACGCATCTCAGGAGCACTTGATCATTTCCTCTTTTGTACAGGATGTCCCCATCAAGAGCAAATCCCACAGCCATTCTTCTGATTGTTCTTTTGTCGTTCTCATTTGCTTGTTCGGGATACCTTTGATTCTTGACATATTCTAAGATATCGTGGAACCATGGCCATCCATCTGCCTCTTTTTCAATGCTAAAACAATGCGCAAGAGCCTCATATATGCTCATCTGGAGAGGCATTATTTCCGTTTCTCGATTTGCTTTGAACATTGAAGCCAAAGTGGCTAGAGCATCAGCAAATTGGTTTTCTTCTCGTGGGAAGTAATTAAAAGTTATTTCTTCGAATTCTTTGATCAGCTCTACCACGAGATCACAATATTTGACCAACTTCGAATCTCTAACCTCCCAATCTCCACGGATTTGGTAAATCACCAACACCGAGTCTCCGTATACCTCTAAGGTTTCGATGTCTCGTTCAATAGCTGCACGAAGTCCCATGATGCAAGCCTCATATTCCGCAACTTTATTGGTACAGAAGAAATTTAATCTAGTAGTGAATGGGTACTGATTCCCTTCTGGCGACACTAAGACTGCTCCAATCCCATGCCTCAATGCATTTGACGCACCATCAAAGCTCATCTTCCATGATTTCTCTTTTGACGACTCATATTCTCTTTTTGTAACGCACATCAAGTCTTCATTAGGGAAATCAAATCTCAATGGCTTATATTCCTCTGTCGTTCAAGTTGCCAAGAAGTCAGCTATCGCGCTCCCTTTTATTGACTTTTGACTCACATAGATGATGTCGTACTCTGATGGTAGAATCTGCCATCGTGCCATTCTTCCTGAGAGTGCAGGTGATTCCATCATGTACTTTATCGGGTCCAGCTTTGAAATTAACCATGTTGTATGATACAACATATATTGCCTGAGCCTTCTAACTACCCAGACCAAAGCACAATAGAATTTTTCAATTGATGGGTACTTCGCTTCATACTCGGTGAATTTCTTGCTGAGGTAGTAGATTGCCCTTTCTCTTTTCCCCTAACTCATCATGCTGCCCCAGTACATAACCCAATGAGTTATCGAAGAGAGTCAGATATAATATTAAGGGTCTCCTGGGAGTTGGCGGTACTAGGACCAGGGGGCTAGACAAATATTGTTTTATCTTGTCAAAAGCCACCTGGCACTCCTCGTTCCATTTTCCAGGATTATGTTTTGCCAGGAGTCAAAAAATCGGGTCACACTGGTTGGTAAGTTGAGCGATGAATCGAGCGATGTAGTTCAATCTTCCTAAAAATCCTCTGACTTCCTTTTGTGTGCGCAGAGGCGGTAGTTCTTGTATGGCTTTTATCTTATCTGGATCAACTTCAATACCTCTTTCGCTGACGATAAAGCCCAGTAATTTCCCCGAGGTTGCTCCAAATGTGCACTTGGCTGGATTAAGCTTCAGCTGGAACTTTCTTAGTCTTTCGAACAATTTCCTGAGGTTTCCAACATGCTCTCTTTCCCCCCGAGATTTGGCAATCATATCATCGACGTAGACTTCTATTTCTTTATGCATCATGTCATAGAATAACATCACCATTGCCCTCTGATATGTTGCTCCGGCATTCTTTAATCCGAACGGCATCACCTTGTAGCAGAATGTTCCCCACATTGTCACGAATGTAGTTTTCTCCATATCCTTGGGAGCCATCTTTATCTGGTTATAGCCTGAAAATCCATCCATGAAAGAAAATAATGAATGTTTTGTCGTGTTATCCACCAATGTATCGATGTGCAGCAAGGGAAAATTATCCTTAGGGCTTGCACGATTTAGATCGCGATAATCCACACACATTCGCACCGCGCCGCTTTTTCTTTACACTGACTATATTGGCTACCCATTCTGGATATTTAGAGACTTGTAAGAAGCCAGCATCGAATTGTTTCTTGACTTCTTCTTTTATCTTTAAAAGTATTTCGGGTCTCATTCGTCTTAACTTCTGTTGAATAGGCTTGCATTCTGGTTTCAGTGGGTGTCTATGGACCACTAAATCCTCGTTCAAACCTGGCATGTCTTGATATGACCATGCAAATACATCTTTGTACTAATGAAGCAAGGCGATCAAATCATGTTTGGTGTTCTCTGAAATGGTGGTCCCGATCTTCACTTCTTGCTTCTTTTCTTCATTTCCCAAGTTCACTGTCTTGACAGTCTCTTGATGGGGTAGAATCTGTTTACCTTCTTGTTCTATCATCCTTAGTAAGTCAGGGGATGAGACATAATCTTCAGTATTTTCTACAACTTCGAATTCTCCTATACAAATAGCTTTGTCGAAATCAATTTTAGGGCTTATAACGGGATTGTTCACGTCGTTGATATCTGAGCACCTGAAAGGTAAATGGAAAAGAAAACTATAGAGGAGTATCAAGGTGTTGGGACCTACAAACATGGTACCATGGCATGATATGAAATATATGTAAGGACAGATTATGAGAAGAAGGAATAAGTATGAAATCAATGGGCATGAAAAGACCATGACAAAATACATCTCCACTAATGTTCAGTTAAAAGATAAATAGTAAACATAAGATCTTACAAAAGGATCCCATTATTACTTAAGGGCACATAAAAAGAGAGTTAATATTGAGCATTACTTCGGGGAGGACCTAGAAATTACAAGAAGATCCACATCGGTCCAATTGTTCAAAACAAATCCAGGAGGACCAGGGCGTATCATTGAAATGTCTTCCATCATATCATCCACTTTGTCGATAAAGTTTATACTGAAGTTCTAAAAATCCCTTTCAACCAATAACAGCGTGTTTCATGAATTATCTCTTCCTGGGTACATCATTCCTGCAGATGTAAATGTTTTCGACAAGAGCGGATACATTATGGGCTCCCATTCCACTTCCCGACCTGAGGCTCTTGCGATCCTCTTTTCCTGATCTTTCTACAGCTATTTCCTTCTGTGTCGCATGTCCGGCTTGAACCCTAACCCGTATCGAGCCTTATGGTGTACCGGTTTTAGTGCTCTAGCTATCCCTTGCTGGTATCTTCCTAAGCCTTTCCTCGCTTGGGCTCCTTTTCCAACCGTCAGTTTAATTTCCATCTTGGCATTCCTTGATAGTTTGGGTGTGAGCATCTTGTTTCCTTCAGCAACAAATGTAGCATTAATAAATTCGAGGGAACGGAAGGAACATTCTACTGCATCTTTGTTCACTTCGTGTAAGGTGTGACAGTAGAAATAGATGCAACGATGTCTTTTTCACCAGCAACCGTGATCAAGCGGTTATCCATGATAAACTTCACTTTTTGATGGAGAGATGAAGGGACTGACCCAGCAGAGTGGATCGAAGGCCTCCCTAAAAGGCAATTATACGAAGGAGTAATGTCCATGACCTAGAATTCTACGTTATATGTGCATGGGCCCACTTCTAGGGGGATTTCAATCTTTCCCATAACCTCTCGTCATGTCCCATCAAATGCCCTTACTGTGGAATGACAAGCCTTAGATAGGACATATCAACTGGAATCCTGTAGAGTGTGGCCAAAGGCATGACATTGAGTGCGGATCCATTATCGATGAGCACGTTCGGTACTATGTAACCCTTACAACTGGTCATAATATGTAATGCCTTCACGGAGCCCCTACCATTTGATGGTATTTCATCATCACTGAATGAGATGAAATTATCTGCATTTAGACTGTTCACCCATCTATCAAGCTTTTCTACAGATACATTGCTTTCTACGTAAGCTTGATTGAGCACTTTTAGCAAGGCATTCCGATGTGACTCTGAGTTCAACAGTAGCGATAACACCGAGATTTTTGCCGGCTGCTTGTTTAACTGCTCCACAATGTTATATTCGCTGTGTTTGATGAACTTCAAGAATCCATGAGCATCATCCTCATTCACAGGTCTTTTAATTTCTGGTTTCGACTGTATTTCAACATCCACCTCAACCTCATGCATCGGTGCCTTTTCTTTCTGATCCGAGTCAACGGCTTTTTTCTTTGGTTCAGCCATTTCCGGAGAATAGCACCTCCCGCTACGAGTAAAGTGTCCTACTCTGCTGATATCTCCAACCACAGCCTTTGGCTTTTCAACTTCGGGCGCGACAATGTTAACATCGTATTTCCATGGCACCACCTTATCGTCTTTGTAATGGAAAAGAGAAGGCACTTTAATCACCACTGCCGGTTTGACTTCCTTATTCTTGGCCTCATAATAAATCACCAGAGGCCGATCGGCACTATAACGGGTGACTGATGGTTGGCTATTAGAGGCACATATTTCCCTTTCCTCGGCCTCATCCATTTTACTAAAGATTTCAACTTCCTTGTTGTTCATCATGTCTTGGAGTAGTTTCCTGAATTCTCCGCAAGACTGGATGTCATGCCCTTCGATACTATGAAAGACACAAAAACTTTGACCTTCTGGATTTTCTTCTTTGAAACTTTTGTTGGAATAACAAAATGACCCATTTTCCATCATCACCTCCCAGACCTTTTACAAAGGTGTTTTTATTCCAGAGACGCAGCTCTAAGCTCGCCGCATGTCTTCCCCTGTCACTGCGCTTACGTTCCTCTCGGTGTGGTTAGGGAACGGGTTTCCAGCCACATTACCAGTACCGTCAAATCGTAAAATCCCTGCATCAATGAGATTCTGAACCCTCCTTTTGAAGGCTATACAATTTTCCGTGGAGTGCCCTTGGTTTCCCCATGATACATGCAACTAGTATTGGAATTGTACCATTTCGGGTATGGCGGTTTCAATGGTGCCATATAATGCGGAGATATTAATTGTTTTTCCAACAATTTTGGGCACAATTCTCCGTACGACATGGGAATAGAGGTGAGTCGAGGTTTTTTAGGATTGGGTCTCACCGGTCTTTGTTCATGTTTGGGTTGGCTTGGAGCAGGCGTGTTATCAGGTGGGAACATGGTGAATGGCCGTTGATTATTTGTGTTGTAGACGGGGTAAGAAGGAGGTGCTTGATAATAAGGGTTTTGGGGAGAAAAATAGAAATTTGGAGGTGGGCAGTATCGGGGAGATGATTGGGTCGGGTACGAATTAGAAGCATAGTGGCTCTCAGTCCCCACCATATGTGTTTCAGCCTCCTTCTTCTTTATAGGTACTGGCCTTTTCGAGCTCTCGGGGCCCTCCATCCTTCCACTCTTGATGCCGTTTTCAATGAGTTCCCCAGACATTACGATATCGGCGAAGTCCTTTGTGGCATTTCCCACTAGCTTGTCATAAAATGGCGCTTTCAAGGTGTTGATAAAGAGGACTGTTACCTCCGTTTTAGTCAGTGGGGGTTCTACCTGTGTCGAGATGTCCTTCCATCTTTGAGTGTATTGTCTAAAAGTCTCTATTGGCTTCTTTTCCATCATCTGTAGCGTTAGTTGATCAGGCGCCATATCGGAGACATGCTTGTACTGTTCACAAAATACTGATGCTAGGTCCTTTCATGATTGGATCCTCTCTATGCTGAGTTGATTATACCATCGGAGGGCTGATCTGATCAAGCTATCTTGAAAACAGTGTATTAACAATTTGTCTTCATTCACATAACCAGCCATCTTCCGACAAAACATGATAAGATGCGCCTTTGGACATCTTGTTCCATCATATTTTTCAAAATCTGGCACTTTAAATTTCAGAGGCAAAACCTGGTTGGGAACCAAACTGAGCTCTTTGGCGCTCAGTGCAGAGAAAACTCCAGTACCTTCTATTGCCTTGAGTCTTTCTTCCAGGCTCTTATACTTGTCCTGAGCATTATGATCCTTCATTTTCAATTTGGCTATTTCTTCCAGATCATCCAAATCAGGAACCATTGGATCAGCGGGATTAGCTCTGGGGTTCGATACGAATAGACCTTGCCCTAGATGAGCAGGTGGTGCAGGTGGTTGTTCTAGGCCTGTTGATTCCCCTTGAGGCCAACCTCCGTGCATTGCATGGGCGTGAGGTGGAGTGTATCCTGGGGGATGGAGCGGACTCTGATTGACTCTTGAATGGGGCTCTGTAATATCAGGGCTCTGCACGAGTCCTTTTCCTTTGACCAGAGCCTTCATCATCTCCATCATCTTGGCCATTTGATCTTTTTGCTCGAGCGATTCCTCTCGAGATCTCACCATCAGATCCCTTGCTTCCTACTGTGACCTGGCCAACTGCTCTTGTAACTCATTTTGGATCCTTTCCATTCTTTCAATTCTTTCGTTTAGTTCAGCATCCATAGCTCTAGCTCTTAAACGTGTCCTATAAGGATGATGTGATTCCAGATTCGTAGTGTCGCAACTGTGGATTATACGATTTTAGCCTTAGTAAATGATTAGGGTGATATGATGCTAATGCATGCAATGTAATGCAAATGCATTGTATGAATGCAAAAGGCAAAAGGTGTTGATTTGATTCAATTCCATTAGATAAACTTTACTAGAAAACAAATTTCCTTTCATAGAACGGACGATTACATATATGACTTCGCCCTAATGTCTAAATCCTTAACTTTCCTAAGAAGCCAAGCTAAACTTTGGCCTCGCTTCGATCCTGACTCGTACATCAGACTCAACACATCAGCCCAAACCGCCAAGGTTTGCAAATGATCGGCCACCTCTCCAATTTGAGCCACAGCTTCGCCCATTATATAGTATCTGTTTCTCATCTATTCTTGAGAATGGTGGAGCTGCTCCTTCCAATGTTCATTGTTCACCTCAAGGAGCTCAATTCGAATTTTACTATCTTGTAATGCAGTCTCGAGCTCTCCTATCCTTCCTCTCATCTCCTCGATCTTATTCTGACTGGCTCTTAATTTGATTACCGAGTTGCGACTACGGTACAGATGCAGTGACCTTTGTAATTCTGCTACTTGGGCGCGTAACCTCTATTTTTCACTTTGGCTTTCCAACAGGCTTTTTTTCAAAGCGTCCTCCTGTACTCGAGCATCTTGTAATTTCTTTTCCCACTAATCGGCTCTGGACTTTTCTTTTTTAATTTGTTGTCGCCATTCTTCCGATGTTTTGCCCAAACTAGCAGTTCTGATGGACATGCGCAGCTTCTTATAGTCCATCTTTAAACTATCCAAATCCTCTTCGGCCTTATTTTTTCCTTTTTTCAATTTCTTGGCCTCGAACTTGTGGACATCAACATCTAACCCTAATTGCATCTTTTCCTCTTCTAGCTACTCTATCCTCTATCCTCTATCCTCTTTCCCAATTCCCGACTCTTTCTCTCGAAATCTTGCTTGATAATCTCTAATTCAGACTGGATTACTTGCAGTTGCTCTTCTATTGGTCGAGCATTTCCTTGGCTTGGCCTTGGGACATTGTCGTTGATCCTTTTGCCCCACCATCGATCATACTCGGGGGTCATCATTGGCCTTATGACGAGTCTCTTCATTTTTCGGGTTTGGGTCTATGCATCTGATATCTCGCAAACTCTCTTTTTATAGTTATCATCCTTGTTTGAAAACTCACATTGGGCTAATCCATGTGTCGCAGGTATGAGCTGCCTCGATTGATACTACCTCATAACTAGTAACGGGGCATATCCGACAGCTCTCCATATTCCGAGTAAAAGAACCCGGTTGAACCCTCCACATCGATACAAGATCTCATCAGTGATCATCCATGGAGCTTTCCATTCTACATCTTTAACTTGCAAATTTTGGAGAATAGCTATCCATTTCTCTCCAGATAGGTCGTCCGCTTTGGTGTACCCTTTAGTTCCTCTAGAGGAGAATAATTCTCAAAAAAGACTTTGTATGAGGCCTTTTCCATCTTCCAAAATTGGCAATGGAACCAAGATAGCAAAAGCTGTGCACATCCCACGAACCTCCCTTCGCCCGCTCTTCGGCAAGCATTCAATGATCTGAAGGTTTCGGCTAAAATTGCAGGGACAGGTGTGATTCCCTTATCAAGTTTATCGAATAGGTCTGAGACCGCATCCTCTACATGCCCTAACCCCTTAGGGAAGATGACCAAATCGTAGATACTTAAAGCGAAGACGTCGAACCTCTTTTTCTTATCAGGATGCACCAAGATCAGATCCCTAAAGTGTTTCCAAGGGATGCACTTACAATCTCCCTTTTGCTTGATCCGGGCTGTAATCCATTGCTCGCTCATCCCTGTAATGTTCATTAGTCTTTTTGAGAACGTCGGCACATTAGCAAACCTTGAATAAGCATTATCAGTTTGAATTCTCGAGCATCGGAACAAAGCTGTGTACTCTTCTATGGTAGGCACCAAATCCACTTTTCCGAAAGTAAAGCAACTATAAGCGAGGTTCCAAAACTGGGTAATGGCTCGGAGTAGGTACTCGTCTACCTTGATATCAAGCAGATAAGGCAAATCACCGTAATTATAGTAGAATAGTTGTTTGACCTCGTTGCCCTATGAATCCCATATTTCCTTCAATTCTCGCAGGTCATTTTGATCTGATTCATGCCCCACTGCCAGACTGTCTCCTTTCTCCTGCTATATCCTTTCGGACCACACTTGAACGGCCGCGTTATCCTCCAAACTATTGAGAAACCCGTTTTCCATGTTAAGCTTTTCTATCTAGTAACCGAATGTGAATCAACACCTTTTATGATGAAATGCTATGCAATAAAAGCAAAATACAACAAGTTAGTATCATGTAGAAAAAGAACTTAAAACGAGCAGGAAATAATCAAACTCCTATTTAAGGTAACAACTAAGGTTTTCACGGCTCTACCTACAATGGGCTCTTAGGTCTCTCTACATGTGGTTCGATTCTAAAGCAAGGGTACCTGAACTAGCAGATTCCTCGATCCTCACCCATTATAGGCTCATATGAACCGAGTTCGGTTCAGGGGAATACATTTCCCTATGGCTGCACGGAGATAAAAATCTTACGAAGACATAGGTATGGATGTATCCCGAAAGTGATCCACTATCTTGCACGGAGGTAAAAACCTCACACTCCCACTTAAGAGGGTGTGACCACGATGGTCATGTAGTGCAATGCCAAAGTATTTTATGAGACTCAACATTATTGCAATCATAGTACCATCAAATGCATCAAAGGAAACATGATTTTTTAAAACAACTTCCAACTTTTCGACAAATGGACAAAGAATAATCAATTTTACGGCATCACTCTCTTATTGCTCCCCAGTGGAGTCGCCAAGCTATCGTAACCATTTCTTGAAAAAATGGGAATCGACTTGGTTTTAAAAACAAAAATAGAACTAGAGTCGCCACCGATTTTTTAGGTGTGATCGGATCACCTTTGTTTTAATAAAACATCTTGATTTACTAAAATAATGTTTTTGGTCTACGAAAATTAGAGAAAATAGGTTCGAAGTCGGTTACATGCGAGGAAGGGTTAGCATCCTCGTCACGCCCAAAATTGGTACCAAATTGATTATTTAATGTCTCAATGTCGAAAATTGAAAATTTAAAAATAAAGACAAAATCGATCTTTTTTTGAAATATTTTAGTTTTCTTGAATTTATTATCAAGATTTTCTTGTTTCAAAGGAACAAAGTATCACATCCAGTACGTAGGACACGATGATTTTAATCCTCGAATTCAGGATCATCTCTTAATTCTCGAGACTCATGCGTTAAAATATCAAAAGGACATTCGATTATTTGGCCAAACGAGAGAACTGAAACCCAACACATAGGGCACGATCTCTCGAATTTCCAAACATAGAATATTGCCTTATTTGGAGACTTTTAATTTTGGATGAAATTTATGAAAGATTTTAGGTCAGGTTTTAAAGAAACATTATTCAAAATGCGAATGGGATTATGTGACGGAAAAATACAATAATGTATCACAAATTTGGCATAATACATGTAATACATAACATTGGAATCTTTAATCTAAAATATTAACATGCATGAATAATAATAACAATAATGGAACAATGATATAAACAATAACAATGACGATGATAATGTCGATGATACAGAAATACGAATAAACATGTCACGACACATGCACGAGTGACAATTACATAGCTCGTACGATTTAGATATCAACATTAATAATACAGGAACAATGAATTAAACAATTTTAGAAGTAATGACACATAAAACAATTTAAATAAATTAATAAAATGATTTTAGGTCAAGAATACATAAATAAAAAGGTAAGTAATATGTGCGAAACAATTTTAAGATGGTATAAAAAAAGAATTAAAATATACAATATATAAGGTTTAATAAGAGTAATATATATAAAAACTCGAAATAAATAATAATGATATAAATAGATAAAATAAATAAATAAAATAAAGAATAAATAAGCCTTTTTTTTAAACTAGCTGGAGATTAAATTGAAATCTGATTAAAACAAAGAGGACTGGAATCATAAATATCTAAAAAAAGGCGGACGAGGACCTGATTGAAGCACGATGTGAATTTTAGGGTAAGATTTTTAAAAAAAATAAAAGGAATGCAAATGGGGGCTCGGTCAACAGGCATTTAAAAAGGGGGAGACTAAGTGTGCAATTATCCTTTTTCACGGATATGCGCATATCCCCCTTAGCAAACGGCGCCGTTCCATTCCATTTAAAATTCCCTAAAATTTGTCTTAGCATTTCAACCCTAGTTTCTCTTAAACGCAGCAGCCACAAGACCCTTCCTTCTCTCATTTTCCTTCCTCACCGATTAAAAGGGATTCTTCGGCCGTTTGTGCGCCGCCCGTCGCTCTACTATCGCACGGTGACCAACGTTGCGCAAAAGAGGAGTCTGGTCTCCGATTCAGGGTACCGTTGAAACACGTTTTTCGAACCCGACTATGATGACAGAATGGGTTCTTCGACGCGTCTGTGGGTTTAGGTAACGTTTCCTTTTCTCTTTTGGTTATTTTTGTTACTCAGTTTCAAAAACAGTAAGTAAAAGACAAAAAGAATAAGAAATAATTTTAAAGGATATAGAAAGGACAACAGATTAAAAATCCACCTTTTAAAATTCCTTCTCTTTCAATTTCTGAATGTGCGTAGTGTATAAAAAATCCGTAAGGAAAAAACTACAGGGGGTTCATCTTGGTTTTTTATAACCTGTTATCGATACCCTCTTTTTCTTCTATTTTTTCTGTTATTTTTCTGTCTTTCTCTATTTGCAGGGAATGGCGATGGTGGAGGCGTACGAGTGTCGATCGAGACGCGAAAAATGGTGGTAGCTGACAGTGGTGCGCGTGGGTTGCCGAAATGATGCGAGGTGCACGCGGAGGCCAAGGTGCGTGGTGGCAAAAGCATGCGGGTGAAGGACGCGTGGCGGTGCATAGCTTTAGGAGTAGGAAGGTCAAGAGGTGCGGTGCAATAGGCAGAAACCCTAGGGCTCCAAAATTTTTGATTTTGGGCCATTGGGCCTCAGGCTCTGAGCCGATTCAATTTAGGCTAGTTGGGCTAGATGTGGTTTAGTTTCTAGGTTTGGTTTTGGGCCCTTGTAATTGGGCTTCGGTCTTTGTAAATATTCTTGTTTAAAATGGGTTTTTTGGTTTGTATATGAACTGTTAATCTGGACATTTTTTTTTTGGTTTGGGTTTTAATGTTTGTTTTATTTGTATTTTATTGTTTGGACTTTATCATTCTCTTTATTGGGCTTTAATGGGCCGGGAAAATTTGGTTATTACAGTCGTGTCGAGGCTGTGTGAGGGACATAGGTCAAGGACACCGGTGTGTGTCAAGCCGTGTGAAAACCCCTGTAGGTTCAAAACAAAAAATAAATTCCATACGGGATAGGAATTTGGGCATGTGAGATCACACGACCTGCCCACACGAGCGTGTTCCATTTCACACGAGCGTCTGGCCTT
The DNA here is from genome assembly GCA_025503065.1 of Gossypium bickii. Taxonomy (NCBI): domain Eukaryota; kingdom Viridiplantae; phylum Streptophyta; class Magnoliopsida; order Malvales; family Malvaceae; genus Gossypium; species Gossypium bickii. The sequence continues at coordinate 55,675,169 of CP106714.1, read as the reverse complement.
GTTTAAGCAAAATTATTCTAAGTGCGCGGAAGTTTCCAGTTTGGTCTCGAATTACTCCAAATGTATGTTTAGGGTCTTGTAGACCCTTGATAGGGATGTTATGATTATAAATGAAAAGTTTTAAGTTAGAATGAAACTTTATGACCTGATGTTATGGGTTTAAGCAAGTTAAGTTCGGAAATGCCTCGTATCCGATTCAGGCATTGAATATGGTTATGGGGTGTTACATTTAGTGGTATTAGAGCTACGGTTAATCGATTCTCAGACCAACGTAGCGTAAGTATGAGTCTAGCTATATATATCGTACGTAAGAGTATTTGTGTAATGATAGTGTGATGACTCCTGACAATTTGAATTGTGTTTTTATATAGTAAATGGACCCTGATCCCGACCGAGCTACAGCCAATGATGCTGCAAGTAATGTGCCGGCTCCCGCGCAAGGGACTGTGCCAGTAGAGAGTAGACCCAAGACTATGGGTCAATGAGAAGTGTCTGGAGAAGCCTTTCTCCATATGATGAGCAACTGGTATACGGAGTATATTCGAGAAAATCCTAATGCTCAACCACCTCCACCCCAGCCTATTCCTCGGCCCACTCCTGTAGCTCCTCAGGTGATAGAGGCAATAAGAAGAGAAAGGCCTCCGATCGATAAGATCCGGAAATAAGGAGCTGAGGAATTTTGAGCTAGTAAAGAAGATGACCCGGAGAGGGTAGAATTTTGGCTCGAGAATACCATCAGGGTATTCGATGAGTTTTCATGCACGCCTAAAGAGTGCATGAAGTGTGTAGTATCTCTCTTGAGAGATTCGGCCTATCAATGGTGGAACAACCTTGTGTCGATGGTACTAAGGGAGAGAGTTAACTAGGAATTCTTCTAAGAGGAATTCCGGAAGAAGTACATTAGTCAAAGGTTCATCAACCAGAAAAGAAAGAAGTTCTTGGAGTTAAAGCAAGGTCGAATGACGGTGACTAAATATGAGCGTGAGTTCGAAAGGCTGAGTAAACACGCTCGAGAGTGCGTATCGACAGAAGCCATCATGTGGAAAAGATTCAAGGATGGGTTTAATGAGGATGTCCGTTTGTTTGTTGGTGTCCTCGAACTAAAAGAGTTTGTGGTGCTAGTAGATCAAGCCTGTAAGGCTGAGGAATTAGTCAAAGAGAAAAAGAAGCTGAAATTGAGTCTCGCGACTTGAAGAAAAGGTAGTTAGGTAAGTAATTCCTATCCTCATCCAAGAAGTCAAGAGAGTTTATTGTTCGATCAGCTACTTCAGCTGGGTTTTCAAACAGAAGTAAAGGTAGATAGTACCCGGGGTCTAAGGCTCAGACTACTTCGATTGCTAGTGTTGGCAATGTTCGACCAAGTAGACCAGAATGCCCACAGTGTGGCAAACGTCACCCAAGCGTGTGTCGAGCAAACGAGAAGGCTTGTTTTAGGTGTGGATCTCTAGATCATTTTATCAGAGATTGCCCTGAGACGGGTGAGAAAGAGAAGCCTCAAAATGCAAGACCAGGAAGTACTACTAGCGGAAGACCACAGAGAAACCCGAGAAATGAAATGACTAGCAAGAATTCATCTAGAGAGCAGACTGCAAGAGTTGATGGTAGAGCACCGATGAGAACATATTGCATCCGTGCTCGTGAAGAGGCGTCTTCTTCTGACGTAATTACGGGTACATTTTCTCTTTTTGACACTCGTGTTATAGCTTTAATTGATCCAGGATTTACTCATTCATATATTTGCATGAAATTAGTCTCTAGCATGAGCATACCTATAGGATCTACTGAATTTGTAATAAGAGTGTCAAATCCCCTAGGGAAATATGTGTTGGTTGATAGAGTATGTAAAGGTTGCCCTTTAAGGATTAGGGGTCATTGTTTTCCAGCTAATCTTATGCTATTTCCATTCGATGAATTTGATATCATCCTTAGGATGGATTGGTTAGTTATTCATGATGTGATAGTGAATTGTGGAAGAAAGTTTATTGATTTGAAATGTGAAAGTGGGGATCTTATTCGTGTTGAATCAGATAAGCAAGATAGATTTCCAGTAGTGATATCTTCCTTGTTGACTCAAAAGTATTTAAGAAAGCGGTACGAAGCTTACCTTGCCTTTGTGATGAATGCGAAAGAGACTAAGTTAAGGATTGAGTCAATACCCATAGTATGCCAGTATCCAGATGTTTTCCTCGAGGAATAGGCCAAGGTTACCTCTGGTTAGAGATATTGAATTTGGGATTGAGTTAGCCCCTGGTACTGCCTCCATTTCTATCACCCCATACAGAATGGATCCAACCGAGCTAAAAGAACTGAAGGCACAGTTGCAAGAGTTAACAGATAAAGGCTTCGCAAGACTGAGTTTTTCTCTGTGGGGTGCTCCCGTATTATTTGTGAAGAAGAAAGCCGGTTCTATGAGGTTATGTATAGATTATCGGTAATTTAATAAGGTAACGGTGAAGAACAAGTACCCATTGCCAAGAATCGATGATTTATTTGATCAATTGAAGGGAGCCACAGTATTTTCCAAAATAGACTTGAGGTCTGGATATTATTTGTAACACCCCAAACCCGACCTATACGTTATGGCCAAATCTGGCGGTGTCAAACTGAAGTACTTTTTGAAAACTTGCTCTTATTGGTAAAACCCGTAAGAAGGTTAAAGCCTCTTTGTTAAAACTCAATTCATTCTAGCCAATTCTTCTCCATTTTAAAAAGTTCATTACTTTTAAAACATGGTTTGTTGCGGAAGCATTTCAACAGTATTGCGGAACGTGATGTTCTAAAAATAGTTATCATTTTGGAAAATCGCGTTCTACTTCTATCAAATGCAAATCAAAATGAATCAAATCCCAAATTAAAACCTAGGAAATTATAGAGAGGCCTTATTACATAATTCAAAAGCCCAGAACGAAATTTAATAGTAAATTTATGCCAAATAAAAGAAAACAGGAGCAGTAGTGTGGCCATGTTCGAGTCCCTCGCAGCACCGATCCGCCTAATGTTGGGGATTACCTATACAATTAAAAACGGGGTGAGTTTACGAAAGCTCAGTGTGTAATCCCTTAACATGTAGTCAGATAGGTATGTAGAATGCAACAACAGTTGGGGCCTGAGCCCATTACAGTAACAATTGGGCCTAGCCCATAATAGTATCAATTGGGCCTAGCCCGTATCAGTACTAAATCCCATATGAATAATGCATGTTATCCCATCCAACCCTGCACTTGCCTCCGTCCAACCCTGCATTTACCGGGGGGAATAAATCACCCACCCAATCCTACATTTACAATGTTAGCACCGGTTGTGGCACTAACCAAAATTCGCAGTAAAGCTGCCAGTATAAGTATATGTGGCACAGCCACCAGTAAGATATTCTTCCTCCATAACAGTGTCCCAACCCCATGGAATATGTAGTGTATGCAGAATGTCATGCACAAAATCAGTCATACAAATCTCAGACAAATCAGTCATTTTACCATTTAAGGGTATATCGATCAATTCACTTAACAGAGGTATTATAGTCATTTTACCCTACAAGGGCATTATGGTTATTTTATCAATTTGGGCCTAAGTGTATAAGCCCATAGCCATCTTGAGTGACTCGAGTGACCATAACAGTACAGACAGTATAAATGGGCCTAAAGCCCATTATGGCCTAAGCCCATGAAATTGCTCATGGCGGCCTTTTTCGTTGTACGCCCATGTTTCATGGGCTTGGTTTACCATACGAGCGTTTGTACGCTCAACACCCAACCTTTCAGCTTTTCGGCTTTTGCCGTTCTACAGTCTAATCAGTGAGTGTATACACACTTTACCAGCTTTTACGCCTGTTACTGTTTGCAGGGTACGGTTACACACCTGTTTACGAACGCGTGATTAACCCACTCACCTCGAACCTATAGTCCATCAAAATATTTCATTAGCCAGTTGTCCACTAGGGGTAATCAGTTTTACTACCTAGCCCAAAAATACACCTTCCTTACCCTGTCTGAATGAACATCCTTAAACCTCCCAAGATCGCTGATCATAATCGAGTACACGCCTTTATAAAAAATCTATAGTATAACAGATCTCATTAGACAAAAATAGTCACAAGTGTGGCTTAAATCCACACATATCGTGCTTACAGGCACAAAAGCCCATTAGGCCAAAACCCAATATTATGATAATCATTCTTACCTTGATAGAACGATGAACAGAAAATAAAAATTTGATTACTTCAAGCCACTTGCACCCCTTCACACCACCGAAATCCCTAAGCCCAACGATGACGATACCACAGAGAAGAAATGTATTTTGCAATCAGAAGGCGTAAGGAGAAAACATTCAGTTGTTAAGGAAGAAGTTAAATGAAAGAAGAGTTATCAACAAAGAAAGAATAAAGAACACATAAGTACCTTCCGATTGTTAGAATCTTTGCAGAACCGAAATAGAGAGGGAACAGTACTGTGTTTTGGCCAAGGACCAAATTACAAGGTAAGGTGAAAATAACCAACAAAAAGGGTAGAGAGTATTCGGCCAAATGAGAATAAGAGAATCGAGAGAGAATGAACCGAAAATAAAAAAGCAAAATAAGAAGGTTCGACTATGAAAGAAGCCGATTAAAGAAGAAATGGTAAGGGAGAGTAGGTGCTAGATTCGGCCAAGGAGAGAAAGAAAATAGTAAAAATGGAGAGAAAGAAGTAGTCGACAGCAGTAGAGAATTCAGGCACCAACAAAAGAAATGACACGAATGGTCAACTTCCCACAATGAATTCACAGCACAGAGAAAAATAAAGAGAAACCAAAAATGCAAAAAGGAAAAAAACCCCAAAATGGCAGCAAGAGAATTCGGCAACCCCTCGCTACTAGCCTAAACTGAATTTCTAAATAGCTAGCTTACCAATTTGGTTACAACACTCAAACTTTCAAATTCCACGATTTCCTCCATATCCATACCAACCTTTGTCCATATCCCCTGATTCTCTCCCAATACCAATTCAACTCTCTCTCCCAGTAGAGTTTTAGTTAAACTCCACCTTTCACGCAGCAAGGAGATAAAATAAATTCTCCTAGAGCAAGGAGTGACTAGAACTCAGGTTCCTCAGCAGAAGCAACACACCACCTACCACTGAGCTACAAGCTCTTTTTGTGTTATCTTTCTGCCACAAATATATTTAAATCCTATGTACCAACATCAAGGTTCATTTAAAAGGAAAACATGAATTTTTTTACCAAAGCCCAGGTTTGAACCCAGGACTTCTCCAACACTTCCCAGGACACAAAACCACTCAAGAAGTTATTTATTTGTATCCTTCCCTTGCACATCCAAATACTTATATGCAGCCTTCACTGCTCCTCTACTCAAGGCCCATTCTTTTCAGGCCCAAATTTGGGGTGTTACATTATCAGTTGACAATCAAGGACTCGGATGTGCCGAAAACTGCATTTAAGATAATGTATGGCCACTATCAATTTTTGGTCATGCCTTTTGGTTTAACAAATGCCCCTTCCGTTTTCATGGACTTGATGAATCGTATTTTTCGGCTATATTTGGATAATTTTGTTGTGGTCTTTATCGAAGATGTATTGATTTACTCTCGGGATGAGAACGAGCATGCTGAACATTTGAGAACAGTTTTGCAAATTTTGAGAGATTAGAGTCAGATTTTTGGTTGAAGGAAGTCAGATTTTTGGGGCACATCGTCTTGAGAGATGGAATTAGAGTCAACCGAGTAAGATCTCAACAATTATGGATTGGAAGCCACCAAGGAACGTAACCGAAGTTAGGAGTTTTTTGGGCTTAGCTCGCTACTATAGGCAATTTGTCAAAGGGTTTTCAATGATAGCTACTCTGATGACGAGGCTATTGCAATAGGTTGTGAAGTTTGATTGGACAGAAAAGTGCCAACAGAGTTTTGAGAGGCTAACGGTGTTGTTAACTGAGGCTCCTGCTTTAGTGCAACCTGAGACGGGAAGAGAATTTGTGGTTTACAGCGATGCATCCATGAATGGATTGGGTTGTGTACTTATGCAAGAGGGCAAGGTGATTGCATATGCTTCTAGACAATTAAAGCCGCACGAGAAGAATTACCCGACCCATGATTTAGAGTTGGCTGCCATTGTGTTTGCATTAAAGATATAGAGACACCATTTATATGGTGAAAGATGTCGGATATTCACCGACCATAAAGCCTAAAATACTTAATGACACAAAAAGAATTAAATTTGAGGCAACGAAGATGGTTAAAGCTGATAAAGGATTATGAACTAGTGATTGACTATCATCCAGGAAAGGCGAACGTGGTCACCAATGCTTTGAGCAGAAATCCTTATTTGCGCTGAGAGCCATGAATACATGGATGGCTTTGTCAGATGATGGTTCTATTCTAGCCGAGTTGAGGGCTAGACCATTGTTTCTCCAAGAGATTTGTGAAGCTCAGAAAGCTGACAGTGACTTACAAGCCAAAAAAGTTCTATGTGAGTCAAATTGTGAGTCGGACTTTCAGATAAGTCCTGATGGATGTTTGATGTTTCAAAATAGGGTCTGTGTACCCAGAAACGATGAGCTTATTTAGAAGATTTTGCATGAAGCACATAGTGGATGTTTGTTTGTGCATCCCGGTAGCACGAAGATGTATAACAACTTGAGAAAATGGTATTGGTGGCCGAGTATGAAGAAAGACATTTCCGAGTTCATTTCTAGATGTTTAATTTGTCAACAAGTGAAGGTTGAAAACCAAGTACATTCGGGTCTACTTCAGCCTATTATGGTTCCTGAGTGGAAGTGGGACTTTATTACTATTGACTTCGTGACAGGTTTACCGTTGACGCCGAAAAAGAAAGATACTGTACGAATCGTAGTTGATGGACTCACGAAGTCAGCCCATTTCATACAGTGCGGGTCGACTACTCACTTGATAAGTTGGTAAATTTGTACGTGACTGAAATAGTAAGACTTCATGGAGTACTATTGTCAATTATTTCAGATAGAGATCCGAGATTTACGTCACGGTTATGGAAATAGTTGCAAGAGGCTTTAGGCTCAAAATTGAGCTTTAGTACAGCTTTCCATCCGCAAACCGACGGGTAGTCGGAGAAAATAATTCAGATACTTGAAGACACGCTTCGATGTTGTGTTTTAGAATTCCAAGGTAATTGGGAAAAATACTTACCGTTGGTGGAATTCGCCTACAACAACAGTTTTCAGTCAAGTTTGAAAATGGCGCCTTATGAAGCATTGTACAGGCGCAAGTACCGAATGCCCTTGTATTGGACAGAACTTAGAGAGAATTAGATTCACAGGGTCGATTTGGTCAAGGAAACTGAAGAGAAAGTAATGGTGATACGTGAATGTCTGAAAGCGGCTGCAAATAGACAAAAGTCCTATTCAGATTTGAAAAGGAAAGAGATTGAGTTCGAAGTAGGTGATAAAGTATTTCTAAAAATATCACCATGGAGAAAAGTCAGATTTGGCCAGAAAGGCAAATTGAGTCCACGTTTTATCGGACCATATGAGATTACCGAGAGCATAGGGTCGGTAGCTTACCGTTGGTCTTTTCCATTAGAATTGGAAAAGATTCATGATGTTTTTCACATGTCCATGTTACACCGATACCGATTAGACCCTTCGCATGTGATTGTACCTACAGAAGTAGAAATTCAATCGGACATGATTTATGGTGAAAAGCTGATTAAGATTTTGGCATGAGAGGTCAAGCAGTTGAGAAACAAAAGTATATCCCTTGTGAAAGTATTATGACAAAGGCACAGGGTAGAAGAGGCCACATGGGAACCCGAGGAGGCCATGAGAAACCAATATCCCAATTTTTTCACTAGTAAGATTTTCGAGGACAAAAATCCCTAAGGAGGGAGATTGTAATAGCATGATTTTGGGGCTAATTAGAACAGTGGTCTTGGGACCACTAATCTGGGGTCAGAGAAAATTATTTTAATGTTATTTTATGAGTTAGACATGATTATAAAGGTGCATGAAAATTTTGGTGCTTTAATTTTAGCGAATTCATGCTAAATCGCAAAAAGGACTAAATCGCATAAAGTGTGAAAGTTCTAATTTACAAGCTAAAGGTGCCTAATAGCCGCAGAATATTAATTGGAGATCCCAAATGTGCAATTAGGCCTTGTTTTAAGAGGTGGTCGGCCATAGGGGGACAAAGTAGTCAAAATTAGTCAAAGTTGGTGTAATAGGTGGATTAAATTGATGAAATAGAATAAAATAAAGAAAGAAAAGATATCATCTTTTCTCCTTCACTCATCCACCAAAAATTTACAGCAAATAGCGATTTTTAAAGCTCAAAAATTTTAGCAAACTCTTCTCCTTACAAGTAAGTGTTTTAGTGATCATTTCTTTATAATATTTTTACTTTTGGAACCCCTAAAGCTCAAGCTTTCTAAAGAGGGGACTATCTTGCAAAATGGTTGAAAGTTTAGAGTTTTTCCATGTGAGCTTTCAGTTTTTTGATGCATTTTTATGAAAGAAAATGAGTCATAGTTGTTAGATAAACAACTTTTGTGAAAGGTGTTTCCATGAAAACACCTAAAAGGACCCTTTTGTAAAAGTTGTAAAATATGTGGTAAATTTGTGAAATAATGAGTATTGAAGGTTTCCATAAGAGTAATAAATATTCACCTAAGCTCGTTAAAGAAAGAAATTTGATTAGATTTGATTTCTGAGCCTAGGGGTAAAATGGTAATTTTGTGAAAGTCTAAGGGTGAAATGGTAATTTTTCCAAAGCATGATTATTGAAATGTGCTGATTAATATGGTTATTAAATGAGCTTAATTTTTATTATAGATCAAGAAGAACGAAGGATTAACCTCGACCGAGGAAAGGGCAAAGTATCGGACTAGATCGGCAATCTAGCCTATTTTGAAATCGAGGTAAGTTTGTTTGTGATAAATTCAACATCATGCTAGTATGTTTGAGAATGTTTGATGTTATAATGATTGCATAATATTTCTATAAATTGATTGATGGTATTGAATGAGAAAAATGATGAAAGTTGTGATGTTGAAGTCCTAGTTGGACTATAATAAATATCATCAAGACATGAGATGGATAAAGTCTCGTGTACCATGTCTGGGACATGGCCTTGACACTGAATTGAGATCCCGTATAAGGCAATATCTGGGATATGGCATCGACATTGAATATGGAAATCGTATAAGACCATATCTAGGATATGGCATCGGCACACAGAGGTGACCTCATGTAAGACCACATCTGGGATGTGGCATTGACTTTGTAATTGTGTGAATGACGATGAACATGTATCTTTGAGTTTCCCAAGTGATTTAGTGGGATAAATAGTTGAGCTTGAAATAGAAATGAGATTAGTACTAAAGCTATGTGATTGAGTGAATACAGGTACCCGTGAGTAATTCACGAGAAATTGTTTACGATATATGACATGGTATGTATGTAATAAGAACAAGAGTAAGTTATGGCAAGGTAATTAAGACTTTGCATTTTATCCAATGCCATGATTAGATGATATTATGAGCTTATGTTGTTATTTATTTTCATTAAAACTTACTAAGCTTTATGCTTACTCCTCTCATTTCCCTTTTCCTTGTAGCATTGCCAAGTTAGATCGAGAATTCGTGGAACGTCAGAGTTCGAAAATCACACTATCGACTACTTTTTGGTATAGCAAAGTTAGATTCATTTTGAGTATGACATGTATAGGACTTAGTCTCTTTTGTTATGTCATAATTGTTAGCCAAAGTGTTGGCTATTAGTGTTGTTCAATTCATTTTGTAAGTGGTCCTTGAAATTGGGCCAAAACTTGACAAGTTTATATATGTTCAATGATGACGAAATTCGTTAAGTGTATACTTGTGTAGATGTCTTGATTTTGACTTTAGAAGTGCTTTATAATTCTGATATATGTTGGATTGAATTGAGGTAAGTATGATTTCTGTATAAGGTGGCATTTGGCTTGGTAGATAGCCTTTCAAATGCCCACACGGGTAGACACACGGGCGTGTGTCTAGACCGTGTGTGACACACGGTCAGCCCCATGGGCATGCTGGTTGGCTGTGTGACCCCATGCATGCTAGGTTTACAAGTCAGTATGCTCAATAGTAAACACACGAGCAGAGACACGGCCGTGTGTCTTAGCCATGTGGGAGGCACGGCCATGGACATGGGCGTGTGCCCAGGCCGTGTGAAGTCTGCACCTAAAATTAGGAATTTCATTTGACATACGGTCTAAGGACACAGGCGTGTGCCTTGGCCATGTGACGATAGTGAGGTGATGACATCATAAATAGAATGCCATGGTTTTTGGCACACGGGCTAAGACACGGGCGTGTCGAGGCCGTGTGAAAACCCCTATAGGTTCAAAATGAAAAGTAAATTCCATACGGGCTAGAAATATGGGCGTGTGAGATCACACGGCCTACCCACATGGGCGTGTTCCATTTCACACGGGCGTGTGGCCCTGTTTAAGCAAAAATTTTCTAAGTGCACGAACGTTTCCGGTTTGGTCCCGGATCACTCCAAATGTATGTTTAGGGTCTCGTAGACCCTTGATAGGGATGTTATGCTTATAAATGAAAAGTTTTAAGTTAGAATGAACCTTTATGACCTGATGTTGTGGGTTTAAGCAAGTTAAGTTTGAAAATGCCTCGTATCCGATTCAGGCGTTGAATACGGGTATGGGGTGTTACACTATGTTATGCAGAAGTCACATACCCAATGTACCAGCTTTTGGATCTATTACTAATTAAACTCAGACTGTCACATCCCTAAAATCGGGGGTTAGTAGAATCTGGTTTGTGAACTGAGAGAGAAAGGTCACAACCTAATTTTTGAGATTATAGTGTATAAGTTACCTGTATGCTGGATAAGTGTTGTTGAAATTGTCATTAAAACCCAAGTTTAAATTCCATTTGCGCCATTTTTATTATGTTGCAAATTTTGCTTCAAACCTATCACATCTCAATTTTTTGGTATAAAGTTGGTGAAATTATTTCAATAATAAGTAATTGGCCTAGTGGTTAAGTGGAAACAAGGAGACAATGCAATTCGCTTAGAAACTTGAGTTTGATTCCCTTCCCTTGCAAAATAGCTTAATTTTTCTAATTTTTCCACTTCCTCCCTATTTTTGTGAAGCCCATGCCTTTTAACCTAGGTATAAATATCAATTTTTCACTTATTTTTCAGCCTAAAGTCAAATTTTCTCCTCTCTTAGCCGTTCTCTTCTACTCTTTTTTTCTCTCTCAAAGTTTCTTCATTTCTCTGTGATTTCATCATAGTTGTGCCATCCCATTGTTAGAGATTTAATTTTTTTCCAACCACCCTATTGAACATATAAACCTCCTAAATCAACCTTATTTGCTTCCCTAAACTTCTCTTCTTCTTTTTTTCTCATAACAAGCACATTTACTATTCATTGTCGCCACTCTCCCTTGTTCGTATCGGTGCTGGTAAGTCATTTTTTTTCTTTCTTTGTTATTGTGCTTTGTGTGCAAATTGTTTACTTCTATTATTATAGCCAATAAATCATCACACCAACCCCTAAAATTTTTCTTTTTGGTTTTCCAAAGATCCCTCCTTGTGCCACCTCAAATCTGCCTTTTTTGTTGCCTCAAGTGGTGTTGCCACCCCCTTAAAACACCATTGTTTTGGGACTATTGTTTCTCTTCAGTTGTTCCCCCTACTATCACAAGTTATTTGATTTTTTTTCCTCTATTTGGATTTTATTTATTCATTCCTAATTGATTAATTAACTAAGATGTTCATCCGACAACTCAGATATGGGTAATAGGTAGTGCAAAGTGCAAACTTGTGCGAGATCTTACACTGTTTTGCTTTGTTAATAATTTCTGCTTTGGCCGATTGCTTTAAAGTTTGAATGGGGGTATTTGGTTACTGATTTTTTAGGATTAATTATGGTTAGGTTATGAATTAAACATCCCATATCAGCAATGACCACAGATCTCGTTTGCGCATATGTTTTGCATCAAATTAGTTTAAGTAACCTAGTCGATTTGGATCTAAAAATTATTATGGTAACGCTGATTTGACTGAACATTTAAGAGAGTTTTTTATTGCTGATTTGGCATCATTTTAACTTGATAAATATTGTATTTTAATTTAGGTTCAGTTTAAGTCTAAAGGAGGAATCACGGGTTTCGCAAGTAGTGCTACAGTTGTGTGAAAATAAGGTGTGGGTTCTAACCTATAAAGTTTAAATGTTAAATAACATTTTTAATACCTAAAAAGATGATTAAGCTTACTGGTCAGGCTTAGTTTAATGGCTACTTAAATGCGTTTAAGGTGGCCGAATCAGGTACATTTCAAGCCCTAGCTAAATGGCATGCTTGCAATGATGCATGAGTGATTGAATGTTTGAATGTCCGGTATTGGCGTGGATTAATATGAATAGTTTTGTGATATAATATATGTTGGTTGTATGAGTAGCATTTATTAAAATGAAAATGAAATGTATGTTTGGATTAAATGCTATGAAATATACGGAATGAAATACTGCTACACATGCACTGGAAAATTGCTTATGAATGATAATGAAACCATGAAATGTTGGAATGTCACCGTATTGATGGTAAAACTGAATGATTGAAAAATGTTATTACTGAATGGAAGTGAAATCTATTATGAGAGCATGTAAAACATGCTATTGAAATGGGAGTTTAATGGAAAAATGATTTTGATTGAAATTTGTTTGACATATCGCATCTGCATGGGGTGGGATTATGTGGATGATGGAGGAGTTTCATGAAGTAATGGTGGCATATTAAGTCTCCATATATGTTGTCGTGCACTACACTAAGAGTAATGAGAAGAATGACGATCATATCACATTTATTTTGAATGGAAATATATTTGGATTATGTATAATGGTGGTTTAACCACATCGAACTCAACTCGCAATGTATGGAGTTTGGCAGACAAGTTCTGGGGAACTCATGGTGTGTAGTGGATGGTTGGGTTAGGAATTCATTACGCATTATGTTATGTCCATGGAACTTTTGAATGGTAATGTTTATGCTATGTTTGTGCTACAATGTTATTAATGGTGAATGATATTTGAATTTGCATGCATACTCATCTCATTAATTAGATTTAGATACTTATTTTGAAATCGGAAAATGCATGTTACTCGACTTAGATTAAAGTGTAACATCCCAAATTAGGGGGTTCTGCATTTCATATTTTTGTGTGTTTAGTTTGTTTTGGTTACTATTTGGATGTGTTTAGGGGTCTTACGAAGGCTCGGGTTTGAGCTGGAGCCTTGGTTAAATTTTTGTTTTTGGACTCTTTAGGGGGGAAGCTTGTAGAGGTAGGCCTTATGTATATTTGTGAGTAATTAATAACAGAAGGTGGAGTGTGGTAAAGTGGCAAGGTGACGCCTAGGAAGCAAGGGGGGATGACGCCTCAAGGGGAGCTTGAAGGAGAAGGGAGCAGGTTCGAGTCTCACAACTTGTATTTTTGGCGTTTCTTTTTGGCGTCAGGATGAGATGTGGTAGATTTCGGCATGGACTCTTCAAAGGTGAGTGTTGAATGGGTCAAAGTGTTTGAATGGATGGCCATGAGGGGTTGGTGGAGTTTGAATGGGTCAAACTAAATCAAATGGATGATGGAGAGGGAAAGTAGGAGGAAATCATGGGAGGTGATGTTGGTTGTGGAGTTGGCCGAATTTGGGGAATTGGTGGAGTTGAGTTTGGCTAGGGGTGTTTTGGTTGGTAAAATTTCGCATGGTGGATTTGGGGAGCTGAATTTGAACCGTAGCCTTTGGTAGATTAGGTGCCGAAAGTCTTTTGGAGCATTCTAGTTTCCTCTTTTGTCATTTTCAGTCATTGAGTGAGAGTAGTAAAACTGAAACTTCAACCCTCTCTTGGTATTCTCTTTCTCTTTTGTTTTCTTCCTCCTCTCATCTTTTTCTCTTCAATCGAACCTAGCACCCTCATCTCCTTTCCACCATTCATTACTTGTTTCTTCTTCATAACCGAAACACCTTTTCCTTTTCTTCTCCTTCTTGTTCCTTTGGTGATAGCCGAATATAAGAGTGGTGATTTGTGCCTTCTATATTTCTTTTCTTCCATCTACTATTTATTTCTGCATAGCCGAACCTAAGCCGAATCCCCTTTTTACATCAAGTGTAGGCACCCTTTCTATCAGTTTTGCTAGTAGCCGATTATAGACTCTTCGCTCGTCAATCGCTTGCCTTGGTAAGGAGCTTTCTTCTCTTTTCTTCTCGTTCATCTTCCTTTTTCTCTTGGTTTGGTTAAACCGAAGTTCTGACTCACTTCTTTGGGCACTGACCGATTGTTGAAGGTGTGATTCCATCATCTCTTTGTCGTGTGGCCTATTTGCAAGAGGATTTTGGTAAGTGGTTGTTGGCCGAATGGGTGGTAAGGGGTTCTTTATCGACTTGTTTGGCCGAAAGGCCACTTCTTTTGATCTATTTTGGAGAATCGGTTTTAACATGGTGATTATTTAGGGACTTAATCAGTTTTTTAGGCCAAGCCTCCTTGCATTCGGTTTCTATCTATCTAGGTAAGAAACTTCTTTGATTTGAGCACCTATTCTCTCTTTCTTTTTCAATGCCTTAACCCAGTTCCCTGATCAAGATCTTTTCATGGATACGAATGCCAGTCAAGTATGGGAGGGGGTGGACTCGTGGTCCTTGCCCCTAAGTTCAAACGGCGTGTAGTGTCAGCCGTTCGGGATTTTCCACCAGGTTGTGGACCGGAGTCAAATCTGAATAGACAGATTGCGGTTGTTCCCTCTTCTGAGAGTGTTGACAATATTGAGAGTTTAGTTATCTGTGTTTACAGGTGTGTAATTCTCACACCTTACTTTATTGTGTTGTAAATGAATAAGCATATTCTAAATGAAAGCCGAAAACTTCGGTAGTGATTATCGAGTTACCCTTGGAGGGTAAAATTAGGGAGATCAGGTTAGTCACTTAATTGTTATGACATGTACGTATTGTAGCAGGAAAAGATAAATGCATGATTGTTGATGCTTATTAATGTATGTTATATTCATTACATTACGCCAGTATGTTGCATGGGATGGGTTTATGATATTGATGAATGAGGAAGTGTTTATCGGTGACTCTGACACACTACTTTGATGGCTCAGTGCCATGTACTTATCGGTGACTTGGTCACATTATCGTAGTGGTTAGGCCACATATATCGGTGACTCTGTCACACTATATCGACTTTGAGTAGCATGACTGCTGCATGACTGCCAAAGAGGAGTGTAGCGGATGGAGGGTTGATTGTAGAAATCCCCAGGAGTGTTGAGGTTGGACATATGAAGTGGAGTGTAGAGGATGGACCTCTAGGTTGGGTTGGCTTGCATTGCACTCGTTATTGATATGCCATGACATTAGGTGTAACATCCTGAAATAAGGCCTAAACGGAACAGTGGTTTCGAGACCACAAATTCGATGTTGAGAAATTTATTTTATTTATATTTTTATGGTCTGCAATTTCACGAAATGATTTCGTGAAAATCTCATTCGAAAATTTTGACGTTTGGGCACACAATTTAGTCAAAAGGACTAAATTGTAAAAAGTGCAAAAGTTGAGTTCTACATGTTAGAGGTGTCCAATTGTTATGAAATTTTAAATTGGAGGTCCTTAAATGATATTAGACCATTGGTTAAGTTAGTGGACAAAAATGGACATGAATGGGTATGTTTCAAAAGATTTTTTAAGGGGCATTTTGGTAATTTAGTGAATTAAATGAATTAAAAACAAAATTTAAATGCCAAATATGTCCATCTTCTTTATTAGGATGAAATTAAAAGGGTTCTCCATTGCTAGGGTTTGTTTCAAGCTTCCAAGCTCCATAGTAAGTGATTCCAAGCCCCATTTTTAATATTCTTTACGTTTTTGGAGTCCCGGTAACTTGATTTAACTTATTCTAGCAATAATTTAAACTAGGGTTTATATTTGGAAAAATACCCATAGGTGAAATGTGTTTATTTTGAGGTTTTATGAGAGAATTTGAAGGCTGAAATAATGTTAAACAACTTTTACTAAGCGATTTTACGTGAAAACGAGTAAATCGACAAAATCGGTAAAAGTACCTAATGTTCATAAGTACATGTTAGAGTGAGAATTTGATGTTGCCATAGAAGAGAAAAATGATCAGCATGTTATAAAACATAAGAACAAGGGCTGAAGTTTAATTTTTGAGTATTGGGGCAAATGTGTAAATATGTAAAAGTTTAAGGGCAAAATTGTAATTTTGTGAAAATTGAGTTAAGGACTGTTTTGAATAGTACATTAATTAAATAAGTGAAATGTGATGTTTTAGACCCCGAAAAATGAGATTTAGACCTAGAATGGGAGGAAAATTGAAAATCAGAAAAGTTGGTAAAATGGCCGTTTTGGTATCGAGGTAAGTCCGTATGTTTAATAAGCATTTAATAATGCATATTTGAATGATAAATTGATATTTTGGCCATAAATACTATAGTATTGAGTTTCAGATATAATGATTAATGTTTGATAATAATTCGATATTGGAAAGAGAACTTGTATAATTTATATGTTAGACCATATTTTGTATTATGGCTTTGTATGATAACAAGAAAGTATTGACTAGCATAGTTTGATGAGAATAAGTTAATTTGATGATATGATGAGATTTAGAATTGAAGTATGTAAGTTGAGTAGCATTTTTATTATTATGCAATTATTGTTATTAGTAATGTTATTATTGAGTTATGCGACTAACCTTGAGAATTTGAGCAAGGATGTTTCAGCTATGACTTGACAAGGCATTGATATCTCAAAGTCCATGGCTATACCATGGCAATTGAGGAAGAATTGATGGAAAACTCCATGTTCATAACATGGCATTTAAGGAGGAATTGACGGTTAAGGATACCATGTAAGACCATGTCAAGACATGGCATTGGTAAGGCAAGGATCCCATGTAGGACCATGTCAAGACATGGCATCGGCATTGATTAAGGACTCCATGTAAGACCACATCAAGATGTGGCATTGGTACTAAGACAAGGATACCATGTAAGACCATGTTTGGAACATGGCATTTGGTAAGATAAGGATATCATGTAAGACCATGCCAAGGCATGGCATTGATAAGTTCTACAAGGCAAGGAAATCATGTAAGACCATGTCAAGACATGGCATTGGTGAATTTATAAGGCAAAGGTCCCATGTAAGACCATGCCAAGGCATGACATTGGTGAGTTCATAAGGCAAAGGTCCCATGTAAGACCATGTCAAGACATGGCAAAAGTAAGTTCAAAAAGGAAAAGGTTCCCAAGTAGTCCAAAGAGTAAGTCACAAAGAAATGAAAAGGTTAGAAGATGAAGAAAGAGTACAAGTATGCATTTAAGGCTTATTTAATATTGAGATCGTAAGTAATTGAGATTATCAAGTATTAAGTAAGTGATGAGTTTTCAGTTATGCTTGTGACACTTTATGACATGATTGGCAATATGCCTATATTATGAAAGAGTACTCGTGTGTTAAATGAGAATGTTGCAGGTATGTAAGCAAGCTATTAAGTAAGGTGCCCTTTGTATTCTAAGCCTTTGGTAAGGTTACCGATGAGTTCACCGGGAAAATCGATTAAGTGAATTTATGTGTGGCTTGTAGTGATAAGTGTAGGTATATGCATGTGTAACATATGAGCAATATGCTCGATATGTAATCAGAAATTGGAAAGATTGTTGTAGTTAAGTAATGAATACAACTAAAGTGAGCGAGAGCAAAAATTTACAATAAAACTGTTTTGGACAGCAGCAGTGACGTGAATTTGAAAAATCCCCAAAAATAGTAGAAATTGAATTATAAGTTGGATGAGATATTGAACTAAATATTATTGAGTCTATTTTTATATAAAAGAAATAGAGAAATCAAAGAATTCTGTACTTTAAGATATTTAGATTTTTGTGAGACTGGTTTACAGTGATTTCGAGATCCCCTGTTTTGAATTGGAAAAATCATTAAAAATTGTAAAAAAATAATTTTGGAACATAATTTATATGGTTATATTCCTTAATGAGTCTTGTTTCAAATGAAACAAATTATAACATCATTTGAATTCTGCACAAGGAGAAAATTGGTTCGTAGTAAAAAGTGGTTAGAATAGTCAAACAGTGAAACAGAGGAAATTTTAATGAATAAACTATACTAATTGGCTAATCCAAAAATTCTGGAAATTTTATGGTATGAAGATATGTGAGTCTAGTTTCAGAGAAAATTAGTGGTTTGAAATTTAGAGCTCTGTAACTCAAGAAATAAATAATTTAGTGACAGCGATTCAAGTAGACGGATTAATGTGAACATGAGTAATAAGGTATAAGCATGTGATTTAATGATTGTATCAATTTGAGTACTTGTTCTGAGGATTTTTCATGTTGAGGCTTTGATAAGGCTACAAATGAGTAAGTTGGGAAAGTAAGAACTTAGCATTATTTATGCAAGTTATGACAGCTTAGTAGTAAGCTAAATTCATTGCTAATGCTTATTATTTTTACATGTGAACTTACTAAGCTTTATAAGCTTACCCCCTTTCCTTTCCCATATTACAGAGTCCTACTAAACAAGCTCGGGTTGAAGTTCGTCAGAGATCGCTTCACACTATCAAGCTATCTATGGGTATCTTTATTTATAAATGATTTAACTTATGGCATGTATAGGGACTTGACTAAGTCATTTTATATATGTGTTAATTAATTTGACAAAATGTATTGTTAAGTCTGGTAATGCCTCGAACTCGGTTCTATCATAGGATAGGGTAAGGGGTGTTACATTTAATGGTATTAGAGCTATGGTTTAGTCGGTTCTCGGACTAACATAGCAAGTGTGAGAGTCTAGTTATACATGCCATAGTGTGATGCCTTCCGACGTGATTGAGGATAATCTCATTAAAAGAGAAGTACTCTCCAACCGAGCTATATCCGACCATTTGATAGTGATACTGAAGTATTTGAATAAAGTGTAGCTATGATGAGTTAAACTCGAAAAAGTATGAATAATAATTCGTAATGTGTATATGTGATAATGTGTGAAATGAAAGTTTATACAGTAATATGCTTATTCATATTTTTCTGACCTTCACATACTATAGCATGCTTGACAAAAATTGATTAGTGAATGTGATAAGTAAGTTATTCAAATTTTGTGGAATGTATGAATGAGTGCACTTGTTTGAATGAGATAATTGAAAATTTTATGTCAGGCAAATACGAATGATAAGTTGTTCGAAGTGGGTAGTATAGTTATAATGGCATATGTTGATAATGAAAGATGTGTCCTATGTATATATATATCTGTGAGAATCGAGTTAGAGGCTGTACGACCTCACCAACTTACCGATGAGGTGTTTATAACAAAAATTCATGAGAATCATGTTCATTAAGTTCCTAAGTGTGGAATCAAAGAGTTCAGTTGTAGAATAACTATAGATATGATCAAAGACTGAGGATGGTTGACAAATGAAGGATAGAATTAGAGAAATATCAGATTGACTCAGGAAATATTTGGTTTATACAATATCATAATTAGTGAAAAATTCAACTTTGATAAATCGACTTATTCAGATGAGATACTGAAAGGAAGTATTAACTGAAATTTTTCTGAACTGATTTTCTTTAGTGAAAGAAATAATGTGGAAATTAGTGAGGGCAAAATTAGTCAGAAGAATGATGTTTGACATGTGAAGATGTTTAAATATGACAGTCATAGTTGAGCAGTTTACGACTATCTCTTCTGGGCATTTTATGTTTTCGTATCTTTTCAGAGACAATTATGATTACTTGTTTTCTGAGTAAAGAATCGTCAGTTTGAGTGATCTATGATTGGTATTCCACTATCTTTTATTGAAATTTAATTCCATTACGTCTGAGATAAGAGTTGACAGTAAACATATATGAAATGATTTTACTATTTCTTTTGGCTATTATTCTGTTTATATCTGTATAGAATATGTTTTATCTCTGTTATAATTGACTTTGGAACACAATGGAATTATAGTTTTCCAGTGACGCACCAATGAACGGATTTGAATGTGTATATTCTCTAAAATATAAAGTAATGGTTCATGTTTTCAACAGTTAATATTACATTAAAAAGAGCTGTTCGGTTAGTAATTTAGATATGGTTATTATTATGTCTGTATTGAAAAATTTGATGACAATGTTTGTTTAACGAGGATTGTCATATGTTTCCTAGTTTTGAGAGTTTAATATATCTGATGGCATTGCAAAATTTGAGTTTAAGATAGTGGTGATGAATTAAGCTATTGAAAGATTGTGAGTGATCATCGATTTATCTGTGGGGAGCCAAGAGAAATGCTAGTGGGTTGTTTTCGAACGTTTGATGGTATTAGCATAATAATGTCAATATGTATCGATTCTTTGTTTGACAGAATTCACTGAGTTCTATTAGGATTCAGATCGATTACAGAGTGTTTCTGAAAATATAGTCTTGAAAAAGATTATTTAGTGATGTTGGAAATTATGAGAAATATATTAAACCTCATTCTATCAAGATTTTCGGGAACGAAAATCCCTAAGGAGGGAGAAATGTAACATCCCGAAATAAGGCCTAAACGGAACAATGGTTTCGGGACCAGAAATCCAATGTTGAGAAATTTATTTTATTTATATTTTTATGGTCTACAATTTCACGGAATGATTTAGTGAAAATCTCATTCGAAAATTTTGACGTTTGGGCACTGAATTTAGTTAAAAGGACTAAATTGTAAAAGTGCAAAACTTGAGTTCTACATGTTAGAGGTTCCAATTGTTATAAAATTTTAAATTGGAGGTCCTTAAATGATATTAGACCATTGGTTAAGTTAGTGGTTTTTGTCCATGAATGGGTATGTTTCAAAAGATTTTTTTAAGGGGCATTTTGGTAATTTATTGAATTAAATGAATTAAAATCAAAATTTAAATTCCAAATATGTCCATCTTCTTCATTAGGACGAAATTACAAGGGTTCTCCATAGTTAGGGTTTGTTTCAAGCTTCCAAGCTCCATAGTAAGTGATTCCAAGCCCCGTTTTTAATGTTCTTTATGTTTTTGGAGTCCTAGTAACTTGATTTAGCTTATTCTAGCAATAATTTAACCTAGGGTTCATATTTGGAAAAATACCCATAGGTGAAATGTGTTTATTTTAATGTTTTATGATGGAGTATGAAGGCTGAAATAATGTTAAACAACTTTTACTAAGCGATTTTACGTGAAAACGAGTAAATCGACATAATCAGTAAAAATACCTAATTTTGATAAGTACATGTTAGAGTGAGAATTTGATGTTGCCATAGAAGAGAAAAATGATCAGCGTGTTATAAAACATAAGAACAAGGGCTGAAGTTTAATTTTCGAGTATTGGGGAAAAAGTGTAAATATGTAAAAGTTTAGAGGCAAAATTATAATTTTGTGAAAATTGAGTTAAGGACTATTTTGAATAGTACATTAATTAAATAAGTGAAATGTGATGTTTTAGACCCCAAAAAATGTGATTTGGACCTAGAACGGGAATATACATTTCAGGAATGCAACAAACATTTTCACACATTAAGCACTTAGGGGTATTTTAGTCATTTCACAACCTAGAGGTATTTTCGTAATTCTACCCTACAGGGTTTTTTTCGTAAATTTCCAAATCGGGGGTATTTTGGAAATCTTACAAATGAAGTGTACTTTGGTAATTTTCTAGACTAAGGGCATTTTAGTCATTTTCGCCCTTAGGGGCATTTCGATCATTCTTAAGTTTTATGGATTCAGTACCTACCTGGGCCCGTTAACAAGTCCCCATCGGTCAAAGTGAACAGGCACTATGCACCAGGTAGGATTCCAGAGAAGAGGAGGTGGGTCATTGAGACCGCTTAAGTACCAAGCTCTCTCTAGATCCAATCCTAGACATGCATATATCCATTACCACACCTCAACCTTATGACTTGTTCACGGTTGCAATTTTGTGTTTAAGTTTTATGTATGTTTCAATAGTTATCAGATACTAAGATCGAACCCATATAAAAAGCCCAAATAAGCCTACATACATGCAAGCGGCCCACTAAGCTCAATCTCATTCATATGGCCCATTAGGCCCAAATCACATCTATATGGCCCTTTAGGCCCAAATCTCATTCATATAGCCCATTAGGCCCAAAACAGTTCCAGATCATGTAATATGCATGACTAACTCAATTCATATAACCCAATCAATCAATTTCATCAAACTTAGCCTCAGGGCCCACTAGGCCCATCTAGCCACTTTCGGCTTTTCGGCTTTCCGACATTGCCGATATCATGTGTGTGTAGTGTTTGTACACACCTGGTTACTGCGACGTGCTATACTATCCTTGGTTTTGGACCTGCAACCACTCAACCTTCAATCAATCACCCATACTTAATCAAAATATTTACCACAAGCTGAAGCCTTACCGTAACCTTACAGTGTGCCACCAGGTTTTAATAGCCCTTCCTTAGCTACTAATCACGAGTATCCCCTAGATCTGCACTCACACCTACACCATCAAACTTCGAGTGACTCATAATCCACACAAGTCACCCCTATTGATATACTCACATTCGGCCATTTACTTAAACCATAATCGAGTTGAGTACACTTACACTTTGCTAATGATCCTTACCACGCTTGCGATCTCTGAACCTTACCCTTGTTAATATAAGATTAATGACAATAAGTTAGATAGCCCTTCGGATTTTAACAAAACACACTAAGGGGTTAACTGGATACTTATCGAATCCATTTTTGATCCTGGGCCTAGATAGCTACTGAACGAGATTCGGCTTTTAACCTTGACTGATAGTAGATAACAATCGATTTGTGATGGAGGAAAACAGCAAAGATTCGACACTAATAAGGATTTCAGTAAGAGAAGATGATGATACTTCAGCAATAAAAGAGTTTGGCTATGAGAGAATTCGGCAAAAAGGGATTCAACTATATGAGATTTCGGCAACTAGGTAAGGTATTTTCAGTTGTGGAAAAACAAGGTTTCGGCAAGGAAATAAAAAAGAATGGAAAATTCGGCATTACCTAGGACCCCAGAATTGACACACACACATTTATATAGCCTATAGCCAGAAATTAGCCACCCCTAAAGTCCAATTCGGCACCACTCCATCCACTGCTCATCTCCTAATTTTTCTCTATGATATCTCCCTTATCCTTCTCCTAAATTCTCTCTACTGATCACTTCTCCTTAGAGTCCCTCTACACGCCACTTCCAGCCTTCTAGAAGCCTAAAATTAAACTCCAAAATAAAGCTAAGCTAGCACTCGAACCTCAGACCTTTTTGCATGCATATGTTGCCACCTCTTTTCACCCTAGTGGCATCACTTAGCCACTTCACCATAGGCTTCTTTGTGTCATTTTTCACTTATTTTTATTTAAAAGCCCACTACTCACAACCCTGATTCCTTAATTAATTAAATTAAGAATCCTCCACCACAAAACTCGAACCCAGAGCTTCTCCAACACACCTAGACACTCCAAATTCATTAAACCTTTAAAATCATCATGTCATTTGTCATTTTCTTGCTCATTTAAAAATTTTATAAGACCCAAAGCCCAATAGGCCCAATTCTACTAGGCTCAAATTCGGGGCGTTACATTCAAACAAAGAGTTTGACTTCATTGAGTCCATCTCAACATTCATAGCTACTTCCTAGAGTTTGGAATCATCACTCTGCATTTCTTTGTCAAATGTGAGCAAGCCGTCATTTTTTTGTTCACCAAACTTAGTGTTAAAATCACATCTGCTAGACTAGAAGAAACCAAGTCTTTTGTAGACCCTCCCACTGTAACAAGGCTCACTATATTGCTAATCATTTTCAAGTCTACTCTTTGGAATAGGATTTAAAATTGAAACTTGAGGGTTTTCTTTATTTCTTAAAATTTCCTCAAGTAATAATTTACTTTGAGATTTAAAGTCGTTCATCTTACTTTCCTCTAGAAAAGTAGCATGTATTGACACCTTAAGAGTTTAATTTTTTGGTTATAAAACAATCAACCCTATGTTATTTTCAAGTAGCCAACAACATGTGTAATTCTATCTGTGACTCCAACTTCATAATATCTTTATGTAGAACGTGAGTTGTGCATCCATAAATCCTAAAATGGTTTAAGCTTAGTTAATAGCCATGACACAATTTGTATAGAGTCTTAGGTGCTACTTGGTAAATCATTTAGAATATAGAAAGTCATTTGTAATGCATATCCCAAAAAGGATATCGATAGTTGTGGATAACTAAACATTGAACGAACAATGTCAACTAAAGTTATGTTTCTTCTTTCTACCACGTCATTCTGTTATGGAGTACCTAGTGTGGTTAACTAAGATAGGATCCCATTCTTTATTGGTAAACCGGTCAGACCGAAGTGCCTTTATGGATAAACCTAACTATTTATCCACTTCCACACAAAACTCTTGAAAATTTTCAATGGCTTCACTCTTCTGGTGCATAGGTATACAAACCAATATATGAAATAGTCATTTATAAAGGTTCTGTAATAGTCATAACCACCTCGCACACTAATGTTAATGGAATCACATGAATTGATTTGCAAATGTTCTAAGGATTGGATGACCCTCGTACCTTTTGTATTAAAATATATATTGGTCATTTTATCTTCCAAGCTAGATTCACATTATGGAAAATGTATGTAACACCCCAAACTCGGCCTAGACACTATGGCCAAATCCAAAAGTTTTATGAAGATTAATTATAAATCTGACTTTCCTTCTTTTTTACAATCATCGTAAACAATTGTCACTTAGTAAGCCCGATTTCTTTGGAAAGCATGTTGTTATACTTATTTAATTTAAAATTGTTGTTCATTTACGGCCTTCAATTAAATCAAATATTTTGCAGCGGAGTTTCTTAAAATGTTATATTTTGGTAAATCGATTTGTTTCCTTAAAAATAGTTATTTTTAGAAAGAATATCATTTTCATAAAAACTGTTTTATCAATCGACATGCTAGAAAACCAAAATAAAAAGACGAAACCAAAAACAATCCCAAAAGTCCGAATAGTCCAAATTATACAAAACTCTCAAAACAGCAATTTAAATAAACCAAATTTAAGTAAATATAGTTTTACGGCAACGTGCACACAATCGACCTCCCGTCACACCGACCCGCCTAAGTCTGAAGGTTACCTAAAATTATCAGAAAAACAGAGAATGAGTTTTTATAACTCAGTGTGCAACTCAAAGAAACATAATTTCAAATTCAATTACATGGTATATTAGATACATACTTATTTCATACCAGAATTAGAATCATATCAGAGTAATATAGTAACAAATATGTATATATAATCCTACCCCCATCCTCTACACACCAACTCAGATCATCCCAACACACCAAGTGGGGTATAAAACACCCATCCAGCCCTACACACCGCTTAGTATCCATACAAAACGTTTCAGAATAATTGCAGCTCTGCTGCCAATATAATGGCGAGATATTGCTTTAAGCAGAACACTTCCTCCACATAATACATATCCCACCCCATAAATAGATATAAACAGTAAATACAAGATTTTCAGACATACATAACATACATACTTGTATAACAGAAACAAAACATGCTTGGTTGGTAACATATCATACATGTTAGATGTTCTTAACGTCTTGTTTCTCACTACCAGACTATCAAATTTCATGCTTATTAGCTTATTTAAACACATACAGACCTCAACAAAGGCCCACAGTCGATCGGGATGATGTGTACAAACCTAGGGAAAAATTCTAAAATTTGGGTCCACACACCTGTGTGGCCTACACGCCCAAAATGGCCTTGCTCGTGTGGCACACAAGGCCTCGCACACGGCCAGTCACATGGTTGTGTGGCATCAACAATCCCCAATTTTAGCTTTCACCGATCGCTATTTTTTGAGTTTCTTGTTACACACCTGGCTCGATTTTGATGCGAACGCTCCCACGAGATAACCAGAACCTAAAAATCGACAATAGAACGCCCAAAATCAATCTTAATTCCTCAATTTTTATCGAGTAACCACTCGACTACAACGCAACCATAAGCAAATTCACTTAAAAGGTTACACTCATAAACCTGCTTGCTCGCAGGCAGCACCCACTCGAATCTTAATTCACCGTTGAATTGTTTGCTTTTTGAACTTCACCTAAAACCAATCAATACGTTGTCATTGATATAAAACCCACCACACATCAACACAATTGAAAACCAAAGAAGAAAAATTCTAACACAAGAGAATGAAACAAAACTTACATAATCGAACACCACTATTGCGCTTGATTAGCAAGAACAACGGAAGTAAGGGACTAAAGACCAAAAATACAAAAGAACAATTTTGCTACCCAACTCATGTGAAAAAGAAGAAACAATATTGTGGGAAAAAGAAAAATAACACTAGGAAAAAAACAAAAGAAAATGTAAAAAAGGGGAGGGATTTTAGTATATTTTCTCTTTCTTTTTTTTTTCAAACAAAAGAAATAACAGAATAACCAAAAAAAATAAAAATAAAATAAAATAATAAAAACAAATCCTAACCAAACACTACCCACTAACTCCCATATTTATCCCATCACTTCTTAGAGTTTAAAACAAACCCAACTTTCACTACAGCACAGTCCAACAAGACTATCAGATGTTATTTACGTCTTGTTTCTCACTACCAGACTATCAAATTTCATGCTTATTAGCTTATTTAAACACATACAGACCCCACCGAAGGCTCACAGTCGATCGGGACGACGTGTGCGAGCCTAGGAAAGAATTCTAAAATTTGAGTCCACACGGCCAATAATGGCCTAACCATGTGGTCCCACACACTCGTGTGGCCCACACACCCAAAATGGCCTTGCCCGTTTGGCCCACACGGCCTTGCACATGGCCAGCCACATGGTCATGTGGCGTCAACAGTGTAACATCCTGGAAATGGGCCTATGCATTTTTGATTTAATTATACGAAATGGCATGTCTTATGTGTTATGAATGTATGGTGAACATTTTTGGAAACTTGGAAATGTAAGGAAATGACTTGGAAATGTAAGGAAATGTCTTGTCTTGGAAATGTAAGGAAATGACTTGGAAATGGAAGGAAATAACTTGGAAATGACTTGGAAATGGAAGGAAATGTCTTGTCTTGGAAATGTAAGGAAATGACTTGGAAATGGAAGGAAATGTCTTGTCTTGGAAATGTAAGGAAATGACTTGGAAATGGAAGGAAATGTCTTGTCTTGGAAATGTAAGGAAATGACTTGGAAATGGAAGGAAATGTCTTGTCTTGGAAATGTAAGGAAATGTCTTGTCTTGGAAATGTAAGGAAATGTCAAATGTAAGGAAATGTCTTAGAAATGTAAGGAAATGCTTTAGAAATGTCAAGTTTAAAGTTTAAAAGAGGGACATGAAGCAAGGTGGTCTTAAGAGAAAATGTATGTGAAATATGACATACAAATAGCCTTGCTAAAATGGCTACAAGGCACCACTTAAGGACCTAGCAAGTGACACCACATACATAGGCAAATGGGCCAAGGATCGAGTCGCATGGGAAGCAAATAAAGAATTTTATTTTTACTACAAGGAGCAGAGAGGTGGACGGCATTAAGGCTCTTAAAAGAGGAGTTTTATTCTCTTTAAAATTCGGCAAATAGATAGATAATGATGGGTTATTCTTAGTATTATTTTTATTAAGAGATAAGAGATAATTGATGGATTAAATTCTTTTAATTTGAATATATTGATAATTAAAGAGATAAAGCTATCAAAATAGAAGAGTGATGGCCAAGTAAGGGATTCTAAGTTAGTAATTTCGGCTACTAAAGGAAAAGAAGGCCATTCATTCTTTCTTTCAACTCTCTCTGCGCCGAATTCTCTCTAGCAAATAACTCCTCTCTTCTCTTTTATTTTTGCCAAGCCAAAATACCTTGTGCTCTAGCTGAATCCTCCATCTTTATTCTTCTTTCTCTTTTCTTTCTACCAATCAAAAAGCCGAAATTAAGATCCTTCTAGCCTACATAGCCGAATATTGTTAAAGGTTCAAGCAAGGATTGCCGATTCCTAAAGTAAGGGTAAGATCTCATTCAGTTTCATCCTTTTTCTTTTAAGATTTGCCGAAATCTAGGACTAACCCCATTAATATCTTGTTTCCGAAACTTTGAAGAGATCTTTCAGGATTTACTAAGTGTCAACTACAAGGAAGGAGAAGTTCTTTTCTCGAAGGTACACCATAGGCCGCGTGTTCCCTATTTATTCGGTGAGTTTCGGGATTTTAAATCCACAAGGTAAGTGTCTATAGCATTCGGCCAAGGGCCATCTATGATGATTTAATGTTAGAATCGAATCTAACATATGTGTATAGGTATTTCGATAGATAATTAAGACAAGGGATACTTTCGGGATTTGAAATCGCAAGGTGAGTGCATAAGTACAATCGGCCAAGGTCTATTTTGGTAATTAGATCTATTCTTTATTTGGTTAAAAAGCCGAAACTAATCAAGTTAAATGATCTAGCATTGGCCGATTGAAGGGAGGAGTAGCACAAAGTTTTCGGGATTTGATTTATAGTGAAATCGGCACCAAGGTAAGTTTTGGGTTACAACAATCCTAATAGGATTTGGTTTTATGGCCGAATGGTCTTCATTAAATTTTTAAGTAATGGCCGAATGTAGGGACTAAGGATCTAAGGCTTTAGATCGGATTTTTGGGATTTGAAGTGAAGTTGCTAAGTTAATCAGGTGTGTACCCCACACTAATCTTAATAGATTTATGGCTTAAACTTGATATATGTGTTAATATGAAAGTGTAAGAATGTGGCTAAGGTACCATGATATGGTACAAAGTACTCAGGTACGTTTCCTACTCCTACTAGGATTATGAAATATGTTATATTTAACATGTGATAAGTAATAAGAATGTGAAATTTGGCATGTTAATGCATAATATGTATGGTATGGGGCATATGGTTTATTGAAAAGGGGAAGTGAATGTGGTGACCTAAGACCACGATATTTAAATGTGGTGACCTAAGACCACGAGATCTGAATGTGGTGACCTAAGACCACGATATCTGAACGTGGTGACCTAAGACCACGATATCTGAGTGTGGTGACCTAAGACCACGAATACTCATAAGGGCAATTAGCACGTCGAATGCAAATGATCGCTTTCGATGGTGTGTAGCGGATGAAAGGTTGACTTAGTAGTCCCACTGTGTGCGCAGTTGGTACGGGTGATGTGTAGCGGATGGCATCCGTGTTTGGGTTTGGGTTGCATCATTTTAATTTAATGATATATGAATTTGTATGCTATGAAATGCCTAAATTTGTTAAGACTTAGTGTTGTGTTACACATTGAGTCTGTTGACTCACCCCGCTGTGGGAACATTTTTCAGTGATGATCGATGTAATGGACCTGCCTCAGAGATGCTTAGGGATGGCCATGCTCAAAGAAGAAATTCATTTTATTTGGACTACTTTATTTTAAGTACTAAGGTTTTAATTTTGGGATTTATTTGATGTAATAAGGCCATAGTTGAATTACTTTAATTTTTCTTTTAATTACTATGTACGAATTTTCACCAAGTGAATTTTAAGTAGATTTATTTTAAAACAAAGCCTAAACGTTTTGTCACATAAAGTAAAGGGTTTCAATAACAAATAAATTTGTTTTCAACTTGAGCCCAACCCATAAACAAACTTTCTTCAAAACATACAGTTTTTCAAAGTAATAAAAGAATTTTTAACCGGTTTACTTCGAGGAACATACCAGATCCGGTCCAGGCTCGTGGGCTGGGTATGGGGTGTTTCAATTTGGTATCAGAGCCTATTTCAAACTCTCGGCCTGAGGTTTAAGGCCCAAAACATTTTCAAAGCGAGCCCAAATGAGTTTTATGAAAATATTTTTGGAAATAAGCGAGTTCGGCATGGCACCTAAGTCTCCGACCCATGATCCACTGTAAGTACCCTATCCTCTGTGTGAATTCGGTATGAATTATAGAAGGGTAGAAATGGAACGTAGATTAGACTGTTAAGTATGTGAACCCTAGGACTAGTTTACCCCAACAAATACATAAGACTTAAGTGCCTAAATTAAACAAACCTATGACTAAGTCGCCGAGTTAGGGTGTGGTAACCTTTGTGCGCATGTCTAGGATTGGATCCGGAAGAGCCTGGTACTAGTGACTCACCTCCTCTTCGCTGGAATCCTACCTGGTTCGTAGCTACGGTTCACCCTAACCAAAAGGACTCAGTCACAGGCTAAACTCAATAACTAAAACCCGAAAGGGAACTAGCCGTATTTTTATAAAAAACCTAATTTTAAAACTCTTAAAATTACCCTTTTAATTAGTGAGAACTATTTTTACAAAAATTTTTCCGAAAAATTTTCGATTTATAAATTACCTAAATACCCCTGATTGTGAAATTACAAAAATGCCCTTGGTTTATAAAATGTCCAAACTACCCATAGTTTAATCAAAATTTCCTTACTTTATAAATGTTCAAAAACCCTAATTTGCAAAATATCAAAATACCTTGATTTTGGAAAATTACGAAATTGCCCTTAACTTGTAAATTACCAAAATGACCCTAATTCCCAAAATTTTTGCAACATCACCATTTTGGAAAACAAATTCTCAAAAATAACCCTAAAGTTTTGTAAAATCTGCAATACCCTGATTTATTGAGCTTTACAAATTTACCCTGATTTATTACCAAAATACCCTTGAGTTTCAAAATTACCAAATGCTCTCGATTTTAGAATTTCCAAAAATACCCTGAACACAAAATTACCAAAATACCCTTCATCGACAAAATTACCAAGGAACCTTATTTTGAAAAATTACGAAAATACCACATGGGACAAATTACTAAAAATACCCAGGATAGGAATAAGGCAAAGAGTGTTCGAATAGTGAATGTGGGTGGTAGATACCACTGAATAAATATGTCTATGTTGATGAATGAATGTGCCTCTATTGAGGAATGAAGGTGTCTCTGTTGATGAATGTGAATGTGGTTCTCTGAATTAGAGTAGTGAACTTGAACTGAAACTTTGTGTGATCGAGAGAACTACTTCTAAATATCTTTATTTCATAAAATTGTTCGCGGTTAATAAGTGGAACAAAACTTTGATGCATAAAACTTTTTAATCAAATTAAATCGCGGCGTTAGAAATGAGTTCTAGGGGACGTGAACATGGAGATTGTGCCTAGGAAGTATGATGGTTCTATTAAGATCAGAGTGCGCAGCATAAGCGTAGTGCGGTGAGTTAAGGTGTACGATTATTCGTTAGTAAGTAATTTCGAGGACGAAATTATTTTTAAGGGGGGTAGAACTGTAACATCCTGGAAATGGGCCTATGCATTTTTGATTTAATTATACGAAATGGCATGTCTTATGTGTTATGAATGTATGGTGAACATTTTTGGAAACTTGGAAATGTAAGGAAATGACTTGGAAATGTAAGGAAATGTCTTGTCTTGGAAATGTAAGGAAATAACTTGAAAATGTAAGGAAATGTCTTGTCTTGGAAATGTAAGGAAATGACTTGGAAATGTAAGGAAATGTCTTGTCTTGGAAATGTAAGGAAATGACTTGGAAATGGAAGGAAATGTCTTGTCTTGGAAATGTAAGGAAATGACTTTGAAATGGAAGGAAATGTCTTGTCTTGGAAATGTAAGGAAATGACTTGGAAATGTAAGGAAATGTCTTGTCTTTGAAAAGTAAGGAAATGTCTTGGAAATGTAAGGAAATGTCTTAGAAATGTAAGGAAATGCTTTAGAAATGTCAAGTTTAAAGTTTAAAAGAGGGACATGAAGCAAGGTGGTCTTAAGAGAAAATGTATGTGAAATATGACATACAAATAGCCTTGCTAAAATGGCTACAAGGCGCCACTTAAGGGCCTAGCAAGTGACGCCACATACATAGGCAAATGGGCCAAGGATCGAGTCGCATGGGAAGCAAATAAAGAATTTTATTTTTGCTACAAGAAGCAGATATGTGGACGGCATTAAGGCTTTTAAAAGAGGAGTTTTATTCTCTTTAAAATTCGGCAAATAGATAGATAATGATGGGTTATTGTTAGTATTATTTTTATTAGGAGATAAGAGATAATTGATGGATTAAATTCTTTTAATTTGAATATATTGATAATTAAAGAGATAAAGCTATCAAAATAGAAGAGTGATGGCCAAGTAAGGGATTCTAAGTTAGTAATTTCGGCTACTAAAGGAAAAGAAGGCCATTCATTCTTTCTTTCAACTCTCTCTGCCGAATTCTCTCTAGCAAATAACTCCTCTCTTCTCTTTTATTTTTGCCAAGCCGAAATACCTTCTGCTCTAGCTGAATCCTCCATCTTTATTCTTCTTTCTCTTTTCTTTCTACCAATCAAAAAGCCAAAATCAAGATCCTTCTAGCCTACATAGCCGAATATTGTTAAAGGTTCAAGCAAGGATTGCCGATTCCTAAAGTAAGGGGTAAGATCTCATTTGGTTTCATCCTTTTTCTTTTAAGATTTGCTGAAATCTAGGACTAACCCCATTAATATCTTGTTGCCGAAACTTTGAAGAGATCTTTCGGGATTTACTAAGTGTCGACTACAAGGAAGGAGAAGTTCTTTTCCCGAAGGTACACCATAGGCCGTGTGTTCCCTAGTTATTCGGTGAGTTTTGGGATTTAAAATCCACAAGGTAAGTGTCTATAGCATTCGGCCAAGGGTCATCTATGATGATTTAATGTTAGAATCGAATCTAACATATGTGTATAGGTATTTTGACAGATAATTAAGACAAGGGATACTTTCGGGATTTGAAATCGCAAGGTGAGTGCATAAGTGCAATCGGCCAAGGTCTATTTTGGTAATTAGATCTATTCTTTATTTGTTTAAAAAGCCGAAACTAATCAAGTTGAATGGTCTAGCATTGGCCGATTGAAGGGAGGAGTAGCACAAAGTTTTCGGGATTTGATTTATAGTGAAATCGGCACCAAGGTAAGTTTTGGGTTACAACAATCCTAATAGGATTTGGTTTTATGGCCGAATGGTCTTCATTAAATTTTTAAGTAATGGCCGAATGTAGGGACTAAGGATCTAAGGCTTTAGATCAGATTTTCGGGATTTGAAGTGAAGTTGCTAAGTTAATTAGGTGTGTACCCCACACTAATCTTAATAGATTTATGGCTTAAACTTGATATATGTGTTAATATTAAAGTGTAAGAATGTGGCTAAGGTACCATGATATGGTACAAAGTACTCAGGTACGTTTCCTACTCCTACTAGGATTATGAAATATGTTATATTTAACATGTGATAAGTAATAAGAATGTGAAATTTGGCATGTTAATGCATAATATGTATGATATGGGGCATATGGGTTATTGAAAAGGGGAAGTGAATGTGGTGACCTAAGACCATGATATTTGAATGTGGTGACCTAAGACCACGAGATCTGAATGTGGTGACCTAAGACCACGATATCTGAACGTGGTGACCTAAGACCACGATATCTGAGTGTGGTGACCTAAGACCACGAATACTCATAGAGGCGATGAGCACGTCGATCGCAAATGACCGCCTTCGATGGTGTGTAGCGGATGGAGGGTTGACTTAGTAGTCCCCACGGTGTGCAGGTTGGTACGGGTGATGTGAAGCGGATGACATCTAGGTTTGGGTTTGGGTTGCATCATTTTAATTTAATGATATATGAATTTGTATGCTATGAAATGCCTAAATTTGTTAAGACTTAGTGTTGTGTTACACATTGAGTCTGTTGACTCACCCCGTTGTGGGAACATTTTTCGTGTGATGACCAAGAATGGGCCTGGTCTGTGAGCTTAGGGATGGCCATGCTCAGCAAGAAATTCATTTTATTTGGACTACTTTATTTTAAGTACTAAGGTTTTAATTTTGGGATTTATTTGATTTTGTTTTCAACTCGAGCCCAACCCACAAACAAACTTTCTTCAAAACACATAGTTTTTCAAAGTAATAAAAGAATTTTTAACCGGTTTACTTCGAGGAACATACCAGATCCGGTCCAGGCTTGTGGGCCGGGTATGGGGTGTTTCAAACAGTCCCCAATTTTGACTTTCACAGATCACCATTTTTCGAGTTTCTTGTTACACACCTGGCTCGATTTTGATGCGAACGCTCCCACTAGATAACCAGAACCTAAAACTCAACAATAGAACGCCCAAAATCAATCTTAATTCCTCAATTTTTATCAAGTAACCACTCGATTACAATGCAACCATAAGCAAATTCACTTAAAAGGTTGCACTCATAAACCTGCTTGCGCGCAGGCAGCACCTACACGAATCTTAATTCACCGATGAATTGTTTGCTTTGTGAACTTCACCTAAAACCAATCAATCAGTTATCATTGATACAAAACCAATCACATCTCAACACAATTGAAAACCAAAAAAGAAAAATTCCAACACAAGAGAAGGAAACGAAACTTACACAATCGAACACCACTATCGCGCTTGAATAGCAAGAACAACAAAAGTAAGGCACTAAAGACCAAAACTCCAAAAGAACAATTTTGCTACCCAACTCATGTGAAAAAGAAGAAACAATATTATTGGAAAAAAAATAACGTGGCGAAAAAAACCAAAAGTAAACGTCAAAAAGGGGAGGGATTTTGGTATATTTCCTCTTTCTCTTTTTTTTTTCAAACAAAAGAAATAACAGAATAACAAAAAAAAATTAAAAATAAAATAAAATAATAAAAATAAATCTTAACCAACTACTACCCACTAACTCCCATCTTTATCCCATCACTTCTTAGAGTTTAAAACAAACCCAACTTCCACTACAGCATAGTCCAACAAGACTATTAATAAAATAAAATAATCCAAGCTACTCAAATCGAGGCTCAAACTCAAGACCTTAAACTCACACCCCAAATCACTTGACCACTAAACCACGTACTTATTTATGAATAAAATTAACAAATCAAGATTTAAGACTTTTGGGAAATGTACCTCTTTAAATAAACTTAAAGTCTCATCTTTCACAACTCTAGTGATTCTTTCTTCGTTAATATGGTCAAATGTTAAATGCTGCAAGTACACCTCATTAGAGTAAGAATGTAATAGTCCGTTTTTCAATGGTGTCAGAAATAGTGGTTTCGGGACCACAAATCTGACAAATAAGTTTGTAAATATAATTATTTAACATTTACGAGTCAAACATGGTTTTAAAAAGGTTTTTGATATGGTGATTTATGTTATATGAACGATTAATTAAGTTCAAGTAGTAAGACCCTAAAGTCAAGTGGTTTTAGGAAAAGAGGTATCAGGACGTCGTTTCTAAAAACTGAGCTGTAAATATTTTTATAAATATTTACAGAGTGTTATAAAGGTTGTATTAAATTTTAGTTGAAAAATTTTATTGTTTCGATAGTTAGTTAATTAAAAAGGCCTAAATTGTAAAAATTGAAAAACTCAATTGCTATTAGTTTAAGCGTGTTAAATTGATTAAATAATTATAATTGGATGGCCTTAATGGGTAAATTACCCATTCTTAAGTTGGTGGACGGTCAGTGGGGTTATTTAGTTAAAAAAAATTATGTTTATTAAAGTATAAAGACATTATATTATGTTATAATGTTATTATAATAAGAAAAAAGAAAATAAAAGATGATTCATTCATCTTCTTCACCATTTTAGTCAAAAAAAAAAAAAGGGGGAGAAGCTTCAAGCTTCAGCCAAGCTTCAATGGATCCATGTGAGTTTGTTTTTCACCCGTTTTTAATAATTTTTATGTTTTTGAGATCGCTGCAACTAGGTCCAATTAGCCTATACCTTCGATTTTGAAAATTTTAAAGATATTGAATGTTTCCATTGATGAATCTATGTGATTTTAGATATTAAATGATGAATTTGAAGTATTAGTTGTTGTTTATAAGTATTTTATTAAGCAATTTTGATGAATTTACCAATTAGGGACTAAATTGTTGACATAGTAAAATTACAAGGATTTGATGTGAAATTATTACAAATGTGGGCTGTATTGGATGCCATGAGTATTTAGTTGGGATGGGTTTGTATTAAAAATGGTTAATTTGTATGTTTTAGGCTCAAGGACTAAATTGAATAAAAGTAAAATGTTAGGGTAATTTTGTAAAAATGTCAAAATGAATAAATTGCATAAAATAAATTGTTTTACTATCTAAATTAATCAATTGAATGAAATTATTAATTTAGATCAAGATCGAGTGGAAAATCGAGGAGAATGAAAAATTACCAAAAAGCCCCTGTACTTTGACATTTCTGCAATTTAGTCAGGTAAGCTCGTAACTTGATTAAATCAATTAATTGTGGTTTTGATTGTTTAATATCTAATTGTTTATATATGAATTGATTTTATTGGCTTGAAGGAAAATGATTGAAACCATAGTTGAAAGACACTATGGCACTATACTGGATAATAAATAAGACCATATTTGAAAGACACTATGACACCATACCAGAAATGAGTAAGACCATGACTGAAAGACGTTATGGCATAACGATTCTATCAAGTAACACCATGAGTAAAAGACATTATGGCATCACGATTCTATCGAGTAAGACTATAGCTAAAAGAGGTATGGCATCACGAATCAAACAAATAAGACAATGGTTGAAAGACACTATGGGAACACGATGGAAAATGAGTAAGACCATGGTTGAAAGACACTATGACATCAAGACGAGAATAAATAAGACTATGGTTAAAAGACACCATGGCACACTCCAACTATTTGATATTCAGGTAACACATTTCAAGTGAGGTTTGTATCATAAGTACGAGTACGAGTTGAATGTTTGACTAGTATAGTCTGATAATGCATGTTAATGCCTTGGTGTGCTATGACGTGCCAAACCTGTAGGGTATACTGACTTATGCCACACGACCAGTTGCACGCCCATGTATGAGGCCGTGTGAAGCACACTAACATGATTTCAAAACTCAACACTAGGGGACACACGGTCGTGTAACATGACCATGTGTCACACACGGCTGAGACACACGCCTATGTCTCTGCCATTGTGGACAAAAATAGGCTATTTACCAAGCCAATTTGCCACCCAAATTTTCATGTACCTACATAACTCAAATGGTACCATTTCAAAACACAAATATGCAACCAAAAAATCATCAACCAATATTCAAATCAACTATATCTATTTCAACCATTTCAGTACTCAATTCAATGCCATTTACCTATTCAAATACCTAACAACTCAACTTGCTTTACTATTCATAACTCACATATATATATCATGTATCATAATTCATCTAATTCATCATCAACCATATCACATGGAAATATTTACAACAAACCACATAACATTTATAAACTACCTCAAATGGCCAAAATGCATTTCCATCAAACATACAAAAATGACCAAAGCCTATACATGCCATATACCATATATACATAACTTCAAAAGTACCAAAATAGATGTTCGATAGTGTGATGAAGTATCTGACGATCCTCGAATCCGAGCTAGCGTCGTAAGACTATAAAACATGGAAAAGTAAACAAAGTAAGCTCTAAAGTTTAGTAAGTTCATATGTAAAAAATGAACTAATCTCATCAGTTATTAGCATTTCAAAATAGATAACATCAATTGCATTTAAAGCATCAAACAATGAGTTAACATAAAATTTAGTCACATATTAAATCATAAATTCTCAACGTCTTTAACTTGTTACTAGAACAGTTTTCCGTACATACCTATACCGACATGTATCTATTTCTCACCAATTCTCTTACCAAACCACTCCAAACTTATAAATGCTTACGGTACGAGTACATCAATTTTTCCAATGCCATAGTCTAACTATGGTCTTACACATATATTGCCATGGCCCTGTCGTGGTCTTACATTCACATGCCATAACCCGGTTGTGGTCTTATTTTCTAATTGCCATAGCCCAGCTATGGTCTTATTTAACAACTTGTCTTATTTAAACCGTACATTTAATTTAAGATCTCCAAATTTAACTAATAGGAAAAATAAAATCTCAGTTCCATCCATCAATTAAATAAATGCACATTTAAGGTCAATTATACGAACTTACCTCGTGTACGGAATGAGGAACGGACCGACTATTCAATTACTTTACTTTTACGCCGATCTAAGTTCAAATTCCTCTTTTCTTGATCTATAAGTAATCAAAATCAGCTTATTTATTCCTCTATTTATTCAATTCAATCCAAAATATACATTTGAGCTATTTTACACATTAGCCCCTAAACTTTCACATTTTTACAATTTAGTCCTTATTACACAAAATCACAAATTCATGAAATTCAAGACTAACTCATGCTAGCAAGGTTACCATTATACCCCTAGCAGTCCATATTTTTCATTTATTTCATATTTTTATCACACAATTTACACATTTCTCAATTTAATCCCTATTTTGCATTTTTCTCAAAAATCACTTAACAAAACTTGTATAATTCACAACCAACATTCATATCTATCATCAAACATCAAAACAAACATATTTTCATCAATGGAAAATTTCAAAATCTTTAATAGTTTTGCAAAATAGTCCTTGGGCTAGCTAATACTAGATGCAACGATCACAAAAACATGGAAACCATAAAAAACGAGACAAAACGGACTTACAATTGAACCTTGAAGTAGCTGAATGTTTCAAGCCGTAAAATGGCTTTCTTCTTTGCTATACACGGTTGGGAAAGATGAATGAAACTCATCTTTATCTTTTTGTTTCATTAATTAACTTTTATTATATAAATTACCATATTAACCTTATTATAAAACCATCTAAAACTCCTTAATATATGTCCATATATGTCCACTCATGCTATTAATGGTCTAATTACAACATAAGGACCCTTTACTTTAAGGTTCTATAGCTATTAGATACTTTTAGCTAATAAAACTTTACTTTTACATGTTACGCTATTTAGTCCTTTTTATCAAATTGACCTAGCAAACAATAAAATTTCTTAACGAAATTTTCACACCAACATAATATCATACTGTAAACATTAAAATAATAATAAAATAATTATTTTAACCTCGGATTTGTGGTCCCGAAACCACTGTTCTAATTTAACTAAAAATAGGCTGTTACAACTCTCCCCCCTTAGGGATTTTTGTCCCCGAAAATCTTACCAGTAAATAGGTTTGGGTACTGTTTTCTCATAGCTTCCTCGGGCTCCCACGTAGCCTCTTCAACACCGTGTTGTTTCCATAAGACATTCACTAAAGCTATGCTTTTATTTCTTAACTTTTTGATCTCTTGAGCTAGAATTTTGATCGGTTCTTTGTTGTATGTCATATCAGGTTGAATCTCAATTTCTGACAGGAAATTACATGTGATGGATATGATCTATATCGACGTAACATCGATACATGAAACACATTGTGGATCTTTTCTAATTTAGTCGATAAAGCTAACTGGTATGCCACTGGCCCTATTCTTTCAATGATCTCGTATGGCCCGATGAAACGCGGACTCAAATTGCCTTTGCAACCAAAACGAAGTATTTTCTTCCATGGAGATGCTTTCAAAAATACTTTATCACCTATCTAAAATTCAATATCTTTTTGTTCCAAATCCGCGTACAATTTCTGACGATCTAAAGCTACTTTTAGACTATTTCAAATTACTTTCACTTTTTCTTCAGTCTCTCAAATCAGATCAACCCCGTGAATTTTTTTCTCCCTAAGTTCAGTCCAGTACAACGGTGTTAGACATTTACGACCACATAGAGCTTCGTACGACGCCATTTTAATACTCAATTGAAAGCTGTTGTTATAAGCAAATTCAATCAACGGTAAGTATGTATCCCAATTGCCTTCAAACTCTAATATGCAACAACGTAACATATCTTCGAGAATCTGAATAACTCTCTTAGATTGACCGTCAGTCTGAGGATGAAAAGCTGTATTGAAATGCAGCTTTGTACCCAAAGCTTATTGCAGTTTCTTCCAAAACTGCGATCTAAACCTCAGATCTCTATCTGAAACAAATGACACAGGCACCCCGTGCATCCTAACAATCTTAGAGATATACAACTCAGCGAGTCTATCAAGCGACAAGTCTATACGTACTGGTATAAAATGTACCCATTTCGTCAATTAATAAACAACTACTCAAACAGCATCTTTCTTTTTTGGAGACAGGGTAAACACGATACAAAATCCATAGTCACTCTATCCCATTTCCACTCGGGTATAATCACAGGCTGTAGTAATCCCAATAGTACTTGATG
The DNA here is from genome assembly GCA_025503065.1 of Gossypium bickii. NCBI lineage: Eukaryota > Viridiplantae > Streptophyta > Magnoliopsida > Malvales > Malvaceae > Gossypium > Gossypium bickii. The sequence goes on along the minus strand of CP106714.1, from coordinate 55,634,925 downwards.
GTCAGCTTTGACTTGTTGACAAATCAAACATTTCAAAACAAACTATAAGATATCTCGCTTCATGTCAGACCACCAATATAACTGTTTCAAGTCGTACATTGTAGTGATTCTCGGATGTACAGATAAACAACCATTGTGTGCTTCATTTAGAATCTTCTGAATAAGCTCGGGATTTCTCAGTACACAGATTCTACCTCGGAACATCAAAAAATCATCAGATGTGATTTGAAACTTTGAATCAGAAGTTGACTCGTACTGAACTCGTTTAACTTGCAATTCATTATCGCATTTCTGGGCTTGACAGATTTGCTGGAGAAATAACGGTCTCGCCTTCAACTCAGCTACAATCGAACTGTCATCAGACAAAGCTAACTGTATGTTCATCGCACGCAAAGCAAATAATGACTTTCTACTCAGAGCGTCAGCAACTACGTTCACTTTCCCTAGGTGATAATCAATTACTAGCTCATAGTCTTTTAGTAATTCAAGCCATCATCGTTGTCGCAAGTTCAAGTCTTTCTGAGTCATTAAATATTTCAAGCTGTTGTGATCTGTATAGATTTGGCATTTCTCACCAAACAAGTGATGTCGCCAAATCTTTAATGTGACAACAACTGCCGCCAACTCTAAATCGTGCGTTGGATAATTCTTTTCATGCAGCTTCAACTGTCTAGAAACATAAGCTATTACTTTGCCTTCCTACATCAATACACAATCCAGACCATTCAACGATGCATCATTGAAAAATTACGACTTCTTTACCTGACTTAGGCTGTACTAAAACCGGTGCCTCTGTCAATAATACTTTCAATTGTTCGAAACTCTGCTAACACTTCTCAGACCATTCGAACTTTACATCCTTCTGAAGTAATCGAGTCAACGGTGTTGTACTCATAAAGAATCGTTTCACAAAACATCGATAATAGCCAGCTAGACCTAGAAACCTTCGGACTTCAGATACATTTCTAGGAGGTTTCCAATCTATAAGTGCAGAAATCTTGCTCGGGTCAACTCTAATACCTTCGACTGAAACGATATGCCCCAGAAATCCAACCTCTCAAAGCCAAAACTCACATTTGTTGAACTTTGTAAATAATTGATTGTCTCTCAAGGTCTGTAACACTATTTTCAAATGCTCGGCACGCTCGAATTCATCTCGAGAATACATCAGAATATCGTCAATAAATACAACAACAAGTCAGTCTAAATACGGTCTAAAAATTTGATTCATTAAATCCATGAAAATTGCAGGAGCATTAGTCAACCCAAAAGGCATAACAAGGAATTTATAATGTCTGTACCTCGTTCTGAACACTGCCTTCGGCATATTAGCATCTTTCACTCGCAGCTAATAATAGCTATATCTCAAATCAATCTTAGAAAACATTGTAGCCTCTTTTAACTAATCAAATAAATCATCAACTCTCGGTAGAGGATATTTATTCTTTATCGTAACCTTGTTGAGCTGACGATAGTCAATACACATTCTCATGGACCTGTCTTTCTTCTTTACGAACAATACTGGCGCACCTGAAGGCAAAAAACTCGGTCCTGCAAACCCTCTATCTATTAACTCTTGCAATTGAGCTTTCAACTCTTTCAACTCTGTCGGAGCCATTCTATATGGAGCTATAGATATCGGTGAAGTTCTCGGTACCAATTTAATAGTAAACTCAACCTCTCTGATCGGTGGTAATTTAGGAAACTCTTCTGGAAATATATTCGGATACTTGCAAACTACAGGCACCAATTCAATCTTCTTTTCAGATACTTTGGTATTTAAAACATATGCTAGGTACGCATCACAACCTTTTCTCACATATTGCTGAGCTGACATCGAAGAAATCGCTATAGGCAATTCACCCAACTTATCAGATTCAATTCGAAGAATTTCATTATTCTGAGATTTCAATTCTATAAGCTTTCATCTACAGTTCACAATGGCATCATGTAGAGTCAACCAATCCGTACTCAGAATCACATCAAACTCCTCAAATGGTAAAAGCATCAAATCAACCGAAAAACAGTAACCCCGAGTCATTAACGGATAGTTCTTGCAAACTTTGCCAACCAGGACATATTTGCCTAAGAGGTTCGACACTTTTATAACAAACTCAATAGAATCAACAAGTAAATTCTTATTAGGCACTAAATTCACACATATATATGAATGAGTTGATCCGTGGTCTATCAATGCAACTACATCAGTATCATAAAGAGATAATGTACTGGTAATAACATCTGGGGATGGCGCTTCTTCGCGAGCGCGAATAGCATAGGCTCTGGCAGGTGCTCTAGCCTCGGATCTCACTGTAGTATCTCGTGTTGCATCTTTACTACCACTCACATTTCCAACATTAAAGGGTGGTCTTCCTCTTGCAGTCGTGTTGCTTGGTCTTGCATTCTGAGATTTATCTTTCTCATCTAACTCAGGACAATCTCGAATGAAATGTTCATGCGAGCCACATCTAAAATAGGCTTTGTCATTCATTCTACACTCTCCAAAATGTCATTTTCCACATCGTCCACATTCAGGTTTATTTGGTCTAGCATTACCTACACTCGCCATTGACGTAGCCGGAGTTTTTGAACTCCTAAATTTCTTCCCATGATCTCTATTAGAGTACTCCACTGATGCATTTGATCCACTATAAATATCTTGTGATTTCTTGGATAAAGAGTGATAGTGTTTATTCATCAATCTCTTTCTCAAATCTCTAGCTTCAGAATCAACCTATCTCTTTTCTTTGCCCAGTTCTTCAGCTTTGCAAGCACGATTGACGAGTACCACAAACTCTTTCAACTCTAGAATTTCGACTAGCAATCTGATATCTTCGTTCAATCCATCTTTAAATCTTTTGTACATAATAGCTTTCGTTGAAACACATTCCCAGGCCTATTTACTGAGCCTCACACATTCTCGTTCATCTCCTGTTACGGTCATACGACCATGTTTTAATTCTAGAAACTCTTTGTGTTTCTGATCAATGAACCTCTGGCTGATATATTTCTTTCTAAACTCAGATTGAAAGAAATTCTACGTAACCCGTTCTTTCGGTACCACTGATGTCAAAGTATTCCACCATTGATATGCAGTGTCTCTCAATAATGATATAGTACATTCGATGCATTCTTCGGGTATACACGACAATTCATTGAATACTCTGATTTTATTTTCAAGCTAGAATTCAGCTTTCCCAGAATTATCGTCAACTATAGCCCTAAACTCTTTAGCCCCATACTTACGAATTTTATTAATAAGATGCTTGTTCAATCGTGTAGGATCAATAACTTGAGGAACTACAGGGATTGGTTGAGGAATTGGCGAGGGTAGAGGTTGTTGAGCAGCTGGATTCATTCGAACGAACTCCAAGAACCACTAATTCATCATTTGGAAGAAGGATTGTTTGGCCTCTCCTCCCTGACTACCCAACACGGGTCTAGATTCAGAAGCCGCTGTCCCTTGAGCGAGAGCTGGCGCATTACTTTCAACCTCATCAGCTACAGTTCGATTGGGATCCATTTACTATACGAAAACACATTTTAAATTGTCAGGAGTCATCACACTATCACAGTTTATATATGGAATATATAGTTAGACTCTTAAACACGCTACGTTAGTCCTAGAATCGACTAAATCGTAGCTCTGATACCAATAAATTTAACACCCCTCACCCGTATTCAACACTAAAATAGGGTTATAGAGTATTACCGAACTTATAAAACATTTAATCATTCAATTCACATGTAGTTTCTGTAACACCCCCAGACCTGGCCCATACGTTATGGCCGAATTTGGAAATGTCACATCAAAGGGACAATTCAAAACGATTTTGCTAAGTTAAAGTTTAAGGCCTAAAATCCCAAAACCCTTGAATCTTGTTAAGTAATAATAAAAGCCAATTTTATTATTTTAAGTATTTCAGAAACCAAGTTTAAACATAAGAAATTTACTCAGGTTTAATAACTAAGTAAATAGCTGAAACAATAATAACAAAACTCAAAAGCTAAAGTCAAATCGGAGTACAAGGCCTTATTACATTCGTCAAAAATAAAGCAATTTAAAATCATGTCTTTTGAACAATTAAATAAAATGTCTAAGTATCTTGTAGTGTGGCCATCCCCGAGTCCTCTCCCACGTCAAGCCGTTTACTGAGGATCACTTGAAACATTTAATAAAAAGGGGTGAGTTTTGAAACTCAGTGTGTACGACCCTTAGTAATCCAATCAACATACAATTATCACATTGGGCCTAAGCCCTATAAATAACGGTGGTCTTGGGCCTTAGCCCACAATGACCTCATACCACATCAGTGTCACATAAGTGCAATGCACCCATCCCAAATCTAACCCTGCACACCATTTCCCTTCCAACCCTACACACCCGTGGGGATATAAATATCAACCCAACCATCCCTACACTCTAAAGGTAGCAATAGCAGCGGCACTACTCAAACGTTGTAGCAAAGCTGCTATAATGGGCTTAAAGCCACGGTGGATCCACGGTCGTCAAGCGACTATGCAATCCTCAAATCTTCCTCTTATCATCAAAACCCACCCAAATGCAACATATATTTCATGAATGCAACATACACAATTTCACACATTAAGCACTTAGGGGTATTTTAGTCATTTCACTACCTAGGGGTATTTTCGTAATTATACCCTACAGGGGTATTTAGTTAATTTTGTAAAATAGGGGTATTTTGGAGATTTTGTAAATCAGGGATATTTTGGTAATTCTGCAAATCAAGGCTATTCTGGTAATTTTATAAATCAGGGGTATTTTAGTAATTTTACAAATCTAAAGATATTTTGGTAATTTTCAAATCAAGGTATTTTAGATATTTTACAAATCTAAGGATATTTCGGTAATTTCCAAATCAGGGGTATTTTAGTAATTTTACAACTCTAAGGATATTTTTGTAATTTCCAATTTAGGGGTATTTTAGTAATTTTACAAATCTAAGGATATTTCGATAATTTCCAAATCAGGGGTATTTGGTCTCTCTCGGGTTTTTGTTATAAACTTTGGCCCATTAACAAGTCCTTGCGGCTAAAGCGAACAGACACTATGCATCAGGTAGGATTCCAGAGAAGAGGAGGTGGGCCACTAGGACCGCTTAAGTACCAAGCTCTCTCTAGATCCAATCCTAGACATGCATATGTCCATTGCCACACTCTAACCCAGTGACTTGTCCACGGACATGTTTAATTATTAAATTAATTCTTATGCGGTTTAAGAGTTGTTCGGAACTAGGCCTAAAGTCCATTAAACCCTAGCATACGTTTCTACGTCCCCATAAAGCCCATCAAACCCAAATCACATCCCTACAGCCCATTAGGCCCAAATATCATCTAAATGGCCTATTAGGCCCAAAAATATTCCAGATCATGTAACATGCATGGCTAACTCAATTCGTATAACCAACCAAACAATTTCATCAAACTTAGCCTCAGGGCCCACCGGGCTTATTTAGCCACTTCCGATTTTTTGGCTTTTCGGCATTGCCGATATCGTGTTTGTGCAGTGTTTGTACACACCTGGTTACTGCGACGTGCTATACTATCCTTAGCCTCGAACCTACAACCAACCAACCTTCAATCAATCACTAAATCAAAACATTTTCCAAAAGCTGAAGCCTTACCGTAACCTTACCGTGTGCCACCGGGTTCTAATAGCCCTTCCTTAGCTACTAATCAGGAGTATCCCCTAGATCTGCACTCACACATACACAATCAATAATTCGAGTGACTTATGATCCACACAACTCACCCCTATAGATCATACACATTCGGCCACTCACTTAAACCATAATCGAGTTGAGTACACTTACACTTTGCTAATGATCCTTACCACAGTTGTGATCTCTAAACCTTACCCTTGTTAATACATGATTAACAAAAATGAGAAGGTAGATAGCCCTTCGGCTTTTAACAAAACGTACAAAAGAGGTTAACTGAGTACTTACCAAATCCTTTTTTGATCCAGCAGCCTAGACAGCTATTAACTAGATCCGGCTTTTAACATTTGACTGAGAGTGGGTTACAATCGGTTTGTGATGGAGGAACAACCATAAAGATTCGGAACTATTAGCAAGGAAAAGATGGTGGTAACTTGGCAATGAGAGAATTCGGCTATGGAAAAATAGAATGGGAGAGAAGAGAAAAGTATTGAAAACTGAAAGAGCCCTTCAAAAGAATTCAGCACAAAGAGATGATGGTGATTCAACACAAAAGAAACCGATTTAGAAGAAAGGAAAAAACTAATGGAACTCAAAGAACCCTCCAAAGACATTCGACCCTCTCCTTTTATAGCCACCAGCCGAATACTCCTTTCCCCACAGTCTCATTCAGCACCAATTCCTCCCTCTCCTCATCTTCTAACTTTTCTCCTGATAACACCTTAGCCTTATCTAAATTTTCCTCCATTATCAGTTCCCCTTACCACTCAAACACTCAAACACAAGAGTTCATATTCAACACAACTCTGGCAGTCCACCTATGCAAAATAAAACACTTCAAAAATACCTTTTCTAATGCTCGAACCTTGGACCTCCTCAGCTGACAACATGCCACCTTATAGCTCCCCAAGTAACGCCACTTGCCACTGGACCACAAGCCCATTTGTGTCCTATTTTCTCTTAATCTACTTAAGAGGCCTAATGCCTAAGACTAGGGTCCTAAGACTAGGGTCCACTGAAGTAAGAAAAATAAATTTTTCCCTATGCTCTTCCCTATCTCTAAGGCTTCAAATAATCTCGATAATACCATAAAATTAATATTCTAAGTGCTACTCCTACATACCAATCTCAGTGCACGGAAATTTAGAGCTTCGTGATTTTTGGGGCGTTATAACTTAGTTAGTGCCGTTCTCTTATTCTCAAAAATTTTAAATGCTCCTATGCTCAAGGCCCAATAGGCCCAATTCTACTAGGCCCAAATTCGGGGCTTTACAGTGTCACATTTCATGCAAACATTATTCAAACTCAAGCATAATGTCCCTATAATGAACCTACGAGGCCCTAAACATGATTTAGAAGCGGTTTAGGACTAAATCGATAACATATGAAACTTTTACGAAACTTATAAAAATTTTCAAACTGCAGGGGTCACATGCCTGTGTGCCTCGGCCGTGTCACTCACACTGCCAAGAGACACACTTGTCTCTTAGGCCGTGTGGACATTCGAAATGAGATCACATGGCCGTGTCTGAGTCTGAGTCTAACCCCGTGTAACTCTCTGACTTGGGTCACACGACCAACACGCACACCCGTGTGACTAGCCCGTGTGCCCTAAAAATGGTAATACACGCCCTTGTGCCAGCCCGTGCCAAACCTGTAGGGTATACTGACTTATGGCACACGGCCAAGTTGCACGCATGTGTGTGAGGCCGTGTGAAGCATACTGACTTATTTTCAAATTCAACACTAGGGGACACACGGCCGTATAACATGACCATGTGTCACACACGACAGAGACACATACCTGTATCTCTGCCCGTGAGGACAAAAATAGGTTATTTACCATGCTAATTTGCCACCCAAATTTGCATGTACCTACATAACTCAAATGGTACCATTTCAAAACACAAATATGCAGCCAAAAAACCATCAGCCAATATACAAATCATACTATATCTATTTCAACCATTTCAATACTCAATTCAATGCCATTTACCTATTCAAATACCTATCAACTCAACTTGCTTTACTATTTATAACTCGCATATATATATATCATGTATCATAATTCATCTAATTCATCAACCATATCACATGGAAATATTTACAACAAACTACATAAAATTTATAAACTACCTCAAATGGCCAAAATACATTTCCATCAAACATCATGGAAAAGTAAACAAAGTTAGCTATGAAGCTTAGTAAGTTCGTATGTAAAAATGAAATAATCTCATCATTCATTAGCATTTCAAAATAGATAACATAAATTGCATTTAAAGCATCAAACAATGAGTGAACCTAAAATTTAGTCACATATTAACTCATAAATTCTCAACTTCTTTAACTTGTTACTCGAACAGTTTTCCGTACATACCTATACCAATATGTATCTATTTCTCACCAATTGTCTTACCAAACCACTTCGGGCTTATAAATGCTTATAGTACGAGTACATCGATTTTTCTGATGCCATAGTCCAACTATGGTCTTACACATATATTGGCATGGCCCTTCCAAGGTCTTACATCCACATGCCATAACCCGGTTGTGGTCTGATTTTCTTATTGCCATAGCCCAGCTATGGTCTTATTTAACAACTCGTCTTATTTAAACCGTACATTTAATTTAAGATCTCCAAATTTAACTAATAGGATAAATAAAATCTCAATTCCATCCATCAATTAAATAAATGCACATTTAAGTTCAATTATACGAACTTACCTCGTGTATGGAATGATGGAACGGACCGACTATTCAATTACTTTACTTTTTCCCCAATCTAGGTCCGAATTCCTCTTTTCTTGAATTATAAGTAATCAAAATCAGCTTATTTATTCCTCTATTTATTCAATTCAATCCAAAATTTACATTTGAGCTATTTTCACGTTAGCCCCTAAACTTTCACATTTTTACAATTTAGTCCTTATTACACAAAATCACAAATTCATGAAATTCAAGACTAACCCATGCTAGTCGAATTACCATTATACCCCTAGCAGTCTATTTTTTTATTTATTTCACATTTCTACCACACAATTTGCACATTTCTCAAAGTAATCCCTGTTTTGCATTTTTCTCAAAAATCACTTAACAAAACTTGTATAATTCACACAACATTCATAATCTATCATCAAACATCAAAACACACATATTTTCATCAATGGAAACTTTCAAAATCTTTAACAATTTTGCAAAATAGTCCCTGGGCTAGCTAGTACTGGATGCAACGATCACAAAAATATAGAAATCATAAAAAACGGGACAAAAATGGACTTACAATTGAACCTTGAAGTAGCCGAATGTTTCAATCCCTAAAATGGATTTCTTCTTTACTATACACGATTGAGAAAGATGAATGAAACTCATCTTTATCTTTTTGTTTCATTAATTAACTTTTATTATATAAATTACCATATTAACCTTATTATAAAACCATTTAAAACACCTTAATATATGTCCATATATGTCCACTCATGCTATTAATGGTCTAATTACAGCATAAGGACCTTTACTTTAAGGTTCTATAGCTGTTAGATACTTTTAGCTAATAAAACTTCACTTTTACACTTTTAACGATTTAGTCCTTTTTATCAAATTGACCTATCAAACGATAAAATTTCTTAACAAAATTTTCACACCAACATAATATCATACTGTAAACATTAAAATAATAATAAAACAATTATTTTGACCTCATATTTGTGGTCCCAAAATCACTATTCTAATTTAACTAAATACAGGCTATTACAGTTATGCTTAAATGCACTAGCTTGTGGCTATGCTTAATGTTATGTTTATGCCTTGTATGTTATGCAAATGAAATGGGTGAGAATAGGTAATGAAATGATAAGTTCATAGTTGAGATTTAATGTGATGAAAAGAAAGGATTGTTGAGTTAAAGGACTTACTTGTAAGGAAGAATTGTACTTATGCTATTTGTGAGTTTACTTATGTCAGGAATAAATACACTAGTTCGTGAGTTGATAATGTAATTAAGTTTATGATAAGTAAATGGAATTGTAAGTAAGTAGATAAAATGGTTCATTGTTTTAAGGAAAGGTTGATAATTATGTAAGCCAACCTATGAGACGTTATTAAGTTATGAATGAAAGATGTATGTAATGTTTATAAATAAACTCAGTTGTGAGTTGAATGGTGTTCAATAGGTTTATACTAAGTTTAAAGTATTGGTGTTGAATCATATTTAATCTATGTATGATAGTATTGAAGTGATAAGTTATGTTTCAAGTTATACGAACTTACTAAGCATTCATTGCTTACGTAGTCATCTTTCTCTTCCTTTGCATATTATCAGAAGCTTGATCAGTTTGGAAACTCATCAGAGATCTATCACACTATCCAATGATTGTATTGGTAGGTTCTGATGTCTTGATCAAGGTTATAATGGCATGTGTAGGTGGATTTGTGTATAACTGATCTAGTTATTGTTTTGGTATGTATAAGTGTCATTACAGCTAATGTACCTATGGTATCTTGATGGTTGGTGTTAATATGGTTAAGTTGATGCATGGTTTTATGACCAAAGAGGTAAATTTGGCATGTTTGCAATATGGTTAATTAAGGTATGCTTGAATATGGAATTTAGTTAAGTGTGTTTGTATAAAAAAATGACCAATTGGGTATATGTTGGTGTAGTTCAATGTGATCAATTATGGTATAACTTGGTATGGAATTAAACTAAATATATATAGATGAGTTATGGTCAAATATGTATAAGTTTAGGTATATGTGTGTTTGAGATGCATGAGAACAATAGTTCAAATTGTAAGTTATATTGATATGGTATAAGTTAAGTATAGTATGTTTTAAAATGGTAGCAAGGTGACCAATTATGCATATATGTAGTTCAGTTCAATTCTTGCTTTTGAGGTTCCATATATGGCATATTGGTTGAATGAAATTGGTCATTTGAATTGGTCATGTTATGTATGTTTTATTATGTTTTGATACATTGGTCATATGTGCAAATGGCTTCTAAGGGTGTGCTTGAATTGGGTGAAAGAAATGGCTTGAATTTAGCCTATTTCTAGTCCACATGGCCGTGTGTCCCTTGTAGGTATTAATGGTTACATTTCGAAGGTTACACGGCCTGGCACACGGGTGTGTGGCTTGGCCGTGTGGTCCAAGTCAGGGAGTTACATGGGTACGGACACGGGCTAGAATACGGTCGTGTGTCCTTATTTTGAATGTTACATGGGCTAAGACACGGGTGTACGTCTCAGCCATGTGAGCCACATGGTGTAACAACCTGATTTTTAGTGATATAAAAAATAGTGGTTCGAAGCCACTAAATTCGGCAAATAAGTTCGTAAATATTATTATTTCAAATATGGTTTTAGAAAGGTTTTTGAATTAGCAATTTGTGTTTTATAAAGATTTATTCGGTTAAGTAGTTTTAGAAAATGAGGTGACGGGACCTCATTTCTATAAACCGAGTTGTAAATATTTTTATAAATATTTATGGAGTGTCATTAAGGTAGTATTAAAGTTTCGTTGAAAAATTTTATCATTTTGGTAATCAATTAATTAAAAATGACTAAATTGAAGTGCAAAACTTGCTATTTATAATAATAAAGTGACTAAATGGCTTGATTAATAAATAAGGAGGGACTTAAGTGATAATTATGCCTAAATTAATGGATGAGGTGGCATATGAATAAAAAAAGATAAAATAAAAAAAATAATGGCAAAATTGTAATTATAATGAAATAAAATAAGACAAATTGAAATTTAAAAAGCATTCTTGGCTTTTCTTCTCCAAATTTCAGTTGAAAAATAGAGAAGGGGGAGAGCTCAAGCTGGTTTTCATATTTTTGGCTGTAGGTAAGTTTAAGTTAGCCCCGTTTTCAATAATTTTTATGTTTTTGAGATTGTTACAATTAAGCCCAACTAAACTTACCTTTGTTTTTTTATTTGGTTAAAGATTTTGGATGTTGCCATTGATGAATATATATGATTCTTGATGTTAAATTATGAATTTGAAATATTAGTTGTTAATTAAAAGTATTTTATTAAGTGATTTTTGATGAATTTCCCGATTAGGACTAAATTGTTGACATGGTAAAAGTACAATACTTTGTTGTGAATTTATTGCAAAAATGGGCTGTATTGAATGCCATGAATATTTGGATAGCTTGAAGTTATATTAAAAATGGTTAATTTGCATGTTTTGGGCTCAGGGACTAAATTGAATAAAAGTAAAACTTTAGGGGTAATTTTATAAAAATGTCAAAAATGACCAAATTGCATAAAATGAATTGTTTAATTGCCTAAATTAATATATTGAACGAAATTATTAATTTAGATCAAGACATGGTGGAAAATCGAGGAAAATAGAAAATGACCAAAATGCCCCTGAATCTTGGTGTTTCTACAATTTAGCCAGGTAAGCTCATATAGTTAAAATTTAATGTTTACTTATTAAATTGATGAATGGTATTATGTAACACCCCAAACCCGGTCTATGCGTTAAGACCAGATTTGACATGTCACACAAAATGAACATACATCTAGTCCTTTAAAGATTTAAAGAAAAGGTTTTTTTTTTAAAAAAAATAATTGACGTGGAGTTTATTGAAAACTAAGGTTGATTATTATATCAACAATTTAACTCGTAAGAGTTTATGAAACGAAACTTTGAGAAATTTATTTTGAGAAAAATTAAAAGAGTTTGTATGATAACTTTGAAAAAAAAATTTGAAGATCAAAGTTAAGAGAAAAATTTTAGAGTTAAAGTATTTAAGGATGAAATCCTTTTTGCATATCTATTTGAGAAAACGTTTATTTATGTTTTTAGAAATTATAATCCCACTTGAAGTATTTAAAGCAATTTATAAAATCCATCAAACAAAAAGCAATATTAAAAATTTATCCAAGGCCTTATTACAACTTAACTTAGAATAGTAAAATAATTAAAAGAACTTAAAAGAAATCCAAAATTTAAATAACACATTATTCATAGTATGGCCTCCACTGAGTCGTCCACAACCCAAGTCTCTGTCACTGATCATTACCTGAGATGAGTAAGGAAAACGGGGTGAGTTACTTTGAACTCAGTGTGTAACTCACTTACCATTGTCCACTGGGCCGAAATTCAATTAAGCAATTATTGGGCCAAAGCCCATTTACAAATATGACAAAATAACACGTATAGAATGAATGTGATATGCAATTCCCAAACCAAACCTAATTTCCATCCGCTACACACCACCCGTACCAACTAGCACACCTGTGGGGAGCTTTAGTCACCCACCCCGCCAACACACCAAAATAGGCATTTAGCTGTATATCAATTTGTGGACAAGCCACCAGATTTACAGAGTTTACATGGCATAGCCATTTTTCAGATTTGTGGCAGAGCCACCAGAGTTTTGTAGCAAAGCTACTAGAACTTCTCTTCGTCAAAAATCCCAATCCATGCAAATCATGAATATAGTATGCAAACTCATTAACAACAATCCATTCATGTAATAATTACTAACATATGGCCCATTATAAAAATTTTCACAATCTGGCCCATATCACATTTTGGCCCATATAGCACATATCACACTTGGCCCATATATCAAATATCACATTTGGCCTATATATCAAATATCACATTTGGCCCATATATCAAATATCACATTTGACCTATATATCAAATATCACATTTGGCCCATTTATCAAATATCACATTTGGCCCATTTAGTCACTTTTATCGATTTGGCCCATTGAGGGCAATTTCATAATTTTCACAGTTTTACTACCGATTTCATAGTCTTTACCACTATAGTGGTAATTATGCCATTTTACCCAATGTCACTAACATGCGATTTAATCAAATGATTAACACAATATAATTATCTAACCCATAGAATACGGTGTGAAATTACACACCTGATTACGGTGAGCACTACACTTTCTTGATCGTCAACACCCTCGGAATCACGAATAACTATGATTTGCCGGTTTTCCTTGGTTGACGGTCCATAACCCGTTGGAAAATCCCGAATAGCTAATGGTTCAGAACTGCGAACAACCTCGAATAGTTGATTCTCACCGGATGAGGGTCCACAACCCGGTGGAAAATCTTGGATCGTTGAAATAGCCCTTCATTTGAATCTAGGAGGGATCGCAAATCCGCTCCTTTTTCGATCACCAATCACTACTCCTTTTGATTCGATCTTGTTTGCCTCCATTGACTAATGAATATTAGTCCAAACTAAAATTTCGTAATTAAAACGATTGGTCTTATGAGCGTAGTCGGCTTACCACAAAATCCTTACGTTCACAGGATGAGAATCGAACGATAGAGTTCCTAAGATAAAAATCAATTAATCACCCTATCTTCAAAAAAGTAAAAAGTAATATGAAATCCTCGAATGAAATCCTTACCTTAGGTTTTTGGACCGAATCCTAATGATAACACAATAACTTCGGACACTCCAAGTTTCGACCTTCCACTAAGTTTCTATGATAGAGAAAAGAGATTCGAATAAGATATGATATGATAATGGTCTCGATCCAAAAAGGCCATCCCATACCAACATGTAGATTTGGCATAATGGATAGGATAAAATAAAAATACCAAAATGTTGTAACTAGCCACATACCGATTGATCAAAGTGTGAGTAGAAAATTATTTGAGAAGGAAATATGTGTGGTAGAAGATTCGGCTATGGTGAAAAAATTGAAGGGGATGGTGCTTAATGACATTTGGCCATGGTGAATATTAAAGAGAAAATGATGTTAGAAAGATTTTTGCAAGAAGAAAAAGAAGAAGAAAAAGTATAACAAAATAAGGTGTTTATATGTAAAACCATAGCTGGGCTATGGCATTCTGATGATAAGACCATAATTGGGTTATGGCACTACGAATGTAAGACCATGGCAGGGCCATGGCAATGCATGTGTAAGACCATAGTTGGACTATGGCACAAGGAAAACGATGTACTCATATCCATAAGCCATTCTCCGATTCGGAAAGACTTGGTAAGTGACATATGAAATTAACATTGAAAAACTTCTGGTTATTTTTAGTATTGATCTGAAATAAGTGTATCCATAGATATTTAAGTGATTCAATGGGAAAAGTTCTGATATAGGATAACATGAGTTTGAAATGAATTATTACCGGTATATACCTAAAATACATGGAAACGATGGTACATGAAATATCGATCTAATGAAATGAGTGATATATGTTTATGAAGAAATGACAAGAGAATTGAAACACCCCAAACCCGGCCCACAAGCCTCGACCAGATCTGACATGTTCCTTAAGGAAAACTTAGCTTTATTTCGTTGTATCTTCTTATAAAATATGACGATTTTAAAAAAACAGGTTTGTATTTTTATCAAGTTGAAAACCAAGTTGCCATTTAAGTTTGTATTTCATTAAAACGCCTCCTTCATATTTCAAAAATTAAAGGATTTGCCGGATTTTAGAGCTCATTAAGTTGAAAACCGTTAACGTGATTAAGTGATAAAACATTGATGTTGCTTTGAGAAAAATATCTAATCACTTGTTTGTTGATTACCATATGGAAATAAAAATTTAAAACGCAAAATTAAAACAATTAAGTAGTGGCCTTACTACAACTTAAAAATAAACCCGAAATAAGTCCCGAAAGAAAACATGCTAAAGAAAAACGTAAAGTTCAACCATACGAAAACCCAAAAATGCTGAGCATGGCCACCACATAGTCCCTGCCGACCCGGTCCATTGCACTATGTATCACCTGCAAAATGTTAGCCCACGAAGGGTGAGTCAACCGACTCAATGTGCAACAACCTACACCGATTCCCAACCGATTAAAGCCTTTATTCCAAACATTTTGGGCAAAGCCCATCCTCAGTCATAAACGGCCATAAGCCCATATCACAGCATATTAAATCACATATATATATAACCAATGATGCAAACCGAACCCACCTAGATATCTAACCTCTACACACCACCCGTACCAGCCAGTCACACCAACGGGGATTACTAAATCGACCCTCCATCCGCTACACACCCTCGAAGGCAATCGCTGCAGTCAACTACTTATCGCCCTTAATACGTGGCATAGCCACCGGATAATGTGACAACATCACCGAATCATAATATTGTGACATGAGTCACCAGATAATGTGGTAAAACCACCGGAACACTTCTCCTTTTCATTATAACCCTCGTGCCCATGCAACATACATAATATTACAAGTATCATGCTATATGCTTATCCCAAGCCCATATCGAAAACACACATGTGTTCATACAAATGAATGTAACCACTATTAGCAAAGTGTTAGATATGACGTACCTGAATTGTAACACCCCAAACTCGGTCAATACACCACGACCGAATCTGGTATGTTACGGGGAAAAACGTGTTTGAGAGGGATTGGTTTCTGGTTAAAGATTTGATAGAAAACTCTTTGTTATAGTGCGTACTTGTCAAAATCTTAGGCATGAAGGTTTTAGAATGATAGTGTATTTTGAAAACCCGGAAATTTTTGAAAACTTGGTTGAACTCACAAGTAAAACAAACTTACACATTTAGGAATCTGAGAAAAATTCCTTGAATTTGCTTAGAAACATTTTTAAACTTAGTGTGAATAAAATCTCAAGTTTGGAAAACATTTGGGTGTGTTCATTTTAATGTTTTAGTGTGATACCCGATGGTAGAGTTTAAAACATATCGCTTTGTAGTTTCAAAAAAAAACCCCTTTTTCCTTTCCAAGTTTTATCCAATATTAATCCAATACTTTGTTAAGGCATATTTGAAATCACATTTGAGCATATAAATATCCAAAGCAAAATTTTAAAAGGCAATTTACAATCCCAGCAAAACCAAATGAAAATAAAGGAAATAAAGTACCAAGTATTTAAATCGATTGCAAATCTGAATTTATTCATGGCATGGTCACCTCGAGTCCACCCTTACCCATGTCCGCGATCTAAATGTCACCGAAATGATAAGGAGAAGGTGAGTCGCAAGACTCGGTGCATAAATCCCCTCCCGATTAATGCGTCATGCTAACACACATCATAGCAAAGCAATGCCATTAATGCACCCCAATCCTAACCATCCATATCACCTTTTCTACCCCGTGTGGTACCAAACCACTGGTGGTGCCAAACCACTGGTGACCCAAAGTCACGATATCCATAAGTGTGGTGCCAAACCACTGGTGACCCAAGGTCACGAATAATCCAATGATGGGGCCAACCCATCGTGTGATACCAAATCACTGGCGTCAATCCCAGATCTCAATCGTGGGGCCAACCCACGTGGTGCAAAGGCCACCGGGACGAGACGCTATGAGGTGCCAAACCTCTGGTGTCCCAAAGACACAATGTGATACCAAATCACTGGTGACCGAAGTCACGAATCCAATGATGGGGCCAACCCATCGTGTGATACCAAATCACTGGCGTCAATCCCGTAATATCAACCGTGGGGCCAACCCACTGTGGTGCTAAGCCACTGGGACGAGACGCTGAGGTGCCCAACCTCTGGTGACCCAAAGTCACAATAATCAATCGTGGTACCAAACCACTGGAGGTGCCAAACCTCTGGTGTCCCAAAGACGCGGATATCATATTCCCCCTCCTCTCATATCACCCAATGTCATACCGACTCATGTACAATATGCAAATCATGCAAATCATGCTAACATGCCCAATATTGCATCTCACATCACATATATCATCAAACATGATATCATATACCATTAATAGAGCTCGTAATGAAACGGACTTACCCGTATCCGTGCACATACCTCATAGGGTATCATATCAATCAACCATACTGTTTGACAATCAGGTTTATTAAACATATTACCAAGCAATGAGTGTGTTAGTTTACACACCTGTTAACGCAAGCTTTTAATCCCCCAAAGAACCGATCTTAATCCCCCGATTACCTTGCTCCTATAATCGGCCAAACATAGATTAGCCACTTATACCATTCGCCAACACCATTAAACCAAGGGGTGAACAATTGAATCCTTACCTTTCACTTGGTTTGGTTTCCTACCAAAACTCGAACCAACCAATGCTTCTTCTGACAATCGGCCTCACCCTAAAATGTAAACAGTTAATCCATTAGGGTCTTGACTAAATGAAACCAAAATATTAGACTTAAAGAACCAACCTCTAACCACCACTTACCAACGATTAACCAAGAAAGAAGACTCTCTCTTGCTTGCTTCCAAAATCCAAAGGCCCTATAACGTAATAGTTAACAAAGATTAACTCCTTTCAACCAAACCCAAAATCGAACAAAAACAAAGGAGAGGGGAAATGGCCATTCGGCCAAGCACTTACCTAACACTAACCAATATTCGGCCAAGAACTACTAGGAGAGAGGAAAGATTTGGCCAACTTTTAAAACAAGGTGGAAAAAGAGGATTCGGCTAGGGTGGTTTATAATGATCAACAAGATTCATCAGTGAAAAGAAAAGAGAAAACGAAATGAAAAAGGATAGGGGTTGATATTCGCCAACAACGAGAAAATGGGGAAAAGAAGAAGAAATGGCAAGGTATAGGTGGGTGAAGTTTCACTTGCAAAGAGAAGAAATGGAGAGAAGGTATTTTGGAGAAGGAAGTTTCTGGCTATCAAAGTTCAACAAAGAAAGAAAAATATGGGAAAGAGAGAATACCAATTTCGGTTTACACAAATGACAAAGAAAGAAAAATGGAAGAAGAATATTCGGCCACAAGCATAAAATCAAGAAAAATAAGGCAATTTCTGCAAGTAAGTGTTTGGACTTTCTGGTTTCAAGAAGAACAAAAGAGAGTTTTTGCTTGACACAAAAAGTGACCGAAAATGCACAAAATGCCAAGTGCATTTCGGCACTACCCACCTAACACACTCACCAAACCGGCCACTCCCCCAAAATCTCTCCAAAATTCGGCCACACCTCCAAGCACTCCCATCCACTAGTTCAAAGTTGTTTGAACTAGTCCACCTCCTACATTTTCTCTCCACCCCACATTTGAACATTTGACTTGGTCTAAGGCAGAGTTTGAACTGCACACTACTACTCCTCCTCCATGCCGTCAAAATGGAAGCAAAAAGTGGGATTTTCGCAGCTTGAACACAGGACCTCCTCCCCTGCAAGTGACGCCAAACACAAGCCCCAAGTGGCGCATGCTTTGCCACTTTACTAGCTCAACTCTTGTGCTACTTTTCACCTAAAATTATTTATAAACCCCAGCTCCTTCAGCTCCTCTCACATAAAACTTAAAACTAAAATTTTTCCTACCTCTCGGGCGTACACCTAGCTTACAACTAAGCCCCTAAAACATCAAAACAACCACATTGCAATATCAACCACATGCAAACAATGCAATAACAAAATAGCCCCTAACCCGGGATATTACGCTTCTACTCCCTAAAAATAATTTCTCGCCTCAAATTACCCGATCAAAAGAGTTGAGGGTATTGGCTTTGTCTCATCACATCCTCGGGTTCCCACGTAGCTTCTTCTATGCCATGGTTCCGCCATAGCACCTTTACCAAAGGCACTGACTTCCTACACAAAACCTTCACATCCCGATCTAGAATCTATACTGGTTCTTCCTCCATGGTCAAATCTGGATTTACCTCGATCTCTTCCGTAGCTACGACATGCGATGGATCTGACCGATAATGCCTAAGCATCGAAACGTGGAATACGTCGTGAATCTGACTCAACTCTGCCGGCAACTCAAGCTGATACGCTACTGGTCCCACTCGTCTCAATACCTTATATGGCCCAATAAACCTCGGACTTAGCTTGCCTTTCCTTCCGAACCTCAATACTTTCTTCCATGGCGAGACCTTCAGAAAAACCTGATCCACCATAACAAACTCTATATCTCTCCGCTTGAGATCGGCATAAGATTTCTGCCGGTCCGAAGCTTTCTTTAATCGAGCCTGAATCAACTTAACCTTGTCCTCGGTCTCTGCAACCAACTCGGGTCCCAACAACTGACGTTCACCCAACTCCGTCCAACAAGTAGGTGAGCGACACTTTCTGCCGTACAACGCCTCATATGGTGCCATCTTAATGCTTGCTTGGTAACTATTGTTGTACGCGAACTCAGCTAATGGCAGAAACTCCTCCCAACTACCTCTGAAATCCAGAACACACCCTCTCAACATATCCTCTAATATCTGAATAACCCTTTCCGACTGCCCGTCCGACTGCGGGTGAAAAGCCGTACTGAAATCCAAGCGCGTACCCAGAGCCTGATGTAACGCTTTCCAGAACCTTGACGTAAATCTGGGATCCCTATCCGAGATAATCGAAACTGGCACACCATGCAATCTCACTATCTCTGACACATACAACTTTGCCAACCTCTGAAGTGAGTAATCAACCCTTACCGGAATGAAGTGAGCTGACTTAGTCAAACGATCCACCACTACCCAAACTGAGTCTTTCTTACTTGGCGTAAGAGGTAAACCACTGACGAAATCCATAGTTATCATTTCTCACTTCCACTGAGGAATCTTCACTGGCTGAAGCAACCCTGACGGCAATTGATGTTCCGCCTTGACCTGCTGACATGTCAGACACTTTCCAACAAACTCTGTCACCTCTCGCTTCAGACCTGGCCACCAAAACTGCTCTCTTAGATCCCGATACATCTTACTACCTCCAGGATGCATAGCGTACGGACTGCTATGTGCGTCCTGAAGAATCTTCTGCCTTAGCTCAACGTTTTTTGGCATACAAGGTCTCCCTTGAAAACACAGCACTCTATCACTGGACAAACTGTAACCCTCCAAACCACTGTCCTGCACCTGAGACCTACGCGCACTCAAAACCTCATCTTCCAACTGTTTCTCCTTGATCTGCTCCACCCAAGTAGGCTTAACCTGCAACTCTGCCAGAATACTTCCGTCATCATACAAACTCAAATGGGCAACCATCGCTCTTAAGTCCGAAACAACTTTACGGCTCAACGCGTCTGCCACCACGTTAGCCTTGCCCGGATGATACTCAATCGAACAGTCGTAATCCTTGAGCAACTCAACCCATCTGCGTTGCCTTAGATTCAGATCCTTCTGAGTCACAAGGTACTTTAGACTCTTATGATCTGTGTAGACTATCGATCTCTCTTCGTACAAGTAGTGCCTCTAAATTTTCAAAGCGAAGACTACAGCTGCTAACTCCAGGTCGTGCGTTGGATAATTGACCTCATGTGGCCTCAACTGCCGAGATACGTAAGCCACTACCTTACCTTCCTGCATCAGCACACAACCCAATCCCGTATGTGATGCATCGCAAGACACTGTGAATTCCTTACCTGCCTCAAGTTGAATTAAAATAGAAGCTTCGGTCAAAATCTTCTTTAACTTGTCAAAACTCTCTTGCTGTTCCTCCGTCCAAACAAATGGAACTCCTTTCCTTAACAACTTAGTCATCGGTGCTGCGATTAACGAAAATCCCTCTACAAATCTTCGGTAGTATCCTGCCAAGCCCAGAAAACTCCGAATCTCAGCAACTGACTTAGGAGGCTTCCAATCCAAAACTGCCTTAACCTTTCGAGGATCCACCCTAATCCCCTCAGCTGACACTACATGACCCAAGAAAGTCACTTCTCTGAGCTAGAACTCGCACTTACTAAACTTAGCATAAAGCTGCTTTTCACTCAGAATCTACAATACTATTCGCAAGTGTGCATCATGCTCCTCCTCTGTCTTTGAGTATACCAAGATGTCGTCAATAAAAACCACGACGAACTGATCCAAATACTGCTGGAACACCCTATTCATCATGTCCATGAATGCTGCCGGCGCGTTAGTCAACCCAAACGGCATTACCAAAAATTCGTAGTGCCCATATCGGGTCCGAAACGCTGTCTTGTGGATATCCACCTCCTTGACCTTCAATTGGTGATACCCAGACCTCAAATCAATCTTCGAGAATACCGGAGCACCCTTCAGCTGATCAAACAAGTCATCTATCCGCGGTAGTGGATACTTGTTTTTAATCGTCAGCTTGTTCAACTGGCGGTAATCTATACACATCCGCATGGTACCATCTTTCTTCTTGACAAAGAGTACCGGCGCTCCCCAAGGTGAAACACTTGGCCTGATAAAGCCTCGATCCAGCAACTCCTGGATCTGAGCCTTTAATTCCACTAACTCCTTAGGTGCCATTCTATACGGAGCAATAGATTCTGGTGCGGTTCTGGGTAACAGATCTATCCCGAACTCCACTTCCCGATCCGGTAGCAAACCCGGAAGCTCCTCTGGAAACACATCAGCAAATTCCCTAACTGTGCGGACCTTCTCTACAGCGGACTCCTTAGCCTCCAAGGCATACACCTGAACCACATATGCTTCACAGCCTTTCCTGACCATCTTCTCAGCTTTCAGAGCAGACACCACGTTGGACAAGTAATCTCTTCTATTACCTATCATGACCACCTCATCACCCTCAGCCGTCTTAAGAATCATGCGCTTAGCCGCGCAATCCAACCTAGCCTGGTACTTAACCAACTAGTCCATCCCAAGAATCAGATCGAACTCCCCAAACGGCAGTTCCATCAGATCAGCCACAAATATTACCCCTTGGAGTTCTAGGGGTACATCTTTATACAGCTTATCTACGACTACAGAGTGACCTAGAGGGCTAATTACTGTCATCTGCCTAGAAGTAGTTTCAGAGTATAAGTCCATGGTCTCTACTATGCTACTAGCAACGTATGAATGTGTTGAACCCAAATCAATCAAGGCAGTATATGGAGAACCAAAAATTAAAAACGTACCGATTATGACGTCCGGTGCGTCACCCTCCTCTCGGCGTCTCGCTGCATACACCAAACCCGGCTGTCGTGCCTCAGAACTTCTCGCACCTCTGCCCGGTGCTCCGCGGCCTCTACCAGAAGCATTACCTCCTCTGCCATTACCACGACCTCTCTGCAGCGGCGGTCCATTATTCCTGAACTGAGTACGGCCCTGACTCTCAGACTGAATCCTAGCCAACTTACGCGGACAGTCCCTCACACGGTGATCCACAGAGCCACACTCGAAACACCTTTTTCCACCGGTCCAGCATCCTCCCCAATGAGATTTCCCACAACGGTTACACTGAGGCGGTCCCTGATTAACAACAATAGGCCTAACAGACTGATTCGGCCCACTCAGCCTAGCCCTTTTTTGAGAGTTGCCAGACGATCCAGAAGATCCAAAACTCCTCTTATGCTTGTTCCTATCTACATTTTGCCTCACAGACTTTTTAATACCCTCGGCTACCTTAGCCTTCTCAACCAGGACAGCAAACTCACGCTCCTACTGTGGAGCAATCAACAATCTTAATTCATCTCTCAGACCATCCTCGAATCGAACACACCTCTCGTGTTCAGTGGCCACAATGCCCCTAGCATACCGACTCAGCCTCAAGAACTCTGCCTCGTACTCTGACATAGACTTACTCCCCTGAACTAGCCTCAGAAATGCTTTTCGCTGCGCGTTGACATAACTAGCTCCAATATACTTTTTCTCGATATAGCGACCTCAAAATAGTCCCAAGTGAGATCCTCTGCTGCAACACTGTCCCGAACCGTGAGCCACCACTGGTATGACTCATCCCGAAGAAGCGATACTATCCCCTTCAGCTTCTCCTCAGCAATCAAGTCTAAGTCGTCTATAATCCGCTCCGTCGCCTCCAGCCAATACTCAGCCGTGCTAGAAGCAACACCAGAAACACCTCGAAAGAATTCACCCGTTAGCGAGAGTAGCTCGAGCACGATTTCCGAACTCCTGCGCCTCCACCTGCTCCAACTACCCTTTCGGGACTCGCGGCGATCGCTCGTGACACACTGCGTCATCCCGGTCGATCACGAAACTCACCACCTCCAGCTAGTGGTGGTGTCGGTATCTCATTTTCTGACCCCTGACCAGACCCTACTGGCTCAGAAACTGTCATCATACCCTGATCACGTCCACGTGTATTACGACCACGTCCACCCCGAGTGCTCATGACTAAGATCTCTACTTGTCTGATTTAAAGAGTTTTATGCATCAGCAACTATTCCACTTTTTAAAAGCAAAGTCTTATGAATATTTCTTATTAAAGAAATTTTATTTTCGCAAGTCCACAAAGTCCTAGTGGTTTCAGTTTCTAAAGTGATCCACTATTACTAGTCATCCAATCATATTTCACCAACATCAGAAATCACAAGAATAGTAAGGGGTACTTACCTGGCAGACTGGTGCCGGAGACTCGGTGCCATGCCTTTCAACCCATATACCAAACCAAAATATTTTAAACCAACTTTTTAAATCATATTTTTGAACAACATTTTGGGCCTCAGGCCCATAGCCGAGCTGTTGAACCTGGCTCTGATACTACAATTGTAACACTCCAAACTCAGTCAATACACCACGACCGAATCTGGTATGTTACGGGGAAAAACGTGTTTGAGAGGGATTGGTTTCCGGTTAAAGATTTGATAGAAAACTCTTTGTTATAGTGCGTACTTGTCAAAATCTTGGGCATGAAGGTTTTAGAATGATAGTGTATTTTGAAAACCCGGAAATTTTTGAAAACTTGGTTGAACTCACAAGTAAAACAAACTTACACATTTAGGAATCTGAGAAAAATTCCTTGAATTTGCTTAGAAACATTTTTAAACTTAGTGTGAATAAAATCTCAAGTTTGGAAAACATTTGGGTGTGTTCATTTTAATGTTTTAGTGTGATACCCGATGGTAGAGTTTAAAACATATCGCTTTGTAGTTTCAAAAAAAAAAAAACCCCTTTTTCCTTTCCAGGTTTTATCCAATATTAATCCAATACTTTGTTAAGGCATATTTGAAATCACATTTGAGCATATAAATATCCAAAGCAAAATTTTAAAAGGCAATTTACAATCCCAGCAAAACCAAATGAAAATAAAGGAAATAAAGTACCAAGTATTTAAATCAGTGCAAATCTGAATTTATTCATGGCATGGTCACCTCGAGTCCACCCGGCTCCATGTCCGCGATCTAAGTGTCACCTGAAATGATAAGGGAGAAGGTGAGTCGCAAGACTCAGTGCATAAATCCCCCTCCCGATTAATGCGTCATGCTAACACACATCATAGCAAAGCAATGCCATTAATGCACCCCAATCCTAACCATCCATATCACCTTTTCTACCCCGTGTGGTACCAAACCACTGGTGGTGCCAAACCACTGGTGACCCAAAGTCACGATATCCATAAGTGTGGTGCCAAGCCACTGGTGACCCAAGGTCACGAATAATCCAATGATGGGGCCAACCCATCGTCGGATACCAAATCACTGGCGTCAATCCCGTATCTCAACTGTGGGGCCAACCCACTATGGTACGAAGCCACTGGGACGAGACGCTATGAGGTGCCAAACCTCTGGTGTCCCAAAGACACAATGTGATACCAAATCACCGTGTGATGAAGTCACGAATCAATGATGGGGCCAACCCATCGTGTGATACCAAATCACTGGCGTCAATCCCGTAATATCAACCGTGGGGCCAACCCACTGTGGTGCTAAGCCACTGGGACGAGACGCTGAGGTGCCCAACCTCTGGTGACCCAAAGTCACAATAATCAATCTGTGGTACCAAACCACTGGAGGTGCCAAACCTCGGTGTCCCAAAGACGCGGATATCATATTCCCCCTCCTCTCATATCACCCAATGTCATACCGACTCATGTACAATATGCAAATCATGCAAATCATGCTAACATGCCCAATATTGCATCTCACATCACATATATCATCAAACATGATATCATATACCATTAATAGAGCTCGTAATGAAACGGACTTACCCGTATCCGTGCACATACCTCATAGGGTATCATATCAATCAACCATACTGTTTGACAATCAGGTTTATTAAACATATTACCAAGCAATGAGTGTGTTAGTTTACACACCTGTTAACGCAAGCTTTTAATCCCCCAAAGAATCGATCTTAATCCCCCGATTACCTTGCTCCTATAATCGGCCAAACATAGATTAGCCACTTATACCATTCGGCCAACACCATTAAACCAAGGGGTGAACAATTGAATCCCTTACCTTTCACTTGGTTTGGTTTCCTACCAAAACTCGAACCAACCAATGCTTCTTCTGACAATCGGCCTCACCCTAAAATGTAAACAGTTAATCCATTAGGGTCTTGACTAAATGAAACCAAAATATTAGACTTAAAGAACCAACCTCTAACCACCACTTACCAACGATTAACCAAGAAAGAAGACTCCTCTTGCTTGCTTCCAAAATCCAAAGGCCCTATAACGTAATAGTTAACAAAGATTAACTCCTTTCAACCAAACCCAAAATCGAACAAAAACAAAGGAGAGGGGAAATGGCCATTCGGCCAAGAACCACTAGGAGAGAGGAAAGATTCGGCCAACTTTTAAAACAAGGTGGAAAAAGAGGATTCGGCTAGGGTGGTTTATAATGATCAACAAGATTAAGTCAGAGTGAAAGAAAAGAGAAAACGAAATGAAAAAGGATAGGGGTTGATATTCGGCCAACAACAGAAATGGGGAAAAGAAGAAGAAATGGCAAGGTATAGTTGGGTGAAGTTTCGGCTTGCAAGAGAAGAAATGGAGAGAAGGTATTTTGGAGAAGGAAGTTTCGGCTATCAAAGTTCAACAAAGAAAAAAATATGGGAAAGAGAGAATACCAATTTCAGTTTACACAAATGACAAAGAAAGAAAAATGGAAGAAGAATATTCGGCCACAAGCACAAAATCAAGAAAAATAAGGCAATTTCGGCAAGTAAGTGTTTGGACTTTCGGTTTCAAGAAGAACAAAAGAGAGAGTTTTGCTTGACACAAAAAGTGACCGAAAATGCACAAAATGCCAAGTGCATTTCGGCACTACCCACCTAACACACTCACCAAACCGGCCACTCCCCCAAAATCTCTCCAAAATTCGGCCACACCTCCAAGCACTCCCATCCACTAGTTCAAAGTTTTTTGAACTAGTCCACCTCCTACATTTTCTCTCCACCCCCATTTGAACATTTGACTTGGTCTAAGGCAGAGTTTGAACTGCACACTACTACTCCTCCTCCATGCCGTCAAAATAGAAGCAAAAAGTGGGATTTTCGCAGCTTGAACACAGGACCTCCTCCCCTGCAAGTGACACCAAACACAAGACCCAAGTGGCGCATGCTTTGCCACTTTACTAGCTCAACTTTTGTGCTACTTTTCACCTAAAATTATTTATAAACCCCAGCTCCTTCAGTTCCTCTCACATAAAACTTAAAACTAAAATTTTTCCTACCTCTCAGACTTACACCTAGCATACAACTAAGCCCCTAAAACATCAAAACAACCACATTGCAATATCACCCACATGTAAACAATGCAATAACAAAATAGCCCCTAACCCGAGATATTACATGAATGAACTGTACCCTTGAATGGTACCTTTAGCCATAATTAATTCATAATCTTATTAACATGTACTGAATCATTTAGATTTACCCGGAAAAAGTGTAGGGTTACACACCTGAAAACACGGAGAACGACACTCTCGATCTCACTGACACCCTCACTTGCAGGGATCACCACGATTTGCTTATCCCTTTCCGATACTGCTCCACAACCCGGTGGCCAGTCACGTACGGCTGACACCACCCGCTTCTTGAATCTAGGGGTAGGAACTGCGCTTTCAACCCCCTCCTTTGATTGGCTAGGACCCGACACCATGAGATTAACTTAATCAGAAAAACCCGATTGAGTGAATCGATCTAAGAATATTCATCTAAATGAACAGGGGCTTACCTAGATCGACAGAATACTGAAGTTTCGGCTTTTGCCTCTGAAGTCGATTGTATACCTACATAATACCATATGAGAAATCGACTAACACTGAGGGTATGGCCTTTGGCCGAATAGCATTATCCTCTTACCTAAATCAATCGAATCCCGATAGCTCCTAGATGCTCCTAACGCCAGCTCCCAAAAATGGACATCTAATCAACACTTTGCATAGATTCGGCCACACACCAACACAAAGTTAGGCTTCTAACCTTTGGCAACCAAAAGAGAAAGAAGAGAATACGAATAGAAGAGAACCCTTACCAACTATCAGAATCGGTTGGAATAGATCTTGACAGAGAATAAATGACAACTCCCCCCTCCAAGATTAACGAACCAAAATGATCACCACCCCCAAGTAAAGATTCGGCTAGAGTAATAGGTTTGAGAAATAGGAAAAGAACACGAACATAAAACGAAACGATGGCTTAGGGGGGTTCGGCTATGAAGACTAGTGAAGATGAATTCGGCTTAAGCAAATGGAATGGGGCTTAGGAAGTTTCGGCTATGAAGAAGGTTGAGGGTGTATTTCAGCTTTTGAAGAGTGGTGGCTCAAGGGTGACGAAGTGAAAAAGAGATGAGTAGAAGAGAGGGAAGTGCAAACCGGCTTCAGAGAAAAGAGAAGAAGAGATGAACGAAAGAAAATGTTCCTAATAGCTCTCTCACTTTCTAGCCTGGACTAAGAAAAGAAAAGCGGCGAAAAAAGTGAGTTACTTGGCTGACACTTGCGGCAAAATTAGAGAAGAAAGAAAGGGAATCCAAGGAACCTACACACCCAAAATCGATAAGAGAACCTATTCTAAGGAATTTCGGCACACACATCACCCACAACCACAAAACCCGAAAATGCTACCCTCTAGAGCCCCATATTCAGCCAACTCCCTTTCCTTCTATCAAATCCCTTCTTTTTCTCCTATTTCTCCTCTTCTCCTCTCATTCAAAAGAGTTAGAATGAGTCAAACTCTTATCTCCCTTCTTAGCCAAAAATTTGAGCTATTTGACCCCATCTACACCTCATCCATGAAGTGTCCATGCCAACTCCAACTCCTCCCTCATTGACGCCAAAAAGAAACCTCCAAAATGCTTCCCTTGTTGCTTGAACCCTGTCCCCCTAGCTCCCTGAGGCGTCACTCCCCTAAGCACTAAGTGGCGCCTCCATTGCCACTTTACTACTTGATCTCTTCTGTCATAACCCACACACTAACATCCTTAAGGCCTAGCGCTCCTAGCTCCTCCCATATTAGCTTAAGAACCATTATTTTTCCTAAGGCTTCTACCTACACCCCAAGGTTCCCGAAGCCCCCAAACATATGCAAACAGCACACAAAGCACCCTACCACATAAATATGAGTTAAAATGCATAACCCCTAAATCCCGAATATTATAGTTCTACCCCCCTTAAAAATAATTTAGGCCTCAAAATTACCTGGTCAAAATAAGTGAGGGTATTGTCGTCGCATTGCTTCCTCTGGCTCCCACGAAGCTTCTTTCGATCCATGGTTCCGCCATAACACTTTGACTAGAGGAACTGATTTCCTTCGTAATACCTTCACGTCCCGTTCCAAAATCTGAATCGGCTCTTCCTCGTAAGACAAGTCTGGTCTCAACTCCACTTATTCCACTGGCACCACATGCGATAGATCTGATCGGTAACGCCGTAGCATCGAAACGTGAAACACATCATGCATCTGTTTTAATTCCACAGGCAACTTTAGCTGATATGCCACTGGTCCAACCCTCTTCAAAACCCAATAAGGTCCTATAAACCTGGAACTCAGTTTCCTTTTACGACCAAATCTCATCACCTTTTTCCACGGAAAAACTTTCAAGAACACCTGATCTCCCACTACAAACTCTATATCTTTCTGCTTGAGATCTGCATACGACTTTTGTCTGTCAGATGCCTCCTTCAACCGTGCCTGAATCACCTTAACCTTTTCTTCTGATTCTGCCACAATCTCTGGACCCAAAACATGACGTTCCCCTAATTCTGTCTAACACGTAGGAGTGCGACACTTTCGTCCATACAGTGCTTTATACGGTGCCATCCGAATACTTGCTTGATAGCTGTTGTTGTACACAAACTCCGCTAAAGGCAAGAACTCCTCCCAGCTTCCTCTGAAGTCAATCACGCAACCCCTCAACATATCCTCTAACACTTGAATTACATGTTCAGACTGGCCGTCTGTCTGCGGATGAAATGCCGTACTAACGTCTAACCTGGTGCCTAATGCCTGATGCAGTGCCCTCCAAAATCGAGACGTAAACCTCATATCCCTATCCGAGATAATTGACACCAGCACCCCGTGCAGCCTCACAATCTCTGCCACATACAACTTTTCCAACCTCTGCAGATAGTAGTCAACGTGCACTGGTATGAAATGTGCAGACTTTGTCAACCGATCCACTACCACCCACACTGAATCCTTTTTAGTAGGCGTAAGGGGAAGCCCACTAACAAAGTCCATTGTAATTCTCTCCCACTTCCACTGCAGAATCTTTATTGGTTGAAGCATCCCGAAGGTACTTGGTGTTCAGCTTTAACCTACTGACATGTTAAGCACTTCCCCACAAATTCTGTAACTTCCCGTTTTAGACCAGGCCACCAAAACTGATCTCGCAGACCCCTGTATAACTTACTTCCTCCAGGATGCATAGTATAAGGACTACTATGCGATTCTCGAAGAATTCTCTACCTTAATTCCTCATCCTTCGGTATACAGACCTTGCCCCGGAAACACAACACTCCGTCGCTGTTCAAACTGTAGTCTTCCAATTCCCCATTCTGAACCTGCAGTAACTTAGCACTCAGATCGTCATCTACCAACTGTTTCTCTTTCACCTGACTTAACTATGTCGGCTTCACCTGCAACTCTGCTAGCAAACTTCCATCGTCATAAAGGCTAAGATGTGCAAACATCACCCTCAGATCCGACACTACTTTCCGACTTAGGGCATCTGCCACCATATTCGCCTTACCCGGGTGATACTCTATTGAACAATCGTAGTCTTTCAACAACTCCACCCACCTTTGCTGTCTCAAATTCAGTTTCTTCTGAGCCAACAAATATTTTAGACTCTTGTGGTCTGTGTAAATCATCGATTTCTCTCCATACAAATAATGCCTCCACACTTTTAGAGCGAATACTACCGCAGCCAACTCCAGGTCATGGGTCGGATAGTTAACCTCATGTGGCCTTAATTGACGAGACGCATAAGCGACCACCTTCCTGTCTTGCATCAGAACACATCCCAATCTTGTATGAGAAGCATCACAATACACCACAAAATCTTTCCCTGCCTCAGGCTAAATTAAAACCGGAGCCTCATTCAATACTCTCTTAAACTTCTCAAAACTCTCCTGTTGCTTATCCGTCCACACGAAAGGTACCTCCTTTCTCAAAAATTTCATCAAAGGTGCTTCTATTGACGAGAACCCTTTGACAAATCTCCTGTAGTAGCCCACTAACCCCAAGAAACTACGAACCTCAGCCATAGACTTAGGTTGTTTCCAATCTAGCACTGCCTCAATCTTCCGAGGATCCACCCTTATCCCTTCCGCAGACACCACATGTTCTAAAAACGCAACTTCCTTCAACCAGAATTCGCATTTGCTAAACTTGGCATATAACTTCTTTTCCCTTAAAACCTACAGTACTACCCGAAGATGTGCATCATGCTCTTCCTCAGACTTGGAATATACCAGGATGTCGTCTATGAACACCACGACAAACCGATCCAAGTAGGGTTGAAAAACCTAATTCATCATATCCATGAACGCAGCTAGAGCGTTCATCAATCTGAACGGCATTACTAGAAACTCATAATGTCCGTATCTAGTCCGAAAAGCTGTCTTATGGATATCTGCTTCCTTCACCTTAAGCTGATGATATCCTGACCTTAGATCTATCTTTGAAAATACCGCAGCCACCTTACGCTGATCAAACAAGTCATCTATCCTCGGCAACGGGTACTTGTTTTTGATCGTCAGCTTATTTAACTGCCAGTAATCTATGCACATGCGCATAGTCCCATCCTTCTTCTTTACGAATAGGACCGGTGCTCCCCATGGAGACACACTGGGTCGGATAAACCCACGATCGAGTAATTCTTAGATTTGGGCCTTGAGCTCTACAAACTCCTTTGGTGCTATTCTGTACGGAGCGATAGATACTGGCGCTGTACCTGCAACAAGTCAATCCCAAATTCCACCTCGCGATCTGGAGGCAACCCTAGAAGTTCTTCCGGAAAGACATCCATAAACTCTTTTACCATCCTGACCCCTTCTACAGCTGCTTCCTTAGCCTCCAAGGCACTAACAAGCATCAGAAAAGCCATACATCCCTTCCTTATCATCTTCTCTACTTTAAGGGTAGACACTACATTTGACAGGTAATTCCTCCTCTCACCCATCACTACAATCTCACTATCATCAAAAGTCCTCAACGACATGCGCTTAGCAGCATAGTCCACATTCGCACGGTACCTCACTAACCAGTCCATACCTAAGATTAAGTCAAATTCCCCAAATGGCAGCTCCATTAAGTCAGCCGGAAACTGCGCCCCCTAAACTTCTAAAGGCACTTCCCTAAAGAGTTTGTCTACTACTACTGATTGCCCTAAAGGACTAAGTACAGTAATCTTTCTAGGGACAGTCTCAAAGTTCACATTTAGAGTTCCAGACACTTCACTAGTGATGTAAGAATAAGTCGACCCAATATCTATTAGAGCAATAAAGGGTAATCCAGAAATAAGGAACGTACCCGTTATGAAGTCAAGTGCGTCACCATCCTCCCTCCAACGAACTGCATATACCAGACCCAGTTGTCTCGCCTCTGTGTTACCACCACCTCTGCCCGGTGCCCCGCGACCTCTACCAGAACCATTTACCTCTGCCAATCAGACCACGACGCCTCGGCGACTGTTGTCCACCTCTTCCAGCCTGATTAAAACCCTGACCTGCTGGTCGGCTCCTATCTGTTTCCACAGGACAGTCCCTAATCATGTGATCTTTGGACCCACACTTAAAACATCCCCCGGACTTTTTCCAACACTCCTCCGGGTGCATCTTTCCACATTGAGCACATGTACGATACTGGCCTCCCACAGCAACCTGCTGACCTCGTGGCCCATCAACTCTAGGTCTTTTCTGGAAACTCCCAGATGACCTTGATGACCCATAACTCCTCTTGCTCTTACCCTGACCTCTGTCTTGGTTCTGTCTCTCGGTACGCTTCACCTCCTCGACTATTTTCGCTTTTTCAACCAATACCGCGAAGTCCCTCTCTCACTGTGGAGCTATTAACACCCTCAACTCATCTTGAAGCCCATCTTCGAACTGTACGCAGCGCTCATAGTCCGTTGCCACGATTCCCCAGGCATATCTATTCAAATGAAGGAATTCTGCTTCATACTCGGCTACAGATTTGCCCCCTTGTACCAAGTTCAAGAATGCCTTCCTCTGAGCATCCACATAACTCGCTCCTATGTACTTCCCTTGGAACTTTGTCTTAAAATAATCCCAATCAATCCGGTCCACCTGGGTACCCTCTCTAACAGTGAGCCGCCACTGGTACGCCTCATCCTGAAGTAGTGACATCGCTCCTTTCAATTTTTCCTCAGCCGTGCAGTCCAGGTCGTCCATGATTCTTTCAATTGCTTCTAGCCAATATTCAGCAACATTTGGGGCCACCCTAGAGACCCCCCTGAACACCTCAGCTCCGTTTACTCGCAGTCGCTCAGGTACTAACTTCCGAGCCCCTCCTTCCAGACCTGCTCCAACAACTTTTTCCAACACTCGCAACATCGCCTGGGATATCGCGTCATCTCCTCCGGTTTGGTCCTGGAAAACTGCTTCTCCAATCGTCGGTAACAGTGCCTCATTCCCAGACCTGTGTCCAGACCCTGCTGGTTCAGACACAGTGATTCTACCTCTGCCGCGTCTGCGCGTATTACGACCAAGTCCCCTAGTACTCATATCTACCATCGCGTTTTATCTGTTTTACAAGTTTTATACATTAGCTTCTTTCCACTTCTTGTTTAAGGAGAAGTTTTATGAAAAGAGAGATTTAACAGTTGTTTTCCGCAGAAGTATAAATATACCAGGGGTTCATGTCTCTATAGTATGGTTTCCTAGTCCTACCATCTATAGTATCATACATCAATACAGGCAACTCAATTTATCATCCAAAGAACTTACCTGGCAGACTTGGGCCGAGAATTTGGGTGCTATGCTTCCATAAGACCATTTTAATGAAAAATTTCAAGAAACCATTTTTAGTTCAACTTTGGAAACCGTTGTGGGCCTCAAAACCCAAGGCCGAGTGTTTAAAATTAGGCTCTGATACCAAATTGAAACACCCCAAATTTGGCCCACAAGCCTCGATCGGATCTGACATGTTCCTTAAGGAAAACTTAGCTTTATTTCGTTGTATCTTCTTATAAAATATGACGATTTAAAAAAAACAGGTTTGTATTTTTATCAAGTTGAAAACCAAGCAGCCATTTAAGTTTGTATCTCATTAAAACACTTCCTTTATATTTCAAAAATTAAAGGAGTTGCCGGATTTTAGAGCTCATTAAGTTGAAAACTGTTAATGTGATTAAGTGATAAAACATTGATGTTACTTTGAGAAAAATATCTAATCACTTGTTTGTTGATTATCGTATGGAAATAAAAATTTAAAACGCAAAATTAAAACAGTTAAGTAGTGGCCTTATTACAACTTAAACATAAACCCGAAATAAGTCCCAAAAGAAAACATGCTAAAGAAAAACGTAAAGTTCAACCATACGAAAACCCGAAAATGCTGAGCATGGCCACCACATAGTCCCTGCCGACCCGGTCCATTGCACTATGTATCACCTGCAAAATGTTACCCCACGAAGGGTGAGTCAATCGACTCAATGTGCAACAACCAACATTGATTCCCAACCGATTAAAGCCTTTATTCCAAACATTTTGGGCAAAGCACATCCTCAATCATAAACGGCCATAAGCCCATATCACAGCATATTAAATCACATATATATATATATAACCAATGATGCAACTCGAACCCACCTAGATATCCAACCACTACACACCACCCGTACCAGCCAGTCACACCAATGGGGATTACTAAATTGACCCTCCATCCGCTACACCTCGAAGGTAGTCGCTGCAGTCAACTGCTTATCGCCCTTAATACGTGGCATAGCCACCGAATAATGTGACAACATCACCGAATCATAATATTGTAACATGAGTCACCAGATAATGTGGTAAAACCACCGGAACACTTCCCCTTTTCATTATAACCCTCGTACCCATGCAACATACATAGTATTACAAGTATCATGCTATATGCTTTTCCGAAGCCCATATCGAAAACACACATGCGTTCATACAAATGAATGTAACCACTATTAGCAAAGTGTTAGATATGATGTACCTGAATGAACTGTACCCTTGAATGGTACCCTTAGCCATAATTATTCAGAATATTATTAACATGTATTTAATCATATAGATTTACTGGGAAAAAGGGTGGGGTTACACACCTGAAAACACGGAGAACGACACTCTCGATCTCATTAACACCTTCACTTGCAGGGATCACCACGATTTGCTTATCCTTTCCGATGCTGGCCCACAACCCGATGGCCAGTCACGTATGGCTGACACCGCCCGCTTCTTGAATCTAGGGGTAGGAACTACGCTTCCAACCCCCTCCTTTGACTGGCTAGGACCCCAAACCATGAGATTAACTTAATCAGAAAAGCCCGATTGAGTGAATGGATCTAAGAATATTCATCTAAATAAACAGGGGCTTACCTAGATCGGCAGAATACTGAAGTTTCGACTTTTGCCTCTGAAGTCGATTGTATACCTACATAATACCATATGAGAAATTGACTAACACTGAGGGTATGGCCTTTGGCCGAATAGCATTATCCTCTTACCTTAATCAATCGAATCCCGATAGCTCTTAGATGCCCCTACCACCAGCTCCTAAAAATGGACATCTAATCAACACTTTGCATAGATTCGGCCACACACCAACACAAAGTTAGGCTTCTAACTTTTGGCAACCAAAAGAGAAAGAAGAGAATACGAATAGAAGAGAACCTTTACCAACTATCAGAATCGATTGGAACAGATCTTGACAGAGAATAAATGACAACTCCCCCTCCAAGATTAACGAAACAAAATGATCACCACACCCAAGTAAAGATTCGGCTAGAGTAATAGGTTTGAGAAATAGGAAAAGAACACAAACATAAAAACGAAGCGATGGCTTAGGGGGGTTCGGCTATGAAGGCTAGTGAAGATGAATTCGGCTTAAGCAAATGGAATGGGGCTTAGGAAGTTTCGGCTATGAAGAAGGTTGGGGGTGTATTTCGGCTTTTGAAGAATGGTGGCTCAAGGACGACGAAGTGAAAAAGAAAAGAGTAGAAGAGAGGGAAGTGCAAATCGGCTTCAGAAAAAAGAGAAGAAGAGATGAACGAAAGAAAATGTTCCTAATAGCTTTCTCACTTTCGGCGTTAGACCAAGAAAAGAAAAAGGCAAAAAATGAGTTACCTGGCTAACACTTGCGGCAAAATTAGAGAAGAAAGAAAGGGAATCCAAGGAACCTACACACCCAAAACTGATCATAGAACCTATTCTAAGGAATTTCGGCACACACATCAACCACAACCATAAAACCCGAAAATGCTACCCTCTAGAGCCCCATATTCGGCCAACTCCCTTTCCTTCTATCAAATCCCTTCTTTTTCTCCTATTTCTCCTCTTCTCCTCTCATTCAAAAGAGTTTGAATGAGTCAAACTCTTATCTCCCTTCTTAGCCGAAAATTTGAGCTATTTGACCCCATCTACACCTCATCCATGAAGTGTCCATGCCAACTCCAACTCCTCCCTCATTGACGCCAAAAAGAAACCTCCAAAATGCTTCCCTTGTTGCTCGAACCCTGTCCCCCTAGCTCCCTGAGGTGTCACTCCCCTAAGCACTAAGTGGCGCCTCCCTTGCCACTTTACTACTTGATCTCTTGTGTCATAACCCACACTCTAACCTCCTTAAGGCCTAGCGCTCCTAGCTCCTCCCCTATTAGCTTAAGAACCATTATTTTTCCTAAGGCTTCTACCTACACCCCAAGGTTCCCGAAGCCCCCAAACATATGCAAACAGCACACAAAGCACCTTACCACATAAATATGAGTTAAAACGCATAACCCCTAAATCCCGGATATTACAAGAATAATATGTATCATGACTTGTAAATATGTGATTATCTTTAATATGTTGATACAAGGAAATTATATATTTTGTGGCGAGTAATAAACTCAAGTGTAACATGTCGAGAAAATAAGTTTATCAATGTTGAATTTATATCTAATATGTACAAGTACGATAATTAGTGTTGTTGCTTGATACCTAAACAAATGCCAAGCTAGTGGTGTAACACCCAGAACTCGTACCCATCACTGGAACAGGGTTTCGGAGCATTATCAGAATGTTTAGAACATTTTTCTATTAAACTACGTAAATTTACTATTTATTTTGGAGATCATCCATATGTCCCTTGATCGGGCCTTCGGGGCCCAATACGAGTATTAGAATCGAATCGAGACTTAATCAGAACCTCTAAGAATTTTTCACAAAATTACAAAATTTTTCTAAGGTATATGACTCACACGCCTGTATGGTCCAAAGGACACGCTCGTGCTACATCCCGTGTTCAATTTAGGTTGCTCTCTGACTTGCACCACACGGCCATGTCACACGCCCATGTGTTAGGCCGTGTGGTTAATTAACTTAATTCGAATTAGGTGCAGGTTTCATAAGGCCAAGACACGCGCCCGTGTTCTAGGCTGTGTGGCATACACGGCTGAGGCACACGCCCTTGTCTCTACCTGTGTGCCCAATTCTGAGCATTTTGTTTCTCAAAATTAAGGTGCAGGGGACACATGGCCTAACTACATGCTCGTGTTACCAGGCTGTGTGTCACACACGGTTTAGACACACGCCCATGTGTCTGCCCTTGTGGACAAAATGAAGCCATTCCTAGCTTCAATTTTCACCCAAAATTTCACCCAATACCTGCACTTGAAACACGCATACAATACCAACCAATTCAAGCATTCAAATTGGGCAATTTCTATCATTTACAAGACATATCACAACAAGCATACATGATCACAACCTTACCTTAGTTTAACTTAGGCATTCCCAACATTGATCACATATTTTTATCATAACACATGTGTATTTATGTATATCATACTAATCTACTTAGTCATACCAAAATGAACCAATACTATCCATTTCAATGGCTAGATTACAAAATAACATTTTAAGCCACTATTGGCTATGTTGTCCTATACATGCCATTATACCCAAAATGCTAGTTGATAGTGTGACGATGCGTCAATGATCTTCCAACCTTCACGAGCTTCTGAGCATTATAAAATAAGGGAAAAAATAAATGGAGTAAGCATTACATGCTTAGTAAGTTCGTATAACGGAAACTAAACTTACCAATCTTGTTATTAAATTGAAGCACACAACATCATGTTTTCCATCCATTAGCAAAATTTCCTAAGCACATGCCTTCAATCAAACATGTTAGTCACAACACTTACAAACATGTCAAGTAAAAAAAGATGAGCTCATCATGCAATGTTCTTTCACGTTGTTATCATTACATCACAAGATTTTCATGCCAAGTCAAGAGATACATGCCTATTGAATCACTGAATTTCGATGGATACTCAGGTAGTACACTCAAAGTGTACGGTTCCATAATCTGTCAATTTCTTATTCAAGGATACCCCTTAAGGCACTTAACCAAGGAACACACTCTCGAGCCACATATCGTATAACAGGATTACCAGTCCAGGCTAAACCCTAATCTTAATGCATACTAGAGAGGTATTATATTAGGATTACCCGTCCGGGCTAAATCCTTTATATAAAAAGGTAAATGGGATTACTTGTCTGAGCTAAATCCCATCCGCAAAAAATGCAAGACCTTATTAGTTTCGGGAAAGCGCATATAATCATCGGAATTCAACATTCAATCGGGACTCACCATTTATCACCATTTCAAGCATGTAACAAATTTTCCATCATAACATATAAGTAAAGCACATTAACATAAATCACATTACATACAAACACAACATTCAAATAACATAATTACATGTCCGATTAAGTTACACGAACTTACCTCGACACTTGTTCGCGTAATAATCTACTAATCCGAAATCTTTTCTTTTCCTCAATCTAGCCTTGAGTTTGTGTTTTTGGATCTATATAAATGAATTTAACTATCAATTTCATACATTTCATATTTAAATGGACTCAATTTACGTCCTAGGCAAAATTACCATTTTGCCCCTAACTTTTCCATGAATTCTGATTTTGTCCGTAGCCCGTAAAATGAAACTTGTGCAAATTACTCCCTATTCCAAGCCTAACCAAAGCCCCATTACAAAATGTACAGCACATGTAAACATAAAATTTTAGAATTTTTCTTTCAATTTCACAATTTTACATTTTAGTACCTAACTTAATTTTTAATCAAAAATCACTTTCTCAAAGTTGTTTATCTATCAATAATCTTTCATTTTCTACCATAAATTTCTAATTTACAGCATAATACATCCATGACCCATTTTCATACCTTGATAAATTTTAAACTAATCCCTCAAATAGAGAGATTAAGCTATTCTGGTTTCAAATACTAAAATTTTTAAAAACGGGACAAGAGAACTTACCCAATTAAGCCTTGAAAGTTTCCCCTCTCTCTCCTAGGGTTTCCATAAAATTTTAGGTTGAAGATGACAATAATAAGATGATATTTTCTTTTATCATCTTTTAATTACTTAATTTTTGCTATCTCCAATTTAGTCCTTAACATTTTTCTATAATTCCATAGATTAGTCAACATGAAAAATCTACATACTTTTCTTAATGGTCTAATTACCATATAAGGACCTCTAGTTTTGAATTCCATAGCTATTTGATTCTTATAGCTACTAGAATTCAACTTTTACATTTTATGCAATTTAGTCCTTCTCTAATTAGGCACTAAATCGATAAAATTTTCATGTCAAAATGTTCATATGCCACGTCCATCCTATTGCAAACCATAAAATAAAATAAAAATAAATTATATTTTGGGTCGGATATGTGGTCCCAAAACCACTGTCCGATTTCATTGAAAAATGGGCTATTACAACTCTCCCCCCCTTTAGGGATTTTTGTCCTCAAAAATCTTACCAGTAAAAAGATTCGGGTATTGCTTCCTCAGTTTCCTCTGGCTCCCAGGTAGCCTCTTCTATACCGTGTCATTGCCAAAGAACTTTTACCAAAACTACCTTTTTATTTCTTAACTCTTTTGTTTCCTGAGCTAAGATTTTGATTGGTTCTTCACCATATGTCATATCAAGCTAACAATTACCCAAATGGCATCTTTTTTCTTTGGAGACAGGGGTAATCCCTATGCAAAGTCCATAGTAATTCTTTCCCATTTCCATTCCAGTATCGTAACTGGCTGTAATAGTGCAGAAGGCAACTGATGTTCAGCTTTTACTTACTAAAATATCAAACATTTATATACAAACTTAGAAATATCTCGTTTCATTCCCAGCCACTAGTACATCTTTTTCAGATCATTATACATTTTATTACTATTAGGATGTATAGACATGCTACCATTATGAGCTTTATTTTAAATCTTCTATATCAGTTCTGAACTTTTCGGCACACATACTCTGCCTCTAAATAACAAACAACCATCAGTCCCATCTGAAATTCTGAGTCAGGAGTCGATTCACTTTGTACCCGTCTTCCCTACAACTTGCTATCATTTTTTTGGGCTGCAAAAATTTCCTGTAAAAATATTGGTCTAGCTTTTAAGTCATCTAGGATTGAACCATCATCAAACAATGACAGTCGAGTATTCATTGCTTGTAAAGCATACAGGGATTTTCTGCTCAAAGCATCTGCCACTACATTGGCCTTCCCAGATGGTAGTCAATAACAAGATCATAATCTTTCAATAACTCAAGCCATATGCGTTGTCTCAAATTCAAATCTTTTTGTGACATCAAATATTTCAGACTTTTATGATCAGTGAATATGTGACATTTTTCACCAAATAAGTAATGCTGCAAGATTTTCAGTGCAAACACTATGGCTTCCAATTC
The DNA here is from genome assembly GCA_025503065.1 of Gossypium bickii. Lineage (NCBI taxonomy): Eukaryota > Viridiplantae > Streptophyta > Magnoliopsida > Malvales > Malvaceae > Gossypium > Gossypium bickii. The sequence continues at coordinate 55,594,243 of CP106714.1, read as the reverse complement.
AATGTCATGTGTCGGGTAGTTCTTTTCATGTGGCTTTAGCTATCGCGAGGCATAAGCTACCACTTTACCATCTTGTATCAAAACACAGCCTAAACCATGTAATAACGCATCACTGTAAACTACAAATTCTTTACCCGATTCTGGTTGAACTAACACTGGAGCTTCTATCAATAAAGCTTTTAATCTGTCAAAACTCTGCTGACATTTATCAGTCCACTCGAACTTTACATCTTTCTGTAGTAAACAAGTCATCGAAGCAGCTATCATTGAAAAGCTTTTTACAAATCTCTGATAATACCCAGCTAGCCCTAGAAAAATTTGGACTTCAGATACATTTTTCAGTGGCTTCCAATTAACAATGGTTGAAATTTTATTCGGGTCTACTCTGACACCTTCAGTAGATACTATATGCCCAAGAAAACTAACTTCCCGTAGCCAAAATTCACATTTACTAAATTTGGCATACAATTACTTCCCTCTCAGGGTTTGCAACACTAATCTCAAATACTCAGCATATTCATTTTCATTTCAGGAGTAAACCAAAATATCATCTATAAATACCACCACAACCATGTCCAAATACGGACTAGAAATCCTGTTCATCAAATCCATAAATACTGCAGGTGCATTTGTCAAGCCGAATGGCATCACAAGAAACTCATAGTGTCCATACCTGGTTCTAAAAGTTGTCTTAGGCACATCAGTTTCTTTTACCCGTAATTGATAATAACTAGAATGGAGATCAATTTTTAAAAATACAGTGGCACATTTCAATTGGTCAAATAAGTTATCAATACGAGGCAATGGATACTTGTTATTTATTGTAACTTTGTTGAGCTATCTATAATCAATACACAGCCTCAATGATCCATCCTTCTTTTTTACAAATAGGACCAGCGCACCCCAAGGTGAGAAACTATGTTGAGCAAAACCTCTGTCAATCAACTCCTGTATTTGTACTTTCAGCTTTTTCAATTCCGTAGGAGCCATTCTGTAAGGTGCTATAGAGTCGTTCCTGAAATGAGACCTATAGAGAATTCCACTTCTCTATCCGGTGGTAAACCAAGTAATTCTTCTAGGAATACATAAGGAAATTCACATACAACTAGTACTGATTGAATCTTTGACTCAGACACTTTAGTATCCAACACAAATGCAAGGTAAGCATCATAACCCTTTCGGACGTATTTCTGTGCTGTTATTGTTGAAATCACATTAGGTAATCCATTCAGTTTATCATATTCAACATGAACCAATTCATTATTTTCACATTCCAATACAATATATTTCTGCTTACAATTTACCACTCCATCATATCGGGTTAACCAATCCATTCCCAAAATCACATCAAATTCATCAAATGGCAATAACATTAAGTCAGCCAAAAAGCAATAACCTTTTACCATCAATAGACAGTTCTTACAAACTTTATCCACCATAACACACTAGCCCAGGGGTTTGAAACTTTAATCACAAATTTAGTGAATTCAATAGGTAAATTTTTAAGAGTCACTAGGTTCGTGCATATATATGAATGTGTGGAACCAGGATCAATCAATGCAATAATATCAATATCAAGTAGAGAAAATGTACCAGTAATGACGTCTGGTGCAGAGGCATCTTCTCAAGCACAAATAGTATATGTCCTTGCAAGTGCTCGTGCATCAGATCTAATTGTTGTATCCTTGGTAGTACCTCGGCTACCACTAACATTATCGGGGTGATGGGGTGGTCTACCTCTTGTAACATGATTGCTCGGCTTTGGAGCTGGTTTTATTTCTTTTTCAACTCTTTCGGGATAATCCCTGAGAAAATGGTCAAGCGAACCACATCCGAAACAAGCTCCACTTCTAGACTGACATTCCCCGTGATGAATTTTTTTACAGTGTTTACATTTCAATTTGGGATTTCCAACACTACCCACACTGGTCACAGATGGAGATGAAGACCTCGAGTTACAACGTTGAGAGCCCCGCTCTCTTCCAGAATATCCTTTAGAGGTGGTCACACGGTCATAATACTTATTTAATATCTTAAAAGAAAATAATTGTGACTTACTCATAGTTCTTTTTCCTAAAACGCGAGCCTCTATTTCGGTTGTTTCTTTTCCTTACTCAGTTCCTCAGCTTTGTGGGCTCGATTGGCTAACACAACAAATTCTCTTATTTCAAGAATTCCAATCAATAACTTGATATCTTCATTTGGCCCTCTCCGAAGCATTTACACATTTCAGCCTTGGTTAAAACCTATTCTCTGGTATACTTGCTCAACCGAACAAATTCCTGTTCATATTCGGATACAGTCATGTTTCCTTGTTTGAGCTCTAGAAACTTTTTCTTTTTCCGATCCATAAATCTCTGACTCACATACTTCTTCCTGAATTCAGTTTGGAAAAATTCCCATATGACATTCTCTCTCAATACTATTGAAGTTATGGTATTCCACCAATGATAAGTTGTATCTTTTAGTAGAGTTACTGCACATTTCAGACATTCAGCAGGTGTGTAGGATAGTTCATCAAAAACTCGGATGGTATTTTCTAGCCAAAACTCAGCCCTTTCCGGATCATCATCTGCGGTAGCTCTAAATTCTTCCTCCCTATGCTTGCGGATTTTATCTGTCGGAGGCTTACCAATTCTAACAGGTTTGGCACCTTGTGGTTCCTCAGGAATCAGTTGAGGAGTAGGTGGGGGAGGTCATTTTACAGCAGGATTTGTTCTCAGGTACTGTGTAAACCATTCATTCATCATTTTAAGGAAGGCTTGTTTTGTCTCCTTGTAACAGCCCGATTTTGGGGCTAGTCGGAACAGTGGTTTTGGGACCACTAATCTGAAGTTGAAGAAAATTATTTTGATATTATTTTATGTAAGAGTATGCCCAAAGACCAATCATGAGATGGTTGTAATAACATACTCAATTTACCATGTTTATTAATATAAAGCGTTGTCATTATTATTTCAGTTTTTCTTTCTGTGTGTATAAATAAACTGTTTTATAATAATGTCCTAAGAATAATATGATTATTCTTAAAAGATCCTTAGTCGAGTATTATTGTTGACTAGGACAACAATAATGCATTAAGACTAACATGTAGTTGATTGATGATAAAGAGTTGTCATTGATGTGGATTGTCAAAATCAATGCATGAATATGTGTGTTAGAGAACAACATATTGGATTGACCCGTTATGAGTATGTTTATTGGATTATTATGTAATTGTCACAACATTACTCATAGTGATTAATATGTATATGATCCTCGGACTTGAGATAATTATTATCTCAACATCGTGAGTTGTATATTTTGATACATCAAACGTACACCATAATTGGTTGTTCTATAAAGACGATGTTGGATATACCACAATCTATGTAGAGGATATGGTTGATCAATATAGGATAAGTTCCTCCTACATAATGGGAGTAATATCTTAGGCCACTTGATTGAGTGAGACTAGAAATGCATGGCCATGCTCAAATAAGTTGACATGAGATGTCATACTAATTTGTATATCATAGTCTACTCAAGATATCAAGAAACATGGGATGGACTATACAAGTGTGACTATTCCATGACTTGTGTCCATTCCAGATAAAGGGACTTAAGGATTAATGTATGAAAGGTTAATCACAAAAAGTTATATGGAATCATGACTTCTTGTAACTTAGGTAGCAATGATGCATTGCTAGATGCCACTCATTGTTTGTGACATTAGAATCGTTCTATTATTACTGCTAACGTTGCAAGAACCTCACAGTGGTCACACCCATGGTTTAAATGAACGGAATAAAATATAATTGGTATTGTTTTTAGTTGTCACATTAATTAAATTAATTAAAGAATTAATTTAATTGGGCAATCAAATATTGAACATATTATATGTACAAGGATGTTGTACACATAATGACAACATAATTCTATTAATATATGAATTTGATTCATATATAAATTTAAATAAATATAGTTTACCGAAATCCTTATTATAATTAATGTAATTATAATTTTCGGATATAATTAATGTAATTATAATTTTCTGGTTAAAAACTTTATTATATTTATTTAATCTTATGATACATTCAAGAGATACCAATTATAAAAGGGTATTAAAAGGATACCAAATAATGGGCCCAATGAAAAAAAAATACCCATTATAAAAGGCCCAATTAAAAGGATACCCAATATAAAAGGTATTTAAAAGAGGCAAAGCTGATGTGAAAACCCTAAGAGATTGCTTGTTAGGTCTAGCAGCCGTGAAGCAAATAAACCTCCAAAATAGTTTTGGAGATTTCTTCCGTTCATAGTCAAACTGGGTGAATCATGTAGAGGCCGACATCGAAAAGGTTGTGGCTTGATTCGACAAAGAGATCAAAACTCTTGTTGCCAAGGCGTCATTGTCTACTCAGATTGAAGTTTTGGTAATTTGAAACCTTTATTTCACCCCAATTCGTTCCTCACATATGGATCCATGGTTTGGATCGCCGGATCTAATTTTATTCTGCTGCGCCCATGGTATATCGGCGTTCCAACGATGGTATCGAGCCACTTGTGTGATACGAACTCGGGTTTAAATACTTGGGTGATGCAATTGTATGAGATTCATGTTTTGATCTTATTGTATTTTCGATTGTTTAAATCGTTTAAGCATAACTCGATAAGCGTTCCTTTCGGAAATTGATTAAATGTTAATCATGGTGTTGTGGCCTACTTGATTTTATGTTATTATCATAAACTATTAACAAATCTGTAATAATGCGACGGTGGTATTTATAGTTTCCAGTAAGTGTTAACTGGCTAGTGGAACAAGGGTTGTTCCGATATGAAACCTCAAGGATTAAAATCCTAAAAACACGATACATCCTCAGACCCTCGCAAAAAGTTTTGTTAATAAAAGAAATTTATAAACTTGATGGGCTACAAAAGGTTGAAAGGATATTTTATAATTCACTTTAAAATAATAATAATTGAATTATGTATGCTATTTTTGACTAGCACGGTGTTTGAAATGCTTAGTTATAGCCCAATGACCCATTCGATAAAAGGTTGTATTTTTTTAAATACGGCCTGCGTGTCGTGCCTTACTACTATTCTCTTGTATTTCTCTTCTCATCTTATTCCCTCGTATGTAAAACGAGTTTCTGTATATTGTAATTTGCAAGAGTTGCTGTGGGCCAAACGAGAAGGAAGGTGGGACAATGATTTAGAATGATAGCTTGTGAAATGGCTTACACCTTTAGGTTTCTTTTTGGTTTTCCCATTGGCTTGGGTTGAACCACCTTAGTTTATGGGCTATAACTATTGCATTTATTTATTGCTTTATTTATTCATGTATGAGATGCTATGGATGTCTAAAGCATGCCAATTTTTTTATATATATTAAAATTTGAAGATAATAAACCCTATTAATTGATGAGATCGATTAGAAGACTAAATGGGCTGAAATAGACTGTAATTGGTGAGATGCAACAACCTTAATAAAATCCCTCTATTAAAATATTAAGTCAGCATGGCCTTCCAATTTTGCCCTCGTTAAGGCCTCGATCAATACTATGTAGGTTCTGCCAAAGCGAAGTACTAGTATTTATCTTGGTTAAACGCGAAGAATAAACAAGTGATATTCACGGTTAAAAATTGGTTAATGACTTAACTAGGTTACTCTAATAGGATTAGAAACCTAGAGGCAAGTAAATTGGATAAATCATAAGATGATTAGAACAAGAGTTGTTCACCAAATATTAGGAGTTACATATGATGTAATTAGCAAATGTTGCTTACCTAAATAACCATAATCTTAAGAGTAAAGCCAAAGTGACTTAAGAGGTGGTGAAATATGGATCCTTAACCTACTAGAAATACTTTTGAGAAAGTTTTTCCAAATTAATATACGAGGTTATTAATTTTGAAATAAAATAGTGGGAATATCATTTAATAAAGTCTTTTAATGATTGATATAAAAATGGTAAATTTACTCACATGCATATTTAATTGTTGTAAATATATTATGGTCTGCAAACACTAGCACACTCTCATTGCGATCGGTCCTTGAGAAGGACAAATTGAATGGTTTGAATTTTCTTGATTGGTTCCAGTAACTTAAGGATTGTCCTTAAACAAGAACGGAAATTATATGTCATTGAACAACCACTTCCTAATGAACCACCCGCTAATGCCTCGAGGACTCGATAGAGATGCTTACAAGAAGTATCTCGATGACATGATAGATGTTGGATGTCTTATGCTTGCCACTATGAATCCTAAACTTGTAAAGCAACATGAGGACATGGTTGCTTATGATATGATCGAGCACTTGAAAGAACTTTATCCGGGCAAGCACGGCAAGAGAGGTTTGATATCTCTAAAGCCCTATTCCAATGTAAGTTGGTGAAGGAAGCCAGTAGGACCTCATGTCCTTAAGATGATTGGTTATATTGAAAGCCTATCTAAGCTTGGGTTTCCATTGAGCCAAGAGTTGGCCATCTGATGTTATTTTGCAATCGTTGCTGATAGCTACAGCCAGGTTTGTCCTCAATTTCAATATGAATGAAATTGACAAGACTCTACCACAATTGCTCGGTATGTTACGAATCATTGAAGGCAACTTGAAAAAGGTTGGACCCAAGCCCATACCGATGGTCCGTAATAACAAGGGCAAGGGAAAGGCCAAAGTTCAAACAAAGCCTAAGGGCAAAGGTAAGCCCAAATTTGGAAAAAGAAAGGCTACACTGAAACCTAAAGGTGGGGTGTCTAAGGAAGGAAATCGTTTTCATTGTGGTGTGGTGGACATTGGAAACTGGAATCGCCTGTCTATCTTGAAGAAGTCAAGAAGGCTAAAGCAAGCGGAATGTCTGCTTGGTATTTATGTTATTGATATTAATTTATCAACTACTACTTCTTGGGTATTAGATAATTCGTTGTGGTTCTCATATTTGTACTTCATGCAGGGGACTACAAAGGAGTAGGACTTTGGCTAGAGGAGATGTGGACCTCACGAGTTGGAAATGGAGCAAAAGTTGCTTGCATTAGTCAGGGGAACATATACTTTATCTTTGCCTAGTGGACTTGATTTATGTTTAGAGGATTGTTATTTTGTGCCCAGTTTGACTAAAAACATTATTTCAATTTCTTGTTTAGACAAAATTGGTTTTGAGATAATTATTAAGAATAATTGTTGTTCATTTTATCTCAATAATGTTTTCTATGGTTCGGCACAATTAATTAATGGCCTCTATATTTTAGATCGAACGAATCCCATTTACAACATAAATACTAAAAGATCTAAAATAAATGACTCAAATCAAACTTATCTTTGGCATTGTCGTTTGGGCCACATAAGTGAGAAACGCATATCCAAACTCCATAAAGATGGTCTCTTGAATTCATTTGTTTTTGAACAATTTGAAGTATGTGAATCTTGCTTATTGGGAAAAATGACTAAATCTCCTTTCATCGGTAAAAGTGAGCGAGCTAGTGATTTATTGGACCTAATACATTCTGATGATGTATGTGGACCAATAAATACACAAGCCGCAGGTGGATTTCACTACTTCATTACTTTCACCGATGATTTCAATAGATATGGGTATGTTTATCTCATGCGCCATAAGTCCGAGTCCTTGAAAAGTTCAAGGAATTCAAAAATGAAGTACAAAATCAACTAGGCAAAACTATCAAGTCACTTCGATCTGATCGAGGTGGAGAGTACTTGAGCCTAGAGTTTGATGATCTTTTGAAAGAATGTGGGATTGTCTCACAACTTACTCCTCCTGGTACTCCTCAATGGAATGGAGTATCTGAGAGAAGAAATCGAACTTTGTTAGACATGGTTCGATCCATGATGAGTCATGCTGATCTACCGACTTCCTTTTGGGGATATGCACTTGAGACAGCTGCTTTCACATTAAATCGTGTTCCATCTAAATCGGTTCAAAAGACGCCATATGAGATGTGGACTGGGAAACGTCTAGTATGTCTTTTATGAAAATTTGGGGCTGTGAAGCTTATGTTAAACGTCAGACGTCTACTAAGCTTGAACCCAGATCTGAAAAGTGTATTTTTGTGGGGTATCCAAAAGAAACCAAAGGATATTATTTCTTTAATCCCACTGAGAACAAAACGTTTGTTGCTCGGATCGGTGTTTTCTAGAGAGAAATTTACTTCTAGAAAAGGAAGTGGGAGAAAGATTGAACTTGAAGAAATTCGAGAATTACAAGATACCACTCAAACCGTAGATTGAACAACAAAGAAATTTCACAAGAAATTGAGGAACAAACAACTCTTCAGTAGAAACACAACCACCACACAGATCTTTAAGAGAACGCCGTGCACACGAGAGATATGGATTTCTCATTACAACGCATGGTGACGTTCTTCTTATAGATCAAGATGAGCCTAGGACTTATCAAGAAGCGGTGGCGAGCCCAGACTTCGAGAAATGGCTTGAGGCCATGAGATCCGAGATGGATTCCATGTATGAAAACCAAGTATGGACTTTGATTGATCCACCCGAATGGGTTAAACCTATAGGGTGCAAATGGGTTTTCAAAAAGAAAAGCGACATGGATGGTAATGTACAAACATACAAAAGGCGATTAGTCGCTAAAGGTTTTCGCCAAATTCATGGTGTTGACTATGATGAAACCTTTTCTCCTGTAGCTATGTTTAAATCCATCAGATCTTGCTCGCCATAGCGCATTTCATGATTATGAAATCGCGGATGGACGTCAAAACGACTTTCCTTAACGGAAACTTGAAGAGGATATGTATATGACACAACCTTGAAGGTTTTGTAAATCCAAAGGATGCTAGAAAGATATGTAAGTCGCAAAGATCCATTTATGGATTAAAGCAAGCTTTCGAAGTTGGAATCTTCGTTTTAACGATGCAATCAAAGAGTTTGGTTTTGTCAAAAATGAAGATGAACCATGTGTTTACAAGAAAGTTAGTGGAGCACTATCACATTCTTGGTACTATATGTGGATGACATACTTATCATGGGAAATGACATACCTACTTTGCAGTCTATTAAGACTTGGTTAAGAAGTTGTTTTTCTATGAAGGACTTGGGGAAGCCACTTATATCTTAGGAGTCAAGATCTATAGAGATAGATCAAGGCGACTACTAGGTCTAAGCCAAAGTACATACATAGATAAAGCAATCTTGAAAAGGTTCAATGATGGAAGAATCTAAAAGAGGATTTCTACCTATGAGACATGGTATTTCACTCTCGAAGGAAATGTGTCCTTCAACTCCACAAGAGAGAGAACGTATGAGTAAAATTCCATATGCTTCTGCTATTGGATCTATCATGTATGCTATGTTATGTACCCGTCCAGATGTATCGTATGCCTTAAGTATGATGAGCAGGTATCAAGTAGATCCGGTGAAGGACACTGGACCACGATCAAGAGTATCCTTAAGTACTTAAGAAGAACTAAGGATACGTTCCTATTATATGGAGGTGAGGAAGAGTTAAGTGTAAAAGGTTACACTGATGCCAGCTTCCAAACCGACAAGGATGATTCTCAATCGCAATCAGGTGTTTTGCCTTAATGGTGGTGCTGTGAGCTGGAAGAGTTCAAAGCAAAGTACAGTAGCTGATTCTACAACAGAGGCTGAGTATATTGCGACGCCCAAAGAGAGGCGAAAAGGAAGCGGTTTGGATCAAGAAGTTCATTACTGGACTAGGGGTTGTGCCTAGCATATTAGATGCTATAGAGCTCCGATGTGATAACAATAGAGCTATTGCACAAGCTAAGGAACCCAGATCTCACCAGCGATCCAAACATATACTTAGACGCTACCATCTTATTCGTGAGATTATCGATCGAGGGGATGTAGAGATATGCAGAGTACCTTCAGATGATAACATTGCTGATCCCCTGACCAAGCCTCTGACACAGCAGAAGCATGATCGTCACACTAAGTCACTTGGTATTAGATATATGAGTGATTGGTCTTAGTGCTAGTGGGAGATTGTAAGAGTATGCCCAAAGACCAATCATGAGATGGTTGTAATAACATACTTAATTTACCATGTTTATTAATATAAAGCGTTGTCATTATTATTTCAGTTTTTCTTTCTGTGTGTATAAATAAACTGTTTTATAATAATGTCCTAAGAATAATATGATTATTCTTAAAAGATCCTTAGTCGAGTATTATTGTTGACTAGGACAACAATAATGCATTAAGACTAACATGTAGTTGATTGATGATAAAGAGTTGTCATTGATGTGGATTGTCAAAATCAATGCATGAATATGTGTGTTAGAGAACAACATATTGGATTGACCCGTTATGAGTATGTTTATTGGATTATTATGTAATTGTCACAACATTACTCATAGTGATTAATATGTATATGATCCTCAGACTTGAGATAATTATTATCTCAACATCGTGAGTTGTATATTTTGATACAGTCAAACGTACACCATAATTGGTTGTTCTATAAAGACTGATGTTGGATATACCACAATCTATGTAGAGGGATATGGTTGATCAATATAGGATAAGTTCCTCCTACATAATGGGAGTAATATCTTAGGCCACTTGATTGAGTGAGACTAGAAATGCATGGCCATGCTCAAATAAGTTGACATGAGATGTCATACTAATTTGTATATCATAGTCTACTCAAGATATCAAGAAACATGGGATGGACTATACAAGTGTGACTATTCCATGACTTGTGTCCATTCCAGAGATAAAGGACTTAAGGATTAATGTATGAAAGGTTAATCACAAAAAGTTATATGGAATCATGACTTCTTGTAACTTAGGTAGCAATGATGCATTGCTAGATGCCATTCATTGTTTGTGACATTAGAATCGTTCTATTATTACTGCTAACGTTGCAAGAACCTACAGGGTCACACCCTATGGTTTAAATGAACGGAATAAAATATAATTGGTATTGTTTTTAGTTGTCACATTAATTAAATTAATTAAAGAATTAATTTAATTGGGCAATCAAATATTGAACATATTATATGTACAAGGATGTTGTACACATAATGACAACATAATTCTATTAATATATGAATTTGATTCATATATAAATTTAAATAAATATAGTTTACCGAAATCCTTATTATAATTAATGTAATTATAATTTTCGGATATAATTAATGTAATTATAATTTTCGGTTAAAAACTTTATTATATTTATTTAATCTTATGATACATTCAAGAGATACCAATTATAAAAGGGTATTAAAAGGATACCAAATAATGGGCCCAATGAAAAAAAAATACCCATTATAAAAGGCCCAATTAAAAGGATACCCAATATAAAAGGTATTTAAAAGAGGCAAAGTGATGTGAAAACCCTAAGAGATTGCTTGTTAGGTCTAGCAGCCGTGAAGCAAATAAACCTCCAAAATAGTTTTGGAGATTTCTTCCGTTCATAGTCAAACTGGGTGAATCATGTAGAGGCCGACATCGAAAAGGTTGTGGCTTGATTCGACAGTAGATCAAAACTCTTGTTGCCAAGGCGTCATTGTCTACTCAGTTGAAGTTTTGGTAATTTGAAACCTTTATTTCACCCCAATTCGTTCCTCACATATGGATCCATGGTTTGGATCGCCGGATCTAATTTTATTCTGCTGCGCCATGGGGTATCGGCGTTCCAACAGTGGTATCAGAGCCACTTGTGTGATACGAACTCGGGTTTAAATACTTGGGTGATGCAATTGTATGAGATTCATGTTTTGATCTTATTGTATTTTCGATTGTTTAAATCGTTTAAGCATAACTCGATAATCTGTTCCTTTCTTGAAATTGATTAAATGTTAATCATGGTGTTGTGGCCTACTTGATTTTATGTTATTATCATAACTATTAACAAATCAGTAATAATGCGACGGTGGTATTTATAGTTTCCAGTAAGTGTTAATCGGCTAGTGGAACAAGGGTTGTTCCGATATGAAACCTCAAGGATTAAAATCCTAAAAACACGATACATCCTCAGACCCTCGCAAAAAGTTTTGTTAATAAAAGAAATTTATAAACTTGATGGGCTACAAAAGGTTGAAAGGATATTTTATAATTCACTTTAAAATAATAATAATTGAATTATGTATGCTATTTTTGACTAGCACGGTGTTTGAAATGCTTAGTTATAGCCCAATGACCCATTCGATAAAAGGTTGTATTTTTTTTTTTAAATGGCGGCTGCGTGTCGTGCCTTACTACTATTCTCTTGTATTTCTCTTCTCATCTTATTCCCTCGTATGTAAAACGAGTTTCTGTATATTGTAATTTGCAAGAGTTGCTGTGGGCCAAACGAGAAGGAAGGTGGGACAATGATTTAGAATGATAGCTTGTGAAATGGCTTACACCTTTAGGTTTCTTTTTGGTTTTCCCATTGGCTTGGGTTGAACCACCTTAGTTTATGGGCTATAACTATTGCATTTATTTATTGCTTTATTTATTCATGTATGAGATGCTATGGATGTCTAAAGCATGCCAATTTTTTATATATATTAAAATTTGAAGATAATAAACCCTATTAATTGATGAGATCGATTAGAAGACTAAATGGTGGGCTGAAATAGACTCAGTAATTGGTGAGATGCAACAACCTTAATAAAATCCCTCTATTAAAATATTAAGTCAAAGATGGCCTTCCAATTTTGCCCTCGTTAAGGCCTCGATCAATACTATGTAGGTTCCGCAAAGCGAAGTACTAGTATTTATCTTGGTTAAACGCGAAGAATAAACAAGTGATATTATTTGGTTAAAAATTGGTTAATGACTTAACTAGGTTACTCTAATAGGATTAGAAACCTAGAGGCAAGTAAATTGGATAAATCATAAGATGATTAGAACAAGAGTTGTTCACCAAATATTAGGAGTTACATATGATGTAATTAGCAAATGTTGCTTACCTAAATAACCATAATCTTAAGAGTAAAGCCAAAGTGACTTAAGAGGTGGTGAAATATGGATCCTTAACCTACTAGAAATACTTTTGAGAAAGTTTTTCCGAAATTAATATACGAGGTTATTAATTTTGAAATAAAATAGTGGGAATATCATTTAATAAAGTCTTTTTAATGATTGATATAAAAATGGTAAATTTACTCACATGCATATTTAATTGTTGTAGATATATTATGGCTGCAAACACTAGCACACTCTCATTGCGATCGGTCCTTGAGAAGGACAAATTGAATGGTTTGAATTTTCTTGATTGGTTCCGTAACTTAAGGATTGTCCTTAAACAAGAACGGAAATTATATGTCATTGAACAACCACTTCCTAATGAACCACCCGCTAATGCCTCGAGGACTGATAGAGATGCTTACAAGAAGTATCTCGATGACATGATAGATGTTGGATGTCTTATGCTTGCCACTATGAATCCTAAACTTCAGAAGCAACATGAGGACATGGTTGCTTATGATATGATCGAGCACTTGAAAGAACTTTATCCGGGGCAAGCACGGCAAGAGAGGTTTGATATCTCTAAAGCCCTATTCCAATGTAAGTTGGCTGAAGGAAGCCCAGTAGGACCTCATGTCCTTAAGATGATTGGTTATATTGAAAGCCTATCTAAGCTTGGGTTTCCATTGAGCCAAGAGTTGGCCATGATGTTATTTTGCAATCGTTGCTCGATAGCTACACACCAGTTTGTCCTCAATTTCAATATGAATGAAATTGACAAGACTCTACCACAATTGCTCGGTATGTTACGAATCAAAGGCAACTTGAAAAGGTTGGACCCAAGCCCATACCGATGGTCCGTAATAACAAGGGCAAGGGAAAGGCCAAAGTTCAAACAAAGCCTAAGGGCAAAGGTAAGCCCAAATTTGGAAAAGAAAGGCTACACTTTGAAACCTAAAGGTGGGGTGTCTAAGGAAGGAAATCTGTTTTCATTGTTGTGTGACTGGACATTGGAAACGGAACTGCCCTGTCTATCTTGAAGAAGTCAAGAAGGCTAAAGCAAGCGGAATGTCTGCTTCAGGTATTTATGTTATTGATATTAATTTATCAACTACTACTTCTTGGGTATTAGATACTGGTTGTGGTTCTCATATTTGTACTTCATGCGGGGACTACAAAGGAGTAGGACTTTGGCTAGAGGAGATGTGGACCTACGAGTTGGAAATGGAGCAAAAGTTGCTTGCATTAGTCATGTGGGAACATATACTTTATCTTTGCCTAGTGGACTTGATTTATGTTTAGAGGATTGTTATTTTGTGCCCAGTTTGACTAAAAACATTATTTCAATTTCTTGTTTAGACAAAATTGGTTTTGAGATAATTATTAAGAATAATTGTTGTTCATTTTATCTCAATAATGTTTTCTATGGTTCGGCACAATTAATTAATGGCCTCTATATTTTAGATCGAAACGAATCCCATTTACAACATAAATACTAAAAGATCTAAAATAAATGACTCAAATCAAACTTATCTTTGGCATTGTCGTTTGGGCCACATAAGTGAGAAACGCATATCCAAACTCCATAAAGATGGTCTCTTGAATTCATTTGTTTTTGAACAATTTGAAGTATGTGAATCTTGCTTATTGGGAAAAATGACTAAATCTCCTTTCACTGGTAAAGTGAACGAGCTAGTGATTTATTGGACCTAATACATTCGATGTATGTGGACCAATAAATACACAAGCCGCAGGTGGATTTCACTACTTCATTACTTTCACCGATGATTTCAATAGATATGGGTATGTTTATCTCATGCGCCATAAGTCCGAGTCCCTTGAAAAGTTCAAGGAATTCAAAATGAAGTACAAAATCAACTAGGCAAAACTATCAAGTCACTTCGATCCGATCGAGGTGGAGAGTACTGAGCCTAGAGTTTGATGATCTTTTGAAAGAATGTGGGATTGTCTCACAACTTACTCCTCCCGGTACTCCTCAATGGAATGGAGTATCCGAGAGAAGAAATCGAACTTTGTTAGACATGGTTCGATCCATGATGAGTCATCTTGATCTACCGACTTCCTTTTGGGGATATGCACTTGAGGCAATTTGCTTTCACATTAAATCGTGTTCCATCTAAATCCCGTTCAAAAGACGCCATATGAGATGTGGGTGGAAACGTCCCTAGTATGTCTTTTATGAAAATTTGGGTGTGAAGCTTATGTTAAACGTCGACGCGTCTACTAAGCTTGAACCCGATCCTGAAAAGTGTATTTTTGTGGGGTATCCAAAAGAAACCAAAGGATATTATTTCTTTAATCCCACCGAGAACAAAACGTTTGTTGCTCTTGATTTGGTGTTTTCCTAGAGAGAGAATTTACTTCTAGAAAAGGAAGTGGGAGAAAGATTGAACTTGAAGAAATTCGAGAATTACAAGATACCACCAACAGAGATTGAACAACGACAAATTTCACAAGAAATTGAGGAACAAACAACTCTCAGTAGAAACACAACCACACAAGCAGATCTTTAAGAGAACGCCGTGCACCCGGAGAGATATGGATTTCTCATTACAACGCATGGTGACGTTCTTCTTATAGATCAAGATGAGCCTAGGACTTATCAAGAAGCGGTGACGAGCCCAGACTTCGAGAAATGGCTTGAGGCCATGAGATCCGAGATGGATTCCATGTATGAAAACCAAGTATGGACTTTGATTGATCCACCCGAATGGGTTAAACCTATAGGTGTGCAAATGGGTTTTCAAAAAGAAAACTCGACATGGATGGTAATGTACAAACATACAAAGGGCGATTAGTCGCTAAAGGTTTTCGCCAAATTCATGGTGTTGACTATGATGAAACCTTTTCTCCTCTGTAGCTATGTTTAAATCCATCAGATCTTGCTCGCCATAGGCCGCATTTCATGATTATGAAATCGCGGATGGACGTCAAAACAGCCTTTCCTCCTTAACGAAACTTGAAGAGGATATGTATATGACACAACCTTGAAGGTTTTGTAAATCCAAAGGATGCTAGAAAGATATGTAAGTCGCAAAGATCCATTTATGGATTAAAGCAAGCTTCTCGAAGTTGGAATCTTCGTTTTTAACGATGCAATCAAAGAGTTTGGTTTTGTCAAAAATGAAGATGAACCATGTGTTTACAAGAAAGTTAGTGGGAGCACTATCACATTCTTGGTACTATATGTGGATGACATACTTATCATGGGAAATGACATACCTACTTTGCGATCTATTAAGACTTGGTTAAGAAGTTGTTTTTCTATGAAGGACTTGGGGAAGCCACTTATATCTTAGGAGTCAAGATCTATAGAGATAGATCAAGGCGACTACTAGGTCTAAGCCAAAGTACATACATAGATAAAGTCTTGAAAAGGTTCAAGATGGAAGAATCTAAAGAGGATTTCTACCTATGAGACATGGTATTTCACTCTCGAAGGAAATGTGTCCTTCAACTCCACAAGAGAGAAAACGTATGAGTAAAATTCCATATGCTTACGCTATTGGATCTATCATGTATGCTATGTTATGTACCCGCCCGGATGTATCGTATGCCTTAAGTATGACGAGGGTATCAAGTAGATCCCGGTGAAGGACACTGGACCACAGTCAAGAGTATCCTTAAGTACTTAAGAAGAACTAAGGATACGTTCCTATTATATGGAGGTGAGGAAGAGTTAAGTGTAAAAGGTTACACTGATGCCGCCTTCCAAACCGACAAGGATGATTCTCAATCGCAATCGTGTGTTTTGCCTTAATGGTGGTGCCGTGAGTGGTGGAGAGTTCAAAGCAAAGTACATGAGAGTGATTCTACAACAGAGTCGAGTATATTGCACCAAAGAGGCGACAAAGGAAGCGTTTTGGATCAAGAAGTTCATTCTTCGACTAGGGGTTGTGCCTAGCATATTAGATGCTATAGAGCTCCGATGTGATAACAATAGAGCTATTGCACAAGCTAAGGAACCCAGATCTCACCAAATGATCCAAACATATACTTAGACGCTACCATCTTATTCGTGAGATTATCGATCGAGGGGATGTAGAGATATGCAGAGTACCTTCGGATGATAACATTGCTGATCCTCGGCCAAGCCTCCGACCGCAGTGAAGCATGATCGTCACACTAAGTCACTTGGTATTAGATATATGAGTGATTGGTCTTAGTGCTAGTGGGAGATTGTAAGAGTATGCCCAAAGACCAATCATGAGATGGTTGTAATAACATACTTAATTTACCATGTTTATTAATATAAAGCGTTGTCATTATTATTTCAGTTTTCTTTTCGTGTGTATAAATAAACTGTTTTATAATAATGTCCTAAGAATAATATGATTATTCTTAAAAGATCCTTAGTCGAGTATTATTGTTGACTAGGACAACAATAATGCATTAAGACTAACATGTAGTTGATTGATGATAAAGAGTTGTCATTGATGTGGATTGTCAAAATCAATGCATGAATATGTGTGTTAGAGAACAACATATTGGATTGACCCGTTATGAGTATGTTTATTGGATTATTATGTAATTGTCACAACATTACTCATAGTGATTAATATGTATATGATCCTCAGACTTGAGATAATTATTATCTCAACATCGTGAGTTGTATATTTTGATACAGTCAAACGTACACCATAATTGGTTGTTCTATAAAGACTGATGTTGGATATACCACAATCTATGTAGAGGGATATGGTTGATCAATATAGGATAAGTTCCTCCTACATAATGGGAGTAATATCTTAGGCCACTTGATTGAGTGAGACTAGAAATGCATGGCCATGCTCAAATAAGTTGACATGAGATGTCATACTAATTTGTATATCATAGTCTACTCAAGATATCAAGAAACATGGGATGGACTATACAAGTGTGACTATTCCATGACTTGTGTCCATTCCAGAGATAAAGGACTTAAGGATTAATGTATGAAAGGTTAATCACAAAAAGTTATATGGAATCATGACTTCTTGTAACTTAGGTAGCAATGATGCATTGCTAGATGCCACTCATTGTTTGTGACATTAGAATCGTTCTATTATTACTGCTAACGTTGCAAGAACCTACAGGGTCACACCCTATGGTTTAAATGAACGGAATAAAATATAATTGGTATTGTTTTTAGTTGTCACATGAATTAAATTAATTAAAGAATTAATTTAATTGGGCAATCAAATATTGAACATATTATATGTACAAGGATGTTGTACACATAATGACAACATAATTCTATTAATATATGAATTTGATTCATATATAAATTTAAATAAATATAGTTTACCGAAATCCTTATTATAATTAATGTAATTATAATTTTCTGGATATAATTAATGTAATTATAATTTTCTTTAAAAAAACTTTATTATATTTATTTAATCTTATGATACATTCAAGAGATACCAATTATAAAAGGGTATTAAAAGGATACCAAATAATGGGCCCAATGAAAAAAATACCCCATTATAAAAGGCCCAATTAAAAGGATACCCAATATAGAAGGTATTTAAAAGAGGCAAAGCGATGTGAAAACCCTAAGAGATTGCTTGTTAGGTCTAGCAAATTAGTCAAGCAAATAAACCTCAAAATAGTTTTGGAGATTTCTTCCGATTCATAGTCAAACCGGGTGAATCACGTAGAGGCGACATCGAAAAGGTTGTGGCTTGATTCGACGAGAGATCAAAACTCTTGTTGCCAAGGCGTCATTGTCTACTCAGTTGAAGTTTTGGTAATTTGAAACCTTTATTTGACCCCGATTCGTTCCTCACACTTGGATCCATGGTTTGGATCGCCGGATCTAATTTTATTCTGCTGCGCCATGGGGTATCGGCGTTCCAACATTTTATGCGCCATAGCAAGATTATAAGGTTGCATGAAATTTTGGTGCCTTAATTTTAGCGATTGTATGCTTAGTTGAGAAAAAGGACTAAATCGCATAAAGTGTAAAAGTTCCATTTTACAAGCTAGAGGTGTCTAATAGCTATGAAATATTAAATTGGTGATCTTTAATGTGCAGTTAGGCCAATATTAGGGCGTTGGCCAGCCATAGGGACAATGGAGACAAGAGCATTAATTTTGGTAAAAAATTTAGTGAAATTAGGTGACAAAAAAATGACTAAAATAAGATAAATGAATGAGATATCATCTTTCACTATTCACCTTCCTTCTTCCACCGAAAATTTGAAGAGAAAATAGAGTTTTTGGAGCTCAAACTTTCAGCCAAGCTACTTTCTTCCAAGTAAGTGATTTTAGAGGTCTTTCTTGATAATTTTTGTACTTTTGGAACCCCTAAAGCTTAAGCTAGCTAATGGGGGACTATTTTGCAAAATGGTTGAAAGTTTAGGGACTTTCCATGAGATTTTTTATGTGTTTTTTCTAATTTTTTTAAGGAAGATAATGAATGTTAGTGAGTTAAGGAATAACTTTTGTGAAAGGTGTTAACATGAAAACACCTAAATGGGACTTATTTGTGAAAGTTGCAATTGAGTAATAGATGCATGAAATGTTTGGTTTTGTGAATTTTTGCAAGAGAAATAAATGTTTAGCTAGGATTGTTTAATGAGAAAATATGATGAAAAATGATTTACGAGCCTAGGGGAAAAATCGTAATTTTGCCAAATTATAAGGGCAAAATGGACATTTTTGCCTAAGTAGAAATTTTGAAGTGTCATGAGTTTTGTAGTGATTGGATGAGTGAATATTATTATTATAGATCAAGAAGAGCGCGGAAACAACCTTGACCGACGAAAAGGCAAGGTTACGGGCTAAACTGTCAATTAACACATTTTGCACCGAGGTAAGTTTACTTGTAAACAATACACCCTTAATCCTCATGATGTTACCTATTGATGCATTGTTTGGATGCAAATACTTATTGGTGAGATAGATTGAAAATATTAGATAATGAAAAATTCTCGTACGAACCTCGGAATAGAAATGCAAGTACGGACAAATATCTATAATTATCATTTGGTGGGTTGTGTGTGATACCACCATAATTATCATTGTTGGTGGGATATATGCGATACCACCTTATTATTTATTCACAATGGTCTGTGTGCGATACCATCGTTTATATTATCATTTGGTGGGCTATGTTCGAAACCACCGTAATTATTTTTGTTGGTGGGCTATGTGCGATACCACCTTATTACTGATTAACGATGAGCTATGTGTAACAGTCCGATTTAGACCCTAGTCAAAATAGTGGTTTCAGAACCACAAATCCGAGTTAGAATAATATTTTAATGTTATTTTCTATGCTTATGATATGTGAATTAGTATGTGTGAAGTTTCTGTGTGTTAATTTGTCCATCTGTGTGTTTAATTTGATAAAAGGATTAAATTGCATTGAATGCAAAATTTACATGCTTTATGAAAAGACTCCTATTTGAGATGGCTTCTTAATGGGAAGGCCTTATATGGCAATTAAACCATTTTTAAGATGGTGGATAGTTGTTGGACAAATATGACCTTAAATTATATGTTATTTATATTTAGCATAAAAGGTTAAATATGTAAATTGAATGTTAAGCTATTATATCTTAAAACATTAAAGAAATAAGTCATCAAAATGGTGTTCATCCACCGAAAATCAAACAACAGAAAAAGAAAGAAGAAGCTAGGGCATTCCGTACTCTCTAATCTTGATTCAAGGTAAGTTTTGATTTGGTTTTTGATAATTTCTACGTTTCTATAATCGTTGCTTCGTATGCTATAAAACCCATGTCATAATTTGAAGAATTGATGATGTTTATGAGATGTGCCATTGATGAAATGGTGAGCTTTGTGATGAGTTTTGGTGTTAAATGAAAGATATGTGCTTAACGAACATGTTTTATTCTTGAATTTTTTATGAATTTAGCTAATCAGGGCTAAATTGTAAAAATAGCATTTTGAGGGACTAAATTGTGAAATAAATGAAATTTATGGATTGATATGAGCATAGTGTGTATTCGGCTAAACATGGGTGAAAGCAAATTTGGTGTATTTTGTGATTTTGTGAATTAGGGACTAAATTGTCCAAATGTAAAAATATGAGGGATAATTTGCAAATTGCTCTAAATATGTGATTTTGGATTGAATTAAATGTGTTGGTAAATAAGAGGATTAAATTTGAATATGTATAGATCAAGAACCGAAGAAAACGAACTTAGGTTGCGGGAAAGCGAATGTAGTCGAATAATTGAGTCTGAACGAATATCCGAATCCGAGGTAAGTCGATATACAAAGAAATGTATCTGTATCAAATTGTGTATGTTCATATGACTATTGTTAATGATGAATACATATGAGAGGTTGTATACATGAATTTGAGATAGACTTGACATAGTGTCAACTTCCGAGAAGTCCCGTTTGAACCTAGTGATAGATAGGATAGTATATGTCATGACATAGGTGTCTATTATGTGATATCATATAAGACTACATCTGGGACGTTGGCATTGATTTGAGATTTCATGTAAGACCATGTCTATGACGTTGGCATCGATATGAGATTTACGTGTAAGGCCATGTCTGGGATATTAGCATCAAATTTGATTCATGTAAGACCATGTCCGGGACAGTGGCATCGATATCTAATTACATGTAAGGCCACGTCTAAGACATTGGCATTGTACAACTATTCTGAGCTCTCTGAATATCCTATTAGTTTCGAATGATTCAATGGACAAGTCCGAGATACGAATGACTATGTGATTTGAATATCCATTTCAGGTGTGTTTGATATGTACACTAAGTATGTATGAAAGGTAAGTATCTATATGAACTTACTAAGTTGAATATGTGTATTGAAATGGTGGAATAATATGTGATGATATGCTTAAATGAGCTATGTGCATATGTGATATTTGAGTAGAAAAATGTGGTAAGATATGGCTAAGCAAATGAGCCAAATTCTATGTGGGATGTATAAACAATGAGAACCATTATTGTTATTGTATCAATATGGTTATGTGCATTCTATGTTAAGTTTATTTGTATATGGCTTACTAAGCTTTTGAAAGCTTACTCTGTGCGTGTTTTCTCTATTTTATAGATCGTCAAAGCTACTGAAGGCTCAGGGACCGTCGAGGATTGTCATCACACTACTCAACTCATTTTGGTACCATTAAAATATGTATATAGTTAAATATGGCATGTATAGGCTAGTCATTTTGGATGATGTTTGAAATGGGTATTTATAGCCATGAGACGTGGCTAGATAATTGTTGGCTATATGTTTGAGTGATTATGTTATATGATGCAAAGTTTGGTATGAATTGATAGCTAATGAAATGGCCAAGGAAATGGTAAGTACATGGATGTATTATGTTTGGACGTATATGTGTTTTAGTTGTGTAAATTAACATGTTTGGATTTAAGATTGGATGCAAAGCTTTGTTGATTAATTTGACATGTTTTTGGTTTTAAATTGTGCAGGAAATGAATTGGTATATTTTCTTGTAGGGTAGACCCAAGTGTGTCTGGCATTTTGGCCTTGCAAATGACCTATTTTGCCTACACGATTGTGGCACATGAGCGTGCCTAGTGGCCATGGGATTAAGTCAGTAACTAGCCCAAGTGTGCACAGCTATGGCACACGAGTGTGCCTAGTAGCTGTGTGATAAAGACAGTATCTAGCCTAAGAGTACACGTGTGGATAAGTCAGTATACATGCTCTAATTTGGCACGGCCAGGACACATGGGTGTGTCTAGAAACCGTGGGAGACACACGGCCTGGTCACATGGGCATGTGACCTTGACAGTTTTGAAAAAAGTTTTAAATTTTTGAGAATTTCGGTATGCATTCGGTTTAGTCCTGGCCCTACTCTAAAGCATGATTAAAGTCCCGTTGACCTATATAAGGGACACATTGATTGTGATTGGTTAATTGTTTTATTAAATGTCTGTAAAAGTTTTCGATCTGTCCGGTAACGCCTATAACCCTAATCCGACGACGGATTCGGGTTAGGGGTGTTACACTATGTGCGAAACCACCGGGTACCTAGTATTATTCTGAAGGATTCATCGAGAAATTTGTCTAAGTGAATATTTCATGTGGCTTTGTGGTGATGAGTGCAGGGTTTATGTGCAAGTAAATGTGAGCAATATATATGTTATATGATTGGAATGTGGTAAGAGTTGAGATGAGTAAGCATGTTTATGATAATGTGAATTGTTCTTACATAGTATGTAATGTTATTGGTTGACTAGCATATAGTAGATGCTTGATGTTTACATGTAGATTTACAAAGCTTAAAGCTTACTCCTTTTCTTTTCCCTTGTTTTATAGTGTCAAAGAGTCAGCTCGGGATATGAAGATAATCAGAAGATCACCCACACTATCAGCACATCGTGGTATATTTAGACTTAGCATTTTTAGTATGGCATGTATAGGGACTAGACTTAGTGAAATGTCATGTTATTTTGGCCAAGTGTGTTAGCTCTTTTAAAGATGAACTCTCTTGTATATAGCCATAGTTGATGGCTCATTTTTATTAATATATGAAAAGATGAGGTTATTCATGAATATGTATGATGCATGATTGGGTTGTTTGGTTAATGGTTGAATGTGATTTGTGTTGTATGAGTTAGGGGAATAAAAAGAGCTTGGCAAATAGCCTTGTTCTAGTCCACACGGGTAGGCACATGGTCAGTCCCAAAGGTGTGTGGTTAGGGCGTGCGTCTAGGCTGTGTGTGACACATGGTCAGCCCCAAGGGTGTGTGGTTAGGTCGTGTGTCCCCTGCATGTTAGTTTTACAAGTCAGTATGCTCGATGAGTAAACACATGAGGCGAGAACACAGTTGTATGTCTCGTAGTGTGGAAGGCACTCATAACATGACCAGATTTAGGGGCTAGTCGGAACAATGGTCTTAGGACCACTAATTTGAGGTTGAAAAACATTATTTTAATATTATTTTATGTGTTATAGCATGATTATAAGGATGCATGAAACTTTTGGTGCTTTAATTTTAACGATTGTATGCTTAATTGCGAAAAAGGACTAAATCGTATAAAGTGCGAAAGTTTCATTTTACAAGCTAAAGGTGTCTAATAGCTATGGAATATTAAATTGGAGGTTCTTAATGTGCAATTAGGCCAATGAGAGGGTGTTGGCCTGCCATAGGGACAAGGATGAGACAAGGTCAATTGGTTAGGTAAAAATTTGGTGACTAAATTTATTTTTAACCATAAAATAAAGAAAAGAAAGTTATTATCTTTCCTCTTCATCTTCTCCACCGAAAGTTTTAGCAAGAAATAGGGGTTTTGAAGCTCAAACTTTCAGCCAAGATATCCTCTAGCAAGTAAGTGATTTTAGAGGTCTTTCTTGATAATTTTTGTACTTTTGGAACCCCCAAAGCTTAAGCTAGCTAAAGAGAGGACTATTTTGCAAAATGGTTGAAAGTTTAGGGACTCTCCATGAGAGTACTTACGTTTTTTTCTGAGCTTTAGGGAAGAAAATGAATCATGGGTGCTAAATACACAATTGTTGTGAAAGGTGTTTCCATGAAAACACCTAAAAGGACCTTTTTGTAAAGGTTGTAAATTGAGTAGTAAATGCATGAAATAGTTGAAATCTTGAGTTTCTATTAGAGGGAATATGAATCGGCTAGGCTTGAGTGTATGAAAAATGAACACATTTCATTTACGAGCCTAGGGGCAAAATCGTAATTTTCCCAAAGTATAAGGGCAAAACAGTCATTTTTGCCTAAGTAGAAATTTTGATGTCTCATGAATTTTGTAGTGATTAAATGAGCTAACTTGTCATTATAGATCAAGAAGAATGAAGAATTAACCTTGATTGGGGAAAGGGCAAGGTATCGGACTAAATCGGCAATTTGGGCCATTTTGAAATCGAGGTAAGTTTGTGTGCAATAAATTCAACATCATGTTATTTAAGTTCCTAAATGTCGATATTGGTGATGTTGCATAATATTTCTATGAATTTCGGTAATGATGTTGAATGAGATAATGTTGATAATTTTGGTGTGGAAGTCCCGGTTGGACTTTAATGAATGAAAGCATAATATTGTCAAGACTTGAGAAGGGTAAGGTCTCGTATAAGACCATGTCCGGGACATGGCCTAGGTACCGAATTGAGATCCCGTACAAGACCATGTCGGGGATATGGCATCGGCATCGAATATGAGAATCATATAAGACCATATCCAGGGTATGGCATCGACAATCGATATGAGATCCCCTATAAGACCATATCGGGGATATGGCATCGGCATCTAGAGGTGACCCCATGTAAGACCATATTTGGGATATGGCATTGGCGTCGTATTTATGTAAATGATGATGATTATGTACCTTTGAGTATCCCATTTGATTCAATGGGGTAATAGTTATGCTCATAATAGATATGAGATTAGTGCTAAATCTGTTTGATGAAGTGGTACAGGTACATATGAGTAATTCACGAGAAAAGTTTATGATATGTAATATGATATGTAAATGGGTAAGAGTAAGCATGAGTAAGTTATGGCAATGTGCATAAAACTTTGTATGTTATTCAATACCATGGATGAATGACATTATGAGCCTTATGTTGTTATTTATTTCATGCAAACTTACTCAGCTTTATGCTTGTTCCTCTCATTTCCCTTGTCCTTGTAGTATTGCCAAGATAGCTCGAGAATTCATGGAACGTCAGAGTTCGGAAATCACACTATCAACTCCTTTTTGGTATAGCAAAGTTAGTTTTATTTTGAATATGGCATGTATAGGACTTGGTCTTTTTGTTATGTCATATTTGTTAGCCAAAGTGTTGGCTATTAATCTTATCAAATTCATTTTGTAAGTGGTTATTGGAATTGGGACAATCCTTGACAAGTTTATATATATTCAATGATGATGAAGTTCATTAAGTGTATGCTAGTATGGATGTTTTGATTTTGAGTCTCAAGAAGTGCTTTATAATTATTATACATGTTGGATTGAATTGGTATAAGTATGATGGCTATGTAGGGTGGCATTTGGCTTGGAAAATAACCTTTCCAATGTCCACACGGGTAGACACACGGACGTGTGTCTAGGCTGTGTTTGACACACGGTCAGCTCCATGGGTGTGTTGATTGGTCGTATGTCCCCTTGCATGCTAGGTTTACAAGTCAGTATGCTCAGTAGTAAACACACGGGCAGAGACATAGTCGTGTGTCTCAGCCGTGTGGGAGGCGTGGCCATGGACATAGGTGTGTGCCCAGGCCGTGTGAAGTCTGCACCTGAAATTAGGAATTTAATTTGACACACAGTTTAAGGACACGGGCGTATGCCTTGGTTGTGTGACCATATTAGGATGATGATGTCATAAATAGAATGGCAAGGTTTTCACACACGGGAGAGGACACTGGCGTGTTGTGGCCATGTGAGGGACATGGGCCAGGGACAGGGGCGTATTCTGGCCGTGTGAAAACCCCTGTAGGTTCGAATTAGAAAATAATTGCAAAGGGGTGTGGAACACGGGCAGGTGATATGCCACACGGGCGTGTCTCACCCTTCACATGGGGCGTGTGGCCCTGTTTTATGTCAAATATTTCTAAGTGTTCAAAAGTTTGAGATTTGGTCCCAAATCATTTCGGGTGCAAGTCTAGGGTCTCGTAGACCTTTAATAAAGACATTAAGGTCTTCCATTAAAGGTTTTAAATTATAATGAGGTTTTATGACTCATTGTTGCACGATTGAGCAAGTTAAGTACGGTAATGCCTCGTACCCAGTTCAAGTGTCGAATACGGGTAAGGGGTGTTACAGGCACGGCCACGGACGTGAGCCCAGGCCGTGTGAAGTTTGCACCTAAATTTTGGGATTTAATTCTCTATACGGTCGAAAGACACGAGCATGTGACTGGCAGTGTGATACAAGTCAGTGTCGACCACGAGCCAAACACACAGGCGTGTGACAGGCCATGTGATGCAAGTCAGTGTCGACCACGGGTGTGGAACACGGGCATGTCCCTTCCTCCGCACGGGTGTGTGGCCCTATTTAGGCAAAAAAATTCTCTAAGCACGTAAAAGTCTTCGGTTTAATTTTGAAACCCTCCATGAGTATGTTTAGGGCTTCGTAGGCCTATAATATATAAGTGAGAAGGTTGAAGTTGAAATGAAATTTTATAGCCCAATGTTGTATGTTTAAGTAAGTTAAGTTTAGTAATGCCTCGTACCCTATTCTGGGTCAAATATGGGTAAGGGGTGTTACACTCCTTACTTCAGCCCTCAGACGCGGGCCTTTCACTCTCAGACGAAGACGCAAATATTTGTACTGAAGCTGAAGCATTGCTCTCAACTTCCTCGGATTCAGCTCTAGCTCGGTTGGACGACATTACCATATGAAAAACACATTTAAAACGATTAGGAGTCATCACACTATCACGATTTATATAATGGCATGTATAGCTAAACTCGTGTTTGCTACGTTAAATCTGAGAACTGGCTAAATCGTAGCTCTGATACAACTAAATGTAACACCCCTAACCTGTATCCATCACCGGAACAGGGTTTTGCAGCATTACCAGAATGTTCAGAACATTTTTCTATGAAACTACATAAATTTGCTATTCATTTACCGAGATCATCCATAATGTCCCTTGATCGGGCCTTCGAGGCCCAATACGTAAATTTGCTATTCATTTACTAAGAATTTTTTGCAAAATTACAAAATTTTTCTAAGGTGCAGGACTCACAACGCCCGTGTGATCCTAGAACACGCTCGTGCTACAGGTTGTAATCGATTTAGGTTGCTCTCTGACTTGCACCACACGACCATGCCACAAGCCCGTATGCTAGGCCGTGTGGTTAATTAAATTAATTCAAATTAGGTGCAGATTCCACACGGCCAAGACACACTCCCATATTCAAGGCCATGTGGCACACACGGCTAAGGCACATGCCTGTGTCTTTGCCTGTGTGCCCAATTCTGAGCATTCTGTTTCTCAAAATTAAGGTACAGGGGACATACGGCCTAACTACATGCCCATGTTACCAGGCCGTGTGTCACACACGGTCTAGACACACGCCCGTGTGGACAAAATGAAGCCATTCGTAGCTTCAATTTTCACCCAAAACCTGCACTTGAAACCCACATCCAATACCAACCAATTCAAGCATTCAAATTGGGCAATTTCTATCATTCACAAGACATATCACTACAAGCATACATGGCATTCCCAACATTGATCACATATTTTTACAATAACACTTGTTTTTATGTATATCATACTAATCTACTTAGTCATACCAAAATGAACCATACTAGCCATTCTAATGGCTAGGTTACAAAATAATATTTTTAAGCCATTATTGGCCAAGTTGTCATATACATGCCATGCCAGTTGATAGTGTGACGATGCTCCAATGATCTTCCAACTTTCACAAGCTTCCGAACACAATAAACAAGAGAAAATAAATGCCAGTTGATAGTACGTTCGTATAACGAAAACTAAACTTACCAATCTTGTTATTAAATTTAAACACACAACATCAGGTTTTCCATCCATGAGCAAAATTTCCTAAGCACATGCCTTTAATCAAACATGTTGGTCACAAAATTTCCTAAGCACATGCCTTTAATCAAACATGTTAGTCACAACACTTACAAACATATCAAGTAAAAAAAGATGAGCTCATCATGCAATGTTCTTTCAAGTTGTTATCATTACATCTCAAGATTTTCATGCCAAGTCAAGAGATACATGCCCATTGAATCATTGAATTCTAATTGATGCTCAAGTAGTACACTCGAAGAGTACGGTTCTATAATCCGTCAATTTCTTATTCAAGGGTACCCCTTAGGAAACTTAACCAAGGAACACACTCTCAAGCCGCATATCGTATAACAGGATTACCAGTCCAGGCTAAATCCTTTATATAACATAAGCTCGAAGGGGCTTGATTAGGATTAGCAGTCCAGGCTAAACCCTAATATTAATACATACTCGAGAGGTATTATATTAGGATTACCCGTCCATATAACAAGGGCAATGGGATTACTCATCTGAGCTAAATCTCATCCGCAACAAATGCAGGACCTTATTAGTTTCTGGAAAACACATATAATCATCGAAATTCAACATTCAATCGGGAATAACCCTTTATCACCATTTCAAGGATGTAGAAAATTTTCCATCATAACATATAAGTAAAGCACATTAACATATATCACATTACATACAAACACAACATTCAATTAACATAATTACATGTCCGATTAAGTTACACGAACTTACCTCGACACTTGTTCGCGTAATAATCGACTAATCCGATATCTTTTCGTTTCCTCGATCTAGCCTTGAGTTTGTGTTTTTTGGATCTATATAAATGAATTTAACTATTAATTTCATACATTTCATATGTAAATGGACTCAATTTACGTCCTAGGTAAAATTACCATTTTGCCCCTAACTTTTCCATAAATTCTAATTTTGTCCCTAATCTTAGAAAATGAAACTTGTGCAAATTACTCCCTTTTCCAATCCTAACCAAAGCCCCATTACAAAATTTACAGCACATGTATACATAAAATTTTAGAATTTTTCTTTCAATTTCACAATTTTACATTTTAGTCCCTAACTTAATTTTTCATCAAAAATCACTTTGTCAAAGTTGTTTATCTATAAATAATCTTTCATTTTCTACTATATATTTCTAATTTCCAGCATAATACATCCATGACCCATTTTCATACCTTGATAACTTTCCAAATTAATCCCTTAAATAGAGAGATTAAGCTATCCTGATTTTAAAAATACTAAAATTATTAAAAACGGGACAAGAAAACTTACCCAGTTAAGCCTTAAAAGTTTCCCCCCTCTCTTCTAGGGTTTCCATAAAATTTTAGGTTGAAGATGACAATAATAAGATGATATTTTCTTTTATCATCTTTTAATTAATTATATTTTTTCTATTTCCAATTTAGTCCTTGACCTTTATCTATAATTCCATGGATGAGACACCATGAAAAATCTACATACTTTTCTTAATGGTCTAATTACTATATAAGGACCTCTAGTTTTGAATTCCATAGCCATTTGATCCTTATAGCTACTAGAATTCAAATTTTACATTTTATGCAATTTAGTCTTTCTCGTAATTAGGCACTAAATCGATAAAATTTTCATGTCAAAATTTTCACTTGTCACGTCCATCATATTATGGACCATATAATAAAGTAGAAATAAGTTATATTTTGGGTCGGATTTGTGGTCCCGAAACCACTGTTCTGATTTCACTGAAAAATGGGCTGTTACAATTGGTTGAATGGTAATATGTTTATTTATATGATGCATTTAAATGGTAAGTATTTAAGTGAAAATATGCTAGTGCTCATGAAGGAGTGGTAAGGCTTAAATTATTCAATTTCTTATGAAATTACTTTTCATGTGATCAATTTGAAAAAGGCTTTGGTTAAATGCATTAGCTTGTGAGCATGGTTGAATGATATGATTATGACTTGTGTATCAGGCATATGGAATAAGTGTGGTAAGTAAAGAAATGCAAATGAAAATAAAGAAATTTTGAAGAGTTGAAGTTATATAAAATCCTACTAAGCTTGGGATAATATGTATAAGTGATACTATAAATTTATTCACCTTATGAATTAATGAATATAACTTCATGGGTATTGTGGTATCAATATTGAATTATTTTTTATATGTATAAATTTTATATTTTAAATGAATTGATATGATTAAAGTTTATACGAACTTACTAAGCATTCGTTGCTTACGTAGTTATTATTCATTACTTTTCAGATTATCGAAAGCTCGATTGGGTTGGAAATTTTGTCGAAGTTATATCACACTATTCATCAGTTCTATCGGTACTTTTAGATATTTTGATTTTGGTTATAATGGCATGTATAAGTATTCTAGTTAATGTTGGCCTATATGAGTTTTGTTAATATTAGCCACTAATTTGGCTTATGTTTTAGCACATTTTGGTTTGTGCATATTTGCCTTATATGGTTAATGTGTGGGTTGGTTTATGGTTGTATAGCAAAAGGTAAAATGTTAGCTAAATGTGCATTTATATACATGTGTTTTGGTATGTTTTTGTTGGTAAGTGACTTGCTTTGAAATTATGCAAATTAGCTTGGTAAACCTTGGAAACAATCATGCATATAAGTTAGTTATACATATGAATATATTGAATACATAAACACACATGTCATAATCTGTCATCTGAGGTGCCTGAAGGAATAATGGTTGTATGTGAAGATATTATATATATTTAATTTACTTGTTTTGGATGCTATAATATAGCTTGTTTACATTTATGATGATAGTTGTAGATACATGCCTTTTTCGGTGAGAAAAATGGATTGTAAAATAACCTATTTTTGTCCACACGGTCGTGTGTCCCATGTATATTTTAAATGAATGCAAGTTTGTGAGTTACACGACCTTAGGAACGGGCGTGTCTCTTGACCGTCTGAGTCACACGGCCTGTTCACACGACCGTGTGACCCCTGCAGTGTTGAAAATATTAAATCTTTTCGAAAAATTTTCTGAGCTTTCGATTTAGTCTCGATTTATTTCTGATGTGTAATTTAGGCCTCAAAGGCTCGTGTAAGGGGCAATATGTATGATTTTGATTTTTTTTCATAAATGATATATGATATGAAATGTTTGCATTTTTTGTTTGATTTGTCAACTCCAGTAATGCTCCGTAACCCTGTCCTTGTGACGAATTTGGGTTAGGGGTGTTACACATGGCTTGGTCACACAGTCGCGTGACCCCTGCAGTGTGAATTTTTCCAACTTTTTCCTTAAGGTTTCATATGTTTCCAATTTAGTCCCGAATCATTTCTAAAGTGTTTCTAAGGCCTCGATGGCTCGAATAAGGGATGATATGCATGTGTTTGAATGAATTATGTTATGGTTTATCTAATGTTTGGAAGTGAATGTTTTAAGTTACAATTTTACGGTAATGCTCTGTAACCCTATTTTGACGATGGATACGAGTTAGGGGTATTACAAAGAAGCTTTAAGTTCCTTAGTCACTAATTCAATTTCTAGTAGTGAGTACATATTTGGTTTGATAAAATAGAGATTATTTAGTATTCATCCATTATAAATAAGATATTGATTTCTATCAATTTCTATACCTTTATTAAAAGTAAAGGTATAACCATATTTGAATAAACATGCAACAAAAATTTCTTTTAATATAATCTTTCTAAAACTATCAAAATAAATATGTACATCTCCCACTATTTCTGCCGCCACATTGTTGTCATCTATAGTTCGCAACGATAGATTCTCATCCCAGAGATCTTTTGATTTCTTGAACCACTACAAAAAACACAAACATGACTATTTGCTCTAAAATCAATGACTCATTGGTCTATTGAATCTTTCATTAAACAAGTTTCAATAACCAAGATTTTTATACCTTTACCCTCAAAGGTGAGGTAGTTCTTCCAGTCTTTACAACTAGCCTTAAAGTGCCTTTTCTTATTGTAAAAGAAATCTTTAGACTTAAACAAGTCATTAGGCTTCCTAGGCTTATTTGCTTCTTTTTTGGGTAGACACAAAGTCTTAACCTTCTTGTTACCCTTAGTTTACTTTCCCTCCCCTCTAGAGGAAGAAAAATTTTCTAAGTTCGTTTTTGCTTTCCAAACTAATTGACCACCATTCAACATCAAATCATAAGATTAAAATTCCCTGTAAGGTCCCTAGATAAACTTTTGAACACTATTTAAGTTTGAGTGTTTGCATCTAGTCCGACCTCATTATCCTCTGCTTCCACAAAATAACCCATAAGCGCCAGCATATGGTTTTTCATCGGAGTTCCGAGTTTCTACTAAGAGTTCACCAAAATGGTTATTGCAGATTTTCGAGCCAAAACAACTTGGCCTCCAAACATGTAACATCTGGGATTTAGGGGCTCTGCATTTATCTTGTTTCTATGTGTTTGGTATACTTGTGTGTTGTTCGAGTGTGTTTGGGGTCTCTGGGAAGGCCCGGGGTTAAGTCGGAACCTTGGCCAAAATTTTAACTTTGGGTACTTTAGGAGAGAAGTTGGTTGGGGACAGGACTTATGGTTTATGGTTAGTTCTTGTTGGCGTAAGAACTAAAATGGTAAAGTGGTAAGAAAGCACCACTTAAAGAGCAGGTAAGTGACGCCTAAGGGGGAGCAGAGGGGAGCAGGTTCGATTCACGTTGCCAGCAATGTGGCTTTTATTTTTGCTCATGCATCAAAGGGCTAGATGAGGGATTCGGTTGGGAGCCTTGAGGAGTAGAGGTGACTTGGTCAAACTTTTTGAATGGTTGGACAAGAGTAAAAAGGGGATTTGAAACTTTCAAATTATTTTGAATGTTTCAAACCATTTCAAATGAGTGTTCAAGAGTGTTTCAAGGAGAAATTTTGGGGATTGAGGTTGTGTAGGGTGCTAGCCGAATTTTTGAAGGGGGTGCTAGGTAGGTTAGGTATTTGGTTTTAGGGGGTGTTGGTGCCGAAAATTTTAAAGGGTTAGCTTTAGGTAGTGAGCTCTCTTTTTCAGTATTTGAGTGTGTTGCATTTTGGGAAATTTTGGTTCTTTTCTTTGTGTAGCCGAAAGTTCCTAAGAGCTTATTCATTCTTCTTTAGCTTAAACCGAAACCAATTCTTCCCCCTCTTTTCCATT
Source organism: Gossypium bickii (assembly GCA_025503065.1). Lineage (NCBI taxonomy): Eukaryota > Viridiplantae > Streptophyta > Magnoliopsida > Malvales > Malvaceae > Gossypium > Gossypium bickii. Next base: position 55,560,725 of record CP106714.1, on the reverse strand, counting down.
TTTCCAACTTGAGTTCTTTCCCTCACCATCAAAGCCCAAACAAGTCTCTCATCTTTCTTTTGTCAAAAAGTGTTTTCTTTTGATAATCCCTTGGCCGAACCTTCTATTCACCATCATTTCATCTTCTTCTTCTTTCTTTTAGCATTTTGGTAACAAGTGAGCTTCTTCACCTAAAGCCGAACCCCAACCCTCATTTTCTTCTTCTCTTTATTATTCTTTGGGTTATAATTTCTATGGTCTTTTGATCACTTAGAAGCTGAAATCCATTTTCCTTTCTTTCTCTGGTTTGATTCCCATTTGTTTCCTTTTCTTTTCTGGCCGAATCTCCTTGGCTGTGCACCTTGTTAATTCATTGTTATTTTAGAATGCTGCCGTCACTTCTTTTCTCAATCTCCTCAATCGGATTCTTCTTAGTGGTGTAAGTGTTCTTTTCTTTTCTTTTAAGTCTCTCTTCTATTTTTAGTTGCTGAATCAAAGGTGTTAATCCTGTTCCATGGGTTTTGGACGAATATAGGAAGGGCCTGGTTTCGTTCTTCTCCTGCTTTTGGCCAGCGTTTGGAAGGTCTTTGGGATCAATCAGGTTCGATCAATCTGGGTAAGTGGTTCATACCATTCGTTTGGTCGAAGGCCACTTTCTTTAACCCATATCTAGGAAGGCCGAGTCTAACATGGAGTTATGTAGGGACATCAGGTGATCTATTAACTCAAGTGTAGTAACAGGCGGGTTCTGTCAAATTCGGTAAGGACTTCTTCGTTCAAAGCATTTAGTTCGCTATTATCTTATTCAACGGTTTAACTCGGTTTTCTGACCAAGATCGTTTTATGGAATCAAGTGCCAGTCATGCAAAGAAAAGGGTTGGACCCATAAACCCAGCCCCTAAATTTAAGAAACGTGCGGTGTCTGTAGTCCAAGATTGGCCACCAGGTTGTAGGCCATCTTCTGAAAGGTATAAACAGATTGCTGTGATCCCTGCAAGTGAGGACGTTAGCGAGATCGATAGTGTAATCTTGCGTGTTCACAGGTGTGTAATTACCACACTACTTCCTTCTTTGTTGTATTGATTGTGTATATGTTATGAAAGCCGAAAACCCCGACAGTGGTGATTGAGTACCCATGTTGGGTAAAACCGAAACATCAGATTAATGTATCTTGGTTAAATCTTATAAACTTGATAGCATGATTGTGTGTATGACATCGTATAACCTGTTTATTACACTATGTTGCATATGCATGGGATATTGGGATGTTATGTTATGGACAGTAGAATTAAGAAACTCTACTTTAGGGACGGAAACTTGAGGTACACATGTGTTTGCGGAAAAACTACCTATAACTCTATCATCATAAAACTTCTCGTTAATAAACAGTGGAAAGAAATACTGATATTAAAATTTGTAATCAGAGTAAGACGGGGTGATAGACATGAGTGGTAGAGGACGTGGACGTATTACATGCGATCGTGCGAGAGGCCGAGGTAATGAGGTTGAACTCTCGGAAGCGAGGAATGAGCCTGAGGGCGAAGCGCCAGCATCACCTGTGGCGGAAGCGGGATCGCAAGGCAGAACTGGTGGAGATGATGCCCTGTCTCAGGCAATGTTGCATGTGTTGGAACGAGTGGCCGGGGTAGGCAGTGGAACAGCAACTCGGAAGTCAATCCCTGAGCGACTTCGAGCTAATGGAGCTGAAATGTTTAGAGGCATCTCTTGAGTAGCTCCAAACGTGGCTGAGTATTGGCTAGAGGCAGTTGAGAGAATTATGGATGATTTAGACTGCACGACAGAGGAAAAATTGAAGGGCACGGTGTCTTTACTTCGGGATGAGGCCTATCAGTGGTGGCTCACCGTGAGAGAGGGTACTCCGGCGGACCGGGTTGATTGGGATTTCTTTAAGGTGACATTCCAAAAAAAGTACGTTGGGGCCAGTTATGTGGATGCTCAAAGGAAAGCATTCCTGAATTTAGTTCAATGGGGTAAGTCGGTAGCTGAGTATGAGGCAGAATTTCTGCGGTTGAGCCGGTACGCCCGAGGGATAGTTGCAACCGACTATGAGCATTGTGAGCAGTTCGAAGATGGGCTACGTGACGAGCTGCGAGTGCTGATAGCTCCTCAGCGGGAGAGAGATTTTGCTATTTTGGTGGAAAAGGCTAAAATAGCCGAGGAAGTGACACGGACTGGAAAGCAAAATAAGGACAAGGATGGAGGTAGAAATAAGAGGAGTTATGGACGTCAGGGTCATCTAGGGGTTTCTAGAAAAGGGCCAAGTCGCGTTGTAACGCCAACTGCTGTTTTTTGACAGTGTACTCAGTGTGGGAGGTCACACGCGGGAGAGTGCTGGGGAAGAGATAGGGTATGTTTTAGGTGTGGGTCAAAGGATCATTTGATCAGGGACTGTCCCTAGAAAGGACCAGGACTCGGATGTCAGGACAGGGGTATGTGCAGCCAGGAAGGGGTGGACAGCAGATACTGAGAGGTCGTGGAGCGAACAGAGGAGGGAGTGGTTCTAGTCGGGGTCGTGGAGCACCAGGCAGAGGTGCTGGGAATGCTAAGGCGAGACAGCCCGGGTTAGTTTATGCAGCCAAACGCCGAGATAAGGGGGATGCACCAGACGTTATAACGGATACATTCCTCATTTTCAGTTTACCCTTTACTGCATTAATTGATATTGGGTCGACGCATTCATATGTTGCTAATGTAGCGCCTGGAACCTTGAACATGAACTCTGAAACTACTTCTAGGGAGATGACTGTACTTAGTCCCTTAGGACAGACTATAGTGGTAAATAAACTCTTTAGAAATGTGCCTCTAGAAGTACAAGAGTTGGTTTTCCCGGCTGATCTGATGGAACTATCGTTCGGGGAGTTTGATTTGGTCTTAGGCATAGACTGGTTGGTAAGATATCGTGCAAACTTGGATTGTGTTGCTAAGCGCATGGTGTTAAGGACTCCTGAGGATGATGAAGTTTTGGTGATAGGCGAGAGGAGAGACTACTTGTCCAATGTAGTGTCTGCTCTTAAGGTGGAGAGAATGGGGAGAAAAGGGTGCATGGCTTTCTTAACTTTTGTCAGTGCCTTGGATGCAAAGGAAGTGACCGTGGATGAGGTTAGAACAGTAAAGGAATTTGTGAATGTCTTTTAGGAAAAGCTTCTAGGGTTGCCTCTGGATCGTGAGGTGGAGTTCAGAATTGAGCTAATTCCAAGAACGGCTCCGGTATCCATCGCCCCTTACAGGATGGTGTCAAAGGAGCTGGTTGAACTTAAAGCTTAGATCCAAGAGTTGTTGGATCGTGGTTTTATCCGTCCCAGTGTATCTCTGTGGGGAGCACCGGTGTTGTTTGTGAAAAAGAAAGACGGGTCGATGCGAATGTGCATTGACTACCACCAGTTGAATAAGTTGACGATTAAGAACAAGTACCCGCTGTCGAGGATAGATGACATGTTTGATCAGCTCAAAGGGGCTTCGATCTTTTCAAAGATAGATTTGAGGTCGGGATATCATTAGCTTAAGGTCAAGGAAGCGGATATCTGCAAGATGGCTTTTCAAACTCGTTATGGTCAGAGTTTCTGGTGATGCCGTTTGGGTTGACAAATGCACCAGCTGCGTTCATGGATATGATGAACTGGGTTTTTCAACCCTATCTGGACCGGTTCGTCATTGTGTTCATACATTTTGGTATATTCCAAGACAAAAAAGGAGCACAATTCGCATCTTCAAGTGGTTCTGCAGATTTTGAGGAAGAAGCAGTTGTATGCCAAATTTAGCAAGTGTGAGTTTTGGCTGAAGAAAGTACATTTCTGGGTCATGTAGTATCTGCAGAAGGGATTAGGGTGGATCCCCGAAAGATTAAAGCGGTGTTGGATTGAAAACCGCCTAAGTCTATGGCAGAGATTTAGAGTTTGCTTGGTCTTGCTGGGTATTACCTAAGGTTCGTTGAAGGGTTCTCATTAATTGCGGCACCTTTAACCAAGTTGTTGAGGAAAGGGGTACCTTTTGTTTGGGCTGGCAAGCAACAGGAAAGTTATGAGAAGCTGAAGAGGATTTTGACAGAGGCTCAGGTGTTGATTCAGCCGGAGGCCAGAAAGGAGTTCGTGGTTTATTGTGATACTTCACACACAGGATTAGGATGTGTGCTAATGCAGGATGGAAAGGTTGTTGCGTATGCGTCTCGGCAGCTAAGACCGCATGAGATTAATAATCCCACGCATGATCTGGAGTTGGCTGCAGTAGTTTTCACTCTGAAGATCTGGAGACATTATTTGTATGGGGAGAAGTCTGTCATTTATATGGATCACAAGAGTTTAAATTATCTTTTCACTCAAAAGTAGTTGAACTTAAGACAGCGAAGGTGGATTGAGCTGTTGAAAGATTATGAATGCTCGATCGAATATCATCCGGGTAAGGCTAATGTGGTAGCAGATGCATTAAGTCAGAAGGTAATATCAGACTTGAGAGCGATGTTCGCCCATCTTAGTTTGTATGATGATGGAAGTCTGTTAGCTGAACTTCAAGTGAAGCCGGCGTGGGTAGATCAGATTAAAGAGAAACAGTTATCAGATGAGGTCTTGAGTGCTCGACTTCTGCAAGAACAGAATGGTGGAGTAGAAGATTACAGTTTGAGCGGTGATGGGGTTTTGTGTTTTCGTAAGAAGATTTGCATGCCAAAGGATGTTGAGTTGAGGCAGATAATTCTTCAGGAGGCGCATAGTAGCCCTTACGCTATGCATCTTGGAGGAAGTAAGATGTACCGGGATCTTCATGAACAGTTTTGGTAACCTAGTTTGAAGCGGGAGGTTACGGAATTTGTAGGAAAGTGTTTAACTTGTCAGTAGGTTAAAGCCAAACATCAGTTGCCTTCAGGGTTGTTGCAGCCGGTGAAGATTCCACAGTGGAAATGGAAGATGATCACTATGGACTTTGTTAGTGGGCTACCCCTTACGCCTACTAAGAAAGACTCGGTATGGGTGATTGTGGATCAATTGACGAAGTCTATCCATTTTATTCCTGTTCGTGTCGACTACTCTGTTCAGAGGTTGGCTAAGATGTATGTGGCAGAAATTGTGAGATTGCATGAGGTACTAGTATCGATCATATCAAATAGAGATCCTAGGTTCACGTCGCAATTCTGGAGGGCACTACATCAGGCGTTGGGTACACGACTGAACTTCAGCACAGCTTTTCATCCACAGATTGATGGTCAGTCTGGAAGAGTGATTCAGATCTTGGAGGATATGTTGAGGGGCTGCATTATCGATTTCAAGGGTAGTTGGGAAGAGTTCTTACCGTTGGCGGAACTCGCATACAACAACAGCTACCAAGCTAGTATTCAGATGGTGCCCTATGAAGCGTTGTATGGGCGAAGGTGTCGTACTCTTACCTGTTGAACAGAATTGGGAGAACGTCAGATTTTGGATCCAGAATTGGTTGCAGAAACAGAGGAGAAGGTTAAGTTAATTAGGGCTCGATTGAAAGAAGCGTCTGATAGGCAGAAATCTTATGCAGATCTGGAGCGAAAGGAAATAGAATTTCCAGTAGGAGACCAGGTCTTCTTGAAAGTTTCATCTTGGAAGAAGGTGATGAGGTTTGGATGAAAGGGCAAGCTAAGTCCTAGGTTCATCGGGCCTTATCGGGTTTTGAAACGTGTGGGACCAGTGGCATATCAACTGGAGTTACCTTCAGAATTTAAACAGATGCATGATGTGTTCCATATTTCAATGTTAATACGCTACCGTTTGGATCCGTCTCACGTCGTGTCAGTGGAGGAAATTAGGGTAAGTCCAAACTTGTCCTATGAGGAGGAACCAATCCAGATCTTGGAATGAGACGTCAAGGTGCTAAGAAGGAAATCGATTCCATTGGTTAAAGTCTTATGGCGAAACAATAGAAAGGAAGAGGCGACATGGGAGCCAGAGGATGCGATGCATCAACAGTACCGCATCTTTTGAGACCACGTAATTTCGAGGCCGAAATTTCTTTAAGGGGGTAGAACTGTAACATCCGGGATTTAGGGGCTCTACATTTCTCTTGTTTCGGTGTGTTTGGTATACTTGTGTGTTGTTTGAGTGTGTTTGGGGTCTCTGGGAAGGCCCGGGGTTAAGTCGGAACCTTGGCCAAAATTTTAATTTTGGGCACTTTAGGAGGGAAGCTGGTTGGGGATAGGACTTAAGGCTTATTGTTTGTGCTTGTTGGCACAAGAACTAAGATGGTAAAGTGGAAAGGAGGCACCACTAAAGGAGCAGGTAAGTGACGCCTCAGGGGGAGCAGAGGGGAGCAGGTTCGATTCACGTTGCCAGCATTGTGGCTTTTATTTTTGCTCATGCGTCAAAGGGCTGGATGAGGGATTCGGTTGGGAGCCTTGAGGAGTGGAGGTGACTTGGTCAAACTTTTTGAATGGTTGGACAAGAGTAAAAAGGGGGATTTGAAACTTTCAAATTATTTTGAATGTTTCAAACCATTTCAAATGAGTGTTCAAGAGTGTTTCAAGGAGAAATTTTGGGGATTGAGGTTGTGTAGGGTGCTAGCCGAATTTTTGAAGGGGGTGCTAGGTGAGTTAGGCATTCGATTTTAGGGGCTGTTGGTGCCGAAAATTTTAAAGGGCTAGCTTTAGGTAATGAGCTCTCTTTTTTGGCATTGGAGTGTGTTGCATTTTGGGCAATTTTGGTTCTTTTCTTTGTGTAGCTGAAAGTTCCTAAGAGCTTATTCATTCTTCTTTAGCTTAAACCGAAACCAATTCTTCCCCTCTTTTCCATTTTTCCAACTTGAGTTCTTTCCCTCACCATCAAAGCCCAAACAAGTCTCTCATCTTTCTTCTGTCAAAAAGTGTTCTCTTTTGATAACCCCTTGGCCGAACCTTCTATTCACCATCATTTCATCTTCTTCTTCTTTCTTTTAGCATTTTGGTAACAAGTGAGCTTCTTCGCCTAAAGCCGAACCTCAACCCTCCCTTTCTTCTTCTCTTTATTCTTCTTTGGTTCATAATTTCTGTGGTCTCTTGATCACTTAGAAGCCGAAATCCATTTTCCTTTCTTTCTCTGGTTTGATTCTCATTTGTTTCCTTTTCTCTTCTGGCCGAATCTCCTTGAGTGTGCACCTTGTTAATTCATTGTTATTTTAGAATGCTGCCGTCACTTCTTTTCTCAATCTCCTCAATCGGATTCTTCTTAGTGGTGTAAGTGTTCTTTTCTTTTCTTTTAAGTCTCTCTTCTATTTTTAGTTGCCGAATCAAAGGCGTTAATCCTGTTCCATGGGTTTTGGCCGAATATAGGAAGGGCCTGGTTTTGTTCTGCTCCTGCTTTTGGCCAGCGTTTGGAAGGTCTTTGGGATCAATCAGGTTTGATCAATCTGGGTAAGTGGATCATACCATTCATTTGGCCGAAGGCCACTTTCTTTAACCCATATCTAAGAAGGCCGAGTCTAACATGGAGTTATGTAGGGACATCAGGTGATCTATTGACTCAAGTGTAGTAACCTGCGGGTTCTGTCAAATTCGGTAAGGACTTCTTCGTTCAAAGCATTTAGTTTGCTATTATCTTATTCAACGGTTTAACTCGGTCTTCTAACCAAGATCGTTTTATGGAATCAAGTGCCAGTCAAGCAAAGAAAGGGGTTGGACCCATAAACCTAGTCCCTAAGTTTAAGAAACGTGCGGTGTCTTCCGTCTGAGATTGGCCAACGGGTTGTGGGCCAGCTTCTGAAAGGGATAAACAGATTGCTGTGATCCCTACAAGTGAGGACGTTAGCGAGATCGATAGTGTAGTCTTGCGTGTTCACAGGTGTGTAACTACCACACTACTTCCTTCTTTGTTGTATTGATTGTGTATATGTTATGAAAGCCGAAAACCCCTACAGTGGTGATTGAGTTCCCATGTTGGGTAAAACCAAAACATCAGGTTAATATATCTTGGTTAAATCTTATAAACTTGATAGCATGATTGTGTGTATGACATCATATAACCTGTTTATTACACTATGTTGCATATGCATGGGATATTAGGATGTTATGATATGAAGGGGAAGTGCTTATGGGTGACAATGTCACACCTAATGATGGTACATTATTTTATCGGTGTTTTGGTCACATGGTGATCGGTGGCTAAGCCACGTTATATTGTCTTTGAGCAGTATGTGTGTCAGCATGACTGGCAAAGTGGAGTGTAGAGGATGGAGGGTTGATTATAGAAATCCCTAGGTGTGTTGAGGTTGGACGTACGAAGTGGAGTGTAGAGGATGGAAAACTAGGTTGGGTTGGGTTTGCATATGGATCATTTGGTTATGCTGTGTTAATTGGGTTTCGGCCAATGGTGTTTTGGGGCTAAGGCCCATTTGTGGAGTATGTGGACTAATTGCACAATGAGTCTTGTGACTCACTCTTTTGTTTAAACAATTGGAGGTAATTCTTGGCTTAATGGACTGGGTTGGAGGGAACTCGAGGTGGCCATGCATGGATTTTACTAGTAAACTTTATTATATTTGACGTTTGTTTTTGGGAATTTTTCTTGATTTGTAATAAGGCCACTACAAAATTTGGAATTTTCTTTCGGGATTTAAATTTTGAACATATTAATTACATACTGCTCAATGGGACGTTTTAAAAATTAAATTACAAACAAGAGTTTTCTTATAGCCTGTCAAACAACGTTTGCTATTATAAAAGGCATTTAAAAAAAAACTGATAATCAAACAATTGGTAAATGTTTTCAAATGTCACCTAATCACAAGGCACAACTTATTAAATTTCAAAGTTAACTAAACTTTGGGTTTTCAACTGAACCACGAAATTCAAGATTTTAAAATGACTTAGAATTTTTCTGAAACCAGTCAAACTTCCTAAACTTCTTCCTAGTGACATGTCAGAACCGGTCGTAGTGTTTGGGCCAGGTTTGGGGTGTTACGAAACATATCCTCTAGTTTGTCCATCATCTCTTTCACAATGAGATAACTCTCTAGTTTTTTTGTAAGTGTACTACTTACATTTGCTAGAATATAATAATGAGCTTATCATTCAAATCCTTCTAGAGGGCACTAGCCTCTGGTTGGTTAGTGGCAAGACTGCTAGTATCAAGAACTAGCTTGGGTTTTTTTCATAGCATTTAGCAATGTTCATGCTTCGTTTCCATTCCCTATAGTTGTTTCTGTTCAATTTGTTTTCAATTAGAACATTGATCAAATGAGTGGGTGAAATTTTTGAATTGTAAATAAAATTTTCCATCCATCAATTATTATTTTATTAAGCAAATATCCAAGAAATTGTTTTGCAACATATGATTAATCAAAATGCATGTTTTACATTAAACCTTGGAAAAATTGTAAGTCTCTTGCAATGTTACTTCCTACACCCATTAGATTAAGTTACCATAGGGTAATTGTTAGAATTAAGTGACCCGAATCCTTATTTAAATAAAATACAATGGTGAAATAAAATAAAAGAAGAATCCATATAGAACTACACTTCTTTTATTTTATTTTAAATAAGGTTTTTTAAACCTTATTAAACTCCATCTATTTGGTATTGATTAAAATAAGGTGTTTCAACTTTACTACGCTCCTATTAGAATATGTTTTACAAGCCTATAAATAGACATAGTCTATTCCTCTTATAATAATTCGAATTCAAAATAGTGAATTTTCTTCTCCTCTGCCCTTGGTTTTTTTTCCCGATCTCCATCCGTTGCCATTGAGAAAAAGACTCCACAAGAGGTATGGTCTGGAAATCCTGCTAATTATTCTGATTTAAAGATCTTTGGGTGTCCTGCGTATAGTCATGTTGATAATGGAAAATTAGAACCGAGATCTATTAAATGTGTTTTTCTTGGTTATAAAGCTGGTGTAAAAAGGTATAAGTTATGGTGTCTTGAAAATAGAAAATTTGTGATTAGCAGAGAAGTTGTTTTTCATGAAACTGATATGCTACCTAACTTATCTTTTAAAGACTCTTCCAATAAAGAAAATCAAAAGCTGGTGGAGCATCAGATTAATACAGAGTCGACTTTTCAAGCCAGTATAAAAATTGAGAATAGAGTTGCTTCTTCACCACAATACTCTATCGCCAAAAACAAAACTAGAAGAGAAATTAAACCTCCGAAGAAGTATGCCGAGGCTGATCTAGTTGCTTATGCTTCAAATGTGACCGAAGATATAGATGCAAACCAAGAGCCGTCTAATTATTCTGAGGTGGTTAGCTGTGAAGACTCAGAAAAGTGGATGTTTGCTCTGCAAGAGGAGATGGACTCACTCCACAAAAATAGAACATGTGATCTTGTGAAACTTTCTAAAGGTAAAAAGGTTGTTCGCTGTAAATGGGTGTTTAAAAAGAAAGAAGGGACTCCAGGAGTTGAAGAACCTAGATATAAAGTAGGGCTTGTTGCAAAGGGTTATAGTTAAATTCCAGGAGTGGACTTCACAGATGTGTTCTCCCCAATTGTAAAGCATAGTTCGATTCGAGCTTTGCTTGGTATTGTGGCCATGCATGATTTGGAGCTTGAGCAGTTAGATGTAAAAACTGTATTTTTGCATGGAGAACTGGAGGAAGATATTTACATGCAACAACCAGAGGGTTTTACAGTCTCAGAAAAATGTTTTCTTGCTGAAAAGGTCCCTTTACGATTTGAAATAATCACCAAGACAGTGGTACAAGAGGTTTGATTCCTTTATGACTTCTCATGATTTTAAAAGAAGTAGTTTTGACAGCTGTGTTTACTTTAAGAAAAAACAGTGATGGTTCTTTTGTGTATCTACTTCTTTATGTTGATAGCCGCAAAAGATAAAGGAGAGATAAGAAAGGTCAAAGCCCAACTAAGTGAAGAATTTGAGATGAAAGATTTGGGACCAGCAAAGAAGATACTTGGTATGGAGATTCTCAGAGATAGAAAAGCAAGTAAATTGTACATAAGTCAGAAAGGGTACGTTGAGAAAGTTCTTTGCAGGTTCAATATGCAGAGTGCTAAGCCTGTTAGTACTCCTTTAGCAGCCCATTTCAAACTTTCATCGGCTTTGTCTCCACAATTAGATGATGAGATTGAGTACATGTCACATGTTCCATACTCTAGTGCAGTGGGATCTATCATGTATGTTATGGTTTGTTCACGTCCAGATTTATCATATGCAGTCGATGCAGTTAGCAGATACATGGCGAATCCCGATAAAGAACATTGGAAAGCAGTTCAGTGGATTTTAAGATACTTACGAGGTACTACTGATGTTTGCTTACAATTTGAAAGAACTAGAGATGGAGTCATTGGGTATGTTGATGTTGATTTTGCTGGAGATCTTGATAGAAGAAGATCTCTCACTGGTTATGTCTTTACAATTGGAGGTTGTGCAATCAGTTGGAAAGCTACTTTGCAAACTACAATCGATTTGTCTACCACTAAAGCTGAGTACATGGCGATTATTGAGGCTTGTAAAGAAGCTATTTGGTTGAAGGGACTCTTTAGTGAGCTCAATGAAGACCTTCAAATCAATACAGTATTTCGTGACAGTTAGAGTGCCATCTTCCTTACAAAAGATCAAATGTTTCATAAGAGAACAAAACACATTGATGTTCGGTATCATTGTTTTCGTGATATTATTGCTCGTGGTGATATTGTTGTGACCAAAAGTAGTACTCATGAAAATCCTGCTGTAACATCCCGAAATTGGGCCTAGTAGGATTGGGCCCAATGGGCCTTGAGTGTAGGAGTGTTTAAAATTTTTGAGAACAAGAGAACAACATTATTTCAAGTTGGACATAATAGGAAGGTGATTTTAGAAAGTTACGGGGTTTTATTAAGTTCCGGGTTCGAGTTGGGCCTTAGTAAAATTTTGTGATTAAGCCTATTAAGGAGAGATAGTAAGTGGCATCAAGGCTTATGGAAATAGATGAGTAATTTGTTAGCATAAATGAGCAATTAGTAAAGAAGTTATGGCATCAAGTGATGGACCTTGAGAGAAGAGGTTCGAATCCCTTTGTGTGCCTTTTTTGACTTTTATTTTTGCTCTCTTTCCTTAAGTGTCAGCCAAGAGGTAATTATGGTAAGGTGGACTTATTTATTTTTGGTAAGGTGGCTATAAGAATAAGGCAAGGTTGAAGTTGGGGAAAGGAATCAAGAGAAATAGGAAAGAAAGGGGGACATGAGGCTTATTTCGTGGGTGATGTTTTGGAAAGCTTGGGTGGCCAAACTCTTATTCTTGGGGGGGTGCATGTGAATGGTTTTGGGGAGAATAGGTAGCTGAATTTTTTATTTTGGAATTTGGTAAAGACTTAGTAGTGTTTTGGCAAAAATTCCCTTTGGCAACTTTGTGTCATTTCTCCCAATTTTGCAACCCTCCTTGCCAAAACATATTAGCACAATAGTGCATTGCTTTTCTCTTTTGTTTGGTCACATATTCATCTCTTGTCCACCTTCCTTGATAGCCTAATATCATTGTTCATTCTTCTCCATAACTGAAACCTTTTCATCATTCTTTCTTTCTCATTCCTTAATCAATCGGTAAGTATTCTTTCCAATGTTTTCTTTTCTTTCTCTTATGACCGAATCCATACTTTGGTTTTTGGATGGTCATTTTGACCGAGACCATCACTTTACTTTCTCTCATTCAAAATGATTTTCTTCCTCGTAGAGATATAGTGGATGGCCGAAACTTGGATTTTTCCGAAGTCATCGTATAATCGCTAGAAATCGGTTCTAAAATCTTTAAGGTAAGTGTTCTTCAAGGATTCTATAAATCATTCTTTATTCGTTAAGATGGTGATGATTAACCGATATTATTTATAGGGATTAAATTGCTTGATCTACCCAATTATTGATTACTCGAAATTAGTGGTAAGTGATTCAAATACGTTGGGTATGAAATGTTTTGGAAATCCGAGGCTAACTTTGGTTGGTATTGTTCTAGGGTCAACGAAGAGTGGTTCTTTAGGAAATCAAAATCAGGTGTGTAATCTCGTACCTTCCGTATACGTACCTGAAATGGTGTGTAATCTCACACTTCTCTGAAAGTTTGTATGAAATATTCTGTGAATCGGTTGAAATACCGTATAAAACCAAAAACTGGCATCCGTGATCACTCGGATGTGCGTGAGATAGTAGTGGAAATCGTATTTTTGTAATAAAACAGTTTCAGTCAGAAACAGTGACGTGTATTTGAAAAATCACTAAAAATAGTAGGAAGGGAATTAATAAGTGAATAAGATATCAAATCAAAGCTTACTGTGTCTATTTTAATATGGAAGAAACGGAGAAGGAAAAGGAATTTTGTATTCTGAGATATGTTAATTTTAGTGAGACTGGGTCTGAATGACTTCGTGGTTCCCTGATCTGTCTTGGAAAAATCGTATAAAATTGTACTAAGTGAATTATGGGTTATAATTTATATGTATTTCAATAGAAATGAGTGGGAACAGCATATGAAAAGCATACAGTAAGATATTTGAGATTAAGGTAAGAGAGGTCAGAATCGTTGGATAGTGAAACAAGGGAAACTTTAAGGAATAAACTGTACTAAATGGTTAAGCCAAAAATTCTGGAAAAATTATAGTAGAAAGATATATGAGTCTAGTTTCAAGGAAAATTTACGGATTTCGATTTCGAGTTTTCTAACTCGAGTTATGGTCAATTTAGTCAGTATGATGCAGATGGACAGTTTCGATTTTATGCCCCAAATTAGTAGTTAAGACTAGGTTGCGAAATTACCATATAACCCTTAGAGGGTAAATTACCAAAATACCCCTGGGTTGCGAGATTACCAAATTACCCTTAGTGGGTAAAATTACGAAAATTATGAAAATACCCTTTATAGGCCGATTGATAATTTGCTATATGGGCCGATTGATAATTTGCTGTATGGGCCGTTTGATATTTGCTATATGGGTCGTTTGATATTTTGCTAAATGGGCCGATCTAATAATTTGCTATATGGGCCGATGTGTTAATTTGATATATTACCCTAATGGGCTGATTTGCAAAGTGTTATAATGGGCCGAATTTTTGTAATGAATCTCTGAATTAATATCATGATTTATTATGTATGTTGCATATTTACATATTGCATGGAATGGGAAATTTGAATGAAGAGAAGAGTAGACCGGTGGCATTGCCACAAATTCTGATAATGGCTATGTGCCAATTAAAATATGGCTTTGTGCCATCGTGATTAAGGTGCCGATTATATTACCTTATATGATTACGTGGCTCAACCACAAATATTATAAATGGCAGCTTGACTGCAAATTGGAGAGACTGGCGGGGTGGGTTGACTTGATCCCCACAGGAGAGATTGGTTGGTACGGGTGGAGAGATTGGATGGATGGGTTGGGTTGCATTACATTATCTGCATTATCATGTTTATAGGGCTAAGGCCCAGTTTGTTTTGTAAATGGGCTTTGGCCCAAGATTTTGCTATATGGGCTCAGGCCCAAGATATTGATATATGGGTTCAGGCCCAGTGGATGAGGTAAGGGGATTACGCACTGAGTTCTTGTAACTCACCCCCCTTTCTTACCCTTGTAGGTAATGCTCAGTGACGAGGACTTGGGGCGATGGATGACTCGATGGAGGCCATACTTCGGAAATAAATGTTTCAAACTTTAGTAAATTACTTTTTCGCTTTATTTCGTTACTTTTATTATGTTGGGTTTAAAGTTGTAATAAGGCCTCTGGAGTATTTTATTATTTGCTTTATGGTTGATATACCTATTATTTTGCTTAAATTGTTTAAAACGAGAATTTTTCTAAAAACGTAAATAAAGGTTTTTCCAAAATTGATTAACAAATAGATTTCAAAATAAACTTTTACAAATATGATTTAACTCGAACTTTCTTTCAAATTATTAACGACATTTTCAAAAGTCACGGATTTAAAGTTCAATTCCTTTATTTGTGATTCATTAATCAATCTCTCAAAAATACTTGTATTTTATCTACGTTTCCGCAATGTTTCAAAATGCTTTTGCAACTCTATTTGAAACGTCACATTTTCGTAAATCGTTTATTTCAAATATGCTTTCGCAACCGAAAAGGTTTATTAAAGATAATTATGTTTTTACGTAGACATAATTGCTTAAGTGTTTTGGGTTTTAACAAAGAGGCTGTAATTCTCAAACAAGTTTTTAACAATTGCAAAGATGGTTTTGAAAAACACTTCCATGTGGCACGCCAGATTCGGGCCTAACTTCTAGGCTAGGTTTAGGGTGTTACACCTGCAGATATGATGACTAAGTCACTTCCTATAACCAAGCTTGAGCATTGCTTAGACTTGGTTGGTGTTCATTGTTGAAGTTAAACCCTTAAGGGGTTTTATGGAAGAGGTGGGGAATTTGTTCATTGAGAGTTCGCGATGAAGAACTTGTTCATTGAGAATTCGTGTCAAGGTGGATATTGTTAGAATTAAGTGACCCGAATCCTTACTTAAATAAAATACAATGGTAAAATAAAATAAAAGAAGAATCCCTATAGAACTACACTTCTTTTATTTTATTTTAAATGAGATTTTTTAAACCTTATTAAACTCCATCTATTTGATATTGATTAGAATAAGGTGTTTCAATCTTACTACACTCCTATTAGAATATGGTTTTACAAGCCTATAAACAGACATAGTCTATTCCTCTTGTGATTAGAAAGGGTTTCCACATAAAATCTGTGTGTTATTTAATTTTTATTTCTCTTTTCTTTACGATATATTGTCATTGCCGACGTTATATTTTTCACAGTAATCTTAAATAATTAGTATGAACATGTATTAGACACCACACATATTAATATTTTTTTAAGCTTGGTCATTATTCTAATTTAAGTAGAGCTTCGTAGGAAGTTACTTAATTATAATATGTTGAGTGTATAACCATCAACTTAACACCCATAATAAATATGTACTCTTTTATGAGTCATCGTGAAATAATCTCAATGAGTAACATATATGACTGGTTATCCTATTAAAGAAAATCTTTCAGTAAACCCACATGATAATACTTACCATAGGGTGTGGTCACGGTAAACCTGACTCAAAGTATTATCATGCTATCACACAAAGACCATTAATAGGGGCTGTAGGTCTTGCTTAGGGATCTTTTCCTACTCAATATTTTAAAAATGATGGAAGACTTCAAATTCGGTTTCAAGCATGAATGATTTAATAAGCAGATAAGTACAAGTGGCATTCTTCCTAAACTTTATGACATGCTTAATCATCATGTTTTTCAATTTTTCAACATTCAATTGTTCATAACATTCAGAAATATCATAACCATAATAAAAAATAAATTTATTCTAATTAACTAGAATTTCCATGGTTCCATCTTAGGGAAAATAAAATAATTAAAAATTACAATAAATTTCCCAATGCATTCTTTGAGACTTCTGGGTAAAAGCAAAATATCATCGTTCCCAAATTTTTATGGAAAAACAATAGCATGCTCTTCCTAAGTTTTTAGGAAACACAATTGAATTATCTTTTCACTTTTCAAAGAAAACCCTTATTTAAGAACAACTCTTCTTTAAGAATAGCTTGCATTCCAAGAGATGTTTCACAGTGTATTACTTCACCAAAGTACAAAAATTGGAAATAACCTCGAAATATGGTAGGATTCTTGTATCATCTTGGCCATTGGGATGTTTCGAAGAGCTTCACCTGATGGATCATATATGGAGCTAGTTAAAATGTTTCCTATTAACCTTTTATTGTAATATTAAGTGTTTCTCCCTTTTTTTAGAAGCATAGTGAACAAAATTCAATATTCAAATTCACCAATAATTTACACACTGATTAAAAGAAAACATTTATAGCATATGTAACTTATAATATTCTTCATTACTCCTATTTAATGCTTAAATTTGTAACTCTCATTCATGAATACTATAAATAAAAACCCTTCACAAATGGTGAAAGGATTTTGGAAATTTTAGCAATCTAACTTTCAAAACTCTTCCTAAAACTCTCTCTAACTATTCCCTTGCCCAACGTTATTCTTGGCCACACATAACCTTTCTCTTTTATACAAACCACCACTTATCACTACTCTCAGTGTACAAAATTTGCTAATTTCTTCCTCTATGTCTTCTCTGGATACATTCTACTACTTTATTTATAGTGATTTCTCTTTCAATTAAAAAACCTTCTACAGAATATTTATTATCAAACATATTTTTTAAAAAAAAAAAAAACTACTAAAAGCATTAATTTTTAATAAATTGTATCTTCTCAATAAATTATCAAACAATGACTAAGTCTAAATAATAATAATAATAATAATAATAATAATAATAATAATAATAATAATAATAATGTAGAGTGGAGTATATTGTATTGGAAAAAGAAAAAGAATGGTCAAAAACCAATCCACCAAACATAGCAAATCTCTCACCATTGCGGATGAAAAAGACTGAACAAAAGCATTACTTTTCTCAAAGATAACGAAGACCCTTCACGCACATGTATGTTAATAAAAGGCGTTAATTGTTGTTTTCAGATTTGAATTCTGGCCCCATTGCCAATGCCATGACCAATAATAAAAAATTGATTTTCATGGGTTTGGACTTTGGATTTTACATGCCCTCTTTATCATTTACTTGACGCCTTTACATTGTTCAATAATTCATCTCCATGGTCAATGATGCATTCATTCCTAATAACAACTTTGGGATTTCAATCATTTTCTAATTTTTTTCAAAAAATTTATTATAACAATTAAGCACACATTGTTGGAATAAATTATAATAGAGATTTTATGTGGTGTAGAAAGTCACTAAGAATGAAGAATGATGACTCCTTAATCTTAGAAAAGTGACATATTTATAGGTAAATATGTGTTTGAAGTGGGTGTCTTATAACATGTTTGTCTACCCAAGGTAGAAATGAATTACGTTGGCGAGCTTGTAAGACATTAATGAAATTGGATCTAATGTGATAGTTATCATTAATGATGCACAAAAATGTTAAATTGTAAAAATAAAGTCGTAAAGTTCAATTTAAAGTTATTGTTATTTGATTGTGATTTCTATTTAAATATTTTATGAATTTATAACCGCAATGTTTGTAACTTCTTTAAAAATCGTCTCCATTAGTATAAGTTTTTTTTTTTACAAAATTATTATTTAATTAATAAAAATAAAAACACAGTTTTCATATTTAGATATATTTTAAAAACCTAGTCTTTGCTCTTCCACTAGCTTTTCCACCCTTGTCGCTTTAGAGGAAGGTATTCATTTTTTTGAAAAAATAATTTGAAGCCAAGACTGAATTTTTTTCTAAAACTAAATACTTAGTTGTCCTGTTTGGAAGAGTTGATATTCAAATCAAATAATATTAAAAGATTACCCTACAAATCAGAAATTAGATTCCAAATCTTCAAATAAGAGAAAATGGAAGAAAACACTAAAATTTTGTCATTACAAACTTTACTTTCAAAAATATGATAATAATAATAATCATTACAAACCTTTTGCCTAGCAATGATTTTTTTCTGTCATGTTGGTTGATAGTTTAAAATTTATATATACTGAATACATTTTTATACATTTTGAAAAAACGCAGATCATAAATAAATTTGTATTTTTTATTAGATGACGTTATAAACCTTTTTTGTTTTTGGTATAAGAATACATATTAACAATGAACAACGGATATATATCTTTTATAATTATTTTATTATAAAATGGAAGTGATTTAATATGATATATTTTAGGATTTTATTGTTCATTAGTAGTAAAGTTTTATATCATTTATATTTTTTATGTTTATGAATATAAACTTTTGAGAAATATTATAAGTATATGTCTCTCTTGTTCCTTCTCTTTTTGCGCTTCTATATCTTGTTCCTTTTTATTTTCTTTATTTTAGGGATGATGGCAAAAATTATCCAACACTTGTTAAAATGTTCAATGTGATATTTCAAATTTAATTTTCAAAATGTTCAATGTGGACTTGAACTTTTAATTTTTGTATATCAATTACTGACATAATTGAACACGCGACCTAATCATGGGCTACCACGTGGCATTGTGCAGTCCAAGTTAACGGACTTGGAAAACTGTAACTTCCCTCATCCATCCTGAAATACGTGAGTCACGTGATTACATGCAAGTGTATACGGTCGTATAAGTAATAAGTAGTAAGTATAGAGTTATCATCTCCACAGGAACTGTTGTGTAAATTATTCGTAAAGTTAATTATAAAACAATTTGATTAAATAAAATAAAGGAAATATTTAATTATTGAGAGTTAAATTTGTAAGGAACGTAATCAGAAGTCAAATACCCACAAAACAAAACAACAAATCTTGTAGAAAAATAATCACAACGGGAAGATAAACACAAAATTTAATAAAACACAACATGAATAGACTAAAATAAATATTTCACGTAACAAGAGTTTATTGACATTTATAGAAAGAATATCATGAAAACATCGTGGCAATATGAAAATTTATTAAACCAATTTTAATTAAGGAATAGGCTTCTCTTGAAATTCCTATTATGTTCCTAAGTTAATAAGCATATGTCTATGTCAAAACTAACCTAAAAATCACCCTTTTGAGTGTTGGAAAAATTATAATTTTTGGAAACTTTGAGGCATATTCTCGATTAGTAAAGGGAGAGAGTTGAATCATAAAATTATGGTTTTATATTCTACTCCATGAGACCTTTACAACAGTTTATCATATGCTCAAAATGGTTGAGTGATGAATGAGAAATTGATGCTCAAAGTAAGCTACTTGTGAATATTTGTTGTGGAAAAGAAAAGCTTAGATCACATATTGGTTAAATACCAAGTGTGAGATGTGTATATATATGAGAACCCACTTGAAGGGTGATTGAATGACTAAGCTTGAAACCTTACCTCACGCACAGGGGGTACAGGTCCAAACCCGCTGAGGTTGAGGGTGCACCCACATAACATGGACGACACGAAATGTCCGGACCAGTTAGGCCTAAAATGGGCCTGCGGATATTTTAGCCCAACACGCAAATTTTTTTCTCTTAGCAAATAAACAGAATATGATTTAAAAGGACATATATCCTGATTTTATTTGATTCAAATCAATTTGATTTGATTTAATCAAATTGATTTAATTTTTCCTTAATGTAGATTTTGTATCCTTATTCATGAATATTTCCAAAATCCTTTCATATTGAATGCCTATAAAAGGCTAAGATATCTTCAAAATTTTTGGACAATCACACTCTCTCATACCGAGCTTATTTTCCTCTCCAAAATTCTTCTATTCTCCTCTCCATATTTTCCAATGTTTCGATGATAGAAAAAGGCAACGTTTGTTCATTGATCACTGTAGAGGTGTTACTACTTCGATCATTGTGTTGTTATATCCTGGGAGACAATCGACCAACGTTTCTCCAAATACCGTAGGAGCAATCGAATCTGTCTTAAGGAAACTATGTAAAACAGGTCTTAACATCTAGTAAAACTCGATTCTTCTTTTTGATTTCTGGTTTTTGTTATGTTATTTATTAGTTTTTCATATCTGATAATTTAAATATAAATTATTCAATTTATATTTTATTTTATATATAAATATTTTTTATTTATATTTATATATTTATTCACTAACGTGTTTTGTCCAACATCGAGCATTTACACAGTTTTATGCATACAGCAATCATCTTTCGATATTGACATGATATGCACCATTTAGGTCTTTTGTCAATTAACCATTACCTCTTCTTAGATTAAACAATTAATTCATTAACCTACAAATGTTGGTCATACATTTACAACTATAATCATGAATTAAATCTAAATTAATGAAATAATCATTTGCACAAAATATTCAAAATACAAAAACCAAATAACTCAAATCCTTATTCATATTTACTTTGAATAAACAAAATTAAATCATGTCATATTAAATTCAAAACATAAAGATGAGATGCAAACTTGTCTTTCGACACAAAAAACAATAATTAACAATAAAGAGAAAGGGAAGAAAGAGTAGCCGAGGGGGGTTACCATGACCAATTCACAATAAGGAGAGAAAACTTTTGAACTGCAAGGGGTTATCTGTGACTACTCCTTGCTGCTTCCCATGGCGACTTTCTTTCTCTTCTTTATGCCAAAGCATCTAAACGCTCTCAAGTCATACTTCCTAGTTGCTCTCATTTTCGACAAGTGTATGTCTTATTTTGTGGCAAGTGTTTAGCAAGCCATGAGAAAGGCAAGAACACTCAAAGGAATTTTCTCAGAAGATTGATTTGTGTTGATGAATGAGATGAAGCATCCTTTTATAGCCTTCTAGCCCCTAACATCCCTTGCTAAAAAATAGCAAGGCAATCCTCGATTTTCACCCCCCTTTTGGTACCGTCCTGGTATGTGGATGGTGGGTGAGATGTTGCTTAATTGTAGCAAAGGATTTGCTTGATTCTCTCCCCTCTTGGTGTCATCCCTTGATGTGAGGAGGAATGAGTGTTTACTTGCCAATTTTAGCAAGGAAGTTTGTAACAGTCCGGTATAGACCCTAATCGGAACAGTGGTTTCAGGACCACAAATCCGAGTCAGTGAAAAATTTTAATATTATTTTCTACGCCTGTGATAAGTGATTTAGCCTGTGATAAAGTTCTGTAAAATAATTTGTCCTTCTGTATGCTTAATTTGATAAAAGGATTAAATTGCATTAAAGGTAAAATTTGCATGTTTTATGAAAAGTCACCTATTTGATGTGGCTTTTAAATGAGGAGGCCTTATGAAGCAATTATGCCAATTTTTAGATAGTGGATATTTAAAAGACATTTATGGCCTTATATGTATGTTATATATATGTTTTATAATTGTAACATCCCAAACCCGGCCCAAAACACTACGGCCGAATTCGGAATGCCACTGGAAAACTTTAAGTTTAAAATCGGCTAAGTGTTGATAAAGCTTGATTGTGACAGTATTAGAGTGGGAGGAAAACCAAGTGTTTAACCAAATCTCTATTAATCAAAGTTAACTTTTTAAAACAGGGTTCATTTATTAGAGAAATGCTTCAATTAGAAAACAATGTGAAACCCATAGGTTGTTGGAAACATGTCTTTTTGTAACACGTTAAAAGAAACCGAGTAATTACGAGTATCTTAATTGAAAACCTTAGTTAAGTTTTTCAGCTATAAAAACATCAATATTCGAAAGTGTTTGCAAGTACCAATTCATGTCTAGTCTAGCACAAACCATAAATAAACCCAAAATATTTAAATGGCCTTATTACATCAAAACATCCCAAATAAACCAAAATTAATAGTAAATGTTTCTAAGTATGAAAACTGCGTCTGCATGGCCATCTCGAATCCCATCCAAGCCCGGTCCAATTATCGTGAATCACCTGCATTGTTTTAGTAAAGATTGGGTGAGTCAATAGACTCAGTGTGTAATTAGTCCACAATTTCCACAAATGGGCTTGGCCCAAAACCACACCGAACCACATATCAGCAAATAATGCAAAATGCACCCAACCCAGCCTAGGGTCCATCCTCTACACACCCCCGTATCCAGCCACCACACACCAGGGGATTACTAAATCGACCCTTCAACCTCTACACACCCATTTCGTAGTAAATGCCATCCACCAAGTGGTCTAGCCACTGGTCCACGTGATCAAATCACAATATAATCCACAACGTGACCGTAGTCAATGTCAATCCACGATGAGGCACATAGCCATCACCAACCACGTTGTGGCACAAAGCCTACACCAACCACGATGAGGCACAGAGCCGATCATCAATCCACGTGAGGCTCATAGCCATCACTAAACCACGTACATAAATGTACACCCTGTCCTTCTTTCACATATAGGAATCCCGCCCCATGATTATGCAACATACGATAATAGTATGATAAAATGAGGCAAGCACAAGTTATTAAACATGCAGCACATACTTACAGCAATAATCACAATTTCATCGGCTTTTAACACTGACCTGATTATCGACATACCCCTTAAGGGTAACCATCTCATTATTGCCACTGCATTAATCATCATACTCATAAGACATACATTTATTTTATAACATCAGGAAATCGCGAATTAATCATGCACTTGATAACCTGAAGTATCACGCTCTCAATACCGACGCTGTCACTAAGTGAAACTACCGCTATCTGCCTATAATTCTGCCCAGACGCTGGCCCACACCCCGGTGGCCAATCCCGTACTGCAGAGACTGATCGCTTCTTAAACTTAGGGATAGGGGCTACCCCTTTTTCTCCTTGACTGGTACCTGCATCCATCGAACAACACTTAATCAGAATATTTGGTTAATCACTAATGTTATAGTCTAAACATGTTGAATCTAGAACTCATTGAACACCCTTACCGATGTGAATCTGAATCCCGAAGATATCTGATTAACTTTCCAAGTTTGCCAAAATCCCTACACAACCCAAGTCAGAATCGGCTTCAACCCATAAAGCTTATGAAAGTGGCCTTTGGCCGAATACTAACCCCTTACCTTGAGTAGTCGAACCCAAAAGAATCCTTAATGCTCCTTTACGCTAGCTACATACAAAAGAAACACTAGATTATGGCCCTATGAACATTTGGCCATCCCTAGAAATCAAGGCCAACCACTTGGTTTCGGCACACCAAATGAAAAAAAGGCAAAATCGATTGCTAATGAAGAAATTACTTACCACCAACCCACGTTTGATTTGAGAATGACAGAACAAGAATGGTTTTGGGAAAAATGATAGTATAAGAGAACAAAGAAAGAAGAAGAAGACTATCACTTTCGGTAATAACAAGAGGTATTTTGGCTTTTGAATATGGTGAAATGAATAGAAGAGAAAGATGGGTGTAGAGAGTTGCGGCTATGGTGTTTCGGCTTTAAGGTTTCAAGAAAAGAAGAGAGAAAGAGAGGACTACAAGGTTCAGCTATGGCTCTCAAATGGAGATGGAATATTCGACCACCAAAAAGAATGGGTATAAAGTTGAGGTTGAACGAAAGACAAAGAAGAATAGAAGAGGCTTAGAAGAATTCGGCAATCACCCAAAATGCACAAAAGTACCCAAATGGTTACTTCTATTTTTGGCTCTTGCTCCAAAGAAAAGAAAGGAAAAAGAGAGAATTCTTGTGACTCACAATTTTCAGAAAACAGAATTAAAGAAGAACAAAAAGATGAACACTCACACTACTCAAAAATTTGGCACTACTCCCCCCATACATGACCGAAACTATGCCCCCTCCAAAGTCCCACATTCGGCCAACTCTTCAACCTCACTCCCCATCCCTTGTTTTCCTCTTATTTTTCCTCTTCACCACTCATTCAAACTTGTTTGAATGAGTCAAACTCCTCAAAGAGCTCTCCACCTCCTATCCAAATTCCTTGACCAAGTCCACCCTCATCCTTCCCAGAGTTCAAATGTCGTCCAACTCTCCCTCCTCCTTGACGTAAAAAGCAACTTAAAATGCCAGCTTCGCAGCTCGAACCTCCTCTCCCTTGACACTCCATATGACGCCACCCTCTCCCCTTGCACCTGGGCGCTACATTGCCACTTTACTGCTTCCCTTTTTGTGTCATAATCTACACCTAATTTCTCTTAAGGCCTAGCTCCCCTAGCTCTCCTCCACTCAGCTTAAACCAAAAATTTTCCTATGACTTCTACCTAAGCCCAAAGTTTCCCGAAACCCTCAAATACTTCCAAATAACATACAGAGCATATTAACACACAATTACAAATTAAAATGCACAACCCCCAAATCCCGAATATTACAGTTCTACCCCCTTAAAATAATTTCGGCCTCGAAATTACCTGATCAAAACAAGTGAGGGTATTGCTACGGCATTGCTTCTTCTGGCTCCCACGACGCTTCTTCCGATCCATGGTTACGCCATAACACCTTGACTAGAGGAACTGATTTCCTTCGCAAGACTTTCACATCCCGCTCTAAGATCTGGATCGGTTCTTCCTCGTAAGACAAGTCTGGCCTCAACACTACTTCTTCAACTGGAATCACGTGCGATGGATCCGATCAGTAACGATGTAGCATCGAAACATGAAACACATCGTGCATCTGCTTTAGCTCCAAAAGTAGCTCCAACTGATACGCCACTAGTCCAACCTGCTTTAGAATTCGATAAGGTCCTATAAACCTGGGACTCAGCTTTCTTTTACGACCAAATCTCATCACCTTCTTCCACGGTGAAACTTTCAGGAACACCTGATCCCCCACAGCAAACTCTATTTCTCTCCGTTTAAGATCTGCGTATGACTTTTGCCTGTTAGATGCCTCCTTCAATCGTGCCTGAATTACCTTGACCTTTTCTTCTAACTCTGCCACAATCTCTAGACCCAAAACATGGCGTTCCCCCAGTTCCATCCAACACGTAGGAGTGCGACACCTCCGTCCATACAGCGCTTCATACGGTGCCAACCGAATACTTGCTTGGTAGCTGTTATTGTATGCAAATTCTGCTAAAGGCAAGAACTCCTTCCAACTTCCTCTGAAATCAATCACGCATCCTCTTAACATATCATCCAACACTTGAATTACCCGCTCAGACTGGCCATCCGTCTGTGGATCAAATGCCGTACTAAAGTCTAATCTGGTGCCTAATGCCTGATGCAGTGCCCTCCAAAATCGAGACGTGAACCTAGGATCCCTGTCTGAGATAATTGATACTGGCACCCCGTGTAGCCTGACAATCTCTGCCACATACAACCTTGCCAACTTCTATAGAGAATAGTCGATCCGCACTGGTATAAAATATGCAGACTTTGTCAAACGATCCACTATTACCCATACTGAGTCCTTCTTGGTAGGCGTAAGGGGAAGCCCGCTTACGAAGTCCATAGTAATCCTCTCCCATTCCCACTGCGGAATCTTTACTGGTTGTAGCAACCCTGACGGCACTTGATGTTCAGCTTTAACCTGCTGACACGTTATGCACTTCCCCACAAATTTTGTGACTTCTCGTTTAAGACCAGGCCACCAAAACTGATCCTGTAGATCCCTGTATAACTTACTCCCTCCAGGATGCATAGCGTAAGGGCTACTATGCGATTCCCGAAGAATATTCTGCCTTAACTCCTCATCTTTTGGCATGCATACCCTACCTCGGAAACATAATACCCCTTCGCTGTTCAAGCTGTAGTCTTTCAACCCCCCATTCTAAACCTGCAGCAGCTTAACACTCAGCTCGTCATCCACCAATTACTTCTCTTTTACCTGACCTAATCATGTCGGCTTCACCTGCAACTCTGCTAACAAACTCCCGTCATCATAAAGACTGAGTCAGCAAATACTTCAGACTCTTGTGGTCCGTGTAGATTACTGACTTTTCTCCATACAGATAGTGCCTCCACACTTTTAGCGCAAAAACCACCGCAGCCAACTCCAAATCATGCGTCGGGTAGTTAACCTCATGAGGCCTTAACTGACGAGACGCATAAGCAACAACCTTTCCATCTTGCATCAGTACACAACCCAACCCTATGTGCGAAGCATCACAGTACACCACAAAGTCCTTCCTTGCCTCAGGCTGAATTAAAACCGGAGCTTCTGTCAAGACCTTCTTCAATCTCTCAAAACTTTCCTGCTGCTTATTTGTCCACACAAAAGGTACCACCTTTCTCAATAATTTCGTCAAAGGTGCTACTATAGATGAGAACCCTTCTACCAATCTCCTGTAGTAGCCTGCTAACCCCAAGAAACTGCGAATCTCTGCCACCGTCCTTGGTGGTTTTCAATCTAGCACCGCCTCGATCTTCCTAGGATCCACTCTTATCCCCTCCGCTGACACTACATGACCTAGAAAAGCAACCTCCCTCAACTAAAATTCGCACTTGCTGAATTTAGCGTACAGCTTCTTTTCTCTTAAAACCTGCAGCACTACCCGAAGATGTGCATCGTGCTCCTCTTCAAACTTGGAATATACTAAGATGTCGTCTATAAACACAATGACGAACTGATCCAAATAAGGTTGGAAAACTCGATTCATCATATCCATGAATGCAGCTGGGGCGTTCGTCAACCCGAACGGCATCACCAAGAATTTATAATGCCCGTATCGAGTCCGAAAAGCTGTCTTATGGATGTCTGCTTCCTTCACCTTGAGTCGATGATATCCTGACCTTAGATCTATCTTTGAAAACACAGTAGCCCCCTTAAGTTGATCAAACAAATCGTCTATCCTCGGCAATGGATACTTGTTTTTGATTGTCAACTTATTCAGCTGTCGGTAGTCTATGCACATGCGCATAGTCCCATCCTTCTTCTTTACGAATAAGACTGGTGCTCCCCATGGAGACACACTGGGTCGGATAAACCCACGATCAAGCAACTCTTGGATCTGAACCTTGAGCTCCACCAATTCCTTTGGTGCCATTCTGTACGGAGCGATAGATACTGGTGCTGTACCTGGCAACAAGTCAATCCCGAATTCCACCTCGCAATCTGGAGGCAACCCTAGAAGTTCATCTGGAAAGACATCCCCAAACTCTTTCACTGTCCTGACCTCTCCTATTGCTGCTTCTTTAGCCTTCAAGGCACTGACAAACATCAAAAAGGCCATACACCCCTTCCTCACCATCTTCTCTGCCTTAAGAGCAGACACTACATTCGACAAGTAATTCTTCCTTTCACCTATCACTATAATCTCTTCATCACCAGAAGTTTTTAACGACATGCGCGCTTAGCAAATCCAATCCAAATTCGCCCGCACTTCGCCACCACCCATGCCTAAGATTAAGTCAAATTCCCCGAATGGCAGTTCCATTAAATCAGCTGGAAACTTTGCTCCCTGAACCTCTAAGGCACCTCCCTAAAGAGTTTGTCTACAATCACTGATTGCCTTAAAAGACTAAGTACAGTCTACTTCCTAGGTACAATCTCAAAGTTCACATTCAAGGTTCCAGATACTTTACTAGCAATATAAGAATGAGTTGACCCGATATCTATTAAAGCAGTAAAAGGTAACCCAGCAATAAAGAATGTACCCGTGATCACATCTGGCGCATCCCACTCCTCACGACGCCTGGCTGCATAAACCAACACTGGCTGTCTCGTATCTGAACCCCCAGCACCTCTGCCAAGTGCTTCACGACCTCGGTCAGAACCGTTCCCTCTATGGTTCAGACCACGACCCCTCATCGCCTGCTGACCACCCCTACCTGGCTGCACATGCCCCTGACTTACAGCCCGAGCCCTATTCGACTCCTGCGAACAATTCCTAACCAAATGAGCCTTGGACCCACACCGGAAACATTCCTTACCCTTACCCCAGCACTCTCCTATATGAGCTCTCCCACACTAGACACATGGGCGAGTCTGATTTCCAGCAACTGGTACTGGTGCACGAACAGAATTCTCAACCCTGGGTCTTTTCTGATAACCCCCAGATGATGCTGACGGTCCGAACCTCCTCTTATTCCGGTTCCTATCCCTATCTCTGTTCTGCCTCTCGGTCCTCTTTACCTCATCAGCTATCTGAGCTTTCTCTATTAGAATGGCGAAGTCTCTCTCTCTCTGCGGAGCAATCAATACCCGCAACTCGTCACGCAATCTATCTTCGAATCTGACGCACCTCTCATAATCAGTAGCCACAATGCCCCTAGCATACCGGCTCAATCGCAAAAATTCTGCCTCGTACTTCGCTACCGACTTGCCACCTTGCACTAAATTAAGGAACGTCTTCCTCTGAGTATCTACATAACTAGCTCCGACGTACTTTCCCTCAAACTTAACCTTAAAATAACTGCAGTCCACTCGGTCTGCAAGGGTACCCTCTCTGACTGTGAGCCACCATTGGTAAGCCTCGTCCCGGAGCAACGAAACAGTACCCTTTAGCTTCTCCTCAGCAGTGCAGTCCAAATCGTCCATAATCCTTTCGACAGCTTCTAGCCAGTACTCTGCCACATTCAGAGCTACTCCAGATACCCCTCGAATACCTCAGCTCCATTGGCTCTAAGTCTCTCAGATACTGATTTTCGAGCCCAATTGCCCATATTAGCTCCTGCAACTTGTTCCAACACCCGCAGCATAGCCTGCGATACTGCATCATCTCCTCCCGTTTGCCCCTGGAACTCTGCCTCCATAGCCGGTGGCGACGCCTGCGTTTCGAGAACCACGACTGCCCGACCGGCCCGGTTTACGACACGATCATTCTGCCTCTACCACGCCCACGAGTATTGCAACCACGTCCCCTAGAACTCATGTCTAATGTCGCATTTTAATCTGTTATAAGAAATCTTATGCATTAGAATCTTTTCACTTGTTTATTAAAGAAGTAGTTTTATGTAAAAAGATCTCAAGTTGTCGTTTCGTAATAACCACACAACCCTAAAGTCTCTTTTTCTAAAGAGATAGTCCTAGGTCTACAGTCCATATTTCATTTCAACATAGCACATATTCACCTTCATGCGTTTATCAAGTTAGAAGACTTACATGGCAGACTTGGGCCGGACGATTCGAGTACCATGCTTAATAAAACCTCTTTTTCCTGGAAAAATATTTCTTTAACCCACTAAAACACAGAGTGAAAACGTTTATGGGCCTTAAAAATCCATAGGCCGAGTGTAGAAACTGGGCTCTGATACCAATTTGTAACATCCCAAACCTGGCCCAAAACACTACGACCGAATTCGGAATGCCATTGGAAAACTTTGAGTTTAAAATCGGCTAAGTGTTGATAAAGCTTGATTGTGACAGTATTAGAGTGGGAGGAAAACCAAGTGTTTAACCAAATCTTTATTAATCAAAGTTAACTTTTTAAAACAGGGTTCATTTATTAGTGAAATGTTTCAATTAGAAAACAATGTGAAACCCATAGGTTGTTGGAAACATGTCTTTTTGTAAAACGTTAAAAGAAACCGAGTAATTACGAGTATCTTAATTGAAAACCTTAGTTAAGTTTTTCAGCTATAAAAACGTCAATATTCGAAAGTGTTTGCAAGTACCAATTCATGTCTAGTCTAGCACAAACCATAAATAAACCCAAAATATTTCAATGGCCTTATTACATCAAAACATCCCAAATAAACCAAAATTAATAGTAAATGTTTCTAAGTATGAAAACTGCGTCTGCATGGCCATCTCGAATCCCATCCAAGCCCGGTCCAATTATCGCGAATCACCTGCATTGTTTTAGTAAAGATTGGGTGAGTCAGCAGACTCAGTGTGTAATTAGTCCACAATTTCCACAAATGGGCTTGGCCCAAAACCACACCGAACCACATATCAGTAAATAATGTAAAATGCACCCAACCCAAATTTAGGGTCCATCCTCTACACACCCCCGTATCCAAAATGCACCACACTGAGGGGATTACTAAATCGACCCTTCAACCTCTGCACACCCATTTCGTAGTAAATGCCATCCACCAAGTGGTCTAGCCACTGGTCCACGTGATCAAATCACAATATAATCCACAACGTGATCGTAGTCAACGTCAATCCACGATGAGGCACATAGCCATCACCAACCACGATGTGGCACAAAGCCTACACCAATCACGATGAGGCACAGAGCCGATCATCAATCCACGTGAGGCTCGTAGCCATCACTAAACCACGTACATAAATGTACACCCTGTCCTTCTTTCACATATAGGAATCCCGCCCCATTATTATGCAATATACGATAATAGTATGATAAAATGAGGCAAGCACAAGTTATTAAACATGCAACACATACTTACAGCAATAATCACAATTTCATCGGCTTTTAACACAGACCTGATTATCGACATACCCCTTAAGGGTAACCATCTCATTATTGCCACTGCATTAATCATCATACTCATAAGACATACATTTATTTTATAACATCGGGAAGTCACGAATTAATCACACACCTGATAACCTGAAGTATCACGCTCTCAATACCGACGCTGTCACTAAGTGAAACTACCACTACCTACCTATAATTCTGCCCTGACGCTGGCCCACACCCCGGTGGCTAATCCTGTACTGCAGAGACTGATCGCTTCTTCAACTTAGGGATAGGGGCTACCCTTTTTTCTCCTTGACTGGTACCCGCATTCATCGAACAACACTAATCAGAATATTTTGTTAATCACTAATGTTATAGTCTAAACATATTGAATCTAGAACTCATTGAACACCCTTACTTATGTGAATCTGAATCCCAAAGATATCTGATTAACTTTCCAAGTTTGCCAAAATCCCTACACAACCCAAGTCAGAATCGGCTTCAACCTATAAAGCTTATAAAAGTGGCCTTTGGCCGAATACTAACCCCTTACCTTGAGTAGTCGATCCCAAGAGAATCGTTAATGATCCTTTACGCTAGCTACATACAAAAGAAACATGAGATTATGGCCCTATAAACATTCGGCCATCCCTAGAAATCAAGGCCAACCACTTGGTTTCGGTACACCAAATGAAAAAGAGGCAAAACCGATTGCTAATGAAGAAATTACTTACCACCAACCCACGTTTGATTTGAGAATGACAGAACAAGAATGGTTTTGGGAAAAATGATAGTATAAGAGAACAAAGAAAGAAGAAGAAGACTATCACTTTCGGCTAATAACAAGAGGTATTTTGGCTTTTGAATATGGTGAAATGAATAGAAGAGAAAGATGGGTGTAGAGGGTTGCGGCTATGGTGTTTCGGCTTTAAGGTTTCAAGAAAAGAAGAGAGAAAGAGAGGACTACAAGGTTCAGCTATGGCTCTCAAATGGAGATGGAATATTCGGCCACCAAAAAAAATGGGTATAAAGTTGAGGTTGAACGAAAGAAAAAGAAGAATAGAAGAGGCTTAGAAGAATTCGGCAATCACCCAAAATGCACAAAAGTACCCAAATGGTTACTTCTATTTTCGGCTCTTGCTCCAAAGAAAAGAAAGGAAAAAGAGAGAATTCTTGTGACTCACAATTTTCAGAAAACAGAATTAAAGAAGAACAAAAAGATGAACACTCACACTACTCAAAAATTTGGCACTACTCCCCCCATACATGACCGAAACTATGCCCCCTCCAAAGTCCCACATTCGGCCAACTCTTCAACCTCACTCCCCATCCCTTGTTTTCCTCCTATTTTTCCTCTTCACCATTCATTCAAACTTGTTTGAATGAGTCAAACTCCTCAACGAGCTCTCCACCTCCTATCCGAATTCCTTGACCAAGTCCACCCTCATCCTTCCCAGAGTTCAAATGTCGTCCAACTCTCCCTCTTCCTTGACGTAAAAAGCAACTTAAAATGCCAGCTTCGCAGCTCGAACCTCCTCTCCCTTGACACTCCATGTGACGCCACCCACTCCCCTTGCACCTGGGCGCTACATTGCCACTTTACTGCTTCCCTTTTTGTGTCATAATCCACACCTAATTTCTCTTAAGGCCTAGCTCCCCTCCACTCAGCTTAAACCAAAAATTTTCCTATGACTTCTACCCAAGCCCAAAGTTTCCTGAAACCCCCCAAATACTTCCAAATAACATACAGAGCACATTAACACACAATTACAAATTAAAATGCACAACCCCCAAATCCCGGATATTACAATAAGAAGGATAATGTGGTAAATGGTTTAATATTATGTTATTAAATAAAAGAAACAATTGAAAGATGATAGTTATCATCTTATTTGGCTGAAACTTTAAAGAAGAAGAAAAGAAAATTTTGCTAGGGCATTCGCCTAGCTTTTGATCCAAATTAAGGTATGTTTTGACTTTGTTTTTTGATGATTTTTATGATTTTGAGATTGTTGCTTAGTCTACTATCAAGCTCATATTGTAATTTGAAGAATTGATGATGTTTATGAAATGTGTCATTGATGAAATGGTGAGCTTTGTGATGAGTATTGGTGTTAAATGAAATATATGTGTTTAATGAACGTGCTTTGTTCTTGAATTTTTGATGAATTTAGCTAATTAGGGCTACATTGTGAAAATAGTATTTTGAGGGATTAGATTGTGAATTTGATGAAATGTTTGGACTTATATGAGATACATGAGCATTTGACTAAGCATGGATATATAGTGATCTTGTATATTTGATATTTTGTGAAAAATGGACTAAATTGATAAAATGTGCAAATGTGAGGGCTAAGTTGCAAATAGCCCTAAATGTATGTTTTTGGATTGAATTGAGTAATTTGATGAATAAAAAGGTTAAATTTGAATATGTATAGATTAAGAGCTGAAGAAAACAGACTTAGATCGTGGGAAAGCGAAAGTAGTCGAATAATCGAGTCCGATCGAATATCTAAATCTGAGGCAAGTCAATATACAAATAAATGTATTCGCATTGAATTATTTGTGTATAAATGAAATTGAATTGCCATGAATACCCATTGAGATGGAATATATGTGAAATCTGAGGTGGCTAATAAGTCGATAAGTTATTAAGGTCCGAGAAGTCCCGTTTGAACCTAGGGATAGATAGGATAGAATATGTCATGACATAGGTGTCCGTTATGTGATATCAGGTAAGACCACGTCTGGGACATTGGCATTGATTCAATATTTCGTGTAAGACCATGTCTGGGACGTTGGCATCGATATAAAATTTATGTGTAAGACCATATCTGGGACATTGGCACTGTACTTGATTCGTGTAAGACCCTGTCTAGGACAGTGGCATCGATATCTGATTATGTGTAAGACCCTATCTGGGACAGTGGCATTGATATTCGATTACATGTAAGACCACGTCTGGGACATTGGCATTGTACGACTAATCTGATCACTCTAAATATCCTATTAGATTCCAAATGGTTCAACGGGCAAATCCGTGATATGAACGGCTATGTGATTTGTATTTTCGTTCAGGTACGCTTGTTATGTACACTAAGTGTGTATGAAAGATAAGTATCTATACGAACTTACTAAGATGAATATGTGCAATGAGTTGATGGAAAGATATGTGAATATATGCTTAAATGAGTTATGTGTATATGTGATATATGAGTTGAAGATTGTGGTAAGTTATGGCTAAGCAAATGAGCTAAAGAATATAAGTGATGAATTTGCTATGAGAATCATTGTGATCATAGTATAAATATGGTTATGTGCATTTTATGCTAAGTTTATTTGTATATGGCTTACTAAGCTTTTGAAAAGCTTACTCTCTGTGTGTGTGTACTCTGTTCTATAGGTCGTCAAAGCTACAAAAAGGCTTGGGATTGTCGAGGATCATCATCACACTACCCAAACTAATTTTAGTACTTTTGAAATGTGTATATAGCTGAATATGACATGTATAGGCTAGTTGTTTTGGATTATGGTTGAAAAGTGTATAATTAGCCATGAGATGTGGCTATATAAGTGTTGATAATATGCATGAGTAAATATGAAATATGGTGTATGATTTGGTATGGCTTGGTAACTATGAAATAGTCAAGTTTATGGTAAGTATATGGATGAAATGTGAGTATGCATGATTGATCAAAGAAGGGGATATATGAAAGGTAAAGGTGGATGAATCATGCTTGAATGCATATATATTTTAGTTGTTCAAATTGACATGTTTGGAATTTTAATTGTATGTGGAGATTTGATGATTAATTTGATATGTTTCTAGTTGCGAAATGTGCATAAAATGAATTGGTAAGCTGCTTGTAGGAATTGACCCTTGTGTGGGTGGCATTTTGGCCTTGCAAGTGGCCTGTTTTGCCTACACGGCCATGGCACACGGGCGTGCCTAGTAGCCGTGTGAATAAGAATGTATCTAGCCTAAGAGTACACGGTCATAGCACACAGACGTGTCTATTGACCGTGTGGTTAAGTCAGTATGCATGCTCTAATTTGGCACGGCCAGGACACATGGGTGTGTCCAGTATCCGTGGGAGGCACACGGCCTGGTCACATAGGCGTGTGACCTTGACAGTTTTGAAAAAGTTTAAAATTTTCAAGAATTTTGTATGTGTTCGGTTTAGTCCCGGCCCTACTCTAAAGCATGATTAAGGTCTTGTTGACCTATATAAGGGACACTTTGATTACGTTTGATGAATGGTTGTATGAAATGTCTGTAAAAGTTTTTGATCTGTTCGGTAATGCCTTTAACCCTAATCTGGCGATGGATACGGGTTAGGGGTGTTACATTTGATTGGTATCAGAGCTACAGTTTAGCCGGTTTTCGGACTAACGTAGTGTGTAAGAGTCTAGCTATACATACCATATATGTTAATTGTGATAGTGTGATGAATCCTGACGAGGAAAATGTGATTTTCGTATAGCAATGGATCCCGAAAGAGCCGTAGCTAACAATGTAGAAAGTAATGCGCCTGCTCCCGTGCAAGGGACAGCGCCATCTGATTGGAGACCAGCTACGAGCGGTCAAGAGGGAGAAGCTAAACAAGCTTTCTTCCAGATGATGAGTGAGTGGTTCACTCAATTTGTTAGAAATAATCTAACTGTTTCACAACCTCCGCCCTCGCTTATTTCCAGTCAGACATCTGCTATGCCTCTGACTACAAATCTGAATCTGTTGAACAAGCCTCCAGTTGACAAAATTTGTAAGTATAGGGCCGAAGAGTTCAGGGCTACTAATGATGATGATACTGAGAAAGCCGAGTTCTGGTTAGAAAACACTATTCGGTTATTCGATGATATTTCTTTGACGTCAGAAGAAAGTATTAAATGTGTTGTTTAACTGCTACGAGACGCGGCCTATCATTGGTGGGAAACTTTGATTTTTGTTGTTCTGAAAGAGCAGGTAACATAGGACTTCTTTCAAATTGAGTTCTAGAAAAAATACATCAGTGAGAGATTCATTGATCAGAATTGAAAAGAATTTCTGGAATTGAAACGGGGCCGTATGTCTGTTTTGGAATATGAACGAGAGTTCGTGAGACTGAGTCAGTATGCTAGTGAATGTGTATCCACCGAGGCAATAATGTGTAAAAGATTCGAAGATGGTCTTAATGAAGATATTCATTTACTTGTTTGGATTCTGGAAATAAAAGAGTTCGTTGTACTCATTGATCGAGCGTGCAAAGCTGAAGCATTCGGGAAAGCTAAAAGAAAAGCTGATACTGAAGCTAGGGAGGTGAGAAAGAGATTTCTGGGCAAATCATTTCAGTATGCTTCAAAGAAATTCAAATATGAACAAAGCCATTCAAGAGTTAATGTGGGACATTCGAATAGAGATCGAGCTAAATCACAAATGAGCTTGAAAGCTCCAGCAACTTCAATAGTAAGTGTTGGAAATGTTCGATCTGAGAAACCTGAATGTAAACATTGTGGGAAAAGACATCCGGGAATTTGTAGATTGAATGACCGAGCTTGTTTCAGATATGGATCTTAGATCATTTGAACCGTGATTGCCTAAAGTCTGTTGAGCCAGAGACTACCCAAAATCCGAGATCTGATATTGCTTTAGGAAGAGGTAGACTTTCCCGAAATGTAAGAAATGTCAGTGGTGGTCAGAGAACTACGAGAGATAATGTCACGAGATCTGAAGCTAGAGTGCCTGCCAGAGCGTATGCTATTCGAGCTCAGGAGGAAGCTTCATCTCCAGATGTTATAACGGGTACATTTACACTTTATGATACTTCTGTGATAGCATTGATAGACCCTAGTTCTACACATTCATATATATGCATGAACTTAGTATCCAGTAAGACTTTACCTGTAGAGT
This sequence comes from Gossypium bickii, assembly GCA_025503065.1. Taxonomy (NCBI): domain Eukaryota; kingdom Viridiplantae; phylum Streptophyta; class Magnoliopsida; order Malvales; family Malvaceae; genus Gossypium; species Gossypium bickii. The sequence continues at coordinate 55,524,226 of CP106714.1, read as the reverse complement.
CTACTGAGTTTGTTATAAAAGTATCGAACCCCTTAGGTAAAAGTGTTCTAGTTGACAAAGTATGCAAGAACTATCCGTTAATGTTTCGAGAGATTTGTTTCCCTGCTGATTTGATGCTATTACCATTTGATGAGTTTGATATTATTTTGGGTATAGACTGGTTGACATTGCATGATACTGTTGTGAACTGTAAAAGAAAGACCATTCATTTGAGAAATCAGAATGATGAAATAGTTCGAATTGAGTCTAGTGAATTGAATGGATTACCTGCTGTGATATATGTATTGAAAGCTCAGAATTATATGAAAAAGGGATAAGAAGCTTACTTTTCTTATGTAATTGATTCAAAAATGTCTGAAAAGAAAGTTGAATCAGTACCAGTTATTTGTGAGTTCCCTGATGTTTTTCCTGAAGAATTTTCGGGATTGCCTCCGATACGTGAAGTTGAATTTGGTATTGATCTGTTGCCTGGTATGACACCTATTTCGATAGCTCCGTATAGAATGACACCAACAGAATTGAAAGAGTTAAAGTCACAGTTGCAAGAATTAACAGATAGAGGGTTCGTGTAACAGTCTGAATTTGACCCTAATCGAAACGGTGGTTTTGGGACCACGAATCTGAGTCCAAAAAATATTTAAATATTATTTTCTGTGTTTATTATATGTGAATTATTATGTGTGAAAGTTTCGTATGAAAATTTGATTGTTTGTGTGCTTAATTAAATAAAAGGACATAATCGCGTAAAGTGTAAAAGTTACAAACTATAGTAAAAAGTGCCTATTTGTTAATGGTTTCTTAATATGAAGTCCTTAAAGGGCAAATAGCCATTCTTAAAGATAGTGGATGGTATAAGTCACCATTACCCTTAGTTTATATGTTAACATTATTTTATAATAAAGGTTAGTTTGGTAAAATAACAATAACCATAATATATGTAATAATAAAACAAAGTAAAATCATTATCATCTTTTGTTCTTTTGTCCGAATGTAAGAAAAGAAAAAAAGGAATGGAGAAAGCTTAGGGTTCGACACTTATCTAGCTAAATCAAAGGTTAGTTTTTGATCGGTTTTCGATAATTTCTAAGTTTTTGTAATCGTTGCTTCGAAAGCTTTAAAACCCATGTCTCAATTTCATGAATTGTTGATGTTTCTGTAAAATGCCATTGATGCTATGTTGAGTTTTGTGATGTTTAATGGTGTTAAATGGTAGATATGTAATTGATGAACATACTTTGTTCCTAAAGTTTTGATAAATTTAGCTAAATAGGGCTAAATTGAGTAAATAAATTTTGAGGGAATAAAATGCAAAATAAATGAAATTTATGGATTTATATGACTATATTGAAGATTCAGCCTAACTAGGTTGTGATGAGATTTTGCTTAATTTGTGTTTTGTGCAAATAGGATTAAATTGTAAAAGTGTGAAATATTAGGGGCAAAATGGTAATTTGCACATTTAGGTGTTTTTGGATTAAATTACAATGAAATGTGTTTAAATGAGCTTAAATTGAATGTGTTTAGATCAAGAACAAAGAAAAACAGACTTGGATCGGGGAAAAACAAAAGTTATCGAATAGCCGGTTTTGCTGTCCGACGATTTCTGAGGTAAGTCTTTAAGAAATTTAATATCGTTAATATCAGTTATAACTTTGATTACATGCTGAATTTTGAATTTATAAGTGTGAAATTGGCCAAAGCCGAATGTGATAAGTGATTTTAATAATGAAATGTAGTTAAATTTATTTGAATTTGATATGAGATAGTAATATGAATTATGTGTGATATATGTGATATTGGTAATATGTAATGTGTATGAAATGGTTTAATTATATTCATACTCGGGCTTCGAGCCTAGCAAGCCTTATGCCGGTGAAGTGTATCGATCTTATTGCCTAGCAGGCCTTGTGCCGGTGAAGTGTATTGGGCTTATTGCCTAGCAGGCCAAATGCCGGTGATTAAGTTTCAGACCTCAGGTCTAGCAGGCTTAGTGCCGGTGTGTGTTTCAGGCTTTGTTGCCTATCAGGCTTAATGCCGGTGATTAAATTTCAGACCTCAGGTCTAGCAGGCTTAGTACCAATGTGTGTTCCAGGCTTTGTTGCCTAGCAGGCTTAATGCCGGTGATTAAATTTCAGACCTCAGGTCTAGTAAGCTTAGTGCCGGTGTGTGTTTCAGGCTTTGTTGCCTAGCAAGCTTAATGCCGGTGATTTATTATAAATAGAGGGATCATGGATCATTAACAAGGTGAAATTTAATTACTGCAAATAAGCTAAATGTTCGGGTATGTATAAGCTTCATAGTTACAAGGAATAAGGTAAGTTGTTATATTACTACTCGAAGCTAGTAATATGAAATATAGTTGAGGTATTTTTGTAAGATTTTAATATGTGCATGTGACTTTGCAAATAATGAGTATAATATATTAGAAATTGATCTTGGTTGTGCCTTTGAAATTCGGCCATATGTGTAAATGCAATATGTGAAGGGTAATGGATATGTTTACATATGTGTATGATTGATTATATGTGGTTGATATGTATATTTCACTTTTTCAATTTGGTTAGATGTGGAAACATATTAAATTTAAGTTTATTGGGTGAGTTTGCTTATTTACGGTGATAGGGGGATATTTTGAGGTAGTCAAAGAAAAGGCATTAGCATTCAGCATTAGTAGACCATATTTGTATTAAGCTTTAAAAATGTTATGATATTAATTATGGTTTTGTAAATGCTTGAATGATCATATGATTTAATATTTTTGCTTAAGACTTCCTAAGCTAGTTAGCTTATTTTGCGTGATATGTTTTCACTTTGTTTTATAGATTTTGTTCCAGCTACGAGTTCAGGGGATCTTTATCAAAGTCTACCACGCTATCGACATATTTTGGTACCTTAAAAGTTGAATTTTTGAAGTTAAGGCATGTGTAGGCTAGCTTAACATTTGAATGATATTTTGTCGATGTATATAAGCCATGCGAAAATGGCTTGTCTTATTATTAAATAAGCTAAGGTTATGCAAGTCTTAATGAAGGTAAGAGTGCAAGTTTTATTTGGATGGTGAATATGGATGAGTTTAAAATCATGCTAAGCATAATGTTTGTATATGTATGTTTGATATGAAATCACATATATGAATCTTTGCTAGTTCTTTGGAAAGTGAATATATATATAGGATATTGTATTCGGTTATGAATGACATTGGTGCATGTGTATTTTAAATTCAATTGATGTGATTCGATAATGAAATGATTAAATTATGGTGCTATGGTTTGGTTGTATTCGGCCTTGATGCATGATCATTAAACGGGTAAATTCGGCAATGTAAGCAAGCATATATTATAGTACATTATTCATGATGGATGTTCTTAACTTGACTTTATGGTTGAGATAATTGTTGAATGTGATTAATTATGCTTGATTGGTAGCTGGTCATATTACGTGTTTAAAAACATTAGGAGTTGCATTATGGACATTGGTATATGTGCATATGAACTTGATTTAGGTTATGAATTGATAAATGATAAATTTGATTATATATAAGGTTTAAGTATGGTTATATATATACATGTACATTTAGTTTTGTTCTTTGATATCTTACCTAGGTATATTAAATATGGATATGGGCATTTTCGGTCATTGAAAATTTGATGACTAAATGAATAGTGATGGGAATAGTCAATGAAAAATGTTTCTTTGATAAATAGTTTATGAATTGTATATAAATGTTTGACTATGCTATGAAAGCACATTACATTTATTGTATTCGATCATGTTTATTTAAGATGTTAATAATTGATATGATTTGTATTATGTTTGGCAATGTCTCATAACCCTAATTCGGCGACGGATACGGGTTAGGGGTGTTACAGTTTGCAAGACCGAGTTTCTAACCTTGGGGTGCTCCCGTTCTATTTGTGAAAAAAAAAGATGGCACGATGAGAATGTGCATTGATTATCGTCAGTTGAATAAAGTGACTATAAAGAATAAATATCCGTTGCCCAGGATTGACGATCTATTTGATCAGTTAAAAGGAGCCACCGTATTTTCAAAGATAGATCTGAGATCGAGATACTACCAGTTACGAGTAAAAGATTCAGACATTCTGAAAACTGCTCTCAGAATAAGGTACGGGCATTACGAGTTTTTAGTTATGCCTTTCGGATTAACGAATGCACCTGCCATTTTTACGGATTTGATGAACAGAATTTTCTAACCGTACTTAGATCGATTTGTTGTTGTATTTATTGATGACATTTTGATTTATTCACGGAATGAGACTGAACATGCCGAGCCTCTAAGGATTGTGTTGCAAACTTTGCGAGAAAAACAATTGTATGCGAAATTCAGCAAATATGAATTCTGGTTACGTGAAGTCAGTTTTCTGGGACATATTGCATATGCCTCTGGAATAAGAGTTGACTAGAGTAAAATTTCTGCTATTCTGGAATGGAAACCTCCGAAAAAGATGTCTGAAGCTTGTAGCTTTTTAGAACTCCCTAGTTATTATCGTCGGTTTGTAAAAGGATTCTCGAGGATAGCTACTCTGTTAACCAAATTACTTTAGAAAGATGTTAGGTTTGAATGGTCCGATAGATGTCAGAAAAGTTTTGATCAGTTGAAAGCCCTTTTGACTGAAGCTCCAGTTTTGCTACAGCCAAAGTCAGGCAAAGAGTTTGTAATTTACAGTAATGCTTCGTTAAATGGTCTGGGGTGTGTTTTGATGCAAGAAGGCAAAGTTGTAGCTTATGCCTCGAGACAACTAAAGCCGCATGAAAAGAATTATCCAACAGATGACCTTGAGTTAGCTGTTATTGTGTTTGCCTTAAAGATTTGGCGACATTATCTGTTTGGTGAAAAATGCCATGTGTTTTCAGATCATAAAAGTCTGAAATATCTGAGGACTCAGAAAGATTTGAACTGTGACAAAGAAGATGGCTAGAATTGTTGAAAGACTATGAGTTAGTGATAGATTATCATCCAGGTAAAGCAAATGTTGTAGCTGACGCTTTAAGTCGGAAATCATTGTTTGCACTACGTGCTTTGAATGCTCAATTAGATCTGTCTGATACTAATTCAAAGATAATTGAATTGAAAGCGAAACCGTTGTTTTTACAATAGATATGGATGCTCAGAAAGTTGATAATGAAATGCTAGCGAAACGAGCTCAGTATGATTTAAACTCTGATTCTGAATTTCAAGTGGGTGATGATGGTTGCTTGAGATTCTGAGATCGAATTTATGTTTCGAGAAACTCAGAGTTGATTCAATTGGTTTTGAATGAAGCACACAATAGTCGATTATCTGCTCATCTAGGTATTACAAAGATGTATCATGATCTAAAGCAACATTATTAGTGGTCTGGTATGAAAAGAGACATTTCTGATTTTGTGTCGAAATGTTTAGTCTGTCAGCAAGTTAAAGCCGAACATTAGGTTCTGTTTGGGTTGCTACAACCGATTCTGATTCCCGAGTTTAAATGGAATAGAGTAACAATGGATTTTGTTTTGGGATTGTCTCTGACTCTGAGAAAGAAAGATGCAATTTGGGTCGTAGTTGATCGATTGGCAAAATCTACTCATTTTATTCCGGTGTAATCTAATTACTCACTTGATAGATTAGCTGAGCTTTATATTTTTGATATTGTGAGATTGCACGGGGTGCCACTATCCATTGTGTCAGATAGAGATCCGAGGTTTACTTCACGGTTCTGGAAGAAACTACAAGGACAAAGGAACTTACCTAATTAGGCCTTGAAAGCTTCTTTTCTCTCTCCTAGGGTTGCCATGTGTTTTTAGGTTGAAGATGGAATAAAATAATATGATATCTTTTATCATCTTTTTAATTAATCAAGTTTTTTCTATTTCCAATTTAGTACTTGACCTTTTTCTATAATTCCATGGATGAGTCACCATAAAAATTTACATACTTTTCCTAATGGCCTAATTACCATATAAGGACCTCTAGCTTTGAATTCCATAGCTATTTGATCCTTATAACTACTAGAATTCAACTTTCGCATTTTATACGATTTAGTCCTTCTCGTAATTAGACACTAAATCGATAAAATTTTCGTGTCAAATTTTTCACACGACATATCTATCATATTACGAACCATATAATAAAATAAAAATAAATTATATTTTGGGTCAGATTTGTGGTCCCAAAACCACTATTCCGACTTCATTGAAAATGGGCTGTTACAACTTTCTCCTTCAGGGATTTTCATCCTCAAAAATCTTACCAGTAAAAAGATTCGGGTATTACTTCCTCATAGTTTCCTCTGGCTCCCATGTAGCCTCTCCTATACCGTGTCATTGCCAAAGAACTTTTACCAAAGCTACCTTTTTATTTCTTAACTCCTTTGTTTCCCGAGCTAAGATTTTGATTGGTTCCTCACCATATGTCATATCAAGTTGAATCTCTACCTCTGTCAGAGAGATAATATGTGAAGGGTTGGATCGATACCACCATAGCATAGACACATGAAAAAAATTATGAATCCGATCAAGCTCTGGTGGTAATGCTAACCGATATGCGATCGATCCAATTCTTTCTGTAATCTCATATGGTCCAATGAACCATGGACTCAATTTCCCTTTACGTCCAAACCAGAGTACTTTCTTTCAAGGCTACAATTTCAAGAATACTTTGTCACCAACCTAAAATTCTATCTCTTTTCTTTTCAAATCAGCATAAAACTTTTCTCGATCAGAGGCTGCTTTCAAATTGTCTCTAATTAGCTTCACTTTTTCCTCTGTCTCTTGGACCAAGTCAACTCCGTGCAACTTTTTCTCACTAAGTTCAGTCCAATATAATGGAGTTCTACATTTGCACCCATACAAGGCTTCGTACGGTGCCATATTAATACTTGACTAATAACTGTTATTATAAGCAAATTCAAGTAAAGGAAAATACATTTCCCAGTTACCTTCAAACTCAAGTACACAACACTGAAGCATATCTTCCAAGATTTGTATTACCCATTCAGATTGATCATCTGTCTAGGGGTGAAATGCAGTACTAAAGTGCAACTGAGAACCTAGAGCTTCTTGCAACTTGCTCCAGAATCGAGACGTAAACCGAGGATCTCTATCTGAAATGATGGAGATAGGCACTCCAGGCAATTTAACAATTTCAGAAACATCAAACTCAGCCAGTCTATCCAAAGAATAATCCATACATACTGGAATAAAGTGTGCAGACTTCGTCAACTGATCAACGATTACCCAAATGGCATCTCTCTTCTTTGGAGATAGGGGTAATCCTGTTAAAAAGTCCATGGTAATTCTTTCCTATTTCCTTTCCGGTATCGTAACTGGCTGTAAAATTCCAAAAGGCAACTGATGTTCAGCTTTTACTTGCTGACATATCAAACATTTAGCTACGAACTCAGAAATATCTCGTTTCATTCTCGACCACCAGTACATCTTTTTTAGATCATTATACATTTTATTACTACCGGGATGAATAGACATGTTACCATTATGAGCTTTATACAAAATCTTTTGTACTAGTTCAGAACCTTTCGGTACAAATACTCTGCCTCTAAATAAAAAACATCCATCAGTCCTGATCTGAAATTCTGAGTCAGGAGTCAATTAACTTTGTACACGTCTTTCTTGCAACTTGCTATAATTTTTCTTAGCTTCAAAAATTTGTTGTAAAAACATTGGTCTAGCTTTTAACTCAGCCAGGATTGAACCATCATCAAACAACAACAATCGAGTATTCATTTCTAGCAAAGCATACAGGGATTTTCTGCTTAAAGCACCTGCCACTACATTGGCCTTTCCCAGATGGTAGTTAATAACAAGATCATAATCTTTCAATAACTCAAACCATTTGCGCTGTCTCAAATTCAAATCTTTCTATGACATCAAATATTTTAGACTTTTATGATCAGTGAATATGTGACATTTTTCACCAAATAAGTAATGCCGTCAGATTTTCAATGCAAACACTATGGCCTCTAATTCAAGATCATGTGTCAGGTAGTTCTTTTCATGTGGCTTTAGCTGTCGTGAATCATAGGCTACTACTTTACCATCTTGCATCAGTACACAGCCTAAGCCATTCAATGATGCATCACTATAAACTGTAAATTCCTTACCCAATTCAGGCTGGACTAACACAGGTGCTTTTGTCAATAAAGCCTTTAATCTGTCGAAACTCTGCTGACATTTATCAATCCACTCGAACTTTACATCTTTCTGTAGTAAACAAGTCATTGGAGAAGCTATCATTGGAAAACTTTTTACAAATCTCTAATAGTAACCAACTAGTCCCAAAAAACTTCAGACTTAAGACACATTCTTCAGTGGGTTCCAATTAACAATGGCTGAAATTTTATTCGGGTCTACTCTAACACCTTCAGTAGATACTATATGCCCAAGAAAACTAACTTGCCGTATCTAAAATTCACATTTACTGAACTTGGCATACGATTGTTTCTCTCTTAGGGTTTGCAACACTATTCTCAAATGCTCAGCATATTCATTTTCATCTCGGGAGTAAACCAAAATATCATCTATAAACACCACCACAAACCTGTCCAAATACAGACTGAAAATTCTATTCATCAAATCCATAAACACTACAGGTGCATTTGTCAAGCTGAATGGCATCACAAGAAACTCATAATGTCCATGCCTAGTCCTGAAAGTTGTCTTAGGCACATCAGATTCTTTTACCCATAATTGATAATAACCAGAACGAAGATCAATCTTCGAAAATACAGTGGCACATTTCACCTGGTCAAATAAGACATCAATACGAGGCAATGGATACTTTTTCTTTATAGTGACTTTGTTGAGCTGTCTGTAGTCAATACACAGCCTCAACGATCCATCCTTCTTCTTTACAAATAGGACCGGTGCACCCCAAGGTGAGAAACTAGGTCGAGCAAAGCCTCTGTCAATCAACTCCTGTAACTGTACTTTCAGCTCTTTCAATTCTGTAGGAGCTATTTTGTAAGGTGCTATAGATATCAATGTCGTTCTCGAAACGAGATGTATAGAGAATTCCACTTCTCTATCTGGTGGTAAACCAGGTAATTCTTCTGGGAATACATCAGGAAATTCACATACAACTGGTACTGATTGAATCTTTGACTCAGGCACTTTAGTATCCAACACATATGCAAGGTAAGCATCATAACCCTTTCGGACGTATTTCTATGTCGTTATTGCTGAAATCACATTAGGTAATCCATCCAGTTTATTAGATTCAACATGAAGCAATTCATCATTCTCACATTTCAACACAATATATTTATGTTTATAATTCACCACTACATCATATCTAGTTAACCAATCCATCCCCAAGATCACATTAAATTCATCAAATAGCAATAACATCAAGTTAGCCAGAAAGCAAATACCTTTTACCATCAACGGACAATTTTTACAGACTTTATCCACCATAACACATTAGCCCAGGGGTTTTGAAAATTTAGCCACAATTTCAGTGAATTCAATAGGTAAATTTTTAATAGTCACTAAGTTCGTGCTTATCCATGAATGTGTGGAACCAAGATCAATTAATGCAGTAATATCAGTATCAAGTAAAGAAAATGTACCAGTAATGACGTCTGGTCCAGAGGCATCTTCTCTAGCTCGAATGGCATGTTCTTGCAGGTGCTCGTGCCTCAAATCTAACTGTTGTATCCTTCGTAGTACCTCGGCTACAACCAACATTGACAAGGTGACCAGGTGCTCTGCCTCTCGCAACAGGATTACTCGCCTTTGGACCTGGTTCTATCCCTTTTTCAACTCTTTCAAGATAATCATTGATAAAATGATTAAGTGAACCACATCCGAAACAAGCTCCACTTCTGGACCAACATTCCCTATGATGGAATTTGTACAATGTTTACATTTTGATTTGGGATTACCAGCACTACTCACACTGGTCATAGACGGAGATGAAGACTTTAAGTTAGAACGTTTAAAGCCCCGCTCTCTTCCAGAATACCCCGTAGAGGTAGTAACACAATCATAATACCTCTTTAATTTCTTAGAAGCAAATGATTGTGACTTACTCATAGTTCTTTTTTCTGAAACCCAAGCCTCTCTTTCGGCTTGTTTCTTTTCCTTACTCAGTTACTCAGCTTTTTGGGCTCGATCGAATAACGCCGCAAATTCCCTTATTTCAAGAATTCCAATCAATAACTTGATATCTTCATTTAGGCCCTCTTCAAAATGTTTGCACATCTCATCCTCAAACTGGACCCATTCTTGGGCATATTTACTTAGCCTAACAAATTCTCGTTCATATTTAAACACTATCATATTCCCTTGTTTGAGCTCTAGAAATTCTTTCTTTTTTTGATCCATAAATCTCTGGCTCACATACTTCTTTCTGAATTCAGCTTGGAAGAATTCCCAGGTGATACTGTCCCTCGGTACTACCGAAGTTATGGTGTTCCACCAATAATAAGCTATATCCTTTAGCAGAGAGATTGCACATTTCAGACATTCAGCAGGAGTACAGGATAATTCATCAAAAACCCGGATAGTATTTTTTAGCCAAAACTCAGCCCATTTCGAATCATCATCTGAGGTAGCTCTAAATTCTTCCGCCCCATTTTTCTGGATTTTATCTATAAGAAGCTTACCAATTCTAATAGGTTCAGCACCCTGTGGTACCTCAGGAATTGGTTGGGGAGTAGGTAGGGGAGGTTGTTGTACAGTAAGGTTTGTTCTCAGGTACTGTGTAAACCATTCATTCATCATTTGAAAGAAGGCTTGTTTTGCCTCCTCACTTCAGCCCTCGAGCGGGCCTTTCACAACTAGATGCAGACGCAACTCTTTGTACTGAAGTTGAAGCATTGCTCTCAACTTCCTCGGATTCAGCTCTAGCTCAGTTGGATGACATTACTTATGAAAAGCACATTTAAAGTGATCAGGATTCATCACACTATCACAATTTATATATAATGGCATGTATAGCTAAACTCGTGTTTACTACGTCAAATCCGAGAATCGACTAAACCGTAGCTCTAATACCACTAAATGTAACACCCCTAACACGTACCCGTCTCCAGAATAGGGTTTCAAATCATTACCAGAACATATTTCAGATAATTCATACAATTACTGTAACACCCCTAACCCTAAACCGTCGTCAGAACAGGATTACGAATCATTATTGGACATATCGGACAATTTACGAATAATTTATAAATAAATTAACATACATAGTATAATTTAATCATTAAATCCCTATAATGGACCCTCGAGGCCCAAAACACGTATAAGAAGTGGAACTAAACTTGTTTGAGTACTCCAAAAATTTTTCGTAAAAATTTCTTTTTTTGAACTCAATATAACCCTTTTATAAATACCTAACCTTCCCTGCAATTTCAAACCGTACCCAATTTATAGTTAATATGGAAACCAACACATTTTCACATTCAAACATACTTAAATCATGCCTAAAACATTGACTTATCAAATTGATCAACAACATTCATGATACTATATAAATGTTAACTAATAAACTTCATTTATCTCATTTCAACTTTAGTACCCAACATACCATTTTATAACTTAGCATTTCATTCATCATTCAAACATTAGAGACCAATACTTTACAACCAAAACTCACAAGACTCTTAAATAAGACCTAGGTACATGCCACATTTACCAAAAGGAAAAAAATACATCACCAAAGTTGTGCTGAAGTCGGGATTGATCCGGATCTTTGAATCGGGACTTTTGACTTCTCTTGACTGTACACTGAGGAAACAGCGTGCACAGCGAGTATGTCTATACTCAGTGGTATTACCATAATTCAAATTATAGAATATTAATAAAATATAACATCAACTTGTAATATAAAAAATCATAAGAAAAAATTTTACAATCAATTTAATATTTCATTTATAATTGTCTATCAACATATATCATCGATAAACCATAAAAGTAACACATTTTAATCCCACGCTTAGCATGTTTTTGGATGAATTTTCATTAGATTTGATGAATTCGGTGCTCCTAATCCTTTAATTTTATGTTTTACACTCAGGAGAGCTTAGGGAGTCGAAAAAAACGAGAAACAGGCCAAAAGGGGACAAAATGGGCCTAGCTCAGAAATCAACATGGCCTGGACTATCAAACAAGGGCAGACCACAGGACCGTGTGTGACAAGCAGAATCGAACACGGCCTAAGCTATCCCATACGGGCGTGTCCCTGCCGAACCCAAGTCTAATTCTATTCGAAAAAGACTACTTGTGGGCCAAGAAAGGGGCTCCAAAGCTTATATAAACACCCTAGGGAGGACCGAAAGAGGGGACGCAGAGTAGATTGCAGAAATTACTCGAAGCAAGCCATCGGAATCATCTAGAAGGCGAATTCACTCCAAGATTGAAGATCTCCATCAAAGTTCTTTAGAAGTTTTTGGGTTCTTTATGTCTTGTTGTTTTCTTAATTCTATGATGTTTTCCTTTTACGTTATGAACTAAACTTCTTAAATACCTAGGGAGGATGAAACCTAGATGAATCTTATTATTTAATAAATCTGAATTACGTGATAAATACTTATTCTTGTTCTTAATTATGTGTTCTTAATCCTTGTTTAATGTTTTCAGGAATATTTAATTCAAGATTGATGTGCTTATTCAGTGGAGCAAAAGTCCATGTTTAAGAGTAGATCTAGCATAATTAAGCGGAGTTGATTGCAACCCTAGAAATAGGATGGCATAAATCTACCGGATTAGAGTCAAATCTAATAAGGGAATCCATAGATCGAGTTAATGTGACGATAGGGGTTTTAATTAGAAAGAGATTTCAATTAATCAACCTAGAGTCAGTTGTTCTTAGTCTCGAAAGAGATATTAACATAATTTAGGGATTTCTACGGATCAAGTCAAGTGAATAAATCATTTAATTCAGAGTCAGAATAATAAGTGAAGCCCAAGTGGATTCTTCCTTGGGTATTGTCCTTATCATTGGTTTATTCGATTACATTATTCACTCTCTGTTGCGTTCATATTTAATTACTTAGTTAAATTTTAGATTAAAATAAATCCCATTAATTATTAGGCTAGATAATAAAAAGATAGTTATTACTAGTAATTTTAGTCCTTGAGGATACGATATTCCGGACTCACCAAAGCTAGACTACTGTTCGATAGGTGCGCTTGCCTTTGTCGAAATATTAGTTAGTTTCGAGCCCATCAATCATATATCAACAATTTGCATTTTTGATCAATTCATGAACCTTAAGTTCATGCTTTCACATATCATATCTCATTCTCACTTCACATTTCGATTCATAATTTCACTATCTCATTTCTTCCATCAACTTATTCAAATCAAGATTTATTCATTTTCTTATTTCATTAAATTACCCCTATTAACAACACTCAGACTTTGACGGATACATGGTTTCCAACCAAACATGTCAGAATAAACAATCCTCAAAAACACACCAGAATAAATAATCCTCCCAAACACACCAGAAAGGCACTAAATGCCTCTTCAGATAATCCGAAGAAATAAAGTAACATCGGTTGCTCCTCAGCCAAGCCGAAAAGTCCCCTGAACTCTTCCAAATCCTATGGCTTTCCAACTATATCCGACTCAGCCCAACAAGTTAATAGGGTATTCAAATCATTTCTCAATTCAATCTCATTTTAATTCAAAACACATCATTCAATTTAGTCACAATTCAATTTTATACATTTTCCACTTTCTAATCAATAAACAATTTAAATACTCAAACATATTCATACTTTATCTCAATTTCATTCATGTCAATAGTAATACTTACCTTATAATTTACTTACCATACATAAGAATTTAAATATAACATTAACTAAATAGTTGTTTGAATTATAGTAATACAAACCCCAAATTCGCGATTACTCCTCGATGCTCTTCTCTTTTCCTTTCTGTGCCGATGCTTCAGGTTCTTTATTAGTTACGAAAAAATAAGATAGTTTTTCACTATTAATACAACACCAATTTATATTAAATAATTGAATTTCTATTCAATTTCGATCTCAATTTCAATTTGATCCTAAGTAAACCCATTTACTTTTTCTAACTCAATTCACACTTTATTTTTACTTAATCTCTTGCCATATTCAACTTGACTATCCAATGTTCATATTAAAACCCCAAATTCAAATTTCTTTCAATTTATTCCCTCTGACACAAAACTTATTGTTTCTTTTAAAATTTAATCCCTCTATCAATTCTAACTAGAAATTCTATCAATTAAACCCCCTACTTCATCATTTTGTTCAACATGAATTACGTTCAAAAACCTAAGAACTTCCAAAAATTAAACTTAATTTCAACAAAACTTTGTTCTAAAGCTTCTAAAACATCAAAACTAAATAAAAAGGACTTAATTGACTTACCAAATTAAACTCCAAGCTTTAAAACCTTAGTTTCCCCTTTTTCTTTTCTTTCTTTCTATTTCCTGCTATGTTTCGAATTAGCTTTCGTTTCTTTCTTCTTTCCTTCCTTATTTCATTTATTTCTTTTATGTTTTATTTATTTATTATTTTAATAATAATTATATAATATTATAACAAATATCTATTTAATAAACAATATATGTATTACAAATGTACATTATCATCACCTTACACTTGTCTTGATTTAATTTAATTTATTTGTTTTATATAATTTAATATATTTATTACTTATGTATAAATATATGCATTACACTTGTATAAAACCATAATAATAAATAGTGATAATAATAATTTAATATATTACTTATGCATAAAAATCTTTGATTTTTATGCATTTGCCGCCTCATTCTTTGTTAATGGCTTAATTGCTATTTTAGTCCATTTTATTTTCTTTCAATCTATAATTAGACTTTTACCCTTTTTTCACTTTAGTCCTTTTTGCTAATTACTCTTAATTAAGCTAAATTCACTTAATAAAAAACTAATTAAACATACCACTAGACTCATAAATCTTTCTAATAATCATATATGAAATCGGTTAATAAGATGAAGGCCCGATAATGCACTTTTTCGATGCCCGTGAATTTTGGGTCATTACATTTCTCCCCCCTTAATAAATTTCGTCCTCAAAATTTACTTGAGAAGAGATGAGGATATTGCGCTCTCATTGTTTATTCCGGTTCCTAAGTTGCTTCCTCAGTACTATGACTTCTCCATAACACTTTCACTAAAGGAACCCATTTGTTTCTCAACTTCTTTACTTCTCTAGCTAATATTTGCAAATGCTCTTCTTTATAAGACAGATCCGGTCGAATTTCGATGTCTTCAGTGGGAACAATATGGGAAGGATCTAATCTGTATCTCCGAAGCTTAGAAACATGAAAAACATCGTGAATCTTCTGTAACTCTAGAGGCAAAGCTAGTTGATAAGCAACTGGTTCGATTCTTTCTACTATTTATACGGTCCGATATAACAAGGACTTAGTTTTCCTTTCTGGCCAAATCTCAAAACTTTCTTTCAATGCGATACTTTTAGGAATACCCTATCCCCAACAGAGTATTCAATGTCTCGTCGTTTCAAATCTACTTAAGATTTCTATCTGTCAAAGGCGACTTTCAGTCTATCTTTAATCTTTTTAACTGTTTCCTCTCTCTCTTGAATCAACTCTGGCCCAGCTATTTTTCTTTTATTCAGTTCCGTCCAACATACAAGTGATCTACACCTTCTACCATATAAAGCCTCATACGGAGCCATTTGAATACTAGATTGGAAACTATTATTATAGACAAATTCAGCTAGTGGTGAATAACGTTCCCAACCTGATTCAAAGTCAATATACAAGCCTGTAACAAGTCTTCTAATATTTGAATCACTCGCTCAAATAGTTCGTCGGTTTGTGGATAAAATGCAGTGCTGAAATTAAGTCAAGAACCCAGAGAATCATCTAATTGCCTCTAAAACCTCGATATAAACCATGGATCCCGGTCTGAAATTATCGATGTAGGAATACCATGTATTCTCAAAATTTACCGAATATAAATCTCAGCAAGCTTCTGCAAAGACCAATTAGTTCTAACTGCTATAAAATAAGCTGACTCTGTGAGTCAATCCATAATTACCCAAATGGCATTCTTTTTACTAGCTGATAGTGGCAATCCCATTTCCACTCGGGAATACTAATAGGCTGTAACAAACCCGTAGGTACCTGATGTTTTGCCTTTACTCGCTAACAAGTCAGACATTTGCCAACAAATTCAACTATATCTTTTTGCATCCTTGGCCACCAGTATAACTCCCATAAATTCCAATACATCTTTGTTCCACCAGGGTGTAAAGCAAAAGTACCATCGTGTGCTTCTCAGAGAATCAACTCTTTTAACTCAAAAGTAGTTGGACTACAAAACCGATTTTGGAACCTCAAACAATCATGTTCATCAATACTAAAATTTTCGACCATATCATTCTGTACCATCTCTTTTCTCTTCATCAACTTTTCATCTTCTGACTGGGCTACTCTAATTTGGTCAAACATTATCAGCTTTACCCTTAATTTAGCTAACAAGCTTCCATCATCATTAATACCAAGTCGAGCGAACACTGCCCGTAATTCAATTGCTTCTTTTCTACTCAATGCATCTGCTACTACATTTGCTTTCCCTAAATGGTAGTCTATTACACAATCATATTCTTTCAGAAGCTCAATCCAACGTCTTTGTCTCAAATTCCACTCTTTTTGTGACAAAAGATATTTAAGGCTCTTATGATCAGTATAAATGTAACATTTCTCACCATACAAGTAATGTCTCCAAATCTTCAATGCAAAGATTACTGCAGCTAAGTCCAAATCATGTGTCGGGTAGTTACGCTCATATGACTTTGACTGTTGAGATGCATAACCTATGACCTTTCCGTCTTGCATCAATACACAACCCAAACTGTTCAGGGAAGCATCACCATACACAACAAAATCCTTTCCCGATTCTGGTAAGGTTAAAACAAGTGCCTCGGTTAACATCTACTTCAATATCTCAAAACTCCTCTGGCTCTAATCATCCCAGATAAAAGGAACAGTCTTTTGTAACACCTTTGACATCAACAATGCTATTTTCAAAAATCCATTAACAAATCTCCTATTAATCCCAGGAAACTACGTACCTTGGATACATTCTTTAGTGCCTTCTATTGAACAATCGCCTCAATCTTCATTGGATCAACTCTAATCCCTTCAACAGATACCACATGTCCCAAAAGCACCACCTCTAACAACCAGAATTGACATTTACTCAGCTTCCCGTACAACTATTTTTCCCATAGAATCTGTAACACTATTCTAATATGCTGATCATGTTCTAATTCTGTCTTCGAATAAACCAATATGTCATCAATGAAGACCACAACAAACTGATCTAAATACGCCTGGAAAATGCAGTTCATCAGATCCATGAAAGCAGTTGGGGCATTAGTCAACCCGAATGGCATAACCAAAAACTCATAATGACCATACCGAGTACGAAATGCAGTCTTTGGCACATCACTTTCTTTTACTTTCAACTGATAATACCCGAATCTCAAATCAATCTTCAAAAATATCGAAGCTCCTTTTAACTGGTCAAAAAAATCATCTGTACAGGGCAACGAATACCGGTTCTTGATCGTCTCTTTGTTCAACTGCCAGTAATCGATACAAAGTCTTATTGAGCCATCTTTCTTTTTAACAAACAATACCGGTGCACCCCATGGTAAAATGCTCAGTCTAATAAATCCACGATCTAACAAATCATGTAACTGTATCTTCAATTCTTTCAATTCGATTGGTGACATTCGATACGGAGGTATAGAGATTGGTGTTGTACTCGGATACACCTCAATAGCAAATTCAACTTCTCTGTTAGGTGGTAAACCCAGTAATTCTTCAGGAAATACATCCGAAAACACACATACGGTTTTGATTTTGCTACATTGACTTCCAACTGAATCAGAATTAATAACATAAGCTAAGTATGTTGCACAACCCTGCTGAAGCAATTTATTGGACTTTATTGCTGAAATGATGCGTGTTGATCCACTAGTACGAATACCATTCACTTGAATTCTGTCTCCATCTTCTGTTTGAATACTAAACCTCTATTTATAGCAATCCAAAACCACCCTGTATTCAGATAACCAATCCATACCCAATATTACATCAAAGTCATCGAAAGGCATAATTAACAAATCAACAGGAAACATTTTATCCTGTATTATCAACGGGCATCTTCGGCACACTCGATCCACAGACATAGTTTGTCCCAAAGGGCTAGACACTTCTATTAATATTCTAGACATCTCAGATTTTAATTTCTCTGTCTTAACTAATTTTGAATTAATATATGAATATAATGATCCCGGGTCAATTAATGCATAAAAAGGTTCAGAACACAGTAAAAATATACCTGTTACAATGTCGTGTGCATCACTTTCTTCCCAAGTCCGAACCACTTACGCCCTGGATGGTGCTCTAGCCTCCGACTGCTGTGTAACTATATCACTGTCCCTTCGTACGCCTCCACTTCTGGATACAGAACCACCTCTGCCCGAACCTCTACCTCGACCAGTAGACACTGATCTCTGTGATGCTACAGGTGCAGTATTTTCTCCTTTCGGGCAATCTCTGATGAAATGGTCTGTGGACCCACATCGAAAGCATCGTCTGGTTATTTTCCAACATAAACCTAGATGATTTTTCCCACAATGCTCGCAATTCAGGATATCAATGTCTCGTAAAGGCCCTCTTACACTGCCAGTAGAAATTGTAGTCCGCCTTCCCTAGCTTTTATCACCTCGGTCCAATCTAAAACTCGGCCTCCAACCACCTCTGGTTTCTCTGGATCTTTTTGGCTGAGGATTAGAACTAGTAGTTCCAGCTCATTTCCTGGTCGATCTAACTATTTTCGACTTTTTATCCAGTCCCAGAACATGATCTACCATTTTTGCCCGTTCGACCAAATCTACAAATTCTTTGATTCGATGAGATACCAACGGTACTCTGATTTCATCTCTTAAACCCCATTGAAACCACTTACAGCTATCGGCCTCTATCGGTATAAACTCTGAAGCATATTGGCTGAGTCAAGAAAGTTCTCGTTCATAGTCTACCACTGATAGATCACCTTGTTTCAACATCAAAAATTCTAGCTTTTTGTCTTCAATATATAATTCCCCAATATATTTTTCTGGAATTCTTTCTAAAATAGATCCCATGTTA
This sequence comes from Gossypium bickii, assembly GCA_025503065.1. Lineage (NCBI taxonomy): Eukaryota > Viridiplantae > Streptophyta > Magnoliopsida > Malvales > Malvaceae > Gossypium > Gossypium bickii. The sequence continues at coordinate 55,505,051 of CP106714.1, read as the reverse complement.
CCTGTTCTATTGGCAAATGTCGAATTATAGATTCCCACCATAAATAAGCTTCACCTTGCAGTATAAAAATAGCACAAATCAGACATTCTCGGGGGGTACATTCCAGTTGTTGCAGGGCTCTTTTAGTTGATTCCATCCAATTCTCTGCTGTGGATGGATCGACTCCTTTCAAACCCAAGAATTCAGAGGCACCATATTTTCTTAATTCTTTTATTGGGGCTCATCTCGGAATAGATATAGATGTCGTAGTAGGATTAGTTCCTGCTACTTTTTGTAAGGCATCAGCAATTGCTCTTAATAAATCAGAATAATTCCTATCTACTCTGAGGGGTTAATTCCCCATCAGGTTTACACTAGGTGTTACTAATTCAGTTTCATCTAATTCGTATGATTCTTCATCTCCGGTATACATCTCTTGATCAGTATCATCTATTTATTCATCTGACATCTTTAATCAAAAAAACAAAAATAAACAAATAGGTCAGCATCCAAATCCCAACTCAGTTTTGACTCAATAGTGGCATGTACATCTAGACTCATTTTCGAGCTTGATTTAGCCCGAGAATCAGCTAAGCCTGGCACTGATACCAACAATTGTAACACCCTCTAACCCTAAATCGTCACCGGAATAGGATTACAGAGCATTACCGAACATATCGAACAATTTACGAATAATTCATAAATAAATTAACATACATAGTATAATTTAATCATTAAATCCCTATAATGGACCCTCGAGGCCCAAATCATGTACTAGAAGTGGAACGGGACTTGTTCAAGTACTCCGAAAATTTATCATATTTTTTTTTGAACTCAATAAAATCCCTTTATAAATATCTTAGCTTCCCTACAATTTCAAACCGCAACCCCTTTACAGTTAATATGAAAACCAACACATTTTCACATTCAAACATACTTAAATCATGCCTAAAACATTGAATTATCAAATTGATCAACAACATTCATGATACTATATAAAAGTTAACTAATAAACTTCATTTATCTCATTTCAACTTTAGTACCAAACATACCATTTTATAACTTAACATTTCATTTATCATTCAAACATTAGAGAACAATTCATTACAACCAAAACTCACAAGACTCTTAAATAAGACCTAAGTACATGCCACATTTACCAAAAGGAAAAAAATATATCACCAAAGTTGTGCTGAAGTCGGGATTGATCTGGATGCTAAACCGGGACCTTTGACTTCTACTGACCTGTACACAGAAACAACCGTACGGTGAGTATGTCTATACTCTGTGATATTACCATAATTCAAATTATATAATATTAATAAATTATAACATCAACTTGTAATATAGAAAATCATAATAACAAATTTTACAATCAATTTAATATTTTATTTGAAATAGTCTATCAACAGATATCATATATCAACAATTTGAATTTTTGATCAATTCATAAACCTTAAGTTCACGCTTTCAAATCTCATATCTCATTCTCACTTCACATTTTGATTTATAATTTCACTATCTCATTTCTTCCATCAACTCATTCAAACCAAGATTTATTCATTTTCTTATTTCATTAAATTACCCCTATTAACAACACTCAAACTTTAACGGATACATGGATTCCAACCAAACACACAAGAATAAATAATCCTCCCAAACACACCAGAATAAATAATCCTCCAAGACACATAAGAATAAATAATCCTCCCAACCACACCAGAAAGGCATTAAATGCCTCTTCGGATAATTCGCTGAAATAAAGTAATATCAGTATCTCCTCGGCCAAGCCAAAAAGTCCCCTGAACTCTTCCAAATCCTATGGCATGCCAACTATATCTGACTTAGCTCGACTAGTTAATAGGGTAATCAATGCATTTCTCAATTCAATCTCATTTCAATTCAAAACACACCTTTCAATTTAATCACAATTCAATTTAATACATTTTCCACTTTCTACTCAATAAACAATTTAAGTACTCAAGCATATTCATACTTTATATCAATTTCATTCATGTCAATAGTAATACTTACCTTATAATTTACTTACCATACATAAGAATTTAAATTTAACATTAACTAAATAGTTGTTTGAAATATAGTAATACAAACATGAAATTCGCGATTACTCCTCGATGATCTTCTCTTTTCCTTTCTGTGCCGATGCCTCGGGTTCTTTATTAGTTCACTATCAATACAACACCAATTTATATTAAATAATTGAATTTCTATTCAATTTATATTAAATAATTGAATTTCTATTCAATTTCTATCTTAATTTCAATTTGATCCTAACTTAACAAATTTACTTTTTCTAACTCAATTCACACTTCATTTTTACTTAATCTCTTGCCATATTCAACTTGACTATCCAATGTTCATATTAAAACCCTAAATTCAAATTTCTTTCAATTTAGTCCCTTGACACAAAACTTATAGCTTGTTTTACAATTTAATCTCTCTATCAATTCTAACTAGAAACTCTATCAATTAAAGCCCTAAGTCATCATTTTGTTCAACATGAATTATGTTCAAAAACCTAAGAACTTCCAAAAATTTAACTTAATTTCAACAAAACTTTGTTCTAAATCTTCTAAAACATCAAAACTAAATAAAAAGGACTTAACTGACTTACCAAATTAAACTCCAGGCTTTAAAACCATTGTTTCTCATTTTTCTTTTTTTTCTTTCTTTTGCTGCTCTGTTTCGAATTAACTTCTATTTCTTTCTTCTCTCCTTCATTATTTCATTTATTTCTTTTATGTTTTATTTATTTAATAGTTTAATAATTATTATATAATATTATAACAAATATCTATTTAATAAACAATATATGTATTACAAATGTACATTATCATCACCTTACACTTGTCTTGATTTAATTTAATTTATTTGTTTTTTATAATTTAATATATTTATTACTAATGTATAAATATATGCATTACACTTGTATAATTTAATCACCATACATTTGTATTTATTTTAATTTATTTCATAATATAATATCAATTTAATAATAATAATAATATTATTATTATTATTAAATATCTAACATAAAACCATAATAATAAATAATGATAATAATAATTTAATATATTACTTGTGCATAAAAATCTTTGATTTTTATGCATTCGCCGCCTCATTCTTTGTAATGGCTTAATTGCCATTTTAGCCCCTTTTATTTTCTTTCAATCTATAATTAGACTTTTACCCTTTTTTCACTTTAGTCCTTTTTGCTAATTACTCTTAATTAAGCTAAATTCACTTAATAAAAACCTAATTAGACACACCACTAGACTCATAAATATTTCTAATAGTTATTTATGAACTCGTTTTACTAAGACAGAGGCGAATAGGAGCTTAATCGAAACCTCTAAAAAATTTTCGCAAAATTACAAAATTTTCTAAGGTGCAGGACTCACACGCCCATGTGGTCCAAGCAACACGCCCGTGCGACCCTTAGAAACGCCCATACCTCAGGCCGTGTCCGATTTAGGGTGCTCTCTAACTTGCACCACACACCCATGTGCTAGGCCGTATGGCAATTTAATTTAATTCGAATTAGGTACAGGTTTCACACAGTCAAGACACACGCTTGTGTTCTAGGCCGTGTGTCACATATGGCTGAGACACACGCCCGTGTATCTGCCCGTGTGCTCAATGCTAGGCATTCTATTTCTCAAAATTTAGGTGCAGGGGACATACGACCTAACTACATGCCCATGTTACCAGGCCATATGTCATACACGATCTAGACACATGCCCGTGTGTCTGCCCGTGTGGACAAAATGAAGCCATTTCTAACTTCATTTCTCACCCAAAATTTCACCCAGAACCTGCACTTGAAACACACACCCAATACCAACCAATTCAAGCATTCGAAATAAGCAATTTCATCATTCAACATGGCATATCATTTCAAACACAAATGTCTATAAACTTACCTTGGTTTAACTTATGCAATAACAACATTAAACCACATATACTCAATATAACACATGTGTATTTAGTATCAACATAATCTACTTTGTCATACCAGAATGAATGATTACTAGCCATTCCAATGGCTAGATTAAGAAATATCATTTTCAAGCCACTATTGGCCAAGTTGTTCTATACATGCCGTTATACCCGAAATGACTTCATTAAATATACCCAAAATGCTAGTTGGTAGTGTGACGATGCTCCAATGATCTCCCAACCTTCACGAGCTTCTGAGCACTATAAAACAAGGGAAAAATAAATGGAGTAAGTTCGTATAACGGAAACTAAACTTACCAATCCTGTTATTCAATTTAAGCACAACATCATGTTTTCCATCCATTAACAAAATTTCATAAGCACATGCCTTCAATCAAACATGTTAATCACAACACTTACAAACACGTCAAGTAAAAATAGATGAGCTCATCATGCAATGTTGTAACGCCTAAAAATTTTTATTTTTATTTCTGTTAAAATGTGATAAATGTGTATATGCTTCAATGGTTAAGTGTTCTAGGAGTGTCTGAGAGGTCCTAGGTTCAAGCCTTACCTTTGGTAAATTTTGGAATTTTTCTAACTTAAGCCTTTTACTTGCTCATTGGGCTAATATTGAAATAATTGTAAAAATATATCAGAATGGGCCTACTGGTCTAGTAGGAGAAGTGTGGGTTTGCTGGAGGTCTTGTGTTTGAATCCTTCCACAAGCGTGATTGATAATATTTTTATTCTGTTGGCTTGTAAAGTTTCGGGAGAACGAAATGTAACAGCCCGATTTTTGGGGCTAGTCGGAACAGTGGTTTTGAGATCACTAATCTGAGGTTTAAGAAATTATTTTGATGTTATTTTATGTGCTATGGTATTATTATAAGGCTATGTGAAAATTTTGGTGCATTAATTTGAGTGATAACATGCTTAATTGTGAAAAAGGACTAAATCGCATAAAGTGTGAAAGTTCTATTTTATAAGTAGGGGTACCTAATAGCTATAGAATGTAATTTAGAGGTTTTTAAAGTGCAATTAGGCCATTTGTCTAGTGATGGTCGGCCATATAGGAGCTAGGGAGACAAGATTTTAATGTTGGTCAAATTTGGTGCATATTAGGTGATAAAAATGAATAAAATAAGATGAATAAAGATGTTAACATCTTTTCACTATTCCTCCACCTTCATCCATCAAAAATTTGAAGAGAAATAGGGGTTTTGAAGCTCAAAACTGTCAGCCAACATATTCCCTAGCAAGTAAGTGATTTTGGTGGTTTTATTTGATAATTTTTGTAGTTTTGGAGTCCCCAAAGCTTAAGTTAGCTAATGAGGGGACTAATTTGCTAAATGGTTGAAAGTTTAGGGACTTGCCATGAGAGTGTTCATGTTGTTTGCTGAGTTTTTATGGAAGAACATGAATGTTAGGGAGGTGAGAAATAACTTTTGTGAAAGGTGTTAGCATAAAAACACCTAAGTAGGACTTGAGTGCAAAGGTTGAAAATGTGTAATAAATGCATAAAATGGTTAGATTTTTGGGTTGTTGTAAGAGGAATAAATGTTTAGCTTGGCTTGTTTAATGAGAAAGTATGTTGAAAAATGATTTACGAGCCTATGGAAAAAATTGTAATTTTGCCATAGCACAAGGGCAAAATGGTCATTTTTGCCTAAGTATAGATTTTGATGCATTATGACCATAGAACGATCTAAATGAATAAATTTTATTGTTATAGATCAAGAAGAGTGCAGAATTAACCTTGACTGGGAAAAAGGTAAGATTACAGATTAAACCGTCAGTTGACAAGTTTTGCACCGAGGTAAGTTTATGTGTACACAATGCATTTTATATATATATATATATATATGTATGTATATATATACATTATTGTTGCTAACTATTGTATAGCATAATTGAGAACATGTATGATTCAAGTGGACTTAATGTGGTAGTTATCGAATAACTCTAGTATGAATGATGGAATGGATATGTCAGGGTGTTATATCAATTCTTGATGGTGGGCTAAGTGCAATACCACCTTAATACTTAATTAGGATGGGCTATGTGCGATGGTCCTTAATACTTAATTATGATGGGCTATGTACGATACCATCGTCTATTTATCATTTGGTAGGCTATGTGCGATACCACCGTAACTAACCTCTTGGTGGGCTATGTGCGACACCGCCCCAAATAAATCTGATGGTGGGCTAAGTGCAAAATCACCGAGAAATTGATCTTGAGTATTTGATCGATAGATTGTGCTGTGTTGTATTATGTGATATTGTGGTGCAAAGTGCAGGGAGTTGTGCTAATGAATGTATACATTGATCTTGTGACATGGTTGGATTGTGGAAATGGTAGGAATGAGTAATCATGATTAGGAATGTGGATTGTTTCTTGTTTAGTATGTATTGCTATATAATTATTTAGCACATACTATAATGTTATATTGTTTACATGTAAACTTACTAAGCTTAAAGCTTACTCCCCTTTTCTTTTCCCTTATTTTATAGAGTTTAAGAGCCGAACCGAGATACGTCGATAACCAGAAGACCGCCCACACTATCAGCTCACCTCGGTATATCTAGACTTAGTGATTTTGTGTATGGCATGTATAGGGGCTAGACTAGTTAGATTATTTTGTATTTTGGCCAAAAGTGTGTTGGTCCTTTTTAGACAAACTATTTTGTATATTGCCATGGTTGATGGCTCACTTTTTCATTTATGGAAAGAGATAGTCATTCATGGAAGTTAAATTTTCTAAATATGAGTTTGTTTGATAATATGTTGAATGGATCCATGTTATGTGAGCTAGATGGGTAAAAAGAGCTTGGCAAATAGCCTTGTTCTTGTCCACATGGGTAGGCATACGAGCATGTGTCTAGGCCGTGTGAAGTCTGCACCTAGAATTTGGAATTTAGATCGCCACACGGTTTAAGTACACAGGCATGCGACCGGCCATGTGGATTAATCAGAGGCGACCACAGGCCAGCCATATGGGCGTGTGCCCAGGCCGTGTGAATCAAGTCAGTGTCGACCACGGGTGTCGAACACGGGTGTGTGAGATGATACACGGGCGTGTCATCCACCCCCACAGGCGTGTGATCCCTGTTTGGGTAAAATTTTCTTAAGTGCGTAAAAGTTTCTAAAGTATCTCTGAAAACTTTTGGCAACATGTTTAGGTCCTCGTAGGCCCATGATATGGATTATAGACATACGAATGGAAAAGTTTTAATTTGAAATGAGTTTGATAGCCCAAAGTTGTATGATTGTGCAAGTTAAGTACGGTAACGCCCCGTACCCGGTTCCGGTGTAGGATACGAGCAAGGGGAGTTGCATGAAAAGTCTGAGGAGTGGTTGATAGTGGGATTAGTGGAGTAAATTGAGGGATTGAGGGATAATTTTATTTTTCCAAAATCCCTAAAAATAATTCTAACGTCAAAAATCTCTTCCCCTCTTCGTTCACAGTTTCTTTTCCCTTTTCTTCCTCTTCCGTTATCTCTTTCTCTTCGTGCGGCATCATCTTCTGGTTTCTTAAAAAACATTTTCTCTGTGCATGATATACATAGTATTGGTAAGTAATGGTAGTGTTTCTGATTGAGTAGGGAGTGCTTCTTTGAATCATTAGAATGACTTCCTTTTTCTTCCTATTTAGTACTGAAACTATTTTATTGACAGTAGCAACGTAGGAAGATTGTGACCTTGCTCGCACTGAATTGTATTCATGTAACACCCCAAACCCGGCCTAGAAGTTAAGCCCTAATCTGGCGTGTCACATTGAATTGTTTTTCGAAAACTATGTTTTCATTGAAAACCCTCCTTAAAATTTAAAAACTAAAGTCTCAGTTTGTGTTCGTTCAATTTCAAAATGTGGTTCATTGAAAAGTTAATTTTAAAAACATTATTAACTTTTTTAAAAATCTCTTTTAGTTGCGGAAGCTAAATTAAGGTAAAGAAGTTTAAAACGTATGTTTTTTAAAAGCAGTAATTGGGTTGAAAACTCGTCTACATCTAATAGATATAAAACTTAACAAAATCCCAAATTCAGAATTAAATCCAGAGAGGCCTTATTACAGAAATTAAAACCCAAAATGGAATTTAAAACATATATAAAGTCCAAAGCATAACAGCCGCAGTCGTGTGGTCACCTCTGAGTCCCTCGTAGCACCGATCCTCCTAACAATGGGGATTACCTGCACAGTTAAAAATGGGGTGAGTTTACGAAAACTCAGTGTGTAATCCCCTTACTAGAGTAACAGTTAGTATACATAAATAGAAACTGAAATAGTCTAGGCCAAAGCCCTTTAACAGTAACAGTACAGTCCAGTTCAGAGCATACGTGGGCCAAAGCCCACTACAATATCATTTGGGTCACAGCCCATAATAGAATCAATTGGGCCTAGCCCAAACCAATAACAGAACAAATAGCCTAAGCCCAGTATAGTGACGGATCTCATAAACAAATATGCAACAGTATGAGGATGCATCCCACCCCGGTCTAGCCAACACACCACCCGTGCCAACCCTACACTTACGTGGGGATAAAATTGACCCACCTATCCAACATACCAAGCTTAGCACCGGTTGCGACACTAAGTCAACAGAACGGCTCAGCGCCATGGACAAAACGGCTAAAAGCCATAAACAGAATGGTTATAAACCATAATCAGGATGGCACAAAGCTATCAGCAACTGTAATAAGTTTGGCACATAGCCATCAGCGACGGTAATATAATCGGCACACAGCCACGGGTAATCACAATCGACACAGAGTCATCTATATATGTTAGGCACATAGCCACGGGTAAATACGATTGGCACAAAGCCATAATCAAGATGGCACAGAGCCATATTTAGGTCGGCACAGAGCCAAAATCAGATTACGAGGCTTTAAGCCGTCCGTCGGTCTACAGTCGTCTCATGCGACCTGTGCGACCATAACAGATCAATACTGGATCCACAGTCATCTCATGTGACCCATGCGACCCTATCAGAACTTCCTCCGTATCAATGTCCCAACCCCATGCAATATGTCGTGTATGTCATGCTCAATTATTACACGTGTATGCAAAATGGCCATGCTCAGTAACAGTCATTTAGACATATATTAAAAGCATATCAGTCAAACGACCACAGTCAAGTCAGTTAAAACACAGTCATACAATCCCAATCAAATCAGTCAAATTCATAATCCAAGTTAGTCATTTACCCACAAGGACAAAACAGACATTTTACCCTATAAGGGTATTTCGGTAATCCTTCCCTTCAGGGGTATTTAGGTAATTTTACAAACTGGGGTATTTCAGTAGTTTCACAAATCGGGGGTATTTCGATAATTTCACAAATCGGGGATATTTCAGTAATTTCACAAATCGGGGGTATTTTGGTAATTTCACAAATTAAGGGTATTTTAGTAATTTCACAAATCGAGAATATTTTGGTAATTTTACAAATCGGGAGTATTTCGGTAATTTAACAATTCGAGGGTATTTCAGTAATTTTACAAATCGAGGATATTTTGATAATTTCACAAATCGAGGGTATTTCAAGAATTTCATAAATTGGGGTATTTCAGTAATTTCACAAATCAGGGGTATTTCAGTAATTTCACAAATTGGGAGTATTTCGATAATTTTACAATCCGAGGGTATTTCAATAATTTTAAAAATTGAAGGTATTTCAGTAATTTCACAAATTAGGGGTATTTCGATAATTTCACCAATAGGGGGTATTTTGGTAATTTCAGTAACCCAAACAGACACAACTATGTAAATGGGCCCAAGGCCTATTACTCGGCCCAAGTGGACCCACACACTCGTGTGCCCCATTTAGCCCAAAAATAGCCATAGTTATGCAAACATCACAGTCCAAACAACACTTACCACATCACAAACATTTTATTCGTGTGGGCCCACATGACCTATTTCGGCCTAACGAGGCCCAGAACTACCTAAGTCATGTGTGCGACATGACAAGTCTATTGATTTCTCACTTAACAGCGAAATTTACCCACGCAGGCCCACTCGACCCAAATCAGCCCATTAGGCCTAATAACGGCCAAGTCCACGAGATCGCTCATGGCAGCCTTTGTCAATGTGTCGACTCCCCCACATGAGTATCTGTGCGCCCGCAGTAGCCGTTGTCGTATCGTCAGCTTTTCGGCATTTCGGTATCTCGGCATTTCAGCATTTGTCGTTCTACAACACGAATAGTGTGTGCACACACCTTGATGGAGAGAAACGCAGTAGCCTACGAGTGTAGAACCTTGACTGGATAGGCTTATACTTCCTAAGCCGTTTGATTATGAGTCGATATCACCTCCTTGTGGTTTATCTGTACCACAACATTATCTATTAAGCATCAATATCAATAACAAAGGTTAAACAATTACTATCCTAAGGAAAACACACGACCAATAAGAGAACCAGACATTCGACCAGTATTTGAAAGCACATAACCACTTACCCCTAACAATCGGCCAACCAAATAAATTGAACTCAATCAACCCACAAGAGAAGAATAGATTCGGCACTTTAGAGGATGGAGAAATGATTCCTCAAAACGCTTGTAGGTCGAAATGTTTGATCGATAGAGAAGAGAAAAAGAATGAAGGCAGAGAAAGAGAGGTTGAATTCGGCTCACATTAAGAAGAATAAGAAACAGGGAGAAGAGAATAAAGAAAATCGAAACGGGAAAAACATAAAAAGGTATATGGCAATATTTGGCACTATAGATAGAAGAGAGAAATTAAAACAAATCTGCATAGAAGAAAGCAATTGCCGAAAATGCACCAAATGCACTCCTTAGCTGAATTTGCCTAAACAAAAATCCCCCCAATTGGCTCCAACTTCTCCCATTTCAAAATCCTTCAAAAACTCCACCAATCCCTCCACTGAATTTTCTCCTTGATTTACTCCAACTCCCCATTCAAATTCAATTCAAATTCTTATGACCAATTTAACCACAAAGTTCCAGTCCAGTTCCAACACCTCCCCAGCACAAGCAGCAAAATAAACATACAATTGCGCACGCCAAGCCTTGAACCTCAGACTCCTTGCCACACATGTAGCGCCACCACCACTGCACTAACAGGTTCTTTTTGTCACATTTTACCTTCAATTAATTAAGAGGTCTAAAGGCCAAGGTCCAAGTTCCTTTAAAAGAAAAACCAAAATAAATTGCAAGAGCCAAGACTTGAACCTAAGCTCCCTTGCAACCTTAATGACGCCACAACCACTAGACCACATGCTTCCTTGTGTCATTTTTTAACGCAATAATTTAAAAGGCCTACATCCAAGCATCCAGGGTTTTATCCATTTAATACCAAAATTTTTGCTAAAGCCCGGGTTTAAACCCCAGACTTTTCCAACTCCTCTTAGGACCCTTAACCACTTGAGCAGACGTTTAATTGTGTCATTTCCTAGCTCACATAAACTTTTATGCATAGTTTCCTAATTGTTCCCTTGCTCAAGGCCCAATACTTTTAGGCCCAAATTCCGGGGTGTTACAAGTCAATCGTTCTAAGGGTTGGGGTAAGTGTTGAGCATCCGAATCAAATTCTTGCTAGTTTTGTAATTTCAAATTATCGTGATCTAAGCCTAAATTTGAGGCTTTGGTTTGACAATTATAGGTTTTGATGGTCTCAAGACGGCTTTAGCATCAAAATGGAACCAGGTGTGTACCCGAAAATGTAGAAAACGGGATTCGGTGAAAGCTGAAATTGTAAACTGTCGAAGCCACATGGGCGTGTGTACACGGCCGTGTGATCTATGACGGCCAGGCCGTGCGCAAGACACAGCCATGTGATGGCCGAGGTGTGGCCGTGTGGGCCCACACGGGCACGCCACATGAGCATGTAATAACTGGGCCAGGCCTTGTGATCCACATGGGCTAGGCCAATCTGGGTGTGTGGGCCCACACGGGTAAACCGCATGGGCTCGTGGGCCTATTTAGCTAAAATGTTTCCTAGGGTTGCACGGGTCGCCCATGTCGACTGTGATCCTACTGTAACATTGGTAAGTGCTACTTAGACCCTAAATTGTGTGATCTGGATATATAATGTATGTATTGAGCATGTAAGTTTATGCATGTTTACTGATTTGCATGTATGATTGGTAACTGGATTTTAGCATGTAAGCATGTAATTTTGTATGTCTGATTGAGCATGTTTAGTTGCATCTGCATTAGGGTGGGATGATTGATTATTGGAGGAATTGTACTGAAAGGCTTTCATGCCAATTATCTGGCAGCCCAACTGCAATATTACTGATATATGCCACATTCAGTACAACTTGGTGTGTAGGGCTAGGTGGGTGTTTTAAACCCCACAAGGTGTGTAGGGATGGTCGGAGATGGTGTATAGAGGCTGGTGGGTAGGATACTAATTTCGATTACTCCATACTGTATCTAAGATGGGCTAAGGCCCTAATTTATATTTGATACTGTATCTAAATGGGCTAAGGCTTAAACTAAATCTGAATCTGTAATGGGCTTAGACCCCAGACTGCATTTGACTGAAAACTGTTGTTTGACTGTATGCATGTCTTCTGTGGGGATTACACACTGTGTTTACGTAAACTCATCCCTTTTTTTTTATTTGTATAAGTAATCCCTAGACTTAGACAGATCGGTGCGGCGGAGGACTCAATGGTGACCACATGTCTATTGAACTGTGTAAATTTCATTTATAAATTTTCTTTCCTAGTTTTCTGGGGTTTTTGATGTAATTTGGAACTTTTGGACTGTTTACCTTTATTTTGGTTTTTAACTGTCCCCATGGACTTTTAAACTGCAAAACTCAATGAAAACTCAGTTTCATTTAAAACAACATTTTTTTTCTAAACGCGAACGGTTTTCTTTAAATATCACAATTTTAAAAGTTTCCGCTACCGAATATATTTTCAAACAAATCAAATTAATGAGAAAATAATTATGAAATTGACGAGAGTTAAATAAAAGCTAACAAACGAAACTTGTAACATCCTGGTATTAGGGGCTCTGCATTTTATGTCTGTGTATGGTTGGCATGATTTGTTATTAATTTGGTGTGTTTGGGGGTCCCGGGAAGGCTCGGGGTTAACCTTGAGCCTTGGTGAAAATTTTGGTTTTAGGCTCTTTAAGGGAGAGCTAGCTGAGGCAGGCCTTAAGGGTAATTACTTGTGTTTGTTAACACAAGATGGAGTGTGGTAAAGTGGCAAGGAGACACCACTTAAGATGCAGGGAAGTGGCATCACAAGAGAGCAGCAGCAGGGAAGAGGTTTGAATCCCATAAGCCTTACTTTAAAGCTTTATTTTTGGCAACTGGATGGGAAGAAGGTGGATTCGGCATGGAGTCTCCAAGGTTGTTGGTTGAATGGGTCAAAGGAATTTGAATGAATGGTCATGAGGAGCTTGGGGAGTTTGAATGGTCAAACAAATTTGAATGGGTGATGGGTAGCTTTTGGTGGAGAAAATCAAGGAGGAGGGTTGGTGGTTGTGTGTTGGCCGAATATTGGAGAGTGGGGAGGGGGAGTTGTGACTATGTGTGTGGTTAGGGCTAGGGGCTGACGGCATTTGGTGTGGGTTGACAAAACCGAGAGCTCTTAGTGTGGGTGTGCCGAATTTGTGAGCTTTTGTTTCGTTTTAGTGTTGCTTAGCTTTTGCATACCGAAACTCCCTAAGATCATCTAAGGATTCTTCTCTTTTCTTTTATTTTTTTTCAACTCTCTTTCTCATCTTTTTCTCTGGATTACAAACCTCCTATTCATGCACTTCTTTTCTTGAAGGTTATCAAACCACCTTTGGCCGAATATCTCCTTACCATCCACCCTTTACATTTCTTTTTGCTATCTTATTCGCAAGCCGAATCCCTTGAAGTCACCTCCCTTGCCGAATCTCTTTCCCTTCTTTGCTCTTCTCTTAAACACCATAACCGAACCTAGTTCAACTCTCATTCGCTCTCTTATCAAGTCGAAACCCCTTTTCTCCTCTACTTCTTCTCCTTCAAGCTGAAATCTACTTCTCATCCCTTTCTCTTTGCGTATTCATTTCTACACCTTTCACCATAGCCGAACCATCTTGTGTGGCAATCGGTATCTTTACTCAAGGTAAGGTTCTTCCTTCTATTTTGTTTTGGTCATGCTCTACATTCCTTCTTTTTAAGGTAAGGCCGAATCTATTCTTGAAGACAACTAAACATGTTTCTCTCGTTTCGTGCCTGTTAGCCAAACATCGCGAAGCAAGGTGTTAGAAATCTATTTCCCGGAAGTCTTTTCAATTTATTCTGTAGTTTAAGGTAAGGAGAGATTCTGTCGTCTATTTCTTTTCCTTCTTTCGGTTTTTTTGGCCAAAGCCAAATGGCTAGTTGGCTTGGCATTCATATTTCGGTTAACCCCCTCTTACTCTTCTTCTTTTCTCGTTTGGGACACTTACTCCGGGAAACTCCTTTAGCCGAGTGTTTGAATTCCAAAGCCAAAGGGTTGTTGTTTACCGAATTGAACCACTCCATTTGGGTTCTTAAGCCAATATAAGGAAGGGAGCGAACCCATAGTTTCAGCTCCTAAGTTTAAAAGGCATGCGGTGTCGGCGGTTCGGGATTTTCTATCGGGCAGTGGTAGAGAGCCGATGTCTGCGTGGGATAGGCAAATAGCCATTGTCCCTACTAGTGAAAGTGTCGACATGGAAAGCTTAGTGTTACGCGTTATTAGGTGTGTATTACTCACACATTTTTTTTGTTGTTGTGTTAGTAACTGTATTGGCTGAAAGCCGGAGTGACAAATTTGATAGTCGAGATACCCTTGTGGGTAAGGTTGAAGACACCGGATAAGTTCTTCTATGATGAAATTTCTGATTATGTGCATGTATGTCATAATTAACTATTACACATTGAAAGTATGTTGCATTCACAATTAGCATGATGAAATGAGCATGGGCTCGGGATTGGATGAAAGGGGAAGAGATAATCAAGTGGCTATTGTCACGAGTTGTCTAAGTACCACAGTGGTTGAAACCACGAATGCATAATTTAGTGACTATTGTCACGAGTTGTCTAAGGACCACAGTGGGTTGGCCCTACGTACACATAAACGAATTAGAGATCGTCACAGTGGTCTAAGACCACAGTGGGTTGGCCCCACGATTATTTGATTTAGTGACTTCGTCACGAGTGGTCAAGGACCACGGTGGTCAAGAACCATAGTGGCATAATGCCACGGGTGTTTGGATGGAAAGCTAGACCAGGTTGGGCTGTATTGCACACATGTGACATATGTTATATTGAGTGGGCTAAGGCCCAGCTTGCGTTAAACGAGGATTTACACACTGAGTCTCGGTGACTCATCCCTCTTCCAATTTTGCAGGTAATTAGTAGTTGGCGGGTTTTGGAGTCGGGACGGACTCGAGGTGGCCATGCGTTGCGATTTCTTTAGTAAACTCGTACTTTAATTTTGAACTTATTTTTATTTCGGGATTTTAATTTGTAATAAGGCCGCTTTAACTTTATTTAGCAATTTTGGTTAAATGCTGATTTTATATATGTTTTAAACTATCGAGGAATGGGGGTTTTCTTAAAACGTAAATAAGGGTTTTCCAAAATATCAATGAACGGATCACAAGCGATAAACAATTAAACTTGGGAGTTTCATAAGACTACAGATATTGTTTTATAAAAAAGTCACATTCCTCAACATTGTTTTCAATTGACACCTTACTAAAAATTTTCTAAGTTTGGTTATACGAAATAAACTTGATTTCTACTCCTAGTTAACTTAATAAGAAATTGATAAATTGTAACCTAACCAATTTTTTTTTAAAATAGCCCTTCACATGGATTCACCAAACGAAAGATTTTTCTTAAGTTGCAATATTTCTTTAAAATGTTTTTTTTCAAACTACCCTTCCTATGATAATCTAGATTTGGTCGTAACGTTTTGACCGGGTTTAGGGTGTTACAAAATGGGTTTAATTTGATAATTCGATTTCAAATCCCATTCCATGTGACAAAGTCAGATACGGCCATAACGTCTAGGCCGGGTTTGGGGTTTTACAAATGTTCTTTCAAGTCATTATCATTACATCTCAAGATTTTCATGCCAAGTCAATGGATACATGTCCATTGAATCATTGAATTCTAATGATTGCTTAGGTAGTACACTTGAAGTGTACAGTTCCGTAATCCATCGATTTCTTATTCAAGGGTACCCCTTAGGGAACTCAACCAAGGAACACTCTCGAGCCACAAATCGTGTAACAGGATTACCAGTCTAGGCTAAATCCTTTATATAATGAAAGATCGGAGGAGCTCGATTAGGATTATGATCATGTCTGTCGAGTCTTAAAATTTATAACAAGAGCGATCGAACCTAGAAACTAACTCTGACAACGAATTGAGGCAAGCGCACCTATCGAATAGTAGTATAGTTTAGGCAAGACTGGAATGTCGAACCCAAAAGAACCAAAAGTACTAATACTAACTCTATTTTTATTATCTAGCCTAAGAATTAAGGGAATTTATTTATCTAATCTAAATTTAACTATCAGCTAAACTAAAGATGCAAAGACAGAAAGGATGAATTGAGAAATAACTTGAGAGAAAACCAAATAATTAAAACGACACCCAAGGAAGAATCCACCTAGACTTCACTTGTTATCTAACTTTGAACCAGACGATTTATTCATTTGACTTGATCCGTAAGATTCCCTAAGTTATATTAAACCCTCTCTCGAAACAAATAACGTCTAACCCTAGGTTGATTAATTGAAATCTCTTTCTAATTAAAACCCCTAGAATCGCATTAACTCGATCTATGGACTCCCATATTAGGTTTCACCCTAATCCGGCAAAATCTCATTACCATATCTCTAGGCGCGCGATCAACTCCGCTTAATTATGCTAGATCTACTCTTAAGCAGGGACTTTTGCTCCTCCATCTAAGCACATCATACTTGAATTAATATCCCAGAAATATCAACACAAGAATTAAGAACACATAATTAAGAACAAGTCAAATATTTATCATATAGTTCAGAAAACAATAACAAGATTCATCTTAGGTTTCATCCCCCTTAGGTATCTAAGGGTTTAGTTCATAACGCTAAAAGAAAACATCTCAGAAGAAATGACAAAACAAAACATAAGAAATCCATAAAACCCCCTGAAGAAATCTACCGTCTTGAGCATAACTCCGGCTTCTTGAGATGGATCAACTGGCTATCTTCGAGTGATTTCCACAAATCTGACCTTTCTGGCTCAGCTCCTTGGCCTAGCTCACCGTCCTCTTCTAGGTTATACTTAAGGGGTTTATATAGGCTTTTGCAATGCGTTTCTTTGCCCCTAAGTATCCTTTTCTGAGTGCTCTTCTCCACGACAGGGACACGTTTGGACTTTTAATGAGGCACGGCCGTCTGGTCTTGGGCCCAGGCCGTGTCGATTTCTATTTTGGCCCAATTTAGTCCATTTTAAGCCCGTTTCTCATTCTTTTCGTCATTATGTGCTCCCCTGGGTATAAAACATAAAAAGAAAGGATTAAGAGCACCAAATTACATAAATCGAGGCTTAAATGATCCAAAAGCATGCTAAATGTGGGCTTAAAATATGTTACTTTTTTGGTTTATCAGATTACCAGTCCAGGCTAAACCTATAACATCCTTAAATTAGGGGTTCAGCATTTTGCTCTATTCTGTGTGTTTGGCTAGATAAGTTTGTTGTTTGGGTGTGTTTGGGGGTCCTGGGAAGGCTCGGGTTCGAGCTAAAGCTTTGGTAAGATTTTACTTTTGGGGCACTTAAGGGGGGAGAGCTAGTGGAAGCAGGCCTTAAGAGTAAGTGTTTGTATTTGGATATCACAAGTAGCAGGGTGGCCTAGAGGTTGGCGTCACAGGGAAGCATGGAAGAGGGAAAGTGTTCGAATCCCATCTACTGCAACAATGAGCTTTAGTTCTGTGTCCAGGGTGGAGAGGTGGTGGAGTAGGCGTGGGACTCTACCAAGGAGGAGTTGATTTGGTCAAGCGGGTTTAAATGGGTGGTGTAGAGGAGATTGAGGAGTGGGACTTGGTCAACCATTTCAAATGGTGGATGGAGAGTGAGTGGGGGAGGAAATCAAGGAGAGAATCATGGGAGAGGAGTGTGAGCTAGTGTTGGTCAATAGTGGGGAAGTGCTTGGGGGAAATTCGGTCAACATTTGTCCTTTGGGGGGGATGTGCATTCGGTGTAGTTAGTGTGAAGGTGTGCCGAATTTGCTAAGCCCCTTTTTAGTTTTTAGTTTTTGTGGTGAGTAGTGAGTGGCTTTTAA
Organism: Gossypium bickii; assembly: GCA_025503065.1. Taxonomy (NCBI): domain Eukaryota; kingdom Viridiplantae; phylum Streptophyta; class Magnoliopsida; order Malvales; family Malvaceae; genus Gossypium; species Gossypium bickii. The sequence continues at coordinate 55,486,845 of CP106714.1, read as the reverse complement.
GTGTTTCGGCTAAGGGTCTTTTAAGAGTGCACATTCGGTCTTTTAGTAAACCCAAATTCTTTTGGAGTATTTTTGTTTCAATATTTCGATACCAAAATCTCAACTCTTTTCTATTGTGCTTCTCATTTCGTTTTCTTTTGCTTTTTCTCAGACGTTCTCTGCATAGGTAGTGTTTGACATTCTTAGCCAAACTTTTCCATCTTTTCTCTTCATTTGAGTGTTAGTCGAAACTTACTTCCCATCATTTTCTCTATTTGCATCTTCTTCTGCACCATTAACACCATAGCCGAAACTCCTTTTTTTCCCTCAGTATTCTTTCTACTCCTTTCTTCATCAACCGAGTTCTCTTTTCTTGCCAATAGCCGAACCTCCTCTTGTGTCAAACTAAATCTGTTTCTTCATCTTTGCTATTAGCTGAAAATCAAGAGGCAAAGTGCTAGGATCTCTTTTGACTGCCGAAAGTCGCTCTTCATTCAGTTTTTCTAGTTGCAAGGTAATGGGTTCTTCTATTCCTATGATTTCTTCTTCTCTTTTCCCATCTCTTGGTTGTGGCCGAATATATGATATATGTCTTTCTCATTGTTTCCTTCTCTAAAGATATCATAAGTCGAACACTCTATACCTCGACCTTGTGTGGTGGATTATCATCTCTGAAGGGTGTAAGGGTTCGATTTTCGATTGATCGGGAACCTGTTCTTGCCGAATCTAGGGGTAAGCAGTGTTATTCATTTTTATGAGTTTCTCTCTGTTGACCGAATGTGGTTGTTGGTAACTTCGGTTGTTTTGGTTCATCAATCGTGTTAGTAACTCAGTCAAGAGGGTCGAATCGAGCTGCTTTGGTAAGCAAGGCTGATCGTAGCAGGGATCAAGCAATTCTCTTCGTTAGTTGTTGAATATTCTAAATTCGGGGAGTCACCGTAGGAGCCGAAACCTTTGTTAAACAATCACCATTTCTCATTATGGTATTTTACTAATCGAGACTTCTCCCATGGAGGCGAGTGATAACCGGTCTAAGGGGGTTGTGTTAAGGGAGCCCAAGGGGAGTGGACTCGTAGCCTCTGCTCCTAAGTCCAAACGACGTAGGGTGTCAGCGATTCGGGATTTCCTACCGAGTTGTGGAAGGGAGTCGACATCTGATTTGGATAAGCAAATCGTGGTCGTTAGCACTAGTGAGGGTAAGTGTTAGTAAATCGTATGGTTAGCTGTGGATTATAAATCTCCTATCGTTTTGCTGTAAGCTAATAGTGACTTAGGTGACGTCGATCGGAAGTGTCTAGTTCTCCACGTAATCAGGTGTGTAATTTTGCACTCTTATTCGTTTGCTGTGTATTATTCTGTTAGTCGGCTAAAAGCCGAAATACCTTATTGGGTAAGCTATGAGATTCCCTAGTGGATGAGTGTGGAAATGGCCCAGGTGAGTAAATGTATGATTATACCCTTTTGGGTAGATTTAGCATGACTATGTATTTCGTTTATCTATTATATTGGTATGTTCATGCATGCACTAAATTATTATGTCATGATATGTTGCATGGGGTTGGGATATGATATTGATGATCGGGGAAGTGTATTTCGGTGGCTCTGCCATATATTCCGGTGGCCCTGCCACATATTTCTAATTTCGGTGGCTCTGCCACATATTTCAGCGGTGCTGCCACAATTTCGGCGATGAGCAGCGTGACTGCCATTGAGGTGTGTAGCGGATGGAGGGTTGATTGTAGAAATCCCCATGTGTGTTAGGCTGGATACGGGTGGTGTGTAGCGGATGGAATATTAGGCTGGGCTGGGTTGCATTGCATTTATTATCTGTGTTATCATGCTAATAGGCCTAAGGCCTAGTTTGTTTCCGTATGGGCTTCAAGCCATTGTATTTTCGTATGGGCTACGGCCCAATCTACTTTTGTGGGCTTAGGCCCAATTTTGTCTGAACGAGGAATTACACACTGAGTTCTCGTGACTCACCCCACTGCTTTAATTTTTCAAGTAATCCCCAGCAGTGAGGATTTGGGAGCCGAGGTGGACCCTGTGGTGGCCATATGTCGTTTCTTTAGTAAATCCCATTTACTTTACTTTAAATTTTTATTTTGATTTGGGTTTATGTTTTGTAATAAGGCCTTTGGTATTTTATTTGGTTTTTAAACTTTTAACTTGGTTTCTGCTTATTATTAAATGTTCAACACAGGATTTTCCTAAAACCTTAATACTTGTTGGTTTTCCAAAACATTAACGAACGGTTATTCAAACTATTAATGATTAAACACTAGGTTCTCCTAAATGTCGAAAACAGTTTTCAAAATATCACATGTTCGAAATTCACCAAAGTTCATTTCTGTTATAAATAAGATTTTACCAACCATTCAAACTCAAATCTCCTAATAAAAGCAGTTTTCAAATTAATCACAACTTTTCTAAAATGGACGTTGAGTTAAACGGGTTTTTATAAACAATCACCTAAACATGAAGTTTTAAAAAGAGTGCGAACATTTTAACAAACACGCAATTTCTTACCAACCCTTCCATGTGACATGCTAGATCCGGTCGGGACGTTTAGGCTGGGTTTGGGGTGTTACATTTTTTGTATTAGAGCCCGGTTACAAAACTCGGCTGTGGAATGGGTTTGAAAAACGTTTTTGAAAAATTGATTGAAATATGGTTTTGAAAGTATATGATTTTTTTTTGAAATTGTGGCACCCGAGTCTCCGGCACCAAATCCGTAAGTCTTTAGATTTTGTTTGAATATATGTTGAAATCACTTAGGAGAGAAACTATAGAGTTAGTGATACCGGGACTGTTAGCTAAGACTGTAGAGACTGAGACATTAGGAAATTCGATCTACGAAAACAACTACTATACTTACTTTGCATAAAACATTGTTAATAAACATTGGAATTATACACTAATTCATAAAATTTTTAATCAGATTAATTCGATCTAGCGAACATGAGCACCAGAGGACGTGGACGTGGTATACGCGGCTGTGGTAGAGGCCGGGGTGCTGAGGCTGGATCCTCTGAATCAGGGCATGTGCTAGAGGGCGAAGCGCCAGCATCACTAGTAGCGGAAGCGGGAACTTATGACAGAACTGGAGGGGACAATGCTTTGTCCCAAGTGATGCTGCGGGTGTTGGAACGGGTTGCTGGAGCAAGCACTGGATCGGTAGCCCGAAAAACTATTCCTGAGCGACTCTGGGCAAGTGGGGCTGAGGTTTTTAGGGGCATTTCTGGTGTGGCGCCAAACATAGCTGAATACTGGCTGGAAGCAGTTGAACAAATTATGGATGACCTAGACTGCACAGCAGAGGAAAAATTGAAAGGAGTAGTGTTTCTCCTACGAGATGAGGCGTACCAGTGGTGGCTTACAGTGAGGGAAGGTACTTCAGTGGACCGTATCATCTGGGACTTCTTTAAGACAGCATTCCAGGCAAAATATGTTGAGGCGAGTTATGTAGATGCCCAGAGGAAGGCATTTCTAAACTTAGTCCAGGGGAATAAGTCCGTGGCAGAATATGAGGAGGAGTTCCTGCGCTTGAGTCGTTACGCTCGGGGTATAGTCGCCACCAATTATGAGTGTTGTGTACAGTTTGAGGATGGTCTGCGGGATGATAGCTCCGCAGCGGGAAAGAGATTTTTCCGTTTTGGTCGAGAAAGTAAAAATTACCGAAAAAGTGAAACATTCTGAGAGGAAAAACCAGGATAAGGATAGGGGCAAAAATAAGAGAGGTTTTGGGACGTCAGGTCCTTCTGGGCATTTCCAAAAGAGGCCCAGGTTAGATGGGCCAGCTCGAGCCATGATGCCAGTTGTTGTAAGTCAGTTGTGACCTTGTGCACAGTGTGGGAGAACACATCCGGGAGAGTGTTGGAGAAGAATTGGAGGATGTTTGAAATGTGGATCTAGGGATCATTTGATAAAGGATTGTCCGCAAGAGCTTGCTAGGGTGCAGAGGGTAGGTCAAGGATTTGCACAGCCTAGGAGAGGTGGTCAGCAGCCACCAAGAGGTCGTGGTCCAGCCAGAGGGGGAAATGGTTTGGTCGAGGTCGTGGAGCACCGGACAGAGGTGCTGGTAATACAGATACAAGACAGCCTGGGCTAGTTTATGGAGCTAGACGGCGAGAGGATGGCGACGCACCGGACGTCATAACTGGTACGTTTCTTGTAACAGCCCGATTTAGGGCCTAGTCAGAATAGTGGTACGAGACCACGAATTTGAGGTGAATTTATGAGTTTTTAAGGTTTATGCCATGTTTTCATGCTAGTATGAAAGTTTCATGAAGCAATTTTGTTAAATTGTGATTTAATAGTCCAAAAGGACTAAATTGCAAAAGTTGCAAAATATGAGTTTCTAGAAGCTTTTCGTATGAAATAGCTTTAGAATATCAATTAGAAGTCCTTAAATAGCAATTTGCCCAAATTGTAATTTTTGGACAAAATTGGACATGAGTTAGTAAAATAGAAATTTTTAAAGAGAAGGGCATTTTGGTCATTTCTCTACTAAATGATTAAAATAGGAAAAAGATGACAAAAAATCTATTCATCTTCTTCCTCCCATTGCTGAAGATTTGGAGACTCCATAGCTAGGGTTCTTCATTTTTTTCAAGCTTGCTAGTAAGTTCATTTTAGCCCCATTTTTAATATTCTTCGTATTTTTGAAGTTCTCGTATTATGAATTAGCTATTTTTTAGCTATAAAATGAGCTAAGATGCATGATCAAAAATCTACCCATGAATGACATGCATGTTAAATGATGTTTTATGGAAGTTTATGAGAGTTTGATGTCAGATAAACATCTTTTCCTTAGTGAATTTCATGAAAAATGATAGTATGGACCAATTTGTAATAGTTATGAAAATTGGTCATACATACTAGAAATAGTGAGAATTGATGATTGTCATAATAGAGAAAATGAATCAGCTAAGCACGAAGTTTAAGAAAGTTGAATGAAAATCATTTTACGAGACTAGGGGCAAAAGTGAAAATATGAGAAAGCTTAGGGGCAAAACAGTAATTTTTCCAAAATATGAGTGAAGAGTCAATTTAGTCAATGTGAGTATTAAATGGTCTATTTATGATTATAGATCAAGAAAAACGAAGCTCGGATCGAAACCGAGGCAAGAACAAAGTCGAGGACTAAATTGCATATCTACATACATTTTGTATATTGAGGTAAGTTTGTATGATTTCTAAGCTCTTTGATTTCTATTATTGAATTGCTTAGTATAATGTACATTATTTCCATGGAATGCTTAATGCTATGTTAAACAAAGAAATTAATGAGATTATGTATGAGCAAGTCCCGATTGAAGATGAATTTCCCAGGATACTCGATCCACTACATGAGATAAGAAAGTCCGTATAAGACCAAGCCAAGGCATGGCATCGGCAATCAAGCAGAGTTATCATGTAAGTCCAAGGCAAGCTTCGCATTGAACAGATATCATGTAAGTCCAAGGCAAGCTTGGCATTGAACAGATATCATGTAAGTCCAAGGCAAGCTTGAAAAGATATCATGTAAGTCCAAGGCAAGCTTGGCATTGAACAGTTGTCATGTAAGTCCAAGACAAGTCTTGGCATTGAAAAGCTATCAAGAGAAAAGAGATTTCATGTAAGTCCCAGCCAAGGCTTGGCATTGACTAGTTCATGAGTAAAGACTTCGTATAATTCCATGTCAAGACATGGCCTCGAAACCAAGATGAGATTTAGTATCCTCGGTTATTCGCAGAAATTCATCGGGCAAAATGTGTAAAGTTAAAATGAGATAACAAGAAAGCTAAGTGAGCAAAGTTATTATCAAGTTGAAATTGAGTATCATCTATGCTATGAATGATGAATTACAGATCATGATTATTATATTAAAGTGCTGATCAATGTGATCAAGTGATACAGGTACCTTGTTTACCTTATAAGTATGAAAATAGTAAGCATTATGAGACATGTAAGAATTAGTATGAGTAAGTAAGCTCTATAGCTGAAAGTTATGATACCATTGTTACGTCAAAATGGTGTATATTAAACAAGTATATTGATATGCGCTTTACATGCAAACTTACTAAACTAAATGCATACGTCTTTAATTCTTTCTTTCAATGTAGTCCCGCCAAGCTGACTTGTGGATCCTTAGAGTCGGAGCTCGTAGCACACTAGTGTAATCGTAGTAGGTCTAACTTCACCTATCCCCAACTTTCTAAATATTGACATGGGCATCAAGTTGATACTTGCACCCAAATCACATAATGCCTTATCGCAATATGTTCCTCCAATGTTGCAAGGTATGGTAAAACATCCAGGATCCTTCAACTTTGGGGGTAGTTTGTCTTGAAGACATGCACTACATTCCTTTGTTAGGGCTATCATCTCAAATTCTCCAAGCCTTCATTTTTTTTTATAGGATATCCTTCATGAATTTGACATAGTTCTACATTTGTTCAAGTGCTTCAACCAATGGGATATTGATATGAAGTTATTTGAGTACGTCTAGGAACTTCTTGAATTGAATTTCCTGATTCTGCTTCTGAAGTCTTTGAGGATAAGATGGTGGAGGTTTCTTTACTAGAACTAGTTGATTCATCTTCTGTGGTAATTCTACACCTAACGGAGTTGTTAGTTGATCAGAATTAGCTGGTTCAGAAGTTACCTTGTTAGATCTTGCATATTCAAGTTTCAGTGAAACTGGAATTTCAACACTCGGTTGAACTTCCTCTGAGTCTTGAGCGTCAGCTGGCTCCTTCTCAACTTCGACGGAATTGGGCTCTAAAGTCTTTTCGCTCCTCGATGTTAACACTTTACAATGCTCCTTCCATGGATTCCTCAGATTCTCTGTATCACTAGGTAAAGCACCTTGTGGTCAGTTTCTGAGTTCAATTGCAAGCTGGCCCACTTGATTCTCCAAATTCCTTAGAGTGGCATATTTTTCGCTATGTATGCCTTCAATAGATTCTCCAGGCTATTGGATGGTTCAGCTTGGGTTGGTTTCTATGCTTGTTAGGAAAAACTAGGTGGCTGGGTCGATCTAGGTTGGACATAATTGTTACTGGTTCCTGCCCCTTGGTTACTCCAGGAAAAATTTGGGTGGTTTCGCCGTGATGGGTTATAAAAATTGGATTGTAGCCCTTGCCTTCCTCGATTTTAGTTCTGGTTACCATGTAATATACGGATTCTGGGTTTGATGGACATTCTTCGAACAAATGTCCTTCCCCACAATAAACACAGGCTACATTTTCAAATTTATTTGTTGGTTGTGCTGCAAAACTATTACACCCATTAGTGGTAAATTTTTTAACCATTGATGATACTGAGGATACCTGACATGCGAGTGAGGTGAGAGCGTATACTTCATGTAGTCCAGCGACTCATCTTCCTAACGCTGCTCGATTGGTTGGCCATTGATAATTGTTGCTGCCAATCCTCTCAATGATTTCATAGGCCTCATTATAAGACTTAGAAAGGAGAACACTTGTAACATCCCGAATTAGGGCCTATTCGAAACAATGGTTTTGAGACCACGAATCCAAAGTAAAAATAATTATTTTATGATTATTATAAGGTCTATGATATGTTTACATGCTTGTGTGAAAATTTCATGAAGAAATTATACGTCTAAGGTGCTTGATTAGACTTTAAGGACTAAATTGAATAAATTACAAAAGATGAGTTCTAGAAGTTTTTAGTATGAAATTGAATTGCATTTTTAATTAGAGGGTCTTAAATAGCAATTTGACCAAGTTTTAAAATTTTGGACAAAAATGGGCTTGGATGGATAAAATTTCAAAGAAAGGCTAAAAGGGCATTTTGGTCATTTGGTCATTAAATGGAATAAAAGACAAAATAAAAGCTGAATTTCTTATCCATCTTCTACCTATGGCCGAATATTGCATGGGAGAAGACATGGTTAGGGTTTTCAAGCTTCCAAGCTCAATAGTAAGTGCATTCAAGCCCCGTTTTTTATGTTCTTTAGATTTTTGAAATCCCGGTAACATGCTCTACTCATTTCTACCATTATTTTGAGCGAGGGTTTATGTTTAAAAATTTACCCATGAATGGTATGCATGTATTTTGATTTTTTAGTGGTAGAATATGAAGGCTCGGTGTGTAATAAACAACTTTTGCTAAGTGATTTTCGGTAAAAATGCTTAAAAAGGACTAAATCATAAAAGTTATAAATTAGTCATACAAGGATGATTTAGTGGAAATTGGGGGCTGCCATAGTTATGAAAATGGTGCAGCTAGGCTAGAAATGCAAGGAAATTGAATAAAAATCATTTTACGAGCATTGGGGAAAAATGCAAATATGTGAAAGTTTAGGGGTCAAAGTGCAAATTTGTAAAAATATGATTTTTGGACCCATATAACTAATGTGACTAATTAGTAGGCTAAATGTGATATAGATCAAGGAAATCGAGATTTGGGCTTAAATCGAGAAAATACAAGGTTATGGACTAAAATGGTAAATTGTCCTTTCTGGATCCGAGGTAAGTTCGTGTGTTAATAATAATACAACACCATGCTTGAATTGTAATTCTCTATTGATATGGCATAAATTGTATGATTTAATATGTTTAGGAGAAGTTGATGGATGGTATGTATAGTATGGAAAATGTGATGTTTGTTGTGCCATGTGAAATTTAATGGCAAATTAATGTTACATGAATTGAATGTTAAATTAATATTACATGGGTTGTATGAGTTGCTACACGGTTGTACCCGACGAGATTTTGACAAGTAAGTTGTATGTGAATAATTCATTATTTTTATTGACGTTTTTATATTTCAACATATTTTATGTATTGCAACTGATTTTTTGAACCATAATTGACTATTGAAGGAATGGAATAAAGTATTAGAAAGTGAGATACTTCCCATTTAAACCTTCAGAATTGAAAGATATAAATGGTATGTAGCTAGGTCACATGAGTGGTGCTAAGTGCAGGCTACTATGTGCATAAGAGAGCTATAAGATACATATATATACGTAGCTAGGTCACATGTGTGGTACCGAGAGTACGCCATGTGTACAAGAAAGCTATACGTAGCTAGGTCGCATGTGTGGTATGTAGTGTGAGCCACTATGTGTACAAGAGAGCCAGAATTATGTGTACAATCGAGCTAGGTCTCATGAGTGGTACTAAGTGAAGGTCACTATGTGCACAAGAGAGCTTTAACTTCAATTGTGGGCTGTGTACGAAATGTTGGAAAATTTGGACATCACATATATAGTAAGGATAATTACATGTTATTATTTACTATCATGATAGGTTAGCCCAAATTAAAAGTGATCTAATTTGGTTAAAATTTTATTGGGCTTTAATTATTAAATAAAGTATGGGTTAAATATGTGTAGATACTCTTCTAATCAAATTCTACTTAATGATGGGCTAATTAGAATTTGATTAGAACTAATATGCCAAATAAATATTAGGGTTATGGTCCCTAAATTATACACAAGATATCTTTTCTAATATCCCATCATTAGAAAAGAGAGAGAGCAAATATTCTCTAAATTTTTTGTGTGCCAATTTGGAAGATCAAATCCCCAAAATTCGGTAAAACTACAAGGAATTCATGGATTCAGGTACGCTTCCGCATTTAGTTTTATTCTTCATTTATTCTTGATGATTTGATATGATAGATCCTAGTTTATTAAGTTTTATTTTAGGTTTATTTTACAAATCTAACAAGTGGCATCCGAGCCTTGTCATGTTGAATCATTGAGAATGAATTGATTCTTTATTATTTTTGGATTGATTCATTTTTCTTTTTTAATTTTATGGATTTGATATTTTAATTATATATTATGTCGAATCTTTGATATTCTTGATAAATTTTTGGGTTTTGATTCTTTAAATAAAATTTTAAAGTTTTAAATAAAGTTTTAAGGTTTTAATTTTCATATAACTGTAAAGATTTACAGTTTTAATTGAGAATTAAAAAAAATTGAGGATTTTATGTTGTTTATACAGTTTTAATAAATATTTAAAAAGCTGTGTAGGTTTGGGTTCATTAGAAACTTTTTATGATATTTATTTGATTTTATCAATAAATGGATTGTTAATTGTTAATCGATAATCGCTTGTTTTACAGTTTTACGGTTTTATAAATATATATATTGTTTTGGAGACACTTTAGTAATTATGTTTAGGATTTTACATGATGATATATGGTTGGTAAAAGAAATTGCTTCAGGTAAAGTGTCTCTTATATACCGATTATTTATCAATGAATTCATTATATATTTTGTGTAACACCCTAAACCCAGTCAACACACCACGACCGAATCTGGCATGTACAGAGTGAAAACACTTTGAATAAAACAAGTTTGCCGATTTATTTCTGTTGAAAACTCTTTTATCATTTTGGGTTCGAAGAAAACTTGTGTAAAGCATAGTTGAAAATGTTTTTGTTGCCTTTAACCCTGGGAAAACTCATTTTGTGAAAACCCGTTTGTTATTTCTAGTTTCGGAAAACTATTCGATTCTATTAAAACCCGAGTGAGTTGAGCATAGTCCAATTAAAACCGTTTGCATTTGAATTTGTAGAAAATTTAAATTTGGAAAAATATTTAAGTTAATTGGTTGTCATCTTGTGTATGTTATTACCCGATGGTAAGGTTTGAAAATCCCGATATGAAGTATAAGTTTTAAAACATTGGTTTTACTGATTATTTGAGCATGCAAGGTTACTTAACTTCAGCATAGTATGATATCGTAAAAGCAGATAAATAAAAACCCAAAATAATAAATTAGCGGCCTTATTTCAAATCCAAAATTAAGGAAAATGTAAACCAAAACTAAGGTTTAAAATGAAACCCGAAAGTAAAGTGCATGGCCACCTCGAGTCCTCCCCGGCTCCATATCTGCGGTCTAAGCCTCATCTGCAAAATATAAAGGAAGGGGTGAGTCACTGAGACTCGGTGCATAAATCCCCAACCCGATAAAGCAAGCACTTACACAAATCATAAGTAACCATGCAAATCATGCAAACCCCCACCTAACCATCCAAACTCCTGTGTCTACCCCGTGTGGTCAAAACCACTAGTGGCCAAAACCACTGGTGACCGTAGTCACAGATCATATAATATGGTCAAAATCACTAGTGACCGTAGTCACAAATCATATGGTGAGGCCAACCCACCGTGTGGTCAAAAACACTGATGACAATCCCGTAATCAACATGTGGGGCCAACCCACTGTGGTACCAAACCACTGGGAGGAGTCATAATAATCCATGTGTTGTCAAAACCACTGGTGACCATAGTCACAAATAGCATACGTGTGGTCAAAACCACTGGTGGTCAAAACCACTGAGACTTAGTCACGAGTATAGTATCAAAAGCGGGGCCAACCCACCGTGTGGTCAAAACCACTGGTGACAGTCTAAATCATGCCTTCCCCCTCCTCTCATCATACCCACATCAGTAAACATGTTTTTCATGGTATAAATATCATGCTTATAATGCAAATATCACATAGCATAGCATAGTCCAATGGAATAACAGCACATCTCGATAATCAATCGACAAGGGACTTACCCGGAGTCCACGCTCATGCCCACAAGGCATAACACTGGTTTCAATGGCTATATCGGCTTTTAACAGTAAACACAATTAACATATATTACTAATGAAGCGTGTAAGTGTTACACACCTGGCTAATCGCAAATCTAGTGAGATCCCGAAACTACGATCTACCCATAAAGTGATAGAAACCCGAAGATCCCAAATGTTCGCCTTCACCTTTCCTATAATCGACCAACACCAAACCGTTAAGAACATAGCTATTCGGCTAAATCATGAAATCCCGAAGGATATGTCGCACAAAGATTGCAGTTTTACCTTAACACCCTTCGATTTCCAACCAAATCCCGAAGCAACACGATGAGCCTCCCCCTACAATCGGCCAAGTACTACTATCATTGGGTTAAAGCCTTCGGTATTAACATAATAGGAGATGTCGAAACAGTAAAAGCACTTACCCCCTCACTAACGAAATTGACTAAGTGTGATGACGAATAGCCAACACCGAATCTGTTGTCACAAAACCCGAAAGAACATTCTATGAGTACCAAGAGAATTCGGTTTCATGGATGCATAAGAATCATGGCAGCCAAATGCCGAAATTCGGCTTTTGTATCATATGAGTCGATGAAAAAAGAAAAAGAGAAGATAGGAGAGATTCGGCCATAACAAACTTACCTCCTCCAAATCGAAGTCGACCCATCAAACCCGAGAGGAAAAAGAAGAAAAAGAAAGATCTACACTTGTCTAATATTTGGCCAAAAGGGTTAAGTAAGAAGAGGAGAGGAGAGAGGTTTCGGCTAATAAAGAAGGTTCGGCTTATGAATCTAAAAGAGAAGAAAGGAAGAAGAAATCGCAGGGGATGAGGAATGATGCTGTCGAATGGAAGAAGAGAAGAAAGTTGGGTATTTCGGCACAAGAAGATTGAGAGAAGAAGTCGAATGGAGAAAAGAGTATTGATTTTGGCTTTTGAGCAAAATAAAGAGAAAGAAGGTGAAAGCAAGTTTCGGCTCTTTAAGGAAATAACAAAAATGATTCGGCCAAGCACCCCAATTGCCGAAAGTAGAAAAGAAAATAAAGCCAATGAGGCCTCGGTTTGACCCTAAACAAAAGAGGAAGAAAACTCAACCGAAAAGCAAATGAACCCACACCAAAATGCCAAAATTCACACCCCAAGCAACCCAAATTCGGTACACCTCCTTACCACTCTCCAAAACCGATTGCACACTTGCCCAAAACACCTTCCCAATTTCGGCTAAACACTCCCCTTCTCTATCCCTTTGTTTTCTCCTTGAAATTCTCTTAACTACGAATTCAAATGAGTTTGAATTCATCAAGCTCCCCAAATTTCTCTCAACCACACCGTTCAAATGTGTTGACTCCTTCAACACTTATCCAAGAGAGTCCATCCTGAGCACACCACCTCCTTGTTCCTGACGTCAAAAACAAATGCACAAGGGAGATTTCTGTAGCTCAAACCAAGGCCCTCCTAGCTCCCTGTGGCGCCACCTCCTTTGCACCTGAGTAGCGCCTCCCTTGCCACTTTGCCACTGGAATTTTTGTGTCATAACACTCCAGCAACCTCTTTTAACCCCTAACTTCCCTAGCTCCCCCTTCCAAGTACTTAAAACAAAAATTTTAGCCATGACTCAGGCCTAACCCGAGCTCATGCCTGGACCCCAAAACACCCTAAACTAGCACAGCAGGCATATTACCACATGCAATCACACAAAAATGCAGAGACCCCGATTTAAAGATGTTACAGTTCTACCCCCCTTAAAAATAATTTTGGCCTCGAAATTACCTGGTCAGAAAAGTTGAGGGTATTGCTGCCGCATCACATCCTCTGGTTCCCACGTGGCCTCTTCTGTACCATGGTTCTGCCATAATACTTTCACCAAAGGCACTGACTTCTTACGTAGAACTTTAACATCCCGATCCAAAATCTGTACTGGTTCCTCCTCGAAAGACAAGTCTGAGCTCACCTCTATTTCCTCAATTGGAACAACATGTGACGGATCTGATCGATAGCGCCTAAGCATCGAAACATGAAACACGTCGTGAATCTGACTTAATTCTGCTGGCAACTCGAGCTAATAGGCTACTGGTCCCACTCGCTTCAACACCATATACGGCCCGATAAACCTAAGGCTTAGCTTGCCCTTCCGACCAAATCTCAACACTTTCTTCCACGGCGATACCTTCAGAAAGACCTTGTCACCCACTGTGTACTCTATATCCCTACGCTTAAGATCGGCATAAGACTTCTGCCTGTCCGACGCTTCCCTTAGACGAGCCCGAATCACCTTAACCTTATCCTCTGTTTCTGCAACCAATTTCAGACCTAACATCTGCCGTTCACCCAGTTCTGTCCAACACGTAGGAGTGCGACACTTCCGTCCATATATTGCCTCATATGGTGCCATCTGAGTATTCGCTTGATAACTGTTGTTATAAGCAAACTCTGCCAATGGTAGATACTCCTCCCAACTACCGCTGAAATCCAGAACACAACCTCTTAACATATCCTCTAGAATCTGGATTACCCTTTCTGACTGTCCATCAGACTACGGATGAAAAGCCGTGCTGAAATCCAGCCTCGTACCCAATGCCTGGTGCAAAGCTTTCCATAACCTTGGCGTGAACCTGGGATCCCTATCCGAGATAATTGACACTGGCACCCCACGCAACCTTACTATCTCTGCCACATACAACTTGGCTAACTTCTGGGGCAAGTAATCAACTCGAACTGGTATGAAATGAGCTAACTTAGTCAGACGATCCACAATCACCCACACTAAATCCTTCCTGCTAGGCGTAAGGGGTAGACCATTGACGAAATCCATCGTAATCCTTTCCCACTTCCACTGCGAAATCTTTACCGGCTGCAACAGACCTGACGGCAACTGATGCTTAGCTTTGACTTGCTGGCATGTTAGACACTTACCCACAAACTCGGTTACCTCCCGCTTAAGACCCGGCCACCAGAACTGTTCTCTCAAATATCGATACATTTTGCTACCTCTAGGATGCATAGCGTATGGGCTGCTATGAGCTTCCTGAAGAATTCTCTGTCTCAACTCGACGTCCTTCGGCATACATACCTTCCCTTAGAAACACAATACTCCATCCCTGCCCAAGCTGTAACCTTCCAACTCACCATTTTGCACTTGCAACTTCTAAGCACTCAGAACCTCATCCACCAGCTGCCTCTCCTTAACCTGATCAATCCAAGTCGGCTTTACTTGCAAATTTGCCAATAGCCTCCCATCGTCATATAGACTAAGGTGAGCAAACATCGCTCTCAGGTTCACTACCACCTTGCGGCTCAACGCGTCAGCCACTGCATTAGCCTTACCCAGATGGTACTCAATCGAGCAGTCGTAGTCTTTTAACAACTCAATCCACCTCCGCTGCCTCAAATTCATGTCCTTCTGAGTCAAGAGGTACTTCAGACTCTTATGATCCGTATAAACTATCAACTTTTCCCCATACAAGTAATGCCTCCAAATCTTCAAGACAAAAACCACTGCAGCCAACCCCAAGTCATGTGTCGGGTAGTTACCTTCATGAGATCTCAACTGTCGAGACGCATACGCCACTACTTTCCCCTCTTGCATCAGCACACACCCTAAGCCAGTATGTGAAGCATCACAATAGACCGTGAATTCCTTCCCTGCTTCCGGCTAAATCAAAATTGGTGCTTCCGTCAGAATCTTCTTTAACCTGTCGAAACTTTCTTGCTGTTTCTCAGACCACACAAACGGAACCCCTTTTCTCAACAATTTGGTCAATGTCGCTGCAATCAAAGAGAAGCCTTCTACGAACCTTCTGTAATATCCTGTCAGACCCAGAAAACTCTGAATCTCAGCTACCAACTTAGGTGGTTTCCAATCCAACACTGCCTCAATCTTTCAAGGATCCACCCTAATCCCCTCAGCTGATACTACATGACCTAAGAAAGTTACCTCCTTAAGCCAGAACTCCCACGTACTAAGCTTGGCAAATAACTGCTTCTCTCTCAAAACCTGTAAAACCACCCGAAGATGTGCGTCATGTTCCTCCTCAGATCTCGAGTACACCAAAATGTCTTCTATAAATACTATGACAAACCGATCCAAGTACGGTTGAAACTCGATCAACGCACCACGACCGAATCTATTGTCACAAAACCCGAAAGAACATTCTATGAGTACCAAGAGAATTCGGTTTCATAGATGCATAAGAATCATGGCAGCCAAATGCCGAAATTCAGCTTTTGTATCATATGAGTCGATGAAGAAAGAAAAAGAGAAGATAGGAGAGATTCGGCCATAACAAACTTACCTCCCCCAAATTGAAGTCGACCCACCAAACCTGAGAGGAAAAAGAAGAAAAAGAAAGATCTACACTTGTCTAATATTCGGCCAAAAGGGTTAAACAAGAAGAGGAGAGTAGAGAGGTTTCGGCTAACAAAGAAGGTTCAGCTTATGAATCTAAAAGAGAAGAAAGGAAGAAGAAATCACAGGGGATGAGGAATGATGTTGCCGAATGGAAGAAGAGAAGAAAGTTGGGTATTTCGGCACGAGAAGATTGAGAGAAGAAGTTGAATGGAGAAAAGAGTATTGATTTCGGCTTTTGAGCAAAATAAAGAGAAAGAAGGTGAAAGTAAGTTTCAGCTCTTTAAGGAAATAACAAAAATGATTCGGCCAAGCACCCCAATTGCCGAAAGTAGAAAAGAAAATAATGCCAATGAGGCTTTGGTTTGACCCTAAACAAAAGAGGAAGAAAACTCAACCGAAAAGCAAATGAACCCACACCAAAATGCCGAAATTCACACCCCAAGCAACCCAAATTCGGCACACCTCCTTACCACTCTCCAAAACCGATTGCACACTTGCCCAAAACACCTTCCCAATCTCGGCTAAACACTCCCCTTCTCCATCCCTTTGTTTTCTCCTTAAAATTCTCTTGACCACCAATTCAAATGAGTTTGAATTCATCAAACTCCCCAAATTTCTCTCAACCACACCTTTCAAATGTGTTGACTCCTTCAACACTTATCCAAGAGAGTCCATCCTGAGCACACCACCTCCTTCTTCCTGGCGTCAAAAACAAATGCACAAGGGAGATTTCTGTAGCTCAAACCAAGGCCCTCCTAGCTCCCTGTGGCGTCACCTCCTTTGTACCTGAGTAGGGCCTCCCTTGCCATTTTGCCACTGAAATTTTTGTGTCATAACACTCCAGCAACCTCTCTTAACCCCTAACTTTCCTAGCTCCCCCTTCCAAGTACTTAAAACAAAAATTTTAGCCATGACTCAGGCCTAACCCGAGGTCATGCCTGGACCTCAAAACACCCTAAACTAGCACAGCAGGCATATTATCACATGCAATCACACAAAAATGCAGAGACCCCGATTTAAGGATGTTACATGTTGAATCTTTAAGATTGATGGCAATATTTGTTAGTTTTTTTTTTTATTCAATTTTAGGGTTTCATTATATTCATTTTTTAATTCAAATCCAGTTCAACAATTGTACAATTTAATTCAATTTTTATAATCATTAATTCTTGAATTCAATATATAGTTGATAGAATACATTATTTATTATTGAATTTATATGCTTATTCTTCTCATACTATTCAGTTTAAGCATATATTTTGAACTTGGATTTACTTGGGATATGTAAGGCAAGTTGATCAGGGTTATATTTTTAAGGTTTAATTATAATGAAATTAGATTTTGATGCAAATTGATGTTAATCATAATATGTGTTTAAATAATTTGGTTTTTTAAGTTTGGTTCTATAATCTCAAGTTTTGGCATCTTATGGTTCCAAATATTTGGTTAAATTATGATGATTTATTGTATGAATTGTGAGATATGCCAACTATTATGATTTTGGTTTTTGAGATGTATTGGCTTAAAAATATTTTCAAGTATTCATGTGATTAATCATAAATAACTTTGAATTTACATGGTAAATTCAGGGTAAGTTTTTCTATTTGATTATGAATACATGTATCTGCGTGAATTGCTTTGGTGTTTTTATCCATGCCAAAATTATGAATACATGTGCTTGTTAATTATTTGGCTTTGAACCACTACATTATTTCTATTTGGTTTTGATATATATGATTTTGGAACAAAAAAAATAGTTAAAAATTAAGGTTTTCGGTTTTTTTATTGCATTATTAAGACAACCTTATTTTGAGTTATTTTAGAGTTTATAAAGCAATAAAAAATAGTTTTGACATTTGACTATTGGGGAAATTTTAATTTTGAATATTGGTATGTTTACATATTTTAAAATAACTTAATTAATTGAAGTAATAAGTCACCAAAGTGATTTTTTTTTGTATAAATTATTTTGTTTTAAAATATAAAAGGTTGTGTGCATGTAACTTAAGTTATGTTAATATTGATCGGCCCAAATGAAGGTTAATAATATTGCATGTGCAATTATGGTAATAAACATGTGACAATTATTCGGTTTTACATGTGAGCAATAAATTGGCCCAAAAGAAGATTTATGGTTCGACATGTTCTTATTGTAAATGTTTGATTATTACATCAATATATCACTTACAAGTTAATATTTTGTCCAAAGATAAAATATTAATGAAGTGTCCGATATCTTGAGATGAGGTTTACCTTTATTCAAATTATTTTGGTTTAAATTTAAAGTCTTATGTGAGGTTATTTATGGTTTATGATTTATTCATCTATTATTATATTTGCCAACATCATTGTATGTTGTTTTGGGATAAATATATATACATATATATACTATTATCTTTTAATCTGATTGAAAGATGAAATTAAAAGAGATATTTTGAAACAAATAAATTCATATTTTGGCTTTTAATTAAGAATGTCTAATATTTTAAATAAATTAGTTGAAACAAAATGTCGCCAAAGTGACCTCTTTTGTGTAGATTAGTTTATTTGAAATATTAAGATGATTATATTTTTTTTATGATTCATGCGTTTATTAATTGAACCAAAGGTAAGTTAATATTTGGCAGAATTTCAACGACATCTGTGGTGATAAATGTGTGACAATTATAAGGTATTTTATGTGAGCAATAAGTTAGTCCAAAGATAATTAATTATTTGACATAATTTATTGTCAATGTTTGATTGCTACAACAAGAGTACCGCTTACTGTTAATATTACTGTCCAAAGGCTTGATATTAATGTTGTGTTTGGTATCTTGAGATGGGATTAGCCATTATCCTGAATTTGTTGTTTACTTATGAATATTGATGTGAGCTTATTTTTATTTATTTTTTGTTCTATATTCAGCTAATTCATATTCTACTGCCACAATATCTGCTAATATAAATTCTATACCCATGCTTAATGGGACTAATTTTAATGAATGGAAAAGGCACTTATTAATAGTGCTTGGCGGTATGAACATAGACCTTGCACTAAGGGAAGAACTACTCGCACCTCTCACTGCGAAAGGCACCCTCATATTAAAAGGGATTTTGAGAGGTGGGATCGTTCAAATAGCAAGAGTCTAATGATCATGAGGCATACCATTTCAGAAGCCTTTAGGGGCATAGAATCTGAAAAGATTGAGGTTTCCTTGACGAAATTAAGAAACGTTTTGTTAAAAACAATAAGATTGAAATGACATCACTTCGACTTCTTTGATGTCTATAAAGTTAAGGGTTAAGGAAATTCTGAGTGATCTAAGGGCTATGAGTTTTATGATCCCATAATAAGGAATATTTTGATACAGGAACTGTAACATTTTTTGAGGATGTTGAGTTTGGGGGGAGAAATAAGGTTAGAGACATTGCTTTTGAGGAGGAATTGGATTCTAACTCAGTTCCTACTATCACTTTTGACGATGTTTAGGTTCTTATACCTATCATTGATCAAGAAGTGAATCCAAAACCTCTACAAGACAATGTTGAACAACTCCCCATTCAAAATGAGATAATTGTTCGAGAAGAACAAACTCAACAACCTCAAGAACAAGTGTCATTAAGGAGGTCCACAAGTGAAAGGAGAAACGTTATTCCAGATGATTATGTTGTATTTCTCCAAGAATATGAGGATGATAATGGAATGATGGAAAATAATCTAATCAACTTTCATCAGGCCATGAAAAGTTCTAATTCTCAAAAGTGGATTGATGCCATGAAAGATGAGTATAAGTCTATGCGAGGCAATAAAGTTTGGGAACTTGTCCCATTGCCTGAAGGTGCAAAACCAATTGGTTGTAAATGGATATTTAAAACCAATAGAGATGCAAATGGTAATGTGGAGAGGTATAAGGCGCGTCTTGTAGCTAAAGGATATACTCAGAAAGAAGGTGTTGATTTTACAGAGACTTTCTCTCCAGTTTCATCGAAAGACTCCTTTAGGATAATCATGGCGCTTGTTGCTCATTTTGTTTTTGAGTTACATCAGATGGATATTAAGACTGCGTTTCTTAATGGCGACATTAAAGAAACAATTTATATGGTGCAACCAGAAAATTTTGAGTCAGAAGACTCAAAGAATATGGTTTGCAAATTGACAAAATCCATCTATGGACTCAAACAAGATTCCCGTCAATGGTACCATAAGTTTCATCAAATAATTGTTTCGTTTGGTTTTGAGATAAATATTGTTGATGATTGTGTGTATCACAAATTCAATGGGAGTAAGTACATATTTCTGGTTTTATATGTTAATGACATACTGCTTGTTAATAATAAGTATAGTCTCAATCAATACCCTAAGAATGATTTTGAAATTACAAAAATGCATTCGATTTTTTACAGTGGAAAGTCTAATGTACGTTCAGGTTTGTATACATTGGAATATTGTGTACACTATTGGGATGTTAGGCATATATTTTAAGCAACCCTGATTTGGACCACTAGATAGCAACCAAGAGGGTTATAAGGTATTTTCAGAGAACAAAAGATTACATGCTCACATATCAAAGGTTTAATCAGTTAGAGATCATCAGGTATATAGACTCCAATTTTGATGGAATATGGATATAAAATTTTTTCACAAGGTGCAAATTGTGAAAACAAATCGCAATCTTTTATTCCAATAGCAACAGGAGCACATCAAAGTAAAAAAAAAAACACATAGACTTTAAGTTCCTAGTTGTTAAAGTAAAAGTTCAAAGTGGTTAGGTGCTTATAAAGCATATTAGGACAAACTCCATGATTGCGGATCCACTTACTAAGGAATTACACCTAAGGTTTTATAAGAGCACACTACTCATATGGGTGTAATGTCATTTAAAGAATATTTTATTTTAGTGGGAGTTTGTATTTTTAAATGCTTTTATGTTATAGACACATTTTCAGTTATTTTAGTTTAAAGATATTAAGTTTATTTTCTGCAGAAATAAAGTTTATTTGGTTTATTCACACTCTAATTTTGGTAAGGTTTGATCTCACTAAGGAGGACCAGTTGGAAATAGACATGTTTAGATCATATTGCATGTAATTTCCATGCTACACATCCATACTTGATCTATGTCATTTGGTTGTGTTAATATACGTGATCATTGTAACGACCTGAAATTGGGCCTAGTAGGATTGGGCCCAAATTTTTTGGGAACAAGAGAACGGCATTATTTCAAGTTGGGCTTATTAGGAGGGTGATTTTAGAAAGCTACGGGGTTCTATGAAGTTCCGGGTTCAAGTTGGGCCTTAGTAAAATTTTTGTGTTTAAGCACTTTAAGGAGAGAAGGTAAGTGGCATCAATGCTTATGGAAATAAGTGAGTAATTTACTAGCACAAGGAGTCTATTGGAAGGTGGAAAGTGGCATGTGGAGTGTACTAATGGTCTGAGGTTCGAATCCCACCTATTGCATTTTTGATTAATTTTTTGTGCTTCATTTTCCATGTGTCGGTCATGGCTTTGTTATGGTAAGGAAGACTTTTTAATTATGGAAAGAAGACTAAGGATTATGGTAAGGAGGAAGATAAGGGAAAAAGAAGGAAGGAAATCAAAGAAAGGGATAAGAGAAGGGGACATGTTGGCCAAACATTAGGAGTTGCCTAGGATAGAATTTTGGTCAACACTCATCTTTTTGGTAAAGATGAACACACGGTTTTGGGAGGGGAGTTGGGAGCCGATTTTGCTAGGATCATTTTGCTAAGTTTTAGTGCATGAGAGGTATTTTTCTCTTTGAGCAATTTGTGTCTCTTTTCCAAACTCTTTTCCCTTTTACTTTGGCCGAAATCTTCTAGTCCATTTGTCCATTTTTCTCTTTTGTTTTGGCCGAAATCTTCAATGCATTCTTGGTCATTTCTCTTTGATAGCCGAAACCATCTAGTACTATCCTCCATCTCTTCTTTTCTTTTTACCATTTCTTCAACTTTCTCCTTTTCTCTCTAATTGACACAACTTTGTTTGGTCGAACCTTCTTAATTCTTTTCTCATCAATAGCCGAATTTCTATCATCTTCTCTTCCCCATCTTTACGAGTTGAACACATCTTCTTTGATCAAATCATGTTCTAGTGTGTGGTCGGAAAGCACATTCTTACCGATTTCTCTCTAGTCTTAAGTCAATTGATTGAAGTCGGATCTATCATCATTAAGGTAAGGGGTTCATTTTTGGATTTTTCGTTATATCTCTATTTGGCTATGTTGCAAATCGGCTTGAAGTTTCAACTAATCGATTATGTTTTAGGGATGAAATCACTCGATATATTCTATTTGTTAATCCTTCGGATATAGTGGGTCAACGAAAAGTGGTTCGTTAGGAAATCAAAATCAGGTGTGTAATCTCGTACCCTTCCAAATACCTGTTTGAAATGGTGTGTAATCTCATACCTCTCTGAAAGTTTGCATGAAATGTTCTATGATTCGATCGAAATACCGAAAAAAACAGAAACTGACATCCATGACCACTCGGGCGTGCGTATATTTGTAGTGGTAACCATATTTCGCAATGAAACAGTTTGGTTAGCAGCAGTGATGTGATTTTGAAAAATCACGAAAAATAGGAGAAATGGAATTAGAAAGTGAATAAGATATTGAATTAAAGCTTACTGTGTCTATTTTTATATGAAAGAAACATAGGAGGAAGAGGATTTTATATTCTGAGATATTTTAAGTTTAGCGAGACTGGTTCTGAATGACTTTGTGGTTCCCTATCCTGTATTAGAAAAATTGTTTAAAATTGTACAAAGTGAATTATGAGTTATAAGTTATATGTATAGATTCCTTAGTGAACCTATTAGCAACATATGAATACCGTACAGTGAGATATTTGAATTTAGAGTAAGAGAGGTCAAAACCATTGGTCAGTGAAACAAGGGAAAATTCAATGAATAAACTTTACTAAATGGCTAAGCCAAAAATTCTGGAAAAATTGTAGTAAGAATATATATGAGTCTAGTTTTAAGGAAAATTTACGGATCTAAATTTTGAGTTTCCTAACTCGAGTTATATTCAATTTAGTCAATGTGACGCAGATGGACAGTTTCTATTTTATGCCTCAAATTAGTAGTTAAGACCGGGGTTATGAAATTACCAAAATACCCTTGGAGGGTAAATTACCGAAATACTCCTGAGTTGCGAGATTACCAAATTACCCTTAGAGGGTAAAATTACTGAGTTACGAAAATGCCCCTATGGGCCGAATTACGAAAATGCCCCATGGGTCGAATTACGAAAATGCCCCTAAAGGGCCAATTTGCTAGAATGCCTTAGTGGGCCGAATTACAAAGTTCTATAATTGGTCGATCTACTGTAATAAACTATTGGATTAATGATTGTTGTACTTATATATATGGATATTATGTTTAATTATGTATGTTGCATGTTACATATTGCCTGGGTTGGGAAAAGTGTTGAAGAGAAGTGTAGCCTGGTGGCATTGCCACAAAAATGTTTAATATTATGTTTACTTACGATTTCGGTGGTTCTGCCACAAATTCTGATAATGGCTATGTGCCAACCTCAATATGGCTTTGTGCCATCGTGAATATGGCTTTGTGCCATCGTGAATCAGTGACTTGGCCACAATAAAAATATTAAATGGCATTTTGCCTGCGAATTAAATGGCATCTAGCCTGCGTATTAAATGGCATTTTACCTGCGAATTAAATGGCATCTAGCATGCATATTAAATGGCATCTTACCTGCGATTGGTGTGTTTGGTGGGGTGGGTTAACTTGATCCCCACAGGTGTGATTGGATGGCTAGGTAAGCGGCCTGTAGTAAGAGGAGTAGTTATGAACCCTGTAGACCATCCCCATGGGGGCGGTGAAGGGAGGGCTCCAATTGGTAGAGAAAAACCCGCAACCCCTTGGGGTTATCCTGCACTTGGAAAAAGAAGTAGAAAAAGGAATAAATATAGTGATAATTTGATTCTTCGTCGACGGAGTAAATAGGAGAGATTATTTCTTTCTTCGTCTTTACAAAAATAAAAAAAATATATATTTTTAAAGTAAAAAAAAATGGGCGAACGACGGGAATTGAACCCGCGCATGGTGGATTCACAATCCACTGCCTTGATCTACTTGGCTACATCCGCCCCCCTACAATTACTATACTCTATAGTATTTTTTTATTTTTTTACTTGTTTAAATATTTCAAATACAAATTTCAACGATTTCTATCAGTCATCATTCTTTTTTTATCTTATTTCTGATATCCAATATATATAAAATTCCAATCTCTATCTTTTATTTTTACCCTAAAATAAAAACTTTACAAAAGTTTGGTAAGAGCTTTGTTACTTATTTTTTATATTTTATATATTTTTAAAAATATAAAAAAAAACTGCTTGGCGTTGCACATTGAACTCATTAAAGCCTGATTCGCGTCATTATGCTCGATAAAAGGAATGAGGGAAGCTCCAACAGAAAAATATTGAAAAGGAAAAATACTTCGAAGATGAACTTGTTCCCATGCAATAGTCAAGAATTCTTGGCGGTATCGAGCCTTAACAACTGTTCTTCCCGAATACCTCGATTCAAGGCCAAAGAATTTCCTGCCGCTACCATATAATATTCATCTCGACTTGGGGATAAATAAAGCATCTATGCTTTTTTTGATCTCTCAAAGATTTTATAAAATGGACTTTCTAGAGACCCCCAATGACCAATCCTGGCATGAATTGCTAAGGATCCGATAAGTCCAACATTGATCCCTTCAGACGTGTCAATTGGGCAAATGCGTCCATAGTGACTAGGATGGATATCTCGTATCCAAAAATTAGCAGTTCGCCTGGTCAATCCTCCGGGGCCCAAATAACTCAATTTTCTCCCATGCACTATTTGTGTCAATGGATTTGTTCGATCCAAAACTTGAGACAATGGGTGTAATCCGAAAAAGGATTCATAAGTGGTTGTTAATGGAGTCGAAGTTACCAAATTTTGAGGAGTCGGTATCAATTTATGCCTAATTGCTCCACATATAGTTCCTCTAACTACATTTTCTAAACGAACCAGAGCCAATCCGAATTGATCTTGTAAGAGATCTGCTACAGAACGAATACGCTTATTTTTCAAATGATTCATATCGTCAAGTGTACCCATTCCAAATTTCATTCCAATCAAAGATCCGCAATTTGCCAATATATCTCGCAAAGAACAAAAATGTATTGTTCTAAGGTATATTAAGTTTCAATCTCTGTTCATATTTCACAACCAATCCTTCCTAATTCACATCTTTGCTTTGAAAGAATTTCTTTTGTAATTCCTTACACAAGGATTCGAAAATACCGGATCCTCTCTACACAAGAAAATTGTTGATAAAACTCCAAAATGGCATTTTCTTTTGACCCAATTTTTTTTCCCTTATCGGTCAGGAAAGACAAGAAAATCTCAGGGTAGCAAACATTCTCTAGAATTTCTCTTAGATTCGAACCCATAGCTGATGATAGAACTAGAATAGATATTTTCAGTTTCCTACTTACACGAGCCCATATCCTTGCTTTTCTATCAATCTCTAATTCTAACCTCCCTCCCCAATCTGATATTATGGTACCAGTATAGACCGAAATTCCGTTATGATCCAATTCGATCGATAATATATACCGGGGCTTTGCAATATTTGATTGATCACAATTCTGTATATTCCATTTACTATAGAAGTTCCGAGGGAGTTCATTAAAGGAATGTTTCCAATAAAAATTGTTTGTTCTTGCATATCCTTACTGGTTTTCCAAATTAATCCTGCGGATACATATAATTCAGAAGAATATGTGAGTGATTCATATACAGCATCCCTTTCTTTTATCAACGGTTCCACCAATTGATATGTTTCCACAAATAATTGAAATTCAATTTCTTGCTCTGTATCTTCAATTTTTGGAAACTTATAAAGTTCTTCTGTTAAGCCCCGATCCATGAACCCACAAAAGGGGGAGTGTGTTGGTTGGATGGGTTGGGTTGCATACATTCATCTCATTTTCATATTTTTATGTTAATGGGCTTTGGTCCAAGATGATTGCTACATGGGTTCAAGCCCAGTGGATGACGGTAAGGGGATTTCACACTGAGTTCTTGTAACTCAATCCCCCTTTTTCTTAACCCTTGTAGGTAATGCTCAGTGATGTGGACTTGGGCCATGGATGACTCGCTGGGAGCCATACTTCAGCAATGGTGTTTTTGAACTTTAGATTTCTATTTCTGTTTACTTTATTACTTTTACTATTTTGGGTTTTTAAGTTGTAATAAGGCCTCTGGACTGTTTTTATTTTGCTTTATGTTTGGGATATTTTTATTATTTTTCTTAAATTGTTTAAAAAGGGAATTTTCTAAAAATATGAATAACGGTTTCCAAAATTGATTAATAAATGGATTTTATAGCAAACATTTACAAATGATTTAACTCGATTTCTCTTTCAAAATTATCTACGACATTTTCAAAAAGTCACGGTTTTAAAGCTCACTACCTCGATTTTCGACTCATCAAACGATCTTTCAAAATAGCTTTATTTAAATATTTACATATAAAACTTGTTTACTTAAACACAACCAAGTAACGCCTATTTTAGTAAGAATCACACGATGTTTTACGCTTTCTTCATGGGACATGTCAGATCCGGTCATACCGAATGGGCTGGGTTTGGGGTGTTACAATCATGGATGGATTTAGTTACGATATATGTAACGAAAGTCGCCTTGGTTCTATGTTAACATAATTAATGGACGAGATTGTTCGAAATACCTTTTGGATATGATTGTAAAATTTTGAGCTCATAAGGTTATATAATGACATGTAATTATAAAGTAATTAGTATATATATGTGGTCCAAGTGGGAGATTGTTGGAAAATTTGGACGTCACATATATAATAAGGATAATTACATGTTATTATTTACTATCATGATAGGTTAGCCCAAATTAAAAATGATCTAATTTGGTTAAAATTTTATTGGGCTTTAATTATTAAATAAAGTATAGGTTAAATATGTGTAGATACTCTTCTAATCAAATTCTAATTAATGATGGGCTAATTAGAATTTGATTAGAACCAATATGCCAAGGTTATAAATATTAGGGTTATGGTCCCCAAATTATAAACAAGATATCTTTTCTAATATCCCATCATTAGAAAAGAGAGAGAGCAAATATTCTCTAAATTTTTTGTGTGCTAATTTGGAAGATCAAATCCCCAAAATTCGGTAAAACTACAAGGAATTCATGGATTCAGGTACGTTTCTGCATTTAGTTTTATTCTTCATTTATTCTTGATGATTTGATATGATAGATCCTGGTTTATTAAGTTTTATTTTAGATTTATTTTACAAATCTAACACGAAACCACCGCGTATCCGTTATTATTCCGAAGCGTTCAACGGGAAAATCGATTAAGTAAAATTATGTGTGACTTTGTAGTGATAAGTGTAGGTATCTGCATATGTAACGTATAAGCAATATGCTTGATATGTAATCGGAAATTGGAAAGATTGTTATAAGTAAGTAATGAATACAACTAAAGTGAGAGAGAGAGAGAGCAAAAATTTACAATAAAACTGTTTTGAACAGCAGTAGTGATGTGAATTTGAAAAATCACCAAAAATAGTAGAAATTGAATTATAAGTTGGATTTGATATTTATTTAAATCTTATTGAGTCTATTTTCATATTAAATAAACAAATAAAACAAAAGATTTGTATATTTTGAGATATTTAAATTTTTGTGAGACTGATTCAGAATGATTATGTGATCCCCTATTCTGCCTTAGAAAAATCATTAACAATTTTACAAAAATAATTATTGGATATAAGTTATATGCTTGAAATCTTTAATGAGTCTAGTTTCAAATGAAATAAATTATAACATCATCTAAATTCTTTACAAGGAGAAATTTGATTCTTAGTGAAAAGTGGTCAGAACAGTCGAATAGTGAAATAGGGGTAAATTAAATGAATAAATGTACTTATTCGCTAAACCAAAAATTCTGAAAATTTTATGGTAAGAATATAAATGAGTCTAGTTTTAGCTAAAATTAACGGATCTTAATTTGGAGTTCCGTATCTCCAGATATAAATAATTTAATGATTGTGACTCGAGAAAATAGCTTAATTGGAATTTGAATAAATAGAAAGAATATGAAAATAGCATGTTATCGCATTGCTTATTATTTTCATGCGAGCTTACTAAGCGTAAAGCTTACTCCCTCCTTTCCATTTCTTTTAGTTTTGTCAGGTCAGCTCAAGGTTGGAGATCGTCTGAGGCAGCATCACACTATCGAGCCATTATCCTTGGAGTATTGGCATGTGTATGTTAAATGTTTTCAAGTGAGTGACATGTATAGGGACTTAGTTTTTCTATGATGGATGTTGTTGTGATTAGCCAAATGTATTGGCTTATATTGATTTGTTGATTATAGCCATGAGATGTGGCTTATAATGATTTTGGCTTGTAAGCCTATTTGTCCATGGTATGTGTTAATGTCTTGTTATGCGGTATAAGTGATTAAATAGACGACAAGGTCAAATACATGTGTTTGAAAGTTTTAATTTGAGTGAAATTTGGTAACCCAATTTTGTATGATTGTGAATGTTTAAGTCCGGTAACACCTTGAACCCTGTCCCGGAGTTGGATACAGGTGAGGGGTGTTACAACACCATTAGCAGAAGCGTCCACAACCATCCTAATGTGAGCATTGAGACCATTATAAATTGTCTCAAGTTGGATGCAAAGTGGGATTCCATGATGAGGGCACTTCCGTAATAATTCTTTGTACCTTTCATATGCCTCATACAAGGACTCATCATCCATTTGTTGGAAAGCAGTGATCTCGTTCCTCAACTTAGCATTCTTGCTAGGCGGGAAATACTTCATGAGAAATCTTTCTGCTAACTCTTGCCATGTGGAAATTGAGTTTGGTGGCAATGAGTTCAACCAGGCTCGAGCTCTGTCCCTTAATGAATATGGGAACAGCTTCAATCGTAATGCATCTTCGGGAACTCCAGCTAACTTGAAAGAATCGCTCACCTCTATAAACAGTCTTAAGTGTAGGTGATGACCTTCGGTAGGCATTTCACTGAAATGGCCCACTGTTTGAAGCATCTAGAACATGATTGGCTTCAGCTCGAACTGTTGTGCCTCAATTTCAGGTCTCCTAATACCCAGATTAAGATCATTAAATACTAGCACTGCATACTGTCTTAAAGCTCTATCCCTATCATCAGCAATAAGGATAGGATTTTGAGCAGGGTTTGCTCCGTTTCCTTGATTCAGATTTTCGAAGTTCATCTCTTTGGTCGTTCTCTGACTTGCTTGTCTTCTTCACTGTCAAAAAGTTTGTTCAATCTCAGGATCTACAGGGAGTAAATCGATGATTCGGTCAATACTCATAAACACCTGTAATAATCACAGAAAAATTAATTAAGTTAAAATTTGAACAGAAAAATAAACCAAAATGAAAAACTAACAAATTCACAAATAATGACTTTTTAAAACACAGTCCCCGGCAATAGTGCCAAAAGCTTGGAACGACAGAAATGTGCAAGTGTACACAATCGCAACAAGTAATAAAGTGACAAGTAAATGTCGAGTTATCGTACCCACAGGGATTGTGAAAAGAATTATCTATGAATGCTATTTAAAACACTTTGGTGAAGAAAAATATTTTGTTTGAAGAGGGTGATTAAAAACTAAGATTTTAAACTAAGTAAACTAAATAAATAAATCTCAAATGCACGATTTAAAAGTACAATTTTAACCAAGATGACATAATTGTGTTAGATTAATTACATTTCTTAACTTAGAATTATTAAACTCATGTTTATTTGTTAAGAAAAAATTCACGGCAACTTGGTAATTTGCTAACCTATGAACATACTCACCTACCAAAATCCATTCATTTCTTGACTATATCCGTATGTCAATTCAACCGATTAAATAAATCTTAATAGGCAAATATGTTATTGCACATACATACTTGTTAAATCGAAATAATCTCTTAAACATATCCCTATGTCAATTCAAACAATTAACTTGATTTAATAAGCACCTCAAAGACTATGTGAGGTAACAAAGTATCCTTACCTTAAAATAGTTTAATCACAATAATCTTGCAAGTTATGCAAGGCAAATGTATCGTCAGATACCGTTGCTAATTTAACCCTTAGCTACCTTAGATGATTAAACATGCACTGATTAAGTATTGTGTCAATTTCAATCTGTTTAAATAATTAATTCATTAGCTACCTCACAATTGTAATGCAAGAATAACTTAGCCATGATTTTACTTAAATAAGCATCTTACCGAGGCCTATAACAACATAAACACAATTTTAGCAAACGAAATGCAATCGACCTAACACAAATTAAATTCAAGCTAAATTGATTATATTAACCATTCCAACAACATAAATATTCATAGATATGTTTATTATAACAACAACAAAAATTAAAGAGATAGGGAACAAGAATCAAATCTGGTGCTTTTCCGTGGCTTGACTAGTTTGTTCCGTTCTTCCTTCTCCGTTGTCCTCGTCGACCAATGCTACTATGAACACTTAATTGCTGCTCCAAATGGTTGATGAATGCCCCTTTCCAAGAGGAGAAATCAGCAAGAGAGCAAGGGAATTTGGAATGGAAAAGAAGAGAGAAAGTGGAGAAAAGAGAGAAAAGATGTGAATGCTTGAGGTGTGTTGAATGATCAGCCAAGGGTTTATAGCCAAAGATGGCTGCTAAAATTAGAAAAAAAAAATAGCAGCCAAAGATCCATCCCTTGGCCGGCCACACATGTGGCAAGGTTGATGGTTTCAACTTTGCTAAATTTGGCTTGGGGCATATCTACAAAGCTACCAATTGTGGAGGGGTCTGAATGCAACTTGAACAAGTCTTCAAGGGCCTCCTTGCAAGTTTAAATAATCAGCTAATAAGCTGATTTGGGTCAGCTCTTGGGACGGTTTTTGGGCTGTCCATTTCTTGGTCAGTTCGGTTCACTCCGTTCAGTTCAACTGGACCACTGTTTCATAATTAATTATTAATAATTTATTAGCCCAAATTAAATTGGATATAAATTAAAATTAATTATATTATGAATTAATACATATAATTTTGGACCGTCTTAAGCTGAAATTTAGTTCGCCTCGATACTTCAAATTGCTTCTCGGTTTTGTGCTTCTAGCAGTATCTGCCGAGCCATTTTTCGCCCTTTGTGCAAATCTATCGAAAATAACCAAAATTCATCAAAATAATTATAAAATTAAATAAAATTCAACATGTTCATATTTTAAGTGCACTTTAATTATTTTATAAAAATTAATTATTTTTTGACAAGAATTTTATCGAAACTGTATGATTTTAAGTTAAAAAGGGTATGTAAAAATGTGTAAATTTTCGTGTTTCCAGTTTCTAATATCTTAGTCCCCGGCAACAGCGCCAAAAACTTGATGATGTCACGAACTAACTAAAATTCAACAAAGGCAAGCGCACCTATTGAATGGTAGTATAGCTTTGGTGAGTCGGGAATATCGTATCCACGAGGACTAAAAGTACTAGTAGTTACTATCTTTTTATTATCTAGTCGAATAAATTGAAGTGATTTATTTTAACCTAATCTTAACTAATCTAATTACTAAGACAAAACAGAGAATAAAGTAGGAAAATATTTGAAGAAAACCGATGAGAGAGACAATACCCAAGAAAGAATCCACCTAGACTTCACTTATTATTCTAAATCTGAATTAAACAATTTATTCACTTGCCTTGATTCGTAGAAATCCCTAACTTATGTTAATATCTCTTTCGAGAATAAAAACAACTGACTCTAGGTTGATTAATTGAAATCTCTTTCTAATTAAAACCCCTATTGTCGCATTAACTCGATCTATGGATTCCCCTATTAGATTTGACTCTAATCCAGTAGATTTATGTCATCCTATTTCTAAGATTGCATGCAACTCCACACAATTATGTCAAATCTACTCTTAAACAGGGACTTTTTGATATGAGCACGGTCGTGGATTGTTCTAAATCGAGAAAGAAATATACGAGGATGTGCGAGTTGCCTTTAAAACTAGCTCGGATCAACTCTTCAAATGCTCCATGCTACATTGGCCAGACAAATTTAGCTCACTTTCAGCTCACCTGTCCAGCTCAAGTCAGCTTACATGAGCTCACTTTAGCTCGTTGAGCTCAATTTTAATTGCCTTTAGCTCATTTACTTTAATGTTTGAATAAATTAAGTATTACATTAAATTAGTTAGTATTATTATTGCTCGTGAATTTGTTTTAGGTTATTACATGCCTTTAATATGTTTTCATGCCATAGCCGAATTTAATAAGTCTTGTTAAGATAATATTAAATTTGTCTTAAGTTAATTAATTTGTTATTTAGTATGACTAAATTATATTAATGTATGGTTTAGCTGAATTTTATTTGATTTAATGCTAGCTCATGTGTTTTTGTAGGTTGGCCGAATACATGAATGTGCATTAAAGCAAGGTGCATGCAAAGTTAGGTTCAACGCATGGGAGGATTCATGCATGTTCCCTTCAATGAATGATGGCTGTTTGTTAGGCTTCCCCAAGCACTTATTCAGCCAAGAGTTCCCAACAAATTAAAGCCCACAAGCTTGGCCAATTCTCTCCCCAAGGAAACATCATTCCGTTCACATTTGGTGTTCACACCAAATGACAAATCGGCTGGTCTTGTTCACACATAAAAGACCTCTCAGTCTCTTTGCTCACACCTCAAATGGCTGTTGAAGACCCTCTTTAATGTTGATATCTTTTCAGCCAAAAGTTGCAAATTAAATGAGCTAATTTAAGCTCATTGGCCAAACCTAGCGAGTGCAATGCACTCTTCAAATTTCCAAGTTCATGCAAGATGAATTGCTTAGTCTAGAAGCTGTCCATTGGAGCTCCCATTCAGCCGAATCTAGCCTTAGTGTTTAATGGTTTTATTCTAGATAATTCTAGCGTATTCTAGCTGAAATTACTTAGCCATTAAGCTTATGAACTTGTCCTTTTGGCTATCTTAGCTAGTAGTATAAATAGTTAGACATTTTCAATTGTAAAGGACTTTTGCCAATTTATTGAATGAACTTTTGTTCTTGTGAAGTTCTCCTCTCATATTTCGTGTGAGTCTCGATTGACTTATCTAGCGTGCTAGTGACGTCAACTCGAACTCTTTCTGAACTTATCACCAACCTTGGTGTGGCGTTTGTCCATCTAATTATACCTTCGGTTCCTACTTTGCTAAGTAACGAGTCGAGGTCCATCAACCTATTTCCATCCTTCACCTTAAGCCATATAAGTCCCAGGGTGATACTCGCTATAGTATCGAATCGTTCTTGACGCTTAAGTTCCATTTTCGTATCCATCATCTATCTTATCTATCTTTTTATTGTTAAACCAAACCTACTAAATTTATAACCTATCTTTTATTTTAAATCCCTTGTTAAGACTTTAGCTACCATATTCAAAGTTAAACCATTTTCGACAAGTTGAACACTTTCCTCGTCGACGATCGAGCAAACAAGTGAATCGACCTGACAACCGCGAGCCGGATCACATCACTTTTACTCCACTGAATAAGCACATCAATCATGAATTAATATCCTGAAAATATTAAAACATGAAGTAAGAATACATAATTGAGATCAAGAACAAATATTTATCATGTAATTCAGAAAAAATCAAATAATAAAATCCGTCTTAGGTTTCATCCTCCCTAGGTATCTAGGGAATTTAGTTCATACTTTTGGAGGAAAACATCTCAAAATTAGGAAAACAACAAAACATAAAGAAACCCAAAAACTTCGAGAGAAATTGAATGGAAATCTTCAGTCTTAAAGGAGATCCTGCTTCTAAGTTGAATCCATTGGCGTTCTTCGAGTCTTTTCTTCATTCAGCTCTACTCTCCATTAGGTCTTCTTTTAATATGTATTTATAAACTTTAGAATGCTCAAAAACCCTAAAATTTGAGTTTTTCCGTGTAATAGGGAAGCAGGGTGTGAAATCGATACGGGTTGGCATATGGGCGTGTGGCCAGTCGGTGTGGCTCAAATGGGCATGTGGCCAGCCCATTTGGAATTGCCCAGGTCGAGTGGATCCTGGAAACAGCTCTTTTTGCCCTATTTTGGCTTGTTTTTTGCTCCTTTCGCTCCCTTATGCTCACCTAAGTATAGAAACATGAATTTAAAGGATTAGGAGCATCAAATTCACTAATTTACATAATAAATCATCCAAAAACGCATCAAGAATGGGATTAAAAACATGCTACTTTTATGGCTTATCAAATGTGCTATGTTGTAAGGCATCATAACATATCTCTGCACACACATATACCTATACAAGTACCCATCTAATCTTTATGGCATGTCAATTGTATCCTAACTAATCTACCAATCTCATAAGGACATTCATTTTATAATCAATTAAAAGATTCACAATTCACATAATTGGTCTCATATAACACTTATACCTCATTGATGCATAATGGCACCCAAATATCATATATACATATTCATATTGTCACCTAAATGACCCGTATTGCCATACAATGCCCCATATTATTATGTGAGTGCTTAGAAAATTATCTCGTTCCACATATAACACAAGTTATTATTATTTCTTAATTCACTTATTCATTTTATCATTAGGCGACCATGTCACCATAACACTTTTCGGATAATTTATGTCATGTATTTCCAAATTACCGATAGGTCATTTTACATATATGTGCTTGTTAAGTAATTCATTATCTCATGATTTTCATAGCATTTGAGTTCTCATTTTCATAATTCTTACCTATCACATTAGACAAAAACTTCTCTTAACCATATCATAATCTTATATTTTCACCATTTTGCTTTGTTAAACATATTAACATGTGTGTTCATTCCAACCATCAAACTTATGCCATGACATTTATTTTCTCAAAACAAAATACCAATCTTATTTTTATACAAATTAAACTAAGGTTATTAGTGTTACCACTCTTTCCCATTTATCACAACACATCAAATCATATTTCTACACATTTTAACACATAATTTATTTAATCATTTATTTTACTAATTATCATACTCCATAATCACATTATTAATGGGAAAGATAATAAATCCAATGGTACTTATCTCTTGGATATACTTATTCTCAAAACTAAGTTTTCTACACCTTAGCTCCTCCCTCATACAAGCTTGGAGGTTCAATTTTCATCATTCCTCCTATTAATTATGACTCCTATTTCAGTCAAATTTGAGAAGTAATCTTCTAGTTAAACTCTATTTATTTATTTCAATCAAACACTGATTAGTTTAGATTATTTTATTATTATTTGACCTATGAATTTAGCCAATAAATAGGCTCTTTTACAACCTTAGAAAAAATACCCATTAGAGATTAGAACTCATAACACATTTAGAGAATTTTGTGTTTATGTTTTGAGGGTTCTTTGTTTTCGGGTTTTCGAGGTTTAGTTTTTTTATCTCCATCTTTTGTACTCTTCATTCTGTTGCCATTATAGTAAAATTATCTTTGCCCGTAGTTTTTTATCCTTTTTGGAGGGGTTTTTCCACGTTAAATTTGTGTGTCCAATTTCTCAATTTATTCCGCTATTTTTACTTATTTGTTGCTTAATCGGGTCGATCCTAACAAGTGGTATCAGAGCTAGTTTAATTTTCATAGATCAGCCCATTCAGATATGGCAGCAACAAGGTTTGAAATTGAGAAGTTCGACGGTGAGGCAAATTTCAATCTGTGGCAAGTTCGGATGATGGCAATTCTAGTTCAATCAGGTTTGAAAAAGGTTGTTACCAGGAAAAAGCCTGAGAATCTAAATAAAATAGAATTGGAAGAGCTTGATGAAAAGGCCTTGTCTGCAATCCAGTTGTGCCTCACGAATACGGTATTGCAGGAGGTATTGATGGAGAAGACCTCATCTGCCTTGTGGAAAAGGTTAGAAACTCTTTATGCGACTAAGTCTCTGGCTAACCGCTTAGTGTTGAAACAACATCTATTTACGTTTCGCATGAACGAAGGTGAGCTTCTTAGAGGTCACATTAGTCAATTCATTACTCTTTTAAATGATTTAAAGAATGTTGAGGTTCATATTGATGATGAAGATCAGGCTATGCTATTATCGTGCTTTTTACCCCATTCATACAAGTCTTTCAAGGAGACCCTGATTTATGGCAGAGACAAATTCTCGTTCGAAGATGTGAAGGGTCATTTGTTGAGTAGAGACAAACTTGACAATGAGCTTCATTTGGATAGTAAGGCAGATAGGCAAACTTCCGCTTTGATAGCATCAAAGAAACGAGACAAAAGGTGTTGCTATTGTAAAAAGTTAGGTCACGTCAAAGTAGATTGTTATAAACTTCGAAAGAAAAGAGCTGCTGAGAGTAACGAGGAATATGTAGCTGGTGCTAATTTGGCCGATGAAAGCGGTGATGATTTCTTGTTAGTGTCAACGAGCGATAACTCCAAGCTCACGTCCGAGTAGGTCCTAGATTCGGGATGTTCTTTCCACATGTATCCTAATAGAGAATGGTTCTCCACATATAGTTCAGTTGAAGGTGGAGTTGTGTGCATGGGAAACGATTCATCTAGTAAGGTAATTGGTATTGGTACTGTTAAAATTAGGATACACTATGGGATGATTAGGACACTCTCAGATGTCAGGTATGTACCTGATTTACGAAAGAATCTCATCTCCTTGAGTATTTTAGACTTGAAAGGATGCAGAATCAACATCGAGTCGAGCAGCATTAAAGTATCTCGTAGAGCTCTTGTTTTGTTAAAAGGTAAAAGAACTGGCAGTCTTTATATTTTGGAAGGTTGTATAGTGACCAGTGAAATCGGACATCCCTCGTCCGTTACAGAGTCGAAGTTAACTCATTTAGAGCAGAGGCAACTTGGTCATAGGAGGGAAAAATGTATGACTGTTTCGTTGAAGAGAGGTTCTCTTTTGGATGCAGGTTTTGAAAAGTTAGGGCACTGTGTTCGTGAAAATCAAACCCGGGTTAGTTTTGATTTGGCAGTGTACAAGTCAAAGGCTAGAAGTCTTCCAGTTTCTAAGCACAGATTCGACTCAGTTAATTCCTTACATTGTTTAAGATAGGCTTGTGGCGGGCTTTGGCAAAAATGGCATTGTGGAAATATGAGTCAAGGTGGAGATTTGTTAATTATGACTCCTATTTTAGTCAAATTTAAGAAGTAATCTTCTAGTTAAACTCTATTTATTTGTTTCAATCAAACACTGATTAGTTTAGATTATTTTATTATTATTTGACCTATGAATTTAGCCTATAAATAGGCTCTTTTACAACCTTAGAAAACATACCCATTAGAGATTAGAACTCATAACACATTTAGAGAATTTTGTGTTTACGTTTTGAGGGTTCTTTGTTTTCGAGTTTTCGAGGTTTAGTTTTTTTTATCTCCATCTTTTGTACTCTTCATTCTGTTGCCATTATAGTAAAATTATTTTTGCCCGTGGTTTTTTATCCTCTTTAGAGGGGTTTTTCCACGTTAAATTTGTGTGTCCAATTTCTCAATTTATTCCGCTATTTTTACTTGTTCGTTGCTTAATCAGGTCGATCCTAACACCTCATTTTCTCATAAATCCAAAATATAACAAAAGCATTAGTATTCAAGCTCTCATAGCGTTCTAATAGCATCAATCACAAATATGAAATAAAAAACCATCAAATATGAAATAAAAAACCATCGTTTCTTACTTTATTTGAAATTTTCTCTCTCTAGTTTTAACTTTTTTTTATTAAACTCACACAAACTCTAAATAAAAAATAGAGATTTATGTGGGAAATGAGTTTAGGAGGTGATTTCCTAAGTGGTTCTTGTGAAATCTTAATATGGAAGGTTGAAATGTACGATTGATTTGAAGAAAAAGACGAGGAAATGAAGAAAAGAAGTCCTCCCAATGAAGAAAAGAAGTCCTCCCATGGAAGAAGATGGAGAGAGTCCGCTAGTAGGGGCTGACCGGGGGGTGCATTTCATCTTCTTTTTTTTCTAAAGAAAAAATATCCAAGCCAAAAGTCAAAGGTTCAAGTGAAACTAAGTAAAATGTATAGTCCAAGTTTAATCTCCAGGAAATATTCACATGCAAAGACTCATATTCAATATCAATCATATAATATTTCCCAAAAGAAATGCTTCCAGCAAAATGAGCAAAATAACTTTATATATAAAATTTGCACTCTAATCCTTTTCTTTAATTTTATTCTTTCATCCATATTTTCTAACTGCTATCAATTTCATTCAATAATCAAAAGTCAAATTTAAATCTTCAAATTCTGCTTCCACTCATGCCAATGTGAATAATTTCATCTTCCAAAATAGAAACACTATAGGACATAATTCAAGCATCTACAATAAAATTTTTAATTGAATTGGTGTAACGGGTTAATTGCATATCAATTATATTAATAAAACAAAATATTATTATTTTTCAAAATAAATTGTATGATTCTGAGAATTTTCTTTTTTTATTTTATATTTTCATATAAAAATAAAAAATATATACATATATAATAAGGTTTAACCCTATACCTTTTTAATTTTCATATTTATATTTTACCATTCAACTAAATATTTATTTATATTTTTATCAATTTTAAAGGTGGTTTTTCATTCACATAGTAGATTTACCATAATAATAATAATATAATAATAATCAGTGAAAAGAGCGAGCCAACAACACTGAGTCCGAGGTCCACCAACATCAACATAAACAAACAAAACAACACTTCATCTCGCATGTGCCCGAACCGACAACAGTCTTCCCACGTGTGACTTTCTTTGTTTTTTCTTAAGCTTCAACCCTTACGTTTTTTATACAAAATAAAATCTCTCCTGTTAATATATCTTTTTAGTTTTCATCTTTGCTCTTCTTTTTGGTGAATTAAAAATAAGGTTTTATTATAAAAGTATAGCAAATTAAATGGTGAAAAGAGAAAAGGTTGATACTTAGTACTTTTTATGTGTTCTTTTATTACTTTATAGATCTTTGAGTCTCACTTCCCACACCTCCCCGTTCTTATTCTTTCTAGTTTCGTTTTTTTTTCTTCAAGTTATATAAACATAAAAGATTTTCCATTTCTGCACCTTGAAGAAAGAAAATTGGTTCTTTTTCTTGCATTCTTACAAAGGTACATCTCTTTTTCTTTTCCTTTTAAATGACTGCTTTGATTTCAAATGTTTGTCTTTGTAGGTTTGGTTTGAGTTGTTGTTCTAACTTTGACACTATGTTTTTTCACTTTTTTAAGTCATGTAAAATGTCAATAATGCATGACAGTGATATATGGTTCATATTTTTTTTCTTTTGCTTGTAGTTAACTCCTTTTTTGTTTTCTTGTGTTTGGGATAACGGGTTTTCTTGCTTTAGATCTGTTCTTGTTTCTTCTTGTACAAAACGCAGCTTTGGTTGTTTTGCTGTATATTCTGATAAATGTTTCAGTTTTAATGCTGTTTGGTAACCGGGAAAATTGTTTAAAGAGCCTTCAAGTTCGCTTCTTTGATAGCTAACTGCATTGAATGCTTCTTTACTAATGATTATTGACAAGTACGTGTGAACTGTTTCGCTATTATTATACGAAGTTTTCTTCCCTTTAGCTCGGCTACTAAATGGAGCTTATAAGTTGTAAATTTGTTTATTATTATCGAAATTCTAATTTTTCTGATAACCGTAGCTGCTGCTTGCACAACTGTTGAGTGTTGTTTAGAAGCAAGATGCAGAAGCCGCCGCCACAATCAGTAGACTTTGCCCTAAAGCAGACCTCACCCAACATCGGGGCCGGGGCAGTCACCGGTGATAAGCTTTCGTGCACCTATGACCTTGTGGAGCAAATGCAATACCTGTACGTTCGAGTTGTGAAGGCTAAGGATTTACCTGGAAAAGATGTCACTGGTAGCTGTGATCCTTATGTGGAGGTTAAACTTGGGAACTACAAGGGAGTAACTAAGCATTTCGAGAAGAAGAGCAATCCTGAATGGAACCAAGTATTTGGATTCTCAAAAGAAAGAATTCAAGATTCTATTTTGGAAGTCTTTGTGAAGGACAAGGATGTTGTTGTAGATGATTTAATCGGCAGGGTTGTGTTCGATGTCAATGAAATTCCGAAGAGGGTTCCTCCCGACAGCCCATTGGCGCCACAGTGGTATAGATTGGAAGATCGAAAGGGTAATAAAGCAAAGGGAGAGCTCATGCTGGCTGTTTGGATGGGAACTCAAGCAGATGAGGCATTTCCGGATGCGTGGCATTCAGATGCTGCATCAGTTGGCCCAGATGGTGTTACAAAGATTCGATCAAAAGTGTATCTTTCCCCCAAGCTTTGGTATGTGAGGGTGAATGTCATTGAAGCTCAAGACTTGGTACCTAGTGATAAAGGCAGGTTCCCTGAAGTATTTGTGAAAGCTGTTCTTGGAAATCAGGCTTTGAGAACTAGAATGTCTCCGATTAAGACCATCAATCCAATGTGGAATGAGGACTTGATGTTTGTAGTTGCTGAACCTTTCGAGGAGCCATTGTTTCTATCCGTGGAAGATAGGGTGGGATCGAACAAGGATGAAACCTTGGGGAAGTGTGTGATTCCTTTACAGGTGGTTCAAAGAAGGTTAGACCATAAACCTGTGAATAGTCGGTGGCACAATCTCGAGAAACATGTGATTGTTGATGGAGAGAAAAAAGAAATGAAATTCGCCAGCCGGATTCACTTAAGGATCTGTTTAGAAGGGGGGTATCATGTTTTGGATGAATCTACACACTGCAGCAGTGATCTTAGGCCGACTGCAAAACAGCTATGGAGACCGAACATTGGAATTCTTGAACTGGGTATTCTAAGTGCCCACGGCCTGATGCCAATGAAAACAAAAGATGGACGAGGAACCACAGATGCTTATTGTGTGGCCAAGTATGGACAGAAATGGATCCGGACAAGGACAATCGTTGACAATTTCATGCCAAGGTGGAATGAGCAGTACACTTGGGAGGTTTTCGATCCTTGTACTGTCATCACTATAGGGGTTTTTGATAATGGTCATATATACGGGGGAGCTGGAGGGGCAAAGGATGCAAGAATTGGGAAGGTAAGGATTCGGTTATCGACACTTGAAGCCGACAGGGTCTATACGCATTCGTATCCTCTACTGGTGCTACATTCTTCAGGGGTTAAAAAAACTGGTGAAGTTCAATTGGCTGTGAGGTTCACCTGCTCAACTTTGATTAACATGCTGCATATGTATTCGCAGCCACTGTTGCCTAAGATGCACTACATCCACCCATTGTCTGTGATTCAGCTCGATAGCTTGAGGCACCAAGCTGTGCAGATTGTCTCGGTGAGGCTGAGCCGGGCCGAGCCACCATTGAGGAAGGAAGTTGTGGAGTACATGCTGGATGTTGATTCACATATGTGGAGCATGAGGAGAAGTAAATCAAACTTTTTCCGAATTATGGGAGTTCTAAGTGGGTTGATTGCAGTTGGAAAATGGTTTGATCAAATCTGCAATTGGAGAAACCCTATTACAACCATTTTGATTCATATCCTTTTCATTATATTGGTTCTTTACCCTGAGCTAATACTTCCTACAGTTTTTCTCTACCTTTTCCTAATCGGAATCTGGAACTACCGTTGGCGGCCACTGCACCCTCCTCACATGGATACGCGTCTGTCTCATGCCGATGCAGCTCATCCAGATGAACTAGATGAAGAGTTTGATACCTTCCCCACTTCCCGCCCATCTGATATCGTCAGGATGAGATATGACCGTCTCAGAAGTATAGGAGGGAGAGTTCAGACTGTGATTGGTGATCTGGCAACACAAGGGGAAAGGTTACAGTCTCTGCTAAGCTGGAGGGACCCAAGAGCAACCACCTTATTCGTGACATTCTGTTTGATCGCCGCCATAGTTCTTTATGTTACACCATTCCAAGTTGTGGCTCTTCTCATAGGACTTTATGCCCTAAGGCATCCTAGGTTCCGCCACAAACTTCCATCAGTACCTCTTAACTTCTTTAGACGGTTGCCTGCGAGATCGGACAGCATGTTATGAGCATATCATTCAATGTCTAATTATGCAAAATAGCAAAGCAGGGCTCTTTAGCATGTGGCAAATGCAGGGTCCTGTTACATGATAATATGTAATTTGTGTCTGCCTTTGTTTAATAATAAATAAAAAAACCTAAGCTTCATTGTATTATTCAGATATACTCATTGATACTATCTACATAAGCCATCGTTCCAAGTATACGTTAAAAGTTCAGAGTGTTTTTTTTTTTTTTTTTTTTTAGCCTCTACTATTTGAATCAAAAAGCATGGGACATGAATAGGCGAATGTACGAACTAATCAAATTAGTCATTTTATTATTAAGAGTAAGTTACACTCAAGGTCATTAAATTATTAATAAATTTATATTTCAATCACTCAATTTTAAAAAATTATAAAATAACTACTAAACTATTCGAAAATTTTTATTTGAGTTATTAGACTATTCAAAAAATTTTATTGAAGTCATTGAGATGTTAATTTTTAAAAATAAAAATAATAATTAACAAGCTCTAATTGATGAGTCAATAATCAATACATTGACCCAGTAACTTAAATAAAAACTTTCAAATAGTTCAACAACTAAAGCATAATCTTACTAACAATTTAATAACCTTAGTGCAACTTATCTCCATTATTAAATGAATCAATTTTAACAAAATTTACATTTATTATTTAAGAAAAATCATTTATTTACAAAATCAATATTTTAAAAGATTTTTATAATTCTACAAATAAAATATTATTTAAAGTTAAGAAACATTTTCATGTTATTTTTTAACCATAAATGTTTCATATACTTCGACCATAATTGAGCAGTAAAGAGATTAAATTAATATAGACTAATTCGATAAATCACTATTT
This sequence comes from Gossypium bickii, assembly GCA_025503065.1. Lineage (NCBI taxonomy): Eukaryota > Viridiplantae > Streptophyta > Magnoliopsida > Malvales > Malvaceae > Gossypium > Gossypium bickii. Next base: position 55,444,031 of record CP106714.1, on the reverse strand, counting down.
GAAAGGTACACCGATATTTATTTGATAAAAGCCCATGACATCTCTTCTGGGAAAACACAAACATGATAAGGCAAGTGGTAATGCCAATCAGATCATTTATTATTATTATTATTATTATTATTCTTGGCCAGAAGCAGCAGCAGCCTCATCGTTACTTTCATTCTACATTTTTAACTTATATTCAAAACAGTCAAACGACTGGCGACCAAGCTTTACTCTCCTAGTGCTGGATTTGATTTCCTTTTCATGGACATATAGTTAATTACAACATCTAATTAAATTAACATACACCAAAACAAAAACAAAAAATCTAGTTAGATAAATCATACAAGGATGCCTCCCTGCCTGCTTAAACCAAACAACGAGCGATGATGGTACGATTCTCAGCTAACCAGCATGTGATCAAACCCGGCACCAGCCTGAAGTGTTGGCACCCGACTCACACCAACATTGTGAAGCAACTGTTGCAGCCACCTCCTAGTGGTTTGATCCTCCTATAACCATCATCAAACATGATAAATAATAATATTAATAAAGATGCACTGCACTGTCAAAAGTGAATGGATTTAAATAACCTCATGAAAGCCAACAACCAGCAGTTATCAATGACCACAACTCAATCAAACCTATAGCACCAACAAAAATCTGCTCTCCAAACTCAGCAGATATGTCAAGGATGGATCAACTTAAGTGCATAAAATACTAGAGATCAATAACTTCCACAGGTACGAGTATTTTTCTTCAGTATTATTATTAATACCATTTGACGTACCAAAAAACAGATTTCCATTTAACTAAACTAATGTTTAAACAAATATTCTAGTATCAAAGACAATCAAAAGTCAATTTAATGTCTACAAGCATTTTAACTTCCACAGTTCCCTAAACTCACTTCTATATGTGTACAACTAAATTAGTTTTACGCACGTGAATAACATTTTATATGGTTAATATCTTAACAAGCCACCCTCATATATGTCTAATTTTGAGTAGATTAAAAATGTCTAACAAATTGATTAATTACAACTTTCAACTATCATGAAAAATAGAATGAAATTTAAATAACATGGGTTTGACAATAGCAATTTTTTTTTTTTAAATATGAATTAAACATGCAGTACTTACACGAAGACAAGTACTAAAAGTGGCATCGCGTAACATATCAGGAAGGCAACTTCTTAATGCATCACAAGCTCTGTATTACAAAGACAGGCAAAAGAAATTGTAAATTTAAGCATAGACCTCAAGAAAGGGGGTGAGCTTCAAGCCAAAATTTGACAAGTGACAGCATGATCAACTTGACTAACAAACCTTGGGTTGTCTGACAATCTAAGATAACATCGAATAATATGTTTTAAAAGTCGTGAAGAGGGTTGCTCAGCAATTGCAGCAACCATATTTCCCAGAACTCGACCAACTGCAAAAAATCGCTCTGCAGTAGTGCAAATATAGTCCAACCCAACATCATCTAATAGAATCTTCTGAACTATAAAAGTGGCAACCTGCTACCAAATAATCATTTGTCATATTTCATGGAAGCAAGAACCTTATATATAAGTGTTAGTAATTTGGTACACTGGCAATGTAATTTTTTAACTCCACAAGCAGAGTTAAAAGATTGTCATGTGTCCCATTTCTTTTATATGCATATATATATTTTTAATATTTAACTATACCCTATAGGACACTTGCCATTGCCCAAACCTTGTTTGTGAGTTTAAAATTTGCACCATCAATGCGCCAATATTTTCCCTATATATAATCCAATGAATTATATCAACTCCAGCAATGAGGTACAACAGTTGTCAACTGTATATCAATTTCAGATTTCATGGTTCACCAAGAGCTGCTGCCTTGTAAGCAGCTCAAGTGAACAGAGATGCCAGCAAAAAGGGTAAATTGTCTGAGAAGGGGTTGGGGTGTATCTCATTACCACAATTATTAGCCAGTATATTACTAGTTCTTTGAAGAGAAACAACGCATTTAGAACATTCAAAGCCCTTTATGAACTAGTCGTGCAAGATAAAAGTCAACAACCATTTAAGAAGCAAAAGATACAAACTCTCACTGTCCCGAATTCTTAATGTGAAGATAGTTGGCAGGTACAGCAAAATTTGTTAGCCAACTTAACAGAGGACTTGGAGAAAGAAGGGGACATCAGCTAGAAATAGAAAAAGCCAAAAATATAGATTCAAATTACTCTGAAGCTATATAATATAGGCAAAGTTGAAACTTTGCATCTGCGTCCAGATCAAGTCCAAGAAAAACTAAAAATAGGGCATAGGAGTGCTAGTGGAGCCAAAATTTTGATACACAAACCCAACCATTTTAAAATAAAACTTATATTAGAAACAGATATGTCACTATAAAAAAGTTTTAATGTATCATATATAAACAAATCAAATATGCATTTACATGATAATGTTTTTTCCATTTTATGGTATTTGTCTACCAGAAAAAATAAGGAAAATGGTGCACACACGCGAAAAATGGACTGCGATTGCAAGCCTGGGTAGGCTGCCCGTCCATGTATACCTCCAGGCATGCATATCAGCTATCAAACAATTCCACCAAATGTCACCACTTGAATAACAAACATAATTTAAGATGGAATGCATAGGGAAACAGAAAAAGTTGCTAATTCAGCATAATTGAAAAAGAGAAGTTAAGAATTAACAAACTCAACTGTTTTCGATAGTTCACTACCCATCTCCATAGTTCGGAGGCATAGTGGGATTATCTCCGTTGAAAGAAGGAAGCTAATAACTTCTGTATCATCAACCTATAAAAGAAAGTAAACTAATTTATAGATTTAGAAGCATTATGCGGACAACATTTATGAATAATAACAAAGATATAAATGCTAGTTTGGATCAAAATTGACTACTTGACTGCTGTAACTTTCCTAAATTAAGTGTTGCAAGCAAGCAGATATCAGTACATGTAATAAGCAAAAGGTACCTAATATTATACAAAACCAAACACAGAGCATCTATTGCATGCTCCCAAGTTTTGAGGGACTATAATAGGGGAAGCAAAAGAAAAGTTGTAATTTATTTTCCTTCCGCTCCCCCCCCCCCCTTTTTTTTTCCTTTTCCTAGAGCATCTATTGCATGCTCTCAAATTAGTGAGGGACTATAACAGGAAAAGCAAAAGCAAGATAAGTAATTTATTTTCCGTTTTTATCTTCTTCTCTGATACATCATCATTTTATGTTTACTAGTTGGGTGACATTACTAAGTACCTACAAAATAAAGGGGAACATTCCTCTGAAGTCTGAACTCAAAGCAGCGCATAACAATGGTGCAATTCTCTAGTTCCAGATTTCCAGTAGTTCAGAGAATTAGATCCTACTAAACAAGAAATGTATAATTCCTAAAGATAGAAGAAAGTTTAAGTGAGACATATTTGGCAACCAAATTACAAAAAGATTTCTACGATAGCTATGGATGCTTTTCGTATACAACAATTAGTGCAAGTATAATTGACAGTAAGTCCCAAAATGCCGCAATCCAAGTTAATAATCATCTGTTGCAGATCATGCAAAGTTGCTTGGTCCTATTTATAGCAGAGGGTAAATGGCATCTTCGTTTCTATAAGTCTTCATAGTAGATCATATATAAGGCTACTTCCATTCTCCCCATAATTCGCTTTGATTTTAGAATTCATTCACATCTTCCTGGATCATGCATATCCTTCAGCATAGTATGCTCTACTAACATGTACAATAGCATTATGATCCAAGAAGATCGCATTGCTGGCAACTCAATCAACTTAAATCAAAGAAAGATTTACCTTCACCAAGGCACCGATGACACCTAAGCTAGTAAGCCTCAAGTACTCAAAAGGCCTCGATTTACTTGTTGTATTAAGGAAAGGATACAGATACAGGGGTATATGAGCTGCAAATGAAAAATAATTAGAGGCATCAGTTAGAACACACAATTTTATGTTGGAGACAAAAAGACTGTCATTCTTTACTATAGAAGAAGCAAATAATATCAAGAATGTATAAGCATTTAAAATTTGGCCTCACACAGCCTAAAGGGCATAGAGTGGGCAGAGGAAAGGACTTCTAGTTCAAAGTTACTTAGAAGAGACAATGACATGAATGTCCAACATAAACTCAAGCTTTCTGCCTTATAACCTAAAAAGTAAGAACAATTAAGAAACCAACTTACACCCTCTATCAATATTCTTCTCTTTTAACGAACTCAAAGGCTAAGAAAATGCATTAGATTGTAATTCATGAACATTCAAGTAATAATCCTCCATTTAATATTAATTTTCATAAATGTCCATTTAACCTTGCTTGTGGAGTTTAAAGTTCCACTACCAATACACAGGATAATTTTCCTTAAAAGAAATCTTATAGTGAAAATAATATTTTATGTATCACTTAAAATATTTAATTCCCAATTTTAGCATTGGTAAATCAAATATGAATGACTTGTATTAGGTGCTTAGACGCAATTGCATTATGACACTTGTCGAATATTTAGTCCTCAAAGTTAGGAGTTAGTTTCCTATTTTGTATATATTAAAAAATCAGGAAACTAATTAGTTTTTATTCTGTTTTAGTATTACTATTTTATAGGAGGTAGTTTCCTTATTTATTTATGTGTAGAAGTGTATATATATCATGTACCTATTCTGATTTGATATAGAAGATTAATTCATTCAAAATCTTCATGGAATCAGAGCATAGGAAATTCGGAAGAAAAAACCCTAGTCGTCACCCTCTCATTCTGGAACCCTAGCCATCACCCTCTCATTTCGGAATTCTCAGTTTTTTTCCGACAACATCAGTTTTTTCTTCTCTGAAAAACAAAATCCGGAACGGCAAATGAAGCACTTAATTCCGTCTCTGAGACATCTTCTCCTTCCAACCCAAATCTGGTCCAACCCAGTTCCAGAAATTCTGGAACTTCTAAGAATCTACCTCTTCTCATTACAAATCAAACTCAATGGACAGAACTATCTCCAGTGGTTCCAATCTGTCCAAATGTTCAAACATGGCAGAGGAAAAGAAGATTACCTGACTAGAGAAGTTCCAATTCCTGAGAAAACTGATCCGAACTACAAGTGGATGGTTGAAAATCATCAAATCATGTCATGGCTCAAACTCCATGAACATGGATATTGGTGAAAACTCTCTTACATGAAACGGCTCAAGAAATATGGGAGGTAGTGAGGAAAACTTAATCCAGTTTTGAAAATACTTCAGAACTTTTCGCGGCGGAGACTTCTTCAAGATATTCGTTAAGGAGAATTAACGGTAACTCAGTATTTTAATGTTCTAATTCGTCATTGGCAACAATTAGATATGTTTGAGTTTTATGAGTGGAATTGTCTGGACCCAGATGGGTCTATATTTGCTGCTCGTAGCTCAAGGTCTCCAACACCAATAGATAATCGCCAGCCAAGAAAAAGGAGGCCTTGGTGTGACCATTGCTCTAAACCCTGTCATACAAGGGAGACATGTTGGAAGCTACACAGAAAACCGGTGGATTGGAAGCCAAATAGATCAGCCCAAGATAGCCGTGCAAACTTAGCCAATGTCACGGGGGAACAATAGTGCACAAATGAATCCAACTCCTTCACCAAGGAACAGCTAGATATGCTAAAATTGTTGTTGGACAACACTTTGACATAGCACTCTACCGCTGCACCGGTCACAAGTTTACATGCTAAGTCAGGTAAATTACAATCAAAACAGTGGATCATTGCCTCAGAAGCATCGGATCATATGACAGGAGATGGGACACTTTTCTTTGACTATCAATCGTGTCACTCTAATCTCACGGTGAAGATTGTTGATGGCACTTTATCTAAAGTGACTGGGACCGAATCGATTCAAAAATCACCTGGAATCATTCTCAAATCTATGTTTTATGTTCCTAATCTTGATTGTAATCTGATTTTCATCAGCAAATTGACTCATGATAACCATTGTTTAACAACATTCTTTCCAAATGTGTGTGTTTTTCAGGAATTGGGTTCGAAGAGGAAGAGTGGTAGTGCTGAGATGTGTAATAGATTATACATCCTTCAGCCACCCGTATCTAGACAAGCCCTAGTAGCTGTTACAAGCTTTCTGCTTTTGTTTCAAGTCAGTTTAATGCTAGTTCTAGTGTCAATAAGGATAGTGAGATCATGATGTGGCACTATCGGTCAGGACATCCTAATTTCTTGTACCTTGGAAAGTTATTTACGCATTTGTTCATCAATAAAAATCCAAAATTTTTCAACTGTGAAATCTCTCAACTTGTTAAACATACTAGATCTATCTATCCAGGGATTTCTTACCAACCATCAAAACGTTTTTCCCTTGTTCATAGTGATATTTGGAAACCTTCACGAATCAAAAACATTAATGAGCATAGTGATTTGTGATTTTTGTTGATGACCATACAAGACTTGGGTATTTCTTATGAAAGAAAAATTTGTAGTTGAAATACTATTTCAAGTCTTCAAGAAAAATTTATGGTTGAAAGAAAAATGGGGTTGCAGAGAGAGAAAATATATATTTGTTAGAAGTGGCCCGCTCCATTATGTTCTCCACTAACGTACCAAAATAACTATGGGGGAAGCTATCCTTTGGCATATCTTATCAATAGGTTACCATCTCGAGTCCTTCAATTTAAAACTCCTCGTCAAGTCCTTATTAATCTCTTTCCACATGCCCAGTTCCTATCATCCAACCTGCCTCCAAAGGTATTTGAATGCTCAGCCTTTGTCCATGTCTATTCACACAATAAAAGCAAACTTGATCTAAGATCCACAAAGTGTATCTTCAATGGTTACTCCACAAACAAAAAAAAAAGATATAAATGCTTTTGTCCCACTACTTAGGGAGTTTTTGAAACCATGGATGCTACATTTTTTGAAAACAGTTTTTTTTTTCCAAGACTGAAATATAGGGGGAGATCACAGCAAAATTTTAGCCTTGGAGTTGGGATTCCTTGCTTGAACAAAAATCCTATTTGCTCCAAGTTATCAGCCACCAAGCTTTGAACCTATTCCAAGTCAGCCTACGTTTGAACATCCCTCATTGAATCCAAGTTGTGAGTTGTTTCCTTCTGTACCTAATCTGTCAGCTTCACCATTGTGTCCTAACAAACATGTGCCTCAATCAGCATCTAAGGAACTACAAGTTTATTCAAAAAAAGGGAGGCAAACTCAGGAGGTTGAAACCATGACACATCTCACACTTGTCCAAGATTTTGAAGCGGATCCAACAATTGTAGAAACTCACATAGGAGGAAAGAATGAGCAAGAGCAGGAGGAGAATCAAATAGAAGATTTAAAATTATCCATTGCCCTAAGGAAAGGTACTTGTAACACCCCAAAATAGGACCTAATAGTTTTAGGGGTATTTTAAGAATTTTGGCCTATATGAGCTCGAAATTTCGTAAGATTGGTACTCGATAATATTTTCGACTATGACATCTTAACTGTTAAATCAATTTTTAAAAAAGTGTTCTAGAAATCCCTAATTTTAGAGAAAGGACAGATTTGTAACAGAGTCAAAACAGTGAGCATTTATGTGGCAATTTAACCTGCTTATAAAATTAAACATATGTCTTTCCCATCAACATGTTTTGACGTCAGTTTCTTTTCCCCTACATTGTGTTTGCCACCCCTTGCTTTTCCTTCGCTATTTCAATCGATTGTTGATTCTCAAACCACAGCACCTTGATTTCCTATCATTCCTAAGTCATTTATCATTATAAATCCCCACTAAAAAGACCCAAAACTCTATAGATTTCATCTTCTCCAAAAGTGAGTTTTTCGAATTTACGTCAAAATTCATGCATTCTTTCAAAAAAGGTAATTATTCATGTATCCATTGATTTTTAATGTTATTTAGACTCTAATTTAGCCCTCAAATCGCATTTTTTAAATCAAAGCCGAAAATCAAGCCATTAATGGTGGATTTTGGAATTTTGAGTCAAAATTTGGTTTCAAAGTATTTTTCAACTTGTTTTAGCATGATTAGAAGGTTTTTAAACTTATCTTTAAGTTTGGTTATGGATTTTTCATGTTTAAATGAATTTTGTGAAAATTGCCTAAAAAATCGAAATATGTCAATACCATTAATTGAGTAGATTTGTCTAGTTTGAAGGTTGTGAATTAGGCGTATATGAATAATTAGATGAACAGAACTGATTTTAGGCAAAAAAGTTGAGTATAGATCGAGATATTAGTATCTAAAGTTCGTTATGCTAAAAGTTTAAGTTACATGGAAACTTAGCTTACAGCTTGTGTGTTAGCTGGTTTGAGTAAATTCTTGGTTATTATTTAACTGTAATTATTGTATGATTTATGTGTGTAAAGCTTCGAATTTGTTAGAGCTTGCTAGGGAAGCGTTAGTTGAGCTTTCAATTTTTCGACAAAAGTATAAGCGTTGAGTGTATGGAATTGCTACTCATAAACACGAGTCATTTGGTATTTGGGAATTTAGATGTAGTCTAAACCCCTACTCTAAGTTTCAAGTCCGAGTGTAAGTTGCCTTAAATCCATAATTATCTTGTGATTTTGTGGTTATGTATTATGCATGAAAGGTGATATGTGGATATAAAGACTATTGTATGAAGTACATTTATATACATGCAATTTATATGCTAAATGACTATGATAGTGTTTTGCAAAATATGCTATTCGACAGTGATAGTGCTAAGTAATATGTGTTGTTTTCGGATATTTTAGCCTTATGATTTTGGAATCATTGGATATAGTTGGCATGCCATAAGATTATGAGCAGTCACTTATATGTATAGTGGTTTTGGGCGTTGAGGCTCTAGGACATGTTTGGAGGAATAAAAGAATGTGAGCTAAGCTTCATTTAACGAAATATGTGAGGGGAAATAAGGAGAGTGTTAACTTTATGCTTCGCTTTTTGGGACATGTTTAACTCTATGAGTTTGTGGTGTAAAGGAGATCCGCGTATCCGATGTGTAATGATAGAGCTCACTATATGTTTCATAACTCAAGTGCCAATTTATCATATTTTATGTAATCATGTGGAATATGTTCTATGTTTGAATGAGTATGTATGCATTGTGAGAATGAACTATTAGATGATGCATGACTTAATACTATATGATGTTAGACTTAAGATTAAGGTATTTGTGAGTAAATGATTTGTTGTGTTGCATGATGTTATATTTGCGTTGTGGAAATTCTTTGCATTCACTGAGCTTGTTGAAGCTCACCCATTTCAATATATGCAAATTAGTGACGTCACGATGTGGGCGGTGTGGTTACCGAGGGAGTGATCCAAGTAAGACTGGTTGTTTATCGTAGGTGCTCTATTATTTATATTCGTATTGGAGAAATAGACAATGTGGTAGAACTATTTTGGTTATTGACTTTTAAACATTTTGATTTGGCTTATAAGATTTTCATGTTATTATTATGCTAGAATAATAGACATTGATGTATGCATGACAATTCTTGTTTGGATGATTGACATTTTGGAGTGTTAAATTTAACTGCTGAATGATGAAATAAATAAAGTACTTGATACATGTTATCTAAGAACTATTTGAGATGAATTATTTGCTCTTCTATACTGCATTTTTAGCTTCAGACGCAGAGGTATCGATAGTTGGCTTTAAAAATCGACACCTTCGTGAATTAAAACATATAGGAAAACAAAATAAGGATTTGGTATCGATACCTTATCTCGAGTATCAAGACTCGGGACTAAAGTATTGATAATTTATAACAAGTACCGATAATTTTCGATAATTGGGATTTTTGGCTGAAAACAGTATGCTCATTTGGTATCGTTTTTTTCCAAGTGGTATCAATAAAATATCAATACCTTAATGTCGGTATCAATACCTACAGACATTTTTTTTGAATTTTTGCTAAATGGCCCTTATGCATGTTTCTAACTGTATATAAACCAATTAACAAATAATTTGCATGTAATAATGATAGTTAACTTATTGGATGACTTAAAATCTATACGAACAATAAAATGATAGACGTTTTGTTTACAATGAGCTTTCTACTTGATGTATGTGACTTGAGACAATGGTGTGACATCCGTATTCGGGCTTGACGCCCAAGCCGAGTATAGGGTGTTACAGTACTCGAACGTGTATTCAACATCTAATTAAAAATTTTCTTTCCCATGGAAATTTGTCCGAGACTTGTCGAGCATTTCTCACAAAATTGGATTTAGTTTGAACACCAGCTAATATTCAAGAAGCCCTTGGTCATCTAGGTTGAAAACAAGCAGTTCAAGAAAAGATTAGTGCTTTGAAAAGAAATGACATGTGGTTTATTACAGATCTTCCACCAAAGAAGAAAGCAGTAAGTTGCAAATGAGTATTCACTATGAAGCACAAGGCATATGGAAGCATTGAGAGGCTTAAGGCGCAGTTGGTAGCCAGGGGTTTCACCCAATCCTATGGAATTGATTATCAATAGACATTTGCTCCAGTTGCAAAACTTAATACTATCCGAATACTTCTATCATCGGCTGCAAACTTAGACTGGTCACTTCATCAATTGGATATCAAGAATGCATTTCTAAACGAAAATCTCGAAAAGGTCTACACAGAGATTCAATCTGGGATTCAGAAGAACTATGGCAACGGAAAGATGTGTAAACTGTTGAAATCATTATATGGGCTGAAGCAATCTCCACGAGCATGGTTTAGTCGATTCTCAAAGTCAGTAAAAGGACACGGCTTTATCCAACGCCAAGTTGATCATACATTGTTTGTGAAGCATTCCTTGGTAAATAAGTTGGCTGTACTTATTGTCTACATGGATGATATCATTCTAACTGGAAATTATATGGAAGAGAAAGCGAGGATTAAACAAGCATTAGCTGAAGAATTTGAAGTCAAAAATCTTGGTCCTCTTCAGTACTTTCTAGGAATGGAAGTGGCTCGATCAAGAAAAGGTATATTTGTTTCACAACGCAAATACAGCTTAGACTTACTAAAGGAAACCGGTATGCTTGGCTGTAGACCAGCAAGCACTCCAATGGACTCCAAGAAAAAACTCGATCGTGAAAAATGAATTCCAATAGATAAAGGGAGATACCAATGTCTGGTAGGGAAACTTATCTATCTTTCCCATACTTGGCCAGAGATTGGTTTTAACTAGCACAGTAAGTCAGTTCATGAACAATCCAATGAAGGAACACATGGAGGCAGTATACCAAATTCTCAGGTATCTAAAAAGGACTCCTGGAAAGGAGTTACTATTTAGAAAGATTGACTACCGAGATATAATGTTGTACTCTAATGCAGACTGGGCAGGGAGTCAGATAGATAGCAAATCAACTACGGGTTATTGTTCCTTTGTATGGAGAAATCTTGTGACTTGGCAAAGTAAAAAACAGTCTGTTGCTTCCAAGACCAGTGTTGAATCAAAGCTAAGAGCACTTGCAGTTGGAATTTGTGAAGGAATATGGATCAGGCAAATAATGGCAAAATTGGGTATGAAATTTGGAAAGACTATGAAGCTCAAATGTGATAACCAAACGATCATCAATATTGCAAAGGATCCAGTTCATCATGATCAAACCAAGCATGTTACGATTGATAGACACTTCATTGCAGAGAAGAGAGGGAATTCTGAAGTACAAGTAATATACACTCCAACTCAGGAGCAGTGTGCAGATATTCTAATGAAGGCTCTTCAAGGACCTAACCTTTAGAGATTGTGTAGCAAGCTGGGCATGTACATGTACAACCCAACTTGAGGGCGAGTGTCAAACATTTAGTCCTCAAAGTTAGGAGTTAGTTTCCTATTTTGTAGATATTAGGAAATCAAGAAACTAATTAGTTTTTATTCTGTTTTAGTATTACTATTTTATAGGAAGTAGTTTCCTTATTTATTTGTGTAGAGGTGTGTATATATACATCATGTACCTATTCTGATTTAATATATGAGATTAATTAATTCAAAATCTTCACATTTAGAGGATAATCAATAATTCAAGACATAATGTTCAGATAGATCTCAAGAACCAATTAAAAAGAGAAGCAATGCACAATGAAGCTAGAAACTATCGCCTTCATGCATTAAGCAACAAAGTACAAATCTCAAGACCAGACAAACTCATCACATGAGAACATACCATTTAGGAATAACATCCTTGTGTCCGGGTGAGAAGCTACACACTGTAAGAAAAGATTAAAATCATGATGCATTAGCAGAGCCTTTGAATAGATAAATACAATAATAAACAAATTGCACATTACTTTATCTTCTATTTCTCTTCAACAACAATATGAGAAAAATTGCAAACCAAACTAAAAGATAAAAAGTAATATTAGAGTAATAAGTTACATTAGTGAAGTAAATATTCAAATAACAGAATAACTAGAAAAGGCAAAAAAACATATCACCTGAAGTAGAGCAAGGGCATTACAAACTCGATTTGATTGAGTGGGAGTTAGATTTGGAGGGGAGAGAACAGGGTAAATAGAAACTATCTCCTGAAAGTAAACATGGTTTAGCATCAAGGAATTAAGACAGTAAATCTGAAACCAGAAGAATTTTACAATTTCCAATTGGCAACTCAATTAATAAAAGAATATGTAAGAGGCATCTAGCAAGTCTAAAATGATAATTAGACTGAAAACAAAAAGAACCCACTTGTTTTGAAAAAATAAATCCATGATTTAAAATGTTCAATATAAAATATCATTTCCAATGTGCATGATAAGAATGTAAAATAAACCAAAATTTCAAATACCTTAGATATAACCTTATTTTGATGTAAAGATTGTTGACATTGACTAGCAGTTTTTTTTCCTCAATAAGTCATTTCTCATTAGCCAAAAAGTAATATACCTTAGCCTTTCTATATCCCCTATCAGTACAAATAATTCTTTACCTCTTCCTATTCCCTTTCTAGTTAACTAGGTACTAGGAGAAGGAATATTACAAATTGAGCTATATGTCAAATAATATAGATTTGAATGAAATTGAACAAGGCAATAATTTGACATACTATGAACAACTAAGAAATGAATAAAGAACAGAATTGATAACTTTATGTTAATAAAGACGCTGTTGAACATTGTAAAATCTCTTTAAAAAAACCAAGTCAAATACAGAAACACTCCAGCAGTATACTGACATGACAGAAGTAATCATGCAGATTCACAATTGATCTGGTAAATGAAGCATGTTACTGAGGAATTTTACCTAACTAACAACATAAGCCTACTATCATCTTTCACGTTCTAATTTTGAAGAAAAAAAAATATCACTTATATTTCACATTAGCTTCAAATAATATGCCTATCCTCATTTTAGTTGACATTCATGTCCAAACTTACAGTACCAACATGCACCATAAGAAACATAAAAAGATATCAACTTGGTGAAAGATATGCACCATAACTAAAGCATGGATATCAACACTAATAAATTAAAGAAAGATCAGCATCTAAACTGATAAGTTATCTATCAAGTCAATTGAAGACAGTGAAAAAGAAATTACAGAAATTGCAGAAAAATAATGGATGGGAGAGGAAAGAGTGAAGCAACTTCGAACTACCAATAGTTAATAGCATACCTGTAGAAGTGCAGCAATAGTACCAAAAGAATTCCACAACAACGGAGCCAAATCTTGAAATAGTTCCCTCTTCTAAAAATAAAAAACAAAAACAAGTTTATTAGGCATAGCTCTATGAGTGCAGCTACAGTATCAAATGAATTCCACAATAAAGGGGCCAAATCTTGAAATAACTCCTTGATTATAGTACCAAGGTTAGACACTGGTTTATAGTAGTAACAGACAAATCTTGAACATCTAAATTGCATAAACACATACAGAGAGTGAACATATGAGATGTAGGTATTACCTAATCAGTGATGTGCACAAAACTTCTGGGGCTATTTAACTAACTTCTAAACCTTTATAAAATAACACTGAATCCAAATATTTCATTTTTTAAAGATGACAGCCCTAGATGATGAATTCAATTCAATCAACCGCCCAAATATCCCTATCACTCGCTTGATGAATAGTTAACTGTTGACAAATTCTCTACTCTCAAGGTAGGGCATGTATTTCAACTTCAATATTCAGAATCATTATGAAGATAATGCATGCGAATGCAGCTAAACGAAAAGCAAATGATTCACAACAAAACCAAAGGCAGTGCATGAGAAAACTTATAATGCATCGCAAGGAAAGGAGAAAAAGAAAGAGAAAAGCAATTCCAATTCCAGGCCCTATCATTCCTTTGAGAAAAGATATGAGACAACTATAAAATAGAACAACTACAGAATACAAATGATCTGCTTCAATGACATATTTAAGGAGCTAAACATGAGAAATGGCGTGAAACCTTCATGCAAATAACTAATCGTATAAGTAAAAATATGGTCAACGATTACAGTTAAAAACTAGAGGATTCCTAAATCTTGAAATCATACAATATAAAGAGTAGATAGCAAGAATAGTCTAAAATTTTTAAGGCTCTAGACTGAACATTTTCAACAGATTCTTAAGTCTACCCTTTTCTAATTCAATCCAAACTTCAAGTAGTAACTATTCTCCAGGATCTCTTCTTCTCCAAATTATTGATAGCATAATTCAATAGTCCTTATCTTAAAGCCCGAAAAAACTCTCATTTTCCCGTATGTATCATTTTCACTACGGCAATGTATCAATGGCTACTTAGCCAAAACGACGGTAAGTCCCATAAAGGCATGCCATACCCATTTTGATGAATGTTATTTTCAGGAAAAATAACCATGTATAAACCCAAAATTACAAAAAAAAAAAAAAAAAGTAGTTAACATATTTACAGGAACTTATTTCTTCTTCTCAGATTAGATATGGTGCTTTTCCTACTCCGATTTTCTTTTTTACATTTTGTTCTCTTAAAAGCAACAAAATTATAATAAATCGTACCTCAACTAAAATAAATAAATAAAAGATATAAGATCAAATTTCCCTCAAGTTTCTACATTTTAAGCCATACCCCCACTGTTTTTTTTTTTTCAATTGATAACCCGCTTTTTAAAAAAAATAAAAAATAAAAAGAGACGACCAAAAAGAACCTTTATTCATTCAAGTAAAATACTATAAAAGGATTTTTTTTTTTTTTTTTTGTTACCTTCGATAGTTCGAGAAGAGCGTTTTCTCGGAGATCAGGATTGCTCAGGTCGAGAACCAAATGCTCCACCGATGCCATCTTCCGATCCTTAGTCGCCGGCACTCCGGTGGAAGTTGGATTCGAGGTGCTGGGCAGCCCAAAAGGCGCGTTCATCGATAGATTTTGAGGCATATTCATCATTTGCTTCATTTAAAGAAATAGGAAAATGTATTCCAAAAAAAAAAAATCAATTGCAGTTTTCTGTTGTATAGATTTCTATTTTCTTGTGTCGAATGAGAGAGAGGCTTTTCTGTCCGATTGAGTTTCACAGCGCGTGAGTGTCTTTGGTCGTAGAGTAACAGAGTATTTCAGTTCATTTTTAGTACATGCGTATGTTTAAAATAAGGGTAAATTATCTTACTAGTCACCCAATTATATCTTCTTCTTCTTTTTTCACTCAATTATAAAAAGTTACAAAATGATCATTCAATTATTAGTAAATTTCTTTTTTGTCACTCTACTATCTTAGATTTTTGGTGTTTTTATTTTCACGTTAGTCAAGTTGGTGATCAAAAAAGGAAAAATTGAATAGTTAGATGACCATTTTGTAACTTTTCATAGTTGGGTAACCAAAAAAAGAAATTTACTAATTGTTGGGTGACTATTTTATAGCTTTTCATAGTTAGTGACCAAAAATGAAAAAAAAACCATAGTTGGGTGACCTTTACTCCTTAAAATTAACATCTAATAAATAATGAATCATATAATTTGAAATTAACTAATAATACATATGTAATATATATATGATATTAAAATGAAAAATTAGATCAAATTAAGTAAAATGAAATTTAAATATGTAAATATACCATATTAAAAATATTAAATGCACTAACATTGTTTATCATGATATTTTCATCAATCTTGAGTTAATATCGAGTTAATTTTTGGCATTAATTCAATCAATAACATTATTAATATATATAATTGATAGAGATAATAAAGTATGTAAAATAAAACTAAAATATATAAAATATTTGAAGATAAAGTTTTATCAATTCAAATATTATATGTTCAAATTCCATCGTATGCAAATTATTTAATATTGTTTAAATAAAAAAAACTAAGTACTCTAGAATAATATAACTTATTTTAAATATAGAGGACATTTTTGGATTTTCCTAAATAAGTTTGTAACAGCTCACACCCAACCCGATCGCCGAGTCTGATCTACAAGATATCACATTTGTTGTTGGAGCAACTACGACAATCCATAATCAAATCCCAACATTAAATACCCTATTATGAGCATTCCATGCTTAAAACACGATAAATAATCATTTTCGGGTCAAATACGAATTTTCAAAAGCTTAATATCATCCTGAGATCAAATGAGGACTAAGCTGTAATATTTTCAAAACATCGTAAGTGGATGTCGCGACTTCCATGGCTTAGTATCGCAACATTGAAGATAGTAGCCAAAATTTTCAACCTGAGGACAAAATTGCAAAGTTGTTGAAATAAAACAAGGTTAACACCGCGACCTCGATTAGGGAACGTTGTGATGAGATGGCTTGATGTCGCGACATTCAGGGTGTGAAGCTGCGACATTGCAGGAAGACCACTAAGTCCTTGTTTCTAATGATTTCTACCTAGCATGCAAAACATTATTTGGCTTCAACACTAAACCAACCATTCCACATATTAAAACATGTTTAAAACATAGTTATCAAGCTATTAATATCATTTACATGCATGACTAAAACCAAATTCAAAAAATCACAACATTTATACAACCATTTTAACCATTTCTAACATTAGATCAAATATCCCTAAGTACATGCCATTAACATAATGAAAAAGGCTATTCAAACTTAGGTTGAGTCGATTGATGTTGTCTAGGTTGTGTTAGACAAAGTGTAAACATTACATGAAGCGTAAAACGTACGTGAAACGGTCAAAGGGGTAGTCCGTAGAGGTGGCATACAATAGAGCAATTGCGCTTTGGGTCCATTATATACAAATCACCATTAGCGAATAGTGTCCTCAATGGGGCTGTGTTTGTTTGCAGGAGTATCCGCCAGTAGGTACTTTAGAAATAGGGAGAATTGTATTCGCCGGAAGCGGCGTACCATTTTGTCAATCTTGGTCTAGCTGTGTCTATTGAATCCTATTGTGAGGTTGTGTTTTCCTTGGAACTCACTAAGTTATTATGAACTTACTTAGTTTCTTTCCTTCTTATTTTCAGGCTCTTAGATTGGACGTATCATTGCAAGTATTCAACTAGATTTGCGGCTTATTTGTGAGCCATTTCTTGTCTTGGTGTAACACGAATTCTCTAGGGAATTAGGATGTTTGTTAAATTCCGCCATATTGAACTTGGAACCAAACTTGTATTTAAGAACGTTGTTTTGTATTTCTGAATTTTCGTGTGTAGTTTAGTTGGGCTGCATACCAAACCATTTTAATGTTTTTAGACAATCAAAAATGAATTTTTTAACTTCTGCTCAAGTGATTATTTGTTTACAAATTTAGTCAAATCTGTGATTGTTTAAAAGGCTTCTGCCAAATGATTTGTTAGGAAATGTGCCCATATTGTAGTAAACATGTAACTATTTTCTATTTATTTGAACAATGAATAAAAAAATAAAGTTAATTTCATATTTCACTATTATGTCTTTTGTATTTTATTATATATATTGCATACATAGCAAAATTGTGACAAGCAAATATTAGCTCATTGGTTGTCTAAAGTTCAAACTGAAGATAAGTGGTATTGTGAATAACGTTTACATTGCAAGAAAGACAACTTACTTCAGTAGATAATCTAAATGAGTCCATAATCCCGTAAAAGAATTAAAGTGGGCATTTGATTCAAATATTAAGAAGGATTATTATGTCGTCTACAATTCCAATTGGGGAGATGGTTAGTCTTGGCTATCGGAGCAATTGACTCCACGAGTAAAGACCTAGATGTATCCATTAGTAGAATGATACATTGGACTGGACTCAAGATGAATTAATTCTGAATCCGTTTTTGAATTAATTCACTTCTGACGTTCATAGTGTGATTTACCTAAATCTTGAGTTAGTCACTGACCATGCATATACAACTCATGTGCATTGGTATAAGTGGAGGCTTATGCTTTAAAGATGATCGAACCTATAGCTGGTATGTTGAGTACATGAATTGTGTATGGCATGGTTTTACTAGCAATAGTGGAATTAATAGCTCAATTAAAAAGTTAATAATATCCTCTTATTGGTATTGTGTGGATTAATAAATATGGAACGTGACCATGGGTTGCTAATTCTCGAACGAGCAATTTATCACAGTCATTTGTTGATAGTGATGATATTAATCATTAAGAAGACACAATGGTAACAATGAGATAAAATAGGATTGTATTGAGTGAACAGATTTAACTCAAAGGAATTAATGATATCATATGAGGGTAACACACACATGACAAAGTCATCGAACAAAGCAGTTGGATGAATTGCTTTCGTAAAGAGTATACAATAAGGAGTTTTCAATTATAGTACTTATTGTGGACTGACTTCATGATTAAGTAATTGCGAATTATTGGAACAATGCTTCTAGACATAATTGCAATTAGTAGAGCCTAATTGTATATGTCTGATTGGTCCTTACGCTAGCTCAACAAAAGCTCGATCAGACTGCATTTGAATCAAAAGAAAATTCTACAACTTTGGAAATAATTTAATTGAGTTGATTTATTCGATGTGAAATTAAATTAGGTGGTCATAAGAATTGTTCAACTAGAGATTTTGATTAAAGAATTTTCTTGAAATTTTCAAGTCAGACAATAGCCTAATGGGTAATTGAACTTGGAAAATTGGACCTGAGATCGTAAATTGGGCCCGGGAGCCCAAAACAGAGACCAAGACCCAAAAACTGGTTGAACTGGGCTCGATATGTGAAACTGGGCCGACGGTCTAACCGGTGGCTAGACTGGACCTGTCGGGTCATAATTGACTCGGACCAAACTAAAATAGCCGAACCAACTCAGGGTGCCGTAAGGTGTGTCGCTTTGCATCATCGACATGGTAGTAATCTGGGATCGCTGCGGCGAGAGTCCCGATGGTCGTGGCATGGTTGGTCATCGGTGGTTGAGCAGTGGAAGAGTTACACTCCTACTGAAATTCTACTGGAAAATTTAATTTTAGATTAATTATTCCAAAAATAATATTATTTTAATAGTTTAATTTTAATCTTAATAGTATTTTATTAATTTAATATTAAAATGATTATCTTAATATTAAATTTAATTTAATGTTTATCTTGTAGATAAAACCTTCTATTATTTTAATAAAATTTAATATTTATCTTGATAAATATTATATTAATTTAATATTAAAGTGATTAAGTTTAATCATAGTTAAACTCTTTAAACTCTCTCTATATAAAAAGAGCCTTGGGTCATTATTTACACATACTTTAATTAAAGAGGAAAATGTAGAGAGAAAATTCTCTGAAGAGATTATTCCAGAAAATTTCTAGAGATATTTTTTTTGATTTACAACTTGATCCAAAAGTTTAGAGAAATTTCAAAATTACCCCATTGGTAATTTTTGTGAATTTTTTTTATTCGAAACGAGCCCACACTCGGCAGACGTGAGCTTGAGGATAGTGGAGAAGATTACTAGGTCAAAGCGCTCATCTAGACAAATCGAAAATGTACAATTTTGATTGAGTGTTTATTACTTTAGATATCACAACTAAGATCTTGTTTTGGAAAAAATTTAAAACTTCGGTTTTTTCCCTAAATTTTTTTCCGCTACGTTTTCCAAAACCTGTTTTTTCCAACAGTTTTCTTATTTCCTAACTATAAGTAGCGTAATACTATTTTAAATCGCTTTTAATGTAATATATGTTTTTCAATAATGGATATCGCTCCAGAACACAAAGTATCCGTCAAGCTAAGATGTTTGGTTTTCAAATGGCTTCATCAGTTCAATGGTTTTAAATTTTGACGCTCCATACCCGATTCTGACGATCGGGTCAGGCGTGGGGTGTTACACTAACAGTTGAAAAGGTTGGGGAAACTGATGTAGAAATAGTTAAGGTAAGAATGTTCGATGTAGGAATAGAAACAAAAGTGTGAGTTGTAGGAGAAATTTAGGCAAGCACGAGTGACATGGTTGTGGAGGTAGAAACATCACTCGCAATAACAACATTAGGGTTGGTAGAAATACCCTCGTTACCTTCTACATGCAAACTTTCATCTTTGCACAAGTCTTCTACACAACAAACGAACAATCATTATGAAAGATTTGACAAGTAAATAAACAATACAAAGCAACACACTCCAAAATTACTACTAGAAAACCAAGTAAGAATTTCAAGAACAATTTCATCAAAAATATCATAGCCTGATGAAACATTTAAGGGATGAATCTTGGCCCTAGATTCCTTACTCTTGTTATTCATCTCTAATGTGAGTGCTTCACTTGGCTATAATGGTTTGCTCGTTTAGAAAATACAAAAACATACAAAAGTAAATGCAACAAATTAAAATGTTCAAAATAATACCTCTAACATTAGAGTGTGTATCAGAGCCTGCACAAGATTCGTTGTTCATTGAATCTCTGCCTAATGGACCTTCTTTAATTCTAGGAAGAGAACGAGCATTTTTCTTCCTCTTTTTATGGACCTCTAAAGTAGGCCTTCACTTCTCTAAAAGGTTTTTAAGTAATGTCAATAATTTTAACTCTTTGGACAATATCAGTAACTTTCGAACCTCCAGTCACCTTTGTAGTTCTAGGCCCCTTTACAACTTTTGAAACCTTTTCAGTAGTATTGCTACTTTTTCCTTTATGACTTTGGTAGTCCTATCTTCGTTCGGGACAAAGAGCATAGCAAGGCATCCAATCTTTAGGCTCTTCACACAATCCTAGAAGAATTTCTGCCATTATACTATTATCTCCGTATGGCCAAGCTTCATTACATGGCTTTACTCCATCAAGCTGAGCTTTGCCGGGAGTGTTAAAATTTGCTTCGCCCAAACAATTAGGAATTTTTTCCATCAAAGAAAATCGCCAAACATTCCTCAAGCTAATGACTTGCTCGTATCTTATTAGCAGACTTGTTTGCAACCTCTCCAATTGAGCATCCCCTACTTCACTCAATGAATGAGGATCCTAAGTATTTCTTTCACTAGAAGGTTTCACCCAAGCTAAAGGAAAATGAAATTCCCAACCACAAGTTTGCTCGATTTATGTATTTATCTCTCATCAAATTCATGTTGCTAGTGGAATTATCAACAATAGCTTTTCCCCTATCCAGGTAGTGAACATTACAAACCTTTTCTGCTTATTTTCACTGGCAAGAGATACTATGTATATCCTCTTTAATACATTCACATAATATTCTTCTATATGTAGTTAACAATATAAGAAATATGCCATTAAGGTCCACTACGAGGAACCCATCAATTGACCAGGACATTTAACATGAATTCAACATTTCACCAGAAATGGGTGCAGAGGTAGATGAAAGCCTAATTCAAATACGTATAGAGGTAAAGTAAAACAACTATTTGCTATTTTGTGGTTTTTCATCTCAATTAATCAATATTCCCCTTTACAATATCAAATTTATATACGAAATTATCAAAACATGTGACTCCTCTACAATCTAACAGTTTCCACACATAGAACACTTGAATTTTTCACTCTTAGTGGGAACACTAAATGTTCTTGGGGCCATGATTTAGTACATTTAAAATACAAATTAAGAACAAAATAAGAAAAACGAATACAATTGAGACCTACCAATGAAAATCACACCAGAAGCACAAACGAGAAAAAAAATAATTGCAGCAACAATGGCAACAATGGTAAGAAACTAGAAAAATCGGGAAGGAAACAATGATAAAAGTTACAAACCCTTATCCTTATTTATAATTTAAGACAAAGCCCTTCAATTGCTTGAAACTTACTAAGTTATCACGCACATACTATTTCCTATATACAAAAACTTGCTCCAATCATAATTTGCCATGTGTCCCAAACAATAATAACAATGGCAATTTAATTAGGAACCCAATAAATACATTTTAATATATTGCATGTTTCAAAAACTTCATCATTAAATATATATGAACGTACATACATGAATCTTTTTACCCCGCCATAAATCCAACAAACTTAAAAACTTCAATCATTCCAAATTCAAATTTCAAATTTAAAGATGGCCACATTAAAAATAAAATAAAATATTCAAAAAATACATAATACTTCAAAGCAGACTTCAAATCAACCATCCTACTTTACTATCTACACCTATCGTGCGAACTTCCCTAACAAGCTCGCGAAAAACACTTTATAACTTTCTCTCGCTTAGGGGTAATTGTTATACCCTATCTAGAAGACTTTATGAACTTCATGGCGTACCCTTGGCAGGCTTGACACGTGTCTTTCGATGGAACTAACTACACAACAAACTATGCATAAATGACCTGCCAACTAGCGGACCTAGAGTTAGTTTGCAAACTTTAGCCTAGCAAACTTTAAGATCAGGCATCTCCACTAAAATCATATGAGGACCTCGTAGAGGGCTTAGAGTATTTGATTTCCAATTGTCCTAAAACATTTTATCTTAGGACTTAGCATCACTATCGCTACCAGAAGTATCAAATCAGACTTACGTTTAATTATTTTTAAATTTTGAACTTGAGATTTGAGCTATAATTAGCTTATTTTGACTTTGGATAGTAATTGGTATCTTATTTGAGTTTGGGCTTAGTATAATATATTTGGGGTCTCGAAATAAGTGTTTTAAAATATAAATATTAGATTTATAAATTTAATAAGAAAGATAGAAATTATCTAATTGTCAATATAATATAATACATAATAAAATATATTTTTGTTAATTAATATACATATCATATAATATTTTTTACTTATGATTAACAATTTAATTATTTTATATAAAAGAACCCTATTAAATATATATACTTTATGCTTTTTATAAGGTAAGATTGAATTGTAGTTGTCATCGTATAGAAGTAAAATGAATTATTGTATTCGAAATTAAAATATTTATAATTTAGAGAATTCAAAATTATTTGAATTCGTCAAAGCTCACCCGGCTTGATCTAAACCCGAATCCCAAAAAAATTCGAGCTTGAAAATTTTGAGTTTAATAGGGCTCGAGCCCGAAAAAGTTTGAGTTTCAGAAAGCTTGAGCCCAAAAAATTCGAGCCTGAGAAAATTTGAGCCCGAGAAAATCCTAGTTCGAAGAAAGCCCAATCTAAGCACACCCGTTTGCCACCTCTAACTATTAAGGATTTAACAGAATTGGAAAAAAGAAAAAATGAAAGTGATAAATTGAGTGATTATATTATAACTTTTTAAAGTTAAATAACCTAACTAGAAATTTATTAATAGTCAAGTGACATTTTTGTAATTTACCCTCTTAAAAAAGTCAAAAGATGGTAGGTTTTTTTTCCCTAAAAAGAATCAATGGAGGCAAATAAAATGCATGTATGTGGACGCAATGCAGGATATCTGTCCCTAAATTGGCATTCCAAACTGTTCTCTTCCACTTGGACTCGCTTGCCTTCGCCTACCTCTCATCTCTCTCTCTAACTTCTCTGCATTGAAATCCGCAATCTTTTCCGAAGCTATCAAAACCCCATTTGTACTTTGATTTCTTTTGTCTCTTTTCTCCTTAATTTCAGTTCCCGAATCGTTTTCTTTGACTTAAGAGTCAATTCAAATCCTAGTTCTTTTGTCTTGCCATTCAAAGTTAAAAAAGATTTTGAGCTTTTTACCCCCTTGTTTCATGGCTGAATTAGAAGATATTGGAGCTGATATTAGGTAAAGCTTCATATATATATATATATATATACCTTTTCTAATAAAATTAAACCCATAAGTTTGTTTTATTCCTATTGTTTTTTTATTATTTATTTTCAATATTGGATGAATTTCGGAGTATTCGATTCAGGCTGTTTGCTGAATAAGAAATGGGATTTTGTAATTGGTATTTCATTGATCAGACTGTATAATATGATAAAATGCTCTCAAATTTTGATCTTGTTGGTTTATTAATTTTAATATTGTAGAAGAAGAATGAAATTTAAATATGGATGTTATACTTTTTTTTCTGGGGCCAATTAAATGGAAAAAGTTTTATATCTGATAAGGTTTTTTAATGGTAGAACGCCCTCCCCAAAAAAAAAAAAAAAGAAAAAAGAAGAAGAAGGTAGAAGGAAGTTTCAAAATTTAGCTTAGGGTTTATGTGCTTTTCGTCCAACAAAAGATTGATTGTAGGCTTGTTGGTTGACAGTTCCGACATTGAAGTGGATGATTTGAGATGTCAAAATATAGCCGAGAAAGATGTGAGTGAGGAAGAGATTGAAGCAGATGAATTGGAGAGACGAATGTGGAAAGATAGAATCAAACTCAAAAGGATTAGGGAAAGACAGAAGATTGCGGCCCAACAGGCTTTGGAAAAGCAAAAGTTGAAGAAGACCTCTGATCAGGCTCAGAGGAAGAAAATGTCCCGAGCTCAAGACGGTATTCTTAAGTATATGTTGAAACTAATGGAAGTTTGTAAAGCGCGGGGATTTGTCTATGGCATCATTCCGGAAAAGGGTAAGCCTGTAAGTGGTTCATCAGATAATATAAGAGCTTGGTGGCAAGAAAAGGTGAAATTTGATAAGAATGGGCCAGCTGCCATAGCTAAGTATGAGGCAGACTGTTTAGCTATGATTGAGTCGGCTAACGGTAGAAATGGAAACCTGCAGGGCAGTCTCAAAGACCTGCAAGATGCTACTCTTGGTTCTCTCTTGTCTTCTTTGATGCAGCACTGTGATCCTCCTCAGAGGAAGTATCCTTTAGAAAAGAGAATTCCTCCACCTTGGTGGCCTACTGGTAATGAGGATTGGTGGGTAAAACTAGGGCTACAACAGGGTCAAAGTCCTCCTTATAAGAAGCCACATGATCTTAAAAAGATATGGAAAGTTGGAGTATTAACATCTGTGATAAAGCACATGTCACCTGAGACTGCAAAGATTCGGAGGCATGTACGCCAGTCGAAATGTTTACAGGATAAGATGACAGCAAAGGAGAGTGCAATTTGGTTGGGAGTGTTGGCCCATGAGGAAGCTCTGATTCAGCAACCTAGCAGTGATAATGGAACATCTGGTGTAACTGAATTGCCTCGACTTGGATGTAGTGATAAGAAACAACCTGCTGTCAGTACTGACAGTGATTATGATGTCGACGGTGTTGATGATGGAGTTGTTTCAGTCTCTTCCAAAGATGAGAGGAGAAATCAACCTACAGATGCAGAGCCTGTGGCTTATATTACCAACTATGATTCCCATCCAGTACAAATCAATGAGCGAGTGGCAAAACAACCTAGGAGGAAGAGACCTCATTTAAGATCAAGCCATGGTCATCAACAACCTTTGCCGATCCATGGTGATCAACAATCTGTACCAAGCCATGGTGATCAACAACCTATGTCAAACCATATTACCAACTATGATTCCCATCCAGTACAAATCAATGAGCTAGTGGCAAAACAACCTAGGAGGAAGAGACCTCGTATAAGATCAAGCCATGGTCATCAACAACCTTTGCCGATCCATGGTGATCAACAATCTGTACTAAGCCATGGTGATCAAGAACCTATGTCAAACCACAGTGATCAACAATCTGTACCAAGCCATGGTGATCAACAACCTGGACCACGGCATTATGAACGTGTAAATGGCGAGTCAATAAGCACTTTGCCTGACATCAACCAAACTGATTTATCTTTTATGGAATATCATATGCCTGTCACTCAGCAGGAAAATGATGCAAGCACAAAATTAAGACATGTGGAGGACGATTTAGATGTTCAGCCACATCTACCTGCGAGTGAATACTGCCATTATCCTGCCATCCCTACTGCTACTGAAATTTCCACACAGAGGCCTATGCTCTATACATTAGAGCAACATGAGCTGCACCAAGGTGCTGCATATGAATTTTATAACCAATCAGTTGAATTAAGGCCTGGTCATGATAGTCAACAAACTCTGATGGACATGAATGTCCTGCATGTTAGGCCAGAAAATGGTGTTGATGCATCAGCACCGGGTGGAAATGGACATGAAATTGCTGGGAGAGAATTGCATCATTATGTGAAAGACCTATTGCATAATGAGCAAGATAGAGTTGTCCATAATCCCTTCAGTTCTCCAACAAGTGATCCATCATTCTTTGGTGGATTTCACAGCCCCTTTGAACTTCCATTTGATGGTACAAGTTCACTAGATGAACTACTTGATGATGACTTGATACAGTACTTTGGTGCTTAGGTTGGAAAAATTGAGATGCTAGAAAAATAGATTGCAAGTAAAACCTTTTCTCTTCAACTCCTGTTTCATTTATGAATGATTCATAAACATTGTTTGGTGTTAGTTTTGCAGGAACTGCAAACTTATGTATTCATCATTGATTTGGATGGAGGAGTTTCTCTTATTCATTAGTCTTTCTAGTACAGGTGTTATAATTTGAGCAAGCTAGGACTGAGTCAAGTCAAATTTTCTATTTTAGTTTTGCTCAATGCTCTTCTCCTTTCAAAGAAGGAAAAGGGCAACATAACATAACAGTTTGTGCCATTTTCCTAGGTACCACTCAATGGTAATTGCGATGAAAGGGTTGTGGTCAATGTCTCGGTTTTAGAAGTGTCCATTCCTCAAACTAGTGATATTTTCCTTGTTTCCTTTGGACGGAAAAACTAATTAGTCGATTGATTTCTTTCCCAATAAATGAATTTCCATCTGTATTTAGTTAATTATATTTAGAGCCTCAGACTTCTCAAGGCTTTGCCCCCCGAACCCCCTGCATTACTCTACTCCCCTTACTACATAAGCTGCTGCTTTTGATTATTACGTTTTATATCCAATGCTTTTGCATTTGTATAGGGCTGGTTTATTACAAGATTGATGCTTTTTGAGCTTTGGATTATTGTATAGTATATAGACACCTCCATGTATGAATGATAATCTACAAGATCTCAATGAACTTCAAAAAGCAAGGTCATTCAGAGCAACAAGCAGATAATATCGGTTTATCTGTAATATCAAATTTAGGATGGGATCCAGTTGATTAAATACCCATATTTTCATATTTATCATATTGAAAATAGATGATTAATATGTGTATCAATGGGCTCTGCAACTGTTTTAGATCTCAGAGTAAGTAATTTGTCCATAAATAAATGTTAGGAAAATCCATGCATGATAAAGTGGATCCTTATAGAATAAACAATTTGAGAGTAAAAAAAAAAAAAAAAAAAAAAGAACCTAACCTATTGCCGAGAAAAAAAATGACAGTAAGCCAAAACACTGGCTTTCAAATCCTCCTCACTTTTTGTACAAGTAGCCATTGCCTGGCTGCAAATGATATACAGTTCACCAAGTCCTTTATTCTTACAACAATTGAAGATGACTCGAACACCAGGATGAGGGGGCAATCGAAGGACGTGTTGGCAGATTAAATAGGGATACTTTCTACCACAAATCAATTGTAGTATATTTGTAAATAGGAGGTTTGGTTGGGATTTCTGTCATGCCTCGTTACACGATGCTTTTCTTTTCCTGCTATAATTATAAATGCTTCTTCCAAACATAACAAGATTAAAACATATTCCTCAAAATATATCAATGCTAGTTGATTTTTTTTGGTTTTACAAATCATTAATAGTTTCCTATTGTAGACCCTTGTTTTTGGTCAATAACTTGCAAGCTAATATAAATTTTATAAATATTGCTCTCCTGTACTAACACATCTTGCACGAATGCTTCTGAGCACTTTGTCCTCCTCGTAACGCTTGTTAGCAACGATACATACTGGCTAGTAGTAGTACCTGTAGGAGTGGTCCTTGGCACACAGTGCAGTGCTACATAGTCTAGCACTCCTTGAAAACACTTTCTGGTAGCAGCAAGTCCTAACAACGTTAGAAAGATCTACTGCTACGTGTAGAGCGTAGAGTAGAGCTGACTTCGAAAGGTTAACAAGTTGCTTGAGTTTGTTCCAGTCATTGAATGTCTTGAAGATTATAGCATGGAGGCTGAGATTCAGAGATTGCTAAGAAGCTTAGTTCTTAAAACACTAGTGCTCCCTTATGCATGTTCTAATAGCAAGCAAGACACCGAAGGATCAAGCTCGCGGACAATGAGTGGATGTACTTAAAAGACTCGAAGATTTCAGGTGGATCAATTACAAGAATCAAATCTAAGGAGATAAGGGGCAAATTAAATGGAGTTGGGCAACCCTTCATTAATTAATTAATTGAGTTGAAACTTGATGTCTAAGAAACCATGCATGGAAACGACAACAAGAGAGAAGACACATAGATCAGCCTTAGTATTATTAATGAGCTAAGTTAGGTGTTTAATTTATTATTGAATGTTTATAATTTATGTAGGGACGACATGCGACTATTATGTAACTTCATTAATTGGCTTAAGCATAATATCACCCTAATATATCATATTTTTACTTAAGAAATAAGCCTTTGACTAAGTCAAGACCGAAATTCTTTTCTTGGAGGCAAGGAAGGCTTGTTGAAGTAGTTAAATTCTACATATAAGTTATTATGCTTTGTACTTTAACATAATTTTGACAATTAATAAAATTTACTCTTTTGTGAGGTTATCTATAAGATTCAATTCTTGTTTCTTCTACAAAGTTGTAGCAACTTTAATTGTTTCTTCTTCACACTATACTTTGTTAGGATACCGGATTGGTTAGAGTTTTTGGATTGCTTTGTTGAATTCAAAGAGACATAGGAACACTTCGAATATGATTTTATTTATCATTTTCTTGAATCTTTATTTTTGATTGCTTTAAACTTTATATTTGTTTTACTTGATTTTTTTTCTTCTGCGTGACTTGTGCTACAAATTACTCAGCCTTTATTACTCTCTTAGATTGTCTTAAGGTTCATAGTTATTTGAAATACCACAACTCAATTTATTTTTGCTTGCTACATTGAAGCATTAATATGTTTTGGATTCTTATTAAGTGGAAAAAGGTAAAAGTGATTTATATTTTTGTTAAAAGCTAATTTGAGTGAAAAATAAGTTAACGGTGAGGAATGTTTTATTTATTTTTTTTTTCTTTCTGATGGTAAGAATGAAATATGACAATTAGGTTAAGTAAGATAGAGAAAGATAAAAGGGAACACATTCCCTTGTACATTGAAGCTATGGTGGGATAATTAGAGGATGTTTGAAGAGAAAACATAGAGATGAGAGATTATTTTGTGTTGGAACATTTTCAAATATTTATATTGTTCCAATAACTATAAACGAATTTGTGTAATTAATTAAAAAATAAATTTTTTGGTCATTGGTCAAAAGTTATATCATTTGATTTTGAAAAAGAAGTATAACTATTCAAACAATATTACTTGAATAGGCATAAAATTAGATGAATAATTATATATATTTTATTTAGAAAGACACCTATTGAAAGATGTCTCTATAAAGAGACATGAAAATTCCTATAAATAGGAATGAGATTTCATTTGGAAATCACACCCATAAATTCTAAATTTTTTTCTTTCTTTCCTCCATTTTCTAATATTATTAGATTATTCTATAAAGTATTACTACAGAAATCCTTTGTAGAAATTAAGTTTCTTGTTATACAGTGCTTAGTGCTTAGTGGACTATTCTTGTCAGTGCAAAACGCAAATAGTCATCAGCTTCATTGTATCCTTGAGGTTAATTTGCTTGAAACTCTTTTGCACACCGAAGATAGGTGGGGGCGAATATAACCTTAAAGATAGTGGCTTGATACACGCCTTGGAGCTTTGTCCTATTTCTTCATTTTCTATTTGAGTTCCGTTTGTACGTTCGAGAGTTTCCTCATCGGAGATTTGTACTAACAATTTTAAGGTTATAATTCATGATGACTACTACAAAACATGAAAGTGGAACACTAAGAGAGTTGACTTCGAACTTTGTCAAACTTGATCGGTTTGATGGTGACAATTTCCAACGATGGTAGAAAAAATGCACTTCTTATTAACAACTTTGGAGATTGCCTATGTTTTGGATATTCCAAGACCATAAGAGAATGAAAACGAATCTATTGCTACAACCCGAGAAAGGCAAAAATGAGAAAATGCTGATTACATGTGCATAGGCCACACATTGAATGGTTTATCCGATGATTTATTCAACACCTACCAGAACGAGGTCACTATTAAGGAATTACGTGACAAATTGGAGACAAGATACATGACTGAAGATGCTACAAGTAAGAAATTTCTTATCAGTCATTTCAATAATTATCAAATGGTTGATGGTCGTTCTGTTATGAAATAATTTCATGATATTGAAAAAATGCTGAATCAATTTAAGCAATATGATATGAAAATGATGAAATGATTGTTGTATCCTCCATAATAGACAAACTTCCTCCATCTTGGAAAGACTTTAAAAGAAGTTTAAAACATAATAAAAAGGAAATATCTCTTGAGGCTTTGGCAAATCATCTTCGTATTGAATAAGAATATCGAAATCAAGATTAGAACCTAAATTCTGAAAATGCCAAAGTGTATGTTACGGAGGAAGTACAAGCTACTAAACCATTCAAAAGAAAGTTCAAAAAGACTGATAAAGCACCTAAGTTCAAAAAGAAACAAAAGGGCTTATGCTATTATTGTGGTAAGCTGAGACATTTCAAGAATGAATGTCGATTTTTAAAGAAGAAATCATATTCTAAGGCTGATAATAATAAAAAGTTCGTTGCAATGATATCTGAAATTAATATGACATAAGATAATAATGCACGGTGGATTGATATTAGAGCACCCAAACATGTGTGCAAAGACAAAAGCATATTCACAAAGTTCACACAATGTGAAAATGACAATGTCTTGTACATGAGAAATTTTTCCACCGTGACAATTAAAGGCAAAGGGTCCGTTGAACTACAATTCACTTCTGCAAAGGTTTTAACTTTGAATGATGTACTTTATGTACTAGAAGTTAGGAAGAATTTAGTGTCTAAAAGTCTGTTGAACGAGTTTGGCTTCAAACTTGTTCTTGAGGTAGATAAGTTTATTTTGTCTAAGGGAGGAATTTTTGTAGGGAAATGATATATGTATGAGAGCATGTTCAAACTCAATATTATTAATAAGAATAAAAATACTATTTCTACTAATATGGTTGAATCTTTTTATTTATGGCATTATAGATTAGGTCATTTGAATTATAGAAAATTGAATGACATGCATAAGTTAGATATAATTTCTATTTTTAATAATGATATTAAAAAATGCAATACTTTTATGTTGACTAAAATTACAAGAAACCCTTTCCCTAAGGTTAAAAGGAAAACAAAGTTGCTTGATTTGATACATAGTGATTTTTGTGACATATATAATACCCCTACATTAGGTGGAAAGAAACATTTTGTTACTTTTATTAATGATTATTCTAGATATTCCTATATAAATTTATTGCATTCAAAAGATGAAACACTTGATAAATTTAAAGTTTATAAATCTGAAATTAAACTTCAGTGTGAATCATTTATCAAGTGCTTAAGATCGATTAGAGGTGGAGAATACTATAATCCAAGTTATTTGAATCCATTGGAATTGTCCATCAAGTTTCAACCCCTTACACACCATAACAAAACGGTGTAGCTGAAAGGAAAAATAAAATCTTGAATGAAGTGGTAAATTCAATGTTATCATATTCAGGTATCGGATAAGGTTTTTAGGGAGAAGCTGTTCTAATAGCTTGTCATATATTGAATAGAGTTCCTAATAAGGAAACTAAAATAACCCCTTATGAACAATGGAAGAAAAGAAAACCAAACCTTAATTATTTGAAGGTTTGGGGCTGTAGAGCTATTGTCAAAGTTCCAACACCTAAACATAAAAAGTTAGGTGAAAGAGGAATTGAACCAAAATAGCAAGCAAGGCATATAGTTTCATAGTAATTGAACCAAATGATTCAATTTCAATTAATACTGTTATTAAATCAAGAGATGCTATTTTTGATGAAAATAGATTTAATTCTATTTAAAGACAATTAAAGCCACAACTATTGATTCATTCTTCAAATGAGAATGAGATTGCATTGGAACAAATTGATAATAATGATGAATGTTGTCTAGAATTAAGAAGAAGTAAAATGATTAAAAAGGTCAAAGGTTTTGGACCAGATTTCATTATGCCTCTTGTAGAAGGAAAAGGTGAAAGTATATGCAATAAGATACCTTATTGTTACAATACAGAATCTAATCCTATTACATTTGAAGAGGCAATGAAATCTTAAAACTCTGCTTTTTGGAAAGAAGAAATAAATTATAAGATGGATTCAATAATGAGAAATCAAACTTGGATCTTAGGTGATCTTCCACCGGGTTCCAAACCAATAGGTTGTAAATAGATCTTCAAAAAGAAAATGAAGGTTGATGGAATCATTGGTAAATTTAAAACAAGGTTGGTAGCCAAAGGTTTTATACAAAAATAAGGTATTGTTACTTTGATACTTATGCTCTAGTAGCAAGAATTGCTACAATTAGACTCTTAATATCACTTACCTTAATATATAATTTGGTTGTTCACCAAATGGATGTTAAAACTGTATTTTTAAATGGTGAATTGGAAGAGGCATGTAAGCTTGTTAAATCTCTATATGGACTTAAATAACAACCAAAGCAATGGCACCAAAAGTTTGACAATGTTGTTTTAGTTAACGGCTATAAAATAAATGAATCTAGTAAGTGTATATATAACAAATTTGAAAATGGAGAAGGTGTTATAATTTGCTTATATGTAGATGACATGCTCATTTCTGGCACGGATTGGGAACAAATAGAAAACACAAAGAAATTCTTGTCAAACAACTTTGCTATGAAAGATATGAGTATAGCAAATGTTATTCTTGGGATTAAAATAACCCAAGATGAAAGCACTATAGCTTTATCACAATCACATTACATTGAAAATATGTTTAAAAAGTTTGATCTTTTCAACTGTATACCAGCATCTACACCCATGGATCCTCAAATAAAATTAGTATTTAATATTTGTAGGAAAATTGATCAATTGAAATATGCTAGTCTAATTGGTTGTCTTATATAAATAATGACCTGTACAAGACCAGATATTGCATATGCTGTTGGGAAATTGAGTAGGTACACAAGTAATCCAAGTAGTTTGCATTGTCAAGCTTTAAATATAGTACTTAGGTATAGAAAGAAAAATATTAACTATGGATTGTGTTATAATGGATATCCTTTAGTTTTAGAAGGGTATTCGGATGCTAGTTGGATTACAAGTTTAGAAGATCATGCATCTACTAGTGGATGGATCTTCATTATTGGTGGAGGAGCCATTCTTGGGGTTCCAAGAAATAAACATGTATTACTAATTCCACTATGATAGCAAAATTTATTACATTAGCTGCTGCATCTGAAGAAGTAGAATGGTTAAGAAAATTGCTTTATGATGTACCTCTATTGTAATATCCTGAGATAGGGCTAAATTTTTTTATTAAATTATTTTCATGTATATGCTAGAAGGGATGGAGTGTTATGCTTGTTTTAGAGCCTAGTCATAACCCCGGGTTAGGTCGGGTTTAGGGCTAAAATTCCTTTTAGTGCTTGAGAGGAAAGAAGCCAAGTAAGGAGGGTTTAAATAATTGTTGGTACGAAGCATGACGCAAGGAAGTGGCTGGTGGAGTGGTTAGGGCGTTGCCTAGGAAGCTAGAAGGTGCGGCAGAACAGGGGTTCGAATCCCAGGAATCGCGTTGGGGGAGTTTTATTTTTAGCGTTGAAGGAGAGCTAGGTGAAGGGGGGTTTAATGATAATTTCGGTGAAGTTATGGCATGAAGTTTAGCCTGGCAAAGTGGCTTGGAGGGCCACTTAAGGGCCCTGGGTGTAGGGACTCAGGTTCGAGTCACCATGCACGCAAGGGCGTTTTATTTTTGGTTTCTGGCGTTGAAGCGAGGGAATGATTAAAAGGAATTTATTGCGGGTTTGTGTCACAAATGGAGGCCTTGGCCGAGTGGCTAAGGGCGCTTTAGGAGGACTGCGGCGCAAGGACTCGTGTTCGAGTCCTGGGGGTAGTGCATGTGTGCGTTTATTTTTTTATTTGGTGTTGGAAGCAAGGGAACCAGCGGGGGAGTGTTTAAAAGAAATTATGACGGGATTATATCATGAAATGCGCAGTGGCCGAGTGGCTGGGGCGTGGAGAGTGCTTTTCCAGGTCTCGGGTTCGAGACCTGGGGGCAGCAGCATGGGTACTTTGTTTGTTTTTATTTATTTGCTGACGTGCTGTGGTCTGCGCATGGGGCATTCAAATGGATGAAAACAAATTGTTTTTTTGTTTTCAAAAGCTGTTAAAAGTATGGGGCTTCATTCTTTTTATTTTATTGTTTTTATTATTTATTTTATGTATAGGAAGGTGGGTTTTAGAGATGGGCAAATTGCTAAATATTGTTTTATGGGTGTTGTTAATAAAATAAAGAATTATCCCATATTGAAGCATGGTCGAAATGCATGGTTTTGTTTTTCTTTGCCTCCCATTTGAGCATGGCCGAATGTGGTTTTTCTTGGGACCTTCATGGTCGGTTTTCAAGTAGCAAGGGAGGTGCCAAATTCTTGGTTTTGCTTTCCTTTCTTCCCAAAATTTTGCTTGGCCGAATGTGACTCTTTTGTCTTCCTTACTTTTCAATTTTGATCTTGGCCAAAACTCATAATTGGTCTCTCTTCCTTTCCAAGTTGACTTGGCCAAAATAGGGACTCCTTGAAGGCTTGCTTGGTCGGTTTTGTAGGATGTTGGGGATGACCGAATGACAATAGGAAAATCCTAGGAAACGTATTCGGTTGACACAGCCTCCTTTTCTTCTTTTCTTAAGAAAATCGAAACCCCTATAGACATTTTCTTCATTTCCCTTCTTCTTGTGCTTAAACCGAATACCCTTAGTCCCATTCTCTCCTTCTTCTCACGCAATCTAGCCTTTCTTGTGGTGCTGAAGCGAGTTCATTTCTTCATGGGAGCCTAGCCGAATCTCTTGGTAAGTGACCACTCTCTTAACTTTCGGTTTTGACTCATCTTCCTTAGAGGGTGCCGAAAGCATGAGTTAAGGCCTTTGTAAGGATCGGCCAAATGGGTATAGGCCATATTAATATGTGAATTTTTGAGTGTAGCCGACACCAAGGAGCTAGAGGAGCGTTTCGGGTTTTGAGTCTTCAAAAGATCTCAATAAGACAAGTGATAACTTTGGGATTTCGGTAAGATTTGTAAATGGTTAAGCATTTTCGGCCAGAGGGCCATTTTTGGTATTCATGCATAACCGAGTATACACTATGGTTTTAGGGGCTAATCGACTAAGGAAAACAGAGGCTTTCGGGATTTCGTTTTGTTTTGGTAAGCAATAATAAGTTTCGGTCCAAGCTTTTCGCGTACGACATATCCTTCGGGATATAATGGTGTGGCCGAATGGCCTTGTTAATG
This sequence comes from Gossypium bickii, assembly GCA_025503065.1. NCBI lineage: Eukaryota > Viridiplantae > Streptophyta > Magnoliopsida > Malvales > Malvaceae > Gossypium > Gossypium bickii. The sequence continues at coordinate 55,408,418 of CP106714.1, read as the reverse complement.
ACCCTACGGTTTGGCCGAATGTAGGGGCAAGGGATTTAGTGCGGTAGATCGATTCTCCGGGTTTTCGTTTTTGAGTCGTTCGGGATTCGCTTAGACTTACTTTTAATCAGGTGTGTAAACTCTTACACACTTTACTAGTATAGACTGTTATTGCGACGATATATTTATAACCTCTCGTGTAGTAACTTTGCCTTGTGGGCATAAGCTTGGATTTCGGGTAAGTTCCCTATTACTTGATCTATGTTGTATGATGTGTACGCCATCATATGCTATTAAATGCTATGCTATATATATGAATGCATGATAAATGGGATCATGATACTTGTTATGTGAGCATGATGATGGTGGGATTGATGAGAGGAGGGAGATGATCTCTATGGACTGTCACCAGTGGTTTGGTACCACACGATAGGTTGGCCCCATCATTTGATATTCGTGACTTCGGTCACCAGTGGTTTGGCACCACATATTGATATTTGTGACTAAGTCCCGTGGTTTGGCACCACCAGTGGTTTGGCACCACATATTGATATTTGTGACTTCGGTCACCGGTGGTTTGGCACCACCAGTGGTTTGGTACCACATGTTGATCTTGTGACCTATGGTCACCAGTGGTTTGGTACCACACGATGGGCTGGCCCCATCACTTGATATATTGTGACTCCGGTCACCAGTGGTTTGGCACCACCAGTGGTTTGGTACCACACGGGGTAGAAAAAGGAGTACGGATGGCTAGCTTGGGTTGCATAATTGCATGTCTTACTAATATCTTATGTATGAGTTGTATTTTCGGGTTGGGGATTTATACACTGAGTCTTGGTGACTCACCTGTTCCCATGTCTTTTCGCAGGTGAGTAGATCGCGGAGATGGAGCCGGAGAGGACTCGAGGCGGCCATGCTTGTTCCTCGGTTTTGAAATTTTATTTCGCATCGTTAAAGTTTACTATTTACTAAATTTTAGTTTGGTTTGTAATATGGCCGCTAGTTACTATTTTGGATGTTTAAGTAGTTGCTTTACTTTACCGCTATTATATTACTAATGAACCTATAAACTGTTGAATCAATCGGTTATAAGTAACGTTTTCAAAATTTTACTCGTACGCGTTTTCAAAGATGTTACCATCGGGTAACAAAACTTACCAAGTTAATTATAACTCTGATGTTCCTCAAAATTAGATGATCAAATGTCTTCGAAGTTTTCAACTCAACCATGTTTATAAAATCGATCCCACCTGAGTTTTAATAAACACCGTTTCAAAATCTCAGCAAATCCCCCGATTTCTACCACCAGTTCAAATCTTTCAAAATGTTTTACTCCGTGGCATGCCAAATCAGGTCAAGGCTCGTGGGCCGGGTTTGGGGTGTTACATCTATGGCCTAAGGCAATTTCACCTATTTCTATCGTTGTGATAATGGGGCTACTCTAGCAAAGACATATAGCCAAGTATATAATGGAAACTTTAGAAACATTGGATTAAGGCATAGCTATGTCCGAAAATTAATCTTTGATGGAGTGATCACTATTAATCATGTGAGGTCAAGTGAAAATTTGGCAGATCCTTTGACAAAAAGTATTTCTAGAGATATAGTCAACAAGACCTCAAAAGGGATGGGACTCAAGCCTATTAATTAGAGTTACCCATGATGGAAACTCGACTCAGCGCTTGGTATAACATCAAGTCTTGAGTTCAATGAGACAAAATACATCATTAGTATGTGACTGTTAGTACTATAAATAAATCTATCCTAAGATTAAAGTGCTAGGTACCCGTAATGATAAGGGAAAAATGAGTAATGTACTCTTAATGGACCCATAACATAAGTATGTTAGAGTGCTATAATTATGGGAACACTCTTGATGGGATATACCTATGTGAGTAGAAGTGTAGCCACTTCTAGGAGCTCAAGGGCTTGGCTTTGACAACACTCATGAAAAGAGGACACAGACACATGGCCATAATAGTGTCATTGGATATTATGCATTGATGGATGTTGAAATCATTGTGTGAGATGTGTTCGGTTAATCAAATGGAGCAGTTGGTTCAAAGCTTAGTCTACCATACAATTTCAATTAACTTTAACATGTTTTTACTAAGTGAAGGTTCAATTGTAAGACACCTTCATTTATACAAATTGATTTCCAAAGATATCAAAATCTAAAATATTTTGAAAATAGGGGGAGATTGTTGGAACATTTTCACATATTTATAGTGTTCCAATAACTATAAATGAATGAGTGTAATTAATCAAAAGATAAATCTTTTGGTCATTGGTTAAAAGTTATATCATTTGATTTTTGAAAAAGAATTATAACTATTCAAACAATATTACTTGAATAGTTATAAAATTAGATGACTAATTATATTTTTTTTTTATTTAGAAAGACACCTATTGAAAGAAGTCTCTATAAAGAGACATGAAAATTCTTATAAATAGGAATGAGATTTCATTTGGAAATCACACCAACAAATTCTAGAACTTTTTCTTTCCTTCCTCCATTTTCTAGTATTATTAGATTATTTTGTAAAGTATTACTGTAGAAATCCTTTGTAGAAATTGAGTTTCTTGTTATACGGTGCTTAGTGGATTATTCTTTTCTGTGCAAAACGCAAATAGTCATTGGCTTCATTGTATCCTCGAGGTTAATTTTCTTGAAGCTTTTTTGCTCACCGAGATAGGTGGGGATGAATGTAACCTTAAAGATAGTGGCTTGATACACGTCTTGGAGCCTTGTCCTATTTCTTCATTTTTTATTCGAGTTCTCTTTTTGTGTTCGAGAGCTTCCTCATCGGAATTTGTACTAACACTATGAAAGGGCAATGCAAAAGTAAAAATACTACTTCACAATACTAATTTTGGATTAAAAAAAAAAATACAACATCAATCTCGAAGAGGAATTACAAAAAACTATTCCAAGGGTTTTAGTATTAAAAATGAGAATCAATCCGCTTCTAAAAATTATTCGTTTAGAAAGAGGTGGACTACGATTAAGGGTTTGAAGAGCGAAACATCATTTATACTAGAGCTCAACCAAGAGAAGAGATAAGGGATAATAATGTCAACTTCATCAAATTGAAGAAATCCTTTGTTTCCAGTTAAAAATGATCTCAAGACTTACCTTGAACGGAAAGGACATGTAGAGTTTGTTTTTAAATGCCACAAGTATTTCGAGGAAATTTTTATTTTAAAACAAATCATTGTTGAATTTATCAATTATGCACTAATTTGGTGAGATGAATTATTTTTTATATCAAACTTCAGTTTAGAAAATATGGTTTAATTGATGCTGTAACACTCCCTTACTAGAAATGATGTCTTGTACGGATGGGCGATGTCACATTGACCTATTCCTTACATTTTCTAAGTTTCTTTTAATAAAATCATCCTTTGAAAAATTTAATAAAGTCCAATACTATAATTTCCAACATTTTCATAGGCTCAAACACATTTTAAAAATCATATTAAATAATCTCCTAGGTGTTTGGACATGGAAAATATATAAAATGAACTTTCGATAACCTAAAATGTAGCTAACACACTTCTACATTTTCATCCCAATGCCATCCAAATAGATATTTCTGCCATCTAGATGGCATTCTAACAAAAATTACATACTAAGATAGTTTGTTATCCATCCAAACGACTAAATTTTGCCATCTGAATGGCTCTACAATTTCTAATCCATACAATACCAACATATAACACTTTATTTCAAAATATTTAAAGACATTTGGAAATCATTCAAATGTTGGGAAATGTGCCCATATTGTAGTAAACATGTAACTATTTTCTACTTATTTGAACGATGGATAAATAAATAAAGTTAATTTCCTATTTCACTATTATGCCTTTTGTATTTTCTGTCTTATATTTTACATGCATAGCAAATTGTGACAAGCAAATATTAGCTCATTGATTGTCTAAAATTCAAACTGAAGATAAGTGGCATTGTAAAGAACATTTACATTGCAAGAAAGACAATTTACTTTAGTAGATAATCTAAATGAGTCTGCAATCCCGTAAAAGAATCAAAGTGGGAATTTGATTCAAATACTGAGACATAGACGTATTCATTGGTAGAATGATACATTGGGTTGGACACAAGATGAATTAATTCTGAATCCATTTGTGAATGAATTTACTTCTGACATTCATGGTGTGATTTACCTAAATCTTGAGTTAATCACTAACCATGCGTATGCAACTCATGTGCTTTGATATAAGTGGAGGCTTATACTTTAAAGATGATCGAGCCCATAGCCAGTATGTTGGGTACATGAGTTGTGTATGGCATGACTTTACTAGCAACAACAAAATTCATAGCTCAATTAAAGAGTTAATTATATCCTCTTATTGGTATTATATGAATTGATAAATATGGAACATGGTCACGGGTTTCTTCTTCTTGAATAAGTAATTTATCACAGTCATTTGTTGATAGTGATGATATTAATCATTAAGAAGACACAATGGTGACAATGAGATAAAATAGAATTGTATTGAGTGAACGGATTTACTCAAAGGAATCAAGGATATCATATGAGGTAACACACATGATGAGGTCATTGGACAAAGCAGTTGGATGAATTTCTTTCGTAAAGAGTATACAATAAAGAGTTAATGATATCCTCTTATTGGCATTATATGAATTGATAAATATGGAACATGGTTATGGGTTGCTTGTTCTTGAATGAGCAATTTATCATAGTCATTTGTTGATAGTGATGATATTAATCATTAATAAGACACAATGGTAACAATGAGATAAAATATGATTGTATTGAGTGAACGGATTTACTCAAAGGAATCAAGGATATCATATGAGGTAACACACATAGTTGCATGGATTTCTTTTGTAAAGAGTATACAATAAAGAGTTAATGATATCCTCTTATTGGCATTATATGAATTGATAAATATAGAACATGGTCACGGGTTACTTGTTCTTGAATGAGCAATTTATCATAGTCATTTGTTGATAGTGATGATATTAATCATTAAGAAGACACAATGGTGACAATGAGATAAAATAGGAATGTATTGAGTGAACGGATTTACTCAAAGGAATCAAGGATATCATATGAGGTAACATACACATGAAGAGGTCATTTGACAAAGCAGCTGGATGAATTGCTTTCGTAAAGAGTGTACAATAAGGAGTTTTCAATCATCATACTTCTTGTGGACTACTACATGATTAAGTAATTGTGAATTATCGAAACGATGCTTCTGGATATAATTGTCATCACTAGAGCCTAATTGTATATGTCCAATTGGTCCTTCTGCTAGCTCAACAAAAACTCGATCAGATTGCATTTGAATCAGTAAAAAAATCTACGACTTTAGGAATAATTTAACTGAGTCGATTAATTCGATGTGGAATTAAATTAGGTGGGCGTAAGAATTGTTCAACTGGAGAATTTGATTAAAGAATTTTCTTGAAAAATTAATTTGGAAAATCTAAGAGATTTTTGAAAAAATTAATTTTGAATCAATTAAAATTAATATGATATTTTTAGAAGTTAATTTTCAAGTCAGACAATTGGCCCAATGGGAAATTAAACTTGAAAATTGGACCTGAGGTCATAAAATGGGCCCAGGAGCCCAAAATCGAGATCAAGACCCAAAAATTGATCGTCCCAGGCTCGATATGTGAAACCGGGCTGACGGTCCAATCGGTGGCTAGACAAAAACGGTTAGGTCGTCATTGACTCGGACTGAATCGACAGTAGCCAAACCGGCTGGGGGTGTTGTAAGGGTGTCGCACCTGCATCATTGGACACGGCAGTGCCGGTGGTTACGATGGTGGCGTCCCGGTGGCCGATGGCGGTTGGTTATCGGTGGTTGAGCAATGGAAGAGTTACACTTCTACTGGGACTCTACCAGAGAATTTGATTTCAGATTAATTATTTCAAAAATGATATTATTTTAATAGTTTAATATTAAATTTAATTTAATACTTATCTTAATAGTATTTTTTAATTTAATATTAAAATAAATTTATCTTCTTCTTGAATGATTTGATTACATAGAAAGTGGCATTCTTTATATCTTATGCATGTTTTGAATTATATATGGGAATGGATGCGATATTATATATTTGTTTTTTTTATTGTCGAGGTTGTGGTTCTTAGGAAATAGACTGTGGACTATCATCTCCACGTAAGGCTATGCTTTTTAAAATTCTTAAATTTCTTGTGAGATAGAAATAGACATAGGACTTAAATGTAATTTTTTCAATAGGAGTCCATGATGAGGAAAAGATGTGATGGTAGTTGAAGACCCAAGGAATGCCTTGTGGCGAAAAATTATGTAATTTTATTGTTTCATTTATTTTCTAGAAATAGAACCATGGAAACCTTGGCTCGAAATTTTATTTTTATTACCTATCTCATTATATATTTTTTTAATTGTTTATAATATTTATATTATGTAATGTTATAATTGTGATATATATATATATGAGATGATCCACAGTTGATCGATTAAAAATAAGAAGTGTGGTAATGAGAAAATACATGTGTTATATTGTTCTATTCACTTCTGTAGGTTATTCGGTAATTGTGAGAAGTGTGGTAATAAGAAGGTACATGTTTAGGATTGGCTCTAACTAGGAAAGACTTGGTTTTTAAGCAGTCAAATTTGGCTCACCTCCATTTCCTGGGACCCTATATGGTGCACAGTTCACATTCACTTCTTTGGTTTTTCCCTTAAAAGAAAAACTGTGGAGAATCAAAATTGTTTGTTTGAAGATTGATTGATTCTTGTGAATGGATATTATTGCTATAGCATGCCGTGCATATATTGGAAGCATGTCATTTAGATTAGGTAAGAATGCCACTAGGACTAATGTATGATCATTCTTGAAATTTGGGATAAAAAACCTTGCATGTTTTTAAAATATTGAGTGGGAGAAGGTTCTTAAACAAGGCCTAAGACCTCTATTGATGGTCCCTACGTGATAGCATGATCAAGTTTCGAGTCGGTTCCTACTCTGGCTGCACCCTAAGGTAAATTTTGTCGTGTGGGTTCACTAAATGGGTTTTCCTTTTAAGGACAACTAGTCATGCATGACTTTCAGAGAGATTGTCCTAAGATGACTCACAAATTAGAGTATGTTCATGATGGGTGTTGAGTTAATGGTTACACACTCAAGATCATCTCTTATTAAATAGTTTTCCAAGAAACAATATTTAAGCTAGAGATGATGGCCAAACATTAAACGGTTATTAGTTCGTGTGGAGTCTTGAGAGTTAAGATTCACGAATTGATTGGATTTAATCCATGTTCTTGCTAGTTAATCATGAGACCTCAAGGTGACATGGCTGATGGGTGTGAGAATGATCGTAGCAACTGATTCTCTTTTCAAGTTTTTAATACAAGCCGCATGCATCATACTGAATTCTTGGTATGTTGCTGAAATGAAAAATATTTGCTTAATACAAATATAGTAATTTGTAAAATCTTTATTTTTTCAGTTCAAATATGTCTCCTACTCCTCTTATCAGCATTCTTACTGAGAATAAATTAAATAGGGATAACTTTTAAGAATGGAAATAGAACTTGCTGATAGTTCTCAGCTATGAGAAACACAAATTCGTTCTTGACGAAACGTGCCCTCCTGAAGCTCAACCCAAAGCGAGAAATCGCTGGAGAGATTCTGACTCGATTGCTCGATGTTATATGTTAGCGAGCATGAGTAGTGTGTTGCAAAAGCAACACGAGAATTTCTGTACTGCCAAAGAGATCATGACAAATTTGGAGTATTTGCTCAGAGGGAAAGTCGCATTGGCTCAACAATTCACTATTACAAATTTGATGAATTCTCAATAGAAAACTGGCACTTCGATAAAAAAACATATGCTTAAGCTTATGGGATTCTTTGCAGAAGCGGAGGACAATGGGGCTGAACTAGATGTGAGTACGCAAATTGAAATATTGTTCAAATCCTTAACCAATGAGTTTGTTGGTTTTAGGGTCGCTTACAACTTGCAGAATAAGGTGCTTACCTTGACTCAACTCATGAAGGAATTACAATTATATGAGTTGATGCTGAATGGTTGTAAGTCGGTTCAGGAGAAACTTGAGACAAACTTAGCTGTGGACCTTTCGTCCTCTGAGGGGAAACATAAAGCTAAGGGAAAGAAGAAACTGATTAAGTCTTCTGTTCCACTTCGTGTGGATAGGAAGAAGGCTAAGAAGTCAAAAGATCTTAAAAGATCAAATGTTTCTTCTACTACAAAAAAGGGCATTCCGAATCAAACTGCAAGGAGTATTTGGATTACCTAGCAGAAAAAGGGCAAAGGTATGGAACTCTTTGTGGTTGAAGCTTGCTTAGTGGAAGAATCAATTGAAAATTGGGTTATTGATTCTGGAGCCACCAACCATGTGTGTGTTTCTTTATAGGGGTTTAGCGAAATGAGAAGTCTACGCGACAAGAGCCTCTCGTTGTGGATCGAAGATTGGAATTATGTTTCAGCTGAAGCAATGGGAGAAGTTATTTTACACTTTGATAATTTTAGGAAGGTTTTTTAAAGAACGTGTTTTATGTACCTCATTTTAAGAGGAATTTTATTTCTGTAGCTTGTTTATTTTATGATGGTTATATTTTGACATGCAATAAAGGAATTGATATTCACAGAAATCATTCTTTAATATGTAATGGATGGATGGAAAATAATCTGTATTTTATCAAAATAAAATAGTGAATAAAGAGCTTAAAACTTCTCATTCTAATGAAGGGTACCTATGACATTTAAGACTTGGTCATATTAACCAAGAAAGAATCACTAGACTCGTGAAAGATGGTCCCTTAACTATGTTTAAGGAAGTTAGTCTTCCACAATCTGAATTTTTCTTGGAAGGTAAAATGACTAAGAAGTCTTTTAATGGAAAAGGTACAAGGGCTAACCAACCTTTAGAACTTGTGCACACTGATATATGTGGTCCCATGAGCATCAGTGCCTGAGGAAGTTACGATTATTACCGAACTTTTATCGACGACTATTCTCGATATGGATATGTGTATCTAATACACCGTAAAAGTGAAACCTTTGATAAATTTTGAGAGTTTCGTATGAAAGTGGAAAAATAATTAGGTTTATCCATAAAGAATCTTCGGTCTAAATGAGGTGGGGAATATTTGTCCGATAAGTTCTTAGGATACCTCATAGAGAATAAGATTTTATCCCAATTGACTGCGCTGGGCATTCTACAGTAGAATGATGTAGCTGAAAGAAGGAATAGAACCTTGCTTGACATGGTTCGTTCAATGTTAAACTATTCACAACATCCTATTTCCTTTTGGGGATATGCGATACAAACGGCTTGCTATATTCTGAATGATGTGCCAGCCAAATCTTCTTGTAAGACACCTTATGAACTATGCCATAGAAAGAAACCCGTTCTAAATCACTTTAGAAAATGGGGTTGTCCAGCATACGTTCCGGATAAGGATGCAAAGAAGTTGGATGCACGGACAGAATTGTGCATGTTTGTAGGAAATCCAAAAGGAAAAAAAAAGGAGGATTATTCTACAATCTAAAAGGTAATATGATTAAAGTTTCTACTCATGCTAGTTTTCTAAAGGAAAGCTACATGGATAACTTTAAGCCTCAAAGTAAAGTGGTACTTGATGAACTTTCGCGGGTGGTAGAATAATCACTAAGTTTAATTCTTGAGAAAGTTGTAGAAATACCTGCAAATGATCAACAACAGAGGGGAATCCATTGTAGTGGGAATGTTTTTAAGAGACTGGACTTCTTTATCTATGATGGTAGTATTTATAATACGGAATCCAATTTTGAGGATGATGATCCACTCACTTACGAGAAGGCTATGCAGGACGTTGATTCCAAGCTCTGGAATCAGACCATGGATGTCGAGATGGACTCTATGAAATCTAACACGGTGTGGGAAATTATAGACTTACCGATTGGGATTAAACCTATAGGTGTAAGTGGATTTACAAGAAGAAGAGAAATGCGGAAGGGAAAGTGAAAAAACATAAAGCTAGACTTGCAAGGAAAGGCTACACACTGAAAGAAGGCATCGATTACGATGAGACCTTTTCTCCGATGGCCATGCTCAAGTCTATTTGTATACTCTTACCCATTGTCGATGCTTTCGGTTACGAGATTTGACAAATGGATGTTGAGACAGCATTCTTGAATGGCTATCTTGATGAGAACATTTACATGGCTCAACCCACTGGTTATGTTGTCAAAGGAAAGGAGCAGAAAGTTTGCAAATTGCTAAGATCCATTTATGGACTTAAACAGACGCCTCGCTCATGGAATAAAAGATTTGATCAAACGACCAAGACTTTTGGATTTGAGGAAAACACTGATGAACCTTATGTTTATAAGTGTATAAAGAACAAAAAGGTGGTTTTCCTCGTTTTGTATGTCGATGATATTCTACTTATCAGAAATGATGTAGGAGAATTGTCATCAGTTAAATTGCGGTTAACTCAACAGTTTAGCATGAAGGACTTGGGTGAAGCTAGTTATATTCTTGGAATTCGAACCTTAGGGATTGAAAGAATAAAACAATGACTCTATCTCAAGCTTCACACATCGATAAGGTACTGAAACTTTTTGCAATGACCGATGTGAAGCTAGACGTTCAGCCAACTGCATTAGGTTTTCATCTTTCTTTAGATGACTGTCTTAAGACAGCGGAAGAAAGAGAGCATATGAGCAAGGTTCTATATGCTTCGGCAATTGAAAGACTTATGTATGCGATACTTAGCATACATCAAGATATCTGTTTCGTAGTAGGAATGGTTAGTTGATATCAGGTGAATCCAGGTCTCAGGCATTGGGAAACTGTAAAGCGTATATTAAGGTATCTTAAAAGAACCAGGGATTATAAGCAAGTGTATTCTGGGGAGGATCTTACTCTTGTTGGATACACAGATTTAGACTTTCAATCTTGTAAAGATTTGATGAAATCGACGTCGGAAAATGTATTCGTTTTAGGTCATGGAGCCTGTAATATCCCTAACTGAGTCTAGTAGTTTCGGGTATATTTTTCACGTTCCGAGCATAAATTTAGGAATTTATCAGGTTAATAGCAATTTTTAATTTAATTTAGGAGTTCAATTTCATCTAAAATTGATTAAACAATAATTTGAAAAAAAAATAATTTTTGGAAAAATTAATTTTAAAGTAATTAAATAATTATTAGTGAAAATAATTAATTTGGGTTGAAACAGAATTTAAAATAATTTTTATTGGGGGTTGATTTGAGTTAAATTTAAATTTTAATTAAATTGAATTTAATTGGTAAAGTAAGGGAAATGTGGGAGTGCCATTGGGCAAATTTCCCAATTTTTAAATTTTTGGTGGGTTGTATTAGTTTTAAACACAATGCATTTAGCCTACTTTTCACACCATATACATCAGATTAGAGAGCTATAAAATTTGTTTTCTTTGCATGGTTTTAAAGATCTATCATCAAAGAATAGATTCAATAAATTTCCTTCCCAAAATACTCTCTTTTCACCTGAAATTTTTCGCAAAAGTAGCAAAAAATATTATGAAATTTCTTAAGATTCTTGAATCAAGATTTTCAATCAAAGGATTTAGAATGAATCAAAGGTAATAATTATTTATAAACTTATTTTTACGATGATTAGAAGCATATTTACATGACTAGAAGCATATTTACATGATTTGAGAGATAATTACATGATTTTTTATCAATGTCATCTTCTTCAAAAGCTTAAGGTGCTTTAATGGTGGATCTTCATTTTGCGAGGAAATCCACAAATCAATGGATGTTCCAACTCAAAATGAATCTATTAGAACGTTTTTGATCTTATTTATCAAGATTAAACATGTTTTGTAAGGTAATTTAAAGAAATTTGAATTTCATCATCTTCATGAATTGATTTTTCAAATTTTTGTGAAAATTGATTTAAATGTGAAATTGATGCTTAGTATATATTTATTTGGTCTAGTATTATGTTTGGAAGTGATTAGGGGGTGTTGGAGTGATCGATTTAGTAAGGAATCAAGTTTTCGACTTAATGATACAAATTTGTAAGGTAACTTTGAGTGAGAATTTCGTCTAAAGTTCAAACTGAAGATAAGTGGCATTGTAAATAACGTTTACATTGTGAGAAAGACAACTTACTTTAGTAGATAATTTAAATGAGTCTGTAATCCTGTAAAAAAAATCAAAGTGAGCATTTGATTCAAATATTGAGAAAGATTATTATGTCGTCTACAATTCCAATTGGAGAGATGGCTAGTCTTGGCTATTGGAGTAGTTGACTCCTCGAGTAGAGACATAGATGTACTTATTGGTAGAATGATACATTGGGTTGGATGCAAGATGAATTAATTCTGAATTCGTTTGTGAAGTAATTCACTTCTGATGTTCATGGTGTGATTTACCTAAATCTTGAATTAGTCACTGATCATGCGTATGCAACTCATGTGTTTTGATATAAGTGGAGGCTTATGCTCTAAAGATGATCGAGCACGTAGCCGGTATGTTGGGTAAATGACTTACGTATGGCATGGCTTTACTAGAAACAGTGAAATTCATAGCTCAATGAAAGAGTTAATGATATCCTCTTATTGACATTGTGCGGATTGATAAATATGGAACATGACGACGAGTTGTTTGTTCTCAAACTTGCAATTTATCACAGTAATTTATTTATAGTGATGATATTAATCATTAAGAAGACACAATGGTGACAATGAGACAAAATAGGATTGAGTTGAGTGAACATATTTAACTTAAAGGAATCAAGGATATCATATGAGGGTAACACACACAAGACGAGGTTATTGGACAAAGCAGTTGGATAAATTGCTTTCGTAAAGAGTATACAATAAGGAGTTTTCAATCATGGTACTTCTTTTGGACTGACTCCATGATTAAGTAATTGCGACTTATCAAAACGATGCTTTTAGACATAATTGCAATCACTAGAGCCTAATTGTATATGTCCGATTAGTCCTTCAGTTAGCTCAATAAAAGCTCGATCGGACTGTATTTGAATTAGAAGAAAATTCTACGACTTTGGGAATAATTTAATTGAGTCGATTTATTCGATGTGGAATTAAATTAGGTGGTTGTAAGAATTGTTCAACTAGAGAATTTGATTAAAGAGTTTTCTTGAAAAATTAATTTGGAAAATCTAAGTGATTTTTGGAAAAATTAATTTTGATAAAGTAAAATTAAATTAATAAACTATTTAAATTAATATGATATTGGTGGAAGTGAATTTTCAAGTCAAACAATTGGCCTGGTGGGTAATTGAACTTGAAAATTGGATCTGAGATCGTAAACTGGGCTTGGAAGTCCAAAACTGAGACTAAGACTCAAAAATTGGTTGAACTGGGTCCGGTATGTAAAATCGGGCTAACGGTCCAACGGGTGGCTAGACCAGATCGGTCAGGTCATCATTGACCCGGACCGAACCGACAGCAGTCGAATCGGCTCGGGGTGTTGTAAGGGTGTCGCACCTACACCACTAGACATGACAATGCTGGTGGCTGTGACGGTGCAATCCCGGTGGCATGCGACGGTTGGTTATTGATGGTTGAGCAGTGGAAGAGTTACACTTTTAGTGGGACTCTACCAGAGAATTTGATTTCAGACTAATTATTTCAAAAATAATATTATTTTAATAGTTTAATGTTAAATTAAATTAAGTACATATCTTAATAATATTTTATTTATTTAATATTAAAGTGATTATCTTATTATTAAATTTAATTTAATGTTTATCTTGTAGATAAACCTTCTATTATTTTAATCATATTTAATATTAAATTTAATCTAATATTTATCTTAATAAATATTTTATTAATTTAATATTAAAGTGATTAAGTTTAATTATAGTTGAACTCTCCCTTTATAAATAAAGTATTGGGTCATTATTCATACACACTTGAAATAAAGAAAAAGTTGTAGAGAGAAAATTCTTTTAAGAGATTATTTCATAAAATTTTTAGAGATATTTTTCTAATTTACAACTTGACCCAAAAATTTAGAGAAATTGTAAAATTACCCCATTGGTAAATTTTTTGAAAAATTTTCTTATTTGAAGCGAGCCCACACTCGACGGACGTGAGCTTGAAGATAGCGGAAAAGACTACTAGGTCGAAGCGCTCATCCTAGATGAATCGAAAAGGTATAATTTTGATTAAGTGTTTAATACTTTAAATATCACAACCAAGAAAAGTTTTATTTTCTCTAATTTTTTTATCGCTGCGTTTTCCAAACCTATTTTCAGCACATAAACAAACCACACATTAAAGCTGATAATTTATCATGCCAATTCAATGAACCAATTAATTATAGTGCATATATGCATCTCAAATATTCCATTATTCAAACATGTGTACAATACTAAACATATAACGCTTCATTTCAAACGATTTAAAGACAATAAAGCTGATAATTTATCATGCCAATTCAATGAACCAATTAGTTAGAGTGCATACATGCATCTCAAATATTCCATTGTTCAAAGATAGCGTCAAGGCCAAATCACATAATCCCTCAACTCTTAGTTTCAAAACCAAGCATTAGTGACATTCAACAGTTAGATGGTTATATAAAATATGAAACTCTAATTACATGTTAAGATTTCAACTTTGATGTGATCAAAAAGTTTAACCAAACTTCACTATTTATATTTAAAATTTACGTGCAAAGACGTGTTAAATAAATTACTTAGTAAGAACTCATGAAAATTCACTTGGTCCAAATGTGCAAAAATATGATTTTAATAATAACTTGAGCACAATTAGAAGACCATAACTACACTAAACCACTAGGCAAGTAATGCCTCAAAAATTTTCGATTTGTTGTACGATTGTACCCATAATTTGGTGCGAGAATAATGATTTAATTAAAATTATCAGAATTTGAGCATTGATAGTGTAGTGAATTCCAACTTAGTCGAATACAAATTTGGTTAGAAGGGTAAAATGATAATTTTTCCCTAAAGGATAATTTTATACATTTTACACGTAGACATGTTAAAATATTGGAATATATAAATATTTGTGGTGATGAGATGAAATTTGAAACTTTGCATCATATTTTGATACCATAATTTAATTTGGACCACATAACTTAAATTTGCTTTGACCTTTCGACTTTTGATCTCATTTTTTAAATTTGCTTTTATGTAGCCTTTATGAATATGTATGGTGTGATTATGTTCTTTGTAAAGAGAAAAAAATTGAAGGTGGGGATTGAAGGAGAAAGATACTTCTTGTTTTTGGTACTAAAAATTTTGAATTTCAACCATTAAATATTTTTAAAAATTTTAAATTTTATCATTTCAACCAATATTTCGCTATTATTTCATATGAACTTTTAATTTCAATTTTAACTTTCACTTTCATTATATTGTATATATCTATACTATTTATAATGAAGAGTGAATAACTTTTGGTGTCACTCCTAACACATAAGGTGAGTCTATTACTTCATGACTCCGTAACTTTTTTTCCAGAAAACTACTAAGATAATTCACGTCATTTTTTTAAAATATAAATTTCAAACTTTTTAATATTTCCCTAAGACTACATTTTCAATAGTTTTAATTTCTTTAAAGAAATATATTTAAAAATTTTCATATTTCGTATTTTTTAAAGTGATATGAAATGAAAATATTTACATTATTAATGAAACATGAGAGCAGTGATAAAGGGGATTCTACGATTCGGTCGACCAAAAAGGTCCGTATTAGGGAGACAGAGGGAGACCCGAATGTGCTCATGGAATTGCCTCCGATTGCAAGGACAATCAGATTGTGGAGAGATTATTTGGTGGGTCCGGGGGCAGAGGAGCGTCCAGAAGTTACTAGAGACTTCAATAGAGAAGGAGATCTCAATCTTTCAGAAGCAGATATAGTACGTTCATCGGTGGATGGAACTCTGTCAATTAATTTTCTGAGTGGGTAAACCAAATCCTTATTAAAGATATGGCTTGTACAATAGTCGTCAAGCTCCCAGGTAGAAATATCAGATACTCTGCATTCCATAATAATGTATGTTCTCTCTGGAAGCCAACCCAGCCATTCCGGTTAATGGATGTCGAAAATGGATATTTCTTGGCAAAATTCCAAAACTCGAAACACTTTGAGAAGGTTTTGTGCCAAGGGCTGTGGATCGTATATGACCAGTACCTAATGATACAACCTTGGACCGTAGACTTCAGCACAACACAAGCCTATCCAAGCATGGTCATGGCATGGATTCGACTCCTAGGTCTGCCTGGACACCTGTACAAATGAAAGGTCCTGTGGGATATAGCTGTTGATAGGGAAAGTTGCCAAATTGGACTTCAACACAAAAAAATGAGGGTTAGGAAACGATTTACGAGAATGGAAATATACATGAACTTGGATAAGGCGCTGATATCGCAGGTTTTAATTAATGAGGTTCTACAACGAGTAGAGTATGAGTATTTGCCCACTGTATGCTTTTTGTGTGGGCATTATGACCATGTTAAGGAGCTTTGTACTAAAGATGAGAGTGGCCAAAAGGTGTCAAAGGGAAGCGATGCGAATGGGAAAAGAGAGCAACGAATGAATTCCTCCATAACAGTGAATGATTCGAGGACAGAATACGAAAAATATGGGCTCTGGATGTTAGTGGAAAGGAGAAGTCAAAGACCACCACTGGCAACGAAGGGGAACGACGGTGAAGTTTTTGGGGTCTCAAGCACGTCGTGGTTTCATGATTTGGAAACCCTAACAAGGGGAGAAGATTGTTAGATGAAAGGATTTGAGATGGAGGTTGGTTCAGGCCATAGAATAGCTAGCCTCGTCTAAATGGTGGTTTAGGCCTTCGACACTTGAAAGATCAAAACAGCTCATTTTTGCTGAAGTTATGGTATATCCTTGTCACTAAAGGAGAAGATATATGGGTTAGGGTTCTGTGTTCAAATTATGGGATAAAAGAAAGGGTTCTCGAGGATATTAAGAAATAAAGTTGTTCTGTAACAGCCTGATTTTGGGGCTAGTTGGAACAGTGGTTTCGGAACCACTAATCCAAGATCGGAGAAAATTATTTTTTACATTATTTTATGTGTTATATCATGATTATATGAGTGCATGGAAATTTTGGTATATTAATTTTAGTGATTGCATGTTTAATTACGAAAAAGGACTAAATCGCATAAAGTGTGAAAGTTTTGTTTTAATATCTAGAGGTGTCAATTAGCTATGAAACATTAAATTAGAGGTCCTTATTGAGTAAATAGACCAAAAATTTGTTAGTGGCTGGACATGGAGAGAAAATCATGAAATGTCAAAGGATTAGGTGGGGTTTTGGTGACCAAATTGACTAAATAAAATAAAGAAAGAAAACATAGTGTCCATCTTCCTCACCACCAAAATTTTTAGCAAGAATTAGGGGCTTTTGAAGCTCAAACTTTTAGCCAAGCTATCCTCTTGCAAGTAAGTGATTATGATGGTTATTTTTGATGATTTTTGTGTTTTTGGAACCCTTAAAGCTTAATTTAGCTAATGAGGGGACTATTTTGCAAAATGGTTGAAATTTTAGGGTTTTTCCATGAGAGTGTTTATGTTGTTTTCTGAAATTTTATGGAAGAAAATGAATTATGGTTGTTAAATAAACAACTTTTGTGAAAGGTGTTTCCATGAAAACACTTAAAAGGACCTTTTTGCAAAGGTTGTAAAATAGGTAGTAAATGTGTGTAATAATTGAAATCTTGAGTTGCTATGAGAAGGAATATGAATCAGCTAGGCTTGGGTGTGTGAAAAATGAACACATTTCATTTTACGATCCTAGGGGCAAAAGTGTAATTTTGTGAAAGTATAAGGGCAAAATGGTAATTTTGCCAAAATAAAAACTTTGAAATGTTTTGAATAATGTGGTGATTTAATAAGTTAAATATGTCATTATAGATCGAGAAAAAGGTGGAATCAACCTTGATCGAGGAAAAGGCAAGGTTTCAGACTAAATCGCAATATTGACATATTTTGTTTCAAGGTAAGTTTATATGTAAATAATACATTCGTTTTACCTATGTTTTTATATATAAATTTATTATGTGAAATGTGGATGAATATTGTTGACAATTATTAATTGATGGAAAGTGAGTAAATTCTCGGATGAACCTTCAGAATAGAAAAAAGAGATACGATTAAACATATATGAATAAGTGATTATTGGTGGGCTGTGTGTGATACTACCGTAAACATGTAATTATTGGTGGGTTGTGTGCGAGACCACCATAAATATGTAATTAATGGTGGGCTGTATGTGATACCACCTTGTTAATTATTAAATGGTGGGCTGTGTGTGAAACCACCGCATATCTAATATTATTCCAAAGTGTTCATCGAGAAACTTTGTTTAGGTGAAAGTTCATGTGGCTTTGTGGTGATAAGTGCAGGGTATAAGTACATGTAAATGTGAGCAATAGTTATGATATGTGTTTGGGATGTGGTAAGATTTGAAATGAGTAAGTATAATTACGAGGATTGGAATTGTTCTTGATTGGTAAATATGTGGTGTGATGTTTATTGTTTACGTATAGACTTACTAAGCTTAAAGCTTACTCCCTTCTCTTTTCCCTTGTTTTATAGTGTCGAAGAGCTAGCTCGGGATACGAAGATCGTTAGAGGATCACCTACACTATCTACGCATTTGGTATAGTTAGATCATTCTTTTGAGTGTGGCATGTATAGAGACTTAGCCTTTGTTAAGTGTTATTTTATTTTGGGCCAAATGTGTTGGCTTGTCTTGAGGCAAATTCTTTGTATAAGGCCATAGTTGATGGCTCTTTCTTATTAATCTATGAAATGATGAGGTTATTCATGAATGTGCAAGTTGCATGGTTGATTAATTGGTTTATTTATGCATGAATGAGTTGGTGGCTTGATGTGGTTTATGTTTGTACAAGTTAGGGTGACAGAAAGTGCTTGGCAAGTAGCCTTGTTCTTGTCCATACGGGTAGGCACACGGGCGTGTGTCTATGCTGTGTGTGACACACGGTCTGCCCCATGGACGTGTGGTTTGGTCGTGTGTCCTCCTGCATGCTAAGTTGGCAATCAGAATGCCCAGTAGTAACCACACGGGCTGAGACACGGTCGTGTGTCTCCACCGTGTGGAAGACACGACCATAAGACATGGGCGTGTGCCCAGGCCGTGTGAAGTCTGCACCTGAATTTAGGAATTTAATTCGCCACACGGTCTAAAGACACATGCGTGTGCCTTGGCAGCGTGACCTTAATAAGTTGATGACGTCAGAAGCAGAATGTCAAGGGTTTTGCACACGGGCTAAGACACAGGCGTGTCTAGGCCATGTGAGGGACACGGGCATGTGTCCAGTCGTGTGAAAACCCCTGTAGGTTCGAATTAAAAAAAAAAATCTACACGGGTGTGGTACACGGGCATGTGATATGCCACACGGGCATGTCCCTTCTTCCACACGGGCGCGTGGACTATATAATGAGAATATTTTTTCTAAGTCTTTCCAGAGATCTTCTAAAGAGTTCTACTTGATTTCAAACTGTTCCTAAAGTGTGTTTTAGGCCTCGTAGGCTTGTGTAAGAGGGTGATATGAAGGTTCATGAAAAGTTTTAAATTTGAGTGGAAAAATCATGTCTCAGTTTGTATAATTGCTTGCGTATAAGTCTGGTAATGCCTCGTACCCTGTTCTGGCGTTGTATACGGGTAAGGGGTGTTACATGTTCAACTATTTGGAGAGGAATTGCTAAGGTTTGGTCACTGCTGAAAGAAAACTTATGTTGGACCATATGAACAGGAACATCGATACGATGTTGGGAGGATCCTTGGGTCCCAAAGTTAGGGCGATTAAAAATGTATGTATCACGCACATATAGGCCTATCACAGACTATTTTCTTAAGGATATGATAGCATTAGATGGAGCTGGAATATAGAGGCTTTTAAAGAATGACTTCCGGAAGATATTGTTAAAAAGATTGCAAGCATTCCCTCACCGCATCCCTTAGCTACTGGAAAAACACCGCTAATGGTAGCTTTTTAGTTAAAAATGCGTATCGTATGTTGAAAGCGACTACGTGGAACGAAAAGGAGACTAAGTGGAAGGGAGTTTGGAAATATTAAGGAGCACATCACGTTCGTTTTTTCCTGTGGCTTGTTTATAAACAAAGGTTGCTTACTAATCAGGAATGTGTACGGAGGGGTATTAGACAAAGCATGGCATGCCTAGTTTGTCATCATGAGACATAAGATATTTTGCATGTGATTCGGGATTGTTCAGCTAGTAGCAATGTATGAAAGTACTTTGTGCCAAGAAATTACCAGCCACAATTTTTCTCTAGCAATCTCCCAGAATAGATAAGGACAAATTTGGGTAATTCCGGAAGGATGATGACAGATGAGATCCCTTGGTCTACTCTTTTTGGTTTGCTAGTATTGTGCATATGGAAGAACAAAAATATCTTTGTGTTTTAAGGATTATCTTGGAATTTCATGGAAACTATTAAAATATCTCTAAGTTGGGTTAAGTAATATAGCATAGCACAAAGGTCGATCCCAACAGGAGAAAGTTCGGTAGAACATGAAGTTATTTTAGGAAGAGACTGGAATAATAAGGTAGCAGAATATTAAGTTTATGTAATTTGCTTAGGCAGGTTTTTTTACACAGAAAAAAGTGATATGAAGTGATATAAAAATAATTTAAAATTGTAAAAATAAAATATAATTAAGGGTATTTAGAATTTTTAATAACAATTATCTATCAAAAATAATTATTTAATTAAAAAGTATTTTTTATATAATTTAAATATTTTTTAGATATAATTATTTTATAAAAAATTTCACACAAAGTGGTGATGAAATTACTATCACTTTATGGTCATGACTTCCAACTGGTTCAATGACATGACTTAAATTTTTGTCACTTCCTACGTCAAATTGTAGTTTATATTTTCAAATATAAATTTAATATTGTCGCAATTTAATTAATCAACAGTACGTATATTAAATATTAATAAATTATTGTAAGAGTGCATGCTACTATATTTGTTTCGTTCAAACAATTTATTTTCGATGATGACATAAGATTAGTGACACACACACAAAAAAAAAAAAAAGTCAAATTGAAGGCAAAAAGTTACTAATAATGTTTCTCACTATTTTTTTATTGTAATTATTAACGTCAAACATTAAATGACACAACTGTATGATGTTGAAAATATAAAAGAAATAACAAACAGTGATAAATTATTGTGCTTGTCACGTTAAACCTAATTTTTATGACAAAAAAAAACAATGCACCACCTTTTATATATTGTTAATACGAGAACTAATTGTCACGAATAAAGTTTTTTATAATTAGTAATATAAAGATAAAAACTTTTTTAAAATAAAAAATAATAATTTGTCACTAAAAATAACTTTCATTAGGGATGATGAAAAATTGTCATAATTTTATTGAGAAGTTACAAAAATATTTCCCACCAAATTATTTAGGACGCAAATTTTGACGCCAAACATATAATGACTTAAATTTATGATGTTTTTTTATTTATTTAAAAATTTCATGTAAGGCTTACTGTCAATCATTAAACATGACCATTTGTTGTTTTCGTCTTATTTCTAGTATATTATGTGACATTATTTTAAGGGCCACATAGAAAATTTGCCACTAATTGATAATTTTGTTGTAGTGTTAATAGATGAAAAGTTGAAACTTAATTATAAATCATTTGAGCTTTAATTATTTATGTCCAATCGATTCCTTTGCTAGCTGAATGTAGAATCAAATGAACATAAATGAATGAGAATGATGAAATTGGAGAAATGATTCATATTCACAAATGAATGCGTTTTCTCACTATGTATAGAAATAACTTGAGAATTAATTTAAATTTTTGAATTATTATTTATTTAATTATAATTAAATAGTTAAAGTTAAAAAATTAAATTAATTAGTTATTATGAATTCATTGAATGTGAAAATTAAATATATTTCCTTATAGATTCTTTTAAGATAAAATTGTCATGAGAAATTAATTTAGTTAATTTGATTAATTAAATTAATTAATTTAATTTAATTAATTAATTAAATAAAATTTATTTTGAAATATAGAAAATAAATATTTAATTGGATTAAATTATAAAGTGCTGAGTATAATTGGACCCATTATAGGAGAGGCTCAAAACCTCTCATATTACATGTGAGGGGTGGCAACCCTAGTGTTATTATCTAGGTTGTGTTGCTCCCCTCTCTCCTAGCTAGACTAGGATAGTGTTTCCTATTAAATAAATATTATTTCTGTTATTCTTATTTAACCAGAATTCTTTTATCTCTTCCTATAAATAAAATGATACTGTTAGAGCTATTAATGCACAAGTTTCATATATTGTTGTTTTGCTAGAAATTAGTGAGAATTTATTTTTTAAGAATAAATTATATTTTCTAGGAATTACAATTTCTACTTGTTTCTATTTGAGAGAATTACTTTCCTACTAAAAGCAATTAAATCATTTCTTGCTCTATGTTTGACTCATGTTGTTTAAGCCCACACTCGACGCAATTTTGGGGTACGAGGATAGTGGAGAAGGTTGTCCGGTTGAAAGTCGAGAAAGATTTAAATTCGTCTCGGACAAAGCACAGATACTTTTTGGGAAAAGTTTATTGCTATAAATATCACAAATAGACTCGATTTTAAAATTTTTTTAAACTTTTGTTGTGACTGAAAACCGTTTTCTAAATCAATTTTTTTTTTTTACCATCAATTTGGTATCATAGCCAACTTGTGCTATGTTTATAGTATAAATCGTTACCAAATTTTATCTCTTCTTCATGTTTGGTTTATTTTAATAAGATGTGACATTCTTGTAATTATGTGCATATTTTAGGTTATGTATGTGGATAAATATATTTTATTATATATATGATAAAGTAATTTTGATAAAGTTATGATTCCTAGAAATTAGATTGAGTGAGAATTTAAGTTATATTAAAATTTTGAGATCTGTAATTAAGTCATGGACTATCAACTCCGCATAGACTTTATTCTGATTTATTTTAGAACAATTCATGTGAGTCGTAAATAGGCTTAAGTTTTTTGTAATCAAGATTTTTGGTGAATCTTGGAGAACTGAGATGTATCCAAAACTGGTTGAGATCAACAAAAGGTTGGCAATAGCGAATGATGGTTGGGTGGTTAGCTGAAGATGGCGGCGGCAATGAAGATAGTGGCATCATCGGCGACAATAGAAGTAACTCATGGTAGTGATGACAGTTCGATGGTAGATCGCTTTGGCGTTTTCTCAAAGTTTTGGGTTTTAGGTTTGCTTTCACCCATAACACCCAAAGAATGCTTTGGGGGTAATAAATTTAAATTTTTTGTTGTCTATTTTTCTAGGATTGAATCATGAAAACTTTAATGTGATAGCATAATAATATTGAAATTGACTGAAAAATATGTTCATGCATATGTATGATAAGCATGCCATATAGTTTAGGAAAAGTAGGGGTGGGCAAAACTTGATTTAACTCAAAAAAGTGAATTTTTTCTTGAATTTCGAGTTAATTAAATCGAGTTATTCGAGTCAACTCGGTTTTTTTTCGAATTTCGAGTTCGAATCAAGTTTAATTTTCAAATTCGAATAACTCGAATAATTAGAATAAACCAAATACCAAACTATAATATTTTATATTTTTACCCAAACCCCCAAACCTTTTTACTTTTCCCCCAATACTTTTACTCCCTCCCACTTTCCCCCCAAAATTTTTACTCCCATCCCATCCCACACCCTATCTACCCCAAACCTATTTCCCCCTCATTTTTTTAAATATTTTCCCCTCATTTACTTCCCCCCAAAATTGTTCTCTCCCAACCCTCATAACTTTTTATTTTCCCCCTAAATTTTTTACTTTTCACCCTTTACCTCCAAATAAAAAATCATCCCAAAAAAATCTATAAACTTAAATAGTAATAAATTTATTTATATATACTATGTATATTATTAAATTAAATTTCACATTTTGTACTATTTATATTATTGAATTGTTTAATCATATTAAGTCTTTATAAATTTATGTTAAAATTGAATTATTGATGATGCCATAAATTATTCGTATTCAAATTTTATGTTTATATTAATTTCACATTTTATCTTTAAGATAACTTTTATTAAAAAAAATTACATTTTTATATTTAATATATTTTTTAATTTCAAAATATATAGTGAAAAAAATCAGAAGATAATTAAAGCAACTATGCAAGCAAAGAAGCTAACCCGTATATAAAATATTAATAAATAAATAAATTATGACGAGATGAAAGTTAATAACAAATTTGATTATGGTTGGAAAATTTGATTACGGTGGGTGACAGTGGTTACAAGGACCTAAAGTCAATTTTTTAAAATTTACTCGAACAAATATAAATAACAAATTTGATTACAGTGGGAAAATTTGATTATGGTGGGTGACAGTGGTTACAAAGACCTAAAGTCATATTTTTTAAAATTTAACTCAAACAAATATATTTGATTCAATTTGAATTTCATCTCACTCGAATCGATTCGAGAAATCTCAAATCGAGCTAGGATGATAAAATATGATTAGTCAACTCGATTAACTAGAAATTTTTTCATTTGATTCGATTCGATTTGATCGAACGCTCACCTCTAAGGAAAAGAATGCAACATGTACTTGTCATGACATTTTAATCATTCATGATTGAAATTGAAAACAAAAACCTTGCATGTTTTTAAAAGATTGAGTAAGAGAATGTCACTAAACAAGACATACGACCTCCATCAATGATCTCCTCTGATGGTAAGACAATTTGTTGACCTTAAAGTAGGTATTGTCACGTGGATTTCTGTAATGACCTTTAAGTCAAGTGTGTTGGGAAGCGTATTTTTGGGGCTCTGCCTTCGCGAAATCGGGCTCATAAATATTATTATTTTTATTATATTTTTGGAAGTTATATTAGAAGTGAGTTGAGTGTTAATTAGATAATTTTTAATTATTAGTATTTAAATTAAGTACAAGAACTAAATTAAGTGAGTGATAAAAGTAGTAAATGATATTAAATTTTAATTGGGACTAGAGTAAACGTCTATTTAAATAAATAGACCATTATTTAGATGAGTTTTGTTAGTGGAGGATTATGAGGAAATTATATATATATATATATATATATATATATATATATATAAAAAATATGTATGTGTTAGTGGAGTTATAATGCTTAATTAGTAATTTATATTACGTTATAATATATGGAAAATGAAATGAAAATAGGAATAAAATAAAGGAAAACAAATAGATTAGTTTGGGGGGGGGGGGGAGGGGAGAAAATAAAATTGAAAAGCTTTATTTTTTCTTCTTCATTGCATGCCGTTTGGTGTAGGGAGAAAGAGCATTTCGGCCATTGTTCTTCAATAGTGAGTTTAAATTTGGTTGGTAAGTTTTGATTCTTTTCACTTAAATTTTATAGTTTTGAAACCTTAAAGTCATTAACTAATTTACCCAAGTTGGAATTTTTTAGATTTAAGGAAGTTTGTGGAGATTGTGTTTAGTAATTAAATAGATATTTTTGTTGAATGATTCTTGATTAGCTTAAAATTTAGAGATGTATTTATGAAAATTTGCATTTAAGAATTAATTTATAAGAAATTAGCTAATTGATGGATTAAATTGATAAATTATGATAAGTATGGGGACTGTTTTTAGACTATTATTTGGCTGGAAATTATTGGTTAGCAATGGAAATTTAATGAAGATGTGATTTAGTTAAATGTTGATGTTAATGATAGAATGTGGTCAAATTTGGTGACTAGATTGTGCAAGTGATAAGATGTTGGGATAACTTTTGTATTAAATAATGGAAGGATTTAATTGTATAAATGTATTTATTAAAGTGATGGAATAGTATTAATTAAATGAAATTGTAACATAAATCAAGGAACAAACCAACCGAACGTGAACCGTGGAAAAACTAAAGTAACGGAGTAGTTATCGACCTCACTATTACGATTGTTTTGTTAAGGTATGTTCGTATTCCCTGAACTCAAACTTTATAAATTGTTTTAATTAATCTAATTACTACTTGATGCCTTATTATATACCTAATGTAATTGTTAATTAAATTGAATGGAAGTTTATGGATGTATAAGTTAATTCAATTGAATGGAAGTTATGGAAGTATATTTATTTATATAAAATGTGATATTGAGTGATGAAAAATAAAATTATGGAATTGCAGATGAGAATTATTGTCGGTTATCCGACTAGTACTGGGTGCAAATCTTTTGTCGATTCATTCGACTAGTGCTGGGCACAACTATCATCAGTTATCCGACTAGCGGTGGGCGCAATAATTTGTCGACTTGTGCTGGGCACACCATTGATCTTGTTGGTTATCTGGCTAGCGTTGGTACAATAATTTGTCGACTTGTTTGACTAGTGCTGGGCACACCATTGATCATGTCGAGTTAAACGACTAGCGCTAGGCGCAAAAACCTTATTTACGATCTAACTATTAGGCACTGAGTGCCATTTGATGGTTTATAAATTTTGGTAAGGTAACTAATTCATTAGATGACTTATATGTTGTGAAATGTGAACTTCTGGTTAATAGTTGAAAATGGGATCTATTGAGATCATTAGTTACTTATTGCTTGAATTTTTATTTGACTGCAGGTTAGGTACTACTGTTGTTCTACGTCTCAGCATCCACGAAAAATCCCCTACTCAAAATTGGTGGTGTATTTCTTTTTGAGTCTTGTCATGCACCTAGGATGTCAATGTTAAGATAATGTCCTTTTGTTTAGTAAATCCTAGAAAATATAGTTCTATAAGTTCTAAATGATTGTAAATACATGTTTGGAGTTGTTATGTAAATGCTTTCACTTAGTGTTTGCTTTAAGGATTTGGTCATTTTGGTATTATACCTGAGGTGCTTGATTAGTAAATGAAGAAAGCTTATTCATTGAGCCTTTTTGGTTGATAATTGGTTGGAAATGATTGGTATAGGTTATGCATTTACCATATTCAATTATTTGAATGTTTGAAATTTACTTGAGGTATCTATGAATGGTATATTGGTTGTAAATGAATGAATTAAATGTGGTGTCAATGAGGGCATATTGGTTAGCCACCTAAGATGGTTGTTTTTAGTATGTTTTTGAGCATGTTTAAATTGTGTTTTGATGTTGTTTAGGTCCCTTTTATGTAACAACCCATTTTTAGTCAAATCAGAACAGTGGTTTCGGGGCCACAAATTTGAGGTCAAAATACTTATTTTATTATTATTTTAGTGTCTACAACATGTTAATTGAGTCATATGAAATTTTTTTTAAGAAAATTAATCGTTTGCATGCTCAATTCGATAAAAAGGACTAAATCGCATAAAGTGTAAAAGTTGTGTTCTAATAGCTAAAGGTGTCTAATAGCTATAGAACTTTAAATTGGAAGTCCTTATGTGGTAATTAGATCATTAGTGTGTTAGTGGACATTTATAAGTTTGGTTTTATGGAAATTATTAAGATTTTTAAATGTTATAAAGGTAAATTAGTAATTAATGATAAAAATTAACTAAAATCAAAGTACCATCTTCTTCATTTCACCAAATTTCAGGCGAAATTCACCATAGGAGGAGATCTTAGGTTCGGTCAAGCCATTTTCATGCAGGTAAGTGCAATTTTGCTCGGTTTTTAATGATTTCTATGTTTTTGGAATCGTTGTAGCTTAATCTAGCTGGCCCAGGACTAATTTACAAAACTGTTAAAAGGATAGGGTTTTACCATTGATGAATGTGTATGTATTTTGTTGTTTGATGATAGAAAATGGGTGGTTGTTGTTAGATAAACAACATTTGTTAAGTGACTTTGAATCAAATTTCAAATTAGGGGGTGAGATTGAGAAAAATAAAAATTGTGTGGTAAATGTGTTAAATAATGAAAAATATGGGCTGCTATGGGTCTAAATAATATTCAACAATAATGGGTTGAAATTGAATTGCATGAATTTGCATTTTTATGAGCTAGGGACTAAATTGTACAGGTGTTAAAATATTAGGGGTAAAAGTGTAAATTTGGAAAAATATGTATTCTAGGCTGAATTGAATAGAATGAATACTATATGGACTGAATTTGATTATTTAGATCAAGTTAAGCCTCGTACGGATCTAGATCGAGGGAAAGATAAATTATTGGACTAGTCGTTCCTATTGCGTCGTTTTTGTGATCGAGGTAAGTTTGTATGTTTAATAAGCATTAAATTATATATGTTAAATGCTAAATTGTTATAATTGAGATGATACGACACCACGGAAATTCTTGAAGAGTTATCAAATATGTATAAATCCTGGTTGAACCTTAGGAATAGATAGGATACAAATGACATGTCATTAGGGGTTATTGTATTTGGGTGCTAGTCTGTATGTTCTACTGGTGGCTGAGTTTTTCGACATGTGTTGCGGTTACTCGTTAGTGTGTGTGAGCAGCATTGTGTAGCTACATCTTGATCGCCAGCTTGTGTGAGCAGACCCAGTGATAGCTCGAGAGTGAGCATTGATATGAGATATGAGATTGAGATGGTTTCGACCATGTTTTGGAACTTAGTGTGCGAGATTCTCGAGTATCAGATAGTATTCCAAATGGTTCAACGAGTAAAGATGGTGGTACGAGGATATAAGGGATGATATGAACCAGTTCAGGTATTTGTGAGAAGTATGTCAATGAATTTATAGTTGATAGACTCATATATGACTAATTTGGATATGGTTATGTGCTAACCTTTGAATTTGATTGTAACTTACCTATATTTACTTATGCTTCTTTAAATTGTGAAGGAATGTTAAGTTGTACTTATTAGTCATACGAGCTTACTAAGCTTAATAGCTTACTTTGTTTACTTTTCTATGTTTTATAGTGATTTTGAAGCTTGCTCGGATTGAAAGTTGTCGGAGATCTCATCACACTATCCAGCCGTTGTTTTGGTATTTTTGAACTTGTGTATTTTGGTTATATGGCATGTATAGGTCTTTTGGCTAATGAAAGCCTATATGTTTTGGTTATGTAATTAGTCATGTAATATGACTTGATTTGGTACATGTTGGTATATGTATGTATATATGTAGTTATTCTCATCTTGTGTGCATTTGGATTGCAATGGAATATGTTTGGATATGTAAATTGAAAATGGCCCTTTGATATGTGGTTTATAATTGCTATGTGAAGACCTTAATTGTGTATTTGTATTTTGAGTACCCAATGGTCGAATTTTGAGATATGGTATGCATGTTGATTTAGGAACAAAGTCTACCAAGTAAGCTTGATCATTTAGGTGATTGTTGGGAGTCATATTGGTATGATTTTGAATGCCTAGTTGTGAATTTATGAACACTATTATTGTTGGTATTGGTATAGATTGATTTGGACTTGGTTGTGAATGGTTTGAATGCCTATTGATGATATAGTCATATGCCCTTTGATATGTTTAGGTTGATGCAAAATTTGGGTAAGAAAAATGGCTTGGAAAATAGCCTATTTTTGTCCACACGGATAGAGACACGGGCATGTGTCTCAGCCATGTATGACACACGGTCAGGTGGCATGGCCGTGTGTCCCCTGGTACTTATTTAGAAACCAAGTTAGTATTTTCACATGGCTTAGCCCACGGGCGTGTGGCCTGGCCGTGTGGCACAAGTCAGTATACGTTTCAGTTTTCACAAGGCCTAGCACACGGCTTGGCATACAGGCGTGTGAGGCCATTTCGAAGGGTACACGGGCTAGTCACACGGGAGTGTGGTTGGCCGTGTGACCCAAGTTAGAGAGTTACACGGGGTTAGACACGGGCTGGGACAAGACCATGTGATCCCATTTCGAATGTCTACACAGCCTGTCCACAGGGGCATATGTCCCCTGTACTTTGAAAATTTTCAATGTTGTTTTTCTAAAATTTCCTTGAGTATTCGATTTAGTCCCGAACCATTTCTAATGCTTGTTTTGGGCCTCGAGGGCTTGTATTAGGAACCATATAATTGTATTTGAATGGTTTTTAATTGGTATGAGAATTGTGATTCGAATTGTATGATTGTTTATGATATTAGTCCGGTAATGCTCCGTAATTGTTTATGATATTAGTCCGCTAATGCTCTGTAACCCTATTCCGGCAACGGATACTGGTTAGAGGTGCTACATTTTAAAGGGAGCTTAAGTAGGATATTTGGTTATACATGTAATGAATTTGAAATGGCTTTGTTTCAGGTAAATTTGGGTCCACACGACCTGAGACACGAGCATGTGACTCAGCCGTGTGAGGCAAACGGCTTGACAACACGGCCATGTGCCATCTGGTGATTTTTTCTTAGGTTGCAACTTAGAGAGTTACATGGTCTGGCACACGGGCATGTGACACGACCGTGTTACCCTACTCAGAGAGTTACACTGGTGTGGACACGGGTTAGGACACGATCGTGTGCCCCTAGTTCGAAGGTTACATGGCCAGAGACACGGGCGTGTGTCTTAGCCGTGTGAGGCACACGACTAGGCCACATGGCTGTGTGACTCCTGTTTTGCAAATTTTTGCAAATTTTTCTAAGTTTTTTAAACTGTTTCAAATTAGTCTTGATTTACTTTTAAGATATGTTTAAAGCTTCGAAGGCTTAATTTAGGGACAATATGTGTGTATATGATTAGTTTATGATGTGATTTTATTATTGTATGGTACTAAATTAAAATGTTTTTGATTTTATGGTAATGCTCTGTAACCCTAATTCGGCGATGAATACGGGTTAGGGGTTTTACAATTTCACTGTTGAGATTTGTTGGCCCTAAGGTAGGTGTTATCATATGGAATTCATTGAAGATGTTTTTTTATTTTTTTATTTTTTATATAGGACAACTAGTCATACATGTTACTCGTTGAAATTGTCCATAGGTGACTCTGATCTAAGTGAAATTTTTATCAAACCCTAGGAAAATCCATCTATTACGCAAGCTAGGCGGGCCCCACCGTTCTGATTTCAGTCTTGCTGTGACCTGTGCTACCTATTCTACATGAATTGATTATTAGTACGCATGAATACTTAAGGAGTTAGGTTTATGTATTAAATGGATGGAAATCTATTTTCTTACTAGTTGATTAAGATTACAAGTTGGCTTAATTCAATTGGTGTAAGAATTATCGTTGCATAGACTTACAAATGTTTTCAAGGTTTAATGTAATACACATGAATTATCTTAATGCATATCGTTTGTTGCAATAGGTTTTAATATTTGTTTAATAAAAATATATTAATGAATGGATGTTTTATTTTCAATTCAAAAAATGACACCTACTCCCTTACTAAAGATACTAAGAATAAATTAAACGAAAATAACTATAAGGAATGGAAATGGAAGCTCATAATTGTCCTAAGCTATGGGAAACTCAAAATAGTTCTTGATAATAAATGCCCACCAACCACTCAAGCTGAGGCTAGAAAACGTTGGGAGGAGTGTGATGAGATAACTCGTTGCCACATGTTGGCAAGTGTGGCCAACACCTTTTATAAGCAACTGGAAAAGCTGTAAGATTGCCAAAGCGATTCTAGAGATACTAGAAGACATGTTCGGAGGCCAAGTTACCTTGTCTTGAAAATCGACTATAATTAGTTTGATGAATCCCCAGCAAAAACCTGGTACCTCCATTGATACAGAAAGCACATATAAAACATACGCATTGATACCTAAGATGGTACCAAACCTTTCAGAGAAGTGCAACACAATGATTATAATACGGCAAATGGCATTCACAGAATACAAACAGTTCCAATATGAAAACTTAACACAACACATGGGTGGTTACTATCTGCCAACATTACCATAACTTACACATAACCCATCCTTATGCCAGCCTCATACCCAGAATTCAGAATCAGAAGAAAATCATTCAGTCATATTCATATACATACACCCCTTTAACTCCTCATATCATTTCTGTTGAACCAAGTATGTTTTCTCATGATCTGCCAGCCTGGTTTGCAATAGCACCTATCACATATATATAATTCATAAATCCAACATATGCTCTTGTCAAAACCAGTTTTTTATTTTTTAAAAAAATGGGTCGACTTTAAAAACGAAAATGGAGTCGCCACCAATCTTTTTCGAGGTGTGATCGGATCACCTTGAGACTGATAATTTTAATAAAATATTTTGATTTATTAAAATGATAATTTTGGTCTACGAAATTCGAGAAAATAGGTTCGGGAATCGGTTACGCATGAGGAAGGGTTAGCACCCTCGTAACGCCCAAAATTGGCACCTAATTGATTAATTAATGTCTTCACGTCAAAAATTTGAAAAGATTTAAAAAAAAACGATCCTTTTATTTAAAAGAACACTTGAATAAATCAAATTGGATGCTAAGACCCCCTTATCTCGAAGAAATAAAATGTAGCACCCAGTGAGTTAGGATACAGTATTTCAAACCCTCAAAACTAAGCTTGTCTTTTGATTTTTTTAAAACTCATGCATTTAAGTTTAAAAAGGATATTCAATTGTTTGGGTCAAATGAAAGATTGGAACCTTGTAAGGTAGGGCACAATTTCTCAAAATTCCAAACATAGAATATTGCCTTTATTTTTAGAAATCCTTATTTCGAGATAACAAAATGTCATATCCAGTGAGTTAGGACACAACACCTCGAATCCCCGAGAATAAGCTTTTATTTAAAATTTATACGTTTTGATTTAAAAAGGGTACTCAGTTACTTAGATTCAACGAGGAAAATTGGAACCCAGTAAGTTAGGGCACAATCTTCTTGAAATTCCCAAATACGAGTATTGCCTTATTTTGAAAAACTTTTGAATAAAATGTAGTAATTAAACGAAATGCGTTTTTTATTTTAGACGATAATTTGTTAATAAAACCGTTACATCAATAAAATACAGAATACAAATACTAAATGACAATTCTTGGAAATTACACAACATGCTAGCTTTCAATACTAATATAAACAATTAAAAGAAAATGTAATAACAACATAACTAATATCTCAAATAGTACAAAGACAATGCCAAGGCTAACATAAAAAAATAATAAAAGTGATAAATATCGAAATTTCAATAAAAAAATAAAGTAAATAATGGTTCAAAAATATATACATAAAATAAAAACTAAGAAATAAAATGAGGCTTTATATAAAAGGAATCGAATATATATAAAATACAATAAAGTATGTAAAATGAATGATATATAAAAGTAGATAGTTAACGAAACAATTAAAAAATATGATGAAGTTTACAATGGATAATATATATACATAATAGAATAAAATGAATAATATATATTTTAAGTAAATAATATGATAAAATATTTAGATAAATAATAAAACAATTTAAAAAGTAAAAGATACACCAAAATTTTAAATTAGATTAAAAATAATTAAAATTAACCATATGTATAGAAGATAATATATGATAAATAAAATAATATATATAGTAAAATAATCTTATGTAAATGAAAACTAATTTAAAATAAACG
Source organism: Gossypium bickii (assembly GCA_025503065.1). NCBI lineage: Eukaryota > Viridiplantae > Streptophyta > Magnoliopsida > Malvales > Malvaceae > Gossypium > Gossypium bickii. Next base: position 55,374,920 of record CP106714.1, on the reverse strand, counting down.
GTATGCAACATATTAAAATAAATAAATAAATAATAAATTAAGAAAAAGGTTAAAACCCAAATAATTAAGGACCAAATCGGAACAAAAATAAAGTCAGAGGTAAAACAAATGTATAAGGATCAAAATAAAACGCGCGCCACATTATAGGGACCAAATGGGCAATTATGCCTTATCACCAAAACGATGCTGTTCTAAAATCCTAATCTTTTAAAAAACAAGGTCCAGATCGAAACCAAAATAAAATGTCAGGGTCAAATTAAAAATAAAAGCAAAATATAAATAGGATGAGATCGCAAAAAAATAATAATGTAGAGGGACCTAGGGGACAAATTTCCCCTTTATATAAAAAAAGGCGCGGATCCTCCTCGAGTCGAGTCAATGCACAGATCTTTAGCCGTGAAACGGTACCGTTTTGGGTCTTAATGACCTACTCCAAAGCGACGTCGTATGTGTTGGCTTTAAATACCAAAAACCAAATCTAAAAAAATAAAACATCTTAAACCCCCTAAGAAAAGAAAATAAAAAAAAAACTCTCTGAAAAAAAAAAACTCCCCTTTGCCCTCCGAGCTTCGGCCTCAGTCCGGCTGAGCTCCGATCATCGAGTTGCCGTGCTCCGCCATCTTCGCCGCCTTATACGGTGGTTAGAGCCCCCTAAAAGGGCCGTTTTGATCCTCCCAACTTTCCTAAGTCCAAATCTTGACCCCAAACACCTAAAACCCTCACTAGAAATGAAAAAACAACCAAAAATGCTTCAGATTCGGGACCTCGATCATTACAAGAGGGTAAGAGTTTATAAATTCTTTGTTATTTCTGTTATGTATATGATATTAGAAATAAATAGGCAAGAAATAACAATGAGATACCTTCCAAGATCTCTCTGTAAACTTTGATATTTTTTGTGTGTTTTTATTCGTAAAGCGTAAGAGAGTATACTATTTACAGTTGGCCCTTTTTATAACCGATTAAAGGATAAAAAGAAAATATAAAAACCTTTTTAAAATTTTTGTTACATTTCCTGTCAATTGCTGGATGTCATTGCTTGCCATTGTTGCTGTTATTTTTTTGTTTCTGCTTGCAGGTGAAACCACCGTATGGAGGCGCGGGCTACGGGGTGACGTGGAGGCCCGATCATTGGAGTTGTGGCGTAAGGGAAACCTAGGGTTTCCAGAAGCTTCAGTCCATTTGGGCCTAATTCGACATTGGGCCACTACAATTAGTTTGGGCTGATCAGGCTTGGGTCTGTTTTGGGTTTTAAGTAACTGGATTAGTTATCAGATTCTGGGTTATTCAAGGTTAGAGTTTTGTATTTGTATTTGGGTTGGTAGGAATTTGGGTTTGTAAAAAGAAACTAGACTGTTTTATTATTTTATTTTATTATTTGGTTTTTTAATTTGGTTAATGGGCCCGGGCAAATTGGGCTGATTACAACTGACCCTCTTTGCTCGTTGTCATGTAACGAAAATGGAGCAAAGACTTAAAAATGGCCAATTTTGCCCGGCCTCGCTGAGTCTCTACTTGTTTTGGTGCTTTTCTTCTTCGAGTAGCTTCATTCATCCCACTGCATCTTCAGGGGCATAAGAACTAGTGCTTCGATCCAATTCAAGGAAATTAGACTTGTAGCTTCATCTGCTCCGCCGCAACTTCAGGGAGATAAGATTTGCTATCTTCAGTCTGCTCCGCTACAACTTTTGGGAGATAAGGTTTGGCTTTGGTAAATTTGATCCGACCTACTGCAACTTCAGAGGTATAGGATTTGTAACTTTAGTTCGTTAAGAAGTGGCACGACATACTGTCTTATGGGTCGGTGCCTATCATCAGCAATAAGGATTGGATTTCGAGCATTAGCGGCTCCTTAAACATCATTTTGATTTTCAAGATCCATTTTTGATAGGTTGTCTCTGGACTAGTCTTTCTCATCTTTTTTTTTGTCTAAATGCCGGCTTAATTTCAGGGTCTACAGGGAGTAAATCGATGATTCGATCTATGCTCATGAAGATCTGAAAAGAAAATCACAAAAAAACTAAAGAATAAAGAAAAAAAATTAAAGAATTAATTAGTAAAGTTAGAAATTAAATAAAAATAAAAACCAAATGCAAAGAATAATTTCACAAAGGAAGATTAAGGCAACAGTCCCCGACAATAGCGCGAAAAACTTGTAACGGGATTTTTGGGCAAGTGTATATAGCCGTTCAAGTAATAAGTAAGTAAAATCAGTTATCTTGTTTACAAGGACTGTGTATGTTAATCGATTGTTTGTAAAATTATAGTTAACAATTTTGATGTAAAAAACATAATAAATTGAATGGTGATGATTAAATTATCTAGATGCAAAATTGGTCCTTAATGCAATTTTAATCTAAGTATGCAAACTATCTAAATGAATGAATGGATGGGCGTTAGTAACAAAAACAATCAACATAAAATAGGCTAGGATAATTATATTAATAAACTCAATTCATTTTCATCATGATTAACAGTGTTCGTAGAGCATTCCATGGCAACTCGATCTTTCATGAGTTTGGAAACCAAATTAAGTCATCTTAGAATATTTTACTTAGTGAAACATGCATTTTACTAATCATATTAAACTAAGGGTTTCTTAGCATTTATGCGAGGTAACATGGACATTTACATTTGAAACAATTTAATCACATAAACTGAAAAACTATGCAAGATAATAGAGCTAACTAAAGATATTATGAATCATTAATTTAGTCTGGTTTAATGATCTAAATTGAGCATTGCACTTTTCAATTATGTGTCTACTAGCCATCGCCTGGTTAGGATTTCTTAGCTAATCTGAATGCATCCAATCACATATGAATGAAATACATACTAATTTTAATTGAAAACATGATCGACTGAGGCACAAACACTTAAAACATGAATCAAATAAATATTATTCAATTAACATAATCATCCTAGCTACACAAAATTATGCTATCATTGTTGATTGCAAGATCAATAAACACTTAGCAAACATGTTTAAAATAAACAACAAGGAGGAAAGAGTAAACTATAATTCAATTCAACAGCATTTGAGATCTTTTTTAGTGAGGTGTTCCTCCAATCTGCCCGTTGTTCCTTTGCTAAGGGTTTCTCAAGGTGGCCGGCCAAGAGATGATCTTGACAAGGTTTTGTTGGCTAAAATGGAAGGGGAAATGGAATGGAAATGAAAAGAACAAGAGATAATGGAAGGATGTTATGAAGAGAGAATGAAGGATGAGTGATGAGAGATCAAGGGATGCTTTGAAAGGTGAAAGGTGTGTGGTATTTATAGGTGAAAGTAAGGGTAAAGTTTACTAAAAATAGAGTTTGAAAATCCTTCCTTTTCTCTCATGCTTGGCTGGCCACAGTTTGTGGAGAAAGAGGTGGTTTGGTTGCTCATTTTGAATTTAAATCATTGTTATTATTAGCCATGAAGTGGACAGTTTCAAAGATAAAGTTGGTGTGTCGATTTCTGATATTTTTCCAACTACAGGGACCTCCAATAAAATATCCCAAAGCTAAATTTTGGGTAGCCATATGCTTGTACCGAAATTGGGCTAGACTCCTTCTTGTTAGACAGTTTCTTAGTCCAATAATTAATCAAACATGTCCATCATGTAGCAATATTTTTACTGGGTCAAATTAACATCCTTATGACTCATTTTTGTATGGTCTTACTGTCCAAACAGATTGGATGTCCTTAAATCATTTATATTAATCTCATCTTACATTGTTTCACTGCATAGTGAAAATTAACATATTAATAATTAACATGAAAATAATATAAATTATGCATAAAAATCATGTAATAAAGCATTATTTCGCATACTTCATAAATTCATGTCCAACATTAACATTTAAGCAAAATCCACTTAATTTATTAACAATTACTCAAAATTAATATAATTATTAAGTCAAAAAGTGGTTAAAATATATAGAAAAATCCTATATAATTTTGAGTTTACAGTAGGAAACCCTTAATCACTCCCCATCCACTCGTTAATCTCCCCTAAGGGAATTAGCGTCTCACGGTATTTATAATCTCAAACTCCATTGATATAAACATGTAAGTAACATGAATAAAATGAAAGAGAAAAGAGATTTAGAATAATATTGATTTGTATCGATTAAGAGTGGAAGAACAAATCTATCGATTGGGAAAACCAATCTCATTGCTTGCAAAGGAAAGTAAACTAAATAACTTCGACTGAATAAAATAAATCTTGGATCAAAATCAATTCCGAGAGAAAAGAACAAATAATTTAATAGAAGAAAAGATAAATAAATATAAATCCTACTCCTAAAGTACGAGAGTTTTTGGATGCATCTAAGACAAATTTGTTACATCAAACCCCTAAGGTTTTATTTATAGAAGTGTTAGCAGCCCGAATTAGGTCTTCAGAACTTTTTAGGTCTTCATATAAGGTTGATTGTGCAGACGAAAATATACCTGAAAAGCTTGGGTCCCATGTTGGTCTTATGTCGCACCATAGACATTGCATGGCATGACACAACATTAAAATTATGGGCTCTTGAGTCTGTGCCGTACTTTATGTAACAACCCGTTTTTGATAAAAATTGGAACAGTGATTTTGGGACCACAAATCCGATTCCAGAAAGAAAATTTATTTTAAAATTATTTTATGGTCTACAGTACAATAGTAATGTCGTATAAAAATTTCGTAAAGAAATTTTATCGATTACATGTTTAATTTGATAAAGGACCAAATTGCACAAAGTACAAAAGTTGAGTTCTAATAGCTAAAGGGATTATATAGCTATGGAATTCAAAATTTGAGGTCCTTAAATGGTAAATAGACTATTAAAAATGCTTATTTGTTAAGGATGATGAATCATCCATGGAAAATAAAATAAAGAAAAGGATGAAATTGGAAAGTGAAAAAAATAAAGATAATAAATGATAAAAAAAAGAAAAGAAAATATCATCAATTTATCATCATCTACCCCAAAAATACTTGGAAACCCTAGGAAAGAGAAAGAAAGCTTTCTTGGCTCAATTAGGTATCTTTTCTTGTCCAGTTTTTAATGATTTTTATATTTCGGAGATCGTAATAGCTTAATTTAGCTATCTCGCGGACTAATTTGTAAAGTTATTAAAGTACTAGGATTTTTCCATGGATGAATATGCTGCAATTTTGAAATTTATGATAGAAAATGAAAGGTTGTTGATAGATAAACAACTTTTGTAAAGTGAATTTTGATGAAATTATGATTTTAGGACTAAATTGTAAAGTTGTAAAATTTATGGAAAATTCTAAATTTTTATGAAATACATGGGCTGTAAACATTATATGAGAAATTCAACTAGGCTTGGAATAAGGTTTAAATTGCATGAATTTCATTTTCCGAGCCCAGGGACGGAATCATCATTAATTAAAAGTTTGGGGGCAAAATATTAATTTTGCCTAAGATGTGAATTGGACTGAATTGAGTATGAATTGTATTAAATTGATGTTAAATTTACTCGTATAGATCTGGATAGACCAAATTCGGAGTTAGAGCGAGGAAAAGAGAAAGTTCGAATTAGTAGATTTTACGTACACGGACATTTATTGAGGTAAGTTCATGTAACTAAATTATGTATAATTGTATACTTGGATTGAATGTTGTGCATGAGAATTGTATAAATATTATATATATATATATGAAATTGAAGACATATCCGATAAAGCCCGATAAATGATAATGCTTGAAAAATGTCAAGTCCTGTTGGAATAAATGAAATTCGATGGATTACTGGATTTCTTGTAATGGTTGTAGTCTTGCATATGTTGTAGACATACTATAGCTCGGACGAGCATTCCGTTATTAGCACTCTCGAGGTTCCTGTTATATAGTTCTGCGAGCATCCTGATCGATAGTAATCTTGTAACACCCCTAACCAGTATTCATTGCCGAAATAGGGTTATAGAGCATTACCAGACTTATTACTTAAACAAACATTACCGGACTTATTTCTTAAACAAACATACATTTCTCATACATTGATCATATCCAATTATAAATCATACATAATCAATCACATTGTCCCTAATATGAGCCTACGAGGCCTAAATCATGCATTAGGAGTAGTTCGAGACTAAATCGATAACTCAAGAAATTTTTTGGAAAACGTAGAAATATTTTCAAAATACAGGGGACACACGCCCGTGTGGCACAGCCGTGTGTCTCACACCGCCAAAAACATGCCTGTCTCACAGGCCGTGTGGACATTCGAATTGAGATCACATGGCTGTGTCTCAGCTCGTGTCCGAGCCCGTGCAACTCTCTGACTTGGGTCATACGACCAACACACACGCCCGTGTGACTAGCCCTGTGCCCTTCGAAATGGCCACACATGCCCATGTGCCAGGCCGTATGCTAGGAAGTGCCAAAACTGTAGGGTATACTGACTCATGCCACACGGCCAAGTCACACACCCGTGTATTGGGCCGTGTGGAGCATACTGACTTGTTTTCTAATTAAACACCAGGGGACACACGGCCGTGTAACCTGACTGTGTGTCACACAGGATGAGAGACACGCCTGTGTCTCTGCTCGTGTGGACAAAAAATAGGCTATTTACCTAGCCATGTTTCTCACCCGAACTTTCCTTCACCTACACAAACCAAATGGCATATAACATTGCATAAATAGGCATTCCAACCAATCTCAATCAAGTATAATTCATGCTATTTCCATACCAAGAACTATAATGCTCATAACAATATGACTTGCCTATACAAAACATACCAATTTAACATTCATAACTTCACCTAAATGATCACTTTCAATTATGAATCACTTTACCTAAAGCCACAAGCATACCAATCTCAGGTTTCAACCATTAGGTACTCCAAACACCAATTCACATCAAGCATTTATATAACAATTATATACAACATATCAAAGGGCCATTTGCACATATATATACATCACCAAGCATACCAAAATAAACCCAATTACATGGTCATACACATAACTAAGCATTCATCTTTTACAAGCCAAATCAAATGGCTAAATCCATTACCAAACTATAGAAAAAAATAACCACAATTCCTATACATGCCATATAACCAAATACATAAGTTCAAAAGTACCAAAATGATAGCTTGATAGTGTGATGAGATCTCTGACGATTCCAAAATCTGAGCAAGCTTCGACAACACTATAAAACACAGAAAAGTAAACAGAGTAAGCTATAAAGCTTAGTAAGGTCGTATAGTTAATAAGTAAAACTCACCATTCATTCACCATTCAAGCAATATAACATAATATCCTACAAAACCATTTAATCACAAGGTTAATATGTAATTATTCATGTAATGATCATGAACTCACAATTTCATGGATTCAATACTCATATGAATTTTCGTACATACCTGTACTGATACGTAACTATCTCTCACCATTTCATATCTTCGATATACCCATTGAACCATTTGGAATAATATTGGATACTCGGGAATCTCGCACCCTAAGTGCCAATACATAGCCGAAGCTATCTCAATCTCATATCTCATATATTGCTCACTCTCAAGCTATCAACGGGTTTGCTCACACAAGTTGACGGTCATGATATAGCTACGCGGTGCTGCTTACACAAGCTAACGAGAATCCGCAACACATGCCGGATAACTCAGCCACCGGTATGACGTACGGACCAGCACCCAAAATACATAACCCCTAATGACATGTCATTTGTATCTTATCTATTCCTAAGGTTCAACCGGAATTTATACATTTCGATAACTCGTCGAGAATTTTTCGTGATGTCGTATCATCTCAATTGTAAAAATTTAGAATTTAACACATATAATTTAATGCTTATTAAACATACGAACTTACCTCGATTCACAAAAACGACGAAATGGATCGACTTATCCAATACTTTATTTCCCCATGTTCTAGATCTGAACTTCTCTTTTCTTGATCTATATAATATCAAATTTAACTTATTCAATTATCAATCTATTCAATTTAGCCCAAAATGCATATTATGACAAAATACACTTTTGCCCCTAATATTTCAACAACTTTACAAATTAGTCCTTAACTCATAAAAATACAAATTCATGCAATTAGTTCCCTACCCATGTTAGCCGAATTTCCCTTATTAACACAACAACCCATATTTTTCATTTATTTCACATTTCTACCAAAAAATTTCCACATTTCACAAATAAATCGCTAATTAAAAATTTTGTCAAAAATCTCTTAACAAATGTTGTTTATCTAACAAAAATCATTTATTTTCTATCATCAAAAATCAAAATACATATACATTAATTAATGGAAAAACCTTAAAACTTTAATATTTTTGCAAATTAGTCCTTGGGCTAGCTAGATTAAGCTGCAAGTATCTAAAAAACATATAAATCATTAAAAACAGGACAAAAATCATACCTAATTGCAAGAAATGAAGATGGTCGAAAGAAGAACCCTAAAATGGATTCTTCTCATGTTAATTTAGGTTGGAAATAGATAATGGAAGATGATGATCATTTTTTTAATTTAATTAACCTTAATTTGTTAATTTACTAAATTAACCTTTAAAACACTTATTAATTACACCAAATACCAAGCCACTGTCATACAATAGTTCATTAATGGGATATTTAACACATAAGGACCTCCACTTTAAGGTTCCATAGCTATTAGACACATTTAGCTAATAGAACACAAGTTCTGCACTTTACGCGATTTAGTCCTTTTTATCAAATTGAGCATTCAAATGATAAAATTTCTTAACGAAATTTTCACAAAATCATAACATCATGCTGTAGACATTAAAATAATAATAAAATAATTATTTTGACTTCAATTTTTTGGTCCCGAAGCTACTGTTCTGATTTAACTAAAAACGGGCTGTTACAAATCTTGCATGTGTTGTGACTACCGCAGCTCTTTGTGAGTGTCCTGTTTATTGATTGGTTGTGATCCTGCTTATGTTGCGGACACAAACGCAGCTCTTTATGAGCGTCCTGATATGGCTCGCCTGAACTCCTTGATATATGGCTATTCGGAGCTCCTGTTACATGGCTCTTTGTGAGCATTTCTGATAGGCTCTTCGTGAGCTTCCTGATTAAAAGTTCTTTGTGAACTTCTTGTTTTAAACCCTTATAAGTTTCTTGATTTAGCCCAGATAAGCTTTCTGTTACATGGCTTATATGAGCATTCCTGATATATGGCTCGAGAGAGTGCTTCCTGATTATGTACTCTAATAAGTACCCCTGATTATGAATTGACAGATTTCTGATTTGTACACTTCAAGTGTACTACCTGCATATCCATCGATATTTCAAATAAATTCAACGGGAAAAATTCTAACATGAGATAATATGAACACGAAATGAATTATTACAAGTATCTGCCTGAAATACATGAAATGATGATACATGATTTATGGAAATACAAGTTGATGATATATGAACATGGAATTTGTTTAATAAATATGTTCATCCATGAATATATATTAGTACACCTTGAGTGTATTTTTGTGTGACATTGATATTTCAAATGATTTAATGGGTAAAGCTCTGACATGAAATAATCTAAACTCGAGATGAATTATTATGAAAATGTATTTGAAATACAGGGATATGAATTGTATATGTTATTTGAATTCATGATGTGGAAAAATATATGTATATGGTAATTTCGTTATTATTGAGCGCATACATGTTTCTTAATGTTTATATGAGATAATATGACATAGAAACGAACTATTACCCATATGTACATGAAGTACATGGAAATGACATTACCTGATATAATGATGCATGAATTGGTTATTACATGAATGTGAAACATGCTTGATGACTTTGTTCATCCATGATTAAGGACTAGTTTAGGGCTTGTGACCAAATTGGTTGATAGTGCCTTGCATGTTTATTTTGAACATAAATATATGGTAAGTTATTTACCATGTTATACGAACTTACTAAACATTTCATGCTCACTCTAGTTTATTTTCCCCTATTCTATAGTAATTCGGAGTCTTGTTGGATTGGAAGCTTGGCAAAGATCACTCACTATCCATCAACCCATCTTGATATATGATAAAATAATTATGGTTATAATGACATGAATAGGTTAATTAACCAATATGGCATGTAAAAGTTTGGGTTATAACTAGCCATTAGAATGGCTAGTGATGAACATGTTTGATATGTATAAATGAGGCTATAACATGTTTGGTGTGTGCTTAAATGGTTGAATGATAGAAATCATGTTGGCATATTGATGATTAATTCTAGCATATTTGGTGAAATATGCTTATAGGTGAATTTGATATGTTTATTAAATTTTGTATGTTTGGTTACATGATGGTAAAGTGTATTTGAGGTGCTTAAAAGCATATTGGTTGTATGTGATGTTATGTTATGCATGAGACTCGATTTTGACTTAAATTAATTGTTTTAAAAAATGGCTTGTGAATATGTTAAAGTATTGGTGTAAGAGAAAGACAAATTGGGTGAGAAATGTGGCTTGGAAAATTGCCTATTTTTGTCCACACGGGCAGAGACACAGGCGTGTGTCTCAGTCGTGTGTGACATACGGCCTAGCACATGGGCGTGTGTCCCCTGCATCTTTAAAATGTCAAAACAGAATGCTCAGAATTGATCACACGGCCTAGCACACGGGCGCATGGCTTGACCGTGTGACCCCTGCACCTACACGCGGTCTAGCACACGGGCGTGTGACTTGACCATGTGATTCAAGTCAGAGAGTTACACGGCCTGGGACACGAGCGTGTCATTGGCCGAGTGAGCTACACGGCCTAACCACACGAGCGTGTGACCCTTGCTCCTTGTAAAAATTTTGAGATTTTACGAAAAATTCTTTGAGTACCCAGTTTAGCCCCGACTCGTTTCTAATGCATGTTTTGGACCTCGAAGGTTCATATAAGGGACTTTATGTTTGAATTTTTAACCTGAATACTGTATAAACAAAATATATGTTTACTTGATCTGTATATTCTGGTAATGCTTCATAACCCTGTTCTGGTGATGGATACGGGTTAGGGGTGTTACACTTTAGCAGCTTAAGAAGCTTGTGCCACGCTTGTTCCAAGTTCCTATGTCGATTGGGCCCTAAATTCAGCATATTATACACTCAAATTAATAAATTAGAACTACCTAAGGCCCATGTCGGCCTAATAGGTCAGTAACACTAAAAAATATTTTATAAACACTTATTTTATGAACTTTTACTACCTAACTATTGAAAATACAATAATTAATACGAAATTGGTTAGAAAGAAAAGCTCCTTAAATGCAAAAATATACCAAAATGACCACTACATTTGATGACAGGTCAAATACCCCCACACTTAAGTCTTTGCTTACCCTCAAGCAAACTAATAAAAACAAAAACAAGACAAAATAAACTAGGAAAAAACAAATAGGAAATAGGAAATAAACATGCAAGAAAAAAATATATTTGAACTAGTATGATACGTGAAATTAGATAGAAATATATTAACAAGATAATGTAAGTAAACATATAACTCTAGCATGATACACAATTGACTCAATTTCTAAAATTAGATAGGTTAGTTCAATAAATTTCAAAGAAAATAAATAAAAGAATATTACGTATTGGTATCCATAAAAAAAAGTTATAAATATACAATTATGTTAAAATGAATATAAGTGGTAAAAATGTAACGCCCTCAACTCGACTTGATTTATCGGTTCCGGATCTCAGGTGTTACTAAACAATTCAAAACATTTAACAAAATAGTTTATGTTTTCTCATTTATTTTGAACCTAGTATTAGAAGTTCCAAAAGAAAAACTTAACATTTGGAGATTGAAAATAGAATATATGATGAATAACTCATTACATCAAATTTGATATAGATATTTACAATTTAGAAACTATTTTAAGATAGAATCAAAGGTGTATTCAAGACTGTGCCACATATCCGTTGTATACATAATAGCCGACTCTGCCACCATCTTGGTGTACTCTTGGTGCTGTCCCTCCAAGTGAAGCTTCTTCAACAACAACTCTGAAAAGCAATCACAATCCTTGTAAGTACAAGAGTACTTAGTGAATCTCTTTATAACCATAACTTTATAGATACTTTGCAATCTTGTATGAATTTTCTAAGAGTCAACCATAAACTACATCATTGACTTCGATTAATACCATCATAATGTTATCATTCTTTTATACACCAGTTATCATGCCTTATCGTACTTAATCTTCCATATTTTGTTAACTGATGAATCCTTCTAATCATTTCATGAATCTCTTATCCCATGATACTTACCTAACAGAACATACCCTTATAGGCTACTTCCAACAATCCATATTTTAACCCACGTTCTTATTTTAAAAAACTGCTCACTGACATTATCTTGGGTGAATACATATAAATGGCAGATACTTACACAGAATTTCATACTATTGGTTCACACTCAAACATACCCTGATCCATTCTCTACACATATCCATATTGATAACTCACTGCGTATAACATCTAGATGAACTCCATACCATGCTATAATAGAATCTCATAATTCAAAATAATATTTACTCAGATTCAAAATAATTTAGAAGAAGATGTGATACACTTTACTTTTCCTACTTACAGATCATCATAACAAATACCCTTCTTAACATACAGATACACATATCTTTTTCATGGAAAACCCTTAAGACTTTATTCAACTCTTATTCCAAAGCATATCAATACCTTATCTTGATTATACTTATTATAGAACTACTAGAACTTACTCATATATTACCATAGAGACAAACATTCAAATCCATAGCTTACCAAATATTCCTGATAGTTCACGCCACATAAACTTAGCAAAATACGTCATAAAGACAATCAGATAGAGCACGCCATTAAGGTGATCCATTCAGGATTTGCCACAAAGGCATTCTTTTTAGATTTTTCCATAAAGGCTATTGTTTTAGAGTTCGCCACAAAGGCTATTCTTAGTTGTCGTGTTTACGATATGAATTTGCCTAAACTCACATTACGTGAGGTTTTCCCATCATCGTCTTGGGACACGCAGATAAACCCGTTCGGTAATCACCATTCCTTAGTTCTTATTTAAAGGATGTCATGGCCATGGTCTTTTCCTTCAGAGTTCATATTAGAATTCGTGTTGTTAGTCCCGATGGACTCCATTAGACACCACTATGATGAACAGACACAAACTCTCCTGACAAGGTCTTCATCCATTAACACAATCTAAATTCAACCTTTTACTTCACTAACACACACCCAAACAGAACACATATCTCATAGTATACATTTCAGACATATACATACTCATCCATACTTCAATGTTCCAATACTCTTATGCCCAATGATCACATACTATACTCTTCATTACTTTGGATCCATAGTTCAATTAATTTTCTATAGATGACTCACAATATGAATAGTATACATGTAGGAGTCAGTATAAAAATCACCTGATTCTCCACCTATTACAGTTCAGAGCTCCAGATCCATATATCCATCATGAACCAACAACAACCACTGCCTAGAAACATAATTTCACCATTAAAACTCTTGGACATACAAATTACTTATCATTTTAATCTATGATAGCCACATGCAGTAACCTTATACTTACAGTCTCACTATTCAGTTACCAAATATGGATTTACTCATTCAGAACTTAACATGCAGAGCTGAAGTACTTACCTTGATACAGAGTAACTGCTAATTATAAAAGAACCTTAGTCTCTAGATCATCGAGGTAGGATACATTCAGATTTTAAAAGGTTTTAGTATATACCACTGAAGGAAAAGAAAGAAGAAGGAAGAACCCAATTTTAGAACACACTCTCACATATAAATATGATTCATCTTACTTAGTGGAATTCAACAAGTGTCATACGTATCAGAACTTGCCTTCTTATTGGCCTACAATTTTCAAGAAAAAATATAAATAAGTTTCCTTCAACAAACTTATCATAGTAAACTATACATTTGGTTTCTAACCAGATTACTTAAAGTCTAGGTAGCACAGTATTCCATACAAACCAGGCGTACTACACCTTTGGCGAATACTCATCCTATATTTCTCTTTTATCCTTTAACACGAATGTCTCTTTAGCACATGGTAAAATATTAGAAAAATCAAATTCTTACTTACTCTTGTAGCAGTTACTACATGCCCACACATATACACCCAAAATAATCTTTTGGGCGGACAACACTACGCTATACATACTATTTTCAACTATATGCCGAAAGTTTGGATCTATCAAATCTTGGGTGTTACAAAAAATATCTGGCAGAATTCCAGAGGAGGCTCGACAAAATGGCTAAGCACTAAAGTAGTTTGGCACACACTACACCAAAACAGACTTTTAGCGGCGTTTTTTGGGCCTTTAGCGGCGTTTTTAAGCGCCACTAAAAGTACTTGCGGTGTTTTCGAAAGCGCCGCAAAAAACGCCGCTTCTGAAAAACGCGAAAAAAATAGTGGCGTTTTTGTGAAAAACGCCGCTTCTGAGTAGGGGCTTTTAGCGCGCTTTTTAAAAGAAACGCCACATGGTGTAGGGCCTTTAGTCGCTTTTTAAAAGAAACGCACACAGTGTAGGCCTTTAGCGCGCTTTTTGGGACAAACGCCACTACAGTAGGGAGCTTTAGCGGCGCTTTTGAGAGACAAACGCCACTACTGGTAGGGGCCTTTAGCGCGCTTTGACAAACGCCGCTCACAGTAGGGCCTTTAGCGGCGCTTTTGAGACAAACGCCGCTACAGGTAGGGGCTTTTAGCGGCGCTTTTGAGTCAAACGCCGCTATAGGTAGGGGCATTTAGCGGCGCTTGTGAGACAAACGCCGCTACAGGTAGGGGCTTTTAGCGGCGCTTCTAAGACAAACGCCACTACAGGCAGGGTCTTTTAGCGGCGCTTTTGAGACAAACGCCGCTACGGGTAGGGCTTTTAGCGGCGCTTTTTGAAAAAAAGCCACTAATTTGCACAGATCTGCTGTGCACTTTTTTCCCAATATCCTACCCTCCCTGCAGTAAAAACCACCAAAAACAAGAACAATTGCATATAATTCCAACCCAATGCAGCAAATAAAACATTTAAATCTCAGTAAAAACATTAAATCTAAACAAATACTTCAAATTTAATAAAAGATATATGATATTTATTAAAAAATGAAGCATAATTCAAATAATTCTTAGAATAATGTTTAATCAGAATAATGTTAAAAAAAAATCTTACAACAAGAAAAGAAATGTCTAAGAGGGTGGCCTCTGCATTTCTTTCTTTGAACAACTTCATCATAGCTTGCAGTACAGTGTAATGGAGTTCTTCATACTTTCTGCTCGCTCGCTCTCCCGCTGCTTGCTCTCCGCTTCTAAGTTGAGCAACATGCTCCGCCTCTCATTGTTGCCTCCACTCTAAGCTTAGAAATTTGTTCCGCCTCCTCATTCTTTGCCTCCGCTCTAAGCTGAGAAATTTGCTCAGCTGTGCTCGCTTCCATCAGAGATACCTGGTCTTTCAATCTCTGAACTTCAGCACGAGATTGACTCCCAGAAGGCATGTATTGCCGGGAGCCGGATCCAAAATATTGGGTCGGAGTAACACTTGATCCTTGACATCGAACCCGACCATACCTTGTAAGACCCAAAACATTAGTGATAATTCAGTTATAAATATACTCAAGATTAACAAAACTATCAATCAAAGTAGTCGTACCTTTCAGGACCCAAAACATCGCATAATAATTACATTATCAATCTCGTCGAGATTATTAACAGAATCGCGAACACGGCAAGCAACCGCTTCATACTCCGCTTTCTTCTCCTTTAGTTTATCCTAAAAATCAATAAAAGAGTTAGAAACGAAATATATAAAAAAAAATGAATGGAACATAACTTAAAATTAGAAATTTAAAACTACAAACGATGAATTAAACCATTATAATTAAACATTATAAATATTTATAAAAATCAACTTTTATTAAATAAATATACCAAAATTTCTCATGACCTTGGATGTCATCTGAGATCCATCCTTCTTCCTATAGTAATGTCAAAAGTTGAAGCCGCCCAACTTTTTGACTGACGAGACTTCCTACATTATAGCAGAAAAATATAAGTTAATAGTATAAATCATTAATATTTGAAAGAAGTAATAAATTATAATACCTCACCTTCACCACATGAGCAAAACTTCCGAACTCCGCTGTAGCGCGTGAATTGTTGTTTCGTCACGCTTGTTCCAACTCGCTCACGGTCCTACATAATGGGATTTGAATTATTTATATAGTAAATACGATAAACCGAAAAATTTCTAAGACTTTGAAAGTCACGTAATACCTCTCCTTTTTTGAATTCCGAATCTAACTTGATCTTCCCATTGGTACCTCAACATTCCATGGGACATTTCGTATTTTTCGTCGAGGTGATGTCTTTCTTAAAATATTGTTTTTTTAGGGTGCTTTTATTGTCTCTTCATTTTTTACCAACGCCTTCTTAATATAGTCATCTGGAGACCTCTAAAGCAAATCTACCTCAAATTTTTTAAAAATTTTAATATAAATGAAGGTTAAATGAAAGTATTATAAATTACATTCACCTTTTATTACCTTAATATTTTCGAGAGCCTGATTTTTGTTGGCATCAGGCATGTGATGCCATGATTCGTAGTTAATGGGCAACATATTCGAATTTCGTGCTATAACGCCCAAATAGCCTGCCAACAATCGAGCTTCAGATCCGATAGGTCGCCATGATCGTTTCTCCTTACTTCAACACGCTGGGTAGGCTGTAAGTCATATAAATCTGTAAGCAACGTATGTCCCCGAGCTCTGCGCGTCCCACCACCCTCAGCTGAAAAATGATATATTATTATATTAAAATTGAAAAATGAATCAATAATAAAATTCAACATGCATGTAAAATAAACTTAACATTACTTTGGAATTCTCCATGCTCGCTATCTATGTCCTAAGAGAGTAGAAGATCCAACAACCGTATCCCATCCCACTATTTACGTCTTCTGAATTTGGAGTATAATTTCTAATATTTAAACCTCGTAATCGTCTTCTAGGCATTTTTCCTGCAATACACATAAAATAGTTCAAAATTTTAGTAACAAATAACAACAATAATAGGACATTTAAAATAGTTAAATTATATAACATGACCAACATGAAAATTATAATATTACATATAAATAATAAATCATTAAATCTTACTACATCATATTTCAGAAATATCTTCGTCCCACATCCCGACGAACCCATTGAAATTGTTGACTAGTACTAGGGATATTTTCAGCTAAGTCTTGTTCGAAAAGGCAAAGTTTCGATCTTTCGACTATGTCATCTCTACTTCCACCGCCAATGTCGAACAAGTCTCTAGGGGTGTTTCAAGTACAACGTACCAACCCTCATCGCTTGGATCTTCTGAGTAAAAACTTGTTTAACTTGAGAAGAAAACACATACGGCTCGTCCATCGGTTGTTCTCCTGTGTGAATCAATCGAGAGAAATTCACCATTGTAGAGCCATATTGATCGCTTTTAATTCCGCGAGCCGTATTCACATCACCCAATCACCTCGAATAAGACAACTTTGCAATTGCCGTAATAATCCAACTCAATGATGTCGATAATAAGTCCTTAATACTCCAGATTCCCCGACCGGATTCGTCCCTAGCACTAGCATAACTTGTAATCGAAGAATTAACAACAATTCCGCAATTTTGGGTTCTCCTCAATCTCTCGCGATACCTTGTATGAAATCTGTATCCGTTGATAAGAAAGCCATTATATCTTTTAACTATTCTGTTTGGACCTTGTGAAAGCGATTTAACGTCGTCATTTACTTCATTCCGGCTCCAAACCTATTGATGGAAAGTAAACCGAGTAATTATGAATGTTATGAGAAAACATTATGACTTGTCAATGAAAACTTAAATTGCATACCATTTGGCTTAACCATTCATGGAATGTTTCTGTGAACAACTTATTAATTTCTCGTCGATTTAATCTTCAAGATCGTGAACGAGCTCTTAATATTTGTTTGTACTCACTATACGGTAAAAAAAGGTTTTACTTTGTTAGAAGACAAACAAATTATAATTGATGAGTATTTATCAAATTCTAGAACTTATGTCCGAAATGGTTCCATTGAATCGTGATGAAAAAGATGTGTCGATGTGCTTGGACCCACGATCTATCGCCTAATTCTACAATTTCGACTTTGCCGATTGGTTCTCCAAACTTTGAAATAAATAAGTGTCGACCAAATTATGATCTCGTGAGGCCAGCATTTCTCGCTTGGTCCATTCATTCTTGTTTCAACATCTTCCAAATACCTCGAACGTAAAGTCATACATTCCTCTCGCCAAGTAGCCTCCTACAATTGATCCTTCCTGATAACGCTTATTGCGGCGAGATGACTTCAATTTGGAAAGGAACCTAAACACGATATACAACATTAACAAAAGTTGCAACTAAAGGCATTGAGCTGAATGAAGGAATATTTTGCAAATAAATTAAGACCTTTCAATGGGATACATCCATCGATAGAAAACGGGTCCACCAAGAAGTGCTTCACGCGGGAGATGAATTAACAAGTGCACCATAATAGTGAAGAAGGAAGGCGGGAAGATCTTCTCCAGATTGCATAAAGTCAATGCGGCTCGACCTTGTAGTCTCTCAAGTTCTTGAACATTCAAAACTTTACCACAGATGCCTTTCATTATATTTGACAGTTCAATTACAGGAGCCGTCACCTTTTTCGACATACAACATCGCATAGCAACTGGCAGTAAGTCTTGCATCAAGATGTGATAGTCTTGCGATTTTAAGCCATATAGTCTTTGATCCTTAAGACTCACACATCGCGATATATTTGATGCATACGCATCCGGGACCTTTATATCCTTCAACACCGTACAGAACACTTCTTTCTCCGTCTTTGACATTGAAAAATAGCAGACGGCAACCAATATTTCATATTCGGAAGTTCTCGGGGATGAAGCTCACGCCGAATGCCCATGTGGACTAAATCAAGTCGACTCTGAAGATTATCTTTCGATTTTCCATCGACATTCAAAATAGTCCCAATGATGTTCTCGCAGACATTTTCTCTATGTGCATGACATCAAGATTATGGCGTAAAATCGATGCTTCCAATAAGGCAACTCAAAAAAACTTCTTTTTTCCACAAGTCCGCCTCATGAGGATCATCCTCTTCATCGATTCATCATCGATTCATCCCTAGATCTTCTATTTCTTTGCGGGTTAGCCGGTTGATTCACCTTCCCATAAATGAAATTCATATCTTTCAACATTAAGAATATTTCGGATCCACCGGTCTCAGCAGAGGAGCTGTCTCGAACTCTTGAGTACCATCAAACCGAGCACTCTGAAATCTAAATGTATGATTTTCCGGTAACCACCGATGATGCCCCATATACGAGAACTTCTTCCCATTATATAACCATTGCGAACATGTTCATGCAAAGACAACACACGGACAAGCATAATGTCCCCTGGTACTCCAACTAGATAAATTAGCATAAGCCGGGAAGTCGTTAATAGTTCACATTAAAGCCGCACGTAAATTAAAGTTCTCTTTTCTCATTGCATCGTATAATGTCCAAACACCAGCCCATAGTTGTTTTAACTCCTCAACAAGTGGTCGCAAATAGACGTCAATATCATTCCCGCCCTTTCTCTCCAGGTATAATCATAGACAAGATAAAAGAAGATTATTTCATGCAAACCCATGGAGGCAAATTGTAGGGCACAAGCACCACAGGCCAAGTACTATACATTGTGCTCATGAGTTTGTAAGGGTTAAATCCATCAGATGCTAGCCCAAGCCTCACACTCCAAGGATCGCTTGCAAAGCTTGGAAATTTTGAGTTAAAAGATTTCCAAGCTAAAGAATCATGGGATGCCTTAACAACCCATCATCTGCTCGCCCATCCTCGTACACGTCATTGATTCTTTGTCTTCAACGACATGAAAAGCCGCTGAAGCCTTGGTATTAGCGGAAAATACCGCAAAATCTTAATCGCCGCTTTTGATTGACCGTATAGTGTTCATCTTCGTTACCGCCCTCTGTATTTCTATTAATCCAACGGGATTGGCCGCATACATGACAGCACTGTTGGTTTATTCGGTCGCCCCAATACAACATGCAGTCATTTGGGCAAATGTGAATTTTGTTGTAGCCAAGGCCTAAATCCTTTATCAATTTCTTCATATCTTTGGAAGATTGAGGATTTTTGCAAACGGAACATTTCTTGCGAAACTCTAACAAAGATTGTCAACGAGTTTTCGTCCCAAATTTCCAAAACATTTCAAGTGAAAAAGACGAATACTGTAATGACAAATTTGGAAAATTTTGATCCTCATACGATTCTTCATTCATTTCACCAAGTAACGTGTAGAATCTTGCCGCTTCTTCATTTGGCTGTTCATCTGGTACACTTCTTCCCCCTTCGGTGAAAGTATTTCCAACAAAATTATGATCATCGGTTGCACCCAAGTCAGGTGGAAACGACCCGAAACCATCACTACGCATATTAAAAGCATCCCGCAACATGTTTTCCATGTTATCGTCTCTAACATGCTGATTGAAAGCACTATGATGATACCCGAGATTCATCGATGAAGATGCTACACTAGGTGTACACTCTCCATGGAAAAACCATATTTTGTACCCCCGGACAAAGCCATCAACAACTAGATGTTTGTAGACCACTTCACGACAATGCCAGTTAATATTGCAACACTTCTTACACGGGCAAAGAATCATATTCTCTTGGCTTGCATTTTGAAATGCGAAATTCAGAAAAGTTTCTACTCCATTTCGATAGCCGTTGCTTACCCTTGACAATTTCATCCAACTCCTATCCATTTCGTTGTTGTTGAAGTCTAAAGTTGACAATAATTTACACGGCTAAATTGTTAATTGATAAGAATTTGATTTTTCGAACAAAAATTTCTTTAAGATTTTTCATACATGGCATTGTAAGTTATGTATTATTTAAGATTCTTTATACGTGGCATTGTTACACCTTGGGAGGATCCGTTATATCTTCCACTGAGATATAAGGCAACCCGTCAGGTTTCCAGCCTATATACTTTGAATCTTTTTATTTTTATCTATATAAGTATTAAGTAAGTTATGTATTATTTAAGATTCTTCATACGTGGCATTGTTACACCTGGGGAGGATCCGTTATATCTTCCAGTGAGATATAAGGCAACCCGTCAAGTTTCAACTTTATATACTTTGAATCTTTTTATTTTTATCTATACAAGTATTAAGTAAGTTATGTATTATTTAAGTTAAATAATTTTATGTAAGTTATGTATTATGTAAGTTAAATAATTTTATGTAAGTTATGTATCATGTATTATGTAAGTTAAATTAAAATTTGAAATCGAGAATCAGTTACGTGTGAGCATATATGGCATGCATTACATTGTAGTTTTTTTTTTTAAATATTTATTGGTTTTAGTTTTTCGTTTGAGGTAGGCTGGAAAATGTTATTATATGTTTTTTTTATAATCGAAATCTGGTGTGATGTTAAATTTAAAAAGTTTTAAGATTACTTCTTTTAAAAAAAGAATTTATTTTTTATAATAAAACGTATTTAAATAATGACCAATATTATTATTATATTGATAACAAAATATTATTACCATTTTGGAAAACATTGAAAATATTAAATATTAAAATCGAACATTAATATAAAAAATTAGTAATTTGATTTTTATATGAAAATATATTTAAATAATGAAAAAACCATTTTAAGAATTTTATGTTGGGGGTTTGACTAAAACAAAACCGATTTCTAAAATAAAATTTAATTTTACCATATTCGAATATTTAAGATGTTGGTATCAAATTATAAACCAATGTTGTTTTCATAAAATATCTAAGCTTAATCACTACCAAAATCATCATGCTATAATAAATGAAGAATATAATAAATAAAGATATATACCAACCAAGCAGATAGTAAACAGCAATTTGGATAGCAATTTGTCCGACATTTTGAAGATTCATCATATGTGGCGTTGTTAAACCTAGGAGGATCCATTATATCTTACAATGAGATATAAGGCAACCTGTTAGGTTTCCAAAATTATATACTTTGAATCTTTTTTTTTTTTTTTGGACAAGAGAACATAACAAACAAAGATATATACCAACCAAGCAGATAATAAACAAATATGAATTACCAACAAATCCAATCCAACAACATATATACCGTTAAGTTATTACCAACAAATCAAATCCAACATTCTGCAGGAGCGGCGAGGCGCATAAGAATCAAATACAAACAATATATGAATGAACAAGTGATATTGATTAATAATGCTATTTACTAAAAACTAATACTCACATTATTTGACTGAAAGAAAATAGTCAATTCAATGAGTCGAACTAAGTCCTTTTCAATTCTACTCACTTGCAAAGTACAGATACCTTTCTCAATACAAATCAGAATAAATATACGTATGAAATTTATTAAAACAAAAGTCTATTCACATACATTATTAAACACTAATATGAAATTTTATACAAATATATGTATATGTATTACACATATATTCAAATTAGTATTCTTATTTTATATCACTTTTTTTTAATACCTATTACTTTTATTATACATAGTGTTCATGTCCTTTACAATAATCTATATATAGTCCAAAAATTATAACTATTAAATTTTTTAACAACTTTAGCAACTACTGTAAAACGAAAATTTAAACCAATCAAATCGCTTAAACAGCATATACATACCTTTAGAAATGAAGACAACCCCTAGAAATGTCAGAAATGGTGCTGCCAACTTCTTGAGATCAAATACCGTAATCAAACAAATTTCAAATATCTTCTTATCTACAAACATCATTTTATAAAACAATAATGGTTAGATTCTTGTCATTAAGAAACATTAATCAAACACATAACTAAATTTCAATATAATTCAGTTTTTATTGATTTTATATAAAAGGAGATAAAAATATTTTCATAATCGAAAATAATAAAATAAATGAAAAATAAAATGGTATAAATATCAAAAGTACAAGTGAATTAACTTACATTCTTGGTTGGTGAAAATGTAGAGGTGAAACGATTGCTCTCAAAACGCTTATTCATCTTGTTCACTTTTTGTCAAAGGAATCGATTCAATAAAAAAACTTTTCAAGAAAGAATATAAGATTTTGATCCATTAAAAGGAAACTACTACAATTTTTGGATAAATTTAATAGAAAAAATAAAAATAAGAAAGATGAAAGTATACCAGTTAACATGTTATTGGTAAGAGAAAATGTTTGGAGAGAAAGTCAATTTTTCAATAACACTCAAACATATAATTAAATTAATCAAAATTTACAAATAAATAATCTAAAACTTGCAAACAAAGACCACAAAACTTAATAAGGGAGAGGAAGCTAGTTGATCTATTGAAAACTTTCGGATTGTTTTTGTTATATTCAACCTGCTCAAAATGTAAGACACAAATTTAGTCATATGGACCAAACTTTGAATGGTAAATGTCTGTGACGAACAACATTCACGCTTCTTGAAGAATGAATATGAAAATTATTATCATCAAATGCAAACAATATCCAAATAAAATGGTGCGATGTACTTCATTTTATTTAGCATAAAAATATATTCATATGAAATTCAAAATATATAGGGCACAACATATAGCTCATCTTAAGGTTTTCTCGATGGACTCATCAGATTTGGGCATTTGAAGTGCAATTTTAAGCTTGCAGCTAGTAAAAGCTTCAGAGCAAAGCAAGGATCATCTTGCAAAAGATTTAGTACTAAATGTAAGCATTTTGCTTTTTCAATAAAATTAAGCAATTGAAACACTAATATAGTAAAAGAGTAAAAGAGCTTATCTTGAGGAGGGTAGAAAGGAAGTAGCCGAGACCAAACTACTATGTTGTAAACTTGAATAAGAAGAATAAAAAGTTTCTTTACAAAACCAGGTTAAAGTAATATGATTTGTTTGTTGAATGAATAGGATGGTGGGCTTATCCCACTAACTAACTTGGTCTTAAAAGAAAACATGGTTAAGGCCCCCAAAGGATGCATAATAAATAGAAAATCATTCTTTTTGGCTTTACTATTACAAAGAACCTATTAAAATCACTCAAAGCATGAGATATATGAAATGAAAACTTTATCAATAGCACTATTGAACCGTGGTTACTGAAGCGAAGAAGAAGCGATAATGATAAATATCTCCATGTATTAATTCATAAGCTTTGTAATTTACTAAGCATCGTTGTTGATACTATTCAAAACATCTAAGTGGACACTTAATGAGAGAAAAGGAAACAATCCACGTTAAATATGTAACATTTCTAACAGAGAAGTGGACACTGCAGCGGCCTAGTTTCACCGGCTTACCCTAGCAAGATGATGAAAGTATATCAGCTCCCAACATTAATAAACATTGCGACTAATGATTGAATTACAAATACAAAAACATATATCACCATGTTAAAACATTGACAGAATCAAGTTTTGCTTATAAGCTACAAAAATGAATAGATGTGGAAAGAACAATGAGCTAAGTTTTCATTCGAAAGCATATAAAGAACTCATAATTTAAAGATGAGGAACAAAAGAATACTATTTATCCGCATTTAGGAACTCATAATTTGGCAACAAGTAATTAAATAGTGAATATATAGTAGTACTTTGGAAAGAGACTTGAAGTGATGTGGAGTTGGTCAAATCCGATGCAAAATGCAAGAATCACAATCTCGTATTTTCATCGAAGAAGATTAACTTTTCTAGACTACACATCTACATTACAGAGATTAAAGCAAATAATCATAACAAAAAATACCCATCGACAACCCAAATCATTCCTTTGTCAAGACGATCCTACTGCCACCAAATCAACCAAATTTTTTTATACCTAGTTCATACTCAAAGATAAAAAAACTAAAGAAGTTAAACAAAATGAAAAACAAAATTATATAAATAAACAAAATCCCTAAATTAAAAAAGTTTCATTAACAAATTCCATACCGTCTTTCTTTGTTGAATGTCTGGAGAAGCTTCAAAGAGAAATGTTTAGGAAGAAGGGGATTACAATGGTTTCGCATTGCCATACCGTCCTTTGTTTTCTTTAACCATTCGATGGGGATGAAGGGGAAAAGTTGAAGCAGAGAACAAGTTCAACACTTAGGGATTTCGGGGGGTGAAGGGGGATAAAACCGTGCACAGCAAAACGACGACGTCTTGCTCAACAGGACTTTATGTTTTGCGGCGTTTTACAAAAGCGCCACTGATTGTTGACAGAACGACGTCGTGCTACATATGGACTTTTCGTGGCATTTTTTATCTAGCGCCACTAACTTAAACGACGACGTCCTCATTGTCTTGATATATTTTGTGGCGTTTTAGTCAACAAAAGCCACTAATTCAAACAACAAAGTTTCGAACGACGCCGTCTTAATATATGTTGATGGATTTTGTGGCCTTTTTTTTTAAAACGCCGGTAAATTTTAATGTATTTTAATCTTTATATTTTTATACTATTATTAATTACTCCAATTACTTAATATTATTAACCCTAAATAATCTAAACCATTAAAATTTTAAACTTTAAACTTTAAAATTATTATATATATCAATTTAAAATCTTTAAATCATACACCCATAAATCTTTAAAATTATTTTAAATCATAGTATTTTAATTTTTTCCATTTTAACATATTTTTTTCTATGTTATAATTTGTTCCAAATTTTTTCTTATTAACCCTAAAATAATCTAAACCATTAAAACTTAAAACTTAAAACTTTAAAATTATTATATATATAAATTTAAAATCTTTAAATCATACACCCATAAATCTTTAAAACTATTTTAAATCATAGTATTTTAAATCATAGTTTAATTTTAAATTATTTTAATTTTTTCCATTTTAACATAGTTTTTTCTATGTTATAATTTGTTTCAAATTTTTCTATGCGTTATTAATTTTCTCTAAATAATTTAAATATATAATTAAAAACTTACATTTTAGTTAATACGGTTAAATAATAATTATAAGAAGAGATCAATGAAAGAGTGCTTGAGTACTTTTATTACAATTTTATATTTAATTATTACATAATTCATATCAATTTTAAATAAATAATTTTGGAAATTGTGACTAATATTTAAAAGAATTAGATACATGACATAATTTTTTTATAAAATTTTTATGTAAGAATATTTATATACAAAAAATTTCAAAATATGATATAAAAAAGGTTTAAAATACTATAATATCGCTTTTACGATTATATAATAATTTATTTAATATATAAATTTAAATACTTAATTAACCACAAACCACACAATACATAACCCCAACTTCAAACTTTAAAACCCTAATCTCTAACATATAACCCCAAACCCCAAAGTATATAATAATGATAAAAATATTTTAATATTAAAAATCATATTGTCTATTTTACAGTTATATAATAAATTATTTAATATGTAAATTAAGGATAAAAAGACTTGAACCTATTTTAAATAAATAAACACTCGGATAAACCTTAAACCATAAACCCTTGACCATCGGCCCTAAATCACTAAACTCTAAACCTTAAAACCCTAAACTTCAAATCCTAAACCATAAACACTAACCCCTAAATATTAAAACCCTAAACTTTAGAATCACAAGACTTAAAACTCTAAACCCTAACCTTTATCCTCTTAACCCTTAAACCCATAACACCTAAACCCATAAACCTTAAAAATGTATCCTTTAAACCCTAATCCCCAATGAATAACCCCTAAACCCTAAATCATGGACTATAAACATTAAACCTTAAATCATGAAACTCAGAAACACTAAACTCATAACCTTATAAACTTATAAACCCTAAACATTAGACAATTGGACCACTAAATTATAAACACTAATGCCGAGTTTTTTTTCCAATTTTTATATTGATACCAAAATGGCGCTGTTTATATTCTGGAATAAAATAGCTATTTGCGGCGTTTCTGGACAAAACGCTACTATTTTTATTTTATATTGACACCAAAACGGCGCGCGTTCTATTTAGAATATACATTTATCGGCGTTTTGAACAAAAACGCCACTAATGTTGATTTTTTTAAAATTTTTATATTAAATGTAAACGACGACGTTTTATTTTTAATTGAAATAGATTTAATAGATTTTAGCGGCGTTTTCCAAGAAGCGCCGCTAAAGGTCGGACTTTTAATGGCGTTTTAGTAGAAGCGCCCGCACGATCGCACTTTTAGCGGCATTTTTCCGTAAGCGCGCTAAAGGTCGACTTTTAGCGGCGTTTTCTTGAAGCGCCGCGCTCACATGGTTGGGCTTTGCGCGATTTTTTTCAAAGCGCGCTAAAGTCGAGCTTTTAGCGGCGTTTACGCTAAAGCGCGCTCTGAGTTGGACTTATAGCGGCGTTTTTTTCAAAGCGCCGCTACAGGTCTGACTTTTACCGGCGTTTTTTATGAAGCGCCGCTACAGGTCTGACTTTTATCGGCGTTTTTGCTAAAGCACCGCTACAGGTTCGACTTTTAGCGGCGTTTTTGCTAAAGCGCCGCTACAGGTCTGACTTTTAGCGGCGTTTTTGATTAAACGCCGCTATATATCATTTTTAGCGGCGTTTTTAAATTAAACGCTGCTAGTACTCATTTTTTTAGCGGCGGTTTCCTTCAAACGCCGCTAATGTATAATATTTGCGGCGTTTTTCTCTAAAACGCCACTAAAAACGCCACTATAAGTCTGTTTTGCTGTAGTGACATTATATTGTCCCCTGTACTTCCCCAAATGTACATATAGCTCACCACCTTATATCCACTTCTCTCACCTTTCTTATTTCTCTATTTACTAAGGTATAATATAGTATTCATGCATACAATCATCCGAGCTTAATTTTTTTTTCTTTTTTGAGATTCTCTCAATTGACATTTTTTCTTTTTTATATTTTGTCTACAAGCTCAAAAATCTTATGCTCACTATACCATACAGTTCCTTAGTTCACTCTTTTTTTTTTCTCTTTTGAAACCAGCATGGTGTATCTAGCTAATCCCTCAATATCAATGATCAAACATCTAAATCCATGAAAGGAGCAAGAAATAAAAGATCAAATAAATTATTTATTAGGCACAAGGTTTCATTCATGGTTAATCAAGAAAATGGATTAAGGCTCAAGTAAGGTGCTAGGCAAATATTATGAGGATAACTTTTTGGCTCAAAAATTGTCTACCAAATAGTGCCTTAGATCATCCCTAGGTAATTCCATACATAGATTAAATCAGTCAAGTCTATCAATTTCTACAACCTAACATTCAAGTAAACATGCATGTTATTTATATACCCATTTATCATTTGGTATACTTAACACTTAAATCTATTCACAGTGTAATAAATTGAACTAATTAGTCTAAAATTTAGATATTTTAGAATCAATTATTATCAAACTAAATTTATAGTTTATTCACAAAATCTTATTAAAATACTCCTAACCAATCACTTGTATTTCTACAAGCTCAAACACATGGAAAACACACAATAAAAATTTTAAAACTACTAAAACCAAAACTGAAAAAGAATTTAAAAACTTTCCTAAGCCACCCTCACACTTTATTCGGCACATTCTCCCTAATGTGCAATAAAAGATAAAGGAAATATGTTACCCGATTAGCTTTAAAAGTCCATCGTAAATGGTGGGACTGAGTCCTTGCAAATTTAGCTTGAAATTTTAGTGCTTTCTAAAGTTATGAAGTTCCTACAAAGATTATCTAAACATACAAAAATATATAGAATAAAATTAAATCTAATTAAACTAAATAAAAAATAATCCAAAAATAAAATAAGTTTTAAAAACATAAATCCAAAATTAAAATGAAAAATGTTTAGAATTAGTCAGAATCAGGCTCCGACTCCTTAATTTGCCTTGTCCGGGTCACCCTCTGAATCCAAATTTTCCTCGGGATCTTCTTCTAGGTCTTCCTTTGAATCTTCTTCTGGATCATCCTCCTGATCCTCCTTGGGGTCCTGTTCGACCTCTTTCTTACGAGGCTTTACCTTTACTTCTTATTTAGTTATTGGAAACTACGATAGCCTTAAACCAATCTTCCTCGCATAGTCTTCGTAGATTGGTCTCGCTTCTTGCATCCATCGAATTATCCATTCTGAAATAGATAACACGTGTTCACTTAGATATGCCTTTGTCTTGATAGCCCTCTTTCATTTTCGATTTCCCACCAAATGCTTCACACTAAATTCTCGTATTGGATACTTTGACGGTTGCAAGTAGCAATCGAATCGTCCCATCGGTACTTTGGTTTTTCTACACAAAGAAGTTACTAAATGTTGAAAAAGCCATTCTACCATACTTTTCCTTGCGCAATGAAACATGCTCTTGTATATCCATGTTCCAACAAAAATGTTTTTCTTTTGTAATATAGCGTGCAATAACATAGCTTGGAAAGTATCTATGTTATACATGTCTGAGGCTGGGAAGATTCGAAACTGATGAATTGTAACCACATTCTCACTCTTGGGGTTAGTTGTTCTTGCAAAAATGATGTTGATGTTGAGTATGACTCCTATTTTAGTCAAATTTGAGAAATAATCTTTCAATTAAACTTTGTTTATTTGTTTCAATCAAACTCTGATTACTTTAGATTATTTTATTATTTTTTGACCTATGAATTTAGCCTATAAATAGGCTCTTTTACAACCTTAGAAAATACACCCATTAGATATTAGAACTCATAACACATTTAGAGAATTTTGTGTTTACGTTTTGATGGTTCTTTGTTTTTGGGTTTTCGGGGTTTAGTTTTTATCTCCTTCTTTTGTACTCTTCATTCTTTTTCCATTATAGTAAAATTATCCTTCCCCGTGGTTTTTTTATCCTCTTTGGCGGGGTTTTCCATGTTAAATTTGTGTATTCAATTTCTCAATTTATTCTGTTATTTTTTTACTTGTTGCTTAATTGGGTCGATCCTAACAAGTGTTATCAGAGCTAGTTCAATTTTCATAGATCAGCCCATTTAGAGATGCCAGCAACAAGGTTTAAAATTGAGAAGTTTAATGGTGAGACAAATTTCAATCTATGGCAAGTCCGGATGATGGCAATTCTAGTTCAAACCGGCTTGAAAAAGGTTGCTATCGGGAAAAAGCTTGAGAATCTAAATCAAACAGAATGGGAAGAGCTTGATGAAAAGGCCTTGTCTGCAATCCAGTTGTGCCTCACGAATACGGTATTGTAGGAGGTATTGATGGAGAAAACCTCATCCGCATTGTGGAAAAGGTTAGAAACTCTTTATGCGATTAAGTCTCTAGCTAACCGTTTAGTGTTGAAACAATGTCTATTTATATTTCGCATGAATGGAGGTGAGTTTCTTAGAGATCACAGCAGTCAATTCATTACTCTTTTAAATGATTTAAAGAATGCTGAGGTTCATATTGATGATGAAGATCAGGCTATGCTATTATTGTGCTCTTTACCCCCTTCATACAAGTCTTTTAGAGAGACCCTGATTTATGGCAGGGACAAAATCTCGTTCGAAGATATGAAGGGTCGTTTGTTAAGTAGAGACAAACTCGACAATGAGTTTGGTTTGGATATCAAGACAGATAAGCAATCTTCTATTTTGGTAGCATCAAAAAAATGAGACAAAAGGTGTCGCTATTGTAAAAAGTTAGGTCACGTCAAAGCAAATTGTTATAAACTGCGAAATAAAAGAGCTACTGAAAGTAACGATGAAGATGTAGCTGGTGCTAATTTGGCCGATGAAAGCAGTGATGATTTCTTGTTAGTGTTAATGAGCGATAACTCGAAGCTCACGTTTGAGTGAATCTTAGATTCAGGATGTTCTTTCCACATGTGTCCCAATAGAGAATGGTTCTCCACATACAGTTCGGTTGAAGGTGGAGTTGTGCGCATGGGAAACAATTCATCCAGTAAGGTAATTGGTATTGGTACTGTTAAAATTAGCATACACAATGAGACGATTAGGACACTCTCAGATGTTAGGTATGTACCTAATTTACGAAAGAATCTCATCTCTTTAAGTATTTTAAACTTGAAAGGATGCAGAATCAACATCGAGTCGAGTGACATGAAAGTATCTCGTAGAGCTCTCGTTTTGTTAAAAGGTAAAAGAACCGGCAATCTTTATATTCTGAAAGGTTCTATAGTGACCGGTGAAATCGAACGCCCCTAATCCTTTACGGAGTCGAAGTCAACTCATTTGGAGCGGAGGTAACTTGGTCATATAAGGGAAAAAGGTATGACCATTTTGTTTAAGAGAGATTCACTTTTGGATGTAGGTTTTGAAAAGTTAGGGCACTGTGTTCGTGAAAATCAGACCCAGGTTAATTTTGATTTGGCAGTGTATAAGTCAAAGGCTAGAAGTCTTCCAGTTTTTAAGAAGAAATTCGACTTAGTTAATTCGCTGCATAGTTTAAGACAGGCTTGTGGCGTGCTTTGGCAAAGATGGTGTTATGGAAATATGAGTCAAGGTGGAGATTTGTTGAGTATGACTCCTATTTCAGTAAAATTTGAGAAATAATCTTTTAGTTAAACTCTTTTTATTTGTTTCAATCAAACTCTGATTAGTCTAGATTATTTTTTTATTATTTGACCTATGAATTTAGCCTATAAATAGGCTCTTTTACAACATTAGAAAATACACCCATTAGAGATTAGAACTCATAACACATTTAGAGAATTTCATGTTTATGTTTTGAGGGTTCTTTGTTTTGGGTTTTCGGGTTTAGTTTTTATCTCCATCTTTTGTACTATTCGTTCTTTTTCCGTTATAGTAACTTATCTTTGCCCGTGGTTTTTTTTATCCTCTTTGGAGGGGTTTTTCCACGTTAAATTTGTGTGTTCAATTTCTCAATTTATTTTGCTATTTTTTTTAACTTGTTACTTAATCGGGTTGATCCCAACAGTTGGGAAATTCACCATTAGAAGGTGTTTCCACTCACATTCCCCATTCGTTAGGAGATTGATTATCTCCTCCATATTCTCTAAAAAATACATTAGATCGGTTTTTTTTTTTGCGCAAATTCGTAAAGGAATAAAGGAGTTTCATAATACCTCGCTATCTCGAATGGTGAGATAGAAATTCCTTTCCCCTGAACAATTACTTCCAGCCATGGTATGTCTAGTTGTCAATTTGTCTCAATCTCCCTTTAAACAACATAAAATTCTTGGACTACTAAAATACAAGCTTGTTCCTTTGGGATCTCACAGAACTTTTCCCATATGTGGAATTGAATGCTCCTTCTCGTTTTGTTGGTTAATGATGCCAGGGAATCAAAACCTCTCTCCTGAAGAGGACATTTCTTTTGAATGGTGTGTAGATGAATTTCAAGCCCCCTCTCTCGAATTCCTTTGAAGTTATCAGTTCTCAATTCAACATCTGAAAGGCTGCTCCTAATCTTTTTAGGACTATGGAATAAGTGAAAGGAAGAGAACTTGCGGAATCTCGAAGAATAGGGTAGCAAAAGGATGTGTGGTTGCTTGTGAAGGCTTGGAGGATGTAGCTATTGGTAAGGACAATATATAGAGGCCGTTTAGGGCTTGATTTTTTGTGCAAACTTGGAGAATATATAGTTTCCAGAAATGGCGTACATGTTGCGTTATAGAGAAGGCATCGCATGGCACTAAGTAAATTTCTATACTTATTTTTGCTTCAAAGTGGTTATGTCGCATCATAGAATGTGTATGGTGTGACATGACAATAAATTCTCAGATTTTATGTTCGAGATGGGTGTGTCGCACCATGGGATTGTTATATGATGACATGGCTTTCGTTTGGCCTTTCAGGGACTTGTCTAAGGCCATTAGTTGTCCATACTTGCCCCCAACTAACATCTAGCTCTTCTATTGCTCCTAAAACCCTATTTTCTTCTAATTCTAACATCAAATAAGAGAATACTAATCCTAAAATCTCACTAAAAATAAAAAAAAAACTAATATATAACATTTACAAATTAATTAAAGTTCAATGGTTTAAAAATTATGTTGCGCTACCAGACTTGTCTAGTAGTTCCTTGAATTTAACCATCGGCTTCCTCTATCCCTCACGGCTATTTTTGGCCTTCCAATCGCTCCTTATCCTGTCAGGATCTCTCCATTTGTCTCGTTCTCTTGCATTTCGTTTACCTACACTTGCACAACTTGAAGCATACCTTTGATCAAGGCAATTAGGGATTAAATTACATAGTGTGTAACCTTCTTCCCTAATTGTTACCTCATTTTGGGAATCGTGACCACACTTGAACACTTAGATTTCTCCATAGATTTTCATTATTAACTCATTCCATTCGAGATCAATGGTTGATTTAGACTTGTTATGAAATGGTCTACCCAACAGAATGGGGATATCTCGATCTTCCTCAAAATCGAGGACTACAAAGTCGACAGAGACTATGAATCCCTGTACCTTCACTAATACATGTAATAGAACCATTTGGCCCGACCCATTTAAAACCAAAAAATAAACCCAAAAAAACCAAAAAAAAACAAAAAACCAATAAAATCATAGTTCAATAACAACAGTCCTATATTTACAAAAACAACAGAGCCCAATCGGCCCAAACTAATTTTAGACCCGAATTAAATTAAAATAAATTCAAAACCCCAACCCAAATACAGATTTTGGCTAAACCCAAATAAGCCCAATCTTAATGCTAATGGCCCAGACCCAAAACAAGTCCAAGGCTCGGATACAGAATAGATCCGACTCGCCCAAAAATTAGCCAGAAACCCTAAAAGTTTCTGGAGCGTTCCAGCGCTGCTCGAGCAACCAAGTTTCTGCATGTGCACCGCAGCATCCACGCCAGCTCTTCCACAAACGGCTTCCAGCGCAGCATGGCCACATCCACAGCTTCAGTGTGCACCAGAACCTGCGAGAAGAAACGAGAAAGCAGTACCCAAATAGCAGTACACAAAAACGTGTATTTTGATTTTGATTTTTCTTTTTTGGCTATAAAAGAGCCTGATGTAAACACTGAAAGGGGGGATCCCCATTTTTTTGTACACACACGCACTCACGCATACAAGCAGAGAGAAATACACAAGAAATATTGAATCAAAGGCAGAAAAATATAAAAAGGTTATTTTTAAATATCTCTTTGTTTTCATTTTTTCCTATTCAGCATGTTTCTATACGTTTAAAAATAAAAGAATAGAGAGTTTACCTTCGAAAAAGATCATCGGGCATCTTCCTTCGTCGTAATCGAAGCGGAGAGGTCCTTTGAGGTTTGAAATATGGAGGCATTCGGTTGGTTTTGAAAGAAAGCTTTTGAGAAAGCCTGATTCGATCATTAATCACCGTTTATCATGGTGTTATGGTGGTCGGACGACCTCTTTCTTGCGACGAAAAAGCGAGATTGCGGCTGGAGGCAGAGAAAAGAGGGGATTAGGGTTTCAACAAAAAGAGGTTTGATAGCTTTAGGGTTGTTTTAAGGGATTAAAAGTTATTAAGGAAACGACGCCGTTTGGTCTCAATTTAATAGTCTCAAAACGGCGCCGTGCGAACTGCCCGATCCAGTACCCATAGATCTGCGCTATTTGACGGTGATGGAATATTTTCAAGTCTAATCCTTCTTTGTCGTACTGTTTTTCAATTAAATATGTTATACATTTCGTTGTTCTTTTAATTGAGTTATACAATTTGTACGCTGTTTCAATCTAGACCCGTTACGTGTTGCGTTTTGAATATTGAAATATTTTCTAAATTGATCCCTTATTTTTTATGCGAAGTTCAATACGATCCTTGATTTTGTTTAGATGATTTTGCTTACTCATGAAATAGTCTTCTAATTTTATTTTTATTTCAATTAGGTGTTAATTTTGTAACTTAATTTTATGGCATTAAATTCATTTACCATTCAAGCTATTTTAATTAAATTATTTTGAAATTGATTCTATAATGTTTTAATTTATTTTATTTGCATGTATTTGGTTAATTGGTATTGTACAAATATTTAATTTCAAAAGCACATATTAAGCATTTCTTTAATAATTTATATAATTTTTAAATTTAAATATAATTATATGATATTATCTTGTACATGCATACATATATAATGATAAGATTATTTTTATTTTTTTTACATATTATTTTATATATATTTCCTCCTTAATTTATCCATATGAATATCTTGTTTCTTTTAAATTTATGTATATACCTATATATTTCTATTATAAATTTAATATACATAGTCTTTCATTGTATTGTATATTTTAACTTATTTCAAACATTTTTATATACTATTACTTACATATGTTTTGTATATATATTCTTTCATATACTATGTTTTGTGTCTTATATAATTCATTCTAAATTTTTAAATATGTATTTCATAAACTCATTTACAAATTATTCCATTTTAAACAATTTCATAAATCTTAGATTTTAAACTCCATTTTTATACATTTGTTAGCATTCAAAATTTTGTTCTAGCCATTGTCAATTTTGAAGAATTATTATATATTGTAGCTTAATGATTTTGTAACATCCTGAAATTGGGCCTAGTAGAATTAGGCCCAATAGGCCTTGAGAATGGGAGTGTTTAAAATTTTTAAGATACATGTAGCACTTAGAATATTATAGTGAGGTATTATTGGGATTATTGAAGCCTTAGAGATAGGGGAGATCATAGGAAAATTTATTTTTCCGGCTTTAGAGGACCCTAGTCTCAGGCATGAGGCCTCTTAAGCAGATTAAGTGAAAACGGGTCACAAAAAGGGTTTGTGGCCCAGTGGCAAAATGGCGCCACTAAAGGAGCAGGGAGGTGGCATCATAGGTGGGCAAGGAGGCCCAAGTTCGAGTCGCAATAAACCCAATTATCTTGACTATTTTTAAAACCCAATTATTTTAATTAAATTTTAATTAATTTTGGGTTTTAAATGGATAGAGTGGGACAACAATAAGGCTTAAAAATAGGAAGATTTACTTGAGTAGATAATGCTGATGATAAAGCAGATAAAGGAAGGAAGAGGTGGTGTTATCTAGGTTTCTTCTAGAGGTGATCAGATAAAGATAAGGGAGGAAATTTAGGAATTATGTGCTGGTCACAGTAGTGGCTGAAATTCCAACACTGAGGAGTAGTTGCCAAAATTCTCTATAAATAGGAGGGTATCTCTTCAATTCCGGCATTTGAACCCCATTCTCTTCTCTCATTCTCTGTGCCGAAATTCTCAGTTCTTCTTTGCAATCTCTTTTCTTTTGATTTCTTCTATAAGTCGAAACCCCTAAGTATTCTTTCTCTCCACTTTCTTTTCACTTTCCTTCTAAGCCGAAACACTTCACTCAGTTTTTCTAAAAGTCAAAAACGCATCAGTTCATCTTTTCCGGGATTTTCATAAAAGCCGAAATCACTAGATCTCATCTCATGTGTTTGCCGAATTCTCTCTGAGGTATCTGTTTGTGCCGAATCTGAAGGAAACAATAGGTAAGTGTTGATTTCGGGATTTCAATGTTCTTTCAGCTTTCCAAAGTCCTTAGCCGAATGGCTATTAGAAACTAATCTCTTATTTCACTCTTCTTTTCGGCATTCTGGGATTTGAAGAAGGAGGCCAATCGCATAGATCTCTAAGTTATAGAATCGTGTTACTTTCGGGATTTCAAGGTAAGAGGATTTGTTTATATATATGTATAAAATCGGGTAGAATACTAACCATGGCCGAATATAGGAGAGGCCTATTTTCGCAATTTTTTCGGCTTTTGAGCAAGGCTTTACACTGAGGATAGTAGATTTGGATATTAACTAAGGATAGTAGATTTCGCGATATCAGGTGTGTAATACCTCCCCACCATCTAGATCTGCCTATTATTGTATGTTCATATGTTTTATATGTTATGATAAATGCCGAAATCTCAGTTTATTGATGAAAGCCCAAGGAGGGTAAAAGCGGATCCCCAGGTTAGTAAATAATCTGTTTAAATGTTATAAGTAAAATGCTTGTATGTGATTGCATGGGTTGGGTTGATGAAAGGAGGAAGTTATACGTTATATGTGTAGCGGCTAATGCCGTGAACTGTTATACGGGCTTCGGCCATTAAATGTTATATGGGCTTCAGCGAGCGCTTCGGCCATCATATTTGGATGAGCAGCATGACTGCCATCATGGTGTGTAGCGGTGTGGGTCGATTGTAGCAATCCCCAATGGTGTGTACGATTGGTACGGGGGTGTAGCGGATGGAAACCTAGGCAAACGGGTTGGGCCTTGCATATTATTTGTTATTAATTTTTATTATGATTATTACACTGTTTATTTTGTTTAATGGGCTTAAGGCCCAAACTCTAGTGGTGCATGAGGGTTGCACACTGAGTCTCGCGACTCACCCTTTTAATTAACATTTCAGGTGATACCTAGTGCTTCGGACCGGGTTGGAGAGGAACGCAAGGTGGCCATGCAGAAGAATATGTAGATTTGGCAAAAAGAGACTCAAGTTTTATTTTATATTTTTAATTAATGGACTTCCAATCTCGTTGTAATAAGGCCATGGGCTATTATGTTTTATTATGGGCTTCTATTACTTTAAGTCATTTAAGTTTTTATTTTAATTAAACTAAGGCATGTATTTAAGTTTGGATTTTACTTTACTAAAGCATCTTCTATTTAAAACATATTTGGGCTTTTCTGAAAATACGACATGTTTTGATAGAATTTTTCTTAGTGACATACCAGATCCGATTGTAGTGTTTGGGCCGGGTTTGGGGTGTTACAGATTTTGATTGTTAATATATGTCTTTTAAATCATATGGTTATTATTATTGTATATTTGTATGTTTAAATTATTTTTTATAATTACTATTCACATATATGATGTTGAGTTTGTATGTATCTCATGCTTAATGCTATATTTGGGCTTTTTGTTATTATTTTATGTTTCAAACCCCAATATATTCAAGCCTTTACTAAATGTTTCATTTCATTAAAAATGCATTTTGAGTCAATTTTAAGATTGCATATTTAAAAAATAAGGTAATATTTGTGTGTTTAGAAGTTCGAAAGATTACATCCTAACGTGTTGGGTGTCAATTTCCCGTTCAACTAAATAACCAAATACCCTTTTAAATTGCATGTTTTAAAGATCAAAGACGACCTCCGTGTCGAGGTATAAACGTGTTATATCCTAACGCGCTGGATATGATATTTTTATTCTTTTGAAACGAGTTAATCTTGAGATTCAATTCAAGGTTAATTAACCTTTTTTTAAAAAAATTATACCTTAAATATTTTCAAGTTTTCAACGCAAGGACTTTAATTAATTGATTTGGTACCCGTTCTGGGGCGTATGGGGGTGCTAACCCTTCCTCGAGCGTAATCGAGTCCCGAACCCTTTTATTTAATTCCGTATACCAATAAAATTTTTATGAGGTGATTCGATTACACATGAACAAAAGATCGGTGGCGACTCCACATCACATTTTTAAGTCGACCCTATTTTTTCAAACCTAAAATAAAAATGGTTTCGACAATACATCCTCGAGTACACCTTTTGGATGTACCAATGATCTATTAGCTAACTGTAGCATTATAGAGGTATTTTTAATATCCTTAAGTCTGAGTTTCCTATAAATTGATAAGGGGCATTAAATTTATACTAACCTTTAAATCGCAAAGGGCCTTATTGATATGTTAATCCTCTATTTCTATTGGAATTGTAAAACTACCCAAACCTTTCAAATTTGGGGTATCTTTTTCGCAATAAAAGCACTACATGAGGCATCAATGTCAATTTGGTTGCCCTTTTTCATTTTTATGTAACATCCTGAATTTTTGGGCCTATGCGTTTAATGGGTGAATATGTTTAATATGTTAATTTAAGTAATAGGGGTCCAAATTGGGCTCAGAATTAGGCAAAGGCCTTGATTAAAATTATCTTTTTGGGCATTATAGGGTTTAAAAGGTAGTATCTATGTTTAAAATACCAAAGTGGGCTTGTGGCCCAATCTTAAGAGGTGACGCCACACAAGGGAGTAAGAGGCCCAGATTTAAGTTTCATGGAGCCCAATTCTTTTAATTTAAGTTAGCTAAATTTTGGGCATTAGGATTAGGTAGACTGGATGGCAACAAGGCTAAAATTTAGAGGTTTTAATGTTTAAAATATGTGGATAATAAGCAGATAAAGGCTATTGGATAATAAGCAGATAAAGGCTAAAATTTAGGGATTTTAATGATTAAAATATGTAGATGATATGCTGATAATGGAGGGAGCAGTTAGAGATAATTAAGTCTCTTTTAGATGAGCTAGTAGATTAAGATAAAAGAGAAAAGATAGGATTTATCTGCAAGGTTAGGTAAGTGCTGAAATTTCTATAAATAGGGGGAATATCT
This sequence comes from Gossypium bickii, assembly GCA_025503065.1. NCBI lineage: Eukaryota > Viridiplantae > Streptophyta > Magnoliopsida > Malvales > Malvaceae > Gossypium > Gossypium bickii. The sequence goes on along the minus strand of CP106714.1, from coordinate 55,335,576 downwards.
CTTCAATTTAGGCATTTGGGTTTTTCTCTCATTCTTTTCTCTTCTTCTTTGAGTAAAACCCGAAAACTCCTAAAGTTCCATCTTCTTCTTCATTCTCTCTCTCTAAAAAGCCAAATCTCTAAGCCTAATCCTCATCTTCACTTTGATTCAAAAGCCGAAACTCTTTCCATTCTTTTTCTTCCTAGCCGAAATATTCAAGTCTCTTCCTTGTTTTCTTTTCTTCTTCTCTTTTCCTGTCAGAAACCGAAACTCTTCACTCAAGTACTTTAAAAGCCAAAGACACATCAGCCTTCTCTTGTTTATACTTTTTCCGGGATTTTCCTAAAAGCCGAAATCCCTAGATCTCATCTCCTGTGATTGCCGAATTGCTTCTGTGGTGCCTACTTATGCCGAAATATGAAGGGAACTTTAATGGAGTCAATCGCATAGATTTCTAAGTTATAGATCGGTAGCACTCGAATCGTGTTACTTTCGAGATTTCAAGGTAAGAAGATCTATTAGTTTCAACGTGTAAATTCGGGATTTACTAACCCGTGACCTGTTCTGGTGGCTAATGCCATTTCAGCCTGGTGACTCTGTCACAACTCTGACGATGAGCAGCATGACTGCCATCAATGGCGTGTAGCGGCGTGGGTTGATTGTAGAAATCCCCAATGGTGTGACTGGCAGGTAAGGGTGGCGTGTAACATATGGAAACCTAGGACTTGGGTTGGGCTTTGCATAATTTCTGTTATATTATATTCTGTTATATATTCTGTGGGGCTAAGGCCCAAAATCTAATAGTGCACGAGGGTTGCACACTGAGTCTCGCGACTCACCCTTTTATTTTAACAATTTCAGGTGACACTTAGCGTGTCGGACCGGGCTAGAGAGGAGAGCAAGGTGGCCATGCAAAAGAACATTTGGATTCAGCAAAAAGACTTTAGTTTATTATTTTATATTTTTACTTAATGGGTTTAAAATCTCGTTGTAATAAGGCTATAGGCCACTAGACTATTGTTTATATTTTTGGGTTTATGTTGGGTTTTATTATTAGACATTTTAAATTATGTTTTAAAAATTAAACTAAGACATGTACAAGATTTCGGTTTTTATTTAAAATTCACCAAGGCAATTTATAACTTTATATCTTATATAACTTAATAAACTATTAAATTTTCGGTATTAACGATTAAACCTAGTAATTGTTTTCCAAAACGCGACATGCTCAAGTGACATACCAAATCCGATTGTAGTGTTTGGGCCAGGTCTGGGGTGTTACAAATTGGTATCAGAGCTCGGTTCAAAACTCGGCTTTGGGGGTTTTGGGCTCCAAACATTTTTTAAAAATGGGCTTTTGAAACATGCATGTTTTTAAATGATAACAGGTCTGTTAGCTCGGCATGGCACCTGCGTCTCGGCCCAGTCCGCTGTAAGTATTCTCAACTCCTTGTGTGTTATATATGTATGTGGGCTTGATGGGCTTTGTGGGACGTAGACTATTTAGACTATAACTTGATGGACTTTAGGCTTAGCTGAAATAACTCCTTAAATCTCATAAGACTTAATTTCACTAAACAAACCCGTGAACGAGTCACAAGACTAGGGTGTGGCAACAGTATACGCATGTCTAGGATTGGATCCTAAGAGCACAGTACTTAAGCGGTCCTAGTGACTCACCTCCTCTTCGCTGAATCCTACAGTGCGTAGTATTTGCTCACCCTAGCCACGAGGATTTGTTGATGAGCCAAAATCTATAATTAAAACTCGAAAGGGACCAAACCACATTATTTTTACAAAAATTGCTAAAATACCCTTATTTTGAAAAAAAAAGTACCAAGATACCATGATTTGCAAATATACCCCGATTTACAAAGTCAACAAAATGTTTCCTTAAAAAAAAACACATACAACACACGACAACAACCAAAAACCCACAAACACCTGAACACTACTATTATTCTTTTGAAATCAAATTCTTCAAGATACCCTTGTTTTAAAAATATATATATATATATATATATATATATATATATACACCCTTAGTTTTGTAAATTTTTTTTGAAAATACCCCTGACTTATAAAATGACCAAAATACCCCTAATTTGTAAAATTACCAAATTACCCTTGATTTGTAAAATGACCAAAGTACCCTTGATTTGTAAATTACTAAATTACCCCTAATTTTCAAAATTATCGAAATACCCTTAAATTTCAAAATTTTTGAAATACCTCCAGATTTCAAAATTACTGAAATACCCCCAGATTTCAAAATTACCAAAATACCCTCGGATTGTAAATTACCAAAATACCCTTATTTCACAAAATCACCAAGGAGCCCTATTTTGGAAAATTACGAAAATACCCCTATGGGATAAATTACGAAAATACCCCTGGGTAGTGGAATAACGAGAATACCCCTATGTATTGAGTGTGGATGTATGGATGTTGTCTGTATGTTGATTGTTGAATGTATGTAGTTTATAGAACTAGGAAAGGTGAACTTGAGACTGAATTGCGAATTCGAAAGAGCTACTCTTAAAACTACTAATCATAAGACTGTTCGTGGATAATCAGTGGAAGAAAACCAATAATTAATAAAAAAATTTTAATCAGATAAACGCGAACCGATAGCATGAGTACAAGGGGACGAAGACGCTCTAGATGTGAATACCGGTGCGTACTCTACCATAGTGTACTAAGTGTTTATTTTGGGTTTAGAATTGGAGTGCGCAGCAAAAGCATGGTAGTGAGACTTAGGTAGTACGATTAATAGTTAGTTGAAAATTTCGAGGACGAAATTTCTTTAAGGGGGTAGAACTGTAGCATCCTGAATTTTTAGGCCTATGCGTTTAATGGGTGAATATGTTTAATATGTTAATTTAAGTAATAGGGGTCCAAATTGGGCTCAGAATTAGGCAAAGGCCTTGATTAAAATTATTTGTTTGGGCATTATAGGCTTTAAAAGGTAGTATCTATATTTAAAATACCAAAGTGGGCTTGTGGCCCAATCTTAGGAGGTGACGCCCCACAAGGGAGTAATGGGCCCAAATTTAAGTTTCATGGAGCCCAATTCTTTTAATTTAAGTTAGCTAAATTTTGGGCATTAGGATTAGGTGGAGTGGATGGCAACAAGGCTAAAATTTAGGGGTTTTAATGTTTAAAATATATGGATAATAAGCAGATAAAGGCTATTATTTAGGAATTTATTTTATGTGGATAATAAGCAGATAAAGGCTAAAATTTAGGAATTTTAATGATTAAAATATGTGGATAATATGCTGATAAAGGAGGGAGGAGTTAGAGATAATTAAGTCTCTTTTAGATGAGTTAGTAGATTAAGATAAAGGAGAAAAGATAGGATTTATCTGCAAGGTTAGGTAAGTGCCGAAATTTCTATAAATAGGGGGAATATCTCTTCAATTTAGGCCTTTGGGTTTTTCTCTCATTCTTTTCTCTTCTTCTCTGAGTAAAAGCCGAAAACTCCTAAAGTTCCATCTTCTTCTTCATTCTCTGTAAAAGCCAAAATCTCTATGCCTGATCCCTCATCTTCACTTTGATTCAAAAGCCGAAACTCTTTCCATTCTTTTTCTTCCTAGCCGAAATCTTCAAGTCTCTTCCTTGTTTTCTTTTCTTCTTCTATTTTCCTGTCAGAAACCGAAACTCTTCACTCAAGTACTTTAAAAGCCAAAGATACATCAGCCTTCTCTTGTTTATACTTTTTCCAGGATTTTCCTAAAAGCCGAAATCCCTAGATCTCATCTTTTGTGATTGCCGAATTGCTTCTGTGGTGCCTACTTATGCCGAAATCTGAAGGGAACTTTAGTGGAGTCAATCGCATAGATCCCTAAGTTATAGATCGGTAGCACTCGAATCGTGTTACTTTCGAGATTTCAAGGTAAGAAGACCTATTAGTTTCAACGTGTAAATTCGGGATTTACTAACCCTTGGCCGAATATAGGAGAGGCCCTATTTTCACATCTTTCCGGCTTTTTGAGCAAAGTTGTAGATCGGTCTAGCAAGGGTATCGACATTAATCAGGTGTGTAACACTTTCACGCCATTTAGATTGCCTGTTTAAATATGTTTATTAATCTGTTATATTCTGATAAATACCGAAATCCTGGCATAATGATTGAAACCCAAGGAGGGTAAAAGCGAATCACCAGGTTAGTGATCTCTGTCATTCCTAAGTGAATGTTCCTGTTAAGATGACATATGTGATAAGTATGCTGTTTTTTGATTGCATGGGGTTGGGTTTATTGAAAGGGGAAGTGTTCTGTTGTAGCAGCTTCTGTCGTAACCTGTTCTAATGGCTAATGCCATTTTTGCCTGGTGACTCTGTCACAACTCTGTTTCTGGTGGCTTTCGCCATTTCAGCCTGGTGACTCTGTCACAACTCTGACGATGAGTAGCATGACTGCTATCAATGGCGTGTAGCGGTGTGGGTTGATTGTAGAAATCCCCAATGGTGTGACTGGCAGGTAAGGGTGGCGTGTAGCGGATGGAAACCTAGGACTTGGGTTGGACTTTGCATAATTTCTGTTATATTATATTCTGTTATATATTCCGTGGGGCTAAGGCCCAAAATCTAATGGTGCACGAGGGTTGCACACTGAGTCTCGCGACTCACCATTTTATTTTAACAATTTCAGGTGACACTTAGCGTGTCGGACCGGGCTGGAGAGGGGAGCAATGTGGCCAAACAAAAGAACATTTGGATTCAGCAAAAAGACTTTAGTTTATTATTTTGTATTTTTATTTAATGGGTTTAAAATCTCGTTGTAATAAGGCCATGGGCCACTAGACTATTGTTTATGTTTTTGGGTTTATGTTGGGTTTTATTATTAGACATTTTAAATTATGTTTTAAAAATTAAACTAAGACATGTACAAGATTTCGGTTTTTATTTAAAATTTACCAAGGCAATTTATAACTTTATATCTTATATAACTTAATAAACTATTAAATTTTCGGTATTAACGATTAAACCTAGTAATTGTTTTCCAAAACGCGACATGTTTTGTAAAATCACTCAAGTGACATACCAAATCCGGTTGTAGTGTTTGGGCCGGGTTTAGGATGTTACATTTTATGCCGTGCCATGATTTCTTTTAGGTACTTGGCATATTTCGGTATTTTATCAATTAGCTCTAAGAGTGGCAGATTGACATTGAGGAATTTAAATAAATTGAGAAAATTTATCAAATCTACCTCATCCCTCTTTTACTTTTCCTATAATCTTGTTGAAAATGGTATCTTTATTGTGCTCGGATTTGTGGTTACCAAATTAGACGCCAGCTTAGTTATCTCATCAATCAGCCCATTGTGTTCTTCCTCCTCCATGGGTTCATCGATAGCTTTGGGAACGTCCTCCTCTTCATGTATAGATGCCTTCAACTTTCTAATGTCTTTCCCGACTGCAAAGCAATTACATTTACACGCTTCTTCCCATCTCTCCAAGGATTATTCTCCGTGTTAGTGGGGATACTCTGGCCATTCTGCTTTTGAAACATCGTCGTGAGTTGGCTCATCTTGTTGTAGAGGCTGTCCATTTGGGACTCCATTCATCCACATATAGCTTAGACTTGTCAAATGTCCGTTTCATCACTTACAGCTCCCCTTCTATTTTGTCGAAGCGTTGACCACATGCAACATGGTCATTACCCACGAATCTATTTCATGGAGGTTGGTAAGGAGGTTTTTGTCAATTTTGTAATTGGTTTACACCTCCTTAGTCACCTCCTCACCTGAGGTTCGGATAATCCTTCCAACTGGGGTTGTAGGTATTTGAATAGGGATCTCAACCCCTATTACCCATGTAGCATTCCTCCTCCGACTGGTTTTCAAAACTTGGCTCTAAATTTGTTGGCTGGACAATCAACTCCAAACGATTAAGCTTCTCTAGGATCTGTTGATATCGATCATCTTCGTTGACCGCTTGTACCGTTGGAGGATTTTATTTGTACGTGAGTCTTTCATTTTGCCACATATACGAATTCATAGCCATGGTGTCTATGATTTTTTTAGACTCGTTCTTACATGTGGAACATGTTCAATCCTCCAATTGCTCTGTCTAGACTGGATCTGATGTTACTGTCTACACCATTATAAAATATATGAATTTGATGCTACACTTGTAGTCCATAGTTTGGGCACTTCCTGAGCATTGACTTGAAACAATCCCATGCTTTATACAGGGATTCACCTTCATATTGCTTGAAATTGGATATTTCTCGCCTAAGCTGAATAGTTCGACTGATAGGGAAAAAATTGTGAAGAAAATTTTCCTCTAAATTGTCCCACGTGGTGATGGAACATGGTTCTAGTGAATCTAACCAATCAATTGCATTTTCGCACAAGGAGAATTGAAATAACCGGAGACGTACATGTCACATAGTTATAGAAACCACTTCAGGTGTTGGTTCAGGTCCTCCATCATGTTCCCCTTAAATTGCAGAGTGTTCTGAATCATCTGGACTATGGCCGTCTTTATCTCAAAATTATTGGAATTGATCATTGGTATTTCGATGCTACCTCGCACGACATCTAGTGTAGGTAAAGCGTACTCGCATAATGTCCTTTGATCCATCGGTACTTCTATACGGATGTTCTCTTGTCATTCTTGTGGATCTTCGAACAATGGATTCTGCTGAGACCGATTAATTGCCACGGGCGGATTAGCGTTCATCAACTGATGATACCATCTAATAATCTACTTAGGATCTGGTTATGGCTCGATTAAAGTGTTTTTGCTTTGAGTCATATACAACATACAAATTAAAAAGGAATTAAACAAATAAAAATAAACAAACAAAAATTAAAAATAAAAGAAATAAAAATATCGTATCTATAGTCTTTAACTTTCCTATTTATCTTATTAATTGTAAAATATTTTTTGATTTAGTGTCGAAACCTTCCCAGCAACGGTGCCAACAACTTGACCGCCGCCAAACGTACGAATGTTTGACAGGAAAATACTACACCAAAAATTATAAGAAATAAAGCAGCGGTGCCCGCAAGTATACGAGTCAAATTGTAATATAGTATTGTGTTACAACGGAACACAAAGAAGTATTCAGAGAATCGTACCCAATGGAGGATGAATTAAATCTTTTGAAAACCTCTTTACAATAATAAGTCTAAATAGTAAAAATTAAATTCTATATTATGATAAATCATAAAAGAGATAAATATCATAAACTAAATAACTGCAACAAATAAACAATAAAATAAAAAACAACTAAACCATTAAACAAATCAGGAAGATCAACTCGTTTTAGGGGTTGTAATTAACTTTGGATTCAGGTTTTAGGGTGAATTAGCTATTAACTAACCAATTATTACCTCCCGTCCTCTAACTGATTAATTAATTGATTAATACTCGCTTATCTCTTGACTTCACTTTCTCAACCAACATAAATTATGATTTACTCGACAAACTTATATCCCAACCTCGTTTAACCTTTGATTACTTCCTAGGGTTGTCAAGTCTAGGGTTTAAAAATGTGTAATTTATATCAACTAATTATGTAAGAAACCCTTAATACTATGTTAATCACTCCTCCATCCAATCGTTAATCTCCCCTAATGGAATTAGCTACTCATGGTATTCATAATCTCAAACACAATTGATATAAACATGTAAATAACGCGAATAAACTTAAACATAAAAGAGATTTAGAACAAACCTGGTTTGTATCGATTAAGAGCAGAATAATGAATCTCTCGATTGGGAAAACAAATCTCGACACTTGCAAAGGAACGTAAACTGTATAACTTCGATTAAATAAAAGAAATCTTGGATCGAAATTGATTCCAAGACAAAAGAACAAAGTGTTTAAGAAAATAAAAGAAAATAATATCTAAATCCTACTCCTAAACTACGAGGGTTTTTTGGAGGCGTATAAGATGAATTAGTTACGTCAAACCCCTAAGGTCTTATTTATAGAACTATTAGCAACCCGAATTAAGTCTTCAACACGTCCTAGGTCCTCGTATAAGGTTGATTGTGCAGACGAAAATATCCTTGAAAAGCTTGGGCTCTACGTTGGTCCTATGTTGCGCCATAAACATTGTGGCACGACACGACACTAAAATTATGGACTCTTGAGTCTGTATTGTACTTTAGCGGCTCGGGAAGCTTGTGCCACACTTGTCCCAAGCTCCTATGTCGGCCTTAAATTCAAAATCCTACACACTCACATTAACATATTAGAACTACCTAGGACCCGTGTCAACCTAATAGGTCACTAACACTCAAAAATGTGTTAAAAAGACTTATTTTATTAACTTTTACTACATAACTACTAACAACTGAAAATGCAATAATTAATACTAAATTGACTAAATGTAGAAATATACCAAAATGACTACTAAATTTGATGGCAAGTCAATAATTATCACAATTTTTTTAAAATTATAATTATTTTTAGATGTATAATTATGACAACTTCTATTTTACATCAACATTTTTAATAAATAAATCTAAATTAAATATTATAATTATTTTTAAATGTCAATTTAGTAATATGATAAAAATAAAGGATATTATTGTCACTCCAAATGTTTTTATAAATTAGTGTTTATATATATAATAAATAATAAAATATTTCAATTAATAATTGTAATTGTGATTACAATTATAATATTATAATTATAATTATAATTATAATTATATTCTAGAGTTCTATTCAAGTAATAACTATATTTTAAAATTATCACAAATTTTTAACTAATAATTGTAAATTAAATTATAATTATTTTTAAATGTTTAATTATCATAACTTTTATTAAGTTATAATTATTTTTAAATGTTTAATTATTATAACTTTTATTTTAGTTCAACATTTTTAATTTTAAATATGAATTTAGTAATATGATAAAAAAATAAAGATATTCTCATCATTTTAAAAGTTTTTTCAAACTCGTGCTTTTATATTATATATATTATATTTATGTATTATAGATAGATTATAGAAATTTTATTTAAAAATACTTTATATAATATATATTGTTATATACAACAATAATATAGGTAAATATCTCAAATGCCGGTTCCCTTTTGGTTATAATATCGGTTCATTCATAAAATATAATGGTGCCAATCATGAAAGAATACTGATAAAAATCAGAGGTGAAATATCTAACTAAATATCGTAAATATCATCTGAGATATAAACATCTAAACTTCAGTCTGCCCACTACTTAAACACCCATGCTGCCAATCATGAATACTAATAACTCCATGTTTCACAATGCGATGCAAGAAAATAGATAAGTAATGCCAAACCAGATTCAAGGGGAAACCAATGGAAAGCGATTCATGAACGAATGTCAGACATAAGCTTTTTGGGGATTCTAATAATTTGACTCATGCATAGGTACGTTGTTTTCAAGAAAAGATCTGTCCTATAAATGAATGGTAAGGCTGTTTAGAATAGAAGAAAGAATTGTTGATGTGCTACCCCGTTGATTAGGGAGGGGCCTTTAAAAATGATGAAGATGCACAACATGTGTTTGGAAAAAGACTTCCATGAAGTTGGAGAGACATTTGATAAAACAAGTGCATCCGGGCCCTAAGATTTGCATATGATGAGATTTATTATCATTATTCTTCTGCTTTTGTGGTTTAGAATTTTTGCCTCCTAAAGTCGGTTGAGCTAAGATATTTGCTTTGTGGCTTTATTTGGAGATTGGTTGGGCTCTAAATAACATTGATTGAAACAATAACGTTCTGAAAGTTGGAACTTTGTGACTATCACACGGGTGGATTTCCTTTCATGTATTGAAGATTTCGACGCGAAATCATGTTCTTGCATACACGCTTATTTCAAAATTGTTATAATAAATAATTGAGTTAGAGAATGTGTTGAGGTAGTCTATGAGGGTGGTTCACACTGTACTTAGTGTGGAGACTTAGGAATGGAGATTTGGCATAGTGATGCCTTGTGTGAGTGTCTTGTTCTCTCTTTGTTCGTGTCCTCCCATGATCTTAGAAGAGGGGTATTTATAAGAGAACAAGGGTTTGAAATAGGTATCCCATATCATTATTGTCTCTTTAGTGAACTTGGAAAGTTGTAAGCATTAATGAAATTTGATTTGATTTCATGGTTGTCCTTGATGGTGTTGTTATGATCCTCTCTCCATAGCTAGAGTTGTCCATGGGCCAAGCTAGGTTGGATTATGTCTTGTTCCAAAAACAATTTCAAGTCCAGGCTTGTTTTAGGGGTTGGCCCACCCCGCCCAAAAAGCATGTTTTTACGGTTTAAAATTAATAAAATTTTGCAAATATATATTTATATTAATTTTTATATATTTTTATAAATACATTTAAATTTAAAAAAAAATTTAATATTGTCAGCTCGATTCAAGACTAAAAAATATTATCCAAGTACGACCTAAGTTGGGTTGAGCAGATTGCCTGGTCCATTGATAGGTATATCCATGGCGAAAGGGTGTTCAATTGTGAAGGTATAATAATTGCCACTGGTCAAAGAGAATATTATAAAGAGAGTTTCTCTAATATCGTATTTTTGGGGTGATGGGGTGTCATTTTTCTAGGCGAATGTGAGGTCTCTGCCTTTTGGACTAGCCATAATGGAGTTCATGATTACTCCACAACTATTTTGAGACTCAAAACGAAATCTTTAAATAATATGATTTTTCGTTTGTTATATGGCATTGCTTCATTGGTCAATGGTTACTTGGCTTGAGAATACCTCTTTCTTCACTTTGTTGCCATTTCAAAACTTAAACCTTTCACTATAAATAAGCCTTAAGGCTTTTGAGAATGGATTCACTTCTACGATTTTTGAGTAGCCTCTCTCAGTTCTTCGGGTTTCTTTCTTTTGGTGTTCTTTTTATCTTCTTTCAGAGTTCTTGAAATTGTTTCCTTCTTCCTTAGTAAGCCTTTTTCTTGTTGCATTGTTGCCTTTTGTGATTTCTTACCTCTAGGAGGTTTTTGTCTTTTGCTTGTATGTTTGTTTTCTTATTTATCTTAATTCATAATTGGTAATGGCATATTCATTAAAAAAAACTGATAAGGGAAAATAGAAAATCCAAGAATATTTACTACGAGTGATCAAATTTCTTTGCACAAGTACCACAAAGGATATGTTGCAAAATTTTCAATTTAGGGGAATTAGAGATCCCCAGAATAGGTAAGTTCATGGTTAGGTCCTGGTTAGGGATGGTGTTTATCAATTGAGCAATTTTTTTTACATTGGGAAGCATATTTTTCTTCATTTGTGTATTTTTTTTTAATTAGGTTTCCATTTTCCCCTACACTCGTGGTTTGTAGAGGTGCTCCATTCTTTTGGTGTAGCCCTAAGGCAATTGGTTGGGGGGTTCATGGTTCCACTTGGTGTCATTCTTCCTAGATTCCTACAAGAAGAGGGAAGAGCCTCATCTGAATAGCTTTTACAACTTGTACTTCCTCCAATTTTCTCATAATTTGGGCTAATAAAGGCCTTATTATTTCCAACAATTGAAGAATATGGGCTCCCCAATTTCTGATAAGCCTAATAACTTGCACTAAAATAAAGGTTGATTCATCTATGCAAAGGGAAAAAATGGGTGTTTTCTTCTTTTACTATGGCATGGAAGGAACTTAACAATGGAAAATTGAGTGGGGTGCCAAATAAAAGGATGACCTCACTAAGGGCCAATATGATTGTGATTCTGATTCACCTTGCTAATCTACTAAAGTTAGACCTCATCTAGGTACTTTACCTAGAGAGGAGGAACCCAAATGATATGGCTCCATTCAACATTAATAACTTTAGAAATAGGTCGGATACCTCGTCATGGCTTACACAGTCTAATGGTTGGCTGACCACCACCAAAACGTGTGAACGTTTGATTGGAAAATACTACACCAATTATACATCAAATTAAATCAGCGATGTCTGCAAGTATACGAGTCAAATTGTAATATAGTAATGTGTTACAGAGGAACACAAGGAAATATTTTAAGGATCGTACCCAAAGGAGGATGAATTAAATCTATTGAAAATCTCTTTACAGTAATAAGTCTAAATAGTAAATCATAAAAGAGATGAATATAAAAAAATATATACTAAAATAAATGACAAAAATTAAAACACAAACAATTAAATAAATTATTCTAATCTAGAAGATTAACTTGTTTCAGTGATTGTAATTAACTTTGGATTTGGGTTTTAAGGTGGATTAGCTATTAACTAACCAATTATTATCTCCCAGCCTCTAACTAGTTAATTAATTAGTTGATACTCTCTTATCTTCAAACCTTACTTTCTCAACTAGGATAAATTACGATTTACTCGGCAAACCTATCTCCCGATCTTGTTTAACCTTTAATTACTTCCAAGGGTTGTCAAGCCTAGGGTTTAAAAACGCATAATTCATACCAAGTAATCCAATTGACAAACCCCTAATCATTCGTTAATCACTCCTTCATCCATTCATTAATCTCCCCTAAGGGAATTACCTACTCATGATTTTCAAATTCTCAATCTAAATTGAAATAAACATGTAAATAACAAGATTAAATTGAAAGAGAAAAGACATGTAAAAGAATCTTGTTGATGTAAATGAAAGAATGGAGTACGAAATCTCTCGATTGGAATAGCAAAAATCATTGCTTGCAAAGAAAAATAAATAAATAACTTTAATTAGATAAAATAAATCTTGGATTGAAATCGATTCCAAGAGAAAATAACAAAGAATTTTAGAAAAATAAAAGAAAACTAAACCTAAATCCTACTTTTCAACTAAGAGGGTTTTTAAATTCGTCTAAGATGACTTAGTTACATTAAATCCTTAAGATTTTATTTATAGAGGTGTTGGCAACCCAAATTAGGTCTTCAGCACAACCTAGGTCTTTGTATAAAGTTGATTGTGTTGACAAAAATAGCCTTGAAATACTTGGGCTCCACGTTGAACCTATGTCGCACCATACACAAGCTATGGCGCGACACGTCACTGAAATTGTGGGCTTGGAAGTCCTTGTCATGCTTTCACAGCTTGGGCTTGTGCATCACTCGTCTCTTAATCCTACGTCAATTGGGCCCTAAATTAAGCATCATGCACACTCAATTACACAAATGAAAACTACCTATGGCTTGTATCGGCCTAATAGGTCACTAACGCTCAAAATCGTGTAAAAAACACTTATTTTCTTAATATTTAATACTAAACTAATAAATACCAAAAATGCAATAATAAATACTAAAATATTGAGAAACAAAACTCCTTAAATATCGATACATATCTAAACTATCACGATAATTAGAGACATGTCGTTGGCCATAATAAGCCATATATGAGATCAGCCGAATGATTACAAGCACGATGGAATATCCTAAAGAATTCTAAAAAGTCTTCCTTGGTGGTTGGTCCAAGAGAAAGTGTAGGGTTAAAAAAGTGTAGGGTTGTTGATCCTACTTCCTCTCAAGCTTTTATTATGCTACCCAACATTGTAATAGGTATTGTCTAATGTTAGGAGATTCTCCAAGTACCAACAAGTGTTCTTATTGAAATTCTTCCCAATGAGATGGAGGATGATCTATAGACATTGAAAATTATAATGACCTTGAGTCAATGACTCTTGTGGTTGTGAAGGGCATGGATCCTTCATTTGTTATAGAGTCTTTTAGGAATGGAAATTCCATTGTGTACTAATATTATAACTATTATGATCTTAATTAAGCTTTGTCTTCAATGCATTTATCACTTACTCTTTTCGTAGAGATAGCAACTGGTGTGTTTAGCCGATACAACCCTTTTTAGTGTTTGATAAGAAGGATGCCCTATATGCAAAAAGGCCAAAGGTTTTGGGGTTGACACTACTAGTGTTAGAGTATTGATCTGCCGTGATTTGATATGTCAAATTAGGCTCCCTAGTACGCTTAAAGAGCTTGTTTCCAAGCAATTTATATGTTTTTGTTATGTTTTTACTTAGGTTTAGCTCTTTGCTGAAATAAGTGATTAGTGTGTGATACGAAATAAGGCGAATGAATACAGAAGCGGATCGTAAAGTTTTTTCAAGTCGCAAATTTGACTTAGGGCTTTAGACGTTCTGTAAGAAACTTGGATTTTGACACAACCTGGAACACAATCAAAGCCAATTCAAACAAAACAAATAAAAATAAATAACTAAGATAAATAAATAGAATAATAAATCAAAGATTGGAACAATAAAGAAGATAGATGGAAATATAGAACATGGTATATTGAAGTCCTAAGAAGCCTTGGAAACACGAAGAATCCACAACCTCCTTCAAGCGGCTCTAATTTCCCCTCCAAGATAGAAACCTTGGCAAGAAAAAGTTTGAAGATAATCCCCACAATCTAAAAACAATGTTAAAACTCTTCTAAAAGAAACTCAAGAGAAATTCTTGAAAAGAAAAACTAAAAGTTAATTTATTAATTCAAAAGAGAAGTTGAATAATAATGAATTGATTTGTGTACAATGCAAAGGCCTATATATAGGCTAGCTAAATAAATCTAAAAAAACCTCTTAAGTATACTAGAACTCTAATTAATCTAAATAAGTAGTTTGAAACTAAACTTTCTTGTCGACATCAAACTCGTAAATAACTTAACATACTTAATAATTATTAAAAATTTGAAATAATAAAATAATAAAATAATAAGACCTGATAAATAAAATATTGGGCTTATATAATAAAAATTAAGCCCAAAACCCAAACCCAATATGATTTAAACTCAAATTAAAAGCTCAAAACTCGTAATTCCCGTCATAGTCACGTCCAGAAATTCTACTCGCGCAGTCTTTATTAAAATGGTCATAACTTGAGCTCCAAAAATCTAAATCGAGTGATTCAAAGTGTGTTTCGAAGATAAGAGATAGATCTTCAAACTCCATGAAGACATCTCAACACTTAAAATGCCTGTATCCCATCCAAAAAGTCGTCTCAAGTCTGTAAATTTCCTAAACTTGAAAATTGGCAGCTTCGGTGAATGGAATTTAATAAATTTCACCCCATCCGTGCATGTATCAGTGTGCATTTTATGTTATTCTGAGACTAGAGATGAACAATTGGCATTCATGGCATCTAATGAGGTTGGTGGACGATGCAGGAAGCCCACTGTGGCCCAAATGGAGCAAGAACATCATCAAGAATAGGGGTATTGTGATATCGAAGCATGAAATCGTGACACACCTGACAATGTTTAAATAAGGAAGCTCGAGCCACCAATAGTGGTATCACGATACTGACCATAGGGTATTACGATATCCAAGACTCCCAAGGACCCCTATTTCAAGATTGATGCTGATACCCAGATATTGGGCTATGGGTATCGCGATATCACTGTCAAGGAGAGACTGGCTGGTACGGGTGGAGAGATTGGCTGGATGGGGTGGGTTGTATTCATTTCATTCAATTATTATTTTTTTAATGGGCTTAGGCCCAAGATATTGCTATTTGGGTTCAGGCCCAATGGATAACGGTAAGGGGATTATGCACTGAGTTCTTGTAACTCACTCCCCCTTTTTCTTAACCCTTGTAGGTAATGCTCAGTGATGTGGACTTGGGCCATGGATGACTCGGTGGAAGCCATACTTCAGAAATGGTGTTTTTATTTTGGAACTTTAGATTTCTATTTTCATTCACTTTACTGTTGTGGGTTTTATGTTGTAATAAGGCATCTGGAGTATTTTATTATTTGCTTTATGTTTGTTATATTTATTATTTTACTTAAATTGTTTTAAATGGGAATTTTTTAAAAACTTAAATAAAGGTTTTCCAAAATCGATTAACAAATAGATTT
Source organism: Gossypium bickii (assembly GCA_025503065.1). Taxonomy (NCBI): domain Eukaryota; kingdom Viridiplantae; phylum Streptophyta; class Magnoliopsida; order Malvales; family Malvaceae; genus Gossypium; species Gossypium bickii. Next base: position 55,319,818 of record CP106714.1, on the reverse strand, counting down.
CAAAATAAACTTTTACAAATATTTTTAAGACGGAAATTTTCATTCGAATTATCAATGAAATTTTCAAAAGACTCAGATTCTCTTTCGAATTTTCAACGTCATTTTCCAAAGTCATGTTTTATAAGATCATTAGTTCAAATTTATCGATTTATCAATCAATCTTCGAGGTTAGTAGTATTTTATCAAATATTTCAAATCAAACTTGTTTTCTTGATTTTAACAAAGCAATACCTATTTTAGTACCCAAAAAAAAGGGTTTAACATGTTTTGCTCTTGTGACATACCAAATCCGCTCATAACGTATGGGCCGGGTTTGGGGTGTTACAATACCCTAGCAGGATCTTCCGATCTTTCACTAAAATAATTTGTCAACAAGAACTACTTATCTTCTAACCTCATAGTCCAGACTGGTTCGGGGTTAAGGTGTTCATGGATAGGACATACCAAATTTGGTTTAATTCCCACCTAAATGACTTTCTAGGGTTTTCAAGCCTAGATTTTAAGTTCAACCTCTCCCAAACAACTAATCCGCTAAGAAACTCTATCATTCAATAAACTAATTAAGTTAAAGCAACTGAAACATGCAAAATATGTAGAAAGCATAAATTGATTCTAATATTTACACAAACATTCATCTAACAAACTTAAAGAAAGAAATATAAAGAAGAGAATAAGGAAAAGAGATGCTTGTGGATTTATCGATGAAAGTATGGTTTCAAACCAATCTCCCCTCGCGAAAGTCTCACTTCAGAATAGGATCTTCCGATTACAAGAACATAAAAAAACCTGAGTAAAAACTAAGAATGAAAGAAGAACCTAAGAATCAAAACCCTAAAATTGTGTGTTTAACCTGATAACAATGGCCTTTTATAGGCTCAACTTGGAATATTAAAGTTCCTAAATTATCCTTGAAGTCCTTAGAGTTCGATTAGGATAAATAAACCTAATTTCCCTTCAAAACATAATTAAAACATGCAGGAATTTTTAGAAATTTTTAGAAAATTAAATCAATTTATGAAAATGGGTTTTAAATACCTTTAATTTTGAAAATAGGACTGATTTGTAAAAGAATCAAAATTGAGAGTTTTTATGAAGCAATTTAACCATATTTTAAAATCCAAGCTAAATAACCTCTCTTCATCAAGTTATTTCACGTAAAAACTACCCAAAATTTTTGTTTGTCATCCATTGATTCCCTCTTGCTATTTCAATCAATTTTGAACTCCAAATCCTAATTCCTTTTGATTTTTATCATCTCTTAAGTTATAAACCTCTATAAAAACCAAGAAAATCACCCAAAAACTTCATCATCTACATCATATTCTCCAAACGTGGGTTTTTTCGGATTTGCGTCAAAGCTCATTTTTCTTCCATCACAGGTAACCATTCAACTTTCTATCAATTTTAAATGATATCTAGTCCCTTAAACTGAATTTGTAGCCATTGAAACACATGTTTTAAATAAAAGCCAAAAATTGGATTGTTAATGGTTTTACATAAAAACGTGATTTCAAAGTGTTTTGCAACTTTTTTTAACATGATTAGAAGGTTTCTAAACTTACTTTAAAGTTTCGTTAAAGATTTATTGAGTTTTAATGAATTTTTGAAAAATAGCCATAACACATGTCGAAAAAGTCGATAATGTGAATTAAGTATTTTATTGTAGTTTAAAGGTTGGGAATTAGTCATAGGTGAATTATAAGATGCATGGAATTGGTTTTAGGCAAAAATATTAAGCATAGATAGAGATATTCGAATTTAAAGCTTGTTATGTTATAAGTTTCGGTTACATGGAAACATAGCTTAGGCTTTATGTTTTGTATGCTTGTCATGAGTCCTTGACTAGTTTTTGGATGTATTTTTGTGTGAATTTTTGTGTTGAAGTTTTGGATTCGATAGAACCTTTTATGAGTAGAGATAAAGCAAGGAAAAGCTAGTTTGAGATTTCGGCTTTTCGACAAAAGCGTAATTGGTCAGTGTTTGGAATAATTACTTGTGGACATGATTCAATGCATTATTTGGGAATTTAGTAGTAGCCTAAACCCTTACTCTAAATTTTGAGTGTAAGGTTTCTCATACCTATATTATCTTGTGAACAAAGTGCTTATGTGTTGGTGAATATGTAAATTGAGATGAGATGCTATAACATGTGATATGTGGTTATGATAGTTGTTGTGAAGGTGCAAATATGAACATGTTATTTATATGTTAAATGTTAGTGACAGTGTTTTGCTAAAGATGCAAATATGTAGTGCTTGTGCACAGATAAACGGTAAGTGATATGTGTTTAACTTCAAATATTTTGGCCTTGTGATCTTGAAACTGTTGAATATAGTTGGCATGTCATAGGATTGTGAGTACTCACCTATATGTATAGTGATTTTGGGCATTGAGGCCCTGAAACATGTTGGATGGATAAGGGAATGTGAGCTAAGCTCCATTTAACGAGACATGTAAGGGGAAATAAGGATAGTGTTAGTTTTATGCTTCACTTATGGGACATGTTTGACTCTATGAGTCTATGTTTGGTGTGTTGGAGATCCGCGTATCCGATGAGTGATGATAGAGCTCAATTTTATGTTTTATAGCTCAAGTGCCAAATTATCTTGAAATGTATATATGTGTAATGTGATATATGCCTAAATATTTTCAACCACTGTTCACAAGAGTCATTTAGGATTGCCAGTCCAGGCTAAATCCTATTAGTGACCTGTACCCTAAAGAGCTTAATTTGGGTTACCCATACTGTAACATCCCGAATTTAGGGTTTTTGCGATTTATTTTAGTTTTAGGTGTTTGCCTGAAGAAATGCACATGTATTGCTGGTTTGATATATTCTAGAGTCTAGTCATAAACCCGGGTTATTTCTGACTTAGGGCTAAAAATTTTCTTTTAGGGCCTAAGGGGAGGGAGTTAGGTGAGATAAGGCTTAAGAGAAAGTTTTGGAAGAGTTTGACATAAGAAACGGAGAGGCAGAGTGGCTTGAGGCGCTAAGGTGTAAGGGTGCTTTAGGAGGTAAGGGGTTCGAGCTGCCAAGATAGCGCCTGGGAGTTTTAATTTTTGCGTCAGGAAGGGTGTTCGGTTAGGAAGGCCTTAGTAATAATTGGAGCGGTTTAAGGGCAAGAAAGTCAGTTGGTGGAGTGGCTTGGGGCACCACTTAAGGGCCTTAGTGTACGGGACTCGGGTTCGAGTCACGAGGAACACTAGGTGTTTTTATTTTTGGGTTTCGGCGTTAAAAAGGAAGGTAGCTAACGAGGGAGTGTTTAAAAGAAAAGTGTGACGAGTTGTGTCACAAATAGATGCCTTGGCCGAGTGGTTAGGGGCATGAGGGGTGGTTGTGACATGGGGGACTCGTGTTCGAGTCCTGATGGAAGCACTGGACGCTTTCATTCTTTTTGGTTTGGCGTTTAAGTAAGGGAGCAAAAGGGGGAGAGCTTAAAAGGAAGTTGCGACGAGTTATGCCATGAAAGGCGCAGTGGCAGAGTGGCAAGGGGAGAGGAGTGGGTCGCTTCGCTCTCGTGCACGAGACCGGGGGCGTTTTTGGGGCATTGAATTTCCTTTTGCTGGCATGCGAAATGGCCTGCGCATGGGGCTCCAAAATTGGTAAAATCAAGCATGGGTTTTTATTTTATATGTTGTTGGAAAGCATGGGAATTATTTCATTTTATTTATTGGAAGTATGGGTAAGTTATTATTATTTTTATTTGAAGATGGGATGGTGATGGGAATTAATGTTTTATTTTGGAGATGGGTTTTATTGCATGGGGAATAATTAAACAATGTTATTGTTATTGATGATAGAAATTTTCAAATGGAAAAAAAAAAGCATGGCCAAACTCACCTAATTGTTTTTTCTTTCCTTTTCCCATTTTTGTTCTGGCCGAATGCCTATGCTAGGGAGGGGGAGCATTTCGGCTAGCTTGAGGGCCTTCTTCTTTTGCGATTTCTGCTAACAACCGAACCTCAAGTGTTCAATACTCTTTTTCCTTTTTCGGCAATTGGCCTTTCGGTAAACTGGATTTTTGCTAGTCTTTTGTGGAAGCTGAAACTCATACTCCTCTTCTTCTTTCAGTCTTGGCCGAATACCTTGCTTGATAGCCCTCCTCTTGCGTTTTATTTTACTCATTGTACGTGTCGAAATCAAGTGTGTTTGGGGGGGCTGTGGCCGAATCTTTTGGTAAGTGTTATCTCTTTCTTTTCCTATTCGATTTGTGTAGTGACCGAAACTCACTTCTCTCCCATTCCTTTTTCCTCCTAGATGGAATAGATCTAAGTATTGAAATTCTAGTCTTATTCTTTGAAGGGAGCTGAAATCTTCACCATCATGAAAGGATGCCGATCTACGGTGGGGAGGAGCTGAATCCATCATCAAGGTAAGGAGGCGTTAGTCCCTTTTTGATTCAGGATTTGTGCTTATGGACGAATGGCCTTTTAGACTCAATCGAGGTAGTAACTGATTTCAGGGAGAGCTATAGCCGAATGCAGTGAACCTTCGGGAATTTTTGGTAACCAAATCGGTTTAAGGTGAGTGCTATATTTGAGCCACATCTTTTTGGGATTTTTAGTTAGCCGAATAGGGCTTTTTGACTACTAACTAAGCATTGGCCGATTGTAGGAGCATATTCGTTTCGAGACTTTTGTGATATCACATAGATTCGGGATTCCTCTTTAGATCTTCGATTAAATAGGTGTGTAAACTCTTACACACTTTATTAGCATAGACTGCTTATTATAGTGCTAAATAACCTCTCGTGTAGTAAATTTTTGCCTTGTGGGCATAAGCTTGGATTTCGGGTAAGTCCCCTATTACTTGATCTATGTTGTATGTTGTGTACGCCATCATATGCTATTAAATGCTATGCTATATATGAATGCATGATATATGGGATCATGATACTTGTTATATAAGCATGATGATGGTGGGATTGATGAGAGGAGGGAGATGATCTCTATGGACTGTCACCAGTGGTTTGGCACCACACGATGGGTTGGCCCCATCATTTGATATTCGTGACTTCAGTCACCAGTGGTTTGGCACCACCAGTGGTTTTGACCACACCGTTGATATAATTTGTGACTAAGTCCCAGTGGTTTGGCACCACCAGTGGTTTGGCACCACATGTTGATATTTGTGACTTCGGTCACCAGTGGTTTGGCACCACCAGTGGTTGGGTACCACATGTTGATATTGTGACCTATGGTCATCAGTGGTTTGGCACCACACGATGGGTTGGCCCCATCATTTGATATTTGTGACTTTGATCACCAGTGGTTTGGCACCACCAGTGGTTTGGTACCACACGGGGTAGAAAAAGGAGTATGGATGGCTAGTTTGGGTTGCATAATTGCATGTTTTACTAATATCTTGTGTATGAGTTGTATTTTCGGGTTAGGGATTTATACACTGAGTCTTGGTGACTCACCCCTTCCCATGTCTTTTCGCAGGTGAGTAGATCGCGGAGATGGAGCTGGGAAGGACTCCAGGCGGCCATGCTTGTTCCTCGGTTTTGAAGTTTTATTTCATACCGTTAAAGTTTACTATTTACTAAATTTCGGTTTGTTTTGTAATATGGCCACTAATTATTATTTGGGTGTTTAAGTAGTTGCTTTTACTTTATTTCTATTATATTGCCAATGAACTTATAAACTGTTAAATCGATCGGTTAAAAGTAACGTTTTCAAAATGAGTAATCGTACACGTTTTCAAGGATGTTACCATCGGGTAACAAATTTTACCAAGTTAACAGTAACTTCGATGTTTCTAAAAATTTAAAACGATCCAATGTTTTCAAAGGTTTCAACTCGACCATGTTTATAAAAGAAAAATCAAACCCACCTGAGTTTTAATAGACACCGTTTTATAACTACAACATTATTTTCAGATTTCCACTTAAAGCCCAATTTAAAAAAAAAAAACATTTTACTCCGTGACATACCAGATCCGGTTGAGGCTCGTGGGCCGGGTTTGGGGTGTTACACATCCGGCCTAAACCCAATCTATAACATATGCTCGAGAGGCTTAAATTCAGGATTACACGTCCGGGCTAAATCCTATTTGTAACCTTTGCCCTATTATACCCGTTTCAAAAAATCACCATAATCCATAGAATTTCAATATTCAACTGGGACATAATATTTTATCAATATTTCCAACTTGTAATTATTTCATTTTGTATATCACCACATATATATTATCACAATCACACAATTCAATCCAAACATATTACCGTACCAAATTAAGTTACACGAACTTACCTTGACAGTTGTTTGGGTTCGAATTCCAACTAATCCAAAACTTTTTGTTTCCCTCGATCTAATTCCATAGTTGGTCTTTCCAAGTGTATGTAAGCAAATTTAATTATTAACTTATCACATTTCACATACATCTGCATTCTACTACATCCTAGGCAAAATTACTATTTTACCCTTATTCTTTTTAAAAATTCCAATTTCACCCCTAGGCTCGAAAATTGAAATTCATGCAATCTAGTCCTATTTCCAAGCCTAACCAAAATTTAATAACATTTTTTACAGCACACACATTTCACAAATTTCAAAATTTTCCATGGGTTTTACCACTTTTTCATTTTAGTCCCTAAATCAAGTTTCCATGAAAAATTACTTTGTAAAAGTTGTTTATCTATCAACTATCTTTCATTCTCTACCATAAATTTCAAATTTCCAGCATTTACATCCATGGAAAAGTTTCTACACTTCGTTATCTTTTCATATAAACCCCATAAATAGAAAGATTGGGCTATCCTGATTCTAAAAATATAAAAATCATTAAAAACGGGACTTGATTTCATACCTTTCTAAGCTTGAAAAGTTCTCTTCCTCTCTCCTAGGGTTTCCATAAAAAAATTAGGGAAGAAGATGAATAGAAAAGATGATAATTTCTTTTTATTTTTCTATCATCTTTTAATTTTGTTGCTTTCCAATTTAGTCCCTAGTCATTTCTAATTTTTCCATGGATGAGTCATCAAGAAAAATCTACTTACTCTTCTTAATGGTCTAATTACCATATAAGTACCTCTAGTTTTGAATTCCATATCTATTTAATCCTTATAGCTACTAGAATTCAACTTTCACATTTTATGCAATTTAGTCCTTTACCTAATTAACCACACAATCGATAAAATTTTCGTATCCAAATTTTCATGTGACCTTCCTATCATAATACCAACCAGCAAATAAAATAAAATAAATTTTTATGTTTGGGCTTAGATTTGTGGTCCCAAAACCACTGTTCCGATCTCACCGAAAATGGGTTTTTACAGTTCTTATAGAAAGACATATGGAAATTCATTCATAACTAGTATTTCTCGAAGTCTTCCCTCACCATCTTAGATTCCAAGATATAAGCCAAGTAAGAATCTCCTCCCTTTGTAATCATTTTCTAAGTTGCAACGGTTGAGACTAAATTGTTTCTAATATCCCGCTTTACCCCTGAAATGAACACCTTATTGCCATTGATGGATAGTAACCATACCCCTCTAGACTTCCACCTAACTACTGCGATATGTCTCTCTAATCAATCCAATCCTATTGTGGCATCAAACTTGTGGAAACTCAGAGGCATTAAGTCCGCCAAAAAGATATTTCTGCCAAAAATAAGTAAATAGTCATTTACCACCCTGTTTATTACAGTATTCTAGCATAATGGATTAGTGATTATCATGCTAACCTCAATGGGGACAACTCTAAAGCTCCTCCCAACCACAAACTTATCACAAATGTAAGAATGAGTAGACCTAGGGTCTATCAATGTGTGTAGCTACTGTCAAATAAAGAGAATTTACTCGTAATGGCGTCGAGGGATTCAGCGTCATCCTTTTCCTACATGACATAAACTCTAATTGAGGCTTTAGAGCCAGGATTAATTGTATTTCTTCCTGAAGCTCCCTGTACTTACCCTGACTTCACCACAGTCCTAATTTTCACTTCAGGTTGAGACTCTCTGGCCAACTGAATAGAATGTTCAGTATTTCCTCCTCCTCTCATGGTTAATCCTTCTTGTAGTGGACTTCGGCCACAGTTGTAACATCCCTCGGTATCCCTCCAGCAGATTCTAGTATGATTTTTCCCACAACTATTACAAACGGAACCTTCATTCTTTGGATCCTCCGTGTTGGCTATGGAAGTATCTTGGTGCCCTCTTTGCTCTTGTTGGAAACCCGCAGTCTATGACTCCCTCACTAGGGAAGCAAAGTAACATTTTACATCTTCACATCTTTTAAACCTAGTGTTAGAAATCGTGCCGGTAGCTCTACGTTTGCTCCGTTCCCTGCCCCTCACCTTATTTCTCTCTTGAATGGCTGCCTCCATTCTTTGATTCTTCGCTAAAAGTGCAACAAAATCCCTGATCTCAAGGGCAGGCAATAACGCCCTAAGTTCCTCATTCAATCCTCCTTCAAACCTAATACCCAGGCCTTTTTCGTTTGGAACCAAGTCCTTGGTGTACTTACTTAACCTGGTAAACTCCTTCTCATATTCAAATATTGTCATCCTTCTTTTCTTGAGCTTCAAAAATTCTTTTTTCATCTACTCGATGAAGATTCTATTGATGAATTTCTCTCAAAACTTCATTAGGAAGAACTCACAACTTACTTGCTCTGTAGGGATCATGCTAGATATCGTGGCTCACCATTGATACACCTCATCTTCAACCAAGGAGATGGTATATCTCAAACACTTGATTGGAGAGCACTGCAGCTCTTCCATTACCTGACAGGCTCGGGAAAGCCAATTTTCTATCACAATTGGACCTTCTACTTTACTGCCTCTGAAGTCTTTGCACCTCACTTATGAATGGCCTCCACAGGGTCCCCTTTTGACACTGCTACAGCTAAGATTGGAGGTGTAAGGTTCATTGTTTGTGCAAATTCTACCATCTTCATAGTCTCTTCAGGTTTCACTATTTCATCACAGTGCCTGTGGGAGAAGGTTGGCGCAGCTTCCATGTACCTATCGAACTATTGTCCCATGACATGGCCCATCATTTCTATGAAGGCCTCCTTAGCCTCAGTCCTCAACACTCCCCGTCTCGCAGAAGGCAAAGGGCTGCTAACTGGTGGAGGGGCACTGCTTTCTATCTCCTCTCCTTCAGCATTCCTAGAATTTATTGACATTCCTCTTTCTTCCTTCGGTACAATACACAAACTTAGTTAGCAATACTATAACAGCCTGATTTTAGGGTTATTCGAAACAGTAGTCTCCGAACTACTAATCTGGGGTCGAAAAAAATTTTTTTAATTTTATTTTTATGAGTTATAACATGATTATAAAGGTGCATGAAAATTTTGGTGCTTTAATTTTAGCGATTTCATGCTTAATTGCGAAAAAGGACTAAATCGCATAAAGTGTGAAAGTTCTATTTTATTTGCTAGAGGTGTAAAATAGCCATAGAATATTAAATTGGGGGTCTTTAATGTGCAATTAGGCCATGGGGAAGTGATGGTCTGCCATAGGGGGACAAAGAAAGGACTTTCTTCTCATTGAAAATTTTGGTGCTTTAATTTTAGCGATTTCATGCTTAATCGCGAAAAAAGACTAAATCACATAAAGTGTGAAAGTTCTATTTTATTTGCTAGAGGTGCCAAATAGCCATAGAATATTAAATTTGGGGTCTTTAATGTGCAATTAGGCCATGTGTAATTAAATTGGTTAGGTGAAAATTTTGTGATAAAAATTGATTTTTATCATAAAATAAAGAAAAGAAAAATATCATATTTTCTCTCCATCTTCTCCACCAAAAATTAGCAGCAAAATGGGGGTTGAGAACTCAAAAATTTTAGCCAAGCTTTCCTCCTTACAAGTAAGCGATTTTGGTGGCCTTTCTTGAAAATTTTTGTCCTTTTGGAACCCTTAAAGCTTAAGCTATCTAATGAGGGGACTATTTTGCAAAATGGTTAAGAGTCTAGGGTTTTTCCATGAGAGAATTGATGTTGTTTGCTGAAATTTTATGGAAGAAAATAAGTCTTAGTTGTTAAATACACAACATTTGTGAAAGGTGTTTCCATGAAAACACCTAAAAGGACCTTTTTGTAAAGGTTGTGAAATAGGTGGTAAATGTGTGTAATAGTTGAAATCTTAAGTTGCTATAAGGGAAATATGAATCGGCTAGGCTTGATTAATAAGGAAATTTGATGAAAATCGATATACGAGCCTAGGGGTAAAATCATAATTTTGCCAAAATAGAAATTTTAAAATGTATTGATTAGTGTGGTGATTAAATAAGTAAATTTTATTGTTATAGATCAAAGAAAACGAGATACGGACCTAGAGCGAGGGAAAAGAGGGAGATTGATGAATAGGTCCCTTTTTACCCTTTTGGTATCGAGGTAAGTTCGTGTGTATAAATTGTATATTGTCTCCATGAAATATATTATTTACGATTGATGAGATGTCAAGAAATGAAAATCTTCGATTGAATATTAGGAATGGATAGAATGTAAATACTATGATACTAAGGTTTTTAAGGTTCCGTGTAAGACCATATTTGGAATATGGCCTCGGTATGAGATTTTGTATAAGACCATGTCAGGGACATGGCGTCGATGTGATATTTCATGTAAGACCGCGATACCGTATGTATAAGACTCAAGAGTACCTTTTAGCATTTTGAGCGATTCAACAGGTATGTTGAAACTAAGAAAGTATGCAGAAGTGTCATGAGTGGTACAGGTATGTACCCAGAACTCATATGAAGTGAATTCGGTATAAAAGGAATCCATAGTAAGTTTATGTGTAAGCGATGCATTCCTTATTGCATATGTTTTACTCATTAATGCATTGTGCGAATGCTAATGATTATTGTAGAGATCTATTAAAAATGATATAGAGTGAGGAAATCCTCGGATGAACATTTGAAATAGGAAAATGGGTGCGAATAAGTATCCGTGAATATGAGATTAATGGTGGGCTGTGTGCGATACCACCTTATTATTTGTTAGTGATAGGTTGTGTGCGATACCATTGTATCTATTATCAATGGTGGGCTGTATACGATACCACCTTATTAATTGTTAACGATAGGCTGTGTGCGATACCATCATATCCATTATCAATAGTGGGCTGTGCCCGATACCACCTTGTTAATTATTAAATGGTGGGTTGTGTGCGAAACTACTGAGTATTTATTATTATTCTGAGGTGTTATAGAGAAACTTGACCGAGCGAAATTCATAACATGTAACTTTATGGTCATAATGCAGGGTACAAGTGTAAGGTGAACAATGTTTTATGATATGTGTTTGTGATGTGTGAAGGTTTAGAATGAGTAAGCATTATGAACGATTGAGTGGGTAACCATGAGGTTAAATGCAAATCTTATTATAATACCTTTGTGGTTGAGTAAAATAAATGAATGTCAATAGTTGATTATTATTTGCATATGAACTTACTAAGCGTTATTGCTTACTCCTCTTCCTTTCCTATTTCTTATAGGTTAACTTAGCTAGCTCGGGTTGGAGATCACCGGAGATGCTTTCCCACAATCAAGCAGTCATTTGGGTATAAGTTTTCAAGTCTTCTTAAGATATGGCATGTATAGGGATCTTATCTTTTGATTAATTAAGTCATAGTTAATGTAGCCAAATGTGTTGGCCTAAAAAAGTTCATGAATCGATTGTGTATAGCCATGGATGATGGCTTATGTCGGTTATAGTTATGCTAGTGATAGCACTCTCTTGTGTATGTGAAGCTAGTACAGTTATCAAGGATTAAATGTGAAAATTAAGTATTATAAGTGATGAAGTGAGAATGATACGTGATGTTGCATGAATGTGTGAATGTGAGGGTGGCAAAATGGCTTGGAAAATAGCCTAGAATTTGTCAACACGGGTAGACACACGGGCGTGTGTCTAGGCCGTGTATGACACATGGTCAACCTCATGGGTGTGTGGTTAGGCCATGTGTCCCCTTGCATGCTAAGTTGGCAAGTCATTATGTCTTGTAGCAAACACACGGCTTGAGACATGGCCGTGTGTCTCAACCATGTGAGAGGCACGGCCTAGGACATGGGCGTGCGCCTTGGTCGTGTGGCCTTATGGAGATGATGACGTCATAAACAGAATGCCAAGGTTTTCATACACGGGCAAAGACACAAGCGTGTCATGGCTGTGTGGGGGACATGGGCCAGGGACACTGGCGTGTGTCTGGCTGTGTGAAAATCCCTGTAGGTTCGAATTAGAAAATAATTCCACACGGGTGTGGAACATGGGCATGCGAAATGCCACATGGGCGTGCCCCACTCTTCACACAGGCGTGTGGCCCTGTTTTATGTCAAAATTTTCTAAGTGTTTGAAAGTTTCCGGTTTGGTCCAAACCATTCCGAGTGCAAGTTTAGGGTCTCATAGACCTATAATTAGGACATTATGGTCTCAAATGAAAAGTTTTAGTTTGAAATAATTTTTTTACGGATTAATATTATAAGATTGAACAAGTTAAGTACGGTAACGCCTCATACCCGGTTCAGTTGTTGAAAACGGGTAAGGGGTGTTAGAAATACTATGAGGGGCCAAGCCAGGTTTATGTAAAATGCATTGCGGGGTTTCTAACTAACGATGGTTTTTGAGAATTGCTAAACTGAAGCTCTGATAGAAATAAAATAGTAACACCCCACATCTGACCCAAGCCTCAGATCCAGATATGGAGTGTCATGAGCCAAAATCATTGAAATAATTATACCTTTTTAAAACCAACTTTCCAAATTGGTGGGTATCCGCTTACCAAAGTGGTGTTCCTTTATTTTAAATATATATATGGTTGAAAGCGAATTAAAAATAGTATCATGCTACTGTAAAAGATTAAAAAATCTAGTAAATTGTGTTTTCTGGAAGCTTAGAAAATATTCACAAGCTCGGATAAAATTTCCTATTGAGTTATCGCTCGAACAATAATTTAAAAACTCAACTCATTTTAATCCGATAACACCATAAACCACGTTTAATAATAAGCCAACAAGGCTACAAATGAACATTCTTAAATACAAAATATCATTTCTCAACATACAAGTTACTGACTTTCAAATGGTGGCATCTAACAATCATCCTAATTCCCCCAGCAAATACATGTCACACGAAGAAAAACAAAGAAGGCTCACAAATGGGACATTAATCTGGTTGATTCCCTAGTATCACGAAGTTTAACCTAAGAACCTTAATATAAGAAGAAGAAACAAGGTAAGTTCGAGAAAACTTAATAAGTTCCCGAGAAATAAAATCCCACAAAAGAAAAAAACCATCAGTCATTAAGAGATTAGACTCAAACTGACAACTAGCACACAATACCTGATGAATGCAATTCTCTTTGATCCGAAGTATCCATTAGCGAATACTCCCACTATCAAACTTAGCATACTAGCGAACACTATCTATTTTTGGAAACTTGCATATGACAGACACAGGCACAAATGCTCTGCAGGTACGCCACTTTTGTCGACTACCCTGATATAACTGTCAGACGTAGTACTTATATTTCACGCAAAGTGCAATGCTTATTTTACACACATGCACCATTTTACCCACATACTCCCTTCCTTGTACTAGCTTCTAATCCTAGTTCCAACGAACCATTTTGCATGTATCTTCATACCACTCATCAGAGCTATTTACTAGTCATAACCTGTGTACCCCCAACATCCTTCCTTGTAATCAAACATGTAGATGTTCCCCGCAAGGCCGAGTTTTCATCAGTCACAGTTTACACCAAAGTGCCATACCAAAGGCAAAACATATTATCTTGTGTCTTTTTTTCATTATCATACGCAACTCACTCCGCTGCCTCCTTACACCAGTCTGGATACAAAGCTTGTGCAACAATGAAGGAGTATTTCAACCATGAACATACCAAACTTTTGTGTCTGTTTAGCCGTTTATACCCTTGCATGCACCAACTCCTCAAACACATTTCCTTAGACACAAGTATCAGAACCAAAGGACAAAGCCACTTACCTAGTTATACAGTTATAAAAGTTTAAACGAAATAGCACTGATAATAGACTTAATGTACGAAGAAACTCACCAAAATTTTGTGCTTAGAGCTTTATCTACTTTATGGGTTCCTTCCCTTTAGTACTAAGACCTTTTCTCATTTCTTTGGCTAAATTAATAAAATGACTTCTTTAAACATAAAAAATAACCAAAAAAATTATAAAATAATATAAATCTATAAACATGCAAATAGTTTCTAGATAGAAGTATCCTTCCTATCCAGTAATCAAATGAAAATCCTACTAAACCTCTCTAAAACAACTTACTGCCATCTAGTAAAACATAAAAAAAGGTTTAAGAGTTTACCAATAGACAGCTTAAGATAGAAGCTCTTATAAGCTTCACACATAGCACATTCATTAACGATGAATAATTATTCTGGTTTTCTTCAACGAAAACAAAGACTAGTTGAGAAGATGAAATAGAAGTCTTCTCCCTACTACTAGGTTATCCTATTTATAGATAACTCACATCCAAATCCCACTTAAGGTTAAATCCAATCAGTAATCATTCTAACACACTTTCTGTAATAGCACGATTTTGGATCTAGTCGGAACAGTGGTTTCGGGGCCACAAATCTGACGTAAAAAATTTATTTTCTATTATATTTTTATGGTCAACAATTTCACGGAATGATTTCGTGAAAATTTCGTTTGAAAATTTCGACGTTTGGGCACTCAATTTTTCAAAACAAAATTATAAGCCAATTGCTGACCATCATCAACCCCATTGCCGAATTTCACAAGGGGAAACCATGGCTAGGATTTTTCAAGCTTCCAAGCTCGATTGTAAGTCCGTTCTAGCCCCGTTTTTAATGATTTTTACGTTTTTGAAATCCTCATAACAAGATCTATCTATTTCTACTACTAATTTGAAGAGATATCAAAGTTTAAATTTTACCCATGTTGAATATTTGTGTATTTTGATGTTTGATGGTAGAAAATGAATTTTAGTTGTTTGTTAAGTGACGTTTGCTAAGTGATTTCCTGTGAAAATGTCAAAAAGGACTAATTTGTAAAAGTTATAAAATGAGTAGTAAAAATGTGTTTTAATGGAAATTGTAGGCTACTATAGTTATGAAAATGGTTCGGGTAGGCTTTTTTATTAGAGAAATTGAATAGATCTCATTTTACGAGCCTAGGGGCAAAAATGTAAATATGTCAAAGTTTGGGGGCAAAAATGTAATTTTACCATAATATGATTTTTGGACTGAATTGAATAAGGTGAATAATAAATTAGTGAAATGTGATATTATAGATCAAGAAAAACAAGGCTCGTACCTAGAACGGAGGAAAAACGAGTAATTGATGATTAAGTCCTTTTGTCATTTTGATGCCAAGTTAAGTTCGTATGTAAATAATGCATTGTTTTATTTATGTTTTAAATGCTTTAATATTGTATGAATTATGATTGACTCCATGAACGTAATCGACAAAGTTCAACAAGCGAGAAAATCTCGGTTAAACCTTAGGAAGAGTTAGGATACAAATGTCATGACATTAGGGTTATTTGAGTTTACGTGTAAGACCATATCTAGGATATGGCATCGATATGAGATTTCGTGTAAGACCATATCTGGGATATGGCATCAATATGAAATTTCGTGTAATACCATAGCTGGGCTATTGGCATCGATATGAGATCCCATGTAAGACCATATTTGGGATATGGCATTGGTATGGTACTATGTGTGCGAGATTCTCGAGTATCCTTTAGTATTCTAAGTGGTTCAACGAGAAAATTCAACGATTATTTCAAAGACAAAGATGAATATAAGATTATGTTGAAATGGTACAGGTATGTACGTAAAGTTTGTAATCAATGATTTCACGATATTGTGAGTTTATGTTCACTATGGGGATGACTTTGTTATGATCTTGTGATTATTGGTCTATACTTGTGATGTATGAAATACGTGGTAAATTTGATTGACGATTATGTGATTGGCCTTCGGACTAAATTGAGTTATGATATAGTATGCTTATTTCGCATAAATTGTGATTTATCGCATGTGAGAAAAAGGGAAGATTGGCATAAATTCCTATTAAAATGAAAGATGTAAGAGTATATGCTTGAAATGTAAATGCTCATAATTAATGTGTATGTTTTATGGAAAGCTTGAAATGGTTTGTTGATTGTGGAAAATGAAATGTTATTTTTATGACTGAGTAAGTTATGCTCATGAAGTTTAATGACATTTATGTTAATTTATGTTAAGTTATTCATATGACAATGTATAATTAATGTTATTTATTATTTGGCATATGAACTTACTAAGCTATATAGCTTACCCCCCCTTCCTTTCCCATGTTTTAGAGTGCAGTCAAGCTAGCTCAGGTTGGAGATCGCTGGAGATTCTATCACACTATCAAGCTATCACTACGGGTATTGATGAATTCAAGTATTTTGAGTCTATGGCATGTATAGGACTAGGTTAATGTAACACCCCTTACCCGTATTCAACGCCGGAACAGGGGATGAGGCATTACCAGACTTATATACAAGCAATAATGCAAAATCGAGACATGACCTTCCTCCCAAAATTAAAAATTTTCATATAACCTCTTAAACAAGCCTACGAGGCCTAAATCACACTTTAGGAACTGTTCGGGATCAAATCGAACCCTTTAAAAGATCTTTAGATGACTTAGAAAAATTTTCATCAAACAGTCCACACGCCTGTGTGGAAAAAAGGACACACCCGTGCGGAACTTCACATGCCCGTGTTCCACGCCCGTGTGGATTTATTTCTCACTTCGAACCTACAAGGGATTTCACACGGCTGGACACACGCCGATTTCCATGGCCCGTGTCCCTCACACGGCCATGAGACGCTTGTGTCTTAGCCTGTGTGCAAAAACCTTGGCATTCTGTTTCTGACGTCATCACCCCATAAATGTCACACGACCAAGGCACACGCCCGTGTCCTCCGACCGTGTGGCGAATTAAATTCCTAATTCAGGTGCAAACTTCACACGGCCTGGGCACATGCCCATGTCCTAAGGCCGTGTCTTCCAGACGGCCGTGTCTCCGCTCGTGTGGTTACTACTAAGCATACTGACTTGCCAACTTATCATGCAGGTGGACACACGGCCTATCAACATGCCCATGGGGCTGACCGTGTTTCACACATGGCCTAAACACACACCCGTGTGGACAAAAACAAGGCTATTTACCAAGCCCTTATTGCCACCCCTACTTGCACCATCATAAACCACATTAAGTAACTAACTTATCCATGCATAAATACCCCAATTAAACAACCATACAACTTGCACATTCATGAATAACCTCATCATTTCATAGATTAATAAGAAAGAGCCATCAACTATAGCCTTATACAAAAAATTCATCCTCAAATGAGCCAACACATTTGGCCAAAACAATATGACATTAAACTAAATATAAGTCCTTATACATACCATACTAAAAATGCTAAATCTAATTATACCAAGATGTGCTGATAGTGTGGGTAATCCTCTGATTATCTCCGTATCCCGAGCTAGCTCTTCGACACTATAAAACAAGGGAAAAGAGAAGGGAGTAAGATTTAAGCTTAGTAAGTCTATATGTAATCAATAAGCATCATATCACATACTATGTAAAAACAATTCATATCCTCATAATCATGCTTACTCATTTCAAACCTTACCACATCCCCAAACACATATTATAAACATTGCTCACAATTACTTGCACCTATACTTTGCGCTTATCACCACAAAGTCATATGTAATTTCACTTAGATAAGTTTTTCGATGAACACTTTAGAATAATGTTAGGTACTTGGTGGTTTCACACACAGCCCACCGTTTAATAATAAACGAGGTGGTATCTCACACAGTCGACCAATAATCACATGACTATGGTGGTATCGAACATAGCCCACCAATGACAATAAATACGATGCTTTCGCATACAGCCTATCGTTAATAAACAACAAGGTGGTATCGCACACAGCCCAGCAACAATAATAATTATGATGGTATAGCACACAACCCACCAATAATCACATATCTACGGTGATATCGCACATAGCCCACCAATGATCACATATGTACGGATATTTATCCGTGCCCATATTCCTATCCCGAAGGTTCATCTGAGAATTCCCTCATTTCCTACCATTTTCAATAAATCTCACCATTAAGCATTTACATCCACACCATGCATTAATAGGTAAAAACATACGTAATAAGGATGTATCGTTTACACATAAACTTACCTCGATACAAAATATGTCAGTTTGCAATTTAGTCCGTAACCTTGTCTTTTCTCCGGTTAAGGTCGATTCCACGTTCATCTTAATCTATAATGACATATTTAACTCATTAAATCACCACATTATTCAAAATGTTTCTAAATTTCTATTATGGCAAAATTACTATTTTGCCCGTATACTTTTGCAAAATTACACTTTTACCCCTAGGCTCGTAAAATGAAATGTGTTCATTTTTCTCACACCCAAGCCTACCCGATTCATATTCTCACTTATAGCAACTCACAATTTCAACTATTTCACACATTTATCATCTATTTTATAACTTTTACAAAATAGTCCTATTAGGAGTTTTCATGCAAAGTCCTTTCACAAAAGTTGTTTATTTAACAACCATAATTCAAAAATCATCAAAAAATAACAATCATAACCACTTATTTGCAAGAGGTTAGCTTGGCTGAAAGTTTGAGCTTCAAAAACCCCTATTCTTGCTAGAATTTTTGGTGGGAGAAGAAAGGAAAATAGGAAAAGATGATAGCTTCCTTATTTTATCATATTTTATTCAATTAAGTCACCTAACCATTGACCAATCAACTTTTCTTGTTCCCATGGCCAGCCATCACTTCCCCAATGACCTAATTGCACATTAAGGACCTCCAATTTAATATTCTATAGCTACTAGACACCTCTAGCTTGTCAAATAAAACTTTCGCACTTTATGCGATTTAGTCCTTTTTCGCAATTAAGCATCCAATCACCAAAATTAATGCACCAAAATTATCATGCATTCATATAATCATGCCATAACTCATAAAATAATATTAAAAATGATTTCTCCGACCTTAGATTAGTGGTTCTGAAACCACTATTTTGACTAGCCCCAAAATCGGGCTGTTACAACTCTCCCCCCTTTAGAGATTTTCTTCCCGAAAAATCTTACTGATAAAAAGGTGCTGTTCTCTCATGGCTTCTTCCGGTTCTCACATAGCCTCTTCTACACCATGCCTTTCCCACAACACTTTCACTAAGGCTATGCTTTTGTTCCTCAACTATTTAACTTCTCGAGCCAAAATCTTAATTGGTTCTTCTTCATAAGTCATATCCGGTCGCATCTCAATTTCGGTAGGAGGAATCACATGCGAAGGATCGGAACGATATCGTCGCAACATCGACACATGAAACATGTTGTGTATTTTCTCTAACTCCGTCGGCAAAGCTAACCAGTAAGCTACTGGTCTAATCCTTTCAATAACCTCATACGGTCCTATGAATTGCAGACTCAATTTGCCCTTCCGGCCAAATCTTAATATTTTCTTCCACAGGGATACTTTCAGGAATACTTTATCACCCATCTGAAACTCAATTTCCTTCCTTTTTAAATCCGCGTATGACTTTTGTCGATCTGAAGCAGCTTTCAGACTATCACGGATCACTTTCACTTTCTCTTTGGTTTCTCTAACCAGATCAACCCCATGAATTTGCTTTTCACTAACCTCGGTCCAATAGAATGAGGTTCGGCACTTGCGACCATATAATGCTTCGTACAGTGCCATCCGTATACTCGACTGATAACTGTTGTTGTAAACAAATTCAACCAAAGGTAGATATTTTTCCCAACTACCTTCGAACTCTAAAACACAGCATCGGAGCATATCCTCAAGAACTTGAATCACTCTTTCAGATTGACCATAAGTTTGCGGATGGAACGCGGTACAAAAATTCAATTTGGTACCCAAGGCTTCTTGTAACTTTTTCCAAAACCTTGAAGTAAACCTTGGATATCTATCCGAGATAATAGACATTGGCACCTCATGTAATCTCACAATTTCGGCAATATACAACTCAGCCAACTTGTCAAGTGAGTAGTCAACATGCACCGGTATAAAGTGAGCCGATTTTGTTAATCTATCAATGATAACCCATACAGCGTCTTTCTTTTTTGGAATCATAGGTAACCCCGTTACAAAATCCATCGTGATTCGGTCCCACTTCCACTCAGGAACCATCACTGGCTGGAGTAATCCAGAAGGTACTTGATGCTCGACTTTTACTTGTTGACAGATTAAGCACTTAGCAACAAACTCGGAGATATCTCCTTTCATATATGGCAACCAATACAACTTCTTCAAGTCATAATAAATTTTTGTGTTACCCGGATGTATTGACAAGCAACCATTGTGTGCCTTATCTAAAATTTTCCGGATCAATTCATCATCTTTAGGTACACAAACTCTATCATGAAACATCAAACAATCATCTGTACCAATCCGAAAGTCAAAGTTATTTCCCGATTCACACTGAGCTCTCTTCACTTCCATTTTATTATCATTCTTTTGAGCTTCACGTATCTGCTGAAGAAATAATGGTCTAGCCCTCAACTCGGCCAAATAGAACCATCATTAGACAATACTAAGCTCGTACTCATGACTCTCAAAGCATACAAGGATTTTCTGCTCAAGACATCCACAACCACATTCGCTTTCCCCGGATGGTAATCAATAGTTCATAATCCTTCAATAATTCGAGCCACCGCCATTGTCGCAAATTCAAATCCTTTTCATTCATCAGGTACTTCAAACTATTGTGATCGGTAAAGATTCGGCATTTTTCACCATATAAATAATGACACCAAATCTTCAAAGCAAAAACGATGGCAGCCAACCCCAAATTGTGCATCAAATAATTCTTTTCATGCGGTTTTAGTTGTCTCGAGGCCTAAGCTACTACTTTACCCTCTTGCATCAACACACAACCAACACCATTTAATGACGCATCACTATAGATCACAAACTCCTTTCCCAACTCAAGTTGTACCAAAACTGGTGCTTTAGTCAACAATGCTTTCAGTTTCTCGAAACTCTGTTGGCACTTCTCGGTCCATTCAAACTTAACATCATTATGTAGCAATCTCGTCATCGGTGCAATAATGGAGAACCCTTTAATGAACCATCTTTAATAACCCACTAAGCCCCAAAAGCTCCTAATCTTTGACACATTCCTCGGCGGTTTCCACTCTACAATAGTCGAGATCTTACTCGAATCAACTCTAATTCCATCACCCGACACGATGTGTCCTAAGAATCCGACCTCTCGGAGCCAAAACTCACTCTTGCTAAACTTAGCTAGAGTCTGCAAAGCAGTTCTCAGGTGCTTCGCGTGCTCACTCTCATCCCGAGAATAAATTAGTATATCATCGATAAAACCAACCACAAATTTATCCAAGTACGGTCAAAAAATACGGTTCATTAAATCCATAAATATCGCAGGAGCATTTGTTAAGCCAAAGGGCATGACGAGGAACTCGTAATGGCCATGCCTCGTCCGAAATGCAGTTTTCGGCACATCTTGCTCCTTAACTCTTAACTGATAATAGCCAGACCTCGTGTCTATCTTAGAAAACATCGTGGCACCCTTCAATTGCTTGAACAAATCGTTGATCCTTGGCAAAGGATACTTATTCTTCACTGTCACCTTGTTGAGCTATCTGCAGTCTATACACAGTCTCATCGACCCGTCTTTCTTCTTCACAAAAAGTACCGGAGCACCCTAAGGTGAATAGCTCGACCTTGCAAAACCCTTATTCGTTAACTCTTGTAGCTGAACCTTCAACTCTTTTAACTCTAACGGTGCCATCTTATACGGGGCAACTAAAATAGATGCTATACCCGGAACTAACTCAATGCCAAACTCGACTTCTCTAACTAGAAGCAATCCAGGTAACTCTTCCAGAAAAACGTCCGGATACTCGCTTTCTACAGGCACTGATTCAATCTTTACTTTCGACTCTTGGGTATTCAACACAAATGCAAGATAGGGCTCATACCCTTTTCTCATATATTTTTTAGCTACCATAGACAAAATACTACAGGCAAACTATCCGATTTACCTAATTCAACCCGAATGATATCTCCATTTACACATCTCAGTTCAAAAACTTACTACCACAGTTTACTAAAACATTATGAGCAGTCAACCAATCAATGCCAAGAATTAGGTCAAATTCATCAAACGGCAACAACATGAGATTAGTCGGAAAACAATGACCTCTACTTGTTAAGGGACAATTTCTACACACTTTGTCAATTAGCACATGCTTGCCTAACAAGTTTGACACTTTTATCACAAATTTTGTAGACTCAACAATCATATTCATGTTAGATACCAATTTCATGCAAATATAGGAATGGGTAGACCCCGGATCAATCAAAGCAACAACAGAGATATCATGAAGAGAAAAAGTACTTGTTATCACATCTGGAGATGCTGCCTCTTCGTGAGCGCGAATGGCATAAGTCCTTGGAGGTGCTCTGACCTCTAATCTCATAGCAGAATCTCTAGGCGCACCCCTACTACTAGTCCCACTCCCCGAGTTCCTTTGTGGTCTACCCCTCGAAGGTACATTGCTTGTTCTTACTTCTTGTTTTTTTCTTTCTCATCTTTCTCTAGACCATATGTTGTCTACCACAATTTGGACACTTGGGTTTATTTGACTTCGTATTACCCACACTTGCCGTCTAGGTGGCTTGAACTCTAGAGCCTGAATATGTGTTACCACGGTCTCGGTAAGAATGCCCAGCTGAAGCTATCGTCCGAGGGTTTGTTTCTTTGGACCTCTTTGATTGAGTTTGGAACGATTTACTCACCGGCCTCTTCCTTGTATTTCGGGCCACAATCATAGCTTTTCTCTTCTCTTTCCTCAACTATTTAGCCTTGCAAGCTCTATCGATCAACACCACGAATTCTTTAAGCTCTAAAATTTCGACTAACAATCTGATAACCTCGTTCAGCCTATCTCCGAATCTCTTGCACATAATAGCTTCCATAGACACACACTCTAAGGCATACTTACTGAGTCTAACAAATTCGCGCTCATACTCTACCACAGACATTTTACCTTGCTTCAATTCTAGGAACTCCTTCCGTTTCTAATCAATAAATCACTGGCTTATATACTTCTTTTGGAACTTTCGTAAGAAGAAGTCTCATATCACTCTCTCCCTTGGTATTACAGATGTCAGCGTTTTCCACCAGCGGCATGCCGAGCCCTTCAGTAATGACATAGTACATTTTAAGCTCTCCTCGGGTGTGTAAGAGAGTTTATCAAAAACCGTATAGAGTTCTCAAGCCAGAACTCGGATTTCTCATGGTCATCGTCTATATTGGCTCTAAATTCCTCGGCCCCTTACTTTCGAAGCTTATCGACCAGAGGTTTAGTCATTCTTACTAACTCTATACCTTGAGGAGCCACGGGCACTTGGTGAGGTATAGAAGGGGGTGGAGGAGGTTGAGCATTAGGATTTGCTCGTACAAACTCAGTGTACCAATTACTAATCATGTGGAGAAAGCTTCCCGAGCCTCTTCTCCTTGACCCAAAGTCTCAGATCTACTTTCTACTGGCGCGGTCCCTTGCACGGAAGCCGGTGCATTACTAGCAGCATCATCAGGAGCAGCTCGGTTGGGATCCATTTTCTATATGGAAACACAGTTTAAGATTGTCAGGAGTCACCACACTATCATAATATATTTATGACATGTGTAGCTAGACTCTCATACACACTATGGTAGTCCGAGAACCAACTAAACCATAGCTCTGATACCACTAAATTTAACACCCCTTACCTGTATTCAATGTCGGAACAGGGTACGAGGCATTATCGAACTTATATACAAGTAATAATACAAAATCGAGACATGACCTTCCTCCAAAAATTACAACTTTTCATATTACCTCTTAAACAAGCCTACGAGGCCTAAATTACACTTTAGGAACGGTTCAGGATCAAATCGAACCCTTTAAAAGATGTCTAGAAGACTTAGAAAAATTTTTATCAAATAGTCCACACGCCCGTGTGGAACTTCACATGCCCGTGTTCCACACTCGTGTGAATTTATTTCTCACTTCGAACCTACAAGGGTTTTCACATGGCTGGACACACGCCCGTGTCAAAGACCCATGTCCCTCACACGGCCACGACATGCTATGTCTTAGCCCATGTGCAAAAACCTTGGCATTTTGTTTTTGACGTCATCACCCCATAAATGTCACAGGGCCAAGGCACACGCTTGTGTCCTCCAACCGTGTGGCGAATTAAATTCCTAATTCAGGTGTAGGCTTCACACAGCCTGGGCACATGCCCATGTCCTTAGGCCATGTCTTCTACACGGTTAAGACACACTGTCGTGTCTCCGCCCGTGTGGTTACTACTAAGCATACTGACTTGCCAACTTAGCATGCAGGGGGACACACGGCCTATCAACATGCCCATGAGGCTGACTGTGTGTCACAGCTCATGTGTCTACCCGTGTGGACAAAAACAAGGCTATTTACCAAGCCCTTATTGCCACCCCTACTTGCACCATCATAAACCACATTAAGTAACTAACTTATCCATGCATAAATACCCCAATTAAACAACCATACAACTTGCACATTCAAGAATAACCTCAGCATTTCATAGATTAATAAGAAAGAGCCATCAACAATGGCCTTATACAAAAGAATTCATCCTCAAATAAACCAACACATTTGGCCAAAAACAATGTGACATTCAACTAAACCTAAGTCCCTATACATGCCATACTCAAAATGCTAAGTCTAACTATACCAAGATGTGTTGATAGTGTGGGTAATCCTCTGGTTATCTCTGTATCCCGATCTGGCTCTTCGACACTATAAAATAAGGTAAAAAAGAAGGGAGTAAGCTTTAAGCATAGTCATTTCAAACCTTACCACATCCCCAAACACATATCATAAACATTACTCACAATTACTTGCACTTATACCCTGCGGTCATCACCACAAAGCCACATGTAATTTCACTTAGATAAGTTTCTCGATGAACACTTCGAAATAATGTTAGGTACTTGGTGGTTTCGCACACAGCCCACCATTTAATAATAAACGAGGTGGTATCGCACACAGCCGACCAATAATCACATGTCTATGGTGGTATCGCACATAGCCTACAAATGATAATAAATACGATGGTTTCGCACACAACCCATCGTTAATAAACAACAAGGTGGTATTGCACACAACCCACCAACAATAATAATTACGGTGGTATCGCACACAGCCCACTAACAATAATAATTACGGCGGTATCGCACATAGCCCACCAATAATCACATGTCTACAGTGGTATCGCATATAGCCCACCAATGATCACACATGTACGGGTATTTATTGGTACCCATATTCCTATCCTGAAGGTTTATCCGAGAATTCCCTCATTTTCTACCATTAAGCATTTACATCCACACCATGCATTAATAGGTAAAAACATACATAATAAGCATGTATCGTTTAAACATAAACTTACCTCGATACAAAATATGTCAATATGCAATTTAGTCCGTAACCTTGCATTTTCTCCGGTCAAGGTCGATTCCACGTTCATCTTAATCTATAATGACATATTTAACTCATTAAATCACCACATTCTTCAAAATGTTTCTAAATTTCAATTTTGGCAAAATTACTATTTTTGCCCCTATACTTTTGCAAAATTACACTTTTGCCCCTAGGTCGTAAAATGAAATGTGTTTATTTTTCTCACACCCAAGCCAACCCGATTCATGTTTTCTCTTATAGAAACTCACAATTTCAACTATTTCACATATTTATCATCTATTTTATATCTTTTACAAAATAGTCCTATTAGAAGTTTTCATGCAAAGTCCTTTCACAAAAGTTGTTTATTTAACAACCATAATTCATTTTCTTCCCTAAAAACTCAGTAAACAACATAAGCACTCTCATGGAAAATCCCTAAACTTTCAACCATTTTTTAAAATAGTCCCCTCTTTAGCTAGCTTAAGCTTTAGGGGTTCCAAAAACACAAAAATCATCAAAAAAAATAACCATCATAATCACTTACTTGAAAGAGGATAGCTTGGCCGAAAGTTTGAGCTTCAAAAACCCCTATTCTTGCTAGAATTTTTGGTGGAAGAAGAAATGAAAATAGGAAAAAATGATAGCTTCTTTATTTTAACATATTTTATTCAATTACGTCACCAAAACTCACCTAACCATTGACCAATTAACTTTTCTTGTCCCTATGGCTGGCCATCACTTCCCCAATGGCCTAATTGCATATTAAGGACCTCCAATTTAATATTCTATAGCTATTAGACACCTCTAGCTTGTAAAACAAAACTTTTTCACTTTATGCAATTCAGTCCTTTTTCGCAATTAAGCATCCAATCACCAAAATTAATGCACCAAAATTGTCATGCATTCATATAATCATGCCATAACTCATAAAATAATAGTAAAAATAATTTCTCCAACCTCAGATTAGTGGTTCCAAAACCACTGTTCCGACTAGCCTCAAAATCAGGCTATTACAGTTAATTTGTTGTATGTGTCATTATTAATTTGGCCTTATGTGGTGGCTTGTAGTTATTAATGCTTTATATTATACATAGCCATGATGATGGCTTATGCTGATTGTAAGTTCATTCATATGTTAATGTCCTCTTGTGGATATGAAATTAGTATGTTTCTAATGGGCTAAGTATGATGTTTTAAGCATGATAAATGATGGCATGAGAATGACATGTTATTGTCTTAATTGTGAGTGTTTGGTTGTCTAAGTATCATATGTTTTGTGCCTATGAATTGATTTGAGTGTATGTGTGAATAAGGGTGGCAAATGGATTGTAAACAGCCTTATTATTGTCCACACGGGTAGACACACGGGAGTGTGTCTAGGTCGTCTGTGACATACAATCAGCCCTATGGGTGTGTGATCCAGCCGTGTGTCCCCTGCACCTTAATTTTGGTAAAACAAAATGTCCAGAATTGAGCATACGGGCATGTGTCTTAGCCGTGTGTGCTACACGGCCTAGCACACGGGCGTGTGACTCGGCCGTGTGACCTCAAGTTGATGATGACGTCATAAATAGAATGCTCCCTAAGGTGGACACGGCCTGAAGCATGGGCGTGTGGTATGCCACACGGGCGTATCCCTTAACCCACACGGTTGTGTGGTCTTGTTTCATGATGAAATTTTTCTAAGTTTTGAAAATTTTCCTGAGTTCCTGGTTTAGTCCCGAACCACTCCTTAAGCATGTTTTGGGCCTTATAGGCTCATTTTAGGGACGATATGAATTTGTTTGGAAAGTTTTAAATTTGGGTGGAATTTCATGTCTTGGTTTTGAATGTTGCTAGCAAATAAGTCCGATAATGCCTCGTACCCTATTCCAGCATTGAATACGGGTAAGGGTGTTACATTTAGCTGTATCATAGCTATGGTTTAGTTAATTCTCAGACTAACATAACATACGTGAGTCTAGCTATACATGCCATGTTACCACCTGTGATAGTGTGATATCTCTCGACTCTGACAAGAACTGTCTTGCTGAGACAGAGATGTTTTCCAACCGAGCTATTTTCGATAGTACTAAAAGGGATATTGAGATATTTGAAATGTTTTTATGATGAGACGGGACTTTGAAAGGTATGAATAGAAGCTCATGACGTGTATGTTATAATGTAATAAATGAGATAACCATAAGTTGAGAAATGTGGAAACGTGGAATGAAATGAAAGTTTATATAGTGATAAGCCCATCCATGTTTGTTTGGCATTCATATGATATTAGTTGCCTAACATATTTGATTAAGTGAATATGATAAGTGCACTTACATAAATTGACAGAATGTGTGTTTATGTACACTTGCTTGAATAAGTGTAATCAGTATGTTCATATGGTTGCATCTTATGTTTAATTGCTAAATTAGAGATAATATAATGTTTTGTTTATGTCTTTATTATTGAACCATGAATATTATAATAGCATGAAAATTGAATTGGAAGATCAAATTGAGTAGAACGCAGGAAATGAGTACGATCGTTCAATGATGAATTGACAGATAAGACAACGGTTGGACCATGGCAAAGTATGGAATGTAAGACCATAGCTGGGCTTTGGCATTTCAGTGAAAAGACATAACAGGGCTATGGCATTGTGATGCGTGTAAGACCCTGGCAGGGCCATGGCAAAATATGTGTAAGGCCATAGTTGGACTATGGCGACAAGTAAATGACGTACTCAAACCCGTAAGACGTTCTCTAATTTGACAAGTGTTGGTAAGTGATACTGAAGTTAAGTGTTGGAATTTAATTAGATATTGATATTGAATTTAACTAACTAAATTCATCGTTTGAAATTGTGGATGACAGAAAATATTTGTAAAATAAATAAGTATATTAATTTGCTTAGAGTGAATTATGTAATTATGATGATATTACGTTGATGATGAATGCAAAGTCATATGCGTGTATTTATGAAAGTCAAGTTAGAGGCTTTACAACCTCACCCCCTTACCAGTGTTGCTTTATAATGAAAATTCACGATAATCATGTTGAATAAGTCCATAAGTGTGAAACTAAAGATTTCAATGGTGAAATATTTAGTAATGCATACAGAGATGAGAATAGTTTAGAAAGTGAAAATAGTTTTGGAAGAAATATAAGAATGTTTTAAAGATTATACAGATTATGCAATGTCACGGATAAAGAAGAAGTTAGTCTCGGCTAATCAACTCAATCAGGTTTGAAGTCTAAAGATATGTTTGTTGAAATTTCTGCGAATTGGTTTCATTAGTGAGTGGAGTAATACGAAGTTCATGATAACAGAATTAGTCAGAGAAATGATGTCTGAATTGTAAAGATGTCTGAGTATAACAATTATGGTTGAATAGATTACAATGATCTCTTCTGAGTATTTTGTATAGATATTCGGTCATCCTCAGGGGTTTATGTGATTTTCCGTTTTCTGATGAAATTATTATCGAGTGAGAATGTTAGCTAACTCTAGTGTTAGATGAAAGCACTGATGTTCTGTTTATTTTATGATTGGCATTACCTTATCTCTTCGGGATTTTATTTTAATATGTTAGAGTAAAGACGATGGTAAAAAAATTTGTGTGAGGTTATTCTTCTATTTCTACTGGATGTTGTTCTGTCTTGTATATAAATATTTGGAAAGTGTATTAACTCTATTACGATGGAATTTCAGAGCTAGTAAGTATTTTTTTCTTCTAGTTTTCTTTGAGAAATTATCTAGATCTTTAGTATTATTTTCTTATGAGTTATGTTCTCGAACTTCCGGTATGGTATTGTGATTGGGTTTTCTTATCATCCTTATTGTGTAAATTATCGGACATGGCTCATCTTTAAAGTATGTTCTTTGGCCTGTGATGGCTATGTTTAGTATGATTGTATTTCTGAATTCGGTAATAGGAATGTGGTGATTCTGGTATCAGGGTTTCTCTAATTTTCATGGGAGCAATTGACATCGGGAAGGGTATAAATGGTAAGATATAGCAGTTTTCTTTCCTCAAGTAAGTTTGAATAAAGTCAATGAGTTCAAGCAGGATATTTGTTTTCTCGAGCTAATACGATTGAAAATATCTTTGATTAGCATGTTAAGAGAATTTTGAAAGATTTTGTGTTTGAGTTGTTTTCTCAGCATAAAGAAAATAGTACTTTGATATGTTATTATTCGATAGTTGAAATCAACTCAGTTATTTTTATTAGAGTGAACTGATTTGTTGAGATGTGATTTGAGTTATATGTATTTAAGCATGTCCTCAGCTAAGAGAATAAATTATGTGCATTCACGAGTATGAAGACGGACAGTCAAAATGAAAAATCGATATTTTAGAAAGTCTGATATAGAGATATACTTATTGGATTACTTTAACCGAATGATATTATTACGAGTTAAAGCTACTCTGATTGGAAACGTTATCACAGTTGTGAAAGTTTGAATGGTCTGTTGCATGTTAGCAAAGTTGAAAACTGTTGAAGGTATTATTAGATGAAGCATTGGTTCTGAGTTCAGTCTGAATTGAGAAAAGAATTTGCGATTTTTTAGTGATGTACTATTGAACAGATTGGAATATGTTTCAATACAAAAATGTAAAGTTATAGTTTGTATTTTCAAACGGTTAAAGTCACATTAAAATAGAACTGTTTGATTGGTAATTTAGAGACGGCCACTTCTATGTTTGTGTTGTCAATTTGATGACTTTGTGTGTTCGACGGGAAATGGCACGTACTTCCTGGTCCAAAAGGTTAAGTATCTAATGTCGCAGAAAGATCTGAATTTAAGACAGCGTGAAGGTTTTAAGATGTTAAAGGACTGTGAGTAGTTATCGATTAACATTTGAGAAAGCAAGTATAATTACAAATGCCTAAATTGAAAATTCTTTATTTATTTTGTGAGTACTGGTTACATGACTAATCTTATTGATGATGGTCTTATTCTAGCTAAGTTAAAAACTAAATCAATACTTTCCTTGCGAGTTTGAGAAGCTCAGAAATGTGTTAGTGAATGGTAAGCTAAATGAGTACAGTATGAGTCGAATTTTCGATTCTGAATTTCAGGTCTGACCTGATGACTGATGTTATCGCTCTGAGATAGAAATTGCGTGCAAATGAATCCAGAGCTTATGTAGAAGTTTGTACGAGGCTCAATAGTAGCACGTATGTTCATCCAAGAGTAATAAAATGTGCAGTTATAGGAAGTAGATGTTCTAGTGATTGAGTATGCACCATAATATTTTTGAATTTATGTTCAGATGTCTATTTGTTAGCAAGTAAGCCGAACATCAAGAGCATTCATGACTATTGCAATCAGTGATAATACTAGTGTGTTATGAGATAGAGTCACTATAGATTTCGTATCGGAACTACCTCTGTCCCCGAAATAGATGGTGTTGTTTGAATGTTGATCATATGGAAAAATCTGCATGATTGTTGCAGTATGTACCTAGTTCTTATTTGACAGATCAACTGAGTATATGTGTTCTTGAGAGAGTAATTTAGATCTTTAACGATATACTCCGGCACTGTGGGCTAAAATTCAAAGGTTATTGGAAAGAGATATACGAGGTCAAATCAATTTGTGATTCTGAGAAGTTAGTGAAAGTGTTTCATGAGAGTTGAAAATAACTTCTTCTGGTAAGATTTTCGGGGACGAAAACCCCTACAGGGGGGAGAGTTATAACAGCCCGATTTTGGGTCTAGTTGGAACAGTGGTTTCGGGGCCACAAATCCGACGTAAGAAAATTTATTTTCTATTATATTTTTATGGTCAGAAATTTCACGAAGTGATTTCGTGAAAAATTGGTTCAAAAATTTCGACGTTTGTGCACTCAATTACGTCAAAAGGACTAAATCGTAAAAAGTGCAAAACTTGAGTTTTAGAAGCTAGAGGTGTCTAATTGCTATGAAATTTTAAATTGGAGGTCCTTAAATGGTAATTAGACCATTGGTTAAGTTTATGGACAAAAATAGACATGGTTTGGTATATTTCTAAACTTTTCCATTAAGGGCAATTTGGTCATTTGGTAATTAAAATGAATTAAAAACAAAATTAAAAGCCAACTTTTTTCCATCTTCAACCCCATGGCCGAATTTCACAAGGGGAAACCATGGCTAGGGTTTTTCAGGCTACCAAGCTCGATTGTAAGTTCGTTCTAGCCCTGTTTTTAATGATTTTTACGTTTTTGAAATCATCGTAACAAGATCTATCTATTTCTACCACTAATTTGAAAGATATCAAAGTTTAAAATTTTACCCATGTTGAATATTTGTGTATTTTGATGTTTGATGGTAGAAAATGAATGTTAGTTGTTTGTTAAGCGACTTTTGATAAGTGATTTTCGGTGAAAATGTCAAAAAGGACTAATTTGTCAAAGCTATAAAATTAGTAAAAATATGTTTTAATGGAAATTGCGGGCTGCTATAGTTATGAAAATGGTTTAGGTAGCCTTGTTTATTAAAGAAATTGAATAGATTTCATTTTATGAGCCTAGGGGCAAAATTGTAAATATGTCAAAGTTTGGGGGCAAAAATGTAATTTTGCCATAATATGATTTTTGGACTGAATTGGATAAGTTGAATAATAAATTTGTGAAATGTGATATTATAGATCAAGAAAAACGAGGCTCGGACCTAGAACGGAGGAAAAACAAGTAATTGACAATTAAGTCCTTTTGCCATTTTGATGCCGAGGTAAGCTCGTATGTAAATAATGCATTCTTTTATTTATGTTTTAAATGCTTTAATATTGTATGAATTATGATTGACTCCTTGAACGTAATCGACAAAGTTCAACAAGCGAGAAAATCCCAGTTGAACCTTAGGAATAGTTAGAATACAAATGTCATGATATTAGGGTTATTTGAGTTTACGTGTAAAACCATATCTAGGATATGGCATCGATATGAGATTTCGTGTAAGACCATATCTGGGATATAGCATCGATATGAGATTTCATGTAAGACCATAGCTGGGCTATTGGCATCTATATGAGATCCCATGTAAGACCATATCTGGGATATGGCATTGGTATGGTACTATGTGCGCGAGATTCCCGAGTATCCTTTAGTATTCCAAGTGGTTCAACGGGAAAATTCAACGATTATGTCAAAGAAAAAGATGAATATAAGATTATGTTGAAACGGTACAGGTATGTACGTAAGGTTTATAATCAATGATTTCACGATATTGTGAGTTTATGTTCACTATAGGGATGACTTTGTGATGATCTTGTGATTATTGGTCTATACTTGTGATGTATGAAATATGTGGTAAATTTGATTGACAATTATGTGGTTGGCCTTCGGACTAAATTTAGTTATGATATGCTTATTTCGCATAAATTGTAATTTATCGCATGTGAGAAAAAGGGAAGATTGGCATAAATTCCTATTAAAATGAAAGATGTAAGAGTATATGCTTGAAATGTAAATGCTCATAAATAATGTGTATGTTTTATGGAAAGCTTGAAATGGCTTGTTGATTGTGGAAATTGATATGTTATTTTTATGACTGAGTAAGTTCTGCTCATGAAGTTTAATGACATTTATGTTAATTTATGTCATGTTATTCATATGACAATGTATAATTAATGTTGTTTATTATTTGGCATATGAACTTACTAAGCTATATAGCTTACCCCCTTCCTTTCCCATGTTTTAGAGTGCAGTCAAGCTAGCTCGGGTTGGAGATCGCTGGAGATTCTATCACATTATCAAGCTATCACTACGGGTATTGATGAATTCAAGTATTTTGAGTTTATGGCATGTATAGGGACTAGGTTAATTTGTTGTATGTGTCATTATTAATTTGGCCATATGTGGTGGCTTGTAGTTATTAATGCTTTATCTTGTACATAGCCATGATTGATGGCTTATGTGGATTATAAGTTCATTCATATGTTAATGTCCTCCTGTGGATGTGAAATTAGTATGTTTCTAATGGGCTAAGTATGATGTTTTAAGCATGATAAATGATGGCATAAGAATGACATGTTATTGTCTTAGTTGTGAGTGTTTGGTTGTCTAAGTATGATATGTTTTGTGCCTATGAATTGATGTGAGTGTATGTGTTGATAAGAGTGGAAAATGGCTGGTAAACATCTTTATTATTGTCCACACGGGTAGACATACGGGCGTGTGTCTAGGTCGTATGTGACACACGGTCAACCCCATGGACGTGTGATCCGGCCGTGTGTCCCCTGCGCCTCAGTTTTGGCAAAATAGAATGTCCAAAATTGAGCACACGGGCAAAGACACGGACGTGTGTCTCATCAATGTATGCTACACGACCTAGAACACAGAAGTGTGACTTGGCCGTGTGACCTCAATTTGATGATGACGTCGTAAACAGAATGCTCCCTAAGGTGCACACGGCCAGAAGCATAGGCGTGTGGTATGCCACAGAGGCGTATCCCTTAACCCACACGGGCGTGTGGTCCTGTTTCATGATGAAATTTTTCAAAGTTTTGTAAATTTTCCTGAGTTCCCGGTTTAGTCCCGAACCACCCTCGAAGCATGTTTCGGGCCTCGTAGGCTCGTTTTAGGGATGACTTGAATGTGTTTGAAAATTTTTAAATTTGAGTGGAATCTCATGTCTCGGTTTTAAATGTTGCTTGCGAATAAGTCCGGTAATGCCTAGTACCCTGTTCCGGCTTTGAATATGGGTAAGGGGTGTTACACTTTCACTAATTATTCACATCCTACGAAGTCTCCAAGTATCCTATTTCCTAACATTTTACCTCTACTAGGATGCTAAATGACTAAAACATGTCCCACTAACTACTACACATACATTATCAGCGACAGAAAAACATAGGTAGAGAACTTATAAGTGAGAAAGTCCGCCCAATAAGGTTCTTGCCAGAACAAAGAACTCACCAATCCACAAGTAGAACTCTGTTGTATCGGCGTACTTTTACGAAGAAATTCACAACAAAGTTACCAACCTTATCCTGTCTAAGTCTTGCGGCTTAGGCAGAGTTCGCTATGTGGTCTCTCGAATAGAACTAGCTTGCCAAATGAGGGTGTGACAATAGCAACTCGAGTTGCTAGATGAGGTGTGCAATAACACCTGACTACTTGAAACAGTAAAGTCGTATGTTAATGATTACACGACCAAATTCAGGTGGTCAACCCAAAGTGGCCTGACAGGCCCATAGGTGCATCCGCAGGAGGTGAAGAAGAGGAAGAAGAGAAAATACAATAAGAAGAAAACAAGGAGGAAACAGAAAACGATAACCCCACACCTTATGTTGATGACTACGAGGAAGTGTTTACACCCGAGTGCCCCTCCACTAAAGGGGTAGTCTTCCGAGGCCCCAGTAGCCAGCCTATTCATCAGTGCTACAAGAGGTCAGTCATGAAGGGCAAAGGAAATGATAGGGCAAAACCAAAGCCCCAATCTGGAGATGATGACTAGTGCATGCCTTTGCATATTTTTCTTTTATTTATTTATGTAGCATGTAATTATAAACTACTAAATTTATTTTGGGCGGGACGGATTTGGACTTGCTTGTTTGTTGTTTTTTCTTTTCTTTTATTATTTGATTTTGTTTTGCTTGTGGTGTTTTTGTTTGTTTTTCTGTGCGGCCACTCCCTCGGTGACAACACTACAATACCAAGCGAAAACATGAAGGTGGAAGACCCTAGCATAAGATCATAAACTATCACGCCATTCAAGGAAGCCCACTTACCTTTTTATTTTTTTATCGAGTACACATTGAGGTGTGTAGTTTAAGTGTGAAGGATGTAGATCATTTTAGTTTTCTTTGTTTTCTTTATTCTTTTGTGTTTAATTGCATGTTTTTAACTTTTACAATAATTTTTTCAAAAAATTTCAAAATTTTCCAAAAAATGTTTATTTTGTTTCTTTGATTTTCTCGTGTTTGCATGGTGTTTGGCTTACAATTAGGCAATAGGTCACAGGTTGTAGATATTGAATAAGTGTTTTGGACTACTGAAAATGTAAATTTTGACTAATGTTAGATAATTTGGAATTCTTAGAAATAGACTAGTTAGTTCAATAAGTAATTTGCTTAATAGACTAGAGGCAAATACTTGTAATAAAAAATGTATAAATGGTGTCATAGGATAAATGAATTGTGTGGATACTTGTAGATAAATGAAGCTTGAAATTATTGTTGTTCATTCAAATAAATGTATGCATGATAGGAAATGTGTCTTGTAGAATTTTTCGGGAAGGACCTAAGGCATTGTTTGAATAGCCTAGAGGCAAAAAGACTTCCCTTTATGCTATTGACCCCTAGTTCCCATAATTCGAGACTCAAGTATCCCTTTCTTAATAAGCCTTATTTTCAAAGCCTTGAGCCTAAATTGAGTTAAAAACTCAACCCCTTTCTGTCCCTAATCATTAAATGCATTATGAAATGGACGTCGAGAAATGGATATTGAGGGTAGGTACAGACATTTGGTTGGCTTCGTTTTGTTCTTGAAAGAAAAGAGAAGAGGTTGTTTGATATAGTGTATATAGACTCTTTTTAAGTGAAATTAAATGAAAAAACAAGAAATAAAATAATGTGAGAATTAAAATCATTGTGAGTGAAACAATGAAACATGTAGAAAAAAATCTCAAACGAAAAATCAAATTCGAGCTTAAAAGGAAATCTTTCGATTCGTAATTTGTTAGTGTTTGATAGATTTTTTTATGCATCAATATCAAACAGTATCTTTTAAATCTTTGGAGAGATAAAAAAGGTGAGAGAAGCAGAAATAAAGAGGTAAACTTCACAATTAAATTGGGGGCGAATAGGGAACAATATTAGTCTAGTCAGTCACATCTATATCTCTATCTTCTGGGAGTCATTTACTTCAATGCCTAAGACAAAGCATCTCCCCGATTGGACTTGATAGACGGCATATCAATCTTCAATCAGTTTGTTCATTTTCGGTTAGACTAAGGACATGTTTAGGTTTGTCTACTAATATAAGTTATCTTTCCATATTACAATCTGACCACGTAATATCACTTAGCATTAGTTTACATATTACACAACCAGTGAAATAATATTTGTTTCTATTTTGCTTTGCATGCAAAAACCGCATGAGGAAATTATACAAAGTATATTAATGTAATCTATGAATTATTTTATTAATCAATCTGTTTGAAAAAATTACTAGTTTACAAACGAATATACTACACTTAAAGAACCAAACCCAACAAAGTCTACATTTTTTCAATAGCTTCCTAAGCAGTTTTATTCCTAGACACGATGAAAGTCCTCTACAAGCCTTCCAATATGCATATTTTTGTACCAAATAACAACGGGGGTCAAGTAATTGAACTACCTTTCTTCATGGATTCTATGGTAGCAAACCAAACACAGAATCACCTTCAAACAACTTTTAAAGTTTGCTCTAATACCAATTGAAAGAGCACACGTCAATTTACTCTCTACTCAAATTGATGTCCAAACTACTGTTTAGACAAATGTTTGAACTTGCGTATCAACATGTGATATTTGTTAACGAAGTTAGGATTTGCTAGTCCTACTCTTCGAAGCCTCACTCAAAGAAAGATTTCATTCAACAATCATTTGGATCACCTATTGGCTAAAGCCCAATCTACCTTTACACAAAGAAGCTATTGCAACCGCAATAGTGACTTGCAATTGTTACAAATCACTCACCCCAAACAACCTCACTTACAACAAATTTTACTCTCCAAGAAAAGCATAACAAAATAGTATGAAAAATACCAAGTATAAGATACACAAATAACCAGCCAAAAGCATTCCAACAAGAACACCAACATGTGCGGCAATTCAACATATTTATATTCCAAGAACGATAGCTTCTCCAAGTAACTTTTGATCAGATAAAACTCTTAGTTAAAAGTTGAATTTATCTCTTGAGCTATCTTCAATAATTATCTCATAAATTTCCTTCATCTCTAAGTAAAACAACTAGCTTAGTCACCAAGTAAAAGGATAATCATAAGGCTTCAAATAAGGATAAGGCGTTAACATGGAATTTTGATCCATACTCCTTATACTCTTCCCAATTTCAATCAACAACAAACAAGATATAATAAAACATGGCTTAAGGATCATTTTTTGATAGTGCAACACACCATAAAAATAAAAGGAAAAAATACCAACTTTGTATTGCACTTAATTGTCATAAAGTCGTGTCCATACTATTGCTCGAACAAGGGATACAAAACATATCATTTAAGGAGTTGTTCAAATTTGAGGAGAAACTTCAGATACAATAACAAATAAGGTCTCAACAAAGGTGGCTTAGATAATTTTAGTGTGTTAATAGACATCATACAACTAAATTGCCCTAGTGAAAATAGTGTAATTATTATACATTTCGATTAGAAAATTTTTATGAATATTTTGAAGAGTTCTCAGTATTTTAATTATTAATAAAAATTTACAAAAATAATTTATATTGAAAATACAATAATTTTTTCATATATAAATTATCATTGCTATAAATGACAATTTATTGATTTCTCATATAAAGAGTAACAAATTAGTTTCTTTACCATGTTAGAAGACAAATTAGTTTTTAATTATTATAATTTTCATAATTGTTTCAATTGTCATAATAGTACACTCGCAATTGGGATTACATGTAATTGACATCAAATTGTAATGTTTAATAGTGACAAAATATTTGTAACTAAAAGTAAAATCTATAGTGAAATTGATTTTAGCATCACAATAATGAATAATAATAGCTATTATATTTAATGTTGCCACTAGTACATCATTTCCCTAGAAAAGAACTTGACGTTAATTTGAGCATTTTATTAGTAAGTGTCAAATGGATTTGATCACATTTATACACTTATAATTGTGATTTACTTGAGAGGTAATTTAAATCGTTACAGTTACATCATTATAAAAAAGTAAAATTGTATAGTGATAAAATTTTTATGGTCACATTACTAGTGATTATTGGATATGTTGTCAGTATCACATCATTCTCGAAGAGAAAAAAAAGAATTTGGAGGCAATTTAAGCATTTCATTAATGATAAATTGGCAATGGAAAATGGCTTTGCTCAAAAGTGTACACTTGTAATGACAATTTACTTATGACATAATTTAAATCATCATAATAACATGATTATAAAACTAAAGTTTCTAGTGACAAAAAAATTTATCACAATAATAATTAATAATAGTGTCTAATATAGATGTTGCCACTATTACATCATTCCCCAGGGAAAGAAAACTTCGCTTTAATTTTTAGCATTTCTTTAGTGAAGAATTGGCAATGATTAATGGATTTGGTAATAATTATACATCTATAGTGACAATTTACTTGTGATACAATTTAAACCATCAAAACTATTGTTAAAATAGTAACCAAGTATTAATGAATCACAATTATTTATTTTACTAGTGTCACATACAAATTTTTTTACAAATAATCAACTATTTCTAACGAAATTCTTTATTGTCACCATTATATCGTCATCAAAAATCTTAATTATTTTAATGTGTGTGTTCATGTATTGAATAATATTAAAATTATTGTAAGTATATGCATAAATTACTAGTGTAAAATGGGATTAGTAAGGAAGCATGATTTATGTGACATAAACGAGAAACATATAAATGAAATAAAGCAACAATGATAACTAAAAAGAAATTAGATTTGAATAATTAAAGTATTCGATTGATTAGTTAGTGTATAAGGTTCATTAAAGGTGACATGACAATGACATATAGAACTAAGTGAGGTATGAAAATGTAATGAAATATGATTTATAAGAAATATTGTTGCTAAATAAAGTTTGAAAGAAGTTAAGTCAAGTCTTGATAATTGAAGGATTGGTCATGACATTGATTACTCAATGGAAATAGTTAAGAACATGATAATTTAATAGGGTATTAATAGAATGTTAAAAGTTGTCAATGAACATTGCAAAAATATGTCAGTTTTAACATATGTCCAAAATTATTGCTAAAATGAGCTCTAGAATTGTTCATGCTTAAGTAGAATTGTTCATGCTTAAGGGAAATTGAATTGCATAACATTTAATATGCTTATAAAGGTATTATTTGTTAAATGTAAATTTTAAATGAATATTTTAGATAGTATTTCTGAATATTCCTAAATGACTTTGTTTCAATGATAAATGTCTATAAATGACGCATTTGTTGGCGTATTATTTATAAACAAGTTGAGGTATGATAAAATTAATGTTTAATTATGTGGTGTGCATAGGAATGATGCTTATATGTGACATACATGCCATTGATACAAAAGGCAGAATAAAAAAAGCATGTAATTGAATAGAGTTATTGAGCATAACTCCAAGCATCAAATATAACACCACCTAACCAAAAGATTATTGTAACAGCCCGATTTTGGGGCTAGTCGGAACAGTGGTTTCGAGACCAGTAAACTGAGGTTAAGGAAAATTATTTTGATGTTATTTTATGTGTTATGGTATTATTATAAGGCTATGTGAAAATTTTGGTGCTTTAATTTGAGCAATAGCATGCTTAATTGTAAAGAATGACTAAATCGCATAAAGTGCGAAAGTTCTATTTTTCAAGGTAGAGGTGTCCAATAGCCATAGATTACTAAATTGGAGGTCCTTAAAGTGCAATTAGGCCCTAGAGAATGTGTTGGCCGGCCATAGATAGCAAAGGGGACAAGAGCATTAATTTTAGTCAAAATTGGGTGAAATTAGGTGAGAAAAGATGAATAAAGTATGGTAAAAAGAAAAGCTATCATCTTTCACTATTCACTCTTCATCTCCACCAAAAATTTCAAGCTTAGAGGGGTTTTGAATGCTTTAAAATTTGAGCCAAGTTATCTCCCTACAAGTAAGTGATTTTGGTAGCGTTATTTGATAATTTTTGCACTTTTGGAGTCCTCAAAGCTTAAGCTAGCTAATGAGAGGACTAATTTGTGATATGGTTGAAAGTCTAGGGACCTGCCATGAGAATGGTTATGTTGTTAGCTGAGTTTTTATGAAAGAAAATGAATGTTAGGGAGATGGGAAACAACTTTTGTGAAAGGTGTTTGCATGAAAACACCTAGATAGGACTTGAATGCAAAGATTGTAATTGTGTTATAAATGCATGAAATAGTTGGATTTTTGAGTAGTTGTAAGAGAAATAAATGTTCAGCTAGGCTTTTTTAATGAGAAAGTTGTATGATTCAAGTGGATTGAATTTGACAATTATTGAATAGTTTTAGGATAAATGACGAAATAGATATGTAAATGTGTGATAACAACACTTGACAGTGGGCTAAGTCCAATACCACCTTATTACGCAACTACGACCGGCTGGGTGCGATACCATCGTTTATATTAAATTTTGGTGGGCTATGTGCGATACCACCTTAATTATCCTTTTTGGTGGGCTATGTGCGATACCACCCTATTATAAAATAACAGTGGGCTAAGTGTGAAACCACCAAGTAATTGTATTATGAATGGTTATTTAAGAAACTATGATGTGTTGTATTATGTGACATTGTGGTGTTAAGTGCAGGGAAGCATACTAATGAATGTAAGCATTAAGCTTGTGATATGGTTGGAATGTGGTAAGGAAGGAAATGAGTAAGCTTGATTATGAATGTGAATTGTACTTGTTTAGTATGTGATGCTATTTAATTGTTTAACACATACTATAATGTCATTTGTTTACATGTAAACTTACTAATCTCAAAGCATACTCCCCTTTTCTTTTCCCTTGTCTTATAAAGTTAAAGAGTCGAATCGGGATACAAAGATAATTGAAAGATCGCCCACACTATCAGCTCATCCCGGAATATCTAGACTTAGTGTTTTTGCAGTACGGCATGTATAGGGGCTGGACTAGGTAATTGTTTTGATATTTTGGCCAAGAGTGTGTTGGCCCTTTACTGACAAACTCTTTGTATATAGCCATAGTTGATGGCTCATTGTTAATTATGAAAAGATGAAGTCTTTCATGGATGTGTTTGTTGCAAATCTGGGATGTTTTAATGATTGGTTCGATGGTTTTATGTTGTGTGAGCTAGGGAGGGTGAAAAGAGCTTGGTAAATAGCCTTGTTCTTGTCCATACGGGTAGGTACACGGGCATGTGTCTAGGCCGTGTGTGACACACGGTCAGTCCCATGGGTGTGTGACTAGGCTGTGTGTCCCCTGTATAATAGTTTTACAAGTCAGTAAGCTTTATAGTAAACACACGGGTAGAGACACGGCCGTGCGTCTCAGCCGTGTAGGAGGAACAGCCTAGGACATGGGTGTGTGCCCAGGCCGTATGAAGTCTGCACATTAAATGTGAAATTTAATTTGACACACGGTCTAGGGACACGGGCGTGTGCCTTGGCCATGTGGTCATAGGGAAGTGATGACTTCATAAACAGAATGTAACACCCCAAACCCGGCCCAGACGTTATGGCCGAATATGGGAAAGTCACATCAAAGGCAAAATTCAAAACAGTTTTGCTAAGTTAAAGTTTAGGGCCTAAAAGCCCAAAAATCCTCGACATCTTGTTAAGTAATGATAAAAGCTCATTTTATTATTTGAAGTATTTCGGAAACCATGTTTAAACATAAGAAATTTACTCAGGTTTAATAACTAAGTAAACAGTTAAAACAATAATAACAAAACTCAAAATCTAAAGTCAAATCGGAGTATAAGGCCTTATTACAACCAATGAAAATAAAGCAATTAAAATCATGTCTTTTGAAACAAATAAATAAAACTTCTAAACATCTTGTAGTGTTGCCATCTCCGAGTCCTCTCCCACGTCATGCCGTTTACTGAGGATCACCTGAAACATTTAATAAAAAGGGGTGAGTTTCGAAACTCAGTGTGTAAGACCCTTGG
The DNA here is from genome assembly GCA_025503065.1 of Gossypium bickii. Classification (NCBI taxonomy): domain Eukaryota; kingdom Viridiplantae; phylum Streptophyta; class Magnoliopsida; order Malvales; family Malvaceae; genus Gossypium; species Gossypium bickii. The sequence continues at coordinate 55,277,450 of CP106714.1, read as the reverse complement.
TAATCCAATCAACATACAATTATCACATTGGGCCTAAGCCCTATCAAAAATCGTGGAATGTCCTCATATCACATTAGTATCATATGAATGCAATGCACCCATCCCAAATCCAACCCTACACACCAATTCCCTTCCAACCCTACACACCTGTGGGGATATAAATATCAACCCACCCATCCCTACACACCAACGATAGCACCAGCAGCGGCACTACTCAAACGTTGCAGCAAAGCTGCTATAATGGGCTTAAAGCCACCGGTGGATCCATGGTCGTCAAGCGACTATGCGATCCTCAAATCTTCCTCCGTATTATCAAAACCCACCCAAGTGCAACATATATTTCGTGAATGGAACACACATTTTAACACATTAAGCACCTAGGGGTATTTTAGTCATTTCACTACCTAGGGGTATTTTCGTAATTCTACCCCACAGGGGTGCTTTCGTAATTTTCCAAATCGAGGGTATTTTGGTAATTCTACAAATGAGGGGTATTTTGGTAATTTTGCAAATCAGGGGTATTTTAGTAATTTTACAAATCAAGGGTGTTTTAGTAATTTTACAAATCAAGGGTATTTTAGTAATTTTACAAACCTCGATTTTAGTTATGGACTTTGGCCCATTAACAAGTCCTTACGGCTAAAGTGAACAGACACTATGCACTAGGTAGGATCCCAGAGAAGAGAAGGTGTGTAGCTAGGACCGTTTAAGTACCAAGCTCTCCCTAGATCTAATCCTAGACATGCATATGTCCATTGCCACACTCTAACCCAGCGACTTGTCCACGGACATGTTTAATTAATAGATTAAGTCTTATGCGGTTTAAGAGTTGTTCAGAACTAGGCCTAAGGTCTATTAAAACCCTAGCATACTTTTCTACGACCCATAAGGCCCATTAAGCCGATTTCACGTTCATATAGCCCAAATCACATCCTTATGGCCCATTAGGCCCAGATCTTATTCATATGGCCTATTAGGCCCAAAATAATTTCAGATCATGTAACATGCATGACTAACTCAATTCATATAACCAAATCAATCAATTTCATCAAACTTAGCCTCAAGGCCCACCAGGCCAATTTAGCCACTTTTGGGTTTTCGGCTTTCCGGTATTGGTGATATCATGTGTGTGTAGGGTTTGTACACACCTGGTTACTGTGACGTGCTATATTATCCTTAACATCGAACCGTGTGTCACCGGGTTCTAATAGCCCTTCCTTAGCTACTAATCAGGAGTATCCCCTAGATCCTTGCTAAGAATCCTACCATGCTTGTGATCTTTGAACCTTATCCAAACCCCCTTTCGATCCTGCGGCCTAGATAGCTATTAACTAGATCCGCATTTCAACCTTGATTGATAGTAGATAAGAATCGATCTGCGATAGGGGAAAACAAGGGTTTGGCAAAAATAGGAATTTCAGCAAGGAAAAAGATGGTAGTAATTCGGCGAAAGAAGAGTTTGGCTATGAGAGAATTCGGCAAAAAGAATTTGGCTATAGGTGATTTTGGCTATTGGGAGAATTTGGCTACGGGAAAACCGATTAAGGGAAGAAAAGAAAGACTAATGAAAGCTCCAAGAACCTTTCAAAGCATTCGGCCTCTCCTTTTATAGCCACCAGCCGAATACTCCTTTCCCCACAGTCCCATTCGGCACCAATTCCTCCCTCTCCTCATCTCCTAACTTTTCTCCTGATAACACCTTAGCTTTATCCAAATTTTTCTCCATTATCAGTTCCTCTTATCACTTAAACACTCCAACACAAGAGTTCATATTCAACACAACTCTGGCTGCCCACCTATGCAAAATAAAACACTCCAAAAATACCACTCCTAATGCTTGAACCTTGGACCTCCTCAGCTGACGACATGCCACCTTATAGCTCCCCAAGTGACGCCACTTGCCTCTAGACCACAAGCCCATTTGTATCCTATTTTCCCTTAATCTGCTTAAGAGGACTAATGCCTGAGACTAAGGTCCACTACAGTAAGAAAAATAATTTTTTCCCTATGGTCTTCCTTATCTCTAAGACTTCAAATAATCTCGATAATACCTTAAAATTAATATTCTAAGTGCTACTCATACATACCAATCTCAGTGCATAGAAATTTAAAGTTTCGGGATTTTGGGGCGTTACAACTTGGTTAGTGTCGTTCTCTTGTTCTCAAAAATTTTAAACGCTCCCATGCCAAAGGCCCAATTCTACTAGGCCCAAATTTGAGGCGTTACACAGAATGCCAAGGTTTTGGCACACGGGCTAAGACACGGGCGTGTCGAGGCTGTGTAAGGGACACGGGCATGTGTCCGACCGTGTCAAATAAGTCAGTGTTGACCACAGATGGTGAACACGGGCATGTCTTTGGGACACACGGGCGTGTCTCTAGATCAATAGGGGCGTGTGGCCCCTATTTTGATGAAAAGTTTTACAAGTTCGTGAAAGTTCCCGGTTAAATCTCGAAACCTCTCAGAGGTACGTTTAGGGCCTCGTAGGCCGAGAATAAGCAAGTGAGGGGTTTAAACGAAATTTTCTTAGCTTAATGTGAGATGTTTAAGTGAGATAAGTTAGGCAATGCCTCAAGCCCGGTTCTAGCTTCGAACTCGGGTAAAGGGTGTTACAACTGTCACCAAACCGAGTAAGGGTGTGTTATAGTAATGTACAATAAAAACTATTTTAAGGTTTCTTTGCTTGCAAGAACGGCTTATAGTAGCATAGATAATGCTCTAACTTTGTTGCTAAGGTTCCTATAACTTATATAGCCCCCTTTTTAAGGGTTCAGCTAGTATCAATTGCTAACATTTATCTTAAACAAAGAAATAGACATCAAAGCCTTATTTCAAGGTCAAACCTAAACCATTTTCCTATGAACCTAACTTTAGCATCAAGCACTACCAACACATCTACACAATTTCTACCATAATGACCATTTGACAAGAGTAAGCAACAAGCCATTCCAAAATGTCAAATACTTAAACTTGAAACCTATGAACACTCACCACGACTACAAGATCAAAATAAAAGTCTTGAGCAACAAGGCCAAATATATATACAAACCTAAAACCACATGGCCATTATTGCCCCATTAATACAGAATCAAACATGTTTCCAAAATATACACTAATAAACATCCTATATATGTCACTATTAATTTTCAAGGTAGGATAAGTATTACAAAAGGAAATAAATCCTAACAATGACGCAATTTCGTGTATAACTCTTTCTTATCAGTAATCAACTATCTACACACTGAAAGTAAACATTACACACAATGAGCTTTCCTCGAAGCTCAATGGTGCTCACATAACCACTAAATATACACTATACTAAAAAATGACAAGAATTAACAAAATACATCATTTAAATATAATATTTAAACATTGATCCATAATTTCAAACTATGGCATTAGTCACTATCTATATTTAAAAATCTTTTTAGTCATTTACTATGCTATTAAAATGTAAACCATTTATCAATGGATGAAAACTTCTTATTAACACCAATTAAAGTTTTAAACTATCATTGCTATGGAAACTCAATAGAACTATAACTTTTCTTTTATTCATTAAGTTAGTTAATATAAAGGAAAATGCCTTCATTGCACAAATAAGCACTTTAACTATCTTAGTTCTGTAAATTCATCAAAGAAAAATCTTAAAAAAATTTGATTGAATATAATATAAAAATATTTATAAGACTATGACTAAACTTTGGTCCTTTACCTTTGTTATGATCTCTTTCGCTATCCTTGCTATGAGAATTTAATTGAGAAATCTTTTTTTAGAGTTTAATTATACTTTCTATTTCTTTGGATATAAACATATGAAGGAAACTTTACTATATTATCTTCAAATTGCCTTAAGCAGTTTGAAACTATCTTTAGAAGTTTGTTTTTATTGTAGAGAAAATGTGGTGGGTGTGCATAGAGGAGATTTAATTTTTTCGATACATCTAGGAACAACTCTGATACATGCACGGATTAAGTGAAATTTATTAAATTTAATTCAACCAAGCTATTAATTCTCAAGTTTGGAAGATCAATTGACTTGCAATGAATTTTTGGATGGATCTAAGCATTTCTAGGCTGAAATGTCTACATATAATTTGAATATCTATCACTTAGCTTCAAAATGCACTTTGAATCACTCGATTTCGAGTCTAGGAGCTCAAGTTATATCCATTTTACTAAAGACTATGTGAGCAAAATTTTTGGACGGGATTATTATGAGAAATTATGAGTTTCAAGCTTTAATTCGAGTTTAAATCATATTGGGTTTGAGTTTAATGCCTAATTTTTAACAAGCATGTAATTGACTATCATTCGAGTAAAGTTAATGTTATAGTCGATGCCTTAAGTCGTAAGTCTCTGTTCGTATTGAGGTTGATGAATGCCCAATTGAGTTTGCAATAAGACGGTATCATTTTAGCCAAGTTGAAGGTTAAACCATTATTCCGTCAGAAAATTTGAGAGCTGCAAAAAGACGATCCAAATTTGTTAGCTAAACAAGAATAGATCTAGAATGGTCAGACCACTAAATTCAGTGTTGGTAATGACGATAGTCTGTATTTTCAAAATTGAATGTGTGTACTGAACGATTCAGGATTGAAACGAGACATTCTATTTGAGGCTCATTGTAGTACTTACTTAATTCATTTAGGAAGTGCTAAAATGTTTTATGACTTGAAACAGATATACTGGTGGCCAGGAATAAAATGTGAGATCTCAAAATTTGTATCGAGATGTTTAGTATGTCAGTAAGTGAAAGATGAATATCAAGTTGTGTTAGGTTTGTTACAACCTGTTATGATTCCAGAGTGGAAAAGGGAATGAGTTATGATAGATTTCGTATCGAGTTTTCCTCTAACACTGAGAAAGAAAGATTTTGTTTGGGTAATTGTTGACAGACTAAAGAAATCAACACAATTTGTTCCTGTCAGGACTAACTACTCACTCGAGAGACTAGCTGAGTTGTACATTTCCGAGATTGTCAGACTACATAGTGTGCCACTATCCATTATTTTTGTTTGAGATACGAGATTTACCTCCAAATTTTGGGGTAAACTACATAAGGCCCTAGAAACTAAACTTAAATTCAGTACAGCTTCCCATCCGTAGATAGATAGACAATCAGAACGCATAATTCAAATCCTGGAAGACAAGTTATGGTGATGTGTTATCGAGTTTCAAGGCAGTTGGGAGAAATATCTACCATTAATCAAGTTCACCTATAATAAAAACTATCATTCCAGTATTAAAATGGCACCTTTTGAAGCTTTATATGGACGTAAATGTAGATCTTGGTTATACTGGTTATAATTGAACAAAACAAAGCTAGTCAGGACAGACTTGATTAGAGAAATAGAAGATAAAGTCTGTATGATCTGAGATTGTCTAAAAACAGTTTCAAAATGTCAGAAATCATATGTTGATCTAAAAAGAAAAGATATTGACTTCCAGACTAGCAACAAGGTATTTATAAAAGTATCCTCGTGGAAGAAAGTGTTACTATTCGGCAAAAAAGGGAAACTTAGTCCAAGATTTATTAGGCTGTATGAAATTATTGAGAGAATTGGTCCAATAGATTATAGACTGGAATTACCTCTAAAGCTTGAAAAGATTCATAATGTTTTCCATTTTTGATGCTAATACAGTATAGATCGAACCCTTCTCATATAATTACTCTCGGTGAGATTGAATTACATTCTGATCTATCGTATTCAGAAGAGTCAGTAAAGATTTTAGCACGAGAGGTAAAAGAACTTCGTAACAAGAAGAGTATTGCTAGTGAAAGTTCTGTGTATTAAGGAAGCTACGTGGGAAATAGAATAGTCGATGAAATCTCAAGATTCAAACCTATTTTCAAGTAAGAAATTTTGAGGATGAAATTTTATTAGGGGGAGAGTTGTAATAGCTCATTTTTTTTGGTATCAAAAATAGTGGTTTTGAAACCCTATATTCTGATAATCGAGTCAGTAAATATTAAATATTAGTAATTACGAGTCTATAATATAGTTATATTAAATTCTAGTTCGGTAATTTTAGTGATTGGATAGTTAATTAAAGTTCAGTGACTAAATCATAAAAATTGTAAGAGTTAATCCCTATTGAATTTTATTAGCTAAAATGTTTAATTAGTAATTTTTTAAAGGTTGAAATGTCAATTAGACTTTTTTCCATGTTTGTAGACAATTAGTAAGTATGATCAAACATAAAAATAAGCATGAATTAGTCATCATCTTCTTTTGTTTCTCTTCCACCAAAAATTCTAAAGGGAAAATAACCAAACCACCATTGTTGAATGCTCAAACCATTCGACCCTTGCATGTAAGTTAATTTTAAGCCCATTTTTCGTAAATTTTATATTTTTTAGATTATTGTAGCTTAATCTAGCTAACCTGGGTATTAAATTGTAAAATTGTCAAAGACTTTAAAAGTTACCAATGTTTTTTTTAAGCTTTTTGGATGTTAAATGTTAGAGTTTGAAGTTTTTATATGGAATAGGACTATTTTGTGAAGTGAAATTTGTTAGTTTTGAATTTAGGGGCCAAAATGAAAATATGTCAAAATTAGCATGAAATTTCTTTAAATATATATGCTTGAGAGATGTATAGGGGTGATATTGAAATCAGACTGAAAATTTGGGTTTAAATGTGAAAGATATGTTTGTTTCAATTTTAGGGACTAAATTGAATAAATTACAAAATTTTAGGAAAATTGTGTAAAGTGATAATAGGATATCATATGCATTAAATAAATTGTTATAAGGTATTTAGGACTGATAATTTGAAATGAATTACCGTATAGGTCAAGAATCGAATCAACCGATAAATAATCGAGGAAAGGGGAAAATAGCAGATTAGTCTCTGACACTTCTACTATTGCTATTTGTATCTAGTAAGTTCATACGATATATTTTGTATATTTATGTAATGTTTTTGATTGATTTGTAAAATAGAAATATTTTAAATTGTTTACAAATTGGTATAAAATATGAATAAAAAAGACTGATTTGTAAATAGTTATATTGATATGTGTACTGAGTCCGAATGAACATAGGATATGATACAATTGGCATGCTAATATGGTTATTTATGTGTTGTACGAGATTATGTGTGAGATATGATTGAGGTCTAAAAATATACTGATTGTACCGAAATCCAACATTTATTGTAGATCACCGATTCTATCTCCACGGAGACCACTATTATTGATTATCTCTACGGAGATCAGGTGTGTTTTGGAGTGATGTGTAGCCTATGGGCTTGGCACTCAGTGCCTAGGTGTGTATTGGTGGTATAGCTCATTTGAGCACCCATGTGTGTTTTGGGTAGTTATTCGCACATCTGTATCTACTTATTGCAGTTCATTGGGCTAAATGGTTTTTGTAAATGAAATGTTGACTAAATGGTAATAGATGTAATGTATAACATGGATGTATTATGGAATGAAATGGAATTTCATGGTATGAGATTAATTGAAATGTTATATTATTGAATGTGATACACTCACCTTTTATATGTGAAATATGTTGGCAGGAATTTGTATATTAGATAATTTCTATCTTACTATGATAAGAGGTGAGTTTTAATGTTTTAAAACCTGTGAACTTACTAAGCTTATTTAAATCTTACTCTGTTTCATTTTCTGTTTTCTGTAGTTGACATTTTGTGGAATGCGTCTATCATATCACCCCAGAGCTCACACTATCCCGCTTCAATCTTGTTAGAAATTTAATAGTTCAATCTCAGTTATGTGGCATGTAACTATATATGTTTTGTTGGAAGCTAAATATTGATTGGTGAAATATAAAATGTGTGTGTTTGTTGGCAGGTTAGTATGTTAACTTATAATTTTGAATGGTAACTTTTGAATGTGGTTGACCAAACTTATATATATATGGGTATTTTGTGGTTATTTAGTATGGAAATATGTTGGAACAATATGAGTTGATGGTATTTTTTAATGTTTCATGAGATGTGCAAATAGGCTATGTCTTAGTGATAAATAAGACATAGTAATTTTGGTGATTAATTTGGATGATATAAGCATGATACATGGAATGGTTTTGGTGCCAAACTTGTGCATTATTAATTTTGGTAATATGGTCATTTACAGGTGGTTGTAAATTGGTGTTTTGATTACATATAAGGCATATATGTTGTCATAATCTAAATTGGCATGAGATGGGGTTAATTATTTGAATTGATTCATGTTGTGTGATAGTGCCATTGAGGCATATTGCCTAGATGCTAATGATGGTGATTTGTGATATGCTTTGAAATGATACTGTACATTGTGGACAAGTCTAAAAGTGGTTAGTTGTATATGCATGGCCTATTTGAAAGATTGGTTTTGGTAGCTTGCATTAAAAGGCACATTTTTGCACCACATAGGCTAACACGCGACTATATGTCACACACAGGTAAGTGACACGGCCGTGTGCTCATCGATAATTAGGAAGCTTTTGTATCACACGGTTTTCAATTGACATACATACTGGCCACACGCCTGTGAGTACTATAGATTTGGTCATTTAATTTTTCACATGGTCTCAGTTTGTTACACGGCCTAGCCACACGACCATGTAACTATTGATAAAATTTTGCATTTAGGTCCACATGGCTTCAGTGAGTTACACAGTCGTATGGCTCTAATTCCAGATTACCACCATTTGTAACACAGTCTAGGCACACAGCCGTGTGACCCAGTTTTGAAAATTTTCCCTACTTATTGAAAAATTTTTAATTTAGTCCTTATTTGTACTCGGGTCTACTTAAGAGCTTCCGTAAACCCAATTGAGACTTGGATTTGTTTGTAAATCATATTATGCATGGATTATAAACTATTTTTATTGTCTAATTGAATGTTTAAAGTTGGAATTGTATGTGATTTGCTTTGTTAACTATTGTAGCATCCTATAGCTTTAGTCCGGTGACAGGATCAGGTGAAGGGTGTTACATTTAGTGGTATCAAAGCTACAATTTAGTCGATTCTAGGATTGAACGTAACGCGTATTGAGTTTAGAAAATACATGCCACATTAACCTGTGATAGTGTGGTGCTATTTGATCTGATCTAACCTTGTTTTCTTATAGAGGTAAAGATGTCAATAGAGTTTAATCGTGTTGTCACTAACGAGGTAGCCAGTAATGTACTGGCTTCCGAACAGGAAGCGAGTCACAGTTTTTCAGTTCTGCAAATGTCCAAAAATTATGTGAAAAATATCTTCTTCGACATAATGAGTCAATGGTTCTCTGAGTTTATGCGGGTCAATCCTACGGCTTTGCAACCTCCGCCCCTTACTGTGCTCTTCCCAACACCTCTTGGTCCTCAAAGTTCAACTCCCATACATGTTCATAAACCTCTAATAGACAAAATTTGAAAATGTGGGGTCAAAGAGTTCAGAGATAAAACAGACGACGATCCAACTAGGGCTAAATATTGGCTTGAAAACAATCAGAAAGTTTTTAATGAGATGGCATGTTCACTGGACGATTATTTGAGGTGTGTTGTATCACTATTAAAAGATGAGGCTTTTCATTGGTGGTCGAGATTGACAACTATGGTACCGAATGAGAGAATTAACTGGGACTTTTTAGATCTAAATTTTGAAAGAAACATATTAGCAAACAATTCCTCGAACTGAAGCAGGGAAACCGATTCGTGTCTGAATATGAACGAGAATTTGTGCAGCTAAGTAAATATGCTCGTGAAATTGTATCAACAGAGGGCGAAATGTGTGTTCATTTTGAATTTGTGTTGAATGACAAGATTCGAATGTTAGTCGGGGCATTGGAGCTACGAGAATTTGTAGTTTTATTGGAAAAAGCTCAAAAGATGGAAGAAATTTTTAATGAGAAGAGACAAATAGAAATGAGACTTTGGGATTCCAGTAAATGGAGTGTATCTAGACTATTTTTAGCCCTACCACCAAAGAAATCGAGGGAAGCCTTTAGTCACCTCACGTCACCATCAGGATTCTTAGGGAAAATAAAACGAGGCCGAGTGATTCAATATTTCAGGCTACTCCAGCAAACAATGTTGGCAGTGTTAGTAATGTTTCTAGACCTATTTGTGAGCACTGCAGGAAACCACATGTTAGTGAATGCAGAATTAAAACATATGTCTGTTTCCAATGTGGTTCAACAGAGTATTTTTTTAGAAACTACTCGAGGAAGATTGGTGTTACTAATGATTAGAATATTAAACTAGTGTTAACTGGGGGAAATTGTAGTTTAACCAAAGATACGGTAGTCAAGTCTAAAGCTAGGGCGCCTACCCAAGCATATGCTACTTGAACTAGAGAGGAACCTTCTTTAATGTTACTATATATGCACTAATTGACCCTGGGCCAACACATTCATATATTTGCAGTGCATTAGTAACAGATAAGAACATACTTGTTGAGTCAACTGGATTTGATGTTAGAGTTACGAATTGTCTGGGTCAAAGTGTTATAGTCAATCTGATATGTAGAAAGTGTCCACTAAGAATTCAATGCTGTGACTTTCTTGCTGATCTAAAGTTATTGCCTTTTCACGAATTTGATGTTATTCTAGGTATAGACTGGTGAACTTTACATGACGCTGTGGTAAACTGTAGACTGAAACAATTTAATTTAAGATGCCAGAATGGTGAGTAGATTATTGTCGAGTCTAATAGACCTGATTGTGCTACAAATATTATATCGATAATCTCCGTTTAGAAATTAATCAGAAAGGGTTGTGAAGCATTTTTGGCTTACATTCTTGATACTCGAGAATTGGGATTGAAGATTGATCAGGTACCGACTGTTAATGAATTTATGGATGTGTTTCCAGAAGAATTGTCTGGGCTATCTCCAAAATGGGAAGTTGAATTCGTGATTGATTTAGTGCCAAGGCATGCTCCGATATCTATTGCACCGTATAGAATGGCACCAATAAAATTAAAATAACTTAAAACATAGTTGCAAGAGTTGATTGATAGAGGTTTCATACGGTCAAGTGTGTCACCTTGGGGTGCACCAGTTCTATTAGTGAAAAAGAAAGATGGGTCATTTAGGTTGTATATTGATTACAGGCAACTAAACAAAGTCACTATAAAGAATAAGTTGGATAATTTGTTTTGCGATTGAACTCGAACTAGCCACAAGGAACTACATTCTTTTATGTAAACAACCATATCACGGGCTACAAACCTCAAAATCAGGTGATTCAAAAACTACTTCAAACATGACTCAAAGATCTATTGTTTGGGCACAAGAATAGCCCAAAAGGGTAGTTGAAAGGTCTCGAAAAGTCAAGCCAATGTTTCCATTGTCAAACCCATAGAGTAATTTCGAACTTCCCACATTGAATTGCACTTCTTTATGAAAATGATCATAACATGGTCTACAAGCCACAAAATCAAGTGATTCAAAAATCATTTCAAAGAGAACTTGAAGCTCTAGGATTTAGAGAATCACCCCAAAAGCTAGATAGAGCATATCCAAGAGTTCATTCGAAGTTTACCTAGTGGAATCCTACAAGATTAGTTTTGGACTCTCACATAACTTCAACTTTGTTTTCAACCGGTCGAATCTTCTCCACTATCCTCTAGCTCATGAATCAAACGATGAATAGACTTTGTTCCAAAAACAAATACAAGTATTGAATTGAAACTCTATAAAGAAAAATTGTAATGACTCGATTTTTGTTAGTGTCAAAAATTTCGATTTTGGACCGAATATCTTAAACTGAGTCATTTTGAGAAGTTAAACTAAGAAGATTTCGAGGATGTATTCAATAAAGTGATGGAGATTCATTGATTACTGTGTAGGCATTAATTAGATTTATTAGGGGTTTGAGTAGAGAGCCTAATAATTAAGACTTATGGACAAGATTATAAAGTTAGTAAAATTAGTGGTGTTAATGTGTGAATATTAAAAAATATAATTTTAAGAGTTTGAGGTTGTTTTCAATTAGACCAAGTCTACTTTAGCAAAATTCTCATTTTGAAGGATTAGTTGGAGGAAGCTGTTTTTCGTACTCATTTTCATGAAACACTTTTTTTTTTTTTTTTACACTCTAAAATCCTCTTAATTTTCTCTCGACTTGATATTCTCTTCAAAAGTACATCTCGATAAAGTGGATTTTCTATTAAATTCTAGAATTCAAACATATTTTAAAGAATCAATTTCTTTCTTTTGATTCCTTTTATTGATTTTTTTTTCTATAGCAAGTTAAATTGATTTATAATTTTAATTTAAGATTCTTGAATCTTAAAATAAGAGATTTTATTTTTAAAAATTCGTAAGTTAGCGAGAAAAAGTACAAAAAAAAAGTGACTTAGTGAATGTCATAAAAATAATTAAAAGACATATTATCATGTGAAAAATTCTTAACAAAACCTATAATAATTATTGTAGGCGTGATAAAAAGTGCATTTTGTTTTCAATGTTGATGGAAAGAAAAGGAAAAATTGTAGACTTAAAAAAAGGATTGAGCTCCATAATCTACTATGTAAATATCTCATCAAATATCTTCCTCCAAAGTCCCAAAAGTCTTAACTAATCATTAAAAAGGGCATGGCCGCACCTACCTGTCCTTCACCACCAACTATCTTCCCCAAAAATACCACTGCAACACTTTAACTGCCATCCTTCACCCATGTCCTCCCCCGCCGCCAGCATCGCCACCGCCATTTCAACCCCAACTCTAGACTCCGAGTCCCCTGCCATCCTCCAATCCATCACCTCCCATGGAGGCTACGCTTTTACCCGCATGGCCACTTTAGCCGCTGCCGGCGACCAACGCGCTGCCGAGGCCGCATGTGAGATGGCCTGGGAGCAACTTCACTCCGGTCCTTGGCACTCTGTTCTCCCCGTCTGGCGTGACGCTTACTCCATGGCCTGCCTACATGTGGCCAAATTCCATTTCTCCAATGGTGAGTTCAGAGATGCTCTTAGGTCTTTGGACATGGGCATCATAATGGGCGGTCCTTTGCTTAGGAAAGATTTGGACTCCGCAATCGAAGTCGTTTTGGCCGCCAAGTCCAGGCACTATCATAACGGAGTAGCTGATGATGATAAAGAAGGTCACGGAGAGGCAGGGTCCCGATTGCTGGTTTCTCCACAGGAGCTCGATAAGTCCGAGGTAAGGTTCGTTTTCTACATTTAAAAAAAAAAAAAATTTCTTGTTCTAATGAAATTGGAGATTGTTAAAGACAGACTGTACTTATAGATAGAAAAATGCATTGAAAATATTCTTCTTCCTTGGAATGAAACACCAATTGTTGTAATATTATCTTAACTAATCATGATTAGTAATAATGATTATGATAGTATAAACATAGTTATAATGTTAATTGGTTAAATTTAGGGTTCATTGTAGTTTCCGTGTGGAGATTGCTTTTGATATTGAAGCCAAAAGCATGTTTGGATGCGTGCTAGAATATACTTTTTAATAGTTGACAATGAAAGTTGTTTGATCTTTTAGTATTTAATAATAAGATATACTTATACATGAATTTGGGTTACATTTTTCTAATTGAATGAGATTATGAGTTTTACTAGTTTCTTTTGCTTTTTATCAACTTCAGAACAAATTTAATGTCAAGAAAAACTCAAAAACTATATGAAGTTTTAGTTTTTCTCTTCTGTGAATTGATTATAGTATCTGTTGTTTGATTCCCTTGTGGATGTGTTAGAACAAACTTTTACTTCATCAGATTATTGGAAGAAAAAGAAAATGCTCAAATGCAGAATCCCTTTGAGTTTCTTATGCTTATGTGAGTTCAGTGTCCATCTGATTTGTTGTATAATTATAAAAACAGAGAGCAGACATCTTTTTTAAAGTTAGAGGACCTAAATTCCTCCAATTCCATTTTGTTATTATAACATAATTTTTGTTCTTCTTTTGTACTTTTCTTACCGAGTTTGTGCTTTTAACTAGTGACACTAGCTCAATTAGGCACATTCTATATAGTATAAATAAATACTATTTATAACAATTTTATTTTTCTTTCCCGAGTATGCATTGATGTTTTGATTCTTGCTTCATCTATGCTTGTGCCTTAAATGAATAAAACATTGAGGATATTATCAATAGAATTTTACTTTTTCTTCTCTTTGTGGTTAAGATTGATTTGATGCTTACAATATAAATACCATGGTTTCCATCTATCGCAAACTTGTTATGTGGATTCTATTGATTAAACTACCCCACAAGTCCCTGGATTATAGATTGAAGTGTAAGTAGGCTCTCTATTATAAAACTGAGTAATATTCTCTTGGTCTCTCTCTCTCTCTCTTGTCTTTTTGGTCCTGGTCTATTTAATTCTGAAACAATGAGGTAACCTTGATTGTTAAAAAAAATTCTGACTTGTATTTTAAAGTGATTTGGAAAATATATAAAACTAAAATTCAGCATTTTCAAAACGCCACAAGGACTAAATTTTGCTCACTTTAGACATGACAAGTCAGCATCTTTTAACACCATAACCTTATCGTCGTTTATAATTCTACATATTAGCTCCTAAAATTATAGTACAAGGATCCACCAGGTAGTTTAACGACGGTGTTTCTTATTTTTATTTTGTTAAAAATGAACAATAACCATGACATACAGACACATGCTCACAAGGAAAAGGGGGTATAACCGCGATATGCTACTTTCAGAAGTTGTAGCTGTGTGTATTATTTTATTCTTCAAAGTAAAAACAGGGTAACTTGTCCATTTGTCATGTCTTTAGTTCTTTTAGATACTTATATACATAAATAATAGTTTACACTATTTTATCATGTTGGCTAGCTCCTTTTTCCTGTAATTTATTATTTTTTGAATAGGATGGTTGAATATTTCTGATAAAGAGAAATTGGTATGGTAGCATGATATCTGAGTTTAATCTCTGTTTCTGTTTCTGTTTCATTCTGATCCTATAGGTACTACGAATTTTACCAATAAGGTCATTGTCTTCCAAGATTGTGGGGAAGAGGTCCGCCCTATCTTTGGAGGCATTTCTATGTGAATATTTCCTCTCAGGTTCTCCGGTTATAATTACTGATTGTATGGCTCACTGGCCAGCTAGGACAAGGTGGAATGATATGGATTATTTAAGAAGGATTGCTGGTGATCGTACTGTCCCAGTTGAGGTGATTAATCTTCCTCTTTTTTTTTTTTTTTTTTTTTTTTTTTTTTTTCAAAATTCAGTAGAGATCAAATCTGTAACAAATGCTTTGCTACATTATATTTTCCTCACATATGTTCTCCTACCTGCATATATACTATTTTCTCTTTTAAACAGTAATTTATCTGATCTTTTCTACATAATTTGATCTTTTAAACATATTTATTTGATCTTTTCTACATATTAAGTCACTTAACTGGGAATATTTCTCTGTTACCGATCTTAATTATTTTCTCACAGCATTTAAGCTAAGGTGCATTCTTGTGTTGATCTTGATAATCTAATGCGGGTTTGTGGCTCATCTTTTGTATTCTTACATAAATCCTGATCGTTTTAGTTTGGTTCCGAAGGCAATTTGTGTCTTCATATGCTTAATGAGCAATTGCTAGGTTAAAGATCCTTATGCTTTAGTTTCTTTTGTGGGCATTGTAATGAATTTACTCAATGTTGAGGCACTTGCAAAGAGTCACGTATCTGAGTGTTTTCTTGATTGTAAGGTTACTAAATGGTTGATCTTCTAGTGTATCCCAACTGATTATTATTCCTTAGCGGATGGAGCCATTATTGCCAAAATTGAACCCAGATATCCTTCTACATCTAGATTAATGTACTTACCTTGTTACAATCAGACAACCAACTGGGCTCACACCCGGTATTTGCAAATATTTAAGTTTTCCACTAAACCCAATCCTTCTTAATCCGTCAGTTATCATATCATTTTGCTTACTTTGTTTTGCTTGACTAATGATTATGTGATCATGTGTAGTTCTCAGGCAATTTAGTTGAGCAATGGAATCCTTCTCCAGGGTAATAGGATTCTTAATGATCATAATGGAAAAAAGCTTCAGATCTTTCCTTTGACGGATGAATCTTTCAGGGAACGTTTTAGTTGGGTGTTTGGTGAATTAAACAAGCTATCATCATTTATTCAGCAACAAAACAAAAAGGAATTCTTGTACGTACACTATTATTTAAAGGGCTGATTGGGTCAGTGTCACCCATTAACCCAGTCCCAACTCAATTGGGAAATTACTGAAAACCTGTTCCTTTAATAAAATAACAAACATTAATATGACTATTTTTGTCATTTTTATGTTATATGTAAAATCTAGAGAAATGCACAAAATAAGGTTTGAACCTAAAACATCAGACTTTAATAACTTAACTTCACTATTTCAACCAAAGTCTCAGTTATTTTTTTTATCAAAAGTTTTTGCTCCACCCACATCATGGGTAATGCCATAATCTAGTTAGAATCTTTTCATAACATTCTTGCTGTAAGAAATGATTGGTTAACCTGCCCCAATACTAAAAATGGTTAACTGAAGGAACTTAAGGATTGGTCTAGATGGTTCAGCCACCCACTTTTGGACTTAGGAGCGGAAATAAAATGGTTTGCTGAAGTCTTTAAAATTGTAAAGTTATTCTTCACTTAATTACCTAGTTATTGTCACTAAGAATTCCTATTATGGATGGAGATTGTATTATTGAAAGCTATTTCCTTTATTCATTTTTGGCAAGTTATTACTATGAAGATAATTAAACTGAAAGCTGGTAAAGCTTGGAATGCTTTGCAGGTAGGAAAAAACTACTTGTGTTCAGAGTGGAAGCAAGAGCTTGTTACATTTTCCGAGTTTCTTGAGAGGGTTCAATCTACAGGCTGCAGTAGTAAGGCCCCTACATATTTGGCACAACACCAATTGTTTGATCAGGTAGTATTATCCTCTTATTTTATTCTTTGTGAGATTTAATTTCACTGTTATGTACTGAAGCTGCATTAATGCTACAACAATAATGCAGATAAATGATTTGCGGAAAGACATTTCTATTCCTGACTATTGTTGTGCTGGTGGTGGGGAGCTGAGATCTCTCAATGCATGGTTTGGTCCAGCTGGGACGGTTACACCTTTGCATCATGATCCACACCATAATATCCTTGCTCAGGTACTGTCATGCATTGATTAATCCTAACAAATGGTAAGGTGAATCATGGTCTCCGATGAAACTTTTTTCATATCTCATGAGTCTTAAGACAAATACCTTTGCACCATGATCCACACCATAATATACTCACTCATGAGTCTTGAGATGGTAGGTTTGTTTTCAGTTTTGGAGCTTAGATTATAATAGTAGCGGTAGCTTGACTCATGTTCCCCATGCTGCAATACATTATTGACATGCTATCTTGTGCTATTAGTTTAGTATTATGGACTCATGTTTAAAGTAGGCTCCAAATCAGTATATGTCCAACTGGTTTAGATTTGTAAATGAGTAATTTACCATCCAACTAGTTCACAAAAGAGAATTTCTTTTTTTTAGTAAATTATGAGTAGCAGCACACAAGGGCTCCTTGAAATGAATTGTATGAAGGGGATTCTTTAATCAGGGAAAACATCTTAATCAACATTGTTGCATATTCCATTATGCTCGTTGATACATTTAGGTCATCATGCATTTTATTTTTGCTTCAGATTTGTGCAAAATTAGACATCCAGACTACTAGTTTAAAAGATGCTTTGGGGTCATTGGATAAAAACCAGTAGCATTTTCTTGGAATGGTTTGCATGAAATTTGAGATGTTCTAATCTTTTAAATCATCTACTTTTCTTTTTGAGTAAATTTCAAAGTTTTAACATAATGTGCTTTCTGGTAAGCACCGAATCATCTCTAGGGTCACATTTCTTACATACAATGATAAGGGGCCTTCAGTCAAGCATCTCCAGTAGGAAAAGGGTAACAGTGAGTGTTAGGTTAGCATGTAGCATTTCTTGAGCTATGTTTTTCAAGAGCATCAATTCTTCATTGATGATTGTTGACCTATGCTTCTCTTCATGAGTATTGTTCAAGTAGCTATTTTAGCTCTACACTTTTCAACAGCTCAATTACAACGACTCTTGTATAAACTTTTTTTTTAAGCTTTTGAAATGGTTTTCAGGCAATTTTCCTTTCCCTTATGCTGCATTATCTATGAACGCTTGTTGGTGGGTAGCAGGTCCAGTTTAATTCTGCATGGATTTAACTCAATGGATATTCTGCTCCTTATTTTAGGTTGTTGGTAAGAAGTATGTGAGACTCTACCCTGCTACATATTCTGAGGAGCTTTACCCATACAGCGAAACCATGCTCAACAATTCCAGCCAGGTATCCACTTACTTGATCCCCTCTCTTGGATTGATGAACTCTGCGTAAGAGATAAAACTGATATTGTAGTGTTTCATCCGTGGAGACTCTTTAAGACATGCACATTCTCTCACTTGGACAAGTAAATGACTTGCCTGAATACTTTTCATGATAAAATTTGCATTACAGTGTTCCATCCATGTATACACTTAAGACATGAACAAAAGACACTCACTTGGACATGGAAACACCTTTTTTTTCTATTGTCTTGGCGAATCCAATGTGCACATCTAGCATTAGATTGACCACTTTTTCATTTAAGGGCTTGGTCATGATTTTTAGTTTGATTTATAACCATTTTCAGCAAGGTTGGTACTTTTTTAGATTTCTTCTAGTTGTGGTATATGTTTTGCTCTGTTAATTTACAGCTGAGCAGACTTTGGTTAGGCAAGGAGCAGCATGTCTTGTATTGATTTTAAAGAAACACTTGCTTTAATACATTTTTGTTCATTGGTGTGCTACGTTGTTTTTTTTCTTAAGAAAAAAATTAAATTTCTCCTAACTGTTAGGCAGTAAAATCTGATGTGTTGGGACAAAAAGAAAACATTGAACTACTTATGAATTTCATATAGAGCTGTTTTTTATCAGAGCTGTTTATTTTGTTTATGCGTCTTTTGTCAGTTAATATGAAAAGCTTTAGCTACAAACACTGACCAAAGATGTATGTTATGCAGGTTGATCTGGACAACGTAGATGAGGTAGAGTTTCCAAAGGTGCGTGACTTAGAATTCATAGACTGCATTTTAGAGGAAGGTGAAATGCTTTATATCCCACCGAAATGGTGGCATTATGTGAGATCATTAACGACAAGTTTTTCAGTCAGCTATTGGTGGAGTACTGATTCTGGAAGTTCAATGGTGTCTTAGAATATGTAAACATTTAGTATTCTTTCTATGTCTATGTTGTAAAATTCTTTTTGGAAGAGAAGTGGACTTCATGTATATCAAAACCTTTGCTGGCAAAATTTACGTGCAGCCAGCCTGAAAGAGAAACAATGATAATAGTGTATTTATTCGTGTATGGGGAATTTTTGAGTGTATCTTTGAACTCGCCCTAGTTTACCGGATAGGTTTGATATCGAACATATTTCCAAGCAAGCTCTCTGTCTCTCACTACACAAACATATGAGTTATTATCCATAGCATCTTTTTTTTTTTTTTATATATATATATAATTTGTTAAACTTTTTTATATAATATTTACAACTACTAATATCCATTCTTTTAACTCTTAAATAGTTCATTCTTCAACTCTTAAATAGAATGATAAACGTGTTCCGGTGTCTTGCATTGATAATAATGTTGATGCCAATCATATTAAGATTTAGTTAGCATAAATTGTTAAAATTTTAAAATTAATAATTTTATTTATTTAAATATGTAACTTTATTATTTCAGTTAAATTTAAATTAATAAAAATTAGAAGTAGAGGTATTAATTTATATTGAAAATGATAAATATTTTTATTAATTTAATTAAATTTTAAATTAATTATTTTCACTATTTAATTCTGCAATTTTTAATAATCCGTTGAGTAAATTACCTAATTGATCATCTAATTTTTTAGACGTTTTATTTTGATTACTTAAATTTAAAAAAACTTATAATTTAAATTTTAGTCTATCAGTAATCCCATAAAAGGACATCTGTCTTGGCAATCATATCTTTCATCTCTCCATAAAATCTCGTTTCAGCTCTTCCCACAGCCAGTCATTTGGGATCTCTGTTTTCATATCGGTGACTACTCTGTTTCTATTATATCTCTCTTTTAATTTCATCATTATACTTTTAAATTTGTTTTTTCTTTTTTGTCATAATCAAAGTACTTATTTTCTTGTCAAATCATATAAATTTCTTCACTATCCACATCCTCTTATAATTCCCATTAATATATCTGTCATTGTCAATTTCGTTTAAGATCTGTTGTTTTAAACTTGGGGTGTTTGTTATTTTTTTGAGAATAAATTCATAATCTTTTTGGGTTTCCAAAATGTTAGCTATTAGCTCTGAATCCACTAAAAAATGATATGCTACTGGCAGTTTAGTAGTTGTTATGCACTTTGTTCAAGCGTACTTACTGTTATAACCAAACTCAATTACCTAGGTTTATTGACTGCATTACATTACTTAACTTCTGCTTCAGGGGTCTGGGTTTTGGGCAAATTTGGATTTTTACATCATGAACCATGCGAATGTGGATACTTCCATAGTGTTTAGATCACTGACACCCTTTTTGGGTTGCCTTGGCTGATACAACGTTTAGGAGGCAAACCTTGTCCTTCAAAGCTCACATTTATGTCTCTTTTGATCATTTTCGGTGGTACTGTTGAGTATGTAGCTACTGATTCCGCTTTTACTTTGATTGCTTATCCATGGGCGTTTGCGTATTTGGCTACCATCACCACTGAAATGATTTACATTGAGCATTTAATGATGAACCTTGGATTGAGTTCTTGGGGTTTTGTGTTGTACAATAATTTGTTGTCCTTATGATGTTAGAAAAGGTGGTACGCAAAAGAAACTTATGAAGTAAGAAAGAAAAATTAAGGAAAGAAACAAATAGACTTGAAGTGTGATTCATTGACTTGGCTTTAATTTGCTTCTAGGACACAACAAGTCTTAAAATAATAAAATAAAACAGTAAAAATAATATTATTGAGTTTTACATATAGACACTTATTACGTAACTTGGTGGTACAAGTTACGGTTTTATCTAACATTGTAACTTTTCAAAAAAAAAAAACTAAGTTTCTTTCATTTAATGTATTTTCTGAAAGTTGTGTATTCAAATATATTTGTTCAAAGCAAATAAAATAATTGTTATAATTATTTCGAAGATAAAAATAATAATTATATGAACATAAAGCCCAAGAATCTACCTTCTGACCTGTAAATATGTACATAAAGTCTAATAGGTAAGCCCACTTAACTAATGGGCTAGACACTCAATTATCCAAATTGTAAAGAATTTAATATTTGTTACCAAGGTGGGATTACCAACATTGCAAACTATTAACAGAGGACCTATATTTTAGGTTTTAATTGGAGAATACGATTAGATTGTTTCCCATGAAAGTTCCAAGCAAGAACAGAGACCAAAAATGGAAATGAAACTAGTACCAACACAACCTCAAAGAGATAATCAGGATAG
Organism: Gossypium bickii; assembly: GCA_025503065.1. Taxonomy (NCBI): domain Eukaryota; kingdom Viridiplantae; phylum Streptophyta; class Magnoliopsida; order Malvales; family Malvaceae; genus Gossypium; species Gossypium bickii. Next base: position 55,255,979 of record CP106714.1, on the reverse strand, counting down.
CTATGCGATGCATATAATAACAGAGGGTAGTTCTGAAGCAGGGGAAGGCATCTTTGGTTCTCAGAAGTTGGTGTGGGGTGATATGATCAAGTCGGGTGTTGGAAGCATGAGCATGGGAGGGAAACAAAGTTGGGTCGAGTTGGGGAAGAAGAAGAATGAAATATGACAAAAAAGAAGGGAAAAAAAAAAGAAAGAGAAATTTTTTATTGGTGAAAGAGTTAGGTTAGTGAGAATTTTCTAACGGTATTGACTAAATGTAACAGCCCGATTTTGGGGCTAGTCAGAACAATAGTTTCGGAACCACTAATTCGAGACCAGAGAATTATTTTTAATATTATTATATGTGTTATATCATGATTATATGGGTGCATGAAAATTTTGATGCACTAATTTTGGTCATTTCATGCTTAAATTGCGAAAGAAGACTAAATCACATAAAGTGCAAAAGTTTTATTTTACAAGCTAGAGGTGTCTAATAGCTATAGAATATTAAATTGAAGTTCCTTAAAGTGCAATTAGACCCTTAAGGGAGAGTTGGCCGGCCATGGGGGACAAATTAGAGGCATGGTCAATGGTTAGGTGAGTTTGTGACTTAATTGAATAAAATAAGATAAAATAAAAAAGCTATCGTCTTTTCCTATTCCCATCTCTTCTTCCACCGAAAATTCTAGCAAGAATAAGGGTTTTTGAATCTTAAACTTTCAGCCAAGCTATCCTCTTACAAGTAAGTCATCTTGATGGTTATTTTTTTATGATTTTTATGTTTTTGGAACCCCTAAAGCTTAAGCTAGCTAAAGAGGGGACTATTTTGCAAAATGGTTGAAAGTTTAGGGTGTTTCCATGAGAGTGCTTATGTTTTTTGCTAAGTTTTTATGAAATAAAATGAATCTTGGGTGTTAAATACACAATTTTTGTGAAAGGTGTTTCCATGAAAACACCTAAAAGGACATTTTTGTAAAGGTTATAAAATAGAAGATAAATATGTGAAATAATTGAAATCTTGAGTTGCTATAAGAGGGAATATGAATCGGCTAGGCTTGAGTGTATGGAAAAATGAACTCATTTCATTTTACGAGCCTAGGGGTAAAATCATAAAGTCTAGGGGCAAAATGGTCATTTTTGCCAAAATAGGAATTTTGGAGTAATTTGATTAATGTGATTATTTAATGAGCTAAATATGTCATTATATATCAAGAAGAACGTGGAATCAACCTTGACCGGGGAAAATGTAAGGTTTCGAACTAAACTATAAACTGACATATTTTATATCGAGGTAAGTTTATGTGTAAACGATACATCCTTATTACGTATGCTTTACCTTTTAATGCATTGTGTGGATGTAAATACTTATTGGTGAGATTTATTGAAATGGTAGAAAATGAGAAATTCTCGAATGAACCTTCGAAATAGAAATATGAGGTACGGATAAATATCCGTAAATATGTAATGGTTGGTGGACTGTGTGCGATACCACATTGTTATTTATTAACGATGGGCTGTGTGCGATACCATCGTATTTATTATCATTTTGGTGGGTTGTGTGCGATACCGCCATAATTATCATTGTTGGTGGGCTGTGTGCGATACCACCCTATTATTGATTAATGGTGGGATGTGTGCGAAACCACCAGGTATCTTGTATCATTCCGAAGGGTTCATCGAGAAACTTGTCTAAGTGAAATTACATGTAGTTTTGTGGTGATGAGTGCAGGGTATAAGTGCAACTATTTGTGAGCAATGTTTATGATATGTGTTGGGGATGTGGTAAGGTTTGAAATGAGTAAGTATGATTATGAGGATATGAAATGTTTTTACATAGTATGTGGTATGATGCTATTTGTTTACTTATAGACTTACTAAGCTTAAAACTTACTCCCTTCTCTTTTCCCTTGTTTTATAGTGTCGAAGAGCCAACTCGGGATACGGAGATAATCAGAAGATCACCTACACTATTAGCATATCTTGGTATAGTTAGATTTAGCATTTTGAGTATGGCATGTACAGGGACTAGACTTGGTTGAATTTCATATTGTTTTGGCCAAAGGTGTTGGCTCATTTGTGAATGAATTCTTTTGTATAAGGTCATAGTTGATGGCTCTTTCTTATTAATCTATGAAAAGATGATGTTATTCATGAATGTGCAAGATGCATGGTTGTTTAATTGGAGTATTTATGGATGAATGAGTTGGTTGCTTAATATGGTTTATGATTTTGCAAGTAGGGGTGGTAATAAAGGCTTGGTAAATAGCCTCATTCTTGTCCACACAGGCGTGTGTCTAGGCCGTGTGTGACACACGATCAACCTCATGGGCGCGTGGTTAGACCGTGTGTCCCCCTGCATGCTAGTTTGCAAGTCAGTATGCTCAGTAGTAACCAAATGAGTGGAGACACGACCGTGTATCTCAACCGTGTAGAAGACACGGCCAGAGTACATGGCGTATGCCCAGGCCGTGTGAAGTCTGCAAATGAATTAGGAATTTAATTCACCACACGGTCGAAGTACACAGGCGTGTGCCTTGGCCATGTGACATTTATGGAGTGATGACGTCAGAAACAGAATGCCAAGGTTTCTGCACACAAGCTAAGACACGGGTGGGTCAAGATCGTGTGAGGGACACGGGTGTGTGTCTAGCCGTGTGAAACCCCCTGTAGGTTCGAGTTGAGAAATAAATCCACACGGGTGTGGAACACGGGCATGTGATATGCTACACGGGCGTGTCCCTTCCTCTACACGGGCGTGTGGACTATTTGATGAAAATTTTCTAAGTCTTTCTAGAGATCTTTAAAAGAGTTCAATTTGATCCCGAACCATTCCTAATGTGCGATTTAGGCCTCGTAGGCTTGTTTAAGAGGTGTTACGAAAAGTTTTAAATTTTGAGTGGAAAGTAAGGTCTCGGTATTATATGATTGATTGCGTATAAGTCTAGTAATGCCTCGTGCCCTGTTCCGACGTTGAATACGGGTAAGGGGTGTTGCACTAAATTACAAGTTTTTATTTATTTATTTGAGTGATCAAAATGAAAGCGCTTAAAAAGTTGGGTAACCAACTAGGTAGTTTATCTTAATTTATTTTATTTAATTTTATAGTAATATAAGAGGACATAGGTTCGAGTGCGCTGAATCTCATTATCCTCCTATTTATGGGTTAGATAGGGGTTATGTGTAGTTTTAGACATTGTCTTCTCAAAAAGAATAAATATGAATTCAAAAAAAATTCTATTACTTTGTAATTAAAAATATAAAATTAAATAAATTAAATAGAAAATAAATAGATAAACAACACGAATGGCATATACAAGTCTGTAACATCTCACATAGTTTAAAAAAGTTTCATTCTAACTTGCTCTCATCACCAGCATATACAAGTCTTTTCACATAATCTCATTTTGCATAAAAATCTAAAATATATGATCTAATCCTTGGTCTATAAGTATGTAGGCTATGGACGACAGCTAATGTAACTAAGAAGCAACTCGCAACTGTACACATTTGCAACCATACTGTCAATGTAGGATCAATTCTTTTACGCCTCTCACTTTGTACTATTAAAGGCAGACAAATCATCACTGCGAGATATTAAAGTGTTACATATCTTCAAATCATAGGAAAATGGTCACATTTCTTCAATATCAATATCAATAACAATAAAACGAAATCAAAGAATTTAATTACAAAAGAACTTACAATGATTCAATGAATACAAGAGGCTTAGGTGTGGGTGGGGGAAGCAATCAAGCAAGCCAAAGAAGAAGAGAAAGCAATAACACACTAATAAAGAAAAACGAACAATACATATTAAGAATCTTTGCAAAGCACAAAATAGAATTACAACTATCTTTGCAAGTATAAAACATGAAATTCGTTTCTTTATAAAATTTCATTCAACAAAACCGGCTCTTTATTTAGCAAATAACAATGTCTTGAACAAAAATTATAGTTGTTTTAAAAATTATATTTAAAGATAACTAAATTACTTTAAAATATTTAAAGATAATGTAAATAAATATTCCAATAGCCCATGAAATTGATTGGGTTACGTTCATTATCAGCACCGAGGATGGCCTTCGATTTTGGGGCCAATTAAAAGATTCAGTTTTTATTTAAGATTTAAAACTTAGCAACTAAGAAACGTATTACTATATAAAAAGGAGAAAAAAGACAAGCTAAATGTAAGTTAATATTTCTTTCACAAAATATATGCTTAGAGAATTACCATATAATTATTAATAAATTAATCCCACTAGTTGTAAAATGAATTACCAATGGTAATAATATTATACAAGTCATTCTCTTATATCTTAAATTGCATTACAATCCCTCTATTTGAAAAATAAACAAAATGGTCCTTGTACATTACAAAAAATGAGCAAGATGACCCCTTAAAAGAACAAAACTAGATTAAGTTGGCTTAGCTTAAATACCCAAAAGTTCATAGCCTCTGACTCTGAAAAGAAAAATGTCAACAAAGAGTTATTGATTTTTAACTAATAACTAGTGTATGTTTGTACATCAATTCATCCAAGCTCCCAATTTTCGCTTTTTTACTTCCATGACTGCAAATAAATAAAAGGTAGTGACTGCAATATGTCTTAATCTCTAAGTTCAAGATTTATTGCATTTCAACCAAAGAGAAAAATAGGTGCTCTGTAAAAAAAAATCAGCCAAAGACTGAGAGAGGAGAAAAATGGTATCATTGATGCCTTTGATAAGATGAAGTTCTTAGATAAATTAGAACAATTATAAGTAATGTGGATTTATAAGCAACATGACATCTTCAACAAAAGAAATAAGAAAAAGCTTCAATAGATTCTAGTCCCTCATCTAGTTTAAAGTTCCAAACATGAGAAAGTAGGATTCACAAAATTAATAATGAACATCTAAAAAAACGTAGATAAAGTTTTTACTTCTAGAATTTATATTAAGCAAGAAGTATAAGATTTCATTTACTTAGCAGCTTGAAGCATGCAATCCAAAAGTGGACCAAAAACAATTTAAGGAAAAACATAGAACTAACCAAAGATCTTATATAAGAGGGAAGGTGTTTAGGTTTACTCTCATACCCCTGATAGAATTCAATTGCAACTCTGAAATATGCTAAAGCAACCTGATAACCTCATTCATAAATATGTGCCAAAGGAAGATATGATATATATGTGGACATGAGACAACTATTTCAATGAGGCAGTTAAGAATGAGGATTGCAAAACTTAATTTATTACCATTTCAAATAGTAACAATTAAAGGAGACATCTAAACTACAACACATATGGAAAAGAATGCAAAATTCTTCGATACAATAGATGACATAGATAAATGAAGAAAAACACCTACCATGTATAAAATAAATTAAAATTACTAACAATTTCAAGCTTACAAAACATAAAACATGTATCACCTAAAAATGATCCTGTTTTCTTAATTCAAATAACTTAATAATTTATAATCAAATTAATTTCCATGAGAAATACGAATGGCATGCTCATTACCTTGAAAACACCCCCAATCAAAACCTACATATTCATTTGTAAAGCAATAGTTAATATAGGTAAGGGAAGATGACATCTAGACTTGACAGAGGAATTTTTCAGGATGCATAAGTTCTCATTAGTCATTACCAATATTATAAAGGGAGGGAAAAATGTAACCATATAGTTAACTAACCATAAAGGAAGAGAAATAAACAACACAAGAATGTGATGCATATATTTGATGGGTAACTTGTCCTATTCAATTTCTTAACATAATGGGCAATAAAATCCCCATAATTGTGCTAAACATAATTTTTAAGCAACTCTTAAACGTGGTCTTAGTCACTCTCTTACTCTAACCAAATACCCCTAACTACCCTAAAATTCATTACAATCTCCAATCTTTATAACAAGACTGACCATAACATAAAGAAAATTATATCTTCAAAGCATACAATGCAAAGTTAAAAAGAATAAACAAAAATCCTTGCACAAATTACAAACCTCAAGAATGCAACATGTCTAGATGATAAACTTATAGAAATTACAGAGCAAAATTATATCTTCAAAACACACAATCAAGCTTTTGAAACAGGAATTGGTGTTCATACACAAGAGTTGTAGTACGATTGGATATAGACCAAATGTATTTTCAACGACGCTTTCTCATCTCATAGCTACTAACTCTAGTTATCTAATTGTCTCTTTTCTTCCTATCAGAGGCTTTTTTTTAATCATTTTCGTTCTTTTTGCTTATTCTGTTATTTATTAATCGAAGATTCATTGTTGTTAATAAACTGAAGGATATGCAATCTCAACAAAATATAATTTAAGGAAAAATAAATAAAATAAAACTCTATAAGAAGTAAAAAGGAAAATGCGAGATTTTGTTGAGGCAAAAACAAATTTCAGGGTGGAGCTTAAGAAAATGGAAGCAAAAGAAACAAAAGAATAGTAATGATTATGCTTGTTCAAGTCAATTTCATACTTCTAAGTACCCAAATTAGACTATCACATACTGTAAATAAGGAGGTTCAACTGGAAGGAAAATGAAGATGACGAGTAAATGCTTGATTTATCGTCGATGAATAAGCTATTTTCTAGAGTTCACTTTGGGGGAAAAAGTCGAGGACGAATGAAATGGTTTGAAGTGAAGAGTGAAAATAATGTAGCTGAGAGGGCAAGAGAAAAAAATGTAATTACAGGTGATATTGAATAGCTAATTCAGACCTTAAATCCCTAAATTGCTATTACACACTATACCGTAATAAAAACTTATTCCATTCGAATAAACCAAACAATTGTTTATGATTAGCTCATTGAATAAGGAGTATTACATCCAAGCAAAAATGCTAACAAAATAATTGAAATAAGCGATGGTACAGTCGGTGCAGGCATTTATGGTTAATGCTAACTCATGTCCAATCTTATAAACAATTAAGAAATGGAATTTTCAAAAATCATCTCCTTTATGAAATAAAGATAAAATAATTACTAAAAATATATTAACAACTTCACCGTTCCTTTAAGAGGATAGCTTTCAACTTTCAAGCCAGCTGTGCGGCTGTGGTTGCGGCGTCGCTCGTGAATGAACGTGATTTGAAGATTTCAAGTTTGCATCCCATTCTTTCCGACAACACTTTCATATTGGTTAAAAGGGAAAAAAATGTCAACACCCAAATATTTTTTTAAAACAAAAAGTCTATAGAAATGAAAAATACTAAAAAAAAAAAAAAACACCCGTCTTTTTAGATTTTATTTCTTCTGGTTCGAAATAAAAATATCTATAGAAAATGATAAAATAGATTTTTTTCTACACATGGAGACGATAGAAGCGGACAGACCCACTCCTTTCGCAGCCTTCTTTTGTTTGTTTCTCTTATTATAAAATCAAAATTATATATACACACACAACTTCACCTTTCCTTTTAAGAGGATACTGGACGGATAGATAGCTTTCAACTTTCAATCTAAGTAAAGGTGACTCTCTTTCTCTGTTTGGCCCCAATTGTGTGAATTTGCAATTGGCCACGTCTCAGTTTAACCCGTGTTGTTGAATTTCTTCAATTCCTAAATTTCAGAAATAACGTCTGATTTTGGATTCTGGTTGTAATCTGTTTTAGTAAGAAATGGCGAATCAGGGATTGTTCTCAGCGGCGAAGTCTATGAAATCTGTGAAACTCAAGTTTAGAATACCGTATTACACGGAATGGGGCCAAAGCCTGCTGGTTTGCGGCTCCGAACCAACGCTTGGTTCATGGAACGTTAAGAAAGGGTTGTTGCTGAGCCCTGTTCATCAAGATGATCAACTCATATGGACTGCAACCATTTCAGTGCCATGTCAATTCAGTTGCGGCTACCGTTATTATGTGGTGGATGATGCCAAAAATGTACTGAGATGGGAGATGGGAAACGAGCGTCGGTTGTCAATACCTCACCTGCTTCCGGAGGGTCATACTCTCGAGCTTCATGATCTTTGGCAGGTGCTACTTTCATTTGATTCATCCATCCTCTTTTTTTTTTCGTTCATTCAATTGCTTTTCAGATCAATATTCTTCTTAAGCACGGTTCTTGCTCCCATTGTTGTGGAGGTACGTATATTACCGTATCTATATGAATAATAGTTTATTATTATTCTTCTTATTTTTGTTGTTGAGTTCTAGATCTGCTGAGCAATAGACAGATAAGCTTATTCTCGTTCTTCTAGTGCAGATTGATATGACTTTTTACGTTTATACTGTCCTAAGTTGTCTTCTGTTCTGCACTTGTGCGTGTCTGGAAGTCTTGAGGAAGCAAATAATTAATCTGTAATTTGACATCAGAAGTTAATTTCAATGGCAACTTTCCTGTTAGTCTCCAATTTGCTTTGCTACTTCTTGCAAAACTAAGCAAAAACTTGGAACAAAAGACTAATTTTCTGCATACTACATTCTGTAAATTCAATATAATTTATAGAGAAAGCATACCACTAAATATGGTATGAAATTCCCTTTATTGATAGGTCCTTGATTCAAGGGATCTCTTCATTAAACTTTACATAACAAAAAAAATAAAAATAAAAAAATCTTATTAAACTAGCTCCAAATCACTAATTGACAGCTCCAAGTTCCTTATGAATTGGACTGTGTTAATTATTCAAGTCAATGATATATATATATTTTAACTAAGGTCAATGGTATTTTATTCCATAATTCTACTTTTTTACTCTGTTTGCTGTGATGGACTTCTAATATCTTCATTGATGGCTATTTATCAATACTAAGACGAGAAAAAAGTAGTCTGCATTAACCTTTCCTTCTACAATTAACATGCACTGCTCTGTATCTTGTGAAATGAATATGGTAACTGGGAACAATTAAATGATACAACTTGCAGTAATCAGAATGGAGTTCTTTTTATTGATGCTTTGGCCAAAAAAAATTTGCAACTTACTCTTGACTTCCTTATCGAACTAATAGTAAAACTATTCTCTTTCATGCAGTATTTCTTGGGCAATTCTGTATTTTTTTCCATCATCTACCTACATAATTGACAGCCTTGCATCTTTTATCCATTCCAGATGAAAATTATTGATTTCTCCCCTGAATTTGAATACTGAAAAGTTAAGCCACAAAGCATTCATTTTATCCACCTATTCTTTAGATTCTTTCTGGAAAGGGGTTGGGGTTATCAACACTAGTCTCTGCCTGTTGTTGGCAAGGGTTAAAATGAGCAAGTCTGCTTAAATTCTTTAAGATTTTAATGGTTCAAATTCCTATGGACATATTAGTTCTGAGACAACTGCGATAGACTCATAGGTTAGATGAAACTTATTACAAAATCTATTTGCCAATGACCAGTTATAATTACTTGTTTGTTTTCATAATTCTTGATCATTTGGCATTTCCTAGCTGCCTGGCAAACCATTGCTAACGTTAATGCTCAGAAGTAATGTAGGCACATTTTGCAAATAAATACTGCTTTATAGCATCCTGGCTGAACTACTTTCACGAATCAACTTTCACGAATCAACTTTCACATCTTCTGATATTTCTATCAGCCTACCTGTCCTCCAGGTTCTACTTTCTTCATCCTAATGTTAGGTATCAAAAAGGTTCAGTTAGGGTGTCAGGCTCACCAAATCTGCTGTTAACAAGTTTCTTCAAGGTGTTTCTAGAACAATGTTGTATTCTTTAAAGAACTGGTTTTCTTAAATGGATGCTTTTTCAGCTTTGTGATTGATGCTGGATTGGTGGTTGAGTGATATTTGGCCATTGTAAAACGTGCTAGTTTCTTGACATTGACATTTGAAACTGAACCTAAATTTTTTTGTTAAAATCCAGACTGGTGCTGATGCTCTTCTTTTCCGAAGTGCCTTTAAAGATGTCATATTTTGCAAAAATTCTACCTTTAACATTGATAGGCCTGAAGCAATCCTTCATGATGAATTGGTTCAGCAAGGTAATTTCACCATTTGTCCTTTTTAAAAAAAAAAAAAAGTTTAGCTACTTAATTACTGTTCATGAAATTTGGATTGATACAGGGTCAATCCTTGTACGATTCAAAATCTGTTGTCCAAATGTACAAGAAGGCACATCGGTATGCTTCCCTATCCCAAAGGAGTTTTACGGTGCATTAATTGGTATTTTAGAAGTTCGCTGGATGTTCCATCTATTTATGATGTTTGACCAAAGCAGGTGTATGTGATTGGTAGCTCTACGAAGTTGGGGAATTGGAAGGTTCAGGATGGACTTAAGCTACATTATACTGGTGAATATATCTGGGAAGCATACTGTGTAATTCCAAGGGGTGATTTTCCAATAAGATATCCTTTCTTATATATGTTTCTGTAATTCAAAAATATACTTTTTCATCTGGAGTTTGTTTATTTTATTGCTATCTCTCTCTTTCCACTCCCTTAACAATTGTTTCACATATAAGTACTGTAAATATGGCAAGAATGGATGTTTCTCTTTGGAAGTTGGTTCAACAAGGGAGCTCTCCGTCAATTCCTCTAAAAGTCAATCGCGATATATTTTCCTTTCAGATGGCATGTTGAGGGTACAACACTGAAGATTTCTTAATAGTTAAGTGAATAGTATAATGTGCATTATGTGTAGTGATCATGGTACTAATATGTCAACTGGGTTTGTAGGAAATGCCCTGGCGAGGTTGTGGTGTTGCTGTTCCCATGTTCTCTGTGCGATCGGAAGATGATATTGGTGTTGGTGAGTTCCTTGACCTAAAGCTACTTGTAGATTGGGCTGTGGAGTCTGGATTCCATTTAGTTCAGCTTCTACCAATCAATGATACATCTGTACATAGGATGTGGTGGGATTCATATCCTTACAGGTAACGCCTATAAATAAGATAGTAGATAAAATGGCTCTAATTATGTCATCATTAAAAGTTATCCCCACCTGTTTGTCTTCACTCTATGGAAGGTGGAGCTGATGTTTTCAATTTTGAACTCATGGACTGCTGTTTGTGTTTTCCCCTTCAAGAGCTCTTGTTGGCTGCAGCATGTCTGCATTTTCATGTTACAGTTTTTTTTCTGATTTTGTTTACTATCTAATAGAAGGAAGTATGCTATCTAATATTTGACACCATTAAGATTCCCCTTTAAGAGTGCTTATTATTGAATACAACATGCATAAACTTAAAGTTGTAATGCTGAATTTTAATATGCTCTCTTATTTTTGGCAGCTCATTGTCCGTATTTGCATTGCATCCACTATACCTGAGAGTGCAAGCCCTTTCAAAAAATTTGCCAGAGGATGTCAAGGTAGCCTGTTCAACCTTAAATTTTACTTATTTTTTGATTTCATGTTTCTGATAGGCCTTTTTAAATTATTTTTTTTTTAATCATCTTGTTAATCCTATTTCCTTTCAGAGTGAGATTAGAAATGCCAAAGAACGCCTAGATGGAAAGGTAGATTCTCCTATTTTCTAATATTTTATTGCTAGTAAGATATTTTTGTTGATATATTGGTTGCATTAATTGTACAATTAGATTGCTGGAAAAGGAATTATGGAAATAGGATGATGGATGTTAGGGGTCATTAGCCATCTCAATGGTAATAGTTAGTTCGCGCAAACTAACGTCAAACTCAAAAAGTTTATTTTGCAGCTATTGAGTTATTCTTACGACATCAATCATGTGACCTTTCCTCATTCTATTGTTATTGATACCCATTTTTGAATTGTGGAAAAACTACACATTTTCTTTTTTAATTTGAGAAGAAAGAAACGGTAGAACATAGGTGGCTGCTGCTGTGAGAAAAAAAGAGGGAGAAAAAAGAGAAAATATTCGAATGTGTGTGCCTCTCATTATCATCAAACATAGGGAAAATATATACAAGTGAAACTATACATAAAAAGGAAAGATAATTTTCTAATTTCCTAAATTTCAGCCTATTGTGATCCCCTAAATTATTGTGTAAGATTTATACATATCTTGACACTCCCCCTCAAGCTAGAGTGTATAGATCATATGCTCCTAGCTTGTATATTTATATCCAATCCGAGGTTTCCTGAGAGCTTTAGTGAGGATATCTGCTAACTGATCATTAGAATTAACAAATCTAGTTGCAATACACTTTGCCTCAATCTTCTGTCTGACAAACTGACAATCAATCTCTATAGGTTTCGTCCTCTCATGGAACATCGGATTGTTGCAATATGTAAGACTTCTTGATTATCACATATCAATTGCATTGGACTGTCAATCTTACTCTTTAATTCCTAAAGAAGTTGTTTCAACCAGATAAGTTTGCAAGTGACTAAGGCCATGGCTCGATATTCTGCTTCTGCGCTTGACCTTGCTACAACATCTTGCTTTTTATTTTTCCATGATATTAGATTCCCTCCAAAGAAAACACAATATACTGAAATCTTCTATCAGAAGGAGATCCTGCCCAACCAGCATCAGAACATCCAACAATCTGTGTATTGCCTTTATCTTCGTATAACAGACCTTGTCCAGGTGTACCCTTAATGTATTGAAGGATATGCATTACTGCATCCCAATGATTGTTACTAGGAGTTTGAAGAAATTGACTTACTACACTCACTGGAAAATAGATGTCCAATCGGGTGATAGGAAGATTAATTTTCCAACCAACCTTCGATATTGACTAGGATCCCTTAACGACTCCCCTTGTCCTGGAACAAGTTTAACATTAGGGTTCATAGGCGTATCGATAGGTTTACGATCCAGCATCCCTGTTTCTTTCAAGATATCCAACACATACTTCCTTTGAAAAATGACAATGCCTGTATTTGACAGTGCCACCTCAATGCCCAAAAAATATTTCAGTTTTCCCAAGTCTTTATTTGAAAGACTGAAAATATGCTGCTTGAGTTGCACTATCCCCTCATGATCATCTCCGGTGATAGCAATGTCATCCACATAGACAATCAGATAGATACACTTGTCATGGTTGTTATGACGATAGTGATTGTTTCACTCCGTTTCATCCCAAATTGTTGAATAACAACACTGAATCGTCCAAACCAAGCTCTCGGAAAAAAGTGACTTCTGCAGAAACAAAATATTTTTAAGTGCAAGGATCATAGCATTTGTACCTCTTTTGATGCTGAGAGTACCCCAAAAAGATACATTTAATGGCTTTGGGAAGAAGTTTATCATTTCCTGGTGTGTGGTTATGAACAAAACATGTGCACCCGAAAACACGAAGAGGAAGAGGATAAGAAGACTAACTAGGGAAGATAATGAAATGAGGGCTTTGGTTTTGTAGGACAAAAGAAGGCATTCAGTTAATTAAATAACATGCAGTAAGAATATCCCTCTAAAAACGAAGAGGTATTTTGTTATGAATGAGCATTGTGCGAGCAATTTCTATAAGGTGGCGATTTTTGCGCTCGGTTACTCCCTTTTGTTGAGGGGTATAAAAGCATGAAGTTTGATGAATAATCCCTTTAGAGGTTGAGATATTTTATGCACTTCGCAAGATTTGAAAAGAAATACCAAACTGATTAAGGATCTCAGTATAATTTTTTGAAAACTTCAAACAATTTAGACTTATTTTTCATTAAAAATAACCAAGTGTAATAGGAGTAGTCATCAACAAAAGTAACAAAATAATAAATTCCCAAAGTTGAGTCAACACAACTCGGACCCCATATGTCGGAGTGAACAAGATTAAACAAAGAAGTTTTATTATTCAAATGTTTTGGAAAAGAAGTACGAGTGTGTTTCACAAGTTGACAAGACTTGTATTCTAAAGATGAGAGCTTAGAAAAACCAGGAACCATTCTTTTGAGTTTGGAGAGACTGAGACGCCTTAAGCGACAATGAAGAAGATCAACAGAGGTATCAAAAGACAAAGTGGTTGGAGCAACACAGTAGAGGTAATATAATCCGTGTGACTCACGCCCTTCGCCAATCATATTCCCCGTACTTCGATCTTGCACAAACACAATGGGAATAAAAAATGATGTTACAATTTGATTGGCGAGAAAGTTTACTAATGGATATTAAATTGTCTGAACATTTTGGGGCATATAATGTTGACTTTAATGGAATGGATGGAAGAGGATGGATTTCTCCAACTCCTTTAACAACAGTTTGAGTACCATTGGCTAATCTGATTGTGGAAGAAGTAATTGGAAAAGAGAGGGTAGAGAAAATGTGTTTATTACCAGAAATATGATTTGAAGCACTTGAATCAAATATCCAAGTGCCATTTGAGGAAGACTGTTAGGTAATCAAAGGAATTACTAGGTTGTGCAACTGAAGCTATGGAGCAAGAAGACTGTTGTTTCAATGCTTGATTCTGCAGGTATTCGCCATAATCTGCTCTCATCAAGGTAACAGACTTAGCTTCTAGTGCGGATGGTAAAAGGAGTAAATCACCTCCTTGATATTGAGTAATTGAGCAAAGATCGAGAATTTTGGTTTTGGCGGGAATGTCATCCATGGAGAACCCAACGAATATCGCGTATGTTACATAATATAACTCAACTCGGTTAAAAGGTACCTTGCATTGTATTTTGTTATATAATAGTGGAGAATTAGAAGAATTTACATCTGTCTTTGCTATTGATTTGTATGAAAATATATACAAATGTTACAACAATTTACAAGGAAATAATCAACCCATTAAATTGCTAATAATTTGCTAGAGCATTTCTGTTCGTTCGTGACTTTTCTTTATATAAAAGTACCCTTCTTGCTCCTTGTTACTTCTACCCCTAAGAAGTACTTCAATTGCCCCAACTCTTTTGTGCGAAATTTGGTGTGCAAGGAGGACTTAAAAGAGGAGACTCCCACGTTATCATCTCCTGTAATAATAATATCATCTACATACACCACAAAGAGGATGATACCAATTTCTATTGTGTATAGAAAATGAGTGGTCACAATTACTCTTTTCAATCCAAATTCTTGAACTACATCATTGAACTTGCCAAACCAAGTATGAGGACTTTGCTTCAATCTATATAGAGATTTCTTCAGATGACATACCTTCCCATACTCCTCTTGAGCAACAAACTTAGGTGGTTGCTCCATATATACCTCTTCTTTGAAGAAAGACATTCTTTTTTATATGAAGAAAGACATTCTTTCTTGTATCCACGGAAAAAGACATTCTTGATAACTAATTGGTGTGGAGGCCAACTCCTTCAACTAGCTAACGAAATAAATAGACAAACAAAGATAGTTTGGCCATAGAAGAAAGAGTATTGGACTAATCCAACTCATAGGTTAGTGTCGAAGATCGGAGAAGAAAGCTGTTTCGATTTTGGTTCGCTTATTCGTGACCTTCAAAGCTGTTTTATGAAAAAAAATTGAATTGTAAAAGAAAGGGAAATGAGAGCTTTTGATTGGTGTAGGCAATGCAAACAGAGAAGGTCATACAACAACGATTTAATAGGCTAGTGATTTAAATAAAAACTTTCAAATAGTTCAATGATTATTTTTGTAACTTTTTGAAGTTGAGCAGCCAAAATGTAAACTTACTAATTGTTTAATAACCTTGGTGTAGTTTACCGAAATATTAATATTTTATATATTTATTAAATATTAATACATATAAATATATATAAAAGAATTATTTTATTGTTGTGTCATGCAATGTCCAAGTCATCAAAATTTCAAATTAATGTGTGGTGTTTGAGTCATATTGTACTTGTATTATGTGCTCGTGTCTGTGCTTCATTGGGGGTAAGTACCAAATTTTGGTTTCTAGGGTTTGCCAAAATTTGGGAAAAAAAGAGAAAGTGAACTGTAAATCTAGATTTTTGGCTTTGGTGTCTTGTAGAAAGAATAGAATCATGAAATAGAGAAGAAATTGCTTCTATTGTGTGTTGAGAATAACAATGTACATGGGTATTTATATATACTATATGAGCCTAAGTTAGGAAACTACAATGAATAGGATATCCTAAAATCAAGCTAAAAAAACTGTTAATTAGCAAACATATCAGCCTGCAAATCACTAATTTGGCTGTTAGATTATGATTTAGCTAACATTGCCAAATCACTAATTTGGCTGTCAGATTCTGTTTTTGTCAACACATATAACTTAATTTTTCAAAATAGAATCCTTGATAATTTAATCTCTTAATTAGGATGTTTTCATCTCCTTTAGATATAATAACTGTCACTACTTGCATATGAATACCTTTTGGTTTCAGGATTTTTTGGTTAAGCAAATTACAGTAGTATTAGGATTGGTCCTTGTCATTGTTCTAGAAAATTATAATGAGATTACAGTGTAAAGACTAATAGAAAGTGCCTTAAAACTAAACTTATTAGTTTTTTGAAAACCCAACTCTAGACATTGAAAGGAAGAAAATGAGAAAAGAACTTTAAGTTAAGTACATATGAAAGTCAATATCTTCAGTGATGTAAGTTTTAGCATATGCATTTCTTGTATCCTATCTTAGTATTTATGATTATAAGGGTTATAATGACATGTTTTTGATATGTCCAGGATGTTGATTATGAGGCTACAATGGCTACCAAACTTTCAATTGCCAAGAAAGTCTTCATGCAAGAAAAGGATTTAATACTTAACTCAAGTTCCTTCCATAAATTTTTTTCTGAGAATGAGGTCTTCTAAAATTTTCATTCCTTCCATATAATGGTTAAATATCCATATCTCTTTCTAATATTTTGTTTTACGATACATGACTACTTTTCTGACAGTACTTTTAATTGTTAAAAGGATTGGTTAAAACCATATGCGGCTTTCTGTTTTTTGCGGGACTTTTTTGAAACATCCGATCATAGTCAGTGGGGTTGTTTTTCTAGTTATTCTAAGGACAAGGTACTGATCCTTCCTACTTTTACTTGAACCTCCAAGTTGAGTCAGGTTGTTGAATATAGTTATTTTGTCCTATCTTTTATATATCTGTTTTGCCCTAGGTTTTATTGCATAGATAAGCTTCTTCGTCTTAACAAAAATGTTCACTCTCCTTTTCTTACAGCTTGAGAAACTTGTCTCTAAAGATGCTTTGCACTATGATACAATTTGCTTTCATTATTACATCCAGTTCCACTTACATTTGCAGGTAATTAAAAATTAGTTGATTTTCCAAATGTTGTGTAGCTCATTCTCTCTGCCTGTTGGTGCATGATTTTTCTTGCTGTTAAACAAATTGGTCTCTTGGTGTTTATTTCCGGGTAATTTATTGGACAGTTATCAGAAGCTGCAGAATATGCAAGAGCTAAAGGGGTGGTTTTGAAAGGAGACCTACCTATTGGCGTTGACAGGAACAGCGTTGATACTTGGGTCTATCCAACTTTGTTCCGCATGAACTCCTCTACCGGAGCACCTCCAGATTATTTTGCTAAAAATGGCCAGAATTGGGGATTTCCTACTTATAATTGGGAGGAAATGTCTAAAGATAACTATGGTTGGTGGCGTGCTCGCCTAACACAGGTTTTTCTATTTTATTCTTTCTTATACAGGTTTCTTTTAAATTCTCATCCTACATGTAATAAGCTGTTTGGCTTGTTCAAGTAGTTTGAAGGAAAACCATGGCCCTTTCAGTTCTAAAATTTGATAATGTTCTTTGTTTTTAATGCAGATGGGGAAGTACTTTACTGCTTATAGAATAGACCATATATTAGGCTTCTTTAGAATTTGGGAACTACCAGACCATGCTATGACGGGCCTGATTGGAAAATTCCGACCCTCTATCCCTCTAAGCCAGGTATAGAAAATAAAATTCCTTGAAATATGCAAGGGATATGCTGGTATATAACATCAAGGGGATGAAAATTTGCTCTTGATGTAACTGAATAATGCTTTGATTCCAGGAAGAACTTGAAAGAGAGGGTATTTGGGACTTTGACCGCTTGACTCGCCCATATGTTCGAAAGGAGTTTTTACAGGTGTGGGAAAGTCATTTACCGGTTTCTCATGAAGAGTATTGACTTCTTTGAATCTAACTGCTAAATACTTGCTTTAAGATTTAATGTTTATCAAAATTTTCATTTCAAAAAATCTATTTTTCTTAGTATGCTACCTTTTCAATTCTACCTATTGAAGAAAAATTGATGAATAATAGGTGATTATTATTAATAATGCAACTAATAGTAGCCACATGAAGATAATCAACATATATGGATATGAATCAGTTGGTTCTGTTAATGGTAATCAGCAACTTTTTCATCAATTTTCCTCAAATGGATAGAAATGAGAAGGTTACATTGTGGTTATGAAATAACAAGTTAACTCCTGGAAATAATAATTTGGTAAATATTTGGATTCCAAAATGAATATTTAACATTTGTAAGTTCCCTTAAGACTCAAGTTCCTCTATATTGGATATTACTTTCTCATGCATATTTACCTTTGTTTTTTTCTTGTCATATTTCAGGAAAATTTTGGAGATTCTTGGATTTTGATTGCGGCAAATTTTTTTAAGGAATATCTAGACCGTTATGAGGTGATGTTCATACTTCATTTGCTATTGTTTGTTTTCCATTTCATTCCACTCCTGAAGTTTCTGTTTAGTGAATTCTTGCCGATTTTAACTGTTGGATGGCTATGCTAATTCAACTAATTAACAAATACTACTATTGAACTGACTTGTAACTTTATATTGTGGAGTCATTTATGTAGATACATTTAGAGTAATTTTCAAATGAATGCGAAGGAGGAATTCATTAGGATCTAAGGAAATGAGATTATTAATGTAACCTATTCTATTAACTTGTCTCTGGAAATCTTATCATGGAAGGCTTGTTAATGATGCATACAAATGTAGCTAGAACCTGCATTTTCTTTGGTGTATTCCAAAATACTAAGGGCCCCTTTGGATGGGCAGTGCATTTACCTGCTGTTTGTGTAAAAACAACAGTGGGTTAGATATTGTAGCGTGAGACAAAAAGAAAATTAAGTGCACCGCACTAGTGGTAAACGCCCATTCAAAGGGGCCCTAAGTATTTAATGCACAGTTAGTTTGATTTTCCTGCATGAGATTTAATTACTCGTTGTATATCTCTTGTGAGAAAAGCTGAAAGGAGAAAACTAAAAGCTAAAAGGAGAAAAGTCTTCCATATATTTCTAATGAGTGAAAATAGTACAATTTAAAGGTTACAACCTATGCTAATTTAGGAAACAAAATAATTACTTAATAATAAATTCTCTTAAAATTTCCCCAAATCTAATCCCTAGTTATAAGCATAAATCAGTGAATTAAATTCCCCTACATTCAAGGTATCTATTTTCAACTTGGATGGAAGATATCTTCCATAGACAACTTGCTAATTAGGCCATCAAACTGCTGCTTATGAAGTCCCTTTGTAAGTATATCAACAATGTTAGTAGTCGTAGGAATGCATGCGTGCAAATCTGTCTTCTATTGAGTTTTCCCTTAATAAAATTCTTGTTTGCTTGTACATGTTTTATTCTATCATGTAAAATTGGATTGTGTGCCATAGAGATAACTGCTTGTTGTCACAATAAAACTTTATGGGTAAAGAATTTAATAGCTTCAAATCTTCAAATAGTCTTTTAGCCACATTACCTCACAAATCCTGAGTAAGGGATTAAATTTAGCCTTTGCATTGCTCCTTGCTACACCAAGTAACTATATTTCCACCAAAAAAGGTGTTGTAATCTGAAGTTGACCTATCGATTATACTTCCAGCCTAGTCAACATTTGTATAAGCCTCAATTTGTAGATGTCTAGACCTTTTAAATAACAATCTTTTATCGAAAAAGAAGAAAACAAAATAGCTATCCCTTTTTGGGAGTCTCCTTTATATATCTTCCCAAGATTTGATATACAATATCAAAATGGTATCTTCCCAATTTGTGCATGAACTAACTTACCTGGCTCATTGCAAATGCTATGTTCCGACATGCACGATATAAATATATCAATTTCCAAACAAGCCTTTGATAATTTTTCCTTGTTTATCGTATCTTCTTTCTATATGTTTCAATTGCCTTGTGACCAAGCATTCACCAAGTAAGTGAGGTGTATGCTTGCGTTGATTGACAAATATACCTTCCTTAAACCTAGTGAACTCCGTCCTAAGGAACTTTTTCACTAAGCCCAAGCTTTTGGTTTCAAGTTCGGTGCTTTGAAACCTGCACTGTCATCACTTGTAAAAATTATGTCATACATATAAATAATTAGATTAGCAACTTTATTTTCCCTCGAGCGTTTATAAAATACAATGTGATTTGCTTGACTCTAAGAATAGCTATGATTCCTTATAGCTTGTCCAAAATGTTCAAATAAGCTTAAGGAGGTGGCTTAAGTCAATAAAAGACATGTTTAATTTGGACACCTTTTCTTTTCTAAGCTTTTGTTTGAACTTGGGTGTTAAGCTCATGAACACTTCTTTTAATTCTCCATTCAAGTATTGTTTTACATCCAGCTAATATAGGAATTAATTATGATCCATACCCAAATGTCACGAGACTAGAACTTTAGTTTGACAAATATTGCACAGCTTTAGGTGATTTTTTTCCTTCAAATTCGCCTAAAATAGTCTAACTCTTAAAAAGTGAGAATTCTCAAAGAAAATTTTCCAGGACACAGAAATAAAGTGTAAGTAAACTCAAAAGACATAAGAATGAATCAAACAGAAAACCACAAGAAAGTAAATAGCAGATAAAGTGTGTGAGCAATTGTTCCTAAAAGTATTCTATTACTCAAGAATGTGATAATTACAAACGAGAGCAAACACCTCTATTTATAGTTAAGCTCCCCTAGATCGAACGTCACCGTTTAAATTACATCAATGATTGAGATTAAAACTAATTTATAAATTTTGATTAAGGGATTTTCCAAGATCCCCTAAGATTACAAAATCTTCTAAGATTATTTTACATATTTACCCTGGTTACTCTAATTTTACTGAATGTTTCACTGGGTCATCAATGCTTTTAGTAGATGGGTTTCTCCACATATTCTATGGACCGAACTAGTTCAAGTGGGTCAAATGAGTCATTTAGTCAATTGACCTTCATGGGACGCTTTATTAGCATTCGTCATGGGTTTTGATTCGCGGCTTGTGACCCCCACCCTCTTGCGATACCTTCGTCGTGTTCTCGAAATGACATTGGTTTGCTTCATCTTGAAACTGTTTCAATGCATTGGCCAATTTCCAACTAATTTCTCTATCTGTTAGTTTTGCCCTTTGAAACGTTTGCCTTGCATTATACCTCCACCATCGCCTAATTTGAACTGTTTCTCTCTTTTGTACATCTTTTCACAAGAGCCCTCCCTCTGCTCTTACTTGCCCTCATTCTGACTTGTCTCAATTGAAATCCCTTTAATCCACACAAATAGGCTTAAGCATACCAACATTGAACACTGGATTAACCTCGAGTGTTGCTGCCAACTCTAGTTTGTAAACTTTTTGGTTTACCCACTTTAGAACTCTGAAAGGATCTCTATTTCTTTACCAAATCAACGGTAAGTCATAATGTAAAACACTAGGAAAATGTTCGAGATTTACTTCACTCGAAGCATCTATTTTTCTTGATGTTCAGTTTGCATAATCATTTCCCCCCACTAAGTTTGATGCACAAACTCCTCTCATAGGTGGTAGCCTTACTGATAACTCAACAGACTTAATATTGATTTGTTGCACCTTTAGCATTTCCAAGAGGGGTCTTTGTATCATTCTAATCTACCAAGTCAATGTTTTTCCCACAATAAACATCATTAGTTAGTTAGATTGTTGACAATACTTTGGTTCCACTTTTCTTATTACGACTTATCAGAACAACGCATTGTTGTTGATGAGCATCCAAAATACATAGATAATCGGCAAAAGAGATCAAATTTGTAATTATCTAAATAAATTCCAATAGAGCATTAATCCGATCAAAGAAATTCGAATTAAGCACGAGTTTGTAACTATCTAAATAAATTATCTTTCCACTCACCGATTTGTAGTTTAACTTCTTGTGCTACTCCCATTGTTGGGATCTATTTAGAATTTACAAATTTGATCTTTTTAGTCAATTTGCTAACTAATAGATCAAGTTTATTCGCAACTTTCTCCGATATAAACAAATCAGATACTCCTATATCAACAAGAGCACTCCTTTTTTGGCCTGTGATTTTGATGTCCACAAACATTAACTCTTTCTGCTTGCAATCCTTCTTCGCTTTAGCATAATTGAGTAACATTGACCCAAGCTTCAATAGTCTACCCTCCTTAAGCTTCGTTTCCTCTTTTTTGTTGTTTGCGGTGAACTTAAATCATTGTGGGTAGTCATGCACCTTATGCAGACCACAATATAAGAAGCATTGGATCTCTCTTCTTTTCCTTCAGTTTGTTGTTGGTTGCCAAAGAAAAGGTTTGTGGCAATGAAGGCCACATTAAAGTTATTGTCGCAAGGAAAAATTTGATGGAATAAGGAAAAAGTGAGGTAATTAAGGCCTCAAGCAAGATGCCACAGTAGTGGATTTTGAAGGAAGACCAAAAAAATTTAGGAAAATTGATTAGGCTGAGACCAAGTTGTAAAATTGAAATTTTGTCTTGTATTTTCCCTTATTTACACATCTATTTTATAGATTTAAGGCTTCTTTGAATGGGCGTTTACCTCCAGTGCGGTGCTTTTAGTTTTTTTTTTTTTTTTTTTGTCTCACGCTACAGTATCGCTACAATATCTAATCTCATCGTCACTGCTGTTTTTACATTAACCACAGGTAAACGCACTGCCCATCCAAAAGGGCCCTAAGAGTGAGAAAAAGGAAAGAAATAAAATCTACCTAAAAATCAATGATCTAATCCCTAAACTTTTAGGAACAAGATATTTACAAGATATATACAATAAATAGAAAGAAAAATATTTTCCACAAGAATCCTGCTCTCCTTAGTAACAAACCTTGTAGGCCCTTATGTCACGGGCCGAAGTTCAAAGCCCGTGACCATCGCACCAAATGCATCCAGTGGAGGTCTATTGTGTAGATGGGGGATCATTTGGCCTGCAAGAATTGGCCCGATTCGGTAACCTGTTGGAGAAGCCTGTCAGATTGAAGCCTTGTTGGCCCGATAATGAAGATATGGCAACTTAGGCTATTTTGGTAACTAATCTTAGAAGATTGATAGAATCATATCTTGTAAAGATTAAATTAGATTTGATATGGCATATCTTGTAAATCGGATATAGTTAATCTCATCCGTCAATGTGAATGTATCTTGACCGTCAGTTTTGCGAGAGCTCAACTATAAATAGAGAGCCTCCCCTCATTTGTACTGATTCCATTCATTGTTTCATTATTCTTTGTGAATAAGAGAATATTGAGAGCATTTACTCAAACACCTTGTGTGCGTTTTTTTTGTTCTTTTGTTGCTTCTTTTGGTATAAATTCCTTTCGCTATACAAATTGGTGCCTTGGAGGACTTTTAAGAATCCTCATTTGAGTAAAGGTTGACTTAGGCGAGTTTGGACGAATGAATCACCTAAGGCTGCACGGATCGCGAGACGAAAGATCTAGCCCCGTGACACTTACATCAACTTGATGTTAAGATTCTTTTTTTGAATGGAGGTTTAGTGGGAGAAGGGTACATGAACATTCCACAAAAAACAAGGTATGCAAATTGAAAAGAGCTCTATATGGGCTCAAGCAATCTACTTGTTCAAATTGAAAGGATACATTCAGAGTCGAATAGATCATACGTTATTCATTAAACATACGTTAGAAAGAAAACTCTTTGTTCTTATTGTGCTTGTAGATGATATAATCATAACAGGGAATGCTATTGTGCTGATGAATAGTCTAAACAAGTTATTGATAAAAGAATTCGAGATCAAGGACCTTGGACAACTAAGATATTTTCTAGGGATGGAAATAGCGCATTCAAGGAATGCAATCTTTGTTTCTCAAAGAATGTATGCTGTTGATCTGTTAAAATAATTAGGGATGCTTGGATGTAAACTCTCAAGTACCCCAATGGATACAAGTCAAAAATTGCAGTCTAATGAAAGCAATCTAGTTGACAAAGGCAGATATCAGAGGCTTGTTTGAAATTTGATATAGTTGTCACACAGAAGGCCTGAAATTGCTTTCTCAGTTGTTGTGTGAGCTAATTCATGAATGTTCCGCGAAAACACGGTAAAGCAATCCATAGAATTCTAAGATAATTAAAGATGACTCCTGGAAAAGGTCTCTACGTCAAGAGGAATACCAGCTGAGGTATTGAAGTTTCATTGATATGGACTGGGCAGGCTCACTAAAAGATCAATAATCAACTTTTGGATATTGTATTTCAATATGAGGGAATTTTGTCACCTAGAGAAGCAAAAAGCTTGTTGTGCTCTCCAGAAATAGTGCCAAGGCAGAATATAGATCAATGACACATAGTATATGTGAAGGAATATGGCTTGAAAGGGTACTAAAGAGGCTAGAGGTTGAAATCAGCTGTCCTATGAAGATGCTTTGTGACAATCTATCATCCATAAAACATTGCAAAATAATCCTTTACAACATGACAAGACCAAGCACGTTGATGTCAATCATTATTTTATAAAGGAGAAAATAAAAGAAAGGTCGATCAAATTACTCTATGTGCCTACATCAGTTCAGGTTGCTGATACCTTAAAAAAGACGCTTCCAAGAATCACATTCAAGATTCTCAGTTCCAAGCTTGGCTTGTTCAACATCTACAGCCCAGCTTGAGAAGGCGTGTTGTTATTATGAATAGTAGGGGGTCTCCAAATCCCAAAAATTCACATAATAAAATCAAGAATTAAATTGAAAATTAAGTTTCTTGGTTTAAGGGAGAAGATTAAGGAGAATCTGGTAACCACTGATTCTGTCTCCCCATTTTGTCCTCATCAACTGTGTAGCAGCAGGTTAAGCAGAATATCGAGAAATAAAAAATACGTTCTCTTAGCCTTTTCTCTCTTCACATTCCTTAAATGAACTTAATAAAATTTAATTTCTACGGTACTATTAATCTATGGTGTATATCCCGTAAAAGATCTTTAAAAAATTTAAATATAAAAGAGACAAATATAATGTGAGCTTATTTTTATGTGAAAACCTCTATCTTGTCCTCTTAATTTTAATCAGAAAATTTATGTATGTTTGCCCTTGGATTCTTATTGTTATTAACCAATGCTTTTAGCTGTTTCTTTCCTTGTGGCTATGAAGCATCAATTTCTATCACTAGAAAGAATCGTGAATCGGCATCCTTAATTTAGTTGTCTTTTTCACCATTTGTTTTTTATGGGTTGTTAGCATTACTGTTTTATAAAGAAAAGATCAGGTATTCTAGAATTAACACTGAATCATTTTATTGCTTCTTCCCTGAAATTCTAGTTCAAGGAGGAGTGCAACACAGAGAAAAAAATTGCTGCCAAGGTGCACTCATGTGCAGAGAAGTCCTTGCTACCAGAGAGCGAAGACAAGATATGTTGTGATCTATTTGATCTTCTAAAGGTAGATAATCTATATCCATGTTATACATAAATGTGGCTTAAAGGATGTGAAACTATTGCCCTTTTACTTTTAATCAAATTCCAGTCATGTCATTTTGTTATTAATAGAAGTAATCTCTATAATCTTTATTAACAAACAACCTTGAACAAACTGATAAATTCTAAAACTTAGTAAAACTAACTGGTTAAAAGGAATTAACTTGGAGAAAGATTTATAGAATAATTAGTTACAAAATTTTAGTTGAAAACAATTATTGAAATTGGAAGTCAATAAAATGCTTATTTGACTAGAATAACTTGTATATTATATTATTTCTTTGAATAATAAAGATAATACATCATGGTCGATGTGCAAATTGCATGCCAAGTAGGAGCTAGCATGTTGGATTCATTAATATAATTTTTTTCTTTTCAATTTTTTTTTTTAATGTTCAATATTTGACTGTCCTGATCTTTGACTTCATAGTCCTATCAATTCTTAATGCTGAATGTGGTTGTTATCAAGAGATCCAAAGCATGCAAAAACTTTGTATCCTAATTTTAATCTCAATTCTTCAAGTTTTATTATTTATTTAAATAATTAAGATGAAACATCATGGTTCACGTGCAAATTGCATGTTAAAGTAAAAAGGTAATATGTCAGAAAGATTCGTTCATAGTCATCTTATAAAAAGCATGTGGAAACTTGAGTACTTTTCCTTCTTTTTTGATCGTTCAATATGTCATAGCCCTAATGTTAGACTTCATTGCCCAAACACATTATGCAGAACATAGTTCTTATCAGAGATCCAGAACATGACAAAAGTTTCTATCCCCGTTTTAATCTGGAAGATACTTCCAGTTTTAGAGATCTGGATGATCACAGGTAGTGTGATAATTTTAACTCTTATTCTATGTCAAATTCAAAATCATAACATTCAGTTTATAGCCTTCTTTTGATTTTGAAAGACAGCAATTGATGGATCTCTAAATGTTTGTTGCATAATGTAGCAAAAATGTCCTGAAAAGATTGTACTATGATTACTATTTCCACCGGCAAGACAAGTTCTGGCGGCAAAATGCTTTGAAGACGCTCCCTGCGCTCTTAAACTCAGCAGATATGCTAGCTTGTGGGGAGGATCTAGGTCTTATTCCGGCTTGTGTTCATCCTGTATGTTTATTTGAAGCTTCCCAAACCAGATTGACGTTCCCTCTCTTCTTACAATTAGCATATATTGTATGATCCATAATTGTTCCTTTCATCTGAATATGCAGGTTATGCAAGAACTTGGCCTAATTGGCTTGCGGATTCAACGTATGCCAAGTGAACCAGATCTTGAATTTGGTATTCCTTCTCAGTACAGCTACATGACAGTAAGAGCCAATGCACATATCATTTGTCAATCAGCTTCATTTTTGCTTCATCATGTAGTAGGTGAAGATACTAGGACAATTTATTTATATAATTTTGATATATTTTAATTAGTATCACTGAACATTGTCAGAGATTCTTCTGTGGAAATGAAAACTTGTCCTAATCTTAAAAGTCGTTTCTGGCCATTGATTAGAAAGTCAGTGTGCCTTTACCTTAAAATACTTGACATTGGACACTAGGGCATTGTCTGTTTATTGAATGTGTGGCTCGTCATTGAGCATATAAATGTCCTTGTTACTCTGAGATGCGTGTTGTTTTAGTATTCCTGGCTAAACAGTGCGCATCAGAAGTTACAAAATTTTCTTCTGTGGGAAGGATGGGTAATGTTTTTTTCCCCAAAATCATGTAATGTCTTTGGCAATTAAATGGAGTTTTTGTTCCTCAGTTTACCTGATCCATAGCTTTCACTGAACTGTTAACTAGAGTTGCTCCCATAAAAAGAAATAACTTAATTGAGGAGTTGGCATAACAATATGTTTCAGGTGTGTGCTCCATCATGTCATGACTGCTCCACCCTGCGTGCCTGGTGGGAAGAAGATGAAGAGAGACGACACCGGTTTTTCAAGTCTGTGATTGGGTCAGATGATCTACCACCGAGTCAATGTGTCCCAGAGTTGGCACATTTGATCATAAGGCAACATATAGAATCTCCATCAATGTGGGCAATTTTCCCCCTTCAGGTTCGTGATAAAACTTGGTGGCAATATCAACTTAAACACAATGATTTTGTCTTGGAACTGTTGTTGGCTGGTGTACTTTTTCATGTAAGCCTTACAATATCTATTACACTAGTGTTTGAAACAGTGGGTTTGATGATCAGGATTTGTTAGCTCTTAAGGAAGAGTACATGACTCGCCCTGCTACAGAGGAAACGATAAATGACCCAACAAATCCAAAGCACTATTGGAGATACCGTATGTAACTCTTGCTCTCCCCTATATTGGTCTGATATTTCTCTGCATTATTTCATTCAAGTAGCATCCCTGTTTTGATTTTGATAATGATGCTCTACTTGAAAGTGGTACACTTAAATACTTTATCCTGCTTCTAACTCAGGTGTTCATGTTACAATGGAGTCCTTGATAAAGGATAAAGAGTTAAAAACGACCATTAAAGATCTTATACAAGGGAGTGGACGATCATATCCTCACATTGGAGAAGCTGAAAGGCAGTTGAGTCAAGAAACAGCAGCCTTAGCTCTGGGAAGCAGTAGCACCATGTGAGTGGTCCGGATATAATTTGTAGTCGAGTTTCACAGAAAGGACATGTTGGTAATCCTTTACAAAGCGAAGGTTGTTCGTGTGTAAGCTCATTACTTTGGAATTCCAGTTTACTAAATAACAAGCAAGGGAGGTAATCCTTGTAAACGAAGAGAGACTAGTATTAACATTGCTCGCTTTAAAATTATAGATAGGTCAGAAACACATTATTATTATTATTATTATTATTATTATTATTATTATTATTATTCAGTACTAATAAAGGACTTGCCTCTTAATAAATTGCAAAGTTCAGCCATGAAAAACAATGACGGTGATTCACCTTTGATCTATGAAGCATGAACACTGAAACGTTCAATACAACACGTACACAATGGTATGATAGTTTTTATTAACAAAAGGACACGAGTATGGCTAAAAAAAAGCATTGGGAACCTGGATCTTGGTTCAAAGTTCGTGAATTGCTACACTGAAAGAGCTCCTTCACGCGCTCCTCCTTCGCCCTTTACGAATATAATAGAAGGTAAGGCAAAGCAGCTCAAGCCCTTTCGATCACCCTAGAAGCCCTCGATGAGCTGCTTATAGATACATATTATATGTAATAATATGAGGAAGAATTGTAGTCCTGCACCTTTCGTGAAGTCCCCTTGTGTAACATCCTTCCTTTACTTGGGTTTGGCGCTTATCATAATTAAAGTTTAGTTTAGTAATGTTTTTGAGAAGAAAAACACTTTTGAAGAGAAGTTTGGGCTAATTTTTGTTTGAGTCTCTAGAAAAATTTAGTTTATTTTTATGCTTTTGTCTCAAAAGTACTTTTTAAAAACAATAATAAAACTAAATTAAAAATTATCTTTCTTTTACTAATTAATTACATATGTTTTTATGTATATTTTAAATATATATTTATATTTATATGATTGCACCTTAATTTACTTGGGTGATCAGTTTTTTTTGGTGCCTTTACGCCTAAAAGGTTGTAACGTTTGATGTGTTTGACAACATTGGCATGTTCTATGCGTGACAAAGTATTGATATTGTTGGTACTTATAGCATTGTTGATAGATTGCTTGTGGTGAAACTGAAGATCATGATTGTAAGTGTGAATGTCCGTTTCATACGCAGGTCCAAGGTAGCGCAAAGTTTCTTTACCACAATAGTTTTTTCATAAATATTAGTTTGTTTATGATCTTCATTATAACCGCTAATGGATTTGTGGTTTAATACATCAGAGAATTTGTTTTACTTAACAAATCAAAATCCTCCATTATTAAAACAATTCAACCTTAATTCATAATTACCTTTGTATTAATAATTGTAAAAGAATAAAAAGTTTTTTGGATTGTTAAAATTAATAACGGAAAGAACAATAAAATAAATTTAATTGTTTTTGTTTGGTTAGTCGGTGGAAATTAAAAAACTAATTATTTATATAATATAATTATGTATAAAGTAAAGAGGGCAAAAATGGTATTTTACATATCTAAAATCTGTTCACTTTCCTTTCGATTTGGGGTAATTTAAATATTAACATTTTGAAGGAAAGTAAAGGATCCATAGTTTTCCTTTATCTAAATAAATAAAGGGAAAAAAATTATTTCCCTTGTATTACTTCAATCCAAGTTAAACTCTAAAGAATCCTAAAATTTAAATTTGTGATATCAGATCGAAAACAACAATTCAGAAGTTAAAAATTATTATCATCAAACTGGTTTTTATATGTTTTTTGGCTAGCAATTGATTTTGATTAAGAAATAGAATTTTCTTTTTTGCTTAAGTGTTTCGGACAACATCTGGTGTCTATATTTTGTTATTAACTTAACACTTCATTTTACATCCATGAGGTAAAATATTTTATTAACAAACCACTAAATTTGAGTATAACATAATACAATACCAGGGCGAAGTTAGAAAATATTTTTAGAAAGTTGAAATTAAATTTTACTTTTTAATAGTTTATATCTTTATAATTTTTAAAGGATTAAATCAATTTTTTATCATTTTTAAGGACAATTAAAGTGTAATTTTACCTTTACTAATTTAAAATTTTAAAATTTTTAAATGACCTAAATGGACAATTTTCCATTTTAGGGCAAGCCCCTGCTAACCCCTAGATACGCCACTATATAATACATTGGTGGTAATAAATTTTATAGTTGAGTAAGATTATAAAATATTTGATAGAGGCAAGATATTTGGTTTAAAAAACCACTAAAATTTGGTATAATATAATATATTAAGTTGGTGGTAAGAAATTTTGTAATTGAGTAAAATATTTTGTAATTAGATTAGCAAAATATCTTACACATTCTTATAAAATATTTGGTAATGAGGAAAGTATTTTGTTATGAAAAACTAAATTCGGTTATAACAAAATATCTTATGTTTGTTCTAAGAAATTTTGTTATTTTATAAGGTATTTTATTATTAGTTACAAATATCTCACATGGGTTGTAAAATATTTTGTTAAAAGGTAAGGTCTTTAATCACAAAAATAAAATAAAACATTGTTATAACAAAAAATCTTAGGTTTGTTATTAGCTTTACCAAATATCTTACACAAGTAGTAAAATATTTTGTTAAAAGGTAAGGAATTTTGTTTTTTTTTAAAAAAAACAAAACAAAATTTTGATAAATAAAATTGGTATTTACAAAGATATTTTGTTGTTAGCTTTACCAAATATTTTGTTATTATGTAAGATATTTTTGTAAAGATAATAACAAGATACCTTAGAAGTAACAAAAGTTCTTAGAACAAATGTAAGATATTTGTTATAAAAAATAGAATTCGGTAACAAAATGCCTTAGGTATGTTCTAACAATTTTGTAAGTTCATGGTATTTTGTTTTTAGCTTTTACCAAATATCTTAGATGAGTTGTAAGATATTATGTTATTTTGCACGGTATTTTATTATTAACTTATAAAATAGGATAAATTACATTTGTAGTCACCTGATTATTCATAAGTTTCTTTTTTGGTCATCCAACTATAGAAAGTTATAAAATGATTTCTCAACTATTCAAATTCTTTATTCTTTTTTTGGTCACTAGCCGTTAAATGACTAATGGAAAGGTGACATAGTAGTTTTTAAAATTGACATAATAGCAACTTTAACCCTTAATATTTATAAATTGTGCAAATTTAGTTTTGATTTTAAAAATTTAATTTTCAACATTTACAATTTGTGTAATTTGATTTTTTTTTTCAATTTTGCTTTTTCTGTGACACCAAAAAAGTTTAAAAAAAAAAACAAAATACCAACTAAAATTGATCGTAAATATACCAAAAATGGAAACACTCAGAGATTCAAGATAATAGTTTTCATCATTTCTCATTCTTTTACGATTAACCCTCAATGTAAAAAAAAACTGCAAAAAAAAAACACCAAATTACACGATATATAAATGTTGAGGGTTAATTTTTTTGAATCAAGACTAAATTGATACAATGTATAAATGTTGATGATTAAAGTTACAAGTTTTAAAAACTACTAAATTATCTTTCCATTAATAATTTAATAGCGGATGACCAAAAAGAAAATTTTGAATAACTTAATGACTAAAAAAGAAAAAGTCAAACAATTAATAACAATTTTATGATCATAATTAAGTGACAAAATAAAATTTATTAATAATTGAATTACTACCGGTGTAGTTTAAATGTAGCATAAGTTGTTATTTCATAAAAAAAATTGTTATTAACTTCACAAAATATCTTACGGTATGATATTTTGTTAAAAATAAAGGTATTTTGTTTAAAATTTAGTGCTATAATAAAATATATTACGCTTATTTTAAGGAAGTTCGTTATTTTCAAAAATACTTCATTATTAGCTTTAACAAATATATATATATATATAATATTATCAAAGCTTTAACAAATATTTTACATGAGTCTTTTGATATATTGTATATTTTGTTAAATGTTAAAAACATAATTTAATAAAGTTTGACATTGTTATTTTTTTATTCACTCTAGTACCTATATTTGATAAAGTATTGAAAAGTAAGGATGCTAACTTTTTAGTGCTTAATGCAAATTTTAGAGGATTTGATGAAAATTTATAATTAATTAATAATATTAGCTAATTAACAAATCAATTCTAAAACTCAAATTAAATCATATCCATCAAATTGTATTTGATAAATTAAACATAAAATTAAATAAATTCACATCACAGTTTATTTTATTAGCAAAATGATGAAAAATTCAAACTTGATGATATTAGCAATTATCTTTTATCGACCTGAACTAAACATACCTATATAATTTTTGTTTGTCAAATACATGTATTGGGTTGGAGTAAAAGAAAAAAGTGAAACAGATGATGTATCTATTAAATTGATTAAAGCTTACCCAATTTGAGGCGAAGGTGAATTTATTGGAACTTTTATTGTTTAGGAAATTTGAAATAGAATTAAGGAAGTGATGGACCAGGACTAACCAGCAGTATTTTTGGAATTCTCTTTGCTCGGTAGCTCAGACTAAAAATCTAAATCTTATGTAAATTCAAAAGGAATGGTGATCTTGAGTAGCGAAATATGAAGGAAAACGAGGTGATTTGCATCGCTCAAGATCCCAGTAGTCATCAATTTTGTAATAAATATGGATGGATAGGCCAAGGAGTGTAAAAAATTGTGTTACACAGAAATACTTGCGACAATCCAAGTCAGAAACCGCCAAAGCAGCAACTACCTCACGGTTCATTTACAGATGCCCCTTAATACTTTCCAATCATCATCTTCAACATTAGACCTGTGACAAGGCCAAAAGAAATGGCTCCACATTGCTTGTATCTTTACAAAGGGAAATAAAACTAAGTAAAAACAAGAAGCCAAGAAATAATACTCCATCTCCTCTACAGCATGTCGTAACCCCATCCAAACAAAATCCAGATAAATCCTCCAAACCCAGGTACATGAGCACACAAGATATTTTGGATAACGGCTCATCAGAAGGCCTCACTTTTCAGAAACCAAGAACTTCCATACAGAACTGAATATATAACTCCTGGTCAAGGGAGAACTGCAGCCATTGCCAAAATTTTGAATAGTCCATTCCCAGAAGATATATGTCCAAGCATCGCATGAGTTCAACAATGGCCTTCAAGAATCAGAGATTTCCAGAAAAATCGTCATACTTAGCAAGCAATAATCAGCAAGATTGCAAGAGTTGGCTAATCCAGGCCAGAATGGCTTTTAAAACATGATTCTAGACAGATGCATCAATTTCCTTTCCGTGATCCTCCTCACGAATACTCCTCTTAAACCTTCTTAACCATATATCATAATCCATAGGATAAGGCGTTCCGCACAAGCTGTCAACATAATCGGCAAATGCTTTCAGTACAGTAGAGACATCACCCAATTTCTGCTGAATCAACCTCCTAGACCATGACGTCTCTCTCCACTGTAGTTCCCCTTCAACAGAATCAAGATCAGGGAAAGCACCTCCACATGCAAAATAAAGCATGTAAACCAGGCTCTCAGCATCTGATGCTGAGCACAACTTTCCCTCCTGTAAAGCATAAGTAGATGAAAAATGAAGGTTCATTGCAGGGCGGTCCCTATCTTCTAAAATAGCATGTCCCCAACCAATAAGGACAAAATAGGGACGACTTTCACCAGATCTTACACAGATCACATTTTCTGGTCGAATGTCTCCATGCCTAATGCCTTCTGATGAGGCAGTAGAAAGAGCAGATAAACAGTCATGACAACACCTGATAGCCTCATCCACACCAAAATGACCTTCACTAACCATATCAGCAACAGTTTCACCAACTGGGCTGGTCACAAGAATCGGGGTGCCACACCAAGGGTGATCACAGTTTCCCCCTGAACTGGGTCTCCGACACTGACCAGGATGAATAATCCTTCCAGATGCACTCAACTGAGGTAGATATTTGCCAGATAGGCCTTTCTGTTTCATAATAGTCAGTACCTTGGTTTGTCTCTGAACTAGATACCACAAATTCATATCTTCCCATGCTGGTTCCAGCTGAGAAGGATGGGAACCCACGTAGAGAAAGAGAGACTTTCCTGGGTCTTCAACTGGTGAAGCAATGTAATAAGGAAGCTCACCATTACTCCTGATTTGGTTAATATGATAACCTCTTTCCCAGTTTGAATCCTCCAACCATAATACAGATCCTACTTCCAGCTTCAGCGACTCAGACTCAAGCTTGACAGATTCATCCTGAACTTCAACAATTTCGGGAGAGACACCATGCTGCTGGAACCTAAATAAACCACTTCCATTCACTCTGGTATCCCCCAACTGCCTCTCCAGTCTCCTTGTTTGGAGGCGACAACCATGGTCGGCAGCTAAATCTTCAATGGAGTGCTTAGGCAGACCAGCAAACTGCATAATACAGTAAAATGTTGCAAAAGTTACCTGCAAAGCACCAATATCTCCCCAATTGGCATTCCCAAGCTTGTTCCAGATCCTATCAACTGGAGATACAGCAATTCTGGCATGCCTTTGTATCCACTCAGCAGCACACTTATAGACATTATTCACATCAAAATCCATTTTATTTACATCTCCTTCAACTTTAACAACGCCACCATATTGAGAATCAACAAGAAGAACAAAGGCAGAATTTGAACTCAGAGGAAGATTCTGCCTGCTTAAGCTCCTTGATATGAGCATGCGCAAGGCATAGAAAAGAGCCTCGCCTAGAACATGCAGAGAAGGCTGTTGTTCGCTTTCCCCAACAAGGCTTTGAATACCAGGCCTCAAAAGAGCCAGTTCAAGAAGATTGTCCCACTTTCCATGAGGATGTCTTGGGTTCTTAAGCAATACACCAGAAGCACAGAGACTTCCAAGTCTCCCACTAGCTATCGCGTTCTCTGCCTGGTAAAATTTTAAATTTTCTTTGTAAAGACAGGCAACAGAGAAAGGCATTGGCTCATCTTGACTCCAAAATGCCTCCCACAAGCCCTTCACAGTTGCATGTAAAAAATCTTCAACAGCAAGATATGCAGTTGCTTCTGCAGAATCGGATGTTGAAGCATAAACAGCATTTGGCATCCGAATAAGCTGTTGGAACGAAACTCCTTCCAAAGCATAGTCAAATTTTTGAAGATCTATTAACTCAAAAGGTACATCAAAGACAGGCTTCATCTGTGCTGACTTCTCATATAATGATTGAAACCAGTCTTCAAGATTTGCAGTAAAAGTTTCACAATCTACAAGTCTGTATAAAAATTCCTTGTGATTACGAGATTTACTGCCAGAGGACACACTGGACCTTTTTGTACCAGACCCAACTGATTCTTGGTCTGGGGACCCACCTGTCAAATATCATGTGCATTTGAGATAAGCTGACAATTAAGAAAATTACAATACCAGGCACCAAAATAGTTTAAACCAAAGAGAATAAGACTTATATTACAGATATAATACAGTGTAGTTAACAGTTCAGAATCTTTTGCATTCAACCCTTAGTTAAAAAGTTACTAACTCCATAAACAGAATACACCCAGACAAACCAAATCACTTCATGCTGCGGTAAAGATGATGATATGATACAAACTCTAGAAATCAACCAATACCAGACCAGAAAGTCCTTAATAAATTTTTTTTAAAAAAATACCATGTTACAGGTTATCTATTTGATGTAGCCCTAATGAGGAAAATAAGGTTTACTATGCCTCCCAACAATTTATCCCAGCCATTTGCCCCACTTGATGTGGCAAAAATCTGTTGTTTCAACTATTAACATGCATTATTAATGGTTAATCCACCTTGGTAGATGTTTCTGTCACCTTTGATGTGGTCCAACAAACATTTGGCGCATCAGGTGGAATAAAAAGTTGTAACAAAAGTTTTGGAGCAAGTAGCACCACTCCCCGCATAATCTTAAAAGAAAGACTTCAGACATTATTTGAAATTTAAATTGTCAAAACGCAAAATTCATTTCTTAAAATTCATTATCTCAATCATTGAAAGCTAACCAAATGTCTGAAAAGATATCCATTTAAATGAGCTTCACATAAAAAGTTAAGCCCAAATATATCATAGAAAGTCCATATCATAAATAATAATATAAGTCCAGAATTTAAAGATCATTTCCTCTAATAACCATCAAAAGGAGTACTCCTCCAAGATAATGGTTCAACTGCTAAGTTAGATGAATTTATATGGAAAATAAAATAAATAAATAAGAAAAGAATGAAAAAGAAAAAGAAAGTCAAAGGCAATCAATGTTCCACTTTCTGCCTGTTAATATTTTGTAAAGATGCTTTATTACAGTTCCAGTAATTTTTGCTTCACTTAAAACATGTCATGTTAATCTATTGATATAGAGTTAATCCAAGATAGACATTCAGGATGTTGTAGAATAATAAAAACACGGTATTAATGTAATAAATGTGCATTATGGGAGCTTATGAAAGTCATTATCTGCTTTCACTATTCTATTTATTCATATACATATTAGTTTATTCGCTCATTTATCAGGGAAGAAGAGTAAGATGCTTCACAAAGTTCTCGTAAAAACCTAAGCCATAGGTTTACAATAAAGCTAGCGACATCACCAACAAAAATCCATTTCAATTCTATTAATTAACAGAATCTTGAAAGAAAGATGTATTGTATGGCAAGAACATGGCAATGCAAAAGCACAACTTCAGAAAAAATGGTTACCAAACAATGATTATACAACTCATATGTAGAAAATACCACAAGATTTCCTAATGATGGAAACATGCTAGTTGAGGAATTAAGTTATCTAGACTAGTAGGTTGGTTTCTATTAATTTTCTTTATTTACCAAGTATGAAGGGTTAAGTGTTATATTTTGCATCTCTACCAGGGTTTAGTTATAAATAGCTATTTTTATCTTAATCATGCACAGGCTTGGAATATGATGTTGAGATACTGATATTTTATTGGATTTTTAAAATTTTGGTTATTGATTTAGACTTTTTGATTGAGAACTCAGATAACATTTTGAGTGCTTTGAATTTGGAATACTTGCACTAAATCATATCCTCTCAAGCTGACCACTTTAAGTAAAAGCATATAGAAGTACACAAAGCAAAAGCCATTCTTATGGTTGTAACTTAATGCACAAATGAACCAGGTACAACTATGTTCAAGAAAGAAAAAAATCCCACAAGGAGGATTTATATCATTCTAGCCTATATATTTATTATTATAATAATTAGAAAAATGGAAACAAAAATGATGTCTACCATCAAGAAGGATTCTATCTCATTGATCTATGACTAAAAATTCCAGATTTTGAAGTGATGGGTATGAAGAATTGATCACACTATGAATAAAGTCCACCATCACTCAGGATTGTAACTTCACTTTTTTTCTTACATCATGTTTTAAATTTTAGCTCAGATCTCTTTATACTGCGAAAATTCTAAGTTTAACCAATGTAATGGCCTCAAACATTCACAGAAACCAAAACAATGGTGTTCAAGAGAAGGAACAAAAGGAACATGAACAGTAAAAATCTTCCATAAAACAGAAACAAAATGTGACACTGAGATTATATAGCCTTCTGCACTGTATTTGTGAGACAGTTTTAGGCCAATAGATGCATCATGTGTAGCCTTGTATGCCAAATATAGTCCTCTAGCTCATTTTTCAAAGCGAAACTAAAGCGTTGAAACGCTAATATAGTGACATAATGAGTTAAAATCACATTACCATGTTACCTTAAGAAAAGCTAAACACGAGAAACCCCTACGTGGCATCTAATTGCACACAGAAACAACCTTGCACAAAATAAGGCTGTTATTGTTGGATTAAGGAAACTGTATACAGTAAGAGAAGCCATTGTATTAAAAAGTCCATTGCAAGGCACAGACAAATGCAGCAAAACACAAGTTACAGCTATCGATGTCACCTTCTTGGCTGATGGTGCTAATGCCACAGAGCAGTTCCAGACAGACCATGGACATGTAGTGTATTTGTCTTAAAAAGGGTAAACTATATCAAATGGATCGATAATCAACTTAGATACAAAAAATTAAGAACTGAGGTCAAAGAATACACCTCAATTTTTGTTATACTTAGTTACTTATCTTTCCCCAATTTTCCTTTCCACGATTAAAAAGGTATTAACCAAAATTTTAAAAAGTTGTGTTTTAAAAGAATGCAAATTTCAACATAATTAAGATAACAAGAAAGCAGTATATGGTAAGGGAAAGGAGCAGATAATTAAAAACATATATACATAAATAAATGAAAGGGTCAAAAGCGAGAGGAATGGAGAGCAAAGAGAGAATTTAGGGTTAGAATTTGGCGGAAGAAAGAGAAAAGAAGAAAGAATATACCTTCCATTCCTTCAGAATTCAGATCTCTCTCTCTCTCTCTCTGTCTCTCTATTTTCAACTCCTCAGTCGAATAGGATTTCTATTTCTGTTCCTTTCTCCATTTGGTTCCCCCCTCCCCTTTTTTTGTGTTCACGCAATTAATTATTATTTCAACAAGAAACTTTTCATGTCGTGTATTAAAGGTTTTTAGGCATTGTTTGAAATAATGTAATTAATAATTTATTTTCTTTTAACAAAAAAGAATTTTTAAATTTAAATAAATGACTTCCACCACGCAGGAAAAGAATTCGTGTTCAAATCATATTCATTCCATGAAAAGTGATGGAAATAAGCTCTTGAAGTTTTCATAGTCTTTCAAAATTCTAGACTATGAATTTCAGATACACTAGTCTTTTATTTAAAAGACCTTTTGATTAAGCATGTAGGAATTTTGGAAACAATATAGTATTATTCCATTGTTTCATTCATTTACCTAGAATATAAGATTTAAGTGTTTGGTTCACAAAATGTGAAATTTTCTATAACTACATTTTTACTAAATTATCCTTATTATAAAAAATGGATTTAATAGCTTTAATTTATTTAATTTTTTAGTCTCAATTTTCATAAATTAATGATTAATTATTACAATTTATATATTGATAGGTAAATATATGATATTGAAATAAATTTACAAATCATAATTATAATAATTCATAAAAGGTTATTGCATGACTAACCATAATTATTATTATAACCAAAATTATATACTAATAATAAAATGGCAAACTACATCGCAAATCACTGTAAATTAACGTCATTCTTATTTTGGTCACTCTATTTTTTTGTGTCAATTTAGTCACTATTGTTAGAGAAATTGTTCAAAATGGTCACTCAAATGTTAAACCATTAACGAATTGCTGATTGGACCTATTACATTAACATTTTTTTTTCCACCTAAACCATTATAGTGACTTCTTCTCTACATTGCTCAAGGCACAACCCCAACTACTTAATGATTGGAAGGCAAAGCTCTGGTCTAGATTTTTTTTTCCTCTCAGAAATCTATTTGTTGTTGTATATAATCTTTGACAATATTCTCTTATGGATAAAGCTTTAATCCCATACTTGCCAATTTTTCTACTATTCTAGTGTTAAAAAATTGCCCTACAAGTGCATGTTACAATGTACCTGAATGACTGTCAATGTATTGCTTTCTATGTGGGCATTGGACTCGACACAAAAAAATTTGATATGCATGTCATCATCGAGGTTAGCTTCTAGCCACAATGTAACAGCCCAATTTTAATAGTGTCGGAACAGTGATTCGAGATCACTAAATCTGACGAAAAGTTAGAAAATTTTGTTAATCGATAGTTATAAGTTAAGTGTGATTTTAGAAATATTTTAAAATTAGTGAATTTTGTGAACTGAAAGAATTAATTAGAAAAAAAAAATTGGGCCAAAAACGAGGTATTGAGACCTCGAATTCATAAAGTGAGCCATAAATATTTCTAAAAATATTTATGGAGTGTCATTAAGTTATTATTAAACTTTCGTTAGAAAATTTTAACGTTTGGGTAGGAAATTAAATGAAAAGGACTAAACTGAAATGAAAGTAAAAGTTAAATTATAGATTAAAAGAAATTATGAAGGATCAAAATGGTAATTTTACCATTTTGCATAGTTGAGGCGGTTAACGTAAGAAAATCTCAGATTTTTAAAAGTATATTATTATATTATATTATATTATATTATATTATTATATTATTATATATATATAAACCAAAAGAAGTAAAAGAAGAATACCAGAAAATGAAACAGAGAACAAGACGAAAGCAGGGGAAGAAAAAGGGAAAGAAAGAAAAAGGAGAAATTGATGGTTTGAAGCTTGGAAGTTTAATTGGTAAGTTAATTTAGTCCTTCTCTTTTAATTTTGATGTTTTATAAGTTTTAGAACAAAGTTTTGATGAATTTAAGTTGAAGTTTTTGAAGTTTTAAAGCTGTTGAATATAGCATATGATGAATAAAATGATGAATTAGTGGTTTAATTGAAAGAATTTGAAGTTAGAATTGGGTAAAGGATTTAATTGTAAAATAAGCTATAACAAAACTGTTTTGGACAGCAGCAGTAGAGTAACTTTGAAAAATCACCAAAAATCTTAGAAGTGGAATTAGAAGCTGAGTAAGATATGAAATTGAAGCTTATTGAGTCTACTTTCATATGAAAGAAATAGAGAAATCAAATAAGTTCTGTATTATGAGATATTTAAATTTTAGTGAAACTGGTTCAGGGTGATTTCAGGATCCCCTGTTCTGACTTTGAAAAATCATAAAAAATTGAGAAAAATAATTAGGGGCTTAACTTTATATTTTTAGAATCCTGAATGAGTCTATTTTCAAATGAAATAAACAAGAAGGTCATATGAATTTTGTATGAAGAGTAATTTGATTCGTAGTGAAGAGAGGTCAGAACAGTCAAACAGTAAAACAGGGGAAACTTTAAGAATAATCTGGTAATGATTGGCCATACCAAAAATTCTGGAAAAATTATAGTAAAAAGATATATGAGTCTAGTTTCAAGAAAAATTAACGGTTCTTCATTTGGAGTTCTGTAGCTCCAGATAAAAATAATTTAGTGACTATGACACGCATGGACAGCTTAAATATTCACATAAGTAAATGTTGAAAATTATTGATAATGTTACTTATAGAATGCTATATACATTAAGGATGTGGAATGGAGAGGAGGAGGAGGAAAAATATGTATGAATATTCAGCTAGCATGGCTAATTTGTAATGTTTTAGGCTCAGGGACTAAATTG
Organism: Gossypium bickii; assembly: GCA_025503065.1. Classification (NCBI taxonomy): domain Eukaryota; kingdom Viridiplantae; phylum Streptophyta; class Magnoliopsida; order Malvales; family Malvaceae; genus Gossypium; species Gossypium bickii. The sequence continues at coordinate 55,214,901 of CP106714.1, read as the reverse complement.
AATAAAAGTAAAAGTTTATGATTAGTTTTGTATAAATGTTGGAGATGACCAATTTACATGGAATGGATTATTTTATTATTTAAAATTGCTAAATTGAATGAAATTATTAATTAGATTAAGATCGGTTGAAAAATCGATGAAAATGGGAAATTACCAAAATGCCCTTGAATCTTGGTATTTCGCAAATTTAGCTGAGTAAGTTCGTGTAACTTTAAATATGTGATATAAGGAAATATAAGTTGATAGCACGTGAAATATTGATATAATGAATTAACTAATATATGTTTATGAATAAACGGCAAGAGAATGATATTTATCATGACATGTCAATATGTGATTATCTCAGAATATGTAAATAAAAGGTAATTAAATATGTTGAGACGAGAAATAAATTCAAGTAAGTCATGAAATAAGAAAAATAAATATGTTTTAAGGGATAATATGTTTGATTTTTGATTGGTTTCAAAAATAAATGTTAAATGATATAAAATTTTTGCTAAATAAATTTGTAATTCCTGGTAATGCCTCGTACCTATTTCGATGTCGAATACGGGTAAGGGTGTTACATTTAGTGGTATCGAGCTTAGGTTTAGTCGGTTCTCGGACCAAATGTAGTATATGTGAAGTCTAGAAATATATGCTATTATTAATATATAACTTGAGATAATGTGATATGTTCCGACTTTGATGATATTTGTATCATTATAATTTAAACTTTATCATTATTATGTGTAATTTATTAATTATGTGTGGTAAGTATTTTAAGGTAAGTATTTAGTAAAATGATAAATTTAAGATTGAGTACTGAAGTTGAGACTCGATATCGAATCAATTATGGAATCATCAATATTATTTTGTGTCTTCGAATTGAATCATGAAGTTATTGAATATTGTTATGTGTATTGCATTAAACTATGAAGAATTACTGCAATACTGTGAAACTGGTTGAAATAAGAAGTGAAAGTAGAATGAACTGGAAATTAGAAAGTTATTTAAATTACGTAACTGAATTATGAATTATTTGAATATTTGAAGGCAAATTAAATTAAATAAAGAAAATATGTGAGTAATTGAAATGTATATTGATTGAAAAGTAATTAGTGATTTTAAATTTGATTAGACAATAAATTAAAAATACGAATTGAATAAAAATATATTATACATGCTTATTTTGTTAAATAATATAGAAAGTTTATTTGATTACTTTTTTTACATGTAAATGTTATATGTTTATATGAAATCAATTTGAGAAAGAAAGGAGAGGACCGAATTGAAGGAAAAGGAAAAGAGAAGGTTAAGGAGTGAAGGAAGAATAACATATATCATTTCAACCTTTTTGTTGTAAGTACTACAATAATTTTAAATTATTGTTATTTATCCTTTTGAAATATTTATGTGAATTATTTAAATATATGAGATTCACTTTAATGCCCAAGTAGACGAAATTTAGAACTACTTTGGGATATTAAGGAACATTAGCACGTTAGTGCTCTCTCGATATTAGCACATTGGTGCTCTCCGATATTAGCACGTCGGTGCTCTCTCGATATTAGCACATTGGTGCTCTCGATATTAGCACATTGGTGCTCTCCGATATTAGCACGTCGGTGCTCTCGATATTAGCACATTGGTGCTCTCTCGATATTAGCACATTGGTGCTCTCCGATATTAGCACGTCGCTGCTCTCGATTATTAGCACGTTGGTGCTCTCGATTATTAGCACATTGGTGCTCTCTGTTCACTTGTGCATCATAATGCACCTCTCAGATCTGCTCGTATATCCGGTGTGTTCTATAAAGTCTACTTTGGGCTAAGAAAGTGAAATGAGAACAAAGTGAATCATTGAATTATATACTGATTAGGAAATGGAAAAGTGAATTTGAAATAGAAAAAAAAAATGAAATGATGATTTGAATACCCTATTAACTTATCGGGCTAGATTGGATATAAATGGCATGCCATAGGATTGGAAGTGTTCGGGATTCTTCGACCTTGAGTCGATGAGGCACCTTTGGGTGCCAATCTGGTGTGTTTGGTTGGATCCGCGTATCCGCCAAAGTCCGAGTCTTGTTAATAGGGGTAGATATGAATATTAAGTGAAATTAAAATGAGAATTGATCTCCCTATTAACTTGTCGGACTAGTCGGATATAATTGGCATGCTATAGGATATGGAAGAGTGCGAGGTTTTGCCGAAACTTCATCGATCGAGCACTTACATGCCGACTCATCATTCTTATCATTATCATACCGATTCGACACTTTGTGTGTCGTATATTGTGTACCGTTAAGGCACAATGTGCCGCATTGGTGTTTTGGGTTGGAATCCGTGTATCTGTCAAAGTCCGGATTGTTAATAGGTGAATAACTAAAATGAGAAAAACTAAATAAATTTGATCGATTGAACTATTGAAAATATGAGTAAGAAATTATGAGTTGAATTGTGAATCGAATTGAAATGTGAGAATTGAAGTATGAACTTAAGGTTCATAAATTTGTTAAAATATCAAATTATTATTATTGAAATCATTGAATAAACGAAATGAGAAAAATCGATTGAATTTGATCGGTTAAACTATTGAAAGTATGGAAAAGTGGAATTAGGAATTGAAATGTAAATTGAAATTGAGATATGAGATTGAAAACTTGAACCAAAGGTTTATGAATTGATTAAAAATAATATAGATGATATATGATGCTATTTGATGAAATGCTATTGTTGAGGTATGAAATTAAAGTATAAATTAACACATATGACTTATATTGTTGCATGCTTGATGTTTACTATTTAATATTAAATGTTAAATTTAAATTATGCGTATAGTAAGTGAAGTATGAGGTAAGCGTTATTGATGAATTAAATGGAAACCAATTAACGATGGATAAATATTAGTATTGAATTGTATATTGAAGAGGAAGTGAAATTAAATTTATTTGTGAATACATTTAAGTGAAATTGGAAAAAAAATGATATGTAAAAGCATTATGTTAAAATTGTAAAAGTGACATGCGTGTATAATGTAATTTTCCCAAGTAAATGAGATTAAATCTACTAAGATATTAGTGGTATACCATTAAGGAACTTTAGCGCATTCTCGATAATAACACTTTGGTTCTCATCAAGTGCTATCTCGATTAATAGTAAATAATAATACACTTCTATATTTGTTTCATATATCTTAAGTATTCTATTGAATCTATTGGGCCTCTTATAAAAGGTAAGTAATTTTATTTATAAGGTATGTTCGCAATATTGAATTAAAATGAATTGCAAACCGAAAGGATATGGAATGGATATAAATGATAAATCAGATAAATATGTGCACAAAGGAGCTATAGAATTATAGAAATAACGAAGTTCATGATCAAAATAATAAGGAAATTTCGAGGACCGAAATTTTTTTAGGGGAAGAATTGTAATGACCCAATTTTAATAGTGTCGAACAAAGATTCGAGATCACTAAATCGACTGAAAAGTTAGAAAATTTTGTTAATCGATAGTTATAAGTTAAGTGTGATTTTAGAAATATTTTAAAATTAGTGAATTTTGTGAACTGAAAGAATTAATTAAAAAAAAAAATTAATAAAAACGAGGTATTGAGACCTCGAATTCATAAAGTGAGCCATAAATATTTCTAAAAATATTTATGGAGTGTCATTAAGTTATTATTAAACTTTCGTTAGAAAATTTTAACGCTTTGGGTAGGAAATTAAATGAAAAGGACTAAACTGAAATGAAAGTAAAAGTTAAATTATAGATTAAAAGAAATTATGAAGGATCAAAATGGTAATTTTACCATTTTGCATAGTTGAGGCGGTTAACGTAAGAAAATCTCAGATTTTTAAAAGTATATTATTATATTATATTATATTATATTATATTATTATATTATTATATATATATAAACCAAAAGAAGTAAAAGAAGAATACCAGAAAATGAAACAGAGAACAAGACGAAAGCAGGGGAAGAAAAAGGGAAAGAAAGAAAAAAAAGAGAAATTGATGGTTTGAAGCTTGGAAGTTTAATTGGTAAGTTAATTTAGTCCTTCTCTTTTAATTTTGATGTTTTATAAGTTTTAGAACAAAGTTTTGATGAATTTAAGTTGAAGTTTTTGAAGTTTTAAAGCTGTTGAATATAGCATATGATGAATAAAATGATGAATTAGTGGTTTAATTGAAAGAATTTGAAGTTAGAATTGGGTAAAGGATTTAATTGTAAAATAAGCTATAACAAAACTGTTTTGGACAGCAGCAGTAGAGTAACTTTGAAAAATCACCAAAAATCTTAGAAGTGGAATTAGAAGCTGAGTAAGATATGAAATTGAAGCTTATTGAGTCTACTTTCATATGAAAAAGAATAGAGAAATCAAATAAGTTCTGTATTATGAGATATTTAAATTTTAGTGAAACTGGTTCAGGGTGATTTCAGGATCCCCTGTTCTGACTTTGAAAAATCATAAAAAATTGGAGAAAAATAATTAGGGGCTTAACTTTATATTTTTAGAATCCTGAATGAGTCTATTTTCAAATGAAATAAACAAGAAGGTCATATGAATTTTGTATGAAGAGTAATTTGATTCGTAGTGAAGAGAGGTCAGAACAGTCAAACAGTAAAACAGGGGAAACTTTAAGAATAATCTGGTAATGATTGGCCATACCAAAAATTCTGGAAAAATTATAGTAAAAGATATATGAGTCTAGTTTCAAGAAAAATTAACGGTTCTTCATTTGGAGTTCTGTAGCTCCAGATAAAAATAATTTAGTGACTATGACACGCATGGACAGCTTAAATATTCACATAAGTAAATGTTGAAAATTATTGATAATGTTACTTATAGAATGCTATATACATTAAGGATGTGGAATGGAGAGGAGGAGGAGGAAAATATATGTATGAATATTCAGCTAGCATGGCTAATTTGTAATGTTTTAGGCTCGGGGACTAAATTGAATAAAAGTAAAAGTTTATGATTAGTTTTGTATAAATGTTGGAGATGACCAATTTACATGGAATGGATTATTTTATTATTTAAAATTGCTAAATTGAATGAAATTATTAATTAGATTAAGATCGGTTGAAAAATCGATGAAAATGGGAAATTACCAAAATGCCCTTGAATCTTGGTATTTCGCAAATTTAGCCAGTAAGTTCGTGTAACTTTAAATATGTGATATAAGGAAATATAAGTTGATAGCACGTGAAATATTGATATAATGAATTAACTAATATATGTTTATGAATAAACGGCAAGAGAATGATATTTATCATGACATGTCAATATGTGATTATCTGTAATATGTAAATAAAAGGTAATTAAATATGTTGAGACGAGAAATAAATTCAAGTAAGTCATGAAATAAGAAAAATAAATATATTTTTTAGGGATAATATGTTTGATTTTTGATTGGTTTCAAAAATAAATGTTAAATGATATAAAATTTTTGCTAAATAAATTTGTAATTCCGGTAATGCCTCGTACCCTATTTCGGTGTCGAATACGGGTAAGGGGTGTTACACACAATGCCAAATTTTGGTTATATTTAAAATATTCCAGCTTCTTATGTTAAAATTTGAGCTCTATAGCAATATTGTTATACAGTGTAAATGTGTCTGTTGACAACCAATGTAACAAGATGTTACTAGGGTTGCTAGAATAATGTGTTTAATAAAGAGCAACAAGTAAAGAATGCTACCACAGGAATGCCATAAATGACTACATACATCTATGAGGCCTTGCCTAGAGAATGATTCTCTTTCATAGTACACCCTTTAATTTATCATTATTGTAGACTTAAAGTTGCATTCACTCAGTGAATTCTTTTACCACTCAACTTTTCCTACTGAAGGTTTTTATCAACTTTTGCAGGAGTGAAATGATTTCTCAAATTGCATTGATAACTAGTCCATATTGAACATATAGGTTGTAAAAGTTGATAAACTTGGTTAATTGAATCCATGTATTGAAATATCTAGGGATGACCTAGGGCATTGTTTGGTAGACACATTAAAACTAAAAAAAGGTTGACCCGATGCATGAATCCCCTACTACCTTATTTTGAGCCTAACTCCATTTTCTTGAGGAACCATAATTGAAACCATGAGCTTATTTCATATTATCTTTATCCTTTTTTGTGGTCCTAACACAAACTTAAACGTTAGACCATCGATATTAAGGGTTAGGTAGATACATTGCAGAAGTTTCAAAATAAAGAAAAAATATTGAGAGTGAAAACTAAGGAACAATGTAATATAGTGAGCATAAGATTCTTGCAAGCTTGTGCTTTAGTGGAAAAAATCGATTGGAAGAAAAGCTTCGTAAAGGCTAAAAGGCAAGCAAGAAAATCTTGAATAAATAAAAGCAAAGTGAAAAAAAAAAAGAAAAAAGAAGAAGAATAAAATACTCATTTTTAGCACAAAAGACTAAGATGATTGTACTCGTTAATATTATAATGTGTCTTAGGAAATGGAAAGAAAAGGAAGGTGAGAGAAGTGGATATAAGGTGGTGAGCTTAATTGAGACATTGGAAGAGTATTGGGAAAAATATAATGTGTCAAATTATTTTCGTGCTTAACCTGTTTTGTCGAGCCTATTCTTGAAATCCGAACCAACCTAGGCTGCAGAACATTACAAGCCGAAATGTCCTATATGACCTAGGTGATACACTACATGGATGAAAATTGAACTGGGTTTTAAAAATTCTTACCACTTATATTTTTCTTTTAGCATAAATGTATATTAGTGTATTTGTTTTGATGGATAACTATGCTTGACATTCTTTGATTTATTTACTTTGTAATTTATTGAACGAAGTTGTCTAACTCTAGAAATCATGAGTCAGTTACCTATCACGTTAGAACTGTAACACCCCTAACCTGTCTTCGTTGTCGGATTAAGGTTACTAGATATTACAACAGTTAACAATACGATAATACATTAACACAATTCAAAGTATTTAATTAAGCATAAAAAACTAATAATCATTCACTATTCATAGCATAAATACTAAAACGAGACTTAAATTGAGCATTCGGAACCCTAAAATCAGTTTAGAAACAAGTAGGGACTAATTTGAAATAAAAAAGAAAAATGAGGAAAAACTGAAAATAGGGGTCACACGGTCATGTGACATAGCCTAGACCGTGTGGCTCAAAAACATAGTCGTGTGGTCAAACTGTGTCACAACCTAAGTCCATGTAACTAAGGGTCACATGACCATGTCGTCACGCCGTGTAACTCTATAAGACTGTGTGGACAATCCTACACCAAAAATCAAATAGGCCACATGGTTGTGTGGGGTGACCGTGTATGGCACACGGCCGTGTGGCAAACCATGTCCTAGGCCGTGTGCACCTAAAACAACTTCAAAACCAAGCCATTTCAATTGCCATTTCTTAGGTTGCAAGCCATACCATTTCCATCCATTTTTTACCTATTTAAAACACATTGTGTAACGCCCTAATCCCGAATACGAAGTACTCGAATGCTAAGGGGCTACATCAGGTTACCGGAGTAACCCAGCAAAATTTTCAAAAAAATTTTAAAACATTGAAATACATTTTATATAAGAGAAAATACCATACATAGTTATACTGAAAATAGTAATAAAAGTAGTTATACAAAATATGTGGAGCTCCAAAATCATCGTATATCAAAATAGTCAAAATAACAAAAATGATAAATGAGTTATAGACCTACAAAAAAAAGACAAGGCCTTAGGAATATAATGCCCACTAATAGATAAGGTACTGTACTCTGAATACGTGATGCTAGGAGTCTCTCGTCGATGATGTTCCTCGGACATGAACAAAAGTCTACAAATTTGAACAATAAGAAAATTCGAAGGCTGAGCTTTTCAAGCTCAGTGGTACACAACAAATCTACCATACTTCAAGCAATTCATAAATATAAGCATGCAAATCAAATGTATACATAGAAACATGACATGGGTATCGAATAATTAAATCATGAGTCATTAAAACTACATAACCAAATCGCCTGCATATCAAATTTGTCAAACTTGTTAGATTGCACATACTGCTCAAATAATCGGGTATCCGGATAGTCCCGCGCCACTCATGGCCACTAGTCAAATAATCTCGGGTGTCCGTAGGGTTATCCCGAGTGCCACTTATGGCCGCTAGTTAGGTTAGAGCTCGAAGGCTGAGCGCAAACAATGCATCAAACATATAATCACAAAGATACAGCCATGACATTCGAGTCTTATACTCGTTTCAACTTGCTTATCATTCCAGCTAAATTATTAACTAAAGAGATGTAACAGTCTGCTACCTTAACATTCTGACCTTTCCTCATTCAAAAAATTAATAACTCTTAATATATAACTCTAAATCGAGCACCATTTGTTTTAAACGAAACTAGACTTCTGTACGGTTGTAGAGAAATAAGGCTCGCTTCTTATTTTATCTTATGAATTTTTTGGTGATTTTTCAAAGTCACTGCTAAATCTGTTTTATAAGAATTCTGCTACCAGATTTTTATGACTTTTCAACACTCAAAAATTCATATCTTTTAAAATACAAATCGAAATTGATCTCCGTTTGTTCTAAACGAAACTAGATTGAATCATAGTTACAACGATGTATACATAACTTAATTATTTTTATAGAATTTATGGTGAATTTTCCAACTTACTGTTCATGTAATAATCTGTTTTTAGCAGATTTCACAACTAAGTTTTTAGTTTCATTTTAAAACATCCAAACAAGAGTTCTACCCAAAGACATATAACATTCATGCACTATAATACAAGCATCATATTTATGACTTATCAAGAAGTATATGAGAGTTAGAGGGTACCACCTTGATGGAAGAACACCAACAAAGTTTCTTGCTTAGCTCTCCACCACTTTGCCTTTACTCTTAGCTTTAGAAGATTCACCACCCTCTTTAACTAATAACCATGTAACACACAAGATTTCTCACAAAAATAAGACTTGATAGGATGTAAAAATACAAACTTTAAATAAACAAATAAATAAAATATGAGAAGATGGGTAGAGACTTTCGTCAAACTCAAACCCTTCCAAACACCCAAAAAAAAAAAAACCTCCACCTTCATCCTTGATGAACATAGATATTCTTTTTTCTTCCAAGGAACTTTTAAAAAAAAAGATCAAGACCCTTACCTTCTTTGAGATTTGGAGGATGAAGAAAAAATGGTAAGAACTCACTCAAATCTCTCTCATCTCTCTCCCTCTGAAAGACTTGCTAAGGAAAAAAAATAGATGAAGAAAAGAAGAAAATGAAAAATAAAAATGAAGAACTGTAAAAGGAAAAAAACAATATGGTAATTGTAATATAGGGAAAAATAGGGACAAATCTAATTTATCTCATACCTCAATCTACCAAACCATCTTTTCTCATTAATTAGGAGAAGATTTTTATTCAAAAATGGTAAAATCACCATATTAGCCATCCATCTTCCCCTACTTCACACAAACTTCCCAACATCCTTAATTTCTTATAGAAAAGGTCCAAAATTCACCCAAATTAATTCTAACAAAAACCCAATCCTAAAATAAATTTATCCGTTGCCAACCCAGGTCAACGCTCGAACGTTGACTTGAGAATTTGGGGCCGTTACACATTGAAACATGTCAAAATATACTAAAAAAAAAAATTCAACCTAAGTGCCTAACCAATATGCCCTCATTGGCACCACAATTCAAGCATTAAACCATACACATTCGTCACTGACATTCACCATCAAGTACCTAACATTCAAGTCATAACACCTTACCACAATTCAAATTAATCTTTCAAGACATGAATCAACTTGCTTATGTGCATATATGTAGACATAATTAAGCCAAAAGCACCAACTATATACACATCCACAAACCTTACATAACCAAAGTTTTAAACAACATCATTATAAGCAATTGAATTTAGAAACTCCTAGTCCATGCCATTTATAACCCAAAACCAAAATGATCAAAACTTCTACCAAGTCAATGAACTTATAGTGTGAGCTCCGACTTAAACTTCTAACCGACCGTGACTTCCAATTATTTACAAAGAAAGAATACAACAAACATAAGAAAATCAATACTTAGTAAGTTTGCATAAAACTTAAACATAAATTTACCGATTAGGAATTAACTTAAATAATTCATGTATAATTTCATTAATTAGCTCATAAGCTCACTCATTTCCTATACACACCACAAACCTCACAAGGCTAGTGAATTTATAAATACAACATATAACATAACCATGACATGATACCTTTATAAGAAAATGTATATTGAACTCAATTCATTCATCCCATGTTCGTTTAACATAATACATTTCACTTCAATTATTCATATCAAAATTATCCATTCATATGACTAATTTCATATAGCCATTTCATATATTTGTTTCCATTTACACATTTATCACCCGATGAACCAAATGAAATAACATCGGATACACATGAGCGATGTTCACACTAGTTGTAACTATATATGCTCACCCAAGCTGTAAAATGGGTTTGCTCACATGAGCTGTGGGTCGAGATGTTAGGCTACACGATGCTGCTCACATGAGCTGTAGAGAATCTGCAACAAATGCAGGACCTCAGCCATCGGTAGGAAATTCAAGACCAGCACCCAAAACGGTAAATAGCCCTAATGACATGTCATTTGTATCCTAAGTATTCACGAAGTTCATACGGACCACATTACACATTTAATTCATTTAACTTTATTCATTTTCGAACCATTACAAGCACACATCCATATAGTTCACACTTTTCATACATAATTATCAATTTAACTAATATGATAATTTAGTCCAATTCACTAATTACCATATATCAATCAGTTAATTGATTCACAACATGTGTAATAGTAAATAATCATAAAAAAATAAATTAACTAGATTAATTAACATACGAACTTACCTAATCAAAAGCGGTTATGAACGCGATGTCGACGACTACTTTGCTAAGTTCTTTTTTCCGCGATTATTGTCCGGTTGATTCGTTTCTTGATCTAAATAATATTTTTAATTCAATTAACCATTTAAAACCACTTAAAAAATTAAACTTATGTAGATAAACCTTTTTATTATCATTTTATGATTTTACCCTAAAACTTTCACCCTTTATGCAATTTAGTCCCTATATTAAAACTTGCAAAGTTTCAACAATTAACCTAATAACCCCTAAGAAGATGATGGGTGTCAAAACCACCAAAAATAATTCCTACAAAAAAAATGACTCTAAACAATAGTAAAGAGTAGTAGGGTTGAGTCCATAAGGATTGAAAATTATGATCAACTTTCGTATCTTTCTTATGAACAGAATTTCGGTTGAGCCAATAATCGTGATAATAGTCGTGCCCACGACTCAAACGGACCTACTCAAAAATAAATTAAATAAATTAGGGGAGTTGGCAATGTCTAGAAATTAAATAATTAAGATAGTAGAAATAACCAATTAAAGAGATCGAAAGTAAAATTAAATTAGAAAATGAATTTGGGTTTTGATAACAGAAAAAGTAAGCCTTAGTCCTAGACTCGGTGAATTCTGATCTCTGAATCGATCCTCAAAATTAGTCTTCTCCCCCAAACAATAAGCTAGTTATAGTGGCTAAAAATGTCTTAACTGCCAATTCTTCCTCTTGTAGTTGGTCCCGGTATGACCTGCAAACCAACCCTTACCAATTATCTAACTGAGATACACGCGTTCCCGATTCAAGATTTCGACAGCCTTGCACTCTGAAGAACCCAACTCAGATTAACGGCCTCAATTGTGCGGGACATTTAAACTCGATCAGTATCTCTTTTGATTTGTTCTCGGCGATCTAAATACAACGCGACTGACTTTTTTCCCCAACTGTCCGCAAACACGACTCTAACCCAATGTGCTTTTTAATTTGAAATCGAGTTAACTTTAAGGGATGAATCTGTCAATCCCGATATTTAGGAAAAATAGTGAATACCGATTGGAAGGATTTTTAGTACGGATACATATCTCACGATTCTTGACTAGAAAGAATACCGGCCTAAAGGTAAGTTAGAATTTAGTGAATCATTAAATTAATCATGCTTGGATTGGTTATGGAGTGGATTTGAATGAAAAATGGTGAAAGTTGGAAATGGAAGGGATTTGGAAAACAATTAAACTAATTTGCAAAGAAACAAGCAAATGGAAATGGAATGGCAGTATCTACACGCATTGAATTGGAAGGGAAAAAATGGTTTAATTTAATTGCTTAAGCAAATTCAAGTGTGTCTTCAAGCTACCACAAATGCCCTATTTATATAAAAATGATTTACTAAATTTGGCCTAACTACCCACTACACAAAATTAGAATTAAATAAAAATAAAATCAAATTTTCTTCTAATTTTAGCTTTTACAAGGTCAAAAGAAATCTGATAAGTCCTTGACTATTTCCAAGTTTCTGATCCGGCCCCACTTTATTGACTGTGTTGCAAATTAGTCCTTTTCTACTCATTTTTTACTCATAGCATCCCAATTGAATCCTAACAGGATTAAAACATAAAATCACTAATTTAGTAGGGATCAATTCAAGAATTAATGGATTTAAACACGAAAAATCATGCAAATTTAACATGTTATTAGAAGAACTCATTGTAGTCCCTCTACAGCCCTTAACAACTGAATATTTACAATTAAACCATGCCTATTTCAAAATGATAACAATCAAGTCTTTAAATTCAAAACTGATTAAAGTCACTTTACAAAATGTTCCTATTTTGCTAACAAGTTCATGAATCTAGCATCAAACTTCAAGAACACCACAAACTCATCAATGGAATAATCTAAAACATTTAATAATTTTACAAATAAGTCCACGGGTTAGCTAGATTAAGCTATAACAATCTCAACAACATAAAAATCGCTGAAAACAAACTCAGAATATGTACCATGCACACCAAATGAAGCTTGGCCGAAAGCTCCCTAAGATAATAATGGTGATTTCGGTTCTAAGGTGAAAAAAATGAAGACAATGGTTGTTTCATCTTTTAGTTTTGTTTTAATTATATTTTATTATCAAATTACAAGTTTACCCATTTTAAATTAATCACATTTTCCTAAAATTCAACACTAAAACTGTCCACTATGCTTTAGTTAGGTAAATATACCATACAAGGCCCTTAATTCATGGTTTTTCATCCATTTAATACAAATAAACCTATAGCAATTAACTTTTGCAACTTTTATGATTTAGTCCTTTTCACTTAATTAACTATCTAAACGTTAAAATTTCCTAGCCAAATTTTAATACGACTCTGTAATAACCTGATAGATAATAAATAAATAATAAAATACTAAATCACTTGTTGAAATTGTGTCCTAAAATGATGCGAGCATCAGGGCCCAATCAAGAGAGCATCAACATGATGGGCTAACTCTACCTCAGGGCCCTATTACTTGATTGAAAGGTAAGCAAATCAAGTCTAGATTGAATGTAGTAAATCTAAGAGTTTGTGATGAAGTCCCTACAAGCTTATTTAAAGGAAAAATGAGATCAATATTCAATTTATTGGCCCAATTCCATCATATATGAAAATATAAGAGTTCAAAGAAAACAAGATTTTGAATCTTGGTCTAAAAAACCACATTTTGGAGTTGAAACGAAATGGATCACTATGACGAGATTAAACGAGCCCAATCTTGCAATGAATGGACCCAGTATACAAAATCAGCCTATAGGGACGTCTATAAGCCCATCTTGAAGTTTCAACTAGAGTTTATTTGGATCACTTTAGGACTTAGTTTATTTTTCAGTTTTAGTTTGGCCCAATCTGTTAATGGCCCAATTAATAAGCTTAGTCAAGTCAAGTTGTCTTCCACAATTTTAGGGATTTGTTTTGCTAAATTGGCATTTGTCTTCCACAGTTTTAGGGATTTGTTTCTCTTTTATCCAACCTCCTTGTAGCATAAAAAGGAGTGTTATCCACCATCTTTAGGACATATTGTGAATTTTTTATTAATAAAAAATATTCTTTCACTTTCATTTTGCAAGATTTGTTTCTTATTTGTTTGGGAAGTTGTTCAACAAAATCTTCTTAGATTGTTGGGGATCATCTTCAAGCTTCAACTTGCCAAGAGCTCTTTCTTGAAGGGAAGATTAAAACTGATTGAAGGGAGTTGTTGGATCTCTTGTTCCAAAAGGCTTTTTAGGGCGTCTATTCAATTACCCATACTCTATCTTCCATCTTTAATTTCGTCCATCCATAATCTTTTTAATCTCTTCTTTAGTTTTACTTGTTGTTTATTTTATTTATTTGCTTTCTTGAGTCTAATCACTTCAAGTTCTTATTTTCCAAGTTCAAGCATCTGAAAATCCATTTGGTTTGCATTTTCTTTGGCTTCAAGAACATCAAAGTCAATCAAATTAGGAGTCTTTTTCCAAATTGAATCTATTTCCTTTTCCTTTTATTTATTTCAATCATTTTTATCGTTTTCATTATTTTTATTCTAATCAGTTGTTGTTTATGTTTAGGTATTAAGGCTACAATTTTCTATTCAATCAGGTCTAGAACCTTAAGTCAAATCTACAACTTGAAAGCTTTTCGATCCTAATTCATTGTCCATATCATAACCGCAGTTTTCGACACCACTGAAAATGGGTTGTTACAAGAACTATGTGTTTAGTCACACCATCTTATTTATAATGTTCTGATCCAATCGTGTGTATGAAGCAAGCTCAAGTACTTTAATTATATTGAGTGTTTATCTTTTCTTTGTTTTTTATTTTTTTATTTTTTGTCATGTTTGCTTGAGGATAACTAACGAGTTATGTGTGGGGAAGTTTGGTCTGCCACAATTCGTTGTGGAAAATTAGACTATTTTCAACACTTAATGAGCTTGATTCAAGTTGCTTTATGTTATTTTCTTTCGTTTTCCGTTTTAGTAGCTTAGACATAATTATAAGAAAAATAAGCATTTTTACGCATTTTCTAGTGTTTCCATGACCCTTAGGCCAACTTGGACCTTGAGAATAACTAATAGGCTATTTGAATGTGCAGGCTGCCATTTTAGGCCAAAAAAACAAAAAAAGACTACAGTCATGTCGTGACATAGGCATCCAATGTCGCAACACTGAAGATCGAAGCGAAAAACAAAATTCTAGAATGAAACAGGCATTGGTGTCACACCTGGTTTTCCTTAAACCCAAAAATTTGGAATAGTTAGGGGTTAAAATTGAAAGAGGCTATAAGTTGGAAGTCTCTACCGAAAAATTTGATAAATATAGATGTAGGTTTGAACATATGTGAGTTTCAAATCTGGTTCAATTAGATTAGAACCAATGAGTCTTTTAGTAGGAGACAAAATGATTGTTGATAGATGGTTTCTAAATGGTTGAAGACCATATAGAAAAGGCTATAAATAGCTGGGAAATGACTTTCCAGGGAGACTTCTTCTCGAATCAATTTCACCTTTTTCTTCCCTTTATCTTCCTTGGTTGCTTCGAGGAAGTGATGGCCATGGAAAGCTCTGCTTAGAGCGATGATAGTGAGGAATTAGTCAAAAAAGTAGAAAATCTGAAAAGCTGTTGCTAGGAGAAGGAAAGCTTTAGCATTTGGAAAAGCTAAGTTGATAAGGCAAAGAAGCATCAAGTGAGCCTCTACACCCTACCTCAAATTTGATACATGCTGCTGTAGAAACTTTCCAGTCATTTGCAAATCGTTTAGTAGTAGTTAGTTATGGAAAGGTCATCTAGTGTGATGCATGCATAATGATAATATACGTTGTTTGCATGATAAGGGCAAATTATTGAAGGGATAGATGAAGTTAGGATGGGAAAAAAGGGTGATTCTGTTAGATACCGTCATACGGCATTGATGTGTGCACCCGTGATGTGCGAAGCTCTGGGCTTTACAGAGGAGACACTGTCGTGTTCGAGCATTAAGGTATAGGACGACAAATGGAGGAATGGACGGAGATGTAGGGAAAAAGGAAATTGGAATTCTGTTAAAATTTTTCCATACAGGATTGTTGGGAGCAAATCGTGATGTGTGAATCTTCAGGCCTTGCGATGGGGACACTTCGGTGTTCGAGTATCAAGGTGGATACAAGATATGATTATATTGACGACTAATAGGCTTCACAGAGCAACACCATGACAATGGTTAGTAGGCTTTATGGGGCGACACTGTGACGTCGGTAATGTCTTTCAGGGCAACACCTCCAAGAGGTTTAAGGTGTAAGACCATAACTGGGCTATGGAAACTAGTAGAGTTTGCCAGGACAGTAAACACGTGAATCACGAGGCGTAAGACCATAGCTCGACTATGGTAACCAATGGAGTCTGCCAGGACGTTAAACGTGGGATATATTGTGTAAGACCATAGCTCAACTATGGCAGCATAGAAGGTCTACTGGGATAATAAACACGGGATAGTCTGCTAGGACACTAAACACAGGGTAGTCTATCGGGACAATAATCATTGGGTGAAAGGAAGTAAGACCCTAGTTAGAAGATAACAACTAATATAGTCTGTTGGGACATTAAAAAAGGGGTGGAATGCCAGGATGGTAATTATGGATAGTCACATATAAGGGAAAAAAATGCAAATTGGCGAGTGGACTTGAGGAATCTGCCAAACAAGGCAAAGATAGTAAAAAGGAGAGACAATTCGCCTGAATAGTAATCATAAAAGCCGGTATAGCAATAGGGTGGTAACTCAACATTAAACGGTCATGGAAAATGACACGCTAATAGGTGCCTGCTGTATAGGCAAACAAAAGAAAGTTTATCTGAGGATCACAGATAATGATCTGTCATTAAGCATAACCAGAGGGTACTCAAAGAAACTCTATAAACTAGAGATTTAACATAAAGTACGCTGGTTAGTCTACAAGGAAAAGAGGAGTTAGTTAAAACCTATTGAAAAAAAAGGACACACCGCATGACAAATATGTCTATCAAGCCTAATCTTCTTTAAGGGGGAAATCATTGAAGAAGTATCAGTTGAATGGCTAGTTACGTGGGGATGCATTATGAAAGAGAATTCATGAACCCAGATGCCCACTCAGTGACAGTTGGCTGAGTACTATAGGCCATAGTGGTCTATAGTAGAAGGGCGTGCGATGCTTAAGGGTAAGGTAATGTGACTAAAGCAGATCACAAAGAAGTAATCCGATCATTATTTAAACTAAGCGGGATTCAGTCCACCAGAGTGGCGTGAGACTTTATTAGTCATGCCAATGGATGGAATGGGAGTAGGTTATACAGGATTATAATAAGGAAAAGAGTTCGCTATGGACTAAATAAATGTGGAATGATCGCCAAAGGAGATGTACCCAGGGGCCTTTAGGAGAATAGGCCAAAAGGTTATTAAAATAGGACATGGAGGATGAAAGATGTCATACTGGGAATCATTAGATCAAAGAATACGAGTAAAGCAAAGACATAATCCTGGGATATAATGAAACATTTGAAGAATCATTGAGATTACCAAGGGTTGGTAGGATTTTCTAAGAAAATATTACTTAATGATCTATCTGCCAACGAACAAATTTGAAAATAAATCAGAACCCGCCACTTCGGGTAGAGAAAGACATCTAAAAATTGAGCTGGGAGTTAATCGTGTTTAACTATTTTATATTTAAACCATTGCACAGTGGGGGCCTATTTTAGCGTATTATAGAGACTCACTAAGTTCTTTCGAACTTACAAAGGTTTGACTTGTGGTTGTAGGATTTGTAGATTAAAGAACTTGGGGAGGCATCCAGTCAAATCGTGTTGGACCAAGAACCTTCGTTGGCAAGCACCATGCACATGGGAAGGGGGATACATTAGAGACTTTGCTTAGGGGACGAATGTAATGTAATTAAGTAGTTACCCTTGAGTCCAAAATTTAAATTAGTAAACTTTCATTTAAGGATTATGTTGGGATACATATATATTATTTAATAAAATTCGCTTAAAATTTCTTTAGTTAATACTTTGGTCCTTAGTTCAAATCAGGTCTATTTGTGACACACCATACCCGAATTCGACAATCGGGTCGGGTGAGGGTGTTACAATTAGTGTTAGGACACTAGAATTGGGTGTCGCGGCATCGGCTAGGTGTTGCAACATCGGAACCCAGTGTCACGACATCGGCTTCTGCGTAGCCAAAAATTCCTATGCACAACAATTATGATTTGTAGGACAATTAAGGGTCTTTTTTCAACCTAAAACCCTAAGTGACATTATAATTGAAGGGGCACTTTAGTCTTTTGAATTTTTACCTAGTTTTTTTGCCTATATAAACAACCTTATAACCTCATTGAGAGATAAGTCGACCTAGGGATTCGCCTTAGGGAGCCGTCAAACAATCTTTTATTTTTAGTTTTTTGTTTTCTTATGTTCGTTTAATCGAAATCTTTCTATTCCGATGTGAAGAAGATTGCGGACAAAGATTGTTCCGAAATTGTGCTTCAATTATTTATTAATGAGCATTCTCTTTTCCTTTAATATTTTATTCCTTTATTTATATTTCGTTAACTTGATCAACTAACGATCGTATGAATATTGAGATAAATTCTTGTGTGTATTTTATATCTTGCATGATTCGGTATGGAACTGATTTATTGATTAAGTAATTATTTATTTAAAATTGGGTGTTTATTCAAGAGTACTTAATATATTAGGGAGTGACGCCCCTAGTAGAATATCTAGACAGGTGATACCGAGAGGGTATCCTGTCGAGTATAACTTGTGCCAAGCGGTGAGATTGAAAGGATATTTGTATGCCTAGGAAGATACTGAAAAGGTGACTTAGGTGGTAACCATTAGTGAAGATGAGACCAAAAGGGTATTCTTGGTTAAGGGTGGTAAATATCTCAATTGAATAGCGACTTAATTGATAATTAGAGATTTAATCGATTATAGGTCGAGAACTAGCATCGTTGACACTAGGAATAAGAAATTTGATTATTTATTTTAGGTTAATTAATTTAATTGATATTTTAATTCTGCATCAACATTATTAATTCGTGAATCAATTATATTAATAATTATTTTCGGTAATTAATTTAATAATAAATTTCTCCAATCCGCAATCCCTTGGGTATCTTCGGAATACTTCCCAGAATCTTTCGTTGGAACACTTTACCATATTAAAATTTGACCCATATACTTGTGACACTAATGCTTTATTATATATCTTTTTGCTGTAGTATTTTCAGTCCAGACATTCACACGTCTAGTTGCAGTCATCGATATAAGTCAAAATTGACCGAAATAGGCTGAAACACATCGAAATGTACCAGTTTAGGATCGAAATGGTATGTGCCGACCAATTTGACCGATACCAGTACAGTATCGACTACCATGAAATTCAAGATCCAATTGGCATAATGCAGGTATATTCAAAGCTAAATTTTTTTAGAATTAGAATAAAATTGACATAATGCATTATTGTTAAAGACTACTTTTGTTATTATGCTGGTTAAAAAATAGTCAACGCCATATTCTCATTAATGGTTCATGATTGGGTGGCCAAAAATGATAATTTAAAACATAGGCAACCATTTATAATTTTCGTAATTGAGCGAGAAATAAAATTATCAATAATTGAGTAACCATCAATGTAATTTACCATAAATTTTATAAATACTTTTGTAATTTAAATCAAATTTTTACCAGCAAAATGCTTGTTCAAAACCGTACAAGACAGGTATTCGATTGTCCTATATTCGATTTCCAATTGAATTAACCCCAGTGAAAAGTTTGGATTTCACTTCATCCATATTAATATTACAAAATCATTGGGAGGGGTACATGAAAAAAGTTAAAAATATTCAGTCGGATGGAACAGATGCAGCCATAAATGCAATACATTTAGGGGATAATTCTTTGTAAATGTTTACTGTCGAACTTAAAGAGAAATCACAGCAAAACAAGTATTTGGGTATACATGCTTCTAAGCAACTATACAATAAGTCACCGCATGAGGGTCTCGGAACTAACAGAAATCTCGGATTTCAAATACACGAGCAGTGCCGTCCATGGAAACAGAAACAAGGAACTCCAGATTTGAAGATACAGCGAGAGATTGGATGGCATGTTCATGCCCTTTGAAGGTTTCGATGCATTCCCCGGGGAGACAATTCCATATGCATATTCTCCCATCACAACACCCTGTAGCCAAGAATTTAGATGCTCCAAGCCAAGCTAAGCTTGTCACTCCTTCCTGCAAAGTTTGTTTGACCACATCATTACAAATTAAACTTAACCAAATTAACCACGGTAGCTTTAACCATGAAGCTAACTTATGTTGATCAGTTATAATGAGTAAAATATTAGACAGGTTGAAATGATTCCAAAACCTCGTGGTTACATATGAAACGTGGTGATGAGTTTTGTAGATCCCAAATTGTAAGGTTTTGATCCATGCCACCGAAAACAGCCCAAGGAAAGCTGTCGCATATAATTTGAACATAAGATCAAATCAGTCGTACAAAAACAAAGCCAGAAATGCAGTCTTCTATGGTAATATGATCATAGGTATCCCCAAGCTGTTCTAAAACCCACTAGGCAAACTTTAGGGTGCACTCCCTTGAGTGGCCTTGCTGAACTCATTTTAGAAGAATTCTTTTATTTCAACAATGAGCTTTGTCAGTTACTTAAAATCTTATGGGAAATATTTCTCAAGTTGGAAACCAAAACACTCAAGTAGGTTTAGGGCATTGATCATTTGATATTGTCGTCGTTATAATATCAAGGATTCACCGAAACTCTTGAGAGAAATAATTATCTGATGAAAAATGGCAACTACATTCAAACTGGTGAAACAAGTATTGGATTAGCTGAGAGAGAGAGAGAGACAGCATCATATACACACTTTGCTGCAAACGAAACACATTCAATTGACTCCGGATTGCCATCAGTTGAACCTGTCTGAGAAGAGCAAGAACTAACAACCTGCATTGATGGCGATATTTGCAAGTTAGAGATATTCACAATGTGAATAGAGCCATCCTTTGAACTAAGAACTAATCGATCTCTTGTAGAAGCCATACCTTCCCAGTTGTGATATTCACAATGTGAACAGAGCCATCCTTAGAACCAGTAATAACTAAAGTTGAATCAGAACTTATAGACAAGCACGTCAGTCCTTCTGTATGATATGGATGACCTACCGAGAAAAAAATTTACTACCAACAATTTAAAAGAGGACTGTGAAAATGAGAGCAAATAAATAATATGAACTCCTTTACAAATAAAATGATATTTTTTTGTGAACATGTTCACTACGTTAGCTAGCTGTGACAGCTGAAGATTCCAATGCTACTATATTTGCGGTCAAACTGCATATCTCTTTAGCTCCTTGATTTCAATAGTATTTTCTCAAATCAATTAAGTTCATGGTCTCTTATATAACCTTATAATCAGGTTAGGTCTGAAATATCAATTAGGACATCTAAAATATGATTTCAGTTGAATACCTCTTACAACATGAATGCTTTCACCACTTCTTGGATTCCAGATCCTCAATGTAGCATCTTCAGAACCAGTACATATTGTTTTGCCTAGTTAAATCACAGATATACTTATCAGATTTGCTCAAACAGAAAGCAAGATGCAAAAACAGAAAAAGAAGAGCAAAACAAATGATCTAATAGTAGAGAATGAAAAGTTAGTACCATCAGGGGTAAAATCACCACAGGTCACAATGGCACCATGGCCTGAGAATACATTAAGACAGTTCCCATTATCAGCATTCCACATCCAAGCAGTGCAATCCTCAGATCCGGCTAAGATCAGATGACCTTTTGGGTGCCACCTAATCCACTATCAGGCAACAAGTCCATCATTAATTAAGTTCCAAAGAAAACATATAATATTAAGAGTAGTTAGCATCCAAGTATTATGTGGTTTTACCTCAATGCCACCTCCAGGACCCTCAAGTGTGCGTTTGAAATTTCCAAAGGTATCCCAAACTTTAACAAGTCCGTCAAAACCTCCAGATGCAAGTAGTTGTCCATCACTGCTAAAGGCTAAACTAGAGACTGAATCGGTATGGCCTGCAGCCCTGCACAGGTATTGCATTTACAAGAGGTTTAGTAGAAGCATAAGAAATGAAGAATGTTAGAAAAGTCAAAGGGATGTGTGTGTCACATCCACTTTGGCAAAATGCAAAAGTAATATTGGCTTCAATAAATCACTGAAGAGAAAAACTTGTACTGCAAAAAGAGAGTGAACTGTCTAGATGTTGTATTGTATCATGGCCATACCTTGGAGCTCAGAAGCCCAATCAGTATGACCTATCTTCCAAAGGAACCCCTTATCATCTCCACCCCCAGTAGCCACTAACACTGGATCTGTTGGGCTACAGGCAACTGCATAAAGTTCACCTGGAAAAACATTCATTGCATTAAAATTCTGTACAAATTCTGGTGAGTTTTCACTCTAAATTCTTTTAGTCGCATAGAGGATGACTTTCATAATGATTTTGTTTTTCTTACAAACTTTCGTAATGATGCTTGATGTTCATCTATTGTGAAAAATAGCCTTCATGAAGGAAGCTAGTAGTAAAGAGTAAATTGAGATAGAATAAACATTACAATAATCTGATGGGACAAACCTTTCTAAATATTCTAGTTCCCATTTCTATATTGATGGAATAATTTCGTAAACAATTTTAAGATCTGTTTTCCCCTTTAAGGAAACACAGATTAGTTTTGACATTTGAGCTGGTAATCAAAGCAAGTTTCTCTCAAGAACAATAATATGGCAAATTAAAATTCAACAAACATCAATGATTATTTTCAGGAACTAATATCGAATCTCAAATTAAACTTAAAATCCAGATAAATCAAGGTCTGAACAATAAAGTTAAGCCGTTTGAAGCTACCACGAAATCTAATCCCAGCTTTGAACATGAAAACACAAAACAACAACTAAAAAAAGAAATTGTTAATACCCGTATGGCCAGTGAATATGTGAATAGAATCATCTGGATCCTCAATATTTTCAGTATCATCCACATCGTCAGCATCAGGAAGATCTGAATAAACCCACGCACAGAAAGAAAAATATAAATAATTTTAAAAGAAAATAGTTACTAAGGAAACGAAAATTTAGACAGAGAGACCGAAACCTTCATCGTCGACATCAACTTCGTGGATTATGTCGGATTCATCAACGAATACCTGGCCCTGCTCCTCGTCATCCTGGGCTGTTCTTATTTTTTTTTCTTGGATTTTGTGTTGAAGCAGCTGTGACTGTGAGAGTAGAGGCTAATAAGGGTTTTTAAAGGTGTCTCACCATGAATATATGTTTCGGTCGTAGTCTTGATGCGTCTGAACTCTGAGTTGGATTTGACTTGTGAACCCAAACTTTGACTCGCCTCACTAAACATATATACTATATAAATTTTAAATAACAAAATTAATTGACAGTTATAAAGAATGTTGACTCAATTGAGTTTTTAATGATTAAAAAAATTAATTAGTTCTATTAATTAATAAAAATTATCAGTTGATTGGTTGGATAGTTAATTTTCTTGACATGATTAATAGTAATCACTATAAATTATCTCGTGCGAGTAAAAATAATTTTTCAAAAAATAATTAAAATGTACATATAAATAAATTTGAACAACATTGTTTAGATTCATTTTGGATAAATGAAAAAGAAAACTTTAAAAAGTTATAAAAAAAGTTATTGAAAATTATTTAAAAAATTCTAAAATATGTATAAAATATTTAAATATGCAATAAATTCATTAAAATTTTCTAAAATATATAATATATATGTTTAAATAGACAACGTTAGTGGAGAGAAAAGATGTTCTCATACTCTCCATCTTTGCCGTCCAAGTTAGGAAGAAAAGAAAGAAAAAAAAAACAAAAGAAGCTTATTCCATAGCCATTTTCGGTCCAAAATTCTCAAGGTAAAAATGTAAATTTTCATTTAATTTTTGTGAACTTCTGATTTTGTCAACCTAGCATGTTGTACCCATGTGTTAAAATTTCAATCTAAATTACCATTAAAGAGTTGTTAAGTTTAAAGCTTGTAAATAATGGATGTTTAAATGTTTAGCTTAGATTTTGTTAAATTGTATCAGAAGATAGTCAAAGTAGCTTAGTTTTAAAGGTTTAGCTATATAGTTAATTTTTTATATTGGGGACTAATTTCAATAAAGTGAAAGCTTTAGAAAACAATGTTATAATTGAAAGTTTGGTTCCTAATGAAAGAATATGAAATTAGATTTTTATTCGATACTAAATATCAAAAAATATGAGTATTTCGGATATATGGACTAAAACTACATTATGTTAAATTATTGTGTTTTCATATGTTTATGTGAAATTGATATTATTTCTATATCGAATTTATTGTACATAGTTAAGGATGATGTCAGGTCATTTCGAGATAAGGGAAAGGTGAAGGTCATATACAAGTAGCCTATTTTGGCTTGTGCTCTCATGATTTGAGTTTAATATATATATGTATGACTTGTTACAACTATCATGTTTAAGTTAATGATCATAATTGTCTGGTTAATAGGTAAGTATAAAATAGTCGATAATTTGTGAAAAATGTGATGATACTAAATATGATGATATGGATATGATGAATAATAAAAGAAAACATGTTAATATCATAAGATGACATGAAATGGCATGAGAACTATTTGAGCATGATGTGAATTTGTTAGGTACTAAATTATGATATGTGAACTATATATGTTTGAAACATTTGATACCCTATTAAAAGTCTTGGATATAGTCGGGTATAGTTGGCATGCCATATGATTAGTTTTTAATTGAAGGAATGGGTGAATGGAAATATCACTCAGGTACCAATGTTCTCGTGTCCTTTCATCAAGCTATTATGTCAGAAGATAAGATGTGGATTCAATTTGAGTGCACAAGAATAGTACATGCTTTAAATGTTTCTAATGTTAATACCTTTAGAGCAGTTTTACTTTATGTTATTTTGCAGAAAAAGCAGGTCTGTATCGGCAAATGGATCCACCAGAACATGAGGAGATGCATTAGTGGCCAGAAGGTGGGAGTTTTCTTTCCCCATCTAGTGGTGACCTTATGCAAAAAGGTGGGGTGTACCTATGACATCCATTGAGCAGTCAATTAAACCTTCCAGAAGTATCATCGGGGATGCCTTGTTCCAACAATACATTGAGCTATGAGCCAAATAGAGTTAAGATTGGAACAGGCAACAACTACACCAACTTCATCCCAAAGGTTGACTCAAGCTCAACAAGAAGTTAGAGAGAATAGTCATCCAAAGCTTGATTGGATGATTTAGTGGATGCAAGAATCGGGACCAATTTTTCAAGAATTTGTTAGGCAAAACAACATCTAGGTCCCCAATTATACACATGAAATGTTTGGGCCAACAAATATGGAACAAGAAGAAGAGGGGCAAGAAAATGAAGAGGGGGAGGAGGATGACGGAAGTGAGGAGACGGATTTTGAATAGGATGATTGAACATTTTTATTTTTGGGAAAACTTGTATTAATTTTTGGATACTTTCAATTTTAAATTTGTAGGAGTAGGACTAATAGTAGGTTTTTATATTGCATTTTGTGTAAAAACCCAACATAAAGGAGATACAAACAATTCGAGCTTTACACGATTAAAGGAGGAAGCACCTACCATTAGCAGTTGGAGCGACTACGATCAATCGGGTAACTTATTTCCTTATCTATTTATAGGCTACACATTGTGGACAATGTGTCAACTAAAGTGTGGTAGGGGGTAACATAGAAAACTCTTTTATTTTCAATTTCTACAATTTTTCTTTGATTTTTTATTGTCTTTGGTGTGCTTGAGCTTGTAGAAATACAAGTGATTGGTTAGGAGCATATACATAGGTTGCTTATGTTTATGAATAAATTTAGCATGATGATAGGAGATTTTAAATTTTTGATTATTAGACTACTAAGTTCTATATGATTGTAAACAATTATTTAGAAATCAATTATACCAAATGATATAGAAAATACAAGGAAAAGAACATGCTAGTATGAATGATAAATGGTTGAATTTGAGTTTGTTTGGTTGATTAAATTTATGCATATTGAGATATTTAGGAATGACTTAAGGCGTTGTTTGAAACACATCCAGAGCAAAAAAGCTAACCTATTTGTATTTCACCTTTAGTACAAATTTTTAAGCCTATTGACACTTCTTAATGAACCTCATTACAAACCCCGAGTATGAAAACGTTAATTTGTATTTGCCTTTTTTTCTTTGGTCCTATGCTGCACGATTATAGACATCTGACCATACGTATTGAGGGTTAAGTAGATATATCAAGGTGGAATTTGTAAAAATAGAGTGAAATAGGAAAGAGTGGTGTGAAATGGGAACTATAAGGTAGCCTAATGTGCAAAACAAAAAGAGAAATACAAAAGGAAAATTAGTACGAGTAGAAAAAGTCTTAAACAAGCAAAAAACATTCATGAGTGAGATGTATTGGAAAAGAGAAAAGTGACAAAGTCAAAAAAGAAAGAAAAACTCGTTCATTAGTGCACAAAAACTCGTAAAACTCGTTCATTAGTGCACAAAAACTCATAAGGCCAGCCGTAGTTACTATGTCATGTTATGACTTCCTATATATGGAAAGACAAGGAATGTGAGAGAAGGAGAGATAAAGCAGTGAGCGGGTAAAGGTCACTAAAGGGGGAAGGATAGGGATCAATGCGATGTGCCAAACTATTTTCGTATTTGTAACCTTTTTGATGCTCACTATTTTTGAATTCCATACCCGTCCTAAGCCTTAGAACGTTACAAGCTGAAAGTCCTATGTGAACTAAATATCCATATACATGAATGGACACCATACTAAATATATGCACAAATGACTATTTGTATTTTGCTTAGATAATTAAAAAACTTGTATGATTTGTTGATGGACCCCTATAGGTGAGACCCTTAATGCTTGTATATTTTGTAGCATATTGAACTTAGATGTTTGCGATCAAAAGTGTTAAGTCAATTACTCATCATGTTAAAGTTGTTAGTAAGTATAAAATGCCGAAGTCATTTGCTCTGAAGTCAATGCTTGTGTCATACTTGCTCAAGAACCGTTATTTTTTTTACTTGTCACTATGTTTATGTTGCTTGAGGACAAACAATGACTTCAGTGTGGGGGAGTTTGATCCGTTGTAATTTGGTGTAACAGATTAAACTAGTTTTCACATTTAAGGAACTTGAATACAAACATTTTCGTTATGTTTTAGTTAAGTTTTCTTAGTTTTATTTACATTCAATAAAATATGAAAATTGAGTCTTTTATTGACCTTAAGAGTCGAATGAGGCCTAAGGGAGAGCTAACAGACTTTGTGAGTGTGCAGGAGACCTTTAAAAGGCGTACTAAACCAATACTGGTCGCTATGTCACAACACAGGATGTTCGATATTGCAACATAAGGAGTAGAATGGAGAAAGCTCAATACTGCTTTTGATATCGCGACACAGATTGAGGGTGTCGCGACTGATAAACCGTAATATGTACATATTTTAATCCCATATTTAGCATACTTTTGGATGATTTATCCCCTGAATTGTGGAATTTGATGCTCTTAATCCTTTAATTTCATGTTTTATACTTAAGAGAGCATCGAAGGATGAAAAGAACGAGAAACGGGCCAAAAACGGAGAAAATGGGCCAAAGTAAGAAGTCCACACGGCCTGGAGATAACCACACGACTGTGCCACTTTAGTAGACTCGAACACACTGGCTCAATCAACACTGCAGGCAGCACACCACCTGCACGCGTGTCCCTACTACCGTGACTCGCTTTAATTCCACTCGAAAGGGATACTTAGAGGCAAAGAAAGACATTCTGAAAGCCTATATAAACACCCTAAGTGTGACCTAAAAGGGGGAGGCCGAGGAGCGAAGCCAGAGAGGGCCGAATTGTGGGATTTACTCGAAGACAGCCAGTTGATCCATCTTAAGAAGCTGGAATTATACTCAAGAGGGAAGATCTTCCCTTCAATTTCCTTCAGGGGGTTTTAGGGTTTTTCTTATGTTTTGTTTTATACTTTCTTCTGAGATGTATTCTTTTATAAACATGAACTAAACCCTCAAATACCGAGGGGATGAAACCTAAGACGGATCTTGTTATTGTTTTCTGAACTATATGATAAATACTTGATTTGTTCTTAATTATGTGTTCTTAATTCTTGCTTTGATATTTCAGGATATTGATTCAAGTATTGATGTGCTTAGGTAGTGAAGCAAAAGTCCATGTTTAAGAGTAGATCTAGCACAGTTAAGGGGAGTTGATCGCACTCCTAGAGATAGGACAACCAAAATCTGTCGGATTAGGGTCAAACCTAATATGGGAGTCCATAGATCGAGTTAATGCAACATTAGGGGTTTTAATTAGAAAGAAATTTCAATTATTCAACCTAGGGTTAGACGTTAGTAGCCTCGAGAGAGGTATTAATATAAATTAGGGAATCCTACGGATCAAGTCAAGTGAATAAATCATCTGGTTCAGAGTTAAATAACAAGTGAAGTCTAGGTGGATCCTTCCTCGGGTATTGTCTTAATCAATTGGTTTTCCCAAATGTATTTTCCCAATTCATTCTCTGTGTCTTAGCATCTTTAGCTTAGTAATTAGTTAGTTTCAGATTAAACATCAATTCCCTTAATTCTTAGGCTAAATAATAGAAAAATAGTAATTACTAGTACTCTTGGTCCTTGAGGATACTATATTTCCAGTCTTGCCATAGCTATACTACCAAACGATAGGTGCGCTTGCCTTATTCGTTGTCATAGTTAGTTTGGACACGATCAGAGACATACACCTGAAGATAGCCCAAGAGGAGTATTCTGATTGCCATGTCGTGACACAGGTCCTGGTGTGTCACAATATCAACTCTGCGATAGAAATTAAACACGAAGCAGGGTGTTTTGGTCTACACAATCAAACTTAAAGCTCGGGAACATTAGCTAACCTATGGTTAAGGATGATGGTCACTTAGAATTTATAAGTAGGCTCCTTTAGCATATGTTATGGACATTATTCACTTAACCTAGATTTTCTTTAGTAAATTTAGTTTAGTTTTTCTTTTGTTTTTAGGTTTTAGAATTTATTTCAATTGTTCTTTGTTATTCTCAAGAGATCTAAATTGTGGAAAACATTCAAACTTTGTGGATTCGCGATTGATCTCAGTACAATCAGGCTCTTTCATATACTATATACTATCGATTCAATTAGCATGCTTTCTCTTTATATTGATTCTATATTGTCTATGAAAACCATGAAGAACTAACCCCACTGTGGGGGGATTAGTGAGTGGAGGTATGATCTATTGACTATTTTGTATGGTTACTCAACGGATCAACTTCTTTGGGAAAGAAAGAACGTGGAACAAACCCTAGGATTGATAACCTCGTGAAATCATCAAGGTAGGAATTAACCCAAAATTAGTATGGCACATCCGTGAACACCTTCACCCCAAGCCAGTCTAGACATGAGGTCGGAAGATAAGTAGTCATTGCTGGCTCGTTATGTTAGTGGAAGATCGGAAGATCTTACTAGGGTAGCGACTAGTTGATTGACGAAGAACCTGAAACGATAGTTGATGGAGATTATTGAAGCGAGCTAATCACCCATAATCAAGATTTGATTCGTTCTCCTTCTTTATTTATTTTATTTTATTATTATAAAAATCCTAAAAATCCTTTATTTTATGTTTTCGTACTATAACTAATTTAAAGTACTAATTAGATCCTTTTAGTGTTTAGAATAGAATTGATCTAACATTCGCCTCTCTTGGGTATGATCCTAGGAGTACGATTCTCGGAGTACTCACCTATTCCGTTGTAAAAAATATATTACAACTCAACTCGTATACTTGCGGATACCACCCCATATTTCTATATCTTATTGCAATATTCACACTTTGGGCGTTAGTACCTCCGGAGATGGTTAGTTAGTTTCTTCTTGTTGCGGGGCAATTAAGTTCACCCACAAAATGTTTTGATTACCTCCTTGGTGAGGTATCAAGGTTAACATTTGGATTTTAGAGTTCTACTCCTATGGTGATGAAAGCTTATCAGCCTTACTTGAAAGGACTTGTCACTAAACGAGCTTATGATTTGTTCTTATGGGCAGCAGTTGGTTGATATTCCTGCCTTGGGAATTCTTAAAGATTTTCTTCTTTTTAAGTGCAACGCGTGGTTTGTGCAAGTGTACAAAGTAGTTATCAAGTAATAAGTAAGTAAAGAGTTATCGTCTCCACAAGGACTGTGTATGTTAATCAATTAATTGTGATATTAATATTAACAAATTGGTAAGAAAAAAACAATATTCTTGTCTTGATTGATGATTAAATTAAATTAAATAATCTAGATGCAAAGTGATCCCTAATGCAAATTAACCTAAATGCAATGTATGCAATAAAATGAATGAGATGGATTTAGCAGTAGAATTCACAAGATTTCAACAAGAATAACATGAATAGGCTTGAATAATCATATCAATTGACTTAATTCATTTTTATCATGCTTATAAATGTTCCAAAAAATATTCTATGGCAACTCGATCTTTCATGAAATTTTTTTTGAAACCAATGTTAAGTCCTTTCGGAATCTTTTACTTAGAAAAACATGTATACTATCATGATCATATTTAACTAAGGGTTTCTTAGAATTCATATGAAGTAACAAGGACGAATTAGGTTTGAAACAATTTAATCACACTAATCTAAGAGCTATGCAAGGTAATAGAGCTCTCTTGAGTTATTATGAACCTTTAATTTAATCGGACTAAGATCTAAATTAAGCATGCACGTTTCAATTATTGTGTCCATTAATTGTCGTCTGGCTAGGATCGCTCAACTAATTCTAATGCATTCAATCACATTTTAATGAATGAAATACATACATGATTTTAATTGACAGCATGATCGATTGAGACACAGAACATTATGAACATAAATAAAATGAAATTCATCAAATTAATGTAATCATTCTAGCTA
This sequence comes from Gossypium bickii, assembly GCA_025503065.1. NCBI lineage: Eukaryota > Viridiplantae > Streptophyta > Magnoliopsida > Malvales > Malvaceae > Gossypium > Gossypium bickii. The sequence goes on along the minus strand of CP106714.1, from coordinate 55,183,955 downwards.
AACAAAATTAAGCTACCATTGTTGATGGGAAAAACAACAAAACAAATTACGAACATGATTAATATAAAAATAAAACAAAGATAAGGAAGAATAAACTCTAATTGATTCGATAGTTCTCCGAGAATCAATCATAATGGCTTCCTTCAATCCTTGTGTTTGCTCCTTTGCTAAGTGCTCCTCAAGGTGGTTGGCCAAGAGAGTGTTTTTTCTCAAGGAATTGCTAGCTAAAGGAAAGGGAAAATGAAGATGGCTATGCATGAAAAGGAAGAAGAAAATGTAGTGAAAGGAAAGAATGAAGAATGAATGTTAAGTGAGGGATGAGGGATGAGAAGTGAACATTGGTATTTATAATGGATGAATGGCTAAAAGGGTTGCTAAAAATAGCTTAAAATCCCTTAGGTTTTTCTTTCCCATGGCCAGCCATAAATTGTAGAGATAGGGGGTTATTTAGTTGCTTGATTCATGCACAAAATCATGTTTGAATCAAGCAAGGTGGTGGAAAGTTTCAAGTGTGAAAGTGGTGAGTTGATTTTTAATTCATTTCCAAGTGTAGGCACCTCCAATTAAATCTGCCAAAAGCTGATTTTGGGCTACTTGATAGCACTAGAAAGAACATAGGTTTTCCCACTTATTGGTTAAATTGTTCCCATTTAATTATCCTTAGCATACATTTTAGCATTTTCAGTTTAGTAAATTGCATTTTATAACTCAGTGAATGCTAGCCTATTTTATCCTTAATTTTGCTATCTTTTTGCATTAATGTCACTGCATGAGTCAATTCCAGATTTGCGTCTAGAATTGTCGCCGTATCTGATAGTTATCCAGATAAGAACTAAAATTGCGTGAGCGTCCAGTCTGGTAAAACCAACCTGTACGTACAAGGACAAATAATTTTGAGGAAAAGACACCTGTACTATTGGAAGAGGACGTAAAAGGTGGACGTGGGACAAAAAAGGGTCTTCCTTCTTTTTTCCAGATCATCATCTTCATCATCCTATCGTGAAGCTTGTAGCCATGGCAACGTAAGCCTCTTACGGTGAGCCAACTTGAAAACCAGATGCAAACTAGCTTCTAACGAGGATACCTAAGTGCGAGACAAGAGGGAATAGAGTGATTCAGTCGAGTTGTCTAGGAATAGTATTCTCTACTTGATTCTATCTTATTTCTTTCTAAATGCTGGTGATTACTTTCTGTTTTCTATTTGTATGGAAGTACACATGCATTCTTGGTTAAATGTTATCTTATTGAATTCTTGGTTAAATGTTATCTTATTGAATCTTGCTTTTATTGTTTAATCTTAGGGTTTGAATGTTTTTTAACACCAAAGTGTTATTACAGTCACTGACACTGGAAAGTGCAGTGACAGTTTGAGCACAAGCATTACAATGGAAGTTGAATGGGGATTAGAGAAATATAGTCCACTTGTTCTTAATAGTGCCATACTGCCATCATCGGAAGGTGGGGTTAGCATGCATGTTTAAGTCTCAGATTAAATAGAAGAGTAATACTGGATAAGATATACATTGAATTTTATAGCCTCTACAATCACCTATCTTTTTATACCTTGTAAGCACTTAGTATTCTGCTAAAGATTCATGTTGGGGATCCCAGTTTATCGTTATCATATTTTATTTTATTATTTTCAAGTTATTGCACCGACAACTATTCTCACAATTAATCTCATTTCTATCTTGTTATTGCACTGACATTAATAGGGAAAAGACTACCATCCTTGTGGGATCGATATTCGATAGACTCATATCTATCTACTATACTTGCATCGACAGTGTACGCTTGCACATTATATCTATGACGTTAAACAACCAATCAAGTTTTTGGCACCATTACCCGGGATGGTGTTTGTTTGATGTTTATTTTTTTGTGTGTTTTTGCACTTTATTTTCCTTATATAATATTTAGTATTCACTAATTGGCTTTTCTTTGTTGCTAATTCTTTAACTTCAGTTTAGGTGTTTTATGACCCGAAGCAATTCAGATTTTCTTGTCGATTTTGATCCAGAAATTGAAAGGACTTTTTGGAGTAGACTTTGAGAACAAAGAAATATGGCTCTACTAGGAAACAATGCAGCCATACTGATAAACCATAATATGAACATATTTTAATCCCACATTTAACATACTTTTGGATGATTTAAGCCTTGAATTGTGGAATTTGGTGCTCTTAATCCTTTAATTTCATGTTTTATACTCAGGAGAGCACCGGAGGATGAAAAGAACGAGAAACGGGCCTAAAATAGAGTAAATAGGCCAAAGCACGAAATCGGCATGGCCTGGGCCCAAGACCATACTGCTGTGCCTCCTTAACAGACCCGAACACAGCCTGGCCACGATTCACACGGACGTGTGCCATGGGCGTGTCCCTCTCGTGACAAAGAAGATTTTCATTTGAATTAGGGTACTTAAAGGTAAAGAAAGCCATTCCAAAAGCCTATATAAACACCCTAGAGGCCAACCTTTAGGGAGCATCCAGTTAGGCCAAGGAGCCGAGCCAGAGAGGCCAGAATTATGGAATTTACTCGAAGAAAGCCAGTTGATTCATCTCAAGAAGCCGGAGTTATACTCAAGACAGAAGATCTTCTCTTCAATTCCTTCTAGGGGTTTTAGGGTTTTTCTTATGTTTTGTTTTATATTTTCTTCTGAGATGTATTCTTTTATCATTATGAACTAAACCCTCAAATACCTGAGGGGGATGAAACCTAAGACGGATCTTGTTATTGTTTTCTGAACTATATGATAAATAGTTGATTTGTTCTTAATTATGTGTTCTTAATTCTTGTTTTAATATTTCAGGATATTGATTCAAGTATTAATGTGCTTAGGCAGAGGAGGAACAGACCCTGTCAAAGAGTAGATCTAGCATAGTTAAGCGGAATTGATCACAACGCTAGAGATAGGATGACGAAAATCTGCCGGATTAGGGTCAAACCTAATATGGGAGTCCATAGATCGAGTTAATGCAATTCTGGGGGTTTTAATTAGAAAGAGATTTCAATTAATCAACCTAGGGTTAGACGTTAGTAGCCTTGAGAGAGGTATTAATATAAATTAAGGAATCCTACGGATCAAGTCAAGTGAATAAATCGTCCGGTTCAAAGTTAAATAACAAGTGAAGTCTAGGTGGATTCTTCCTCGGGTATTGTCTTAATCAATTTGTTTTTCCCACAAGTATTTTCCCCAATTCATTCTCTTTGTCTTAGCGTCTTTAGCTTAATAGTTAGTTAATTTTAGATTAATTAATAATTCCCTTAATTCTTAGGCTAATTAATAGAAAGAAAGTTAGTATTAGTACTTTTAGTTCCTTTAGGTTCGACAATCTGGTCTTGCCACTAAACTATACTACTGTTCGATAGGTGCGCTTGCCTCAATCGTTGTCATAGTTAGTTTCTAGGCTCGATCATTCTTTTTATAAATTTTTAAGACTCTGACATAATGAGCACATACCCCCAATGTAACAACATAATGTTAATAACCCATTGTTATAGCAAGATGCTCACATACAAAATAGGACTATACAAGATTTTGTAGCGCTTGTCTTGGATAATTTACAACTAGGAGTTGTTAGGCCAGCAATCCAAGTTGGGAATTTTGAACTCAAGCCAGTAATGTTTCAAATGTTGAATTCTAATGGACAATATGCTGGACTGCCACATGAAGATGCGAGAGAACATCTTAAATCCTTTTTTTTTTTATCTATGCTTCCTTTAGTCAACAAGGTGTACCTGATGATGCCTTGAATATGCAATTATATCCTTATTCCCTATAAGGAAGAGCTTATACTTGGTTTTTTGGACTACCTGCTGGATCAATTACTTCTTGGGATGTATTAGCAATACAGATTGTTTGGCGATTTAACCCGTCGACAATGAATTCTCACCTTCAAAATGATATTACTGCTTATCATTAGCTGGATGATGAAAATCTTCACACTACATGGGAACGTTATAAATATTTACTTCGACGTTGTCCTATGCACGACATTTAACCAGAAACACAATTTGGGATTTTTTATAATGGGTTGAATTCACATACATGGAATCTTGTCGACGCATCAGCCAATGGACCTCTGCTGAATTGTACTTATAATGATGCTGTGAGAAATCTTGATAGAATTGCTTAGAATGATTATCAATACCTTATCTGCAGATCTGAATAAGCAAAAACTACTCCAAGAGTTATTGAATTGGATGTAATAACCGCACTAAGTGCTCAAGTTTCACAAACATGATTAAAAATATGCAAGGGTCTAGTGGCGTTGCCCCTATACAAGTCGCTCAACAAGTTGATGTTCCTACTTTTTGTTGTGAGATTTGTAGTAACAACCATAGCAATGAAAATTGTCCACAACATGTAGAGAATGCCTGTTATATTATTAACATCCAGTAACTTTTACAACAAACTCTGCACGTAACCAATAGTTTTGGGGTACTCAAAATGTTGGACAACATGTTGCGACATTCAGATATGGGAATACATCTACTTAGGGCAATTATAATCCCAGACAAGGGAATTACAATCAGCAACAGCAAAACTACAATCAGAACACTCAGATGCATCCACAACAAGGCTTGTTCAAAGACATCGACACCAAAATCTGATGCAACCACAACACTTTTCAATACCGAATCAGCTTGTTCAAGGACATCGACAAAAATCGTACACTCAAGCTTCTACTTCTGACCCGTTAGCAACTCTTAAGGCGTTAATACGGGAGCATATTACTCGCATGGAAGCTATAGTACAAGGCAATTCATCTTCCATTCGAGAATTGGAAGCACAATTAGGACAACTTGCTTCAAATTTGAATACTCGACCACCAATCTCATTACCTAGTGACACGAAAAATCCTAGTCCGAGGGGTAAAGAACATTGTAAGGCTATCACTCTTAGGTGTGGTAAACAAACTGGAGAACTGTTTCTAGACTCTACTGTAGCACCTCAAGATACAGATTGTGTGATCACTGGTGAGAAGGTTGAATTTGAAGAGTTTGTCAATGTATCAGACAAAGAAGTTCCACAAATTGTCACTCCTATGCCTAATGTCTGACCTTCGGAACTGTCACCGCAGTCAAAGATGTCAGCGCAAGCAAATATATCTCTACCTTTGCCTTTCCCACAAAGATTCAAGAAGAATGAGCATGAAAAATGGTATCAGCAGTTCTTGGACACACTGAAGCAACTGCAGATCAACATTCGTTTAGTAGACGCTCTGGTTCAAATTTCGAGTTATAAGAAATTTATGAAAGACCTCTTGTCCAAGAAGAAGAAGCTCAGTGATATTGAAACTATTGCACTCACAGAAGGCTGTAGTGCTGTTTTGACAAACAAGTTGCCCCTTAAATTGAAAAATCCTTGGAGCTTTACCATCTCATGTTCAATTGGTAATTATTATTTGGGAAAAACTTTATATGACTTGGGAGCTAGCATTAACCTAATGCCACTATCTACTTTTAGAAAGTTGGGAATTAGTCATATGAAATCTACTACAGTGACATTACAACTAACCGATCTATCCTTGGCCCAACCTGAAGGGAAAATCAAAGATGTCTTAGTTCGTGTGGATAAATTTGTTTTTCCAGCAGATTTAATCATACTTGACTATGAGGTAGACAAGGAGGTTTCCTTAACTTGGGACAACCATTTTTAGCCACCAATCGAACTCTTATTAATGTTTATAAAAGGGGAACTAACTATGTGACTTAATGATGAGCAAGTCACTTTCAGTGTTTTTGAATCTATTCAATGCAAGGACAAAGAAGAATGCCATACTGTCGATGTGCTAGATGGTCTAATTGAGGAAGAATTTAATCACTAAACCATAGTACTTTCTGAAGAGTTTATAGTGACATCTGATGCCAAACCCTTAGATGATTGTGACAGCATGGTTGAAGTTAATAATCTTGAACTCAAGCATGGATGGAAGATTGAATCCTTAGACCTAACCAACAGAACAACCCCGATTTTCAAACCATTTATTGAAGAAGCTCCTGCTCTGGAATTTAAACCACTACCTCATCATCTTAAATATGTATTTCTAGGTGATCACAATACTCTCACAGTTATTGTCTCTGCAACACTAGATGTAACTCAAGAAGAGAAATTGGTCCATATTCTCAAGCAAACATAAACGAGCTATTGCTTGGAGCATTGTTGATATTCAAGGTATTAGTCCTTCTTTTTGCATGCACAAGATCAAGTTGGAAAATGAAGGCAAGCAATTGATTGAATAGAAAAGAAGATTAAACAAAAAGATGAAGGAAATTGTCAAAAAGGAAATCATAAAATGGCTTGATGCTGGAATTATTTACCCCATTTCCTACAGCAATTGGGTAAGTCCAGGGCAATGTGTACCTAAAAAGAGTGGCATCACTGTGGTTCATAACGATAAGGATGAATTAAATCCTACATGCATTCCTACGGGATGGCGAGTTTGTATGGATTATCGTAAATTAAATGCGGCCACAAAGAAGGTTCACTTCCCGCTTCATTTCATTGACCAAATATTGGATTGGCTTGCTGGAAAGGCCTATTATTTCATATTAGATGACTATTCTGGGTACAATAAAATTGCTATTGGACTGAAGGATCAGGAGAAAACAACCTTCATCTGCCCCTTTGGTACTTTTATTTTTTACCGTATGCCTTTCGGTCTTTGCAATGCATCAACCACATTTCAAAAGTGCATGATGATAATATTCTTAGATATGATCGAAGACTCTTTAGAGGTGTTTATGGATGATTTCTCAGTCTATGGGAATGATTTTTATCATTGTGCTGACAATTTGGATAAAGTATTGAAGCAATGTGAGGACACACATCTGGTCTTAAATTGGGAACAATGTCATTTCATGGCAACTGAAGGCAATGTGTTTGGACATTGCGTTTCTAGTCAAGGCATTCAAGTAGACATACCTAAGGTAAAAATCATTGAGAAATTACCTCCACCAACAAACGTGAAAGGTATCTGCAGTTTTCTTAGACATGCGGGGTTTTACCAAAGGTTTATTAGAGATTTTTTGAAAATTACAAAGCCCTTATGCTCATTGCTGGAACAGAATCAAAAATTCTTCTTTGACAATGCATGTTTGGATGCCTTTATTCAGTTAAAAAAAAGCTAGTGAATGCACCCATTGTCCTTGCACCCGATTGGTCTCAACCTTTTGAAGTTATGTACGATGCAAATGACTTTGCTGTAGGTACGGTTCTAGGACAAAGTAAGGGGAAAATATTTCATGCCATTTATTATGCTAAAAAACTCTTACAGAAGCTCAATTCAATTATACCATCACAGAGAAATAATTGATGGCTGTAGTCTTTACTTTCGACAAGTTTAGTTCCTATCTTGTCAGCGCAAAGGTTACTATGTTCACTGATCACCCGGCATTGAGATATCTCTTTGTGAAAAAGGATACCAAACCAAGTCCGATACGCAGGATATTACTACTACAAGAATTTAACATCGAGATAAAAGACCGTAAGGGTTCAGAGAATCAGGTTGTAGACCATCTGTCTCTATTGGAAGTTGGCAGCGAAGACGGAAACATTCGACGCATTCCCAGATGAGAAGTTATTTGCTGTAGATCCAACTCCTTAATATGCAGATTTTGTTAATTATCTAGTGTGTGGAAAACTCCCATTGGGCGTCACAGGCCATAAAAAAAAAGATTTCTTTGAGATGTAATGAAGTATCATTGGAACGAGTCGTATTTATTCAAGGTATGCAATGACAACATCGTTCGATATTGTGTTCTGGAAGAGGAGATGCTTTCAATCTTAAAGCATTGTCATGATGCTCCTTGTGGAGGTCATTTTGGTGGTATGAGAACTATCGTTAAAGTTCTCCAATCAGGATTCTAGTGGCTAACATTATTCAAAGACGCCCACAATTTTGTGAATCAATGCGATAGGTGTTAGCGCACCAGTTATATATCTCGACGCAATGAAATATTACAGCAGCAAATTATGGAGGTTGGATTAGTCGATGTTTGGGGTATGGATTTCATGGGACCATTTCCGAGTTCATTTGGAAATCTTTATATATTAGTAGCTGCTGACTACGTCTCGAAGTGGGTTGAAGCTGTTGCAGTCCCAAAAGGATGATGCAAAGACAGTGCTAAAATTTTTGCACAAGCATATACTTACCCCTTTTAGCACGCCAAAGGCTCTGATTAGTGATTAGGTTATACATTTTCATTGCAACCAAGTGGGAATCGTACTAAAGAGATTTGGAGTTAATCATAGAATGGCTACTACTTATCATTCGCAAACCAATGGACAAGCTGAAGTATCAAATTGACAAATTAAGAACATTCTTGAGAAGGTTGTAAACCCTTCGAGGAAAGATTGGTCTTTCCAATTGGATGACACTTTATGGGCATTGTGGACAGCATACAAAACTCCATTAGGGATGTCACCATATCAGTTGGTTTTTGGGAAAGCATGTCACTTGCCAGTTGAACTGGAACACGAAGCAATGTGGGCAATTAAGCAGGTGAACATGGACTATGAAGCGGCTGGAAAGAAAAGATTGTTGGATATCACTGAACTAGAGTAGATTAGGAGAAATTCTTATGAAAATGTTGCAATTTATAAGGAAAAGACCAAAGAATGGCATGACAAGATTATTTTACAGCAATAATTTATAGCGGGTCAACAAGTTTTATTATTCAATTCTCGACTTAAATTGTACCCAGGTAAATTGCGTTCACGTTGGTCTAGACCTTTTGAAGTTGTCGACTTATTTCCTCGCAGTGTAGTCACAATTTGAGCTTTATGTGATGGACACCAGTTCAAAGCAATTGGACAGAGGCTGAAACACTATTTTGGCAATTGTGATCAAAAAGAGGTAGAGACCATTCAATTGGTCGAAAATTTTTAATTTTAATTAGTACTCATTGATTTTAATTTATTTTATTTATGTTTTGTTAAAGTTTGTTTTCCTTCCTTTTTGCAGAATAATTAGGTACCATTATCGACACATTAAAATTTTTGCTGTCAACACATTCCATAAGTCTATACTACCATTTATAACTCATCAGAATTTAGGGAAATTTAGATTCCACTGTTGGATCAAATATCACTTAGTTGTTTGATCCTTCTGAGCGGGCACAATTTCTATTGGACACAATGTAACAGCTCGATTTTGGGGCTAGTCAGAACAGTGATTTCAGAACCACTATCTGAGGTTGGAGAAATTATTTTTAATATTATTTTACATGTTATAGCATGATATATGAGTGTTTGAAAATTTTGGTGAATTAATTTTAGCGATTTCACGCTTAATTTTGAAAAAGGACTAAATCGCATAAAGTGCGAAAGTTTTGTTCTACAAGCTAAAGGTGTTAAATAGCTATTGAACACTAAAGTAGAGGTCCTTATTGAGTAAATAGACTAATGTAATTATGGTGGCTGGACATGAATTTTTAATTCATGAAATTGGTCAAAGTTTGGTGGCATTAGGTGACTTAATTGATAAAATAATCATAAAATAAAAAGAAAGCTTCATCCTTTTCATTCTTTCTCCTCTCTACTGAAAATACCAACAAAAATAGGGGTTTTGGAAACTTGAAATTTCAGCAACTCTTCACCCTTGCAAGTAAGTCATTTTGATGGTCATTTTTGTTGATTTTTATGTTTTTGGAACCCTTGTAGCTTAATCTAGTTAATGAGGGGACTATTTTGCAGTATTGTTGAAAGTATAGGGTTTTTCGATGAGAGCATTAATGTTGTTTGCTGAAAGTTTATGGAAGAAAATGAATCTTGGTTGTTAAATAGACAACTTTTGTGAAAGGGGTTTTCATGAAAGCACCTAAAAGGACCTTTTTGTACAAGTTATAAAATGGGTGGTAAATGTGTGAAATAATTGGATTTGTGAGTTTCTATAAGCTTAAAATAGGTTTGACTAGGCTTGGTTAATGAGGAAATTTTATGAAAATCATTTTACGAGCCTAGGGGCAAAATCATAATTATGTGAAAGTCTAGGGGCAAAATGGTAATTTTACCAAAGTAGGAATTTTGAAATGTCTTGATTAATGTAGTGATTAAATGAGTGAATTTTATCATTATAGACAAGAAAAATGAGATCCGAACTTAGACCGGGGGAAAACCAAGCTATTGGACTAAATCGAACTAGTCGCTCAAATTTTGTATACGGAGGTAAGTTGTACATAAATAATATACCTCTATTGTTAGTATGTATTAAACAATTGATATTGCATAAAATGTATGATTATTGTTGATAAACCATAAAAGTAACACATTTTAATTCCACGCTTAGCGTGTTTTTGGATGTTTATTTATATAATTATGTGAATTCGATGCTCCTCATCCTTTAAATTCGTATTTCTATACTTTGGTAAGCATAGGGAAGCGAAAGGAGCGGAAAACAGGCCAAAACCGGACAAAATGGGCCATCGTAAGGATCCACACGGCCAAAGCCAGAACCATACGGGTAGGGCACATGCCCGTGTGAACTACACGGGCTGGACACACGCCCGTGTGCCTGCCCGTGTCAATCACGAGCCATGCGAATTTTCACATACCCGTGTGAACCACACGGGCTGGATACATGCCTGTGTGCCAGCCCGTGTCCCTGTCACACCCTACTATATTTTCACGCGAAAAAAGCCAATTTTTAGGGTTTCTGAGCCTCCTAAAGTCTATAAATACACACTAGAGGAAGACCTAAGGGGGGAGGCAGAGTAGATCGAATAAATTACTCAAAGGAAGCCGTCGGAATCATCTCAAAAGCGGATTTACTCCAGGATTGAAGATCTCCATCAAGTTCTTTAGAAGTTTTTGGGTTCTTTTTGTCTTGTTGTTCTCTTAATTCTAAGATGTCTTCTTCATACGTTATGAACTAAACTCCCTGAATACCTAGGGAGGATGAAACCTAGATGAATCTTATTATTTAAATATTCTGAATTACATGATAAATACTTGTTTTTGTTTTTAAATATGTGTTCCTAACCCTTGCTTTAATATTTTCAGGATATTAATTCAAGTTTAATGTGCTTATTTAGTGGAGCAAAAGTCCCTGTTTAAGAGAAGATCTCGCATAATTAAGCGGAGTTGATTGCAATCCTAGAAATAGGACGACATAAATCTGTCGGATTAGAGTCAAATCTAATAAGGGAATCCATAGATCGAATTAATGCGACGATGGGGGTTTTAATTAGAAAGAGATTTTAGTTAATCAACTTAGAGTCAGTTGTTTTTAGTATTGAAAGAGATATTAACATAATTTAGGGATTTCTATGGATCAAGGCAAGTGAATAAATTGTTTAATTCAGAGTCAGAATAATAAGTGAAGTCTAGGTGTCTAGGTGGATTCTTCCTTGGGTATTGTTTTTATTCATTGGTTTATTCGATTACTTTCTTCAGTCTCTGTCGCATTCATAGTTAATTAGTTAGTTAAATTTTAGATCAAAATAAATCCCATTAATTATTAGGATAGATAGTAAAAAGGTAGTTATTACTAGTAATTTTAGTCCTTGAGGATACAATATTCCGGACTCATCACAACTATACTACTGTTTGATAGGTGCGCTTGCCTTTGTCAAAATATTAGTTAGTTTTGAGCCCATCAAGTTTTTGGTGCCGTTGCCGGGGACTAAAATATTAGGAACGCTTAATTTTTATTACTTTAGCCATTTTTATTTTTATTACAATTTATTTATTTATTTTATTTTATTTTAATTTACTAACTTTTCTTTTAGTTGCTTCTAGCAGGTGTTTTAGTTTATGACTAGAAGAAACCTGTCAGGACCATTGCTTTTTGATAGTGAGATAGAAAGTACCACTCGCAGAAATCGTTGGGAGATAAGGCGAAGTCTGCAATACATAAAGAAAGAGCAAGAGGACGATACTAATACTACCGAGGAGATGGTTGATAATAATCTGCTCCCTCCTGTTGTTGCCGTAAATCTGGTGAATCAAAATCCTGCTCCTCGTACTATGTACGATTATGCTAAGCCCAATTTAACTAGGGCTGAATTGATTATTGTTAGACCTACTACTGCTGCAAATAATTTTGAACTGAAACCTAACACTATTCAAATGATTCAATATTTTGTTCAGTTTGATGGTTTGCAGGATGAGGACCCAAATACTCACTTGGCCAACTTTTTAGAGTTTTGTGATACTTTTAAAATTAATGGCGTTCCTGATGATGCCATTCGCTTACGGTTATTTCCTTTTTCATTGAGAAACAAAGCTAAACAATAGTTGAACTCATTACTATGAGGTTCCATCACTACTTGGGAATAGATGACTGAGAAATTTTTGTTAAAATATTTTTCACCGGCTAAAACGGCAAAGTTGAGGAATGATATCTCTTCTTTTGTGCAGATGGATTTAGAAACGGGTTACGATGCATGGGAAAGGTACAAGGACTTGTTGAGGAGGTGCCCTCACCATGGGTTACCTTTATGGCTACAGTTTCAAATCTTTTACAACGGTTTGAACCCCTCAACTAGATAGTTGATTGATGCAGCCGCCGGTGGAACCTTGAATAACAAAATGCCTGAAACGATTTATGAGTTTATAGAGGAGATGTCACTGAATAACTATTAGTGGCAAGTAATGTGAACGAAACCAACAAAAGCCACTGGCGTTTTTAACCTTGACGTGGTCACCATGTTATTAAACTAGGTAGAGTTCTTAAATAAAAAGATTGATGGTTTATGTGTTTCTACGCAGGTACATCCGGTGATGCAATGTGAAACAAATGGAGGAGGGATGAATAACTCAGAATATCTACCCTACAATCCTAGCATGGAGAATGAGCAGCTGAGTTACATGGGTAATAACTCTAAACCTCCAAATAATCTTTACAGTAATACATATAATCTAGGATGGAGGAACCACCCAAATTTCTCATAGGGTAATCAAGGGGATCAAAGACCAGAACCCCCTCCAGGTTTCCAACCACCCTACCAGCAAGAGAAAAAGCCAAACCTTGAAGATATGCTAGTGAAATTTATTTAGGTGTCAGAGACTCGTTTTCAGAATACTGAAATGACATTGAAAAATTAGCAAGCATCGATCCAAGGGCTTGAAAGTTAAATTGGACAGCTAGCTAAATTAGTTTCCGAAAGGCAACCAGGTAGTTTACCTAGTAACACCGAACCTAACCCAAAAGAACATGTGAATGCAGTCACAATAAGGAATGGGAAGGTATTGGTTGAAGCTGAAAAAAAAGATGCCACAAGAAACTGATAAGGCGAAGGGTGAGAAAGTGAAAGAGAGTGTGGCACCAGTACTTAAAGAGTATAAACCACCGATCCCATATCCAACAAAGTTGAAGAAAGACCGCATGGACGCACAATTTGGTAAATTTCTTGAACTTTTTGAACAATTACATATTAACTTACCTTTTGTTGAAGCTATTTCGCAGATGCCTACATATGAAAAATTCTTAAAAGAGCTTTTAACAAATAAAAGGAAGTTTGAAGAGCCATCAACTGTTGAACTTAACGAGGAATGGTCAACTATTCTCCAAAATAAGCTACCGACCAAATTAAAAGATCTAGGAAGTTTCACTATTCTTTGTTTAATTGGTAGTTTAAATATTGAGAAAGCATTAGCTAATTTAGGTGCCAGTATTAATTTGATGCCTTATAAAATGTTCAAACAGCTTGGTCTTGGGGAGCCAAAATCCACTAGGATGAGTATGCAATTAGCTTATAGATCTGTTAAATATCTTAGAGGAATTATTGAAGATGTTTTGGTAAAAGTTGATAAATTCATATTCCCTGTTGATTTTGTTGTGCTTGACATGGATGAGGACATTGAGGTGCCGTTAATTTGAGGTCACCCATTTTTAGCTACTGCTAGGGCTGTTATTGATGTAGGTGACGGTAAACTTGTGCTTAAGGTAGGTGACGAGGAAATTATTTTTAAGATTTATGATGCTATGCGATACTCTAGAGAGCAAGATGATTCTTTTTATTTTATTGACTCTCTTGATCATTCTATTCAAGATTCTTTTTAGGAAATCATACATAAAGACACGTTGGAACTATGTCTTGTCCAAGGTGAGGAGGGAGATAACTAAAGCACTGAGATAGGGGAGATACAAATTGAGTGAATTGAATCTTTACCCAGACAAAATAAGTATGAGGGTATTGAAATAAACGACTAACTAAAACAAAAACCCTCTATTGAAGAACCTCTCAAATTGGAATTGAAACAGTTACCAAATCACTTAGAGTATGCATTCCTCGGAGATATTTCTACACTACTAGCAATTATTGCTTTAGACTTGTGTCCCAATTGAGAAAGAGGAATTACTACAAGTACTAAGGGAGCATAAAAGAGAGCCATAGCTTGGAAGATTTCTGACATTAAAGGGATCAGCCCATTATTTTGCACCTAGAAAATTTTAATGGAGGATGAATTTAAACCGTGTGTGCAAGCTCAAAGACGACTAAATCCTAACATGAAAGAAGTTGTTAAAGCTGAAGTAATTAAACTTCTAGATGCTGGAGTTATCTATCCTATTTTTGACAGTACTTGGGTGAGCCCTGTGCAGGTTGTTCCAAAGAAAGGAGGCATGACTATTGTCGCCAACGAGAAGAACAAATTAATTCCAACGAGAACAGTCACAGATTGGAGAGTTTGCATTGGCTAAAGGAAGTTGAACGATGCTACAAGGAAAGATCACTTTCCTTTACCATTCATTGACCAAATGCTAGAAAGATTATCGGGCATATGTACTATTGCTTTCTAGACAAACTCTCTGGCTACTTCCAAATTCCGATAGCTCATGAGAATCAAGAAAAGACGACATTTACATGTCCATATGGTACGTTTGCTTATCGTAAAATGCCTTTTGGATTATGTAATGCTCCTGCTACTTTTCAGTGCTGTATGTTAGCCATCTTCGATGAACTTGTGGAATATATTATGGAGGTATTTATGGATGATTTCTCGGTATTCAGTAATTCTTTGCCCCTTTGCCTTGAAAATTTAAAACAAGTTCTAATAAGATGTGAGGAGACGAACCTTGTGCTTAATTGGGAAAAGTGTCACTTCATGGTTCAAGAAGGGATTGTGTTAGGTCACAAAATTTCTAGTAAAGGGATTGAGGTTGATAAAGTAAAAATTGAAACCATAGAAAAATTACCTCCTTTTAGTTCAGTTAAGGCTATTAGAAGCTTTTTAAGACATGCCGATTTTTACAGAAGATTTATTAATGATTTTTCTAAAATAGCTAAGCCTTTAACAAATTTATTAGAAAAAGATGTACCTTTTAATTTTAATCAGGAATGTTTAGAAGCATTTAATACACTTAAAGATAAATTAATTAATGCTCCAATAATAATTACACCTGATTGGAATTTTCCCTTTGAACTAATGTGTGATGAGAGTGATTTTGTAGTAGGTGCAGTTCTTGGACAGTGAAGGGACAAACATTTTCAACCGATTTATTATGCTAGCAAGACATTGACGGCCGCACAAGAAAACTACACTACCACGGAAAAAGAATTGCTAGCTGTGGTTTTTGCATTCGATAAATTTAGACAATATCTGATTTTATCTAAAGTTTTCATTTACACTGACCATTCAGCCCTTCATCATCTCTTGACTAAAGCTGAAAAACCTCGACTCATAAGATGGATTCTACTTTTGCAGGAATTCAATTTGGAGATTCAAGATAAAAAGGGGCTGAGAATCTGGCGGCAGATCACCTTTCTAGGCTTGAGAATCCTCATATCGAAGAGCTTGATGAGAGTGAGATCAATGATTCATTTTCTAAAGAACAAGTCTTAGCTCTATCCGAATCTGAGGTACCCTAGTTTGCGGATATTACGAATTACTTAGCTTCTAACGTCTTACCAAAAGGATTGACACATCATCAAAAGAAGCGATTATTTGCTGATGTGAAAAATTATTTTTGGGAGGATCCTTTCCTTTTTTGTATATGTGCAGATCAAGTAATTCGAAGATGTGTTACAAAGTCAGAAGCAAACAAAATCCTAGAACATTGCCATTCAGGACCAGCAGGAGGACATTACAGTGGGACTAGGACATCACATAAAACATTCGAATCAGGTTTCTATTGGCCCCCTCTGTTCAAGGATGCTAATAGGTATTTTACTTCGTGTGATAGATGTGAGAGAATAGGTAATATCTCTAAACGCAATGAAATGCCTCAGACATATATGCTATCATGTGAAATATTTGATGTTTGGGGTATTGATTTCATGGGTCCATTCCCTAGTTCATTTCGGAATAAATACATCTTAGTAGCGGTTGATTATATGTCAAAATGGGTGGAAGCTCAAGCTTTACTTACTAATGATGCTAAAGGTAGTGAGATTTCTTAAAAAACTCTTCACTCGATTTGGAACACCTTGAGCAATTATTATGATAGGGGTACTCATTTTTGTAATCCTCAATTTGATAAAGTCTTAAAGAAATATGGAGTGCACCACAGAACAGCTACCCCTTATCACCCTCAAACCAGTGGACAAGTTGAAGTAGCCAACCAAGAGCTTAAGCGTATTCTAGAGAAAACCGTCAAATCAAATAGGAAAGATTGGGCATTAAAACTCCCATAGGAACATCTCCATACAGACTTGTTTACGGGAAAAGCTATCATCTACCGTTTGAATTAGAGCACAAAGCATTTTGGGCTATAAAATTCTTAAATTATGATCTTAAACTTGTAGGTGAGAAAAGATTGATGCAGTTGAACGAGCTAGATGAGTGGCGAGCGGATGCTTACGAGAACTCATGATTATACAAAGAAGCGACAAAGCGACGCCATGATGCTCGTTTGAAGCAACCTAAGCAATTCGCAGTTGGAGACCCTGTTCTACTATACAATTCAAGGCTCAAATTTTTCCCTGGAAAGTTGAAATCAAGATGGTCAGGTCCATTCGTAATCAAAACCATTTTCCCCTACGGCACAATAGAGGCAACTCATCCGACTTACGACACATTCAAGGTAAACGGTCAACGACTTAAACTTTATAATGGTGAAGATTTTAGGGAAAATAGAGAGGAGTTTCATCTCCATAAACCTTCATAAAGTGATGGACATAAGGTAAGTCTAGCTTAAGACTTTAGACGAGTGCTTCTCAGGAGGCAACCCGAGCACTAACCCTACTAATTAGTTTATTTTTACTTTCGTTCATGTTTTAATGCAGGTTTTTGACCCGCACGGCCTGGACACATGGGTGTGTCCTTGGCCGTGTGGACCCTGGAGCTTAAAATCCCCAAAAATTGACAGAGACACGACCAAAATATATTGCACACAGGCGTGCGACACGGTCGTGTGGACCATATGGCCTTGACACACGGGCATGTCCAAGGACGTGTGAAAACTGGAGCCTAATTTTTCAAAATTTAAACAAGTCAGGGGTCTCCACGGGCACGACACACGGCCGTGTGTGCAATCACATGGGCGTGTATTAGGCCGTGTGAAAACTAGAGTTCAATTTTTTAATTTCAAAACTTAAAACGAGTCGGGGGCTCCACGAGAATTACAGACGACCGTGTGTGAGGTCACACGGGCGTGTCAAATTCCATACGGGCGTGGGAGAAGTGAAGAACTATGTACATGACTGTGCAATGTTGCCGTGTGGACCACACGGACTGGACACACGGGCATGTCCAAGGCTGTGTGAATACTAAGCTTTAAAATTTCACGACGAACATGGGTTAGGGACTATATCACACGGGTGTGTGACACGGCCGTATGGCACAACACGGGTCGTTACACGACCGTGTCACTTATTTAAACACTTTTACTTTTGCTTTTCTTCTTCCTTCTTCCTCCAAAACTCCCGCCAAACCCTAGCCGCCACTCCCCGGCCTCCGGCCACCATCCCTAGCCCCTCATTCCTCCTTTTTCTTTCTCCCCCAACCAAAAAAAATCCCCCATTCTTCTTTACTTTTCTTCCATTTTCTCCCTCTCTTTCCCTTTGCTTTCCCTCCCCTCCAAACCCCAAAACACCCAAATCCGGTCACCCTTCCACGCCAACATCCACCGTCGCCGCACCGCCGTTGCCCAACTGACCACCGCGTACCGTCGGTCACCCTACTTTTTCCCTTCATTTTGATTCATTTTTTTATTATTGTTTATTTTATTTATTTATTTATTTATTTATTTTGTTTATTATTTTTATCTTTATTGTTATTTAGATTGGACTTATTATTATTTATTTGATTATTATTCTTTTTATTTCCATTTGGATTAAGATTATTATTATTATTGTCATTATTATTATTTTCTTTATTTATTTAGTCATTCTACTCCTATTTGTTAATTCCTAGTATCTTGTTAGCTAATTAATTTTTATTTTCTCCATATATTTGATATTTACTATTATTATTTAGAAACTCATTATTAATATTGATTCTTTTTAGTCATGATGAATTTTTCTTATATTGTTTCAATTTCCTTGCTTACTAGTTTTTAATTTATTACGTTCAATGATATGTTCTTAGTTCTTAGCATTAGGATTATTATTTATTTCTGGTTCTTATATAATGATTCGTTCTTATTTTAGCAGTACATTATTATTTTGGACTAATGGGATCTTCCATCCTCGACTTTGGTGATGCTTGATTTATTTGTTGAAAATCTTTTACGTTTTCAGGTACATCATGACGAATACGTGAGGCAAGACCAAGGTCACCGTCCCTGCTTCAAAAAAGCGGAAGGGTCCTAGTGCGACCTCCTCGAGTGCCTCCGCTGAAGTGCGCCACTCTTACCTCAGATTCACCGCAGACCCACCGGAGGACCTATTTCAGCTTCTTTGACTGCGACCCCTAGGTTTGGGCCACTGCATTGATTGGGACGCATTGGAATAGGTTGATAAACCGTAATATGAACATATTTTAATCCCACATTTAGCATACTTTTGGATGATTTAAGCCTTGAATTGTGGAATTTGGTGCTCTTAATCGTTTAATTTCATGTTTTATACTTAGGAGAGCACCGGAGGATGAAAAGAACGAGCAACGGGCCTAAAACAAAGCAAATGGGCCAAAGCATAAAATCGACACGGCCTGAGCCCAAGACCACACGGCCATGACTCCTTAACAGACCCGAACACGACCTGGCCACGATTCACACAGGCGTGTGCCATGGGCGTGTCCCTGACGTAACTTATTTTAATTTCACTCGAATTAGGGTACTTAGAGGCAAAGAAAGGCATTCCAAAAGCCTATATAAACACCCTAGAGGCCAACCTTCGCGGGGTGTCCAGTTAGGCCAAAGAGCCGAGCCAGAAAGGCCAGAATTGTGAAATTTACTCGAAGGAAGCCAATTGATTCATCTCAAGAAGTCGGAGTCATCCTCAAGACGGAGGATCTTCCCTTCAATTTTCTTAAGGGGGTTTTAGGTTTTTCTTATGTTTTATTTCATATTTTCTTCTGAGATGTATTCTTTTATAATTATGAACTAAACCCCTTAAATACCTAAGGGGGATGAAACCTAAGACGGATCTTGTTATTGTTGTTAGAACTATATAATAAATACTTGATTTGTTCTTAATTATGTGTTCTTAATTCTTGTTTTGATATTTCAGTATATTAATTCAAGTATTGATGTGCTTAGGCAGAGGAGGAATAGACCATGTCTAAGAGTAGATCTAGCATAATTAAGCGGAGTTGATCGCAACCCTAGAGGTAGGATGACGAAAATCTGCCAGATTAGTGTCAAACCTAATATGGGAGTCCATAGATCGAGTTAATGCAATTCTAAGGGTTTTAATTAGAAAGAGATTTCAATTAATCAACCTAGGGTTAGACATTAGTAGCCTCGAGAGAGGTATTAATATACATTAGGGAATCCTACGGATCAAGTCAAGTGAATAAATCGTCTGGTTCAGAGTTAAATAACAAGTGAAGTCTAGGTGGATTCTTCCTTGGGTATTGTCTTAATCAATTGGTTTTTCCCACAAGTATTTCCCCAATTCATTCTTTTTGTGTTTGCATCTTTAGCTTAGTTTTTAGTTACTTTTAGATTAGATGACAATTCACTTTTATTTTAGGCTAAATAATAAAAAGAAAGTTAGTATTAGTACTTTTGGTTCCTTTGGGTTCGACAATCTGGTCTTGCCACTAAGCTATACTACTGTTCGATTTGTGCACTTGCCTCAATCGTAGTCATAGTTAGTTTCTAGGCTCGATCATTCTTTTTATAAATTTTTAAGACTCTGACACACGATAAAGTTTTTGGCACCGTTGCCGGGGAACTAAAATATTAAGAACGCTTAATTTTTATTAGTTTAGCCATTTTTATTTTTGCAATTTACTTTTATTTTTATTTCACTTTTAATTTACTAATTTTCCTTCTCTTATTTTTTCTTAACAGGTACCTTTAGTTTATGACTAGAAGGAACCTGACAGGGCCCCTGATTTACGACAGTGATATTGAAGGTACTGTTCACAGAAATCGTAGAGAGATAAGGCGAAGCTTAAATTACATAGAAGAAGAGCAAGAGAACGAAATTAATACCACTAAAGAGATGGTCGAGAATAATCCGCTACCTCCAGAGGTGGCCGAAAATCATGCTCCTCGAAATAATTTTGAACTGAAACCTAACACTATTCAGATGATACAGTAATTTGTTCAGTTTGATGGTTTGCAGGATGAAGATCCAAACAATCACTTGGCGAGTTTCCTAGAATTTTGTGATATTTTCAAAATAAATGGCGTTTCTGATGATGCCATCCGTCTTCGGTTATTTCCCTTTTCTTTGAGAAATAAAGCTAAATAGTGGTTGGATTCTCTTCCACGAGGATCAATCACTACATGAGAACAAATGATCGAGAAATTTTTATTAAAATATTTTCCGCTGGATAAAACGGCCAAGTTGAGGAATGATATCTCTTCTTTTGTGCAGATGAATTTAGAGACACTTTACGATGCATGAGAGAGATACAAAGATCTATTGAGAAGGTGCCCACACCATGGATTACCCTTGTGGCTACAGGTCCAAACTTTTTACAACGGTGTGAATCCCTCAACTAGACAATTGATTGATTCAGCTGCTGGCGAAACCTTAAATAATAAAACACCTGAGGCTGCTTTTGAATTCATTGAAGAGATGTTACTAAATAACTATCAGTGGCAAGTTACAAGGACAAAGCCAACAAAAGCAGCCAGTGTTTTTAACCTCGACACAGTAACCATGCTATCAAACCAGGTAGAATTTTTAAATAAAAAGATTGATGGTTTTTGTGATTCTTTACAGGTACATCCAGTTATTTAGTGTGATACGAATAGAGGAGGGATGAGCAATACAAAATATCCACCTTACAACCCGAGCGCTGAGAACGAGCAAGTTCACTATATGGGTAACAATTTTAAATCTCAAAATAACCCTTATGGTAATACTTATAATCCAGGTTGGAAGAACCACCCCAATTTTTCATGGCATGGTCAAGGAAATCAGAGACAACAACCCCTCTCCAAACTTCCAACAATAGCCCTACCCATAGGAGAAGAAGCCGAACCTTGAGGAGATGCTGACAAAATTCATAGCGGTGTCAGAAACATGTTTGCAAAACACCGAAACAATACTTAAAAATCAACAAGCATCGATTCAAGGGATCGAGAACCAATTAGGGCAACTCGCTAAGCTGATCTCTGAATGACCACAAGGCAGCTTGCCAAGCAACACTGAACCTAACCCAAAGGAGTAACTTCAAGCCATAACAACTCAGGATAATGTAGGGTTAGATGACCCAAATTAAGCCAAGAGAATTTGGTAGAGAAAGGTAAGGTTGAGGTAAGTCACGAGAAACCAAAATCGGTAATTAAAGAATTCCAACCTCGTATACCTTATCCTGATGCGATGAAGAAGACAACACAGACGAACAATTCAGTAAATTTCTTAAACTCTTAAAGAAATTACATATTAACTTACCGTTTCTTGAAGCTCTTTCGCAGATGCCAGATTCAAGGAAATGTTTAAAAGAGTTTTTGACAAACAGACAGAAGTTAGATGAAGAATCACATGTGGAATTAAATGCAGTGTGCTCAGCAATGTTTCAAAATAGACTACCACGAAAATGAAAAGATCCAGGGAGTTTTACAGTTCCATGCTTAATTGGTAGTTTATCTGTTGATAATGCTTTAGCTGATTTAGGGGCAAGCATAAATGTTATGCCATATAAAATGTTTAAACAGCTAGGTCTAGGGAAACCCAAACAAACTAGGATGAGCATTCAATTAGCTGATAAAACTATTAGAATTCCTAGGGGTATAATTGAAGATGTTCTTGTGAAAATTGATAAATTCATATTCCCAGTAGACTTTTTCGTTTTCGACATGGATGAGGACAATAGTATCCCCTTAATTTTAGGAATACCCTTTTTAGGAACTGCCAGGACTAAAATTGATGACAGCGCAGGTGAACTCATAATTTGTGTAGGTGACGAATCAATCAGTCTTCAAGCTCTTGACTCAGTTAGGACATCGAGTAGTCAAGGTGAGAATATAAATTCTATTAATAACCATTCGGTTAAACTTTCTTTTCATGAAGCATCACGGAACTACACAACTTAACCAGATCCTAGATCTCATGCCAACGAGCAAATAACTCATGAGTAACGAAGGCTTCAGATCGATGAACTAGACGAGTGGAAGACACACTTCAAAGAGAAATTAGGGATACACGAAGCAGAACCAAAGCCACTCCAAGGGACAAACAAATTCAAAATCAGAGATCAGGTATTGTTAAATAAAACAGACCCTCGAATATCTCCTCCTAACCCTAACACAAACGAAGAAATCTCTTTTAGGGTGCTCAAGGTTTTCCCATACGGAACAGTCGAGGTAAGTAATCCTATATTCGACACTTTTAAAGTAAACGCTACTCGACTTGATCTATATACTAATAATAGGACTGATAGCATGAGGAAGGACTTTTAACTCCTCAAACCACTATGAATATGCGAATGAGAGGTAAGTCTAGCTTAAGACTATAAACAAGCGCTTCTCTGGAGGCAACCCGAGCACTAACACCATTAATTTTTACATTTTTATTTTTACTTTTATTTTTCCTTTTTAGTACCTAACTATAAACTAACCAAAGTGCAGATTTCCATACCACATGGCCTTGCACACGGCCATGTGAATACTACGGATTCCCGTACTGACATGGCAGAGATAGTACGAAACAGAACGGAAAAATATCTTCAAGCCACGGGCCTCGCTAAACACCATGGCCGTGCGACGCGGCCGTGGTCGACATCATTTTATCAACACGGGTGTGGCGACCTGAACATGGGCGTGGGAGAAACGAACGAAGCATAACACGGCCATACAACACGGTCGTGTGACTTGACACACCCACGGTACACGGGCGTGGGGATGTACTAGACTAGAAATCTCTATTTAAAACACCCCTTTCCTCTTCTCACCTACTCCCAACTCCTTTTTCTTCCACACTCCTTACATTCCCTTTCTTTTTCATTCTCATTTTTTTTCTTCATTCCCTCTAACTCTAGATCTAACCATATCCATGTCGAAGAAATGGAAGGATCCTAGCACAGTCTCCCTTTGTGTGACCGATCTACATAAGTTCATGCCGACCGCTTTATTAACTCGACAGGAAAAGGACCTTTGAGTCCATTTAACTTTTCTTTTTATTTTCCCTTCTCCTTTATTTTCCTTTCCTTTAGTTTTCTTTTACTTAGTTTGATCTATTTTATTATGTTTTCTTTGATTTAGGTTCTAAAGGCTGCTTG
This sequence comes from Gossypium bickii, assembly GCA_025503065.1. NCBI lineage: Eukaryota > Viridiplantae > Streptophyta > Magnoliopsida > Malvales > Malvaceae > Gossypium > Gossypium bickii. The sequence goes on along the minus strand of CP106714.1, from coordinate 55,160,222 downwards.
GGAATCACACACCACGGCCTTAGAAATCACACCCACCTCGCTAACCATTTAACAATAAGGGCTCTTCGGTCCATTAATCTTTTCTTTTAATTTTATTTTACTTTCTATTTTCTTTCTCTTTATCTTTCTTGTCTTTAGGTATATACTTAGTATATTTAGAATTATTCTTATTATTTCTTGGCTAGGTCTTCACGAGCTTCCCAATTTCTTCATCTAGCGCAGAGATTGTCAGCGGCCACCACACCACGACACTCTCAACTCAAGGAAGCCATCCAAATAGGAAGTTTCACCTTTACCTATCTCTTAAATTTCATATATATCTTTGTACATTGAGGGCAATGTACATTTTTAGTGCCGGGGGTGAATATTTATTTCAAGAAAGTGCCTAAATTTCTGCATTATTCTCAAATCCCTGAATTTTGCCTTGAATTATACCTTGTTCTTAAGTAATTTTCTCATATTACGATTAGAACAAAATTTCTTTTGATTTATGATTTTTATTGATATGTTTTGGATTAAGTCATTGATAATTGTGCAGTGATGATTTAAACTTTAGAAGATAAGTCCATTTTCAAAAAAAATTAAAATTTTGTTAGGTTATCTACCTGAATCTAATTATTACCTTGAAGTTTGAAATTTACAAGGTTGATATCAAAAACCCATAATTTTTGTGAGATTTTAAGCCTTTTAGAGCATACATCCTTTCGTGCTCACTTTTTGATTATGAGTGTCTCAACATTGATTTGTTATTCTAGAACTTGCTTCGATTATACATGTCAAGGCCACATTATTGATTTGATATACAAAGATGATAAAGACACTTAGGATTTAACCCACTTACTCCACTAAAAGCCTATCTTCACAATTGACCCCTAGTGAACCCCTTTGATCCTAACAACCCTTTTATTGACTCACCCACTAATATTACCCCAAAACCCATCTTGTATTTGTTATCAGCATTCCTTGACTCCCTTTTTATCGAGATTTGATTTTGAACAGTTGCCTAACTATGTTCTATATTTCAGTTGTTAAAGTTCTTTCTTATTATTGTAATGATTTGTTCTTAAAAAAAAATCAAAGTATATTCATTATTAGTTCTATAATTAGGTGAGCTTATACATTTAAATTCCACATCTTGAAGAAAAAGCTCATATTATTAGTATTACAAGTTTTCAATTGATGTAATTATTTAAGATTAGTTCATTTTTCTAGTTAGGTAAATTTTCAATTCAATCTCGATTCTAACCTTCTAATTTAGCATTTATCCACACCTTTAACCCGAGCCCCATTACAACCCTTTTTAAAGACCTTTTTATTTGTGTATCATTTCACTTTACAGTGGTGGAGATTTAATTTTCATGCAAGCCTATGCGATTAACTTTTCATGTTCGACTTTTGAGTGCTTAATTTTGAACCTTAAACACTTTGAGTGATTTGAGTGAATCTTTAGTGAGGATGTCAACTCTTGTTGATTTTGAATTAAAGGTAATTAATTAGGTAAGGGGAAACACCTATGTTTTCATGCTACAAAAACTACGACTTTGATTGTTTGAATCTTTAAGACCCTTTTATTTAAATTATCAATGTATAAATTATCTATGAATTATGATGAAACATTATTGCTAAATATTATGAATCAAGGAAGTTCATTTTAATTGTGAGTTGAAAATTTTGCTTGAGGACAGGCAAATGCTTAAGTGTGGGGGTATTTGATAAACCGTAATATTAACATTTTTTAATCCCACATTTAGCATACTTTTGAATGATTTAAGCCTTGAATTGTGGAATTTGGTGCTCTTAATCCTTTAATTTCATGTTTTATACTCAGGAGAGCCCCGGAGGATGAAAAGAATGAGAAACGGGCCTAAAACAGAGTAAATGGGTCAAAGCACAAAATCGACGCGGCCTGGGCCCAATACCACATGGTCATGCTTCCTTAACAGACCAGAACACGGCTTGGCCACGATTCACATGGGCGTGTGCCATAGGCATGTCCCTGACGCAACCTGTTTTAATTGCACTCAAATTAGGGTACTTATAGGCAAAGAAAGCCATTCCAAAAGCCTATATAAACACCCTAGAGGCCAACCTTCACGAGGCGTCCAGTTAGGCCAAAGAGCCGAGCCAGAAAGGCCAGAATTGTGGAATTTACTCGAAGGAAGCCAGTTGATTCATCTCAAGAAGCCGGAGTCATACTCAAGACGGAGGATCTTCCCTTCAATTTTCTTCAGGGTTTTAGGGTTTTTCTTATGTTTTGTTTCATATTTTCTTCTGAGATGTATTCTTTTATAATTATGAACTAAACCCCTCAAATACCTAAGGGGGATGAAACCTAAGACGGATCTTGTTATTATTTTCTAAACTATATGATAAATACTTGATTTGTTCTTAATTATGTGTTCTTAATTCTTTTTTTGATATCTCAGGATATTAATTCATGTATTGATGTGCTCAGGCAGAGGAGGAATAAACCCTGTCTAAGTGTAGATCTAGCATAATTAAGTGGAGTTGATCGCAACCCTAGAGATAGGATGACGAAAATCTGTCGGATTAGGGTCAAACCTAATATGGGAGTCCATAGATCGAGTTAATGCAGTTCTAAGGGTTTAAATTAAAAAGAGATTTCAATTAATCAACCCAGGGTTAGATGTTAGTAGCCTCGAGAGAGGTATTAATATACATTAGGGAATCTTACGGATCAAGTCAAGTGAATAAATCTTCTTGTTCAGAGTTAAATAACAAGTGAAGTCTAGGTGGATTCTTCCTTGGGTCTTGTTATTGTTTTCTGAACTATATGATAAATACTTGATTTGTTCTTAATTATGTGTTCTTAATTCTTGTTTTGATATTTCAGGATATTAATTCAAGTATTGATGTGCTTAGGCAGAGGAGGAATAGACCATGTCTAAGAGTAGATCTAGCATAATTAAGCGGAGTTGATCGCAACCCTAGAGATAGGATGACAAAAATCTACCGGATTAGGGTCAAATTTAATATGGGAGTCCATAGATCGAGTTAATGCAATTGTAGGGGTTTTAATTAGAAAGAGATTTCAATTAATCAACCTAGGATTAGACGTTAGTAGCCTCGAGAGAGGTATTAATATACATTAGGGAATCCTACGGATTAAGTCAAGTGAATACATCATCTGGTTCAGAGTTAAATAAAGTCATAATCAATTGGTTTTTCCCACAAGTATTTCCCCAATTCATTCTCTTTGTCTTTGCATATTTAGCTTAGTTGTTAGTTACTTTTATATTAGTTAACAATTCACTTTTATTTTGGGCTAAATAATAAAATGAAAGTTAGTATTAGTAGTTTTGGTTCCTTTGGGTTCGACAATCCGGTCTTACCACTAAGCTATACTACTATTCGATAGGTGCACTTGCCTCAATCGTTGTCATAGTTAGTTTCTAGGCTCGATCATTCTTTTTATAAATTTTTAAGACTCTGAAAAATGATCACAGGTCCACTTCGTTGACGAGGTTTGCACCTTCATCATCACAGCACTATGGGATCATTTCTTCAGCATCATCACAGTGTCATGTCAGTCCATGATGAGCCCGACACCATCATATTTCGCCTCGACAGTTCGGTGCACCATATGAGCGTCCCAGAATTCGGTGTTGCCTTAGGACTTTATATAGAGGAATTCATGAGTGGCAAGGAATTTCTTCAGCTCTATCGCCATATTCATTACTCACCCTCGCGTTGTTGGGACGATATCACAGGCGGCCTGACGACCTATGATCCTAGTCTCTCGAAGGCGACTTCTCTCTCTCCTGCCTTAAGGTATATTCACGCACTCCTCGTTCACACTTTGATAGGTCGGAGAGATAGCACCGGCGTCGTGAGCACACACGATGCCTACTACTTATGGAGCATGGCCCATGGCCATATTATCGACTTGGCGTACTTCCTTGCTTTATCTTTCCACCATCAGACTCACCGCCACAGGAACGGCCCCATCTGCCTCGGCCCTTACATGACTCCCCTAGCTTGACACTTCGGTCTCCTCGACACACCTGCTCAGTCCTCCTAGCTTACACTTGTTGGCCAGATGTCCCCTCAGGGCATCTTGAGCATGCTACATATGAGGATGATCGAGCGGCATCATGGATTTGATCCTCCCCAGTACCGATTGTCTCATCCTGATGAGCAGGATGATCCCGTGGACATCACTGATGATGTTCCGCTCCCTCACGAGGATCCACTTCACCCTCCACCTTGGAGTCACCGACCTCTTTCTTCTGCTACTTTGAATGACATATCCGAGTGTCTCACTCGCTTCGAGTAGCAGTACTACCAGCGGTTCGACAGTATCGAGGCCACATTACAGCAGATTTGCCACCATCTCCATATTTCCCCTTCAGCACCGCCACCTCGTGATGCATTTGACAATAAGGACCTTTGAGTCCATTTATTCTATTTTTATCTTTATTTTTATTCTTATTTTTATTTTTAGTCTATTTTCCTTTCTATTTCTTATTATATTTTCAAAGACTTAGGTTTTATATTTTGAACTATATTTTAGTTTTTATAATTATTTCTAATCGAGTAATCCCTTAATCGTCTTCCACATTTGTGTTTATTTTCTTCAGAGTTACTTAGAAGCATGCACTTCACTTTGCTATATCCACAATTCCGCATTCACTATTCAACGAATTTCATCCAAAATTTAGGAAGTTTAACTTCTCTCCCTTATGATATTCTTATTATATTGTCATTATCTATTGTGGTACATTGAGGACAATGTACATATTAAGCGTGGGGAGGTTAATTATATCATTATTAGAAAATCCCTAAATTATATCTTGTTCTTAAGTAAATTTTCTCATATTACTATTAGAATAATTTTTTATTGATTTATGATTTTTTATTGATATGTTCTGGATTAAGTCATATGTAATTGTGCATTGATAGTTTAAACTTTAAGACATTAGAGAATCAAGCATGATAAGTCTATTTTCAGAATTTAAACTTTAAGACTTTGAATTTTGAGATTTACAAGATTAACATCAAAAACCATAATTTTTGTGAGATTTTGAGCCTTTATGAGCATACACTTTTCTTGCTTACTTTATTATTGGTTATGAGTATGTCAATATTAATTTTTTATTCTAGAACTTGCTTCGATTATGCATGTCAAGACCACACCTTTGATTTGATATACTGAGATGATAAAGGCACCTAGGTTTTAACCCACTTATACTATTAAAAGCCCACCTTCATAATTAACCCTTAGTGAACCCCTTTGATCCTAATAAACTGTTTCTTAATCTACCCTTAATATTAACCCCAAACTCATTCTTTTTGATTCATTAAGAATTTTTTTCCTATTGTATTACCCCTCTTTTTTTGTCGAGATTTGATTTGATCAGTTGCCTAACTATGTTCTTTATTTTAGTTGTTAAATTCTTTCTCATTATTGTACACAAAAAAAAAGGAAATATTTATTCATTTAGTTATTTGAGCTTAAACAGTTAATTCCACATTTTGAGAAGAAGTTCGTGTTATTATTGATAAGTTTTCAATTAATGTAATTATTCTGTATTAGTTTATTTTTCTAGTTAGGTAAATTGTCGATTCAATCTCGATTCTAACCCTCTGATTCAGCCTTTATCCACACCTTTAACCTAAGCCCTATTACAACCCTTTTTAAGACCTTTTGATTTGTGTATCATCTCATTTTATAGTGGTGGAGATTTGATTTTCATGTAAGCCTATGGTAATAACTTTTGATGTTTGAATTTTGAGTGCTTAATTTGAACCTTAAACACTTTGAGTGCTTTGAGTGAATCTTTAGTGAGGATGTCAATTCTTGTCGGTTTTGAATCAAAGGTAATTATTTAGATAAAGGGAAACACCTATCTTTTCGTGCTATAAAAATTTGTGACTTGGATTGTTTGAATCTTTAGGACTCTTTTAGTTAAATTGTCAATGTATGAATTATTTGTGAATTATGATAAGACATTATTGATAAGAATTGTGAATTAAGGAAGTTTAATTTTAATTGTGAGTTGAGGATTTTGCTTGAAGACAAGCAAACACTTAAGTGTGGGGATATTTGATAAACCATAAAAGTAACACATTTTAATCCCACGCTTAGCGTGTTTTTGGATGTTTATTTATACAATTATATGAATTCGATGCTCCTAATCCTTTAAATTTGTATTTCTATACTTAGGTAAGCATAGGGAAGCGAAAGGAACGAAAAACGGGCCAAAACTGGACAAAATAGACCATCTTAAGGATCTACACGGCCAAAGCTAGAACCACACGGGTAGGGCACATGCCCGTGTGAACCACACAGGCTGGACACACGCCCGTGTGCCAGCCCGTATCAATCGCGAGCCATGCAAATTTTCACATGCCCGAGTGAACCACATGGGCTGGACACACGTCCGTGTGCCAGCCCCTGTCCCTGTCGCACCCTACTTTATTTTCACGCAGAAAAAGTGAATTTTTAGGGTTTTTGAGCCTCCTAAAGTCTATAAATACACACTAGAGGAAGACCTAAGGGAGGACGCAAAGTAGATTGAAGAAATTACTCGAAGGAAGCTGTCAGAATCATCTCAGAAGTGGATTCACTCCAAGATTGAAAATCTCTATCAAGTTCTTTAGAAGTTTTTGGGTTCTTTATGTCTTATTGTTCTCTTAATTCTAAGATGTTTTCTTCATACATTATGAACTAAACTCCCTAAATACCTAGGGAGGATGAAACCTAGATGAATTTTATTATTTAAATATTCTGAATTACTTGATAAATACTTGTTTTTGTTCTTAATTATGTGTTCTTAACCCTTGCTTTAATATTTTTAGGATATTAATTCAAGTTTAATGTGCTTATTTAATGGAGCAAATGTCCCTGTTTAAGAGAAGATCTCGCATAATTAAGCGGAGTTGATTGTAATCCTAGAAATAGGACGACATAAATCTGCCGGATTAGAGTCAAATCTAATAAGAAAATCCATAGATCGAATTAATGCGACGATAGGGGTTTTAATTAGAAAGAGATTTCAGTTAATCAACCTAGAGTCAGTTGTTTCTAGTCTTGAAAGAGATATTAACATAATTTAGGGATTTCTACGGATCAAGGCAAGTGAATAAATCATTTACTTCAGAGTCAGAATAATAAGTGAAGTCTAGGTGGATTCTTCCTTAGGTATTGTCTGTATTCATTGGTTTATTCGATTACTTTCTTCACTCTCTGTCGCGTTCATAGTTAATTAGTTAGTTGAATTTTAGATTAAAATAAATCCCATTAATTATTAGGCTAGATAATAAAAAGATAGTTATTACTAGTAATTTTAGTCCTTGAGGACACGATATTCCGGACTCATCACAGCTATACTACTGTTCGATAGGTGCGCTTGCCTTTGTCGAAATATTAGTTAGTTTCGAGCCCATCAATTTTTGTGAATATGCGTGATGAGAATTGATATAGTAAAAACTCCCGGTTGAACCTTAGGAATAGATCGAATATCCACGCCATGACATTAAGGATATATGAGAGCTAGTGTAAGACCATGTCTAGGACATGGCATCAGCCTCGATATGTAAGCCAGTGTAAGACCATGTCTGGGACATGGCATCGATGTTGATATGTGTGCTAGTGTAAGACCATGTGTAGGGCATGGCATCGGCCACATTACGAGAGCCAGTGTAAGACCATGTCTAGGACATGGTGTCGGCTTCGATACCTGAGCCAGTGTAAGACCATGTCTAGGACATGGCATCGGTATCGTACCCTCTCGTGTGAGGCTTGTTGGGTATCCTTTGGTATTCCAATTGGTTCAACAGGTAATTTAAAGCTTGTGTTAAAAGTGAGAAAAGTTACAACTATGTTGTAAGTGATACAGGTACCTACACGAAATTCATGAAAAATAAGCTCGATTTATGTTATATGATTAGTAAGGATGAAAATGAGTAAGTTATGCCTTTAATAATTTGAGAATTATGTCCAAGTTTATAATATGCTATGAGTATGATAATGCATGGAAATTGTTGTTAATTATTTACATGCGACTTACTAAGCTTTATGCTTACTCCCCCTCTTTTCCATTTTCCTATAGTATCGCCAAGCTAGCTCGGGGATCAAAGGACGTCGGAGGCTCAATTTCAAATACAATTCAATCACAATCAATGATAGTGTCCCTTAAATGAGCCTATGAGGCCTTAAACATGCATTAGAAATGGTTTGGGACTAAACTGATAACTCGAGAAATTTTTGTGAAACTTAGAAAATTTCGCTTCAAACCAGGGACACACGCCCGTGTGGCCGGGCGGTGTGTCTCACACGGCTAGTAGACACGCCCATGTCACAGGCCATGTGAAAACAGGGGGTACATAATGACTTGGGTCACACGGCCAACCACACGCCCCGTGTGTCTTGCCCGTGTGCCCTTCGAAGTGGCCACACACGTCCGTGTGCTAGGCCGTGTGTTAGGCCGTGCCAACCTGTAGGGTATACTGACTTATGCAACACGGCCAAGTCACACGCCCGTGTGCTAGGCCGTGTGCCAATTAGGAGGTATACTAACTTGTGCCACACGACCGAGCACACGCCCGTGTGTGAAACCATGTGGAGCATACTGACTTCATTTCAATTTCAATACCAGGGGACACTCGGTCGTGTAATTTGACCGTGTGTCACCCACGGCTGAGACACACGCCCGTGTCTCTGCCTATGTGGACAAAAATAGGCAATTTACCAAGCGATTTTGCCACCCATTTTGCACATACCTAAACCAAATCAAATGGTACCAATGCATAGCATGAATAACATTCAATTCAGCCATAATCAAGACTAATCCATACCATTTTCAATACCAACATTCAACATGCTTATAACCTCAAACCTTACTCTATCAAAACATACCAATTCAACTAACTCTACCTTTACTAAACATACATTATTTTGGACCAATTCACAAACATAAATCACATCTAATATCAACCATATATTCACATATATGCACATATATGCACATAACCAAAATTCACCAAATTAAGCAAACTCTCATGGTTATATTTACAACTCAAAACATATACATTTACAATGCCAATTCATTTGGCCAACATCATTACCAAAACATAAGAAACATGACTCGAATACCTATACACGCCATATACTTAAAACATAGTTTCAAAAGTACCAAAGAGTTAGTAGATAGTGTGGTGAAGTCTCCGACAATCCCCGAATCTAAGCTAGCTTTGAAATCACTATAAAACATGGAAAAAGAACAAAGTAAGCTATATAGCTTAGTAAGCTCGTATGCTAACAACGAGCAACTATCATCATTCACTAAACATTCATATAATGGAAAACAATGTACAACAAATCTATTAAATCTCAAGCTATCAAATGATCATTCATATAACTTACCAAGAAGCTCATCAATTTCATAGTTTTCAATACTCAATTCATTTTCGTACGTCCTTGTACTATCTCGTACCAATCTCATATTCAACCACTTCCTTCTTTTACCCGTTGAACCATTTGGAATAGAAGTCGAATACTCAAGGTCTCACACGATAAGTACCTATACCATGGCCCGAAGCCAAATCAAGGTTAGTTATCTGAAATTCTGATATCATGGCCCAAAGCCAAATCAATCGATATGCATGGCTCGAAGCCAAATCTATTTATCTCGCACACATAGTGCTAAATCATGGCCCGAAGCCAACTCAATTATACCTAATGACATGTCACGAGCATCCTAAGCTATTCCTAAGGTTCAATCGGGTTTCCAACAGTCGAATCTTCATCGAATCATTTTCGAACTCATACGTAATCACACAAACACAATTCATGCTATATCGAAGCATATAAAATACATTTGAAATGAATTTATAACATACGAACTTACCTCGGATGTTAAAATGGCGAATCGAGTCAATTTGTAACACCCCTAACCCGTATCCGTCTCCAGAATAGGGTTACGAGGCATTACCAAGGAGTACAGAACACTTACAGATAATTTGAAATCATTAATGTAACACCCCCAACCTGTATCCGTCTCCGGAACAAGGTTACGAGGCTTTACCAAGGAATACAGAATACTTACAGATAATTTGAAATCATTATTGTTCAAATACCGCGACTAATTATAAACAATCCTTTAACGGACCTTCGAGGTCCAAATCATGCATTAAGATCGGGTTGAGACTAAACCGGATCCTCAGGAAAATTTTTTGCGACTTTTAAAATTTTTCTCGCATATAAGGATCACATGCCCGTGTGACTAGGGATACACAGCCAGACCATACGCCTATGGGGTAGACTGCTTGTCACACAAGCTAGATACACACCCGTATCTACCCGTGTGGACGAAAATTAGGCTATTTTCCAAGCCATATTTCTCACTCACTTGATCATTTATCTTTACCAACATTTTAATACAATCAAGAACCAATATAAGATATTCAACCAAGCCATATACTTATTACCATTTGTTAGTCGTACACTTCATATAAATAACAAGAAACGTATATAGGCTTAATTCTTATTAAATTCCTCTTATACATATACTTTTTCACATTATGTATTCATATCACATATTATAATCATACATCTGTATTTCATATACATTTTGATAACAATTTGTCTTGGTTTCTAACTACTTCATATTTGAGTTCTACTCATCAAATCATTTGAACATCATCTTTACACAAATAGTACACTTGAGGTGTACAGTTCTATAATTATGAATAAACACATTTATCAAACATATTCCATGTTTTTATATATCACAGTCTCATATTTCCATGTATCAAGTACCATAATTTCCTCGTATTTCAGACAAATACGTGTAACAATTCATAAACATGCAACTCACTAACTCTTCCTGCCAATCATAATTTAAATTGACGAATCACTTATTGAGTCTTTCAATGTTCACTAAAATTTATCATATAAATTTGGATGTATGTATCCACCAATAGATTCCATGTACAGATATCATCATCTCAAATTTCCAAATACATTTACTTTCCACATTATGAACTCAAATAACATATACAAGATATACCAATGTATTTCAAGTACGTTTTCATAATATTTCATTTCGAATTCAGATTATTTCATATTAGAACTTTTCTCATTAACTCATTTGGAATTCCAATTCATACGGATAATACACTCAAGGTGTACAAATATATAATCACAAATGAACTCATTCATCAACCAAGATTTATGTTCATGTCCTATCAACTCGTATTTCCTTATATCACATAATTCCATGTAACACTTACTCTGTATCAATCTTACCAAAGTTTGATCACATATTGAGCATATTGTTAATAAATTTTCACACTTATACCTGCACTTATTCATCACATAGTCATATTCAATTACACTTAGTCGTTACATGATCACATGTATTTTCACTTAGTCAATTTCCCGTTAAACTCATCGAAATAATAACAGATACACGTTGGCCTGCACATAGTACCACCCTTGTAGCCAAAGCTATCTGGTGCACATAATAGCCTGCACTTAGTACTACACATGTGACCAAATCCATCACTTACACATAGTGGTCTGCACTTAGTACCACACATGTGATCGAAGCTATCGGGTACGCATAGTAGCCTGCACTTAGTACTACACATGCGACCTATCCGTCTGGTACACATAGTAGCCTGCACTTAGTACTACACACGTGACCTAAAACTATCTCGTAGCTCTCTTGTACACATAGTGGCCTACACTTAGTACCACACATGTGATTGAAGCTATCGGGTATGCATAGTAGCCTGCTCTTAGTACTATACATGCGACCTATCCGTCTGGTACACGTAGTAGCCTGCACTTAGTACTACACACGTGACCTAGCTACCTCATTTGTATCTTTTCTATTCCGAAGGTTCAACCAGGAATTCTCACTTTTCAACATTTTACCAATTCATCCATAATCAATCACAATTCATAATTTACATCAAATAATTACTCCATATTCAACCATATCTCATATTATATAACAAAATATTAAAACATAAAAAAAACGATGTATTATTTACATACAAACTTACAAATTCAATTTTTATATCATAACGATAATCGCAATTTCATAGTAAATATTCAAAATAAAACATTATATCATTTCTAATTTAACATTTATCGATTATAATAGGGCATGTGATCAATTTATACACAAGTCATTCATATATTTTTCCTCCTCCTCCTCTCCATTCACATCCTTAGTATAAATAACACACTTGTAAGTAACATTATCTATAATTTTCACTATTTACTTATATGGATATTCAAGCTGTCCATCCGTGTCATAGTCGCTAAATTATTTTTATCTTGAGCTATAGAACTCCAAATTAAGATCTACTAATTTTCCCTGAAACTAGACTCACATATACTTTTACAATAAAATTTTCAGAATTTTTGGTTTAGTCAATAACTACAGTTTATTCTTTAAAGTCATCTGACAGTTCCGACCCTTTTTCACTAAAAATTAATTATCTCCTTTTACGGGATTTGGATGATGTTCTTGTTTGTTTCTCTTGAAAATAGACTCATTCAAGATTTTAAAAATATAAAATTAATCCCCTACTTAATTTTCTCTAATTTTTTATGATTTTCCAAAGTCAGAACAAGGGAACCCAAAATCATTCTGTCCTTGTCTAACAAAATTTATTATATCGCATGATTAACAATTCCATTGCTTACACCGTTTCTTGTATAAGAAACTAGACTCAATAAGTTTTAATTTCATATTTTATTAATCCTCTAATTCGATTTTTACAATTTTTGGTGATTTTTCAAAGTTAGACTACTGTTACTGTCTAAAACTATTTTAGGGCAAAATAAAACTACTTCATAACCCTTAGAAATCAAAACTTTCAGCACTAGACCTTAATTCCAAACTCTTTCACTATTAGGTCCTAAAGTCAATTTCCATCAATTTTAGTTGATAAAATCATTATATATCAAAATTAAAGCTTCAATTCTACGTTTATTTATCATATGCTTCCAGAACTCTTCCATAGCAACTTTAAAAATTAGCCATGGAATCGAAAACTAATGACATAGTAAGTTGGACCCAATTATAAAAGTCCAAAAACTTAGAAATTTCAAGGAGAAAGCAAGAATTAAACTTACATGAAGCTAGAGTATGAAAACCAGCTTGAACCCTCTTCCATGGCTATTTTTCAGCTGATGAATATGAAGAACAATGATGAGAATTCTAGATATTCCAATTTGGTCCCATTTTTATTTAACTAATTTTGGCAATTTTCCAATTTTGCCCTTATTTCACCCATTTCCTGATTTTTTCTCAGCTATTGCCGTCCAAAATATCTCCTTTGGGCTTATTTGCACTTTAGGTCCTTCCTCATTTGACAATTGAGCTATTTAATCCTTTTAGCAACTTTTACACATTTTTCAATTTAGTCCTTTTTATTTAATTAACCACCCGAACGTCAAAATTTTCTAACAAAATTTTAATACTACCTTATTGACACTCCGTAAATATTCATAAAAATATTTATGGCTCAGTTTATAACACCGAGATCTCGATACCTCTTTTTCTCAATTTCTTGACCAAATAAATCTTTATAAAACACAATTCACTATTTCAAAAATATTTTAAAAGCTACATTTGGCTTGTAAATATTAAATAACATAATATACGAATTTATTTGTTAGATTTGGTGGTCTCGAACCACTATTTCTGACATCGTTGAAATTTGAGCTATTACACGATTAGTAGATAACTTTATCTTTTTCCCGATCCAAGCCTGTATTTCGCTTTTCTTGATCTTAATATATTCAAAAATTAACTTATTTAATCATCTATTCATTCAATTTAGTCCAAAACACTCTTTAAGGCACACTTACACTTTTACCCCCAAACTTTCACGTTTTTACAATTTAGTCCTTATTTCATAAAATCACAAATTCATGCAATTTAGTCACCACCCATGCTAGCTGAATTTCTCTAGTACTCATATTAGTCCATATTTCTCATTTATTTCACATTTTAACCACTAACTTTACACATTTTTCAATTAAATCCCTATTTTGCATTTTCACTAAAAATCACTTAATAAAACTTGTATATCTATTAACAAACATTCATAATCTATCAAGAAACCTCAAAGCACATGCTTATTCATCAATGGCATCATTCAAAATCTTTATCAATTTTGCTAATTAGTCCCTGGGCTAGCTAGTACTAGTTGCAACGATCACAAAAACATAGAAATCATTAAAAATGGGACGAAAATGAACTCACATGCAAAGAAATGCTTGGGCAAACCTTCAAAGTTCTCCAATGGTGTTTCCTTTCTCAATATTCCGCTGGGAAAGATGAGAAAATAAAGATATTTTCTTTGTTTCTTTTATTATTTACTAACTTATTTAATTACTTATTTAACCTTGATTATAAACTATTAATAACACTGAAATGATGTCCAAGATTGTCCACTGATGATATTAATGGTCTAATTACAACATAAGGACCTCCACTTTAATTTTCCATAGCTATTTGACACTTTTAGTTATTAGAACACTACTTTTGCACTTTAAGCGAATTAGTCATTTTTATCAGATTGACCATTCAAACGATAAAATTTCTTAACGAAATTTTCACACAATCACTCAATCATGTTGTAAACATTAAAATAAATATTTTAAACTTGAATTTGTGGTCCCAAAACTACTGTTCTGATTTGACTAAAAACGGGATGTTACAGATACAGCCTCGTTCGCAGGCTCCTACTGACTTTCCTTAACAGTGGGTTCGCATTCTACATTCTCTGTTACTGGCTCAGGAGTTCACACCTGAGATATGGATGAGTTAACTTGGGTCCCTTGACCTAGCTCTCCACGAGCTCTCATCTCGTTTTTCAGTTTTAAGAATGTCTGTCAATAAAGATGTGTTATCACTTGAGTATTTTAAATTGCAATTTTATTCAGTTGATTTATAAGAATCTAAAGTTTCTATTGTTTCCACAATCTATAGTTTTTCATAGTTCTATAATTTTCACATCTAAAGATCACTAACCTTAGATCGGCTTCGGGAAGTCTCATATTTTTATAACAAATAACATGTGGCATGTTTTCTTCCCAAAATATTCTTTTTATGATGCATGAGGTTTTTTGAAAACATTTTACTCATAGTTTGAGTTTTGAACCAGGCTCTGTTACCATTGAATCTAACCCCCAAACCAGGCGTAAATGTTATGGCCCAATCTAAGTGATCACATGGGCCATGGAAATGGCCAAAATGCGAGTTGAAATAAACAAATATAAATTTTAAAACACAGATTTAATATTTCTTTAGAATTTGTTTGTTTAAAACATAATCTTGAGAAGTAATCTTATTTATTATTTGAAAGTTGTTATAATTATTTTAAAATTTTAGATTCAACAAAACGAGTTTGCAAAAAATAAATTTTATCAAGAAAACATCAAAAATAATTTATCCATATTAAAAACCCATGCAAAAAGTCCAATTGTCCATAGTTTTTAAAATAAAACATCCATGCCATAGTTCAATGATAAAACACAAATTAAAGTCCTAATATAATAAAATAGTCCATAACCGTAAAAACTGACTATTTTTGAGAGCCTCTCCGATGTCCGAATCTGAGTCCTAGCCAAGAGAATTATCTGAAACACATAAGTAACGTGGGTGCACTTTTACAGACTCAGTGTGAGATGACAACATAATATACATATATTTGCATATACATCAATTCATATATCAAACATGACATAATCATACATCATCAAAATTATGGAATTTATCATTGATAACTATGCATGAAAATATTGATGCACATTTAAAATCGATGCACGTTTTATAAAAATTCCTACCCATCTCCTCTACACATCAATATCGAGTTCCCTATAACTCGACCATCCAAACACCATTTGTGGACATGCCACCACTGATTTGCAGATAAACTGTGTAACAACACGATTTTGGGCTAGTCGGAACAGTGGTTTCGAGACCACTAATCCGAGGTTGAAGAAAATTATTTTAATATTAGTTTATGTGTTATAGCATGATTATATGAGTGCATGAAAATTTCGATGCATTAATTTTAGCGATTTCATGCTTAGTTGCGAAAAAGGACTAAATTGCATAAAGTGTAAAGTTTTGTTCTACAAGCTAAAAGTACCAAATAGCCATAGAACCTTAAATTGGAAGTCTTTAAAGTGCAATTAGACCCATAGAAAGGGTAGGCCGACCATGGAGACAAATGGGGGACATGGTCAATGGTTAGGTAGCATTTGGTGACAAAATTGATTTTTTTTAATCATAAAATAAAGAAAAGCTATCATCTTCCCCATTTTTCTTCTTCTCTCCACCGAAAATATCAGCCAAAGAGGGGTTTTGGAAGCCAAAAATTATCAGAAACTTCTCACCCTAGCAAGTAAGTGATTTTGGTGGTCTTTCTTAATAATTTTTGTACTTTTGAGACCATTGAAGCTTGAGCTAACTAATGAGGGGACTATTATGTAAAATAGTTGAAAGTCTAGGGCTTTTCCATGAGAGCATTAGTGTTTTTTGCTGAAATTTTATGGAAGAAAATGAGTCTTGGTTGTTAAATAAACAACTTTTGTGAAAGGAGTTTCCATGAAAACACCTAAAAAGGACCTTTTTGTAAAGGTTGTAAAATACATGGTAAATGTATGTAATAATTGAAATCTTGAGTTTCTATAAGAGGGAATATGAATCAGTTAGGCTCAGGTGTGTGAAAAATGAACATATTTCATTTTACGAGCCTAGGGGTAAAATCATAATTTTTATGAAAGTCTAAAGGCAAAATAGTAATTTTGCCAAAGTAGAAATTTTTAGAATGTCTTGATTTATGTGGTGATTAAATGAGTGAAATTGTCATTTTAGATCAAGAAACACGAAGTCCGGACTGAAACCAAGGAAAGAACAAGGTGTTGGTCTAAATCGAACAAATATACATATTTTGGTACCGAGGTAAGTTTGTGTGCAATAATTCAACATCAGGTTATTATGCATTGATATGCTTGAGATTACATGAAATGTATATTATTTCTATGAAATTGATCAATGATGTTTAATGATAGTATGATGAAAATTTATGACATGAAAGCCCCGGTTGACCTTCGGAATAGAAAGGATACCATTGTCAAGACATGAGATTCATAAGGTTCCGTAAAAGACCATGTCCAGGACACGGCCTTGGCACTGAATTGAGATCCCGTGTAAGACCATATCTGGGATATGGCATTGGCATCAAAGAAAGACTTCGTGTAAGACCATGTCTGGGATATGGCATCGATATACGATCTAGTATAAGACAATATCTGGGATATGGCATCGACATCGATATGAGATCCCGTATAAGACCATATCTGGGATATGGCATTGGCATCTTATTATGTGTATGACGAGTTTGGGTATCCTTCGTTATTCCAAGCGGTTCAATGGGGTAAAGAGCTACAATTTATGTTTAAGATGGTAAAAGTGCTAAAGTTATGTGATGAAGTGATACAGGTACATGTGAGTATCTTACGAGAAATGTGTCCAATATGTGATATGTGATTGGTAAGAGTAAGCATGAGTAAGTTATAGCAATGTGCTTGAGAACTTGTGTTGTTACTCAATGAAACGTATGGATGTTATCATAAGCCTTTATGTTGCTATTTATTTCATGCAAACTTACTAAGCTTTATGCTTACTCCCTCTCTTTTCCATTTCCTTGTAGTATCCCAAACTAGCTCAGGGATCGTAGAACATCGGAGCTCGGTTCACGCTATCAAGTTATTCTTTTGGTATAGTGAAGTTTAATTATTTTGATTATGGCATGTATAGGATTTGGTCATTTTGGGATATGTCATATTGGTTAGCCAAAGTGTTGGCTATTATGGTTAATTATTCATTTTGTAAATGGTCATTGAATTTTTCCAAAACTAATTATTCATTTTGTAAATGGTCATTAAATTTTTCCAAAACTAGCCAAGCTATATTTATTTAATGATGATGAAATTCATGAAGTGCAAGTTTATAAAATTGAATGAGTAATGTGTGAAATTTATATATACATTATGAAGTAGTGAATATTAGAAGTGCTTTATGGTCATGCTATGTATTGCTTCAGGGTGGCAAAGGGGCTTGGTAAATAGCCTTGTATTTGTCCACACGGATAGACACACGAGTGTGTGTCTAGGCCGTTATGGCACACAGTCTGCCCCATGGGCATGTGGTTTGGCCGTGTGTCCCCCTGCATTCTAAGTTGGCAAAATAGAATGCCCAGTAGTAACCACACAGGCTAAGACATGGCCGTGTGTCTCATCCGTGTGAGTGACACGGCCTTAGGACATGGACATGTGCTCAGGCCATGTGAAGTCTGCACCTGAAATTAGGAATTTGATTCTCCACACGGTCTAAGGACACGGGCGTGTGCCTTGGCTATGTGACCTTTTAGAGATGATGACGTCAGAAATAGAATGTCAAGGTTTTCACACACTGGCTAAGACACAGGCGTGTCATGGCTGTGTGAAGGAAATTGGCTATAGACACGGGCGTGTGTCAAGCCGTGTGAAAACCCCTGTAGGTTTGAATTGAGAAATATATCCATACGGACAAGGGACATGGGCGTGTGTGATGACACGGCTTGCCCACACGGGCGTGTTCTCTTTCACATGGGCATGTGGCCCTGTTTTTAATAACATTTTTGTAAGATTTTCCAAGGGACTCGAATTGATCTCGAAATGTTCCTAAGTTGTGTTTTGGGCCTTGTAGGCCTATATTAAGGATGTTAAGAGTAGGTTTGAAAAGTTTTAGATTTGAACAGATTTTGTGATTTAGAATTATGTGTATGCATTTGTTTATGTTAGGTAATGCCTCGTACCCTGTCCCAACGTCAGATACTGGTAAGGGGTGTTATATTTAGTGGTATCAAAGTTACAGTTTAGTCGATTCTCGAGCTAACGTAGTGTATGCATGAGTCTAGCTATACATGCCATATGTATGAGTATTTACATAATGATAGTGTGACGACTCCTAATGATTTAAATTATGTTTTCATATAGTAAATGGATCCCGACCGAGCTACTGCTGCTAGTAATGCGTCGGCTCTCGCGCAAGGGACCACTCCAGTAGAAAGTAGACCCGAAACTTTGGGTCAAGGATAGGAGGCTTGGGAAGCCTTCTCCATATGATGAGTAATTGGTATAATGAGTTTATTAGAGCAAATCCTAATGCTCAACCCCCTCCATCCCCACCTATTCCTCAGCCTACCCCTGTAGCTCCCTAAGTTGTAGAGGTAGTTAGGAGGGAAAAGCCCCCTGTTTATAGAAATCTGAAACAAGGAGCTGAGGAATTTAGAGCTAATAAAGATGATGATTCGAAAAAAGCATAATTCTGGCTTGAAAATACCATCAGGGTATTTGATGAACTATTTTGCACACCCGAGGAGTGTATTAAGTGTATCGTGTCTCTCTTAAGAGATTTAGCCTACCAGTGGTGGAACACCCTTATGTCAGTTGTACCAAGGGAGAAAATTAACTAGGAATTTTTCCAAGAAGAGTTCCGAAAGAAGTATATTAGCCAAAGGTTCATCGACCAGAAAATAAAGGAATTCCTAGAGCTAAAGCAAGGTCGAATGACGGTAACTGAATATGAGCGTGAGTTCATAAGGCTTAGTAAATACACTTAGAAATACGTATCAACTGAAGCCATTATGTGTAAAAGGTTCAAGGACGGGTTAAATGAATATGTCCGCTTATTTGTGGGTGTCCTGGAACTAAAGAAATTTGTTGTGTTAGTAGATAGAGCTTGTAAGGTCGAGGAGTTGGTTAATGAGAAAAGAAAGGTTGAAATTGAGTCTCGTGACTCGAAGAAGAGACAATTGGGCAAGTCATTTCAATCTTCATCCAAGAAATCAAGAGAGTTTACTACTCAATCAACCACTTTAGCTGGATTTTCAAATAGAAGTAAGGGTAAATAGTACTAGGGGTCTAAAGCTCAGGCCACTTTAGTTGCTAGTGTTGGCAATGCTCGACCAAGTAGACCGGAATGTCCTCAATGTGGCAGACGTCATCCGGTGAGTGTCGAACAAATTCCCTAGATCATTTTATTAGAGATTGCCCCAAGATGGGCGAGAAAGAGAAATCTCAAAGTGCAAGATCGGGAAGTACTGCTAAGGGAAGGTCACAGAGAAATCCCGAAAATGGAACAAGTAGCAAGAATACATCTAGAGAGCAGACTGCAAGATCTGAGGATAGAGCGCCTACGAGGACTTACGCCATTCGGGCTCACGAAGAAGCGTCCTCCCCTGACATGATCATTGGTAATTTTCTCTCTATGGTACTCATGTTGTAGCTTTAATTGACCCGGGATCTACCCACTCATATGTTTGCATGAAATTAGTATCTAGTATGAACATGCCTATAAAGTCTACAGAATTTGTGATAAGAGTGTCGAATCCTCTAGGCAAATGTGTGTTAGTTGATAAAGTATGCAAAGATTACCCTTTGAGGATTAGAGGTCATTACTTTCTGGCTAATCTCATGTTATTGCCGTTCGATGAATTTGATGTAATCCTTGGTATGGATTGGTTAACAACTCATGATGTGATTGTAAATTGTGGAAGGAAAATTATTGAATTAAAATGTGAAAATGGGGATATTATTCGTGTTGAATCAGATGAACAGGACAAGTTGCCTATAGCAATTTCTCATATGTCTGCTCAGAAATATGTAAGAAAAGGATATGAAACTTATCTTGCCTTCGTGATGAATGCCAAAGAGACTGAGTTAAGAATTGAATTAGTGCTGATAGTATGTGAGTACCCAGATGTGTTTCCAGAAGAATTGCCCAGGTTACCTATTGTTAGAGAGATTGAATTCGGGATTGAGTTAGCTCCTGGTACTGCGCCTATTTCTATTGCTCCTTATAGGATGGCTCCAATCAAGTTGAAAGAATTGAAGGAACATTTACAAGAATTAAAGGATCAAGGATTCACAAGACCGAGCTATTCTTCGTGGGGTGCTCCAGTTCTATTTTTGAAAAAGAAAGATGGTTCCATGAGGTTATGTATAGATTATAGGCAGCTTAATAAGGTAACCATAAAGAACAAGTACCCCTTGCCAAGGATCGATGATTTGTTTGACCAATTGAAGGGAGCCACTGTGTTTTCCAAGATAAACTTGAGGTCTAGATATTATCAGTTGAGAGTCAAAGACTTAGATGTGCCGAAAACTGCATTTTAGACAAGGTATGGTCACTATGAGTTTTTAGTCATGCCTTTTAGTTTAACAAATGCCCCTGCAGTTTTCATGGATTTAATGAACCGTATCTTTCGGCCATATTTGGATAAGTTCGTTGTTGTTTTTATTGATGATATACTAATGAAGAGAATGAGCATGCTGAGCATTTGAGAATGGTTTTACAAACTTTGAGAGATAAACAATTATATGCCAAGTTTAGTAAAAGTGAATTTTGGCTTAAGGAAGTCAGATTTTTTGGGGCACATTGTCTCGGGAGATGGAATTAGAGTTGACCCAAGTAAGATTTCAGCGATCGTGGATTGGAAGTCGCCAAGGAATATACCCGAGGTTAGAAGTTTTTTGGGCCTAGCTGGGTATTACAAATGGTTTGTCAAGGGATTTTCCTTGATAGCTACTCCGATGACGAGACTGTTGCAAAAAGATGTGAAGTTTGAGTAGACAGAAAAGTGCCAACATAGTTTTGAGAAACTAAAGGCATTATTAACTGAGGCTCCAGTTTTAGTACAACCTGAGCCGGGAAAAGAATTTGTGGTCTGCAGTGATGCATCCTTGAATGGATTGGGTTGTCTCTAGGTACACAGACCCTATCTCGAAACATTAGACATCCTTCGGAATTAATCTGAAAGTCTGACTCAACACCCAACTCACACTTAACTCTCTTGGCCTGTAAATCGTTGTCGCCTTTCTGAGTTTCACA
Source organism: Gossypium bickii (assembly GCA_025503065.1). Classification (NCBI taxonomy): domain Eukaryota; kingdom Viridiplantae; phylum Streptophyta; class Magnoliopsida; order Malvales; family Malvaceae; genus Gossypium; species Gossypium bickii. The sequence goes on along the minus strand of CP106714.1, from coordinate 55,138,287 downwards.
AATCTCTTGGAGAAACATCAGTCTAGCTCTCAACTCAGCTAGAATAAAACCATCATTTGACAAAGTCATCCGTGTATTCATGGCTCTCAGTGGAAACAAGGATTTTCTGCTCAAGGCATTGGTGACCATGTTCGCCTTTCCCCGATGGTAGTCAATCACTAGCTTGTAATCCTTTATCAACTCTAACATCCTTCTCTACCTTAGATTCAATTCCTTTTGAGTCATCAAGTACTTTAGGCTCTTATGATCAGTGAATATCTGACATTTCTCACCATACAAATGGTTTATCCATATCTTCAATGCAAATACAATGGCAGCTAATTCCAAATCATGTGTCGAGTAATTCTTCTCATGCTGCTTTAGCTGTCTAGAGGCATATGATATCACCTTGCCTTATTACATGAGAATACAGTTCGGATATTCACCGATCATAAGAGCCTAAAGTACTTGATGACTCAAAAGGAATTGAATCTAAGGCAGAGAAGATGGTTAGAGTTGATAAAGGATTATGAGCTAGTGATTCACTACCATCCGGGAAAGGTGGACGTGGTCGCCAATGCCTTGAGCGGAAAATCCTTGTTTCCATTGAGAGCTATGAATACACGGATGACTTTGTCAAATGATGGTTCTATTCTAGCTGAGTTGAGAGCTAGACTGATGTTTCTCCAAGAGATTTGTGAAACTCAAAAAGGCAACAACGATTTACAGGCCAAGAGAGTTCAGTGTGAGTTGGGTGTTGAGTCAGACTTTCAGATTAATTCCGAAGGATGTCTAATGTTTCGAGATAGGGTCTATGTACTAGAGATGATGAACTTACTCGAAAAACTTTACTCAAAGCACATAGTGGATGTTTATCTGTACATCCAGGCAGCACAAAGATGTATAATGACTTGAAGAAATGGTATTGGTGGCCGAGTATGAAGAAAGATATTTCTGAGTTTGTATTGAGATGCTTAATTTGTAAGCAAGTGAAGGCTAAACACCAAGTACCTTCGGGTCTACTTCAGCCTATTATGGTTCCTGAGTGGAAATGGGACCGTATTACTATGGACTTTGTGACGGGTTTGCCCTTGACACCGAAAAAGAAAGATGCTGTATGGGTGGTGGTTGATAAACAACAATTATTTAAACCTAGCTAAAACTAAATACCATCAATGTTTTATGCATATAAGACCAATTATACATAAGTGATTTTCGAATATACATCACAAAGCATTTCAAAATCAATATGCTCAATATACTCATACTATGTTTATTTCGTTCATAACATCAACTTAACCTATACATAATCCAGCATACAACTATTACGAATCACATTAATCAATTCGAGGATAATTCAACATGTAACAAGCATTACTCAATTACTATCATATTACCAAATTGAGCACATAACAAGACCATATATATACATTACACACTTATCGAATTTAGCCATATTTGCTTGGCTCATTAACCACTTAATTCACAAATTCGATCAAACAGAACATGCCAAATGTCTAAGCATAAAATTTTCCAAAAGTACCAAAATAAAGGCTATAGTGTAATGAGCTTCACTGACGATCCCCGAGCTTGCAATGGTCTTCAAAATCTAAATCACACAGAAAAAGTAATAAACACACCAAGTAAGCTTCACTAGCTTAGTAAGTTATAAGCAATTTAATAAATCTATCGATCATAATCTTTAATAATGATTTCAAATATTATAGGCAAAGATTCATCAAATACCAATTTACTTTACACAACCACTAAGCATTTCTTTGATCCCAAACACAAGGCCGAATCTAATATAAAATTTCATCCTCATGTATTATCCACATTCTCAAGCACAAAGCTATTCAAAACATATATCTTATACAAAATTTCAAATAGCCGATTCACATTTAGCATTTCATATAATACTCAATTTGCTTTTATAAACATTTCCCCAAATCAATTTATTCAATCCAACTATACATCTAAACAGCATTTCATCTATTCCATAATTAATCACATATATTTGATTTCAAATATGACATCTCATAGTTTTGAGATTGACCAAACTAAATTTTGAGCTTAAAATTTAACTCGCACACTTAATGCTCAATAACCAAATTCGCACACATAGTGCTGGAAAATTTAAATTCTCACACTTAGTATTCAATAATCGATTTCGCACACATAGTGCTCGGTAATCAAATCCGGACACTTAGTGGTAAAAAAAATCAACTCGCACACTTAGTGCATCTCTCAACTTACTACTCAATTAAATATAAACACACATAGTGTCTAAACATCAACCACAAATATACATTTTAACTTAATCAACTCCTAAATCCATATCACATTCAGCAAATCAATAATATATTTAACTTACTTCAACTAAGTTCATGAGCCTCATTTATAAATAAATTCAATACAACTGAATTGCTTAAAAACTTACCTCGAATATCGAAGGACTGTATTTTTCGACTATTCGACTATTTTCACTTTTCCCCGATCCAAACCCGATCCTTTTTGTTCTTGATCTAAATTAAAATTCAAATTAAGCTAAATCAAAGAAAGTTTTACTCAATTTAATCCTAACCACATTTTTGAGCCAATTACTAATTTGCCTTTCGCTCAATACATTTTTACAAAATAATCCAAAATGCATAAAACATAAATACACTCAATCTCATCTCAATATACAAGAGCCGAATATTCACTAGACTTATACAAGTACTTACATTTTAATTATGTAAAAAAATAAATCTAGTCCCTCCATCTATCAATTTTCTCAATTAAGCCCTAATAAATTAATTCCATGAACATTGATAATACAAAACTAAAAAAAAAATCTAACACATATTTTCTATTTTCTAACATCAACACCAAATTTCTCAAACTTACAACTATAGCTGAACATAAAATACTCATCTAATCCAAAAATTTAAACCATGGGCTATATAAGAAACTTAGTAACAATCTCAATCATATTAAAAAAAATTTAAGAAAACAAATTCAAACATACCTAAATTGGAGAATAAAATGGCCGAATGGTGTTTTCTTCCTCCTTAGCCAATTTCGGCTTGAAAAGATGAACATGCATCCCAATATAAGTTTTATTTCTTATTTATTTTATTTAATCACACATATTAATGTTATTTTACTTAAATAAACATATAAAATATTAAGCACAAAGCCATTGCCGTCCACTACTTAACTTAAATGGTCTAATTGCAAATTAAATCCTTCCAACTATAAAAACATCCACAATTTGATCATCACACAATCAACCACAAAGTTTTTTTATTTTATACGATTAAGCCCTATTTATTAAATCGGCATTCAAATGATAAAATTTTAAAATGAATATTTCACACCAGCCAAATTTACACATTCAGATCATAAAAAAATAATAATTAAATATTTTCTAACTCGGATTCGTGGTTTTGAAACCACCGTTTTGATTAGGGTCAAAATCGGGTTGTTACAACTCTCCCCCTTTTAGGGATTTTTGTTCCCGAAAATCTTACCAATGAATAGGTTTGGATAATGTTCTTTCATTGAATCCTCACGCTCCCAAGTTGCTTCCTCTATCCCGTGTTTAAGCTAAAGCACTTTTTCCAATGATATTTTCTTATTTCGTAACTCTTTCACTTCACGAGCCAGGATACGGATCGGTTCTTCCTCATAAATTAAATCGGATTGTATAACAATCTCGGATGGGTTAATCACATGAGAAGGGTCGGATCTATACCGCCAGAGCATTGAAACATGAAAAACATTGTGGATCTTTTCTAGCTCAGGTGGTAATAGCAATCTATATGCAATCGGCCCAATTCGCTCTAAAACCTCATATGGCCCAATAAATCTCGGACTCAATTTGCCTTTGGGAGCAAATCTGAGTATTTTCTTCCACGGTGAAACTTTCAAAAATACACGATATTCGATATAAAATTCTATATCTTTACGTTTCAAATCCGCATAAGATTTCTGACGATCTGACGCTGCTTTCAAACTTTCACGAATCACTTTTACTTTTTGCTCAGTCTCTCTAACCAAATCAACTCCATGTATCTTATTCTCACTGAGCTCGGTCCAATACAAAGGTGTACTACAATTACGACCAAACAAAGCCTCATAAGGTGCCATTTTGATACTCGATTGAAAGCTATTATTGTACGCAAATTCAATCAAAGGCAAGTATCGTTCCCACGTACCCTCGAACCCAAGAACACAACATCTCAACATATCCTCAAGTATTTGAATGATTCGCTCGGATTGACCATCCGTCCGGGGGTGGAAAACTGTGCTAAAATGTAATTTAGTACCTAATGTGTCTTGCAGTCTCTTCCAAAACCGCGATGTAAACCTCAGATCTCTATCCGAAACAATAGAAATAGGTACCCCGTGTAATCGTACAATATGAGAAATGTACAATTTGGCTAGCTTATCAAGTAAGTAATCTGTACGAACCGGAATGAAGTGAGCCGATTTTGTCAATCTATCAACAATCACCCAAATTGCATCTTTCTTACTCGGTGTTAACGGTAAACCAGATACGAAATCTATCGTGACTCGATCCTATTTCCATTCGGTATCATAATCGGCTGAAGTAATCCCGATGGTACCTGATGCTCGGCTTTTACTTGCTGACATATCAAACATTTTGACACGAAGTCTGAAATATCTCGTTTCATACCGTGCCACCAGTAATGCTGTCTCAAATCATTATACATTTTCGTGCTACCTAGATGAATAGACATTTTACTATTATGAGCTTCATTACAAAGTATTCAAATCAACTTAGGATCTTTCGGTACACATATTCGGTTTCTGAACCGCAAACATCCATCAGCATCAACTTGATATTCTGAGTCAGCATTCGAATCATAGTGATTCCTTTTTGCCATCAAGTCATCATCAACTTTCTAAGCTTCGCAAATCTATTGAATAAATAACGGTCTCGCTTTCAATTCTGCTATAATCACACCATCATCAGATATAGCCATATGTGTGTTCATTACACATAAAATAAATAGTGATTTTCGGCCTAGGGCATCTGCAACAACATTAGCCTTTCTCGGATGATAATCAATCACAAGTTCATAATCTTTTAGCAACTCTAACCACTGTCGTTATCTCAAATTTAGATTCTTTTGAGTCATCAAATATTTTAGACTTTTATGATCAGAATAAACGTGACATTTCTCTTCGAATAAATAATGGCGCCATATTTTCAAAGCAAATACTATAGCGGCCAATTCGAGATCGTGAGTCGGATAGTTCTTTTTGTGTAGCTTTAACTGTCTCGAGGCATAAGCTACAACTTTGCCTTCCTGCATCAGAACATAACCCAAACCATTCAAAGAAGCATCATTGAAGATAATGAACTCCTTACCAGATTCTGGTTGAACAAGCACTGGAGCTTCAGTCAACAAAGTTTTCAACTGATCAAAACTTTTCTGACATCTTTCTGTCCACTCGAATCTAAAATCTTTCTGAAGTAACTTCATCAATGAAGTGGCAATCATCGAGAAACCTTTCAAAAATCGTCTATAGTAACCAGCTAGTCCTTAAAAGCTCTGAACTTCTGAAACATTTCGTGGAGGTTTTCAATCAAGTATAGCTAAAATCTTACTTGGATCAACATGTATGCCTGATGCTGAAACTACATGCCCCAGAAAGCTAACCTCGTGTAACCAAAACTCACATTTACTAAATTTCACATATAACTGGTTATCTTGCAAAGTCTGTAATACTAATCTCAAGTGCTCAGAATGCTCGACTTCATCACTAGAGTAGATCAAAATATCATCAATAAACATAACCACAAACCGATCTAAATATTATCTAAAGATCCAATTCATTAAATCCATGAATACAGCAGATGCGTTAGTAAGTCCGAACAGCATCACGAGGAACTCATAATGCCCGTATCACATCAGAATCTCTAACTCGCAACTGATAGTAACTCGATCTCAAATCTATTTTCGAAAACACTAATGCTCTTTTTAACTGATCGAACAAATCATCACGTGGCAATAGATATTTATTCTTTATAGTCGCTTTATTGAGTTGTCGATAGTCATGCACATTCTCATAGTTCCATCTTTCTTGTTCATAAATAGAACTGGCACACCCCAGGGAGAGAAACTCGGTCTCGCGAAACCTCTATCTGTCAACTCTTGCAGTTGTGGTTTCAATTCTTTTAATTCTGTAGGTGCCATTCGGTATGGAGCAATTGAGATCGGAGTTGTCCCTGGCACCAAATCAATACCAAACTCTACCTCCCGAATAGGTGGCAAACCAGGTAGTTCTTCGGGAAACACATTCGGATACTCGCACACGACAGGCACAGATTCGATCTTCTTTTCAGTCGCCTTACTATCAGATATGTAAGCTAGGTAAGCTTCACAACCCTTTCTCACATACTTCTGAGCCAACATCGAGGAAATCACTACTGGTAACCCGTTCAGGTCATTAGATTCAATTCGATTAATCTCGTCATTCTGGCACCTTAAATTAATAGTATTTCACTTAAAATTCACTACAGCATCGTGTACGGTTAGCCAATCCATACCGAGGATAATATCAAATTCGTCGAATGGCAATAACATCAAATCAGCCGGAAAACGTGAATCTCGAATCATCAGGGGGCAATTCTTACACACCTTGTCAACTAACACACACCAGCCCAGGGGGTTCGATACTCGAATCACAAACTCAGTAGACTTAACAAGAAAAGTCTTACTGAATACTAATGTTTCACACACATAAGAATGAGTCAAATCAGGATCAGTCAAAGCAATTACACTAGTATCATAGAGAGTGAATATACCAGTAATAACATCAGGGGATGATGCCTCCTCTCGAGCACGAATGACATAAGCTCTGGCAGGTGCACGAGCCTCAGATCGAACTGTAGTGTTCGAAGTCCCTCTCTGAGTACCACTCCTACCACCCACATTTCAAGGTGGTCTACCTCTAACTGCAGCACCATTTGATCTCACATTCTGAGCATCATCTTTCTCAACTATCTCCGGACAGTCCCAAATGAAATGATCTTGCGATCCACACTTATAGCAAACTCGATTGTTAAAGTTGCCCCAACACTCACCAACATGTAGCCCACCACACTGTTGACACTCGGGTTTATTCAGTCTAGTATGGCCAACACTAACAACCGAGGTGGCTCATGAACTCGCTGGTAGTCGTTCTCGTATAGAAAGCCCGGCAGTAGCTTTAGATCGGTTACCATCATCTCTGAACCTCTTTGATGCCATCTGAGAAGTTTTACTTACTGATCTCTTGTGGAAATCTCTAGCTTCGAACTTAGCTTTTCTTTTCTCTTTTTCGAGCTCTTCGGTCTTACAAGCTTACTCGACAAGTACTACGAACTCTTTTATTTCAAGTATACCGACAAGCAATTTTATGTCTTCATTCAGTCCTTCCTCAAATCTTTTACACATAGCATCCTCGGTTGCAACACACTCTCAGGCATATCGGCTGAGTCTCACAAACTCACGCTCATAATCAGATACGATCATACGACCCTGTTTTAACTCGAGAAATTCTTTGCGTTTCTGATCAATGAATCACTGACTGATATACTTTTTGTGAAACTCTGTCTGAAAGAAATCCCAAGTGACCCGTTCCTTCAGAACAACCAAAACCAAAGTGTTCCACCAATAGTAGGCAGAATCTCATAATAAAGATATAGCACATTTCAAGCACTCTTCGGGTTTATAAGATAGTTTATCGAAGACACGAATAATATTATCGAGCCAAAATTTAGCTCGCTCAGCATCATCAGTAGCTGTGGCCCTAAACCCTTCAGCTCTGTATTTTTTGATTTTATCAACATGAGGTTTATTCAATCTCATAGGATCGATAGCCGAAGGTACGACAGGTATCGAAGATGGGTTATTCAGGTTCGGGGGTTGTTGAACAGCCGGATTTGTCCGGATATATTGGTTAAACCAATCATTCATCATATTATAAAAGGCTTGCTTAGCCACATCATCATGATTACTCGCGGCTGGCCGAGATTCAACCGGTGCGTGGGAACAGGTGCCACACTCTCGACATCATCTGCTACAGCTTGATTGGGATCAGGATCCATTTACTATACAAAAAGCACATTTTTAAATGTCAGGAGTCATCACACTATCACAGTAATAAATTTGGCATGTATAGCTAAACTCACACACGCTATGTTAGTCCGAGAATCGGCTAAACCGTAGCTCTGATACCAATAAAATGTAACACCTTTAATCTATATCCATCGCAGAAGGGTTACGAGGTATTACCCAACAACCATCAAACATCCACAACCATAATCGAACGCAATACTAATTATTAATTCTACTTTAATAATAATTTTTATTTTATTTTTTTCAATCATAAAGAATCATAAAGTCATAATCACGTTACTAATGATAAATTTCACTAAAGTATAATCGAGTTTATACTAAGACATAATTTACTGTATATACCAAACATTTTAAAGAGACAATAGGTTTCTAACCATATTCGGCCAGACACTTTTCAATAATTGACTCATGCATCTTTATACAACTCCATGATTCATAATATAATATATATATATATGTAGGCTCATATATACTCATAAGCTAAAACTAAATACCATCAATGTTTTATGCATATAAGACCAATTATACATAAGTGATTGTCGAATATACATCACAAAGCATTTCAAAATCAATATGCTCAATATACTCATACTATGTTTATTTCGTTCATAACATCAACTTAACCTATACATAATCCAGCATACAACTATTACGAATCACATTAATCAATTCGAGGATAATTCAACATGTAACAAGCATTACTCAATTATTATCATATTACCAAATTGAGCACGTAACAGGACCATATATATACATTACACACTTATCGAATTTAGCCATATTCGATTGGCTCATTAACCACTTAATTCACAAATTCGATCAAATAGAAGCTAGACTATACATGGCAAATGTCTAAGCATAAAATTTTCCAAAAGTACCAAAATAAAGGCGATAGTGTAATGAGCTTCACTGACGATCCCCGAGCTTGCAATGGTCTTCAAAATCTAAATCACACAGAAAAAGTAATAAACACACCAAGTAAGCTTCACTAGCTTAGTAAGTTATAAGCAATTTAATAAATCTATCGATCATAATCTTTAATAATGATTTCAAATATTATAGGCAAAGATTCATAAATACCAATTTACTTTACACAACCACTAAGCATTTCTTTGATCCCAAACACAAGGCCGAATCTAATATAAAATTTCATCCTCATGTATTATCCACATTCTCAAGCACAAAGCTATTCAAAACATATATCTTATACAAAATTTCAAATAGCCAATTCACATTTAGCATTTCATATAATACTCAATTTGCTTTTATAAACATTTCCCCAAATCAATTTATTCAATCCAACTATACATCTAAACAGCATTTCATCTATTCCATAATTAATCACATATATTTGATTTCAAATATGACATCTCATAGTTTGAGATTTACCAAACTAAATTTTGAGCTTAAAATTTAACTCGCACACTTAATGGTCAATAACCAAATTCGCACACATAGTGCTCGAAAATTTAAATTCTCACACTTAGTATTCAATAACCGATTTCGCACACATAGTGCTCGGTAATCAAATTCTGTAACACCCCAAACCCAACTCATGCGTTAAGGCTAGATTTGACATGTCGCATGAGAAAATACCACTAAGTCCTTTTTCAAAAATTTAAGTAAAACAGATTTCAAAATTTAGATGAAGTATTTAAAAAAATAGATTTGTTTGATAAATCGATAAATTTGAGATACGAAAATTGTATAAATCATGACTTTGTAAATATTGTTAATTATTCGAGAAGAACTTGAAAATAATTTTCGAAAAGCGTTGATGAAAAATTTTTAAGAGAAATTTCCGAGTTAAAAATATATTTATGAAAGTTTATTATGAAACCCTTTTTGTATATTCATTTTAAGAAAACGATTATTTTAGTTTTTAGAAAAATCTCAATTTGAAATACTTAAAACAATTTATAAAATTCGTCAAGCATAAAACAAAACAAAAAAAATTAATCCAGAGGCCTTATTACAACCTTAACTCAAAATAACAAAGTAATTAAAAGTACTAAAGAGAAATCCAAATTCCAATTTAAACCGTTTTGTAGTATGGCCTCCACCGAGTCATCCATGGCCCAAGTCTCCATCACTGATCATTACTTGAAAGGGGTAAGGAAAACAGTGTGAGTTGCTAGAACTCAATGTGTAACCCACTTACCGTTGTCCACTAGGCCAAAATCCCATTAAGCAATTATTTGGGCCTAAGCCCATATACAATAATAATGTATCGAATATAACATGTATATGAAATGCAATTCCCAAACCAAGCCTAGTAATCCATCCGCTACAAACCACCCGAACCAACCAACACACCTGTGGGGATCAAGTCAACACACCCCGCCAACACACCAATCGCAGGCATTAAGCCATTTATAAAAAATATAATTTTGTGGTCAAGCCACCAGAATATCAAAATTTACGTGGCATTGCCACTATACAGATTTGTGGCAGTGCCACCAAAAATTTGTGGCAGAGCCACTAGAACTTCTCTTCATCATTATCCCGCCCCATGCAAATCATGTATATAATGCATAGCGAATCATAATATAATAACAATAATTTATTCGGATGTTTATTACAAAAATTATGGCCCATTATAACAAAATATCAGATTGGCCCATTTAACAATAAAATTAGATCGGCCCATATATCAAATTATCAGATTGGACCATATAACAAATTATCACATCGACCCATATATCATATTTTCACATCGGCCCATATGGCAAACTTTCAAATCGGCCCATATATCAAATTATTAGATTGGCCCATATAACAAATTATCACATCGGCCCATACATCATATTTTCACATCGGCCCATATGGTAAACTTTCAAATCGGCCCATATATCAAATTATAACAATTTGGCCCATTAGCCATAAAATCATATTGGCCCACTAATCAATTTGTCCATTCAGCCCATACGGCAATATGTCAATTTGGCCCATAACCAAATTCGCATTTCGACCCTCTTAGGGGTATTTTCACAATTTGCACAATGATACTACCAATTTCGTCAATTCTATCAAAATAATATATATTAAGCCAATTTTTCCGATTTACGCCCTATTACGATTTAGTCATAGCGATTTATTACCAATATAATATTAATCTTTATCCCACAGAAAAACTGTGTGAGATTACACACCTGATTACGGTAAGCACTACGCTTTCTTGATCGTCGACACCTAAAATTTTATAACACTCCATTAGTCAACGTACGCGATTTAATAAATCTACTTTAAAACAAACGATTTAAAATTTTACCCTCGGGATCGTGAACAACTACGATTTGTCGGCCTTCCCCGGTTGACGGTCCACAACCCGGTGGAAAATCCTGAATCGCTGATGCCTCAAAATTGCGAACGACCTCGAATAGTCGATTCTCACCGGATGAGGGTCCACAACCCGGTAGAAAGTCCCGAATCGCCGAAATAGCCCTTCGCTTGAATTTAGGAGTAGGGATCGCTAATCCGCTCCTTTTGAGATCTCCACTCGACTTCCCAATCGAGCCGGTACCACAAGCCTCCATTCAGTTAGATCTTATGTAGATCGTTATTATGATAAAATATGAACTATCAAAATGGTAAAGATCGGCTTACCACTAATTTTCGAGTGATCAATGATTGGATAGATCAAGCGATTAAATCCCTATAATATAATCGGTTAGTCGTTACCATACTAATAATCATCTTAACGAATAAAGAATGATTATAGAATCCGTGAAGAACTCTTACCTTAAAGATTTTAGGAACGATTTCTAGCGATTATACGATGACTTCGGAAGAATCAAGGTTTCGGCCTTCCACTATATCACTACGAAGAAGAAAAAGATCTTGTTTGAGAGAGAATGAGTGATGGTCTCAGTCAAAATGACCATCCCTAACCAAAATATAGATTCGGCATTAGAAGAAAGAAAAATAAATAGTTGAAAAGAACACTTACTGATTAAATCAAGAAATAAGTGCTAATATGGATGAGAAGAAAAAATAAAGAAGAGATGAAGATTCGGTCATAGAGGAAAATATATGTTGATATTCGGCTATGGGGAATAATCAAACAAGAATATGTGACTTAATGGTGGTGTTGGTTTAGAGAAGAGAAAAGATTAGAGGAATGGTTAAAATAAAGGATGGGAGGTTGGATGGATGATAGGTTGTTCGACTATCCAAGAAAGATGAACAAGGGATGAAGGTTTTGACCAAACAAAAGAGGAGGAAAATGCACAATTGTGCTAGGAGGATTCGGCAAAGAGGAGAGAATAGAAGAAAAACCAAAACTCACAAAGAGTAGAAATTTTGAGAAAATGACACAATTGATGCAAATGGTATTTTTGACCAAAACAAACACTTTAGTCTCACCAAAGCACCTAGCAAAATTCGGCTATCACTTTTTAGCCCCAAAATCGTCCACATTCATGCCCCTAATGGTCAAAAGTTTGGTCACCCAAACTTTCCAAAACAATCTCCATGAAATAAGCCACATGCTCCCCTTACTTGCCTTTTTCTTTTGATTCCTTACCTTACCTTCACCCTTTCCTTATTTCCTTAGCCACCTTGCCAAACTTAAAAAGTCCAACTTGCGTTATTTATAAGCTTGGTCGACACTTAAGGAAAGAGTGCAAAAATAATAGTCAAAATTTACACATAATAGGATTTGAACCTCTTCCCTCAAGGTACATCATGTGGCGTCATAACCTCTTTGCTAATTGCTCATTTATGCTAGTTATTAACTCATTTATTTCCATAAGCTTTAAGGTCACTTACTCTATCTCATTAAAGTGCTAAATGCCAAAATTTTTACTAGGTCCAAATAAACCCCGAGCTTTCTCAGGACCTCCTAAACATACACAATTAATAATCTAACTAGCTTAGCACCAAAATAATGCAACACATAAAATTCCAAATTCTAGGATGTTACAAATTTGCACACTTAGTGCTAAAAAAAATCAACTCGCACACTTAGTGCGTCTCTCAACTTACTACTCAATTAAATATAAACACACATAGTGTCTAAACATCAACCACAAATATACATTTTAACTTAATCAACTCCTAAATCCATATCACATTCAGCAAAATCAATAATATATTTAACTTACTTCAACTAAGTTCATGAGCCTCATTTATAAATAAATTCAATACAACTGAATTGCTTAAAAACTTACCTCGAATATCGACGGACTGTATTTTTCGACTATTCGACTATTTTCACTTTTCCCCGATCCAAACCCGATCATTTTTGTTCTTGATCTAAATTAAAATTCAAATTAAGCTAAATCAAAGAAAGTTTTACTCAATCTCATCTCAATATACAAGAGCCGAATATTCACTAGACTTATACAAGTACTTACATTTTAATTATGTAAAAAAATAAATCTAGTCCCTCCATCTATCAATTTTCTCAATTAAGCCCTAATAAATTAATTCCATGAACATTGATAATACAAAACTAAAAAAACTCTAACACATATTTTCTATTTTCTAACATCAACACCAAATTTCTCAAACTTACAACTATAGCTGAACATAAAATACTCATCTAATCCAAAAATTTAAACCATGGGCTATATAAGAAACTTAGTAACAATCTCAATCATATTAAAAGAATTTTAAGAAAACAAATTCAAACATACCTAAATTGGAGAATAAAATGGCCGAATGGTGTTTTCTTCCTCCTTAGCCAATTTTGGCTTGAAAAGATGAACATGCATCCCAATATAAGTTTTATTTCTTATTTATTATATTTAATCACACATATTAATGTTGTTTTACTTAAATAAACTTATAATAACCATATAAAATATTAAGCACAAAGCCATTGTCGTCCACTACTTAACTTAAATGGTCTAATTGCAAATTAAATCCTTCCAACTATAAAAACATCCATAATTCGATCATCACACAATCAACCACAAAGTTTTTTATTGTATACGATTAAGCCCTATTTATTAAATTGACATTCAAATGATGAAATTTTAAAACGAAAATTTCACACCAGCCAAATTCACACATTCAGATCATAGAAAAATAATAATTAAATATTTTCTAACTCGGATTCGTGGTCTCGAAACCATCGTTCTAATTAGGGTCAAAATCGGGCTGTTATAGGAAAAGATTCATGATGTATTCTATGTATCTATGTTGCGTCGCTATCGATCAGACCCTCCACATGTGATTGTGCCAACAGAGGTTGAAATTCAACTGGACATGACTTATGGTAAAGAGCCGGTTAAGATTTTAGCACGAGAAGTCAAGCAATTAAGAAATAAAAGTATAGCCCTTGTGAAAGTACTATGGCAAAGACATGGGGTAGAAGAGGCTACATGAGAGCCTGAGCAGGTTATGAGAAACCAATATCCCAATCTTTTTGCCGGTAAGATTTTCGGGGACGAAAATCCCTAAGGGGGAGAATTGTAACAACCCGATTTTGGGGTTAATCGAAACAGTGGTTTCGGGACCACTAATCTTAGGTTGAAGAAAATTATTTTAATATTATTTTATGTGTTATAGCATGATTATATGAGTGCATGAAAATTTTGATGCATTAATTTTAGTGATTTCATGCTTAGTTGTGAAAAAGGACTAAATAGCATAAAGGACAAAGTTTTGTTCTACAAGCTAAAAGTACCAAATAGCCATAGAACCTTAAATTGGAAGTCTTTAAAGTGAAATTAGAATCATAGAAAGGGTAGGCCGACCATGGAGACAAATGGGAGACATGGTCAATGGTTAGGTAGCATTTGGTGACTAAATTGATTTTTTTTAATAATAAAATAAAGAAAAGTTATCATCTCCCCCGTTTTTCTTCTTCTCTCCACTGAAAATATCAGCCAAAGAGTGGTTTTGGAAGCCAAAAATTTTCGGCAACTTCTCACCTTAGCAAGTAAGTGGTTTTGGTGGTCTTTTTTAATAATTTTTGTACTTTTGAGACCTTGTAGCTTGAGCTAACTAATGAGGGGACTATTATGCAAAATGGTTGAAAGTCTAGGTCTTTGCCATGATAGCATCAATGTTTTTTACTGAAATTTTATGGAAGAAAATGAGTCTTGGTTGTTAAATAAACAACTTTTGTGAAAGGAGTTTCCATGAAAACACCTAAAAAGGACCTTTTTGTAAATGTTTTAAAATAGATGGTAGATGTAAGTAATAATTGAAATCCTGAGTTGCTATAAGAGGGAATATAAATCGGTTAGGCTCGAGTGTGTGAAAAATGAACACATTTTATTTTACGAGCCTAGGGGTAAAATCGTAGTTTTTATGAAAGTCTAAAGGCAAAGTAATTTTGCCAAAGTATAAATTTTTAGAATGTCTTGATTTATAGGGTGATTAAATGAGTGAAATTGTCATTTTAGATCAAGAAACACGAAGTCCAGACCGAAATCGAGGAAAGAACAATGTGTTGGACTAAATCGAACAAATATACATATTTTGGTACCAAGGTAAGTTTGTGTGTAATAATTCAACATCAGGTTATTATGCATTGATATGCTTGAGATTACATGAAATTTATATTATTTCTATGAAAATTTATTAATGATGTTTAATGAGAGTATGATGAAAATTTATGATATGAAAGCCCCGGTTGACCTTCGGAATAGAAAGGATACCATTGTAAAGACATGAGATTCATAAGGTCCCGTATAAGACCATCTCTGGGACATGGCCTCGGCACTGAATTGAGATCCCGTGTAAGACCATATCTAGGATATGGCATCGACATCAAAGATAGACTTCGTGTAAGACCATGTCTGGGACATGGCATCGATATATGATCTCGTATAAGACCATGTCTGGGATATGGCATCGAAATCGATATGAGATCCTGTATAAGACCATATTTGGGATATGGCATCAGCATCGACATGTGATCCCACGTAAGACCATATCTGGGATATGACATTGGCATCTTATTATGTGTATGACGAGTTTATGTATCCTTCGTTATTCCAAGCGGTTCAACGGGGTAAAGAGCTACAATTTATGTTCAATATGGTAAATGTGCTAAAGTTATGTGATGAGAGGTACATGTGAGTATCTTACGAGAAATGTGTCTGATATGTGATATGTGATTGGTAAGTGTAAGCATGAGTAAGTTATAGCAATGTGCTTGAGAACTTGTGTTGTTACTCAATGAAACGTATGGATGTTATCATAAGCCTTTATGTTGCTATTTATTTCATGCAGCATAAAGCTTAGTAAGCATAAAGCTTACTAAGCTTTATGCTTACTCCCTCTCTTTTCCCTTTCCTTGTAGTATCGCCAAACTAGCTCAGGGATCGTAGAACGTCCGAGCTCGGTTCACACTATCAAGTTATTCTTTCGGTATAGTGAAGTTTAATTATTTTTAATATGGCATGTATAGAATTTGGTCATTTTGGGATATGTCGTATTGGTTAGCCAAAGTGTTGGCTATTAAGGTTAATTATTCATTTTGTAAATGGTCATTGAATTTGTCCAAAACTAGCCAAGCTATATTTATTCAACGATGATGAAATTCATGAAGTGCAAGTTTATACAATTGAATGAGTAGTGTGTGAAATTTATATATGGATTATGAAGTAGTGAATATTAGAAGTGCTTTGTGGTCATGCTATGTATTGCTTCAGTAGAATGCCTAGTAGTAACCACACAGGTTTAGACACGGCTATGTGTCTCATCCGTGTGTGTGACACGGCCCTAGGACATGGGCATGTGCTCAGGCCGTGTGAAGTCTGCACCTGAAATTAGGAATTTGATTCGCCACATGGTCTAAGGACACGGGCGTGTGCCTTGGCTGTGTGACCTTTTAGAGATGATGACATCAGAAACAAAATGTCAAGGTTTTCACATACGGGCTAAGACACGGGTGTGTCATGGCTGTGTGGAGGACATGGGCTGTAGACACGGGTGTGTGTCAGGCCGTGTGAAAACCCCTGTAGGTTCGAATTGAGAAATATATCTGCACGGAGAGGGACATGGGCATGTGTGATGACACGGCTTGCCTACACTGGTGTGTGGCCCTGTTTTTAATAACATTTTCGTAAGATTTTCCAAGGGACTCGAATTGATCTCGAAACGTTCCTAAGTTGTGTTTTGGGCCTTGTAGGCCTATATTAAGGATGTTAAGAGGAAGTTTGGAAAGTTTTAGATTTGAACAGATTTTTGTGATTTGGAATTATGTATATGCATGTGTTTATGTTAGGTAATGCCTCGTACCTTGTCCCGGCGTTGGATACGGGTAAGGGGTGTTACAAACTACCACTGATTTGTAAATAAAATACCATTGATCACACTGACAACACTGATGTGCATATGCCACCACTGGTTTGTTGATTTATTACCACTGCTTCCATCTTTTACATAATCCAACCCCATGTATGTGATATGGCGATTTCACTTATTACACATATAGATCCCTTTATATAGTTATGCATGTAAACATGCTCTCATAATCACTTCTCATATAATATTCAATTTTAATATGAATAACATGCTTTTTCACATTAAATCATTGATCTTGATTTATTAAACATATATACACATATATCGCATATATTTAAATCATCACATATAACACATGAGCCATACATCACATATCATGAGCATGCGATATACATATATAACACAATCACAATCATAAGCATATCATTTGTCATGTATTTGATAGATCCACTTGGTTAAAGCACTTACTTGGTATCCATCTCGATTTCATATAATTATTTTGTTAACAATAAAATATTGATATCACATAAACAAATAGTATTGATCCCATACCTTAGATTGTAGATTCAATTTGCTTCAACCCTTATTAATCGGTTTCACTCGATCTGTCTCACAAGAAGATCTATCACATAATTAAAACATATTAGAATGGCTCTTTGAAAACATTTCATCACTTTAGAGGTCTATCACTAATAGTCTCATTGCTTACCTTCACGGTCTAAGACTTTTGAAAGGAGAATTTTCATTGCAAAGTTAAGGGTCTCCCCTACGATTATTGTTTGGTCCTTCAAAATGATATGATGTAGCATTAGAACTATAGTGCATATATAATTAATTTTAACAAAATACCACTATGACTTATGGCATTATACCATTCGGCCATGTCAAGAAAATACTAGGAGAAGGATTTTTATGACTTAAAAATGATCCATACTTACACTTGATCAATTCAAATCAAACGATGAATCGAGAAGGGGTGACTTTAGGGAATCAAGTAATCTAGAGATAATCATTGAGATAAAAGAATAATTTTGATTGATTCAAAATGAGAATCGACACAAGGAGAGGAAAATAAAAATAAAAGAAACATTTTGTTCACCGATGGCGGCGGTGGTCCAGGGGCGGCGATGGCAGTGGCTCGACAGTAGTCAGAGGATGGTGATGCTTTGTTCCACGGTGGTTCGACAGTGGTAGAGTTTGGAAGTTCGGATAAGGAGAGGAGAAGAAAGTGAGAATGAGGGGGGTATGGACGGAAAAAGCAAGGGAGGAGCTTGGTCAACTATGGTCAGGTTCAATGTATCAAGCTACATGGTAAGAGGTGAGGTTATGGCAAGGGAGGGGACATAAAGCAAAAAGGGGATTATGTACCCCCTAACTATGGCAGTTTGACCATCAAATGGAGGAAACATATCCTCCTCATTATGGTGAACAAGGTGGATGGTAAGAACATTAAACAAGGGGAAAAATTTGTCAAAAAATAAATAAATGTAAGAGTGTGAATAATGAGGCTTGAACATTGGACTACTAAGCTAGATAATTAGTTACTAAACCATTTGACTATTAATTCCCTTATGTCTAAACTTGCACATTTAATTTAAAACATAGGAGATGACAGTTTCACTGTTGCTTAAATAATCAAAAAGTAGGATGTGACAGTCGCGACATCCCTTAGTTGTGTCGTGACACTAAAGGTAATCTTGAAATTCTTGCTCTATGCTCCCTATGTTGCGACATTGAGCTCTATGTGTTGCAACACAATGACCAATATTGAGTTGATACACCTTCTAATGATCTATTGCACACTCACAAATTATGTTAGCTCACCCTTAGGCCTCATTCCACCCCTAAGGTCAATAAAAAACTCAAATTACACTTTTTATTGAATGTAAATGAAACTAAGAAAACTTGATTAAAAAATAATAGAAATGATTGTATTCAAGCTCTTCGAGTGCAAAAAGTAGTTTAATCCACTACACCAAATTACGACAGATCAAACTCCCACTCATTTAAGCCATTGATTATCCTCAAGCAAAGCAAACAAAAATAGTAATTCAAAGACGGCCTTAAAGCAAATATGGTACTGAGCTATCGTAATTTGATGTAGGAGATTAAACTAGTTTTCACATTTAAGGATCTTGAATACATGTATTTTTGTTCTATTTTAATTGAGTTTCTTTAGTTTTACTTGCATTCAATAAAATGTGCAAATTGCGTCTTTTATGGACCTTAAGGGCCGAATGAGGCCTAAGAGAGAGCTAACCTACTTCGTGAGTGTGCAAGAGACCATTAGAAGGAAATTTAGGCCAATCTTGGAAGCTATGTCACAACATAGGAGATTTATGTTGCAACATAGAGAGCAGAATGTAGAAAGTAAGAAACTATCTTCAACATCGCGACACATGCTGAGGGTGTCACGACATACCCCTGAAGACAGCTGTAGAGGAGTAGACCACTTGCTATGTCGTGATATCAACTCTG
Organism: Gossypium bickii; assembly: GCA_025503065.1. Taxonomy (NCBI): domain Eukaryota; kingdom Viridiplantae; phylum Streptophyta; class Magnoliopsida; order Malvales; family Malvaceae; genus Gossypium; species Gossypium bickii. The sequence continues at coordinate 55,118,485 of CP106714.1, read as the reverse complement.
TGACAAGAATAAAACACAAAACAGGGGCATTTTGGTCTACACAATTGAATTAAAAGCTTGGAAACGTCAATTAACCTAGGGTTAAGGACGACGAGTACCTGAAGGCTATAAATAGGCCCTTTGGGACACATGATAGACATCATTCAATTAGCTTAAATGATATCTTTAGGTTTAATTTTTATTTTTGGCTTTCTTTAGGTTTTCATAGTTTTAGTCTATTTGTTCTTTGGTTTTTTCAAGAGTTTTGATTTATAAAAGAGATCAACTACTATGGATTCACGCTTATTTTCAATATTAATCAGGCTTTCTTAAACTCTTTATTTCAATCAATTCCTATTGATTAATTCTTCCATCTATTCCATGTTGTTTAGAAGGTGCATGAGCTAAATCAAGGCGAGCAAGAAGAGCCAACTGAGCCAGATATCGAGGAGTCAACAAAGGAAACTGAATCTGAGGCTAATTCAGTTAAAGACACTGAAGAAGAAGAATCTGATAAGGAACTTGTAACATCTTAAATTAGGGGTTATTCGTGTTTGAATTATTTTGCTTATATTTGAATTGTTGTGATAGTATCCAAGGTGTAATAAGACTTGATTAGGGGTCTTGAGTAGGCTCGGAATAGTAGGAAATTTTATTGGAAGCTTTAAAGTAGGGAGCCTTAGTAAGTAGGGGTTACAAGAATAAAAGAGGGAACATTTGACACTAAAAAGGCCTTGGAAAAGTGGCAAAAGGGAGGCCACTTAAGGGCTGGAGATGACGCCACAGGGGGAGTAAGGGGAGCTTGTGTTCGAGTCGCGGAGTCCCCTTTTTACTCTTTATTTGGACGGCATGGGGGGAGAGATTTTCTCTTTTTAAACTCCTTTAAATAATAAGGATATTATTAAGTTTTAATTAGATATTATGTGAATAATCTAAAAAGGTTGACAAGGAGGAAAAATAGGCATTTGAGTGTTCAAATTATTTTGAATTGGTTTAAACTATTGGCCAAGAGGAATTTTAGGTGATTAGCCGAAATTTGAATTCCTTGTTCAAGGAAGAGTGGACGGCAAGGGTACTAGGGAGTGCCGAATTCTCTTAAGGCACTCTTCATCTTTTTGTTTTCTTTTCTCTGTTAGCCGAAATTTCCAAACTCATCCATCTTTCTCATTCTCTTAAAACCAAAACTCTCTCTACTCCTTGTCGAAATCCCACCTTCTTTTCTCATCCTTATTTCCTTTCCTCTAGCCGAATCTACCCTACCTTGTGCCAAAATTCTCTTCAACTATTAGCCGAATACCAGGGAGTCATAGGTGTTCTTCGGGATTTCTTCTCCAATCGATTGGTAAGAGTAAGTGTTGGCCGAAACCTCCTTGCTATATTTTCTTTTTCTCTGACGATTTTAGATGGGAGAAAGCAAATTTCGCATTTGCAAACGAGAAGACTAACCCCTCTTTGAAATCGACATAATCTAGGAACTACGGGATTTTCAAGCAGTAGATCGAATTCTCCAACCTCTAGTAATCGGTTTTTGGGTAAGGTGGTAAGGATTTATTCTTATTTGGTATTCGAGTAAGCTGAAGGCTATTAATTTTGATGATGGCCGATTGTAGAAAGTGAAGCAGAATCGCATATCGAGTGCTGAAGTTAGCACTCAAGGGCATTAGGTAAGGTTTTCAGGTTCAAATATGAACCTTTGGATATTTTGGTTTGGCCGAATGGCCTAGGACACTAACCCTTGTGTTTGGCCGAATATAGGGACAAGAAAGCAAGGGTGGCTAATTGACTCTTTGGGGATTTGGAGTTAGCGTTAGAAGCAGGTGTGTACATACACACTTTATGATTTATTAACTGTGCTAAATGTTGTGTATGCTAAATCTGGTTTATGTAGCTTTGGATTTAATACCATGACGGTATAAGTGATGATTCAGGTAAGTACCTGTCAGTATGAGTTTACTATTTGATGCTTTTGGGAAGCATGGCATATTTGATATATGTGATTTAAATATATGTTGGCATGAATTCTGTTATATAATTGATTGATATGGGTTGATGAGTGGAGAGGGCAGTGATATTCGTGTCGACGGACACCAGTGGTTTGGTACCACATTTTGTGACTACAGTCACCAGAGGTTTGGCACCTCCAGAGGTTTGGCACCTCATAGCGTCTCGTCCCAGTGGTTTAGCACCACAGTGGGTTGGCCCCACGGATTTTATTAAGGGATTGACGCTAGTGATTTGGTATCACACGATGGGTTGGCCCCATCATTGGATTGTGACTTCGGGTCACTAGTGGTTTGGCACCACAAGTATTGACGGACATCGTGACTATAAGTCACCAAAGGTGGTTTGGCACCACCAGTGGTTTGGTACCACACGGGGTAGAGAAAGGTGTTACGGATGGTTAGGTTGGGTGCATGATTTAGTGCATGTTAATTTGTTATAAACTGTGTATGATGTGGCATTAAACCGGGGGAAGGGTTACACATTGAGTCTCGGTGACTCACCTTCTCTCTTATCTTTTCTGGTGACCCGTAGATCGCGAATGAGGAGCCGGATGGACTCGAGGTGGCCATGCAGTGGAATTGATATTAATTAACTTTAAATTTTAGCTATTTTATTTTATTGTTGGTTTTATTTTATTCAAGTTGTAATAAGGCCTCCTATGATTCTGCTTTGATTATTTTACATGTTTTGTGCTTTAATTATTTTACATGTTTTGGATAAGTTGTTTTAAATTATTTAATGATATTAAAATAAGTACACATGTTTTCTCAAATTAAATCGGAAAATGTTTTATCGTGCCATCGGGCACATTTGAAATTTACAACAACATGACTTAGTAAGTATTTTTTTTAAACAGGCTAAGTACGGTTTTAGTACGAAAATTGAAATGAAGGGTTTCCAACAAAATTTAAATCGGTTTAAAGGGACTTTACAAAATGTTTTCCTCCGTAACAAACCAAATTTGATCGTAATGTTTGGGCCGGGTTTGGGATGTTACAGAACTGAATAGTCCTAAACCAGTTGAAGGATCTCCAAATTCTGAACCAAAGATTGAACCAAAAGAAGAAATAGTCAAGCTAAGTGTTGAACCTGAATCTACAACTCCTATGTCGACTTCTGCAAGTACTTCAAAGAAACCGGAGTTGTCAATTATGATGGATATGTGCAAGTTCAAGCACAATCAACAACAAACTTACTGGAAATATGCAAAAATTAGAGATGACTCAATTTGAAATACTTTTAAGAATATCTCTAATACTTTTGTTCCTGAGTTCCCAGATGCTATCTTTGAGACATGGACGGAAGATACTAACTATGCAAGTAGAGATAGAGCTGAAGAAGACAAGAGGAATAAGTCAGAAAAATAAAAGAGGGGATTCTTATCTTTTATTATTTTTAGGTCTTTAGGAATTTACTTCTTTCTTAATTAGGATTTAATTTCTGCAAAATAAAATATAACAAGCAAGAATACACTTAACACTTCTTTAGAAATAAAAAGACTAAGTGATGTGGTAATAGGAATGAACATGTCTAGGATTGGGTTCTTAGGAAAGACTTGGTATTTAAGCAGTCTTAATAACTCACCTCTCTTTCTGTACAACCCTACCTAGTGTTCAGTTTTCATTTATTACTTTGTTCTTGCAATGAGGACATTGCTTCTTTTTAAAAGGGGGTAAGGCAAATAAATTGCTCAAATTTTTAAAATTTTCAAGTATGTGTCAATCATTTCTTTCATAAGTATGTTTTAATAAATGAATGTTTAGATACACTTTTTGTCAATGAGATACTTTGTATTCAAATATGAATGATGATTATATCTGAGTGAAAGTATGTTATCATGAAGAATGGGATGCTTGTATGATCATAGTCTTAGTAATGTTTGCCATGAAAGCTTAATTTCTCTTAAGATTAGATATGCATGAAGGTTTATATCTTTAGAATTGACTTAGTAACTTTCTTGAGGCGAAATCCTAGGAGACATAAAAATCTAAAATGATATAGGCACTATTTCTTTGGATCGTTTGAGCCTTTTCAAACCAACCCTATGATATTCGACCCTTGAAACTGTAATTTTGAGCTTAAAGGCATGTTTATTGCAATGAACCTACATTATAAGCCACATTACCATCTTTTTAAGTTATCCTAATTTTGTGCACCCATCTTAACTAAAGTTGTCTTGGTAATCAACATTTGAGGAAATTTTCAAAAAGATGTATGTGCTCATGCTTATAAAAAAAAGATGAAGGAAGAGCGAAGAAAAATTTTCTTAGTCTCCAAAAAGAAAAATGCCTGAGCTTGAGTTCAAAATAAGTTTGAGGGTGTCCCAAAGGTTCACTTAAATAAAAAGGCTGTATTTCGAGAAATCCAAGACAAAGTTAAAGGTCCCTACCTTTAACTGAGCCCCATTACAACCTTATAAAAGACCTATTGATTTGATGATTATGTCACCTACATTAGTGGAGAGGAAGTACTAAGTTCAACATATGAAGAGCATAAATAATCCTTATGATGTTTGCTTGATTAATAAGAAATTATGTTGAATGAAGAATGTTATTTGTGGCTGTGACATACATACAAGCTATAATTCATGATGGCATATTTTGAAACTTAGTATAAAATTCTAAAAATGTTTGCATATGAATTACTTGTCAATAAAGAAGATCTATGAACATGAAGTTATTAATGCATGATTATGGGACAAAGATTGATGTTGCTTACACAGTTAGCAATTTTCCTTAGAAAGACCTTTTGCTATGCATAAACATTACTCGTGACGAGAAATGATTTAAGTTTGGAGGTGTGTAAACTGAAAAATATATAGGATTTTTCCTATGTAATTTATCACCTTTTTACTTAAATTCATTGTTAAAACTAAGTAATTGTTTAATAAATTAATGAAATTTTTGAAAATATGAAACTAGGACATAGAATCAATGGTCAACAAATCAAACAGTTTCAGGAAGGCGTGTAGTCAGAGTTTATGAAGTTGGCGCCCTCACTTCGTTATCAGCTCAGGTATCATCTATTTCCTTTATGTTAAAACAGTTTACCGCTAATAGTGCTAATAATTTTGCAGCTCAGCGACCAAGTTTATTTGAAGTAGTTTCCTGTGTGTACTGTGGGAAAGGTTATTCTTTTGAGAATTGTCCATCAAATCTCGAGTCAGTGTACTATATGGGGAACCAACATCAAAATAAGAGTGGACAAGGACCCTAGTCCAACTTCTACAATCCTTCATGTCGTTATCATCCTAATTTTTCTTGGAGCAACCAAGGAAATAGACCGAACAACAACTTATTGCAACATAGACCCAACCAATCTCAAAGATTTAATCAGCAAGCTCCAAAACCACCTCAAGCTAAGGCATCAAACAGTTTGGAGAACTTTTTGAAAGCATACATGGAAAAGAATGACACTTTGATCCAAAGCTAAGTAGCAACATTGAAAAATTTGGAAAACCAAATGGTTTGTTAGCTACGGAGTTTCATAATAGACCGCAAGGAACCTTGCCGAGCAGTACTGAGAATCCAAGAAATTTGGGTAAAGAACATATCAAGGTAGTGGCATTGTGAAGTGGTAAAATTCTAGAACCCTGATTGATTGATGTCGAACATAAGCCCGTTGAGAAAAATCAACCAGCTGTTGAAATTCCTACACCAAAAGAGTCAGAATCTGCAAAGACTGACAAGGGAAATCCTAACTTAGTGAATTCTAATACTGTAACATCTTCATTGGATGCAGTTTACCTACTCAGAAGAGTTATCCGGTTCAACCGAAAGTTCCATCACCTCTATATCCACAAAGATTGCAGCAACACAAGCAGAAACAAGAGGTGCATTTCAAGAAGTTTTTGGATGTTCTGAAGCAGTTACACATCAATATTCCATTAGTGGAGGCTTTAGAACAAATGCCAAATTATGTGAAGTTTATGAATGATATACTGTCCAAGAAGAAACGACTAAGTGAGTATGAGACTATTGCCTTGACAAAAGAGTGCAGTGCGTTCTTGCAGAACAAATTGCCACCAAAATTGAAGGACCCAGGAAGCTTTATTATACCCTGTAACATTGGTGAATCTTACTGCGGTAAAGCTTTGTGTGATTTACTAGCGAGTATCAACTTGATGCCTAAGTCTATTTTTGAGATGATAGGGATAGGTGAAGTAAGACCTACAACTATGACACTTCAGCTAGCAGATCGATCTTTAGGATATCCTGAAGGAAAGATCGAGGATGCTTTGGTAAGAGTCGATAAATTTATTTTTCCTGCTAATTTCATTATCTTAGATTTTCAAGCAGATAAAGAAGTGCCGATCATCCTTGAGAGACCTTTCTTAGCCACAGGAAGAACGTTAATTGATGTGCAGAAAGGTAAACTCACCATGCGAGTTCAAAATGATCAGGTAACCTTTAACATTCTCAAAGTGATGAAATTTCTCGATCCAACAGAAGAGTGTTTAGTTACGGAAGAGATAGAAACCCTGGTTTCTATAGAAAGCAATTTTGAAGAAGATCCATTAGAGAAAGCCTTAGATCTTGACTCTTTGAAGGATGAAAAAGGTGAAGAAAACATGGCTTTGATGGAAACCAATCTAAGAAATTTTATTCAATCCACACGGTTTGAACCGTTGGAGTTAAAAGTTAGAGAATTTTTGCAACCCAAGTTGTCAATTGCAGAACCACCTAAACTCGAACTAAAGGTACTTCCTTCCCATTTGAAATACGTTTATTTCGGTGACTGTTCCACTTTGCCTATGATTATTTTAGCAGAACTGACGAAAGATCAAGAGGAGCAACTAATTGCTATTCTAAAGAAATTTAGGAAAGAAATTGGTTAGACCATAATTGATATTCGAGGTATAAGTTCTCCTTTTTGCATGCATAAAATTATTTTAGAAGAAGGTGAAAGAGCTCGAATTGATGGGCAAAGGAGGCTCAATCCTATTATGAAAGAAGTTGTGAGAAAGGAAGTGATCAAATGGTTAGATGCAGGAATTATCTATCCTATTTCAGATAGTTCGTGGGTAAGTCCGGTGCAGTGTGTGCTGAAAAAAGGTGAAATCACGATAGTTGAAAATGAGCGTAACGAGTTGATTCCAACGAGAACTATTACTAGTTGGAGAATTTGTATTGATTACAGAAAATTGAATAAAGCCACTCGAAAGGACCATTTTCTGTTGCCTTTTATGGATCAGATGTTAGATCAAATGGCAGGTAATGAATTCTATGTTTTTAGATGACTATTCAGGATATAACCAAATAGTTGTAGCTCCGGAGGACCAACATAAAACAACCTTTACTTGTCCATACGGTACGTTCGCTTTTAGGCGAATGCCTTTTGGTTTATGCAATGCACCTGCAACATTTCAATGATGCATGATGGCAATATTCATTGATATGGTTGAAAATTTTGTTGAGGTTTTCATGGATGATTATTCTGTTTTTGGTAACACTTATGATATTTGTTTGAGTAATTTGGCTAAGGTACTGAAGAGATGTGAAGAGAAGAATCTTGTCCTTAACTGGGAGAAATGCCATTTTATGGTTAAGGAAAGGATTGTTTTAGGGCATAAAATCTTAAAGAGAGGAATTGAAGTTGATAAAGCAAAGGTGGATGTAATAAAAAGATTACTGGCCCCAATTAATGTGAAAGGAGTTAAAAGTTTCTTAGGCCATATCGGTTTTTACCGAAGGATTATGTAACAACCCTCACCCGTATTCACTGTCAGAATAGGGTTACGAGGAATTACCAGACTTACAACATTTTTAAACATACATTTCATATACAATTTATCAATCCAAATACAATTCAATCACCATCAATCATAGTGTCCCTTAAACAAGCCTACGAGGCCTTAAACATGCATTGAGAGTGGTTCGGGACTAAACCGATAACTTGGGAAATATTTCAACACTTATAAATTTTTTTTACCAAAACAGGGGACACACGCCAGTGTGACCAACCCGTGTGTCTCACACAACCACTAGAGACGCCCGTGTCACAGGCCGTGTGAACATTCGAAATGGAAGCACATGGTGTAACGACCCGAATTTGGGCCTACTAGAATTAGGCCCACTGGGCCTTAGGCGTAGGAGCGTTTAAAATTTTTGAGAACATGAGAACGACTTTAATGCAAGTTGGACCTATTAGGTGAGTGATTTTGGAAGGTTAGAGGGCTTCTATGAAGTCTCGAGTTCAAACTTTGGCTTTGGGGAAATTTTGGTTTTAGGTGAAAAAAACCCTGGGAGTTAGTAGGTAGGCTTTAAGAATAAAATATGGAGAAAAACGACACAAGTGGAGTGTGCGGTGTAGTGGCTAAGCGACGCCACTTAAGAAGCAAGGGAGTGACGCCACAAGGAAGCAAGGGGTCCAAGGTTCAAGTCTTGGTGCTTGCATTTTGATTTTCTTTTTAAATAGACTTTAGAATTTGGCCATAGATTTATATTTAGTTATGCATGGTTTTAGAAACAAAAGGAGCTTGTGGCCTAGTGGCTAGCAGCATGGATTATGCTACAGGGGAGCCTAGGTTTGAATCTCATGAAAAGCAAGGGAGTATTTATTTTGCGGGTTGGACGACAAGAGTTTGAGTTGCATTTAAACTCTGCCAACGGAGGGATCCCACATCGGAAATATACAAAGAAGGAAGGTGAGAAGCTAGCTATATATAGAGCATTCTATGAGGAGAGTTAAGATACCTTGGTGGGCGTTTGGGCATAGGAGCTTTTGGAGCGCGGTTTAGCAGCTTCAGATTCCTATAAGGTGTGTATTTCTCTCTCCACCTTAGTTGTAGAGTGACAAATGCCGAAATGCCGGTCACACGGAAATGGTAGCAACACGAGCATGTGAGCGCACGTGTGAGAGCTTCAACGCGATAGTTGAGGCCATCAGTAGTATTCTTGTTGGTTGGATTAGGCTGTTGGGCCACGATGGGTCGAATGGGGCCAAGTGAGCCCAATGGGCCCGTGGGCCCATATGATTAAATGGTATGTTTGTGTAGTGGATGTTGGATTAGACTATGTGAATCTCATATATGCGGCTAGATTTGTGCTAGATCGGCCACACGAGCGTGTGGGCCCAAATGGGCCAAAATCGGGTTTTAGGCTCAATAGTCCGGTAACGATCGAAAATGGTAGCCGAGTAGCTCGGGTCGATGTTAGACCTTCAGAAAGTTCATTAGATGCAAAATTACGGAAATACCGTTGGAAAGGTAAATTACCGAAATACCCTTAGAGGGTAAAATTACTGCTATACCCTTAGGAGTTGATTAGCTTGATTATGTTGTATTTTTATGGTAAATCGTTTCATACGCTATATTTGATATATGTTTTGCATACATGACATACTACATACACGAATTATTATGTCATATTGCATGGGCTTTGCGATATGATTGAAAGGGGAAGTGTGATTCAGTGACTTTTGTCACAGTGGTTTGGTACCACAGTGGTTTGGCACCACATAAACATATATTTATCAGTGACTGTCGCAGTGGTTTGGTACCACAGTGGGTTGGCCCCACATATTTTTATTAGTGACTATGTCACAGTGGTTTGGCATCACATATATATTTATCAGTGATTGTCACAGTGGTTTGGTACCACAGTAGGTTGGCCCCACATATATTTATAGTGACTGTCGCAGTGGTTTGGTACCACAGTGGTTTGGCACCACATATACATTGATCACTGACTCTGTCACAGTGGTTTGGTACCACAGTGGTTTGGTACCACAGTGGCTTGGTGCCACAGGTGTTTGGCTGGCTCAGGTGATGTAGAGGATGGAAACTAGGTTGGGCTGGGTTACATTGCATACAATTTTTGATATGCCATGTTGTGAGGGCTAAAGCCCAATGTTTTCTGTGGGCTTAGGCCCAGATTGCTTTCGTAAGGGGAATTACACACTGAGTCTCAGTGACTCACCCCTCTGCTTAATTTTGCAAGTAATCCCTAGTGTGAGGATTTGGGAGCCGAGGAGGACTTTGTGGTGGCCATGCAGTACTTTCATAAATTCGTTTCCTTATTTAAAATTACTTTTAATTTGGGAATTTGTTATGCAATAAGGCCTCCGGGATTTTATGATTTGGTTTTTGATTTATTACAATTATTATATATTTTATGAAACGTTAAATTGGGAGTTTTCTAAACAAAATGTAGACAAACATTTTTTTTTCAAATAATAACGCATGGATAACAAGTAAATAAATTATTACTTCAGAAATTTTCTTATAACTACAAACACTGTTTTCAAAATGTCACGTTTCTGAATACCCCAGTTACAGTTTTGTATCTCAAAACCTGTTTTAGACTATTAAGAGAAAACCATAAACTTTTTCAAGAAAACCTTACAACTGAATCTGATTTTTTTTTTTCAAAATGAAAAACATGGAGATTTTAAAATTTTTTTTAAATGATCTTTCCATGTGACATACCAGATTCGGTCGTAACGTTTAGGCCGAGTTTGGGGTGTTACACATGGTCGTATCCCAGCCCGTGTCATACCCCATGTCCAAACAAGTGAGGTTATTGACTTGGGTCACACGGCCAACCACACGCCCGTGTGTCTAGCCCGTGTGCCCTTCGAAGTAGCCACACATGCCCATGTGCTAGGCCGTGTGTTAGGCCATGCCAAACCTGTAGGTATACTGGCTTATGCTACATGGTCAAGTCACACGCCCGTGTGCAAATTAGGGGGAGCATACTGACTTTATTTCAATTTCAACACCAGGGGGCACACAGTCGTGTAACATGATCGTGTGTCACATACGGTTGAGACACACGCTCGTGTTTCTGCCCATGTGGACAAAAATTAGGCTAATTAAAAAGCCATTTTGCCACCCTATTTTGTGCACACTTACACCACCATTCAATGACACCAACACCAAACATAATAGGCATTAATTCACTTCAACCAAGTATCATTTAGACCATTTCAATAACATCAATATACAAGACACACAATATTCCAATTTACCATCTAATTCACACCAAATATTATTTTCTTCAAACATAAAAAATGACCAAGCTCAAATGTACATTATTTAGCCTAATTTCACAAGCATACCAATATTCACAAATCATCCATTTAACACTCATTATACCTATTACCTTCAATCATCACAACCAACTCAATATACATAAGACATAAGCATATATATAAATTATTCAAACATACCAAACAAACCATAACGATCCATTACACATGGCTATATATATACCAAACATAAACATTTACAAGCCAATTCATTTGGCCAAAGTCATTTCCAAACATAACCAAAATGACTCAAAGTCCCTATACATGCCATATGGCCAAACCATAAGTTCAAAAGTACCAAAGTGACAGTTGAATAATGTGATGATGTCTCTGACGATCCCTGAATCTGAGCTAGCTTTAAATTCACTATAAAACATGGGAAAAATAAACAAAGTAAGCTATAAAGCTTAGTAAGTTCGTACGAAATAAGTTCAACGAATCATAATACACAAATCATCAATTTGAACTATTTAACATATAATTCATGATAACAACAAACCTTCCTCATTCTTAATTATATGCTTATATGAAAATTCATAACTTCTTCTATTTGAATCTCATACTTTACATGTACATACCTATACAAATTCGTAACGAACTCATGCCTTTTTGGAATATTATCGAATACTAAATATTTTGCACACTGAGTGCCAATATGTAGCTGAAGCTATTATAATCTTGCACACTAAGTGCCTTACATAGTCGAAGCTATTCCAAATCACACACTAAGTGCCATACATAGCCGAAGCTATCTCGAATCGCACACTAAGTGCCATATATATCCGAATCATCGTCAAACATGACTATAATATCATATACACAATTCATGTAATATCAAAGAATTTAAAGCATAACTGTAACAATGCTTATTACATACGAACTTACCTCGGATGTGAAAACGATGACATGACCAACTAATTCGATATCTTGTTCTTTCCTCGATCTAAATCTGTATTATGCTTTTCTTGATCTAAATAATATCAGATTTAACTTATTCAATCACTACTTTATTCAATTAAGTCCAAAACACACATTTAGGCACGTTTACACTTTTACCCTTAAAGTTTCACATTTTTACAATTTAGTCCTCAATACATAAAATCATAAATTCATGCAAATTTCACAACACCCATGCTTAGCCAAATTATCATAAGGCCCCTAGAATCCCATATTTTTCATTCATTCACACCTTTAACCACACATTTTCACATTTTCACAAATAAATCCCTATTTTTCATTTTTATTCAAAATCACTTTACAAAACTTGTTTAACTAACAACAAACATTAAAAATCTATCATCAATCATCAAAACTCACACATATTCATTAACGAAAACATTAAAAATCTTTAACAGTTTTGCAAATTAGTCCCTGGGCTAGTTAGTACTAGCTGCAACGATCTCAAAAATATAGAAATCATTAAAAACGAGACAAAAATTGTACCTTAATGAGCTAAGAAAGCTTGGCCGAATGAAAACCTAACCATGGCTATTCATTCCTTCACAAATTTGGCTAAGGAAGATGAATGGATGAAAATTTTATGTTTTTGTTTTAATTATTATCATTTATTTGCTATTTTACCTATTTACTCTTTACTAAAAAATTAACATTTCATATAAACTATGTCCATCTTTGTCCACTTATACTATTAATGGTCTAATTACAACATAAGGACCTTGAATTTATGATTCCATAGCTATTGAATACCTTTAGCTAATGGAACTCCACTTTTACACTTTACGCGATTTAGTCCTTTTTATCAAATTAACCATTCAAATGATAAAATTTCTTTATGAAATTTTCACACAATCACTCAATCATACTGTAAACATTAAAATAACAATAAAATAAAGATTTTGACCTGATATTTTTGGTCCCAAAACCACTGTTCTAATTTGGCTTAAAACGGGCTGTTACAGATTATCAAAGATTTCTCGAAAATTTCTAAACCGTTGTGTTTGTTGTTACAGAAAGATACATTGTTTGATTTCAACAAACCATTTTTGGAAGCTTTTGAAGATCTAAATACGATTAATCTTAGCCCCAATAATCGTTGCACCTGATTGGAGCTCACCTTTTGAGTTGATGTGCAATACAAGTGATTATGCCGTTGGAGCTGTGATGGGTCAAAGAAGAAACAAAGTGTTTCACCCTATTTACTATGCAAGTAGAACTTTGACGGGAGCCCAACTCAATTATACGGTAATTGAAAAGGAACTCTTTGCTGTAGTATTCGCTTTTGACAAATTCCACTCATATCTTATAGGTACCAAAGTTACAGTATTTACTGACCATGTAGCCATTAAATACTTGCTCACGAAGAAAGATGTGAAACCGAGGCTAATTCATTAGATACTTTTACTCCAAGAATTTGACCTTGAGATCCAAGACAGAAAAGGTGTCGAAAATCAAATAGCTGATCATCTGTCAAGGTTGGAGCAAGATAAGGTAACTCGATCATGTGTGCCTATCAACGAGAATTTCCTAGATGAACACTTATTTGAGGTAAGTCAAATTCATGAAACATCTTGATTTGCTAATTTTGCCAATTATGTTGCATGTGGAATAATTCCTCGAGAAATAACATACCAACAAAAGAAAAAATTCCTTCATGATAGTCAGTATTATTTTTAGGAGAATCCGTTTTTGTTTAAAAAGTGTGCAGATAATATAATCTGAAAGTGTGTAGCTGAAAGTGAGATTTTTGAGATCTTGTATCATTACCAGTCATCTCCAAGTGAGGGACACTTTGGTGGTTCACATACTGCAACAAAGATTTTGCAAGCAGGTTTCTTTTGGCCTACGCTATTTAAAGATGCTTGATGTGTCTTAAACTAACTATGACCACAATAAAGGCAAGCGCACCTATTGTTTAATAGTATAGTTATGGTAAGACTAGTAGTATCGTATCCACAAGGACCAAGAGTACTGGTAATTACTATCTTTCTATTATCTAGCCTAAGAATTGGGGTGATTTCTTTTAAACTAAAACTAATTAAAAGCATGACAGAAAATGAATTAGGAAAATACTTTTAGACAACGTATATGATAAAGGCAATACCCAAGGAAGAATCCACCTAGACTTCACTTATCACTTTCGATTCATATGATTTATTCACTTGACTTAATCTGTAGAAATCCCTGATTTATGTTAATATCTTTTTCAAGACTAAAAACAGCTGACTCTAGGTTGATTAATTGAAATCTCTTTCTAATTAAAACCCTTATTGTCGCATTAACTCGATATATGGATTCCCTTATTAGATTTGACTCTAATCTGGCAGATTTTCGTCGCCCTATTTCTAGGGTTGCAATCAAATCCGCTTAATTATGTTGATCTACTCTTAAACAAGGACTTTTGCTCCACTGAATAAGCACATTCGACTTGAATCAATAACCTGAATTATCAAAACAAGAATAAGAACTCACAATTAAGAATAAGAACAAGTATTTATCTTATAAATCAAATAATAATAAGATCTATCTTAGGTTTCATCCCCTTAGGTATTTAAGGGATTTAGTTTATACTTGTAACAGTCCATTTTATACCCTAGTCGGAACAGTGGTTTTGGGACAACAAATCTGAGTTAGAATAATATTTTAATATTATTTTCTGTGTCTATGATATGTGACTAGGCATGTGCTAAAGTTCCGTAAGTTAATTTGTCTGTTTGTACGTTTAATTAGAGAAAAGGGCTTAATCGCATAAAATGAAAGTTTGATGGTTAAATGCGAAAGTATCAAATTGTTGATGTTTTTATAATGTGAAGTCCTTAATAGGGAATAAGCCCATTAATGAAGTAAGTGGATGATAATGGTCACAAATGACCTTGTGTGCATATGTTTTATATATTAATATGAAAGGTTAGTTTTGTACATTAAAAATTATGTTAATTATAATAAAAACAAAGCTTGAAAATAGCCATTATGTGAGTGTTCATCCACCAAATTTTTCTAAGAAAGAAAAAAGGGTTTAGCTTTGTTATATTCGGCCATTACAAGCCTTGATTCAAGGTATGTTTTTAATCGGTTCTTGATAATTTCTACATTTTTGTAATCGTTGCTTTGTATACATCAAAACCCATGTCTTAATTGTAACAGTTCGGTTTATACCCTAGTCGAAATAGTGGTTTTAAGACCACGAATTCGAGCCTGAATAATATTTTAATATTATTTTCTGTGCCGTTGATATGTGATTAAGCATGTGGTAAATTTTCGTGAGTTAATTTGACTATCTGTGTGTTAAATTTGACAAAAAGGACTGAATTGCATTAAATGTGAAATTAGTATGCTAATTGTTTAAGTGCTTAAATGATGTGGCTTTATAATTGTAAGGACTTATGTTGCAATTTGGCCAAAATAAGGCTAGTGGACGACAACATGGTTTTTATGATGTGTTTTTATATGTTATATTATTAGTTAAAAAGTTATATTATATTTTTTTTATAAGTATATTTATATTATAATAAAGAAACATGTTAGTGGATTATTATTCATCTATATACCACCGTTTATAACAAGGAATAAAAGAAGACAAATGCTCTCTTGAATTTCAGCACTTGTGAGCTTAAATTAAGGTATGTTTTGAGTCGGTTTTTGATAATTTCTACGTTTTTGTAATCGTTGTTTCGTCTACTATCAAACCCATGTCCCAATTTTGTGTATTGTTGATGTTTATGAGTTAAGCCATTGATGATATGTTAGCTTAGTGATGTTTTAAGGTGTTAAGTGATAGGTTGGTGGTAGATGAACATATTTTGTTCTTGAATTTTTGATGAATTTAGCTAAATAGGGCTAAATTGAGAAAATGGTAACTTGAGGGACTAAATAGCAAATTTGATGAAATATATGGACTTGTATGAAATATATATGCATTCGGCTAAGCATGTGTATGCGTGGATTTTGTGAATTTGATGTTTTGAAAAAAAATGGACTAAATTGATAAATTGTGCAAATGTGAAGGTTAATTTGCAAATAACCCTAAATGTGTGTCTTTGGATTGAATTGAATGAGTTAGTAAATAAAAGGGTTAATTCTGAATATGTTTAGATCAAGAACCGAAGAAAACGGACTTAGATCGCGGGGAAGTGAAAGTAAACGAGTAGCCGTTTTCATTCCGATAAACTAAATCCGAGGTAAGTTACCATGCAAATAAATGTATTTGTATGAATCTGTAAATGTTCATATGACTAATAATGATAGTAAATGTTTATGAGATGTTGAGCATCTGAATTTCGAGATAAGGTCTATATAGCGACAAAATTCGAGAAGTCTCGTTCGAACCTAGGAATATATAGGATTAACGTTGTCATGACATAGGTACCTGTTCTATTTTATCATGTAAGACCATGTCTGGGACGTTGGCATTGATCTGAGACTAGTGTAAGACCACGTATCAGACGTTAGCATCGCTATAAGTTTTACGAGTAAGACCACGTCTGGGAAGTTGGCATCGATATGAGCTTTACGGTTAAGACCATGTCTGGGACATCGGCATCGTATTGATTCGTGTAAGACCCTGTCTGGGACAGTGGCATCGATATCCGAGTGCATGTAAGACCTCGTCTGGGACGTTGGCATTGTACGATTATTCCGAGATTTCTGAGTATCCTACTAAATTCCTATTGGTTCAACGGGCAAGTCTGAGATACGAATTACAAATCCGAGCTATGAACAATTATGTGATATTAAATCCAGTTCAGGTACGTTGATTATAAACTATTTGTGTATATAAGGTAAGCATCGAAGTGATCTTACCTGATGAGATGTATATGGAATTTATGATATGATAAGAATTGTTTTGGCTAGATGAGTTATATGTTTATATGATTCTTGAATGGTGAAAATGGCTAATGTGGTTAAAATTGTATGAACCAAAGCAAATAAGTGAGAGTTTGCTAAGTGATTGATATGTGCCAATGTATTTATTTGCATATATGCCTTCAATACCAAGTTTACTTGTATATGACTTACTAAGCTTTTGGAAAGCTTACTCTGTGTATGTTTTCTCAGTTTTATAGGTCGTCAAAGCTACTGAAGGCTCGGGACCGTCACGGATCGTCATCACACTACTAAACTTATTTTGGTACACTTTGAAAATGTATATGGCTAGATATGGCACGTATAAGCTAGTCCTTGATATGAATTGTTATGTGAACTTAGCCATTCGATTCGGCTAGTTATGTTTTGGTAATATGCTTAAAGGAATGTGATATGTGAAGTTGTTTTGGTAAGATTAGTTGATATATGAAATGGTTATGATATGGTAAGTATATAGATGAATGGTGTTTGGGCATAATTGTGATTTGGTCATGCTAATTGATATGTTTGGAATTGGTTTTGAATGTATAGATGGAATAGATATTGAATGTATTATTGTGTGAATTCCTTAGTTGTCAAATATGCATGTTTTGGGATCGCTATTTGGTATATTTTGGTGATTATATGTGAATGAAATGGGATGATATATGTTTCTTGTAGGTTTGACCCTTATGGGTGGCATTTTGGCCTTGAAAATGGCCTATAATATTACACGGTTGTGGCACACGGGCGTGCCTAGAGACCGTGGGTGAATTGGCAGAATGTAGCATAATAGCACATAGCCTCAACATGGGGGTGTCAGCCAGCCGTGGTGTACAAGTCAGTAGCTAGCTAAGAGCACCCGGCCATGGCACACGGGAGTGCTTGGTGGCCGTGGGGAGCAAGTCAGTATAGGTCCACAGGAAGGACACACGGGGGTGTCTTGTAACCGTGGGAAGTACACGGTCTGCTTACACAGGTGTGTGACCCCTTGAAACTTTGAAAAGTCTTAAAATTTCCATGAAATTTTGTATGTGTTTCGGTTTAGTCCCGACCCGATTTATAAGTATGCTATTGGTCTCAAAGACTCATTTTAGGGACATTATGTCTGAGAATGATAATTGAATGTATGAATTTTTTTGCGAATGTTTTCGATTTATCTGGTAACGCTCCTAACTTTAATTCGGTGACGGACTCAGGATAGGGTGTTACATTTGGTTGGTATCAGAGCTACGGTTTAGCTGATTCTCGGACTAACGTAGCGTGTCAGAGTCTAGCTATACATGCCATATATCTAGATTGTGATAGTGTGATGAATCCTGACGTATAAATGTGATTTTCGTATAGTAATGGATCCCAAAAGAGCCGTAGCTGACGACGTAGAAAGTAATGCGCCTGCTCCCGAGCAAGGGACAGTTCCCTCTGAATCGAGACTGGCTACGAGCGGTCAAGAGGGATAAGCTAAACAAGCTTTCTTCCAAATGATGAGTGAGTGGTTCACTCAGTTTGTTAAGAATAACCCGCCTGTTTCACAACCCCCGCCCCCGGTTAATCCCCCTCAGACCACAGTTGTACCGTCAGTTATGCATCCGAATTTGTTAAATAAACCTCCGGTTGACAAGATCCGAAAGTATTGGGCTGAAAAATTCCGGGCTACTAAGGATGATGATGCTGAAAAGGCTGAGTTCTGGATTGAAAATACGATCTAAGTATTCGATGAAATGTCTCTGACTCCGGAAGAATGAATAAAGTGTGTGGTATCATTGCTTCGAGATGCAGCTTATCAATGGTGGAAAACTCTGATTTCTGTTCTTCCGAGAGAATGAATTTCATGGGATTTCTTTCTGAACGAGTTCCGGAAGAAGTATATAATGAGAGATTCATTGATCAGAAATAGAAAGAATTTCTGGAGCTTTAATAGGGTCGAATGACTGTTTCTGAGTATGAACGAAAATTCGTGAGACTAAGCCAGTATGCCCGGGAATGTGTATCTTCTGAAGCCATAATGTGCAAAAGATTCGAAGATGGTCTTAATGAAGACATTCATTTGCTAGTCGGGATTTTGAAAATAAAAGAGTCTGTTGTACTTGTTGACAGAGCTTGCAAAGCTGAGGCACTCGGGAAAGATAAGAGAAAAGCTGAGTCTGAAACCCGAGATATGAGAAAGAGATTTCAGAGTAAATCCTTTCAGTCTGCTCCGAAAAGATTCTGAGATGATCAAAGTCATTCCAGAGATAATGGGGGACATTTGAACAGAAATCAAGCTAGATCACAAATGGGTTCCAAAACTCCAGAAACTTCAGTGGCCAGCGTTGGTAATATTTGATCCGAGAGACCTAAATGTAAACATTGCGGAAAAAGGCATCCGAGAAGCTGTAGATTAAATGACAGAGCTTGCTTCCGATGTGGATCACTTGATCATTTTATCCGTGATTGCCCTGAGTCTGTCGAGCCAGAGACTATTCAGAATTTGAGATCTGACAATGCATCTGCAAGAGGTAGATCGACAAGAACGTAAGAAACATCAGTGGTAGTCAAAGAACTACGAGAGACAATGTTGTCAGATTTGAAGCCAGAGCGCTTGCCAGAGCGTATGCTATTCGAGCTCGTGAGGAAGCTTCATCACCTATGTTATAACTGGTACTTTTACACTTTATGATACTTCTGTGATTGCATTGATAGACCCTGGTTCTACGCATTCATATATATGCATGAATTTGGTATTCAGCAAGACTTTGCCTGTAGAGTCTGCTGAGTTTGCTATAAAAGTATCGAACCCCTTAAGTAAAAATGTCATTGTTGATAAAGTGTGCAAGAATTATCCGTTAATGTTTCGAGATATTTGTTTCCCTGCTGATCTGATGCTTTTGCCATTTGATGAGTTTGATATTATTCTGGGTATGGATTGGTTGCTTATGCATGATGCTGTTGTGAACTACAAAAGAAAAACTATAGACTTGAGATGTTCGAATGGTGAGATTTTACGAGTTGAGTCTAATGTTTTGAATGGATTGCCTACTGTGATATCTATTTTGAAAGCTCAGAGTTATGTGAAAAAGGGTTACGAAGCATATTTTGCTTATGTGATTGATTCAAAGGTATCCGAAAAGAAAGTTGAATCAGTGCCTATTGTTTGTGAGTTCTCTAATGTATTTCCTGAAGAGTTACCGGGTTTGCCTCCGATTCGTGAAGTTGAGTTTGGTATTGAGTTGTTGCCTAGTACTATACCTATATCGATAGCTCCGTATAGAATGGCACCAATAGAGTTGAAATAATTAAAGTCACAGTTGCAAGAGTTAATTAATAGAGGGTTCGCTAGACTGAGTTTCTCGCCTTGGGGTGTTCCTGTTCTGTTTGTGAAAAAGAAAGATGGCATGATGAGACTGTGTATTGATTATTGTCAGTTGAATATAGTAACAATAAAGAATAAATATCCGTTGCCCAGGATTGATGACTTATTTAATCAGTTAAATTGACCTGAGATCGGGATATTATCAGTTGAGGGTGAAAGATTCAGATATTCCAAAGACTGCTTTCAGAACGAGGTACGGGCATTATGAATTTTTAGTTATGCCATTTGGACTAACCAATGCTCCTGCTATTTTTATAGATCTGATGAATATACTGTACCTAGATCAATTTGTTATGGTATTCATAGGTAACATCCTAATTTATTCACGTGGTGAAAAGGAGCATGCTGAACATCTGAGAATCATGTTGCAAACTTTAAGAGAAAAGCAATTGTACGCGAAATTTAGCAAATGTGAATTCTGGTTGCATGAGGTTAGTTTTCTGGGACATATTGCGTCGGCTTCTGGAATCCGAGTGGATCCGAGTAAGATATCTGCTATTCTGAACTAGAAACCTCCAAGAAATGTATTTGCAGTCCACAGTTTTCTGGGTTTAGCTGGTTATTATCGTAGATTTGTAAAAGGCTTTTCGACTATAGCTTATCCATTGACTAGATTACTTAAGAAAGATGTCAGATTTGAATGGTCGGATAAATGTCAGAAAAGTTTTGATTAGTTGAAAACTCTGTTAACAGAAGCTCCAGTGTTAGTACAACTAGAATCGGGTAAAAAATTTGTTGTATACAGTGATGCTTCGTTAAATGGTCTAGGATGTGTTTTGATGCAGGAAAGCAAAGTTGTAGCCTATGCCTCGAGACAGTTAAAGCCTTATGAGAAGAACTATCCGACGTACGACCTTGAATTAGCTGCAATTGTGTTTGCGCTAAAGATTTGGCGTCATTATCTATACGGGGAGAGATGTCATATATTTTCAGATCATAAAAGTTTGAAATATCTAATGACTCAGAAAGATTTGAACTTGCGTCAGAGAAGATGGCTTGAGTTATTGAAAGATTACGAGCTTGTGAGAGATTATCATCCGGGTAAAGTAAATGTT
Organism: Gossypium bickii; assembly: GCA_025503065.1. NCBI lineage: Eukaryota > Viridiplantae > Streptophyta > Magnoliopsida > Malvales > Malvaceae > Gossypium > Gossypium bickii. The sequence goes on along the minus strand of CP106714.1, from coordinate 55,097,266 downwards.
GTTGCAGATGCTTTGAGTCAGAAATCATTGTTTGCATTACATGCTCTAAATGCTTAGTTAGATAAGACTGATGATAGTTCTGTGATAGTTGAATCAAAAGTGAAACTGATGTTTATACAACAGATATGTGATGCTCAGAAATCAGATAATGAGTCATAAAAGAAACGAGCTCAGTGTGATACAAATTCCGAATCTAAATTTAGAGTTATTCATGATTGTTTGAGATTCCAAGGTCGCATTTGTGTTCCAAGAAATTCAGAATTGATTCAGTTGATTTTGAATGAAGCATATAATAGTCATCTATCTGTTCATCTGGGAAGCACTAAAATGTATCAAGATTTGAAACAACATTACTGGTGGTCTGGAATGAAAACGGACATTTCTGACTTTGTTTTAAAATGTTTAATTTGTCAGTAAGTGAAAGCTGAACATCAAGTTCCATTTGGGTTGTTACAACTGATTCTGATTCCCGAGTGGAAATGAGATAGAGTGACCATAGACTTTGTTTCTGGTTTACCTCAGACTCCAAGAAAGAAAGATGCGATATGGGTCGTGCTTGAGTGATTAGCCGAGCTTTATATTTCCAAGATTGTAAGATTGCATGGGGTGTCACTATCCATTGTGTCTGATAGAGATTCGAGATTCACATCGCGATTCTGGAAGAAATTGCAAGAAGCTTTAGGCACGAAATTGCATTTCAGTACAGCTTTTCATCCATAAACAGATGGTCTGTCTGAACGAATTATTCAGATTCTTGAAGACATATTGAGATGCTGTATACTTGAGTTCAATGGTTCGTGGGAACAGTATCTGCCATTGATCAAATTTGCGTATAATAATAGTTTTCAGATGAGTATTAAAATGGCACCATATGAAGCTTTGTACGGGCGAAAATATCGTACGCCTCTATATTGGACTGAGCTCAGTGAAAATAAGTAACACGGAGTCGATTTGATAAAAGACTCAAAATAGAAAGTGAAATTATTAGAGATTGTCTGAAAGCAGCATCTGATCGTCAGAAGTCTTATGCAGACTTGAAACAAAAAGATATAGAATTTGAGATCGGTGACAAAGTATTTCTAAAAGTGTCTCTGTGGAAGAAAGTGCTTCAGTTTGGACGTAAAGGCAAATTAAGTCCGAGGTTCATCGGGTTGTATGAGATCATTGAACGTGTTGAGCCTGTTGCTTATAGATTAAAGTTTCCCTCAGAACTGGAAAAAATACACAATGAATTTCATGTTTCGATTCTTCGTAGATATCGATCTGATCCGTCACATGTAATTGCCCCATCTAAAATTGAAATCCGATCAGATATGACATATGAAGAGGAACCGATTCGCATTTTAGCTCGTGAAGTGAAAGAGTTGAGAAACAAGAAAATTTCGTTAGTAAAAGTATTATGGAATCGACACGGAAGTGAAGAGGCTACATGAGATCCTGAAGATTTAGTGAGACAACAATATCCGACTCTGTTTAACGGTAAGATTTTCGAGGACGAAAATCCCTAAGGGGGGAGAATTGTAACAGTGCGATTTATACCCTAGTCGGAACAGTGGTTTCGGGAACATGAATCTGAGCCCGAATAATATTTTAATATTATTTTCTGTGTCGTTGATATGTGATTAAGCATGTGGTAACTTTCCGTGAGTTAGTTTGACTATCTGTGTGTTAAATTTGACAAAAAGGACTGAATTGCATTAAATGTGAAATTAGTATGCTAATTGTTTAAGTGCTTAAGTGATGTGGCTTTATAATTGCAATGACTTATGTTGCAATTTGGCCAAAATATGGCTAGTGGATGGCAACATGGTTTTTATGATGTGTTTTTATATGTTATATTATTAGTTAAAAAGTTATATTATATTCATTTTATAAGTATATTTATATTACACTAAAGAAACATGTTACTGGATTATTATTTATCCATATACCACCGTTTATAACAAGGAAGAAAAGAAGAGAAATGCTCTCTTGAATTTCGGCACTTGTGAGCTTAAATTAAGGTATGTTTTGAGTCAGTTTCGATAATTTCTACGTTTTTGTAATCGTTGTTTCGTCTACTATCAAACCCATGTCCCAATTTTGTCTATTGTTGATGTTTATGAGTTAAGCCATTGATGATATGTTGAGCTTTGTGATGTTTTAAGGTGTTAAATGATAGGTTGGTGGTAGATGAACATATTTTGTTCTTGAATTTTTGATGAATTTAGTTAAATAGGGCTAAATTGAGAAAATGGTAACTTGAGGGACTAAATAGCAAATTTGATGAAATATATGGACTTGTATGAAATGTATATGCATTCGGCTAAGCATGTGTATGTGTGGATTTTTTGAATTTGATGTTTTGAGAAAAATAGACTAAATTGATAAATTGTGTAAATGTGAGGGTTAATTTGCAAATAACCCTAAATGTGTGTCTTTGGATTGAATTGAACGAGTTAGTAAATAAAAGGGTTAATTCTGAATATGTTTAGATCAAGAACTGAAGAAAATGAACTTAGATCGCGGGAAAGTGAAAGTAAACGAGTAGCCGTTTTCATTCCGATAAATTGAATTCGAGGTAAGTCACTATGCAAATAAAAGTATGAATCTGTAAATGTTCATATGACTAATAATGATAAATGTTTATGAGATGTTGAGCATATAAATTTCGAGATAAGGTCGATATAACGACAAAATCCGAGAAGTCCCGTTCGAACCTAGGAATAGATAGGATTAATGTTGTCATGACATAGGTATCTGTTCTGTTTCATCATGTAAGACCACGTCTGGGACGTTGGCATTCATCTGAGACTTGTGTAATACCACGTCTGGGACGTTGGCATCGATATAAGCTTTACGAGTAAGACCACGTCTGGGACGTTGGCATCGATATGAGCTTTAAGTGTAAGACCATGTCTGGGACATCGACATCGTATTGATTCGTGTAAGACCCTGTCTGGGACAGTGGCATCGATATCCGAGTGCATGTAAGACCTCGTCTGGGACGTTGGCATTGTACGATTATTCCGAGCTTTCTGAGTATCCTACTAAATTCCTATTAGTTTAACGGGCAAGTCTGTGATACGAATTACAAATCCGGGCTATGAATAATTATGTGATATTAAATCCAGTTCAGGTACGTTGATTATAAACTATTTGTGTATATAAGGTAAGCATCTAAGTGATCTTACTATGATGAGATGTATATGGAATTTATGATAAGAATTGTTTTGGCTAGATGAGCTATATGTTTATATGATTCTTGAATGGTGAAAATGGCTAATATGGTAAAAATTGTATGAACCAAAGCAAATAAGTGAGAGTTTGCTAAGTGACTGATATGTGCCAATATATTTATTTGCATATATGTCTTCCATACCAAGTTTATTTGTATATGACTTACTAAGCTTTTGGAAAGCTTACTCTGTGTATGTTTTCTCTGTTTTATAGGTCGTCAAAGCTACTGAAGGCTCAGGACCGTCACAGATCGTCATCACACTACTAAAATATTTTGGTACACTTTGAAAATGTATATGGCTAGATATGGCATGTATAAGCTAGTCCTTGATATGAATTGTTATGTGAACTTAGCCATGTGATTTGGCTAGCTATGTTTTCGTAATATGCTTAAAGGAATGTGATCTGTGAAGTTGTTTTGGTAAGATTAGTTGATATATGAAATGGTTATGATGTGGTAAGTATATAGATGAATGGTGTATGGGCATAATTGTAATTTGGTCATGCTAATTGATATGTTTGGAATTGGTTTTGAATGTATAGATGGAATAGATATTGAATGTATTATTGTGTGAATTCCTTAGTTGTCAAATATACATGTTTTAGGATGGCTATTTGGTATATTTTGGTGATTATATGTGAATGAAATGGGATGATATATGTTGCTTATAAGTTTGACCCTTATGGGTGGCATTTTGGCCTTGCAAATGGCCTATAATGTCACACGGTTGTGGCACACAAGCGTTCCTAGAGACCGTGGGTGAATTGGCAGAATTTAGCATAATAGCACACAGCCTCGACATGAGGGTGTCAGCTAGCCATGGTGTACAAGTCAGTAGCTAGCTAAGAGCACACGGCCATGGCACGCGGGCGTGCTTAGTGGCCGTGTTGGGGAAGTCAGTATGTGGCCTAAGAGTACACGGCCTGAGCACACGGGCGTGCTTGGTGGCCGTGGGGACCAAGTTAGTATAGGTCCACGGGGAGGACACACGGGGGTGTCTTGTAACCGTGGGAAGCACACGGTCTGCTTACACGAGCGTGTGTCCCCTTGAAACTTAGAAAAGTTTTAAATTTTCATGAAATTTTGTATGTGTTTCAATTTAGTCCCGACCCGATTTATAAGCATGCTATTGGTCTCAAGGACTCATTTTAGGGACATTATGCCAGAGAATGATAATTGAATGTATGAATTTTTCTGTGAATGTTTTCGATCTATCTAGTAACACTCCTAACCTTAATCCGGCGACGGACTCGGGATAGGAGTGTTACATTAATTTTGAGAATTGATGATGTTTATGAGATGTGCCATTGATGAAATGGTGAGATTTGTGATGAGTATTGGTGTTAAATGAAAGATATGTGTTTAATGAACATGTTTTGTTCTTGAATTTTTGATGAATTTAGCTAATTAGGGCTTAATTGAGAAAATAGCATTTTGAAGGGCTAACTTGTGAAATAAATGAAATATTTGGACTTGTATGAGATGCATGAGCATTCGGCTAAGCATGAGAATATGGTGATTTGTATATTTAATGTTTTGAGAAAAATGGACTAAATTGATAAAATGTGCAAATGTAAGGGTTAAGTTGTAAATGACTCTAAAAGTATGCTTTTGGATTGAATTGAATAAGTTGATGAATGAAAGGGTTAAATTTGGATATGTATAGATCAAGAACCGAAGAAAATGGACTTAGATCACGGGAAAGCAAAGATAGTCGAATAACCGAGTCCGATCGAATATCTGAAATCCAAGGTAAGTTCATATACAAATAAATGTATTTGGTATTGAATTAAGTATGTTCATATGACTATCCCTAATAATAAATGTACATGAGATGTTGTAAACATGAATTATGAGATAGAATCGACATAGCATTAATGTCCGAGAAGTCCCGTCTGAACCTAGGAATAGATAGGATTAACTATGTCATGACATAGGTGTCTGTTAAGTGATTACATGTAAGACCATGTCTGGGACGTTGGCATCTATATGAGAACTACGTGTAAGACCATGTCTGGGACATTGGCATCGTAATGATTCGTGTAAGACCCTGTCTGGGACAGTGGCATCGATATCTGATTACATGTAAGACCACGTCTGAGACGTTGGCATTTTACGACTATTTCGATCACTCTGGGTATTCTATTAGATTCCGAATGGTTCAACGGGCAAGTCCGAGATACGAACAACTGTGTGATTTGTATATATGTTTCAGGTACGTTTGATATGTACATTAAGCGTGTACTATGATGAATATGTGTATTGAAATGATGAGATAATATGGTAAGATATGGCTGTGCATATGAGCCAAAGAATATGTGGTGAATTTGCTATGAAAACTATAAATGTCATTTTATTAATATGGTTATATGCATTTTATGCTAAGTTTATTTGAATATGGCTTACTAAGCTTTTGAAAGCTTACTCTGTGTGTGTGTTTGCCCTGTTTTATAGATCGTCAAAGCTACTGAAGGCTCAGAAACCGTCGAGGATCCTCATCACACTATTCAAACTTGTTTTTGGTACTTTTGAAATATGTATATAGCTAAATATAGCATGTATAGGCTAGTCATTTTGGATTATGGTTGAAATGTGTATAAATAGCCATGAGATGTGGCTAGTTAAATGTTGGTAATATGCATGAGTAAATATGATAAATGGTACATGTTTTGGTATGGCTTGATAGCAAATGAAATTGTCAAGATTCTGTTAAACATATAAATGCATCATGAGTATGTTTGATTGATCCAAGAAATAATTATAAGGAAGGTAAATGTGGATGAACCATGCTTGTATATATTTATGTTTTAGATGTGCAAATTGGCATGATTGGAAATGAGATTGAATGTGAAAATTTGTTAAGTATTGACACATATATGGTTATCAATTATATATGAAATGAATTGGTATTTTGCTTGTAGGGTTAACCCTTGTGTGGGAGACATTTTGGCCTTGCAAATGGCCTGTTTTGCCTACACGGCTATAACACACGGACGTGTCTAGTGGCCGTGGGATTAAGTCAGTAGCTAGCCCAAGTGTGCACGGCCATGTTACACGGACGTGCCTGGTAGCCGTGTGAATAAGTCAGTATCTATCCTAAGAGTACACGGCCATGGTATACGGGCATGTCTGGTGGCCATGTGGATAAGTAAGTATACAAGCTCTGTTTTGGCCGGCCAAGACACATTAGTGTGTCTAGTGTCCGTGGAAGGCACACGGCCTGCCCACATGGGCATGTGGCCTCTATAACTTAGAAAAGTTTTAAATTTCTGAGAATTTTAGTATGTGTTCGGTTTAGTCCTGACCATATTCTAAAGCATGTTTAAGGTCTCGTTGACCTATAAAAAGGGACACTTGATGGCGATTGATGAATTATTTTATTGAAATGTTTGAATAAGTTTTCAATCTGTCTGGCAACGCCTTTAACCCTAATCCAGTGACGGTTATGGGTTAAGGGTGTTACATTTGATTGATATTAGAGCTACGGTTTAGCCGATTCTCGGACTAACGTAGCGTGTAAGAGTCTAGCTATACATGCCATATATCTGAATTGTGATAGTGTGATGAATCCTGACGTGTAAAATGTTTTTTTGTATAGCAATGGATCCCGAAAGAGCCGTAGCTGACGATGTAGAAAGCAATACGCCCGCTCCCGTGCAAGGGACAGTGCCATCTGATTGAGACAGGCTACGAGCGGTCAAGTGGGAGAAGCTAAGCAAGCTTTCTTCCAGATTATGAGTGAATGGTTCACTCAATTTATGAGAAATAATTCGGCTGTTTCACAACCTCCGCCCCCGCCTAATCCCCTTCAGCCATCTGCTATGCCTTCGACTATGAAAATTAGTATGTTAAACAAGCCTCTGGTTGACAAAATCCGTCAGTATGGGGCTGAAGAGTACAGGGCCACCAGTGATGATGATGCCAAAAAAGCCGAGTTCTGGTTAGAAAACACTATTTGTGTATTTGATGAGATGTCCTTAACTCCAGAAGAAGTATTAAGTGTGTTGTTTCACTGCTACGAGATGCAACTTACCAGTGGTGGAAAACTTTGATTTCTGTTGTTCTGAAAGAACGGGTCACATGGGACTTCTTTCAGGTTGAGTTTTGGAAGAAACACATCAGTGAGAGATTTATTGATCAGAAAAGAAAGAATTTCTGGAATTGAAACAGGGCTGTATGTCTGTTACGGAATACGAACAAGAGTTCGTGAGACTGAGTCAGTATGCTCGTGTATGTGTATCCACCAAGGCAATAATGTGCAAAAGATTTGAAGATAGTCTTAATGAAAACATTCGTTTACTTGCTGGAATTCTGGAAATAAAAGAGTTTGTTGTGCTCGTTGATCGAACGTTCAAAGCTGAGGCACTCGGGAAAGATAAAGGGAAAGCTGAGTCTGAAGCTAGAGATGTGAGAAAGAGATTTTAGAGTAGATCATTCCAGTCTGCTTCAAAGAAATTTAGGGGTGAACAAAACCGTTCAAGAATTAATATGGGACTTTCGAATAGAGATCGAATTAGAACACAATCGAGCTCTAAAGCTCCGGCAACTTCAATAGCAAGTGTTGGAAATGTTCGATTCGAGAAACCTGAATGTAAACATTATGGAAAAAGACATTCGGGAAGGTGTAGATTAAATGACCAAGCTTGCTTTACATGTGGATCATTAGATCATTTCATCTGTGACTGCCCAGAGTCTATGGAGCCAGAGATAATTCAGAATCCAAGATCTAGTAATGCTTCAGCGAGAGCTAGACCTTCGCGAAATGTAAGAAATGTCAGTGGTAGTCAGAGAACTACGAGAGATACTGTTGCAAGATCTGAAGCTAGAGCGCCTGCCAGAGCGTATGCTATCCGAGCTCGTGAGGAAGCTTCATCTCCAGATGTTATAACGGGTACATTTACACTTTATGATACTTTTGTGATTGCATTGATAGACCCTGGTTCCACTCATTCGTATATATGCATGAACTTAGTATAAAGTAAGATTTTGCCTGTAAAGTCTACTGAATTTGTTATAAAAGTATCGAACCCCTTAGGTAAAAGTGTCCCAGTTGACAAAGTATGTAAGAACTGTCCGTTAATGTTTCGAGATATCTGTTTTCCTGGTGATCTAATGCTATTACCATTTGATGAGTTTGATATTATTCTGGGTATGAACTGGTTGACATTGCATGATGCTGTTGTGAACTGTAAAAGAAAGACTATTGATTTGAGATGTCCGAATGATGAAATAGTTAGGGTTGAATCTAATGATTTGAATGGATTGCCTGCTGTGATATCTGTATTGAAAGCTCAAAGATATATGAAAAAGGGATATGAGGCATATTTTGCTTATGTGATTGATTCAAAAGTCTCTGAACAGAAAGTAGAATCAGCGCCAGTTGTTTGTGAGTTCTCTGATGTATTTCCGGAAGAATTGCAAGATTGCCTCCGATACGTGAAGTTTAATTTGGTATTGATCTGTTGCCTGGTACGACACCTATTTTGATAGCTTCGTATAGAATGGCACTAACAAAGTTGAAAGAGTTAAAGTCGCAGCTGCAAGAGTTGACTGACAGAGGGTTTGCCAGACCGAGTTTCTCACCTTGGGGTGCTCCTGTTCTGTTTGTGAAAAATAAAGATGGCACGATGAGAATGTGCATTGATTATTGTCAGTTGAATACAGTGATCATAAAGAATAAATATTCGTTGCCCAGGATTGACGATTTGTTTGATCACCTAAAAGGAGTCACTGTGTTTTCAAAGATAGATCTGAGATCGGGTTACTACCAGTTAAGATTGAAAGACTCAGACATTTTGAAAATTTCTTTCAGAAAAAGGTACGAGCATTATGACTTTTTAGTTATGCATTTCGGACTATCTAATGCTCCTGCTATTTTTATGGATCTGATGAACAGAATTTTCAGACCGTACCTTGATCAATTTGTTGTTGTATTCATTGACGACATTTTGACTTATTCATGAGATGAGACTGAGCATGCCAAGCATCTGAGAGTTTTGTTGCAAACTCTATAAGATAAGCAATTGTATGCAAAATTCAGTAAATGTCAATTCTGGTTACGTGAAATTAGTTTTCTGGGACATGTTGTATCGGCCTCTGGAATATGCGTTGATTCGAGCAAGATTTCTGCTATTCTGGAATGGAAACCACTGAAAAATGTGTCTGAAGTTTGTAGTTTTATGGGACTTGCTAGTTATTACCGCAGATTTCTAAAAGGCTTTTCGATGATAGCAACTCCGTTAACTAGATTACGTCAAAAAGATGTAACGTATGAATGGTCCGATAAATGTCAGAAAAGTTTTAAACAGTTGAAAGCCCTTTTGACTGAAGCTCCGGTGTTGGTACAACCAGAATTGGGTAAAGAATTTGTGATATACAGTGAAGCTTCATTAAATGGTCTGGGATGTGTTCTGATGCAAGAAGGAAAGTTATAGCTTATGCCTCGAGACAACTAAAGCCACATGAAACGAATTACCCGACACACGACATTGAGTTAGCAGCAATTGTATTCGCGTTAAAGATTTGGTGACATTATCTATTCAGTTAGAAATATCATGTGTTTTCAGATCATAAAAGTTTGAAATATCTGATGACTCAAAAATATTTGAATCTGCGACAGAGAAGATGGTTAGAGCTGTTGAAAGACTATGAGCTTGTGATAAATTATCATCCGGATAAAGCAAATGTCGTTGCTGATGCACTGAATAGGAAATGTTTGCATTGTATGCTATGAATGTTCATTTAAATTTGTCTGATGATGGTTCAGTGTTAGCTGAATTCAAAGCAAAACTATTGTTTTTACAACAAATAGTTGATGCTCAGAAAGCTGATAACGAAATGTTAACAAAACGAGCTCAGTATGATTCGAATTCTGATTCTGTATTTCGAGTTGATGCTGACGATTGTTTAAGATTCTGAGATCGAATTTATGTTCCGAGAAAGTCTGAGTTATTATAGCTAATTCTGAGTAAAGCACATAATAGTCGCCTATCTGTTCATCCGGGAAGCACTAAAATGTTTCATGATCTGAAGCAACACTATTGGAGGTCTGATATGAAAAGAGACATTTCTGTCTTTGTTTCGAAGTGTTTAGTCTATCAGTAAGTTAAAGCTGAACATCAGGTTCTGTCTGGGTTGCTACAATCAATTTTGATTCTTGAGTGGAAATGGGATAGAGTAACGATGGACATTGTTTCTGGATTACCCCTGACTCCGAGAAAGAAAGACGTGATTTGGGTAGTGGTTGATAGATTGAGGAAATCCGCCCATCTTATTCCAGTACGATCTAATTACTCACTTGATATATTAGCTGAGCTTTATATTTCTAAGATTGTGAGATTGCACGGGGTGCAACTATCCATTGTGTCTGACAGAGATCCAAGGTTCACTTCACGGTTCTAGAAGAACTTGCAAGAAGCTTTAGGCACGAATTACATTTCAGTATAGCTTTCCACTCGCAAACAGATGGTCAGTCTGAACGAGTTATTCAGATTCTTGAGGACATGTTCAGATGCTGCATTCTTGAGTTTGATGGTACGTGGGAACAGTACCTGCCCTTGATTGAATTTGCATATAACAACAGTTTTCAGTCAATCATTAAAATGGCACCTTATGAAGCTTTGTACGGACGTAAATGTCGAACACCTCTATATTGGACCAAGCTCAGTGAAAATAAGCTATACGGGGTTGATTTGTTAAAAGACACTGAACAGAAAGTCAAAGTAATCCGTGATAGTTTAATAGCACCGTCTGATCATCAGAAGTCTTATGTAGACTTAAAATGAAAAGAGATTTAATTTGAGATCGGTGACAAAGTGTTCTTGAAAGTATCCCCATGGAAGAAAGTACTTCGATTTGGACGTAAAGGCAAATTGAGTCCGAGGTTCATCGGACCGTATGAAATCATCGAGCGTGTTAAACCTGTTGCGTACAGATTGTTATTGCCATCTGAGCTAGAAAAGATTCATAATGTATTTCACGTGTCAATGCTCCATAGATATAGATCTGATCCGTCACATGTGATTACTTCGTCTGAGATTGAAATCCGATCTGATATGACTTATGAAGAGGAACCGATCCGTATTTTAGCTCGTGAAGTGAAAGAATTGAGAAATAAGAAAATTCCGTTAGTTAAAGTATTATGGCATCGACACGGAGTGGACAAGACTACGTGGGAGCCTAAAGATTCTATGAGACAGTAGTATCCAAACCTATTTGACAATAAGATTTTCGGGGATGAAAATCCCTAAGGGGGGAGAATTGTAACAGTCCGTTTTATACCCTAGTCGGAACAGTGGTTTCAGGACCACAAATCCGAGTTAGAATAATATTTTAATATTATTTTTCTGTGTCTATGATATGTGATTAAGCATGTGCTAAAGTTCCGTAAGTTAATTTGTCTGTTTGTATGCTTAATTAGAGAAAAGGGCTTAATCGCATAAAATGAAAGCTTGATGGTTAAATGTGAAAGTATCAAATTGTTGATGTTTTTATAATGTTAAGTCCTTAATAGGAAATAAGCCCATTAATAAAGTAAGTGGATGATAATGGTCACAAATGACCTTGTGTGCATATGTTTTATATATTATTATGAAGGGTTAGTTTTGTACATTAATAATTATGTTAATTATAATAAAAACAAAGCTTGAAATTAGCCATTATGTGAGTGTTCATCTACCGAATTTTTGTAAGAAAAGTAAAAAGGGTTTAGCTTTGTTATATTCGGCCATACAAGCCTTGATTCAAGGTATGTTTTTAATCGGTTCTTGAGAATTTCTACGTTTTTGTAATCATTGCTTCGTATACTTCAAAACCCAAGTCTTAATTTTGAGAATTGATGATGTTTATGAGATGTGCCATTGATGAAATGGTGAGCTTTATGATGAGTATTGGTGTTAAATGAAAGATATGTGTTTAATGAATATGTTTTGTTCTTGAATTTTTGATGAATTTAGCTAACTAGGGCTTAATTAAGAAAATAGCATTTTGAAGGGCTAACTCGTGAAATAATTGAAATGTTTGGACTTGTATGAGATGCATGAGCATTCGGCTAAGCATGAGAATATGGTGATTTGCATATTTAATGTTTTGAGAAAAATGGACTAAATTGATAAAATGTGCAAATGTGAGGGTTAAGTTCCAAATGACCCCAAATGTATTTTTTTGGATTGAATTGAATAAGTTGATGAATGAAAGGGTTAAATTTGGATATGTATAGATCAAGAACCGAAGAAAACAGACTTAGATCGCCGAAAAGTGAAGATAGTTGAATATCTGAAATCTGACATAAGTTCATATACAAATAAATGTATTTTGTATTGAATTAAGTATGTTCATATGACTATCCCTAATAATGAATGTATATGAGATGTTGTAAACATGAATTATGAGATAGAATCGACATAGCATTAATGTCTGAGAAGTCCCGTCTGAACCTAGGAATAGATAGGATTAACTATGTCATGACATAGGTGTCTGTTAAGTGACTACATGTAAGACCACGTCTGGGACGTTGGCATCGATTTGAGATTTCGTGTAAGACCACGTCTGGGACATTGGCATCGATATGAGAACTACATGTAAGACCATGTCTGGGACATTGGCATCGTAATGATTCATGTAAAACCCTGTCTGAGACAGTGGCATCGATATCTGATTACATGTAAGACCACGTCTGGGACGTTGGCATTGTACGACTATTCCGATCACTCTGAGTATTCTATTAGATTCCGAATAGTTCAACGGGCAAGTCCGAGATATGAATGACTATGTGATTTGTATAATCGTTTCAGGTACGTTTGATATGTACATTAAGCGTGTATGAAGGTAAGTGTCTATATGAACTTACTATGATGAATATGTGTATTGAAATGATGAGATAATATGGTAAGATATGGCTGTGCATATGAGCCAAAGAATATGTGGTGAATTTGCTATGAGGACTATAAATGTCATTGTATTAATATGGTTATATGCATTTTATGCTAAATTTATTTGTATATGGCTTACTAATCTTTTGAAAGCTTACTCTCTGTGTGTGTTTGCCCTGTTTTATAGATCATCAAAGCTACTGAAGGCTCGGGAACAGTCGAGGATCGTCATCACACTACTTAAACTTGTTTTTGGTACTTTTGAAATATGTATATAGCTAAATATGGCATGTATAGGCTAGTCATTTTGGATTATGGTTGAAATGTGTATAAATAGCCATGAGATGTGGCTAGTTAAATGTTGGTAATATGCATGAGTAAATATGATAAATGGTGCATGTTTTGGTATGGCTTGATAGCAAATGAAATGGTCAAGATTATTTTAAACATAGAAATGCATCATGAGTATATTTGATTGATACAAGAAATAATTATAAGGAAGGTAAATATGGATGAATCATGCTTGTATATATATATGTTTTAGATGTGCAAATTGGCATGATTGGAAATGAGATTGAATGTGAAATTTGTTGAGTATTGACACATATATGATTATCAATTGTATATGAAATGAATTGGTATTTTGCTTCTAGGGTTTACCCTTGTATGGGTGACATTTTGGCCTTGCAAATGGCCTGTTTTGTCTACACGGCTATGACACACGGGCGTGTCTAGTGGCCGTGAGATTAAGTCAGTAGCTAGCCCAAGTGTGCACGGCCATGGTACACGAACGTGCCTGGTAGCTGTGTGAATAAGTCAGTATCTAGCCTAAGAGTACACGGCCATGGTACACGGGCGTGTCTGGTGGCTGTGTGGATAAGTCAGTATACAAGCTCTGTTTTGGCCCGGCCAAGACACATGGGTGTGTCTGGTGTCCATGGAAGGCACACGGCCTGCCCACACGGGCGGATGGCCTCTATAACTTAGAAAAGTTTTAAATTTCTGAGAATTTTAGTATGTGTTCGGTTTAGTCCTGACCCTATTCTAAAGCATTTTTAAGGTCTCGTTGACCTATAAAAAGGGACACTTGATGACGATTGATGAATTGTTTTATTGAAATGTTTGAATATGTAACGCTCCAAAATCCTGTGCACTGAAGTTGATATGTATAAGTAGCACTTAGAATATTAATTTTAAGGTATTACCAGGGTTATTCAAAGTCTTAGGGATAGGGAAGACCATAGGGAAAATTTTAATTTTTGCCTTAGTGGGACCCTAGTCTCTGGTATTAGGCCTCTTAAACAGATTAAGGGGATAATAGGACACAATTGGGCCTAAGGTTCAGTGGCAAGGTGGCGCTACTTGGGGAGCTATAAGGCGGCGTTACTGTCAGGTGAAGAGGTCCAATGTTCGAGGCTTAAGAGTGGTGAATTTAGGGGCTTTATTTTTTGCACATGGAAAGAAGATAGCGGCGCTAGAGTGGACTCTGGAAGGGAATGTTCAGGAGAGAAATTTAAGGTAAAGATAATGGAGAAAAGATAGGGGATTGAGGTGTGGATGTGTTGGTGCCAAATGGGACTTTGGGGGAAGGTACTTTCGGCTTTGGGCTATAAAAGGGGGATGCCGAATTCCTTTGAAAGGTTCCTTGGGTTTTCCCTCACTTTTCTTTTTCCCCCCTCATTCTATTTCTTTCGTTGTCGAATTCTTCCATTGTCGAAAAACCATCATTCCTTTTTGCCTTTTTGCCGAAATTCCTATTGGTGTTGCGTTCTTCTTCTTTCTCTGGAATCCGAATACTCCCTTATAATCGAATAACCAAATCTTTTTGCCAATTCCTTGTTGATTTTCCTCCATCACAAATCGGTTGCTGTTATCTACTCTTAACCAAGTTTTAAAAGCCGGATCTCGTTCAGTTGCTATCTAGGCCGCAGGATCAAAGGTTGGATTCGGTAAGTACTTAGTCAACCTCCTTTAGTGTGTTTTGGTAAAAGCCAGAGGGCTATCTAACTTTTTCTTGTCGTTAACCTTGTATTAACAAGGGTAGGGTTCAAAGATTGCAAGCATGGTAAGAATCGCTAGCAAGCAGTAAGTGTACTCGTCTCAATTGTGGATTAGTAAGTGGTCGAATTTAAGTGTGGCTTATAGAGGTGACTTGTATGGATTATGAGTCACTTTTTTTTGATAGTATATGTGTGGGTGCAGATCTAGGGGATATTCATGAATAGTAGCTAAGGAAGGGCTACTAGAACTGGTGGCACACGGTAAGGTTATGGTAAGGCTTCGATTTTTGGGTAAATATTGTGGTTAAGTGTGTGATTGATTGAAGATTGGTATTGACTGTAGGTTCAAGGTTGGGGATAGTGTAGCACGTCGCATTAACCAGGTGTGTACATACACTTCACACACTACAAATTGGCAAGAGCCAAAATCCCAAAAAAATCAAAATGCCGAAAAGCTGAAAGGTTGGCACCGACAACCACACGAGCATGCGAACATTTGTGTGGGAACACCGATATGATTTTTGGGGCCAAGAAAGCGATCTCATGGTCTAGGGCCACTATTTGGCTGACCTGGCCAGACGGGGCTAAATGGGTCTACCGAGCTCATGGGTCCAAATCGGCAAGAATTGATATGTGAAATTGAATGATGGATTGATATGGATGGTTGTATGATTTGAT